>JAHLJS010000001.1:69581633-72449781 GCA_038502445.1 Eremochloa ophiuroides
CAGGAGTTCGCTATGAAGGATCTCAGTGTGCTCCATCACTTCCTTGGAGTCACCGTTGAGCCTCGTCCCACCGGCCTCCTTCTTCACCAGCGGCAGTATACCCTTGATATCCTGGAGCGAGCTGAGATGACTGACTGCAACCTCTGCTCCACCCCAGTTGACACTTAGGCCAAGCTGTCAGAGGCCGAGGGCACCCCAGTGACTGACCCCACCGCGTATCGGAGTCTTGCAGGTGCACTTCAGTACCTCACCTTCACCAGGCCGGACATCACACATGTGGTTTAGCAGATATGCCTCCACATGCATGATCCATGAGAGCCTCACCTCATTGCTCTCAAGTGACACCTCCGCTACCTCCGTGGCACTATCGACTACGGCCTGCACCTCCACCGGTCTTCCTCCACCGAGCTCGTCGTCTACATCGACGCCGACTGGGCCGGGTGTCCGGACACTCGCCGGTCCACCTCCGGCTACGCTGTCTTCCTGGGGGGCAACCTGGTGTCTTGGTCATCCAAGCGCCAGCCGGTGGTCTCCCGTTCCAGTGCCGAGGCGGAGTACCGCGCTGTTGCGAACGGCGTGGCTGAGGCCTCCTGGCTACGCCAGCTCCTGGGCGAGCTCCACAGTCCCCTCACCCGGAGCACGTTGGTCTACTGCGACAACGTCAGTGCGGTTTACCTCTCCACCAACCCGGTTCAGCACCAGCGGACAAAACATGTGGAGATCGACTTACACTTTGTCCGCGACCGGGTCGCCATCGGCGATGTTCGGGTTCTACACGTCCCGACCACCTCCCAGTTCGCCGACATCTTCACCAAGGGCCTCCCGTCCTCGACCTTCACCAAGTTCCGCTACAGCCTCAACATCACCAGTGGCTAGTTGCGTCTGTGGAGGGCTCGTGTGTGTGTTTCTTTTCATGTCCAGTCTGGAACTCCGCTGCGCCAGTAGTTCAGACTGCGGGGGAGTGTTGGAGTATGTGTATTAGGCCCATGAGGCTAAGCCGATGAGGCCCTTGTATGCCTTCTGTATAGCTACCCTTCTAGGGTTAGCCTAATTAATCCAATCAATTATTCTAGCACTTCTCTAACTTTGACCAAGTTTACAGCCAAATACACTAGCATCTACAACAACAAATTAGTTTCATTAAATCTACCGTGAAATATGTTTCGATAACGCATTTATTTAGTAAAGTTATTATAGATATTAACATATTGTTACAATAGATATTGTCATGTGAAGCAGCCGGGGACCGGCTGCATGCCACCAGGAACCAGCTGTGGTCAATTACAGTTATAGATGGTTGGGGATTAGTAGTGATGGTTGCAGCTATAGAGGAGCATGCAGCTGCCAGGAGCACAGCAGTAGAGGCGCATGGAGCTGTGGTCAAAAGAGTTAATGAGAGTTAATTATGGGGAGAGAAACAAGGGGTCAGCGGCTGGGTGCCTAGGAGCTGAGCTCCTATATTTATACCCTGTAACCAGTTGAGATTGAACCAAGAAATGAACAACGAACAATCCAATTACCCCCAAATGTTCTAGTCTCACTCCACCCCGACTTTGCCCAACCCTCCTCTTGGCAATGGTTATCCTCTCTATCCCCCATATGAACTATGGTTTATAGCAGATACTAACATATTTTTACATAGATTTGGTTAAAGTTAGAGAAGTTTGAGTTAGGACAAAACTAAAAGGACCTACATTTTGGGATGGAGGGGTACAATCTTATTAGAAAAACACCAAAACATTATTACCTTCACTGCCCATACGAAGAGCTTCAGAAAATGTAGTTGCTCCAACAGGTAAAAGCATGAACTCCTGCATGGCCAGATTGTTGCCAGCATGGCTACCTCCATTTATTACATTGAAAGCAGGAACAGGCATGACAAGCTCCTTAATTCCTGCTAGCTCCTGAATATGTTTATACAGAGGAACTCCCTTTGCACCAGCACCTGCCCTACATACACTCAAGGAGACACCGAGAATAGCATTGGCACCCAACTTCGATTTGTTCTGAGTTCCATCAATGTCTAGCATGATTGCATCAACATCGCTTTGGTTCCTGATAAAATGGTAGGTGCCGTTTGCATTAGACATGACATGACATACAAATACGAAGCCTTCGAAGATGGTAAAGAATAATGTTGCAGCACCTTCCAACATGTAAGCATATATCTGGATACAAAAATGTCAGTGGAAATAGCAGACAGTAGTATGAGGTGGTGTGGTGTATTGTATTGCGTGTGTTTCTGTCCTTCAGTAAAATTGGCAAATTCATTGTTATAAAAACAGTGCTGATAGAAGTATGCCATAAATGTTGGTTTTCACATAAAAACTGTTAAATAACTGTAAAATTCACATCAGTGGTATGTCTTTTTAGCTAATTTGTGTAATTTTATCACCATGAAACTATGAGGAACGGCGTACACAAGAAATGATGGTTTTCAATATCAAATACTGTTTTATAAGTGTAACATAAGTTTTCACACATCAACCAGAGTTTGCAACTTTAATAATATATAAAACCAATCAGCTATTAGGGAAAAAAAAGGTAAATTGACACCCCAGAAATCATGCTCTATGCATCATAGCATTAAAAATCACATTAGTTTCTAAACAACTAGGCACTGGACCTACCATACTACCCTCTCAGAAGAGCTAGAAATTTTCTTGTGTGTGTTCTGACACAAGACGATCAAGTTTCAAAGCTGCCCGAAGGTGCACATGTGGCATGCAAGTTTATATATTGAAGAATACCATTAGCACTAACTGTTTGGATTACAATTTAAAGCTTGGAAGTTTAGCTGAAGCCCTCTAATACTAGATCCGCCAGTGATCGATAACACAGACAGAGCTCGCAAGCAATGTCTATGGAGAGGCTCAGATATGACAAAGAAAGGCGGGAACTGGGCTGCTTGGCCCATGGTAACAAAGCCTAAGAGCAAAGGAGGTCTAGGTGTCATCAACCTAAATGTGCAGAATGACGCCCTCCTTCTCAAACACCTCCACAAGTTCTATAACAAAGCAGACGTGCCATGGGTCAATCTTGTTTGGAGTAAGTACTACACTGACAAAGTGCCGCATGCCACCAGAGAAGTCGGATGTTTTTGGTGGAAGGATGTACAGAGGCTGAGCTACATTTTCAGGAATATCGCTCGATGTTCCCTCGGTGATGGCACAACAGTCATCTTCTGGGAAGATCTCTGGTCAGATGATGAGGTATTAGCACATCGTTTCCCCAGGCTAATCTCCTTTGCTAGGAATCCAAACATAAGTGTCAGTGAGGTTATGTCTGCTGAAGATCTAGACACTCTCTTTGCTCTGCCCATCTCGCAAGAGGCTTTCGAGGAGCTTCAAACACTCAGTGAATTCTTACAGCTGCAGGCGTTCGATGGACAGAGCTTCAAACACTCGGTGAATTCTTACAGCTGCAGGCGTTCGATGGACAAAGTACAGACACCTGGACTTATCAATGGGGCAATGCAACTTATTCTTCGAGTAAGATCTACAAGCTAGCTATCCAGAGCCTGCCGGAGCACCCGGTTTTCCCTTGGCTCTGGAAATCCAAATGCACACCAAGGGTTAAGTTCTTTGCCTGGCTAGTCCTAGTAGATAGACTGAACACTAAGACGATGCTCAGAAGAAGGAATTTGTTTGATGAAGACAATACACGCTGCATCCTATGCACGGCAGGGGTGGATGAGGACTTAGATCATCTCTTTTTTGATTGCCCATTCTCCAAAAGGTGCTGGGAGAAGATAGGAATGCTGTGGAACACGGACTTCAGCTTATACCTGAGTATAGTACACGCAAGGAAACAGCAAAACATTCCTTTTTTCATGGAGGTAGTAATCATTGCTGCATGGGAGATATGGAATGACAGAGTGTTCAACAATGGCCAAGTCCATGTCGATATTTGGTTTGCAAATTTCAAAAACCAGTGTCTGCTTCAGTCCCTTCGTTTTAAGGATGCTCTAAAATCAGCCTTTTGTTTTTGGTTAGATGCTACAGTTAATTCCGGTTGTAAGTCTGTTCGGTGTTTTTTTTTTTACCCTCAAATTTATAAAATGAAGTGCTGTGGGGAACTCCCCCACAGTTTTTGCCTTCAAAAAAAAAAAAAAAAAAAAAACTAGATCTGCTCCCGCAAACACATAGTGGTTGCTCAAGCTAGAATTGACTAACCCCACTCAAAATGATTATACGCAAAAGCAAACACTGAAAAATTAGTTACTGCAGGAAGTTGACAAAAACATAATCACGCAAACCAGTAACTTTACTTGAAAACCATGCAGAAGTTGCTTGAACAATGCATTGCTCAATTGTGGACTTGTCATTATGTGCTTCAGTGCTTGCATGAGAAATGTTCCATGCAGCGCCAGAAATACAGTAAAGTATTTCACAACCAAACAACGGTAGGCAAACCGCTCAAATCTTTAATAACCGTAATTCTACCAATACAAATTAGTACATTTCAGTAAGTTTCATATGCTAACTGCTAGGCAAAGGATCACCAAACAACCAATATGCTAACATCTTAGCGAACTGAACAGGACGAGTAGGATCACTGGATCAGTAGTAACAGCCATGCTTTAAAAAATACAAAATCTCTTTCTAGTACAAACAGTGAGGTCCATAATAATACGGAACTGTCTTTACCACCAGAAATCAACTTTAGCGTTCGCCAAACTAAAAGGACTGAAATGGGTACTAACTACTGCACAGTACTTTGTTAGTTATGAATACTTCCCACCCCACACAGAGCAAATCCTTAATAAGTCAAATACTGGAAAAGGTTCTACATCTCTCACATAGTTCAAGAAGGCGCTAGGCGGTGACCCACCGCCTAGAGCCTAGGCGGGATTAGGCGTTTCAAGGCGTTTTTCTAGGCGGTGCAATATACGGGCATATACATTGTCATATACATCATAAATACGTCTAAAAGAAAAGAAAAACAGAGGACCAGTGGGCCTTAAGTCGAAAAGGAAGCCCATCAAAGCAGCCCAACTGTTCAACAGACAGCTCCCCACCTTATCCTCTCCCCTGCCTCCTCCTCCCACCCCGCCGCCGCCCGCACGAGCGCCCGTCGTCGCCTCCCGCGCGAGCGCCCACCGCCACCAGTGGCTCCTCCTCCCCACCAGCGACCTCCGCCAGGCGCTCTTCCACCCTCACCGCCGCCGCCTAGGGGTCCGCCTACCCCCATAGGCGAGGCGGACACCCTCCGACTAGACCCTAGTCGAGCCTAGGCGCCGCCTTTTTGAACTTTGATCTCTCATCAAACATACCTTGACATCAAGTTATTTAGGACATTAGTGCTCTCCTTGTTGCTTTCTGTAAAAATTGTTGTTCGGGAATGCATGTCAAGTTATTTAGGACATTAGGGTTCTCCTTGTTGCTTTCTGTAAAAAAAAAAAAAATGATCCAGAATGCATATTAAGTACAAAAGCACCTAACTCCTATATAATAACCAAACTAAACGAGTTTGTTCCATGACCTACAAAACCAATAAGTTCCCAACATGTAAATAAACTAAGTATGGCATAAATATCGCTTGCACAAATTTAGCCACATTTTACTTCTAACTTTTAGGATGGTCACCAGAAGATCCAAAGCATCATTGTCAGATAGGAGTCAAATTAGTCAACTCACTAAACCCCCATGAACTGACGCAGTTCAATCAAGGATCACAGCCAAATGACACACGCACACCACGTTTCCCATCTACCCACTACGCAGCAGTCACACTGGTGATCAAACAGACAGATCCATCATTCGAACAGAAACCGATCCGAGATAGTGATCTCCAGCTCACCTCACATCGACGCCCACGAGCTTGGGCGCGATGACCTCGTTGATGTTGCGCACGGCTTGGAGCACGCCCTTGCCGCCGTACAAGGCCTTGTCACCGTCGCGGAGCTCGAGCGCCTCATAGATCCCCGTGGACGCCCCGCTGGGCACCGCGGAGCGGTGGAGGCGTCCGTCCCCGGCGACGAGGTCGACCTCTACGGTGGGGTTCCCGCGGCTGTCCACGATCTGCCGCGCGCGGATCGACCGCACCGCCTCCGCTCCCGCCGCCGCCTTGGCGGGCGACGCAGCGGTGGAGATCGCCGCGCGGACGGCGACGGCGGCGGCGCGGCGCGATGGAGTGGCGGCGGCGGGGAGGAGGGGCTTCGGGGAGGGGAGCACGAGGTGCGGGTGGGCCATGTGTGGGAGGCGGAGGGTAGCGAGCCTGGGCGGAGGACGAGGCGAGGGTTTAGTTAGTTATTATATGGCGGCGGTGACGGCGGCGGCGGCGAGGTAGAGGTCGTCGCGCCTGTTTGTTGGACGGAGGCGCCGAGGTGGCGAGGGGTTTTGGCGAATAAAATTTTTGAAGAAGGCGGGGGTTGGTGGAGGCCGCGTTATGGTTTGTACAATTGGACGCCGTTGGCCCTTTGAGGTGGCCCGTGGCCGGGTGGGTAGGTTGGTCCGCGGGATTATTAACTTTTCACCGTTACAAGGATGGTCGCCTCTAGATAGCATCTTTAACGGATGGCACTACAATTTTAGCATTTGAGAGAGAAAATACATATAGAATTACCACATTTGAAGATGTGACAAGCCATATACGTTGTCCACGCGGGATCTGAGTCAGCAGAGGGTGTAAAATAACGCCAAGTGCCCCTAGTCCAGTGCACTTATGAGCGCCAGGCCTCTTCGTCTCCTGCGGCGCGTTCGGCACGGTCATCTTCCGCGCCTCGGGACCACACGCCAGCGCTGCCTTTCGGCTTCGACGGCTTGCTCCGCTTGCCAGAGCACGGGCATCGCACGGACACGGTGCGTGCCAACACCATGAAGGAGTTCGAGAGCACGGGGCTGGGCGGCTGGCAATGATGCACCGTGCCGCCGGCAAGGTTCCAGTCTGACCTATCGTTACTCTCATTCTCGTCGGCATTTTGCAGTTGAAAGGATCGATGATGCCCAAGAGAGGGGTGAATTGGGTAACTAGTAAATTTTTCGAAATACAATTCAACCTATCGTCATTTGCCCAATCTCACCCCACAAGTGCTTGTGTTGATCTAAGCCTAAAACAAGTTATGCAACTTAGAGCCAGATCCTATCATAAGTATACCAATCTAGGAAAGTAGAGAACACAAAGTAAATGCGGGAAAGTAAAAGAGATAGGAAGACAAAGCCGGTTTTTCCCGAGGTATCGGAGAGTCGGCACTCCCTACTAATCCTCGTTCGAGCACCCACGCAAGGGTGTAGCTCCCCCTTGATCTTCGCAAAGACTAAGTGCTCTCTACGGGCTGATTCTTTGCCTCTCCGGTGTGGTGGATCGTCCCACAACCGCTCACAAGCTTAGTTTGGGCCGCCCACAAGTTCTCCAAGCGGTCACCAAGCCTCCTATCGCCACCGAACCGTCTAGGTGATGCCGATCACCAAGAGTAACAAGCCTAAACTCTCACTTGACCAAGAACAAGGCCAAAGAGGGTGATGGATGCACACAAGTCACTCTTGATCTCTCTATGGAAGAAGCTCACAACCAATAGAGTTCACTCAATCCTCCCTAGGGCTCTTGCACTCTCACAAGGTCACAAGGGTTGCTTCGGCTATAGGAAATAGAAGAGAACTAGAATGGAGGCAATGGTGAAGTATAGATACCCATCCTCTCCAAAACCAACCGTTTTACACTTTCCTGCAAACCATCGGACCCTGCAGAAACCTCACCATCGGACCAAACTCCTTGGTCCCACTTTCACAGTCGTTCTATACTCGGCACTGTGACAGAGGGGCATCGGACGCTCACCAATGGTCCGATGCCCACTGTCGGACCACAGTCCGACGCTCTCTGCACTCTCTTGAGCTCTCTGCACAGGGTCACTGCACGGGAAACACACGTGCCAATGGCCCGACGAGTTCCGTCGGGCAGAGTCCGATGCCCAAATGTGCACTTTGAACCTCTCTGAAAGTGTCGGACGCTACGAAACAATAGTCTGACGCTCGTCTCCTCACAGTCCGACGCTCGCCTGGGAAACCCCTGGCACCGTCGGACGCTGGGCAATGGTCCGACGACCATCCCAGCAGCGTCCGACGGTCTCTAGTGAGCTGAGAAGCCACCAGAGGCTGCCACGTACCGTCGGACTCTGAGTATTGGTCCGACGACCATACTACTCAGGGTCCGACGCTCAAAACTCAATTAAAACTTCACCGAATCGAAAACTTTTCAAAACAAAGTTTGATCCTCTCTCTCTCAAGAGACTCCCTGGGCTGTCTAGAGCTATGTTGGACAAGTGTGCATCACGTCTACACTCTCTAACCTTGCCCTAAGTCAAGCTACCCATCCAAACCCCTATTTATAGTACGGTCAAAGTGAAAAACAAAACCTAAGACTACTCCAAATGTCTCTCAGCTCCAAACGACACTTGGGACTAGCCTATCACCGTCTTGTCTTACATCCTTTGAAAACCGAATCGATTTCCATCGCTAGGGCTTGAACCTACATGTTATTATGACCTAACCTCTAAGTTATCCTGCAAAACACACGTTAGTCATAATAACCTTTTTGTTGTCATTAATCACCAAAACCGCTAGGGCCTAGATGCTTCAATCTCCCTGTTGACAGAAACTAACGCTATCAAAAGAATGTAGCCAAATCTATCATCTAGCAGTGGTAACAATACTTCTCAATGCAATCACTAGGGTTGTCAATCCCTATGCTCAAAGTATGTGATTATTGGCCAAAAAAGGTATGGGTAGCTCTATAGGATAGGTGATGGGATTCTGCAAGCGCACAGAACTATCGTGTAGCACATTACCTGAGAGTACCAGGCGTCGAATTTATATTTTCCCAAAGGAAGGCGGGGTTTGTGATTCCAAGGATTTGATAGTCAAGGATCTAGATATGAATAAATAGGGTAACAACCTTAGTAAGGATAAATCAATGAAGTATAACTAAGGTGGAAATACACTAGGTAGCTCTGAAGTTTTGGGAGAGAACTCTATCTCAGTAAAAGATCAAATAATTGTTATACCAAAGAGACTGCTATACCCGGGACGCGCAAAGTCCTAAACTCGCCGGGGTTCAACTGATTAGGCACCGTACGTACCAAAAGCTTATGCTGATAAAACCAAGCCGAACATGGTGGAATCCAGAGGATTGTAGGTCTATCACCAGCTAGAACCTACCACTACTATCCGTGGGCCTAGCCGCACTCAAGGGTAAGCTATAGCCTAAGCACCGCGCTTAATCTATAAAACTTACTACTCTAACTCGAGCTCAAGAATTAGAGCACTCTAATCAAGCAATGAGTAAGTATACAGCTACTTAAAGTATAACAATAAATAAATAAAGAAGAGGATCTTTATTACCGATAAGAGTGAAAAACACCGTAGAGGAGGTCGCCGACAGACCCGGCTCCTCCACAGACTTTCTCCTTCTCCCGACTTCTCTCTACCACTCTACTCTTCTCTAGCTAGCACTATTCATAAGAGCAGAGCTTCGCTAAAGAGAGAGAGGAGCTACTACTGACTATGAGCTGAATCTCAAGTGATTTCTAGTGGTGTTTCTAGTGGTTTTCCGCTAGGATTCAAGTCCTATTTATAGTGTAGGAGAGCTCTAGGGGTACTTGTAGGGGTCCTGGAGGTCGGTGGCGCGAAGTGGCAGGGCGGGCGCCCCCTTGGATGCACCGCCTTACATCCTACGGCCCTCTTTCACCCTCAAGGACGGTTGCAAGGTCGGTTGGTGTCCTAAAATGACGGTTTGCAACCCCGAGAGGATGACATGTGGGTCCTTCAATCCATGGCACATCATTTGATCACCGTTGGATGAAAACCGGCTTTATTTGATGGCTTGGATGACTCTTGAACACCTTCCCTCGGATTGTGGACGTGGCACTCACTTTGGACAGGTCGAGCGCCCTGTTGATAGGGCCACCGGATCCTCGTGCCTTGTCTCTGAGCCGTTGATGTTGTTTCAATATGCCACAAGCCATTTGGGAGGTTGGCACACGGATCCTTGAGGTGGCATGCCAGTTTGGCGCCACTCATAGGGCGGGCGCCCTATGTGGGTGGCGGGCGCCCCCTCTGGCTCCCATGTGGCAGCTGAGGTTTTGAGGTGTCTTGGTATGCTTTGATTTTGCCTGTTTTCTCCATTTTTCCTGCATACACAAGATTTCTCCAAGGACATGTGGAACTAAGTAAGTTTCAAAGTGAGTTATTTGATTTTCATGTGGTTTTACCTTGATTATGGGTGAAATATTGACTGTAAAATAGGGTGTTAGCGACCGTCAACACTCCCCCTTTTTGGTGATTAATGACAACAACCTTAGAAAGATTTAGAAAGTGTGAGGTTTTTTTTAAAAGGCTTGATTCATATGAGCATGTGTCAATAAGAGCGAAGAGGTTAGGCATGCTTATACAAATCAAGACCACAAGGTACACAAGTATATAAAATAAGCACAAGTACCAAGTGTTATGCTCAAGATCGGAGTGAAGTGCGGAAGCTAAGACAAAGAGCATAACCAAGAGAGAACCAAATGACATGATATATATAACATGAAGCTCAAACACACGTCACAAGCCAAGTCTCAAGCACACAAATAAACACAAATGCATGAAAGTAAACATGATGCATGCATATATCACAAACAAAAGTCATAAGAGCCAAATCCCTCTCTCATCGCTCCCCCTAAATCTATGCTCTCTCTCTCTCTCTTTGGCATCAAGCACCAAAGACCTAAGACTCAGGAGGTGGAGAAGAGGCTGCAGTGTCGCGGTCGGAGGCGTGAGGAAGGATCTCAAACTGTGAAGCATCACCGTCTGACTCTGAACTCTGAGCTGTCAGACCCTGTCGATGGAATGCTAGGCGATAGTCTACCGAGGGGTATGCTCAAGGTAGTAGATTGATTGGTGAAGGTGCGCCTGAGATAGGCAAGCGTTACTCAAAAGGCGTGAGACACAAGGTTTATATAGGTTCAGGCCGCCGCGAGGCGTAATACCCTACGTCCTGTGTGTTGTTGTATTGTATTACTAGTAGATGATTTGGGATGTGTTGTGGGTTCTATCCCTACCCCTCCTTATATAGTCTAAAGGGACAAGGCTACAAATCAACTAGCCAAGTTGGTACAATAACCGTGCGGTGCAATGCCTTGCGCCGCACGTCTTTGTCTTCTGGGCCGGGCCAGCTTTGATGGTGCGGCCCATGTCTTGTCTTGTAGTACCGAGGGTTTATATCCCCACAGCTAGTTCCCGAGCACCTTGCATTCGTCGGGAGGTGCAGATCTTCGGAGTTGCTTGACCAAACGGATGTAAGGAGCTCAGAAAAAATTTGAAAAGAGCTTTCTCTTTGGTGAAGTGTATTCACTTTTGGTTCTCCAGAACCAATACCTTCACTATTAGGTGAAGTGTATCCACTTAGTTCCCGAGCCTGATAGTAGGTGATGCAGTCATGTGGTGTCAGGGTCAAAATCTTTATTCTTACTGATCATGTGAAGTGTCGGTGAAGTCCCCGAACACAGCAAGTGATCGGGAAAAATCTTCCGAGCAGCCGAGGCGACGACGAAGTCCCCGAGCACATAAAGTGATCGGAAGGTCTTCCGAACAAGCGAGGCGATGATGCAGTTCCTGAGCACATCGAGTGATCGGAAAAAATCTTCCGAGCAGCTGAGACGACGACGAAGTCCCCGAGCACAGCAAGTACGTGGGAAAGTCTTCCGAGCAGCTGAGACGACGACGAAGTCCCCGAGCACAGCAAGTGCGTGGGAAAGTCTTCCAAGCAGGCGAGGCAATGACGAAATCCCCGAGCACAGCATGGTGCTCGGGATAATCTTCCGAGCAGGTGAGGCGCATATCAAGACACCCGATGTGCTGCCCAAGATCAGCACCCTGATCCCAACAGCGTGGAGTGTCTTGATAGCTCGGCGATGAGACCCCAGCGTGGTTAGTGGTGACGAGTAGCGACGACGAGGACGGCGAGTAGCGACGACGAGTCCCCAGCGTGGTCGGAGACGGGTTCCAGCGGGAGGTTGGCGAGTAGCGACGACGTGTCCCCAGCGTGGTCGGAGATGATGTCCGAGCAGCGTGAGGATGGCGAGTAGCGACGACGAGTCCCCAGCGTGGTCGGAGACAGGTTCCGAGCAGCAGGAGGTTGGCGAGTAGCAACGACGTGTCCCCAGCGTGGTTGGAGATGATGTTTGAGCAGCGCAAGGACGGAGAGTAGCGACGACGAGTCCCCAGCCTGGTCGGAGACGGTGTCTGAGCAGCGCGAGAATGGCGAGAAGTGGCAACGAGTCCGGCGAAGAGTCCCAGCGTGGTCGGAAACGATGTCCGACCAGCGCGAGGACGGCGAGAAGTGGCGACGAGTTCGGCGACGAGTCCCCAGCGTGGTCGGAAAGGTGTCCGAGCAGCGCGAGGACGACGAGAAGTGGCGACTAGTCAGGCGACAAGTCCCCTGCGTGGTCGGAAACGGTGTCCGAGTAGCGCGAGGACGGCGAGGAGCGACAAGAGCTCGGCGGCGAGTTCCTGTAAAATAAATATGTACAATGGGTAGTACATGATGTAGGTTTTGGAGCAGATCCCAATATTGTAGAATGCATGATAAGATTGTCCATTTCTTGCACTTGTCAGGTCACGTAATTTCCCCTGCTAGTTGGCCTGTTACGTTTAAGCACCTGACCCGACGTCTGGTTCAGAAGTTTCTTAACATGACCATGTTTATGACGGCTTACGGGGTGAAGACAGGTTTCACGGATTAAGGCGTGTGCTACTAAGGTACGTTAAACAACCCTTGAGAGAAGAAAACAGAGAGATACTTAGTATCTTGTCAGCGGAGAAAATCTTCTCAGTGCCCAAGCGTGGTCGGGACTCATGGAGAAATCGTCGGCGAGTTGCCCGAGCTTTGTCAGGGCTTATGGAGACGTCGGCGGTGAAGAACCATGGAGATAATTTTCGGAGATATATGGAGGTTGAAGGATTTGTAGAAAAATATTAAAATTATGACTTAGCTTGTTTGACGTCGAGCGGAGTGGTCGGCGTGTCGAGGAGTCACTTGACGTGGCTTGCGTGATGGCACGAGGTGGTTCTAGGCTTGCTGCTGTCGACGCCGCCGTAGAATGTTGATGCGAAACAGATTTTCTGCCAAAAATATCATGTAGATACGTGGAGAAATCCGGGGACGAGTAATATATAATAAATATATTAATTAAGATAAAATTGCGACTTAGCTTTGTGACGAAGGTTGGAGCTCGATCCTGACTGCACGTGGGTACGTCATGCAAGCAAAGATTTACTTGCACGATGGTCTGCGGATCTATTTGCAGCTGCCCTCTCCTGGCTTGCGTGTGGCTTGCGACGATGAAGTTGGCTCGTTTGCATGTACACTTGTTAGTTGCATGTTCATTGGTCGATCGTGAGTCGTGTTGTAGACAAGCTATCTGGCCTTCACATGGGATCGGATCCGATCTGCTAGGGCCGAGCTTCTTCTTTGTACACCGTCAAAATCTTGTAGACGCATGTGGTCTTCAATTCCTTTTTTCTGGTTGGCTTGCATGTCTCATGGCTGCGGAAGTCTGGTTGAACTCGTGCACATAATTGATGCCTGACGACTGGTCTTCATAGGAGTATCAACCAAGTAGATCGGTTTTCTGTGTTGAGCGCCGCCGTCGGATGCCGTGGTCGACGACGATGAAAAAATCAGATCTGGTCCGCCACTGCCGTTGTCGACGACGACAAAAAAAGATTTTCATCTTGCTCGCCATGGGATCAGGAAGCACACCCCCTATCTGGCGCGCCAAGTTGGTACAATAACCGTGCGGTGCAATGTCTTACGCCGCACGTCTTTGTCTTCTGGGTTGGGCCAGCTTTGATGGTGCGGCCCATGTCTTGTCTTATGGTACTGAGGGTTTATATCCCCGCAGACCCTCTATCGGTGTACGAGTAGGTGAAGCGGTCCGGGTTGGCTCAGCTGTCTGTGTACCGGGGTCAACCTGAGTGTCTGGAGCTGCTGTAGCTGTCTCTGAAGGTGCCTGCTCCTCTGTAACTATCTGAGCAGACTCTGGAACAGTTTGCTCCTCGGTGTAAAGTTGCTGCCCCTGTGGCTCGGTAGTGTCAATACAACCGCCTCAGTCTCTGTAGTAGTCGAAAGAGGCTTAGAAGAGGCAACTGAGGACGGTAGAGTCTCTGTGGTACCAGTGGCAGGAGGAGCTGTGGTGATAGGCACAGGCTGTAGGTACTCAGGAGGTGTAGGTAAGGCTGTGATCTCGCTGAAGGTCACACCTAAGCTACTGGTCACTGAGGGGCCACCCATGTCTGGAGTGAAGCCTGTACGGATCGGCGTGAACCCCTGACCAAAAAGGGGAGAAGCAAGCCACTGCTGAGTCTACTGTGTAAGAGTGGTAAACTGACTCGAGAAGGCAGCAATGCCCTGACTCTGAAGTCCGACGAATTATATAGCTGGAGTCACATGGGCTGCTGGTCCAACCTGCTGCACGGGAGGAGTAGTGGCCAGGTACGGAGGCACTCCGATGTGCCTCATGATGTGCTCCATAAATCCAAAGGTCTGTAGCTGCATCTGCTGACTCTGGAGCTGCATCTGGAGCATCTGCTGCCGGAATTGGTCTTGCCTCAACTGAATCTAAGCAAGTGCTGTAGCCTGCTCTCGAGTTAACCAGGCGTGCTCCTCAGCCTGACACTGCTGAGTCTGCTAGAGTGACTAAAGGATAGCAAGAAGAGCCGGGTCAGTCTGGGGAGCCTGAGGAGCTGAGCTAGAGCCACCGGTCTCGGAGTCGTGAGCTTGTGGACGTGTAGGAATAGGCCGGTAGTCCACGTCTGAGCTAGACGAAGAAGTGTCGACAGGTTCGTCAACAAGTAGCTGCTCAAGCTTACTATGGGCAATGTGCCTCATAGCCTTGTCCTGCTGCTGGACCTCTGCCATATCTGCCCCTGAATTCTGACGTCTCTGAATCCTGTGTAGTGCAAGGCTGCTACGTCTGCCATCTATCAGCGAAGTCATCCTATACACTGGAAACTCTGTCTCTGTTTAGCATAACTCTCAAGTGATCCCTGTCTATATCTTGTGCAGCTTGCGCACAAGACTGAAAGAGATCCAGTGAGTGTAGGAAAGCTATCACCGAGACCTGATGCCCTCTGCTATAGTGTCCTCTATCTCTAAAATCAACAAGTCCACAATATCAAACTCTGACTGCTGGACCAGGTCACCAAGGAGCCAAAATTGTAAGTGTGTGAGTCCCTCTTAGTACCCCTCCCGCGGTAGAAGTGTGTGCCTCATCATGTCGTTCAAGAGACAAACGACGGGATGAAGCTCTGAGGGTGTCCTGCGGGAGCCGTCTCCAAACAGTGGTCGGAAGCAAGCTGTTATGTGAGCTGTACCCGGTGCCAGTTTAAAGCCCATGTTTGGTTTTGGGTAATTGATAAAACCTAGTTTGCTAATAGTGTGCTCTAAGTGTTTCATGAGAACAATTAGCAAATAAGATGTAGCAAAGGACCGGATCCGTGGAGGCCACAAGTGAAGGGTAATGACGGCATCCATGCAAATGGTATAAGTCCATCATCAAAGGTGTCCACAAGGTCCATCAAGAGATGAGAAGGAAGTTGATAAGAAACCGGGAGCTCAAGGCAAAGGTATAACCAATAGGAGCTCTTTTGGTTTTGGTGATCAAGACTCCATAGAGAGAGTGATCACATTTAGGATAGATAGCCGTACTATCAAGAGGGGAAAATCGTTGATAAAATGCGGTTATCAAGTGCCACTAGGTGTTCATGATCATTGCATTGCATATAGATGCTAGTGACACTAACAAACCCTTGGAAAACCCTTTTGAAAAGCTAACACACGTGCACAAAGTGTAGAACATTTGGTGTTAGCACTTGGGAACAAAGGGTGAAAGGTTTGAGTGAAAATCCTGAGAAAAACAGGGCGTCGGACCCTAACTTCGCCTGAGCATCGGACCATTGTCTTCGGTCCGACGGCTAACCCCTACAGCAAGCGTCGGACGCTTCGTTTCGGAGCGTCGGACCATTGTCCTCAGGGTCCGACGGTGCAGAGCCGCAGTAGGTCGACACGTGGAGAGCAGAGGAGCGTCGGACGCTCGGCGTTAGTCCGACGGTGAGCGTCGGACGTTTTCAGCGTTTTGGAACCTCTCTGGAAACGTCGGACGCTGGCGAGTTTTAGTCCGACGGCCTGTTGTTTCAGAGTCCGACGGTGGTTTTCGGCGGAGCGTCGGACCGGAGGTTTGGTCTGACAGCTTACCGTCCGACGATCGTTTTGGCACGAGAAAATACCCGTTATGATCCAACGTTCGACTTCAAACGGCAGAGGACACGTGGCGTCCATCCGAGGCGTCAGACCGGCGTTGTTAGTCCGACGGTCAGGCCATCGGACAGTCCGACGGTACGCAGTTTTGTCCAAACGGCTAGTTCTTTGTGTGTGGCTTATAAATAGTCACTTGGCCGGTTTGGGGAGGATCCCTTGGCACTCCTGAACTTCATAACATACTTGTGAGCCTTCCCACTCGATTCTCACTCATCCTACTTGATTGTGTTCATCATTTGGTGAGATTGGAGAGCATCAAGTGCATTGCATTACTTGAGATCATCTAGAGGCACTTGGTAGTTGTCCTTCGCAGCGGTTTCTCTTGTTATTCTTGGAGTTTGCCGACTCCTAGACGGCTTGGAGCTGCGAGGATCGTTGAGGGGAGTTGGTGATTGTCTCCGTCTCCGATCGGTGAAGTTGTGAGGGGTTCTTGAGCCTATCCCCGCGGGAGATCGCAAAAGGCTACTCTAGTGGATTGCTCGTAGCTTGTGGATCCCCATCTTGTGTTGGTTGTGCGGCACCCTTGAGAAGGGTTTGGCGTGTGATGCCAATTAGCGCGTGAACCTCCAAGTGGGTGTATCGCTACAACGAGGACTAGCTTGCCGGCAAGCAAGTGAACCTCGGTAAAAATCTTGTGTCATCTCTCTTGCCGAGGATTTCTTGATTATTGTGATTATTCTTATTGGTACTCATCTCATCACTACACCGGTGGTATAAGATTCACTCTCTCTACTCTTTACATTCTCGCACTTACTCTTGTGTAGCTTGTTAGCTTAGTGGCTCACCTAGGAGTAGAGTAGAAGTAGCAACTTAGCCTATTGTGTGTGAAATAGAGACTATAGTTTAGAACGGTTAGGTGGTTTGCATCTTTTAGTAGGTTAGCGCAAGAATTCGCTTCGCCGTTTATTTGTCTAACCACTTTGTCTTACGTGTTGTTTGTAGAATTTTTATAGGCTATTCACCCCCCTCTAGCCATTTAGGACCTTTCACCAGTCCTCCGTGTGCCATCCTCGGCGGATCTGTCATGCTGTAACAGATGTTGTGCAACCTGGTAGCAGACTCTGGAACTCCAAGCAACTCTCTAAGAGCCTTCGCGTAGAGTCGGTATGGCTCTCCGCCGAAGGTGTACTGCAGGTACTCGTGGTCAGGGTCGATCCAAAGGGAAGCATAAAACTCACGGACCCACGACTCCACATACCATCCTGACTATCCCAACAACTCTGCGAGTCCAGGCAAGTAGGTCAAATAAGGCCTGATCTCCTCACCACCTGCCTGGACTATGTTCTCTAGGGGACACACCCTGTGCTGCTTCAAACCAACCTCTGACAACAAGAGAGCTGTGAAGAAATCCTCGTGCAAGGTCGTGTACCAGCCCTCTGAAGCTCGCGGGTCTCTCCGAGGTGGGAACCAACTCTCAAGAGAAGTCAACCAAAACTCTCTGACTCGGGCTACGGAGATGTTCCGCAGGTCCAAGTGTACCACTGGCTCAGGCTCCAGCTGTGGCTCAGTGGGTGCAGGCACCCTGTGAACTCGGTCGCCGCGCCTCTGACCAGCGGGCCGGGGTGGCACCGTAGGTCGAGTGCGGCCCGAGCGACGAAGTGGAGATGCCTGGGCCTGCTCCCCCTGAGTGACTGTCTCCTGCTGCTCCTGCTGCTCCTGCTACTCTGCCTATGGCAGTGGCTGCTCCTGAGGTCCCTCTCTGTCTGACAAGCTGACCTCGATGCCGCCAATGTGGAGACCTCTGCCGCGCTCTGCCTCATTAGCTGCCTGTGCTACCCTGATAGCCTGTCGCTGCTCTGCTGTCAGCTGCCTCTTCCGCTTCTTGCTAGGCTCTGCCATGGGAGCCTTCCCCTTGTCCTGAGATGGACGAGGAGGAGGCCTCTCATCCCCACCTGTGCCACCCTGACTGCAGCTCACTTGCTTGCAACGAACCATCTCTGCCAATCTCTGCTCAAGATGCCAACTGTCTCTCTGCAACTGCTAGCTATCACTCGTGAGGCTTGGCCTCAATCCGTATCCGTGGGCTTGGCCCCGAATTCACTGATCACTGCCTCTGATCAACGACAAGCTGCAAGAGATAGATAGGCAAGATTTACATAAGCATATATAGTCTAGTGATAAGCAACTCCTATCAGAAGCAAGCATATGGATAAGAACGAAATAGCAAGCAACCTGCGGGAAGAGAGCCCTGTGAAGAGGAAGAGTACTCTGTCGGCGAGAGGCACCAACCACCAGCTCAAACCTCCTAGGAACAAAGACCAAAAGCTACAAGTCCGCTTAGGAGAAGCTCAAAGGGAACTTGTTAACCCTAGAAGTTACCTGTAGGAAACAAGCAAGCCCTAGGGTTAAGAGGCAGTGAACGAAACACCTTTGAGACAAGCTGTCAAGCAGTTGGTGAGCAAGGGAGAGTTGCTCACCACCGGCACTGAAGAAACCAACACGACTTGGCCTCAGAGAAGAAGAACCGAGAGGGGGTTCGTTGGAGAAGAACGCAAGTGAGGAGGGTCTTGAACGGCACAGCGAGGAAGCTTGTCGGTGATGGCGAGCAGGAGTGCGGCTGCTTGACAGAGCATGCACGCGAGCGCATGGGAAAAGGCTTGGCCTGGCTGGAGAACAAACCTGCCGGCGGCGAGGGCACCGGCGAGGTCACAGTTGGGCGGCGGCAACACACGAGGCGAAGGATGGCGGCTAGGGTTAGGGCGAGCGGTGCGGCGGCGGCAGAGGTGTACGGCTCGGGCGAGGAGAGGAAAGAAGAAAAGAGAAACAAGCAGCGGGCCCCACGGGACAGAGATGGAACGAAGAACTGCATCTCGCGATCCAACCGACCATCGGACGGTAACTGCTCACAGCGTCGGACCAAAACTCCTCAGGGTCCGACGCTTCCAGAGAGCACCAGAGCGCCTTCAGATTCGTCGGACGCCATCCGACGCGATCCGCCGGACCAAATTCTCTTGTTCGACGCCGTGAACTGTGCTGAACGTGTTCTTCCAAAGCTCCGACGCCTGAAAACTTCCAGTCCGACGCTGCGTCCAATGCCATCTTCAACAGGGCCAAGGACCGTTGGACTGTGGCAAATGGTCCGACGCTGGAAAAACTAGCGTCCGACGCCTCAGTCCGATGCCCTAAAACCATGATATCTTCAAGTTTCTTCGCACCGATTTCTCCCAACTAAGTTCCAACCCCAAAGAGAATCAAATAAACCCCTGTTGGAACTAGTATGACAAGTCCTCTCTCAAACCCTCAATTTTTCAAATAGTTTGCCATAGGCATATGCAGTTTTTATGAAAATAAGCAACAAGAACCAAGAACAAAATGGAAAACAAAAAACCATGCATACGCAATGCAAATTCGCGTAAATTAAACTAGTTGCTTGTCAAGTTTGTCCTCGGGTAAGCTTCTTCACACGCTTTTGGGCGGTTATCTTAACCGAGTTAGACAAGCCCTACGTGCAATTCAAAGTTAGACATGTTTTATATTACAATGCAATGCACATGATAACACAAGACCATCTTTTAGTGAAGTTGCTTAGATCAAGGTAATTAAGTTCATTCCTTAGTGAGCAAAACCGTACCTCATCCAATGGTTTTGTGAAGATATCCGCTAAGTTATCATCCGTTCTCACTCCCTCAAAGGAAATGTCACCTGTAGCAACGTGATCTCTAAGGAAGTGATGGCGGATGTCAATGTGATTTGTGCGGGAAGTGTTGAACTGGGTTGTTTGCAAGTTTTGCCACACTCTCATCGTCACACAACAAAGGCACCCTTTTTTGGTTAATTCCATAATCAAGTAGGGTTTGTTTCATGTAAAGAATTTAGTGCACAACAAGCACCCGTGGCAATGTATTCCGCTTCGGTTGTTGACAAGGCAACACTATTTTGTTTCTTGGAGGACCAAGAAACTAGTGATCTTCCAAGCAAATGGCACCCTCCGGATGTGCTTTTCTGGTCAATCTTGCAACCGGCATAATCCGAATCGGAATAGTCAACAAGAGCAAAGTTAGCTCCTTTGGGATACCAAAGGCCAATGCTTGGGGTGTGCTTTACGTACCTAAGGATTATTTTCACCGCAACTAAGTGAGCCTCTTTAGGGTTAGCTTGAAAGCGTGCACACATACACACACTAAACATGATGTCGGGCCTAGATGCGGTCAAGTACAATAAACTACTGATCATAGAACGATAGAGAGTTTGGTCAACCGATTTACCTCCCTCATCAAGGTCGAGATGTCCGTTGGTAGGCATGAGGGTCTTGATGGGCTTGCATTCTTCCATATTGAAGCACTTGAGGAGGTCCTTCGTGTACTTCTCTTGCGACACGAACGTCCCCTCCCTCAATTGCTTGACTTGAAAGCCGAGGAAGAATGTGAGCTCGCCGATCATGGACATCTCAAACTCCTTGGACATCATATCACCAAATTCCTTGCAAAAATCTTCATTAGTTGAACCAAAGATAATATCATCAACATAAACTTGACAAATGAAAATATACCCTTTGTGCTTCTTGGTGAATAGTGTGGTATCAATCAAGCCGATTTTGAAGCCCTTGTTGAGGAGGAAGTCGCGAAGGCGCTCATACCAAGCCCGTAGGGCATGCTTCAAGCCATATAGTGCCTTGGACAACCTATAAACATAGTTTGGATATCTAGGGTCTTCAAAACCCGGTGGTTGCGAAACATAGACGAGTTCATTTAGGAAGCCATTCAAAATGTACTTTTCATATCCATTTGAAAGAGTTTTAGGTTGTGATTAGATGCATATGCAAGTAGAATATGGATGGCTTCCAATCTTGCAACCGGGGCAAAAGTCTCCCCAAAATCCAAGCCTTCAACTTGGGAGAACCCTTTTGCCACGAGCCTTGCCTTGTTTCTCACAATGTTGCCCTTGTCATCTTACTTGTTGTGGAACACCCCACTTGGTGCCTATGACTATTGCTCCTTTTGGCTTCTCTTCAAGTGTCCAAACTTGATTGCGGGTGAAGTTTTTGAGTTCTTCATGCATGGCATTCACCCAATCCGGATCTTGAAGAACTTCTTCTATGCTATTGGTCTCAATGCAGGAGACAAAAGAGTGATGTTCAATGAATTGAGCATGCCTTTGTGAGCGAGTCATTACCCCCTTGAAGGACTCGCTATTATGAGATCTTGAGGATGAGCTTGTATGAGTGGAGTAGTTCTTCTATCAACCACTTGAGGAGGAGGTTGTGGAGCATCAACATCTTGTGCTTGTGCCTCAACTTCTTCTTGTGTGATGTGGGTGTCCTCATGTGGATCCACCCCATCCTTGTCTTCATCATCTTGAGGCGCATTTGATGAAGATGGTTGATTGATCACTTGCACATCACCATCATCTTTAGGCTTGATGTCTCCGGTTGGCATGTTCTTCGTAGCCTTCCTCAATAGTTTATCACCTACATCATCAAGATTCTCATGCTCTCCTTGAGAGCCGTTAGATTCATCGAACTCCACATCATATGTTTTTTCAACAAGGCTGGTGACATTGTTGAATACTCTATATGCTTTGGACTTCAATGAGTAACTAACAAGAAAGCCAATATCACAACATTTTTGAAACTTCCCTAAGTGTTGCCATTTCTTGTAGATGTAGTATTTGCAACCAAACACCCGGAAGTAGGAGACATCCGGCTTCTTGCTAATGAGTAGCTCATAGGGGGTCTTCTTTAGCAACCGGTGAGAGAATAGGCGGTTGGAAGCATAGCATGCGGTGTTGATTGCCTCCGCCCAAAATCTCTCCGGTGTGTTGTACTCATCAAGCATTGTCCTTGCAAGGGTTATCAAAGTCTGGTTCTTCCTTTCAACAACTCCATTTTGTTGAGGGGTATAGGTGGATGAGACTTCATGCTTGATCCCAACTTCATCACAATAGACTTCAATGTTTGTGTTGTCAAATTCTTTTCCATTGTTACTTCTAATATTCTTGATCTTTACTTCAGATTCATTTTGTGTGCTCTTGCCAAACTTCTTGAAAGATGCGGCAACTTCGGTCTTGTCATGAAGAAAGAACACCCAGGTGTATATTGAAAAATCATCAACAATCACAAGGCAATAGAGCTTGCCACCAATATTTGCATAAGTTGTTGGCCCAAATAAATCCATGTGAAGTATCTCTAAAGGTCTTGAAGTTGACACAAATGACTTGGATGGATGTGTATTTGCCACTTGCTTGCCGGCTTGACAAGCACTACATAATTTGTCCTTATCAAATACAACATCTTTCAATCCTCTCACCATCTCCTTCTTCAATAGCTTCTTGAGAGTCCTTATCCCAACATGTGCAAGCCTTCTATGCCAAAGCCACCCAAGAGATTGTTTGGTGAATAGACAAGTCTTCAAATTTGCATCTTCCGAGTTGAAGTCCACTAGATAGAGATGATTGTACCGAAAGCCCTTGAATATTACTTCATTGCCATCTTTCTTGGAAACAATCATTTCTTCACTTGTAAATAGGCATTGGAAGCCAAGATCACATAATTGACCAACGGATAGCAAGTTCAAGCTCAAAGAAGCAACTAGAAGCACATTTGAGATAGAATGATCATTTGAGATAGCCACTTTGTCAAGCTCTTGCACTTTGATCTTGTAATTATCACCAAATGTTATCTTTCCTTGGCCTTCTACATTCTCTTCAAGTGAGGTGAACATACGAGCATCACCGGTCATATGTTGAGTGCATCCACTATCAATTACCCAATGAGAGCCACCGGTCTTGTAGTTCACCTACACACAACAAATGAAGTTGCAAGGCCTTAGCATTCCACTTTTCGTGCTCTTCCTCAACGGGTGTGAGGGTTGCGCCGGCTTTGGGAGTGGGGTACCCTTGTGTGGCGGCTTTGTGAACCCCAAGGTCCACCGCCTCAAGGTATGCTTCCATACGAATTTTCCAATAAGGAAAATCGTTACCGTCAAAGATGGGAGGGGGCCATCATGACCACCGGACATCCTTCTCTTTGCAGTTAAGCCAAATTAGTGAGCACAAGGCTCTAATATCAATTGAAAGGATTGAGGATGCCCAAGAGGGGGTGAATTGGGTAACTAGTAAATTTTTCAAAATACAATTCAACCTATCGCCATTTGCCCAATCTCACCCAACAAGTGCTTGTGGTTATCTAAGCCTAAAACAAGTTATGCAACCTAGAGCCGGATCCTGTAACAGAATCACCAAAATCATATGGCCCACAGGCACCTGTCGTTATCACTAATGACCTCTGACAGCCGGGCCCGTGTCCCAGATGATCTAGAAGGCTCCGCCGGGCTACATAAGCGCCCGTATTCTCCGACAGGATCCCACTGCGAAGCCATTGCAGAATTACAACATTTCATAATAAAATACATCAGGGTAAAAGTGCGAAAGATTTGTTCAAATAGAATTCTAGTGCAGTTATTACAAACCATAATTAAAAGTAATAGCGGTAGCAGTAGAACAATAATACAACATACTAAGATAGATGGTAACACGAACCCTGCCTCACGGGTTCAACTTCATTCTTCCTCGCTACCGTCCTGGATGATGGTCACACAGCAGGGAACGAGACACACCTACTGCTGCGGTTCTCCTGCACCAGGGGTTAACAAACCCTGAGTACTGGGGTACTCCGCAAGACTTACCCAACTAAAGAAAAGGGAATGAGACTCAGGAATGCAGGCTGAGAGGAGTCAAGGTAAGGCTTGAGCAAGAGTCAAAGAGTTTTGCGGAAAAGCATTACTATTCTATTTCAATATTTTAACTCAATCTTATTTTAATCATAATCCATAATTCCAAGTTCATTCTCATATATCAACATACTTTAAATTCTTAATTATTCTCAAAAACACCTAGTTTCGAACCACTTTTCAATTGTAGGTCAAAGGATCAAGTCTCCATATCCGAGGAGCAACAACGATTCGAATCGATTAGTACCCAGCTGGGGATCCCTAACCACACTGCATATGTAGCTCCTAAGCTTCCATATACCAACCCCGTCTACCATGGATTTTCTATCCCTGAACCGGTCCTGTGCCACCCGAGAGCACAGTACTCCTCTCCTATCCAGGCACGCCGGCCAGGAGGGTACACGCTACTCTCGCCATCTCTCCACTCCCAGTGCGTGGTTGTCGGTTCAAGCAATAGAGCGACCGGAGATAGGGCTTCCCGTTGTATGTGGCAAGTTGCAAAGTCTCAATCACAGCAGGCCTACAACAAACGGTCCCTAATTCTTTTTCCGCTGGTGACATTGCATTGGGAATCTAACCCAAGTACAAATGTCCCGACGGTTTTCAAATCCCTTTTCCGCCGATGGTCAAGCATTGGGACTCAAACCCAAATTCACAACCATCGAACGAAAAATCACTTTCCGTCGGTAACAATGCATTGTGGATGCTACCCAAGTGCACAATCCCCGAACGGACTCATAGCCCTTTCCTTTCTCATGATTCATTGTCAACATATCATCATAAGTCGAAAATAGAATTTTATGCAAATCTAAATCAATTAAGCAGGGCTAAGTATTTTTCAAACATTTTCATTTTAAACAGGTTTGAAGGGTAACATATCAAGGTACGATTCATATTCAGGAAATAAGGAAAAACATTTTATAAATCAGTCCAAATTCGAAAAACATTTTCGGCCCACAACGACGCAGGCCACAGGCTGCGTGGCCCAACTCGGCAATTCCCGCGCGCGCCCGCACCCGCTCGCTGACGGGGCGACCCCACCAGTCAGCGAGACCTACATCTCCTTCTTCCCGAGCGTACACAGGAACGCTCGCGGCGGCGCGTCGCGCGGCTGTTCCGGCGACGACGCAGTGGTAGAGTTCAAACGAAGAGCACGGACGGCATTAGGGGCTCACCTAGACCTCCAAACACCACTAGGATGAAGCTCCACCTCCTCTGAGACTCGAGCTTGACAACGATGGCGGACCGACGGTGCGGGCTCGATGGCGAGACGATGTTCCGCACCCTACAATGCGGTAGTGTTTAAAACAATTGACCGAGACGCCTCACTGGGTTAAGGGAAACACGAAACAGGGACTGGAGTAAGGTCTACCTCTCTAACCCGATCGGAACGCGGCGTGACCGACGCGGCGGCGCTCTGCCGGAGCCGAGGGAGAAAACCGAGCCGCACGGGGAACTCCGGCGACCAACCGATGCACGGACGGGCTCAAGCGATGCGCAAGAGAGCTAATTAGATGGTTGTGGAGTGGAGCGGGTGGAGATGGGCGAGGCACGGTGAATCCGGCCGGAACTCGAGACGAGATCGACGGCGATCGGCGGGGGAAGAAACGTGAAGACAGAGCCGTCGTCACCTTAAAAGGATGGGAAAGGAGCGGATAAGGGCGAGGGGCGTCCGGGGTCCCCCCTGAGTCGACCACGCGGCAGCGGCCGGGGCCTGGCCCGAGGGCGACCGGCGCGGGCCGCGCGCATGCGCGTACGACGGCCGGAACTACTATAGGGGGCGGTTACTATAGCGCAGAGAAGGGGTAAAACTCTACAAATCCAAATGATGGCCTATTCGGTTTAATTCAGGGGAAGTTGCAAAAATAAAAATTGTAGAGAATTTCCTGAAGAACACTTTTGGTTTTTGAATCATATTCAAATTCAGCCTAGATAAAATATTGAAAAGGGGGTAAATCTTAAGTTTGAATTTGATTTGTAATTCAAATAAATTCTCCAAAATTTTCTACACAACTTGAAAATCTATAAAAATGAAAGTTGTTGTACTTGCTGAGCTCTACAATCTTTATTAAGGAAGTTTGGTAAGATTCTAGCTGGTTTTGAAATTGAAGTTTCAAATTTGAATTTCAACATAGTAATTAGGGTTTAATTTAAATTTTTATTTAAGAACTTTAAAATTAGCCAAAATAAAATTTGTTCCATTTCAAGAGATCTACAACTTTTATTAATACACTTTCACCAGATTCTAAGTAGTTTTTGATTTAGGGTTTTGGGGTCCAATTAGGGCTTAATTTAAATTTTCTTTTTGATTTTCAATTAGAGATTCAATTGCACAATCATCACCATTACACAATCAAAGCACTCTAGAGACCCTAAGCACAATCATATGTAGACAATTAAATTAAACATGATGACATGACAGTTTTAATTAACCGTAATACACGAGGTATTATAGCCCTTCCCCCTTAAAGAAATCTCGTCCCGAGAGTTGATACGATTAAACATAAGACTAAGTACTGGAAAAGAAAATGTATCAAGTAAACCTAGTCCAAACTTGTCCATAAAATAACTAGAAGAATTTACATATTACATAACTAGAAGTTTCACATCTACAACGTAGCAAAGAATTCAGGGAAGTTCTCGACGAGATAGTCTTCGGATTCCCAGATAGATTCATCCTCTAAATGTTCGCTCCATTGAATCTTGTACCATCTAGTGGTGGTCCTCCGAGTGACACGATCTTTTCGATCCATGACTCGGATTGGGTACTCAAAGTATGTCAGATCTGGTTGGAGTTCTATTCCTTCAACATCAATGACTTGATCAGGCACTCAAAGACACTTTTTGAGTTGCGACACATGGACTACGTCGTGCACAGCTGAGAGGTGATCTGGCAATCTCAATTTATAGGCTACTTTTCCATGACGTGCCACGACTTGGAATGGACCGATGTATCGAGGGGCTAACTTGCCTTTGACTCTGAATTGGCTAATTCCTTTCATTGGTGAGACCTTGAGATAAACAAAATCTCCTGTCTTGAATGCCATGGGGCGACGTCTTCGATCGGCGTAACTTTTTTGTCGCGACTATGCAACCTTCCGATTATTTTGTATTTGCCTAACCTTTTCTTTAGTTTCTTCTACCAAGTCAACTCTAAAGAACCATTTTTCCCCAGGCTCAGACCAATTTAGGGGAGTCCGACACCTACGACCATACACAGCTTCGAACGGTGCCATCTTGACGCTCTCTTGATAACTATTATTGTACGAGAATTCTGCTAGTGCCAAACATTCATCCCACGTATCTGTGTAATTGAGTGCACATGCTCTCAACATGTCCTCCAACACTTGGTTGACTCTCTCAGTCTAACCGTCAGTCTGTGGATGGTATGCTGTACTATGCAAAAGTTTTGTCCCAGTGATTTATGAAATGCCCTCCAAAAATTCGAGATGAATTGAGCACCTCGATCCGTGACAATGGTCTTAGGCACACCATGAAGCTTCAGCATATTTTGTATATATAGCTTTGCATAGTTAACTGCAGTGTAAATAGTTTCGACGGGGATGAAATGAGCTTGTTTAGTGAGGCGAACGACAACAACACAGATTGAATCAAAACCTCTTGATGTTTTTGGCAAACCTACGATGAAATCCATGCTAATATCTTCCCACTTCCACGCAGGAACAGGCAATGGTTGCAGTTCTCCTCCAGGCTTCATGTGGACAGCTTTCACTTTCTGACAAGTGTCACATCTTTCTACATATCGAGCAATGTCTATTTTCATCTTAGTCCACCAGAATTTTTTCTTCAAATCTTGGTACATCTTGTTGCTTCCTGGGTGAATGGATAATCTGTCAAATGTGCTTCATTGAGGATATTTTGACGCAACTCAGGTACTTTTGGAACTACTAGACGATCCTTGAACCATACGACACCCTCGTCGTCAATCCTGAAACAATCTGTCGCGCTGGCTTGGACTTTTTCCTTGATATGCTTGATGCCCTTGCTTCCTTTCTGAGCCGCAATGATCTCATCACGGATGGTGGTCTCAATGCTAATATGGTTCAAGCTGCCATGTTCAACCATTTCTACGCCTAACTTCTCTAGCTCATAGCACAAGGAAAGATCTCGGGGCTTTACTATCAGACAGTTGCAATGAACCTTCCGACTGAGTGCATCGGTGACCACATTCGCCTTACCAGGGTGATAGTGTACTTCAATGTCATAATTCTTGATCAACTCGAGCCATCTTCATTGCCTCATGTTCAACTCTTCTTGAGTGAAGATATATTTTAGGCTCTTGTGATCGGTGTAAATGTTCAAGTACTACCCAGCAAATAATGACGCCATATCTTCAATGCATGGACAACAGCGGCCAGTTCTAGATCATGAGTAGAATAATTCTCTTCATGGCGCTTAAGTTGTCGCGAAGCATAAGCAATGACTCGGCCCTCTTGCATCAAGATGCAACCAAGGCCGGTTCCAGAAGCGTCACAGTACACATCAAATGGCTTTTCAATGTCGGGCTGGGCTAAGACTGGTGCAGTAGTCAACAACTTTTTCAATGTCTGAAAGGCTTGCTCACACTCAAGTGACCAGACAAACTTGACCTGATTCTTCAACAATCCAGTAATAGGCTTGGCTATTCTAGAAAAATCTGAAATAAAGCGACGGTAGTACCCCGCCATGCCCATGAAACTGCAGACTTAATGTACTGTGGTTGGTGGCTTCCAATTCAAGATTTCTTCCACCTTGCTCGGATCAACTGACACACCTTCCACCGACAGAATATGCCCAAGAAATGGGACTCTGTCCAACCAAACTCACACTTGCTGAATTTGGCATAGAGTTGATGTTCTCTCAAGCGAGTCAGGACAACACGGAGGTGGTTAGCATGTTCTTCAGGGGTTTTGGAGTAAACAAGGATGTCCTCGATGAACACGACCACAAATTTGTCGAGCTCCGGCATGAAAATGGAGTTCACTAGGTACATAAAATAGGCAGCGGCATTGGTTAGGCCAAAGGACATAACTAGATACTCATATAGGCCGTATCTGGAGGTGAAAGCTGTTTTTGGAATGTCTTCGGGACAGATCTTTATTTAGTGGTAGCCTGACCTAAGGTCAATTTTGGGAAACACTTTGGCTCTAGCTAGTTGGTCAAAGAGTAGGTCAATACGAGGAAAAGGGTATTTGTTTTTAATGGTGACCTCATTGAGTGGGCGGTAATCAACGCAGAGTCGGAGTGATTTATCCTTCTTCTTCACAAAAATAGCAGGACAACACCAAGGAGATGAGCTAGGTCTAATGAAACCCTTATCCAGCAAATCTTGCAACTGAACCTTAAGCTCTGCCAGTTCTTTGAGAGGCATCCTATAGGCCCTACGGGATATAGGTGCTGTTCCAGGCTTCAACTTAATAGCAAACTCCACATCGCGATCAGGTGGCAAACCAAGTAAATCATCGGGGAACACATCCGGAAATTCACAGACTACCAGAATATCCTGCACTTCTTTGACTGTGGTTGCACATATCCTACCAACTGCCCTTTGAGGTATTGGAAGTTGGATGAGAAGTTGAGTTTGACTATTAGGCAAGTTTACCCTGATGGTTCTATTCAGCACGTCAATGAGAGCCTTGTGCTGATACATACAATTCATGCCTAATATCACATCTATGTCCTGATCTTTGAGTACTATCATGGTGGTAGAGAATATATGCCCGCCCAGTTCTATAGGTACTCATTGCACTACCTCCTTAGTACTTATACGCCCCCCAGGCGACTGTATAAGGAAATTTTCCTCTATCTGCCCAATTGGAATTTCATGCTTGACGACAAATGTACGATTGATGAATGAATGCGATGCACCAGAATCGAAAAGCATGATAGCAGGATGACTTGCGACAGGGAACCTACCCAGCATGATGGGTTCACCATCGGGAATATCACCAACTTGAGTGTAGTAGACTTGACCTGCTTTCCTCACAACTTTTCCCTTTTGGGCATGCTGCTGGTGACCACAATGCTGAGTCTGCTGCTGCTGCTGCTGTCCACCAGGAGCCTTCTGTGCATTTTGGTTGTACTGTTTGGGAAATGGACAGTTGCGGGACCAGTGTCTCATCTTGCCACAGTTGTAACAAGGTTGGTTGTAAGTGATCTGAGGAGTAGTGATACGAACACCAGGGGCATTCGGCTAGGTGATGTTTTGTTGGTTGGATGTACGGGAGGTAGCAGCAGTGCGAACCACGACCTGCTGCTGGGGGTACGGTGGACGAGAGTGATGGGTGGGATGGTAGATAATTTTCTGGCGCTTCTGACTGCCAGAAAACCCAGACTTCTTCTTCTTCTTCTCCTCCTCCTAATGCTTGCGGTCACTTTATTCAAAGGCTATAGCAATGTTGACAGCCTCATGGTAAGAGTGGTGCAGGTTGTTGGACAGACTTCGCTGAATCTTGTAATTCGTACTCCTGATAAAGCAGTCCTTCCTTTTTTGATCTGTGTTGGTGTGCTCAGGGGCATACTGTGCCAGGTGATTGAACTGACCAACGTACTGCATGACAGTGGATTATTTTTGTTGCAGAGCCAGAAACTGATCTAGCTTCATCTTGATTACACCCGCAGGAATGTAATGAGCCCAGAAAGCCTCATGAAATTCCGCCCAGGTAAGCTGATGTCCATCGGGCTGTGCAGATAGGAGGTTTGCATACCAAGCATGTGACAGAACTGCCTAAATCACATGGCTCACAGGCACCTGTCATTGTCACTAATGACCTCTGACAGCCGGGCCTGTGCCCCAAATGATCTAGGAGGTCCTGTCGGGCTACATTAGCGCCCGTTTTCCTCCGACAGGATCCCATTGCGAAGTCATTACAGAATTACAACATTTCATAACAAATTACATCAGAGTAAAAGCGCAAAAAGATTATAAATGTCTTAGATTACAAACCATTCGTCCAAATAAAATTAAGGTACACTTATTACAGACAACAAATAAAAGTAGGTAGCAGTGGAACGATGATACAACATATTTTAATACTTAATAATAAGAACCCTGCCCATGGGTCCAACCTTACTCCTCCTCACTTCCCTCCTGGACCATTGTCGCACAGCAGGGGGCGAGACAGACCTCCGTCTGCTGTATCCCTGCAACATGGGGTTAACAACCCTGAGTACAGGGGTACTCCGCAAGACTTACTCGACTAAAGAAAAAGGATTGAGACTCAGGAATGCAGGCTGAGAGAACTCAAGGTAAGGCCTTGAGCAAGAGTCAAAGAGTTCTGCAGAAAAGCATTACTAACCTATTTGATCATTTTACCATAAATTTTAATTTTTGCATACTACATAATTATAAGTTCCTTCATATTTCGCCATACTTTCAAATTCTTAACTCAATCTCAACAACACCTAGTTTCTGAACCACTTTTCAGGGTAGGGCAGTGGATCAAGTCTCCATTGACCGATAAGCAACGACGATTCGAATCGATTAAATACCCAGCTGGGGATCCCTATCCACACTGCATATGTAGCACTTAAGCTTGCATACGCCAACCCCGTCTACCACGGCTTTTCTATCCCTGAACCGGTCCTGCGCCACCCGAGAGCACATTACTCTTCTTGTCTCCAGGCACGCCGGCCAAGAGGGTACACGCTACTCTCGCCATCTCTCCACTCCCAGTGTGTGGTTGTCGGTTCAAGCAATAGAGACACCGGAGATAGGGCTTCCCGGAGTATGTGGCTAGTTGCAAAGTCTCGATCCAACAAGTCTACAACGAATGGTCCCTAAGCTTTTTCCAAACTCATGTCTGCCGGATGATAAGACATGGAGAACGCCGCCCCATGTGCACATCAACCGAGCGAAACATTTTCTTTTTCATCAACCGGTTCCAAACTATTCCGATCGCGACAATACATAGGGACTCTAACCCAAGTGCAAGTCGACCGACGGATAACAATTTCTTCAGCTATTATCATATTTCATTCTCAATATATAATCATAGCACAGGAAGTAGCAGTTTATGCAAATCTAAATTAATTTAGCAGGGCTAAACGTTTTCAAATATTTTATTTAAATAGGGTTCAAGGATGATATATCAAGGTAGGCAATGCAGCAATTAGGTGACAATCAACTCCTATCAACCTAATGCAGTAATTTAACTCAAGTGATAAATTTTATAAAACACAAGGAGGGGCTAATGCACCGGGGCTTGCCTTGGATTGAGAAAAGTGCTCGGGTCGGGCTCGGTTCCGCAGATGTCGAATCCCTGGACGACCTCGGGAGTCACCTCCTCAGCAGTGGCCTCGACCTTGACTTCCTCGGTGACGGGCACTACACGTATGCAATGATGCATGCTTAGCATGGTGTGAAAATAATGAATGCAATACTCAAAAGTATACAATTTGGTCCTTGAGTACAACTTTCCTTCACTGGCAAAGTTGTAAACATTTTACAGAAAGTAAGATGGTGTTTGCATACTTTGTTTTTATTGACCATTTTAACAGTCATAGAAAGCCACTGCACCGCTTTACTACAACTACCAAGTGGCATCATTACTTTTGTCAAGGATCACTGTGGTGAAAGATCCATGAACCCAATCAATCCAAAAATCACACAAAACTACAGGGATTAATTGTTTATATTCATTTTATTATCCAATAAACCTAACACTTAATTAAAAGATAGTCTAACAGCTTTCATTTGACCCCAAACTTAACCAACTGATAGATTTTACCCTAAAACATTGTCGTATAAATTTTCATGATTTTTGGATTATCCTAGAATTTATTAAAATTGCTCAAATTTGCATTTAACCATTATTGTGCTCATTTTTAGTTCCTGCAGAAGGTGTCCAAAACTTATATTTAGTATTTTTATTAAATGCTACATGCTTTAGAGAGCATACACAATTATTTTCATGATTTTTAGTTTAGCAAAAATATTCCTATGAAAATAACAAATAGCAGTACTATTTATTTCATCAGAAATAGAAAAAGACATTTAATTCCGGCAAAAATAGAAAAAACCGATTCGGCCCGAGTCGGCCCACGAGCGAACAAGCCGGCCCAACTCGTCCTGCCCGCGTGGTGCCCTGGCCATTTTTCCAAAAACCCCTCGAACTACGCAGTCAACTATTCATATGAGTCTGGCACTTTGCAAATAACCCTCTGGACTTCCTTTTCTTTTAACCCGAGGTCCCTCTCACACACGCAGCCGCTGACCGGCGCTAGCTCGGCGCCGGCAAGGTCTCCGGCTAAACCGACCACCCCAATATACTCCCAAGACTACCGCATCCATCGAGGTAGGTTTTGGGGCTACTAGGACCTAGGGTTTTGCCCAGCCACGAGCATGGCGGCCTGGCCGCGGCAGCATGCCGTACTCCGGCGAGGTCAAGCCGGTACGTTCAAGGTTAGGGGCGCAATCGGTTTAGGGGCTCACCGTGGGTTAGTTAGGCTAGGAGGTCGAGCTCGAGGCGATGCCGAGGCGCGAGCGTGACGACGGTAGCGGCTTCAACGAAGTTCACCGGCGGCGTGCTTCCCGTTCCGACGATCCTAAGGGACAAGGTGGGAAACCGTCGCAAGCATGGGCCTCAGCCTGGACCAGAGAGTACCAAACGTGACACCGAGAGAGGAGAGGCTCACTGCAGCGAGCTAGTCGCGTGAGGGATGACTACGGCGGCGCTCCGGTCACCCGCGAAGACGGCGATGATTGTTCCGGCACGTACGGGCTACTACGGCTCGTACCACAGGATGCAAACAACGCGCAAGAGAGCTAGCTAGTTGACTGCAAGCTGGAGACACTGGTGATAGCTCGGTGAGGGCGAATTTTGCCGTGATCCGAGGTGGGCACGACGGTGACCGGGAGGGGAGAACGGGAGAGAGAGAGAGCGACCGTCGCCTTTTAAGGAGATAGATGAGAGGGGACAGGCCAATCTAGAGCGGCGCGGGGTCCTCCATGTGCGTGGCTACACCGTGGAGCAAGACCCCGGCCGGCTCAGGCGGCGCCGCGCGCGGGCGGCACGGCGGGCGGCTGCACCTGTGCGCGAATAGGGGAGGGAGGCAGGGTACTGTAGCGAGTGCAACGCCTCACACTCGGTTTTTGACCAAATTGCCCAATTTCTGTGCAGCAACTCGAAATTTGGCCGATATAAAAGTTTTAGGGTTTTGAATTCTACACAACTTTGGTTTTGGGACAAAATTCAGATTTTGAATAATTTTGAAGATATTCAAAAAGGGCTAAAACTACTATTTGAATTTTATTTCTAATCCCATTAAATTCTCCAATTTATTTTCAACAACATGAAATTCTTCAAAAATAAAAGTTGTCCCATTTGTTGAGCTTGACAACTTTCATTGAGGAAGTTTAGTCAAATTCTCAATAGTTTTGAAATTAGCATTTCAAATTTAAATTTCAAAGTAGTAATTGGGGTTTAATTTAAATTTCTATTAAAGAACTTCAAAAACATCCAAAATAAAAGTTGTTCCATTTTAACAGATCTACAACTTTTATTAAGACACCATTACCTTATTCTAAGTAGTTTTTTGAGTTAGAGTTTTAGGGCCCGATTAGGGCTTAATCTAGATTTTTCTTTTGATTTTATTTTTAGTCACCAATTAGGGATTCAATTGCAACATCAACCTCATTCATAAATAAGTCACTCTAAAATCTCTAAGCATAATCATATGCAGGTACTTAAAATAAACATGATGACATGGCATATTTAATTAGCCGTAATACCCGAGGTATTACAAAGCACTTGCAGGACGTCGCAGTTGCTGCGCTGCAAATAGGGGTTTCTGGATCTCAGTGCTGTGAATCAAGCTGAACTTCTGCTCCATGGTACGGAGCCAGTCGTCAGCCTCCAGGGGCTCATCAGCCTTGGTGAACACAGGTGGATGGGTATCCAGTAAAGTCCACGTATGTTGTCTCATCATCATCGCGGCGGCCACGACGCCCACCACGGTTGTACCTGTTTTGAGCCGTCGCATTGGCGGCATTAGCCAAGGCTGCAATAGCATCGGCTAAGGTTAGTGGAATGGGCAGTGGGTTAGGAGCAGCTCCATCCTCAGAAGTTCCAGCACCGGACGCACGGGTATGGACAGGCATCATGTTTAATGGCAAACCGAATTTAGGACTAGCATTACTTGAACGAAACATAGTAGCGATACATAATTAAGCATTACAACACTTAACAGTACTTAAACCATACGACTAGGACTTAAACAAAGTTTCCCAACCCATAACTAAGGTTCTCGGCAAGCACCAACATTATAATACAAAGGATAACGATAGGTCAACATCCCTAGTTCTATGACTAGTCTAATTGTCATCGCCCACGGTCCCGTCAGAGACGACACCGTCCTCGTCGGCCTCCTCAATGTCCTCCTCGACATCCTCATTGGTGTCTTCCTCGACGACCACCTGTAGAGGCTCAACCTCCTCGTCAACGTCCTAAATGTCCTGATCCTCAGGACCAACAATAACTTCATCCTCGGGGTCCTCAGCATGTGGTTCCAAGATAGGGTTAAGCTCATTGTTGAGCCTATGCATCTCCTCATGCAGTGCATCATTGTAGTCCTCAATCTGCTCCACGTAGATCTCGAGCTCGTGCAGTCTGGCCATGGTCGCATCCTCACGCACCCAGGTCGTAACCCTCTGCTCGATGAGACGTGCCACAGCAGTCCGCAGCCGGTCGATCGTAGCCACGTCCTGATAATGCTCTCGACGAGCGGTGGCAAATTCCTCAGTCATCCGCCTCATCTCCTTCCTCATCCTGTCAATCTCCTCCTGCTGCTCAACGCGACTGTGGCAGGGACGACGACTGCCGGAAGCCTCCCCGTCGCGTGGCGCCAACTGGTGACGCGGCACTCCCTTAGGACCCGTCATCTTGCGAGCAGTATGCTTGGTGCGTGCCATGTTGGAGAAGATAAGTTAGGATTAGCGAGGATATTATAGGCTAGCAAGAATATGTTTGATAGTTTCTAACCCATAAACCACTTTAAGGAGAAAGTTAATTAACATGTGAATTAATCATGATGCATGAATCGTACTTACGAATTTTAAATTAATGCAAGGTAAATAAATGTATAAACAATTTTAACATAGGCTAGTAAACGTGTTGTTCCACTTGCTACCATAGATATAATACGGAATAAGATAAGAGCAAACAATTTGGACCTAAAATAACAATTTAGATTTTTAATGATCCAAAATATTTTGAAGTTTTGCAAAGTAATACAGCAACGATTTACCAATGGAACGCTCTGATACCAGCTGTAACAAAACCGACTAAATTATATGGCCCACAAGGCAACTGTCATTGTCACTAATGACCTCTGATAGCCGGGCCCGTGTCCCAGATGATTTAGAAGGCTCTGCCGGGCTACATAAGCGCCCGCATTCTCCGACTGGATCCCATTGCGAAACCGGTTACAGAATTACAACATTTCATAATAAAATACATTAGGGTAAAAGTGCGAAAGATTAAATAGTACTTAGATTACAAACTGGTTGTTCAAATAGAATTCTAGTGCAGTTATTACAAACCATAATTAAAAGTAGTAGCGGTAGCAGTAGAACAATAATACAACATACTAAGATAGATGGTACCACGAACCCTGCCCCACGGGTTCAACTTCATTCTTCCTCGCTACCGTCCTGGACGATGGTCAAACAGCAGGGAGCGAGACTTACCTGCTGCTGCGGTTCTCCTGCAACAGGGGTTAACAAACCCTGAGTACTGGGGTACTCCGCAAGACTTACCCGACTAAAGAAAAGGGAATGAGACTCAGCAATGCAGGCTGAGAGGGAGTCAAGGTAAGGCCTGAGCAAAAGTCAAAGAGTTTTGCGAAAAAGCATTACTATTCTATTTCAGTATTTTAACTCAATCTTATTTTAATCATAATCCATAATTCCAAGTTCATTCTCATATATCAACATACTTTAAATTCTTAATTATTCTCAAAAACACCTAGTTTCAAACCACTTTTCAATTGTAGGTCAAAGGATCAAGTCTCCATATCCGAGGACCAACGACGATTTGAATTCATTAATACCCAGCTGGGGATCCCTAACCACACTGCATATGTAGCACCTAAGCTTGCATATACCAAACTCGTCTACCACGGCTTTTCTGTCCCTGAACTGGTCCTGCGCCACCCGAGAGCACAGTACTCCTCTCCTATCCAGGCACGCCGGCCATGAGGGTACACGCTACTCTCACCATCTCTCCACTCCCAGTGCGTGGTTGTCGGTTCAAGCAATAGAGCGACCGGAGATAGGGCTTCTGTAGTATGTGGCTAGTTGCAAAGTCTCGATCACAGCAGGCCTACAACGAACAGTCCCTAATTATTTTTCCGCCGGCGACATTGCATTGGGACTCTAACCCAGGTACAAGTGTCCCGACGGTTTTCAAATCCCTTTCCCGCCGATGGTCAAGCATTGGGACTCAAACCCAAATTCACAACCATCGAACGGAAAATCACTTTCCATCGGTAACGATGCATTGGGGCTGCTACCCAAGTGGCACAATCCCCGAACGGACTCATAGCCCTTTACTTTCTCATGATTCATTGTCAACATATCATCATAAGTCGAAAATAGCATTTTATGTAAATCTAAATCAATTAAGCAGGGCTAAGCATTTTTCAAACATTTTCATTTTAAACAGGTTTTAATCAACTCCTATCAACCTAATGCAATAATTAACTCAAGTTATAAAGATTTTATAAATCACAAGGTAGGGGCCGAATGCACCGGGGCTTGCCTTGGATTGCGAAGAGCGTCGGAGCGGGATCAGTCCCGCAAATGTCAAACTCCTGCACAACCTCGGGAATCACCTCCTCGGCAGTAGCCTCGACTTTAACTTCTTCATTCACGGGCACTACACGTGTGCAAGATGCATGCTCAATATGATGAAATGATATGGGTACATGAAATAATAAATCAAACAAATCCGCAAACACTGCTACTCTTCACAAGGTATCCAAAGTAACTATTTCTAAAAATTTTCCCTAGGCCATAAGGGTGTTTGACCTAAGATCACAATCAACCCAAAATTCACACCAACCCTAAGTGATTAGGATTTTCTATTTATTTTATAAATCAATTAATCAAGCATTTAATTAATAAATAATTAAACTATTTCCAGTTGATGCCAAACTTTACCAAAAGGTAGTTCTTGACTTGAAACAGTAGTAAAATAAATTTCATGATTTCTGGAGTTACAAAGAATTAATTAAAATTACTCAAAGTTGTAATTTTTAATTAATTTACTGATTTTTAGGCCTAGCAGAAAGTGCTCAAACACACTATATAATATTTTTATTAGATACTACACACTGCAAAGGACCTACTTATTTATTTTTATAATTTTTTGTGCACTAAAATAATTCCCCAAAAAAGAACAAAATATAGTACTATTCATATTCAGGAAATAAGGAAAAACATTTTATAAATCAGTCTAAATTCGAAAACCATTTTCGGCCCACGACGGCCCAGACCACAGGCCGCGTGGCCCAACTCGGCCATTCCCGCGCGCCCGCACCCGCTCGCTGACGGGGCGACCCCACCAGTCAGCGAGACCTACGTCTCCTTCTTCTCGAGCATACACGGGAACGCTCGCAGCGGCGCGTCGCGCGACTGTTCCGGCGACGGCGCGGCGGTAGAGTTTAAACGAAGAGCACAGTCGGCATTAGGGGCTCACCTAGACCTCCAAACACCACTAGGATGAAGCTCCACCTCCTCTGAGACTCGAGCTTGACAACGATGGCGGACCGACGGAGCGGGCTCGATGGCGAGACGATGTTCCACACCCTACAACGCGGTAGTGTTTAAGACAATCGATCGAGACGCCTCACTGGGTTAAGGGAAACACGAAACAGGAACTGGAGCAAGGTCTACCTCTCTAACCCGACCGGAACGCGGCGCGACCGATGCGGCGGCGCTCTGCCGGACGGGCTCAAGCGATGCGCAAGAGAGCTAATTAGATGGTTGTGGAGTGGAGCGGGTGGAGATGGGTGTGGCACGGTGAATCCGGCCGGAACCCGAGACGAGATCGACGGCGATCGGCAGGGGAAGAAACGTGAAGACAGAGCCCTCGTCGCCTTAAAAGGATGGGGAAGGAGCGGATAAGGGCGAGGGGCGTTCGGGGTCCCCGCTGCGTCGACCATGCGGCGACGGCTAGGGCCTGGCCGGACGGCGACCAGCGCGGGCCGCGCGCACGCGCGTACGACGGCCGGAGCTCCTGTAGGGGCTGGTTACTGTAGCGCAGAGAAGGGGTCAAACTCTACAAATCTAAATGATGACCTATTCGATTTGATTCAGGGGAAGTTGCAAAAATAAAAATTGTAGAGAATTTCCTGAAGAACACTTTTGGTTTTTGAATCATATTCAAATTCAGCCTAGATTTGAAAATATTGAAAAGGGGGTAAATCTTAAGTTTGAATTTGATTTGCAATTCAAATAAATTCTCCAAAATTTTCTACATAACTTGAAAATCTATAAAAATGAAAGTTGTTGTACTTGCTGAGCTCTACAATCTTTATTAAGGAAGTTTTGGTCAGATTCTAGTTGGTTTTGAAATTAAAGTTTCAAATTTGAATTTCAACATAGTAATTAGGGTTTAATTCAAATTTTTGTTTAAGAACTTTAAAATTACCCAAAAAATATCTACAATGTTTATTAAGACACTTTCACCAGATTCTATGTAGTTTTGATTTAGGATTTTAGGGGTCCGATTAGGGCTTAATTTAAATTTTCTTTTTGATTTTATTTTTGATTTTCAATTTTCAATTAGAGATTCAATTGCACAATCATGACCATTACACAATCAAAGCACTCTAGAGACCCTAAGCACAATCATATGTAGGCAATTAAATTAAACATGATGACATGGCAGTTTTAATTAACCGTAATACCCGGGATAGTACAGATCCTATCACAAGTATACTACTCTAGGAAAGTAGAGAACACAAAGTAAATGCGGAAAAGCAAAATAGATAGGAAGATAAAGCCGGTTTTTCCCGAGGTATCGGAGAGTCGGCACTCCCCACTAGTCCTCGTTGGAGCACCCACGCAAGGGTGTAGCTCCCCCTTGATCTTCGCAAAGACCAAGTGCTCTCTACGGGTTGATCCTTTGCCTCTCCGGCGCGGTGGATCGCCCACAACCGCTCACAAGCTTGGCTTGGGCCGCCCACAAGCTCTCCAAGCGGTCACCAAGCCTCCGATCACCACCGAACCGTCTAGGTGATGCCAATCACCAAGAGTAACAAGCCTAGATTCTCACTTGACCAAGAACAAGGCCAAAGAGGGTGATGGATGCACACAAGTCACTCTTGATCTCTCAAGGGAAGAAGCTCACAACCAATGGAGTTCACTCAATCCTCCCTAGGGCTCTTGCACTCTCACAAGGTCACAAGGGTTGCTTCAGCTATAGGAAATGGCAAGAGAACTAAAATGGAGGCAATGGTGAAGTATAAATACTCACCCTCTCCAAAACTAGCCGTTTTACACTTTTGCGAACCGTCGGACCCTGCAGAAACCTCACCGTTGGACCAAACTCCTCGGTCCGACTCTCACAGTCGTTCTGTACTCGGCACTGTGACAGAGGGGCGTCGGACGCTCACCAATGGTCCGACGGCCACCGTCGAACCACAGTTCGACGCTCTCTGCACTCTCTTGAGCTCTCTGCACAGGGTCACTGCATGGGAAACACACGTGCCAATGGTCCGACGAGGACCGTCGGACAGAGTCCGACGCCCAAATATGCACTTTGAACCCCTCTGAAAGTTTCGGACGCTATGAAACAATAGTCCGACGCTCGTCTCCTCACAGTCCGACGCTCGCCTGGGAAACTCCTGGCACCGTCGGACGCTGGGCAATGGTCCGACGACCATCCCAGTAGCGTCCGACGATCTATGGTGAGCTGAGAAGCCACCAGAGGCTACCACGTACCGTCAGACTCTGAGTATTGGTCCGACGACCATACTGCTCAGGGTCCGACGCTCAAAACTCAATCAAAACTTCGCCGAATCAAAAACTTTCCAAAATGAAATTTGATCCTCTCTCTCTCTCAAGAGACTCCCTAGGCTGTCTAGAGCTATGTTGGACAAGTGTGCATCATATCTACACTCTCTAACCTTGCCCTAAGTCAAGCTATCCATTCAAACCCCTCTTTATAGTACGGTCAAAGTGAAAAACAAAACCTAAGACTACTCCAAGTGTCTCTCAACTCCAAATGACACTTAGGACTAGCCTATCACCGTCTTGTCTTTCATCCTTTGAAAACCGAATCGATTTCCATGGCTAGGGGCTTGAACCTACATGTTATTATGACCTAACCTTTAGGTTATCCTGCAAAACACAAGTTAGTCATAATAACCTCTTTGCTGTCATTAATCACCGAAACCATTAGGGCCTAGATGCTTCAGCAATGGCTGATGACAAAGAGGTGTGAAGTCTCATTGATCGATCAAGAACATGCATGGCAGCAGAGAGCGAACAACTTAGTCGAGCTTCCACGCGTAGAGGTACAAGCAGAAGCTTATGGCAGCGGTGAGCGTGTCGTCGAGCATCCCCGCCGGCGCCGACGTGCTGGACAACACAATGGGTCGAAAGATGAAGAGCGCCGGCACTGGAGAGCTAGTCGTGCGCGTCCCAGAAGGCCTTCACCTTGGCCTGGCTAAAGGTGAGCGACTGGTTGCCTTTGAACTTCGACTGCAGTGCTTCACCTGCACCGCCTCCTCGCCGTCAATGATGATGCTCATCTTGACGTCGCCGTCGCCGCCCTTGCTGCCGCCGCTGCCGCACTCGATGGAGATGTCGTGCACGTCGCCCTGGTTGTGGAACAACGCCTTGGCCGCGAACCGCCGCCTGCCGAACACGTGCTCCCGCCACGCCACGGGGACGGCCTCGGCCTCAGCGGCCGGGCACGGCGCCGCGCGCGGGAGCGCGTCGCGCCACATGTCGCCCTGCACCAGCACCACCTCGCCGGCCGCCTCCAGCGCCACAAAGTACCAGCACCGGGGCTTGAGAACCTCATGGCTCGTGCACTGGCTGCTCGGGTTGGTGTGGTAGAGCTCGCTGCCTTGCCCTGAGGGTGTTCGACGAAATGGGCGCCGCGTGGGCAAAGTGGAAGAGGGTGGAGAAGGAGAGGTAAGGGGCAGGATAGACGTTTTATACGGCCGTGTTGACTCGGTTCTGTGCTAGCACCAGGAGCTGGAGTGCCACGTAAGCAAAAGTGGCATTTTTGTAGTACGTTTCTCTCTCTGCTGCTAAAAACAGTAGCGAAAATCGTAAGAGTGCTATCTCAGGAGTAGCCATTCGTTATAATGGTAAAAAGTTAATAATCCGTTGGTCCGCAGGCCGGTGGTGGCCGGACTATGGGTGAGACGACGAGCTGTGCTGTGCTGTGCTGTGCTGTGCTGTGCTGACTGCCGACTTGCCGAGACCTGCGAGCAGGTGTCCGTCACGTGACACGAGCATATGCTGCTTGCCGCGGTCCACCGTCCACGCCTCCATGGCATGGAAGGAGCCCGTGCACCGGTAATGTGAGTTCGGTGGCTTCATTCTCCCGCAGTCCCGCGGAAGGAGCACCCATCTTAAGTTGCACGGGAAAGAAGGGCCTTCGATTGCTGGCTCCTCCGATGTGCTTCTTCATTGGGTTTTATCATTTAGGTTGTCAGTACTTTTGTATTTCACAGCAAGATCAGTTTTCACATATCTAGATTTTAGTTTTCTCCCGACATAAAACAGTGTTTCCATCTCAAAACAAATCAGTATCAGCCGAAATCAACGTTTCTTTTCAAACAAACAAACAGTATATGCAGGCTAAGGCCTGCCCCAACACACTGAGTCAGCTTATAGCCTCAGCTTGCCACTAGGCTCGGATGCCATGGTGTCCAAAAGGCACATGCCCCTGCAATTGGCAGAGTATCCTACATAGGCCACTATTGCCTCAGGAGAGAGAGAGAGAGAGCACGATTAGAGTAGTAAAAATGATAGGTGAGAGAAAAAAAAGGAAATGCGACCCTATTAGCTCTGGTTAGAAGAATAGTCAACTTTTGTCCAAAACATACACTGTTGCATGCTTGCGTTGGTGAAGCCCTAATAGTGCTACCAGTTTCAGTACAAACATAGTGACCCGCATAAACTGAAAAAAAAAATTGATAATGCTATTGACACAATACAAACTATCACTACATGTAGTTCCCATATCATCGTTTCCTTTTGTCACGTATCACTTCTTTTCTTAGGTGGACCACCTTCTCTTCATATTTTCCCAATGCTCCAACATGGCTAGTGGTTTCGTTGTCCACGTCATTGCCCAGCATCCAAATCAGCTTGAGTAGTGGTTTCGTAGAGTTGCATGTTACCCTGCAAAAGAACCACCGCTTCATCTGACATAAAGGCTTGGGCTCTCATCCGAGACGCGTTGTGGCCAAGATGACACGTGCCCCATCACTTTCATCTGACAAAAAGCTGACTGATGTTTCAAAAGCAAAAGAGAACGATATGACCGAAGAAAAGTGAGAACTACAGTCTGCGGTGTGAGATTAAGGGGGGTGTTTAGTTCCTCTCTAATATCCCAAAACTTCTGTCATATCAATTTTGCGGCAAATGCATGGAACATTAAATGTAGACGAAACTTTTACATGTTTGCACAGTTTGCCTGTAAATCATGAGACGAATCTTTTGAGTCTACTTGGGCTATAATTAGACACTTATTGTAAAAGATTCCTCGCTGCTACAGTATCAAAATCTTAAAAATTTTAGGATCTAGACACCCCCTAACAGCCTCAACCTATATGTGCAGACGCGGTGTAGTGCTTTTTGTTGAGACCACTACTACTGTGTGCCTGCGTTGCGGAAGTCCTTAGCAATGTTGCTCGCTGCTCTATGTATATTTAGAATCTAAGCTCATCTTTATAGAAGTTGGTTCATCTATCATCTACTTGTTTACCTCGTAAAGTTTCTTAGTTCTTGTGCGTGTAGTCCGGTTCTCCTCTAAATCTCGTCATACAACCCACTTTCAGGTCTTTACCATAATCTAAGCATATCTTCTCTCTTACAAGCATATGTAGGCTGCGTTCGGCTAGAGGGATAAGCGCTTATTTTTCAGCACTTCAGCAGTACTTTCCTCTCACAAGATTTCAGCACTTCTACAGCACTTCAGTGCTTTTCAGCGCTTTTTCAGCTTCACCGAACGGAGCCGTAGCTTCTATGAGCAACTATCTTTTTACAGCAAAGTATGGCATCTTATCCTATATGGATTCTAGGTCTAGTACTAAGGGCCTGTTTACTTCCATTCAAAATTTCAACTTTTTTATCACATCATGTCACATCAGATATTTAGACACACGCATAGAACGTTAAATATTGATAAAAAGAAACTAATTACATAGTTTGTATGCAAATCACAAGACGAATCTTTTAAACTTACTTAAACTATGATTAGACACTTATCGCAAAAGTTAGCACGTGAGTTTGCTGAAATCTTGTGAGAGAAAAATACTGCTGAAGTGCTAAAAAATAAGCGCTTATAAGCGCTTATAAGCACAACCGAACGCAGCCGTTAAAATTCCAATTGTTTAATCTAAATAGGCCCTAAAGTCACCGTGTTGGACAAGCCCTGAGAGGCTTCGCTTTTTGTCATGGTTCCACACTCCCAGCTCGAGGATCTTCATCTGATATCCAAAGTATCTGTCCACCACAACCACAGGGCATAAATTTCCCCCGCATTGTTGTGCCAGATTCTGCCAGAAAACGGCACAGCTGACAATATGACTCCTATGTTTCGATCAATATTATAGGGCACAGCACATGCCATTTGGACAAAACAGACAACAGCCGTCATGAGTTATCAGCAATCAAGAAGCAACAGAATGCAGTAACGCAGGGATTATGCACGGTATCATCTAGCAGCAAGCCTGCTCTACGCAAGACAATTACTTTAATGGAATTGATGTCGCGCATCTTATAACAGTCAAACAAAGAGTTGCCGAAAGATGACAGAAAAACTAACTAGGAACATGCGTTGATGTCTGGAAAACTCAAACTATGGATTCATCTTTCATGTGATGAGCTCATGTCTACATAGCTGACAGGAATCATGCAAAAGAGATCATCCTCAGAAGATACACATAATGCTCAAATTTGTCATACCATCACCAAATCTTTACTCAACAATGTCTGGGTTACACCCAAGTTACGCAGAGTGAGCAGGCTTTGGCTCATCAGGCTTCTTGGCTGGCGTCTCAGTGCCCATCTCAGCTTTGAGATCGTTGATGCTCTGCTCAAGCTCGTCGATCTTCGTTCCCATTTCATCTAGTGCAATGTAGTTAAAGAAAAAAGATTGTGGCGCACAAGTTTATATATAGCTAATGCCAAAACAGATTTTCAATAACTTTTGCGATTCCTATGTAAATTTCACAAGTGCTTCAAATTATCAACAAGTAAAATGGTGTGATTGGATCATACTGTAATAGTGTGAATGAAAAACAATCATGGAATCTCAGTACACTAGCGGATTCAAGATTATACTACAAGAATATATTAAAAATACCTTAATAAAAGCTTCAATTTAACCATATTTGAGTTTCTCTTGAACATACTGAGTGTAACTGAACAATGATAATCGTGCAGTTTAGTAAATCATGATGATACAAAAGTGGTATTTTCCTTCGATCCTAATGGAAGGTTTCGAGCTTGGCAAAAAAATCACACAATATTATTTTTGTAAGAAATATTCTTCTGCGTGTCTTAGACTTCAGCTTTATTCTTTTATATGCCAGAAAAGATATATTAAGAAAACCTTAACCAAAAAATGATCATCGTTTTCATTATTTTGTATCGAGCATGTGTATGCTCCAAGAAAACAATAACTACAGGGCTATAAAAATTTAATAAAAAGCAGAAGAGCAGAAATTAAAAAAAAAAACACCAACAAAATAGTTAACAAGGTCACCAGACAGATTTTCTCAAAACCTAACAAGAATATTGTATGTATACTGGTGTATTTTGTGTGTATGTATAGCTGTTTGTTTAAGTTTCAGTTATAGAACGTTACAAGCTTGCACAAACACATCCAAAAAATGTCGTCCATGGGAAATGATTTGTTACCTATATGAGCATCCAAAATGCATATTGGCATTACAGAAGCATGGCATCAGATGTTACTATATAAGAAAACACCAAAACAATAATGACTGCACTGGTAGAAAACACCAAAAATATGTTGTCTTAAGAGTCCTATTTTCCACATTTTCTTTGAAAAGAGAAACAGAATAAAGATAATAAAATAAACGCAGATAAGGATATTCTTTGACACAATGTTCTGCGACATGGACTCGAACCTTGTTTGCTGCAATAGTCAGCGTTCAAGTGAGTGGGAGATGGTGGTAAATCATTTGAAGGAGATGCTAATGATACCACATCCAAAGGCACTCACCATCTGTCCAAGGAGGTTCTGGACCTGAAATGGAAAGTTAACAATCAGCAATTATAGACTCCTCCAAAAGCAAAACAATTTTTAATATCTTAACCCTATTCTGGCTTTATTAATAATTCAGTGTTGTACTTCATTTTCTTATCTAAATGGTCCAAACTACACTACCACATGATATCAGAAGCAGTGGTTAAACTTTGTTTAAGAGACCCAGAGTCTTATGTTCCAGTTCCATCCCACTACTGTGCCAGAAAACAGTAAAATTTTACAAATAATGCATGCTAACAGATCTTATGATGCGTAACCGCATAAAGAATCAGAACTTACAAATGCAGTCATATCTGTTGGGTTCTGTGATGACGGCTCTGAATCCATGTTAGCCTACAAGACCAGGTTCAGAAAATGAGTGAACAAACAGCAATATACTATATACTAATATACTGCAGCAGACTTGCATACAAATCAAAATAAACTCTATGAATAGCATCAGGATAGCTACTTGTTTTTCAGTTTCCATACCAACAAATGTAAAAGGACCGGAAATACTGAAATTCAAGTCTGATCATAATTGGTAAGACAACTGTTAAAGGGAATGCAAAATAGTTGTAATGAATAATGATGGAACCATTCTAACAGGCAAGTGCATAGTGAATGTCAAAACACTGACAAGGGAAAAAAAAAATGTAATTATACAGTAGAAAAGTACCCAGTAAGAAATTGCAGAGCCAAGTTACGAGTGCCATTCATCAATGGGATCACAGAGAAACTTATACACATTAGACCTCCCCCTGCGAGGTGTCTCCTATTTTCCATTTCTCTCTCCACTGGCTCTCAGCAAGACAAAGGCCAGAGAATTCATGGCCACATTTCAGATTTCTAGTTTCCTCTGCCCTCTTACTGCACATGGTACTTGCCAAATCTTGTATTGTGCAGGACGTGCTCCGGCGCATCCTATCACTGAGCATCTCAAGATCATCTCGCAAGCCAAGCCTGAGCAACCTATCCCTCAGCACCTGACAAGTAGCCAGGTAAGGAGGGATACCCTCATCTACCATCCTCAAAAAGTAGCTGCAGGCCTCCTCTGCTCTACCCTTCTTGCAAGATAGCCCATGGATCATAACAGCGTAAGTAGCTGCTCCTGGGTGGAAACCACGTTTTTCCATCCCATCCCAAACTTCAATTGCCCTATCAATCCTTCCTATAGCAATCAACATTTTCAGAATCATGTTGTAAGAGTGACGATTAGGCAAACATGAGCCATCATCCATCCTTGAAATAAGCCGTAACGCTTTGTTCACCTCTTTCAGCTTACAATGTGTATTAAGCAGAGTGTTGTAGCTCCAGACATCAGGCTTCTCCCCATGGGTTGCCATCTCATTGAGGATATTATAAGCCTCGTCAACCTCTCCCAACTCGCACAGTAAACGAATGACAGCATTATAGGTGAATACATTTGGTGTAAGGCCGCGTGCACGCATCCTATCTAGCACACGAAGAGCAGCACGAGCATCCTTTGCCACACATGCAGAACGAAGGAATGGGCCATAAGTAGCAGCATCAGGCACAAGCCCACGGCTGCGTTGCATATCTTTTAGCTGCTCTTGTGCAAGTGCAACATCCCCTCCTCGACACAAGGCGTCAATCAACGCATTATAGGCAGGCACATCAGGCTCGACCCCTCGCTCAATCATTTCGTCAAACAGCTTCTGAGCCATCTCTGGCTTCGCAACAACGGCGCACCCAGAGATAAGGATGGTATAGGTCTTTGCCGAGACATCAAATTGAAATGGCGACTCCCTAAAGAATGCAACGGCGTGCTCTACCAGCCCATTATGCGATAACGTGTAGAGCAGGGAGTGGAGATCAGCGACCGTCGGCAGGAAACCGAACCGCTCCATGGAGGAGAAAGCTCGGATGGCGTCGTCGGGGAGACCGGCGCGGGCGTACGCGCGGAACAGCAGCGGGAAGAGGTCTCGCGACAGCGCGGATCGCGGGAGATCGGAGAGCAGGGAGCGCAGAAGAGGGAAGAGCCGCGCCCCCGCAAGCGAGCCAGCGAGGATGAGGAGGGAGTCCGCAAGGTGTGTGAACCCCGGCAGCGCGGCGGCGAAGAGGAAGAACCGGAGCGAGGGCACGGGAAGGTTGCGACAGCGGCGCAGGACGGCGGCCGCGGCCTCGGGCGTGAGGCGGGGCGCGAATCCATTGAGCGCGGCGCGGAGGTCGTGCCGCGGCCCGCGGAAGTCGCTGAGCACACGGCAGAGCGCGCCGACTAGCCGCGGGTCGGGGTCGGGGTCGGGGTTCGGGTCCGGGGCCGGGTGGGGCCGCGGATCCGGCTGTCCGGTGGGCGAGGCGGAACAGAGACCTCGCAGTAGGAGAAGAGAACGCGGGCTTCGCAGCGCCGCCGCAGCGCGGAGCCTGGCGGCCGATTGCATCTCGCGCGATGTGGGCGCAGGTGGGCTGTGCAGTGGGAGCAGATTCGCGGGTGACGCGAGGATACACGGGTTCAAACTAAATAAAAACACGGGAGATGAAACTGAAGAGGGCGGCTTACCGGGGAAGCGCGAGGAGGAGGAGGGGCTCGCCGGCGGCCGGCGGATTCGGAGGAGATAGCGGTGAGCGAGGCTTCGGAGAGCGCAGGTGGCTGTGTACGAGTGGAATGGGAGGACGCAGGAGCGGAGAGCTCAAAAGAGGCGTAAACGAACTATTGATGGCAAGCGGGCCCGGGTCGCGTGGGCTGCCGAAAGCGAGCCAGGCCGGGTTTCGAAATTTGTTCGAGGGAAAGGAAAAGAATCCGCGTGGTGGGCCCCTGGAGGCTTAGAGCTTTTGGAAGGACTACGCCGCTACGCCCATTTTTCCTGGCCCAACTTTGGCCCAGTTCCGCTCATTTGTGCTACCAAAACACGCAAACAGTGATCTGTACTAATATAAACAGTGATGTTTTTTTTTTTTTTTTGCGACAAGGTGCTTCTATTAATCATATAGAAACAAGGTATCTTTGGTCAGCAGATCTAAGATACAGGGTGGAGCTAATTGCCACTCTTCCATCTTGCACTCATCTGAGACTCGCTTAGCCAAGGTATGCGCTACCTGCTTACAAGAACGATTAGTGTGCACTAGTGAAAAATTAACAAAAACAGCACTAAGAGTTCTAATGTCCCTCAAGATCGGTAAAATGCAAGCTCTTTGACTGTCCATTGTTTCCCCACATCTTTACTAACTCCTGGCTATCTGTTTCGACCACCAGATGTCTGATACCTCTTCCATTTGCAAGAGTCACTCCATCTTTACAGGCTAAGGCTTCCATCATTAGCGCATCAAGGCCATGGCAGTGCCAGCATGCTCTACCCCCCATAAAGGTTCCAGCATGATCCCGAAGGACAACGCTGGTTGCTCCCTGTCCAAAGTCTGGGTAAAAGGCCCCATCTGTGTTGCATTTGATCGACTCTCCTTGTGGCGCCTGTCAATGATCCCGGCTTCCAGTCAGTGATGATTCGAGGCAAACGAGTATTTATTATTCGCAAAATCAACCGTGCCTTGATAATCAAGGAGCCCGACTCTCCTTTGGCTTATGTCCATAAACAAGATTTTGACTCGAGATAACCTAGCCAAAAGAAGGGAAGTGCTGGATCAATCGTGCTTGTTCTGTAATGAAACAGAAACAATGAAGAAGCATCTGTTTTTTGACTGTCTTGTGGCAAAAAATTTATGGAAAACAATCTCGGAAATGTTGCAATTAACAATAGGCCATAGTTCTGAAAATGTTGCTACCTTTTGGCTGGCTAATAAAAGGCATAATCTGACTAATGTTATCAGTTCTGCTGTTTTTTTTGTGCTTATGGAATTTGCGTAACAAGATGTGTTTTTAGGGTCTCACTTTACAGGGGAAAAGCTGGTGTGGGGATGGATGGCCAAGGTGCTGAGAAGATGGAGGTCTCTGCTCGATCAAGAATTGGGAAACAAGGTGGAGCTGATGATCCGGAAGCTGGAGGACAAAGTAAATCAACCAATAATGCTTTGTTGGGATGGGGAGATGAGATCAAGATTGGAAGTATTGGATGCTTCATTTTGGCTTTGGTCTCTAATCCTGTGATTCAGTCTGAATAAAGGTTTTGTTAAGTCGTTGAACTGTATGGGTGAACTCTTATGTTGGTTGCGTCTTGTTCAGTCAGGCTGGCGCGCTGTTACGCGAGAACTTAAACTGTGTTTGATGGCTTTATGAGTAATAAAGCTGGGGAAACCCTTTTGTCTAGAAACAGATCAAGGCTAGTCGCCGTGATACAGAGTAACAACGTATGGCGGCATCCGCCATGTTGCGAGGCGTCTGTGAACTCGCCGTGCAGCTGTCGGTGGCACGGTGCGCAGGCCCGGCAAGCAGCGGCCGGCCGGGCGGAAGAACGTGCAAGGCGGTCGATGGATTTTGCACAAAGCAGCGGCCGCCCGGGCGGAACAACGTGTAGCCGGTAGATGGGTTGTGCTTGAACACGGGAGTGCGGGGCCACGACGCTCCTGCGTGCGCTCGTTCTAACGAGTCACGACCGGCTACCCCCGTCCCCCGGCATTATTTTATTGGCAGTTACTTTATCGGTTGATTCTTTTCCTTTGTGCCTCTTTTTTTTCTTTTCTTTTTTTCTCCCTTTGCTCTGTACTGATCTGCTCATCCATTAAACCCACCCCAGTATAGATGCTAGGTTATGCAGTTGTATACTTGTATACCCACAACTTTTAGCAACAAGGTCAACGTATATCGAACATGCACGTAAGAATACAACCATTTAGTCTAAAACCATCTCATTCATTTACTAAAGAACCATTGGTTTCTCCAGGGCACTTCTAATTCAGATTCAAGTATATACCTGTCATCGCATATACCAATGTGAAAAAGGACTGAGGTCCTGTTCGTTTGCCTAAAAAGAAACGCTGAATTCGCTTGATACTGATTTAAAGTATTGTTCTATATTTAAAAAGAAACTAAAATAAAATAATCGAATAGGGCCTGAGTTCTGCCAAAAATCTTGTCAAAGTATAAAACTAATAATATAAAAAAAAATAGGAGATTCAACCTCAATGAAAGGTTTAGGCCTCGTTTGGCACAGTTCAATATAAAAAACACTAGTGAAGTTGTTTTTTCTAGAAAATAGTAAAAACTTTTTAGATTAAGCTGAGCTATCTTGAAAACATTGTTTGATAAAATAGTTTCATAAATAACTTTATGCATGGTTGTGAAAGAGAAATGAGAGATAGAGCTAAGATAAACTATTTTTCCTGGCCTCGTGCCAATTCATCTTTTTTTGAGATGAGGAGAAAAACATATTCAGCCATCAAACTTTTTTGAAATTTTTTTGAAAAATAGCCCTTAATGATCTGCTTTTTAAGTTTTCTCCTGGGATGGAATGCACTCTAATATAGCTTGATAATAAGTAGTTTCCTTTTTTTAGAAAAAAAAAAGAACCGATCGAGCTAAGAGAGCCATTGCCTGTTTGCCCATGGATCCTGTCCGTCGAAACTTTCTTTTTACAGCCTGTCCGTTGAAACTTCAAGCACCAGTACTTTGTCTTCCCCAAAACCCGCACCACATCCCCAAAGCCGAGGCATTCTGGAACAGCGCCGTCAGCTGGATCGGTCCTCGATCCAGTGCCTCCCATGGGCGCCTCCACTCCTCGCCACCATTCCAGCTCTCCCTTCCAGCGATCCCTCCACTCCAAGCGGATCATCACCTGCGCGCTATACGCCCTGGTCCCGCTCGCCCTCCTCCACTACCTCCTCTCCTTCCCTCCCTCTCCAGCCCCGACCACCTCCGCGCCGTCACCGCCGCAGGGGCCCAAAGCTGCCGCCGATGCAGGCGCCGCCGCCGCCGGTGGAGCAGCGAGAAAGATCGCGGCGCCAAGGTGCGACTACTCGGATGGGGCGTGGGAGCGGAGCGAGGCGGGCCCGCTGTACAACGGCACGAGCTGCGGCGAGACGATCAAGGCCGGCCAGAATTGCGAGGCGCACGGGCGGCCCGACACGGGGTACCTCCGGTGGCGGTGGCGGCCGCGCGGGTGCGCGCTCCCGCCGTTCGACCCCGCCGAGTTCCTGCGCCTCGTCCGCGGCCGCCACGTCGCCTTCGTGGGCGACTCGCTCGCGCGGAACCAGTGCGAGTCCCTCGTCTGCCAGCTCAGCTCCGCGTTCCCGGCCCAGCTGGTGCGCGGCGCCGGCGGCGGCGAGGGGGACGGGGACGGCGACGAGCTCCGCAAGTTCCGGCGCTGGGCGTTCCCGTCGCACGACGCCACGGTGTCGGTGTTCTGGGCGCCGTTCCTGGTGAACGGCACGGAGAAGGCCAAGGGGGCAGCGGTAGGGCCGGACCACAACCGGCTGTACCTGGACCAGCCGAACGAGCGGTGGGCGGCGGAGATCCCCGGCATCGACGTGGTGGTGCTCTCGGCGGGGCACTGGTTCCTGCACTCGGCGCTCTTCTTCGACCGCGGCGCGGTGGTCGGGTGCCACCTCTGCCCGGAGCCCAACCGCACGGAGACGGGCTTCTTCGGCGCGTTCCGCCTCGCCGTCCGCGGCGCGCTCCGCGAGGTCGTCCTCCGCGGCGCCAGGGCGCAGCAGCAGGGCCGCGGGCCGAAGCCGAAGCTGGCCGTGCTGACGACCTTCTCGCCGGCGCACTTCGAGGGGGACTGGGACAGCCCCACCGCGTGCGCGCGCACGGAGCCGTACGCGCCCGGGGAGCGCGCGATGGAGTACATGGACGCCGAGATGCTCCGCGCCGAGGCCGAGGAGGCCGTGGCGGCGGCGGCGGACGCGCGGGCGCGCGGGGCCGGGGTGACGGTGGAGACGCTGCAGGTGACGCGGATGGCCGGGCTGCGCGCGGACGGGCACCCCGGCGCGTACATGCACCCGTTCCCGTTCGCCGGCGGCGCGAGGGAGCGGGTGCCCAACGACTGCGTGCACTGGTGCCTGCCCGGGCCCATCGACACGTGGAACGAGATCCTGCTGCAGGTCGTCAAGCGGTGGGCCGACGGGGTTGACGCCGACGCCGACGCCTCGTCGTCCTCGTCGCCGTGAAAGAGGAAAAGCCACCGTCACCACAGGAGGAGACTGAAGGGCAGTCTGCACTTTGGGAATTTTGTTCAAATTAGTATAGTAGTATGGACTGTTTGAACTATAATGTTAAAATTCTTTAGAGCGATTCCAGGTAAAACGAAGAGCGATTCCAGGTAAAACGGCATCAGAGCGATTCCAGGTGAAACGCCATGGGTGAGAGGAGTTGGTGAGGAGAGAGTGTTGTTGTAAAGAATGTTTTTGGATTATTATGTTCCCAGCGCTTGTACTGCAACTAGGAATTACTGAATCATATTATAATACTGTACTATACTCCGTATTTAATTTGGTATATACAAAGAAAATACTGCATGTTACAGTCCACGAGATGGCAGTACGATGGCACCGTGATTACCGGTGAGTCGGTGACCCACGCGGGGCACGTCGACGTGCCCGTTACTCGCTCTCTCGGAACTGGAACGAGCCTGGATCTAAGGCGTCAGGTGCGGTCCTTTCCTGTTTCTGTTGCAGTAAAATAAATGATCTGCTCCTCCGTGGCTCTGTAGGGATCTGTGAAAAGTCAAAGCGGAGCGTCGGTACTCGGTAGGACTGTAGGAGGAAACGGAAACAAAAGGGATCATCAGGCAGTGGTGCGCGCAGGTGCAGGGAAAGGCGCCACCTCGCCTTCCCAGCGCCCGGCCCGGCTCGAGGTCGGAGGGGAATGCCGGCGGAGATCGCCTCTCGTGGCATCTCTGGTTTTCGTGTAGCTTTTGCTATGGACTGAACAGTAGGAACGGAAGGGGTTTTTACCGGGCCAGTATCCGCCTACGAAACATAATTAAATGCCACCGTAGTTTTGGATCCACATGAAAAAAATGTAGCATGAACTTGTAATTCTGGATCCACAACACAAATTTGTAGGATCCCATGCGTGAAGGAAGAGTTAAAATCCAGGCATATATTCTCTAATTAGAAATATAATAAAGTCCTAATAGTATATTAATTAACTACAGAATGCCCCCCTTTAACTAGCAATATCTTAAAAGAATATTATTAAATCAAATTGATTCCAATATGAAAATATTTTCATAATGAATCTAATCAGGGTGACTTTATTTTGTCTATCTATTTTAAATTATAAAAAATCTTCATTTTCTAGGTACGTAATTTTTATTATGCACCTAGATATACACTATAAAAATAAAAACAACTTATGATTTAGAATTGGGTACTCCCTCTGTCTAACAAAACATGTAACTATTGGTTGCATGCCAAAAAAAATACTTCACTTTTAACTAAACTTTTAGGAAATAATATTCATATTTATGGCTCCAAATTAATTTATTATGAAAATATATTATATAATTCAACGTAATGATTTTTGCTTGACATTATAAATGTTTGTGTTTTTATATATAATTAGTCAAATTTGATACATAATTACTCCTCCTCCCCAGTTGCCTGCTTTTTTGCTTATCCATCAGGCGACGCCCCAATTCCTGAGCTCGTTCCCGCCCCAGCTCACCCCTTTTTCTTCACCAATTCCAACGGGTTTAGAAGGAAGGGGCCCAGGGGACGGAGGTAGGCTAGGTGGTAAGAATGGCGGCCGACGGTTTGGGGCCCTGGCGACAGTGGAGGCGGCCGGACCAGGGAGGGACGGGGGAGCTCCATGGCCACCGTTGCTAGCGAAGAAGGAGCGGGCAAGGGAAGGGGCGGCCGCTACAGAAGAAGGGGCAGGGGTGGTAGGGGGTGCCGCGGGGCGCTAGGGTTTGCCGGAGCTCCGGCGAACCCTAGCGTGCCGCGGCGGGGCGGTGGTCGGCGGCAGGGGCGAGGAGCAGGCCGGTGCTGACCATGGCGAGACGAGGAAGAAGAACAGTGGATTTGCTAGAGGAAAAAGAAAAGGCATGTGCCATCAGATGGGCATCAGACGGCTACAGCCATCGTATGATAGATGAGCATATCATCAGGCATGTGCTAGGGAGATAGACGCAATTTGATACACTAAACCTACCACTATGTTAGAATTGCATGTTTTCTTTTCAGATAGTAATTTTTTTACAACAATCGGATAGCAAAATTTGATGCCAAGGAAACCTTACTTCTTCCACTATCCTAACAAATGACATGCTCACAGCCTCGCACTCGAGCCTTTTTTTTTTTTTTTTTTGAGACTGCCTTTTTCATTTCGATCTTCGACCATCGTCAACCTACAGCCTACAGGTGACTCCACTTCTTGTCCTCCCACTGGCGCCTGCTGCTCTGGATCCATCTCCATGGGTGCCTCCGGTACTTATCCTCACCAGCACTCCAGCTCCTCCTCCATGCTCACCAAGCGGACCATCGCCTTGGCGCTCTACGCCCTCGTTCCCCTCGCCATCCTCCACTACATCCTCTCTCTTCCTCCCCCTCTTCCCCCTCCTCCCACTACCGGCGCCACCTCCTCCTCCGCATCACCGGCGCAGCGGGCGGAGGCTCCGGCAGCGCGGTGCGACTACTCGGACGGGGAGTGGGTGCGGACGGCGGTAGGCCCTCGCTACAACGGGTCGAGCTGCGGCGAGACAATCAAGGCCGGCCAGAACTGCGAGGCGCACGGGCGGCCGGACACGGGGTACATCTACTGGCGGTGGCGGCCGCGCGGGTGCGCGCTGCCGCCGTTCGACCCCGAGGAGTTCCTGAGCGCGGTGCGGGGTCGCCACGTGGCCTTCGTGGGCGACTCGCTGGCGCGGAACCAGTGCGAGTCCCTGGTGTGCCTGCTGGCCTCCGCGTTCCCGGCCCAGCTGGTGCGCGGCGCCGGCGGCGGCAACGGGGACGGGGACGGCGACGAGCTCCGCAAGTTCCGGCGCTGGGCGTTCCCGTCGCACAACGCGACGGTGTCGGTGTTCTGGTCACCGTTCCTGGTGAACGGCACGGAGAAAGCCAAGGGGGCGGCGGTAGGGCCGGACCACAACCGGATCTACTTCGACCAGCCCGACGAGCGGTGGGCGGCGGCGGTCCCGGGACTCGACGTGGTGGTGCTGTCGGCGGGGCAGTGGTACCTGAACTCGGCCATGTTCTACGACCATGGCGCCGTCATCGGCTGCCACCTCTGCCCGGAGCGCAACCGCACGGAGACGGGCTTCTTCGGCGTGTTCCGCCTCGCCGTCCGCAACGCGCTCCGCGAGGTCATAACCCGCGTCGCCGCCACGTCGTCGTCGTCGTCCTCGCCCGCCCACCCCCGGCTGGCTGTGGTGACGACGTTCTCGCCGGCGCACTTCGAGGGGGACTGGGACAGCCCGACCGCGTGCGTGCGCACCGAGCCGTACGCGCGCGGGGAGCGGGAGATGGAGTACATGGACCTGGAGATGATGCGCGCCGGGGTGGAGGAGGCCGCGGCGGCGGGCGCGGACGCGAAGGCGCGCGGGGCGGGCCTGGCGGTGGAGGCGCTGCAGGTGACGCGGCTGGCGGCGATGCGCCCCGACGGGCACCCAGGCCTCTACACCCGGGCGTTCCCGTTCGCCGAGGGGGCGAAGGATCGGATGCCCAACGACTGTGTGCACTGGTGCCTGCCCGGGCCCATCGACACGTGGAACGAGATCCTGCTGCAGGTCGTCAAGCGATGGGCCGACGGCGTCGCCGCCGACGCCTCGTCGCCATCGCCATGAACGAGTCTTTGCTTACCACGACTCCACGAGGGTTTCCAAGCTACCAACCGAACCGAGTGGGCCGTTTGGATGGACGATTTTGGTCCAAATCCTTTGAAATGAATGGGGTTCGAATTATATTACCCCTATTAGACATTCAAAATGCTCCCGCTTTAGATTTGTAGAAGAGTCGGCCTTTGGTTCAAATGCTTCCACTTGTAATCTTGCTACCGAACAGCTTCTATTTTAACGAAACCAAAAATTGGATATCTATTAAGCTAGTCAGATGTGCCAATGGCCTGAAATATGGCCAGAATCTGCGGCGTAAAAGGTGCGGATCGCTGTGCGGCACATGGTACTGAGATTTTTCCTCGATGATCGACGTATGCGCCACCACCAAAGAGCTTTGCCCAGTTATCATGGGGCTGTTCCATCTTCAGCCCCAACAATGCTACCGTTTTGGTGATCTTTGCATAGCCTGGGCAAAAGCAGTCGGTTTACGCTTGTGACGGAACCGCCTTAATCATAGGGCCCACGTGCCCCGTCATCGTCCTTAAGGACCTTTGACTAGTCTGCACGAGTTCCCTTTGACTTAGGTGGCCCGTCAGGTCTCATAGGAAACCCTAATCTCCCCGAGGATCTCATTGTAAGACCTTACAAGTATTACAACAGTTTATACAAATAATTTGAATCAGAGTAAAGAGTGCGGAAGTATTACTTAAACATAGATTACAATTACATTATCCCAAACCAGAGTTTCGCAGTGGAGTAGCTATATACAACTAAACACCCTGCCCAAGGGTCTCATTATATACACATCTTCATCCCTGCCCGATCCGCTGACTGGCACGGTCCCACGCAGAACTGCACACTCAGTTTACCTGCAATAGGGGTTAACAAACCCTGAGTACATGGGGTACTCCGCAAGACTTACCCGACTAAAGGTGTAAAATTAGACTCAGGAATGCAGGCTGAGGGGAGTCAAGGTAAGGCTTAGCAAGAGTCAAAGGATTTTGCAGAAAAGCAATACTAATCCTATTTTCAGTATTTTATCTCAATAATATTATTAATCATTAACCATATCTCCAAGTTCCTTCTCATATATCAACATTCTTTCATTTACTTCATCCATTCAAAAACATCCTAGTTCCGAACCACTCTTCGGTGTAAGTGTGAGGATCATGTCTCCATTAACCGAGGAGCAGCGTCGATTCGAATCCAGAAGTACCCAGCTGGGGATCCCTATCCACACTACATATGTAGCACTTAAGCTTGCATATGCCAACCCCGCCTACCACGGCTTTTCATACCCCGGAACCGGTCCTGCGCCACCCGAGAGCACAGTACCCCTCTAGTCTCCAGGCACGACGGCCACGAGGGTACACGCTACTCTCGCCATCTCTCCACTCCCAGTGCGTGGTTGTCGGTTCCAGCAGTAGAGCCACCAGAGTCAGAGGCTTTTCGTAGTATGTGGCTAGTTGCAAAGTCATGATCACAGCAGGCCGACAATGAATGGTCCCTAAATATTTTTCCGTTGGACACCATGCATTGGGACTCTAACCCAAGTACACTGGTGACCACCCGGTTTTCGCATCCCTTTTCCGATGGCGAGGATCGTTGGGACTCTAACCCAAACAGATGGTCAACCAAACGGAAAACCCATCCACGTTGATGATAATGGACTGGCCAAGTACACCATCACCAAACGAGGACAATACCAACCCCATAAAATGATTCATTTGTTTCATATCATCACAGTTTTCAAAATAGCATTTTTGCAACTCTATCATTAAGCATGACTAAGCATTTTTCAATACTTTAAATAAATCAGGGTCTCAGGTATAATATGTGGTCAAGGAAAGGTAATGCATCAATAGGTTATCACTCAACTCCTATTAACCTAATGCAGTAGATTAACTCAAGTGATAAATATTTTTAAATAACAAGGAGGGGCAAATGCACCGGGGCTTGCCTGTTGCTTGAAGTAGACGAAACCCTGACGTCAATCACCGAGAAGGATCCACGTCCACCGAGTGAAGACCTTACTCGGGACACGCTTCAGATAATAATCACCGCGCGTTCACTACACGAAATAATAATACAACACTTATATGATGACATGTATGCCATGTTGCAGGAGATGCACAAAATCACCGATCAATAGTAAGTAAACTTAATTTGAAAGTTGAGTACAACTTTCCTTCACGATAAAGTTGTAAGTCAACAAAACTAATTACTATCGAGTATTAACTACTTTGGTTTATTGATCGTTTTAATAGTCGTTGAAAGTCGGATTAGTTCTCCCCCTAAAACACTATCAACACTTTGCTTAAGCAAATTATTTAAACCCTATCATCATATGTGAATAACATAAATTATTAGTGTTCTAAATCAACAATTTAATTAAAAACCCCAAACACTAATTAAGGTGCCAAAGATCATCTCAAGTTAATGACCCAGGGACATCCAAAAGTCATACCCAATTCCAAGTTTTAAATATTGATATTGCTTTTATTATTTATTACTTAGAGTTTTATTCAATCATGCATGGTGATTATAATTACAATAAATCAATCATTTCATGCCATGGGACAGCAAGGGTTAAGTGCCTCATGGTCTTCAACAAATTCCCAAAAGTAATCAAAGACTAAACTAATTGTCTTCCTAATTCATGTTATCCTTCATTAAATATTCTAAATCCCTAATTCAAGTATGAATTAATTATTTAAGTAAAATTTATCCAAATAGATCCAAACTTTTTCTACAGATAGCTCTGAGTTCCAAACAGTACCCAATCAAATCCCATGATTTTTGGATAATTAATGTGGCCTACAAAATTCTTAGAATCCACATTTATGAATTAAAAGAGGCATTTTTATCCCATACAGAAAGCACCAAAAATATTTATTTTATATTTTTTATGTATCCAGTATATCACAAAGAAGCTACACAAAAAATTTCATAATTGTTGGAGCAATATTTATATTCCTACAAAAACAACAAGGCACAACACTATTCAATTTATCAAGAAATAGAAAACACCAATTAATTCGCATGGAAAAATGGAAAACCGCAATTCGGCCCAATGCCAGCCTGCAAGCCCACGCAGCCCAGCTCCCTCTCCTCCTTTCACCCTGTGCCTTTGCGCCCACTGGGCCGACCCAGAGCGGCCTGCAACACAGCACAACGGCCCAGCGCGGCCTCTCCCCTCTTCTTCTACCTCATCCTAACCGGTAAACAGAGCAGAGCACGGCAAAGCAGGCAAGCCGGCTCGGCTCGGGTCCGCCGCCGGCGGTTCCTCCGGCGAGGGAGAATCCACCGACGAGCTCGCCACACTTCAGCACATTATCCTAGGACCTAATTTCGCCGCTCAAAGCTCAGGAGTCCACGAGATACTGGCTATGGTGGACCGGCGGAGCAGCAGGTGGCGGCGCGTGGTGCTCCGGTCACCACGGCCCGGTAGGGTTCAAACAGAGGGGTCTCAGGTCATTGGTACCTCACCTTGAACCCCGTGCTCGCGTCGGTCGGGCTGGAGAGAGGTCGGAGGCTCGTGATGATGCGGAAGGTGTTCTCGGCGGCGCGTTCCGATGACGACGATGTCGTTCCGGTGTCCACAGAGCTCCAAAGGAGAAACGGTCGGTTTCGTGAGCTCCAGGAAGGTAGATAGAATCTAAAACGCGCAGCCTTGAGGGAAGAAACTCACCGTGGAGCATTAGCCTCGTTGAACCGAGCACGGCGGCGCCCCACCGGCAATGGAGAGGAAGCACGACGTTCTCGGGCCATAGGCAATTAACAGAGCGTGATAGCTGGCTTAATCGACGCGCAAGGAAGAAGCGGTTCTAGCTGCGAGATGGATTGGACGATGGCTGACTGTGCACGACGAATTCCGTCGTCGCATCGAAGCTCGACGGCGGCGGCCATGGAGAAGGAAAGGAAAAGAACGGTGGCTTCGAAGCTTTATAGATGGGAAGGGCTGGCGCAGCGCGTGACCGGGACCCCCGCGACCCCGACACGTTGGCGCCCGGACCCGGCCGGCCCCGGGCGGCGCCGGCGTGCGGCGCGCGCACGCGCGGCCCTGCCGCGCAGAGCAGAGCAGACCGGACCCCCCCTGCCGAGTTACTGTAGCAGTCTAACCCCTATCCCCTTTTTGCAAAATTACCCCTTATTTTGTATGCAAACTTGAAAAATGTCCTTAATAAAAGTTGTAGCAAATTAAATTTAGAACAACTTTGGTTTTTGAACCAAATTCAAATTTTGAATGGATTTTTGGTAATTCAAAAAGGGGTAAATGTGGGTTTTGAAATTAAATTCTAATCCATTCAATTTCTCAAGATTCTTCCATATAAGTTGAAAATATACAAATATAAAAGTTGTTCTACTTGGCCAACCCTACAACCTTTATTAAGGGAGTTTTGTCAAATTCTAAATAATTTTTGAAAGGCCATATCAAATTTGAATTCATAAACACCAATTTGAGTTTTATTTGAAATTTTATCCAATAACTTGAAAATCCCCAAATACAAAAGTTGTTCAACTTAGAAAGCCTTACAACTTTCATTAAAGTAGTTTTCCCCAATTCTCGATAGTTTTTGAAATGGCATTTTAATTTTAATTAAGCAAACACTAATTGGGTTTACATTTAAATTGCCACTGGTAAACTTTAAAATCTCCAAACATGAAAGTTGTTCCATTTTGAAAGTGCTAAAACTTTCATTAAAAGACCATTACCATATTCCAACTAGTTTTTTTTTTAAATTTGAATTTCTAATTTAGATTTTTAAACATAGATTCAGGTTTTATTCCAAATTGTATTTAATAACTTCAAAATTATCCAAAATAGAAGTTACTCAAATTCAAAAGATTTACAACTTTTGTTTAAGGTCCCAACACTTAATTATGCTTAGTTTTTGAGTTAAGGTTTTAGTCTGATTTAGGGTTTATAAATGATTCCTTTTAATTTTTTTTGAATTTAAAGGCATACACACAAACAAATATTTAAATCATAAAGCCACTCAAAGATACCTAAGTACAATCATACGTGAAAATAAAACTTATTTTAATTAGTACAGTGATCAAGTTTAATGCGGGATGATTAGCAACTAAGAATGATGACATGGTAGATTTTAATTAACCGTAACACCATGGGTGTTACAACGCTCAGCCCAGCTTACACTAGTCTAAAAACACACTGGTTGTCAGCAACAATCACTCAACGTCACCACAAATGAAAAGGGCGCATAATTCACTCAGCGTCACCACAAATGAAAAGGGCGCATAATTCGTGATAGACTGCCACAATTAAATATGAGTGAAATACACCGGCGGTTCTTTAACTTGTTATCCTGTGCCAGTTTGGTCCACAAATTTACAAACACGGAAAATAGGACCTTAAACTTGTCAACATGTGCCAGTTTGGTCGACAAACTTGTAAACGCGGAAAATAGTCCTATGAACTTGTCAAGTTATTCACCGCAGGCCCATTTCCCATCCAGCGCCGCCTCTAGGTGACGTGACAGTTTGATGGTAATTTTTTCACATATTAAAGGCATCAAACAAATTCAAATGAAAAAGTTGTCAACTACAAAGTCGCATAACTTTTTAAGATGTATAACTTTTATTTTGGTAGATTCTCCATCCGAGGTCGTTTACAAAATTTGAATTTCAAATATGATAAATTCAAACGTATTTTTCTTTGACAAAATGATTTCAAATGAAAAAGATATCAACTACAAAGTTTCAAGACTTTTCAAGATCTACAACTTTTATTTTAATAGTTTTTTCGTACGAGATCATTTGAAAAACTCAAAAAAAATTAATTTCAGAATATTTCTACAGGCAGTTCCTTAAGAAAACAGTTAGTAGAAATTGATTTTTACAGGCGGTTCCTTAAAAAAACCGCCAGTAAAATGACTCGATTTCTACTTCTAGGTTTTACTGGCAAAATCCAGCTATTTTTACCGGCGTTTTTCTTAAGGACCGCCTGTAGAAATATTCTGAAATTAATTTTTTTAGTTTTTCAAATGATCTTGTATGAAAAAACTTTCAAAATAAAAGTCGTAGATCTTGAAAAGTCATGAAACCTTATAGTTGACAACTTTTTCATTTGAAATCGTTTTGTCAAAGAAAAATACGTTTGAATTTATCATATTTGAAATTCAAATTTCGTAAACGACCTCGGATGGAGAAACTACCAAAATAAAAGTTATACATTTTAAAAAGTTATGCGACTTTGTAGTTGTCAACTTTTTCATTTGAATTTGTTTAGTGCCTTTAATATGTGGAGAAACTACCATCAAGCTGTGTCACGTCACCTGGAGGCTGCGCTGGATGGGAAATGGGCCTGCGGTGAACAACTTAGACAAGTTCAGGGGCCTATTTTCCGCGTTTACAAGTTCGTGGACCAAACTGGCACAGGATAACAAGTTCAGGGACCTATTTTCCGTGTTTGTAAGTTCGTGGACCAAACTGGTACAGGCTGACAAGTTAAAGGGCCGCCAGTGTATTTCAATATCTCAGGAAGAGAGTTGGCAAAAAACAATCATCAGGTCACGAGAGTTGGCGCACCATACCAAATGGCTAGAAAATGTGACTTGGGAATTCTATATTTAGAATTTGAGTCGCCTGCCAAGGAGGTAAGGGGAACACCTGCAGTGCAGCCTATTTCCAAAAATGACCACAAAAGAAGGCATCAAGAGTCTACATGAACACAACTGACAATTCAGTTGAGCGAACAAATGATGAGAGCACAAGTGGTTCTCTGGCCACATGAACACAACTGACAATTCATTACAGTAAATTCCAGGATAGGTGATACTATGTCAAGAGTCTACAATGGAGGGAGAGGACATCAAATACAATATCAACCAAATGATTAAAGAAATGATTAAACAAAATACTGTATGTGTTAGGATACAGTATGGTCCAGCCTTCTTCCAAATGTACCTCCTCGCAAGAAGGCAAATTGTCCGACTATTACACCCTTGTTAAGTATGATTGTCCTTCCATGATCTAGATATCGTACAAAATACAACGGGACCTGAAAGATAGCCATGCATTAGATTAACCTGGAAGATCAATTCGATAGAACCGCATGATAGAATATTGCTTGAAAGCGCCTGGCTGATCAAAGCACGGATACCGTTTGCAGTGCTGAAGAACATTAAATATGTACTGTTAAATAGAATCGGAAAATATAATATCAACAGAAAACTCCTTATCTCACGTTTTGACAAGTCAAAAGTTAGTGTTGGAAATTCATTAGTTTTTTTTTAAAGACTGCAATAAGGAAAAATGACATAAAAATGATCATGCTAGATACATATTTCACCCATGCACCCCTTGCCTCCATCTGACGAATCCAAATCCTTCCATGTTTAGTTTTCGAAGTTCAGGTGCACATTCTAGGATGACAAGCAAAAATAAAGGAAGGGAATACATAATTTGCTTTCATTATCATACTATTTTTCACATTACATTACATATAACAATTACTTGTATACTTCAATTCAAACCAAACAGCCACATCATATCTACAAGGATGACATTACGATGTTAGTTGGTTATTTGCCAACATCTAGCCTCTAAAAATGTGAAGACACAAGATTAAAGGCCATGACACATATACTTTGTTTGGTGGCAGAATGCTACATTTTTTTTTTGTTTAGAAATTTGGATTTAGGGTGTTACTTGACAATTTAGTATTAAGACTTCAAATTTGGTTCTTGATATAGGCAAGATTGTAATTATATTATAAACCTAGGGAAATCAAGTGACACATTAGTTATTATATTAGGGCTATGCTGGCTTTCTCAGTCACTATTTTGACTCCTCCTGATATAGTGGTCAACATGCTTTGGTCCAATTTTGTAGCTCATAATCACTGAAAAAAATATATAACTTCAAGGTATGGAATTGCAGCTTGCTTCCCCTTTTCTTTCTTTTATTATAGACAATCCATTAAACAGTTTTTGCTTGACTGGATTACTAGAAGGAATATGGTCACAGGAGACACCCAATGCTCAGGATTAAAATTTTGCAATTGTTTCTTATACTTTTCCTATATTTTCATGCATTTGTTATTGATATGTTAAGGAAAAAAAATCCCTCCCTCCTATACATGCCATTCTCGAGTCTTGGCATAACCCTTTTTCTCCACTCCACTGCAGCTCCAGGGTTCAGCATCCGTACTATCAGAATCCACCAATGCCACCCTTCTATTAAGTCTCAGGTCCCAACTCTCCTGTGTTAAGATCCCATGGGCACGGCCACAATTCTCCCAACTCCAACAGTGCCCACAAAATCCCAGTCAAAGTGTGTGGGTGACAGGGTGAGACTGTGATCGATTTGTAGTGGTTCTCAATCTCCTCATATAGAAAAGAGCCAAGATAACCAGAACCAATCTTAGTTCTAAGATACTGCAGAAATGTTCTAATGCAATCTTGGATCCAGCTACCCTGTCCCAACTTTAGTAGCAACCGGGCAACCGCTGCAGCATAGAAAGAAGCCAACAACTCCACATAACATGTCTAGCCAACCTGCATCAGCGATGATATTACACTCCTGCTGCTACTAACTAGCAGACAATTGCTTAGATCTTTGGGATGAAAATGGATGTGAAGCGGCATTAGGTATGGTAAGGTAAAAGATGGATTGGCCTTGGAAAAAGTAGAGGTGGGCACTGTGAGAAGGAAGAGATCATGGATGTCTTTTCTGAAAAGTCAGATGAACAGTGGTGAGCAAAACAAAATGGGCCTTAACAGAGGATTTTAAACAAGAGACATGAAAATAATAGGGACATACATTGAAAAATTGGTCTCTTAAGGGCATAAACAAAATTATCCCTTACCAGAATGTCAGTCATGGTCTCAGAGAGCATTGACCAGCTCATATTTCTACAGGAATAAAAAAAAGCAAAGTTCATTTAGGTGTAAACATACCATGGGTGGTAGGCAGATGGCAGAAATCAGGCAACAAGATCACTTGGTATAAAACAGGGAGCTCCCTGCACACTTTGACGGTACTTCAATGGTCTCGAGTTCACATTTTTCTTATCAAGATAGATGTGTATGTGGAGGAGTTTGAATTTGATCAGCCACTTTGACTTGCAATACAAATAACCTCACAACCATTTTTTTACTTTGCCGCATGGAATTAAATATCAAGCAGTCTTCCAATTTACTAACAGATTGGTTGGAACGAATTTTGGCATTTTTGTTTGGAAGAATTGAAATATTTGGGACACTACACATGCACCTGAAATCTCTTACCCTAGTAAATTGGCTGATGGTTTTGATACTCCAGTACTCCACTAGGGTACAGAGTATCAAAACCATCAGTGTACAGACTCAATGATTACGAGCCAGACATATTTGGAAGAACTATCCATTTTCCCTCATTCTGTACGACAAACTAGCACTATAAACATATCGTATATCCTTACAATATCATAAAACCAATGCAGTTAAGCATGTTATCTATTAGAGCAAAGTAGCAACTGTGAGAGTGATATACAATTGTGTAACTCAGTAAATATCATTTGATACTCCCTTCGTTGCAGGCTACAAATGTCATGCAGAAGTTAAAGGAAAGCTTCTTGTAAAGTATTTAGAACTAGATTTTCACCGTTAAGACTAAAGGAACTAATAGCAGGTCTCTTAACTAAGGATTTTTCCACACCTGATTAATCCACTCTAAGTCTCTAACGCAATCGCCATCAAACAATCTCATCAAGCTCCTCGTTGATTGCATACAACCATGTCAATTGCCAAAACGGCGATGAATCAGTATCAAGTTTAGAAGTTCCTACCCAAACAAAGCACTAAATGTAAGTAGATCACAGTATTTAGGACTGAGCAGCGAGATCAAGATCCAGTCGAAGAGCATCTTACCTCTCAGTCGGCTCCAGTGCTACCGCTGCCACCGAGCGGGTAGGACACGAGCTCCCTAACGGTGGCCCCGACCTCGACGAGCGCGATGTCCATCCCGTACCCGGAGACGGGGAGGAGCTTGAGCTCTCGGAGGACGCAGAAGGCCTCGGCCATGCGGCCGCGGGGCACGTCGACGGCGACGGCGCACCGCGGTAGCCAGTGGTCGGGCCGGAAGGCGTCGGGAACCTCGACTCCAGCGTCCTTCCGCAGCAACTCGCAGAGCTGCGCGTGGAGGCCGAGCAGCGCGGCGGATGGGGTGGGCGCGAGGAAGAGGACGTTGTCGTGCGGGGAGGCGGAGGCGGAGGCCGGGAGCGCGGCGAGCGAGGAGAGCGCGAGCGGGAGCGGGTCGAGGCGCGAGGCGAGCGCGCGGAGCGAGGGCGCGAGGCGGAGGAGCGGGTCCCCGCCCGCCGCGCCGGTGCCGGGCGGTGGGAGCGCGGCGGCGGGGAGGTGGAGCAGCGGGAGGTGCGGGCGGGCGGCGGCGTCGATGAGGCGGCTACCCAGCTGCCGCCGCGCCAGCGCGTTCCACGCCTTGAGCACCTGGTTCTCCAGCGCCGGGTCGAAGTAGAGCTCCACGGCGTAGTAGAATCCGGTCGCGAAGGAGGTTGGGGGCGGAGGCGGCGGCGTCGCGGCCGCCGCCGCAGCGGAGGCCCGGGGCGTGCCCGGAGGGGTCGTGGAGACGGCGGGGGCCGAGGGGCAGCCGCCGCCGGCCGCCCCTGCTGCGGAGGGCACGGTGCCTTGCGCCATCGGGGATGGATTCCGACAGGAGGCGACGGGGGCGGCGGTGGGGAGGGGCCTGGGTTTTTCCGACACGAATCGAGCGAGGAATTTGGTGAGAGAGATCTCGTCACGAATTGAGTCGGGGGTTAGCTGACTCGGACCCACCGAGGGGTACTGACGTGCACGCTTCGGACTCGCTCTGCTATGGACTATACGGTCCAGTGGGAGACGGTACCGTACCACCCGCTGAGTACAAAGAAATTGACGTGTTTCTAATTTTGGCTGATAGCATAGCCATATTGAAAGATGAGACGGAGTGAAGGTGTATCCAACCCAAGTGAAGTGTTTCTAATGTTGTTGTTAGAGAGGACAGTGGTGAAGTAAAGTGTATCCAACCCAAATGGATTTGTTGCCATAGTTTTGTTGCGAAACCAACTGCGGCCATCTACGCTCTTGGTTGGTTTCTCGCCAAGGTGTCTTCCTGCGATCTGCGATGATTTCTGCTTCGACCCAGTAGCAACAACACGATAATCCAGTCGCAGGAACTCAACACAAGTATAGAAAGAAAAAAAAAATGATGCATCAATCCAAACCATAGAAAACGCAACCTTTTTGCCAATTGGAGTTGAGGAACTAAAGACCATCCGGATTCTTCAGCTTTAACGGCCACAGAGCGAACCCCGCCCCAAAAACAAGAGCAAGATTGAGATCAAGCAAAAACTCTAGACCTCAACTGTCACCAACCCGACCAACATAGTCATCCGAGCCAGCTATTCAGCCCGCAGTCGTTGACGTCGCGTCACGGGCCACGACAGCCGCCGACATCCCTGAGGGTGGAGCCACCACGGCCACGGTGCGCTGCCGCCCCATGGAGGTGGAGGTGCCGCTGGTCAAGGTGCTTCGGCCGCGGGCGGCGCTGAGGCTAGCGTCGTCGTCGTTCTTAACGATGACGATCTCCATCCAGTTGGATGCTCAGATATGCCGAGTTCTCCTCCGCCTCCGTCTCCTTCCCTTTCCGCTTGGCTGCCAGGCGCGAGACTAGGAACCGGGGCGGCTTGGTGGGCGGCGACCAAGGCGGCAAACCTCTCCATGCACACCAAAAAGGCAAGAGCCCGATCGTGTCCTCTCCCTCCCCCTCGCTTCCTACAATGGCTCACTAGTCGGCTCGAGGATGTCGTTGATGTGCGCGGAGGCGTTCTTGCCTGGTGCCTGATGGGGTGGCAGGGGTGCTGCTGCGTGATGACGCGGTTGCTGCAATTTTTACGCTGCTTGGATAGCCCAAAAGAACAGCGGAGACCTTGCGTGGTACCTTGGCCGCATTATGCATGTACGAGACCCGGACCCGTATCGGCGGCGAGCTCGGCCTCGGCGTCCAAAAAGGGCATCCGTTACCGTTACCCTTTACGCTAGGAATCGGAATCGGATCGAGTGGTGGGTTCTTGGGGATTCAGATTGTGTCAGAAGTCTAGGATTGCATTGCCGTTTAGTGGCGTAATTTTCGACAACCACACTGGTCCAAAGAAAATGCAATTCTAAATATTCAAATCAAACCATTTTAAATTCAACTAAATTCAATAATGTCAACAATTATGATCATAGATGGATACATATAAAAATGTATATTCTATAATAATTTAATCATTCTTATTGAATATCATAAATATTAGAATTTTCTAAAGTTCGGTTAAAATAAATATGGTTTTAACTTAGCATCATATTTAAACTTGTATCCGTTTTAAAACGAAAAGAGTATTAGGGCTAGACCTGGATAACAAGCCAAGTACATTTTTTAGCTTATTTGAAATTGATACATTACTACATAAAAGATTTTTAGCGAAGGTCAAAAGTGATATTTAGAAACGGTTTTTAAAACCACTCCTATGCCAACGATTGTAAAAATAAGTGATTTTCAAGGACGAATTTAAAAGCCACCTCTAAAAATAGATTTTTAGAGTCGGTTGTCCTAAGTTAACTGCCTCTAAACATCGATTTTCAGATGAGGTTGACTTAAGTCAACTATTTCTAAAAATAATTTTCAAATAAGACAAAAAATAGTGTGGCCTAGAGGGCTAAGGACCGCCTATAGTTCACAGGATTTATTTTACAATTGCTTAGAATAAGTGCCGACATCAGGATTCAAACCAACAACCTCCCCCGTGAGATCCCTCATATCACCACTCCATACATTAACTTGTGTCTAGTCCTATGATGCTATCTATTTATACAATAATATGCATGGATTTTGTTATCAATATTTAACTCATAAACAATCTTAAATGAGAAAACTTTCAACTCTAAAGTCCTATATCTCGTCCAACGCTACAACTTTAATGCAGAACATTTCTCCAACTAAGGTCATTTCAAAAATTCAAAAATTTAAAATTCAAAATCTAAGAATTAATTTATATATTTGGAACCCTAAATGATTTTAAATGAAAAAAAATCTATCAACTACGCGTCACGCTGTACAATTTTGATATAAAATTTATCTTCATCTGTCTTCAATTAAAAATTGATATGAATTTAATTGTATTACGGCTATTTATAGGCACGGTTAACTTAGTCAACTATCTTCGAAAATTACTCATTTTTAGAGGTGGATTTCTTAATGAAACCGTCTCTGAAAATATATTTTTAGGCGTGGTTATGGAGCTACAATACTCCTGGAAGATGTTAGAAGTGGTGTGTTATTTTAACCGCCTTTAATAAAAAAAAGGTGTTCTTGAAAATCTTTTCTGTACTAGTGATATAATATTATTCACTATGATCTTCGTAGTTTGAGACACAACTTCAAGCCAAGTTTAATGAGCCAAGCAGAAGTTAAAAGCCACTCAAAATTAACTCACCTTTATATTAAAAAAATAAGTTTAATCAGAGCATTTTTCATCGAGCCACTAAGTTGACTCATCGAGCTTTTTGTCTAGCTCTAATTAGGGCATCCGTAGTGGTGGGTCCACTCGCCGTGGCCACGTATGCCTACCTCAAGCAAGACACAGTTGAGTCGATTCCTTCAATCTCCGGTGGTTAGTCAGACTCTTCTTGTGGGCCAATCTCAAATAATAATAATAAAAAAAATTGGTTCTGTTCTCCTGGTCGAACACTTGTAGGAGCGATCTGGTACTATCCGTCACTTTTCTCTTCCTCTTCTTTGCTCATGAATATTACTAGCACGATGGGCGCGCTACTGTCGCGCCGGCTTTGAACGGCGCGCCTGGTGTGCCGACCAAAAAAAAACAAGAAGACGACAAAACCCGAAGTGAACAGTAAAAGGTAACTAACAATATACACAATGTATAACAGTTTAGATGCAATGGTAATAGGTAAAGGCGGTATATATCAGTCTATTGAGATTCAAACATGGTTCCTCCAGTTTGCGTACAAAGTACTTGGGCAAATATAGTGCTGTTAGATGTAAAACTCACTAAGGTGCTCAAAATTCATTGCTGATGTCAAATTGAAGAAGCTTGAAGCACACAAGGTGGAAGGATGTCTTCACAATGACGCGAACAGAGCACTATAAGCGTTTGATAAGTTGTTTGCTGGAGCTTGATACACCCTGATCTTAAGAAAGATCAAACTATGAATTTAGAGAGCTGGAAAAAAAACTACAACAATAATGCAGACATGAGTATTCAGTAAGAGCGTGAGACAACAGGACTATGACAAAAGTTGCAAACTTTGCATAACGATGGAGTGAACATAGTAATGCCCTTGTTGTCAGTTAGCTGCTGTTTTCAAATCTTAAATTTGTGAAGCCGACATGAGATAGTGGCAGCTTGTTGACGGTAGATAACATCAACTTTTATTAGAACTTTAGACACCAAAGGATATATGAATACACACTAGTCTAGAGTTTTAACTGACAATTTCCACGAGTTTTGCATGTTCTGTATTTTCCAGGGGCTATTCCAGAAAAACATAAACGAAAGATTAAAGAGCATAAAAGACACGAAACTTAACCGCGAAGGAAACATCGTCATCAGGACGTGGGAAGGATCTAGATAACACCCGAAGCAACTGGGGTCCCACCACCTGACAGGTGGGGCTGGCCGGCGCCAAGAGGGGCCCGGGCGCCCCCCTAGGGTTTCGCTGCCGTCTTCTGGAGTCTTCTTCCACCGCCTTTGAGGGGTCATCTTGGCCCTTGGTTAAGTCGGTTTGATCCTACGGCGCACGTGCAACCCACTGGGCTATAAATAAAGGGCAGACCCTCCTGGAGGCAATCCCATCATTCATCCAATGCATCAAGTCTTCGGTAAAGCCATCAAGAGCCTTCTAGTTCATCAAGAGTCATCTAGTTCACAGTTCTAGCCTACTTAGATTAGAAGTATAGGAAGTTCTAGTTCTTTGGCGAGATCTGTAGCCCCGGCATCCGTCTGGAGCGCAGAGTTCGGTATAGTTCTAGTTCTTTCTCTATTATTGTATTCTTCATTATGATTAGGGAAAACATTGTTTTTAATAGTTCATGTGTTCTTGATTACAATAGTCTTTGTCTACTTTGATTATATGTCTAGTATAGTTCGTTTGATCTTATTAAATTCATGTAATTGCTCGTATAAGCGTTTATCCATACTGATCGGTGGGTAGATGAGAACAATATGTGGACATAGTGTCTAGATATTCTGTTTATCTGCGAGTGCACCGTGATGTGCCGGGTCGTGTGGTAGATCGCGTAGGTGACAACTGCGTTGAGTCCTCTGTAGTCCACCCCCCGTATGTAGGCAATCAGGCACGGTCGCGAAGTTGGGTGATGATTCTGTTTCACATCCTTCCTAGATGATGCCGTTTACATGTGATCATGATATCGGATTAATCTAACAATGATTGCTAGATGTAATTGCAGTAATTAGAGTTATTCATTGGCGTAGTTATAGAATTACCTTAGATATTAATTCCTTAGTTTATTCATTGGCTAGCTATTACTAATGACTATAAAATGCTCTAATGTTTATCTTTTATTTATGATGCTTGATCATACTTATCACTTTATTTATCTTTAATATTTTGTGACCTCTACCTGTTATGAGTAGAGTAAATGCAATCGGTAATGTCACTTATCCATTGTATATAATCACTATCAATATAATAGATTAAAGTTTATCCAGTCCTTCCCAGTGGTATAAATATAAATCAACAACCTGGTAGACTCTAGGTAAAATGCTACAATGGTATAATTATCTGTCCGCTTGCAGAATTGATCTTAGTTTATATTTATATATTTCTGCCTAGTCACATTGAATAATATATGAACCCTTTATTTATCCTTAGCATATATAACTAGGGATGACAACCTAGTTCATGCCTAAGAATGTTGGTGATAGATAAGTGGCTAGTTGCTAATGACCAGTTAATTAATTACCATACATCTTCTAATCTCGTCTCTCATATTAAAAGTTATATAGTTATATTTGGCGACGTTAGTAGATGTCAACACAACTGCATGATGACCTATTAAAAATATTGAAATAAGAAAGTATTTAGTGGCTGGTGGGCACTACCAAACATTTTGCTGTAAAATCAACAGCTAATTAGCAAAATAGCCTATTGTTGTACTGAATTAGAAAGGTAGAATAAGATAACGGAGAGTGGTGAGAAGAAGCAAAATATGCAGAAGTAAAGAAAGACATAATGCACCAATTTTAGAAGGGATAATCAATATTTTAGAATGCAGAATTGCAGACTATGGACTATGTACACATTGTTATTATAGTTTTCAGAAATGGCACCAGTAGGAAGCCATGCGATTTCTAATGGAACCAAATACGTTTATTCATGGAGCCAAATCTTCCAAGTTCAAATATCCTTTTTCCTAACCACCCTATGCAAGAAGGCTGGCAAATGTTTGGAATTAGAAATGCTCATGGTGAAATTTTGAACAAAGATGTAACACTGTGCAGCAAACAAAATATTGGGTACCTTGATTTGGCTGTGATGCAGGGCTCCAATTATGTCCTTCCCAAAACCTGTTCGCAGGTTCAAAACATGGCACCTGTTAGGTAAGCTAAATTGGGTACCTTGATTTTGTTGTGATGTAGGCTTACAAATATGTCCTTTCCAAAACCTATTGTCAGGCTGGAAACATAACACATATTAGCTAAACCAAAGCCGCACAAAGCAAGAATTAATGGGTAAAGTGATCTTTTTTCCAAATCAATCTATGTAAATGGCCTCTCGTTCTTTCTATTTCGTGACTGCTTTCAATGAGTAGGGCGTAGACCTGTATATCATGTTTATTATAATACAGTGGCACATACAGGGGAAGTAGGTTCATATAAACTTGTAAGGTAAGAAGAATTATAGGCCATGGTGTCGGTGCTAGTTTTAGCGGGCTAACACCGGCTAGTAAATATGTGTTTTGCGGTTGAGGCTACGGATGGTGTGCAAGGGGGAACACAGGGATTATACTGGTTCAGGCCAAGCAAGCCCTACGTCCAGTGGAGAGGAGAGTCGTGTTGCCTTGCACTGGGGTGCTTGTAGTAGGGGGTTACAAGCTAGGCGAGAGAGGGAAGTGCTCCCAGGTCTCTTGTGAGTGTCTAAGTGTATGCAAGTCGTTTGCTGTTGGTGTGTATGTGTGAGTGAGAGCTTAGGACTTCCGGGGTCTCCCTAAAGCTGGCCTCTGCTCTCCCTTTTATAGTCGCAAGGGAGAGGCAATGGCAGCGCTTACAATGCTCCGTATGTTACAGTGAGGAGTTGTTGTTCCTCGTTTGACTATCGTCAGCTACGGTCCTTTCTCCACGTCTCCGGGGTATGGCCGTAGTGGTTCGCACGATCTTGGTGAGTTCCGAGGCAGCAACAGTCGTCGGATTACGGCATGCCGTAGGGTCACACCTGATGGCTGTCCTTCCGCACGATGTGACAAGAGGGCGAGTCGTCTCGGGGCGTTGTCTCCCGAGGCTCGGGACTCCTGGAGGCGTAATGGGATGGAGCAGGGTGATATCTCCCCTCGGGCGTATTTCCGGCCTTTGGACAGTACTTCCCGAGGGTTAGGTGGGCCCGGATGGAAGACGTGCTCGTCCTTTCGAGTGGACAGTGCAGTAGGCGCTTTTCCCGTTCTTGTGTAGCCCGTCGTCAGGCGCTCGGGCTGTCGCAGTCGTAGTTGGTAGACTGTAGGGTCGAGATGGCGGACTAGAGGGGGGGTGAATAGTCCTTTATAACAACTAATCGCAGCGGAATAAAACCTAATCGGTCCTAGCGACAATTCACCCCTCTAACTAAGACTCTAAACACCTTGCCAAAGATCCTAGCGAGAAGCAAAGGTGCAAGTCTAGCTTGAGCTTCCCTAACCGTTCTAACGCAAGATCACACAAACCTAAGCGCTAGTACTTTAAGCACCGGGGAAACTCCTTTTAACTAGCAAGCAAAAAGCACTAAGCACCTAAGCTCACTACTTGCTCAATGACAAGGATACACAATCCAAATCAAAGGGCGCAACTCACTTTAGCTACACAAACTAAGTGAGAACTACTTCTAAGCTACACAAGCTAAGAAGGTGAGTGGCAAGCTACACAAGCTAACCGGTCTCACAAGAGCAACTACAACTACACAAATAAAGTAATGCACAATATAAATAACTTGTGTAGAAGGGAGCAAACCACCGCGAAGGATGGGAAGATGTTGACGCGGTGATTTATTTCCCGGAGGTTCACTTGTCGCCACAAGCTACGTCCTCCGTTGAGACAAGCTCCAAGGTTGCCGCCGGTCCTCTTGCTAGTGGTGACCCACAAGTCACACTCTCCCACGTGGAGTGCTTACCACAAGCTCTAGCACTTGACTCGGCCGGACCACTTGTCGCTCTTCACGTCTCGCTCTACTAGCGATGCTCTTTGCGATCTCCCGCGGGGTGAGCTCCAACCCCTCACAAAGCTTCTCCGGAGCTAAGCACAATCTTCTTGCTTGCTTCCACGGAGCCTCTCGCCACCAAGCCGTCTAGGAGGTGGCGACCTCCAAGAGTAACAAGCACCACCGGCTTGCAACTCGATCACCTAGTGCCACACGATGCAATCTCTCAATGCAACGCACTATCGATCGATCACTCACTCCTTGATTGTGAATTCTATGAGCACAAGTGAGTTGGAGAGCACTAAGCCATGCACAAACAAGGGAGACACATTCCCAAGGTGCAAGACACCTCCAACAACCGGCCACAACCCTCTATTTATAGCCCTCAGCTCAAAAGAGCCGTTGCCAACTGAAAACAGCCGTCGGACCGACCGTCGGACCGAACCAGCGCGCCACCGTCGGACCAATGTCCACGGTCCGACGCTCCCGATGGCCGCCACGTGTCACTAGCCGTTTGAAGTCGAACGTTGGATCACAACGGCTATTTCTCGCACCGTTTTTCCAACCGTCGGACGCTCAAGCCGATGGTCCGACGCGCGCACAGCTCCAGGCGTCGGACCGTCCGACTCTCACAGACGGGCCACAGCTCGGCCACCGTCGGACTCTCGCGCGGTTAGCCGTCGGACCAATGATCACCACGGTCCGACGCTTCCAGAGAGCTCCCCGAGCGCTCAAAACCGTCGGACTTCAGTCCGACGCTCACCGTCGGACTAAACTCTAGCGTCCGACGCTTTCCCGAATGCCACGCGTCACGCCGACACCGCTCGCCACCGTCGGACCGAAGCGGGCAATGGTCCGACGCTCGTTAACCGACCGTCCGACGCTTCCACGGATTTGCACAGAGCCTGGGACCGTCGGACCCTTCACACAAATGGTCCGACGCCTTGTCCAAGCCAGCGTCCGACGCTCCTTTTGAGCTCCTTTCAACTCCAAACTTCACCACCTTTGCAAATGTGCTAACACCAACAAGTGTACACCTCATGTGCATGTGTGTTAGCTTTTCACAAACATTTTTCAAAGGATTTTTCACTATTTTCACCACGCCACTCGATCCTATCAACGTATGCAAGTTAGATCACTCAAGTGGCACTAGATGACCGATATGCAAACAAGTTTGCCCCTCTTGATAGTACGGCCATCTATCCTAAATCCGGTCAAACACTTCTCTACTCATCCTTAGACCGGTGAAATGGAAATGCCCTAGGTTATACCTTTGCCTTGCGCTTTCCATTTCGATCACCGTCTTCATCACCGTCTCAGACATCATCGATGCCAATGCAACACATGCACTAACACCTCATGAATGATATGATCCACTTCATATCATCACGTGGCTTTTGGTTCATCGATCCTTGACTTGCTTGCTCTTCACCGTTGCGTTGGTCCATCGGCGCCAAGCCATCACCCGACTTGCCCTTCACACTTGCAACCGGTCCATCGACGCGAAGCCTTGTCTTGATCTTCTCCACCTAGCCACATGACTCCATGTCATGTCTCATGCGTTTAGCTCCTTCATCTCCATATGTGTGAGCTAAGCAACACTCAACACGCCATATCCACCTCCATGGCATAGTTGCTCACACACATGTACCTGTGGACTAATCACCTGTGTAATCAACACTTAGACACATATTAGTCCACCTAAGTTGTCATTCAATTACCAAAACCAAACAAGGACCTTTCATAGACCCCGGCGGAAAACAGGGCGACGCACCGTAGACCATACCGTGGAGAGGACGGCCGTAATGGGCCTATCAAATCCGCTGCCAGGGAAATCCTGACAGGTGGTATGGCCGTCAGGGGCATGCGATGCACAGTCGCGTCGAGAATCTCGTCTGACAGGACAGTGCTTGTAAAGTGGTCAGAGAGGTCTCTTGTGGTCCAAGATTGCACTGCTGACATCACCGGTGCCTTGGATGCCTTTGTGAGATTGCGCTCGAGAGAGATGGGGAAGCTCGGGCTAATCGGAGAATGGGCGCCGAGGGCGCCGCTCTCCCGAGCTCTCCCGGGGAGGCTCGGGTGAATCGGAGATTTGGGCGCCGAGGGTGCCGCTCTCCCGAGCTCTCCCGGGGAGGCTCGGGCGAATCGGAGAATTGGCGCTGAGGGTGCCGCTCTCCCGAGCTCTCCCGGGGAGTGGGCGCTGAGGGTGCCGCTCTCTCGAGGGTTGGCTGCCATTGGTGCAATGACGTCGTGGGCCTCCGTAGACACGGCCTTCGTGGGCTTCGGGCGCGGCCTTCGTCGGCTTCCACTGGCCTTACTTGGGCCGGGCCGCGTTGGGAATGATCGTTTTTGCATTGAAGTTGGGTACCCCAAACTTTGGTACCCGACAGTAGCCCCTGAGCCTGTGGCGGAGTGAAGGCACTCCTCCACAGTTTCACGCTGGTTCTTCCTGTCAAAAAGATAAAGTATGGGTTGTTTTTTCCGGTGGGTCCGCGCGAGCGCACCCGCCGGGTGTAGCCCCCGAGGCTTTGGAGGGATGATATATCCCTTCAAAGGCTTAGAATCGTGTTTGTTAGTCCTCGGGTGTTTTTCGATTTATTTAGGTGGGTTGTTTCCTTGGAAGCGGAGCCCCCGAGCCTCCCATCGTGTTGGGAGGTCGTTCGGTGGTCTTTCCAAGGTGCAGGGCAAGTTCCCGAGCCTCCGTTTTCGTATCGGAGATCGGTCGGGTTCTTTCCTGTCTTTTTTAATTCGACCTTCACGCTCTTTTTTCGGGAAGAGGAAGGTTTGGTCCTGCTCGACTTCCCCGCTGGGGCACGAGTCGGCATTTCCGGTGAGCTACAAACGGGTTGGTCCAAGAGGAGGTCCGTGCCCCGTTCGTTGGGGGTCGGCTAGCGGCCTGAGCACACTCCAAATGTTTCCTGAGGGTCAGTTAATGGATGTCGGGTCCCTTCGATGGGTCCCGAGGGCATGATGCCTTCCACGGAGGGATTCCACATAACCGACTCGCTACTGGGACTTGGACACAGTATGGGATGTCCCTTGTGACGTTTCGGGCGTCGGGATACTGGCCGTTTCCGTGACCCATCCGCTAGCTGTCCCTAACTTGGTTTCCCTGGGGCGACTGTTCGAGCCACGGAGGGCCAGTCTTCGATCCCCTGGGAACGTAACGGGCGTCCGAGCCTGGGGTTCCTTCGTTGGGATGGAGAGAATGCAGGCGGAATCGAGGTGCGCAGTTGTAATGATTCGGTTCACCTTTTGAGGCGCGAAGCCTGGCGGACGCGACGGTTCGGCTCAGTCGAGGCGGTTTTCGTGCGCGGCAATGGCGGCGACGTGGGGATCGTGGCGGGCCCCGCGGAGTGAATGCGGCGGATCCTCCGCATCCACCCACGATCCGCCGGCGGAATATGTAAGAAAAACTTACAGTTTTTTCTTTCTACCCTAGCCATTCGCTCGCACGACCGTTCGCTTTCTTACCTTCGTCGCCTGCTCTTTCGCCTTCGTTGCCTGCTTGAGAGAGATTGCTGCCGCGGCCGTCGTTCTTCCCGCAGTCCTTCCCCCCTTCGCTTGCCATGGATTCCTCCTCCGCCACTATCGACGCCGCCGCCGATGCCGCCGCCACCGACGCCGCCGCCACCGACGCCGTCGCCACCGTCGCTGCCGCGGCCACCGCCGGCGTCCTCAGGCTGGAGCCGTGGCCGAGGAGCACTGTGACGGAGGCGCAGCTGGAGCGCCTCGTCACTTTGGGGCTACTGCGTCTTCGTACCGACGCGCAGCACCCGGAGTGGGCCGTGCCGCCGCGCGACCACGAGGAGCCGAACCTCAGCGAGGGGTACGTGGTGAGCTTCGTTGCTTACCACGAGCGTGGACTCGGCTCGCCGCCGAGCCGCTTCTGCCGGGCCATCCTCTTCGAGAACCGGCTGGAGCTCCACAACCTCACCCCGAATTCCATCACACAGGCGTCGATTTTCGCCGCCCTGTGTGAAGGCTACTTCGGGGTGCTCCCGCACTGGAACCTGTGGCGCCGCATTTCCCGCGTCGACTGGTACACCAAGTGTGTCGGCGCGAGGAAGCCGCGGGAGATCCAGCGCGCGGGGGGTGCGGCCTCGTGATCCGCTCTTCGTCGTACATCCCCTGTAGGGCCCCCTCCTCCAACGAGGGGTGGTACAGTGGCTGGTTCTTCCTTCGCAACGACGGGGGTTTCTTCCCCAAGTTCACGGGAAGGGCGCTCATGGCTCCCCTTCCCCAATGGGAGTAGGGGTGCCCGTCGAAGGAGTAAAAGCACCTGGACGTGTATTTCGACGCGCTCAAGGAGTTGAACAAAAGGGGCCTTACAGGGGATGTACGACGAAGATTTCGGCCGCCGAGGCCTTGGCTCTCGACCTGGATGAGACTCGGGAGGCGTTGCGCCTGGCGCTGCGCGCGGCGGACATTGGCCGGGAAGGAGGCACAGAAGGCTCAGAAAGATGCTAACCGTAAGCGCAGCGTTGTATTTTTTTCATTCTGCTCGTCTCGGTTGCTCGCTATATTTTTCCTCATCTCCGTGCTTTGCTCCCACAGTTTTGCAGGCAGCTTACGACGACGAGTTGGCCGAACACCTGGACCTGCAGAAGGTCGTGCGGGCACTGTGTGACTCCGTCGGCACCGGTGGAGAACCCTCGGGGATGTCGCTCCGGAGCCGACTAGAGGCACTCCACGGCAGCATGAGCGGCCGGATCAAGGAGGCCCTTCTGACGGATGTCCAAAAGACATTGGCGGTCGTGAACTCCCAGTACGGGAATTTTGACGCCGGCCCTGTCAGCGAGGGCTTCCTTGAAGCCGATGACGCCGAGCTCCTGGCGCTGGAGGATTCGATGAAGGAGCCAGGAGAAGCGCTGGCGGGCCTCTTCCAAGCCGAGGTCGAGCTCCCTCCCCTGAACCTGCCGTGAAGTGGCTTGAGAGGAAACAAACAATATGGCCCTTCATGGCCTCAATATTTATGTACATATTTGCTGAATGTTTGTTTCGCTTTGTTTCGTGCTTTTTTCCTTAGGCATTTTTTCTTGCCGATCCTGTGCCTGGGCCATCGAGCCTCGGGGGACGCTTTTCGGGTGTCGTAGCTTTAGCGGCATAGACGCAGCCGATGTCCTAGGAACTTTGGCAGAAAGAGTCCTTAGAAAAAAAAGGCTTAGGCGTTTCCTCCCGAGCTTCCTCCTTTGGCCGAACGTAGATCTTATAGGTTTTCTTCCAAGTGCGGGTTAGCCTTCGAACGTGGAGTGGCAAGGGGAGATGCTGTGGCCCTGGAGCGTAAGCGGTCTCCTCGACTCAGCCGGCTCTGTGCTCTGGGATTTCCCCCACTCTTCCGAATTCTATAAGTTCATGCTTGATTTCCGGAGGGAAGCGTGTTTTAGGGAGAAACGAATTCAACAAATTTTGAAATTTTTTGCATTTCCAAAATTGTTGAACCTCGGGAAAGTTCGGGGTTCCCCCCGTCCTAGCCCCCAAGGGAAGGTCGGCCTTTCCGTAGGTTAGGCCGAACCCCGTTTTTAGTGTGCGGTGAAATAAAGGGTCATTTCATTGATTTCAAGATTTTCAAAATAGTACAATGCTTGGAATCTTAAGGATAGAAGCGACGTAGCTGTTTGATGTTCCAAGCGTTGCTGTAGACCTCGCCCTTCTCGGTCACGAGCTTGTATGTGCCGGGGCGTAGCATCTCGGCGACGATGAACGGTCCTTCCCACGGCGGAGTGAGCTTGTGGCGCCCTTTGTTGTCCTGCTTGAGCCGTAGCACCAAATCGCCTACGCTGAAGGCTCGGCCTCGGACACGCCGAGCATGATACTTGCGTAGGGATTGCTGGTACATGGCCGAGTGCAACAGGGCCATGTCCCGGGCTTCGTCCACTTGGTCCAGCGCGTCTTCGCGGGATGTTTGATTGCCCTGTTCATCGTAGGCTCGGACCCTCAGGGCGCCATACTCCAGATCCGTGGGGAGGTCGGCCTCTGCACCGTACACCATGAAGAAGGGCGTGAAGCCCGTGGCTCGGCTTGGCGTAGTCCTTAGACTCCATATCACTGCCGGGAGCTCCGTCAGCCACCTCTTGCCGAATTTATTCAATCGGTTGAATATCCTCGGCTTAAGGCCTTGGAGAATCATGCCGTTGGCACGTTCTACCTGGCCGTTTGTTCTCGGGTGGGCGACGGTTGCCCAGTTCACTCTATGTGGTACTCGTCGCAGAAAGTCAGAAATTTCTTTCCAGTGAACTGCGTGCCGTTGTCAGTGATAATGGAGTTCGGGACACCAAACCAGTGGACGATGTCGGTGAAGAATAACACCGCTTGAGCCGAACTGATTTGGGCGATGGGCCAAGCCTCGATCCACTTCGAGAACTTGTCGATGGCGACAAGCAAGTGGGTGAAGCCCCCGGGCGCCTTCTGGAGGGGCCCGATAAGGTCCAGTCCCCATACGGCGAACGGCCAAGTAAGTGGGATCGTCTGGAGGGCTCGAGCCGGCATGTGAGTCTGCCGAGCATAGTACTGGCACCCCAAGCAGGAGCGTACCACCTCAGTAGCATCGGCCACGGCGGTTGGCCAGTAGAAGCCTTGTCGAAAGGCGTTACCGACTAGGGTTCTCGGCGCTGCGTGGTGACCGCAGGCTCCGGCGTGTATCTCTTCAAGCAGGCGTTTGCCCTGACTGAAAGGAATACAACGCTAAGCACGCCCGAGGGACTTTGTCGGTAGAGGCTGCTACCGATCATCGCGAAAGACTTGGCTTTGCGTGCCAGTCATCGCGCTCTGGTCTTGTCCGAGGGCAAAACTCCTCGGACGAGCCAGCTGACCAGCGGCTCGCGCCAGTCCGGTTCGTCGTCGTCCATCTCGGCTTCGATCTCCATTGCCGCGGCTTCGTCGCCGTCCTCAGCCAGGGTCTCGGGTGACTCCCCTTTGTTGGAAGGGTCGGCAGCCCCCGAGGGGCTTGCGTGGCTTGGAGACGGTCCGGGTTCTCCCGGGGGCTTGGGGGTCTTCTTCCCCTCAGCTTCCGAGGGTTCGGTACTGACCGAGGGCTTGTGGAGGTCATTGACGAATACGCCCGTCGGGACCGTGGCCCTTTCGGACACGATTTTCGCCAACTCATCGGCTTCTTCGTTGTACCGACGCGCGATGTGGTTGAGCTCGAGGCCGTTGAATTTCTCCTCGAGCAACCGCACCAGCTTCCAGTAGGCGGCCATTCTAGGGTTCTAGCACGTCGACTCCTTCATGACCTGATCCACGACGAGCTGGGAGTCGCCTCGGACCTCGAGGCGTCGGATTCCGAGCTCGATGGCGATGTGGAGACCGTTGACCAGAGCCTCGTATTCGGCCACGTCGTTAGAAGCCGTGAAGTGTAGCCGCAGTAGGTACTTGAGCCGGACCCCGAGGGGTGAGATGAAGACGATCCCTGCGCCAGCACCAGTCTTCATCATCGACCCGTCGAAGTACATGACCCAATATTCTTCTTGGGTCGGGAGTGGCGGTAGCTGTGTCTCGGTCCACTCTGCCACGAAGTCCGCAAGCACCTGGGACTTAATGGCTTTGCGTGGCGCGTAAGTGATGCCATCGCCCATGAGCTCGATGGCCCACTTAGCAATCCTCTCAGTCGTTTCTCGATTTTGGATCACCTCCCCGAGGGGGAAGGATGACACCACAGTCACGGGATGGGATTCGAAGTAGTGCCGCAACTTGCGTCGAGCAAGAGCGATCGCGTACACTAGCTTCTAGATCTGAGGGTAGCGTGTCTTGGTCTCGGACAAGACTTCACTGATGAAGTAGACCGGCCGCTGCACCGGTAAGGCGTGTCCTTCATCTTGCCGCTCTACGACGATCGCTGCACTCACAACCTGGTTAGTAGCAGCGATATACAGCAAGAGACTCTCCTCTTTCGTAGAAGGCACAAGAACCGGTGCTTTTGAAAGTAGAGCCTTAAGCCTTTCGAGGGCTTCCTAGGCCTCGGCGGTCCAGGTAAAGTGCTCGTTTTTCTTTAGCAACCGATACAAGGAAAGTCCCATTTCGTCGAGCCTTGAGATGAACTAACTCAAGGCCGCGAGACACCCCATGAGCTTCTGCACACCCTTGAGGTTCCGGATCGGACCCATTTGCGTGATGACAGATATCTTTTCCGGGTTGGCTTCGATGCCACGCTCGGAAACGATGAACCCGAGGAGCATGCCCCGTGGGACCCCGAAAACGCACTTCTCGGGGTTTAGCTTTATGTTTTTCTTTTTAAGGCAGTCGAATGCCTTTTCTAGGTCGGCTACTAAATCACTCGCCTTCCTAGATTTTATCACTATATCGTCTACGTAAGCCTCAACGGTTCGCCCGATGAGATCCCCAAAAACTTTGAGCATGCAACACTGGTAAGTTGCGCCCGCGTTTTTGAGGCCAAATGGCATGGTTACGTAACAATATGTGCCGAAAGGAGTAATGAAAGAGATCGCTAATTCGTCGGACTCTTTCATGCGGATCTGATGGTAACCGGAATAAGCATCAAGAAAGCAAAATCGTTCACAGCCAGCAGTAGAATCAACTATTTGGTCAATGCGAGGTAATGAAAATGGATACTTAGAACAAGCTTTATTTAAACTAGTGTAATCGACACACATCCTCCATTTTTCATTTTTGTTTTTAACCAAAACAGGATTTGCTAACCATTCTGGATGGAAGACCTCCTTGATGAATCCGGCCGCCAAGAGCTTCTGCACCTCCTCCCCGATGGCCCGGCGCTTCTCCTCGTCCAATAGGCGCAGGCGCTGTGTCACCGGCTTGGACCCGGCCCGGATGTCCAAGGAGTGCTCGGCGACCTCCCTCGGGATGCCTGGCATATCCGAGGGACTCCATGCAAACACGTCGGCGTGCTTGCGGAGGAAGTCGACGAGCACAGCCTCCTATTTCGGGTCGAGGGTGGTGCTGATCTTCAGCACCTTGCCGTTGGGGGAGCTCGGGTCGAGGAGCACCTCCTTCACCCCCCCTCAGCGGGCTCGAAGGTGCCCGTGGCCTTCTTGGGGTCAGGGACCTCCCTTTCCAACCTTTCGAGGTCGGTCATGAGGGCCTCTGACTCCATCAGCGCGCCGGCGTACTAACAGCACTCGACGTCGTACTGATACGCGTGCTGGTAGGAGGCGCCGATGGTAATCACCCCCTTTGGCCCTGGCATCTTGAGCTTGAGGTAGGTGTAGTTCGGGACCGCCATAAACTTGGCATAGCATGGCCTCCCGAGGATGGCGTGGTAGGTGCCGTGGAAGCCTACCACTTCAAATGTCAGGACCTCCTTCTTGAAGTTGTCAGGAGTCCCGAAGTAAACGGGCAGATCGATCTGCCCGAGGGGTTGCACGCTCTTTCCGGGCACTATCCCGTGGAACGGGGATGTCGTGGCCCGGAGGAGCGAGCGACTGATCCCCATCAAGTCGAGCGCCATGAGTACTTTGGAGAGCCACGTGTTGCCGACGACGGGGTCGACAACGAGTGGGTAGCGTCCCGGTGATGGGACGTTGTCCGGGTGGTCGTCCCGGCTGAAGGTGATAGCGTCGTGGGACCAGTCGAGGAAGCATGGTGTCGCTGGTCCGACGGAGTAGACCTCCCTGTGCTCGCGCTTTCGCTGCCGCGGCGTAGGGGCGGTCCCGGGCCCGCCGAAGATCATGAGGCATTTGTCGACGGACGGGAACTCATCGTCCTTCCCGCCCTTGTCCTCCTGATCCCTAGCGGGCTTCTTGCCGGCGTCGTCCTCGGACAGTGTGTGATGCACCGGGCCCTGGTGATAAGGACACGGCTTGTTGAGCATGTCGTCGAAGCGGCCTCGAGGGGGTCGTTCCCTCTTGGGCTCAGTGGCCGCCACGAGGGAGTCGTCGCGGAGTGGGGCCTTTCCCTTCCCCTTCTTTTTCTTATTGTTCGGGCCTCGGGAAGAGGTGCCCTCGGGGGCCTCCTCCTTCCGTTTGCCCTTGGGGTCGGAGAAGAGGGCTCCTACCGCCTCGTCCCCCGAGGCCAAGCTGGTTGCTATCTTCATGAGCTCGGATACACTGGTGGGTGTCTGGAGCCCAAGCTCATGAACAAGCTCTTTGCAGGAAGTTCCTGCAGCAAACGCTCCGACGACGTCGGAGTCGGCGACCTGTGGCAGCTCGTTATACTGCTTTGAGAACCGTCGGATGTAGTCCCTGAGGGACTCGCCCGGCTTCTGCTTACAGCTCCTGAGGTCCCAGCAATTGCCAGGGCGCACGTACGTGCCCTGAAAGTTCCCAATGAAGATTTTGACCAGCTCACTCCAGTCGAAGATCAGACGCGGGGGAAGATGTTCCAGCCAAGCTCTTGCAGAGTCGGCGAGGAACAAGGGTAGGTTGCGGATGATGATGAGATCATCCTGCGCACCGCCAAGTTGGCACGCGAGACGATAATCCACTAGCTAGAGTTCGGGGTTAGTTTCCCCCGAGTAATTGGCTATGTTGGCCAGTTGTCGAAACCGGGGCGGGAACCCGGCCCTTCGGATGGCCTCGCTGAAGACGCGAGGACTCGAGGGCTCAGGCGAGGGCTCACGGTCCTCGTCCAAGTCGTAGTGCCCGCCCCGATGGACATGGTAGCCTCGTGCGGCTCCATCGGTCTTTCGCCGACCGCGGGCTTGAAGGATGGCTCGGACGTCGACGTCCTTGCCCAACCGTTGGTGGACTGATAGGGGCCCTTGGGGCCTCGGGATGCACTGAGGCCTCACGATCGTGGCGCGCCGTGGCGCCACGTGGGTGGCTTTCAGCGCCAGCGGTGGCGTGACGCCGAGCTTTCCGCCTGGAGGACGGCTGCATCCTCCAGGAGGTCTTTGAGCTGGTTTCGGAGCTGCCGTGCCTCCTCGGTGGAGGGCTCAGGCATGCTCCGGAGCAGCATTGGCCGCCTCTGTAAGCTTGCGGCTCTCCTGAGGCAGGGCTCCTGGTGTCCCGGCTCCCTCGTCTGCGAGGATGCGAGCCTGGACGTCCCGAGCCCGGCGACGCGCTGCTCCGCCGGTGCCTTGCCGCTCGTCGCGCTCGAGCACGGTTCGTCAGCTGAGTGAGGCGTAGGCGGTCCTCCTCTATCCGTGCTTCCAATTCCTGGAGCTGCTCTAGCTCCGTGGACTGGTACGCGGGGCGAGACGGCCCAGCACCCGCGTCTTGCGGTGGGGCTGACCGTGCAGGCCGCGGAGTGGCCGGCGGAGGGGTGCGTTGCTGAGGTTGTGGCTGGAGCGGGGAAGGTTCGTCGTTGTCGTTCCCCGAATGGGCGTCCTCCACCCGTCCTTCCTCGGGGTGCACCAAGTGGTAGCACTCCCGAGTAGGGTCGATGTAGGACTGGTCGGAGTCGGTGGCGACGCTCGGAGCGTCCTCCAACGAGTCTCCGGGGTGGACGGTGAAGTCCACGTTCGCCCAGAACTCGTCGTCGTCGTCACTGAGGCCCCGCCGTGATGGCGAGGTCCAACAGCGATGATCCCACTCCTCCGAGAATTCTCGGAGAGTGAGACTGTAAGTGGCAGCCGGTCTCCTCCCCGCCATATACCCTAGGATTGCTCCCGGGAGAGGATGGTGGGAAGGCCACATGGCCACCCACGAGGTCGTCTAGACGCTCGAGGCGGTGGACAGGTGTCTCCACCAGATCGTGCAGCAATGCACGGACCGCGCGGACGTGGGCATCCATGGCGTTCTGGAGCTCGAAGAGAGATGACGGCGTCGTATCCCTTCCGCCATGAGGGCGGAGAGAAAGACCCGTCGACGTCGCGACTTCGCCTCCGCCCATCCTCCGGGCGGTTGGCGGTCGTGTAGCCACGACCGGCGCAATGTTGGCGTCCCCCGCCGGGGACACCTGGTTGGCCGCGCCTTCCGCGACCAGGGGCTGGTTGGCGCGATTGCGCCTCCTAGTCCGCCGGGAAGCACGGCGTGCGGCATTCCCCTCGTCCTCTGGGACGGGAGGAAGCGTCGTCGTGGCCCTTTCCCCGGCCGCCTGATGGGCCGGGGTCAGGACGGTGATGGTGCGAAGCTCGGTTGGGCGCGGGTTCATGTCGAGCCCATGACCGGTGGCCACGAATTCGAGGCTCCCGAACTGGAGCATCGCGCCAGCGGAAAGCGTCACTAAAACGTCAGCCATCCGCGACGTGGATCAACACGCAAAAGGCCCCTACCTAGCGCGCCAACTGTCGGTGCTAGTTTTAGCAGGGCTAACACCGGCTAGTAAATATGTGTTTTGCGGTTGAGGCTACGGATGGTGTGCAAGGGGGAACACAGGGATTATACTGGTTCAGGCCAAGCAAGCCCTACGTCCAGTGGAGAGGAGAGTCGTGTTGCCTTGCACCGGGATGCTTGTAGTAGGGGTTACAAGCTAGGCGAGAGAGGAAAGTGCTCCCAGGTCTCTTGTGAGTGTCTAAGTGTATGCAAGTCGTTTGCTGTTGGTGTGTACGTGTGAGTGAGAGCTTAGGACTTCCGGGGTCTCCCTAAAGCTGGCCTCTGCTCTCCCTTTTATAGTCACAAGGGAGAGGCAAGGGCAGCGCTTACAATGCTACGTATGTTACAGTGAGGAGTTGTTCCTCGTTTGACTATCGTCAGCTACGGTCCTTTCTCCGCGTCTCCTGGGTATGGCCATAGTGGTTCGCACGATCTTGGTGAGTTCCGAGGCAGCAACAGTCGTCGGATTACGGCATGCCGTAGGGTCACACCTGATGGCTGTCCTTCCGCACGATGTGACAAGTGGGCGAGTCGTCTCGGGGCGTTGTCTCCCGAGGCTCGGAACTCCTGGAGGCGTGATGGGATGGAGCAGGGTGATATCTCCCCTCGGGCGTATTTCTGGCCTTTGGACAGTACTTCCCGAGGGTTAGGTGGGCTCGGATGGAAGGCGTGCTCGTCCTTTCGAGTGGACAGTGCAGTAGGCGCTTTTCCCGTTCTTGCATAGCCCGTCGTCAGGCGCTCAGACTGTCGCAGTCGTAGTTGGTAGACCCCGGCGGAAAACGGGGCGACGCACCGTAGACCATACCGTGAGGACGGCCGTAGTGGGCCTATCAAATCCGCTGTCAGGGAAATCCTGACAGGTGGTATGGCCATCAGGGGCATGCGATGCACAGTCGCGTCGAGAATCTCGCCTGACGGGACAGTGCTTGTAAAGTGGTCGGAGAGGTCTCTTGTGGTCCAAGATTGCTCTGCTGATATCACCGGTGCCTTGGATGCCTCTGTGAGATTGCGCTGGAGGGGGATGGGGAAACTCGAGCGAATTGGAGAATTGGGGAAGCTCGGGCGAATCGGAGAATTGGCGCTGAGGGTGTCGCTCTCCTGGGAAGGCTCGGGCGAATCGGAGAATTGGCGCTGAGGGTGCCGCCCTCCCGAGCTCTCCCGTGGAGGCTCGGGCGAATCAGAGAATTGGCGCTGAGGGTGCCGCTCTCCCGAGCTTTCCCGGGGATACTCGGGCGAATCGGAGAATGGGCGCTGAGGGTGCCGCTCTTCCGAGGGTTGGCTGTCATTGGTGCAATGACGTCGTGGGCCTCCGTAGACGCGGCCTTCGTGGGCTTCGGGCGCGGCCTTCGTGGGCTTTCACTGGTCTTACTTGGGCCGGGCCGCGTTGGGAATGATCGTTTTTGCATTGAAGTTGGATACCCCAAACTTTGGTACCCGACACATGGTAATTGCACTTAGATGATGATGGGAGCGGCTGATACGAAATGATAGGATGGAAACAATACAATCCGTGTGGTCACCATCCGGGTGCAAACGAAGTTAGAAATAATAAAACACGTCCCTTTTTTTGCAGTAACAATAACCTTTTTTACACTGCTGAGCAAGTATGATGCATTAATCGGTAAGTGGCTACTAACCTTGACCTGAACCATGAAAAATGCTCCTGGCCTCAATCCTCAAAAATGCTTTTGTGGCAGTCTACAATATCATTTACTGGTTTAAAGTTGCTGCATGCTTAATACATTCGTGGCCTGACATCTGCAACTGGAAAATAAGTGACCCAGAAAGCAGCATGATTGAGGGGGAGGGCAATTAAAGGATGTGGATGTACACATAGTAAGAGATATGAAAACAAAATGCATTAGCTATACAGTATTTCCCGCACATTTTTTTTCTTCGATCTGGCGTGACTTTTTTTTTTTTTGGCGCAGAGTTCTATTCGCCTGTAGGGTACAACAAATTGTCTAGAACCAAGAATACATGTGAGGGAATAATTCTAGATATAAATGCTGCAAGAAAGTAAGAATACAAATTCATATATTTGTTGAACAAATGTTCAACGAAACCAACAGCAAAGAAATCATGAGTGCCAGCTGTAAGCACCTGACGCGGCAGCAATCCATATATTTGCTGAACAAAATTTGGACGAAATAAACATTGTAAGCACCTGAGATATGGTGATGTGCTGGCAATCGTAATGATAATCATAGCGGAACAAACCACAGAATTTCATGGAAATGGACAAAGGCGCATCGAAGAACCTGCAGAAATAGTCAGTGACGAACGATAGTGACAAAGGAACCATTCATAGGAGCAGTGTGGAGGGGAGGGGCGCACTGAGCGTTACCATAGAAGAGAAGCCGCAAACCATGGAAGAGAAGCCGCAAAGGAGGACAGGCATCGCAACGGGGAGGGGGCAAGCGTTGCTGCACCGCTTGGCGGCGGCGGCGTCAAACACTCGTATAACTGAAGCCGTTCAATCTTTAACATAACAGTAATGAGCTCTCCATGGTCTTAGCCGCATGCTGCCGTGAGATGGCAGAGCATGGCACCGCCATTTCATCAAATATCTGGCAGGCACAAACACGTTAAAAACACTTAGGCTCCGTTTAGTTTGAAAATTTTCCCTCTCTCTCCCCATCACATCGATTGTACTTTCCGTCTGCATGGAGCACTAAATGAAGTAGCACCTGTTGCATGTTTGTACTTTTTACCTCTCTATCTCGAGATGAATCTTTTAAATCTACGTGGGTCATGATTAGATAAAAGTTGTCAAATACAAACGAAAGTACGCACTTTTTCCCCCACTTTTCCTCAACTAAAGCAGCCTTGCACCAGACATCGATGATGGGTACTGCTGCCTCCTTGGACGTCGACGCGCACCATCTCCTTGGCCTGCCGCCTTATCCTCAGCAGGTGTGCGGGCGAGATCCAAGGCCACCATCTTCTCGGCTGGCACTGCGTCGTTGCCCTGCCACGTCTTCGTCAGCTGGTACGTGGGCGAGGTCCGGCGCTGTCGTCGCTGCCGTGCCCTGGCCTCCTGGGGTTGCCTCCGCAACGCTGGTGTGGGGTGATGTCGCGTCTGCGCTGCTCCGTGGGCACGTCGCGCCGTCGTCGCACAACTGATGGAGGTTCAGGGGTTTGCTGCTGGCGCGACACGCCGATGGAGGACGCAAGCACGGGGGAGATTTTGCCGGGGCGTCGCTATCGCGGGGCGAAGTCGCGGCAGCAAGGCGGGTCGGCGCTCTGGCGGGTCGCGCATGACCCGGTCGAGGGGGTTGCTGCCGGCGACGGCGTGGTGTTGGACCGCCGGGCCTGAAGCGGCTGGGGGCAAAAGCGTGGTGCAGCACCGAGGAGTCGGAGAGGCGTCGCAGCAGGGGTCGGCGTGGGGTCTCCGCAGCAAGCCTCGGCAGTCTCGTCGTCAACGCGGCATCGCCGGAAGTGGGTTGCGGGACTGCGGGTGATGGTGGCGACTTCGCCTGGGGCGGTGTGGATCGGGAAGAGCCAGCACCGCATTCGTCGTTAGGGCGACGTCGCTGGAGGCGAGGTGCGGGCGACGCACGGCGGTGGCAACCTCGTCCGGGACTGATGCGGACCGGGAGTTTTTTTTTTTTTTCCTTTGTGTCGGTGAGTGCAGTGTGCGGCCTCGTCGGGGGCGGAGCTGGGGCAGGTACGGCGCGGGTTTGGAGCGGCGGAGGCGGCACCCATGGGAGCAGGAGTTGGGAGGAAGGCGATGGGAGCGGGCGAGCGGCATTGGGTGGACCGGCGTTTTTCTCGGAAGAATCCGGGGGAGGTGGGGGACAGGATAAGGACGGGTGGGCTGTTCGCGACGCTTCCGAAGGCTTGGTGAAAAGGACGGGCAGGCAGGACTGGGGGTGGGCTTACGCCGTTACGCGGACGCACAAATGGGCAGGCTCGATGCAGAACAGCACCCAAACAGTGCTAGAGGCCCTCGGAAGCTGTGAAATTATTGACGGTTAAACAATCTTATTATTATTATTATTTTAATTGGAATGAATCGACTCATTTTTTGTAGTCGACTCCTGCCAGACTCCATGCATCAGTTTGCTTAGTGGTGCATACATCGACTCATGCAAATTAAAATTATCCCATGAATGACTTTAGAAACACCACTAGAGAAACCCTTACATCCACATGAGTCAACTAACATAGTGTGAAGATACTGTTGGAAATTGCCAAGTGTGCAAGTGACTCTCACTTGAACAGTCACATTTTCTATGAGCATTCAATGATGTGCGTTCACTTAAAAACGCTTTGCACTGGATTATACGGTGGCATTATACAAATTTTGTGCTTCATCTGGTCCATAAACAACACCACTAGATCATACGATGATACTATGTCATTGTTTGTTCGGTGTTTGCGGCGCTTATACACGAGACACCAGAGAAAATCCCGCCATGCTTGATTCTCACACGTTGGTTGGTCACGCATGGTTGAATAAGCAGAAAATGAACTACGTTGGCCGCCCGCTCGGTGAATGAGCGTCCTGCTGATGTCGCAAGCTGGAGGAGAAGACCGTGGAGGCTCCATGCCACCTGAAAAGCACTTGTTTATGAAGACATGATGCATTGTTGTGTGCTTATTTGTGCTGTGAACATTGTTGTTTGTGACTTGTAACTTGTGAGCACAGGATGTGTCGTGTCTCTTGTCTCATATGAAATGTGATGTATGGAATGGATAGTTCATATTTGTGTGATGTATGGATAATACATATTACTTATGAGCACATGATGTTGTATATGTCCCGGTTTAAGTTTTCGCTTACCGTTTGTTTCCATCTATTTTCTGATTGTATTTACCCATTTTTCGTATTACCGTTTATCATACTACCATTTTTGTTCCCGGATGTCTGGCTCCCACTTCCGTTCTCATCTAAAAATATGAAAACGGAAACGGCAGAGCGATTTTCCGTCCATTTTCAACTATAGTCATATTACAACATGTGCAACACCAGATTTATTTTAATAAAATTCAGATGAAACGCTCGCAACATATCTCAAAAAATTGAAACACTTGCAACGTACGTCCGAAACACTTGAAAAAAATAGATGAAACACTTGAAAACATATCTGTAGCCATTGCAAAATATATTCAACATCCAGATAAAATACTTGCAAAAATACTTGAAACACCTGAAAACAAACACTTGCAATATAAATGTTACCTATGCAACATCCAAATCTACTTCTGCAACATTCTGATGAAATACATGAAACATATATCTGAAACACTTAGAATATAGGCTTGCAACAGGCATCGACATTTATATGTCGAAATAGATTTACTATGAAAGTATATTCTTTTAATATGATGATATTTAGTCATACAATAAACGTTAGTACTTTTTTTATATGGATACCGTTAAATTTTGACAAAAGAAAAGGCTAAAATGGGTTAAGGTAATATAAAAGCAGCTTTTCAGAAACAACATTTTTGAAATATAACTTTTGGAAGTCATCGCCCAAACAAACAAGCGGACGCATGCGAGCAAGGGGTGACAAATACAAGTATACAAATGCATTACTAGGAGAGGGGGTTCTTGACTTTTTAGAGATGTCTCCTTAACCTCAAGAGGAGTTTGCGGTCCCAAACAGAGCCCTTATTGTTTGGTATCCACATTTTGTTTATTATTACGAAATGCATTACTGGCATTTCTTCCATACCAAAGTACAGACATTCCTATCGCAATGAGAAGTTATTGCTACTATAAGCCTGTACAAGTATCATGATCATGAGACCATCCCTTTTAACAATTCGTTCGTTTCATCAACCAAACAAGAGCTGCTGTAGACCTGCAATTAACTGCAATAATCCGGCAGCTGCACTGCATGCGCCCGTCTCAAAAGTCCAAAACCCACGCGCGGCTTGCGCCCCAGGCACAGCACCCGATGGAGAGCGATCGATCATATCTTCATGTTGGCGTAGATGATGAACTGGAGCTCCCTGACGCAGTCGTGCATGGGCGGGCGGGCGGCGCTGTCGAAGCAGACGCAGCGCGCGGCGAGCGCGGCGAACATGGACACGGACTCCAGCGTGTAGGAGCCCTTGGGCATGTCCCTGTCCACCACCCTGCGCAGCTTCTTGCGGTCGCCCACCGCCTGGTGGATCCCCACGATGAGGTTCTGCTCCTGGGGGCCCTGGCTCAGGTCGATGGCTCGCCGCCCCGTCAGCAGCTCCAGCAGCACCACGCCGAACGCGTACACGTCGCTCTGCAGCGTGAGCTTCCCTGTCTGCAGTGGCATGGCAATGGCAATGGCAGGCATGCAGGGACCTGATGAGCTCTCAATGTGATGTGAACGAAGGATCATTCTTGATTACTAATGATGGAGACCATACATACATACCAGCGCGTATTCGGGGTCGAAGTAGCCGAACGTGCCCAGCACCCTGGTGGTCGTGTGCAGGTCCTGGTTCTGCTGCAGCAGCTTGGCGAGCCCGAAGTCGGAGATCTGGAAATGCAGAGGCGGTGACTGCCTGACTGGTGTGCTTCCGTTTTAGCAGCAGAGCAGAGATTGCCGTCATGCCCGTACCTTTGCCTCGTAGTGCTCGGTGAGGAGGATGTTGCTGGACTTGAAGTCCCTGTGCACGACGGGGACGCCGACGGCCGTGCTGGAGTGCAGGTAGGCCAGCGCCCGCGCCGCGCCCAGCGCGATCCGCAGGCGCAGCGGCCAGTCCATCCTCACCTCCCCAATGCCTGAATGAATTGAATATTGTTGTGTTGCAACTGCAATGGAAGAAAAAAAAACTAAAAAAGAAAGAACTAGAGCATGCAATGCAACTGACCATTGAGGATGTCCTGGAGGTTGCCTCTGGGCATGAACTCGTAGACGACGAACCGGTGCTTGCCGTCGGCGCAGTAGCCGATGAGAGTGACCAGGTTGGGGTGGTCGAGCCTGCTCAGGATGTCGATCTCCACCCGGAACTCGCGCTCGCCGTCGGCCTGCTTGCAACTAGGCAGGTCCATCTTCTTGATGGCAACGATCTTCAGGTTCAGCACAGCAGAATTCAGTTAGGAGTATTATATTATATACACGGTCGTCAGATGCAACTGATGAATTACTGAAACTAGTGATCCAAATTTATCGCAGACAATCTCAAAACCAGTGTATTGGTTTCGTTTGTTGGATCATATGCTCAGATTTCAGAACTTCAGTTTCAAGCTTTGTCTCGAGAAGAAATCAATGGGTGAGTGACAAAATTTGACCGGTGGTTGCCACTTCGTTTTCTTCATGAGTGGATGTGGATTGTTAAGACGAAATGTCACACCACTCTGATCTTGGCTGTCTGCTGACGTATCACATCCGAGTCAGCTGACTACAGAAGTTAATGATACGCCAACACAAATACATACATGCAACAAACAAGAAAGAGCTTCTCTTCCAAACCGAATCATTGGACAAAAGCCCTCAATTATTTGAAATGCTTCTCATAAATAACAGCTACTATTCTAGTACAGTTCTAAAGGACACATTGACATCAACACCGACCGGAGCTTAACCAAACACGTTACTACGTACTACCTTAGCGTGCGTCTGAGAATAAGCCAGCGTCGACAAAAAACAGAGAAATCTATTGGTGAGAATCGAAGCACGCACCTGGCCATCCTTGAGCACGCCTCTGTAAACCCTGCCGAAGCCGCCCTTGCCGACGAGGTTGCGGTCGCTGAACATGTTGGTGGCCTCCTCCATCTCCTTGAGCGTGAACACCATCGTGCCGCTGCGTTTCTTGGGCGGCGGCTGATGCTCCTTCGCCTGCCATAGCTCCGCCGGCTTGTACACCCCTGCAGAGTGCAGAGGAGGTCCATTCGAATCGTCAGAAATATGAAGTGAAATGATTGTATTCGTGCATGCTTTGCTTGCCAAATGCCAACTCATATCATCAGATATAGGAGAAACTATAGGAAATCCAGAAGGATTAATTAATGAGTTCGATCAACATAAACGATAGAAAAAGAAGAGTTGTACTCACAGGGATTTAACTGATCAAGTGATCTGCTTCTCCGCCTCTTGTTCCAGGATGAAACTATGTTGAACATCTTAAAGCCCCCTAGCTCCATTTGGACTGAAGGCTAACAATGGAGGAGCTACGGACCGGCGCCAATGCAAGCCTTTCGTGTTTCGTCACACTTTCTGACGATGCATCTATCCACTTCTTCTTCTTCTTCCAAGATATATACCTTCCCGTGATCAAGAACCGAGATATATTCCTTGCTCTGGCCGTTGGCACACACGCGCAGGCGCAGAGGAAGGAGAGGACTGCACTTTATGAGAAAAGCACATGTCCTGCAGGAACTGGAAATATCGATACCACTGCAAGTATCACGGCACGGAATCCAGTTGGCGATTCAGTTGGAGAGATAAAAACAAAACAAAAAAAAAAAAGAACACAGGACTAACGCGCAAAGATCAGAAGGCTGACCTTATCTGATCGAGAAGCCCACGGGAGAATCTGGTCTCAACAGTGGATGGACAGGATCACAAGCAGCAAGGATGGATGGATGAATGTTGAGAGAGCGAGGACGTACAGGAGCGCACGCACGGAGGTGCAGTACAGTGCAGGCGTGCAGGGATCGGATCAAGGGCAAAGAAGGGGACGGTCTCTTGGGAAGCAAGGACGGACCGGATGATGGAGACGAGACGCACCACCTAAGGCGTTGGCCAAGAAGTAAAGGGAGGACAACGCGAAGCGAATAAGCGAGTAGGGCGTTGGTGATCGACCAAGGCACTGGCAACTAGCAAGGCATTGAGGAGGGATATGGAAGGAAGCATGGAGCGTGCTTTGGGGCCAAGAAATGCCCAAGCAGAAGCAGACGACAAGGTTATTGCAGTTGCAGCAAATTAATTTAACAAAGCTTGTAGCTTTGCGAGAAGCGGAAATGAAGTTTATTTGAATGATGGTCAGTGGGAGGGAGATGGAGCCTAGCTGCTTAATTGTTTGGTTGCTTGGCGAAATGGTGAGTGGCGACGTGGACGTCTGGAGGGAGAGAAATGGACGCGGTGATGGCGACAAGGGCTGTGAGGAAGGAGATCGAGCAAGGAGGAGGAGGAGAAGCGGTGGCGGTGGTTGCAATGTAGCCGTTATCAGGAAGCTGTCAAGCTCAACCAACCCCACAATTCATCCAGATGAGATGATCTTTCTCTCTTCTTGGTTTTCAATCCGTCCACGACGTTAGTTAATTAATACAGGGAATTATTAGAAGAATATTATTTTTTGTGATAGTGTAAAAAATGCATGCAGCAGCTTCAAATTCAAGGGGAATTAATTAGTTACAAGAATATATTGTCATAACGTCGACATCGTCGCAGGAGTTGATAATGATCTCTGATCAGTGTTACAGTGTTTCCACGGTTGATGATGGGATAAATCAGGATGACTTTGACGCGGTGAAGTGAAACGGACGATCAGCCCTCTTTAGTGGGGCAAGTTTGTTTCGCAAGCGTTTCTTTGGTTGGAGATCAGTCCTCTGAATCTCAAGTTTTGTGATGGAGACTATTGGTTAGTTCAAGCTTGCAGTTGCAGGCCGGGGCGGTGAAGTTGTAGGTGAGGTGGTTGGTTCTGGGTGTAGCTCTCACGAACGAACAAACGACCAAACTTGCCACTTTTTAAGTTTGCAGTGTGTGTGAGAATTGAGGAGTGGAGGGCCTGTTATTAACACAACAGGAGTAACTAAATTACGCACAAGGTGCACGTTTGTATGCCCTAGAACTCAAAAGCATTAGTAGATCTGGGCTATGTCACCAGATCGGACTTATGAATTATTTATATAGGTTAAAATATCTAGCAAGTGCAGATTTAGGTCTGCAGAACATTGGAGGCTGTGTTCGGTGAAGCTGAAGTGCTGTAGATAAGCGCTGAAGTGCTGTAGAAGTGCTGAAATCTTGTGAGAGAAAAATACTGCTGAAGTGCTGAAAAATAAGCGCTTATACCCTCAACCGAACGCAGCCGGAATTCCCAGAACATTGCACATGCACATCAGTGGGGGTACTTACTGGATGGAGTATTGGCTGACTACTTATCACTGGACCTCGGCCCATCAAGGCCCACGAATGATCCTCAATCTCGTCGTAACATTGTACGTAGCCGTCATCAATTTCTCCTCCAGGACCTCCACCATTATTCCCTAGGGTGCAAATAGTCAGTCAGATATCTCAAAATATACATGGTAAACTTCTCTAAATGAATCTCATACATATGGCTGAAAAAAATATATATCCGTACTATTCGGGTGTTTTTACCACCCAACTCCACACACTACTTCTACAACCGTAGCAGCCACCCCATATATCCACCATTGATGACCTCCAGTGCCCACACAACTTTGCCATGTTGCCTCCATAGCCATTGCCTTAGTTGCATCCAACACCGACAACCGTCAGTGCCACTGCTAAGTGCTAACCAATCCACGTACCTCCTATGTTACACACTCAATACTGCAACTTTGAATTTCACATACCTCCGACTTTCCATCTAAATCATCAATATTTACTATTACAAAATAACTATCTAAATTCTCACCTCTATCATTTTTAAAAAGATAACCTAAAATACCAACATATATGATTTCAAATTACTAACTTTTGTTCTTTTAGTGGCACTTCTACATTATAAATATACTTCTCTTATATTTTCAGGTGCTTGTTTTTATGTAGTTCAAGCAGCATGTATTTTTGTGATTTTTTTTACTATAAAAATTCTCATCTCTATTCGGCTGACTGAATTGTACGGTTGGCTAAATTGTATGGCTAAATTGTTGTGAGAAAAAAATATTGTTTTGTGGCTGAAAATAAGCTAAACCTGGTTCAAACGAACAGAGTGGGAAAACTAAGTCAAAGTATACACCCATGATGCATGTCATGCAATCCACATATACTCCCTCAGTCCCAAGAAGAATAATGTTTTTGACTTTGAGATTTCTCGTTTGATCGTTCGTCTTATTTAAATATTTTACTCAAATAACAAAATAAATAAATTATTATTCAAATATCTCTAATGATAAAAAAGTCCTTATAAAATAAACAATATTTAAATAAAAAATTTGAATAAGACGAACGAATAAATAGGAACTCAATAAGGTAAAAATGTCACTCTTTTTGAGACAGAGAGAGTACATGCAAGTAGGGAGTGTTAAGCCAATCATTTCAAATGGTTTAACAATGGAGAGAAAAGGGACATATAGTAATATGTAATAAAACAATATCACGGTTGGATAAATATTACTTCTCCCGTCCCAAATTGTAAGTCATTATAAGAATATTACTTCCTTCGTTCTAAATTGTAAGTCATTCTAAGAATGTTGGAGAGTCAAAACATTTCAAATTTGACGAAAATTATAGAGAGAAATATGAAGATTTATGATACCAAATAAGTGTACAAATATGATACTTAGTTGATATTATAAATATTATTATCTTATTATATAAACTTGGTCAAAGTTGAGATGGTTTGATTTTCTAAGATTTTTGAAATGGCTTACAATTTAAGATGAAGGGAGTAGAAGGTATTGTACATCTTAGAAAATAAATAAATCAATGACAATGATTAAATACAGAAAAACATTAACTATGGAGCCATATTTTTCATAAATTTCTTATACTCCTGTGTCTCAAAATTGTTAGCCGTGATAGGGCTTGGGTTGATGACTAGGATGCTATTTATTTGTTTGGTACAATGTACCTCAACAAAATTGATAAACGGTCTGTAAATATGTCCCGTGTTATTATCTAGGTACCTTAATCATGAAATGAAAAAGAATCACATATAAATGTCCAAAGTTGGTAATTATACCTCTCACGACACGTACCACCCTAATCAGCTTACACCCCTATGTGGCACAGTGACTATCACAAAGGGGAAGAGTAAGAGGAAAGAGACAGGGTGCATAGCTAGCACCATGCCACATGTTAGGTCCTGTGTGTCCGCTTAGTTAACTTGCCACGTAAGCAACTAAGCCGTGATTTGGTAATTAGAATCATGAGTGGGAGCGTGGTACCTTTAACAAGTTCAGAATTCATAGATATGAATATGTATTTTGAAAGGTTGTGCAAGATAATAATCTTTTTATGCTAAGCTTGAATAATAAAAATAAAAAAGAAATGTGCCTAAAATAAAAACAAATGCATTCAGATTGCAGAATACGTGTCATGCATCTGTTTTTTAGAGTCAGTGTTATGAAGGTTTTGAAGTCGAAAATATACAATTGTGGTTGCATCATGACATCTGAATTCGCGTGGTATATTTAAACAACAGTTTCCTCTGCAAAGTTATGCTTTAATGTTGACCATTTTCTAGAAAAATGGATAATTGATCGGATTAAACACCCCCCCCCCCTATAGAGATATAGTAGAACATAATAAACATAATATAAGAATATGTTTGATACATGGCTAATTGCTAGCTAAATAAAAAATAGCCAAATTAGCTCTAGCATATCCAAATAAACAAGCAGAGGTGAAGGTACATCATCCCTAGGGAGAGTAAATGCACCTCTCGAGAAGAAATGCAAAAAAAGAAAAAAAGTTAATTTTACTCCTATGTATGCACCCTATAACAAATTCTTATGCACCTAGGACCCAGGTGCTAATATTTTAATCAACTCTTCAACTATTCCACCCGTTTCAATTTATAAGTCATTTGACTTTTTTGCCACAAGTTTGATGACTTGTCTTACTCAAAAATTTGTCTAAAATATGACATTTTTTGTTATAATATGCTTTATTAATAAAAGTTTTTCAAGAATAAGTTAAATTTAACTTTTTTACGTGAATTTTTTTAAATAAGACGATTAATCAAACTTAGGGTTGAAAAAGTCAACCGACTTATAATTTAGGACGGATTAACTAGTTGTTAGCCAATTAGCTAACTTACCACAACTAATTTTAACTAATTTTTAGCTCCATCTAGTAACTACAGACATTAAGAGTGTCATTTTGGTTGATTGGGGTACAGATCTAGGCTGTGTTCGGTGAAGCTAAAGTGCTGTAGATAAGCGCTGAAGTGCTGTAGAAGTGCTGAAATCTTGTGAGAGAAAAATACTGCTGAAGTGCTGAAAAATAAGCGCTTATAAGCGCTTATACCCTCAACCGAACGCAGCCCTAACAGAACAAACACTGGTAAAAAAACACGCACTCCAGAAGATTGTAGAATCTAGACTAGAGGGACGCGATCCACGATGGAGAAGATCGCTGAGCCCCGGTTGCTGTTGGCAAGTTTGACACCACAAACTGACCATTGGCTCGCCCCACTAACCACAACATCCCTCCGCCCTCGGATCTCCATCCAACGGCGCGCACGCCCTCTCCTCACGAGCTGAAGAGTGGCGGGCGGCGGCAGCAGGCTCCTGCAAACCGGAAGCGCCGCGCCGCCGCTGTTGCAAAAGGCGCCTCTTTTCTTCGTCTTGTTTCTCCTCCGCCCCGGCGACGCGAACGGAGAAGGGAGGTGGAGGCCGCGCTCCTTCGCCGCCGCTGCTCCACATGGAGGACTTCCAGCTAGAGGGGAAGAAGCCCGTCAAAAACCCCTTTGTGCCCATCGGTATATACGCGCGTCCGGCCTCTCTCTCTCTCGTTGACGCCAGCGGCCCTAGCTTCTCCTTTTTCGCACTGAGGACGGGAAGAGTACCTGCCCCGGATCCAGGGCCGCGGGATGTAATTCGTGCGGGGTTGAAGTTTTGGATTGGTAGGGTGGGGTGGGGGGATCTGGCCCTATTGTTTCTTAGGAGTAGGACCGTGTTTTTTTCCCTGTTTTGGATTGCTTATGGCGGCACTAGATTGATGGAGCCGCCATCGCAGGAATTAAGCTGTGACAACTGGCATGAAATTGGATATTTGTGGTTTGATTTGTTACTGATACATATAGGCTGTGCTGTAATTTGTCTATTCGTTTTACTTCTTTTGCGTAGTGTGCATCCTTAATTCCTTATTTGCATTGATCAGTAGATGCACTATTTAGGCTGAGCAGGAGAAAACAAAATTTGAGATTGCGTTCCATGAATTTTTATGTCCCTGTTTTGTTTGCATATGGTGGTCGAAATTTTCTGCCTCATCAATAATCAAATAGTGCATCTGGATCCACCCTATTTCTATTGATGATTATTCGTAAACACATTTACACCCATTTTCATGTACATCAAATCATCTATGAATTGTTGCTTATGTGTACATGCTATGCCAATCAATGTTTCTTATCCTTGATGCACGTTATGGTGATCTGATACATGATTTTGTGGAACCAAGTTAGTTGATAGTTCCAAATTAGTGACTAATTTCATGATGTCTGGTGGCTAGTGGTAAGTGATAGGTGGACATCAACCCAAGCAGGGAGAGAAGGTGCGGGGAGTTTAAATGATTTTATTAAAGGGCGTACCCAGTGCAGAGAACTCCCACTCTGTGCAGGGTCTGGGGAAGGGTGTTAGTGGCAAGCCTTACCCTCACCTGTGCAATGTGAGGAGACCGCGACTCGAACCTGGGACCTTCCTGTCACAGGCGGTAACACTCTACCACTTGCACCAGGCCCACCCTTCAAATGTTTTTTTTAGTATTTCAAAAATGGTTTGTAAAGTATTTTGCTTCTTGGTCGGGTGTATGATAATACTAGATATTGTGTGACCAACAGACTATTTGATGGAAACAAAAATCAGGTAGCTAGGATAGCCCAGGGAACATACTATGATGATGCTTGAGTTTGTAGCATAAAGAATGGATGTTGGAGTCTGGACATGTGGCACCCTCATGAGCAACACTTCAAGAGGTGAATTTCATGATGCCTTTACAAACAATAATAAGAGCATAAAGAGTAGAGGTTGGATTCAGGATGTTCTGGAAATTTCAGCCTCTTTGGCATAACTATCCATCAGCTTTAATATAATTCCTGAAGTATGGGCCAATGTCCTTGAAGTATTTAAATTTATTAGTAAGTCTTATTAAGTCTTTGATTTGCTCTGAGTTCACCATCCTTTTGCTAGTTCTCATTTCAAAACCTCAGACAATTCAAGAACATATTTTACTGCACCTTCTGGATCTGCCAACCATATGCTTGTGTGTGTGTGTGTTACAATTTTACTTTATAGTTAACAATGAAAATTTCTGTCATTTCTTGATGAATCAGATGGAAAAACTTGGCTTGGCACTCGCTGCTATAATTTTAGTTTATAAGTAATGTTTGGATTGGATGTCTTAAGCTTAATCACTTTGACCACTAAATTCTTATAATGTTTCACATCTTTTTCAGGTGCACTGGTTACTGCTGGAGTTCTGACTGCTGGTCTGATCAGTTTCCGATATGGGAACTCTCAGCTGGGTCAGAAACTGATGAGGGCACGTGTAGTTGCTCAAGGCGCTACAGTTGCTCTGATGATTGGCAGTGCTTACTACTATGGTGATCAAATCAAGCTGTTCAAGAAAGGGTCAAATCCATGATCTTCCATGAATATTGCTGTTTTTGGTGTGTGTGGAGGATGTCTCGTGTACACTGAAATTTCATCTTGACCATGCTATTTGACTTTTTTTAACTTCAATTTGTCCTGACATGTTATAGCTAACAAGAAATCGCTGTTGATCTGATCGGCAGGCTTGAAAATAAATAATTTGTTTGTTGGTTAGGTTATGCACCAATTGCTACATGTTTGTACAAGCGTGTTCTGTTGTCTGGCAACCAGCAGCTGAGGTGACCATCTTGCAATTCTTGCTGACCTGAAATGCGATAAATCGGTTGCATGATATATATCTGATGCTCATTGGTCATGATAGTCTACTAACCTTACCACAGATAGAGAAGTGTGCTGTGTCTCGCGGTTCTGACTTTCATACATGAAGATAATCAAATCACTAATATGGTGTCATTGGTGTGCGAGTCCATACTTCCAAACTCTACAGCTGATATTGACACCCTCAGATTATAGTAATAGTGGTGGGGTAGGAGACAGGATGCATGATCTATTAGCCAAAATTAACGTTGGGACATAGTAATGCTAGTAGAATATATACATTGCGTTGCTTTTGGGAGCTTGGAACGTTGGATACAAAAGGTCCGCTCCTTCAGTAAATCAGCATCAACATGAAAAGGATATATCGCTCTTTCATCGTCAGTATATTTTTTGCACGCTGGAAAATGTGATGAGCAATTGAGCACCAAGAGATCAGTCTATCATTCCCAACTTTTGGTAATTTCTTCATCCTTTTGTGCCTGGTCATGTTATTCCTTGCTGCTTGTATGATAAATAAATACAACAAAAAATTATGCCCCCATACTTTGGAAATTTCTATATTGACTTCACATTGGCTACCTACCACTAAGGCCAGTCTCAAAAGGGTTTCATGGACATTTCATGCGCATTAAATAGCTTGCCACATCAGCACAGGAGAGATTTTTGCATTAAAATGGGAGGGGAGAGAGGAATCGTGTTGTGGGGATGAAACGAGCTAGCGTTGTTTAAGGTCTTGGAAACAGAACGAAATCCGCACCGAGAGCAATTGAGCATTTCATTGCAATGAAATCCACGGAAGAGGAGGCCGGACGCTGGTGCAGGTCTCCGTCGCGACCGTTGGTGCAGATCTTCGTCGCGGAAGAGGAGGTCAGCCACCGGAGGTTGCAGTCGCGAGTGACGGCCACGGGCGCGACTCTACCATGGAAGGAGGCCAACGAGCCCGCCACGAGTCAAGGCTACGAGTCTGCCGCCGCTGCGCGTCCTCTACCGTGAGTGTTGATCGCGAGCTCCATCTCCGATCGCAAATAGGCCACCGAGAAGCGGCGGTGCTCCACCGCCGCCACGATGCCGCTAGCCAACCGTCGGGCACGACATCATCCTCCCGGTGCAGGACGCATGCTCGCCCACCACGAGCCGGGACACAGGGGAGCGGGGCCGTCAGGGCGCAGGCTCGTCCACTGCGACCACCACAGGAGTGGCGCCGCCTGGCCTGCGAGCTCAGGTCCGCCGCGGTCGTGAGCAACGCCGCCCACTATGGTGCTCAGCCACTCAGGTCTACACCATTGCCTGCCTTATTCCAAAACTTGCGGTGGGGGGAGAGAAAAGAGGGAGACAGTGGGAAAAAAATTAAAATAACATATGAAACTATACAATGAAACTTTTCATCGAGAGAGATCGGTTTCATGCTTTGTTTCGTAGCCTTAGAAAGTGGGAGGTGATATCCTACATTCTCAATTGCGAATGGCCTAACAACCAAAAACATTCTCAATGAAGGCTTGTCGTGAATTTGTGAATAACTCCAGTATAACCCTGAATTTGTGAATTTGAATTATAGCCGCAGACCAGCTGAAAAGAATCACCCGTTCCAAGAGCACTTAATGCTGAAGTGCTTAAAATGATGATGCCACACCCTCCAATTAGAAAGTTCCGTCCGTCCCCTTGTAAGCACTACAGTATCATGGTGAAAGTAAGAAAGTCGTTTTCTGTTTGCAAAAATCTGAGCAAGTGGCGGCACCATCTGAGCAATCCATCCTTTTTTGGACACCGCAGACAAGTGTGAAACATGTTTTCCTTTGCAAAAATCTCAGCAAAGTGGCAGTACGATCTGGACAACCCATCCTTCTTTGGATAATTGTACTAAATCATTCAGAACGTGCAGTGCTTGCTGAACAACACTAGCTGTTTTCTAAAATATCATGTAGTCCGCGAGCTTCTTCCAAAGGATCTACTGGGAAAACTTCTTCTATCCAAAGCATCCGCATGTTCTGTATTGGAACAGGGACCTCCACATTGAACCCATTTATATCATCTGGGCTTAGAGATGATGTGATAACATTCTGCAAAAAAAATGTGGAGTTCATCAAATAGAAAACACTTAAGAAAATTCAAAGTATATTACTGATAAGCATAATGACTGACCAACCAATGCAGCAATTTTCTAGTCATTGTGAAACTAAAAAACATAGAAAAGAAAAATTAGGTGTATATCTCATGAGACAAATCAACTCACTGTAGAAATGAACTACAAATCACCTAACTAATGAGTAATGACACACAACAAATATTTTGTTACAGAACAATTCAAAGGCTGCTAGAATAATGTCAAGGTTTTCTATCTAATATAACCTTATTATGGTATACTCCCTCCGTACCCATATTACTTGTCGTTTTGGACAAGATTTTGGTCAAACATTGAGAATATAAATCATGAATAACTTTTAAGCTGTTGAGTTTGAAAATGTGAAAACTACATAAATAGATTTGTCTTGAAATATACTTTTACAAAAGTATGCATATATCACTTTTCAACAAATATTTTTATAGAAATATGAACTCAAAGTTATACTTTGGAGACCGTGTCGTTATCCAAAACGACAAGTAATACGGGTACGGAGGGAGTATATAAAAATATTTCATAGCTCCAATGATATATCTGCTAGATAATTGACCCAAACTCAAACATGCTTTGACAACCAATGTATTAGATAAACTCACCAGAGATCCCTTGCAACAAGCATTAAGGACAATAAATTTCAGAAGTTTGTCTTCCAAGCGACTAAAGACTTTGTCCGAAACAGAAGATGCATCCAAATCTCGGCAAGAGAAATCAGGAGGAATTCCATAGTTCTTTATGGTAACACATGTGTGCTTCTTCAACATTTTTTCAAGGAAGCATCCAATAGTATATTGTAACTTAGTGTTGTTTTCTCCTCCTTTTGAAAGCTTTAAATTAACAGAAGCATCAAGATGTGCAATTTCCTGCAGTCTAAGCAATAATTCTGCCCTAGCATTGTCAGCCCAGCCACAGCATAGGGATGATCCATCATCTGCAAAAAGCATAGGATAACATGATTGATAAATACATGTGCACTATGCAAATCAGAACTGTAAAACATCCCTGTGTATCATTGGAACTATTTCGAATTTGAGTATGATGTATACTCTTCTTTTGTAGCTTAAACAGAAAATTTACTGCATATCTTACCAAGAATTAAACCAGCTAGTTGAACTTTTACGTTCGGGGTTTCATCATGATTAATTGATTTGTTCAATACCAGCACATGGACAGTTGCTACCTGGAAGAAAGATGATAACATCAGATGAGAAATTCAAAATGAGTAAAGCAAAGAGCTAGCAACCAAAGAATACATCTGACCAGCAGGAACCTGAAAGATTAAAATGTAGTACATCTGTAACATGTAGTGAACTTTGTGCAGAAAGCAACCTACCCTACAGTGAAATTGCATGGGTCTACTGTCTGTAAAATACTTCTGATGAAAGAACAAGCACGGTGAGGCTGTGGTAAGTGAACCATCTTTTAACGAATTAGACTTCGGTGACGAAATACCACTTTGTTCAGTCAAGTTAGCATGGCTGATGGAGCTAACCTCAATGTATGTCTCGGATGTTAACAATAATTCATGCCTGCAGCCAGAAAAGAGAAATATAAGAAACAAGCAGATAGAGAATGCAATTGCATATTTTGAAGTTTAACCTGAAGTTCAGCTTTAAACATTGAACCTGGCATTATGTAAAAAGAATGTGATCCCAAGCAATTACACAGTGAGTTATTGTAATTGTAAGGATTGACAAAAGTAAACTCACAAAGATCATGTTTATCCATATAGAGTATAACATGTAAACGGGGCTCACTAGTACTCACACTCACTTAAGCGGGGCTCACTAGTCAGTTCGCTCAACTCGTTCTATTCAGTGTACCACCAAACTACCATTTCTTACAAAGCAAGCAAGTGTAGACATCAGGTTCCTAGTCAGATCAAGGTAAAAGCTACAATGCTGCATATGGGTAAATAGGGGTCTTTTGCTGCAACGATCCTAACAAAACCATGGAAGAAACAATTAAAGAAAACCAGAAGGAAGGAAGGACCAAACTGTTTCAAACGGACGCGACGGAATGTCACTGTTGCCCCTGGTCCTATGCCAACAGTAGAATGTTTGTTTAAGTATCCACGGATATATACCTGCAAAGGATTGCCATGAAATGGAAAATCAAACTAACAACTACCCACTTAATAAAAAAAAAATATATAACCTGGTTATTTACCGCATGATTATTATCAGCAATATGGATACACAGACTGTACTTATCATTACCAGGAACACATCTTTCCCGCTTACAGACAAGTGAATGTATATTTTGTACTTTTCCCTGTACTGATATTAATAAATCAGCATCTTTAGGCATCATAATATCAACACATGATGACACACTTAAAACTTCACTGGATGAAGCACACAGCCCATTCAAAACATGACATACGGTGTTATTTTCTTCCATCTTTTTGCTTAGTACTTCATAAGAAAAATCCAAACGGAAATAAGAATTACGGTAAAAGTCATTCCAAGGCTGAACTAATCTTAGCTCATCATGGATGATATTTCTGGAAAATAGCTCATCCATCTTCATTGAAGTAACTCCAATAGATTGATCCCCAATTGACCCCTTGATGTTTACATTACCATCAATGGTAATGGCAAAGCTCCGTAGTCTATCTTGAGAATCTATTGAGACTTTACCACCTTGCAAACATCCACAACTTCCCATGGTGCAAGCAAAACTTCCACTGGGACATTGGAGAATATATGAACCATTGATTCGCGGTAACTGCATATTGATGTGGTTATCCAGAATTTAGAGATACTAGCTATAGAAACACAGCTAAATGTGGAGGTGACAATGAAATAATGAGAAAATAGGCTTTATCATCAAAACCATACCTGATATTTCATTAAACTTCCCGCCTTGAACTCCAACAAAATCCTTGATGAGTATTCTCTTCTTACTACAATAGGTTCATTTAGAACAGTACCTTCTGATCCAGAGGAGTAGGTAGATACCAGAGTACCACAAAGATTGCTGCTGCCAAACTTTAGTGAACATGGAATACATGATTTTGCCCCAGAGGCTTCAGAATTACCTCGTAAACTAGAGTGTAACATTATAAAGCCCTCAGCATGCTCAAGAAATTCACCTTGCCCAATAAACTTCAAAATGTATGGAAGTATTACAGCTTCAGCATACAGGCTAGACCCTGACATGTTTGGACAGTGAATCTGAAATGGCAAATAAAAACACAGACACTATTTAGGGGCACAATATGCTAAAAATGTCAAGATTGTTGATATATGAGAAATGACTCACGTTGCTATTCACAGGAAATATGTGGGATAACTTCAGCAGGTGAAACAACCTGACCCTATAATTAATATAAGAAGGAATACGCAAGGAAGGGCCAATATGAATCAATTCCCTCCATTGAACTATAAGATAAGTATTGAGGCGCTGCAATCTTTTTTTGTAAGGAAGCTTCTGAAACACAGCTTTACAGGACAGGGGATCAGCAACATCATAATGATCTACGTAAGTCACTGGGCCTTCAAGGACTAGTTTGTAATGGACGATCTGAATGGCAAAATGAAAGCAAGATAACAATGTTTAATATATACAGCCAAAAGATAAAATGGTAACTTTACTGTTCTGTGAATTTTGTTCAACGTACAGCAGAAGATAACCTAAGTATACCAAAATCACAACTTATTGTGAAAGAAAACTGAAAGGGCCATTGTATTACTCTTTCTGTCCCATATTAAGTGTCGCTATCGTGCTGGTCAAACTTTCTTAAGTTTGACTAGATTTGTAAGAAATATTAGTAACATTTGTATCTCCAAATAAGTTTATTATAAAAACATGTTCAGTGATTCATCTAATGATACTAATTATAAACCATAAACATTAATAATTTTTATATATATTTGGTCCAGGTTGAAATCGCTTGACTTCTCGAGAAGTGAGAATTACACTTTTTATGGGACGGAGTAGATGTGAAAATCAGAAAAAACAACTCAATATCTTCTTGTGAAATCAGAAGCATACAAATATTTCCTCTACATATTTTCTTTTGAGTGCAAAGAAATATGAAACAAAAAATAGCGCTCTAACGTAGCAGCATGAATTTTAGAAACAGCAAGGCAACTAAGAATAATAATGCCACTAGTAGGTGAGGTCATTACGGCAAACAGAATCATGAAGGTTCTACATTGTACAGATAATTCTGGCTACCAGCAAAAAAAACTTCCGTCTGCTCTAATTAGATCATCTTTGTTTTTTGAGGAAACAGTAGGGGTAAACCCCCCTGTGTATTATAATTATATACTACTATAAAAGAGTTAAGATGCAAGCAAATAGAAGATCAAACAAGAAACAAAGGAAATGAAAAAGATCAAAACAACTACACAAAAGCTTCTACCCATTGCTTTAAGAACTGGGAAATGCTTATTTCTTGGCTCGATGGATAACCAGAGCAAATTCCTTAAAAATAGATTTGCACTGTTGGGTTCTCGGCTTAACTCCCCTGAAGAGGTCATTTATTGAAGCCAAAAATACACCATCACATGAGAATGATGCTTTCCATGTAGAATGGAACTCACGACTGCCTTTTGAAACTCTCCTATTCATAAGAAGGGAGGTCCATATTTTTTATTCTGAGAATATTCTAGTACTGAGCCTGTCTTTTAGGCAGGAGCAGACAAAAGAAGACTGTATTTGTGTTGACAGGAAGACTTCCAAACTCCAAAGCCACTTAAAACTGGATGCATCTCAAAATATCCAATTAAAGACTTATATGCCCAGGCTGATGTGTAAAGAAAACAAGTGTGTGTCCACCAAACAGTTTCATATGCCCAGCTTATCCCCTCTAACTCTAGTTTCAAAGCTTGTAGCTGGGCATATGATTATCTTTAGCAAAAGAGTGAAGTTCCACATAAGTCTTGACAGGTGAGTCTTCCTTTCCATAGATCTCAAAGTAAACAGATTTACCATCTTCAATGGTTACTGTTGCAATTCCCTTATAGGTGTCCAGAAGCTTCAAAATGTCCCTACACCAAATTGCCAAAGGGAACCCTTATTTATGACTCGGCAACTTGTCGCTTCGGTAATTTTCCCCAAAACTCATTCAAACCCATGGGATATCTTATTGAAGAAATTCTGCAAACTTTTTCATCAACAAAGCATCATTTTGTGTCAGAGGCCTAGACCACCTTCATCCCTGGGCTTGCAAACCATGAATCAAGTAGCTTTTGGTGGATTTTTAGTATTTACATCCCCCACCCCACCCCTCCATAAGCAAATGCTTCCTAAACTTATCGACTTGTTCAATCATTGTAGAGTACGTTCTGAATGTGCACATGAAGAAGGTTGGGAATGAGGCAAAGACTGAGTTAGTTAACTGCAGCCAACCTGCCTGTTAAAGATAGATGGATGTAACTGTAAGTCTTCTATCACATCTAGTGACCAATTGCAAGAAATCTTCAGTTTATAGCTTTGTAATTCCCAAAGGAAGCCCCAAATATGTGTTCGCTGGAGCTGATAAGTTGAGCTGATTTTGGCTGATGCTGATTTGTTGTGAGAGAAAAACACTGTTCCATTGGAGCAAGAAGAAGTTTTTGCAAGGATATAAAATTTGGCAGCCTCACATTTATTGCAAGCATTACTGACCTTTGAGTAATTTACTTTGGATCCTGTAGGATCAGCAAAAGGTGTCTGAGCAGAGCTTCCAAGATAAAAAGGTGTCAACTACACCCTTCAATGATTATAAGTGTATCATCAGCATACCGAATGATGGGAAAATCTGCACTTGAGTAGACTGGCATTGGGATATTTAACAACCCTTCATTCTTTGTTGATCCTTTGCTTTATTCAGGATGGTTTGGAGCTAGTTAGTAGATTACACAAATAAGAGGAGAGAGAGAGAGAGAGAGAGTGGGTATCCTTGCCTTACACCTAGCTATGAAAAGTTTTTCTAGCTACACTATTTGATAGCATTGTAGAAATTCCTGAGTTGAAAAATGCTGACATCCAGGAGCAGCAAAATTCCCCTAATCCCTAATACCCAGAGTTTCGCTAGGCGCTGCTGGGCGCTCGACTAGGCGCGACTAGCGGGGTAGTTGCGCGTCGCGTCGCGGCGCTAGGCGGCGGGTAGGCAGCGATAGGCGGCACGGAGGCAGCGCAAGTCAGCAAGGAGGCAGCGCGGACACGCGAGGCAGATGTGCGTGCGAGCCCAAGAACTTTTTGCCCGCGAGCGCGGGAAGGATAAGAGGGAGAGGAAGGGTTCCCGCCCACGGCCTGCCGTTTGGTCGTCCCCGCCGCTGGTCCACCTCCCGCCGTCCTCCTCCCAAGCTCCTCCCTGTCCACTCGTCCCCGCCGGATGAGCTCCACCCGCTGGCCAAGCTCCTCCCGCCGGTCCTGCTCGTTTCCTCCCCGTCCGCTCGTGCCCGCCAGTCCTGCTCGTCCCTTGCTCCTCCTCGTCCGCTCGTCCCCGCCAGTCTCGTCTTCCCGTCGGCGCACCCCTCCCCCAGGCGCATCTCCCATGCTCACTGCTCCCTCCCCTACTCGCTGCTCCTTGCCAAAACGCCTAGGAACGGGAGATGCGCACCCAAGCCCAAGGTCAGTCCCCTCCCCTGCTCACTGCTCCCCTCCCCTACTCGCTGCTCCTTGCCAAAAACGCCTAGGCGCGATTAATCCCACCTTTTTTATTTTTTGAGAAAGCGATTAGTCCCGCCTAGGCGCCAGGCTGCGGGTCAGCGCCTAGATTCCGCCCAGCGCCTTGCTGAACTTTGCTAATACCTCATTATTCTCATCATAGGTTCATGTTCAATCCTGCTAAAAGCTTTTTCAAAGTTTACCCTTAGGATAGCCAATTCTTTTTTGGATTGGTGGCGAATTGTTTTTTTTTTTTAAATAAGGGCAGGAGCTCTGTCATTCATTAAGTGGATAAAGAGGAGTTATATGTACAGAGTGGCAAACAGGTCTGTAGCCTAGTGGTCACAGGAGCCTTACTAGCACCTTTCTTGTGGGAGCTAATTTAAACAGGCCCGGGTTAGAAAAACACCCTCTTCAATATTAAGTTGCATGCACCGATCAATTCAACCCAAAAGCTTAAGCCAATGGGGTGCTTCAGACGCAGAATAGGGTGACACAACATCCACCTCTGCCGGATTTCTTAAACAACCATTCAAAGATCTGTATTCTTGTGTCAAAGTGATTAAGTGAAAATCATATATTTAAAACAAAGCAGGCAAGGCAATCAAGTAACAAAATTACAATAATTAGATGCATCACATGATTCACATATTCACAAAATAGCCTTCTAATCCCAAGCAAATTGGGATAGGCTAATGCATCACATAGTCAAGTAGAAATATTGCATAGTAACCTATGGTTATTACCTCATAGATGCCATACAAGCTCTCATTAGGCGGGGTATCAGGTATAAAAATATCTATACATCCAGTGGAATCAACCAACTGCAGTCTCCCTGACAGTGGAGAAGTCTGTGTACAGAAAGGACACAGGCATTTCAAAATGTATCCTGATCTGAAGTTTTAATAATTAGGTCATGAAGAAAAATCACTTATGCGGTTATGCAGCAAATTCATTCTCTAGTCTGCACAATCAGTGTGCAAATGAAATATTTCTGAAAACCCCCATGTACTACTAAAATGTTTAACAGTTGTCAAACTCTATGCCTTTAAAATTGTCATCCAATATCAAACATATTAAGCATAAAGCAAAGTAATATTTTCACATGAATTGGACTAATCTATTTAATTGAACTGTCTACATGCAAGCTATATCCAATATTAAACCTACAAAAATACAGCCTCTGGATACAATAATAGATGAACTAGGGCTATACATGTTGAGTTCCAAGATAAATGTACCATCGGAGAATTCCAAAATCAACAACTAAAACAAATTTTACTAACAAGGATTAATATTCCAGCTATTAAATAAATTCAGTGACAATGAAAACTCAGGGTTCAAAAGTCTTCCAAAATATTCCAGGTATCACAATTCTACTACCTTATGACTTGATATTAGTTATTTAAAAAAAAGGAAAAACCATTACTTTCAGGTAGATAATGCAAGAATTAGAAATAACCTTGATGCTTCCCACTAATACTAAATCCAGATCTTCACTCGGAATTATTCTTTTGGTACTGCTGGTATAGGAGAACCCATCGCATAAGAAACTCTGGCTCTTGCCCACTTTTTCAGAACCGTTCCATAATTTAAGCATCGATGATATCCACAATGATTCACACTTGCAGACTAAATTAGAGAATGGTATGGCCTAGTGAAGTCAATACTGAATTAGTAATGAGGTATGAGGATAAACCAAACTAGTTTCAAGTAAAAATTAAAGATAGTAAGATACCAGTACCAATTTGCAAGCCTCCAATTTAGATCCAAGGCTGAAGCTACTACAGTTATGTCTGCAGAATTTCATTATTAGACTTTCCTGCAGAACCAAGTTCAAGTTAATTAATTTACAAGGAAAAAGAGGTGGGGCAAGAACATTAGAAAGGGCTAATACAACAATGACGACTAGTATTAAACACTGTTAGTGAAGTTGGAAAAACAATAAACAGAAGTTGTAAGGGTCAACATGCAGTACTTCAACTTCCAGCAAAATTTGTTATCCATGGACATGCCTCACTCAAAAACATACCTTCTGCTCCCCTTCCAGTTCGAGTAAAAAAATTATACCAACTAAAGATTTTTCTGGGTAGTAACTAGTAACTTTCATATAGAACCCTATCCAGGCATTATATTTTCTAAGCCAAGTCCCTGAGGTGTGACATGAGATATTCAGAATTTTAGTGCTCCATATCTGTCTTTGATGGGTTGTTGGGGGGGGGGGGGGGGGGGGGGGGAGTAAAAAATATCAAAAGTAAAAACAAGTATATATTGGCAATTAAGGGCAATTCATAGCAAGGATAATTTCCTTTTGGCAGAGAACCAAACCAATTGTTAATCACATGCGATATTTTTAGCAGAAATCATATGCATTGCATACATTCAATCATATAGATACACTACCACTAAACTTGCCTGAGGTTGGCACTTTGCCGTGAGAATTTTAGTAGCATAGGCATGAACCACTCCTTGCTTCTGTTGGTACCTTGCAATACAAGAGTTTTAATTCAGTAAATTACCAGCAGTTACAATTGACTGACAGCTAATAACTAAACCACTATAAACTGTTCCAATAATGAAATATAAACTAGAAACATACATTTTGTGAGCCGAAAATCTCTTTATCAGAAAATAATTTAGTGAACTTCTGTTTAAAGCATGATATCAGAAGTAACATCCTGAAATAGAAGTGGAGAAAACAATGAGCATACCTTGTGACAGAAAATTGCTTATTTTGTCAATCATTTATCATGGTAAGCGTATCTCATAGAAGTTAAACCATAAAAAGTCCAAACCAAAATCGAGCAGGCATCTCCAATGAGTCAACAAACGTTCCCAAGAGGCCCTTGTTCTCTGTCTTCAAATGAATTCTGCACCAAGAGTGGAAGCTGTTGGATGATATCTGTTATACTCCCTCCGTCCATTATGTAAAGGTGTGTTTTGAATCTGATAAATCAACTTTTGTAAAGTTGAGAAATCAATTAGTTAAATTATATGCATGTTTCACATATAAAAGTTGTATCAGTATATTTATATTTCAAAATGCTTTTTATTATGATGTTTATTTTGTAGCAACTGATAATCTATTGAAAAAACATTAGGGATGGTAATCTACTTTTGAAGACTTCATCAAAATAGATCCTTGATGGACAGAGGGAGTAGCAGGTAATGACATGTGAATGTAGTTCCTGGCTTACTTGGAATCCACCAAGGAGAAACAATTTACAGCAATGCAGGTTTTACTGCATGTTGCAAGCAGAATAATCCGTGTCCAAGCAAAGTTCAGGCACGTTGCTCGAAAGTTCTTTACAGAGACCTACAAAGAAGTAGAATAGGTAAGTGGCAGCTTAAGATGTAAAATTTAACACTGAAAATTTGAAAGTGAAGGTGGCCATTTGCAACATACAATGGCACCAACTCGAAGGGAATGTGGTGGTGGAAGCTGCTGATCATCAATCAGCAGCCATGCAGTGTCATCGAGCTCAACCACCAGACCCTGGGAATAAATTCCAGTGACAACCCCAGCATACTCCCCACCGCACTTCTCAGGGAAGCTGTCCAATGGCAGACTGCCCCTATAGGATGGGCACCATGCTATGGTTGTCTTTGCAGATGACACCAACATTGTGTGTGAGGCTTTGTCCCCAACAGAAACCATTTTTTTCTTTAACCCGGAAACGTACACCAGCCTCCCCACAAGCCACACTAGAACCGGCCGCCACATGCTCGACGCATCCACAAAGTAGACAAATTTCATCGTCTCAAACTTGTGACCCTGGGCATCTTCCGGCGGTGTCGCCCTGCAGCAGTGGCGACACCCGCAACACAAAATCTCCGCCAGAAACCCGACTGGATTTCTGCTTCCTGCATCAGCCTTGGCAAGCGGCATACTGAACACCACGCTGACGGACCTGAGCAAACCAAACGCGCAGCCGCGGGTGGCCAGGTCGGGCTCTTGGTCGGGGAAATGGAAGGGGACCGTCGCCAGGAAGCTACGTTTCGCGGGAGGAGCCGACTCCTCCTCCTCCTCCGTGAGGCGCCAGCGGATCACTTCGAGCACGCCTGGTTCGGCGTGGAGGCGCAGTGAGGGTAGGTAGTTCCACGCGAGGACGCGGATCTCGCGGCCGAGCGCGGCGGGATCGAAGTCGAGGATGCAGCAGCAGACGGAGGCGGCCGCGGTGGCCGGGGAGGCGGCTGTGGGGGGTGGATCGGAGAAGGAGAAGCAGTTGCTGCGGCAGGAGGCCGGGGAGGAGGCGGAGGGGAGGGAGAGCGTGCCGGAGAGGAGCGCAGGGTAGGATATCGGCGCGAACGGGACCGTGCCGGTGCTCAAGGTTGGGGCTGGGGCGGAGAGCTTGTGCTTTTTACGGGGCCGGGATGTGGAGCTGGAGGTGGGGACGGAGGGGCAAAAGAGAGAGGAGGCACCGGTGGTGGGGCGGCGGAGCTGGAGGAGGTCGGCGACGGTGAAACGCGGCGGGGCGGGCGCCGAGGCCTCCTCCATGGCTAGGGATTGTGAGGGGGCTTTGGGGTTTGGGAGGGGAAGGCAAGGAGAAGAGGGACGGCGAGAGCGGGCGGGAAAGAGGAGGTGGGGACCGGGGGAGTGCCGTGTGGAGCCCGGTTGGCAGTGAGCGGGCCGGGTGGTGGGGTGTGGGCTTAGATGGGCCTCGTATTATTTAGTTGGGTCGTGGAAGACGGGTAGGCATGTTGGGCTCAGGTCTTGTTGATTTTGTTGGTAAACGAGTTTTCCTTCTTTTTGTTTCTCTGCTACTAGTAAAGGATAGAGAGAGTGGTTTCTTCTTTCGACCTTTCTTCTGCTACAGGGGAAAGGGCGACTCGAGTACGACCCTGTGTCCGGCGGCGATTCTGCTTGCTCCCCCTCGCCTCCGGTGGCCGGGTCGGTGCCGGAGGCGTGCGAGAGACATGGAATCGCCGTACGGTGTACATACCTGCCTTTACTTTCCTTAGAATTAGGTAGGCTAAGGTTAGGGTTAGCTAGCCTCACATCGTTGTCGTTGACGACGGCAAGGACCTTTTGTGCCGGCGGAGATCTTGCTAGAGGTGGCTGCGGCTGCTCCTAGCGAGTTTTGCGAAGGAGTTCAACCTTCTTGAGCCTTCTAGTGACCTTGTCGGTGGTATGACTTGGGTTGGTTCTACCCACTTCTATGCTACGGTGCGGGTCCAGCTCCCTCCGTAGTAAGCGGTATGTTATCGATCCCCTATGTGAGTTAGGGTTGGATGTATTCTCGGTGGCGAGGCAATCGGTATCTGATCCCGGTGGAAACAAAGATTGGTCGGGGCGTTCAACGGATAAACAGCACGTCTTTGGCGTGCTATTGATGGCCTTGTTAAAATTGAAGACTCTTCTTCAATTCAGGTATCGGCTGTGAGCTTTGTCCTGGATGATCTTTACTGCGAGAGGTGAGAAATTCTGGGTTGCGACAACTAAGGTCGGTGACGACAATGGGCGTTGGATGCTCCTGCGAAAGTTTTTCTTTTATTTAGGGGTACCCAGTCAAGGGGTTGTCTGTAAAAGCACTGTTTTAATAAAATCCAACCATTTTCTCAATTAAAAAAAAAGTAAAAGACCGAGACCTCCGAAAATGGGTAAGAGTAGGAGTACCTACTTTGGAGCAGAAAGGAAGCAGCAGAAGTCAGAGACCATTATTTCCTACTCTAGGTACTTGCGGCCTTAATTAAGCTGAAAATAAATGGAGTCAACACGAGAGACTTGGCTCTAGTATAAACGCCGCGTACCGTTCGTACTCACGTCAACAGCAAAAATAAATAGAAGAGGCATTGAAATTACTAATGCAGGCGCGTGTGTTGTGCGTGGACGGATTTAGGGTGCGTTTAGTTAGGAAATTTGGAGGGATTTTGTAACTGTAGCACTTTCGTTTGTATTTGATAACTTTTGTCCAATCATGACTTAAGTAGATTCAAAAGATTCATCTCGAGATAGCCAGGCAAAAAGTACAGACATGTAATAGTTGCTACTTCATTTAGTGCTCCATGCAGACTAAAAGTACGATGTGATGGGAAGAGAGAAGGAAAGTTTCTGAACTAAACGCTGCCAGAGAGAAATTGCGGTGTTGGGTCGATCGCAAGCCACTCAAGAATTAGCCCTCATCCACATGCATATAGTTGGCCATTGTTTGGATATTATCGGATTCACTTTTATGCATGTGTATGTGTATTTGAGTAAAATTGGAGTGACGTCAATCTGACTTAAAATAATCCTTAAAGAAGTAATCCTCACAGGTCACAATTTCTCGAATTATTAGAACGGAGGCAGCAATGGCATAACCTCATTCAATTCGTAAATTCGGCGGGCATATTACGATCGATTTCCGGCAAGTGACCGGAGTGATGAGCCACTGATGAAGTGATGATCATATGCGCTGCCCCTGCCCCCCAATGTTGACAACAAATCCTTTACCCTCCAGGGCACGGAAGGAACACAAATAATGAAGCACGCAATTAGCGGATAGGAATCGCTGAGTGGTCATGGCACAATCCGCAAGCATCATTTCATTTTCTAAGGCCGATGACGCGACAGAAGACTGAATCATCATTCATTCATTGTTCATGGGCCATGGCCGTTCACCAATCCAACACAGGGACAAAAGGCAGCGCAACTTGGACAGGGCGACAGGCGTGCGCAAGAGAATTGCAACTAGTACTTGCTGCTGCTGTTTTATTTTATGCTAATATATAATGGATTTTTTTGGTGGCAGCATTATATTACGTTTGCTGCTGCTGTTTTTGACAAACACGAAAGGGCAAGCTCGACGGAAACAGCCAGTGGGCGAGCTGTGTGGCCGGCCGCGCAGGTTGATGCCTTGATTGGTTTTTCCCGAGGCTAATATGCGGCGCTCTGTGCGCTCAGCTACCCTACCCTATGCTGATAGGTTAGGGCTTTTGCTTTTGGCTAAGGGGGCATCTCTTTGATTGCTCTGACGTTGATTGTCTTTGGTCTAAAACACCGTCTCAAGTTGGTATTTGCTTGCAAAGGGCTGTCATCTGTCATCTGCAAAGGTTGACAAAGACACTTGCCCTATACAAGTATCACAAGGATAGTCTTTGATAACCACGTCAAGGAGAAAGCAAGAAGCTAGCCTGCCCTTGAGAAGAGTCCGTCACATTCATTTAGGGTGCGTTTGATTGCTTGGTTCCACTCATCCTGTGTGAGCGAAGTCGTACAAATCTGAGTGAAAAGGTTGTTTGGTTGACTGCATGTCTGCATGAACAGATGTAATTGCATGACTGGATAAAAGTTCCAGGGATATGTCTATAAATTGAGTTTCACTATCAGGCCAGGTTGAGTAGATATAGGATGAGGTTGATAGACCCACGTGTTCATGCGACCAACCAAATAACGTCTTAGTTTTTTTACATCTGCCTATGCAACCTCACTAAGCACCTTCTTTTCTAAAATACATTTCCCCTCAGCCTACATCCCCTTAACCAAGATATACGATGCAAGCCATATCAACCAGCTAAACACACCCTAATTCTTTTCAACGAGGAGGTAAGCATGGAGTCACAGACTCATGATACACAGTTTCTTGAAAAAAAGTAGTAAAAGAACAACGCTTTAAAGTAGTCTAAGAGCATCTCCAACACTTTGGTAAACCCACTTCCAATCTCGTTTTTTTACAGAATAAAACATGCTCCAACAAATTGCTTACCCAAACTCTCATACTCAAAGGTACACGAACTACAGAAACTATCCACCGGTGTTGGCACCTTTGGCGTTTTTGTTTTATCTTGGTGCTCCATATCTATCTCTGGAGGTTCGCATCACCGATCAACCACTATTTTTAAATATGATAATACTAAAAGATAGAGCAGGCAATGAAGATTCCATTTTTCAGTCTGGGTGTGGGTTATGGTGATGGGAATGTCCTACCATGGAACCACCGCCGATGCCACCTTGGAGGTTCACCGGAATTGCGTCACTATTTTTAGACTTGAGAATAGTCAAAGGTAGGGCAAGCAATGTAGATCTTATTTTGAAGGTTTTGGATGTGAGATAGGATGGGAGAGATGATAGGCCATGACGGCGAGCTGGGTGACTCCATATGTACATTGTCACCACTAAAAGAGAAATGTTTGTGTATTCCATTTTTTCATACCCAATAATTTTTGAATAAATGTTCCTAAACCAGCTTTAAGACTCAATTTTGTTTAGAAATTTTTGGAGATGACCTAACTTCCCCACCCCACCCAATTGGCTATTTTTTTCCCAATATACCATGCCCTCTTTTCACTAATCATAATAAAAATTATGCAGAGTGCAAAAAGAACTAAAACATATACCTCCATCATGTAATATAAGATATGCAGAAATTCTAGGGCAAATTATGGGGTAAAACAAATGTTGTATGTTTCCCTTGTTATATCACTATAATTCTGAAGGTGGCTTGCACCATACATTTCTCTGAATTCCTCCAAAATCTTTGATTTGGATATTCATTGTTGCACTAAACTGTGTTCTTTCGTAGCCGGCAGGTTATGTGTGTTAGCATATTTACACAAAACACATGGTTTATTTTGGATTGTTGTTCAGAATCTACACGAGGTCATCATTTACTTGATGTATAAGTTAGCTACAAATTTTATCTCGAATAACTATAGAGTAAAACACATGAATTAGAGAGGCACCTTGTAAACTTATCCCTGCACTATATAAGACAAGAAGGGAGGCCTTGACCGGTATCTCATCTCATACAAGCAACCCTTGACATACAATCCATGGAGCAATAAATAAACACACATGATGTATGGTGTTACCTCCTCATAAGGCTCGGAAATATATATTAATTTCGTGTCCCATGTGGTACTCTATCTTATCTGTAATTGCTAGTTAGGAGAAGCATGAGCAAATCCTATTTATAAGAGGTAGATGATCTCAAACATCAACCACCGACTTAGTTAGCTCGAAGCTAGACCATCAACTTCGGCAACTTGAATTTCATTGCTGATCGATTTGATGAGGATTTTGGACCTTGCCACCACCTTCATCAATGACTAGACGTTTTGCTTCAGAAACCCAGATTAAATTGAAGTTTGAACCTAAATCAAGACGTTTACCTTTTATCAAAGATGGGACACCAAGCCCTCGCTTACCACTAAAAGGATAGTTCATCCTTAACATATGTGCACACTTAGATGACCATGTTCTACCATGAAAAAAGCTACACCCTAGTTTCCCATTTATGTATACATCTGGTACTGGTAGTCAAAGTTCAAAGCATCTTCTAGGTAACTAGATGCGATATATGTCTAAATTCAAAGAATTTTTTGCGAGTATCTGGTACAAGAGCAAAACGACAATTAAATGGGGATAGAGGGAGTAGTTACCAACACTTAGTTTAACTTTCATGTTGTTTGTGCTAGTGACCATGTACTAATAATAAGATGATAAGTATCGATTTAGATATTATGTACATTAAGAAGATAAGTACTCGATCAAGGATAGAAGGAAGGAGTAGAAGAAAGATAAGTCAGAACTTCTCGTTGGAAAAGAGGAATGCTGAATACTAACCGGTTGTTTTGTTTGTTGGGAGCACACGTTTTTTCGACCGTCTGATGCATTACGGTTATTTACTGTGCGTGGATCCTAAAGCCTATCCAAAAATCGCTTTTTTGGCTGCGTTCGGTTGAGGGTATAAGCGCTTATAAGCGCTTATTTTTCAGCACTTCAGCAGTATTTTTCTCTCACAAGATTTCAGCACTTCTACAGCACTTCAGCGCTTATCTACAGCACTTCAGCTTCACCGAACACAGCTTGCAAGTGGGGAGACATGGGCACTACTGTACTCCACATGGCAGGGGAGTGCAGAATGCAGAAGCAGTATCTCGATTCTAGTGGAAGGCAGAACGCCACCGCCGGTGACCACCTGCAGGGTACTTCTTCTTTTTTCTTTTTCTTTTTCTTTTTTCTTTTTCTTTTCTTTTTTATTTTTTCTATTTATTTTTTGGTTGTGTTCTATTATTCTGTTATCTTTTATTTTTATTTTTATTTCTTTTTTATTTTTCTTTTTTATTATATGGCATTTGATTTTGTCTTTTCCTCTCTCTCTCTTTTTAATGTTTTGTTGTGTTCTATTGTTTTTGTTACCTTTTAATTTTATTTTTCTTTTATTTTCTTCTATATGTTTTTTCTTTTCTTTTTTAATTTTCTTTTTCAAGTTTTTCTTTTCTGAGCTTTTGTTCATGTAATATATTCTATGTTTCTTTTGTTGGTGTTTTTTTTAAAAAAAATTACCGATAAACGAAAGCTTTGTTTTATTGTTGTTGTTCGGGTTGTTTTCAAATTTATTCTGTTTGTGTGTGTGTTTGTTTTTCTCTCTGTGTGTGTTTTTTTCTTTTCTTTTCCTCTGTGTGTGTGTGTTTTTTTTGTCGCTGTGTGTGTGTTTCTTTTTTTTTTCTTTTTCTGTGTGTGTGTGTGTTTTTTTTTTTTTTGCAACCGTTGAACTTACAATTGCAGAGCTCCTTTATATTAAGCAGTCTAGTTTTTATTTTGTTGAAAAGTATAAAAAGGTCAAATTGCAGCTGTAGGAAGTAGTGACTTTGAAGTATCTAGGCCCTAATGGTTTCGGTGATTAATGACAACAAGACGGTTATTATGACTAACATGTGTTTTGCAGGATAACCTAGAGGTTAGGTCATAATAACATGTAGGTTCAAGCTCCTAGCGATGAATTCGATTCGGTTTTCAAAGGATGGAAGTCAAGACGGTGATAGGCTAGTGCCAAGTGTCGTTTGGAGTTGAGAGATACTTGGCGTAGTCTTAGGTTTTGTTTTTCTCTTTGACCGTACTATTAAGAGGGGTTTGGATGGGTAGCTTGACTTAGAGCAAGATTAGAGAGTGTAGATGTGATGCACACTTGTCCAACATAGCTCTACACAGCCCAGGGAGACTCTTGAGAGAGAGAGGATCAAACTTCGTTTTGAAAAGTTTTCGATTCGACGAAGTTTTGATCAAATTAGAGGCGTCGGACTCTACCTAGTATGGGCGTCGGACCAATAGTTAGAGTCCGACGACACGTGGCAGCCCCTGGACGATTCTCAGCGTGCCAGGGAGCGTCGGACCCTGGCTGGATGGTCGTCGGACCATTGGCCAGAGTCCGACAGAGCCTCTGGGTGTTCAGCGAGCGTCGGACCATCGAGAGAGTGAGCGTCGGACTAATGTTTCTTAGCGTCCGACGCTTTCAGAGAGGTTCCCACAGCGAAAAGAAGCGTCGGACTTGGTCCGACGGTGTGCGTCGGACCATTGGTCCGTGTTATAGCCGTTGAGAGGCACTGTGTCAGTTGTTCAAAAGCGTCGGACTGAGGAGCGTCGGACCATTGAGTTAGGTCCGACGCCCCTCTGGCACAGGACTGAGCACAGTGCGACTGTGAGAGTCGGACCGTGGTGTATGGTCCGACGGTCGAGCCTCGGCAGCGTCCGACGGTTCTCAGGAAAGTGAGAAACGGCTAGTTTTGGAGAGGGTGAGTATTTATACTCCACCAAAGCCTCCATTCTATCTCTCTTGCCACTTCTAACAGCTGAAGGAACCCTTGTTGATCTTGTGAGTGGGAGCATTGAGTGAACTACATTGCTTGTGAGCTTCTTCCCTAGAGAGATCAAGAGTGACTTGTGTGCATCCATCACCCTCTTTGGCCTTGTTCTTGGTCAAGTGAGAGTCTAGGCTTGTTACTCTTGGTGATCGGCATCACCTAGACGGTTTGGTGGCGATCGTTGGCTTGGTGACCGCTTGGAGAGCTTGTGGGCGGCCCAAGTCGAAGTTGTGAGCGGTTGTGGGCGATCCACCGCGCCGGAGAGGCAAAGGATCAGCCCGTAGAGAGCACTTGGTCTTTGCGAAGATCAAGGGGGAGCTACGCCCTTGCGTGGGTGCTCCAACGAGGACTAGTGGGGAGTGCCGACTCTCCGATACCTCGGGAAAAATCGGATTTGTCTTTCTAACCCTTTACATTCCCGCATTTCCTTTGTGTTCTCTACTTTTCTAGAGTAGTATTCTTGTGATAGGACTTGGCTCTAGGTTGCATAACTTGTTTTAGGAATAGAATTGACACAAGCACTTGTGGGGTGACATTGGGCAAATTGCGATAGGTTAAATTGTGTTTGCGAAAAATTTATTAGTTGCCCAATTCACCCCTCTCTTGGGCATCCTTGATCCTTTCAGACTTCATTTGGGTTTGTTTCTGTGTGTATGTCTTTTCTATCAACCGGGGTTTCTGACCGTCGGATGGAAGGGCTCGGTCTCTTTTCGGCTGTTTGTTTTTGTGTCTGTCTTACTTGCAGGCCCCGATGCTTAGGCGTTACCGTTTTGATTTTTGAGGACGCGCCCCCGGCGTTATCTTCTTCATTTCTCCCTTTCTCCTTTTTGTATACTCCGATATTTTGCTCCATCGGTTAGGGCCTATTTAGATTCACTCATTTTACAAAATGAGTTATTGTAGCAACGTGCTAAATTTTACAATAAGTGTCTAGTTATGCCTCAAGTAGACTAAAAAAAATTCGTCTCATAATATTTTACGAAGCTGTCAAATTAGTTTTAGTTTTTATCAATATTTAATGCTCCATACATATATCCATAAATAGATGTGACGGAACTTTTTACATTTTGTAGTGGATTTAAACATGACGTTACTCTCTTTTCTGTGTTAGAAAATCGGGCTGATGGATGGAGTTGGTGCACAGGCAGCTCATGGAGCTGGACTGCTGGTGCATGGAATATGCGCAAGGAGCGGGCAGAGCATGAGCATGGGGTGGCTCCAACTTCACATGATTGGCCGCCCATCCCCTTCGCAAAATTCAATACTGTACTACTACTACTACTGTAGCCTCTGTACTTGCGCTCGATCACACTGTTGCAGTGCTAGCTGCGACTCTGCTCATCTGCTCCGTCCAGCCACGCACTGTGTTCATAGGAAAACTGGTTGTTTTGGTCCACCCAAACAACCGGTTGTTTTAGGTGTGTTTAGCAGCCGGTTGTTTTAGTGGACAAAAACATCCGCTTGTTTCAATCAACTGAGGGTGTGTTTAGTTGAGAAATTTTGGGAAGTTTTGCAACTGTAGCACTTTCGTTTGTATTTGACAACTTTTGTCCAATCATGGTCTAAGTAGACTCAAAAGATTCGTCTCGACCTAGGCAGGCAAAAAGTACAAACATGCAACAGTTGCTACTTCATTTGGATGCTTCATACAGACGGAAAGTACAATTGATGTGATGGGGAGAGAAGGAAAATTTCTCAACTAAACGGGGCCTGAAACAACTGGCTGTGCAGTAGACAGCCCCGTTGGAAAAACACACACGTCCACGCCACACGCCCAAACGCCACAGATAACTCAGTGCCTGGTCTGCCGAATGCTCACCCGACGCGTGCGCTGGGCACCTGAGTGTCATTGGAGTACATTCTATTTTTATTTAATTTGGCACACAGTTAATACTATACGGGTATGATTTTCAACCGTGTTGGCTACTGCCAATTTGCAAAAAAAAAAAAAAAAAAAAAAAAAAAAAAAAAAAAAAACAGAAACCCCGCAATTGGCCTCGCCCCACAACCACGTGGACGTGGTGGATCAGTGTATGTTATCTCACGCACGATTGCAGATTTGACTCCACATGGACGCGACAAGTGGCGGTCCAGTAGATATGGGCCCACAACATAATGTCTCATTTGCTAATGCTTATTCCCTCCGTCTCAGAATAAGTATCGTTTTCGCTTTCCGAAAAAACTCTTTAACTAAATATGTTTTAAAATATATTAGTACTTATAGCACATAATTAGTATCATTAGAAAGATCTTTGAATTTAGTTTTTTAACAAATTTATTTGAAAAGATAAAAGTTACACGTATTTTTTATAAATCGAGTCAAACTTATGGCACGAAAATTCAAAACAACGTCTATCTTGGGAGTATCCAGGAGAACCTCTTGGCCACACGCCCGAAGATTCTAGAGGACGTCTCGTTCAATGCAGAGGATCTTGGAGTTTCAAAGTCGAAAGCTACTGTGACTGTACTCGTACGTGAGACAGTCTCACGAGGTATATGGAGTAGGGCTCTCTAGGGGTAGAGTCTTTTTTTACAGAATTCATTCATGTTCACAGAAAAAATTGCAATATTTGAGGGAAAAATCTCGTATTCTAAAAGGAGCCATATTGTCTTTTAACTGTTCTCAAAGAAGCCATAACGAGAGATACTACCACAAGTGTTTTGAAGCAAAGAGTATATAAATTCTTTTTTTTTCGAGGAACATGACACGAACTGTATTATAAACCAACTTAATGCTAAGTCCTACTACCAACCAAACACTCAACTCCAACTAAAGTGTAGACTGTTTTTAGGCTTTGGACATATATAGGGGCTCTTTGGTAGGGTTGCAGATTCTTCCAGAAATGTTGGGCTTATAATTTTCCAAAGAAATATTTCAGGTGGTGAATCATAATTACTTTAGTAAATCGTTTGGCTATAAGACTAGATTTTGTTTCTGAAATAAAAGATGTTTTTTTAAAAATATATAAAATATGCTTCAAAAAATCTTGATCTTTTTTGTGGGCTAATAACAACCTAAATACAATCTATTTTGATTTGTTGTACTAAAAATGATAGGTACAAGGGAATCCGATTGCTAATGCATGTGAGAGGAGAAATAAAAACAAGCAAAACTAGCCCCAGGCCGTTTCTCTTGCCTAGGCTAAGAAATCGGAATTGGTAGAAATGTTTCGATGTTTCTCCGTTTATCTCCGATTCTTCGGATCCACCCCAGAAACTCATTTCAGTTGTCCAAATGGACTCATGGTATCTAATTAAGTTAAGGTAATTTAAGTATTATGTATAGCACGAGCTACAAAAATGAATAATTCTAAATGCCCACAACATATCTCTAAATCGGTCTGCTCGCGGGATTTTTTTCATTGTTTCTGCATTCTTTTGTGTTTTTTTCTCGTGTAAACATACCCCTGTTTCTACATTTTTTTTATGTTGTTTCTTCTAAACATACCCTAAATATTTTTTTTTAAACTACAAATGCCGTTCACATATCTCTAGATTTAAAATCATGATTTCTTGGAACTATAAATGCCCTGGATGTGTCTACCAAACGGGGCTTTAGTTTCATTCTATGTCAAATTGCTATGACCAAGTTTATAAAATGTTGAACTAACATTTACAACAACATAGCTGTTGGCGCGAAATCTGGTCCGCGCTCAGTACACCAGCGAAGTCGGAACGGTCTGCGGAGCACGGGGCGAACAGACCCAACTAGCTTCGACAATCGGCGTTGACGGTCACCGACGAATCCAAGCATGGCAGTCAATTTGATCTGCAATTGACAAGGAAGAAAAAAAAGATTGATCAGTAACACAAAACGGAACCACTGATGTGTCTCAGGTGATTCCGAGTATTCGGCCCAGTGGGCCTTTGTCTCCAGCTACCGGCTAGAAAGCCGATATCTGATCGCATGAGTCGATCGTGTGATTATAGCGCAAACATCCGATTTCAGTTTGACCGATTCAGAAATGCGTGAATGATAACAAGTTATATTAAACAAATCTTAATTATATATTATCTCACACGTTGACGCATATTTCAACCTATCACGTACATTAATTAGGATCGACTGGATCATTACAGCTAACAACGCACATGAATCAATTTTAACATGGCCAAAGCGTAAGGCGATATACAAAGGAAATCGGAAAATATAACATGCAATAGGCAAGCACAGGCAGATTCGGCTAAATAACCGATCTGGTTACAATACATGCAACATATAAGTCTATAAAGCATACGATACCTTGACCCTCTGACTAGTCAACCCAATCCGTCACTTACATCAAGGAGATCGACCGGATCGTTACAGCCCATAACGTAAGCTAATGATTGGATCTACTAACCAATGACTCAACACAATCCACTTTATTATTTGAGTGAAACCTGTGTACAATCTAGATCTGAACTAATCGGCTAATGATAAACAGATCTACTCGCTAAACATGATGTTCAATTATTTATTCATTAAGCAAGACAGATACATAAGATTTAAGTCGATGAGAATCATATCAAGATTGGACAATTGATGATGCTTAAAATGAATAAACAATAAATAAACATAAGTAACATCGATAACTTAATAAATCTAACTAAACATGCCAATTTTAGTTAGAGCCGATAACTAACCCTTAATCTTATCTAAGCAGTGGGGTGTAAGGCAGAATTAAACAGGCCATACTCAAATTAACTAAGGATCGATAACTACTCGAATCTATTTAGCAGTGGAGTACGAGGCAGAATCTTACAGGCCGTACATGATAGAAACAAGCGTGACGGTACTTATGAGCAAGCCCGAGATCGACCGGATCGTTGTAGCCGTGCTTATCGAAGAAACTCGCCGGATCTACTCTACTCCTGCTCCTAGGGTTTTTGGCCGGAGGCCGAAAGACTGTTGTATTGATGTGTTGGTGTCATTTACAATACGCTTGGGTTTATATTTATACCTAGCAGCTAGAGAGAAAATCTCAATCGAATGGAAATCCCAGCTAAAAAGTAAGGAAATAATAAAATTCCCTAATTCCAAGATAACTTGGACCCCATCCTTCCCTTTCGTGTGGGCCCGCTTCCTGATCGCTCCGCAGTTGGTGTGTTGGCATGTCTCTGCCCATTCGCACCAATCATCCGATTCTCCCTTGGGTTAGCTTGGATTCCGCAGCACGCTCTGATGACATTAGCGTGTATTTGATTCAATCTTCCGATCATTTAGCTCTGTTCGCTTGAACTTATCAGCCAACATCAGCCAATCATTCAGCAGTGTTTTTCTCTCACAACAATCAGCCAGCCAGCCAAACAGAGCCGATTCACCTTTTACTAGTAACACCCGATTCAGCCCCTCAATCTGTTAATCTTCACGCAACTGATCACCCAGACACTGTCCAAATTCTGGTGTAAACAAAAAATTGATTGAATCCACAATAAATACAAGGGTGGATTCACACTTTTACTAATGTTGCCACTTGAATCATATACATAGTACATTAATTTGTGAGTTGTTGGCACATGGTTGATCTGGCGCTATAGTACATTATTTTTTACTATAAGTTATTGATATATTTCCTTATAAATTAGTTAGGTGAAGTTATAAGACTTTGATAAGTAATTAAAACCGAATGACTTACATATTTTATAAATCTCCGCTTCCGTTGAGTTTTTCTGCCAAATTGCTCAATCAAATCATATACGCCTAGATTGAGATGCACGCGCGGGGTGAATCAAAACTACTAGTAATATTTTGCTTATTTTCATCACTTATACCACAAAAATACAATACAAATGCACACGCATCACCATTGTTTTGCTGCTATCGATCTGCATCTCCCGATCCTCGTTTGGAGCCTTCTTAGCAAGTCCCGTCCGCAGAGCAGCCAGGAAGGTCTGACCAAATCACCTCCGTGTTTTTACAAACGTGAATGATATGATAAACCTAAATAAACACCGCCACCACCAGTCGTAATGTACAGTACATTGCTCCGAGCACGTACACGTATACTAGGTAGTAGTAGATTCACCGAACCTTTCCCCGACGGCGACATGAAAACCATCCAGATGCAGTCGCGTGACGGCACCCCCACACGGACGCGAAACCAGAGCAGGCACAGCACAGCCCGAGCAACGAACCAAGCAACACGGCCAGAATTCGGAACGGAATGGGCAAGCTTGGTGACAAGTGTGAAGTGGTCCGGCAGCGCACGAAAGCGAAGCGGGAACGCTGGCCACCACCCCCGCTTGGTGACACGTCAGCAGGGTGATTGGCCTGTGTGGGCCCGCGCCCAACGGACGGCTGGGATCTCGTCCAGGGTTATATTTATCGGGCCGTCTGGCCCGCGGGGCTCGCTCTAATCCTTAACCCCATCGATTGGTGGTTGTGTTGCGTTGCGTTGCGTGGAGTTGGAAGTTGGAGTCGGAGTGGGCCGCGTGCGAGAGGATCTGAGCGGGGGGGAGAGAGAGAGAGAGAGAGGCATGGAGGAGAGCGATTAGCGGTTGCTGAGTCGTGACTCGTGAGGAGGGGGGTAGTTTTGATCGTAATCGCGTTTTGCCGGGCCTCGATTTCGAGCAGGCAAGAACTTTTTATCGGGTCGGAGATTCTTGGGTGTGTGTGTGTGTGTGTGTGTGTGTGTGTGTGTGTGTGTTTTGGGGCCGCAGCTTGTTATCGCCGGTGGATTTGTGTGCCGGCGTTCAATTTTGGTTCGGATTTGAAGGAGGACCCAATTTTGGGGGGAATTTTTTTGCTTTTGTTTTCGGGGCAATGGTTTTGGGTTTCCTGTTCTGCCGCTTTCAAGCTTGATTCATAGTGGGTTGGTCTTGTCTTGCGCTTCGGATTAGAGAATTTTTTGCCCAAAACAAGAGCCATTTTTTAGCTTGTGCTAGTCGTCAATCCAGTGAAGTTTTTGAACTCTGAAAGAAGAAACTTTCCTTATTGGACCCGGTATTTCGTGGTTGGCGTCTAAAGAAGTACAGCACGAATTTGAATTTTCCTGCTTATTACTCTGGCCAAAAGCTTTCCGTTGGATCTACTTGTGAATCGGGTTTTTGTATCTGAGATATTCTTGTTGCTTTAGGTTTTCGATCGACTCGGCAGATCCAAGGGAGCGCCGAATTTTGCCTGATTTCTCCGCGATTTTGATCCGAGATCGAGAGGCTCCCAGGCTGTTTTTCTCAAGCAAGGTTTTTCCTCCTTTTTTTGCTCCCCCTCCCTCCATGTCCATGGCGTTGAGCCGCTTCACGCAATGGCTGTGGTCGGGGGGCGCCGCGGCGCGGGTGGCCGCCACCCACGAGCACCCCAGCGGGGGCCTGACGAGCTCCTCCTTCCCGGACTTCCCCTCCGGGTTCCGGGAGCCCGACACCGTCACGTTCTACACCGGCGGGGGCGCCGGCGGCCGCCGCGCGCGCCCCAGGAGGGTCAGGAATCGCCGCCGCAGCCGCGGGGAGACCCGTGTCGACCGGGAGTACGACATGGTCATCGTCCCTTCCGACGGCGGTGGCTGCCTGTCCGGCTCCGACTCGGACGACTCCGACTGGTCCATCGGCTGGCTCGAGCCGCAGGCGCCGGAGCTTCAGAGCGACGGTGACCCCGAGAACTGCTTCGCCGTCCTCGTCCCCTGCTACCGCCACGGCCGCCAAGAGCAGCAGCCCGGGAGGCACGAGGGCAGGTTTCTTGGCGCCGGCACCCTCACCAATGGTGGCCTCTCTGGTGAGCATGCTGACCTCGTATGTGATGATATATGTCAGTTCGTATTTATAATAGCTTATTTATGGAAAGATTCAATTCTGCACATGTTCAATATTGGAAGGAAATCACATATGGTACTAGCATACTCGGATCTGTCTAATGTAGAATTTGGAAGGAATCATGTGAGCTGGTTGATTCTCGTGTACTGTGAATAGTTCAATCTTCTGTTTCACAAGCTGACATAAACTGCCTAAATTCGGCACTTTTCAGTTACAAAATTCTTGTTTTGGCAATAATTTCAATTTGTTAAGCTGACATGACACAGAGTTATATAATAGGATAAGGAGCTATCGTCTTTATTAGGCAGACTGGCTTTCTTTCCCCCTTTTTCCTGATAGAAATAAATTGGTTGTCATATGCGAGAAGGCATCTGGAGTTATTCCAAAATGATTGCTTGGTATATGCAGTTGTTTATTCAGCATGAGCTGATTGGAGTAGTTCAATCGCATTTGTGTGAGTGGATTGGCTTAATAGCCATATCCCATATTCATGATTGGTGCTGCTGATTCATGGATTTGGTGGCTTACTTTGTAGTACTGTGGAGGATTTGAAATACTATAATTTGGTTAGTTGTCGTGTAGTCAATTGGGGTGGGTACACAAGGACTTATTGTCATCTACTTTTGGTGTTTCAGGGAACAAGAAGTTAACTCAATAATCTGTGAACTTTAGTTAGATCTCTTCAATTGCCTGCTTAAACTGCTTTTTCTGTGATTGAACTTGTACCAACTAATAACACTCACTTGCCTTCTTTAGCCTTTCAATCTTTTAAAATGTTTAAATTTTTATGTTCTTTTGTAGTCTTGTTCAGTATGTTTATCATACAGCATCAAGTCCATCTAAACATAACATGAATGCAGTTTATGTTCTCTAATACTCTTCTTTCTTTTGATTTGCAGATGGAAAGAATTTTGTAGAGCAGTGGCTTTCTTCTCTCCAGAACTAATATGGTCCGACCTGCCCTAGCTACCCTGTAAATAGTATCACTCTGTTTTGTTCTACTACGTTTGCCCTAGTCGCAGAATGTATCGATGAAGGAAGACATGGAAAAGCCCTAAAAAAAGAAAGAAATCTAAAAGGAAAAATGAGGAGCAGTGGGATTCTCAAGCAGCACCAATGGGTATGTCCTTCCTGAGGTGCTCCCAGGCTATTCTACTCTTGCAAAGCAAGGCGAAAGCTGAAGTACACAAACTGCGCATCAACGAAAATGATTTTGCGGTCCTGATATGTGCTGAGTGCTAACCTGATGATTAATATAACACGTAGAGATGAACTGCTATTCCATTGTTAATTTGTCCCACCTGCTTGCGGACCTCGAATTCTAGTGACTGTACATAGTGTTATTGCGGTGTATATAGTCTTGCACAGAGCTGCAGTTGCTCTATTCTTCAGTGTGGTGCCCGTGCGTCCTATTCTTGTACATGGGAATTGAATTCTGATGAATGAATCTATCTGGTGTATATAAATTTTGTGACAATGTGCCCAATTCTGCTGAGTCTTCCTGCCCTGTGTCCTGTTGTATGATGTGCGTGATTGAATTGTGTGATGTGCATGATTGAATTTCTGTATATAATTCTTCAGTGTCTGTGTGTTGAGCGTGAGTGATTGAACTTGCCAAAGGGGCACAAATCTGGGTAATTATAAAAAGTTCCAAGTAGAAACAAGTAGGTCCGCAGCAGATCCCAACATTTTTAGGCAATCTGAACAATGTCATTATAATTTTGCAAAGTTATGACATTGGAACTTACATGAGTCACTAACATGTGAGACAGGATGTCATATCTTCAATTTTGCAAAATTATAATGGTAATCTTCAAATTTTCCTTCTGATAAGATTGCTGCTTTTCCAAGGGTAGTGCCAAGCTTGATATGATCTTCTGAAAACCATTTGGATGCACGTAGAATTATTCCGAAACATGGTAAGCTATTGTATCTTGATCTGATTATTACCGAAACATGCTGAGCCAGTGTATCTTGAATTGTATTTTCTAGAAATCTTGAATTATGTCTGTTAGGGTCGAAATTAATAGTTAGGGGCGAGTTAATGGAAATTGGTTCCACAAGAGCGGATCAAATGAAAATTAGACGGATGACCAACATTATCAGTGGGCTTTTAATGGGCTCCAAAATGCAAGGACTTCAGTAGGCCTTCTGTCATCTTCAGACAAGACGTTGCTAGTGCACTCCATTGGAAAAAGTCCACTTTTTCTCCTTCAATTTTTTTAGAAAGTCTGATTTTTCTCCCCAAATCGTAAAACCGGACAAACCACCTCCCTCAACTTTTGAAACAATGCGATTTAGCTCCCTGGCCCGATTATAAGCGGTTTTAAAGGTGGTTTTGTCTTTTTCTTTTTTATTTATGTTGGCTAAATGTTTAAAAAATCATAGTAAATCACAAACAAATCATAAAATGGAAAATTAAATTTTGTTACACTCCACATGAGTAGATCTACACAGTTAACATATAATATAGTATATTTTAGTACAAAATTTTTGCTGTAGATTTAGATATATGATTTTCTATAATTAATTAGAATAATTTATAACTATAGTTTCTATGTTCCAGTTGTGGTGAAATTTTTATGGTGACCTAGTTATTGTATTCTTGAACTGTAGTAAAAATTTCATACTGATTAGACCTTGTATAACTTAATTATAGATTTCTTTAGGGTTTATGCTCGCTAAATCTAAATAAATATTTATACATGATCCAATGAGTATGAAATTTTTACCATAGTTAAAGCATACAATAGTTAGTCCACTATAAAAATTTCACCACAATTGGACCATAGAAAACTACAATTATGAATTATTTAAATTAATTACAAAAAAGAATAGATCTAAATCTACAACAAAAACTTTGTACAAAAATATATCATATTATTTGTTAACTGTGTAGATCTACTCATGTGGGGTCTAACAAAAAATTAATTTTCCATTTTAAGATTTATTCTTGATTTACTATAATTTTTTAAAGATTTAGCCAAATTAAATAAAAAAGACAAAAGACAAAACCATCTTCAAAACCGCTTTTAACTGGGCTGTGAAGGTAAATTGCATTGTTTCTGTAGCATCTAGGCCCTAGTGGTTTCGGTGATTAATAACAACAAAGCGGTTATTATGACTAACGTGTGTTTTGTAGGACAACATAGAGGTTAGGTCATAATAACATGTAGGTTCAAGCCCCTAGCGATGGAAATCGATTCGGTTTTCAAAGGATGGAAGACAAGACGGTGATAGGCTAGTCTCAAGTATCGATTGGAGTTGAGAGACACTTGGAGTAGTTTTAGGTTTTGTTTTTCTCTTTGACCGTACTATTAAGAGGGGTTTGGATGTGTAGCTTAATTTAGGGCAAGGTTAGAGAGTGTAGATATGATGCACACTTGTCCAACATAACTCTAGACAGCCCAGGGAGACTCTTGAGAGAGAGGATCAAACTTTGTTTTGGAAAGTTTTCGATTCGGCGAAGTTTTGATTGAGTTTAGGGCGTCGGACTCTAATGAGTATGGTCGTTGGACCAATGTTTAGAGTCCGACGCCACGTGGCAGCCCCTGGGTGCTTCTCAGCACGCCAGGGAGCATCTGACCCTGGCTGGATGGGCTTCGGACCATTAGCCAGCATCTGACGGTGCCTGGGAGACCTCAGGTGAGCGTCGGACCGAGGTAAGTGTGAGCGTCGGACTAATGCGTACATCAGTCCGACACTTCCAGAGAGGCATAGAGAGCGGCTTTGAGCGTCAGACTGGGTCCGACAGGGAGCGTCGGACCAATGTCACGTGTATTAGCCGTTGTAGGTTCCTGTGCAGAGCTCCCCATGAGTTTGAAGGCGTCGGACCATCGGTTTCAGTTTGACGCCCCTTCGACACAGTGCTGTCAGCAGGGCGGCTGTGAGAGTCGGACCGAGGGCTTTAGTCCGACGGTGAGGGTTCTGCAGGGTCCGATGGTTCGCAGGAAAGTGTAAAACGGCTAGTTTTGGAGAGGGTGAGTATTTATACTCCACCATTGCCTCCATTCTAGCTCTCTTGCCATTTCCAACAGCTGAAACAACCCTTGTGACCTTGTGAGAGTACAAGAGCCCTAGGGAGGATTGAGTGAACTCCATTGCTTGTGAGCTTCTTCCCTAGAGAGATCAAAAGTGACTTGTGTGCATCCATCACCCTCTTTGGCCTTGTTCTTGGTCAGGTGAGAGTCTAGGCTTGTTACTCTTGGTGATCGGCATCACCTAGACGATTCGATGGCAATCGGAGGCTTGGTGACCGCTTGGAGAGCTTGTGGGCGGCCCAAGTCGAAGTTGTGAGCGGTTGTGGGCGATCCACTGCGCCGGAGAGGCAAAGGATCAGCCCGTAGAGAGCACTTGGTCTTTGCGAAGATCAAGGGGGAGCTACACCCTTGCGTGGGTGCTCCAACGAGGACTAGTGGGGAGTGCTGACTCTCTGGTACCTCGGGAAAAACCGGCTTTGTCTTTCTATCTCATTTATATTCCCGCATTTATTTTGTGTTCTCTACTTTCCTAGAGTAGTATACTTGTGATAGGATCCGGCTCTAGGTTGCATAACTTGTTTTAGGCTTAGATCAACACAAGCACTTGTGGGGTGAGATTGGGCAAATGGTGATAGGTTGAATTTGATTTGCGAAAAATTTACTAGTTGCCCAATTCACCTCTACTCTTAGGCATTCTCGATCCTTTCAATTGGTATCGGAGCCTTGTGCTCACTAATTTGGCTTAACCGCCAAGAGAAGGATGTTCGGTGGTCACGATGGTCCCCCTCCCGTCTTTGACGGTAACGATTTTCCTTATTGAAAAATTCGTATTCACAAAGCCGCCACACAAGGGTACCCCACTCCCAAAGCCAGCACAACCCTCACACCCATTGAGGAAGAGCACGAATAGTGGAATGCTAAGGCTCGCAACATCATCTTTAGAGACCTTAGCAAAGAGGTGTTTAATCATGTGAGGAACCACAAAAACGCCCAGGCACTATGGTCGGATATTTGTGCGCTCCATGAGGGAACTAAGAATGAGTGTGAGGAACGATATTACCTTATCATTGATAAGCTCAATTCTTTTAAGATGCTTCCTAATGAAAATGCTAATGGCATGTATTCTTGATTGAATATCATTATAGAGGAAATCAATGGCCTTGGGCTCACTCAAATTACCCCGGCCGAAGTTGCAAGGAGGATCCTCAATGCACTCCCTATTGACAAGTATAGTCACATTGTGATCGTGCTTCATCAAGGGGATCTCTCTAATGCAACTCCCACTCAAATCTTGGGAAAAGTCAATGCTCATGAGATGTACATAAAGATCACTCCCCAAGATGGCTCATCATCCAAGAAAGAAGAGAAGAAGGACTTGGCACTCAAGGCCGACAAGAAAGGCAAATCTCAAGTCAAGTACACTTCTCTTGATTTCACAAATGACGACGATGATGATGATGATGTGGAGATTGCTCTCATGGTGAGGAAGACCACCAATATGCTCAAGAAGCTCAACAACAAGGGAATAAAGTTTGATTCCAACAAGAAGAAGTTCTTCACAAGTAGCAAAAGAAAGCCCATCTCCGAGATGGATTGCTACAATTGTGGAGAGCTTGGGCATCTTGCTCATCAATGCCCTAAGCCCAAGAAAGACAAGTTCAAGAACAATAACATGAGCAAGAGGCAAGACTCAAGTGATGAAAGTGATGATGAGAAGAAGAAGACCAAGACATTCAAGAGGAAAGAGTTCAAGAAGAAGTAATTTCACAAGAACAAGAATAATGGCAAGGCTTACATTGTTGGTGATTGGCTCACAGACATTGAATCTTCAAGTGGCTCTTCCGGTGAAGATAGTGATGATGAGAAAGAGAAGGTGGCCGCTCTTGTGATTGGGACTTCACTTCCTCCACCGCCATCACCACCCTCATCTCCAACACACCTTTGCCTCATGGCTAAGGACAAGAAAGTACTAAGTGATGATGAGAGTAGTGATAGTGACAATGAGTATGATTCACCCATCTATGATGAACTTGCTATCTTACTAAATGATTACACCAAAGTGATAAGAAAGCTAACAAGTAAAAATGAAAAGCTAAAACTTGAGAATGGTAACCTCTTAGCTAAGAATGAATAATTCACTAAAGCTAGTGACAACCTTAGAGAGGAAAACCAAAATGTGTCATCCAAGATCAAGGAGCTCAAATCCAATATAAAGGAGCTCAAAGAAAAACATGATAAACTTGAAAGGATGCACATTGAGCTCACGACTAGCTACAACAAACTAAAAGAGGACTATACTCAAGTAAAAGTGAATCATGACAACCTTGCTATGGCTTAGGACTTACTTTCCAATGAAACACATGATGCTCCTAACCTTGTTGTTAAGTGTGACATAGCTACATCATGTGATGACTTGATTGATGAGATCATTGAGCAAGGTGCTAGTAGCAAAGGCAAGGAAGTGGTGGTGGCCGATTGTCATGATGATTATTTGAAGCTCAAGATTGAGAATGACAAGTTGAAGAAAGAGCTAGAAAATCAATCAACCACCAACACCATTGTCATTGAGACGGTGCAAGATGATGATGAGATTGAGGTGCTTAGAGAAGAGAACAAGATCCTCAAGAATGAGAAGTGCCAACTTGTAAGCCTATTGGAAGAGAACAAGAATTTGAAGAAAGAGAAGAGTCATCTCACCATTGGCTTACAAAGATTCACAAGAGGCCAATATCTCCAAAGTGATCTCCTTATGAACACCGTGATGAAGTTTGATAGAAGTGAGATTGGCTACATGGGTGAGAAGGCCCAAAACATTAGAGCCCAAAATAGACTCAACAAAACAAAGAACAAGCCCAATCCCAAGTCGAAGAGATGCTTTGAGTGTGGTCAAGAAGGTCACTTTGCTTATGAGTGCAAGACACCACCACCACAACCTTTGCCCAAGCATGTTAGGCCCTTTGCATTTGATTCTCACTACATGTTTAGAAAGGATTCTAAGGGCAAGGTCAAAGTGATTTTCCTAGGTCCCCCTAACAAGAATAGGCCTAGGCAATTGTGGGTGGCTAAAACTTTGGTTGAGAAAGTCCAGAGTCCTTCTCAAGTATGGGTTCCTAAACATCAAGCTTGATTTGTTGTGTGTAGGTGAACTACAAGACCGGTGGCTCTCATTGGGTAATTGATAGTAGATGCACTCAATATATGACTGGTGATGCTCGTATGTTCACCTCTCTTGAAGAGAATGTGGAAGACCAAGGAAAGATAACATTTGGTGATAATTCCAAGAGCAAAGTGCAAGGGCTTGGCAAAGTGGCTATATCTAATGATCATTCCATATCAAATGTGCTTCTAGTTGCTTCTTTGAGCTTCAACTTACTATCCGTTGGTCAATTGTATGATCTTGGCTTCCAATGCCTATTCACAAGTGAAGGAGTGGTTGTTTCTAAGAAAGATGATAATGAAGTGATATTCAAGGGATTTCGGTACAATCATTTCTATCTAGTGGACTTTAACTCGGAAGATGCAAATTTGAAGACTTGTCTATTCACCAAACAATCTCTTGGGTGGCTTTGGCATAGAAGGCTTACACATGTTGGGATGAGCACACTCAAGAAGCTATTGAAGAAGGAGATGGTGAGAGGATTGAAAGATATTGTATTTGAGAAGGACAAATTCTGTAGTGCTTGCCAAGCCGGGAAGCAAGTGGCAAATACACATCCATCTAAGTCATTTGTGTCAACTTCAAGACCATTAGAGCTACTTCACATGGACCTATTTGGGCCAACAACTTATGCAAGTATTGGTGGCAAGCTCTATTGTTTAGTGATTGTTGATGATTTTTCAAGATATACTTGGGTGTTCTTTCTTCATGACAAGACCGAAGTTGCCCAATCTTTCAAGAAGTTTGCCAAGAGAACACAAAATGAATTTTAAGTGAAGATCAAGAAGATTAGAAGTGACAATGGGAAAGAGTTTGACAACACAAACATTGAAGTATATTGTGATGAAATTGGGATCAAGCACGAAGTCTCATGCACCTATACCCCTCAACAAAATGGTGTAGTTGAAAGGAAGAACCGGACATTAATCACGCTTGCAAGGACAATGCTTGATGAGTACAACACATAGGAGAGGTTTTGGGCGGAGGCAATCAACACCGCATGCTATGCATCCAACCGCCTATTTCCTCACCGGTTGCTAAAGAAGACCCCTATGAGCTACTCATTGGCAAGAAGCCGGACGTCTCCTACTTCCGGGTGTTTGGTTGCAAATGATACATCTACAAGAAGCGGCAACACCTAGTGAAGTTCCAAAGACGTTGTGATATTGACTTTCTTGTTGGTTACTCATTGGAGTCCAAAGCATATAGAGTATTCAACAATGCCACCGGCCTTATTGAAGAAACATATGATGTGGAATTTGATGAGTCTAATGGCTCTCAAGGAGAGCATGAGAATCTTGATGATGTAGGTGATGAACCATTGAGGAAAACTATGAAGAACATGTCAACCGGAGACATTAAGCCTAAAGATGATGAAGATGATGGTGATGATGTGCAAGTGATCAATTAACCATCTTTATCAAATGTGCTTCAAAATAATAAAGATAAAGATGGGGTGGATCCACATGAAGACACCCACATCACACAAGAAGAAGTTGAGGCACAAGCACAAGATGTTGATGCTCTACAACCTCCTCCTCAAGTGGTTGATAGAAGAACTACTCCAATCCTACAAGCACATCCTCAAGATCTAATAATAGGGAGTCCTTCAAGAGGGGTAATGACTCGCTCACAAAGGCACGCTCAATTCATTGAACATCACTCTTTTGTCTCTTGCATTGAGCCTACTAGCATAGAAGAAGCTCTTCAAGATCTGGATTGGGTGAATGCCATGCATGAAGAACTCAACAACTTCACCTGCAATCAAGTTTGGACACTTGAAGAGAAGCCAAAAGGAGCAAGAGTCATAGGCACCAAGTGGGTGTTCCGTAACAAGCAAGATGGCAAGGGCAATATTGTGAGAAACAAGGCAAGACTCATGGCAAAAGGTTTCTCCCAAGTTGAAGGCTTGGATTTTAAAGAGACTTTTGCCCTGGTTGCAAGATTAGAAACCATCCGTATCCTACTTGCATATGCATCTAATCACAATCTAAAACTCTTTCAAATGGATGTGAAAAGTGCATTTTTAAATGGCTTCATAAATAAACTTGTCTATGTTTCGCAACCATCGGGTTTTGAAGACCCTAGATATCCAAACTATGTCTATAGGTTGTCCAATGCGCTATATGGCTTGAAGCAAGCCCCACGTGCTTGGTATGAGCGCCTCCACGACTTCCTCCTCAAAAAGGGCTTCAAAATCGGATTGGTGGATACCACACTATTCACCAAGAAGCATAAAGGGCACATCTTCATTTGTCAAGTTTATGTTGATGATATTATCTTTGGTTTGACTAATGAAGATTTTTGTAAGGAATTTGGTGATATGATATCCAAGGAGTTTGAGATGTTCATGATCGGTGAGCTCACATTCTTCTTCGGCTTCCAAGTCAAGCAATTGAGAGAGGGGACGTTCGTGTCACAAGAGAAGTATAGGAAGGACCTCCTCAAGTGCTTCAAAATGGAAGAATGCAAGCCCATCAAGACCCCCATGCCTACCAATGGACATCTCGACCTTGATGAGGGAGGTAAATCGGTTGACCAAACTCTCTATCGTTTTATGATCGGTAGTTTGTTATACTTGACCGCATCTAGGCCCGACATCATGTTTAGTGTGTGGATGTGTGCGCGCTTTCAAGCTAACCCTAAGAAACCTCACTTAGTTGCGCTTTCAAGTATTGGCCTTTGGTATCCCAAAGGAGCTAACTTTACTCTTGTTAGCTATTCCGATTCGGATTATGCCGGTTGCAAGATTGACCGGAAAAGCACATCCGGAGGGTGCCATTTGCTTGGAAGATCACTAGTTTCTTGGTCCTCCAAGAAACAAAATAGTGTTTGCCTTGTCAACAACCGAAATGGAATACATTGCCGCGGGTGCTTGTTGTGCACAAATTTTCTACATGAAACAAACCCTACTTGATTATGGAATTAACTTAAAAAGGGTGCCTTTGTTGTGTGACAACGAAAGTGCGGTAAAACTTGCAAACAACCCAGTTCAACACTCCCGCACAAAGCACAATGACATCCGCCATCACTTCCTTAGAGATCACGTTGCCAAGGGTGACATTTCCTTTGAGGGAGTGAGAACGGATGTTAACTTGGCGGACATCTTCACTGTTGACGGTCGTTAAGTACCAATTTTATACCGTCAACTAATGCCTAGGGAAGATCATTAATAGAAGCATAGGGGTTATTACTGATAAATTCCACGAATTTTGGTGAATTGTGTATTTTCTAGGGATTATTACAGAAAGGCTTAAAAGAAGGATTAAAGTGCTTAATTACCACGAAACTTAACCGTCAAGGAAACATCATCATGAGAGCACTAGAAGCATCTAGAACACACCCGAAGCACCGGGGCCCGAGACCCACCAGGGTGGGGCCGGCCGGCGCCCCCCTAGAGTTTCGGCCCATCTTCTGGAGTCTTCTTCCACCACCTCTCTGGAGTCATCTAGGCCCTTTGTTCAAGTCGGTTTGATCCCACGGCGCACGTTCATCCCACCGGGCTATAAATAGAGGGGCAGACCCCCCTCCCAGAGCACCAATTCATTCCTCCTGCTTCATTCATCAAGAGTAGACAGAAGTTAGGGTTTCCAGAGATTAGAAATAGGGCTCTAGTTCTTCAAGTTCATAGTTTGGCGTCTAGCAAGGTTCAAGTAGAGTTGGGCGCTACGCTCGGGATTCCAGATCCATTCGTCTGGAGATCGGTAATCTTATCTTGTATCTCATTTGACTATGCTTTATTTTAATATATTGCTACTTATTCAGTTCTTAGTTTATTCTAGTTGCATATTCGATATAGTTGTGATTGGTGATGATTATTGTCATTTGATCGTAAAGCGCCTAATTCAGTACTCGAGTGAGTTAGGTGGTATACATTATGTAGACATGGTGTCTAGATATATTGTGTACCTACGGAGGCACCCTGAAGTGCCGGGTCGTGTGGTAGTCCGCGTAGGTGACAGCTGCAGTTGGTTCCTCTGTAGTCCACCCCCGTACGTAGGACGAGCAGAGCGCGGTCGCGAAGGAGGTGAACCTTATGTCTTAATATCCTCTTTAGATAATGCTCCTTATGATATTTTCTGAGTTGATTATGTTATAGATGAAGGTGTGTAATGTGGCGTAGGCTGTAGACTTTGTATTTAGTAATTACATAGGTTTCCTTTATTTTAGCCGAATCTCGAGATTGTCTTACTACATTAGTGAGTCTCTATATTCTATCTCTGAAATACCATTTACCTCATTTACTCAGTTATCATTTACCATTTATCATTGACTTATTTATCGATAAAGCACTAGAGTTATGGGTTATCATATGTCTGCACATTTATCTTTCCAATCATTATAGTAGATTATCCTAATGAGTAGAATGCCACTTTATCCTTTTGGCATAAAATAAATCAACGATACTCGGAATACTTACCGGGTGAAGTGCTACAATGGGAGAATTATCTGTGCGCTTGCGGATATATTCTATAGTATTATTTTTAGGAGGCAATTGAAGATTATTTTACCTTTGGTTTTTGGCATCATGTTAGGGATGACAACTTAACGTGAAGTGATGTTAAAAATACCAACAAGCATTTCTGGCGCCGTTGCCGAGGATGGCAATTGTATTCATTAGGATAATTTATTGAGTTCGTTGATTTTATTCGCCATGATATTTATTCTAGAATTTCATATAGGAGAGTTCTTTATAGATAATATTAATAGAAAAATATAAAAATAACTATAGACATAAATACTTAGAGATAACCATAACCTTTTGTTTTAGCAAACTTACCCGTGTTTCGTTTATATTTAAATATCTTATATAGGGTAAATGCAGGATTGGTTGTAGTACTTTAACTCTTATCAATCAGGAACAACTATAAGAAGAAGGGTCTTACATTATTTTGTGAAGCTATGGCTGAGAAGACTCTACGTGAATTCTCTGCCCCAAGCACTGAGAATATTCGCGTTGGGTCAACTTTTAACATTGAAGACCATGATTACGAGATCAAGCCAAGCCTCACCAAAATGGTGCAAGCTATCACATTTACTGGAAATAAAGATGAAGATGCACGTGTCCATCTGCAGAATTTCCTGGAGAATGGCAACACCATCAACATCAAAGGCATTCCTCAAGATGTCATGGTACTTTGTTTATTTCCGTTCTCATTGGAGGGAAAGGCGAAGCAGTGGTTTTATCAGAATAAAGATCGAGTCAAGACATGGGTAGAATGTTCAAAAGCTTTCCTAGAAAAGTTTTTCCCAGTAGGCAAAACCAATGCTCTACGAGGAAAGATTTCAGAATTTTGTCAGCAGAAAGGTGAATCTATTTCAGAAGCCTGAGAACGTTTTCAAAATTACATATTAGATTGTCCCCATCATGGAATGGAAAAGTGGTTGCTCATGCAAACATTTTATCACGGACTAACTCAGAGGTCACGCGAGCAACTAGTTGCCACTGCTGAAGGATCATTTATGTCACTCACCCCTGAAAGAGCTGAAGATATTATGACAAAAATAGCAGAAAATCAGAATTGGACAAACAACACTCAGACATGCTATAGGAGTGAAGAAGTTCCAGAGGAAGTGTGTGCACTGTTAACCAAGATGGATGTACTGTTGAACTGGTTAGAGCAAAGGGCCAATCATAAAAGAGATCGTCAAGCTATTCAAGATGCATTCAATTACCAGAATCAATATGAAGGATCTTTAGAAATTGAGTTTGCAAATCCCCCAGAAGATATTAGTACAGTCATCAAGTCTACTTCTCAGAAATAAGGATGGAATCAACCTCGGTCAACCAGTCAAGGTAAGTATCAAGGCAATTCTAATTTTTCAAATTATAGACAACCACCCTTGAGAGAATTAATATTAGAACAAGCTAGAATTAATGAAAGTATTTATAAGAAGCTTTAATGATAAAGTTTTAGAAGGAATTAATTCTAAATTGGATAATTTCTCTTCTACTGTTAAAAATCAAATATTATTTAATAAGAAGATAGAATTACAAATTTCACAATTATCTTCTACTTTGTTTACCACTAACCATGAGCAAATAAAAGGAATATCTACTAGAGGAGGTAAGTCTACACGTGATCCACCTTACCCAAAAGGGGCACGTAGACCATCACATTTTGTGCAGGTAGAAGAAGAGATTGAAAAGGACAACAGAGAAGAAGAAGTTATACCACCTTTACCACCAGTTGAACTTCAAGATCAAGAATTAACTCAAGATTTTTATGACACAACCCTCCTACCGTTTCCATGCAGAAGAAGAAGAGCTAAAATAGATGATCAATTTGGTAAGTTTGTAGAGGTAATTCAGAAGTTATATGTCAATATTCCATTGTTAGATGCCATGCAGGTACCTACATACGCGAAGTACCCTTCGAACCATCCTCAACAACAAAGGACCACTACCTTCTACTGAAGTTGTCAAGCTAATGGAGGAGTGTAGTGAGGCAATTCTGAGTTCTTCTCCTACTAAGAAGAAGGATCCAGGGTGTCCCACTATTGATTGTTCAATAGGAGACCAGATGTTCGAGAATGCTTTATGTGATTTTGGAGCAAGTGTCAGTGTCTTGCCCAAGACCGTCTTCAATAAACTCAACTATTCTACGCTCACACCAACCACGATGTGTTTGCAATTAGCTGACCAATCAGTTCGTTATCCCGCAGGAATCGCAGAAAATATTCCGGTAAAAATCCGCAACTTTTCCATTCCTGTAGATTTTGTAGTACTTGACATGCAAAAGAGAGGAAGATACCCCTCATCCTCGGGCAACCATTCCTAAACACTGCAAATGCAACCATCAACGTTGGAGCTGGAGAGATCACATTCACCATCAATGGGCAAGAAGAGCGATTCGCATTCAAGCCAAGACTGGAGCAATACCAAACATTGAAGTGTCATGAAGAACAAGATGCAACAACATCTTTGACACCAGAGATGAATCATGAAGAATAATTAAAATGGAGAAGTCCGGATCGGCGGACTCAAAAACCCCGAACTTTCGCCGGGAGGTAATTCGGTAGTTATCGGTAATTTAATTCTTGCATTAAAATTTGCATATTTACTTTCTCATAAATTGCATTATTAAAAAGAACTAAAAATAAGTATAGCATGATTAAAGTTTAAGCCCCATATGATTATTACTAATGGAGTATTAAACTCCCGTCAGTGAAATTCACTGTGGTGGCAGAAAATTATAAAAAGACTATCATTAGAATTCTAATTTTTCATAGATTCATAAAAGTAATTTAGTTTTTCATTCTTGTGTCATTATACAGTATAAATATGGGAAATTTGGGACCCACCATCATCACATCAAGTCATTTCAAGCCTTATCACCAACCACTACCTTTCACTACCATCCAAACTTCATCATTCACACATGCACTACCCACCATCCATCCATTCAGCCATTTCACCAGAGAAACACATGCATTTGGAAGGGCATCTAGGTGGTGTCGACACTAACTAAAGAAGAGAGCCAAAGGTCACCAGGTGGGGCCGGCCGGCCCCAAGGCCATTCCGGCCGGCGCCCCTCTGCCTCTTCTCTGCCTCTCCTTCTTCCCACTCTCTCATTCATTCGCACACACTCCAGAGAGCACGTAGCCAAGTTGCTTTGCAGCTCGTGACTTCAAACTCTCATAAACTCTTCATTTAATTCAAGTTTAAGCAAGGAAATGGGTAGAGAAGAGGATTAGCAAGAAGACCTAGAAGAGAGATCACCACTTTGATTCCTTCTCTCCACTTGTTCTTGCTTGTTCTTGTTCGTTCTTGCCGTGTTCTTCGTGTTCTTAATTTTACAGGCAAGATGAGCAATAGAATGAAAGGTGCCATTCGATCCCTTGGAAGAGCCTTCTCACGCCGCACAACAAGAAGTCAATCATCATCACAAGTGCTATCGTTCGTCAGCTCCGACATGAATATCGATCCTCCATCACCCTTCACGTATGATAATCCGTCATCCTCTTTCCAACCGGAAGAGAGGTATAAACTCACAAGGATAACTCAAATTTCATTATCAACTAGACCCCAGAGAGAAATTTTAAATGTGGTTAAAAACAAGGAATTTACGCATACTCTAATTTTCGATGCCACTTTGCTCCATGAAACCGGAATGGATTCCGATTTTGAGCTTATTTTTAGAAATGTTGGATGGGAAAATGCATGGCAAATTAATGAGCAGGGTAGCAAGTTACTCACTATAGAATTTATTGGCACCCTGGACTTTGATGATGATGAGGTTAATTTTAGAATGTTTAATAAACTTTTCACCTTCTCATGGAAAACTCTTAGTTTAGCATTGGGATTCAATAATCAGTGTGTGGTCAATATTTCTGAAACTCTCCAAGACTTTGATAAAGATGATTTTTGGGAGAGTATCATTGCAAAGAAACTAGAGAGAAAACAAAAATATACTACTGAAGAAGTTTATTACCCCACACTGAGATTCATGCTTAAATGACTAGCTTTTACATTCTTTCCTAGAGAGGAGTTAAATACTATTAAACAAGATGAGCTACGTTTGTTATATATCATGATTAAAAAGAGAAAGGCGTCATCTGTAAAAATGATGTTGAATTATTGGAGAACTGTCCCTTCCTTGAGAAAGTGCAGCATTTCTTTTACTTCCTGGATTACTTGTTTAGTTGCAGGGCTAGGTTTATTATCAAATGCTTCACTTGTTTATATTTCTGATGCCCGCAAAATTATTGGTTATGATTTTTTCTTTCGTGCTCACATGCTCAAATGCCGAAATAATAAAATAGTTATGACTTATAAAAATTATGACAATGAATACGAACTGCCAGACAGGTAGTTAGGAATTTATTCTGTCCAGAATTTTGTTTTTTCCAGCTGTTAGAGCTAATATTGGCAGGTGTCCGTCCGCGCGCATCAACAGGGCACCGAGAGCTAATTTCACTGGAGCTGACCTAACACCATCTGGGCCAGTTTATTCCTACTTTGTTAATTTTGGTGAACAGGTATCGACGCACGAGCCACGCCAGCAATGGATTGCACATAAAGGATGGGAGGAACAACCCACATTTCAGTAAGGAGAATCTTCATCGGCAGCAGCAGCAGCGGGTTAGGGAGCAACTGATTTTCAGAGAGGACGAGCATCTTTTTCTACACGCGGGAACACGGATTTCACCGCTGGTGGACCGTATCCGTTTCATGCACCACCAGAAGATGATTACTATCGGCCGACTGAGCAGCACTTTACAACTACTGCTAACGATTTCCTAACTTTATCTATGCGTCTCACTAACATTGAATAGGGATAGAACACGATAAGCGACACACTGCAGCAGCACGAGCAGTGGCAGCAGCAGGTCGACGACAGGTTCTACCAGCATGAACATTGGTAGCACAACACAGACCAACGACTGAATCAGATATATCAGGGACAGCAGCAGACACAGAGCGGATTGGAGTATTTGATACATCAGATGGGATACCTGCCGCCACCTCCACCACATTACTGAGCAACATCCAGCTTGGGGGAGATCCCCGCTAGGTGAGTATCTCTCACCTTTATATATGCTTTTTATTTTAGTATTTAAATCAGTCTTTAATTCTGTCAATTTTAATATGGCTAAAAACAACAAGAAAACTAAATAAAAATTTATTTACTACTTTCTTTAGTTATTGCGTTAAATTTCTGCTTGCTTAAAAAATAAAAATCCAAGAAAAATATAATAGATTGTATAATTAAGTTTGCTTTAAAATTCCGTATTCGCTTTGTCTTTAGAATAATTAGAACTTGAAGCTAGAGAAAAATCAAAAAGATATTTAAATTGTTTAAATATAATTTCTTGCAATTTCTTAGTATTTAAATTTAAATTCTCCTACGAATTGTATGAAGTTTATCTACCATGAAAATTTATTCTGAAACTTGATATCAGTGGGTAGCATAAGCTTTTCTAAGTAATTGACGGATATGATATAAGAAGGTTTGAGTTGCTATTTATTTCATCCTAAGTGACACCTAAGCTCCAGATATTTCAAAAAATCAAAGTCAAAACAAATATAATAATTTGTTCTGCTAATATGATTTAAGTAGACTATTCTGTTATGCATTCATGATTAAATTTACATGCACAAAAAGTTTTCACTCTATGCACAAGTCTCTCTCTTAGAAGTCTAACAGAGAGTGTGGGTTATAAAATTAAAAGATGCCATACCAAAGACGTACGAGCCTAAAAGATGCCATATCAAAAGGGTATGTGCCAAAAAAAGAGAGAAAAACAATGGGTGAAAAGACACCCGCCTGAGAGAAAAAAATAGGTACAAAAAGTATCCACTGGGGAGTAACCCACACTCTTCAGGAAGACAGAAAAAAGAGGATATTGCATAGGAGTTCAAAAATAAAATTTAATCACATTCACACATTCAATCATGATATATAGCTTAGTAGTCCTCTGCAATCTTATTAGTCGGCTCTCATTATTTTCTAAATAAAAACTATATACTTAATAAAAAAAGTCTCTTTGGAGCAATGGTTGAAACAAAGGATGAAAGACTTAGTGCTTGCTTGATTATTCTGTCTCTCAATTACCCAAGACTTAGTTTAAAAGCCCCACGATTGAAAAGAATAGGAATAAGTTTGAAAGGTGGATTAATGAATTTCAATCCGGAGAAGAATTTCTGTTTAAATATTTAAGTCTTTGTTGGGAGTTATACATTTTTATGGAACCCTAATTAAATTATTTCAAGTCAACTTTGCTAAGGGACTAGCAAAGACTTAGCTTGGGGGTATTGTTGACGGTTGTTAAGTACCAATTTTATACCGTCAACTAATGCCTAGGGAAGATCAATAATAGAAGCATAAGGGTTATTACTGACAAATTCCACGAGTTTTGGTGAATTGTGTATTTTCCAGGGATTATTCCAGAAAGGCTTAAAAGAAGGATTAAAGTGCTTAATTACCACGAAACTTAACCGCTAAGGAAACATCATCACGAGAGCACTAGAAGCATCTGGAACACACCCGAAACACCGGGGCCCGAGGCCCACCAGGGTGGGGCCGGCCAGTGCCCCCCTAGGGTTCTGGCCCATCTTCTGGAGTCTTCTTCCACCGCCTCTCTGGAGTCATCTGGGCCCTTTGTTCATGTCGGTTCGATCCCACGGCGCACGTTCATCCCACCGGGCTATAAATAGAGGGGCAGACCCCCCTCCCAGAGCACCAATTCATTCCTCCTGCTTCATTCGTCAAGAGTAGACAGAAGTTAGGGTTTCCAGAGATTAGAAATAGGGCTCTATTTCTTCAAGTTCATAGTTTAGGCGTCTAGCAAGGTTCAAGTAGAGTTGGGCGCTACGCTCGGGATTCCAGATCCATTCTTCTGGAGATCGGTAATCTTATCTTGTATCTCATTATGACTATGATTTATTTTAATATATTGCTACTTATTCAGTTCTTAGTTTATTCTAGTTGCATATTCGATATAGTTGTGATTGGTAATGATTATTGTCATTTGATCGTAAAGCGCCTAATTCAGTACTCGAGTGAGTTAGGTGGTATAAATTATGTAGACATGGTGTCTAGATATATTATGTACCTACGGAGGCACCCTGACGTGCCGGGTCATGTGGTAGTCCACGTAGGTGACAACTGTGTTGGTTCCTCTATAGTCCACCCTCCGTACGTAGGACGAGCAGAGCGCGGTCGCGAAGGAGGTGAACCTTATGTCTTAATATCCTCATTAGATAATGCTCCTTATGATATTTTCTGAGTTGATTATGTTATAGATGAAGATGTGTAATGTGGCGTAGGCTGTAGACTTTGTATTTAGTAATTACATAGTTTCCTTTATTTTAGCCGAATCTCGAGATTGTCTTACTACATTAGTGAGTCTCTATATTCTATCTCTGGAATACCATTTACCTCATTTACTCAGTTATCATTTACCATTTATCATTGACTTATTTATCGCTGTCTATCTATCTTGCAGCTTGTCGTGATCAGAGGTACTTGGCAGTGAGTCAGTGAATCCGCGGCCAAGCCCGCGGATACGGATTGAGGCCAAGCCTCTCAAGTGTCAGTTGGCAGCTGCAGTTGGAAGATTTGACAGTTGGCAGCCATGGTTCGCTGCAAGCAGGCGAGCTGCAGTCAGGGTGGCACAGGTTCAGATGAGAGGTCTGCTCCTCGTCCACCTCAGGACAAGGGGAAGGCTCCCATGGTTGAGGGCAGCAAGATGAGGAAGAGGCAGCTAACAGCGGAGCAGTGACAGGCCATCAGGGCAGCTCAGGCAGCAGAAGAGGCAGAGCGTGGCAGAGGCCTCCACATTGGAGGCATTGAGGTCAGTTTGGTAGGTAGAGAGGGTTCTGAGGAGTAGCCACAGGCAGAGGCAGAGCAGAGGCAGGCAGAGCAGCAGGAGGCAACTACTCAGGGGAAGCAGGCCCAGGCACCTCCACTTCGTCGCTCGGGCCGCACTCGACCTTCGATGCCACCCCGGCCCGCTGGTCAGAGGCGTGGCGACCGAGTACCCAGGGCCCCTGCTCCCACAGAGTCTGAGGCATAGGTTCACTTGGACTTGTGGACCATCTCCGCATCCCGAGTCAGGGAGCTCCGATTGACTTCACTTGAGAGCTGGTTCCCACCTTAGAGGGACCCGCGAGCGTCAGAGGGCTGGTACACTACTTTCCATGAGGACTTCTTCACAGCTCTTATGCTATCAGAGGTTGGCTTGAGGCCGCACAGAGTGTGTCCCCTAGAGGACGTAGTCCAGGCAGGTGGTGAGGAGATCAGGCCATATTTTACCTACTTGCCTAGACTCGCAGAGTTGCTCAGACAGTCAGGGAGGTACGTCGAGTCGTGGGTCCATGAGTTCTATGCTTCTCTATGGATCGACCCCGACCACGAGTACTTACAGTACACCTTCGGCAGAGAGCCTTACTGGCTCTACATGAAGGCACTCAGAGAGCTGCTTGGAGTTCCAGAGTCAGCTACCAGGTTGCACAGCATCTGTTACAGTACGACAGATCCGCTGAGGAGGGCACATGGAGGACTGGCACCGGGTACAGCTGACTTAGCAACTTGCTTCCGACCACCATTTGGAGACGGCTCCCGTAGGACACCCTCAGAGCTTCGTCCCGTTGTTCTTCTTCTCTTGAACGATGTGATGAGGCACACTCTTCTACCGCGGGAAGGGTACAAGGAGGGACTTACACACCTTCAGTTTTGGCTCGTTGGTGCCCTGGTCTAGCAGTCAAAGTTTGCCATAGTGGATTTGATTATCAGCGAGATGGAGGACACTATAGCAGAGGGCATCCGATCTCGGCGACAGCTTCCCTACGCACACTGGATCTCTTCTATTCTTGTGCACAGTCTGCACAAGATATGGACAGGGATCTCTAGAGAGCTGCGCCAGACTGAGACAGAGTTTCCAGTTTACAGGATAATTTCTCTAATAGATGGCAGACGTGGCAGCCATGCACTTCACAGAGTACAGCGAGCTCAGAGGTCAGGGGCAGAGATGGCAGAGGCCCAGCAGCAGGATGAGGCTATGAGGCATGTTGCCCATAGTGAGTTGGAGCAGCTACTTGTGGATGATGATCCAGTTGACTCGTCTTCTTCCAGCTCCGACTTGGACTACCGGCCTATCCCTAGGCGTCACCGAGCTCACAACTCCGAGGCCGGTGGCTCTAGCTCAGCTCCTCAGGCTCCCTAGACTGACCCGGCTCTTCTTGCTATTCTTCAGTCACTCCAGTAGACTCAGCCGCATCAGGCTGAGGAGCACGCCTGGTTAGCTCGAGAGCAGGCTGCAGCATTTGCTCAGATTCAGTTGAGGCAGGATCAGTTCCAGCAGCAGATGCTCCAGATGCAGCTCCAGAGTCAGCAGATGCAGCTATAGACCTTTGGATTTATGGAGCACATCATGAGGCATACCGGAGTGCCTTCGTACCTGGCCACTACTCCTCCCGTGCAGCAGGTTGGACCAGCAACCACAGCAGCCCGTGTGACTCTAGCTATACAGTCCGGCGGACTTCAGAGTCAAGGCACAGCTCCCTTCTTGAGTCAGTTTACCACTCCTACACAGTAGACTCAGCAGTGGCTTGCTTCTCCCGTCTTTGGTCAGGGGTTCATGCCGATCCGTACCGGTTTCATACCAGATATGGGTGGCCCCTCAGTGACCAGGAGCTTAGGTGCGACTTTCAGTGAGATCACAGGTTTGCCTACACCTCCAGAGTATCGATAGACTGTGCCTTCCACCTCAGCTCCACCTGCTACCGGCACCACAGAGACTCTACCGTTCTCGGTTGCTTCTTCTGAGCCTCTTGCGACTACTACAGACACTGAGGCAGTAGTTGTGACCATTGCAGCGCCACATGGTCAGCAGCCTAGCACCAACGAGCAGACAGCTCATGAGTCTGTTCAGACAGTTCCAGAGGAGCAGGCACCTACAGAGATAGTAGAGCCGACTTAGACCGCTTCACCTTCACGTTCTCCCACAGAGGGTCAGACAGCTCAGAGCTCAGAGTCAGACACCGACCCTTCGCAGTTTGAGCTTCGGCCTCACGCCTCCGATCGCGACGCTGTAGCCTTTTCTCCTCCTCCTGAGTCTTAGGTCTTTGGTGCTTGATGCCAAAGGGGGAGAGAGAGCTTAGATTTAGGGGGAGCGATGTGAGAGGTTTTTGGCTCTTATGATGACTTTTGCTTGTGACATACTCATGCATCATGTTTACTTTCATGCATTTGTATATATATGTGTGCTTGAGACTTGGTTTGTGATATGTGTTTGAGCTTCATGTTATATATATCATGTCACTTGGTTCTCACTTGGTTATGCTCTTTGTCTTAGCTTCCGCACTTCACTCCGATCTTGAGCATAACCTTTGGTACTTGTGCTTATTTCTTATCTTTTGTGTACCTTGTGGTCTTGATTTGTATAAGCATGCCTAATCTCTTTGCTCTTATTGACACATGCTTATATGAAACAAGCCTTTAAAAACCTCACTCTTTCTAAATCTATTTGAGATGTTGTCATCAATCACCAAAAAGGGGAGATTGTAGCATGTAGGCCCTAATGGTTTCGGTGATTAATGACAACAAAGCGGTTATTATGACTAACGTGTGTTTTGCAGGATAACCTAGAGGTTAGGTCATAATAACATGTAGGTTCAAGCCCCTAGCGATGGAAATCGATTTGGTTTTCAAAGGATGGAAGACAAGACGGTGATAGGCTAGTCCCAGGTGTCGATTGGAGTTGAGAGACACTTGGACTAGTCTTAGGTTTTGTTTTTCTCTTTGACTGTACTATTAAGAGGGGTTTGGATAGGTAGCTTGACTTAGGGCAAGGTTAGAGAGTGTAGATGTGATGCACACTTGTCCAACATAACTCTAGACAGCCCAGGGAGACTCTTGAGAGAGAGAGAGAGGATGAAACTTCATTTTGGAAAGTTTTTGATTCGGTGAAGTTTTGATTGAGTTTAGGGCGTCAGACTCTAATGAGTATGGTCGTCGGACCAATGTTTGGAGTCCGACGCCATGTGGCAGCCCCTGAGTGCTTCTCAGCACGCCAGGGAGCGTTGGACCACCCTGGCTGGATGGGCGTCGGACCATTAGCCAGCGTCCGACGGTGCCTGGGAGACCTCAGGTGAGCGTCGGACCAAGGTAAGTGTGAGCGTCGGACTAATGCGTGCATCAGTCCGACACTTCTAGAGAGGTCCAGAGAGCGGCTTTGAGCGTCAGATTGGGTCCGACGGGGAGTGTCGGACCAATGTCACGTGTATTAGACGTTGCAGGTTCCTGTGCAGAGCTCCCCGTGAGTTTGAAGGCGTCGAACTATGGTCCGACGGTGTGCGTTGGACCATCGGTTTCAGTCCGATGCCCCTTCAACACAGTGCTATCTGCAGGGCGGCTGTGAGGGTCGGACCGAGGGCTTTAGTCCGACGGTGGGGGTTTTGCAGGGTCCGACGGTTCGCAGGAATGTGTAAAACGGCTAGTTTTGGAGAGGGTGAGTATTTATACTCCACCATTGCCTCCATTCTAGCTCTCTTGCCATTTCCAACAGCTGAAGCAACCCTTGTAACCTTGTGAGAGTGCAAGAGCCCTAGGGAGGATTTAGTGAACTCCATTACTTGTGAGCTTCTTCCCTAGAGAGATCAAGGGTGACTTGTGTGCATCCATCACCCTCTTTGGTCTTGTTCTTGGTCAAGTGAGAGTCTAGGCTTGTTACTCTTGGTGATCGACATCACCTAGATGGTTCGGTGGCGATCGGAGGCTTGGTGACCGCTTGGAGAGCTTGTGGGCGGCCCAAGCCAAGCTTGTGAGCGGTTGTGGGCGATCCATCGCGCCGGAGAGGCAAAGGATCAGCCCGTAGAGAGCACTTGGTCTTTGCGAAGATCAAGGGAGAGCTACACCCTTGCGTGGGTGCTCCAACGAGGACGAGTGGGGAGGGCCGACTCTCCGATATCTCGGGAAAAACCGGCTTTGTCTTTCTATCTCATTTACATTCCCGTATTTACTTTGTGTTTTCTACTTTATTAGAGTAGTATACGTGTGATAGTATCTGGCTCTAGGTTGCATAACTTGCTTTAGGCTTATGTCAACACAAGCACTTGTGGGGTGAGATTGGGCAAATGGCGGTAGGTTAAATTTGATTTACGAAAAATTTACTAGTTGTCCAATTCACCCCCCCTCTTGGACATCCTCGATCCTTTCAGTTTCAAAAGTTGAAAGAGATGATTTATCTGGTTTTGCGGTTCAGGGAGGAAAAGCAAACTTTCACAAAAGTCAAGGGAGAAAAAGTAGACTTTTTCCCACTCCATTTCAGATTTGCAACAGTATTGGACATCTACTATCCGGCTCTCTTGCAGCAAAGGTAAGCGTGTCTCTAAGCGCACTCACAAAGTATCTATTGTATAGGATACCGTATCAATAAACTATTATTCCCAGTGCAAAATTTTCTACCAGTGTCCAGATAAAAATTTGGCCAATCATTCAGCGTGTTCCTATCTCTAGATCCTCCACGCATTTGGCTTTTCTTTATTTTCTTTTCCACGATTCCATCCGTTCTTTTGAACAATGGAGTTCATAAGGACTAGTGGAAATTCAATATATTGAATGTAATTATTTTTTCCTCCAAGAGCAAATGAACTATAGAAAAACACGTTCTGATCTTTTACGTACATGTGTAGCTAGTTTACGTTTTCGACAATATATACAATAACACAAACATTTATATTGAAGATAATGAAATTTTTAAATGCAGCAAACAATAGTCGTCCACTAACCATAGCCATTAGTGTGCATCCAAAAGAGACCGCTAACATGCGGCCATTGTTGAGAGCAACATTATAACCATAAAATGGGCTAGGGTCTTTTTAATTAAGACCAGCTAAGAAAATTGTTGTATGTTGAATACAGCCAACTTCCAGCTCGCATATCTCATCATGCGAATACTGTGCGTGCCAATTTAGTTTTATTAATTATATTACTACTCACGCATGCGCTCTGGAAGCACTCCAAGGGCGGACAGGTTGCCTAAATTAAGGTCGAGAAAGATTGTAATAAGGTGTACCTGCGTGGTCGTCGACGAAAGCTAGATAAGTTCAAACAGCTTTGTCAGTGGCACATGGACGGATTAATAAGGCAAGAATTAGAATACGTCTGTATGATCAAGCCACAAAACCTGATGCACCATCTAAACAGCTACTCGCTCCTAGCTAGAAAAGTACTCCACTCGTCTCAAAATGGATCACTTCTAAAGTTATATGTTATGTCAAAAACTTTATATTGGATTAAATTTATAGAAAAACACAAATATTTATAACATCAAATTTGATCATAGGCCATGCAATAATTTTTCATAATCTACTTATTTGGGATCATAACTATAGTTATATTCTTCACTTATAATAAAGTTGATCAAACTTAAGATAGTTTAACTACTTAGGTTATTTTAGAAGTTGAATTATTTTGAGATGAGGAAATAAGTATTTGATACACTATAGTTTCCTAAACGCTATAGTGTTTCTTAAAAAAAAACTCATGAGAAAATAATCCGTACACCCGAACATCTCGTCTACTTCAATTCTTCATGCAACTAATTCCATCTTAGCTCGTTAAGTTGCCAATAAGTTAGGTGAAAAGACAATTTACTCATATATGAATTGAAAGCACAAAAGAAAACAAAATTTACTGAGCGTTCACCTTTTTTTTTAGTCACGGACAATATTTTTCTCTCACAACAAATCAACATTAACATGAGAAAATAGACAAAATACAATTTTTTATTTATGGAGTAATTAAAAACATAGTCATCTTTATGGCAACCAATGGGAAATCTCAATCGCTCTCACTTTTTAACACAAGATATTTATTAATCACCAAAACCAACACACAAGTTATATACTCTCTAATTAATATATATATTTTTTGAAACCAAGACAGAAGCTCTATCGCTCAATTAAGATAAATAAAAGTTATGTACAAGATGGGTGGCCAAACGTGGTGGCCACAGGGCACACGAAAGAGCCGGTTCACCCACTCGATGCGGAAGAGCACAAATAACGACTGCTCTCTAATATAGTAAAAATAACCACTACTCTACTAGTATAATAATAGCAAATATATATACTACAAATAAACTTCTTTGGATAGAAGTATAAAACCAAAACATCTCATGAAAGCCTTTACAAGAAAACAAATGATACATATAAACATATACACAGTGACATACGGTAAACAAAACTGCTGGGAGAGAGGAAAAAGAATGATACACATGGCTATATAAACAGCGAATGATCCTCTATCTGCATATATGTAGTACAAAAACTTAGGACGATCTATACATGCATACTTATATACGCGGCCGCGCTTATCGCCTAGTAGGACGATGAAACACAAACAAATCACGCACCGATCGAAGCCCACCAGCAGCTAGCTAGCTAGAGATCGTCGCTAGATAGTGGCGTCACCGTCATGATGATGGCCGCCGCCACCAATCCCGCCATGGTTGGTCACGGCGATGAGCTCAGAGAGCACCCTGAGGAGCTCGACCCTCGCCCGGAGGCGCACGATGTAGTCGGCGGCACGGAGGAGCAGGCGGTCGGCAGGCATGGCCGCGGCGCCAGGCACCAGCCGCCGGAGCTCCCGGACCTTCTGTCCCAACGCCGTCTCCACCGCACGCCGGCGTCTGCTTCCATGGCACGGCGAGCGACGCCTCCTCCCCTCCATGCCTCCTGGGCCCTGGCAACGGCGACTGCCAGGCAAAGATCGATCGCACGCGGGTGAGCTGAGCTAGCTGGTGCTTTGGTGGAATAAATAGAGGTGGGAGGGCTCTTTCGGGGAGACATATATTTTAGTAGGGGGCTGGACGCAAACGTGCGGGCTGAGCTGTGGGTTGTCGCGTAGCATGGGGCCCGCACGTGGACGCTACTGGCTTTGGGTGTGTTTAGATCTCAGTTGCAGTTGCAATTCTGCACCGTAGCACGTTCGTTTGTATTTGACAACTTTTGTCCAATCATAACCCAAGTAGGCTTAAAAGATTCGTCTCGTGATGTACATGCAAAAAGTACAAACATGTAAATATTTCATCTACATTTAATGCTCTATGCATGTGCCGTAACGTTGATATGATTAGTTGCAATTTCAATTTGCAGTTGATCCTGCACACGTGTCTGACACACGTGTCTGACAGCTCCCTGATCGCCCTAGGACCGGGGAATTTAGTGCCCGATCTTTTTATTCCCGTCTTGCCCCTCCCTCGCCCGCGTTGGCCGGATCTGAAGGTGAATCATGGATCCCTAAGTGTCGGTTATATAGCAAGATCTTGTTGATTTCAGCCATCATCATGAACCATGCATGATATGAACCATGGAGGTCCGTTCACGTTGCTTGTGTTGTGTACCATTGATCCGTGTATAGAAGGGAAGATACTATTGATAATAATTATTAGGGATACATACATGACAGTGTATCCGGATGGAAGTTAGATGGAGCCCATTTAATATTAGGCTCTTAACCATGGGTGGAGTCATGGTTTGCATGGCTACCGCAATTTGCATTGGCTGAATACTATATAGGGAGTCAATAAGTATGTTCCGTTTCATCTTAGTTTCACTAGTAAAGCTATTTTCTTTGAGGTTCCAGCTTTACGAGTGACATTTTCGGTGAAAATAAGTTTTATATCTACTCCATTTGGTAAAAACAGCTCCACATGAAACACCAAACCAATAAAATAACTATAATGCCCGTTGCTTTCATTTTTTCTTATTTTTCTTGCCTTCTTTTTAGTGAGAACATTTTTTCCTCCATCTTCTTTCTACAGCATCCGCACATCCTAGAAGCATTCTGTAACAGAACCGCCTAAATCATATGGTCCACAGGCACCTGTCATTGTCACTAATGACCTCTGACAGCCGGGCCCGTGCCCCAAATGACCTAGAAGACTCTGCCGGGCTACATCAGTACCCGTTTCTCCGACAAGATCTCATTGCGAAGCCATTACATGATTACATCATTTCATAATAAAATACATCAGAGTAAAAGTGCGGAAAGATTACATAGTACTTAGATTACAAACCAGTTGTCCAAATAGAATTTAAGTGCAGTTATTACAAACCATAGATAGATAGCAGTAGCAGTAGAGTAGTTAGATACAATACACTTAGATAATGATAATAAGAACACTGTCCAAGGGTTAAGCTTAACTCATCGTCACTTCCTTCCTCAATGACTGTCATGCAGCAGGGGTTAAGGCAAATCTGCCGCGGCTGTTCTTCTGCAACAAGGGTTAACAAACTCTGAGTACTGAGGTACTCCGCAAGACTTACTCGACTAAAAAAAATGGGGAGAACACTCAGGAATGCAGGCTGAGGGGAGTCAAGGTAAGGCTTTAGCAAGAGTCATAGTATTTTGCAGAAAAGCAATACTATTCTTGAATCCTACTTTCCATATTTTAACTTAACATTATTTTAGTCAAGAATCATCAATCTCCGTTATCTCACATGTATTCTTTCAATTTCAATTACTTATTCATTCTCAAAAACATCCTAATTCCGAATCACTCTTCGTTGAATGGTCGAAGGATCAAGTCTCCATAACCGAGGAGCAACGACGATTCGAATTGATTAATACCCAGCTGGGGATCCCTATCCACACTGCATATGTAGCATCTAAGCTTGCATATGCCAACCCCGTCTACCACGGCTTTTCCAAAACCTGAACCGGTCCTGCGTCACCCGAGAGCACAGTACCCCTCTCCAAATCCAGCACGCCGGCCACGAGGGTACTGTTGACATCTACTAACGTCGCCAAATATAACTATATAACTTTTAATACTAGAGACGAGATTATAGATGTATGGTAATTAACTGGTCATTAGCAACTAGCCACTTGTCTATCACCAACATTCTTATGCAAGAACTAGGTTGTCATCCCTAATTATATATGCTAAGAATAAATAAAGGTTCCATATATTGTTTTAATTGCTGGGACACTTGTCCATCTTTTACTCCCTTTTCTTCTCTCTTTTTTTTCAATTCTTTTGCATAGCCACATGCATCCTTTGAATATAAATAATTTGAGAGATAATGATAAGAACTTAGAGCAATTAAATAGGGGCTGTCCTATAGGGTATATTTTTGGGTGTTTTCTCCCAGTGTAGGAGAAAAACATTTTTATGATGAACATAGATGAAAGTGGAAATGGTTGCGATTACTCCAGGATAGGAATAATGCATATATGGCTGGAGTGTTTAAGTGATCTTGGTTTTAAAAGCATGACAAGACTCTCATGAGGTATACAACAAAGGTTGACTGAACTCTATGCAAAGGTTTTCCTATCTAAATGTATCATATATGGTTTTGGTAGGAATTCACACTTTGTCATACAAGATCTCATCATGTAGATTTTAAGTTTTCCAAATAAATCTCCAGAACTTAGTAATGCTAGGAATAAGATAAATAGCAGCTCAACCTTCATGAATCATATAAATCAATCACCTAGACTTAGCTCAAACATATGCCTCCACAAGTTTCAGGTTCAGAGTAAATTCTCAAATTAAAACAACAATATCCAAAACTCGGGAGAATTTAAGGTTGACAACTAGGTACTTGAAAGGTATGACAACAGTGCAACTATTCATCATCTCTAAGACAAAATTTTAGTGTTCATCAATTGTAATTGATTCTAGCCTAGACTGACTCCGAACATATTCTAATATATAGCTAAGTGTTTATTTAGTTTTAATGATTATACATCTTTCTAGTTGTTTTGGATTGGACTAAAAAAAGGACTCTATGATTTGTGGACCTTCATGTGCCCATATATTTTTGGTATTTTATGACTATATAAAATAGACTCAATAATCGACTAGGTATAATTACCTGATAACTAGGGGATGCTCCTCCCCCAAGCTAGATGTTTGCAATACTTGGTGTTGAATGATCTTTAGAGTGAGCTAGCCAGTAGTAGTCCTAGTGGGTGCCACTGATAGACTCTCTCCTTAGTCATAATATTGTTCCTGCATAATTATACTCCAACAAGAAAATCAAAACTCGAGGCTTGAATTTAACAAGGGGTTAGCGGTCAGCCAATGAGCAATTGATTATTCTATGGGTTGATTTTAATTGGCAGATTCTACTAGGATTCTAATAGGATTCTCTTTTTAGGGTTTTCTATTTTTCTTATGCAGTAATCAAATATGTATGCATGCTACATTTTTATGCCACCACGGAGAAGATTTATTCTCATGGGGCTTAAGATTTTCATAATGCAATAAAATAAATACAGATGCTATTATCATTTAATAATATATTTTTTTATGCCGCCACAGTAAATATTCCTACAGGGTTTACCATAAGTTTATTCACATGGGTGAAAGCCCATGTTTGGTTTTGGGTAATTGATGAAACCTAGTTTGCTAACGATTGCTCTAAGTGTTTCATGAGAATTGATTAGCAAATGGCAAGATGGAGCAAAGGACCGGGTCGGTGGAGGTCACAAGTGAAGGGCAATGACGGCGTCCATGAAAATGGTGTAAGTCCATCAACAAAGGAGAAAGCCCTATTGACGGCATCCATGCAAATGGTATAAGTCCATCATCATATGTGTCCACAAGGGCCATCAAGAGATGAGAAGGAAGTTGATAAGAAACCGGGAGCTCAAGGCAAAGGTATAACCAATAGGAGCTCTTTTGGTTTTGGTGATCAAGACTCCATAGAGGGAGTGATCACATTTAGGATAGATAGCCGTACTATCAAGAGGGGCGAAATCGTTGTTGAAATATGGTTATCAAGTGCCACTAGGTGTTCATGATCATTGCATATGCATATAGATGCTAGTGACACTAACTTGACCCGTGGAAAACTCTTTGAAAAAGGCTAACACACGTGCACCTAAGTGAGAGACACTTTGGAGTGTTAGTGACTTAAGAAACGGGGTGAAGTTCGAGGGTTAGAGAGGGTTTGGTCTTCTCTTCCTCCTGCCGAGCTTGCGAGGCAGGATTCGGCGAATTTCGGAAACGTTACAATAGAAAAAGTGGCGTCGGACTCTAACTTGACTGAGCGTCGGACCATTGTCTTCGGTCCGACGGCTAACCCCTTCAGCAAGCGTCGGACGCTTGATTTTGGAGCGTCGGACCATTGTCCTCAGGGTCCGACGGTACAGAGCCGCAGCAGGTCGACACGTGGCGAGTTCTGAGAGCGTCGGACTCTCGGCGTTAGTCCGACGGTGAGCGTCGGACCATCGTCCGACGGTTTTCAGGGCTCGGGGAGCTCTCTGGAAACGTCGGACGGCCGCGTTCGTTAGTCCGACGGCTCCGTCTGACTGAGTCCGACGGTGGTCGGCTGAGGGCGTCGGACCGGTTGATTTAGTCCGACGTTCGTCCGTCCGACGGTCGTTTTGGCGCGAGGAAATAGCCGTTGTGATCCAACGTTCGACTTCAAACGGCTAGTGACACGTGGCGTTCATCCGAGGCGTCGGACCGTGCGGATTAGTCCGACGCTCGGGCCGTCGGACAGTCCGACGGTACGCAGTGAACTCTAAACGGCTAGTTCTTTGTGTGTGGCTTATAAATAGCGACTTGGCCGGTTTGGGGAGGATCTCTTGGCACTCCTAAACATCATAACATACTTGTGAGCCTTCCCACTCCACTCTCACTCATCCTACTTGATTGTGTCCATCATTTGGTGAGTTTGGAGAGCATCAAGTGCATTGCATTGATTGAGATCATCTAGAGGCACTTGGTAGTGGTATTTCGCAGCGGTTTCTCTTGTTACTCTTGGAGTTTGCCGACTCCTAGACGGCTTGGAGCTGCGAGGATCGTTGAGGGGAGTTGGTGATTGTCTCCGCCTCCGATCGGTGAAGTTGTGAGGGGTTCTTGAGCCTATCCCCGCGGGAGATCGCGAAAGGCATCTTTAGTGGATTGCTCGTAGCTTGGTGGATCCCCATCTTGTGTTGGTAGTGCGGCACCCTTGAGAAGGGTTTGGCGTGTGATGCCAATTAGCGCGTGAACCTCCAAGTGGGTGTATCGCTACAACGAGGACTAGCTTGACGGCAAGCAAGTGAACCTCGGTAAAAAATCTTGTGTCATCTCTCTACCGAGGATTTCCCTTATATGTGATTGATTGGTTATATTGGACTTCATATCTTCTCTTCACCGGCGGTATTGAAATCACCTTTACTCTTTACATTTGTGTACTTCACTCTTGTGTAGCTTGTTAGTTAGTTGCTCACTTAAGAGTAGTGTAAAGTAGTAACATAGCCTTTGAGTGTGAACTAGAGATCATAGTGTAGTATACTTGTCTAGGTGGCTTGCATAGCATAGTTTAGAGCTAGTGTTTTGCAAAGCTTGCTATTGTTACTAATCGGCTTGTTAAGTGTTGTTTGTAGATTTTTATAGGCTATTCACCCCCCTCTAGCCATTTAGGACCTTTCAAGTGGTATCGGAGCCGAGGCACCGTTGATTTGAGGCTTAACAACCTACGGTGTAAAAATGGCTCAACTCAATATTCACATCAACAACACCAAGAAGCCACCCCAATTTGATGGCACAAATTATGCATATTGGAAGAGCAAGATGACCTCACACATCAAGTCAATCAATAGAGAGGTTTGGAGGGTTGTGGAGACCAAGATTGAAATTGCCGATGCGGCAAACCCCACAACCGCCGAAGAAAGATTGCTTCAACTCAATGACATTGCGGTTTGTGCTATTCATGAGGCCGTAGATGAAAAAGTGTTTGAGCAAATCAAGAACATTGAGAGTGCTCATGAAGCTTGGAAGAAGCTTGAGGAATCATATGAGGGCACCAAGGGTGTAAAGGCCGCCAAAGCATACATCTTGAAGGACAAGTTTGCAAGTTTCAAGATGAAGGATGATGAAACCGTGCCGGAGATGTTCCATAGATTGCAAGTCATTGTGAATGATCTCAAAGCCGTGGATGAAGAGGTGAAAGATAGTGACTTCTCCATGAAGTTCTTGAAGAGCTTGCCCAAGCGGTTTGCCACATTGATCACGGTCTTGGTGAAGACAACATTGAGTGAATTGACTCCAAATCAAGTGCTAGCGGAGGTGATGACCGATGATGCTTATAGAGATGATGATGATAAAGAAGAGTTGATCAATAAGAAGAAGAAAGAAAAAGATGAAGACTCCAAAGATGAGAAGAAGAAGAGTGTGGCATTCAAAGCCACATCCTCATCAAAGGGCAAGAGCAAGGCCAAAGAAGAGTCAAGTGAAGATCCCTCTAGCACAAGTGAAAGTGATGAAGAAATGGCCCTTCTAGTAAGAAGATTTGGCAAGTTCATGAAGAAGAAGGGCTACCGGGCAAGAAGAAAGAAGAATGCAAGAAGATTTGATGGCCCAAGAAGATGCTTCAATTGTGGAAGCAAAGATCACTTGGTAGCCGATTGCCCACACTCAAGTGAAGATGATCACAAGGGCAAAAAGAAGAACAAGCATGAGAAGAAGGAGAAGAAAGAGAAGAAGGAATCTTCATACAAGAAGAAGAAGAACTATTCTCATGTGGTGACATGGGATAGTGATGCCTCTTCAAGTGATGAAGAGAGTGATGATGATAAGAAGAGCAAGAGGAAGGCACATGCAAGCATTGCCATTCATGACAAGCCTTCCATCTTCGACACTCCTTCTTGCTTCATGGCCAAGGGCTCTAAGGTATCATCCGACACCGAATCTAGTGATGATGATAGTGATGATGACCTAACAAAAGAAGAATTAATTGAAATGCTTGATGATGCACGTATTCATTTTGATAAACTTAGAAAGGAATGCAAGGGCTTGCGCAAGGATAAACAATCCATTGAGCAAGAACTTGTGGAACTTAGAGCATCTTATGAGAGTCTAAAGGAAGACCATAAGAAGCTCCTAAAGGTTCACACTAAGCTTGATGAAGCTCATTCTTCTCTAATTGAGCAAAATGAAGACTTGCAACAACAAGTGCAAAAGAAAGAAACTAAAACTTGCAACATAGGTGTAACATGTGACATATCTTGTGAACCTATTGTTGTTACTACTAACCCTTCTTGTAGCACTTCCACTACTACCTCACCCACTAGTGACCCTTCACTAGTAGTTGAGAACAAGAACCTAAAGGAGGAGGTTAAAAAGCTTAATCACTCCTTAGCTAAGGCTTATGGTGGTGAGGACCGCTTGCTTATGTGCTTGGGTAGCCAAAGGGCATCTCTCCACAAAGAGGGATTGGGCTATACCCCCAAGAAAGGCAAAACCGCCTTTGCTCCTCACAAGACTTGTTTTGTGAAGAGAAATGGCCGGTATTGCACAAAATGCAAGCAAGTTGGTCACTTAGAGCAAGATTGCAAAAACAAGAAATCCAATGCTTATGTATCCTCAATTAAGTTTGATTCTTGCTACGTTCTCACAAAGGGCTCAAATGGTGTGAAGGCTAAGTTTGTTGGTACATCCATGTTGGGTCCAAAGAAGAAGACCATTTGGGTACCAAAGAGCTTAGTCACTAACCTTCAAGGACCCAAGCAAGTTTGGGTACCTAAAAGGAATTGATCTCTTTTTGTAGGTCAATTACAAAGCCGGAGGGAGGCATTGGGTGCTTGATAGTGGATGCACTCAACATATGACGGGTGATTCTAGTATGTTTGGCTCTCTCAACACAAGTGCAAATAGTGGCTATGATGCAATCACATTTGGTGACAACAAGAAAGGGAAAGTGAGAGGACTTGGTAAAATTGCTATCTCCAATGATATGTCTATCTCAAATGTGTTGCTAGTTGAAAGTTTGAATTTCAATTTACTCTCGGTTGCACAACTTTGTGATCTTGGTTTCAAGTGCATATTTGGGGTTGATGATGTTGAAATTGTTAGTGTTGATGGCTCAAATTTAATATTCAAAGGGTTTAGATATGACAACTTATATCTTGTGGATTTCAATGCTAGTGAAACTCAATTGTCAACTTGTTTGATCACTAAGTCAAGTTTGGGTTGGTTATGGCATAGAAGGCTTGGTCATGTTGGGATGAAACAATTGAACAAACTAGTGAAGCATGATCTAGTTAGAGGCTTGAAAGATGTCACTTTTGAGAAAGATAAGCTTTGTAGTTCATGTCAAGCCGGCAAACAAGTTGGAAACACACATCCTAAGAAGAGCATGATGAGTACTAGTAAAGCTTTTGAGCTCTTGCATATGGACTTATTTGGACCAACCACATATACTAGCATTGGAGGGAGCAAGTATGGATTTGTGATTGTGGATGACTATACTAGATATACATGGGTATTCTTTCTAGTTGACAAGAGTGAAGTGTATGATCTATTCAAATCTTTTGTCAAGAGAAGCCAAAATGAGTTTGAAACAACCATCAAGAAAGTTAGAAGTGATAATGGTAGTGAATTCAAGAACACCAAGATTGAAGAATTGTGTGATGAGTATGGTATTGGACATCAATTCTCACCCAAGTATACACCACAATCAAATGGCATTGTTGAAAGAAAGAATAGAACCTTGATAGATATGGCAAGATCAATGCTAAGTGAATACAATGTTAGTCATTCCTTTTGGGCCGAAGCAATCAACACCGCCTGCTACTACATCAACCGCTTATATTGCCATGGTATGCTTGCAAAGACTCCTTATGAGCTATTGAATGGTAGAAAGCCCAACATTGCATATTTTCGGGTTTTTGGTTGCAAATGCTACATTCTCAAGAAAGGCACAAGATTGAGCAAGTTTGAAAAGAAATGTGATGAAGGTTTCTTACTTGGCTATTCAACCACAAGCAAGGCATATAGAGTTTGGAATTTGGCTAGTGGTACTCTTGAGGAGGTACATGATGTTGAATTTGATGAAACCCAAGGCTCTCAAGATGAAGTTGAAAATCTTAGTGACGTGAGAGGCAATGACTTGGCAAATGCAATAAAAAATATGGATATTGGTGATATTAGGCCAAGGCAAGTCAATGAAGATGAAGATGATGGTGCAATTCATACTAGTATGCAAGTTGAAAATGAAGCAAGTGCAAGTGACTCACAAGATCAATCTCAAGTGCAAGATCAATAAGCTAGTTCATCTCAATCCAATGATCAAGTTCCTATTCTCCAACCGGTCTCTATTGCAAGGGATCATCCTTTGGATCAAATCATTGGTGGTATTCAAAGTGGAGTTCAAACTAGAGCAAGACTAGCTCAAATTTGTGAGCATTTCTCATTTGTGTCAACCATAGAGCCAACCAAGATTGAGGACGCATTGAAAGATGTTGATTGGGTTAATGCTATGCATGAAGAGCTCAACAATTTCACAAGAAATCAAGTTTGGAAACTAGTGGAAAGATCAAAGAAACACAATGTGATTGGAACCAAATGGGTCTTTAGAAACAAGCAAGATCAAGATGGCATAGTAATAAGGAACAAAGCTAGATTGGTTGCACAAGGTTATACTCAAGTTGAAGGTCTTGATTTTGGAGAAACCTATGCACCGGTTGCTAGATTGGAGGCCATTAGAATCTTATTAGCCTATGCTTGTGCCCACAACATCAAGTTATATCAAATGGATGTCAAGAGTGCATTTCTCAATGGGTACATCAATGAGTTGGTTTATGTAGAACAACCTCCCGGATTTGAAGATGTGAAGAAGCCCAACCATGTATACAAGCTAAGAAAGGCATTGTATGGTTTGAAGCAAGCACCTAGAGCATGGTATGAGAGATTGAGAGATTTCTTGCTCTCAAAAGGGTTCAAAATGGGAAAGGTTGATACAACTCTCTTCACTAAGAAGCTTGGAAATGATTTATTTGTGTTACAAATATATGTGGATGATATCATCTTTGGATCAACAAATCAAGATTTTTGTGAAGAATTTGGAAATATGATGGCAAGTGAGTTTGAAATGTCCATGATTGGTGAGCTTAGCTACTTCCTTGGTCTTCAAGTTAAGCAAATGAAGAATGGTACATTTGTAAGTCAAGGAAAGTACATAAGGGACATGGTGAAGAAATTTGGATTGGAACATGCAAAGCCCATGAATACTCCTATGGCAACTAATGGGCATTTGGACTTGGATGATAGTGGCAAAATGGTAGATCAAAAGCTATATAGATCAATGATTGGAAGTCTCCTTTATGTGACCGCATCTCGACCGGATGTCATGTTTAGTGTGTGCATGTGTGCAAGATTTCAAGCCTCACCAAGAGAAAGTCATTTGAAAGCCGCAAAGAGAATATTGAGGTATTTGAAGGGCACACAAGATGTTGGGTTGTGGTATCCTAAGGGGTCCAATTTTGAGCTTATTGGATATTCGGACTCCGACTATGCCGGTTGCAAAGTGGATAGAAAGAGCACTAGTGGAACTTGTCAATTGCTTGGAAGGTCACTTGTATCATGGTCTTCAAAGAAGCAAAATAGTGTTGCTCTCTCAACGGCCGAAGCGGAGTACATTAGTGCCGGAAGTTGTTGTGCACAATTGCTTTGGATGAAGGCAACCTTGAGTGATTTTGGATTGAAATATAAGAAAGTGCCTTTGCTTTGTGACAATGAGAGTGCTATCAAGCTAACCAACAACCCCGTGCAACATTCAAGAACAAAGCACATTGACATAAGGCATCACTTCATTAGAGATCACCAAATCAAAGGGGACATTGCAATTGAAAGTGTTGGCACCGAAGATCAATTAGCGGATATCTTTACCAAGCCACTTGATGAGTCAAGATTTTGCAAATTGAGAAATGAGCTAAACATACTAGACTACTCCAACATGAAGTGAAACGCATCCTACATTATATGACATGCCTCTCCTTCGACTAAAGCAAGGTAAAATTGGTTGACATGGCATTCATACTTTGATAAGGATTTGTCTAGTTCATGTAGACATGAAATGCATCTTATAGGCTCATTCATGAAAAAAAATCAAATGCTTTCATGTATATATGGTACCACTTTTGTTCTTTATGCTTGTATGATCAAGTGGTAGCATATGACATATTGATGGGCTTGCAAACCTAGTGTTGAATCTAGAACATGAGCTCATGATGTGTAACTTAACATGGTCAAGATAACCCTACAAGTAAGGTGTGAAGAAGCTTGTCCTTGGATCAAACTTAGTTACATATTCTAGGCAAGTAATCTAGATTGAACCAATGTGAAAATGAACTAAACCCCATTTATTGACTTGATATTCCCATAGTTTGTACCATTTTTGGTGATTGTTGACAAGGGGGAGAAGAAAGTCACAAAGATAAGAAAGGAAAGGGGTCAATTAAAAATTTGAAAGCACACATGTAGGGGGAGCAAGCTCATGAATAAGTTGTTGCATTTGTGTATGCATTAACATATGAAATGTTGCATTGTCAAAACTTCAATTCCTATACTTGTTTGAATTGATGAAATGATTAGAAATAGGATTTGAATGGTGATTTGACAAACTAGCATGCATAAGACTTATACATCATACAAAGTACCTCTTTTACTTAAATGATGATCTCACGAGGTATTTTGAGTTTGTGATGCATGACTAGCAAACAATGGTGCTAAGGATGGTATATTTCCGCAACTCCGATGGTATCACGCTTCAAAGGTCCATTCTATATACCTTAGCATCATTTGATAGTAGTAGCTCACCCAAACTTTCAAATTCATGCATATGTGAAAAATTGAACCAAACACAAGGAATCACATATGTAGGGGGAGCTAATACTACCAAAGTGCAAACTTGGTTTTCATTTCATATCTTTGTGAAGGTTGTCATCAATTACCAAAAAGGGGGAGATTGAAAGCCCATGTTTGGTTTTGGGTAATTGATGAAACCTAGTTTGCTAACGATTGCTCTAAGTGTTTCATGAGAATTGATTAGCAAATGGCAAGATGGAGCAAAGGACCGGGTCGGTGGAGGTCACAAGTGAAGGGCAATGACGGCGTCCATGAAAATGGTGTAAGTCCATCAACAAAGGAGAAAGCCCTATTGATGGCATCCATGCAAATGGTATAAGTCCATCATCATATGTGTCCACAAGGGCCATCAAGAGATGAGAAGGAAGTTGATAAGAAACCGGGAGCTCAAGGCAAAGGTATAACCAATAGGAGCTCTTTTGGTTTTGGTGATCAAGACTCCATAGAGGGAGTGATCACATTTAGGATAGATAGCCGTACTATCAAGAGGGGCGAAATCGTTGTTGAAATATGGTTATCAAGTGCCACTAGGTGTTCATGATCATTGCATATGCATATAGATGCTAGTGACACTAACTTGACCCGTGGAAAACTCTTTGAAAAAGGCTAACACACGTGCACCTAAGTGAGAGACACTTTGGAGTGTTAGTGACTTAAGAAACGGGGTGAAGTTCGAGGGTTAGAGAGGGTTTGGTCTTCTCTTCCTCCTGCCGAGCTTGCGAGGCAGGATTCGGCGAATTTCGGAAACGTTACAATAGAAAAAGTGGCGTCGGACTCTAACTTGACTGAGCGTCGGACCATTGTCTTCGGTCCGACGGCTAACCCCTTCAGCAAGCGTCGGACGCTTGATTTTGGAGCGTCGGACCATTGTCCTCAGGGTCCGACGGTACAGAGCCGCAGCAGGTCGACACGTGGCGAGTTCTGAGAGCGTCGGACTCTCGGCGTTAGTCCGACGGTGAGCGTCGGACCATCGTCCGACGGTTTTCAGGGCTCGGGGAGCTCTCTGGAAACGTCGGACGGCCGCGTTCGTTAGTCCGACGGCTCCGTCTGACTGAGTCCGACGGTGGTCGGCTGAGGGCGTCGGACCGGTTGATTTAGTCCGACGTTCGTCCGTCCGACGGTCGTTTTGGCGCGAGGAAATAGCCGTTGTGATCCAACGTTCGACTTCAAACGGCTAGTGACACGTGGCGTTCATCCGAGGCGTTGGACCGTGCGGATTAGTCCGACGCTCGGGCCGTCGGACAGTCCGACGGTACGCAGTGAACTCTAAACGGCTAGTTCTTTGTGTGTGGCTTATAAATAGCGACTTGGCCGGTTTGGGGAGGATCTCTTGGCACTCCTAAACATCATAACATACTTGTGAGCCTTCCCACTCCACTCTCACTCATCCTACTTGATTGTGTCCATCATTTGGTGAGTTTGGAGAGCATCAAGTGCATTGCATTGATTGAGATCATCTAGTGGCACTTGGTAGTGGTATTTCGCAGCGGTTTCTCTTGTTACTCTTGGAGTTTGCCGACTCCTAGACGGCTTGGAGCTGCGAGGATCGTTGAGGGGAGTTGGTGATTGTCTCCGCCTCCGATCGGTGAAGTTGTGAGGGGTTCTTGAGCCTATCCCCGCGGGAGATCGCGAAAGGCATCTTTAGTGGATTGCTCGTAGCTTGGTGGATCCCCATCTTGTGTTGGTAGTGCGGCACCCTTGAGAAGGGTTTGGCGTGTGATGCCAATTAGCGCGTGAACCTCCAAGTGGGTGTATCGCTACAACGAGGACTAGCTTGACGGCAAGCAAGTGAACCTCGGTAAAAAATCTTGTGTCATCTCTCTACCGAGGATTTCCCTTATATGTGATTGATTGGTTATATTGGACTTCATATCTTCTCTTCACCGGCGGTATTGAAATCACCTTTACTCTTTACATTTGTGTACTTCACTCTTGTGTAGCTTGTTAGTTAGTTGCTCACTTAAGAGTAGTGTAAAGTAGTAACATAGCCTTTGAGTGTGAACTAGAGATCATAGTGTAGTATACTTGTCTAGGTGGCTTGCATAGCATAGTTTAGAGCTAGTGTTTTGCAAAGCTTGCTATTGTTACTAATCGGCTTGTTAAGTGTTGTTTGTAGATTTTTATAGGCTATTCACCCCCCCTCTAGCCATTTAGGACCTTTCAATGGGGCTTTAGTATTTATGATGCAGTAAATAAAGCAGTAATTATTTTTGATGTTTTATATTTGATATGCAAAAGTGATTATACTAATAAATGTGTTAAAGAAAAATTACTAATGCATGCTAACTTAATTAGATAACTACCATTCTAACCTTATGGCTAGAGTACGGAATTTAAAGTCTACTGACAGGACTTAGATAGAGGAGAGTACTTACTTAGCAGGTTCATCATCTGAGGTTACCTCAGTCAATTCCCCATTTTGCAGTGGTGTAGTAGGTGCTTCTTCTTTCCCCTTCCATCTTATTTCTGTCTTTTCTGCTTCTCTCTTTTCTAACTTCAGCTCTTCCTTGTTACATTCCTTCAGGTATGCTTCTCTTGACTCTTCATCTTTCTTCATCCATTCTTCTAATTGTGTGTGGATCTCTTCCTTCTCTACCTTAGCAATCTGATCCATTCTTTCAGCTTCCGCTTCCTACTCACTCCAGCGTGGTGCTTGTACGACTTCCTTTTTCTCCTTGTAGCAGTCTTCATACTTCACAATCTTGTCAGGGAATTCCTCAAATCCACTGTGAGGCTGAGCAGCCTGACGGCGGGCTTGGCGTCTTCTCCTGTTGTGTTGCTTCCTGATCTGCTCATGGTTAACAAGTGTTCTAAATTGATAGCAAACCTTTCCCGTGGGTAGGTTGAAGAGGATCTGTCCAGACCCGATGTATATAATAGCATTGGCAGTGTAGAGGAATGGTCTTCCCAAAAGAATAGGTGATTCATCATCTCCCTACATGTCAAGAACTAGAAAATCTGTTGGTATATATTTATCTTGAATTCTTACCATAACGTCCTTAACCATGCCTTCAGGGAATTTTAGTGATTGGTCTGTCATTTGCAACTGAATATATGTTGGGTATAGAGGTAAATAATTAAATAAATCATCATATACCTGTTTGGATATTACGTTGATGCCTGATCCAGTGTCGCAGACGGTTTCAGCAAAAGTGGTGTCTCTGATTGTGCATTCAATGATTGGTACACCTGAGTCACCTTTCTTTGTTGGAAATGGTTGGGGGAGCATATGATCATTTTCTGTGTTAAGAGCAGTGATTAGTTGAGCAGTTTCTTCAGGTACATGCTGGGGCTTGTTCTTCCTCCATCTTCTATTGTTCTTCTTCTTGGGTGCTGGTTGTCGTTGCTCTTCTTGTTGATGGAATTGCTTCGGGACTGCAGGAGTCTTTAAGATGCGGTTCTTGAACGAGAATCTCTCTTTCTTGTCCTTGATGGAGAGGACAATCTTGGCATATTCTGCATAGATGATGGCTTTGGTTGTGCATAAGAATGGTCATCCCAAGATAATGGGTGCCTTCTCATCTCCTCCTGTCTCTATGATCACGAAGTCAACTGGGACATATGATTGACCCACTCCGATGACAGCTTCTTCTAGCACTCCCTTGGGGTAGCAAATGGACTGATCGGCAAGCTGTAAACGCATATATATGTACAACAACGGATCACCTAATATTTTCTCATAAATTACTTTGGGCATTATGTTGACACTTGCGCCAAAATCGCAGATAGCCTCTAGAAAATTGTGACATCCTATGGAGATAGGAATGACAGGTCTCCCAGGATCTCCCATCTTCTCAGGTAGTGAGTGATCAATCCACTGTATATCTATAGGCTCAATATGGTATTGGGTTGCATTGTGAATATCAACAAGGTTAACAGTTTCTAAATCTTTCGGCTGGCCCAGAATCTTACCTTTCTCAAATGGAGGGGCAGCAGCAGCTAGCTGAGCTAATTGTGATTCTAACATTTTATTAAAGCTGTGCTGATTCTTTATAGCAGAAGCAAAGGTATTGTTAGCACAAAAAGTGGCTCCTCGCACTCAACACACCAGCGAAGCCGGAAATGATTTTAAGAGCGTTGGACCTTCTCAGATCCAGCCAGCTTCAGTCCCGGTCCGAGAGCGTTGATGACTCCCAAGCGTGCCAGTCAATTTGACCTGCAATTGACAAGGAAAATATAATAATTAGTAACACAAGACGGAACTTGATGGTGTGTCCAGACAGTTCCAAATATACGGCTTCACGAGCCCTGTTTTTAGGCTATTGACTAAAGAGTCGATATCCGATTTGCATGAACCAATTCTATCATAGAATAGGCATTTCAACATTGTGCAATCGATTTACATGCATCAATAGAGGTTAGAAGTCGTATATTACAGAGTATAGCATAATCGATGCATACATGTCGGAAGTAGGAGATATCTGAACATGAAGCAGAGAGAAATCGGCTACTTAGCCGATTCGGCAAATACAAGTGACAAACGAGCTTATAGAATAGACAATGCTTTGACCTTCAAATTTATAAATTCAGTTCATCATTTACACCAGAGGGATCGAGCGGATCAAGATAGCCATTATGTAGAATATGACTTGAATCTATTGATTATTGAGTCTAAGCAATGTTTATCCTATTGCTCGAGTGCAACATGAACACAATCAAGATCTAGATCTACCGGCTAATGTAAACATACTCTATTTATTAATGCATAAACGTATAACAATTGTCATTCATTGATAGAATAGATTTATAATATATGAAGCCGATATAAAAAGATCAAGATTGGGCAAGTTTGGTGAATGTTGAATATAATTAAACAAATGAACTCAAAACATCACCGGTAACTTGATGAATCTAGCTAAGGTGCCAATTTAGCTAGAGCCAATACCTAATTCATGTGTGTTAACCAGATTAATATAAGCCTTCATCCACCGGATGACGCTGAACATAGATTAAACAGGAAGATAAACACGAATCGATAACTAACCCTTATTTGATTTAAACCCACGTCCACTGGATGACACTAAATTTATATCAAACAAGAATCAACCCTAATCTACCATGCTCCCTTGTCCACCGGATGACATTAAAGAAACAAAGCTTATCGAGGCATGACGGTACTTACAAGTAAGCTTGCGTCCGCCGGATGACACTCAGCCCGATCGAAGAACTCGCCGAGATCTACTTTACTCCTACTCCTAAGGGTTTGGGCCGGAGCCGAAAGGTGTGTTGTATTGATGTGTTATGTCCGTATTTATGTCCGTATTACAATGGCCGGGGGTTTATACTTATACCCTGGGCCGAAAAGATAGAGTCCTAATCGAATTACAACTCAAAGTATGGAAACTAACAAAAACTTTCTTACTTTAAAGGTAACTTGGAATCCAATCTTCCTCTTAAAAATCGGACTCCAAACGTGATCGCTTCCCGGCACCAAAGACCCATGCTGACGTCATAAATCGACTCTGTCTCTAACCGCGTCGTCTTCGCTTCGGCCCAACACTCGATCTGGGACCCAATCGGCTGTTCTCAGCTTTTCGTCTAACAGACTTTGCTCCGAAAACCGGCTATCCGCTTCCGGCATCGGCTATCCGCTCGTGGCATCTGTTATCTATTCTCGGTCTAGATTTTGGTGTAAACACATGCCCCCAATTTTGGGATAAACTGGTTTGATTCCAAAATTAGCACCGAGCCTCGATCAATCTCCATCCTCAAACCACAGCCAAAACCGCAGTCTCCCGCTCAGCACTCCAAAGCTGCGTAACAAACCGAAACCCTAACCACGAAATCCCCTGCTGCGCCTCCGGCCTCGATTCGCCGCCTCCAGAATCTGCGAGCGATGATGTCTCCTTCTGAAATTCCTGAGGTATGAATCTTGCCAATCCATTTTCCACTCCTGAATCTTCGCCCGATTGGTCACGTGTCGCCCATCATCCTCAGTATCTGAAGATCTTGATTCCGCTGAAGGATGCCCCAACCACCTTTTTCCAAGGCCCGATGGGCGATTCAAACCATGCAGAGTTCATCAGCCAAGAAACCAACCAGATCCCTCTCAGGGCATCATTAGTGGATACATCTTCATGGTCAAAGAATTCTTTCCGGAACTGGCCCAACATGCCCGTTGGGTGGAGAAACTGGTTTCGTCAAGTATTAAAGAAAAAGCGGACAGACTGGGAGCTACGCAACCTGAGCCAATGTCTTGACCTTTCGCTCTGCCAGATGAAGAAAAATGAACCCCTCATGATTGCTGCCAGCTACTTCTGGTCAAATTCCTTGAATGCCTTCGTATTTAGGGATGGGCCGATGACCATCACTCTGGGTGACATTCACATGCTCGCTAGCCTTCAGATCACTGGGACCTATCAGTTTTGGAACCTCCTCTCCATAGGTGAAATGCAATTCCCCAAGCTGAATGAATACAAAGGCTGGGCTGGCTACATCAAAACTCATCACCTGAGAACCCCCAGTATCAATGAAAAAGAGCACACAACATTTTTGATCTTGTGGCTAGAGAGATTTGTCTTCTGTGGCGCTTCTCTTGGACCAGCCTATCCCCACAAAGCACTTGCAGAGCAACTAGCTTCTGAAAATTTAATTCCTTTAGGGAAACTCTTGTTGGGAGCTGCCTACAGACTGATGAGCCTAGTAGCCGGCTATCTGCTGAAAGGTGAAGAAGTGCAGTGCATAACAGGCCCTTGGTAGCTAATTCAGTTATGGCTCAATCTCTATCTGCACAGAATGGTGAAATCAAACCTCAACAACCTCAGCTATCCTTCCATTGGTTATGCAGAGGATGAAATCCAGATCACTAGAGGGTGCCAAAGTTTTGGTGAAGCTACTTCAGCTATTACTATTGGCGTTTCTTAGCATCACTACTAAAGATAGACTATAAGTCCGTCCTTAGCAATGGTACTAGAAACGTAAGTTGACATTCCCAACCACCATTACTTCAGAAAGTTAACCCTTGGCCCTTAATAGCGCCGGCCTAGGTAATGCAGTCTGGTAATAGCAGTTAGAAGTGCTGGATTGGCCTTCCTAACCATCATTACTTACGATATGCAAAACTGTGACATGGCGCCGTGGGGTGCACAAAAATTACAATCCTTAAGTAATGGTAATTAGGTATGCCAATCATGATAGCTCAGTATAGATAAATCCGCAAGCGCACGGAACTATCATTGTAGCATTTCAACCCGTGAGTATTCAGGGGTGTCGTATTTATAATTTCCCGTAGGAGGGCAGGACGAATGCATCTATCTTTGGTATAAACATGATCACTTATTGAATGCATAGGTAGACATAGCATAGGCAGGGGTAAATCATAGTTCAAAGATAGTGGACACACATCTGAGCCGACCTCAAGGATAAAAGAGAAATAAAGAATAAAAGAATATATCTAATTGAGCAGGCATTGGTCATATATAACTATGCAAAGAACTGTTAGTAAACATATAACTAGCATGTCTAATATTAGTGACTAGGTCTAGGATGACAGGGAGATCCCCGCAGCTGGTCTGCCAGCTGATAGAGACTTTACGAACTCCTACCCAATATCCGAACGTGGGGGAGTGCTAGGGATGGACAGGGCTGTCACTACCTGCCCACCTACCCCTCTGCCCGTGGGATACTGGCATATTCGCCGATCTCCGCATACCCGAGCACCATGCTCATGTACTTGGAAACAACTCCTAGCCCCCTAGGACCCCACCCCTTCGGAGTGACAGGCTAGGCTAAGAGCAACCGAGAAGGCACGACGAACTGTCACCTCATCTCTAGTTCTTCCTCTATTCATACTAAGTCGATGAACGATGAAGAACAACGATGAACATATCGAGAACATAACACATAAAATATAGCTAGTTCATATATCATGATCATAACATGTCCAAGACTATACTCTAGTTCATATGCATTGCTATATAAATAAGATAAGAACTTGAACTTGGAAAAGAACTGCATTGTATTCATACCGAGGTGTTCCTTCTTCTCCCAAGGATACAAATTCTTCTTTCTAGCTCTTGCCTTGCTCTAATACTAAAACTAATCTAAAGAATACAAGTGAGAGGTGAGGTAAATGGCTCCAAATGATGGTGTGTGTTGGAGGGGAGCTCTCCCTCTCTTTTATAGTCCAACTAGGGCGGTTTGGGCGTTCTAAGTATGGAAGGAGGTGAAACTGCCATTGCCAAACCGCCATGAGCACCACCTAAGGAGGATGGGCCCGGGAGGACCCACCAGGGGGCGGCCGCCCCCGGGGGCGGTCGGTCCCTGGGGAGCGCCATCTGGCCACCGCCTTCGAGTGGTCGGTTCCTCTGTGGGCCTGGGCCTCCCCCGTGGTTGCGAATGGATTTGGTTCATTGTCTAATTTGGGCTTTCTCATTTTCTTAGTTTCCGCCTTCTTTGAATACGCTTTCTGGAAGTGCGCTTTCCTTGAGATTTCCATGCATTTCCATGTGCTATCCTTATAAGTTAGGTACACAACAAAACTCGTGGAAAGATTAGATAAAGCCCTATTCTCTATTTGTTTTAGTATTAAAATAATGTTATATTTATGTTGCTAAGGACCGCCAACAACTACCATTAATGCTAACCGAGGCCACTTGCTTGAGAGATTTTACAGAGGCTTGGGACCAGGCGTCTCGAATTGGTTCCCCTATGAAGAAGATGAAGAATTTCCAATGCCTTACAGCTTCAAGTTTACCACTGGGTGTCCTGATGAAGGAGTCATTGAAATCTTTAACACTATTATCAAGCCCTGCATATTGTCACTTGATTTCAAGCACCTTCGTGGCACTAGCAGCAATGAGCCCAGCTGGCCTTCTTATAAATTTTATCACCCAAACATGGCAGCAAGGCAACTAGACTTCAGGCAACTACCCCCCAAGCTCCCATTCTCACACCTCCTGAGGCCTAGAGATGAAATTACTGCAATGCTAGAGGCTGACAGGGTTTTCAAATTGGGGACAGACCTGCCACGCTATACAGTAAAAAAATGGAGTCAAATTCCAATGACTCATGAACATTTTGATAATTGGTGGTAGCAATGGCATGCTCATCTTTTCTGTCAAAGCATTCACGACAGATGCAAGGCTCTGGACCCAAGCTTCCACTCTGAATCAGCAGTAAGTATTGCCAATCGATTTCATCTAAACCGGCTATCAGCTATTTTCTAACATCTGTTGTCACAGGACCCAGAGTCTGACCCACCAGAGCAAGTCGACTATTATCCCCCTTGTCCAACTGTAAGGTTAGGTTCTCAAGCTCCATCACTGAAGAAACTGATGAAAGCTCCTGCCGATATAACAACTGCTCCAGCCCCAAAAAGGAAAACTTCATCTGGTCTTCAGAAAGCAATAACCAAGAAACCAAGAACCAAGAAGAAAACTGTCCATGTACCTGAATCTTTTGAAACATTCCTGCATTAGTTGCCTTGCCTAACTGAACCGGTTAACCACTAGGTGAACACCCAGCCGATTCAAGCATCGATCGAGGGAACTCAAATTGAAAACCAATCAGAAATCACAGGTCATCAGGACATTGCTGTAGGCTCTTCAATCATGGTTGAAATCGCCAACATCCAGTAAGAAGCAACAAAAACCCAGGTATTTGCTGAAAACACAGTCGATGGTCAAACTTGTAAGCACACAATCTTACCTCTCTGGGCATTCCTGTCCTCTTCAAAAATACAGCTGAACAACCCTTCCTCTGAAGATACGTGGAGTCAACTTGAAAAAGAAAAGACACCACCCTCTGAACAACCAGGTGAGGCAATTCGGCTGTTAACACCATTGTGCTTTCGCTGTATCACTCATCTTTCATTCTTGCAGAGCCCCAATCAATCACAGAGACCACCAGGGCTGTTTCATCCACTGCTGAGAAGCAAGCAGCTCTGGAGACACAATTAGAAACTTCACTAGTTCCTCCTACATCATACTCTGGCAAGGTAAAGTACTTCCTTCGACTAATCAATTTGATCGCCTCTCGTACTGTCATCCTTCTGATAAATTCGAACGCACATGTAGGTACAGCAAATCCCATCTTCTAGCTACTCCTTTGACCTGGAAGAGTGCTGTGACAAGGAGGAACTCAGCTCCAAATCTCTGGTATTATCAGAGCCAGATTTTAGCAATCGGCTATGCGAGCTCCTGCCTTGGCTGGAGGGAAATTTAATCGATCTAGCCCTGAACTCCGAGCCGATTAATCAGGCCATCCAATTGATTCAGCAACAAAATCTCTCAGTAGCCCTCAATCCTCTAAAACAGCTCACTAAACTCAAGAAAGCAGCTCCAAGGATCACATCCGCTCATGCAAACTTGACAAAACTTGAACAACAGAAAAGCAATAGACTGATCAACAAACAAGAGGCCAGTGTACTAGCCAATCAAGTCAAATCACTGAAAACTTCCATCAACACAGCTGAATCAGAACTAGAAACATTGAAAGTTAGGCGCGAGCAGCTGATGAAAGAGCTTGAAGAAATCAACCTGGCCATCACTCAACGCGAAATAAGAGTATCAACTAATCCTGTCGACATCACCTAGAAGAAAAAACAAGTGAGTGCCATGGTTGCTGAAGGCAGAATGCTCCACCAGCGTCTGAACTTTCTGACGGCAATATCTGACGAAGACAACGAATCGATATAGGCTAGCCAAGCTCTTCATGCTGAAGTTGTTTCTTCCATTTGGTCACTGTTGGCCTTGTAATTGTCCTTTATAAGGAACAAACTTGTCTTGCGTATAACAATATCAAGCGGTCTCACTTAGCCGTGAATTGGCTATTTTCATTTGCCTGTCGTTAGATCGGCTCAATAGGCAGATCCTATTGTTCCCAGAAACCGATCCAATAACCGATTTCGGTCGCCGATCAGAGCAGCCGATCGGGACGGTTGCCAATTAGAATATCCAATCGATACGCTCCGCCTTCCATACGCCGCGTCCGCACCGGATTCAAGAATCAAATCTTAACCCCAGCATAAAATCCGCCGCGTCGTCTCGCCTTTCGAGGGAACTGCCTCGATGCTTTCGTTTCATAAATAGACATAGGCCTGAACGACCAACCTCACACTCTATCAGTTTTACATCCGCTTGGCTCTTCTTCTCCGCCTCGTCCTCTCAGAACTAGCCCAAACAATCTGCAATCCAACTCGATGGCCGGCCATGGAGTTCGCGGCAAACGCCCGGCATCGGAACCCGCTGAGAGCGACGAGATCCTCCGGCGACTTCGCTCCTTAAGGTCGCAGGCCGACTTGCTGGAAACCTTCCTGAGGTAACACCACTGTTCATTTCTTGATGTATCTGATCCCAATCTAACCACCACTGTTCATGTAGCAATCAGCCAACTGCCAGCATTGGTGGCTCTGGAAACACCGCCAGATCTTCTCAAGCTGCCCCTGCGGCTGCTGGAGCCGCCCCTGCAGCAGGCGAAGACACGAGACCATCTCGCGTCCCGACGCGCTGGGCGACAAATCGGCAGCTGGCCGTCTACAGCAGGTAAGTCGATTCTCACGCATAGTGCTAGATCCTGGCTTTGAAATCTAACACACTTGTTCTTCCGCCATTCTTTCAGCCAGCAGCGGTCCCTTCACCTGCCTTCAGGAGCGCCGATAGGCGAGGCCTCCCGAGTGCGCCGCATCGCACCTCAGCCGATCCTTCAACAGGGTCCGGCTTCTAGCGCTGCCTCCCGGGAGGGGTCCAGCTCGGGGTCTTCCTCGGGCTCGGCCAACTCCTATACTGCAGACGACAGCCGCTGCTTCCACCACCAGATGGTGGAATACCGTAACCTCTACTCAGAGGCTACGAAGGAGAATGGCCGACTGTAGGGCATCAACGAAGCCCAAGCCACCGCGCTTGCCGCTGCCGAGACCGAGGTGGCGAACATGCAGGCCCATCTCGCCGCATCGGATGCTGGGGTGGCAGGTAAACTTTTTAGAATCATCTTGGAACGCGTTTGACGGGGGCCTTGATGTTGATCTTTTATCTTCCTGCAGCCTTGACCGCGCAGCTGAATGACTTGCGTGCCGCCGCGGAGAATGCTGCCAACGTCGTCAGTGCCTGTGGCGCGACGCTGGCGCAGAGGCTCCAGGACATCCACCACCGGGCCCGCCAGGTGGCCATGTCCGGCGTTCTCCACGGCGCCACAGAGCCCTCACAGCCGCGCGACTCTGCTCCGGCATAGCCCTGGAGGCCATCGAGCCAGGGTTCCCGGAGGGGCAAGACATGGGAGAGGCCCACGCTCAGCTGGAGGCCTTCTTCCCCCACGCTGACGGAGTCGCTGTCGTCACCGATAATGTATCAATCGAGCCACCAACACAGACATCTAGATTGTATTAGGGTGCTGTAAATATAATCAGTAATCCAAGACTTCATTGGTTATCAACAATGCGAACTTCTGTTCTTTTTTATATATATTTTTGCTCTAAAGACGACGCTTATCGCATCGGCTGTTACACCCCATCGAGGGTATTTCTATTTTTGCGCTAGAGGCGATTCATCAAAACGAAATCGGCTATACACAGTTTGTTCTTTTTTTATCCTGAAGGCAATCCTCTGCTCAGAATCGGCTGTCAAAGCCAGATCCAAATGAAGCGGCTATTAACCCCCGACTGGGATGCTAGGAAAATACTTCTTCAGATACTTTCCATTGATTGCCCTAACAAATCTTCTTCCTTTCAAATCTTTAAGGATATAGGCATTGCTGGGCGCACATTCCACAACTCGATACGGGCCTTCCCAATTTCTCGACCATTTACCGAATCGGCTGCCTTTAGTACCGATAGATAGGATTACTTTCCATACCAATTCTGATTCGATAAAGCTCTTGCCTCTCACTTTGGTATTGTAGTACTTAGCCACCTGCATCTTGTTTGCTTCAATGCATTCCAAAGCCTTAAGCCGATGACAGTGCAAATCTTCAAAACTGTCCATCGTAATATCTTTATATTCACCGGATGTAAGCTTATTCTGCAGCGTGACGCACCATGTTTCCGATTGAATTTCCCAAGGCAGGAGAGCAGCATGCCCGTAGACTAGCTCATATGGTGTAGCTTTAGTCGATCCATCTTGAGCCATGCGGTATGCCCACAACGCCTCACTCAAAGTCAAAAACCGCTTTCTAGGAGTCTGCTCAATCTTCTTCTTGATGACCTTGATCAAAATCTGATTTGAAGCTTCGGCCTGACCATTGGCTTGGGCATAATAACCTTGATCAAAATCTGATTTGAAGCTTCGGCCTGACCATTGGCTTGGGCATAATAAGGCAAAAAATTATAAATTTTGATGCCCATGTCGTCAGCGAAGGTCAAAAACTCATCTGAAGTGAACATCGTCCCTTGGTCAGTTGTGATGGTCTGTGTTATGCCAAATCTATAGATAATATGCTCCTTTATAAACTCAAATATATCCCCAGATGTAGCATTCTTCAAAGGAACAGCTTCTACCCACTTAGTGAAGTAGTCAGTTGTAACCAGTATCCATTTGTGACCTTTACTCGACGGTGGATAGATTTGGCTGATCAGATCGATTCCCCATCCTCTGAATGGCCATGGCTTGATGATAGGATTCATAGCCGAAGCCGGAGACTTTGTACATTCCTAAATCTTTGACATTCTTGGCAACCCATGTAGTACTTGAAACAATCCTCGAGCATGGTTGGCCAATAATAACCAGTCCTTTTGATGATCCACTTTATCTTGTGAGCCGATTGGTGAGCACCACAAACTCCTTCATGAACTTCACTGATCAGCTTTGTCGATTCTTCTGTGCCAAGGCATTTTAACAGCACCCTTTCAACAGTCATATAATACAATCGTCCATCCAGCAGCACATATTTGATCACCTTGTACCTAAACTTCCTACTGACTCTTTGTGAAGGATTTGCAAGATAACTTACTATCTCGGCCTGCCAGTTATCAGCCGATTGCTCAGTATTAAGGATTTTCTGCATTGATCTGTAGCCCGAGGCACTCTGTGCCAATCAATTAGCCTCTTGGTTTTGAGCCCTGGGAATATGACAAAGTGAAACGGCCATAAATCCTCTGATTAAAGCCTGGCACTGATCATGATAGCCTCTGAGTATGTCATCTTTACATTCATATAGGACGAGCAATTGGTTGATGACTAGTTCTCAATTTCCAAAAACTTCAACTACATCGGCCTTTGCTTCATGCAGAAGCTGAAGTCCTTTCCAAATCGCCTCATACTCAGCTTGGTTGTTTGTCACCGTAGGCCCAATCTGAAAGGCAAACTCGAAACGTTGTCCTCGAGGTGATATAAGCACTACCCCAGCACCTCCACCTTGCATGTAGGATGACCCATCGAAGAAAATAGTCCATGGCGCCACGTCGATCATGCTGACAACGCCTCCGTGATGTTGGGTGATAAAATCAGCTATCGCTTGCCCTTTGACTGCCTTAGCCGACTTGAACCTTAGGTCAAACTCAGAGAATGCAAGGATCCATTTGCTGATTCGTCCATTTAGAATTAGCATTGACAACATATGCCTGATCATATCTGCCTTAGACACCACCACGCACTCGGCTGACAATAAGTACTGTCTCAACTTGGTGCATGAATAAAACAAACACAGGCACAACTTCTCCATAGGTGTATACCTTGTTTCAAAATCCAAGAGCCTTCTGCTCAGATAGAAAAATGCTCTCTCTTTTCCTTCAAATTCCTGAAAAAGGGCCAATCCAATTGTATGGCTTTCGGCCGTCACGTACAACTTGAAAGGCTTCCCTACCTGTAGCGGTACTAAAAGAGGTGGAGACTTCATATATTCTTTGATCTCGTCAAAAGCCTTTTATTGTACGTCACCCCATCTGAATTCCTGATTATCCTTAAGCTTCAATAATGGTGAGAATGGCAGCACCTTTTCTGACATATTGGCAATAAATCTTCTGATGAAATTGATCTTGCCAAGTAAGGACTGCAACTCTCTCTTGTTGGTTGGAGGCACAAGCTGATCGATGCTCTTTCTGCTCTTGCTTCCAACCTTGATTCCTTTGCGATGGACCATGAAGTCCAAAAATTCTCCTGCTGACACCCCAAAAGCACACTTGTTAGGATTCATCTTCAGCCCATGCTTTCTCGTGCACTTCAGAGTAGCCTTCAAATCAGCTAAATGATCTTTATAGTTCTTGGACTTCATGACCATATCATCAATATAGATTTCAACAATCTTGCCGATCAACTTATGAAAAATCATAGCCCTTTGATAAGTTGCACCGGCATTCTTTAGCCCAAAAGTCATCACTATCCATTCAAACAAACCGATCGCATCAGGACACCAAAAAGCTGTCTTAGGAATATCCTCGTCAGCCATAAAAATTTGATTGTAGCCAGCATTGCCATCCATAAAGCTGATGACTTGATGCCCTGCAGCAGAATCGAATAACATATCGGCTATTGGCAATGAAATCAATACAGACCCATAATTTGCCATTCTTCTTATACACAGGGACAATATTCGACACCCATTCAGCATATTGGCAAGCTCGAATGAATTTGGCTTCCAACAATCTTTTGACCTCGGCCTTGATATCAGGCAATGCCTCCGGCTTGAACCGCTGTGGGGGTTGCTTGAATGGCCGAAATCCAGGCTTGATAGGCAGCCTATGCTCAATAATTGATTTGTCTAATCCGGGCATCTCGTAATACTCCAGGCGAAGCAATCTTTGTATTCTTTCAATAAATTGATCAACTCCTGCCTGAACTCAGGGTCAAGATTGACGGTAATGTACGTCGGCCTTGGTCTGTCACCAGGTCCAATATCTACTTCTTCAACCTTATCGGCCTATGTAAAGCCTTGTCCAAGCTTGCCCTTGGTGCCGTCGATCGGATTCTCCATTAAGATTCAGAGCCGATTGCTCGAACCGGCTGTTGACTCTCATCACTGATCTTGATGGAGCCTTCATCCCAAGTCTTGCCAGAGAAACAATCATGATCCCAGGCTTCCCAATAGGCGGCGTCTGCCGTAGCTACACTCACCGAATCATCAGCCGGGACTACTTCATCCTCATCACCATGCCATTGGATCACACACTGGTGCATTGTGGACGGCACGTAGCAATTGGCATGGATCCAGTCATGCCCAAGCAACAAACTGTAAGAGCCCTTGCTATCAATCATGAAGAAGGTGGTGAGTAGCGTCTTCTTCCCGACTATCAATTCGACATTGATTGCCCCCGGGTGTTGGAAGAGTTGCCCTTGAAGTCCTTGAGCATCATGTCGGTCTCGATCAAATCATCAGGGCCTTTGCCCAGCTTGTGGAAGGTGGTGTAGGGCATGACATTGACTGTAGCACCACCATCCACCAGCATTTTGGTAATTGGCATCCCAGCAACATATCCCTTGAGGTATAAGGCCTTCAGGTGGCGGTGCTTGGGTGGCTTGTCGAAAGTAGCTTGCTGTCCGAAAACGAGCCTGGCGACGCCCTGCTCAGACTCCGACTCATCAAACTCAGAGGAAACATCACTCTTCCTGGCTTTGGGTGCCATGAACTCAGCTGGGAGCACGAACACCATCTGTGCATCGGCTATCGCCTTCCCCTTATCTTGAGAAGGCTTCTCTCGCTAGACCTGCTTCGGGCGTCCTTCTGCTTCGAGCTCTCTATTTCTGAGACACTGCACATAGCGCCTTTGACTCCTAGTCAAGTATCTAGGACACCACTGGCCTTCCTGCCAGGTCAGCTCTTCGCAGTCGACTAATGCCGCATCGAGCCGATCGTGCACGTCCCTTTTTTCACGCCGATCCTGCATGTCATGCGGGCGTCCAAGCCTCTCATGCACAGACCGGTGGTTGGTTTGAGAATGCCTATATTCTCGGTACTAATCACTACACTCCGGACAGTTGTGGATAGTTGGCAACTTCAAACCTTTGTTCCAGTAATGGCAAAAAAGGGCAATACCAGTGCTCTTTCTCTTCTTCCCGGCGATAGGCCAACTCCTCCTGGTAGCATGCTTCCTCTTTGTCATGGGCCTACCTCCGGTACTCTTCCTCTTCAAGTTGCCTTTGATGATTCTTCTCCCTCTGCCTTCGCCATTTGTTCAATAGGTGGCAAGAAGTCACCTTGGTATTGCTGGACTCCTCTTTCTCAAGTCGGTTCTTGTTCTGCTCCCTGCTCTTCTTGATCATCTCTATCTCTTCGGCCGATATCTGCATGCCTGGGTCGACCGATGTGTTCTTTTTCGCCTGGTTGGAGGTCAGAACCTTCATCTTGCCTGCAGGGGTTGTCACTTCGACCATATTCTGGCCCTTCGGAAACGGGAATTTATCAATCTTCATCTTCCCCTTGGCAGGGCTGTCAAACTTCAAAAGGCCACGAGAGATGGCTCTCTGGATTTGGCTCCTGAAGCCTCAGCACTCATTTGTGCCATGCAAGTCACAGCCATGATACTGGCAGAGCTTTTCCCTTTTAATTCTTCAGGAGAGGGCTTCACATAATCGGCAGAGAACGTGGTCTGTCCAGCGCTGACCAGCAAATCGAAGAGCTTATCTAGCTTGTTTGTGTCGAAGTCATACTGATCTTCTATGCTCCAGTTCTTGGGTATAGCCATGGGCCTCTTGCCCCACTTCAACTCGACGGCAGCAACCTCGTCCTCATCTTCATCTTCTAAATCAGAATTGTTCACGAACGCGGTATGCTTGTATTTCGCTTACTTCCTGAAGTTTTGAGCTTGCAATTCAAGCGCTGCCACCCTCTGCATCACCTGGCTAATATTGTCAACGTCAGTGCCCACCAGCTTCTCTTGAACATGCAGGAGCAGTCTACCGATCACTAGGTGGGCGAGCTGCTTGTCTGTCAGGTTCAACAAATAGCACATATTCCTCATCTCCCTGAAGCGCTTGATGAAGGCTGATCCAGTCTCACTGCTTTTCTGGCGCATGCTGGTCGGATCAATGATATTCTTCTCCCCAGTGTCGGAAAGGAAATAGTTATGAAACTTGCTCTTCAATTCCGCCCAATTTTGAATCGATCCCGGCTCCAAAGTGGTGAACCAACTGGAAACCGGGCCAGTTAATGATAATGAAAAGAAGCGGACCATGTGAGTGCCCTCCTATGATGCCTCGCCAAGCTGTGTCAGGTATCGACTAACATGCTCCATGGTGGACACATCATCCTGCCCACTGAATTTGGTGAAGTCCGGCATGCGGTACGTCGAAGGCAGTGCCACATGATCAAACCACTCAGGGTAGGGGCGCCTATAAGCAATCGAAACTCCCGCCTTTGTCTGCAAGCCGAACTGATCTCTAAGCATCGAACTCATCTTGTTTAGCAATTCATCTTGACGCGACTGGGTATATCCAGGATGCGGTGCCGATGTGAGATCTTGATAGGTGTGCCCATAGTGAAAATTTGGAGGGTTAGGCATGTTCCCAGTCGTCTGCATGTAGGCAGCGATCTGCTGAGGAGGGTAGTCCCTGTATAGCTTGGGAGATGTAGCTATTTTTGGAGCCGAACCCATCATCATATTGGGATTTTGGGCAGGTGGCTTGTGCGGATTCGGCTGTTGCGGCGGAGCATTGGACGTCCCAGCCGCTGCATTCAGGTTGGAATCTTCTGGTGGTATGTTGAAGTATGTCGGGCCTAAGGATTCCTAGTCCTACCTATTGATGACAGTCTTCATGATGTTGTAGAACGTCTGTAGGAAGATGTTGTGATGATGCCCAACTGCCTGATGCAAAGCTGACCAGATGGAGTTAAGAAGAAAATCCTTGAACTCTTCTTCGCCCTTGTCGCTGTGGCCATGCATGATCCATCTTGGATAGGGATTTTTCTTCACCACATGACCCACACAGGTCTTGCTAAATGACAATAGGCAGGCATAAAAAAACTCCTCAATGAGCTGCTCCATGATCACAACATCTTTAGGTTCGATCTCTTCACGTTTGACCCTGATGACGCCGTCATCCTTTGGAGTGTTGTCCGCCGCGTTCTTGTTCTTGGCCATGAGTGAAAACGGTCCCACCAGGCGTGCCAAAAATTGTGTTGGCACAAAAAGTGGCTCCTCGCACTCAACACACCAGAGAAGCTGCAAATGATCTCAAGAGCGTTGGAGCTTCTCAGATCTAGCTACCTTCAATCCCGGTTTGAGAGTGTCGATGACTCCCAAGCGTGCCAGTCAATTTTACCTGCAATTGATAAGGAAAAAGATAATAATTAGTGACACAAGGCGGAACTTACTGGTGTGTCCAGACAGTTCCAAATATACGGCTTCACGAGCCCTGTTTTTAGGCTATTGACTAAAGAGTCGATATCTGATTTGCATGAACCAATTCTATCATTAGGCATTTCAACATTGTGCAATCGATTCACATGCGTCAATAGAGGTTACAAGTCGTATATTACAGATTACAGCATAATCGATGCATACATGTCGGAAGTAGAGATATCTCAACGTGAAGCAGAGAGAAATCGGCTACTTAGCCGATTCGGCAAATACAAGTGACAAACGAGCTTATAGAATAGACAATGCTTTGACCTTCAAATTGATACATTCAGTTCATCATTTACACCAGTGGGATCGAGCGGATCGAGACAGCCATGATGTAGAATATGACTTGAATCTATTGATTATTGAGTCTAAGCAATGTTTATCCTATTGCTCGAGTGCAACTTGAACACAATCAAGATCTAGATCTACCGTCTAATGTAAACGTACTCTATTTATTAATGCATAAACGTATAACAATTGTCATTCATTGAGAGAATAGATTTATAATATATGAAGTCGATATAAAAGGATCAAGATTGGGCAAGTTTGGTGAATGCTGAATATAATTAAACAAATGAACTCAAAACATCACCGGTAACTTGATGAATCTAGCTAAGGTGCCAATTTAGCTAGAGCTGATAAATAGTTCATGTGTGTTAACCAGATTAATCTAAGCCTTTGTCCACCGGATGACGTTGAACATAGATTAAACAGGAAGATAAACACGAATCGATAACTATCCCTTATTTGAATTAAACCCACGTCCACCGGATGGCACTAAATTTATATCAAACAAGAATCAACCCCGATCTACTATGCTCCCATGTCCACCGGATGACATTAAAGAAACAAAGCTTAGCGAGGCATGACGGTACTTACAAGTAAGCTTGCGTCCACCGGATGACACTCAGCCCGATCGAAGAACTCACAGAGATCTACTTTACTCCTACTCCTAAGGGTTTTGGCCAGAGCCGAAAGGTGTGTTGTATTGATGTGTTACGTCTGTATTACAATGGCCAAGGGTTTATACTTATACCCTGGGATGAAAAGATAGAGTCCTAATCGAATTACAACTCAAGATATGGAAACTAACAAACTTTCCTACTTTAAAGGTAACTTGGAGTCTAATCTTCCCCTTCAAAAATGGACTCCGAACGTGATCGCTTCCCAGCGCCAAAGACCCATGCTGATGTCATCAATCGACTCTGTCTCTAACCGCGTCATCTTCGCTTCGGCCCAACACTCGATCTGGGACCCAATCAGCTGTTCTCAGCTCTTCGTTTGACAGACTTTGCTCCGAAAACCGGCTATCCGCTTCCGGCATCGGCGCAGTGTCTTCTCAGCCATGTCTTCAAACATAGAAGCTAAATCTTCTCCTAAGTGTTCTTCTTCCAATGTTAGAGCTGTCTCCTCTGATGGACTAGCTTGAGCAGCGATGGGTATTCTTGATAGTGACTCAAAATTGTCCCTCGCCTCTACAACCTTTTTCCTTCTAAGGAGTTTCTCTGGATCATCAGTGAAGTTGTTTGGAAGAGAAAAATCATTCATTCATCACCCTGCATAAGATAAGCAAATGATAAAAAATAAGGGTGTGCCTGTTTGAGTTAGAGATCAATCGGTAACACAATCTTATCCATTATGTATATATGTTATCAATATTTTCTAAGTTTAATATGCCTTCCCCGGCAACGGCGCTAAAAATGTTTGTTGACATCTACTAACGTCACGAAATGTAACTATATAACATTTAATACTAGAGACGAGATTAGAGATGTATGGTAATTAACTGGTCATTAGCAACTAACCACTTATCTATCACCAACATTCTTATGCATGAACTAGGTTGTCATCCCTAATTATATATGCTAAGAATAAATAAAGGTTCCATATATTGTTCAATGTGACTAGGCAGAAATATAAAATATAAACTAAGAACAATTCTGCAAGCGGACAGAAAATTATACCATTGTAGCATTTTACCTAGAGTTCTAACAGGTTGTTGATTTATATTTATACCACTAGGAAGGACCGGATAAACTCTAATCTATTATATTGATAGCAACTATATACAATGAATAAGCAGTGTTATCGATGTCATTTACTCTACTCATAATAGGTAGAGGTCACAAGATGATAAAGATAAATAAAGGTGATAAGTATGATCAAGCATCATAAATAATGGATAAACATCAGATCACTTTCTAGTCATAGTAATAGCTAGCCAATGGATAAACTAAGGAATTAATATCTAAGGTAATTCTATAACAACATCAATGAATAACTCTAATTAATGCAACAACATCTAGCAATCACTGTTAGATTAGTCTTATATCATGATCACATGTAAAGGGCATCATCTAGGAAGGATGTGAAACAGAGTCATTGTTGACGGTGGATAACGTCAACTTTTATTAGAACTTTAGACACCAAAGGATACATGAATACACACTAGTCTAGGGTTTTAACTGACAGTTTTCACGAGTTTTGCATATTCTGTATTTTCCAGGGGCTATTCCAAAAAAGCATAAAAGAAGGGTTAAAGAGCATGATTACCACGTAACTTAACCGCCAAGGAAACATTACCACGAGAACACTAGAGGCATCTGGAACACACCCAAGGCACCGGGACCCGAGACCCCCAGGGTGGGGCCGGCCGGCGCCCCCTGCTAGGGTTTCGGCCCAGCTTCTGGAGTTTTCTTCCGCCGCTTTTGTGGAGTCATCTTAGCCCTTGTTTCAAGTTGGTTTGATCCTACGGCGCACGTGCATCCTACCGGGCTATAAATAAAGGGGCAGACCCCCCTGGTGGCATCAACCCATCATTCATTCAAGGCATCAAGTCCTCAAGCCATCAAGAGCCTCCTAGTTCATCAAGAGCCTCCTAGTTCATAGTTCTAGCCTAGTTAGATTAGAGAGTAGAGGAGTTCTAGTTCTTCGGTGGATCTGGAGCCCCGGCGTCTGTCTGGAGCATGGAGTTCGGTATAATTTTAGTTCTTTCTCTATTATTGTATTCTTCGTTATGATTAGGGAAACATTGTTCTTAATAGTTTATATGTTCTTAATTACAATAGTCTTTGTCTACTTTGATTATATGTCTAGTATAGTTGGTTTGATCTTATTGAATTCATGTAATTGCTCGTATAGCGTTTATTCATGCGTACGATGGATAGATGATGAACGATATGTAGACGTGGTGTCTAGGTATTTTGTTTATCTGCGAGTGCACCATGATGTGCCGGGTCGTGTGGTAGATCGTGTAGGTGACAGCTGCGTTGAGTAGAGTAAATGACATTGGTAATGTCACTTATCTATTGTATACCATCACTATCAATATAATAGATTGCAGTTTATCCTAGTCCTTCCCAGTGGTACAAATATAAATCGACAACCTGGTTGAACTCCCTAGGTAAAATGCTACAATGGTATAATTATCTGTTCGCTTGCAGAACTGATCTTAATTTATATTATTTATATTTATTTGTGCCTAGTCACATAGATTAATATATGAAACCTTTATTTATTCTTAGCATTATTAATTAGGGATGACAACCTAATTCTTGCATAAGAATGTTGGTAATAGAAAAGTGGCTAGTTTCTAATGACAAGTTAATTAATTACCATTCATCTTCTAATCTCGCCTCTCGTATTAAAAGTTATATAGTTATATTTGGCGACGTTAGTAGATGTCAACAAGCATTTTTAGCGCCGTTGCCGGGGAAGGCACATAAACTTAGGAAATATTGATAGCATATGTATACATAATGGATAAGATTGTATTACCGATTGATCTCTAACTCAAACAGGTACACCCTTATTTTTTTATCATTTGCTTATCTTATGCAGGGTGATGAATGAATGGTTTTTCTCTTCCAAATAATTATATTGATGATCCAGAGAAACTCCTGAGAAGAAAGAAGTTTATAGAGACGAGGAAAGATCCTAAATCACTATAAAAAACACCCATCGTTTCTCGAGCTAGTTTATCAAAGGAGCCAGCTCCAACATTAGAAGAAGAACACTTAGGAGAAGATTTATCTCCTGTGTTTGAAGACATGGCTGAAAAGATGCTGCGCGAGTTCTTTGTCCCAACAACAGAAAACATCCGGACTGGACCAGCAGTCAACACGGGGGAGAATGGATTCGGGCTCAAGCCTGCTCTTATCACCATGGTTGAAGCCAGCCAGTTTTGTAGAAAAGCTCATGAAGATGTAAGTGCACACTTACAACACTTTTTAGAGATTTGCAACACCTTCACGATTGGAGGAGTACTAAGAGATGCTATTTTACTCCGCCTTTTCCCATTTTCACTTTTGGGGAAAGCCAAGCAGTGGTTCTACGCCAACAAAAACAAGAACACTACATGGGACCGATGCTCAACTGTTTTTCTGGCAAAGTTCTTTCCTACAGGCATGACAAATGCTCTGCGTGGGAAAATCTCAAGTTTTCAACAGCAACATGACGAATCATTCACTGAAGCATGGGAGAGATTCCAAGATTACATTGAAGACTGTCCTCATCATGGGATAGAGGATTGGCTACTATTGCAGACCTTCTACCACGGGCTTATCTCAAGCACCCGTGAGTTTATTGATGCTGCAGCTGGAGGAGCTTTTCTGTCACTTAAGCTTCTAGAAACTCAAGCACTTGTTGAGAAGATGGCCTCAAATTCAACCTGTAATGAAGAACGAACTCAACCTCACAAGAGAGGAGGAGACATCCATCATCTGAAGGAGACTGGCATGGTCACTGCCAAGCTAGACCTCACTATGAAGAAGCTCAACATAGAGAAGAAGGAAGTCATGCATATAAATGATTCTCGCATGACCTGTGAAGAATGTGGAGATTACGAGCATTCAGCTGTCAACTGCCCTACGCTGCAAGAGGATGTGAACTTCATCAACAACAACACCTACTATCGTCCTCAGCAAAATCAAGGATGAAATCAGCCGAACCAAGGATGAAATCAGCAACCTCGACAAGCTAATTACTAAGGTAACAACCAAAGTAATAATTACAATAATTATAATCTTCCGCCTTTAAGAGATTTAGTTGCTGGTCAATCTAAACTGTTAAATCAAATGTCTATAAAGGTAGCCTCGAATGATAAAGCTTTAGAAAATATAAATACTAGAATGTATACCTTTGCTTCTGCTATAAAGAATCAGCACAGCTTTAATAAAATGTTAGAATCACAATTAGCTCAGCTTGCTGCTGTTGTCCCTCCATTTGAGAAAGGTAAGATTCCGGACCAGCCGAAGGATTTAGAAACTGCTAACCTTGTTAATATTCACAATACAACACAATACCAAATTCAGTCTGCAGATATACAATTGAGCCCAAACTTTGCCAACAGATAGATCTTTCCCTAAAACAATACCAAAATAAATTTCATGATTTTTGGATCAATATAGAATTTATTAAAATTGTTCAAATTTGCATCTATTAATTAATGTGCTGATTTTTAGTTTCTGCAGAAAGTGTTCAAAACATATATTTAATATTTTTATTAAATACTACATTCAACAGAGAGCTTAAATAATTATTTTCATAATTTTTCATGCCGCAATTTAACCCCTACAAAAATGATAAGATACAACACTATTCCACAAAATATAAATCAGAAAACCTATTGGAAATTCGCCAAAATGGAAAACTCCCATTTCAGTCCGAGACGGCCCAACACTGAGCAGGCCAGCCCAGTCGGCCCACTCGCACGCGCGCGCTGGCACATTTGCGAAAAGACCCTCAAAAGACTAAACACTCAACCCACAGTCCTAGTGCCACTATTTATATGAGTCATGCATTTTACACAAAACCCCCTGGGTTTTTGTTTCTTTTCACCCGAAGCCCCCTCTCTCTCTCATAGCACAGACCGACCGGCCGCCGGTGATTGACCGGCCCTAGCTCGCCGCCGGTGAGTCGGTTGACCCAACTAAGAGCACCAGTGTGCTCCGGACATCACTGCGAACCCATCGAGGTAAGTGGTGACATGTTGTGAGGTTTGGAGTGCACCCAACCGTGACCGCGGCGGCTTGGTGGCGGCGGTTCACCGCGTTCCGGCGAGCACCGAACGGTAGCGTTTAAGATTAGGCGCGCAATCAGTACAGCTCACCGAGACTTGACAGGGCTAGGTGGCGAGGTCCGAGGCGGTGCAGAGGAAGGGGCGCGACTTCGGCGGCGGAATCGGCAGCACAGACCCGGCGGAATAGAGACGTTCCGGCGAACCTTGCAACCCAAACCATAAACCACCAGGCGCATGAGAATCTCTAGACCACCTAGAGTTTACAACGTGCCGACACGAGGGAAGGAGCCCACCACAACGAGCTAGGCACGGCAAGGTTGTCCGCGGCGGCGTTCCGGCCGGACCCGAGGATGACGACGTGCGTTCCGGAACTTGCAGGGCACCGAAGCTTGCACGAGTGGAAGCAATCGACGCGCAACAAGGAGGAAAGGCTAGCGGTATGAGGAATTTGGAAACAATGGAGTGGAGACGGCCAGTTTGACCTCGAACCGAGAAAGGTGCTCGGCGACCGAGAGGGAGAGAAGGAAAGAGAGGGCGGGGCTGTCGTCTTTATGGCGCGGGCGAGGAGAGGATAAGGTCGAGGGATGCGCCGGGGGCACCCGCGTCGACGGCGTTGGCGGCGACAGGGCTCTGCTCGACCGGACGGTGCCAGCGTGCGGCGCGCGCACAGCGATCGGCACTGTAGGCCCCCCTACAGTAGTCATAATCTAGGTCAAATCCTATTGATACAAATTAGACCCTATTCCAAATAGATAACAGAAAACTGCCAAAAATAAAAGTTGTGCCAAATTTTATGAAAAACTTTGCTTTTTGAATCTTATCCAAATTCGAAATAGTTTTGAAATTATCAAAAAGGGGGTGAATTCCAAATTTGAATTTTATTTGCAATTCGAGTAAATTCTCAAATTATTTCTCAACAACATGAAAATCTGTAAAAATAAAAGTTGTCCTACTTGTTGAGATTTACAACTTTCATTAAGGGTGTTTGGTCAGATTCTTGATAATTTTGAAATTAACATTTCAAATTTGAATTCCAAAATAGTAATTAGGGTTTAATTCAAATTTTTATGTAACAACTTCAAATTTACCCAAAATAAAAGTTGTTCTATTTTAAAAGATCTACAACTTCTATTAAGGCACTTTCATCAAATTCCCTGTAGTTTTTGAATTAGGTTTTTGAGGTCAAGTTTAGGGTTTAATTTGGTTTTCTTTTTGATTTTAAATTTAATTTTTCATTCATACAATCAAGCAACATTAATACATTAAATCACTCTAATGTCCTATGCACAATCATATATAGGTAATAAAATGCAGGATGATTTGCAGTCGAATATGATAACATGGCAGGTTTTAATTAATCGTAACACCAGAGGTGTTACACATTCGTGCGATTTGACGGCTCGCAGCCACACCCTGGCGGGCTCGCTTGTAAGCCCTGACCCTTGGCAGCTCGTCCTCGCAGGGCCCGACCACAGTAGCTCACGCTCACAGAACTTGGCCACGACGGCTCCTGCCCCGCAACTGCGCTCACCGACCTTGGCACAATGGCTCATGCCCGACCCTGACAGCGGCAACTCGCGCCCGGTGGTGGCCACGATCACAGGCCCTGGCTGTGGCAGCCCATACTCGGCGGTGGTGCCCGCACTCGTCTTGTCCCCCCTCTTCGCTCGTGTCTGTGGAGCAAACGGGAGATCCCAGATGCTAGGGCTCACTTGTTGGCAGATGAAGCTGAAATAGGCTACTTTGTTAGGTTTGTCTCATCTCATTGAGAGAGCACATAGTAAGGAGTTTCACCCATGAAGCTATTTTGATAAAGGTGTCAAAAGAAGTTTGGCAAAAAAAAAATAGCTCACAAGATGTTGGTGAAACTATGTCAAACAAAGCTGTAATCTATTATATTCTATCTGATGCATGCCCAATATATTCTGAGGGGCCAATTCATGCACAGACGTTGGCCAACAAACTATCTCGGTAAGGCAAGAGTGTTAAGCACTTGAGACAACTTCATTCCCCCTTATATTCTATGATCTTTGTATAGTGTTTTTTGCGTGGCCCCTAAGGGCTGTACTTATGAGTCTTGTTTATTAAATTCATATATCAACCTCGTCGATATGGACGAAACGATTGGTTTGACAGATGAGTCAGGGCTAGTTACTATTAGGACTAAAAACTCGCTGAAATTAACTAGCTAGTCAGCTAACAACTACTCCCTCCATTCTAATAAGTGATTAGACGTTTTGAATTCTTTTAGTTGCATATATATACACTCTATCTAAAAATGTAACAAATTAAAAAAAACTAATATATCTAGAAAAGTAAAACAAATGAGTAGTTAAAAGGTTGGCTTTCTAATTATTACGAATAGAGATTTTGGCAAAAAAACACTCTCCAACATACTCTTTAATTGGTTATCCAAATATAGCTATCTCTATTTTAAATTTTTCGCTAGCCAAAGACAGATAGCGAGAATGACTCTCTAGAGTACACAAAACATATAGAAAAGTTGTTGGAGAGTGATAAGATTTAGAAAGCAATTTTTATATAAATGGCTCTCTAAATGATGATTTACATCATCTCCAAGAGGCCCTATGAAAATTTAGAATTTCGAAGGAGACCTTATAGTTCTGTTAGTGGCATCCACTTGGTCATTCTATTGCTCTCGTGTACGACACACACCTCTCTGCGACAGCTACTCCACAGGAGACGACAAAGCATTAGTGTGCGTGGGCGCACGCGCACGGTGGATTTGGCACGAGGAGGTGGCGGGTTTGCCGCCTTTTCTCTCCATGTGGACGGGGCCCGTTGCGCTTGCGCCGGCCGCCGCTGTGGCTGGCAACGGGATGGGACGGGAAACGCCGCACATGCCCGCACATGCGCGCGCTGCTACGACCCCCGGCGCCTTGCTGGATTGGCCTCAACCTAGCTAGCCCTCAGCCATCTGCTGTACTGTACCTAGTGACGACAGAGATGCTTGGATTAGCACGTACTCCACCCGCCTGCATCAGTAGCCGAACCTAGTAGACTATACAGAAGGAACGAAAGATTTGGTTCGTTCCAGGGCATAAAGTTTAGGCCATGTTTTGTCTAGAAAGAAGTACTGAATATTTCGGTTGACACTGATTTGTTGTAAAAGAAAAACACTGTTCTATGTTTAAATACAAGACGAAATCAAGATAAGTAAAAAAGGTCTAAGGAAATATGGCATGTCGAATGTGTGACTAATATTTAAGACTATTAAGTATAGACTATTCTAAAACTAATTATATAGACAGAGACTAATTTATGATAAATTTATTAAGATTAATTAATTTATCATATTAGCACATGTTATTGTAGCACCACGTTATCAAAGCATAGGCTATTTAGACTTAAATATTCGTCTCGTAAAATAGTCTCCATCTGTGAAATTAGGTTTTTAATTAGTCATTTAGTACTCCAAAAAGTGTCAAACATCTGGATAAAGTTTACGACTAAGAATTAAACACCCCTAAGTATATAATAATACACACGCGCACATATGTGCGCACAAAAATATCAAAGATACTGGCTGGTCGGCTGATTGTTGTGAGAGAAAAATACTATTGAATTGCTGACTGATGCTGACTGGTAAGTTCAAGCGAGCACTATCTTGCTTCGTATGGAACACTTACTTTTATTTTCTTCCAAAGATGAACAAGCAGGAGGTCTGCTTTTCAATATGTATAGTTGCAAAGGAGGACAACTAGCTAGCTAGCCAATAAGTTTGGTCACACACGCACGCGCGCACACGTGTACCCACATACGTCCATAAAGTATCGGGGTCATCTTAGCGTCATACTATGAATAATTACGACAAAATGCAACAGTTAATTAACTAACATATCTCGTTCCACAATGCACCGATATAATAACTCCATCAGCAACTTCAAACCACATTTTTACCTTCTATATATACTTTCATGGACCAACTCAAATACTTACCGTGTTCTTTCGCAAAAAGGAAAATACTTAGCGTGTAAATTGAACCAAAAGTTTGTTCAAGGGTCAAGAAGATAAAATAGCTAGATTCAGGTTAACCTAGTTTGTACGCTATTGCATTAATGTTGGTTTAGATGTGGAAGAAGAGACTAGAGAAGCCGGGCAATAGCGGAACCAAGAATGCAATATCTGTTTGGATATTGTGTTTGCTTGGTACCCTAGGCTAGGCAAGTTCGGCCAGGCATGCATCCGACCTAAGTGTATGAGGCTCTGTGCATTAGTACCCCGTTCTATTAATTCATTAATAGAGACATACTTCTTAAAATACCTATATCTAAAAATAGCTATTAATAACATAGATAAGGGTATATGTTTGAAAATTGATTAACAGAGGCACGCACTTAACTGCCTCGCTTCTATAAGTAATTGTCCAAAAAAAATCATAACTTTCATATGAAAAAACTTTGTAATAAAATTGTAGAGCTCAACAAGGTCTACAACTTTATAACTGATAAGTTTTTTATTTGAAACTTCATTCAATCGTAGAATTCATTTTCAGTTATCGGATTTTAAAATTTAAAATTTTGTTTTTTCGAGCAACTTTTTGATGTCGATATTTCCCATACCAAGTTACAGTTCTCAGTACAATATAATCTACAACTTTGTTGTTAAAAAGTTTTTTTGTTTGAAGCCATTTGGATTCCTTAATATTTGTTTTATGTTCTAAGATTTGAAATTTCAAAATTTAGAATTCTCAAACTACTTCACAATTGACATGATTTATATCGAAGTTATTGTAGCTGTCAATGTACTTTACAACTTTGTAGTTGACAAAGTTACGTTTTGATTTAAAAACATTTACTATGCCAAAAATTGGTTTCAAAATTGCATATATATAGTGTGCCAAACATTTAGAGTTCGTTTGGGGTAGTGAAGAGGGTGGAGGTTTTGAGTCTCGCTATACTTTGAGGACAGTGAATAGGATGGGAAGGAGGAAAGTTTCAGTGTGAGATGAGGGAGAAATATATACCAATATATAGGACATATTGTAAGAGATGTATGGGCTACATTAGCACAAAGTAAAATTTTGTTGCATTCTACGAGGGGATCATGCTAGTGATCATTGATCATTACCACTAGAGGTGCAACGTAGTGGAAGGAGAGTTAGAAAAGCCGGGTCCACTGTAATGAGTGTGAAAAGTAGATAATCATCCTCATGTTTTGATCTCGACAACACAACATTTCATTTGACAATCAACGCACAGTGATGGCTTCAATAGTCTGTCTCCATATGAAAGGTATCCATATGCACGGAGACGATGGATCAGAAACCCATGCATCAATGGTTTGCTCCATGTATGCATGGATCCAATTCAAATCATTGATAATGGTCTCTTGATCACCAACATAAAAGTATCCTGGTTTTCCTCATGTATAGATCCATTTCAAATCATGGATGATTGCATCTTGTTATATCACCAACATATATGCACATGATATGATAATGCTCATGACGTGTAGGATTCTACTCTATGATTGTACAACTGTTAGGTCACATTATTACCTAGATGGCAATTGAAGAGAGAACTTAACAAGCAATTAATAAAGTTGATGCGATCTGATCCTTTATGTTCTTGGCTTTTGGCAAGTTGGTGCGTGCGTGGGATGCTAATAGCACAAGACCGGGGATCCCTCTTTCTTTTCTTATCAATAATTTTTTAGGTACTTCAGTTGTTCTGTAAATTCTAAAAATTAATGGTTATGATTCGTTTTGCGGGACGTCCAAGAAGAGTATAATGCTAGCTGGAGAGGTTGTATCGATGGCGACATGCTAAGAAAAGCAACCGTGCCTCATATGGACGACGCCACGACGGTTGTGGCTGATGCTTGCCGCCATGTGCCATTATTTATTGGCCTTAAAAGTTTTCGTTTGTTGCGATTCAAGTAACGCACGGCGCGCGCACGCAGAAGTAATCTCATCTCATATACTTCCTCCGTCCCACTGAGATTGTCATTTTTGACTTTTGAATTTCTTGTTCGACCACTCGTTTTATTTGAAATTTTTATACGAATAATTAAATGATTAAATTATTGTTAAAATATCTCTAATGATTAAATAGGCTATAATAAAATAAACAATAATTGTACAAAATTTTTAAATAAGACGAATGGTCAAATAAAATAGCACGGAGTCTAAAGTGACAATCTCAACGGAATGGAGGGAGTATACAAAGGTCCACCATGCGATGCATATTTTGTTTTTTCTCACCTTGTATGGTGAAGTGTACCACGTCTCCCAGCTCAGACGCGAGATGTGGACAAATTGAAAGGAAGCTTGTATGTCAGACATGTAGCCGCTCGCCGCAACGCATGCTCGATCGATCGTATTGGAAAAAGCTAAAAGATGTCTCTCATCCGAAGAGCCTAACGTGTCTAGAGTAGGATATTTATAGGGTTTATTTAGATTCACTACTTGATAGTAGTTGCTTTAGGGTAGATAGTAGGATAATTGTTATCTAGAGATTTAACTAACAATTATCCAACATACATACTATCTTCGTGGAACTAAACAAGATCTTAGCTAGCCTACGCCGCCATGACTTCTGATTCCTCACTGACATCCAGAGATAGTACTGACTGATGATTGATGATCAAAATTATGGTTATTAGTGATCCTATCCACATTAGATTATTAGTTTATATTTATCTGGATTATTAGATTAGAGATCCTGTGGTTAAACTCGTCACAGATCGGTCCCCATTTGCACATGTATCTGTGGTTAAACTCGTCACAGCTGCGGGCGGCGCGGCCTTTAGGACGTGACCAATCATTATCAACACAGCGGTGGATAACAACCGTCCGAGCTCAAGCGAAGTTAGGCCAGTTTTGGTGGAAGACTGTCACGTCGTATAGAATGAAATGAAATTTAGATGAAGCTCATACTCTCAATGCAAAATTTCATTTCATAGACACGTTGTTAGTAATCCTGGAGTTTGGTTAGTTTAGCTAATCTACCAAGCGTTCTTTGTCTCCTTTTGCCTAAAGAAACTACTGTATTTTCGTTTGTCTAAAATAGAAATAGGGATGGCCTCGTTTGAGAAAAAAAAATTCTATGAGTTAAAGAGAGTTGTAATCGTGCCAACTGGGTTTCATCCCCATGACATTCACTTATTCTCTCTCTTCATTAAAACATTGTCATATCATAAAAATACATATATATGACAAGCTATTAAATGCAAATGGAGAACGACTTTTGTGAAGTAAGAACCATAAAATATATGTACTTTATTCATATTTTGTTGGACAAAAGACGAACTGCCGGAATTCGTAAATTTTGGCAGTTGCATCTGTGAGTGGTAAAATTTGCAAACCGAAACCGGATTACGTACCGGAATCCCCTGCTTGGTGGTATTCAGAAAACACTTGAAGCGATACTAGCGTTTGATTTAGCAAAGGGTCTACTTGTGCACCGTAGACCAGCCGATCACCATTTGCATGCCGCTGTACTGCTACAACCACATATGCGGAATTGCACACAACAGATTCTAGCTGCACTCCACGTTCGCGCGTATACCAGACACGATGACTTGACTTGACGTGTAACTAACACACAGTTGGCTTGTTAATTTCCAGCATTATGCATGCAGCACAATGAGCAAGGGCACATGCATTTGCAGCTTGATTCATCGATGGACGATCCGTCGTGTCTACCGTTGCGCGATCGTCATACTCACGAGAGATGACGCGCGCTTGTGTTGGGTACTTGTGTGCACGCTAGCTCACAAGTGTATTCCCACCGGTTCAGTTTATAATATAGTTTAGTGTCTGTTTTGAATTTGTCGACGTCGGATTGAAATCCGAATCGCGTACCAGCAAGGACCAGCACGCCTTAGATTGCAATTAACCTATCACGCGCAAAAAATATCTTTAGGACCAATGGAACCGATCTAGACATTGATTAGGCTGATCTAGTGCTCGTCCTTTGCCGCAAAAGCCTAGGAACGTCTCCCGGAGGATCCGTCGAGGGAGAACTGGAGAAGCATGTGAAGGATTGCTCTAGGATCAGGAAGGCCACCTAATACACCGATGAATCTGAGGAGACAGATGTAACAAACAACAAGATGGTTGGGAAAGTGCAAAACTTGGGCAATAGATACAAAGAATATGATTGAGTATTGGATCCTTCAAGCAATCCACCGTGGTCCTCGTATATATAGAGAGGAGATGGTCTTATGCTAATAAGAAATAAATCTTTTTAAATCTTAATATCCAAGTTTCCTACTAAAAAAACACGTGCAAAAACCGATTTAGAAGGCCATCGGTTCGGCAAACCGGCTTAGCCAGTTCCCAAACAGATCAAGGAAGTTTTTGCAGGCTTAGGAAAGTCGGTTGGGCCGATCGAGCAGTAGCAACGGGACCAGTATGGTTGGGTCCCAAACCTGCTAGGCCGGTTGAGCAGAGAGGAGAGTAGACTGACCACCCTGGCCGGTTTCTTTGGGGCCGGCACAGGCAGCCCGGTAGAGGCGTGCGGCGGTGTAGGCAACCGGCCTAGCCGGTTACGGAGACAGGCCAAGCCGGTTCAATAAAGTTGGATGTTCACGGTCTTTAGTGTCAATTATAAACTGTCAGCATAACCTGCATGTATACTCAATTCCATCACCAAACATAAGTATAGAGGTTTAAACTAATAAATTCCACAGTTTTGGTGAATATATGTTTTTAGCATAGTATATCCAGAAAACCATCAAGGGACTCTTAGTCATCAAAGAAACACGTTTATCCGCGACGTAAACTACTTGGGAAGGATCTAGAAGACACTAGAAGGCAATATACGAAAGTAGACCTCGAATGGCTGACATGTGGGGCTGGCCGGCCCTACCTGTAGGTCGGCCGCCCTGCCTGGTCCAGCGGTCAGCCTTTTGCTTCATACATCGGTTCCCTACTGCCTTTGAGATCCAATCTACGCCATTTATTCAAGTCGGTTTGATTCGAGGGCTCAGAATTGACGTTCTAGCCTATAAATACCAACCCCTACCCCCTTCATCCTCAACAGATCCTAAAAACTTAATTCATATGGCTCGTTAAGATCAACACACACCAAGAGGATTAGATTTAGAGCTCTCCAATGTACTTTCTCCGTCCCTTTCTGTTTGTCTTTTGTGTCTTTCAAGAAACAACTTTAATTAAATATATATTAAAAATAATAATATTTATAGTACATATTTAGTATCGTTGGAAAGATCTTTCAATCTAGTATTTTTTAACGAATTTATTATGAGATATAAATGTTGCATGTATTTTCTACAAATCGAATCAAATTTGTGGCACGTACACCAATAACGACAAATAAAAAGGGACGGAGGAAGTAGTAGATTAGTAGCTCGGGAGTAAGCGTTGAGTTGGCACATGCTCAGGCTCCGGATCTAGTCTTGGAGGCTTGGGAAGCCTCGCATCTTCACTTCTACATCTTATAATACTTATTATCTACTCTCTCTATCCAAGAAAACAAGGAATTCTAGCATAGTAACATGTTTTAGTGTGTCAAGTTTGACTAATTATAAAAAAATACCAGATTGGAAGGATGGTCTCAGCCCATCCAGCTAAAGAGCTAAAGGAGAATGATACTATCTTTGGGTTCTCTTAAACCATGTCACATGAGCGAGGAGCTACATAGACCTAAGAACGGGTGATGGTCAGATAATGTCAACCATTAGGGACGCCGTGGAAAAAAAGGACTAATCGAGGCAGATAACACAATAGATGACTGCATGACAGAAACAGAGCTTTTTTTCGATTGCCTTCATCGCTAAGAAGACTATTTGCAACAATATCGGTATTTTGCGAAGTGAGTGACATCCGTAGTCTTTGGAAAAATCACATTGAGGCGATGTCTGAAGACTACAGCAGACAATGCAAGTGCAAACACATGGTCGAGCAGATGGTACTACGAAATATCAGGGACATGCTGCAGTCAATGAGAAAGACATAGACAAGCTCCCACTTCCAAAAATTGATAGCCAACATGACACATCAGACAACATAACTAGGGAGATTATCGACGAATCCTCGATCCAGGTGGACCCAGAGGGCATCCTTGCATAAAAAGCTAAGCAGTGAGCAGAAGATAGCCTACGAGAGGATCCTATCAGCATCTAACAGCAACAGAGGAAGAGTATTCTTCATCGATGGTCGGCACTCCTAGCCACTGTGCGTAGCCAAGGTAAGATTGCTCTAGCAATAGCCACCTCCGGTGTTGCGGCTTCAATCATGCCCGGAGGAAGAACCGCGCACTCGAGGTTCAAGATACCACTAAGATTTGAAAACGGAGCGAATTGTGGAATCACAAAACAAAACGGGATAGGAAAGCTACTAAAGGCCGCATCGCTAATAATCTAGGACAAAGCATCAATGACTAAGAGGCAAGCTCTTGAAGCGCGGGATAAAAGCATGAGGGACGTAATGGATAGACTGGATGCACCATTCGGCGAGAAAACGGTTGTGTTCGGAGGATAGTCAAGTCTTTCCTATTGTCAGAAAGGGCACAAGAGCCCAGATAGTAGACGCTTTGCTACGCAGATCCGAGCTATGGAACTACATGCAGCACTTGAAGCTCATACGGAACATGAGGGCTCAAAATGACCCGTTCGCGGAATACCTTCTCCGTGTTGGAAACGGCACAGAGGAGATGAATGATAGCGGCAAAATCCTTCTACCCGAAACAATATGTGTGGACAACAAGACAGATGAAAATGGGCTGGATAGACTGATCGACCATATCTATGAAAAGGACGGCGCCTCCTTGAAGGACCCAAGATACATCACGTCGAGAGCGATTCTATCCACAAGGAACGACTGCGTAGACAGCATCAACCTCAAGATGATTGATCACTTCGAGGGGAAGGAGATGATTGATCCCTTGGAATTCCTGAACAGCCTCACACCGAACGGACTGTCTCCACATATGTTGAAGCTAAAAATAGACTGTTCAATCATACTGCTCAGGAATATCGATCCAACAAATGGCCTCTGCAAGGGCACAAGACTGATCGTCCGTGGATTCCAAAAGATTGCGATTGATGCAGCTAACACTCAGGAATGCGGACTTTCTTGCCTAGGATACTACTATGTCCGTCAGACGATGAGATGTTTCCTTTCAAGCTCAAAAGGAAACAATTTCTAGTAAGACTTAGTTTCACAATGACAATAAACAAATCTCAAGTCCAGACAATACCAAACGTTGGCATCTACCTACCAAATCCAGTTTTCTCTCATGGCCAGCTGTATGTCGCGCTCTCCAGAGTGACGGCAACTAAGAACATAAAGGTGCTGACAGGAAAATACGACGAAGAAGAGGAGGGTGAAAAAAAAACTAAGAAGACGAGGAAGATCCCTACAGGAGAGACATACACTAGGAATATTGTGTACACAGAGATCCTAACAAGATAAGTGCTGCGCTGATTGCAAAAAAAAAAAAGTAACAAACATGTGTAAACGACATTTACTGTTAAAAACCTCTATTAGTATGTGCAGTAGCGTTAAAGATATTCTTGCTTTCTAAAATTACATAAAGACATAAATTTGCTTCATGTTTTTAACTACAAACAACGCAACTTCCAAACTTAAAGGTAAAAACTTTTTTTTTTTTGGAGATCTATATCCTTTGATTCAACATGATTTTGTCAAAGAAAGCAACATAATTAGTGCACTTCCAATCAAAGCTACATTGTTAATTTTTAGTACCTTTAGTTAAGTCTTGTGGTCTCACTGCATACATTTCCTAACTATTTCATGACTATATCAATTTTCCATTGCCAATATAGGAGACAATGGTTTCAATTGCAAAAAATGCTGCTGATTACATAATTAAACACCATTGGGAAGAACCATATTGTCATTATTTCAAGTTTAGATTCTGAAAAGAGGACGGCAATTGATGCATCCAGGTAACTGAAAAGTTTAACTGCAGCAGTTCTCTTATAGGATTGATTCTCTGTCAATGTTGATACCATTAATAAAAATATTTTATATTGTAGTCACATGCAGGTGTATTACCTTTCAAGTAGCAACGAAGATTGTTCTGATCAAGAATACGATAAATTGGGGTGGAAAAACCTTGAAGATTACAGCCCATCTCAGAACCATTGGAGATATCTGCAATAAGCTAAAGAAAACAAGAACGCCACTCTAATCAGAGGAATCATTCAACCAAATTTAAACAGTCAACTTCCTTCTAAAAGAAAAAATAAACAGTCAATAGTCAAGGATATAAACCTTGATGCCAAGGGCGCAACGATCGGTCGCTGTGTCACTCCTATGCCTCAACGGTCACTTCCATGACTGACCCAATAGCATCCTGACCACGAGCGATTGGAGCGCGTCCATCAAGAACTGCAAAGTGCCAAGTGAACGAGTGCGAGGGCGAATCGCCTAAGAGGAAATGCCGTTGCTCCAAAATCCAAGAAAATGTTCGAAGGTGTGGACTATGCCCCAAATATCTCCATAAAAATCCAAAAGGTTCACTCGCACATGTATGCATATGTGACATGGTAGGAGACTTTAGTCCCACCTTACTAGTGTAAATGGAGTGAAGCCAACTTAAAAGTGTGGGCTATCTCCATCTAGTTGAAGCTATGTGAGAGAGGGAAAAAGAAGAAACACACGCGCACTCGCCTCGCCGGGCGGGGCGGGGCGCACACGCACGCACGCACGCACTTTACAGCGAGATACTGTCCTACAGAGTATCCCTGTAAGAACACACCTATGTGTGAGCCGAACACACCTATGTGTGAGCCCAACTGTTAGTCGCAGTTTATAAGAATTGGGAATTCATTAAAAAGCTCATGAAGTGAGATAGGAGTATGACTTATACGCTCCACTCGTGGGGTTGGCTATGGCAGCCTAGTATCAGTCAAGACTTCAAGAGAACAGTCAAGACTTCAAGAGAAGCCTATTCACACCAAACTGCCAATTCAAAGTCTAGTCCATTGTGCAGTTGTGGGTGGATCTATCTTATTGTTCTAGGTGGATTTCAACCTTAACTGGTCTTCACTGAATAGCTGGTATATTAACAGTACTGTGGTACAGGGAATATGACCCACGTGCCCTTGGAATATGGTGGGGGATTGTTAGAAGATTTGGGCTATGGCCCAAATATCTCCATAGCAATCCCAAAGGCCCACTCACATATGCATGCATCTGTGACATGGTGACATGGTGGGGGAGTTTAGTCCCACCTTGCTAGTATAAATGGAGTGAAGCCCACTTAAAAGTGTGGACTATCTCCATCTAGCTGAAGCTATGTGAGAGAGGAAAAAGGAAAAAATACACGCGTGCGCTCGCCTCGTGTCGGGTACCAAAGTTAGGGGTACCCAAATTCGATGCAAAAACGCTCATTCCCAACATGGCCTGACCCAAGTAAGGCCAGTGAAAGCCCACGAAGGCCGCGCCCGAAGCCCACGAAGGCCGCGTTTACAGAGGCCCACGACGTCATTGCACTAATGATAACCAACCCTCGGGAGAGCGGCACCCTCGGCGCCCAAATCTCCGATTCGCCCGAGCCTCCCCGGGAGAGCTCGGGAGAGCGGCACCCTCGGCGCCCAAATCTCCGATTCGCCTGAGCCTCCTCAGGAGAGCTCGGGAGAGCGGCACCCTCGGCGCCCAATTCTCCGATTCGCCCGAAGCCTCCCCAGGAGAGCTCGGGAGAGCGGCACCCTCGGTGCCCAAATCTCCGATTCGCCCGAGCCTCCCCGGGAGAGCTCAGGAGAGCGGCACCCTCGGCGCCCAAATCTCCGATTCGCCCAAGCTTCTCCATCCCCCTCGAGCGCAATCTCACAAAGGCATCCAAGGCACCGGTGATGTCAGCAGAGCAATCTTGAACCACAAGAGACCTCCCTGACCACTTTACGGGCACTGTCCCGTCAGGCGAGATCCTCGACGCAACTGTGCTTCGCACGCCCCTGACGACCATACCATCTGTCAGGGTTTCCCTGGCAGAGGATTTGATGGGCCCACTACGGCTGTCCTCTCCACGGTATGGTCTACGGTGCGCCGTCCCGTTTTCCGCCGGCGTCTAGCAACTCCGACTACGACAGTTCGAGCGCCTGACGACAGGCTACGCAAGAACGGGAAAGGCACCTACTGCACTGTCCACTCGAAAGGACAAGCACGCCTTCCATCTGGGCCCGCCTAACCCTCGGGAAGAGCTGTTCAAAGGCCGGAAATATGACCAGGGGAGATATCCCCCGCTCCATCCCATCACGCCCTCAGGAGTCCCGAGCCTCGGGAGACAACGCCCTGAGGCGACTCACCCTCTTGTCACATCATACGGAAGGATAGCCGATAGGTGTGACCCTACGGCACGCCGTAATCCGACGACTGCTGCCGCCTTGGAACTCACCAAGGTCGTGTAAATCACGACGGCCATATCCTGGAGACGCGAAGAAAAGACCGTAGCCGACGACATGACGTAATCCGACGACTGTTCCCGCCTTGGAACTCACCAAGATCGTGCGAACCACGACGGCCATACCCCGGAGACACGGAGAAAAGGCAATAGCTGACCATAGTCAAACAGGGAACAGCAACTCCTCACTGTAAAATACGTAACATTGTAAGCGCTGCCCTTGCCTCTCCCTTGCAACTATAAAAGGGAGAGCAGAGGCCAGCTTTAGGGGAAGGACGGAAAAGTTCTAAGTTCTCACCCACACATACACACCCATAGCAAACAACTTGTAAACACTTAGACACACACAAGAGACCTGAGAGTACTTCCCTCTCTCACCTAGCTTGTAACCCCCTAGTACAAGCACCCCGGTGCAAGGCAACACGACTCTCCTCTCCACTGGACGTAGGGCTTGCTTGGCCTGAACCAGTATAATCCCTGTGTTCCCCCTTGCACACCATCCGTAGCCTCAACCGCAAAACACATATTTACTAGCCGGTGTTAGCCCCGCTAAAACTAGCACCGACACCGCGCCTCGCCTCGCCTCTCCGGGCCGGGCCGGGCGGGGCGGCGCGGGGCACGCACGCACGACATGCGCGTAAATGGCCCGGCGATTTCCCGCTCCAACCCTTGCGGGTGCGCGGCTTCCTTTTGCCACTCGAAATTTTTGCATGCATGGAGAAAATTGCGCTGGCCTATTTGGTAAGCAATTATTCTTGTATTATGGTAATTACACAAACGGCAGGTTAATTATCATAAAGACTGTGATTGAGCGGCTAATTGATTTCCTATTTGCTGCGACGCGTGCGCGTGTATAAATAAAGGGCGAGACGTTGTCCTAAGTACACCAAGAATTTATCTCTCCACGTTCCACTTTGCTGCGCTGCCGCCGTCTTCCCCATCCCGTTGACGTGCCGTCGACGCCGGGAGAGCAGGCTCCGAACTGACATCCTCTCGTGTCCCTGCACGGGGTAGAGGGCGTATCAGGTTTTTGGGAAAATAGAACAGGGTGAGAAAGCATGAAAGCATGATAGAGCTTAGAATAAGAAGAGAAGCATCAAATTTTCATGATGGAATAAGGGTACGGGAAGCATATAAAATAGCAATTATCAAGGTTAAGGTAGAAAACATGAATAAGATGAGGAAAACACATCCTAAAATGTCCACTCTATCTAGGCTTGCGTCCTATAGTCAACCTATGCTCCGATACCAAATCTGTCGCACCCAATTTTAAGGATAAAATTGAATGAACCAACTTATATGTGCCCAGAGATCAATCACACACATAAGCGACAAATTACATAGTACCATCACAAGGTTCAATATATAACGAGTAATATCACAGAGTCTTACATTAATAACAGCGGAATAATATAGATAACTCTCTCGCGGAATCTCCATTCCACAGGGAATAGTTGACTGGTGAACACAATCCTAATAATCCTCAGAAGAATCCTCATAGTCATCTGTTACCCATCCGGGATTTTTATCCAAATATGAAAAATAAAGCAAGCGTAAGTACATGTCGTACTCAACAAGAATAACATGGGTTTATGAGGCTCAAATAAGGCAAGACACTGGTTGACAGCGGTTGCTTTTAGTTGATCACATTTTAGCAATTCGAGTAGCAGCAATAGATTATACCAAGGAACAAGATTTGCATGATCATATAAACATGATAATTAATATGGAATAAACATCAATAGAAACTTCAAATAAATCAATATTCAATTAGTTAAATTCCTGTAAGACGTCCAAGGCCACTCGTGACCGTGAGCACGGCTGATATATCAGTTTTACACTCTGCAGAGGTTGCACACTTTCACCATGAGTCAGTGATTTACCCTTTTTCTCGAGGTGATCAGCCTCTCGATCCACTACCAAGGTAGATCGGCGGGGTTCACTATGAAGTCTTTCAAAAGCCTCGCTAACAAGTTACTAATCAATCCGGGCGCAATGGCAAGGGGCGGTAGAGCCCTCCTTCCAAGTGGCACACACACGCAGCAGTACACACAAGGACAGGAGCCGCAAAACCAACCAGCTCGGCAAGGAACCTTTCAAGATTAATAGCATGGTAGAAAGTAACTCCATACTTGACTAAAGCCAGAGCCATATAGCCCCCATGGTTGCGCTGTAAGTCCCGGTGTCATACTTACAGATAAGTCCTTAGTCCATGTTGCTAAAAAGCATCTTTTAATCTTTATTTCATAATTAATTAATCAAGTTCATAAGATCATGGCATCATCAAGCACTAGCATCACTACTCAAATGCAATCTCATAGGTAACAAGGATCAAGTCATCAAAACTAGGAATAAACACTATGGTTGCCAAGGTAGACACATGCATCATGAATTTAGTGATTAAGGTGAATAGGCAACAAGGATGGTCCATGCTATACTTGCCTTGATCAAAGTGCTCTGGATAACTTGGATCCTCCGTGTACTCTTGATCACCAACATATTGCTCACCGTCTGAACTCGATCATAAAATCACCACACAATCATCGAGGCAATCATACACGAAGCAAACATGATCTATATTAGAAACAGTACACCAACAGTGGAAAAACAGATTGAAAAGTGTATAAAAATAATCTACGCGTCGCTACGATCCCAACGATATATAGTTCATGCAAATCGGAGTTCAAACGGGAAAGTTATGAAATGAACAAGTTTTACTTTAATTAAATAATAGATTAAATCTAATCTCGAATTTTAAAAGTTGAAAACATGAGTAACAGTAGCATCATTAGATAGATTACAAAATTACGAATCTAACGAGACTTGAACGGATCAAATCGGAGCTAAAACGAATAAAATATGGCCGAAATAAACTAAGTGGCAAATCTGTAAATATTGAAAACGTATTTTTGAATCTAAACCGAGGAAAATACGTTTTCTAAATAGGAAAGCGTAATATGAGAAATACGCCAAAGGACCGCGGGTTAGTACATTAAAAAGCTCAGGGGCTCTTTTGCAAAAGTGCCGGCGAAAGGGTATCTCTCACTGTGAGCCGTTGGATCGGCCGTGGACGGCGCAGGTAGCTCGGGGAAAAGAGGGGCGGCTCTGGTCGCCGGAGTCGGGCGGCGCCCGGCCGATTCCTCGCCGGCAAGATGGCCGGAGACGGCGTTTTCGGGGCTAGGAAGCTCGGCACACCTCGGGACCTGGTCGGGAAGTAAGAGGAGTTCAAGCCGAACCTATCTATGGTTTCGGTTGCCACAGAGGTAGCTCGGGGAGGATGCGGCGAGCTAGGTGGCGGAACCATGGTGGCGGCGAAGCTCGGCATCATGGCTGTGGTGCACAAAACCGAGGGAGAAGGGGTCGGAAAGGTTCCTGACCTTGCTGCGAAGCTTGGAGAATAACCAATTTCGACGGAGAAGTCTTCCCGAGGAGAAATCGACGGCGGCGGCGGAGCTCGGGGCGGCGGCTAGGGCAGGATTGGAGGGCGTGGCTTGCTCGGGAACTTGTGGGGAGGGACGGCAGGGCTCGGCCGACCTATATAGGGGCGCGAGGGAGCGTACTTGGGACGGACTCGGCCGAAAAATCCGGCGGTTGCCTTCTGTTAGAGGCGGCGCTCGTGCTCCGCTCGGACTCCGACTGGAGGAAGGGGATGGCGCGGGGCAGCGGGCCCTACGCGTTAGCGGCGGGGGAAGAGGGTCGCGGCTTCCTTTTACGGGCCAGTGGAGGCATGCACGGGATGGACTCGGCCACGCCAAGAGAGGAGGCCGGGGTGGTTACGGCGCGGCTGTGTCCGCTTCGAACACGAGCAGGAGGAGGAGGAAGATGACTTGTGGGCCCCGCGTGTCGGTCACAGACGGAGAGGGATGGCGCTGCGCGGCTGGCTCGCCATGTTTGGGCGCTGGCCCAAGCGGGAGAGAAAGGAGGAGGAGGAAATGGGCTCCGAGCTGGGCTGCAGCGCGAAGGAGTTGGGCCTCGACTGGGCCGAAAGAGAGGAGGGGTGGGGTTTCTGTTTCCCTTTTTTTCAACTCATTTTCAAATTTGTTTTCCAAATGGCTTTTCAAACTAAGTTTTGTACCCTTGCAAAATCCAATCAAATCTCAGGAAATAAATATGTGCAGCGGCATGTATGCAACATAACATGTTTCTATGCCCTAGGGTTTATTTTAATTCACAAAAAATATTATTCTATATATTAAATGCTCAATCAATTGCATAAATAAATCAAATTAAATTCCTATTTCAAAAATTGAAAATTTCCAGGTGTTACAATTCTACCCCCCCTTAAAAATAATCTCGTCTTCGCGATTAGTTAGTGCTTACTCAAAAAGTTGGGGATATAACTTCTTTAATTCTTCCTCTTTTTCCCATGTTCCCTCGTTTTCTGAAGACCGATTCCACTGTACCTTGCATAACTTTATAATTTCACTCCTTCTGAATCGCTCTGTGGTTTCTAATATTTTAATTGGGTATTCCTCTCGAATCTGGTTAACTGTCGCTGCTGGTGGTGGTTGCATAACTACGTCAACACTGATTTTATCTCCTTTGGACGTAGTTAACACAACGACATTTTCCTCACACTGAATAACTGCCTTGTGCTGCTTCATCCAATCCAGACCCAATATAACATCTATTCCGGTTGTTCTTATTACTGTAGGGTTCACTTTAAAGTCTACCCCTATTAAAGCAATGCTAACCGAAGGACAATAATATTGAGCTTGCATAGCCCCACCGGGTGAATTTACCAATAATGGGTTTTGTAGGGCTAATAGTGGTATACCGTGTATCCTAACAAAACTTTGTGATATGAATGAATGCGAAGCACCGGAATCAAAAAGAACGGTAGCGGGGATGGAGTTGACGTTGAACGTACCCATCATAACCTCTGGTGCTTCCTGAGCTGTCTCCGCGGACACATGGTTCACACTTCCTTGATTAGACGATTGTTGATGTCTTCCCTTCTGGTTGCTACTCTGCGGAGTCTGCTGGTTCTGCTTCTTGGGACAGTGGTAAGAGAGATGTCCTGATTCTCCACAGGCAAAGCACTTGATGGGAGTGCCAAATGTATTGGTCCTGTTGGGGGTCTTGCTAGGGGTAGCTTGCTGAGGAGTCTGGGTAGGAGTTTTCTGCTGTTGTGGTGGAGATTGAGAACGAGACTGGTTCTGATTGCGGTTCCATTAATTTGATGGCCCTTGGTGTCTCTGCTGGAAATTTCGTTGCTGGGCGTTGGGACGCGAACGGTTATTTCTTGTAAAGGTTTGTCCTTACTTCTTTCTCTTGTTATCCGCCATCTCCTTGCGCTTGTTGTCGATCACTATAGCGCGATTCACCAGCTCTTGAAAATTGGGGTAGGTGGTTGTCATGAGTTGGAGTTGCAATCTATCGTGAAGTCCCTTGAGGAAGAGACGCTGCTTGTCCTTGTCATTAGCAACATCATCGGGAGCATACCGCGACAATTGAACAAACTGATCACGGTACTCTGGCACCGACATTTGTTCTTGCTTCAAAGCTCTAAACTCTGCCTGCTTCAACTCTATCAAACCTTCAGGAATATGGTATGACCTGAAGTTCTCACAAAACTCTTGCCATGTGATAGCAGGCGCATTATTGGAGCGACCATACTGGAATGCATCCCACCAGTCTTGAGCAGCTCCTTGCAACTGTCCAGATGCATACAACACCTTCTCTTCATCATTGCATTGCACAATGGTGAGTTGTCTCTCCACGGCGCGAAGCCAATCATCAGCATCCAATGGATCAGCGGCGTGGTTGAACACAGGTGGACGACCTTTAAGAAATTCTCCTCGCTTATCTCTAGCTTGAGGTTGAGCAGGTTGTGGTCCTCCAGCTGGTTGATTTTGAATGAACTGCATCATTGTCTCCATCAACTGCGTCTGCGAAGCGATGAGATCTTGAATGCTAGGTTGTGGTGGTGGTGGTGGATTAGGATTCCTCCTGTTGCTGGCCATCTGTTTTTTTTAACATATAATTGAGTTTTAGAATTTTTCCACTATGCAAACACTTATAAACCATGAATCTGAATTTTCTGGGCGAGATCCGATAACAGCAGCATAGTAAACTGATTATATCAGGAGTTTTAAAAATCAAACAGAGACGTTCTCTATACCGTTGGAAAGCCTGAGAAATTATCTACGATCTTCATGTGGACCACATTTCCAGATTATGATGTTAGATTAACCAAAAACAGACAATAACAGAATCTGTCCGGTCTGCCATACTGCGCAGAATTCTCAAATTGCAACAACTGTATCTCCAAATCCATAATAGCTATTAATGTGATTCTTGAGGCCATGGAAAGGGATGGAAGTCTACTGTTCCCCTTAAAATTTTCATAATTTTTGGATTTATGAAATTAATTAAGAATAATTAACAAGACAGAGAGGTCTGAAAAACAGATTTTGAGAAAACCAAATTTATTCAACCTAATTATTTATTAAATTTTTTTTACCCTTTAAATCTTTTAATTAAGAGATTTAGAGACATATGTATAATCCTAAGCACTCATTACAAAGAACTAAATCACACATAATACATAAGCACAAAACAACAAGCACATAAAATTCACACGCACACAAAACTCGACTTAACTTGACTCACATCTAAATCGTTCTATTATCTAATTGGACTCCTATCTTGATTCTTCTTATCAAGCTTGGGCATTTGTTCTTGATTCCTATGTTCATCCTCACATTGATAACTATGCTTGTGGCTTGGCTTCTCCAACACACTTATGGGGTAGTTTGGGATCATGTGCCATCTTCTTGATCAGCGACCAAGACAGAGGTAGAATGAGAATGAAATTAAAATTTTCTTAATAGAACAGGGTGAGAAAGCATGAAAGCATGATAGAGCTTAGAATAAGAAGAGAAGCATCAAATTTTCATGATGGAATAAGGGTACGGGAAGCATATAAAATAGCAATTATCAAGGTTAAGGTAGAAAACATGAATAAGATGAGGAAAACACATCCTAAAATGTCCACTCTATCTAGGCTTGCGTCCTATAGTCAACCTATGCTCCGATACCAAATCTGTCGCACCCAATTTTAAGGATAAAATTGAATGAACCAACTTATATGTGCCCAGAGATCAATCACACACATAAGCGACAAATTACATAGTACCATCACAAGGTTCAATATATAACGAGTAATATCACAGAGTCTTACATTAATAACAGCGGAATAATATAGATAACTCTCTCACGGAATCTCCATTCCACAGGGAATAGTTGACTGGTGAACACAATCCTAATAATCCTCAGAAGAATCCTCATAGTCATCTGTTACCCATCCGGGATTTTTATCCAAATATGAAAAATAAAGCAAGCGTAAGTACATGTCGTACTCAACAAGAATAACATGGGTTTATGAGGCTCAAATAAGGCAAGACACTGGTTGACAGCGGTTGCTTTTAGTTGATCACATTTTAGCAATTCGAGTAGCAACAATAGATTATACCAAGGAACAAGATTTGCATGATCATATAAACATGATAATTAATATGGAATAAACATCAATAGAAACTTCAAATAAATCAATATTTAATTAGTTAAATTCCTGTAAGACGTCCAAGGCCACTCGTGACCGTGAGCACGGCTGATATATCAGTTTTACACTCTGCAGAGGTTGCACACTTTCACCATGAGTCGTGATTTACCCTTTTTCTCGAGGTGATCAGCCTCTCGATCCACTACCAAGGTAGATCGGCGGGGTTCACTATGAAGTCTTTCAAAAGCCTCGCTAACAAGTTACTAATCAATCCGGGCGCAATGGCAAGGGGCGGTAGAGCCCTCCTTCCAAGTGGCACACACACGCAGCAGTACACACAAGGACAGGAGCCGCAAACCAACCAGCTCGGCAAGGAACCTTTCAAGATTAATAGCATGGTAGAAAGTAACTCCATACTTGACTAAAGCCAGAGCCATATAGCCCCCATGGTTGCGCTGTAAGTCCCGGTGTCATACTTACAGATAAGTCCTTAGTCCATGTTGCTAAAAAGCATCTTTTAATCTTTATTTCATAATTAATTAATCAAGTTCATAAGATCATGGCATCATCAAGCACTAGCATCACTACTCAAATGCAATCTCATAGGTAACAAGAATCAAGTCATCAAAACTAGGAATAAACACTATGGTTGCCAAGGTAGACACATGCATCATGAATTTAGTGATTAAGGTGAATAGGCAACAAGGATGGTCCATGCTATACTTGCCTTGATCAAAGTGCTCTGGATAACTTGGATCCTCCGTGTACTCTTGATCACCAACATATTGCTCACCGTCTGAACTCGATCATAAAATCACCACACAATCATCGAGGCAATCATACACGAAGCAAACATGATCTATATTAGAAACAGTACACCAACAGTGGAAAAACAGATTGAAAAGTGTATAAAAATAATCTACGCGTCGCTACGATTCCAACGATATATAGTTCATGCAAATCGGAGTTCAAACGGGAAAGTTATGAAATGAACAAGTTTTACTTTAATTAAATAATAGATTAAATCTAATCTCGAATTTTAAAAGTTGAAAACATGACTAACAGTAGCATCATTAGATAGATTACAAAATTACGAATCTAACGAGACTTGAACGGATCAAATCGGAGCTAAAACGAATAAAATATGGCCGAAATAAACTAAGTGGCAAATCTGTAAATATTGAAAACGTATTTTTGAATCTAAACCGAGGAAAATACGTTTTCTAAATAGGAAAGCGTAATATGAGAAATACGCCAAAGGACCGCGGGTTAGTACATTAAAAAGCTCAGGGGCTCTTTTGCAAAAGTGCCGGCGAAAGGGTATCTCTCACTGTGAGCCGTTGGATCGGCCGTGGACGGCGCAGGTAGCTCGGGGAAAAGAGGGGCGGCTCTGGTCGCTGGAGTCGGGCGGCGCCCGGCCGATTCCTCGCCGGCAAGATGGCCGGAGACGGCGTTTTCGGGGCTAGGAAGCTCGGCACACCTCGGGACCTGGTCGGGAAGCAAGAGGAGTTCAAGCCGAACCTATCTATGGTTTCGGTTGCCACAGAGGTAGCTCGGGGAGGATGCGGCGAGCTAGGTGGCGGAACCATGGTGGCGGCGAAGCTCGGCATCATGGCTGTGGTGCACAAAACCGAGGGAGAAGGGGTCGGAAAGGTTCCTGACCTTGCTGCGAAGCTTGGAGAACAACCAATTTCGACGGAGAAGTCTTCCCGAGGAGAAATCGACGGCGGCGGCGGAGCTCGGGGCGACGGCGGAGCTCGGGGCGGCGGCTAGGGCAGGATTGGAGGGCGTGGCTTGCTCGGGAACTTGTGGGGAGGGACGGCAGGGCTCGGCCGACCTATATAGGGGCGCGAGGGAGCGTACTTGGGACGGACTCGGCCGAAAAATCCGGCGGTTGCCTTCTGTTAGAGGCGGCGCTCGTGCTCCGCTCGGACTCCGACTGGAGGAAGGGGATGGCGCGGGGCAGCGGGCCCTACGCATCAGCGGTGGGGGAAGAGGGTCGCGGCTTCCTTTTACGGGCCAGTGGAGGCATGCACGGGATGGACTCGGCCACGCCAAGAGAGGAGGCCGGGGTGGTTACGGCGCGGCTGTGTCCGCTTCGAACACGAGCAGGAGGAGGAGGAAGATGACTTGTGGGCCCCGCGTGTCGGTCACAGACGGAGAGGGATGGCGCTGCGCGGCTGGCTCGCCAAGTTTGGGCCTTGGCCCAAGCGGGAGAGAAAGGAGGAGGAGGAAATGGGCTCCGAGCTGGGCTGCAGCGCGAAGGAGTTGGGCCTCGACTGGGCCGAAAGAGAGGAGGGGTGGGGTTTCTGTTTCCCTTTTTTTCAACTCATTTTCAAATTTGTTTTCCAAATGGCTTTTCAAACTAAGTTTTGTACCCTTGCAAAATCCAATCAAATCTCAGGAAATAAATATGTGCAGCGGCATGTATGCAACATAACATGTTTCTATGCCCTAGGGTTTATTTTAATTCACAAAAAATATTATTCTATATATTAAATGCTCAATCAATTGCATAAATAAATCAAATTAAATTCCTATTTCAAAAATTGAAAATTTCCGGGTGTTACATGCGGCTACAACGATTTTTGTCGGATGCGTTCTTAGCGTTCTCTCTGACCAGTTATGTGATGTTTACATGAACATCAAGAGTGCTGCTGAACTGTGGGAGGGACTCGAACACAAGTTCGGTGCTGCAGATGCTGGGCATGAGCTCTACGTGATGGAGAAGTATCACGACTACAAAATAGTTGAAAACCGTTCGGTCGTGGAACAGGCTCATGAGTTCCAACTTATTGTGAGGGAATTTAAACAGCTCGGTCATGCTTTGCCTGATAAGTTTGTGGCCGGTGGAATTATTGCCAAATTACCTCCGTCATGGAGGAACTTTGCCACGGCTCTGAAACATAAAAGACAGAAAATCTCCGTTGAGGATTTGTTGGCTGGTCTTGATGTTGAAGAGAAGGCTCGGGCAAAGGATGCTCCACCAAAAGCACCTGAAGGGCAGTCTAGCGCTAATGTGATGCAGCACGCTGGCAAGAACAAGCAAAAGACTGTTCAGACTACTCAATTCAAGAAGAAGAAGGTGAACATGGACGAAGTTGTGTGCTTCGTTTGCGGTGAGACTGGACACTTCGCCAAGAAGTGCAAGAACCGCAAAGGCAAGAAGAATCAGCAAGGGCAGAAACCTGCCAACGTGACTATTGGCGATCCTAACGGATCTGGGTACGGTAATTCTTGACCTAGCATATTTTCTGTATGTCAATCTAATGATTGGTGGATAGATATAGGAGCCAATATTCATGTTTGTACTGATATCTCTATGTTTTCATCTTACCAGAACATCCGAGGTTCAACCGTCATAATGGGGAATGGGTCGCATGCCACTGTTCTTGGTGTTGGTTCGATCGATCTGAAGTTTACTTCAGGAAAGATCGTGCGGCTGAAGAACGTGCAGCATGCCCCTTCAATAAAGAAGAACCTCGTTAGTGGATCCCTCCTATGTCGAGATGGGTTCAAGCTGGTGTTCAAGTCTAATAAAGTAGTCATTCGAGATATGGCCAGTTCATTGGCAAAGGCTATGATAGCGGAGGCTTGTTCCGCTTTTCACTCTCTGATTTCTGTAATAAAGTTGTGAACCATGTGCGTGATTCAAACAATTCGGTGGCTGATATATGGCACTCACGTTTGTGTCACATTAATTTTGGTTGTATGTCGCGTCTATCCAGTGTGAGTTTAATTTTGAATTTTTCTGCTGTCAAAGGCTCTAAGTGTCAAGTGTGTGTGCAAGCAAAGCAACCTCGTAAGCCACATAAGGCTGTAGACGAGAGATGCACGACATTATTAGAGCTCATACATTCTAATATTTATGAAATGAATGGTGTGTTGACAAAAGGAGAAAAAAGATATTTCATGACTTTAATTGATGATGCTACTACGTATTGTTATGTATTTCTTTTAAAAACTAAAGATGAGGCGCTAGAATGTTTTAAGACTTATAAAGCTGAGGTAGAGAATCGATTGGAAAAGAAAATCAAACGTGTTAGGTCTGATCGCGGCGGGGAGTATTTCTCCAATGAATTTGATCTTTTCTGTGCAGAGAATGGAATAATTCATGAACGGACACCTCTATATTCGCCTCAATCTAATGGGGTTGTCGAAAGAAAGAACAGGACGTTAATGGACTTGGTGAACGCCATGTTAGGAACATCCGGTATGGCTAAGGCATGGTAGGGGAGGCTGTTTTGACAGCATGTCACGTTCTAAATATAGTTCCTACTAAAAATAGTGATGTGACTCCGTACGAAGGATGGAAAGGGAGAAAACCATCTCTCCACTACTTGCGCACTTGGGGCTATTTGACCATGGTTAGTATAACAATTAATAAGAAGCGCAAGCTCGGACCAAAGATAGTTGATTGTATCCTTTTGGGATACGCACATCACAGCACAGCGTATAAGTTCTTAGTGATAAAATCAGAAACGCCTGATATTTTAGTTGATTCACTTTTGGAGTCACGGGATATTACATTCTTTAAAAATATCATCCCAATGAAAGATGTTTACTCTTTGCCCAGTTCATCAAATGAATTTATTCCTGAACCAATGCCCATACTTGAACCAATTATAACTCCACATGGTAACGAAGAGGATGACAGTGTTGTAGCTCCTAGACGGAGTAAGAGACAAAGCGTTGCAAAATCCTTTGGTGAAGACTTCACTGTGTATCTCGTGGATGATACACCCACTACCATTGCAGAGGCATATGCATCACCAGATGCAGAATATTGGAAAGATGCCGTCCGAAGTGAAATGGACTCAATTACTGCAAATGGTACATGGGAAGTAATAGATAGACCTGTGGGTTGCAAATCGATTGGCTGTAAATGGGTATTTAAGAAGAAGCTTAGGCTTGATGGTACTATTGAAAAGTACAAGGCCAGGCTTGTTGCTAAAGGTTATACACAAAAGGAAGGCGAGGATTATTTTGATGCCTACTCACCGGTTGCCAGATTAACTACAATTCGAGTGCTATTATCCTTGGCTGCTACCCATGGTCTCCTCGTTCATCAGATGGACGTGAAGACGGCTTTCCTTAATGGAGAGCTAGAGGAAGAAATTTATATGGATCAGCCCGATGGATTTATAGCACAAGGACAAGAGGGCAAGGTGTGCAGGTTACTCAAATCCTTGTACGGCTTAAAGCAGGCACCCAAGCAGTGGCATGAGAAGTTCGATAAGACTCTGACCTCTACTGGGTTTGCATAAAATGAAGCCGACACTTGCGTGTACTACCGCTATGGTGAGGGCAAAGGAGTAATCCTGTGCTTGTATGTTGATGACATACTAATCTTTGGTACAAATATCGACGAGATTAATGATGTAAAGTCATTCTTATCCCAAAACTTTGACATGAAAGATTTGGGGGAAGCGGATGTGATTCTGAACATTAAACTTAATAAGGATGAGAATGGGATTACTCTTTTGCAGTCTCATTATGTGGAAAATGTTTTGAGCCGTTTCGGCTATATGGATAGAAACCTTGCCTAACACCTTATTATCCTAGCCTAATACTTCGAAAAAATAAGAGGTTAGGTAAGGATCATTTGAGATACTCCCAAATAATTGGTTCTCTGATGTACCTAGCTAGCACGACCCGCCTTGATATCTCATTTGCTGTAAGCAAGTTGAGTAGATTTTCCTCTAATCCAGGAACTGATCATTGGCGTGGTATTGATCGAGTAATGCGCTATCTAAAGGTACTATGAGTTATGCAATTCACTATTCTAGGTACCGGGGGTACTCGAAGGATATAGTGATTCAAATTGGATTACAGAAGCTGATGAGCTTAAGGCCACTAGTGGATACATATTCACTTTGGGTGGTGGCGCTGTCTCTTGGAGGTCTTGTAAGTAGACAATACTTACAAAGTCTACAATGGAGGCAGAGCTCACAGCTCTAGATACAGCTTCTACTGAAGCTGAATGGTTACGAGAACTGTTGATGGACTTACCAGTGGTTGAGAAACCAATTCCTGCTATTATTATTAATTGTGATAATCAAACAGTGATCACAAAGATGAAGAGTAGTCAGGATAATGCGAAGTCCAGGAAACATATAAAGCGTAGACTGAAGTCTGTTAGGAAATTGAGGAGCTCCGGAATAATAGCTGTGGATTATATCCAGACAGCTAAAAACCTGGCAGATCCCTTTACGAAGGGACTATCACGTACCGTGATTGACAATGCATCGAAGGAGATGGGATTGAGACCCCAAGTGAGTTGATCGGAGATCCCGTGAATTAGGATATGGGAAGAACAAGCTGTTGGTTGACGGGAGAGTATAATTCTATTTTAATCCACTCCGCTGGAGATGTAGTACTCTTATTTCTGTAAGGCAGGTTGATTTTGTCTTAATGTGTTCTGAGGCTTTACAGCGAGATACTGTCCTACAGAGTATCCCTGTAAGAATACACCTATGTGAGCCCAACTGTTAGTCGCAGTTTATAAGAATTGGGAATTCTTTAAGAAGCTCATGAAGTGAGATAGGAGTATGACTTATACGCTCCGCTCGTGGGGTTGGCTATGGCAGCCTAGTATCAGTCAAGACTTCAAGAGAAGCCTATTCACACCAAACTGCCAATTCAAGGCCTAGTCCATTGTGCAGTCGTGGGTGGGTCTATCTTGTTGTTCTAGGTGGATGTTCAACCTTAACCGGTCTCCACTGAATAGCTGGTATATTAACAGTACTGTGGTATAGGGAGTATGACTCGCGTGCCCTTGGGATATGGTGGGGGATTGTTAGAAGATTTGGGCTATGTCCCAAATATCTCCATAGCAATCCTAAAGGCCCACTCACACATGCATGCATATGTGACATGGTGGGAGACTTTAGTCCCACCTTGCTAGTCTAAATGGAGTGAAACCAACTTAAAAGTGTGGGTTATCTCCATCTAGTTGAAGCTATGGGAGAGAGGAAAAAGGAAGAAACACACGCGTGCGCTCGCTCGCCTCGCCTCGCCTCTCCTGGCCGGGCCAGGTGGGGCGGGGCGGGGCGCGCACGCACGATATGCGCGTAAATGGTCCGGCGATTTCCCGCTCCAACCCTTGCGGGTGCGCGGCTTCCTTTTGCCACTCGAAATTTTTGCATGCATGGAGAAAATTACGCTGGCCTATTTGGTAAGCAATTATTCTTGTATTATGGTAATTACACAAACGGCAGGTTAATTATCATAATGACTGTGATTGAGCAGCTAATTGGTTTTCTATTTGCTGCGACGCGTGCGCGTGTATAAATAAAGGACGAGACGTCGTCCTAAGTACACCGAGAATTCATCTCTCCCCGTTCCACTTTGCTGCACTGCCGCCGTCTTCCCCATCCCGTCGACGTGCCATCGACGCCGGGAGAGCAAGCTCCGAAGCCGACGTCCTCTCGTGTCCCTGCACGGGGTAGGGAGCGTACCAGGTTTTTGGGAAGCGCCGTCGCGACTGCTCGCTGGACGTCTTCTTCCCTCTACGCCCGGTGTTCGCTGATCTCTATCGACGATCTGCTTCGTCTTCTTTTGCGCTGTTAGCGCCGACAACCCCACTGTAAGGATGTCCGCTCTCTCTCTGTTGTTCGTTATCGCATCCTTTCTGTTGCTAGCACTAGATGTCATGAATTTGTCTCAGATCGTAGTGCTAGTGTTAGATCTCAAATATAATTTACATGCTGTTGGTCTTTTTCTTATTGTCGGAATTAATTTGTGCATCGCTAAATTGCTATTATTTCCAACAGAAAAAACAGAAGAAGTGTATAAGAATAATAAAGCGAAATACAAAAAAAAAAGAAGGATGCACATGCACCTAAAATTGATGTTCACTATTTCATTGCTTGCACCTCAATTATGAAGTTGAAGTCCCTTCTCAAGATGGTGAGACACGCTTGGACAATGATACAGTCTATGGTCTTCGAAGCATGACTTTTACTTCATATTTCTATAAAATATTGTATTGAAGCTGGGCCACTGGTGAAGCTTGTGTGCAGCAGCCATCACTGGCATATAAGCAGCAGTAGATTGATCCGACGATCATGGAAGATACTGTGAACTGCTTCTCCTATGGAGAATTTATGGAAGATATCATTGCAGAAAGGAATACTGGGTTTGAGGATGAATGCGCCAGTCCTTCTCGCGGTAATGGAGAGGCAGCAGCATTGGTGGCCAAACCGTAGGTACAAAGTGCTACTCCTGCACCACAACCAACTCCACCTCCACCTCCACCTCCACCACATCCACAAACTGCTACGTCGCCACCGCACCCACAAATAGCGGCTGCGCCAGTACCTTCTCCATTGCCACCACAACGACAACTAGCTGCGCCACCACCGTCACATCCACCTCCACTGCCATCGAAGCCACAAAAAGAGTTCCAAAGAAGGTGAGAGGATTTGATGGTTGCTGCTGGTGTACCAGAGATGTTCTAGAATCTTGGTAATAAATAGAACTCCACACAAGCTTCTGCAATCAAGAGGGTCACATCAACGGCTTGAAATGCCAAGACCACCAAGGAAGCAACTACAATACTCTTTAGTGGACATCACCATATGACTGATGTCGTACAGGGCTCTGAATTCATCAAAGAGTTGATGAATTCATCAAGGAATTCATACCTGATTTCGACCTAGATGGCAACAACAGAATGTTAAACATGAGGGCCCTCCAAAAGTTGTACTTGGAGGCTATCAAGAGCTTGGCTTAGAAGCAGTGCCGGCGAAACATCCTGTTGATAGGATTTTTTGCAGTGGTGTAGAATTCTAGGAACTGGTCATAAGTTTCGAGGACTTGCAATTATTTTTCCGCGAGAAGAGACTCGACGTGTCTCATATTATCCTATGGATCATATAAGTAGTCTTTCGCTAAACTAATCCTTTGAATTGGTTATATGATAGAGTGTGCTATCCTTTTAACCAAAACCATGTGCCTTTGTGTTCATGCATGTAGCAAATAGTGAATGAATTCGGCGGGTTTGAGTATTAGGAATATATTCGTGGACCCATATCTAATCGGCCAGGCAAAACATGTTGGTCCTCTCAAGTGGGAGTTTGATAATCCTATATTGACAGGTGTTAAGAGAAAAACAATGGGGAAAAATTAGGCGGGATACGCACAAACAAGCAATGACAAACACTGCAATATATATTGGGAAAACTCTCCTAGCACGTCGGTCCTTCAAATATGTATTGCCCACTACACTTGCAAGTAAGATCGAGTGATCGACCACTTCTATTTCCTTACGTTTGCCCGCTGGCACCATATCTAATATAATTTTGCTAATATTATTATCTTTGTTTTTTTAATACAGTGATCACTTCATCCTTGCATTTATTGATGTGAAAACAGCAAGCGTAATAGTCTTTGACTTTATGGCAAAACGTGAAGAAGACTATCAAGGTTTCTTCAACGTTTTACAGGTAATTGCACTTTACAACTTGTGTTACTAACTTTAGTGAAACTGATTAACTTTTTTCTTTGAGCAGTGCCTATACATATTATGTCATTAATGGCGGAGAGCATCAGCTAGATAAGGATAGGCTGACTATTTATATTCATAAATCGGTACGACTATTTTCTAACCCAAACAATGAGAATATTGAATACATAGAGCAATCCGATTCATTGGCTTAATTTTTATGTCACTCCCCTACTTTGTGGCTACTATGTATGTCACTGGATGAGAACCAATGACTATTACTAAAATCACCCTGAAGATAAAATGTCAATCGAACCATATAAGCAAGTGTTAATAAATATCCATACCAAATTTTGCCCTTTTTGTTTTGTGCATCAGTATGCTAGGCAATATTTGATTTCCACCCACCTTGATCAAAAGGACATTCAAGAATTTCAAGATGATTTCTGCAAGTTCTTGCTACATGACGTTCTTCGCGAGAGGGATGCACTCTTCGATGAATAGTTAGAGTATGCCACATCTCCTAGGTTCCCTGATCTTCGCGCTAAATGTGCGCACCCCTTTTTTTCATTTTTTACGTCGAGCTAGCACCTGTAATAAAAATAATTGTAGTTTCTAATGTTAGGCTCGTATGATATAAATACTTACATGATGATGTGCTAATTAACTAGTTGACTGTTGTGTATTTATGTAGTTAATTTGATCATTTCAATTGGCCTGCAATTTGGTGCCAAAACGTATTCCCAATATGGTGGGAAAACTAGCTTTCAAAAGTTTGAAATTACTTTTTAGAGGCGGTTTGTTTTGCCGCCTCTAAAAATGTATCTTTAGGGACGGTTCCATTGCAAAAGCCGTCGTTGACAAAATTGTTATCACGGACGGTCTCATTATGTCAACCACCCCTAAAAATATATATTTACATGTGGTTGTCTTAATAAAACCACCTCTAAAGATACAATTCTATAGGCGGGTCTCTTACGTCAACCGTCCCCTAAAAATACATATTTAGATGCAGTTGTCTTAATGATACCACCTCTGAAGATACAATTTTAGAGACGGTTCTCTTAACCGTCCCTGAAAATATATTTTTAGAGGCGGGTTTCTTAATAGAACCGCCGCCAAAAAATATATTCAGGGGTAGTTAAAAGGTTGTCGCTATAAATGCAATATATTTACAGTCGATGGCGTAGTGGCGATTGGGCGAACCACCCATGAAAAGCCTATTTAACGGCCCCTAAAGTCTTTTTCTGTACTAGTGATTTATAATATCAAATAAATACCATTAGATTAGTTATGAAGTAACTTTGTAATAAATTAAGGTAGAGCCATAAATATGAATACTACTCGTTAGAAACTTGGTCAAATATGAACTGCTTTATCTAGCACATAACCCATAGTTACAAAGGGAATATTTATCATATTTCTATCTACATGACTATCCTTACTTTGAGTATACATCTTGCCTAATTAAGGTTATCTACTTTTGGGTGTGGGTTTATAGAGCACTTGCTAGTTTATCGATTGGGCTAAGACCATCCGCACTCATCATCCTCTATTTTCATCCTCTATACATCCTAATCATCAATATTCTCTTCTCTATACTCGTTTCTCCCGCACTCATTCATCCTGTATATCCCATCCTCTATCTAGTGCGACCCACATGTCATTCTCTATATCTCATCCCCATCCCCCACACCCTCTTTCTCCCCACACTCTCTCTCTCCCCACTCCATCCTTCCCTCCCCGGCGGAGCTCGCCCACCCCTCCCCGGCGAAGCCCGACAGCAGAGCTCGCGCTTGCCCCGACGGCGGAGCTCGCGCCCCCGACGGCGAGCTTGCGCTCGGCCCCCACGGTGGAGCTCGCGCCCTCGACGGCGGAGCTCACGCTCTCCCCCGACGGCGGAGCTCGCGCTCGCCCCCCACGGCGGAGCTCGCGCTCGCCCCCCACGGTGGACGCCAGCCATGGATCTCCGGTCTCCCTCTCTCTCTCTCTCTCTCTCTCTCTCTCCGGCGCGAGGCGAGCTCTTTCTCTCTCCCTCTCTTCGGCGTGATGTGAGCTCTCTCTATCTCTCCCTCTCTCCAGCGCAACGCGAGCTCGGCCCCCGCCGGCGACCTCCACCTCCCCGTTCTCTCTCTTCCGGTCCCAGACTCCCAGGCGAGCGGGCCCTGCGCGCGCCCATAGCGGACGTCTGCCATCCCTCTAGCTTTGCCGGATGGACGCCCGCTCCGGATGGTTTGCCGGACTCCGCTGCAGCACGGCGGTCCGGTAAACGGTTCCTCCAGGAACGTTTACCAGACCCCAGTGCAGGTGGTCTAAGTAGGCGAGTCTCGTGTAAAGATGGTGCTTATAGGATGCTCTGCCTGTGAGTGCACCCTGTTCCTTCTTTGTGTGGTAGCGAAGGTGACAGTGCTGTCTATATATCCTTTGTAGTCCACACCGCATTGAGCAGGTTCTTAAATTGTAGGGCCGTAGTTGTATCGGTAAAATTATCTATTAACAGTGCTCTACCGTTTGGCGTCCCTAGTGCACAACAGTAGAATTAGTCTTAGCTATAGTTGGTTGTACTTTGACCATGTAATAAGGATATCATAGGAATCTACCTCAATTGTTGTTCTCCCGAGTTGACTAGTTGTAAGATCTATCCCCTGAGTGTGATTATGTTTAGTTACTATCATTACATTTACCCTTACTCTAGCTATGATGGTACGTTGACTGATAGATATTTCTTTATTACTCAATAAGTCATTACTCCATTGTTTCCTGTCGTAACTTATAATAATCTCGGTAAAATTGTACGATAGTATTCAATGCGCTTACGGAATCTTTAAATTCCATTTGTGTTAATAAATACCAACATTGGGCGCCCTATATCCCTTTTCTGCTTCGGACTTCCATACAATATTCCGAATATGTAACTATATTATCTTCAAGAATATTGCTTCCGACTATTTTTAATCGTCAATATATGCCCCTATTTTTAAGTAAAGTTTTAGATGAACCTGAAATATAAAAAGACAAAATAGCGACGATGTCCAACTCATCCTCTATATATCGACTAAGGGCATTTCTCGTGAGTTATGATTGGCATGTGTGTTCTAAGCCTACTTAGGCGGTCACGTTCGTATTTGAGCATATGGTTAGCACAGGTGCCACTGGAGTTCTAACATGATATGGCATTTTTGGTATTTATTAAGTGCAAATATAATATGAAAGATTCTGCAAGCGCACAAAATACCATTATACCTTTTACTTGAGAGTATTACAGAGTATCGTTATTTATATTTTATCACAGAGAAGCAATGATTAAAGAATCTGATAGTTACCATCATGCATCTACTGACTTAGTATACCAACTAGAGTATAGTGGGGATAAGTGATAAATGGTAGGAATTATGTATAGTAATCACTTATAAGATAAATGAGTAGTCTAGCTAAGTTGAGAGGACAACGGGAGAGTTCAAAGTTCCTAGATACTTCTCTATTACTTGGTGTAACAGAACCGCCTAAATCACATGGCCCACAGACACCTGTCATTGTCACTAATAACTTCTGACAGCCGGGCCCGAGTCCCAGATGATCTAGACAGCCCTGCCGGGTTACATCAGCACCCGTTTCTCCAACAGGATCTCATTGCGAAGTCATTACAGGATTACAACATTTCATAATAAAATACATCAGAGTAAAAGTACGAAAGATTAAATAGTACTTAGATTACAAACCGGTTGTTCAAATAGAATTCAAATGCAGTTATTACAAGCCATAGTTCAAATAGTAGCAGCAGTAGTAGAACAGTAACATAACATAATAAGATAGGTAAACACACGGACCCTGCCCACAGGTCCACTTCACTCTTCCTCGCTATCCTGGATGATGGTCACACAGCAAAGGGCAAGATAGACCTCCTACTGCTGACTACCTGCAAAGGGGTTAACAAACCCCGAGTACTGGGGTACTCCACAAGACTTACCCGACTAAGAAAAGAAATGAGACACAGGAATGCAGGCTGAGGGTAGTCAAGGTAAGGCTTTAGCAAGAGTCAAGATATTTTGCGGAAAAGCATTACTAATCCTGTTTTCAATATTTTACTCAACATTGTTCATAATAAATATCAATAGTTCACAATTCTTTCATACATGTCCTTTAAGCCCAATTCATTCTCAAAACATCCTAGTTTTCGAACCACTCTTCGCTGAATGGTCGGAGGATCAAGTCTCCATAACCGAGGAGCAACGACGATTCGAATCGATTAGTACCCAGCTAGGGATCCCTAACCACACTGCATATGTAGTACCTAAACTTGCATATACCAACCCCGTCTACCACAGCTTTTCTATCCCTGAACCGGTCCTGCGCCACCCGAGAGCACAGTACTCCTATACTATCCAGGCACGCCGGCCACGAGGGTACACGCTACTCTCGCCATCTCTCCACTCCCAGTGCGTGGTTCCCGGAGTATGTGGCTAGTTGCAAGTCTCGATCCAACAGGCCTACAACGAATGGTCCCTACTTTCTTTTTCCGACGGCGACAGTGCATAGGGACTCTAACCCAAATACAAATGTCCCATCAGATTTTCAAATCCCATTTTCCGTCGGTGACAATATGTTGGGACTCTAACCCAAGCTACGATCACTGAGCAGGAAATCCTTTCTCGTCGACGACAGTGTACTGATCAGGTGCACAACCGTCGAACGAGAATAATACCAATACCCTTTTCATGATTTAACCAGTAACATATATCACATAGCTCAAAATAACATTTTATGCAAATCTAAATCAATTAAGCAGGGCTAACCATTTTTTGATACTTTAATTAAATCAGGTTCTTGGGGTAATAAGTGGTCAAGGAATGGTAATGCATCAATAGGTTATCACCCAACTCCTATTAACCTAATACAGTAGATTAGCTCAAGTGATAAAATATTTTTAAATACAAGGAGGGGCAAATACACCGGGGCTTGCCTTGAAGTGCGTAGAGAGTCGGGTCAGGATCGGTGTCACAGATATCGAAGCCTGGCACAAATTCCGAAGCAATCCCCTCAGCAGTCACTTCACCTTTTACCTCCGGATTCTCGGTCACTACACGCATGCAATGATGAATGCTTCAATGCGATGCATCATGAAATGACAGACAAGATTCGATAATAAATAATACACACATGATCATAACCCTACCTCAAGCTAACCATGATTATTCTAATCCATCCTGCCCTAGGTCATAAGGGTGATTGACCTAGAACCACAATCAATCCAAAAATCACACAATATCCTATTTATCTTTATTTCCTATTCCTTTTATTAACCAATTAATCAAACATTTAATTAATAAACAACTAAACCATTTTCATTTGACACCAAACTTCACCAACAGATAGATTTTTACCTAAAATAGTGCCCAACCAAATTTCATAATTTTTGGAGTTACAGAGAATTAATTAAAATTCATTAAATTTCCATTTAACAATTAATGTACTGATTTTTGTTTCTGTGGAAAGTGCCCGAAATCACTATTTACTATTTTTGTTAAATACTACACACCGAGCAGAGCACATACAATTTATTTCATAATTTTTCATGAAGTAAATTAATCTGCACAAAAAGATTAAAGTGTAACACTATTCATCCAAAATACAAAATGAAAAAGCTATTGAAAATTCTCTGAAAAATAGAAAACTTTATTCGGACCGAAACGGCCCAACAGCCGCAGGCCGGCCTAGCGCGGCCCGCGAGCACGCCCGCACACCCTCTCTATCTCGCACTCGCTGACGACCGGGCCCCGCCCGTCAGCTTCTTCCCTCTCCCTCACACACGCACACAGACCGGGGGCACGACGGCCCGACCGCGGCCATCCACCGCCGGCGATCCCCTCTCTGGCGAGGGAGCTCTCCGAAGGCTGGCCCGCACCCCAGGCCACACTCCCACGGACCTAAACCGGCTAAAACCGACCGGTGACGAGCACGGCACGGCCCATGGCGGCTCGGCCGCGGCGGCGTGCCGTACGCTGGCGAGAACAGAGTGGTAGCGTTTGGTTTTAGGAGCGCAATAGAACCAGGAGCTCACCGAGACTTGACTGATGGGCTAGGATCGACCCGAGGTGCAACAGAGAAGTGGACGCGATGGCGGCGGCGGTGGTGACAGGTCGAGCACGACGGCGAGGTCCCGTTCCGGGTTAACCTGTGTACCAAACGACCAACCGACGCACGCATGAGACTCAACAAACCATATAGAGCACAAAACATAAACCCGGGAGTGAAGAAGTTCACCGACGTGCACCCGACGTAGTGAGATGCCTCGCGGCGGCGCACTCACTGGACTTAGGGACGACGACGAGCGTTCTGGAGCTCACGGTGCACTAGAGCTGGCACGGGCAGTGGCAATCGAGGCGCAATGGAGTTGTCTACCTGACCGAGAGATGGAGGGCCTGGAGGTAGCTCGGTTACGACGAATTTTGCTGTCCCAAGGAGGTGATTACCGGCGGCGGCGAGGGGAAAAACGGAAGAGGAAAAGGGCTCACCGGCTCTTATAGCTCGGGAAGATGGAGGGATAAGATTGGAACGGCTCCGGGGCCCCCCATTTGCTCTCGACACGGCGGCGTACGTGCCCCGGCCGGCCGGACGGCGGCCAGCGCCCGGCGCGGGCACGCGCGTACGGGGCGACGCCACTGCAGGGGACCCCCCCAGCTACTGTAGCTACTCCCCCAAAGGTCAAAAGCTATTTGATTCAAATCATGGCCTATCCAATTTGAATCTGCAGAAATGACAATTACAAAATTTGTGGGGAATTTCATGTAGATCATTTTTGGTTCTGGAATCATTTTCAAATTCGGCTCAGTTTGAAAAATATTAGAAAGGGGGTAAAAGTGGGGTTTGAAATTCAAATGCAATTCACTGAAATTCTCCAAAATTTTTATAACAACTTAAAATTATGTAAACATAAAAGTTGTCCCATTTGCAGAGCCCTACAATTTTCATTAAGGGTGTTTTGTCAGATTCTTCCTAATTTTTGAAATGAAGATTCAAATTCAAATTTCAAAGCTTTATTTTGAGTTTAATTTGAATTTCCACGATATAATTTCAAAATCTCCAAAAATAAAAGTTGTTCTATTTTAAAAGATCTACAACTTTCATTAAGATACATTCATCAGATTCCTTATAAATTTTGAATTAGATTTTAGGATCAAATTAGGGCTTAATCTGGATTTTCCTTTTATTTTTATTTTTTGGTTTTCAATTAGAGTTTTTAAACACATAATCATTTACAACAACATCAAACCACTCTAAAGATCCTAAGCACAATCATATGCATGACATTAATTTAAACATGATGACATGGCAGTTTAGGTTAATTATAATACCAGAGGTATTACACTTGGGTTCTAAGATAACTGAAGGATAGTTAGGTGAAGCAATCACACAATAGTACTTTGAAGCAACAGTACCTTTCCGATTCTTGAAAAGACTGGGAAGGGGTAATCGGAAGACGGCTGCCAAAAAGCCCTACGAATGCTAACCCTAACGTGGTGGATTACAAAGGCTAGTCAGAGCTGTCACCCCTAAGGCTACCACAACTAACTGTAGGATTAGGCGCAATCTCATGTAACAAATAGTCTAGACGCCATGTCTACACTATCGATTACTACCCTAGTCATACGTTATAACTAGAGCACTCAATACGAACGGAGATCCTATGCCCAAGTATAACAACTATACTAACCAATCACATAATGATGCATATAAGTAAATAAAGAAGATAAATATATAAAAGCGTAAGTCTTATAGAGATAACATACAAGACATACCAGACCTCAAAAGAATTCTCCAAAACCTCATAAGAGCTCTCCCTAGCTCTCAACTAGAACTAATCCATTACATTGGAGAGAGATTATCCTTCAATGGGACACCTCTCCATCCAAGCCTTAGCTAGAGAATATGAATTAGGGTTTCAGAGAATGAATAATGATTCCAAACCCTAGGGTCTGGGGCTGCTTATATAGGCTGGAGCGTGAATCATGAGCGCTTGAATCTAACCGACTTAAGCAATGGCTTAGATGGACTCTCCATGGCGGTGGGGCACCTTCTAGAGAAGCCGAGGGTAATCCGGGGACCCCGGGGATCGGCCGATCTGGTGGTGGCATGGCCGATCCCACGTGGCAGCCTCTCGCGATCTGCTTTAGCGTGGTGGTCTCTGGTATCCTCTAGAACCTTCCTTGCGAATTTCATATCTTTTAACTCTGAACTCCGAAAATAGCGAACCATAGGTCCATTTCGATCGTCTCTACGAGATCTACGCAATGGTGAACTCTAATTCTTTATTTGAGATACTTTATTTGATGAAACTTTGTAATTCTTTGCATCTCCTACAAAATAAGTGGGAATACCAAAACTCATGGAACTTGTTAGAATCAAACCCTATACCTAGGTTGTGGATTATTTTATGCCCTTGGTTCATGTTTAGTTGATAGGTAAAGATGATCAATAACTACCGTCAACAGGCATTTATCCAGGCGGTGTTAGTATTAAAAAAGAGATCAATCCTTAACACATTGGTGACTAACTCTTCATTGACTTTAAACAAATACCATAGTCATAGTTTATTGTTGGTATAAATTAACTGCACTCTATTAAAGACTATTATTATCAAGGTATCCGCAAGCGCACAGATAAAACACCGATGTAGCACTTCACCAGACAATCCCGGTTTTAATTTCAAACCCAAAGGAACAGTAGGTGATACTGACTAAGTCTGTTGGCTCTTAACCCGATAACACAATCAATCCAGAGAATATCCAGAATGAGGAGATAACAAATGATTATCTAGATCCGACAACCAGTAAACTTTGAATAATATCGTTCTAATCGGGCAGTGACATGAATAAGAGGCGAAATCAGAGTTCCCTCCTACCAGACACTTATACACCTATCGATCCTATCAACGGGAAGTGGACTACAGAGGACTCAATGCAGCTGTCACCTATGTGATCTACCACTATCCGGCCAATCAGGGGATATTCACAAGTAATTATAGCCTAGACACCACGTCTACACTACAAACTACTACTTCAACCAAGGAGCTACCAAGATCAAATCACTCGAATAGAGTTGTAAACTTAAGAACGAATAAGAACAAATGCTTACTTGAATCAGGATGTTGAATACAAAAGTACCTCAGAACGTAACTCCAGGCGAGGGAGCTGAATCCAGACGAACACAGCTATGAAGAAGCTCCGACAGGCCGGGACTCCTCCGAATCTCTACTCATCTACTCTATCTCTCTAATCTCTTTCTTGATTGCTAGCCTAGATCTAGTGGATATCTATCTAATCCTTCAGGGTCTTCATCTCTTGATCTGCCTCTCTCCCATGGGGGTCTGGCCCTCTATTTATAGGCCGGCGGGATGCACGCGCGCCGTTATATCAAACCGACTTAACCAAGGGCCTAGATGACTCCTAATAGGCGGTGGTAGAAGACTCCAGAAGGCGGCAGGGAGGAAACCCTAGGGGGCGCCGACCGGCCCCACCCTGGTAGGTCTCGGGCCCCGGTGCTTCGGGTGCGTTCCAGATGCTTCTAGTGTTCTCGTGATGATGTTTCCTTGGCGGTTAAGTTTCATGATAATTATGCTCTTTAATCCTTCTTTTAACCTTTTCTGGAAAATCCCCTGGGAAATAGACAATTCACCAAAACTCGTGAAATCTGTCAGTAATAACCCTATTCTACTGGATATTCATGTTTAATGCAGGGATAATTGATAATAAAATTTGGATGATAACAAGTGTCAACAATTACCACCACACTTAGGCTTTTGCTCGTCTCGAGAAAAAGGTTGGTTTTAAGATGTAAGATTCTTAGAGAGAATGGAGCATTTAAAACATAACTTGAGAGTACATTATATAAAACTAGTCTAGTCATACATGTACTTTGGAATTCAAAGTGTCTACCATGAATCATTGAGTAGTTGAAGAACAGAATACTTGAAAATAGATCACTCTCTTTCTTTAGTTAAGTCAATTGGAGGGTATGTAATTTTGTAAATAAACTTAGCTTTACCTTCTCCTTTTGTAGTACTCACGAATCACTGATATGTTTGGTATTTTTTGTATCCTTACCAAGGCATTAATGAAATTGCCCTCTTTATCCTACTTCTAAAAAGCTTATTTGGATCTCAGGTAGGTAAAATGTGAAAACATACTTGCATTGTATTTGTTGTAAAGTCAAACAATGAATCGACAGAGAAATGAGGCATATAATCGAATCAAACTTTATTTGGTGGAATATGGTGGAACCTAATTCTACCTTGCTTCTTGAGAAAAATAAATCTTTCTTTTATACAACTGAGCTTAATCAGAGGGTATGATCTATCTCTTTCTTTCTTCTTTTCTCTTTTTTTTCAAGGGAGGCGAGTATCTAAGTATCCATTGTTTTAATTTCTTCGGACACTTGTCCATTTTTTTTATACTCCCTTCTTCTTTTGCATAGCTCATACCTCTTTTGAATTTAGTAGTTGAGAGACTTTAACAAAGCATGGAGCAATTATTTGGTGGCTATGCTATATAATTATTTTTGGTGTTTTCTCCTAGTGTAGGAGAGAAACATTTTCAATAGAATGACTCGCTATTACTCTGGATTAGAGTAATGCTTATGTGGAACTGGCACTTGATTCAAAAATATGACAAATTTCTTCAAAGGGTTACAAAGGTTGACCAAACTCAATACAAAGACAAGTATTATATGTAGCAGGCTTCTATCCTATATATGGCTCTGGTAGGACAATAGTTTTAGCACAAAGGAGAGGTATAACTAATCATTTAAATTTTCGAAATAAAATCTCCAAAGACAAAACATCAGGGATTGAGTTCTCATTATTCAACTATATCATGTTTCACAACGACTTAAGCAATCATGGGGTCCCTATAAATAGTTTCCAATACTAACATGATTCTTAGAAAAGTGTTATATAATTTATTCCTAAGCCATGAAATAAACAATCTCTTCTTCTCTTTTTAAAAGTAATTTTAGCATGTGAATTTTAATTCGGATTGAAACAGAAATCGAAACATATGCAATTGTATTGTATGGGATCAAACCTGACCATGACCGAGAAGGGGATGCAGAGGGTGTAGAGGGGGCCGACAGGCCCAGGTAGGGCGCCGGGCGGCGCGCCTCTATGGTCCCACGAGGTCCACTTCGGTGTGCGAGGTCCTGGTTCGATTATCTTCCGAATTACGTGATTTTTCCGAGCGAATTGATTTCCTTAGTCGCGATGTGCCTCCCCCACACTTATTTTCCTGCATACTTTTCTGTGCAACATGTGGAGACAACATGCGTACCAAAAATATAGAGAGTAGAGTAGATTAAAACATTAATATTGATAAAAAGAATAAGGCACTTTATTCATTAATGATACTATATAACTCTGATAACTGACTGAGCTAACGACTGCCCTAGCTCAATAGGCTTACCTAACACACTTAATATTATAAATCAAACCTAACACACTTGTGCCTTATTACATAGATAACGAGGGCAACTTAAGGCTGCCCCTTCTTCGCGAGCTGCCTAATTTCTTTCTTAAGCTCACCAATCTCTTCTTTCAGCTGATCTTTTTCGCGCTTGAGACTGCGAATTAACTTGACATTGACTTCTATCTGCTTAGTCATGTCGCTCATAATCTTTCTCCTTAAGTCTTCATTCCTCTCTATACCCCTAACGGTGTTAGAGAGAGCTTCCATTTTCTCATTAAGGATGCGTAGAGAGAGCGGGGGCTGTATAGGGACTTTCTCTAGTGCTAATATAGATGTAGCCCGCTGTCTCTTGGGCGGAGGTGGTATGAACTCGGTGTAGCGGACTTGGCCTGGACGTGCACGAACTCCTTGGATGGCAGGGCGAGCAGTGGTGTACTTCGCACATACCAGCGTTTCGTTCTTGTCGGTTTTGACCGACAGGAGTCGCTCATTATCTCTAGGTGGAAGAAGTGGGGTGCCTCGGGGAATAGCGATCTGCTTCCCCCTGGTACTATCTTCTAGCAGCAGTCTCTCAGGTGGCGATGGTAGAGCAGGCTGAGCATGCGTGTAGTAGACTTGCTTGAATTGCTGGGGCACCGTGGCAAGATGCTTCGGTGGCACGATGGCGAGGTGCTTCGGTGGCATGATGGCGAGGTGCTTCGGCTGCGCGAGGACGATGGCCTTCGAGATGTTGCCTTGGATCATGCCGGAGTCAGCGCCGATGACCGCTTTGCTTGCCATTGCTACTAGATCTAAACTAGAGAGTTTCTTTGGAGGAGAGGAAGACAATGATGATGGGATGGCATTTGAGGACGGTATAGGTGCGTATTTATATGGGTTTTCAGGAGATAGGATAAGATCAAATCTAGGTTCTATAGGATTCGTATGAAAAATTATGCGTACGCATCGGGAATCTATGGGATTGTATTTAAGAAAGATAGAGGAAGAAAAGGAAATTTGAGTCGGGACGAGAGGGGATAGGGGGGCGCCGCCTGGCCCCACTAGGGCGCCGGCCGGCCCCACCAGGTGTAATCCCTAGGTGGCCGAACTCGTGAAGCCTCTAGACTCTTCCTACTTCCTCTTAGTTGCGATGCGCGATAATTTTTTGTAACGGATAATGACGGGACTAAAAAGTGGGTAATTGGATATTTTTTGTAACGGATAATGACGGGACTAAAAAGTTTGTAATTGAACAAAGTCCAGCCCGTCAACAACTTCTAAATTAAATGGTTCTAAAAATAATTTAAGACAGTGACCATTTACCTTTAATAACGTACCTTCATGTGATTGTAGAGTTACCGCTCCATGTGGCGATGCATTCACGACCGTAAATTGTCCTTCCCATTTGCTTCGTAGTTTTCCAAGCCCGAATAATTTGAACCTGAAATTAAAAAGTAATACCCTATCTCCTGGTGCAAACTCTTTCTTCTTTGAATTGGGTTAAGCCTTTTCCCTCCATTCTTCTAATTCTGATAATTGCATTTTTCTCTTTTCTCCAGCGGCTTCAAAGTTCATGTTCCATCTCTTAATAGCTCAGTGAGCTTTATGCTCTAATTCCACTGGTAAATGACAGGTCTTACCATATACTATATGGTAAGGTGACATACCCAAAGGTGTCTTGTATCCGGTCCGATATGCCCAAAGTGTTTCGAGTAATCGGTCCTTCCATGCAGTACCCATTTCATTTACTGTTTTCTGTAGAATATTCTTAATCTGTTTGTTTGATGTTTCTACCTGGCCACTTGTCTGAGGATGGTATGGAGTAGCTACATTGTGACGGATGCCATGAGCTTGCAAGTATCAGTGAAACTTTTTATCAGTGAAGTGTGTCCCTCCGTCACTAATGACCATCCTTGGTGTTCCAAACCTTAGAAATATAATCTCTTCGAATATCTTCTTTGAATGTTTGGAAACAGCATTCATGCATGGCATAGCTTCTACCCATTTGGATACATAGTCAACTGCCACCAGAATGTATTCACAATTTCTTGATTTCACAAATGGTCACATGTAATCAATACCCCAGACATCAAAGAGCTCGATCTGGAGATTGTTGGTGAGTGGCATAGCATCTCTTGCATTGATATTTCCGTGCCTCTGACATAATCCACATCTTCGGACAAAATCTTTGGTGTCTTCATACATAGTTGGCCAAAAGAACCCACTCTGTCAGATTTTAGCATGAGTGCGGAATGATCTATAATGACCTCCATATGGTGATGCGTGGCATTTCTGAATGATCTGCATGCCCTCTTCTACTGGTACACATCTTCTAAGTAATCCATCTGAACAAATTCTGAAGAGGTATGGTGGATCCCATATGTGGAGACGACTTTCATAAATGAGCTTCATTTTATTTTCCCCTGGTGGTACATAATCTGCAACCATAAAGTTGACAATATTCATGTACCAAGGGTCTGACTTGGTCACTTTAAACAACATGTCATCTCTTAATGAGTCATTAATAGGCAATTCCTGCGGTTTCTCAAAGTGTATTCTAGACAAGTGATCAGCAACTGGATTTTCTATTCCTCTTCTATCTTTAATTTCTAAGTCAAATTCTTGTAGTAACAAAATCCATCTTATTAAACGAGGTTTAGCATCTTTCTTAGTGAGCAAATATTTTAAAGCAGCATGATCAGAATAAACAATTACTTTTGCTCCTACTAAGTAAGATCTAAATTTATCAATCGCAAAAACAACAGACAAGAGTTCTTTTTCAGTTGTTGCATAATTTAATTGTGCTCCTGTCATAGTTTTACTAGCATAAGCAATTGCATGATGCTTCTTATCTTTTGTTTGTCCTAACACTGCCCCTACAGCGTAATCACTAGCATCACACATAATTTCAAAAGGTAAAGACCAATCAGGGGGTTGAATGATTGGTGCTGATGTAAGTGCTTTCTTAAGAATATTAAAAGATTTTAAACATGCATCATCAAATTCAAAAGGAACATCCTTAGCTAGCAAGTTAGTCAATGGTCTAGCAATATGTGAAAAATCTTTTATAAATCTGCGATAAAAACCACAATGACCAAGAAAACTTCGGATTCCTTTTATATTAACAGGTGGAGGTAGTTGTTCAATTACTTCAATTTTTGCCTTGTCTACCTCTATACCTCTTTCAGACACTAAATTTCCTAACATTATTCCTTCTCTAACCATAAAATGACATTTTTCCCAATTAAGGACTAAGTGCTCTTCTTCACATCTCTACAAAACCTTATCTAAATTTTCTAGACAATCATCAAAAGTTTTTCCATAAACTAAAAAATCATCCATAAAAACTTCCATAATTTCTTCTATCATTTCAGAAAATATAGGCATCATACATCTTTGAAAAGAAACAGGTGCATTACATAATCCAAAAGACACTCTGCGATAAGCATAAGTTACATAAGAACATGTAAAAGTGGTTTTGCTTTGATCATCAGGGTGGATAGGAATTTGGTGATATCCAGAATAACCATCAAGGAAGCAAAAGAAAGAATTATTTGCCAAACGCTCTAACATCTCATCAATGAAGGGCAGCGGAAAATGATCTTTCGTGGTTGCATCATTGAGTTTTCTATAATCTATACACATTCGCCATCCTATAACAGTTCTCTGGGGTATCAATTCATTTTTATCATTTTTAACTACGGTCATACCACCCTTTTTAGGTACAACTTGAACAGGGCTTACCCACTCACTATGCGAAATAGGATAAATAATTCCAGCTTGCAAAAGTTTCAAAACCTCTTTCTTAACAACTTCTCTCATCGCATTTTGAAGCCTACGTTGGGGCTCTCTAGAAAGTGTAATTTCTGGTTTGGCTGGAATACGATGGGTGCATAAAACAGGACTAATCCCCTTAAGGTCTTGGAGTGAATAACCAAAAGCAGCACGATGTTTTTCTAAGACAGTTATTAATCTAAAAGACTCTTCATCAGAAAGTTTATCATTAATAATCACAGGAGAATTTTGATCATTATTCAAAAAACATACTTAAAACCAGAAGGTACTTGTTTAAGCTCAATAGAAGGCTTAGGTTGCTCTAGTAATTCATCCAGAGGTTCAGGATCAATTGGATCCTCCTCCCTTCATTAATGAAGAACTGAGTATCATCCTCTAAATTAGGTTCAATAAATTTCTCAAATGACACAGCCTTAACTTCTTCTATCGGATCTAACTCAGGAGGTGGCTCTGCCTTAGCTTTTCATGCATGAGTTACAGGCACTGAGAGATTAAATCCCTTCCCAAGTTTAATTTCTAAATTGCCCGCACAACCTTCTCGCAAAAGTTTTCCTATTGGTAACCCAATCATTACATCAAAATTCCAAACATCAAAGATATAGAAATTCAGCAAAATTCGGAATTCATTAATCACAATAGGAAGAGAACATAAAACACCTAAACTAGGAACAATATGTCCTGAACGATTTTTCAATAATTTATTTGTAGAAATTAATGGCATATCTTTCAAGAATTTTGTAGCAAATGTAAGAGACATAATATTGACACCTACTACTGGATTATAAAAGTCATCAAAAGGATATGCATCAATTTGACATTTAATAGTAATGGCAGGAGAATTTAAACGAATTATATCATTTGAAAGCTCAGATTCTATCAACCACTCATTACTCATAACAAAAATTAATTCTCTAGTTATCTCTCTAAGGAATTTTAAATCAATAGGATATGAAACATTAAAACTTTTAAAATTCATAGACTCTTGTGGTTTCATAATTTTATGATAGCGTGAGGTGTTTCCATAATCATCAAAAAGTTCATCCTCAAATTCAAGCATAAAATCAGAAATAGGAATTATCTCCTTTTTATTAGATAGTTCAGGTAAAGGTTGAGATGAATCAGACAAAAGTTTAGAATCAAACGACAAAAATTCATCTTCTAATAACTTTTCTTTTTCTTCAGGAAGATCAATTAAGATATTAGTAAGAATAGTTTTAGCATGTGAAGCAGTAATATGCATAAATGCTCCTCCTAAAAAGAAATGTTGCAAAAGCATAGGTTCTGGCAAAGCAAGATTAGGTCCGGAATTTATAACTCCATCAGAGCGTTATCAAGCCTTGCCTAATGATTCGTTATCTAATTGTTTAAATCCAATAATTTCAAAACGAAGTTTAGCGACCTTTTCGATAGGGAAAAATTTAAGACAAAAATTAGCACGCAATACTTCCCAATCTCCTTGGCTACTCCCAACATGGCGATTATACCATTTCTTTGCTTTTCCCATTAATGAAAACGGAAAGAGTTTCCATCTTCAAGTTTCAACCGCCATGCCCTTAATGTACAAACATGAACATGTCTGCTCAAAATCGGCTAAATGGGAATAGGGGTTTTCGCTAGAACTATCAGAAAAAATGTGATCCTGAACTAACTTAATTAATCCCGGGCGTAACTCATAGCCAGATGATGCGATAGGTAACGATGATTCTTTTCGTTGGAGATACGATTCCGATGGTGCTCCTTATTGATATAAAAGTTGGGATGTGGATTCCATACTTTAAAAGGTAAAAGATAAAGATAAAAGTATAATACAAAATTAAGATAGACTAAGCCAAAATCAGCAAGCCGTTCCCCGGCAACGGCGCCAGAAATGCTTGTTGGTATAAATTAACTACACTCTATTAAAGATTATTATTATCAAGGTATCCGCAAGCGCTCAGATAAAACACCAATGTAGCACTTCACCAGATAATCCCGGTTTTAATATCGAACCCAAAGGAACAGTAGGTGATACTGACTAAGTTTATTGGCTCTTAACCCGATAACACAATCAATCCAGAGAATATCAAGAATGAGAAGATAACAAATGATTATCTAGATCCAACAACCGGTAAACTTTGAATAATATTGTTCTAATCGAGCAGTGACATGAATAAGAGGCAAAATCAGAGTTCCCTCCTACCAGACACTTATACACCTGTCGATTATATCAACGGGAAGTGGACTACAGAGGACTCAACGCAGCTGTCAGCTACGCGATCTACCACTATCTGGCCAATCAGGGGACATTCACAAGTAATTATAGCCCAGACACCACGTCTACACTAAAAACTACTACTTCAACCAAGGAGCTACCAAGATCAAAGCACTCAAATAGAGTTGTAAATTTAAGAACGAATAAGAACAAATGCTTACTTGAATCAGGATGTTGAATACAAAAGTACCTCAGAACGTAGCTCCGGGCGAGGGAGCTGAATCCAGACGAACACAGCTACAAAGAAGCTCCGACAGGCCGGGACTCCTCTGAATCTCTACTCATCTACTCTATCTCTCTAATCTCTCTCTTGATTGCTAGCCTTGATCTAGTAGATATCTATCTAATGCTTCAGGGTCTTCATCTCTTGATCTGGCTCTCTCCCAGGGGGGTCTGGCCCTCTATTTATAGGCCGGTGGGATGCACGCGCGCCGTTAGATCAAACCGACTTAACCAAAGGCCCAGATGACTCCTAATAGGCGGTGGTAGAAGACTCCAGAAGGTGGCGGGAAGGAAACCCTAGGGGGACGCCGACCGGCCCCACCCTGGTGGGTCTCGGGCCCCGGTGCTTCGGGTGTGTTCCAGATGCTTCTAGTGTTCTCGTGATGATGTTTCCTTGGCGGTTAAGTTTCGTGGTAATTATGCTCTTTAATCCTTCTTTTAAGCTTTTCTGGAAAATCCCCTGGGAAATAGACAATTCACCAAAACTCGTGGAATCTGTCAGTAATAACCCTATTCTACTGGATATTCATGTTTGATGCAGGGATAATTGATAATAAAATTTGAATGATAACAAGTGTCAACATTTGTCATAAATGTTTTATTGTTGTTTTCTTCCATTGCAATGCATGGGCATGTTTGCTAGTCATAACCGAGCACCTTCAGATCCTGGAGCAACACCACATACAACATCAAACTTGTGGCACCTATGCTTTTTGTCCATGTCATCTACATCAACAATATGGCTGGTCTTTGTTTATATTGCCAATACAGCGTCTTCATCATCAAGTCCACTTCATCCATAATATGGACACATCTTGTGTCCTTCGATAGAAATTCTACAAGACATATCATCGGTGACGACAATGATCGTGTCATCAATCATGACAACAAAGACTACAACAACATTGTCCTCTAACAATGCAAAAACTATAATGCTCTCTGACATATGCAAGACTCATCTCAACAACGTCCTCTTTCACATGCAAGACTATGATGTCCTCTAACATATGCAAAACATGCTACCAATGTCCTTTGACATATGCAAGACTCCATTGGATCCTATGGTATATCCAAGATGCCATGATAGTGTCCTGAAGACATCAACAATAGCATCCCCTTGGGCTATGTGCAGCTACATTGACAACCTCAGCTACTACATGATATGCGTCGTCATTGGCAAGTATGCAAGAACTCCAGTCAAAGTGTTTGTATCATCACTATCGTCTATGACACTCCCAGTCTGGTAGTCTCCCACTATAATTGTGGGAGAGAATACTGGATAAAGAAGGGACGACACTAGAAGGGGATGAAAACACCGTCCTTGGTAACAGAACATCCATCATGATGAAGGATAAGCGTAGATTATAGTGGAAGCAAGACTTCAAATATAGTCGCAATCGTTCCTTCTCTCCTGCTACGACTGAGGTAGAATGTTAGAAATATACATATAATTACGATTACGGATTGAGATAGAATCCTAGATATAATAGATTTTGGAATAGTATCATAGTCCAAGTACGTATAGAGTCCCACTCAATCATGCACCAAGTCCTATTTGAACATGTATCAACCGGACTATGTAATAACATAGACAGCCGCCTAAGGTTATTCCAAGTTGTTCTAATTACTAAACACAATCTAAGTCTATATACTATGTTATTTCAAGATGTAGTGGTTTTCTATATGGACCCGCAGAACTTCCGCAGATTTATTCAAAACTTTTGAGTCGTGCTAGTTCATTGCATCGAGTTTAAGTTTTCATAGGTCTATTCACCCTTCCCTTCATCCCTTAGGCCTTGTTTGATCCTTTCAACTCCTATGTCTAAGTTATGTCATAGAGGACAATTCGATATCACCACGGGATAATCGTCCAGTCTCTTGGCCCTACTTGCCAAAGATGTTGGCACTATTTTCACACCTATCGCAACACCACCCACTCTCACCCTCTCTCCAACTCTTGGCGAATTGATGGTTGGTCACATGCCACGCCTGAGGAAAAGTTTTACATCGTGGTAGATTGAAGTGGAAAACAAAATGAAAATGATAGTGTAAATTGTGTGTGAATAGCTATTATTTGCCTCTTGTTTTTACCGCATCAATATCTTCTCTTGGTTTCTATATGATTGCTCAATCGTACAAATTAATATAAAAAAAATTCGCCACAGGTGGATTTTAATCATGGATAAGCCATTCTCTACAGTGCAACATTGGAGAGCTCTGGTGCTTTCGCCTCAACCACTTGTGCAACATTTCTGTACCCAATCTCCGGGATACCGTGCACCAGCCTCCAACACTGTCTCAGGTTGACCCAACCCGAATTTTTAGGTGCTACTGTTTGAGCAGTCTAAGTGCTCACCGGAATTCTCGTGTGCACCACTTGTCTGTTTGTTTGCTGGATAACGCCCGCACCGTATATCTTGACTGAGTGGAACCGTATTTTTTTTTTAAAAAGAAGAGTGTTTGGTTGTCTGTAAGTTTTGATGCAAGATGAGCTGAGCATATGTTTGGTACGCTGAGGTTGTATGAGCGAATGCAACATATTAAGAATGTGTTTGGTTGACCGTATTAGGTGGATGTGGTGATACTGCACATGAGTGATGGTGTGCTTAGCCCAAGGTTCCAACGCTGGAATTGATAGTTGGCATTTTCTCTAAAAGTCAAAAAATATAGTAGTGCAATTTAAAGGTGAAAATGTATTATGGAATAAATAAAATTATATACTATAGAATCCCTCAAAAAAGGCTCGCAAGCTACATTCACTATAACGACAGATTAAAGAACTGAGCTCACATTTTTTTACAATTACTGAAGTTGTAAATTCGTAAATCCCAACAAAGAAAAAACTGCAGCGTTCATCCTTTGCTCGAGAAACAAGAACACTTGCATTTGGCTAGCAACAAATCCAGCACGCAGATCAGTACACGGCGAACTCAATTCATGCTTGCTCCTCTGACTAATTTCTGCAGTCTCGCTAAAGTTGCACGAACAGGACCAGTTGCTGTCCAGTTCCCCAGGATCGAGCTGGGACAGTGGAAACGAGCGTATACGCACCAGCAGAACCCGATGAGTGAGATGTGAAAAACCAAACACACCCTTTGGGCTGCTCCGAGTGCCCTTCTTTGAATTCAGTTGCCCTATCTTCACTTCACTTGTATGACGGCTCGAGCTTCTTCCTTGTTTTATAAGTCTTCAAAAAATGTTGTATTATATCTTCGTTTGAGGTGTTGATTTTTCGATCTTCATCTCACCCTAACTCAAGTTCATCCCTTGCTTCCACAAGACAAAATACCTCCTTGTTAGCATCCAAATTTCTTACACAAACAGATCAAACAGTAGCCATGTAGGCAACACGTGTCAACGCGGTGGCATTGTAGGGCTACTAGGGCGTGAACAATTTTGAGGGTCCCTTTGAAATGCAGGAATTTCACACGAACTGTGTAGGACTTTCGTAGGATTCAATTTTATTTTCACGGGAAAAATGTAGGAAACAAAAATATTCCCGCGTGAAGTGGACAGATAGGCCCTAGGTGAAGGTCCATTGGTGCATCGAGGCGCCGGCACCATGACACGGAGCTGTCACTGTTGGATTAAGTACCGAATTTGTGTGTCTGTCTAGTGATATGCAAAGATAATATAGCAAACCCCGACCCCTGACCAGATCGTCACTCGTCAGTGCCAGCCAACTACGAGGAAGTAGTAGCCTAACCAGTAACCCCAAAACGAAGATTAGATGTACTAATATATAATGACACAAGTAACAACAGCTTCAGACATATGTCGAGTTCAGCTACGTCAAACCCCGAATATCCCTGTGTCTACTTCGGGATACAAATTTTCAGCGACGACGACGGCGACATGCCTGTTAACCGTATTGCCGGACCCGTTCGTGCCGTCGCCCAGCTAGCGCTGCCGGCCGGCGTACGCGGACGGAGGCGCCTGCAGCCCTGCACGGCACCTGGCGCCCCTCCAACACACTCGCTTGGCCACACCTGTCTGTCCTCTGTTTCGTAGCCTCCGCCCTGTCGTCCGCTTCGAACGAGCGAGCTGTATATGGCGCGAGCTTTTGGCACCCTGCGCACGCGGACGTCGTTTCAAACTCGTGGCATCTTAGCCAGGCCTTTGGTTGCCATCATCATCAGGCACCGAGCGCGTTCCGTTCACACTCCTTGCTGATCTGGAGCTGTGTTCATGGCGAAGGCCGCTGCCGCTGTTACTGCAGCAGCGCTGCTACTGCTGCTTCTCGCGTTCTGCTCTACCCGCGTGCAATGCCAAGATACGCCAGAGGTGAGGAAGTCCCTGATCGACTTCCTGGGGCAGCTCGCCGGGGGCGACGACCAGGTGGCGCGTGACCTGGGATGGGACGTGTCGGTGCCGCCGTGCGGCGGGGCGGGGGCGGCGGCGTCGTGGCGAAGAGTCTCCTGCATCGGGCGCTCAGACGGCCGGGTCGGGGCGTTACTGCTCGACGGCCTGGGCGCGCGGCTGAACGGCACCATCAACGCCACGCTGCTGTGCGCCGAGACGGGGATCCGCATGCTGCTCCTGCACGGCAACGCGCTCCGCGGCGGCGTCCCGGCGGAGCTCTCGGCGTGCAACGCGCTCACCCACCTCAACGTCTCCGGCAACCAGCTCTCCGGCGCCCTGCCTCCGTCCCTCTCCACGCTGCCGGAGCTCCACGTGCTCGACGTCTCCAGGAACAACTTCTCCGGCGTGATCCCCCCTGATCTCAGCAAGCTTCAGATAGTCAGGTTCTTGGCCAACGACAACCATTTCAGCGGCACGATACCGGACTTCAACCTCGGCAAGATTGCAGACGACCTCAGCTTCGACGTGTCCAACAACAACCTCACCGGACCAATCCCCAAGAACGCTACCAGGTTCGGCAAAGAGAAATTCTGGCCGAACGCCGCTGGCATATGCGACGACGGGCATTTCTTCACTCCTTGCCCACCTCCGGCACCGACGCTGCCGAGCTCGGGCTCCGAGACCGATCACGGCGGGAGTGGGACCGGGGGTGACAACAAGGACAAGGACAAGAAAAGAAGAACAACGCGTAAGATCGTCATGTACCTCGGGTACGTCCTCCTGGGCGTCGCCATACTGGCTTTCGTCGTCTACAGGTTGTGCTTGAAGAAGAAGCGGAGCAAGCTGGGGCTCAAGTCCAATCGTCCCGGCGGAGGCAGGGGCGTGTACGACAGCAGCAGGCTGACGACGGCGACGGCGACGACCACGACGTCGTCGGCGACCCCGAGCAAGACGCCGGCGGCCTACTCGCTGCCGACGTCGGGCGAGCACACCCCGGCCGCCGAGCCGGGCGGCGCGCCGTCGGGCGGCACGTCGCTGGTGGTGCTGCGCCGATCGGGCACGGCCTCGATCACGTCCAACGCCGCGGCGGCGGCGGCCAAGGACCTGCGGTTCGAGGACCTGCTCAAGTCCCCCGCGGAGTTGCTGGGCCGGGGCCGCTTCGGGAGCTCCTACAAGGTGGTGGTGCCCGGCGGCGCGGCGCTCGCGGTGAAGCGCGTCAAGGACGCGGCGGTGGACGAGGAGGAGTTCCGCCGCCGGATGGAGCGGGTCGGGCTCGCCAAGCACCCCGCCGTGCTGCCGCCGCTCGCGTTCTACTGCGCCATGCAGGAGAAGCTCGTGGTGTACGAGTTCCAGAGCAACGGCAGCCTCGCCAAGCTCCTGCACGGTAAACCTTTTCTTCGCCTGCAACAACACCGCGCCCCCCTCTGTTTTGTGCGTTCTGACGCTCTGTTTTTGTGCACGGGAGTGAATAAATTAATTTCTTTTTTATTTTTACAACGGAAATATAAGTGAGCGATGCTCAATATATGTTGGATTATTTTCATGGTTCGGGCTCAGATATTACCTTTGCTTGGCTTCTCGGTATATTTTGGAATCGGTGTGACACATCACATTTTATATATAGCTGCAAATATTTCGCTTATTATGTTTCGATTGTGATATAAACTTGCACGAGAGTTTGCTTTTTAAACCCCCAACTGTGAAATCAGGTGCTAGATACTCTTCAACTTTCAAAACCGGAAAAATATTGTCCTTTAGCTAGTTTCAAACGTGACTTTCTAAAAAATAATAAAAACTATTTAAATATCTAAACATTAATAACATTAATAACATTTAATTCAAAAAAATAATGAAACCAATACCCTTTCTTAAAAAATATTTACTCATTGGTGCATGTTTGGAGTTATTTGAATCGTATTTGTTCATGTTTTCATAAACCAGACCATAAGCAATAAAATAATAGGAACACATATAAATAAGTATCAAATAATTATAAATAAATTACCACTGGTTAGATAACACTTTTAGGAAAAAATAGAATTATTTTCATTTTTATTTAAGATACATAATACAACATTTATATGATTAAAATAAAATTTTTCTATACCCGATTTTGACATTGTTTGGGTGTACTATGCTTGATTTCATAGCTTAGGGTTGAAAATCAAACTACCGTGCAACATGTTTACGAGGACAAACAGTTTTCATATAAACAAAGCCCTTTTAATTTATTCTGAGAAGAGTTTAAAAACTTGCACCTGATTTCACAGTTGGGGGTTTAAAAAGCACGATAGTTCACTAGTCGAGGAGTTTTTTTTTTTTGGGGGGGGGGGGGGGGGGGGCCGGAGACAGCCCAAACGACTGGACTGCTGTGAGCAACTCATCATAGTCATAGTTCTGCACTTCTTCTAGGCAAACTAGCCCATGCCTTCTCAAGTCCTAGTTTGGACCGTATTCGGCTGACGACTCGTGTAGCCCATTAGGACGTTCTTTTTTAACCAAAAAATGTTCGAGCCCATAACCTTAGTCCTTAGGCCTTAGCCTAGTCCATTTCACTTTGCAATCCATCCCATTTTCAGTACAATTTGAGAAAAATTTAAAACAATTGACTTTTTTTAAAAAATGGGACATGTAAGTAGTCATTTTGGGATGGAGCGAGTACATTCTGCACGAAACATCAGTCACATTCATCATCTGTTTTCTTTCATTTTGGCGTATATATGGAGTTTCCAAGTTTCAGTAGTTTCTTTGAATGCTTCATCTCTCACAAGATGGAAATCTGCAGGCTCCATAGAGAGCAGCCAGGCGCCCCTGGATTGGCTGGCGCGCCTCCAGATCGCCGCCAAGGTCGCCGACGGCATGGCGTTCATGCATACCACCCTGCGCGGTGATGGCGCGACTTCCAAGTCCTCATCAGGTGCAGGTGCAGGCGACCGGCCAATCGCGCACGGCAACCTCAAGGCCTCCAACGTCCTCTTCACTGCCGGCATGGAGCCGTGCGTGAGCGAGTACGGCATCACGGTGCCCTTCAGAGAAGGCGCCGCGGCGTTCCGCGCCGACGTGTTCGCCTTCGGCGTGCTGCTGCTGGAGCTGCTGACGGGGAAGGCGACGTCCGCGCAGGGCGACGGCGCGGAGCTGGCGCGGTGGGTGACCTCGGTGATCCGGGAGGAGTGGACCGCCGAGGTGTTCGACCGCGCGCTGCTCGCCGGCACTGGCGACGGCTCCACCGAGCAGCGCATGGTGCGCCTGCTGCAGGTCGCCATGCGCTGCGTCGACGCCTCCCCCGGCTCTGCCCCGCCGCCGACCATGCGGGAGGTCGCCGCCATGATCAGTGCCATCCTCGACGAGGACGACAGCTCCTTCTCTCTAGAGGCGTGATGCCATTGAATTGAACGCCGGCATGGATAGGAGAACCGGTACTCTGCGACAGATGCTACTCTTAAAAATCTCTGATGGCAGTACTTTTTTTTTATACATAAACATGTTTAATTATTCATTCACAGAGGGAAGGCCGTTGAATCTGTTGAAAATTCAGTAGCACGCACGCATGCATGATGATGCGTTATTCGAGCATAAACACTTTGTATGTAAGTATTGATTCCGCTGATGAAACATGGCCATCTCATAATATTTGGTTGCTGGTCCAATTTTCATTAAACGGCACAATACAAGAGCCAATAATGTGTACAGATGTACATGATGGACAAGCTAGCTAGGAAGTATCATGCCTTGAACCATACTCTACCTACATGATGGGTGTATCTTAAATGTACGTATTGATCTGGTGTGATTAGGTGCGTGTTGTTCCTGTTAGGGACCGTACGCAAACAGCGAAACGAGATTGTGATGATCACAATAGGAAATATTGCCCCGCTTTACTTGGTCTGTTCGGTAGGGATCTTAGATTCTAAGAAAAACGTTTTGGATTCAGATTATCCGGAGAAACGTTTTTCTAAGAAATAGAATCACTTTCTTAAACCGTTTGGTTGTCTGTCTAGATTCTGATTCTAAATAGAGGTGAATGTGGTGGAAAAGACCAAAGTGCCCTAAATATATGATTATAATAAGATTTTGTTGAATTGATACAGGGCTAAAATACTTACAAGCAGGGAGAAATATGTATACGAGTATTTCTATTGCATTTCTTGATTTATTTTTCTATGGAAAAATGGTTAAAATATGTATGTTGTTATTTCTAATATATTTTTGTCTTATTTTTTCTATGGGGAAACGGCCAAAGTATGTATATTGGTATTCTATTGTATTTCTTGTTTTTTTTTGGTAAGACAACCAAAATATGTATACTAGTTTTTTTGTTGTATTTCTTGTTTTATTTTTGTAAAGAAAAACGGCCAGGGTACATAAGAAAAGCATTACTTCTCTCTCCCAAAAGATTCGAACTCTGAACATGTTAAGGGCAGAGTGGACACACGAGAGAGGATCGATCTGTTTCTAATGTGAAACCACGCCTCGGTCGATTCGTCGGCGTAGGCTAAAAACAAGAATGGTTTCTTGCCGTTTCTGGAGTGAAACACTTCCAGCTTTTTTGTTTGGCGGTGATTCTTCGGTTCTAGTTGAGAATCAGAACCGTTTCACTTGCAAACGCACCCTTAATATATGTCGACTTGTGTTGCGTATATGGGATTGACTTGCTAGCGTTGATAAATGAGTAATCTTTTTTTTTTTGCGAAAGGATAAATGAGTAATCTTAAAAGGTGCGACGTGAGAGAAAGGCTTTGATCGCTAGTTTACACTGTAATATACTTCTACATTACAGTTTACTTAGGTTTCATTCTAGCTCAAACAAAGAATATGGCAAAATACTTTTTACAAAAACATGTTAACATGAAACGTGCATTATCACGATATATTTCATGGAGAAATTAATGGAACTATTGAAATTATAGATGTCAACTTTTAGATTTATCCTAAGTTAATTTATTTTAAGTTTTACTAAATTTATTTTCAATTATTTCACTCAAAAGTTTGACGAAGCAAATATACTGCCTTTTCTTTTTGTTTTTCCTAGTACTCCCTACTCCCTAGTATATACAAACACAAATTTAATGAACTTAAAATGCATTTGAAGAGTTGATGAGGACATAAATGACACCCAAAAAATAATAAACCATCGGAGATGACCACAAACAAACTATTCAGTGGGCAAATGCAAGATTCTTCGTCATGAAACGCTATGGAGCATTTATAGTCAACAACGCCCGTATAAAAGAAGAAATCTAAAACCTTAACAGCAGAAAACGAGTGAGGATCAATTTATCCATTAATCATGTACCAATGTAAGCGAACAAGGAAAGGACATCATGGGGAGGAAATACGGAGGACGACATTATAATACTCACAGTGACAGCCACGACGGCGGCGCCTGGTTGTCGAATGTCGTTTTTCCCGAACATGCAGAGTAAAAGGTCTGTTACCGTATTCGTTGCATATAGGATTTAGATGTCGTTTATATTAGGACAACGACATGATATTCAAAATATTACTTTGACTTCATATTTCTATAAAAATATTTATTGAAAAATGATATATGTATATTTTTTAAAAAATATATATTTGAAGATAAATCTATTTATATAGTTTTTATATTTCCAAACTTATTAACAATTGAAAAATTATTCATGAATTATATTTTTAATGTTTGAGCAAAAACTTGTCCAAAACGATATTCTTTTTTCTTATAAGAATTGAGTACGACGCTAAACAGTCACTGTGATCCATAGATCACTGAGTTTAGCCCACACTCAAGATGCACGTCGAATGTCGTAGATGAGCTTATCCAATTATCCATGGCGCACACTGTAGACCCAGCCATCTTGACACATTATTACACGAGACATGCCTAGGTAGCATGTCAACCCAATATGTCCGACGCGTTAGCATGTTACTTCATTCTACTATATCTACTCTGGGCGTACCGGATGGATAATCCGAAGATAAAATAACAAAAAAAGAAGATAGAACGAAAATAGTGCAACCTACAATTATGCACAAAATCATATGGGGTTGTGTGATTACAGTTGACTTGAGATCGACAATTGGTCTCTCTCTAATCCCTATCCAGCCCTTGTGTGTCCACACGCATGTTTCCATATGCACCAAAACTTAAATCATTTGCCTACCGGCCAATAATGCACGCAACACGCTGCGGCGCAGGGGGGGGGAGTATTAACCGATAAACCAGACTGGGGGTTTGACCTATAATACAAAACTAACACGGCAGCCCTGCGGGCCAGGGGATACATGCACAGTGGCAGTACACGACGAGCGAGCGAGGGGCCACTGGAAGCTACTGTAGCTAGCTAGCCATGGCGCAGCAGCCAGCCAGAGCCAGCCAACCACCCGGCGGCCGCGTATGAATCTCTGACTCCGCTGTCCGAATCCGAATCCGAATCCTTGCTGTCTGCTGACGACCTGGCGCTCAAACTAGTGGCGTTCCTCGAGTCCAGCAACGCACGGCGGCGACGTCGGCCGTCGGGTGGTCGGGGCGGGGCAGATGGACGTGAACGTGACCGAACCCCGACGGACCCCAACCGTCCTGACACGTACGGCGCGCGCGATGCTGACCCGGCGCCGGTACACGGGTTTGGCGGCACGCGCGCACGCGATGCGACCCTCCTCGGATTGAACCGGGCACCCAATTCGCCGTCGCCGGGGGAAAACTCCAGAGAGGATTGCGTGCCAGGGATGGTCTCCGTGTCCGTCCGTGCGGGTTCAGGGGGTCCCGGCGGCAGGATTGCAGCGAAAGCCCCGTTCGGTTTTCCCGTCTGGAACAAGCTGTTGAAATCCGGGATCAGTCGGATGCGACGCCACGACGGGCGGGCAAGTCCGATTCGACGGTGGCCACGCCCAGTCCCGCGGCGTCAGTGAGCCTGTGCACCCGGCATGGCGTCGTTGTCGCGGCCATTTATGCTACCGCCACGAAATTCCATCCATGGCGATGCATTGGCGCGGTGCATGGCAAGGGCAAGGCAGCCTAAGGCAGGGCAGGGGCGCCCATCACCCGTCCATGATCATCCATCGCCCCAACCACCTCCAACGCTGACGTGTTGTTCCCTCTTAATTCCCGCGCGCTTTCCGTGCATCCCAAGCGAGGAGCGCCTTGCGCCGCTGCGCACCAGCAGCACAGGCACGAGACAGCGCTCTTCAGCTCAGGCTTCACATGCCGCGGCGGCATCTTCCGCTTCCAACACCCACATCCGGGGCGGGGCGTGGCAGGGGCCGCGCGCAATAGAAAACGCGTCCCCAACCGCAGCAGGTCAGCACGGCCTACCAATACGGCTGACGGGCTGCGTTTTGTGCGACGAGCGAGTTGGTACCAGTACCAGCGGGCAGCGGCTGCCTGCGACTGCGAGCGCCAGTATATCATATCATATCCATCCAAAGCTTCGGAGAAGCTCTAGCTCGCTCGCTCGCTCCCGCCTCCCGGTCCCTGGTTGACTTGTTTGGTGGCCATGGCTTCCTTCTCCCGGTTTGGTGCCTGATCGCTCGACCTCAACTGATTCATCGATCCATTCCGCCGTCTATATAGCTGCACTGGACAGCGGATGAGTACGGCTGCACTGGTGACAAGCCAGGCACCAGCAGGAAGACCAAGATGGCGGCGGCGGCGGCGGGACTGAGGAGGGCCGGCAGCCGGTTTCGTCTAGGGCGGCCTCACATCGTCAACAGCGGCGCCAATGCGCACTTCTTGGTCCGCGGCGGCGGCACAATGCCGCGCGCGTTGCTGGAGGATTGGGCGCCCGCGCCCGCGCCGGGCCCGGCGATGGACGCCCCCGCGACGTCCGGTCGGGGGTCGACATCCCCGCCAGCCTCCGCCTCCTCCGCCGCGGCGTCCAGGATCACCCCGGCAGTTCTGTTCGTCACGGTGGTCCTGGCCGTGGTGCTGCTCGTCTCCGGCCTGCTCCACGTCCTGCGCCGCCTCTTCCTCAAGACCCACCACGGCAGCGCCGGCGCCGGGGAGCGCCAGCTGCAGCACCTCTTCTTCCCCGCGCACGGCGAGGACGCCGCCGGCTCTGGCGGCGGCGGCGGCGGCGGCCTCGGCCAGGCCGCCATCGACGCGCTCCCGGAGTTCGCGTACGGCGAGCTCTCCGGATGCGCCGCCGCCGCCAGCAGGAAGGGCAAGGAGAAGGCGGCCCGGCCGTTCGACTGCGCCGTCTGCCTCTGCGAGTTCGCCGACCACGACCGCCTCCGCCTGCTCCCGCTGTGCGGCCACGCCTTCCACGTCGTCTGCATCGACGTCTGGCTCCGCTCCAGCGCCACCTGCCCGCTCTGCCGCACCAAGCTCTCCGCGCGCCACCTCATCCCCGCCGCCGCGGACGCGCCGCCATCATCCGCCGGCCCGGACGACGTCGAGGAGCAGAAGCCGCAGCAGGACCAGGCGCCAGGCGCCGAGGCCGCGGGCACCAGCGTCGTGCTTCCGGTTAGGCTCGGCCGGTTCAAGAACCCCGACGACGGAGACGCCGACGAGTCGACCACCACCGGCGCCACCAGCCGCATCGACCGGCGGAGGTGCTACTCGATGGGCTCCTACCAGTACGTGCTCGCCGACGAGCACCTGCTTGTCTCCGTGCACATGCGACACGGCAATGCGGGCGGCGGCGCGGGAACCGCGTGCGGCACCAGCACCGCCGCCGTAGCCACGGCGAGCGGCGACCAGCATCAGGGCAAGAAGGTGTTCGCGCGCGGCGACAGCTTCTCCGTGTCCAAGATCTGGCAGTGGCGCGGCAGCAAGCGGCTGCCCGGCGGCCTCTGCGCCGACGACGGCCTGGCGTGGGCGCCGGCGGCGAAGGACGATCATGCCAGCGCAAACACGAGGCAACGCAGCGACGCTTGATCATACAGTAGTAGACACACAGCCGACACACACGCATACACACATGTATGTCTTTTTAGCTTCACGTTGTTGACTAGCGGCTTGGTAGAATTTTGCTGGTGAAATCATCATTCTACGATCGACCAATCATGCAAAATACAAAAAGAACACCTTTTTGCGTGATCTTTTGATCTGAAGAATCCTTTTGTAGGAGTACTACCTAGGAGTATGTTTCAGGATATCATAATTTCATGACTGACGTTAATCCCAGCAGGCTGGCAGTGCAGAACACACATTTTGTACTTGAGCCGGAATATTCTTGTGTTTACTCTTCTCGTGCTTTGTTTGTAACTACTGTGCAGCAAGCACAAAGATGGCAGTTCAGTTCCAGTCAAGATTACTGTGGCACCCGCGCCCACTGCGAGACAGGTGTCCTCTCACCTGTCATGTTCCTGCCCCTTGAAGTAATTAACCTGTCCCGTTCATGCTCAGTAACTAAGCAGGTGGAGAGAACATGGTTAGGACCTGTAGGAGTAACCTCTTAATGATTGATGAAAAGTAGATGGCCAGCTAACCCATCGACTAACAATAAAACTCCGCAACTGCTCGCCATTCTGCAGATGACTGAACTCCATCCATGCTCTGTGCTGTGTGCTGTACAGTAGGAGTTAGTTGCACAGTACACTGTCACTCAACTGGACCACACCAAAGAAAGAAGATGCATCCATGATGAATGAATACTGGGAGTATCCAAGTGGGGCTGCTTGCAGCTACCTCAGCAAATCGCAAGTGAAGTTGCAATGCAACTCAGGGGCCTCTCCAAAATCCCAAAACTTCCGTCACATCAATTTTACGGCACATGCATAGAACATTAAATGTAGACGAAACTTTTGCATGTTTGCACAGTTTGCCTGTAAATCACGAGACGAATCTTTTGAGTCTACTTAAGCTATAATTGGACACTTATTGCAAAAAATTCCTCGCTGCTACAGTGCCAAAATCCTAAAAATTTTGGATCTATACACCCCCTCACACTATATAAGTGTAGGCTCTACAGTGGAGTACCGGTGCAATAGTTTTTATCTTCTTCTCTGTCAATAAGAACTTTCTTATCAACTGAAAAGATGCTGATGATTCGATCGAGATTCCTTGCTGCTAGTTACGAGGCCGGTTTAGTTTGACCTTGCACGATTGTCGTTGCAGTTGCAGTGTTGATTAATCTGCAGGTCAAGTAGACAGGAAATGCATGCAGCCGTTTGTTTAGGGGGTTTCCAAGTAAATGGTTTTTGCCAAGGTCTTCCTGAATCCTGACTCATCCAATTGGTACTCGTGTTTCACTCGCGACGAGAGCACGTGTGACTCTGCACAAAACGATGAAGAATCTCACTGTAACAGACTTGAGATCAGGATAAACTATATGAAAATGGCAGTAGTAGCAGAGACCGTGGATACTTAATGTGTTTAGAGTAGAGGCACAGACACCATGGAAGAGATGGGTCATTAGCCTGACAGTCAGATCTAATGGCCTCTGCCTCTCTTAATTCTTAGAGTTAGAGAGATTCGTCACATGGCCTGACTCTTCAGCTTGTCAGACACTCGACACACTTGGACTTGTTTTCAGTGAGGCAGGACAATAGGTATCATGGCTCCATCGCAACGGCTCCGGCTCATGCAAGGCATCCGAAAGGATCCAAACCAGCATTCGATCGAGCTCAACAACTGTCCTATGGACGGACCTGTGGATAGAGTAAGCAGGAGAAAAGGTTGCATGGAGACCATGGGACAGTGGCTTTCTATCGCTTTTGGAGGTGTCGATGCGTCGAGCTCAGCAAAGCTCGGCAGATAGCTCCATATGCAAGAAACTCTGCCCTGCCTTTTCATTGCATTTGCATGCAAGTTTGCATTGCTTTTGCTGTCGTTATCGGTACCTGCCTGCTGCCGAACCGGCAGTTGTTAGGCCGGGATGGATTTCATGTTTCATTGGCCTGATACTCCGACCCTGAATTCTCTAGTTTCCTCTTTGTATTTTACTCATCAGCCCCGGCTATGGGTCAGAATTTTAGGAGGCATAAACTGATAAGCATGAGAAGTTCTGAGAGCATCTCTAAGAGTTTCTTAAATATTTCTCCTAAAAACTCTATGTTTCCTAACTCCTAAAAAGATATTGGGAGAAAAAAAAAGACTATCTCTAATAGTTCCTAATATTTCACTTTAAAAAATAAATTTTAGTCCTCGTGGCTTTTTTTATAATTTTTTCTTCGTTCATCTTCGCTGGCAAATACACCGTCTCCGCCGCCTCCTTTGGTCGCGGTGCCCTATCACCGGCGTATAGTAGCAGCAGTGGACAGCTATCCATAGCAGCATCGTGTATACAGTTGTACTGGCAGCAGGCAGTAGCATGCAGGACGCCAGCCAGCAGCACACTAGCATACGGGTGCGTCTTCCAACTCCTGGCCGCGACCACGACTTTCTTCGACGGCGGCGACGACGCGGGCGCGGGTGTGAAGGAAAATTGCGACGCCAGCGCGAAGGAGAAACTGTGGCAAATGAACGCGCAAGAAGTTTCCGCGCGACGAGAAAGCGCGTAAAGTTACGCTGAAGAGGGGTGAATTTCCCAAACTCCCTAAATATTATGAAGGAATATTAGGAATTGTTGGAGAAGGTTTTTTTCCATCTTTCTAAAAAACTAGAGATTAGGAGAAGATTTAGGAAATTCTTGGAGATGCTCTTAGTACTACAAATTTAATGGTTACTTATATTTTGCTCACTCTTTTCATTTTTCTAATACAATATATATAGATACTCTGCAATATCTCTGCATGCGTATCCATAGTTTTTATTGCTCGCAAAGCACACCTTTTGTGCGTGTGTTTTCCAATGAATTTAGTTAACATCTTTTTTCAGTTGGAGAACAGATAAATGAAACACTTTGGGCTTGGCTCCGAGAAAAAAAAAATCCTAGGGAGACAGGCCCTTTCCACTGAGGCTCATCCGCTCATGTCGTGGACATGCCAAAACCGACGAATCTTTTTTTTTTCTTTGAGAATAAGCTTGCCTTTCATTTATATATTCGCCGAAGCTTCATACAAGATGAGGTCACGAACACAAGCCGGACTTTCATGCCACAGTTCCGAGCAATGTGAATTCGTGACCTGTTTTGCTAACACATGAGAGACTTTATTACATGATCTACTCGCATAAACAAATGTAAAATCCAAAAAGGCAAGCTTCAACTCCTCAATCTCTGACAAAACTGAAGCAAGAATCGACCTCTGTGTCTCTCGTCTGCTCCACAACTGAATCAGTTCAAGGCAATCAGTCTCCAATAATATCCGGGTATATCCCATTCTCACAGCCAGGTTCACTGCATCTCTACAAGCTAAAGCCTCCCCCAAGCATGCATCCAGGATATTATCATACCATTGGGCCTGAGCCACCAGAAAGCAACCTTGATGATCACGTACAATACAAGCAGTAGCGCCGTTGCCGGATTGTGAACAGTAAGCTGCATCGGTGTTAATTTTCAGAATTCCAGCCCCCGGTGGCTTCCATCTGGGTGGTCCTCTCCCTAATACACATTCTTCAGGCTTCTTTGACATACTCCACAGATCAAACGCTATGTCCCGAGCCCAGCATACTGCCTGATATAGAGTCATTCCCTGTTCTCCATGATTACGGTTATTCCTCAGTGACCTCAGTGCCCACATACCGCAAAGAATAATGGACTGGTGTTTGGCACAGTGGAGCTTCAGAATCAGATCCGATGCCCACGACACTGAATTCAGATTTAGCATTTTATAGCCGGTAGCTAATCTTACTTGCGCCCAGAACTCTTTTGCCACTGTGCAGCCCATAAGAACATCTCTGATAGTTTCCTCTGGGTAGCCACAAACCTCGCAAAACGCAATCGGTTCAATATGCCTCCGATGTAAAATCTGGCGCGTTTGGATGAACTCAAGTAAGACCCTCCACCAAAACACCTTCACCTTGGGAGGTACTGTCAGCTTCCAGATTGCTTTCCAAATTGTATTATCCGAGGAGCCGGCTAGATGACCGAACATGGTTTCCATCTTTCTGCTATGTAGCAGTTTATACGCTGATTTCACCGTGTACATGCCATGCCTCTCCATGTCCCATGCCCAGAGATCCTCCTGGCCATGACCCAAAGGTTGTCGAGATATAGCAGCCACGTCAATAGTGAGGAACACATTTTGAATCAATTCCATATTCCATTGGCCACTTGCTGTAAGTAATTCAGAAACTAACACAGGGTGTTGATTCATTCTTGGAGTGATCGGCTTACCACTGAAGTGGTTTTTAATCCATCGATCACCCCAAATTTCAGAATCATGAAAGTATCTCCCCTTGAGTACCCTTGCACAGAGAGATTGAGGCCTCATCATTAGTCGCCAACCCTGCTTTCCAAGCATAGCAAGGTTAAAACACCGAAGGTCACGGAAGCCCATACCCCCTCTGCACTTGGGCATAGTCAACCTGTCCCAGTTCATCCAATGCATGTGTTTCTTATCAAATGAACTGCCCCACCAGTAATTTGCCGTAGCAGACCACAACTTCTTACAAGTGGTGTTCGGCACCAAGAAGCAACTCATCGAATATGTTGGCACAGCCTGAGCTACTGACTTTAGAAGCACTTCTCTTCCTGCACAACTTGCATGTCGGCCACCCCAACTCTGTATTCTACCTGAAACTTGAGAGGACAAATATTGGAAGGTACCGCCAGAGTCTCTCGACCCACCTCAGTCGGAAGTCCCAAATATTTTTCAGCCAGAGCCTCTTTAAATATTTGTAAGCCATTACAAACCAAATCTTTCATTTGTTCGGCCGATTTCTCTCTATTGACAAGTTGTCCAGAGCCCTTATTGTAACGCTCTAGGATCTCCAATAGTCTGTTAGCCCCTCCATGCGTTGCTTCTGAGAAAACTATGCAGTCATCCGCAAAGAGAAGATGCGACACCCAGGGAGAGTGTATTCCAACTCGAACACCCCTTGAGAGATGCATTGGGCCAACCGATTTTAGGAGACAAGACAAACCTTCAGCACACAATAAAAATAAATACGGGGATATAGGATCACCCTGTCTGATTCCCCTAGTAGGTCTGAAAGTTTCAGTCAAAACACCATTCACCTTAACTGAAAACGAGACAGATTGCACGGCACTTCATCACTCGGTCCACAAAGGAGGGATGGAAATCCAAAACCGACGAATCTAGTTGAACGACATGTAAGACCCATATGTCATCCTCTCTCTCTCTCTCTCTCTCTGCTACTACATTCAGGATCACCGTCACCAATTAACTATGGACCGGCTGAGTGAGTTTTACCGACGTTTCATCGGCAGGTGGGGCGTAGTTGGAGACACCGGCGGTGCTAGATGTTTTTACCACCGGTCTTGCTTATGATTCGAAATTAAAAAAAATTAAAAAAACCGAACCAAAAGAACTTGAACCGAAACCGAAAATATCGGTTCCTTGTTCGGTTCCTGATATTGAGGAACCAAAATAACCGAAAAAATTTCGGTTCCTACTCTCGGTTAACCGAACTAACCTATAGAACCGAATTACACGTATCATAGTTCACCTACTTGTATTTTGAAAGATTTTGTCTAGTTTATGTGCGGTATTTCACATTTGAAATGTTATATATTTGTGTTACTGTATACTATTGTTGCCTTATAAATTATTGTTAATAAAATTGGATACAGTGTTGCATAAATTTGCTTTGGAACATGTATATTTTTGTTGCCTTGACTTCTGCTGAAAAAGTTCGGTTACAATCGAAACCGAACAGAAATAATTAAGAACCAAAATTGTCGGTTCCGAGATATTTTTAAATCAATTGGTTCCTATTTTCTATGAAGCGATATCTTAAAAATAAAATCGAGAAACTGAATGGAACCCACCGAGGAACCGAATCCCTAGGGTGAAATGGAAACCGTCTACTGTACATGGCGTTTTCATAATCCAAACAGCCGGTCATGTAGCACCGTCGAGTCTGCCACCGCGGAGACACTATTCTGTGAACGTTCACTGGTTTCTAGATCAGCAATAAAAAAATCCGTCACCTTTCCATTTTAGGAAATATATTTTCTTTTTTAGGTGGTCTCGTGGGTAGGCATCTCCTTCGCTATTCACGCAGCGGATGCGCGTTCCTCCGCAGTCCGCTCCTTTGCTCTGGATGTGATGTCAGCATGACTCGAGGTAGGAAAAAAAAAAGCAAAATATTTATTTGAAATTGTTATAACTTGTAATGTCTTCATTTTTAATTTTGTTTGCAACCAGTGTATTCCACGTAATGAGAGAAAAAAAATTAGGCCCTACTTACATATGTTTGGAGAACTTTATTTTAGTGACAAATTATGTATATTAACTTATAAAATATTACTTATGCGAATTAATTTATGAAACACAACTTATGTATAAAAGTTACTAAAAATAAATTAACTTATGCAAAAATCTTAAAACACAATAGTTATTAAACACAAAAACATTAACTTATAACTTATGACAAACCTTAAAAACACTTTTTTTTTGAGACAGAGAAAACACAAAAGTTATAGAACACAACTTATGCATAAATTTTATATGTCAAAGTTGTGAATATTAGTTGTGCATAAAAGTTAGGAGTATGTTCATAACTTAGTCACTTTTCCAAAAAAAAAAAGGAAAATTGTGGAATTTTTTTCCCACCAAAAAATGGAAAGTCACGGACCGGTGAATCATTACATCTTACACTTCAAAATTTCAAGATTCCATCACATCGAATGTTGCGGCACATGCATAGAGCATTAAATGTAGATGAAAATTTTGCAGGTTCACACAGTTTGCATGTAAATTACGAGACGAATCTTTTAAGCCTACTTACACCATGATTAGACACTTATTGTAAAAAATTCCTCGGTCAAAATTGCAAAACAAAATGCATCTAAACGGGCCCTAGTGACTTTCCAAAATAGAAAAGTTGTGGATTTTTTTTTCAAAAATGGAAAGTTGCAGTGCTGGTTATTTGTTCGCTGGATTTGGATTCTGGGAACGCTTGCCCATTTGGAATTGGGTGAAACTGCTCATATTCGCGTTGGGACTTGGGAGGGCTGGTGCTGGTGTCGTCTCCTCGCGCTCCGCGATGCGCTGCTGCTGCTCAGCTACGATGACGAAGAAAGCATCTCCGACTTCAAGATGCTCCTGTTGCGCTGCTTCATCAAGGCCGAGGAAGGTAAAAAGTTCCTCGCGCGCTCATGTTTTGTGGGGTGTATTTATTTGATGTTATAGATATTTATACTTTCTATATAAAAGCTAAGCAAATCATACATAGTAATATAATTTTAATAATCTTAACAACTGATTATTTTTTAACTTAGTAATTTGTTTATTCGAGAACCTGAATAGATGAATGTACTTATGTACAGAACCAAGAGCTCAGAACAACCACGCTAGGCCGAACAAAGAGATGTCATTAAAGCTATCAGGTAAAAGGCTAACGGCGCAAGATTTTAACGGCAGGGCTAACTAATACTATAAAATTGCACAAATCCTAATGAAACCTCCCTCCCCTCCTTGGTCTTTTTTCTTTTGGTACAAACCCTTCCCTTGATCCCCTCCTTGCTGGCTACCTGGAACCGGTACGCCAGAGGCGGCCTTTCGACCAGCCAGATAGAAAACCAGGTAACACGAGAACCGAGCCAGGCTCGGGTGGTTAGCGCAGCCAGGTGTGCTCGCTACCGACGCGAGTTCGATTCCCAGGATCGAACTCCCGTCTCTCACCGGGATTTATTTCCAAATAATCTACAGCCTCTCACTGCGTTGAGCCACAAAGGGAGTGCGACGCGCCTATCGCCTACTGTCGGTGCTAATTTTGGCGATGCTAACACCGGCTAGTAAATATGTGATTTGCGGTTGAGGCTACGGATGGTGTGCAAGGGGGAACACAGGGATTATACTGGTTCAGGCCGAGCGAGCCCTACGTCCAGTGGAGAGGAGAGTCGTGTTGCCTTGCACCGGGGTGCTTGTAGTAGGGGGTTACAAGCTAGGCGAGAGAGGGAAGAGCTCCCAGGTCTCTTGTGAGTGTCTAAGTGTTTGCAAGTCGTTTGCTGTGGGTGAGAACTTAGAACTTCTCCGTCGGTTCGTTCCTTGTTCTTCTGTCCTCTCTCTAAAGCTGGCCTCTGCTCTCCCTTTTATAGCCGCAAGGGAGAGGCAAAGGCGGCTACGACGCTACCTATTAAAATAGTGAGGAGTTGCCGTTCTCCGTTTGACTAGCTGCTGCCTTTTCTCCGCGTCTCCGGGGTATGGGTATGGCTATCTTGGTTTGCGAGTTCCAAGGTAGAAACAGTCGTCTGACCATGTCTTGTCGTCAGCTCTCTGGGTCTTCTGGATATGGCCGTCGTGGTCCGCATGACTTTGGTGAGTTCACACCTGCCGGCTATCCTTCCGTACGATGTGACAAGAGTGAGAGTCACCTTGGGGCGCTGTTTCCCGAGGCTCGGGATCCTGAAGGCGTGCTCATCCTTTCGTGTGGACGGCGCAGTGGGCGTCTTTCCCGAAACGGGGCGGCGCACCGTGGACCATACCGTGGAGAACGAACGTAGTGGGCCCATCAAATCTTGGGGCGCTGTTTCCCGAGGCTCGGGATCCTGAAGGCGTGCTCATCCTTTCGTGTGGACGGCGCAGTGGGCGTCTTTCCCGAAACGGGGCGGCGCACCGTAGACCATACCGTGGAGGACGGTCGTAGTGGCCCATCAAATCTGCTGTCAGGGAAATCCCGACAGGTGGTATGGTCATCAGGGGCGTGCGAAGCACAGTCGCGTCGAGAGTCTCGCCTGACGGGACAGTGCTTGTAAAGTGGTCAGAGAGATTTCTTGTGGTCCAAGATTGCTTCGCTGACATCACCCGTGCCTTGGATGCCGACTTTGGCGCCGTGGATGCCGTTCTCCCGAGTTCTCCCGAGGAGGCTTCGGGCGAGGCTCGGGCGAATCGGAGACTTGGGCGCCTAGGATGCCGCCTCCCGAGCTCTCCCGAGGAGGCTCGGGCGAATCGGAGACTTGGGCGCCGAGGATGCCGCCTCCCGAGCTCTCCTGAGGAGGCTCGGGCGAATCGGAGACTTGGGCGCCGAGGACGCCGCTCTCCCGAGCTCTCCCGAGGAGGCTCGGGCGAATCGGAAACTTGGGCGCCGAGGACGCCGCTCTCCCGAGCTCTCCCGTGGAGGCTCGGGCGAATCGGAGAATTGGGCGCCGAGGACGCCGCTCTCCCGAGCTCTCCCGAGGAGGCTCGGGCGAATCGGAGACTTGGGCGCCCAGGACGCCGCCTCCCGAGCTCTCCCGAGGAGGGTCGGGCGAATCGGAGACTTGGGCGCCGAGAACGCCGCTCTCCCGAGCTCTCCCGAGGAGGCTCGGGCGAATCGGAGATTTGGGGCGCCGAGGGTGCCGCTCGCCCGAGCTCTCCCGGGGAGGCTCGGGCGAATCGGAGATTTGGGCGCCGAGCGATCTGGACGCCGAGGGTGAGGCTCGCCCGAGCTCTCCCGGGGAGGCTCGGGCGAATCAGAGATTTGGGCCTCTGTAGACGCGGCCTTCGTGGGCTTCGACTGGCCTTGCTTGGGCCAGACCAAGTTGGGAATGAGCGTTTTTTGCATGGAAGTTGGGTACCCCTAACTTTGGTAACCGACAGTAGCCCCCGAGCCTGTGGCGGAGTGAAGGCACTCCTCCACAGGTTCACGCCGGTTCTTCCTGTCAAAAAAGATAAAGTGTGGGTTGTTTTTCCGGAGGGTGCGCGCGAGCGCACCCGCCGGGTGTAGCCCCCGAGGCTTTGGAGGGATGATATATCCCTTCAAAGGCTTAGAATCGTGTTTGTTAGTCCTCGGGTGTTTTTTGATTTATTTAGGTGGGTTGTTTCCTTGGAAGCGGAGCCCCCGAGCCTCCCACCGTGTTGGGAGATCATTCGGTGGTCTTTCCAAGGTGCAGGGCAAGTTTCCGAGCCTCCGTTTTCGTATCGGAGATCGATCGGGTTCCTCCCTGTCTTTTTTAATTCGACCTTCACGCTCTTTTTTCGGGAAGATGAAGGTTTGGTCCTGCTCGACTTCCCCGCTGGGGCACGAGTCGGCATTTCCGGTGAGCTACAAACGGGTTGGTCCAAGTGGAGGTCCGTGCCCTATTCGTTAAGGGTCGGCTAGTGGCCTGAGCACACTCCAATTATTTCCCGAGGGTCAGTTAGTGGATGTCGGGTCCCTTCGACGGGTCCCGAGGGCATGATGCCTCCCACGGAGGGATTCCACGTAACCGACTCACTACTGGGACTTGGACACAGCATGGGATGTCCCTTGTGACGTTCCGGGCGTCGGGATACTGGCCGTTTTCGTGACCCATCCGCTAGCTGTCCCTAACTCGATTTCCCTGGGGCGACTGTTCGAGCCTCGGAGGGCCAGTCTTCGATCCCCTGGGAACGTAACGGGCGCCCGAGCCCGGGGTTTCTTCGTTGAGAAAACGTAGGTGGAATCGAAGCGTGCGGTTGTAATGATTTGGCTCACCTTTTGAGGCGCGAAGCCTGACGGACGCGACGGTTCGGCTCAGTCGAGGCGGTTTGCGTGCGCGGTGTTGGCGGGTCTCTTCCAAGCCGAGGTCGAGCTCCCTCCTCTGAACCTGCCGTGAAGAAGAAGCGGGCCATAGTGCCCTTGTAAAAAGTAACCTTTCGGGAGTGGTTTGAAAGGAAACAAACAATATGGCCCTTCGTGGCTTTAACATTTATGTAAATGTTTGCTGAATGTTTGTTTCGCTTTGTTTCGTGCTTTTTTTTTTTCTTAGGCATTTTTTCTTGCCGATCCTGCGCCCGGGCCATCGAGCCTCGGGGGACGCTTTTCGGGTGTCGTAGCTTTAGTGGCATAGACGCAGCCGACGTCCTAAGAGCTTTGGCAGAAAGAATCCTTTAGAAAAGAAGCTTAGGTGTTTCCTCCCGAGCTTCCTCCCTTGGCCGAGCGTAGATCTTATAGGTTTTCTTCCGAGTGCGGGTTAGCCTTCGAACACGGAGTGGCGAGGGAAGATGCTGTGGCCCTGGGGCATAAGCGGTCTCCGACTCGACCGGCTCTGTCTTCTGGGGCTTCCCTCATTCTTCGAATTCTATAAGTTCATGCTTGATTTTCGGAAGGAAGCGTGTTTTTAGGGAGAAACGAATTCGACAAGTTTTGAAATTTTTGCGTTTCCAAAATTGTTTAAACTCGGGATAGTTCGGGGGTTCCCCCCGTCCTAGCCCCCGAGGGAGGGTCGGCCTTTCCGTAGGATAGGCCGGGCCTCGCTTTTAATGCGTGGTGAAATAAAGGTTCATTTCACTTCCGAGTGTAGGCTCGGATTGAAAATCTAAAATCATGTTAAAAAGAGCAGAAGTCGGGTCTTTTCATCGATTTCAAGATTTTCAAAATAGTACAATGCATGGAATCTTAAGGATAGAAGCGACGTAGCTGTTCGATGTTCCAAGCGTTGTTGTAGACCTCGCCGTTCTCGTTCGCGAGCTTGTATGTGCCGGGGCGTTGTACCTCGGCGACGATGAATGGTCCTTCCCACGGTGGAGTGAGCTTGTGGCGCCCTTTGTTGTCCTGCCTGAGCCGTAGCACCAGGTCGCCTACGCTGAAGGTTCGACCTCGGACGCGCCGAGCATGGTACTTGCGTAGGGATTGCAAGTATTTGGCCGAGTGCAGCAGGGCCATGTCCCGAGCTTCGTCGGCTTGGTCCAGCGCGTCTTCCCGAGAAGTTTGATTGCCTTGTTCATCGTAGGCTCGGACTCTCGGGGCGCCGTATTCCAGGTCCGTAGGGAGGACGGCCTCTGCACCGTATACCATGAAGAAGGGCGTGAAGCCCGTGGCTCGGCTTGGCGTAGTCCTTAGACTCCATATTACTGCCGGAAGCTCCGTCAGCCACCTTTTGCCGAATTTATTCAATCGGTTGAATATCCTTGGCTTAAGGCCTTGGAGAACCATGCCATTGGCGCGTTCTACCTGGCCGTTCGTCCTCGGGTGGGCGACGGCTGCCCAGTCCACTCGTATGTGGTACTCATCGCAGAAAGCCAGAAATTTCTTTCCGGTGAACTGCGTGCCGTTGTCCGTGATAATGGAGTTCGGGATGCCGAACCGGTGGACGATGTCGGTGAAGAACAACACCGCTTGAGCCGAGCTGATTTGGGTGATCGGCCGAGCCTCGATCCACTTGGAGAACTTGTCGATGGCGACAAGCAAGTGGGTGAAGCCCCCGGGTGCCTTCTGGAGGGGCCCGACAAGATCTAGTCCCCAAACAGCGAACGGCCAAGTGAGCGGGATCGTCTGGAGGGCTTGAGCCGGTAAGTGAGTCTGCCGAGCATAGTACTGGCACCCTTCGCAGGAGCGTACCACCTCAGTGGCATCGGCCACGGCGGTTGGCCAGTAGAAGCCTTGTCTAAAGGCGTTACCGACCAAGGTTCTCGGCGTTGCGTGGTGACCGCAGGCCCCGGCGTGTATCTCTTCGAGCAGGCGTTTGCCCTGACTGAAAGGGATACAGCGCTGAAGCACGCCAGAGGGACTCCGCCGGTAGAGGCTACCATCGATCATGGTGAAAGACTTGGCTTTGCGAGCCAGTCGTCGTGCTCTGGTCTTGTCTGGGGGCAAAATGCCTCGGACTAGCCAGCTGACCAGCGGCTCGCGCCAGTCTGGTTCGTCGTCGTCCATCTCGGCTTCAATCTCCATTGCCTCGGCTTCGTCGCCGTCCTTACCCATGACCTCGGGTGACTCCCCTTTGTCGGAAGGGTCGACAGCCCCCGAGGGATCGGCATTGATCGAGGGCTTGTGGAGGTCGTTGGCGAATACGCCCGTCGGGACCGTGGCCCTTTCGGCTGCAATTTTTGCCAACTCATCGGCCTCCTCGTTGTACCGACGCGCAATGTGGTTGAGCTCGAGGCCGTCGAATTTTTCCTCGAGCAACCGCACCAGCGTGCAGTAGGCGGCCATTCTGGGGTTCTGGCACGTCGACTCCTTCATGACCTGATCCACGACGAGCTGGGAGTCGCCTCGGACCTCGAGGCGTCGGATCCCGAGCTCGATGGCGATGTGGAGACCGTTGACCAGAGCCTCATATTCGGCCACGTTGTTGGAAGCCGTGAAGTGTAGCCGTAGTAGGTACTTGAGCCGGACCCCGAGGGGTGAGATGAAGACGATGCCTGCGCCAGCACCAGTCTTCATCATCGACCCGTCGAAGTTCATGACCCAATATTCCTCTTGGGTCGGGAGTGGCGGTAGTTGTGTCTCGGTCCACTCTGCCACGAAGTCCGCAAGTACCTGGGACTTGATGGCTTTGCGTGGCGCGTAGGTGATGCCGTCACCCATGAGCTCGATGGCCCACTTGGCGATCCTCCCCGTCGTTTCCCGATTTTGGATTACCTCCCCGAGGGGGAAGGATGACACCACGGTCACGGGGTGGGATTCGAAGTAGTGCCGCAACTTGCGTCGGGCAAGGACGATCGCGTACACTAGCTTCTGGATCTGAGGGTAGCGTGTCTTGGTCTCTGACAAGACTTCACTGATGAAGTAGACCGGTCGCTGTACCGGTAAGGCGTGTCCTTCTTCTTGCCGCTCTACGACGATCGCTGCACTCACAACCTGGTTGGTAGCCGCGACATATAGTAAGAAATTTTCCTCCTTCGTAGGAGGCACAAGAACCGGCGCTTTTGAAAGTAGAGCTTTAAGCCTTTCGAGGGCTTCCTGGGCCTCGGCGGTCCAGGTAAAGCGTTCGTTTTTCTTAAGCAACCGATACAAGGGAAGGCCCTTTTCGCCGAGCCTTGAGATGAATCGACTCAAGGCCGCGAGACACCCCATAAGCTTCTGCACGCCCTTCGGGTTTCGGATCGGGCCCATCTGTGTGATGGCCGATATCTTTTCCGGGTTGGCTTCGATGCCACGCTCGGAAACAATGAACCCGAGGAGCATGCCCCGTGGGACCCCGAAAACGCACTTCTCGGGGTTTAGCTTTATGTTTTTCTTTTTAAGGCAGTCGAATGCCTTTTCTAGGTCGGCTACTAAGTCATTCGCCTTCCTAGATTTTATCACTATATCGTCTACGTAAGCCTCAACGGTTCGCCCGATGAGGTCCCCAAAAACTTTGAGCATGCAACGCTGGTAAGTTGCGCCCGCGTTTTTGAGGCCAAATGGCATGGTTACGTAACAATATGTGCCGAAAGGAGTGATGAAAGAGGTCGCTAATTCGTCGGACTCTTTCATCCGGATCTGATGGTAACCGGAATAAGCATCAAGAAAGCAAAGCCGCTCACAGCCAGCAGTAGAATCTACTATTTGGTCAATGCGAGGTAATGGAAATGGATACTTAGGACAAGCTTTATTTAAACTAGTGTAATCGACGCACATTCTCCATTTTCCATTTTTCTTTTTAACCAAAACAGGATTTGCTAACCATTGTGGATGGAAGACCTCCTTGATGAATCCAGCCGCCAAAAGCTTCTGCACCTCCTCCCCGATGGCCCGGCGCTTCTCCTCGTCGAATCGGCGCAGGCGTTGTTTCACCGGCTTGGATCCGGCCTGGATGTCTAAGGAGTGCTCGGCGACCTCCCTCGGGATGCCTGGCATATCCGAGGGGCTCCACGCAAACATGTCGGCGTGTTTGCGGAGGAAGTCGACGAGCACTGCCTCCTATTCTGGGTCGAGGGTGGCGCTGACCTTCAGCGCCCTGCCGTTGGGGGAGTTCAGGTCGAGGAGGACATCCTTCACCCCCTCAGCGGACTTAAAGGTGCCCGTGGCCTTCTTGGGGTCGGGGACCTCTTTTCCTAACCTGTCGAGGTCGGTCATGAGGGCTTCTGACTCCACCAACGCGCCGGCGTACTCGCAGCACTCGACGTCGCACTGGTACGCGTGCTGGTAGGAGGCGCTGATGGTAATCACCCCTTTTGGCCCTGGCATCTTGAGCTTGAGGTAGGCGTAGTTCGGAACTGCCATGAACTTTGCGTAACATGGCCTCCCGAGGATGGCGTGGTAGGTGCCGTGGAAGCCTACCACTTCAAATGTCAGGGGCTCCTTCCTGAAGTTGTCAGGAGTCCCGAAGTAGACGGGCAGATCGATCTGCCCGAGGGGTTGTACGCTCTTTCCGGGCACTATCCCGTGGAATGGGGACGTCGTGGCCCGGAGGAGCGAGCGACTGATCCCCATTAAGTCGAGGGTCTCAGCGTAGAGAATGTTGAGACCGCTGCCTCCGTCCATGAGGACTTTGGAGAGCCTCGTGTTGCCGACGACGGGATCGACAACAAGTGGGTAGCGTCCCGGCGATGGGACGTAGTCCGGGTGGTCGTCCCGGCTGAAGGTGATAGCGTCGTGGGACCAGTCAAGGAAGCATGGTGTCGCTGGTCCGGCGGAGTAGACCTCCCTGCGCTCGCGCTTTCGCTGCCGCGGCGTAGGGGCGGTCCCGGGCCCCCTGAAGATCATGAGGCATTTGTCGATGGGCGGGAACTCATCGTCCTTCCCGCCCTCGTCCTCCTGATCCCTGGCGGGCTTCTTGCCGGCGTCGTCCTTGAACGGCTGCCGGCTGTAGTGCTTCTTGAGCATCACACACTGTGCGAGTGTGTGATGTACTGGACCCTGGTGATAAGGGCACGGCTTGCTGAGCATGTCGTTGAAGCGGCCTCGAGGGGGTCGTTCCCTCTTGGGTTCGGTGGCCGCCACGAGGGAGTCATCGCGGAGTGGGGCCTTTCCCTTCCCCTTCTTCTTCTTGTTGTTCGGTCCTCGGGAAGAGGTGCCCTCGGGGGCCTCCTCCTTCCGTTTGCCCTTGGGGTCGGAGAAGAGGGCTCCTACCGCCTCATCCCCTGAGGCGAAGCTGGTAGCGATCTTCATGAGTTCAGAGACACTGGTGGGTGTCCGGCGTCCGAGCTCATGAACGAGCTCTTTGCAGGAGGTTCCTGCGGCAAACGCTCCGACGACATCGGAGTCGGCGACCTGGGGCAGCTCGTTGTACTGTTTGGAGAAGCGCCGGATGTAGTCCCGGAGGGACTCGCCCGGTTTCTGCTTGCAGCTGCGGAGGTCCCAAGAGTTACCAGGGCGTACGTACGTGCCCTGGAAGTTTCCTACGAATATCTTGACCAGATCGCTCCAGTCGAAGATCTTTCGTGGGGGAAGGTGTTCCAGCCAAGCTCTTGTGGAATCGGCGAGGAACAAGGGGAGGTTGCGGATGATGATGAGGTCATCTTGCGCGCCGCCAAGTTGGCACGCAAGGCGGTAGTCCGCTAACCAGAGTTCGGGGTTAGTTTCCCCCGAGTACTTGGCTATGTTGGTTGGTTGTCGGAATCGGGACGGGAACTTGGCCCTCTGGATGGCCTCGCTAAAGACGCGTGGTCCCGAGGGCTCGGGTGAGGGTTCACGATCCTCATCCGAGTCGTAGCGCCCGCCCCGATGGACGCTGTAGCCGCGCGCGGCTCCGTCAGTCTTTCGCCGACCGCGGGCTTGTAGGATGGCTCGGACGTCGACGTCCTTGCCAAGCCGTTGGTGGACTGGCGGAGCCCTTGGAGCCTCGGGTCGAACCGAGGCTTCGCGCTTGTGACGTGCTATGCCACCATGCTGGTGACTTTCGGCGCCATGGTGTCGCGACGCTGAACTTTCCGCCTGGAGGACGGCGGCATCCTCCAGGAGGTCTTTGAGCTGATTCCTGAGCTGTCGCGCCTCCTCGGAGGAGGGCTCAGGTATACTTTGGAGTAGCATGGCTGCTTCCGCGAGCTTTCGGCTTGCTCGGGGGGCGACCCCTGGTGTCTCGGCCCTGTCGTCAGCGATGATTCGGGCCTGGACATCTCGGGCTCGACGTCGAGCTGCTCCTCCATCGGTTTGCCGCTCGCTAAGCTCCAGCGTAGCTCGCAGCTGGGTGAGGCGCAAGCGGTCCTCGTCCATCCGTGCCTCAAGCTCCCGGAGCTGCTCTAGCTCCGGGGTTTGAGGTGCGGAGCGAGAGCTTCCTGCCCCCTGACCTAGCGGCGGGGCTGACCGCGAGGGCTTCGGGGCCGCTGGAGGGGGCGTGACTTGTTCGTGCTGGGGATACGACGGAGGGGGTACGTCGTCGTCGCCCCCCGAGTGGACATCCTCTACTCGCCCCTCATCAGGGTGCATCAAGTTGTAGCACTCCCGAGAGGGGTCGATGTAGGTCCACTGTGAGCTGGGGACGACGCTCGGTGCGTTCTCCCCCGAGTCGTTGGTGTGGGCGGCGTTGTCCACATTTGCCCAGAATTTGTCATCATCGTCGCTGTAGCTGCGACGAGGCGAGTTCCGGTCATAACGATTCCCCCCCTCCGAGCGTTGTCGAGGGGTGAGGTTGGCGGTGGTGTCAGTTTCCCCACCGCCGTGCGTCCTGACACTTTCCCCAGGGGATGGCGGTGAGGATGCCACGTGGTCTCCCACGAGGCTGTCTTGGTGCTCGAGGCGCTGGACCGGAGTGTCCGACAGTTCGTGCAATAATGCATGAACTGCACACACGTGAGCGTCCATGGCGCTCTGAAGCCCAAAGAAGGACGACGGCGCCGTTCTCCTCTGCCGGTGAGGGCGGAGAGAAAAATCGGCTGGCGTCGTGTTTCTGCCCTCGCCCGTCCCTCGGGCGGTAAGCGGATGCGTGACCGCTGGTGCCGGAGATTCCGGGATCGCGGTCGGCGCAGTATTGGCTACGCCCGTTGGAGTTGCCTGGTGAGTCGCATCTCCCGCGGCGGGAGGCTGGTTGGCACCACTGCGCCTCCCCCTCCTGATTCGCCGAGGGCGGCGTGCAACGTTTCCCCCGTCCTCCGAGGCGGGCGGAAGCGTGGCGGGGGTCCTTTCTCCGGCCGTCTGCGAGGCCAGAGTCGGGACGACCGTGACACGGGGCCCGGTCGGGCGCAGGTTCATCTCGAGCCCATGGCCAGTGGCCATGAACTCGAGAGTCCCGAACCGGAGTTCCGTGCCAGCGGGAAGCGTGGTGGAGCTGGTTGCCATCCGAAACCTATGTCAACGCGCAAAAGGCCCCTACCTGGCGCGCCAACTGTCGGTGCTAATTTTGGCGAGGCTAACACCGGCTAGTAAATATGTGATTTGCGGTTGATTCTACGGATGGTGTGCAAGGGGGAACACAGGGATTATACTGGTTCAGGCCGAGCGAGCCCTACGTCCAGTGGAGAGGAGAGTCGTGTTGCCTTGCACCGGGGTGCTTGTAGTAGGGGGTTACAAGCTAGGCGAGAGAGGGAAGAGCTCCCAGGTCTCTTGTGAGTGTCTAAGTGTTTGCAAGTCGTTTGCTGTGGGTGAGAACTTAGAACTTCTCCGTCGGTTCGTTCCTTGTTCTTCTGTCCTCTCTCTAAAGCTGGCCTCTGCTCTCCCTTTTATAGCCGCAAGGGAGAGGCAAAGGCGGCTACGACGCTACCTATTAAAATAGTGAGGAGTTGCCGTTCTCCGTTTGACTAGCTGCTGCCTTTTCTCCGCGTCTCCGGGGTATGGGTATGGCTATCTTGGTTTGCGAGTTCCAAGGTAGAAACAGTCGTCTGACCATGTCTTGTCGTCAGCTCTCTGGGTCTTCTGGATATGGCCGTCGTGGTCCGCATGACTTTGGTGAGTTCACACCTGCCGGCTATCCTTCCGTACGATGTGACAAGAGTGAGAGTCACCTTGGGGCGCTGTTTCCCGAGGCTCGGGATCCTGAAGGCGTGCTCATCCTTTCGTGTGGACGGCGCAGTGGGCGTCTTTCCCGAAACGGGGCGGCGCACCGTGGACCATACCGTGGAGAACGAACGTAGTGGGCCCATCAAATCTTGGGGCGCTGTTTCCCGAGGCTCGGGATCCTGAAGGCGTGCTCATCCTTTCGTGTGGACGGCGCAGTGGGCGTCTTTCCCGAAACGGGGCGGCGCACCGTAGACCATACCGTGGAGGACGGTCGTAGTGGCCCATCAAATCTGCTGTCAGGGAAATCCCGACAGGTGGTATGGTCATCAGGGGCGTGCGAAGCACAGTCGCGTCGAGAGTCTCGCCTGACGGGACAGTGCTTGTAAAGTGGTCAGAGAGATTTCTTGTGGTCCAAGATTGCTTCGCTGACATCACCCGTGCCTTGGATGCCGACTTTGGCGCCGTGGATGCCGTTCTCCCGAGCTCTCCCGAGGAGGCTCGGGCGAATCGGAGACTTGGGCGCCGAGGATGCCGCCTCCCGAGCTCTCCTGAGGAGGCTCGGGCGAATCGGAGACTTGGGCGCCGAGGACGCCGCTCTCCCGAGCTCTCCCGAGGAGGCTCGGGCGAATCGGAAACTTGGGCGCCGAGGACGCCGCTCTCCCGAGCTCTCCCGAGGAGGCTCGGGCGAATCGGAGAATTGGGCGCCGAGGACGCCGCTCTCCCGAGGAGGCTCGGGCGAATCGGAGACTTGGGCGCCCAGGACGCCGCCTCCCGAGCTCTCCCGAGGAGGGTCGGGCGAATCGGAGACTTGGGCGCCGAGAACGCCGCTCTCCCGAGCTCTCCCGAGGAGGCTCGGGCGAATCGGAGATTTGGGGCGCCGAGGGTGCCGCTCGCCCGAGCTCTCCCGGGGAGGCTCGGGCGAATCGGAGATTTGGGCGCCGAGCGATCTGGACGCCGAGGGTGAGGCTCGCCCGAGCTCTCCCGGGGAGGCTCGGGCGAATCGGAGATTTGGGCCTCTGTAGACGCGGCCTTCGTGGGCTTCGACTGGCCTTGCTTGGGCCAGACCAAGTTGGGAATGAGCGTTTTTTGCATGGAAGTTGGGTACCCCTAACTTTGGTAACCGACACCTACGGAGCCAGTATGGTCCCGGTGATCTCAAGAAGAACGCAGTCTTCTGTTCTGTGTGTAGTTGTAGGTCTAGTTATACACTGGTAGTGTGGGTGAGGTGTGTGCGTGTGTAGTGTATGGTGTACGTTAGTGTATGAACAGATACTACAACTGTACTCAGACGATAAGCTAAAAAAAAACACCAGGTAACAGCACCTCCCCAATCTCCCTCAGGCCTTGTCCCATACACTACCCCTGGATGACTCCGCAAGGACCCATTTCACCATGAGCCAACACGTGGTCTACCGTGAACCACACCCCGTCAGGCCGAACACGATCAGTAGCAAGTTCGCAAGTACTGTCTCCGTCTCGTTAAAAGTATCATTTTTTTTACTTTTAACTTTCTTGACCATTTGTTTTATTTAAAATTTTTATATAAATAATAAAATATTAGATCATTGTTAAAGTATTTCTAATGATAAAATAAGTCATAACAAAATAAATAATACTTGTACAAAGATTTTGAATAAGATACATATTCAAACAAGTCCAAAACGATATTTTTGTTCTTTTTGAGCAACTCAAAATGACACTACCAGTGATACGAAGGGAGTACGCCCAAAGCCCACAACACTAACCTAGGTCGACCGTCTAGTCAGTCAATGGTCAATATTTACTTGACCATAGGACCCACCTGTTAGTGAACGGAATTGAGTTCCATATGGTACAATTTGGTACTGATATACTTTAATAATGACTTATTTATTTTATTATTTTAAACTTTTTGTTTAACCGTTCGCTTTATTTGAAAAAAATATAAATATTATTTATTTTGTGACGACTTATTTATCATTAGATATACTTTAATATGATTTATTTATTTTGTTATTTGAATAAAAATTTGAGTAGGACAAATGGTGAAACAAGGAATCTAATGTTTGGCAGAGCTCCACGAAAGTTAGGAGTAAAGCTGGGGCTGCAAGCTGTGCCAAAGGGGCCCTAAAAAAATAAAACGTCACTCTTTGACTGAGGGTGTACGGCACTATCTCACACGACCATCATCCCCTTTCTTTTCTATTTTGTTAATATGAATAAAACATGTTTTAATTTTTGGAAATTCATACTAATTACATCAATAAAATTCATAAGTAATTCATCTTAGCTCAGAAAAAATATGAAACCATTTTTTTCTAAAGCATGAACTATCTTTTAATGCCATTATTGGAATCATTTGGATCTTTTAAATTACTGTTCATTGGATTTTATTGCCCTGTATATACGTGTTGAGTAGCTTTGGATCCGAGGATTTAAAAATAAAAAGCTTTAGATCCGAGGGATGACTGGACGCTATCCACGGGTAGACAGACGTGTCCGGTGCTAAAACCCTAACCCCAAGAAACACCGGTGAGATGACCGGACACCGAGTGGCCTGGCGTTTAGATCCCAAAATATTTGAGATTTTGGAACCGTAGCAGTGAGAAATCTTTTGCAATAAGTGTCTAATTATATCTCAAGTAGACTCAAAAGATTCGTCTCGTGATTTACAGGTAAATTGTGCAAACATGCAAAAGTTTCGTCTAAATTTAATGTTCCATGTATGTGCCGTAAAATTGACGTGACGGAAGTTTTGACATTTTGAAGATAAACTTACTTCTTAAAATTTTTTCTCTTTCCCCATCATATCAATTGTACTTTCCGCTTATATGAAACACTAAATAAAATAGTAGCTGTTACATGTTTGTATTTTTTTCTGGCTAGTTCGAGATGAATCTTTTAAGTCTATTTAGGCCATAATTAAAAAAAATTATCAAATACAAACGAAAGTGCTACAATGCACTTTTCATCCCTTTTCACTCAACTAAACATCCCCTAGGCCCCTGCCACACCAAATGGGGTTACGTGAAAGGTCGCCACACCAGGCGGGCTAAAGCAATAGGGCAGCCAACCACATGGGTTTGATCGCTATGCTAGCAGGTCTGCCGGTTTAGCATGATAATGCGTTTTTGTAATGCCTGCCGCCTTAGAGCATCTCTAAGAGATTTGCCAAATCATTTTCTAAAGGTAAATTTGGCTATTATGAAAGGAAAAGCGTCTTCAACAGACTCTGTAAATCACTTTTCAAATTTAGTAGCTCTCTATTCCACCTCATTCGCTCTTTACTTTTGAATAGCTCACCTTACTAGCCATTCTTTATAGAGTCTGTTGGAGTACTCTAATTTTTTTGTCAAATCTATTTTAGAGAGTGACTAAATTAGTAAATTTAGCTACCGTTTTTGGCTAATCTCATAGCCATGCTCTTAACACCGCAATGCGGTTTTGCAATGCCGAGCCCCACAGCACGGTCTAAGGAGTTAGTTTTTAAAAAAATACAGCACGTTCTTGCAGGTCTCTCTAAAATTGTTATATATCATATATATATATATATATATGTGTGTGTGTGTGTGTGTTCTCTTATACCCATTCTTATACCAAAAAAATAGTTACATTAAGAGACTAGAAGTCAGTGAGATGACATAACTATTAGTGGAAGATGATATGGATATTTCGTGAAATATGACCGGGTTAAAAATAAAATATTGTTTAAAGAAGTTTATAAAAACTCTCCCTTGCGGTGCATGTAGGCAAAGAAAAGAAACTTGGATACATAAGCAGCACCCACTTCTGCCAACTAGTAGTTTACACAATTACACTTCACCGTGGATTACAGACATACAGTTGGTCACAGAAGCAAGTGACCATCCCTTTCTTCCATCAGAAAGTGCACTTGGCGCTTCACCATCACAACCATTAATTTTCTCAATGGTGCGTGGGTGAGTTACAACCTACAGATACAGCGCTAATCGCTTAATCACACCTGTTTGTTTTGTACAAAGAAATAGCGTAATAATGCTCAGTGCAGCACAGGCGTCAGAGATGGGATGAATTGCAAATCATTCAGAAGGCAGGTGCAACCCACGAGCTGTACACAGGTCCAGGGCTCTCCCATCCCTGCTGCTGTAAGTTGGGGCTCTAGCAGGAAACATCCTTTCACCATCAGATCAACCACCTACAAAATGTATGGCATCCCAGTAGTAGTCTTACCTACAAATTGGGAACTTGGGTTTGTGGTTTCTGTTGTCATTGCATCATCAATACTTGTTCTCGCCCATTTTAGAGTTCCACGTGGCACATACTATGTTTTTGAGTGATGAGTAGCTTGCATGCAGTGGAGATTTGAGATTGGCAGGCTGAACACACTTGGATGTTGGTAGTTTGAGCTGACTGCTTGCATGGATCAGCTGATAACCTCGATTACATCCTTGAAAGCCGCATCCGCATGGCTATGGCTGTGCTTGAGCTTATCAGCCAAAATCAGCACTTTTTGAACGATGTTTTACTCTCACAATAACTTAGCATCAGCCAAAATCAGCGCTTATTTTAAGTTCCAGCGAACAGGCTCATCAGTATCCTTTTGGGGTGAAATGGCTGTGACACCCTTCAGTAATCTGATTACTTCGCTGCAGCCATCGACATAGTAGTTTGCTTTGCTGGCCTTCGGGCCAACAGAACAGGCAAATACTTCTGCACTAGCAGGAAGCTCAGAAAGGGAGGTAGCTTTATTGATGCTCTCAAACATGTCCTCATCCGATCGATCGTTACCGATGCACATCAAAAAATCTGGTACTTCCCCCTTGCAGACAAAGGTCCGAATGATCTTGTCCACAGAAATCCCCTTGTTAACTCCCTGTCCAAGAATACATACATTTGAATCCTCAACAAACATCTAGATGATAAAATACAACAGAAGGTTGTGAAATATCAGATGCTGTACAAACCTGAGGTTTAACTTCTACAATCTGATGGCCACGCCTCACGGCAACAGGTTCGTTTGATAGGACTCGCTCCAGATGGCCCACTAGCTCCTTTGCCTGGCACGAGCCAAAGTCATGGTCTGTGTTCTGATAGTGCCATACCAAAGCGCTCTCTTTTTGCTCTATGAAGGACCCATCAGTTGTTTCCGTATATACATGCATGATAGGCTCCGCAATGAGTTTCCATTCAGAATGAAGACCTGACAAACTTGTCTCCCATTCAGCTGCTTTGTTCCATCTGTGAGAACAAACATGGTTAATCAAACATGGTGAAAGGAAATCACATAATTGTATACCAACAAAAGATTCCTTACCTGATAAAGTAGCCATGTTCAGCAGCAATACCAAGGTTCTCACATGAAACAAACCACTCACTTAGGGAATCTCTTCCTCGTCCGCTGACTATAAATACAGTGTTCTTCATATCATTGCACAAGCTGTTAAGGATAGAAATAAGTTCGGCACTTGGAGATTTGTTGTGTGATGTCTGCGGCACAAGGGTCCCATCATAATCCAGAAATATCATCCTCCTGTTAGACTTCTTATAAGATGAGACAAGGTGTTCTAGAGATAGTCTTCTAAACCCAGGTGAAAGAGCAATGACTCTAAAATTTAAACCAAACCCAGTTGTCCAACATCTTTGGCTAGATTGCTCTTTGCATGCTCTCTCCAGATCCTGGTCAAAGCTGCGAGCCCAGTAAGCAACATCATGAGACGTGACATAGCGATAGTGCTTTTCATGGCGCAGATTCTTCTCATATTGTGTCAAGTCTGTTGCACTGTATAATGCATCAGCCACATCTTCCATACTCCAAGGATTTACCCTGAAAGCTCCACTAAGAGATGGAGAGCACCCCACAAATTCAGACACAATAAGTGTGCTTGTGTGAGATGAGCTCTTGTTAACACCTCTGAGCTTATCGATCTCCTCATTTGCTTGCCTGCATACAGTGTACTCATATGGTATCAAATTCATGCCATCCCTGACGGCATTTACGATACAACAGTCAGATGCAGCATAAAATGCAATCTTTTCATAGAAAGGTATTGAATAGTCAATGAGGACAACAGGCTTGTAATTAGCAGAACCATATTTATCATTTATCCTTTGAGCTACCGATACAGCTTCATATTTCGCTTCCTCAACATCTTTTCCGATGCTTCTTGCAGGATTAACAATCTGTACAAGGACAACCGTCCCTCGAAGCTTAGGTGTTCTTTCCAGAAGAAGCTCCAAGCCAAGCAATTTTAGACTGATACCTTTAAAGATGTCCATGTCATCTACACCTAAGATTACCAACTTGCCACTATATCTACTCTCAATTTCTTGAACCTTGTTAATTGTAGCAGGCAACTTCAGCGTGGACTCAAGCCGGCCAACATGTACACCTGCAGCAAGAATCTTGAGGCTCACTGTTCGGCCGAAGTACTCTATACCTATGTGGCCACGTTTTGACTCATAATTAAGGCCTAACAGCCTGCTGCAACATGAAAGGAAGTGGCGGGCATAGTCGAAAGTTTGAAAGCCAATGAGGTCAGCATTAAGAAGTGATTTTAGAATTTCATCCCGCACTGGCAGTGTCCTATAGATCTCAGACGAGGGAAAGGGGCTGTGGAGGAAGAAACCAACTTTGATCCGATGCAGTTTCTTTCTTAAAAAGGTTGGGATAAGCATGAGGTGATAATCATGAACCCACACACAATCATCATCTGAATTGACTGCCTCCATAACTTTGTCAGCAAAAATTTTGTTGGCCCGCACATAGGCTTGAAAAAGGGAGCGATCAAAGAGCTCACCTTTGTCATGACAAACAGGAAGCATATAATGGAAAAGCGGCCATAAGTGCTGTTTGCAGAATATGTGATAAAATTGCTGCTGGAGGTCAGCTGGGAGAAAAGTAGGTATGCATCTGTGTTCCTTGAAGAGCTTCTGAGAAACTTGATCTTGCTCACTAGGATCAACTTGAACATTCAAACTGCCCACATAAATAACTTCATTATCAATTGGAAAACCGTCTTTAAGTTGAACAAGAAGTTGATTATCATCCATGGCAAAGGACCATTCTCCAGTAGCTTCATTTTTTGCACAGATCATAGGAAGGAAATTTGCAACAATAACTTTTCTCTTGAACCAAATAGGCGTAGAACCAACCGAGTTGCCATCATTACTACTTTCCCAATCAGGGTCAGATGTGATGCCAGGAGAGGTCATCACACGAGGAAGAGATCTTAAAGGTTGTCGGAAGTCAAACACATCTTCACAACACATATCTAGCAGATTTGTGTACGACTTTAGAACCATGATTTCTGCAGGGAGACACCAAAATACAAATAGTTAGACCTTAACAACCAACAAAATACAACCTACATATAAACAAAAAACTCGACCCATGCATTACATGGGCACAAACTCTGATAGGAACATACTATCATTCTAGCGCACACTTTTGTTTTCTTAAACATAAAAAAGCTCTCACTCAATTGATGGTCCATCCAGTTCCAGGGGTCCCATGGAAAATTTCATCATGAACTCATATGGAAAGCGCAAGCGGAAAATAAATGCAAAGTTCATGCCTGGATTCTAATGCATGACAATTTACTAACGGCGGACAACCTACAGAAGAGGGGATGGCCACACCCTGCTCACTGTGTGTTGTGTAACAGATCCTTGGAGACAGGGACTCACCTCTCATTGCTCTGTCCCTTTGCAAGGGCTGTTTGGGGCCAAGTGCTAACATGGGAAAATTTCAATGTACAACTGCCACGCCAAGACAGTGCTACATTGGCCGAATGGTGGCATGAAACAACAAGAAAGATACCAAAGCAAGATCGTAGGCGCTTCAATGGCATATCAATCTATATAATGTGGAACTTGTGGAAAGAAAGAAATAGAAGAATTTTTGAGAACAGCCATAAGACGGCACAACAGGTTGCCTTGATGATAAAGGAGGACGTTCAACAAAGGCGCAGTGCTATTTCTCTAAGGGATTGACTTGTGTAAGGGTGTTTACTAGAGATTTTACTCGTCTTCTAAATTTGTGTTGTCTGGCACTTTGACTGCCTTGTGTACATAAAACTCTTTTCCTCTACTTAATTGAGCGGCAGAGCTCCTGCCTTTTACGTCAAAAAAATTGATGGTCCATCATTACAACAAAAATACTACATCATTTGAATATTTTAAAACCATCTGAAAAAAATGCTTGCCAAGATACTGATGTTAGCTACATTTAAGTATTCACAGCACAGAGGCAATCTCGAACACTGTCTATGATAATAAATCCAAAGGAAACATCGATAAAATGATTCAATTTGACTCTATCAGTATTCTCGGTCAAGTAGAAAAGGGATATATGAAATTCAAGACCTTGCTAAAACTGGCATGGCCCTATTATACATGGAGCTGATCATCTCCACCAGTTCCCCGATAATCTATCCCCAATATATATGTATTGGAGCAGCCCAATATTATTTTTGTGAATATTGGGGGAGTTGCTGCAGTAGTGCCCCAATAAAATCTTCCCAGTATCTGCATGGAAGGTGCGTCCCACAGGAGCGTAGAAGAAAAGATGGTTCAAAAGTGGTAGTTGGGGTGATCCCCTTGCTATTGAGGCAGATACAACTCCCCCTTTATTTGAGGGAGATGAGAGAAATATTGGTGAGCACCAAAAAAGGGAGAGATACTGGGAACTGCTGGAGCAAGAAAGAAGCTAAGTTATCCCCAATATGACAGTTTTACGGGCATAGGGGGAGGTATTGGGGAATGGGGACAATAGCAAATAACAAACTCTTTCCTACTCCCTCAACCTTAATTCACTCCCATCATGCCAGGCCTCAGCTGCCAGCACATTGTATCTAAACAAGCTGGCAAATTGATCCAAGTAGCTAAAGATCTTTCATCTGACATCTCCGAGCGAGCGATTAGGCAACACTACGGAGCCTGGGTCAAAATCCCATTTACCAAACAAGGTCTCAAGAGGTGAGCTCTCTAACTCTCTCCTGCAAAATGATAGCGGATGTGGCATCCAAAGGGAGGATAAAGTCAAGTTTGCTTTGTGGGAGGCAAAGAATGTAGCATAATCCTCTCCAAGAAATTGTCCAGGTCAATTGATAAAGTTGAAGGAAAAAAAATTGTAACTAACTGCTACTCATTTGCAGCTATCATGACCTGGCCTGAGATGATACACAATATTCATTATTGATTTGCTTCGACTAACTGTTGATGAATAATTAACATGCAGCAATAAATTATAGAGTACTCACAACAAACATCTATTTCCAAAAAACAAACAAGAGCATAGCAGGACAACAGCTTCGTTGGGTATGCAGTTGCTACAGTATAATATTGTTCTAAAGGTAAAACATGAACGACCTAATGATAAGATTTTGCTCCAGAGAGTACATGCAAAGCACACAAAGATAGAAAAATCTAATACTAATGTTACACCCTAGTTCCATGATGAGCTCCCCAAAGTTCCAAATGAACGGCATCTACCTTCTCATTTAGGACCACAATATCCAAGCCAACCATCTTTAAGAAAATGGACCACACTCTCTTACCAATATAACACAAAAAGACAGATTGGAGGACCACAACATGATGTAAACAATACTTGAACGAATCATTTCCCTCTCACCAGTCACGAATATTTAGCATACAACTACAACGTCATACGACCTTTGCTAGCATAATGTATCTACCTGCAAGACCTGACATGCCAATCAGGACATGCCATCATGCCAGCTGAACTGGCTCACGCTGAAACTTGAACACTTGTTTAGTGAGATATGGCCTACCACAACATAGTGATACAGAGAAGGCAAGTTAATCAGAACAAGAGGGACCTTGAACTTTGCGTGTTCATCCTATTTCGCAATAGCATGTCAAATGCAACTGAGATTGCATTTAATACAAGTACAAATTCAAATCTACTGTATGTTCTCCTACAACACAAGGAGGACTGTTACCCAAGATAATACCATCAAGCATGGATACCAGGGTGGCAAAACTCATACGGCAAGAAGACAATGATATTTCCATGTGTTGTAGCTTGAAGATTAATTTGCTGAGGGGACAGGACCTGATGCTGCCTAAAAATGGTGAGACCACGATTTAAACATAATAGGCATCATGTTAGATATCAGTTAGATCAGCAAGCAGCCATGCACCGCTTTATTGGGAATTTTGAGGTCTAGAGGAAACAGAATAAGTGAATAACTATACGGTCTTGCTAGGACACTAATCTTTGTGGCTTTGGAACGTAACTGCGTCTACAAAACGAAGTCTGCCATTTCATTTGCCTTCTTGTCCATAATCCATAGGCTAGTCATTTACCTTATTCTTCCATTTCAACCTTTGGTTCCCCACTTCCAGGGTTGGCATAGTTACCAACTTGGCAACTAGTAAATCCAGGTGCAATTAATATAAGACAGAAACCAAAAGAAGACCATTCTTCACATCAATATCCCCAATTTCCTCCAAGAACAATAGATCGCGTAAGACCTCCAAATCAATCAGAACCTAACCCCAAATATCACTCTTTCCTAATTCAAGAACAAAAACTAGGCTTTTCTAACCTACGGAGTCAAGAACCGACGGCCAAGAGCACTGTCGAATGGGTGAATGGACACAAGGATCAAGGAGGTGTGGAAGCATTTCTTACCACAACGACGAATTTAGCCGCTCCCCAAATCGAAATGTCAGTTTCTTGGCACCAAGCCCCTTCTCTCTACCCAGCTCAGGCAAACCTAAGCGGGAGAGAGAGAGAGATGAGGGAACAAGAGGGCTACTGGAGAAGTGGAGAGTGGAGACGGCTGGGAGCCTGGGAGTGGGAGAGAAGTATGTCGTGGAGGTTTGCGGATTCGGAGGAGGTCCCTTTTGGAAGATCGCAACGGGTCCTCTCTTGGACGATTCTGCCCCAGCTGCCCGCTGGTCGTGCAATCTAGGCGAGCGCCACTGCGGTCTGCGGATAAGATCGAGTTTTTCTCCTCTTGCTGATTATTAGTATTATATTTTTCACGTCTTCGTTTTCGCTTTGTGCATACTAGTATTTTACTTCGTTATATTCTAGAGACATTTCAGGTCATATTCTTGGAGCTTGCAGATGTTTTGGCTCGTAATATCCGTGCTGATTATAAATGATTTAATTGCTTTCAAATTGAAGGCTAGTCTTGGTCATGAATTCGATCGATGCCAGCCTGAGTTTTTAAGGATTAAGTTTCATTTTTTTAAGTTTATGTGAAGACTGGGCGCGGCACGGAGCTAGTTTTTGTTTTGTCTGAATTCTCATACGATACGAAAGGTTATTTGCGGAGTTGGCCTCAAGGGAGGAATAGGATGGTTTGTTGCCATATGAGGTGGTTTGTTTATGATGTGCTTTCCTACATTATTTGACTTTCTATCTATTTTCCGAGCATGTTAGGTGTTAGACATAGTTGTTTGAATTGTGGTGTTCTCTTGAGTTGCTATAGCTAGGTTTTTTTTTCTTTGGCCAAGATGTATTTATATGTCTGGTTCTATTGTATTGGACTTTCGATTAAGTTGTCTCAATGTAGCTTAGAAAAACAAGTAATAAAGCGACTTTTTTGTTGCCATTGTGCTATAGTCGTGTCGGGTGAGTGTTGCTCTCTCTATATAAATAAGCGCTAATTTTGCCTGATACTGATTTATTGTGAGAAGAAACAATGTTACATATCTGAAAATAAGCGCTGATGAGATGAAAGGAATAGAGCCATTTTTGTCTATTTTTCTAGAAAAATTGTCCTTCGATCTTTTTTCTAATAAAAACCATGTAAAGCTTTTGTCTTTCTTTGGGAAAACAAATATTTGGGTTAGATAAAGAAAGAAAACTAGCTCCATATGCTTGTAGAATTTTTTTTTCTTTTGGATAGTAGTTCCTCTTAGATTATCAAGAAGAAAGAAAACACTTCTGAACTGTGATTATCCTTTGGGCGGCTTCTCGCATGATTCTTTCGTTTTCATACGGGACATGCGAGCCCTTGAAGGCGATGATCCCGCGTGTTTCCGGTCAAGGCGGATTATATATCTGCGATGATCATCATCGAACTTGGGAATGTAGGGGGCTACGTACGTGTCGATCATTTGAAGCTATCTTATTGGGAGCATTGCTGTTTGTTTATCTTATCCTCCAGTGGCAAAGATGGTTGTCTAGTTGGACACTACAACTCGAATGTAAAAAACAAATCAAAGATCACCATCGTCACCCGGCACAACAGCGACATCGATCTAACTTTTGAAAGGCGGCAAAGCGACATCTAACGTTGTGTGACTGTTACCGGCCTTTTAGAAGAAAGAATATACGGTACATGCTCTTCCATCTATGTATATATTACATGGTGCGGTTCTGGACACGTACGCGAGATTTGGGCCACGTTTGGATCTTTATATGATAACTAACTTTGCCTAACAAAACGATATATAGTTGATTGAGGATAATATCATGTATGTACTAATTCTATGTAATATATGTTTTAGTTCTCTTTCCAAGCTTTACTTTTCACAAGGTGAGTAAGCATACGCTTGCTTTGGAGGTTGGCTTTGCCACACTGGCAAGCTAATTTTGTCTTACTTGAGCATGTGTATTAATTAATTAAAATAACTAGTAGTAAGATTGAGCAGGCAGATGAAACATGACCTTAAATTAGATGACCTAGATCCATGGACTCTCTGTCTCTAGGTTAACGGATCCCTAGACTCTGCAGAGCACAATTCCCTTCTGTGCTTCCCTTGTAGAATTGTTAAAACACAAAAGACAGCTTCCCTTTTGCTTGCAGATTTTCAGTAGTTTACCTGACGTTGGTAAATCAGAGGATGAATTTGGATGCTAGTCATTGTTGAAGCCTGCTCAAGATATGTACGATCTTTAAATAATAGCATCCATTGTATCGAGGATTATTCTGCACTGAGATACTAGCTAAACACAGGCTGTTAGCGTATACGTGGATATTTTGTCTCGAACAAACAAGGTTGTAAACTTCTAATCACATCCAGCTTGTTTTTCTCTTCCATGTCGCCACTTAACGGATTTAGATAACTGCGGTTTATCGAATAAATTTACAGTAACAACAAGCTTGTGTGTGCTGGCACTGATGGCAGTAGGGATAAACCATTCGATAACTATATCTCGGGTACTGCGGATATGGAATCTTTGCTTCCAATCAGATAAATTATGCAGTCGGATATTCCAATGCATCAATACAAGATACCTGAAGATGTACTGGTTTTCATATATTCATTGTAAATGGAGAACATCGAAACAGTCTTAGCTCTTGAAATTGGAGAACAAACAGAGAGTAAACTACACTTCACTACTTCAGACAATGTATTCACATCCCAATAAAACCACAGTTATTCAGGTGAAGCAGTTCCCTTCCAAATTATGGGGCATTTTGAAAAATAATTAAAATTTTCAAGAATTTTCCATGAACTCCATAGATTTCACAAAATTATGAAAATAGAAAGAAACTGTGCTTAAGTGTTGCTAGGTTGATAGACTGTGATCAACTTGCCCATTGTAGATGTCATGCATGGATGAACAGATAGAAGAGAACACAACGCCAGAGGTAAACCAATCTATCCGAAAACCACCCCGTTTTGGGAGACCAAGAATGCGTACCGAGACCAACCTCTGCCCCCGACTCGACGTACTCCCTATTCAGTGTCGGATAATTAGGCACGTAGCACTGTGTTATTGCTGTCACCAGGACCAGGACAGCATTATTACAAAGAGTCCCAGCACAACACTCAACCAAACCTTAAGCAGCATGACATGATGGGTGAAAATCACTACGCTGAAAACAACTGAAATGGCCAGGTCGTCTCTCCCTCCCAGTTCTCTGTTCTTCAGAAAACCATACTGAGCATGACCTGATTATGCCTTGAAGAAATGGAGCTAGACAAGCCATAGTCCATCTGGTACCTCACGTCGTGGACTTGTAGGCCCCAACCACAACTTGGCCTCTATCTTCTTCTAAGTTCCAAGTACAGTGTCTATCTCCTCGGAGAAGCAAAGGTGCAGTGTCTTCTCCAGATTGCTAGGGCCTAAACCCCAGAAGTCAACGGGACCTTTATGTGTCTTTCATGGTGACTATGCACATGATTAAACTAAACTATCTGATCTTATTGTTTGACACCTATGATGCTCTTTTAAGACATTTCAGTTTCTACTCCTATAGCAACATTCTGATAATTCAGAGGCACATGACAAAATTTGAGTTGTACTTACTTCTAAGTATGAAGCTGTCTGGAATGCAGCCTGAGGCATATGACCTGATCTAAAACTATCTAGAACTCAAGGAGTGTTGCTTCCATCAATCATTGGGACATTCTTCTGATAGCAAAATATTTTTTGAAATAAAAGGCAGGAACTCTACCACTCAATTAAGACGAATGAAAATATGTACAAGTTCTGATAGCAAAATAAAGCTCATGTAGGGTTGGGAAATTCCTCTGATAGCAAAATAAAGCCCATGTAGGGCTGAAAACTTCAAAGGATAAGCCAAGGATAATGCTCGACAGAGGCAGATCCACATCGGCTGTTGGTAACCTAAACTTTGGTGCCGCGTCCACTGTCAGTCATATCAGGTTTTGTGATCCAGTTCTAACATGGAAATTTGGAATAGCAGGGGCAATCATATCACAAAACATTGGACCTGGCACAAGTGGATTTTCAAACTTTAAGCTCTATCCTATCAACTTGAGTGTTGATAGCGAACCAATGCAACTAGTAGGCTATTCTCCGTTGAGAGCCACAAACCACACATCCCATGACAGACCAAATACTTTTGCCAATGCAACTCTCAAGGTCATTGTTTCATGTTCCATCTGCGATCCATGTACCCAAAGACAGCGTGCTCACTAGAACACCTTTTAGCAGCATAATCTCAATAAGATGACGGGCTTTTTATAACAAGGAATAATACACAAAATATGAAGTACACAAAGAATTATTATGTATGTACAACTTAGCATGTGGGGAGCCAGGCCCGATATTTGGCATTTGCCCCCCACTACATTATTTGAAGGGGCAACAAATGCAAGGAGCATTTGCATACATACCTGTTTATACAGATACAGTATCCACAAATATCATACAAACAACTGAAGGCATGCCGATCAAAGGGCGAAAGTAATGGCAAATCGAATACATACAGCCATTTCTGTGACTAAAATTCCAAGCAGATGGCCAGAGGCACCAATGAATTTAATCAGTACCTCGGTACAATCCCTAAGCTACTAGCTGGTGCAGCACCCCATACAAGCTTCGTGGTTCAGTCCTGTGGCACAGCTGTAGCAGAGTCCCAATCAGACCATGTACGTCATACCAACACGCATGATGTTCGAATGGGGGACCTTCAGGGTTGCAGTGCCAGCCCTGCAGTTCCTCCTGAGGAATGCATAGAAATAGTTAATAAGAAACTTCTTGGTAAAGTGTGATTCCTTCCTTGCCCTCACATCTCCGTGTGCTAGGAGATACGTAAACCCAGAGGCCATGGCTTCTCTCAGAGCTGCCAGCTCATACTCTAAGCCAGGATCTTCTTCTGCAGACATGGAGCTGGAGGGAAGCACAGGATTGCTACCATCTGTGGTGACCATTCTGTTGTTATCACCTGATCTCTGATCAGAAAGCAGTGGAGTTTGCAGATCCCCATCACAAGCAGGAGACTGAGGCACCTCAGACACAAGAGATATGTCATCACGCTCTGCCTCCATTGTGCTTGCCTCGAGTGCCATTTCCTGGGCTTCCCGCCTAAGAAATTTTTCAAGGCTCTCAACCAAAAGTTGCTCAAAGAAGCCATGATCTTCTTTCCTAACATCCTTATAACCATAGCGTGCAACACAGCGGAACATGTGGTAGTCCTGCTGGCCAACCCTTCGGAACAAGAACCTTTCTTCAAGAGGGACATATGGGACAGGAACATACTTTATGCAAACAAAGACAATTGTAGAGTGCATCGCTGGAAGTGTGACTAATAGTTGGCCAAAGATCGATGGGATTCCATGGACCAGCTCATTGTACACAAGTCCAATGCCCGGAACTCTTACGGTGCCAAGTGTGGCTCCCATATCAAGAATGAAGTCTAGGGATATCTTGCCACGCATCTCACACTGGTACTTCAGTACACTTCCATAGTTCCATGCGTACATTATGCAGAGAAACAGTGATGAGAAAGCCAGCGGTAACCACCCTCCCTCTTGTATCTTTGACAGAACGGCAGTTAAGTAAACAAACTCTACTGCGCCAAAAAGAATAGGGAAGCATAACACAAGGAACAAGTTGGTTTGCCATATAAGAAGCATCACCAAAGTCACCAGTGCAGTGCTAACCATCATGACACCAACTTCAGCAATGCCTGCAAGTTCAAAGAATAAAAATGGTATTAGATGCAAATGACACATTGTTTCCTGAAAAAAAAAAAAACAGATACATATACTTCGCAAATCTCTGTAGCAGAATATAGTTGAAGTAACAAGCCTGCCTAACCAATTAACCATAAACTAATTATAATGAAATATAGTAAATGTAATGGACAGTTCCTGAGGAGGTAAATATATCAAAAACCACTTGAAGAAGCCAGTGTATAGATGAAGTTGTATCTTACTTGAAGATCAAAATACTCACCGTATGCGTTGGCAATATCATTGGTACTCCTAAAAGTGGCCACGATGATGATGCACATGACCATGAGAAACCAATTCATCACAGGTATGTAAATCTGGCCCATCACTTTCTTTGAAGTATGGATTATCTTAATCCTTGGGAAGCAGCCAAGAGCCATGGCCTGCTTTATGCAAGAGAATGTTGCAGATATCATAGCTTGGCTGGCAATCATAGCTGCAAGTGTCGCAATCACAAATACTGGCCAGAATAAAACCCCTGCATTGCATATCAAAATCTAGACTTAGAAAGTGAATACAAAAAACATTTAGAGATTTTGCCAGCTGAAAAACTTTACCTGGTACAGAATCATAAAATATTCTTTCTACAGCAAGTGGGTTTTTCATCAAAAAAGCAGCTTGCCCCATGTAAGCAATTAGCAGGCAGGGGAATACCACAGTGGTAAATGCTACCTAGAACCCAAAAGCACACAGGGGAACATGAAAACTTAGCACAGGTGGTGTTGTATGGACAAATATTGAAGAACGGAGGCAGTACTAGGTAATTGGAAGAGGGGACTCAATTGACTAGTAATGTGTTAACCTGTATTGATTTGACAGAGAAATGGCCCAAATCAGCAAACATTGCTTCAGCTCCTACAGTTGTAAAATATAGTTAGTGCACTTAATGGTAACATAGAATCTTAGTGTCAAGCCAAGGTATCATGAATGACTAAGAAAAAACAGAATTCTCAACCAGAAAAGTGGCAGAAACGGCTTAGTTCAGGATGCATTGATACAAGCTAGGGAAAAAAAATGTATGGCAGAGTAAAGGGGTTTTATCATTTGTGATTTCTTTTGTTCTGATAAAATCATTCCTGGTAGGGTTAAATATAAGAGTTCACAAATACTACTTGTTAATAAGAAGAACTATTTCAGTATAAGATTGGCCCTTGCTTCAAATGGCATTAAAACAAGAAAGGAATGCTATTGTCAGGGAAAGGCGGCACCTGTGATGCACAAGACACAACCACCAAGTGCTGACCACGCCTTAATGCCGTTTGTCTCGAAAAACAAATATATATACACTGGATTGAATGCTCTCACAACAGACATGTCATACTTAACAATATTATATATTCCGATGGAGCCCAAATTAATAAACCATAATGCCAAAATAGGAGCAAACATGAATCCGACTTTGCCTGTTCCAAACCTCTGCACACTAAACAATAGCAGAAGAACAACAATGGAGACAATTACAACAGCATCTGCAAAAGAAAAGGGAAGAAATAATGGAAAATAAGCCACCTATATTCCTTCTACCAAATAAATAAGGAAATATTAATGTTAGGTCAGTAAGCCAATGTAGACAAAAATGCAAACTCTTCTAGTAATTAGAATTGGACTGAGCAAGGAGTACGAACTTGTGTCAAATCCTGGAACTTGACCCTGGAGACCACTAACAGCAGACATGACTAAACACAAATAAACAAAAGGAGGCTCAGGTGTTATTAGCAGTTACATAACATCTGTTGAAGGAGCAAACTAGGACCAAAGAGCATATAGAACACCTGACATTGACGGAGTGAGAATGCCATCACCAATCACCATGGAGGTACCCATCAGAACTAAAAACAGGAGAATGTTCTTGAAGAGTGGCTTCTTTTCTAGGCAATCTTTGACAGACATAGCACGCTCAAGTTCAGGAGTTGGCAACTTAAGCCTAAAACTAGAAATATCTTCATCCACACGCTGCTGGTTGGGAAGCATGCTAACTTTTGCGTACCTGCAAATCAATGAATACAGCGCAAAAGTGCCCCCTGCAGCCATGAGATTATAGTATCAGTACGTCAATCAACACAGAGATCCACAAAATCGCCCAGATGATAATCTACAGTCATGAGATAGTGTTGGAACCAGAATTGCAAATCGTGCATCATACCTTCACCGTTGTCATTAGCTTTGAGGACTATGAAGACGTATTTAGCGAATGGGATCAATGCGATAGTGTACATGACCAGCGAAAGTGCTCCCAGTATCTCGACCTCTGACTTTATGGGCACTTTACTAAACACGTCACTGAAGACATAGAGAGGGCTTGTCCCCATGTCTCCGTACACCACACCAAGGGTTTGAAAGGCCATTGCGAGGGTGCTCAACATCGATATTTCCTGGCACGAAGTGCAGCTCAGAGTTTTCAGTCATTGGGATCATGATTCTTGAGTAGAATATTAAAATCTGACAAGCACATGTTTCCTCATTCCAGACACGAATAAGGAATCTACGGAAAGTTGGACACAAAGCTGAGCCGATCCTACCATCCTAAAACTTATCCAAAATCGCTCCAAAGTTCACGTCTAGGAAGTTTCCAGCGATCAGGCAAGAAGCTCAATTCATCCCAACATTCATTGGCTACAACAAACGACATGGTCGAAGCTCGTATTCTTTTAGGTTTCTCACACACATCCCAGGACGTTACGGAGCGTTTTGATTCCACGGACGCCCTCCTCCGGGAATGGGAGAACGAACGCACCTTGGAGCTGTGGCCGTGCGCGCCGCGCACGTTCATGGACTCGACGTCGAGCGAGTCCACCCGGCGGGGCCGCTTCCCGAGCCGGCGCCGGAATGCGCCGGAGGAGACCCGAGACGCCGCCGCGGCGCCCCCGTTGGAGTTGGAGGAGGCGGCCCCCGCCGTCGCCGCCGAGCGCTCGTCCTCGAGCGACCACGACGGCGCGGACTCGGACGAGTCGACCTCGCTGCCGTCCACCCAGCGTGTGCCCCCCGAGCGCGTCGGCGTCAGGAACCGCGCCGACGGCGGTTCCTCCTGGATCCCGCCGTCGTCCATCGCGCCGCCCTCCTCGTCCTCCCCCGGCGACGGCGGGCCACTGACGGGTTCGCGGGTGGCGGGGCGCCGATCCGATAGTGGCGGGCTGATCGGAAGGGTGTGACAAGCGATGCGTGTGGGGTGGTGCTTTTGGTGTTTGTTTGGACGGCGCGCCGCGGCAATAATGCGCTGCTTCTGATTGGAGCTCACTGTACGGCTATGATCTATGGATGGCTCTTGGCTCTTTCCCAGTTTTTTTATTTCTTAATTATGCCATCGGATAGCAGGTTGGGATTATTTTAAGTTTTTGTCGTTAGAAAGTTTCATTCTTTCTCCCAAGGGATGGGACCAAATAATTAAAAAAGATACGCTAGTAAATTGAAAGCCCTCTAATGACATTATCACTTTAGGGTATGTTTGATTCACTATTTGGTTAGTTGGATAGTAACCCATTATATATACCTTCCCAGGATGTATCAATCACATTGAAAGAGTATCAGCCACCTCGTCGTCGAATTAATTTGGCACCATTAATACTATCCACACTGAAATTGGAACTCTGCTAAATTTTTCGTGCAAGATTGGAATCTAACAAGTTGGTAACACAATTTTGCAAATGGGGAATACGAAAATAATCATAACTGCAGCATCCCTGCAAAAACACAAAACCACATGAGAATGCCAGCCTGGATGCCTAGATAGACATTCGCAATTGGAATCCTCCACAAGAAACAAGATCCAACAAGAGATGGATAAAGACGACGCCATACAATAGCCCATGGTGCACAAGTTAGTCAATATAAATCATCACTTAGTCCATAGAGGGCTGTGTGACGTTGGATGTCATATTCGCCTTTAAGGTTCCATGCTTATATCACTGTTTACTACGATTAGGATGGATAAAAAAGAAAAGAGATTCCATATTGTTCTCTCTTATATCATTGTTTACTACGATTAGGATGGATAAAAAAGAAAAGAGATTCCATATTTTTCTCTAAAAGAGAACAATACATGACATTTACTTCTCAGGTGACTTTTAAAAAAAATTACAATGATGCTACTGCTAGTATCTTATTTCGTTTGCCAACATGTTTTTCAGGCGGTGAAACCAAAAACTAAAATCTTTGACATATATCTAGCACCCGAATTCGTAATAGCTGTACTCCCTCCATGTTATAAATAGAAGTCATTTTGGAAAAGATCTGGATCAAACATTGAAAATATATATCATGAATAATTTTTAAATTACTGAGTTTGAAAATATGAAAACTATATAAATATATTTGTCTTTAAATATACTTTCATAGAAGTATACATATATCACTTTTTAATAAGTATTTTTTATAGAAATATGAAGTCAAAATCATACTTTAGAGACCGTGTCATTGTTTTAAACGAATTCCATTTACAACTTGGAGGGAGCACGCTACTGTTCATCATGGTGTGTGCTTTGATGTAACGGGTATTTAGACTAAAAATTAGCTTGTCTTCTGATTATAGGTAAATAAGAACTGATATACTACTTGATTTTGAACACTAATAATGAACTTCATTATAATTGGTCTCAATTCTCAAACGCATGCGGTCCAAACATCCTACTCCTAATATAAATGATGCTGACGGTGCATCCTACTCCTAATATAAATGATGCTGACGGTGCACGTGAAATGATTAGAGGGTCCACCATCATTATGCAGCAGCAATCATCGCGCTCGGGAACGGCATTTTCTGCTCCGCTGACCGCCGTGACGCAGCAACGGGTGCCTCAAGTGAAGGCAGCAGCCCATGGATGAAGCGGATGCTGAGCGCATGCGAAATGCGATCCGAAATTCCGAAAATTCTCATACGATGATGCCTCGCCTTCATCCGCTGCCGTGGGCCGGTGGGCGAGAAGCGGGATCAGTTACAAGCGGGCGACGGCCCAGTTACAAGAGCACGCGCTGGCCAGAGGACTGGACTGGGCCAGCCACGCGTAGAACAAAAGAAAGAGAGATGGCCTTTGTGTGCGCAAAGTCTATTAAGCGACCAGTCACGCTTCTACATGAACGCGCGCGACTCTCGGCCATGATGGGCCGGCTCAATAGACCCCTTCCCACGCCACATCCAACGTTGCGGCCTTTTCTTGCACCCGAGCACCCAACGCTGTGTTCACCCTAAAAAAAAAAAAAAAACCCAACGCTGTGTTAGCAACCCTAACTAGATTGGCCAAGATAACTCTCTATTCAGAGGTAGCATGATACAAGGCCTTAAGGATTTAGTTTCAATATGTATCCAATAGGGTCTAGTAATAATATGACGGAAAAAATTTGAAAACTCAACACTAACGGTTTTCTTACTGGCAGTTGGTTAAAAAAACTGTCAGTAAATCAAATTGCATTGGCGGTTCTCAAATCATCGTACGTGAAATAATTGATTTTCACTGGCTCTACAAATGAGTCTGCAACCAACAGTATTAAACTTCTCTGTACTAGTGACCCCCTAGTTTAGTTCAACTACTTGATCTCTGAAACCGTGATTCAATTAGGAGGCAAAGTTTTTCTTTAATAAGCATTAGGGGGAGGGGGCAGAGTTGAGGCATGTAGAGAGATTGAATATAATGGGGTGTTGGGATTAGCTTCCAAATGTAAATAGAAAGGCGATTATTATCATATCCCCATTAGAACCGTACCTCCCATTAGAACCTACCCATTGATTCTCTAGTGGAATAGAAGTTGGGAGTGCTCCGAAATGGTCCCCTAAGGAGGTTACCTGGGAAACTGATGGAAGATAATTTTATCACCTTCAGCCTTACTAGGTAGCGTGTCCGTGCGTTGCTACGGGATAGCTAAATTTTTATATAAAAAATACATTGATCACACAAGAAGATAACAATATATGGCAACCATGCAAATCGCACGTTAAGATAGCAATTACATTAAAAATCTATATCTATTACTGAAGCGGGAAGATTTCTTCTCATGTCAATTTTTTCGTCCGGTCACCGTGGACAGCCTCGCGACGCCCTCGCTAAGTAGAGTATTGGGCCTTCACTTCGATCGGCCTTGAGCTTCAGGCTCGCAAGCTAGCCTTTGCGTCATGCACTTATGTTCCAAACGCCACTTATGTTTCAGAAAACATGTGCATATCATTAAATAAATAGAAAAATATGTTACTGCAAGCAATGATAGATCCAAATTTTAATAGGCCATATTTAAATCTTATCTATAATCGACCATGTTTAAATCTTATCTTAATAAGACGTGCTCTTAATCCGGTTTAGTTTTGTATCTCGGTTGACATTAGTTCCATATGGCAAAGTGAGAGAGGAAAATTAGGTGAGATGCAAATAAAATAAGAGACATTATGTTGAAAAAACTCATATCTTTCATGGTTTTTTGGCAAAAAGATATTGATACTCAAGTCTAACACGTATAATAATTACTTTTTTCTATATTGGTTACGAAACCAATTGAGTTAACGAAAAAAAATTTTACACCCTCTAGCTGCAACGTACGGTTACTAACAATTGAGTTGACGAAAATTTATTTTGATACTTCCCCGTTGCAACGCACGGACACTTTTGCTAGTAAGTTCTAACTTGTTAAATCTCATAACAAAAGCATTTCATCCATTTTGATCCAAAATATCACCCCATCAGGTGCGCACATCGTGCACATGGTTTCATTCTTCATCATTGCATCCTGGTTCTTAGTTACCACTACTTGAAACTGTTTAGTTACCATATCAAGCAAGCATTTGCATTTGTCCCTTGCTACATCATACTGATACCGAGGATGATCATACCAACTAACTTAACAGGAAATTAAACGCAGCAGTAAAAACTGATTGAACGCAAGCATAGCAACGTTCAGATCATGACCGATAGTGAGAGTGAGACAGGATGGCAGAGTGGCAACCATACCAACCGCCGAGCTTCTGGAGGCAGCAGGGCGCTATCTTGAAGCTGAGGATGGTAAACCTCTGCTTCCTGCCGTAGCCTCTTCACGGTCGGAGGGAGAACGACGGCGGTGGCCCGACGGCGATGACGCAGGCCGCGTGACGGCGAAAACCGCCCACGACGGCGAGGACGATGCGAGACCGTGGCTGGTGAGGGCAGCGAAGGGGAAGCAGATGAGGACGACGACGGGGAGATGCTCGACGGCGAGGACGACGGTCGCTCGACAGCCATGAACGTAGGCCGCGGAAAGGCTATGCCGCACTCTGACAGAACAAACTTAAAACAGAGGTGTGTCCTACATATATGAAGCTGCTAGTACTGAAAGATGAGGCATACTTATTCATACATTCATTTAGAAGGGCACATAAACATTCAGTTAATAGGAATATTCAGTGAAAAGGCATTTGGATTAAAAGAGCTAAGCCTATCGCTGGTGGTTGAGCTTTTCATATGACTGATCATATATCAAGAATTTGATCAATGCTTATATCATAGTGTCAAATTTTAATACGCACCAAATTAAAAATTGAAGAATCCATTAACTAAGTCAGTCTGCATAAACAAGAGAAGCGAGGGAAAAACTGCAAGCAAACTATCAAATAATAAATGGGCTTGTAGATTGAACCGGTATAGCATCCTGCGTTATTAAATAAAATCACAGGACTAAAACTACCCCAACAAATATTAACTAAAATCACAGGACTAAAACTACTTCTGTAATCAACATGAATTGTAACTCTTTCATGTCCAATTACAGGTTGACAAAATCCAAAGAGGACAATGTAAAAGCTTGAATAAAACATGCTGGTAGTATATCAGTCTTTTATGGATCCAGCAGAGTGAAGAACCAATACAAAAAATGCAGTACACAATAGAGACATGCACAAATGGGATGCAAAAGCAAAGCAAGATATTATTTAAAAAAGGGAGGAACCTCAACCGTGCCGTATAGCAGGAGCAGCTCCTGAAACCTGAGGGCACGACCTTGAAGGTGGCAGCGACATAATACACGCTCACAGATTGGAGATTGTACGTAGTTGGTCAGTAGCTAAACAAACCAAATCAAAAAAATCAAAGATTTACCATTTTATAAGATACGACCAATTACTCTACCCGTCTAACATAATAACAAATTAAGAAAACAAAATCAAAGAGGAAGCCAATTAACATGCAGGTGGTTGCTTGAGGCCACAAGCATGGCACTGAGTATGCTATGAAATTAAACATAGTAGCCTGTGATCAGAAATATTTGTTCCCTACCTCTTATTATTAATTTCGTTTGGCAGAAGATAGCATAGGTCATTCAGTTTAGATATTAAGCTATCAGATTTATCAAGAAATGCCATGATTTTAAGCTCACAATTTGTCTACATCATGCTGTCCATGTTTGCCAAGTAAATTAAGACATATAGGATCTTTATCTGTATAAGAAAATGACCATAAGACTTCAGTATCGCAGCATATGAATTTTGGTTTGTCGGGGAGGTTCTCAATTGTCTGAGAATCTGCAAACCACTTATTGATTTTGTCATGCTAGCCAACGTTGGAAACCTGGCAAGACAATAAGGAATTTTAGTGGTAACAATAGGAAGGGAAGCTTAAGAATGATGCTTTGTAGACACTGAGGACGCATGAATATATCAATTTTAATCTTTTGTAAACAAATAATTAGCCCCAGCTATATGTCCTATTGTTCTTCATATATACACTTGTTAGGTAAAAAGAAAAGATTAGTTGGTGAGAAGAATTTATAAATGTTCGTGCAGAAAGAAATGCAGGCTTACCTTCAATTGACCTGCCATTGTTAGTTTGTCTTGTATGTCAGGGAGACATGAGCCAAATACAAAAGAAAGGTAATATTAACATGTTGCTGAAAAGTGAGGAAAACAGCTTCAAGAATCTGGGGAACCAATGCTCGGCCGTTTTTCTGAACCTATAAACCAAGATGGTTTCCCTGCTGTATATATAGCACGAAGCACAGACACATGCTGAATTTATAAATGTTATCTGGAAACGTGAGCACAATGATGCAGATATTGAGCCCCAGCAGGCCTATTGGGCATCGCTGGGTCGAGCACACTGCACACCTACCTGACGAATCCGTAAGAAAACGGCTTCAGCTAGGATGTCCAGGCAGTTTGGGGACAGAAAGAAAATTGCTTCAACCACTTGAGAGAGAGGGAAGAGAGGGAGAAGTGGTTGTCTGTACGTCGTCCCCGCATCGCAGATGCGGCCATGGATGCCAGCCATCAATGGATGTTGGGCACGGCAGAGAAGAACGGCGACAGAGCTGAGGTCGGCCCCGCTGATCCCGACGGCACCCCTGAGGAGGTGGGCCCTGATGCTGGGACTGACGCGGTAGTGCGCGACGCTAGGGGCGCCCCTACGGCCAGCCATCGCAGCCAGCGGAGACGGGCATGCAGAGGAGCACGAACGTTGAGGGCACCCAGAGCCGGAGGAGTACGCCCTCCAGCGATGGACGCCCCGCACGGTTACAACCTCGCCCTGATCTCGCGATTCGTGCCTAGTTTGGCGACGACGACGTGGTGCGACCGCGCTGCTCGACACCTTCTTGCATGGGACACGGCGTCTGCCGCTAGCAGCGACGGAGGCCCCGTCCGGTTCCTTCGTTCTCGGATCGAGTGGACGGCGGCGGCTGGAAAACCCTAGCAGCTTCGTGGTAGGCGGCCATGGAGTGCAATGGCGTGGGCAAGCGGGGAGACGGAGCAGAGATCTCATGCGTCGCCCTGAATCCATGCGGGATCCAGTGCGATGGGAAGGAAGGAGCATGTGTCGACGCGTGATTGATGGGGCGAGGAGGATGGAGCGCGGGGAGGAAAGGATCGCACGGGGAGAGAGCGGACGGACGACCCAATGTCGAAAAAAATTACCTTATTAGTTGTAGAGATTAATACACAAAAGGTATAATGAATAGAAACAGTCTGAGATAGTGCGACGTGAAGCATGGCATATCCCATGGCATATTATCTATTGGGGCTGAGTTAGTCCAACAACTTTTGAGACCATTGACTCAAAACAAATAGTCTAACAGGTCTTTTTTTTTTCTTTTTGAGGTTACTCTAATCTTATACTCTTATAAAGCAAAACTTCACTTCAAGCTAATCTCAACATATAAGATATCCACATCAGCAGCCCACCAGTATACGCAATTAATATTTATCCATACAACATATCCTTATCAATAAGACAAGTATCATCTACTAACATATATTTATTTATCTACATCAGCATGCCCAATAGTAGTACACTAAAATTTATTTGTGATTTCCGCAATAACACGTGGCGCATGCTTCTAGTTATACTCTATTGTGATCTAAACTCATGTGTTCTTTTCCAATAAAGATTTTCTCATATGAATCTAAAAATGAGACAATAATCTATATATGATATATTATTTTGTTCATCGATTAACCACTGGGTTTTAAGTTCTAACAACATATCTACACAAAACCTTGCATTTCCCCACAAGGCTTTTGGAGGACTTTATCTGATCTCAAGATTTGATGCAATAATCAAGAGTGAGAGTTAATATCCACTAGCAGAGAACAGACCTTTCGTCGATGGACGGGATTGGTCTTTAGTCCCGGTAATTTTTGTGTTCGGGACTAAAGGTACCAACCGGGACTAAAGGTCCCTGTTCAACGGACACTACGAAGTGACGTTATGTCAGGGGGCCTTCAGTCCCGGTTCGCTACACGAACCGGGACTAAAGGTGAGCATTTAGTCATGGTGCTTTATACCAACCGGGACTAAAAGTTTTAATTCCGGCTGTGGGTGCCGGCCTGGACTAAAAGGTTACTTTTAATCACGGTAAGTAAGTCCAACCGGGACTAAAACTCCCTGCCTATAAAAGCCACAGGCTCCCTTTTTCCTCCTCTGGCCCGAACTAGCTCTGTTCTTCCTCTCCATTGTGTTCTTGCTCTGTTCTTCGGCCTTCACCCCATTTCTTGCAGAATTCCATCGATTTTTCGGTTTTGAAGGTAACTAACTTCATTCTCACACCGTCATCACTAGTATATATCATTTCATGGTATACAAATAACCAAGTATGTACCATATTGAGTTTTGTATTGCATTTCTTGATTTGTGGCTATTTAAGCTTATATTCACATGATAGTTTTGTATTTTTGGAAGGAGATAACTTATAGTTGTTTATTTTAACTAGTATGCACCTTTTTATTAGTTTGTATTTATAGCTTATTTCATGGTATTGAGAAATAGGAAAATTTAGTGTTTTTTTTAAAAATATCTTAGTTTAGAAAATGATGAACTTATAGCAATTTACATAAATTTGTATTTTTTGATTTGTGGGAATTTAAGCTTAGATTTATAGTATTTTAAAAAATGAATATAGCGAGTACATGGCGACTCTTTCAGGGTCCTCGACTTCTCATCGGGTTTCGAAGCGACTTAGGCCGCACCTCCCTCTCATTGCGTGCGGTGAGTGTAAGCAGAAGGTTGTCATGGAGTTCCGAGTGAGGAAGAACTGTCTCAACAAAGGTCGTATCTTCTACAAGTGTCTGGACCGCAATGTGAGTTATTGTGTCCCATTTTCTATAAGATTTGTCCCATTTTTTAGTTGGTTTTTGATGAAAATTCTTAATTTGTTGTGTTAATTTTAGTGGGATGGCACCGGATGTAAAGGATGGTACTGGGAGGAAGAGTATGTTGAACACGTGCAAAACAACTTTGCAGTGTCGGGTGAGGCAGTGAGCCAGCACAAACAGCCCGTGGATGAAGCGAAAACGAATGATCCGTCTGTTCTAGTTGGGATTGGTCGCCAGATCCTTATGCTGCTGAAGTGTATTTTAGTTTTAGTTTGTTTAGTGTTAGTTGGGATTATCTACATTGTAGCGAGGCTAACATAAACTAATTACTTTGTATCTGTGTGCTGGTGTTTTAATTGAACATGATGACTGGTACAGTGTTGTGCAATTAAGTAATTCTCCCCAAAGTTTTGATACAGTCGTATATCATGTAATGCAGATGAACAACCGACATTGGATGTACAACGCTGATTGCCGCTCCAGAGAATTCATTACGGGCGTGCATTATTTCTTAAGTGTGGCTGAGGCAAACAAGCGCTATGGTTTCATGTATTGCCCATGTGCTCTATGTAAGAATTTGAAGGATTATGCTTACTCAAGGACTCTTCTGTCACACCTGTTTAAGTCGGGTTTCATGCCAAATTATAATTGCTGGACCAAGCATGGAGAAAGCGGGATTCTAATGGAAGAATACGAAGATGAGGAAGAAGGGGATGATGATATTGTTGCTGCATATGGTGCTTTCAATAACATTCCGATGGGTGGGGCCGAAGAAGAGGTAGCGGGAGAAGAAGAGCCCGTTGATGATCTTGGTCAGGCTATCTGTGATGCACTGAGAGAATGCGATAGTGAAAAAGAGAAACTCAAGTTCGATCGCATGCTACAGGATCACAAGAAACTGTTATACCCCACTTGCGATGCGGAGCAGAAAAAGTTGGGTACCGTACTGGAGCTGTTACAATGAAAGGCAAAGAATGGTTTATCCGACAAGGGATTTGAGGACTTATTGAAAATCAATAAGAAGATGCTTCCGAAGGATAACGAATTGCTCTCCACTACATATGAAGCAAAACAGGTTGTCTGTCCTTTGGGTTTAGAAATCCAGAAGATACATGCATGTCCCAATGACTGCATCCTCTACCGTGGTGAGGAGTATGATAATTTAGAAGCATGCTCGGTATGTCACGCATCACGTTATAAGCTAAAGCAAGATGACCCTGGTGATGCCGAGGGCGACGGAGAACGTCCCAGGAAGAAAATCCCTGCCAAGGTTATGTGGTATGCTCCTATAATACCACGCTTGAAGCATTTGTTCAGAAATAAAGACCATGCAAAGCTGCTGCGATGGCATAAAGAAGACCGTAAGATAGACGATATGTTAAGACACCCGGCTGATGGGTCTCAGTGGAGAGCAATTGACAGAGAATTCCCCGACTTTGCAGACGACGCAAGAAACTTAAGGTTTGCTTTAAGCACAGATGGATGAACCCTTTTGGAGAGCAGAGCAGCAGTCATAGCACCTAGCCTGTTACGCTCTGTATCTACAATCTTCCTCCATGGCTGTGCATGAAGCGAAAGTTTATTATGATGCCGGTGCTCATCCAACACCCGAAGCAACCTGGCAATGATATTGATGTCTACCTAAGGCCCTTAATTGAGGAACTTCTTATTCTGTGGAGTAAACCTGGTGTACATGTATGGGATGAGTACAAACAGGAACACTTTGACCTACGAGCATTGTTGTTCGTAACAATTAATGATTGGCCTGCTCTAAGTAATCTTTTGGGACAGACGAACAAGAGATATAATGCTTGCACACACTGTTTTGATGACATCGAGAGCATATATCTGAAAAAATATCGAAAGGTCATGTACCTTGGCCATCGTCGATTCCTTCCTGCGAGTCATCCCCTAAGAAATAAAGGCAAGCATTTTAAAGGTAAGGCGGACCACCGGACCAAGCCTCGCAATAGAACTGGAGAGGATGTACTGAATATGGTCAAGGATGTGAAAGTAGTCTTCGGGAAGGGACCTGGCAGTCAAACTGTTCCGAACGATGCTGCCGGACGCGCACCCATGTGGAAGAAGAAATCCATCTTTTGGGAGCTACCTTATTGGCAAGTCCTTGAGGTCCGCAGTTCGATCGACGTCATGCACCTCACGAAGAATCTTTGCGTAAACCTACTAGGCTTCATGGGTGTGTATGGGAAGTCAAAGGACACAATTGAAGCGCGGCAAGACCTGCGTCGTTTGAAAGAACGAGACGGCCTGCATCCAGAGAAGACAGATGATGGACACCATTACTTAAGACCTGCTAGCTACACTCTTAGCAAAGAAGAGAAGGAGGTGATGTTTGAATGTCTAGATAGCATCAAGGTCCCATCTGGATTCTCCTCGAATATAAAGGGTATAATAAATGTGGCAGAGAAGAAATTTCTAAACTTAAAGTCCCATGACTACCACGTGCTTATGACACAATTGCTTCCAGTTGTATTAAGAGGCATTCTACCTCCAAATGTACGTTTATCCATCGTGAAGTTATGTGCATTCCTCAATGCGATATCTCAGAAGGCAATCAATCCAATGGACCTAGCAAAGTTACAGAATGATGTGGTTCAGTGTCTTGTCAGCTTTGAGTTGGTATTCCCCCCATCTTTCTTTAATATCATGACTCACCTCCTTGTTCACCTGGTCAAGGAGATCAGTATCTTGGGTCCTGTGTTCCTACACAATATGTTCCCATTTGAAAGGTTCATGTGAGTGCTAAAGAAATATGTACACAATCGTGCTTGGCCAGAAGGAAGCATAGCAAAGGGTTATGGAACAGAGGAGGTCATTGAGTTCTGTGTTGACTTCATTCCTGACCTTGACCCGATCGGTGTTCCTGAATCGCGATACGAGGGGAGACTAAGTGGGAAGGGGACACTGGGGAAGAAAACATATGTGGTGTGGAGGATGGTTATTTCAATAAAGCACACTACACAGTCCTACAAATCTCTTCCTTGGTGGCTCCATACATCGAGGCACACAAAGAAATCCTACGAAAGGACTTCATAGGGAAATCAGAAGCTTGGATTACACGTCACCACATGGAAACTTTCAGCGGTTGGTTACGAAAAAAATGTCAAGGTGATGAGAGTCTAGATGAGCAACTGTATTTATTGGCTAGAGAACCATCGTGACATATTCTCACTTACAAAGAGTACGAGATAAATGGAAATACATTTTACACGGTGGCCCAAGACTAAAGGAGCACCAATTAAAATAGTGGTGTCCACATAGATGCCACAGACCCGAGTGGGAATAAGCAAACATATTATGGCCACATAGAGGAAATATGGGAACTAGACTATGGACCTACTTTTAAGGTCCCTTTATTTCGTTGTCAGTGGGTGAAAGGGACCAGCGGCAGGGTAATAGTCGACAATGAGTATGGAATGACGACAGTTGATCTCAACAATATTGGGTACAAAGACGAACCATTTGTTCTTGCCAAGGATGTGAATCTGGTGTTTTATGTTAAGGATATGTCTACGAAACCGAAGAGAGGAAGAAACGACGACTCAATCAATGAGCCAAAGCGACACATAGTTCTTTCAGGAAAAAGAAATATCGTAGGAATCGAGGACAAGTCAGACCTATCAGAGGATTATGAAAAAGATGACCGAATTCCGCCGTTCAATGTGAATAAGGACCCCAGCATCGAGCTCAATAATAAAGACAATCCATGGTTACGACGCGATTATAATCAAGGGACGTACCTCAAGAAGGTCTTGACTGTTGTTGCCACTTAATGTAATGATGTTTAGCAATGTATTATGTACTAATCATGACTTTATGAATTTATATCGTGTTTTCATGTTTTATATATAATATATATATGCGCAAATTTACATTATGTTTGGTGCGTGTAGATTTAGACAATAAGCAATGAAAAACCAAATTAACAACGTTCAAAAAATGCAAAAACAAAATTCCTGTTGAAAAACAATAGTTCAAACAATTTAAAATAATTAATACATTTTTGCATTAACCAAATAGTGATTATTTTATATTAACAATTGGCACGTATAAGGAAAAGCAAAATACTTTTACCTTCAAGATTTATCACGTGTACAGTAAAGCAAAATAAGAATGAAGATTATTTTTAAAAAAATAATACGCAGTATTTAATTTATTATCCAATTAACAAGTATATGTACATTTGAATTAAAGATAAAGGGAAAACCAAAATAGAAGAGGAAAGGAGGCGGGAGGGCAAAATTACACGGACCTTTAGTCCCGGTTTTTGCTTCCAACCGGGACTAAAGGGAATAAAACAGTGAAATAATGCGCGGCCCCCTATAAATAGCGCCATCTCGTTTTCCTCGTCAGTTTCACACTTTGCCCGATCGATCTCACAGCCCCGCCGCCGCCTCTCTGCCTCGAACGCCGGCGGCCCGACGCCTCTCTGCGCGCCTCCAACGCCGTCGGCCCCGACGACGCCCCTCGTCCCTGCCGGCCCGCGCGCGTCGAGCAGACGGCGCACCGGCGGCGCCCCTCGTCCCCCGCCCCGCCACCGACGCTGCCCCGACGCCCCTCATCCCCGGCCCACCACCGTGCGCCGCCCCGACGCAGGGACCGCCCTCGTCCGGCCCGCACGCCGCGCGCCCCTCGTCCCCGAACCCTGGGCCGCCCCGACCTGTGTGCGCGCGTGCCCCAACGCCACTGCCGCGCCGCCCCTTTGCCCCGTGCGCCCCCCCCGACGCCGGCCCCTCTACGCGCTCCCACCGGCGTCGCCGCTGGCCGGCCCTCTCACTCTGTGTGCGTGGGTTTTCAAAAATTAATATATATGGATTTAATTAATATGAATGTATTTAATATATATAGTTTTCATATATATAGTATTTCATATATATGAATTTTATATATGTATTCATATATGTAATTAATGATTTCCATATAAATATATATTTTTAGTATTTCATATATGTATTCTATTAATGAGTTTCATATATATAGTATTTCATGTTTCATATATGTATTTAATGATTTTTATGTATATAGTATTTCATGTATTCATATATATATATATATATATATATATATATATATATATATATATATATATATATATATATATAGTATTTCATATATGTATAGCATTAATGAGTTTCGTATATATAGTATTTCATGTTTCATATATGTATTCAATGATTTTCATGTATTCATATATGTAATTAATGATTTCCATGTATATATATATATAGTATTTCATATATGTATAGTATTAATGAGTTTCGTATATATAGTATTTCATGTTTCATATATGTATTTAATGATTTTCATATATATAGTATATATTTCATGTAGTATTTATATATTTGTGTGTGATTTATATTATTCGGTAAAAATGCATTTTAAGTTTAAACACTTGACCCGGTCCATTTTAATATATATAGTTCCGCTCGATGGCCGATCCTAATCAGAACATGGATGACGCCATGATGGAAATTATCGCCGAAGGTGCTCAATTTGAGCACGGTAATAACCCGCAGACAGATGATGGGTCTGAATACTTAAACCTTCACGATGACGAAGAAGTTGCCGGCGAGGTATAAATGGATGAAATATGATAAGTATATTCCACTCATGTATGTACATATAGAGACACAAACACTTAATTAATCTTTTTTATTTGTATATGCGTAGCCCTCTGTAACGACAACGCCAACGACAAAGAGTCGAAATGTACGAGGCCCGGCAAAGCCGTTGGAGGGCCGCTACATAATCTCGGACTTCAACATGGATACAGGCGAACCACTTGGAGAGCACGCAAAGAAGTTTGTTTATCATTGTGGGTACCTTGTAAGGGATAGACTCCCCATCAGTGCTTGTGAATGGAAACACAAGAAAGATGCTCCCCATATTACTTTTGTCTCCGATCTTGACAAGAATTTGCTTTGGAATGATCTCCTCTCACATTTCACGCTCGAAGCAGATGATGACTTGAAAGAGCTAGTGAGGAAGTGGTCTATGAAGAAGATGGCCACACAATTTCAGGTTTGGAAGAAAAGGTTGTATAATGACTTTATCAAGAAGAATGAGACGCCGAATTTCAGCCAAGGCATGTATGTAAAGTTGAGGCCATATTGGACGGAGTTTGTCCAATACAAGACGTCAGAAGAGGGTGAACAACGGGTGCACAAGAACCAGATAAATGCTCGGCGAAAGGAATACCACCATCGCATGGGATCCGGTGGCTACAAGAGTGCGATTCCCAAGTGAGAGAAGATGGGATCAGATGTGATTGCCAAGGGGCTCATGTCAGGTTCGCAAAATTGGCCTGAACGAGCAAAGAATTGGTTTTTTGCTCATGGTGGAACATTGGACCTCCAGACAGGGGAAGTAATATATGGCGACAGAATCCAAAGAGCAGCAGAAAGGCTGGTCTTTGCTGTAGAGGCGTCCGGTAGCGGTGCATTCAGGCCGAACAGAGATAAGGACGAATTAACATATGCCCTCGAAACTGCAGAGCACGGTGAGCGAACAAGAGGCAAAGGTGCTGTCTCGTGGGAGCATGGCTTTCCCCAGGATAGAGCAACCTACAGAAGCCGCCAAAAAAAGAAGGATGAGGAGAACGAGAGACTCCGCTTGATGGAGGAGTATGTCAGGGAGGCACAAGAGTGAGAAAAGAAACTTGAAGAATCTACGGAGGTGAAAATCAAACAGGCAGTGCAAGAAGCACCGAGTGCCCAAAGGCAGTCTACATCAGTGGGGGGCCCGATGGTCAATGTTAGCCCCCCCGATCAGATGAAAAGCAGTTGTGCATCCACTAACATGCCAATTCAGGGATATATCGGGCTTCACTTCCCCGTGGATGACGTGACTGAACCTTGGACGACATGTGAGCTGCACATTCCAAAGGGCAATGTCACGGTCATGGTGGCTACAGGTGTTGTGAACCCCATCGACACTACAGCGACACCAAAAATCCACGGGCAACCAATACCACATGGATATGGTAAGGTGGCGGTGGATAGGGCATGCACAGGATTTAGTGATCATCCTCTTGAGATTCCCGGAGGTGATAGGGAAAAGACTCTCGGAGAGGCAGTGCATGCATATATTCTTTGGCGGAAACGCTACATCATCATTCCAGGGGCGTCGCCTCCTCCGCCCCCTCGCCAAAGGTACGTATAGACGAGAAACAAGCACACATTTACTTTCTATTGTAATTTAGTCATACTCTCTCACATTCGTTTATGTACTGCTCACACAGGTTGGAAGGAAACCTAAGTCCAATTATTCATTCCCCAGACCAGCACAGTGCTCCAAGGAGGTCTCCAACGCCAGCATGACCGTCCCCACCAAGGCGGTCTCCTACGCCCCCTTCGCCACCTCCGCCACAGCCACCACCTGCAAAGAAGTCTCCCCCAAAGAAGAAGAGGGTACAGACAAAGCCGCCATCTCCCCCGAAGAAGAAGACAAAAGCCTCTGCCAAGATTCCTCAGAAACTATCCTATCAGAAGACAGAGAAGGAAGTAAATGAGTCTGCAAAAAAAGATCTGGATGATTTCTGTGCAGGTTTGGACAAGAAAAAAGAAGCAAGGAAGAACCCGCAGAAGGAGGTGGTCCTAACTTGAGCACAACTAAGGCAAAAGGTGTCTGAGTACCAGCAAAGGTTGCATGAGGCTCGTAAGGCATCGCCGGCTTCGGACTATGACCGATCACTCCAGAAGACCTATGAGAAGGAGCTGAAGAAGAAGAGTACAGGGAGAGGTGTTCCACAACTCGGACAACAATCGCAACAACAAATTGAACCCCTGGTAATCTACTATCAATACTGTTCAAACGTCCACATCCCCAACATGCCACAAATGCCGCAAGATATCAGTTTGGAGCAACTGAACATCTTCTTTGCAGACACTGGGCTTGACGCTAATCAATGTTTATTCGATGCACCCATCGAAATTGCCGCGGTAGTTGATACTTGGAAGAAATATGAATACGGCAAACCCCTTTGGAACCCTGCGGAATATTCCAAACTGGGCACGCAAATGTACTTACTGAAAAATGGTACATAGAGGCGTGTGCCAGGAATGAGCTCTACCTACCGGTCAGAGTAAGACAAGAGCATTACGTCCGTGGCGATGACGTCATATTCATTAACTTTGAAGACTTACACCTACTATTCCACCAGGACTCCCTCGACAAAGCTATCGTCAGCTGCTATTGCTTGTAAGTGATTCTATTCTTTGTATTATTTTCTATATAATTATCTTCACAATAAATATGTTTATAATGTTCATAAATATATATGCAGATATATGTTGAGGGACCTGAAAAGAAGAGGGGATACTACCATTGGGTTCATTTATCCAAATGTCATATTCAAAGACCCAGTTACTCAAGGTTGGGAAGCTAAAGCGGAGGAGAATGTCCTCATCTTCTTATCTAAACAAAAGGACAAGCAAAAGATACTCTACCCGTACTGCGAAGAGTGAGTGTTTCACATTGTGTTTTCCTTACTCGACCCTTATAATTAATGAGTCATGCATTCGTATACGTGTAAACATGCAGCAATCACTAGATATTGATGGAGATCGATGTGTCCAAGAGTGTAGTATTCATCTTCGACTCTATAAGAAAGGACCTGGGATAATACCAAACGATGATCAACATCATACAGCGGTAATCTTCCACAACCATCTCTCTCTGTATGTGTGCGTACAGATATACCTGATCTCTTTTTTAACTCCGGAATGATTGTTTTATGTATTGGTCAGTGCTTGGCAACAATTCGTTCAAGATCATCGGAAAGACTGTAAAGCGCCACTGCAAGTTGTTCCAGTCAAAGTAAGTAGTAACTTGCTAGTTTCAGCATTTTATTTACCATGATTCAAATCATTGGATGACGAGAGGATTTTTTTTTTCTTGTAAAGTGGTTATTGCAGCAGGAACCTAGGAACAATCTACGTGGATACTACGTTTGCGAGTTTCTCAACCTGTTTTTGAGCAAGAATTATTTACAGAAGGCAAAAGTAAGAGTCACATTTATTTGAATCAGATGTTAGTATACATGATCAAACATATGTATACTAATACACTCTTTTTTTCAATCCAAATTGAAGACCGACTGGTAAAAGTAAAGGGTTCTACTCTCGGACCAGATCAAAGCCATTCAAGAAACAATAGTAGGATTTCTTAATGATCAAGTCTTAAATTCCAATGGAGAGCACTACTTCGATGGCAAATAAGTTCTCCGGCCTGCTAGCATGCGAAGCACTTTGACTCGTGTAATCCGAATTAATAACACGGGGATGATTTTGTATACGAGTATATATTGTGTATAATATATACATATGTCCTTGCATATAATATATTAATATATAGCTTAACATTATGCTTGTATTATTTACATGTGCTCGATACAAATACGTGTATACGTGTATTTGAAAACCTAGTTACTCCTACTACCACCACCACCAAAATGGAATATGAATTAATACGCGTATTTGAAAACCTAGTTACTATTACTGCTACTACCACCACCAAAATAGAATATGAATTAATAAGCAGAAAATATGAAATCTGCAAATACCTTTAGTCCCGGTCCTTAATACGAACCGGGACTAAAGGTCTCCGCCGGTGGGCTGCCGCGTAGCAAGGCGGGCGAGCCTTTTAGTCCCGGTCCTTGCTAAGAACCGGGACTAAAGGTCTCCTTTTAGTCTCGGTTCTAGAACCGAGGCTAAAGGGTGCACCTTTAGTCCCGATTCCGTAGTCCCGGTTGAGAAACCGAGGCTAAATGGACTTCTCAACCGGGACTATAGCCCTGTTCTCTACTAGTGATCATATCCTGGCCGATGATCTTCTCCAAACGTCCAACAAATAAATCGATGCGAGAGTGGACAGGTGTGTCCATTCGCGCCATTGACATCACCGTCAACCTTGCATGAACATGTAGGGGTGATGCCACGTTGAAGTTACCCGGTGCCAATGCACCATTTTTTTCAACAACAGCCTCATTTTTTATATAATACGACTCAACAAAATTGTGTACTTTGCTAGTTGAACAGGCACCCAAGTTCATTTTCTCGTAGCTTCGCCCTTGGAAACATTCAGCTTGTATAAATATCTACAAACCCCCAATCATTTTTTTTCTATTCAACAGCCTCAAGTTAGATCTCATGACCACATTCCACATGGTAGAAATCCCTCTGATCATTAGAGAAATAACGTGGACTAGGTAACATGTCCGTACGTTGTTATGAGACAGCTAAACTTTTAGCTGGACAGCAGGCGGTACGTCGCCCCGCTTCGCTCTGCCCCGGTGCCTCCCCCACGCTAATCGGAACGCCCCACACCGCCCACTACCCCGGCCATCCCACTCCGCTTCGCCCAACAGCCGACCACCACGAAGCCACCCCTCCCTCGCAAAACCACCGCCATCCCCTTGCCCCCTCGGCCGCCACGACTCGACGCCCGGCCACAGTGACGCCCACCACCCCGGCCATCCTCGCGCTAGCGGCGACCCCACCCACCACCCGGCTACCGCCGCGGCGCCGCCTTCACCCCGCCTGCTGCGCCGCACACCACCCCGGCCACCCCTCCCTCGCTCGCTTGGCACATGCCCGGCGATTTGCTGGATCCCCAGAGCCTAGGGTGGACCCGGCGTCGCTTACTCCCCTCCCCATCGCACGCGGCGTACGCCTCTCCTCTCCCCGCATCCGCACACGCTGTCGCGCATGCCTCTCCTCTCTCCCCGCTCGCCCACGACGCTGCAGCCGCCCTCGCTCGCCGCCACCAAGGAGGACGGACCAGGCCAGGGGCAACACCTGGGGCTTGATGCGTTGCAGACTTCTCCATTGAGCAGGCCCAACCGGCCACACCTGCCTTACCCTTGGTCCCTCCGATCTACGCTGTCGTGGTGCCGCCACCATAGTGGGCCGAGGGAACCCTTTTGGCTGCTAGGATTGAGGCACTCGCGGGCGGATCCGGGTGATGATGGCATCTAACTTCAGGCTCGCTACAAATCTGGCCCGCGCTTGTGCGTGCATCCATCCCTAAGCCATCTGTGGGCAGAGGAGACGGCGGCAACCCTTTGTTGTCGTAGTAGCATCCAGTTGGTCATTTGGACTGCATCATGCTTCCTGTTCGACTTCCGATCTCACGCTACAGCTGTCAACTACGTAAGCACTCATTCTTGACCTGCATTACGTAACTAAGATGCTTACTTAATAGAAGTGTAACACTGTGTGTGAAAATGTATTTGCTTCTAGGAAAATATATGCCAGTGCAGTTTGAACTGGTACTGAAAATTCATGGTATGTATTTTGTTACTGCCTTAAAATTCCTTGAAATGTTATAGTGTTAGTATCCAAACTGTTTATTGCAAAATCTATATGATGTACTGGATATGCACTTGGCCATTTTTTCTATAAAAGATAATTTACTTGTCAAACAACAGAGTGAAGCAAACAATATTATATGCTTTTTTCCATTGAAAGTTTTGAACTTTCGACTTACAATTACAAATTATTCTGAGTAGTATGAAAGAAGAGTAGGCATGAATAGAGTGGGTGGAGAGAAGGGCACATGCAGTGATTGGGGAGGGGCAGACTGCTGTGAGTCGAAACGGTGGAAAAGGTAGATGGCTGTTCCAGAGTTCACTTGTTCTTCGTTGTGCAGAATTCTTTGTTGTGCACTTTTCTGCAACTTTTAGGTGTATACTTGGGTTACAGGGCAATAGAGGAGGCTTACTATGGCTAGTCTGGTCTGTGAATATTGATATCAGTTTCATACTTGATATTGATCAGATAATATACCTTTGCTGCTATTTGAGTGTTGACATCAATTGGTTTTTTTGTGTCCCTGATGAAGTTGTTGAACAATGTTTTCTTTGCCAGTTTTACGTGGAGGAATCCATTGAGCAATGAAAAATTAAGATGGCTAGATATACTCTGAAAGTACTATTTTCTTGCCAGGTGAAATTTAAGATGGCTAGATATACTCTGAAATTACTATTTTCTTGCCAGGTGCTCACTACGTGTAATTATTCTCAAGGTTGTAGATGGTCCTTGGTCATTTGACCATCTTTGTTGCTGTTTTAGAAGAGCATTAAAAATAGCTAATTTAAACTCTCTCCACCAGCGGTCACATTATATTATTGTACTTGAAATTTTGTTGTATTTCCCTTTATAGTTTGTGTGTATTGATCAGTGGCGCACAGGTGGATTGATGATATGTGTTAGAGTACGCAGCGGATTCGGCCCAACTCGCTATACCCACGAGCTGGCGCCCCTTAGGCCGACTAGAACCCACAACATACCCTGGCCATGGGCCTAACTCAACCCAAAAGACTAACCTTATAGGTGAGGGCTGCCCCCGCCTCATATGTTGCGTTCCCCCACCATCAATTACCGATGTGGGAAACCTAACAATCTCCCTCGTCACACATTAGACCTAACTCTTCACATCACATAACCCCATGTGATCCTCCGAAGACGTTTTTCAAGCCCCGAGTCCAATGCTCCATGTCACACATAGCCCGTGTGAACCTCCGAGACGATAATGGGCTGCCTCGTCACTGTGTGACCCTTGAGATTTTCTAGGTTTTTCTGACCATGGGCTCTGATACCATTTGTTAGAGTGCGCAGCGAATTCAGCCCGACTCGCTATACCCACGAGCTGGTGCCCCTCGGGCTTAGGTCCACCGGAGTCCACAACATACCCAGGCCTTGGGCCTAACTCAACTGAAAAGACTAGCCTGATAGGTGAGGGCTGCCCCCGCCTTATATGTTGTGCTTCCCCACCATCAATTACCGATGTGGGACTAAACCTCACAATCTCCCCCACCATCAATTACGTTGTAGACGGGGTAGGAGTGAATAGACGCCGTCTACTCAGCTCGGATCTCAGGGGGAATCTGTATGACAGCCCTGTCAATCAAGAAACAAATCCAATGGCCAAATGGAATGCGTCTGAATCCCCTGAATCCGTCAGTGATCAAATCCTCCATCTCAGATAGCATCAAATCCCAAATATCAAAAGGTTGCTGCCTCATCATGTGGGCTAAGAGCCAAAGCTATAACTTGGTAATCCCCTCTTTGAATCCCTCATGTGGAAGCAAGGTCCTCCTGAAGATAGCATCAAGCACTCTGGAGAGGAAAGTCAGGTCTGGGTCGGCAACTGGAACCCTCACCAAAAGGCTCTTAGAAGCACGATCTAACAAAGTCCGTCGAGGGGTCTAGACCGCCGTGAGGATGCTGAGGAGGGTCTATCTGGTCGTAGCAAAGTAGGTAAATCCTCATCTCAGATGCCTCTATCCGCAGTAGCTCTCTGGCTCTGTCTGCATACTGGCGGTGGTCTCTACCAGCAAATCCGAAGTGAATCCACCTGTGCTCCAGGTCGACGTACAGAGAGCCGTAGAACTCCTTGACCCACTGCTTCACGTATCGCCCTGTCCTGCCAATTAAAACAGACAACCCCGGCAAGTAGCTTAGGAAGGGGTGGATCTGCTCACCAACTACACTGCAGATCGACTCAACTGAGACGACTCTATGTCCGCTGAACTGTGTGCCAGCTTTGAGGAACGCCCTGTAAAAGTCCTCGTGCAGCGGGTGGTAGAACCTCTCAGCTGCCTAGGGTTCCGCTGCGAAGAAAACCACAGGTGGAATGACACGTACCTCAAGAGTTGAACCTGCCTCGCCGTGACTTTGTGAAGGTCGTACCGGTGGGCGTACTTGTCCTGGCGAGGAGGTGCCCGGGCCCCACGACGCTACGTTTCGTCCCTGGGTGGAACCTGTGGATGAGTGTGTGCGGACCGGCGGAGCTAAGGGCCCTGCTCTGTCTGCTCTGGCTGCTCCTCTACCTGCTATCCTGACCCTGTCCCCTCTGCCTGCTCTGTGGTCTGCTCTATCTCCCGTGGAGGGTCACCTCTAGTAGTCAGTGAAACCAACTACCCTTCGACAGTAGCTGTCCCTCTGGCTGTCCGAGCACGGTCTCTAGGTCGTCAATGGGCTCCCTCTGCGGTGGAGTAACCGCAGCGGAGCCGATAGTGAGAGCACCTCGGCAACCACCTCTCTGCTCTCTCTGCTGCTTTTCCACTGCTAGTGCCACCTCTGCCTCTGTGTCCTGTCTCTTCCTCTTGTTCTTCACTAACATCTCCTGGACCTCCTCCAACTCGCTTAGTTTGGGCCATAGTCGCACAAACAAGCAAGTCAAGAAGAGATAAGCTGCACACTCGAACCAACAACCACCCCCTGTATCACAGAAACACTGTCACTAAAATGCCAAACTGCCAAGTGAAACATCCTCAATTTTCCACGAAGGGAAAATCCACAGAATGAGTTATAATGCGATCAAACCAAAGTTTGATTCCATCACATTATCATATATCAGTTGAAATCACAGTCATACCGTGTATGATTACAAGCTTTACAAGTTTTACCTCATTTGAGGATACACCTATTACAGGGTTAATCTAGCAGAAGCGTATCTAGACGTCATCAGAGTTAGCGGAACATGTTGTCGAGATAAGGCTCCTCCTTCACGGGTGTCATCAGAGTTAATCTTGGCGCAGCAAAGTCTTCATCTCCTAAACCAAACTTGAGCGTAGGCACGAGACCTTCTAATACTTCTTATCTCAATATCTCTGCTAGTCAGGTAATCTGCACACTGCCAGATGTGTGCAGGCCATAGTCAGCACCGATGAGCTTTAGTGGAAAAGAGAAAACAAAGGATCTGGCGATCCTAATATTTGGCTGTGGTTTGCATCCTAAGCACATGCAAAGTAGTATCCAGTAGTAAATTTTATAATAGTTTGTCAAGTTTTAACCCATATCACACCATCCATCAGTCCATCCCAATTCCATCATCCCACCCATACACCACCTCACACACACACACACCTCGCACTCAGTCGACAGGCCCAACTCCCTCTCAGGCCTATCTCAGCGGCACACTGCCACAACGGGCACACTGCCGGAATACATCATCCAGGGGGAGAAGAGGATATATCGCTCCCTAAGAAGTGCAACAGGACTCAGGAAAGGTCCATAGCCGACGAATTGGCATATGTATCGATCGATCAACCATACACTCTGCAGAGGTTCTACCACTCACAAGATTAGCCATCATAGATGCCGTACGAACATCTAGGTAGAATTCCGGGTGCTTGCTTGCCTAGGTCGATGCCACCCTACCACTCAGCCCTGGGACATTCCGGATCCTACACCATCACGCTGAGACTGGGAGACGCAGTACCGGGCCCAATCAGTGGTACTGTGCATCTAGAACGGTACGGGAATCTCAACATCTGTCACCGCCCACCCTTATCACCTCTCAACCTAGCAGTAGTGGCATTGCCCTACCAAGTAGTCCAGCCGTTCCCCGCCCATCGAAGACGAGTGAGTAGTAAAGGATTCCCAAAGTTCCTGGTCACCGGAAGTGTGACTAAATAGACCAAGCAGGCTTTCTCCATCTTAGGGGATACTCTCCCCGTGCCATCACAGCACCTCCGTTCACGGGGTTTCAATCCACGTAGGGTATCCATCCCGGAACCACCTCATAAACCATTACCCGCCACAGGTATCTCTCGTGGGAATGCCCAGGTTGCACCCCGGCAAGACTTGCTTACACAGCTCGTCGTATATAGCCCACTTGGTCGACTCGACCCTCACCACGCACCCAAGACACACGCAGCACGCTCACAGTCCACCAGTCTGGCATCCCAAGCCAAACCATTCCCGGGGTTCACCACCAGCATCACATCACATATACAATGCGAGTGGGGTTATAGTAAGTATGGTAATGTAACATGCAAGAAAGCAGGTAAATATATATAAGAGAGCATGAGCGCCAAGCGGGGCAATATGGTGGAGTAGTTGCAATTAGGATATTAATGGCTTAGGTAGTAGCATGCATCTTATTCTAGCAAAGGAATAAATATAAAGCACTAGCAATTCTAAATATGACATGTCTAATAGGATTCTCTAAAAGAAGGTGCTGCCACGACACCTGCGTTGTCGAGGAAGTAGTGGTTTGATCGTTCTCTAGTCAGTGTAGTTGATCAGGTCACCTCCTCCTAGGGTGACTCCATTCCACGGGTTCTATCGTCGTCCATATGCTCCTCCTCCATCGGTTCTCGATCCGATCGGTGCTAATCCGGAAACGGCTACTCCGTGAAGCGACACAAGGCAGAAATCACCCAATACACTGAAAGATGATGGAACACAGGAAGATTCATTGACACCAGAGAAATAATAAAAGGTTCACGACTTGGCCCTCTCGGCGTATGTCTGATTTCATCGGGCTAAAGAAACAAGAGTGGTGATTTACTAAGCACATATCTAAGTCATAGCCAAGCCCAGTATAGCTTTATGATAATGATTTAGGCCAGAGCTTTATTCATAGCAAACACCACGGCTCACGATCTTCCGATCCGGGCATCATGGAGAAGACGGGAATCAGAGGATGGGCCAAGCAAAAGAGAAGAACGAGGAATTATCGGTAAAAATGTTGTACAAGATAGTGCGAGTGTTCAATCCACTTGTAGGGTACCAAGGCTGTGATTCAAACGAGCATAATCATACAAGTGCTTAAACACCAAGAATTCAGGAGAGAGCGAGGGGAGAGAGAGGAGCTAGCTAGGCATGTCCATATCATATTCTCGGTCACATCTTTAGTGAAGATGGTTTTAAGTAGTCGATCGGGTCGACTCACATAGGTCTGAGATCTTGATATAGGCCATAGCTTCACTAACTAAAAAGGGTTAGTCCGATCTTTGATCCAATCGCCACGAACAAGACGGGATCGAACAGAGCGGGCTATATGGAAACGAAGAACGAGGAACATAATAACGCGGTGGTCAACTTCTTCCAACGCGCATGCCACGGCATAGATGGGGCGTGAGAAGAGAGCGACACCCAGAAGAGACAAGTACGCAAACCACTCGTAGGGCACCATGACATGGGTACATTGGCACTAAGTTATCTCTCAGATTTGTAGTGGTGCGGTTGTCACCGCAGAATCGAAGAAATGCAGCGGTCGCACAGGGTACAAGCATACGAGGGCTTGGGCACGAAGAATCAAAGAACGGCACACGGGGTATAGCTCCATGGTCATGGCGAGGCATGCTCGCGGCCACAAGCTACACCAACGAGAGATTGAGTTACACCCGGCATTACGGTCATGGTAGGATGGATCCCGCGATCGCAACGTCCGAACGAGGTACGATCCCTCAGTCGGCTTGAAGACACGGCACACAGACAGACAACAAGAACAACCAGCAATAAGATCCAAAGGCACAACCACAAGACAAAACAACTCGACAGGACAGTGGAGTAGCACAATTCCATAGCTCGAAGATGGATGGATCGTGTATTATAGTTACATATACAGAGAGAGTGTAAGGACAGGATACAACAGATATATGGATAGACAGATCTTAAGGATAGGGTACAACAGATACAAATACAGACAGATTGCAAGGATAGGGTACAATATGGTGGACAGGTGTACAAGAAGTAAGAGAAGGGGTTCTCCAATGGTCCAGCGTCGTATCACTTTGGCTTTCTAACTGTCCAGCATCTATCAAGTGGGCTCTCCAACAGTCCAACATCATCTATCGATTAGTCTTTCCAATAGTCCAGCATCATCTATGGGGTCTCAAGATCTGGCAACAGGGTTACGTCACGAAGGTCGGACAGGGTTGGTGTCAAAGAAAAGTGGCGAGGCTTACTGCTACATGTTCCAGCTCCTCTCGGCCAGCTGCTAGTAGCTTCTGGCCGGCTGCGGCTAACCGTGGCCTCCTGCTTGCTGGCCGCGGCTGGCCGGAAGGGGCTTTGGCTGGCCGAAGGCTGGCGGGAGGTGGCGTCAAGTAGCCGGGAGGTGGCGGAGCATGGCTGGGTTCCCAACAAGGCATGGAATCATTGCATGAAGGCCGATGTCAAATGGCAAGGTATACGCGACGGCGATGCCCGTCATGGTTGAGTAGCTACAACGCGCGGGAACGTCGTCAAGACGTCGGCGCCCCGGGTGCACGCGACGGCGATGCCCGTCAGGGTTGTTCTAACCGTTCATGGTTTGTCATCTGGTTGGCTGGGTTTAGTCCGGTGTGCGTGAGTGCCACAAAAGTACACGGTGAGTGTGTGTGCGTGCATCGTGCCTACTAACGTCAGCTCCACATAGTCGACGAGGTCCCTGTAGAAAACACGGCTCGAAGGCCGGACACATGGAGGGATCATCGGTCTTGGGCCGGCAGCAGGTGGGTAGGGGTAAAGGCAGATGGTTCATCGGCATCTCGCCGACAGCAGGGGTTGGATAGGTTTGGTCTTTGGTCAGCTCACCGAGGGCTTGTAGGCGTAGGATGTTGTGGCAGTGATGAGTCGAGGTCAAGACGGATCAGGGCTGTGCAGGAAGATCCGCATCGTTGCTGTAGTCGTACGGGGTGGCGTCCAGGTTGTGGTTCAGCTCGGCGGAGCACGATGTCGCGGACACAGCAGCGGTTCACGGTCACCAGGGCCGGGGGCGTCGGTGTGGCTTGCTGCCTTCCACTAAAATATATGAACTCCAGCAAGGAAGGAGATGGCAGGGACGAGGCTGTAAAGGGTCTGTTCTCCCGCGAGTTCGGCAAGGGGTTCATCGTGGTCGCGGTTGGCTGCTGCTGCGTGAGTGTGGCCGCGGGGGCAGAGACGGGCGGCGTTGAGGTACATGCCGCCGGCGAGGACGAGCTTGATGCGGCCATGGTGCGTCCGCAGGGTGAGGAGGACCGATGGCGTGGCCGCAACGCTGGTGAGGAGGGTGGCGGTGTAGAGGAAGCAGACGACGTCGCGGAGAATGGCGGGCTCGGCTTGGGGCTCGGGGCTGAGCGCGGTTGGGGCAGACACTGCTTGGAGGCGAGGTGACTAGCACGGCGAGGAAGATCTGTGCGTCGAGGCAGTGGCAAACTACTCGACGGCCGCGCCGGCGTCGTTGTCTCGGTCGGTTGCACGGTGGCTCTGGCCAGTGGTGACCGCGGCCGGTCACGTGCTGCAGAAGCAGGCATCACGGGCTGAGCGCGGTTAACGGCGGTCGGCGTTGCGCGGAGGAGAGGAGGCGGCGGTGGCTTCGGGGAAGAAGAACAGTGCGGCTGTTCTCTTTATAGCGCAATGCCTAGGGCTTCAAGGGAACGGACGGCGGGGATCCTCGTGAGGCATGCCTAGGACGCGTGGCGTCGGTCTGTGGCGCGGACGCCGAGGGAGGCGCGCGCACGCACGCGAGCTGGCGGCGGCGGCGGCACTGGGAGCGGCTCTGCTCTCCTAGGGTTCTAGGGGAGAGGGCGCGGCAGCTGGGCCGGCTGGGCTGTTTGGGCCGGGAGTGGAGCGCGTGCGTGGGCCGGGGTGAGCGAGTGGGCTGCCTGTGCGCTGCTACGCTGATTGGGCCAAGGCAGGGGGCATTCGTATGTGTATTTACACGTAAATACAATTGGCACAGGAGCATGCATATGCACGTACGCTAACTAGCCTATGCAGCCTGTTGACTCGGTTTGGGCATGGTCAAGTCGTGCTGCTACTAGGATCAGGCTCCGATTTGCTTGCATGGTATGTGTACGTACATATACATACAACACATATATACATGCACGTACGGGAGGTTTGGTTTAGCATACTGTCCGCAGGCTCGCTGTGCGGCAAGGAGATGGGTCAACTTTCTAGTAGGAGAGGGAATAGGGGTCTCCGCCCATGAGGAATGAGGAGAATATTCCATTTATGATGCAAGGATTTCGAGGTGAGATTTAAAAAGGGATATTGAGATGAACTCAATGAGGGAATTCGATAAGAGTTCGAACAGAATTCAAGGAAGACTGGAAATAGATTCAATAGGGGATTCGCTATGAATTTGTGCCCTCCGACACAGAACCCTAGACCGACTAAGGAACTCCAACAATCTTCTACACTCAATTCTATATGAATGCAATGGTGGTTAGCGGGTTGGTCGGGGTTTTGACCTAGATTCTACATGCTACACACTTATTGCAAGAAAAATTTTAAAAAGCTCGTATTTTTGTTTATCGGAAAACCCGGGTTGTTACACCAAGCTAACTGGATCAATTGTCTCTGACTGAAACACTAACCCTAAGAAGTGTGGAACTGACACACAGAGGCTTGGCCTCAATCCGTATCCACGTGCTTGGCCCCGGATTCAAATGACAGAGACCTGCCGCATAGATGGATTAGATGGGAATAATTATAAGCAATTATATAATCTAAAGATGCAAGATTCTAATAGAAGCAAGCACATGGTACGAAATAGAGTGAAATCAGGTTTGCCACCTTTGGTAAGAGAGAGCCCTGCGAAAAAGGTAAGAATGACCATGATAGGGCACCGCAGGGAACATGATATCTTGTCACTGCATAAAATTTGATAAATAGGGCTCCAATTATTGTATAGGGCAATAACCGTGAAAATGCAGTTTAGTGAACAGCAAGAAGTTCAGTTAGGCATTTCATCGAGCACGATAGGGGTAGAATAGAGCAATAACCCTAGATGAAGGGGATTCTCACCAAGATCAATTCATAGATGAACTGTGAAACTAAGCTCGAAGAGGACCGGCCAAGGAGGAGCTCGACCCCGGTGAGTCACGACGACATTGAGGCGTGATCCAGGAGGAGTTGCGGGATGCACGACAAAGATGGCGTGCAGAGCCAAGGCAAGCTCGCGGGCTTAGGAAGGGGATGCTGTGCGTGTGCGGGCGAGCAGATTGACCGACGGCAAGGACTCAGACATCGGCCAGTTGAAAGCCCATGTTTGGTTTTGGGTAATTGATAAAATCTAGTTTGCTAATGGTTTGCTCTAAGTGTTTCAAGAGAACAATTAGCAAACATCAAGATGGAGCAAAGGACCGGGTCGGTGGAGGCCACAAGTGAAGGGCAATGACAGCGTCCATACAAATGGTGTAAGTCCATCAACAAGAGGAGAAAGCCCTAATGACGGCATCCATCCAAATGGTATAAGTCCATCATCCAAAAGGTGTCCACAAGCTTCATCAAGAGATGAGAAGAAAGATGGAGAAAAACTAGGAGCTCAAGGCAAAGGTATAACCAATAGGAGCTCTTTTGCTTTTGGTGATCAAGACTATAGAGAGTGATCACATTTAGGATAGATATCCGTACTATCAAGATGGGAGAAATCGTTTGAAACACCCTAGTGTTAGTTACTATTTTCACATTTGCATTTGCATGCCATCAAGCATTGATCATGTCATTTCATGCATTTTTACCATTTGAATTGAATTAAATTCCTTTATAAGCTATATGTTGGTTTATATGCTTACAATGCTATAGATGTGTTAGCATGCAAATGTGATGCTTGTTTACTGTTCTAGATGACTTAAACATGTTTGGGTTAACATTTGGAACAATGTTCATGTTGGTGAAATCCCCAAAATACCCCTCTAGCTCATAGTTGACTAGAAAGCCCTCCTAAACCTATTTTGTTTGACCAAACAAGAAATTTAATTTAGAGACTTTGCATGTCAGAGCACCCTTAATCAAAGTTGTGTAGAATTTTATAAGCAACAAACTTTATTTTTGGGTGAACTCATGAAAATGGTTGTAAGGTGGTCAAAATTGTGAAATTATGCGGATTTGGGGCTGTTTTGGAGTTGCTGAAAATTTACTAAGTCTAAACTGTTTTCAGTTTCATTGTACCTAAGTCTAAAATTTAATTGCTTTTAATCGATTAATGAGTTGTTAGCAAGTAATTTTCATGCAATTCTGAGATGTTTTAGTTCAACAACCTTGCTGGACATTTGTGTTGCTGACTTTATTTGTTTATAAAGGCAGCAAGGTTAATATTCTCTGTGTAGGTGCTTGTTCATGCTTGTTTCTTTGCTAGTTAAGTGTAGTTAGGTAAGTTTGATTCAAACTAATTGTTAGTGTAAGTTGTAGACCTCTTACGCAAGACGAGAAATTATTCTATAGCTTGCTTAAGAAGGGTGAGTATGTGTTGTTGTTTAGTGAAGAAATATGCACATACTCAGTAGATGTTTGATAAATTATTTGGATGCTCACATGTTGTCTAATGCATCTCATGGCTCAAGTTGTGCATCTCTATATTGCATTCCATGTGCATTCTCAGTTCTCATATATGCATATCATGCAAACAGGATCGCCGGAAGGAGTTACACTGCTGCAATTCGATCCGCCGGAGGAAGGAGTGCCCCCGGAGATCAAGGTGCCGGAAGCTCCCGAGGCCGAGGAGGAAACTGAACTGCCAGAGTGCACTGACCATCAGCCATCTAACTTTGTGAAAGGCAAGCTCCGGAGCATCCCTAAGCCTCCATCTATCTCTTTTTATATAAATGCACCGGTCTTTATTAAATCGTATGATTGTGCACTTAAGTATAGGAGTTGAATTGATACCGTTGCTGCATTTATACCTTGTACACTTGTCTACTATCCTGGTACTATTACTAGACAAGGGATGGGTTCGATCGTATGCTTAGCCATGCTTAGAACGGTAGAAGTCGAGGGATTTCCTGTCCTTCGCGAGCATAGGTGGTGACTAATGATGATGGGGATGGATTCCACATGGTTGACTATATGTGCCACCATGCCACAATGATAATGAGAGAATCAAGGATAGGTAGCGGGGAGCCGCATGACATGGTTGAGGTCATGCTGTCTTCGGTGCTACTTGCGGCCGACTAGGACTGAGGCCACCAGACATCAGTTGAGATTGAAGGACGTCGTCACATAGCTGGCCAGATAAGTCGTTCTGACCACGAAGCCGGGTAGTTCTTTCTGAGCCGAGAATTGGTGTGACATGGATAGACATATTCTGGAGGTAGGAAGGATGTGCGGAGACACCATTTTGCCATAGTCAGGTCAGGGACCTGCACTTACTGTGAGTGGGTTTGGCTCCGAGAATATGGCCCCCGCCAAGCTCGCGATATAATATGACTCAGAAAGATCTAACGGTGACCCAAGAAGACACTGATCAGGCCGACAGGGTTTGTGATTGGCATGTTTGCCAGCTGGTACAATCGATTCGAATCGCCATCTCTCCTGGTTAGTGAGAAACTGAACTGATCTTCTGGTGAGGTAGAGGCTAATAACTTGAACATATTGATTATGGTGAGATGAGGTTGATATCTGTGGATATCGGAAATCATATGGTTGTATTGTCTGCTATAATATCAAGTGATTGTTTAGTATAGCTGCAAACCTTAGCTTAATAGCTTAACTGAAATCGAAGCTATACCACATCTAAAATTTATAAGTTGAGGAACTACAGTAGTAATGCTTTTTATGCAAAATGTTGCTATCCTCTGAGCTGCACTAAATAAGCCTGCATATCCTTGAGAGTCTTTTTATTTACTTCCTGTCGGGTAAGTCTAGCTGAGTACAATTGAGTACTCAGGGTTTTATTCCTATTGTTGCAGAAGGAGTAGTCTACTATGCTTATTGCAAGAACTGCTTCACCCCTGCGGGCGAAGAACATTAGACCTGGGGCAAGGTCGTTATCCATCTTTAGATTTTGTAAGCTGCTGTGACATGGTCAGCTGGTGGTACTCGTATGTGAACTATGTTGTTTCCAAACTATGTTGACTTCCGTTACTGTTACATTTATGTAAAAGACTATGTTGTACTCTGATGTTTTAATTCGGTTGTAAACTTATGTATCATGTGATGGGTTGTTGCTGAATTTGTAAGATCCTTGGGGTATGTTCTGTTTAAAATGTTAGAAATCCTTCGAGATTTCTAGACTACCGGGTTTATATTGGCTCAAGTGTGACTTGATTGCTACTAAATTGGCGATCGTCGTACTTGTGCTCGTATAAATTGGTCGGTTCTGTGACAGCTGGTACCAGAGCATAATTCAGCATACACCCTCACTTGACTATTTGAAAACAAAAATGGTTTTGGAGTTTTGAAAATTATTTGACAATTATTAGTTGGGTGTAGGTGATTTAAACCGAGTGTTTGCAAAAATTATGAGTACCATTGACCAAGTCCTATAGCCCTATATATGTATATGTGGTAATTAGGTGGCTTATGTAAGTACTAACTGGGGAATTGCATCATGTTTCCAGTTGCGGTTCATTTGGATTTATTGCGCGGATATATGTGACATTGCGGCTTCTTATTGCTTCTTGGGCTGATGATTTATACCGGCCACTTCGCATGAGGTAAGGTGAGATGTGAGTGTACGATCGAAAAACCGTCGATCTATGGGGATTGTTTATGATTACGGAAGTGAGTACATATGATTTATATGTGTACTTATGGAAGTATTGGGGAGTAATTACTTTCGGGGTCGCAAGTGCTCACGGGAGCATTTTTCGGCAAAAAGTGCTTCTTATTGCCATGCATACATTGGGGAATGGGCTGAAATGAATCTTCTGCAGGTACACTAACCACGCAAAACGTGTAGTACGACCAGTTACGTATATGAGAGCACGTGGTATGCCACCGACTATAACGTTAGTTAATTAAATGATAATGTGTGAGGTCGTTGGCACATGCATGCATCATGATCATGAAATTAATTTAAAATTTCTGTATTGTTCCCTTCCCTGTAATAAATTGGTGCTATCCTATCCTATTTTAATGCTGCAAGATATTGCATTGTACCAGATGGCAGCTGAAGGTGCGCCGCAGAGTGGTCAGTTTCTGGAGCAGTTTGGCACACCCACTGTGCTGTGGAGGTTGTTGGAGTCAGTGGGGTATCCAGAGCCGCCACTGTATTTCTGGAAGCCAGCAGAGACCATGGTGCAGCCTTGGTTTGATGTTTGGGTGGCAATTCCTGCTCTTGAAGGGGATTGGTCTTTGCCCGAGCTCAAAGTCGAGGTAGACATGAAGACGCCATGGGGTGGTGCTCAATTTGCATCCTTCGAGATGTTGATGGAGATTTGCACCAGGTTCAACAAGAGGGCTGATTTGGGGCTAGCCAATGTATTCCCAAGGGCAGATGCTTCACAGGATGAGTGGGCTCAGTCTAGCCAAGCTCCTTTGGTGCGAGGCAGAGATGAGCGTGCTCATAGCACTAGGGCTCCTATGAGTGCTATATTTGCTATCCTGAAGATGCACTTTGCCACTAGGGATGGTTGGATGCAGTGTATTAATGCCCTGCATGATGCTGTTGAGAAGAGGCTGGAAGCGGAAGAGTTTGCACGCATTGCTCGTCGCAGTGTAGACGATCAGATGGTAGCTCTTACCGCCTGTCGCAATGAGTTGCTACGATGCACTGGCGCTTTGTTGGCAGCTGATCGCCATGTTACTGAGCTTGAGAGGCAGAATGCGGACCTTCGTCATCAGCTTGGTAATCGCAATATGAACCTAACACGTCAGCGAGATGACTTTTTGCGCGAGTTGCGTGCGAGTCAGCAGCAGGTCTGGGAGCTGCAGCAGGATGTTCATCGTCTGAACAGCCGTGTTGATCCGTTTCACCATCCAGGTGCAGCAGAGATCGGTCCTGAGATCTTCGTAGCTGCTGATGATGGTGAGGCAAGTTCGGAAGAAGAAGAAGAAGACCCTGAGGAGATAGTGCCTATCGACAAGAGTGATGACTTTGGTGGGAACGTGTCCGGTATGGACAGTGACCACGATGAGTAGCTCTTTCTAGTGCACTTGCCATGTTGGCACTCTTTTGTAATGAAATACTTGGATGTACCCTAAATGGTTGGGTTAGACTTGTAATGTTTAAAACCTTGTATGTTCAAGGCTTGAACCATCAGACTTTTAATTAAGTAATGATCATCGTGTGGTTCGCGAAGAATTTTTCTTTGTTGCGCCTTATTATTGTGTGGTTGTGAAATGGTTATTGAATTATTGTGCCATTTGTATGTTATCAAAAATAATCATTGATATCCTCTGAGCATGATTTTTCGGTCATTTGCATGACTAACACTCAACAATGGTTGTTGTGTTTACTGCAGATGGCGCCTCAAACCCGCCGTCATGGGTCGGGTAGTGGTGGTGGAAATGAGCGCGAGGATGAGGAGTTACCGCCGCCTCCACCACGCACCAAAGAGCAAATGTTTTCTCAGTTCCTGGATACTCAGCAGGCTATTCTGCAGCAGATGGTTGCCAACAACAACAACAATAATAACAATCGCAACTGAGGTGGGCGTCGTGGAAATGATGAAGGCCAGTACAATGATTACAAGGACTTCTTGGACACCAAGCCACCAGTGTTCAAGCAGGCTGTTGAACCATTGGAGGCAGATGAGTGGTTGAACATAATCGAACAGTCGTTCTCAGTGCTGAGGTTGACCGAGACCATGAAGGCTAGTTTTGCTGCTCTCTTGCTGCAAGGGCCCGCAGGGATATGGTGGGCAAATCGCAAGACCGCCTATCTGTGGTTGCTGATATCACCTGGGAGCAGTTTACTAAGGATTTCAGGGGCCATTTTATTCCAGCTGGGTTGATCAAGATGAAGGTTAATGAGTTCATGCAGCTTACCCAGGGTACCAAGACCCTTACTCAGTACCATCATGCTTTCAACAATCTGTCAAGGTATGTTTCTTGGATGGTGGACACCGATGAAAAGAAGATTGAAACTTTCAAGAGAGGCCTTATCACCAAGCTCATAAAGACTTTGGCTAACAACACTCGTACAACTTTCAACGAGTTTCTCAGTGATGCTTTCATTCAAAAGAAACAGAACAATCTGCACACTGTTTTCAAGGGAGGCAAGAGGCCTTTGAAAGGAGGCTCTTCTCAGCCAAGGGCTCCAGCAGCAGGTCGTGCTGTGGTAAATCGCCCTGCTTATCGTCCGGCTGTTCCTAGAGCAAAGTTCAGACCTCCTCCAAAGAAGCAGCTAGCACCACAATGCTATAAGAGGAGTTTCACTGTACCTTTGAACAAGAATAATGCTCCTCCAGGCAATGCCGCACAAGCAAAAACCACCCAAGGTTTGGGGCCGTGTTTTAATTGTGGTCAACAGGGGCATCTCGCTCGCTATTGTCCTCAACCAAGGCAGGGCCGTGTGCACCACACTGTAGCTAAAGAAATTCCTGAAGGTGAACCAGTCACTGCGGGTATGTTTTCTGTAAATCAACATCCTGCTATTGTATTGTTCGACTCAGGATCATCACATTCTTTTGTGAGTCAAGCATTTGCACAAAAGCATGCATTTCTAATTGTTGAATTGAACTGTAGTTTCCGGATAACTTCAGCTGGGGGCTGAAATTTGTACTCGTCAGTGTGTCGAAAGTGTGGCCATTGAGATTGGTGGCAGGGTATTTGTCAGCAGTCTCATTGTGTTACCAGGGTTAGGGCTGGATGTTATTCTGGGGGTGTGTTGGATGAAACAGTGGGATGTGGTTATAAATATTCCCAACCGGATGTTGACAATAAGGGAACCACAGGGTGAAGGAACCTTTCAGGTTTATTTGCCCCGTAGGGGAGATCTTTTTAGTCTTTGCTGTGCGGCGGATGCTGCAACCCTTCATGATATCCCTGTAGTGTGTGAATTTCCTGATGTCTTTCCGGACGATCTTCCTGAACTTCCTCCTGACCGGGATGTGGAGTTTGCGATAGAACTTATTCTCAGAACAGCACCTATCTCTCGGAGGCCATACAGAATGCCACCACATGAGTTAGCTGAGCTTAAGAAACAACTCCAGGAGTTATTAGACAAGGGGTTCATTCGCCCTAGTTCTTCTCCGTGGGGCTGTCCTGCTATCTTTGTGAAGAAGAAAGATGAAACTTTGCGTATGTGTGTGGACTACAGGCCACTTAATGCTGTGACGATTAAGAACAAGTATCCTTTACCTCGTATTGATATCTTGTTTGATCAATTGTCCAAGGCTAAGGTTTTCTCCAAGATTGATCTGAGATCTGGGTATCATCAAATTAAGATTAGGCCACAAGATATTCCCAAGACGGCTTTCTCCACTCGGTATGGACTGTACGAGTATTTGGTTATGTCTTTTGGGTTAACCAATGCTCCAGCACATTTCATGTACTTAATGAATTTAGTTTTCTAGCCAGAGTTGGATAAGTTTGTGGTAGTCTTTATTGATGACATTCTGATTTATTCTGAAAACATGGAGGATCATGCTGAACATTTGAGGATAGTTTTGACTAGACTCAGAGAGCATAAACTATATGCTAAGTTTAGCAAGTGTGAGTTTTGGCTAACCAAAGTACCTTTTCTGGGCCATATCTTGTCTGCTGAGGGTATTTCTGTGGATCCCTCAAAGGTGCAGCAGGTGTTGGATTGGAAATCGCCCACCAATGTGTCAGCGGTTCGTAGTTTCTTGGGGTTAGCTGGGTATTATCGTCGATTAAGAACATGTAGATCATTCAGAAATGCCACGCATCACCATATGGAGGTCATTATGGGGCATTCCGCACTCATGCTAAAATCTGACAGAGTGGGTTCTTTTAGCCAACTATGTATGAAGACACCAAAGATTTTGTCCGGAGATGTGGATCATGTCAGAGGCACGGAAATATCAATGCAAGAGATGCTATGCCACTCATCAACAATCTCCAGATCGAGCTCTTTGATGTCTGGGGGATTGATTACATGGGACCATTTGTGAAATCAAGAAATTGTGAATACATTCTGGTGGCAGTTGACTATGTATCCAAGTGGGTAGAAGCTATGCCATGCATGAATGCTGATTCCAAACATTCAAAGAAGATGTTCGAAGAGATTATATTTCCATGGTTTGGAACACTAAGGATGGTCATTAGTGACGGAGGGACACACTTCACTGATAAAAAGTTTCATCGATACTTGCAAGCTCATGGCATCCGTCACAATGTAGCTACTCCATACCATCCTCAGACAAGTGGCCAAGCAGAAAGATCAAACAAATAAATCAAGAATATTCTACAGAAAACAGTAAATGAAATGGGTACTGCATGGAAGGACCGATTACCCGAAGCACTTTGGGTATATCGGACCGCATACAAGACACATTTGGGTATGTCACCTTACCAGCTAGTATATGGTAAGACCTGTCATTTACTAGTTGAGTTAGAGCATAAAGCTCACTGGGCTATTAAGAGATGGAACATGAACTTTGAAGCCGCTGGAGAAAAGAAAAAAAAAATGCAATTATCAGAATTAGAAGAATAGAGAGAAAAGGCTTATCACAATTCAAAGATCTATGAAGAAAGAACAAAAAGATGGCATGACAAGAGAATCAAGAAGAAGGAGTTTGCACCAGGAGATAAGGTATTACTTTTTAATTCCAGGTTTAAATTATTCGGGCTTGGAAAACTATGAAGCAAATGGGAAGGACCATTTACGGTTGTGAATGCATCACCACATGGAGCGGTAACTCTACAATCATACGAAGGTACGTTATTCAAGGTAAATGGTCACCGACTTAAATTATTTTTAGAACCATTTAATTTAGAAGTTGTTGACGGGCTGGACTTTGTCCAATTACTCACTTTTAGTCCCGTCATTATCCGTTATGAAAAATTATCGCGCATCACAACTATTAGGAAGTAGGAAGAGTCTAGAGGCTTAACGAGCTCAGCCACCCAGGAAAGACACATGGTGGGGCCGACCGGCACCCTAGTGGGGCCGGGCGGCGCCCCCCTGTCCCCTCTCGTCCCGACTCAAGTTTCCTTTTTCTTTCCCTATCTTTCCTAAGCACAATCCCATAGATTCCTGATGCGTACGGACAATCTTTCATACGAATCCTGTAGAACCTAGATTTGATCTTATCCCGTCTCCTAAAAACCCATATAAATACGCACCTATACCACCCTCGAATGCCATCCCATCATCATTGCCTTATTCTCCTCCAAAGAAACTCTCTAGTTTAGATCTAGTAGCAATGGCTAGCAAAGCGGTCGTCGGCGCTGACTCCGGCAAGCTCCAAGGCGACGACTCGAAGGCCATCGTCCTCGCGCAGCCGAAGCCCCTTGCCATTATACCGCCGAAGCACCTCTCCGTCGTGCCACCGAAGCATCTTGCTACGGTGCCCTAGCAGTTCGAGCAAGTCTACTGCACGCATGCTCAGCCTGCTCTGCCATCGCCACCTGAGAGACTGTTGCTAGAAGATGGTATCAGGGGGGAAGTAGATCGCTATTCCCCGAGGCACCCCACTTCTTGCACCTAGAGACAATGAGCGACTCCTGTCGGTCAAGACCGACAAGAACGGGACCCTGGTATGTGCGAAGTACACCACTGCTCGCCCTGCCATCCAAGAAGTTCGTGCACGTCCATGCCAAGTCCGCTACACCGAGTTCATACCACCTCCGCCCAAGAGACAGTGGGCTACATCTACATCAGCACTAGAGAAAGTCCTTAGACAGCCCCCGCTCTCTCTACGCATCCTTAATGAGAAGATGGAAGCTCTCTCTAACACCGTTAGGGGTATAGAGAGGAATGAAGACTTAAGGAGCAAGATTATGAGTGACATGACTAAGCAGATAGAAGTCAATGTCAAGTTGATTCGCAGTCTCAAGCACGAAAAAGATCAGCTAAAAGAAGAGATTGGTGAGCTGAAGAAAGAAATTAGGAAGCTCGCAAAGAAAGGGCAGTCTTAAGTTGCCCTCGTTATCTATGTAATAAGGCACAAGTGTGTTAGGTTTGATTATATTATTGAGTGTGCTAGGTTTGATTTATAATATTAATTGTGTCAGGTAAGCCCATTGAGCTAGTGCAGTCGTTAGCTCAGTCAGTTATCAGAGTTATCTAGTATTATTAATGAATAAAGTGCCTTATTCTTTTTTATCAATATTAATGTTTTAGTTTACTGTACTCTCTATATTTTTGGTACGCATGTTGTCTCCACATGTTGCGCAGAAAAGTATGCAGGAAAATAAGTGTGGGGGGAGGCACATCGCGACTATGGAAATCAATTCGCTCGGGAAAATCACGTAATTTGGAAGATAATCAAACCAGGACTTCGAGCACCAAAGTGGATCCCGTGGGACCACAGGGGCACTCCGCCCAGCGCCCTACCTAGGCCGGCCGGCTCCCCCCTCTACACCCTCTGCATCTCCTTTTCGGTCATGGTCAGGTTTGATCCCCATACAATATAATTGCATATGTTTCGATTTCCATTTCAATCCAAATTAAAATTCATATGCTAAAATTACTTTTAAAAGAGAAGAAGAAGATTGTTTAATTCAAAGATTAAGAATAAATTATATAATACTTTTCTAGGAATCATGTTACTAAAGGAAACTATTTATAGGGACCCCATGATTGCTTAAGTCGTTGTGAAACATGATATAGTTGAATAATGAGAACTCAATCCTGATGTTTTGTCTTTGGAGATTTTATTTCGAAAACTTAAATGATTAGTTATACCTCTCCTTTGTGGTAAAAATATTGTCCTACCAGAGCCATATATAGCTTAGAAGCCTGCTACATATAATATTTGTCTTTGTATTGAGTTTGGTCAACCTTTGTAACCCTTTGAAGAAATTTGTCATATTTTCGAATCAAGTGCCAACTCCACATAAGCATTACTCCAATCCGAAGTAATAGTGAGTCATTCTATTGAAAATTTTTCTCTCCTACACTGGGAGAAAACACCAAAAATAATTATTGAAACGACCTCGATTTCCGCGAAGGGAAATCCACAGGCTCGAATTGTAATTCAACAGATTGCTTGGGACAATCCATGAAATTACCCATATCTCAGTTGACACCAGGATCCATACAACGGTATTTAAGTCTTACATAAACACTTATTACATCGCCACACTGGCGGAATCAACATTCAGAGAAGCTTTAGAAGATGCGGAAACGTTTCATCCTTCACGGCCAACTTGAGTGTAGCACGTGACCCTATTCCTCGCCATCATCTTCCTCGAAGTCGTACTCATTCTCGTCACCTGACAGCAAATTTATCAGTACGATTTGTACTGGCCACGGAGCCCACCTATGCAGCATTTGCTTTGTGGAAAGTGGAAGTAAGGCTATACAAGCAGACCTATGCAGCTGTAAACAATGTTTGATTAGTCAAGTTTTATCTCTAGTTAACACCATCATCCCTTTTCCCATCACCACATCTCACTTACCCACACCTCACTCTCATTCGACAGGCCCAACTCCCTCTTGGGCCTATCTCAGCGGCACACTATCACAACGGGTAGACTGTCGGAAAAATGTCATCCAGGGGGGAGAAGAGAACACTCACTACACTAGTAGAAGCTTCACAGGAAAGGTCCATAGCCAACAGGTTGGCATATGTATCGATCGATCAACCGTACACTCTGCAGAGGTTTCACTACCCACAAGATTAGCCATCATAGGTGTTGCGCAAACACCTGGGCAGAATTCCGGGTGCTTGCTTGCCTAGGTCGATGCCACCCTACCACTCAGCCCTGGGATATTCCGGATCCTACACCGTTATGCTGAGACTGGGAGACACAGTACCGGGCCCATCCAGTGGTACTGCGCATCTAGAACAGAACGGGAACCCATCGACCGTCTCCGCCCACCCTTATCACCTCTCAACCTAGCAGTAGTGGCACCGTCCTACCAAGTAGTCCAGCCGTCTCCCGCCCATCAGAAGCGAGTGAGTAGAAAAGGATTCCCATGAACCTGAAACTAGTCCGTCCTAGGTTTGACCAAGCAGGCATCTTCACTTAGGGGATACTCTCCCTGTGCCATCACAGCACCTCTGTCCACGGGCTTCAAACCACCAAGGCTATCCCACCCGGAACCTCCTCAACAACTTTACCCGCCACAGGTATCTCGCTTGGGGATGCCCAGGTTGCACCCCCGGCACGACTTGCCCCATGGGCTTGTCTCACATCCCACTTGGTCGACATCAACCCTTACCACGCACCCAAGACGCACGCAGCACTCTCTCCCAGTGGTTATAATCAGTTATACACCGTCCCAATTCCACCACATAGCATATAGCAAGTAGAAAGTAGTGGAAGAGTAACAGTAAATTAAGCAGCAGCTAACCTAGCAGCGGATAGCAGGGTAAAGTTTTATCAAGGCAGGGAATTCAAATATACTACCATGCAACCAATCCATACATAATCATAAAGCAACAGCAACAATGTCATTTGCAATGCGTAAATAGGATCTAAAGATTTGGTGGGACGTGGCACCTTCGTAGTCATCTCCTAGCTCCTGAAAGTACTCGTGGTCATCGTCCTTAGTCAGATCCTCCTCCGGCTCTGAAATCGAACACGAAATAGTCGCGTTAGCGACTCCTATAGAGTATTTCAGAAAAATCCAATAAAATAAAGAGCCAAATGCACACAAACATAGTCTTAGATTGTAGATCTCATTTTTCTGAGAATTTTGATATATGGTGCGTAATTTTTGGACATCGTATGAATAAGTTATGAATTTTCGAAGATTATCCTATTTTCTGAAAATGGAAAATGGTCGATTAATCAGGGGCAGCTCGGGATTGGTCCACGTGGCGTGCGGGTCCAGTAGTGCGGCATGTGGCGCCTCATCAGAACACAGACCCGATGGTCGCCCACCATGTGTTCGATGCTGGTTCCCAGAGAGTCGCCGGCGTCGGCGTAGCTCGGCGGGGCTCGGCGGAGCTCGGCGTTGGTCGGGGGAGCTAGACGGTGGTCGGGGGTGGTTCTCAGAGGTCGGGGGTGGTTCTCGGAGGTCGGGGGTGGTTCTCAGTGGTTGGTGGGCGTCGGCGTAGCTCGGCGAATCAGAGATTCGGGGCGCCGAGGGTGCCGCTCTCCCGAGCTCTCCCGGGGAGGCTCGGGCGAATCGGACATTTGGGCGCCGAGGGTGCCGCTCTCCCGAGCTCTCCCGGGGAGGCTCGGGCGAATCGGACATTTGGGCTAGCAGGGTTCCAGGGCGTCTGTTCAAGGTGGTGGTGTCTCTCCGGTGCGGCGGATGATGACAGGGCGGCGATGACTATATTTCGGCAAGACAGGGCTCGGCTTTCCCCAATTGGCGTGCTCAGACAGTCGTCTGACCATATGGTGGCGGGTTAGAGTCGTGGTATGGCCTCCTTCTCTCCCACGGCATACGGCGGTTCTCCGACGAGGTGGAGGTGCACGTAGCCAAGGCGACAGACATGATTCGGGGCTCGGCTATCTACGCGGCGGTGCTGAGGCAGACTTGGCGAACCTCGTCAGCCTTTCTCCGCAGCGCGAGGCGATCGGGGGTACTCGGAACGGATTTTAGGCGAGGCGGAACGTGTCGGCGGCGATCACGTTTCCCCGAGAACGCACCTCTCGGTGTTCCGGGCTATGGAGGTTCGATCTTCCGCAACTAAGCTTGTCCGAGGTGGTCGGTGAGTTGGTGGTCACGCTAGCGGGTCGCGTCGGCGGTTTCACGGCTTGTGCGCGGGAACGCCGCCGAGGTGGCGGTGCTCCGAGCACGTGTGACGGCGATGCCCGTCGGAAGTGGCCTGACATCCATAGCCGATGTCCAGTGGTTTGATGGCCGGTCTTGTGCGCGTGTTGTGCGAAGTGTTTAGGGGCCGGAAACAGCCCGCGGCCTACACGCTCGTGATGCCGAGCGCCATGACCGGTAGCACGGCGAGATCGTATGAGGTGCATGGAGCAGGTGATCTTCCTGAGCCGGTAAAGGCTCGTGCCTGCGCATCCCGTGGGTGGAACGCCATGGCAAAAGCAGGGCGAGGTTCGGATATGGCGTGCGGTGGCTCACCGTGGTGTCGGTGAAGCTAGGATGGCGGTGCAGTGGCGAGTCGGAGCCGTGCAGAGCGTACGCAGTGCCGTGCCGAACCGCGATGGGGCTCCGGCTTCTCCTCCGTGTCCGGATCGGCGTGCTCCGCGGCGGCGGGGCTCCGGCAGCTTCTCCTCCTCTGCTCTGCCCTTCTCCTACGCTCTCTCTCTCTCGGTGTGGTGCAGTGTGCCGGTCTGTGCCGCGGTGGCGGCGAGGGGAGATGAGGGTAGGGCTTCGGGGTGAGCTCCTTTTTATAGGCGAGCTTGGCCAGCTCCAATGGCGAACGGTGATCACGCTCGACCGATCGAAGGGCCGTGGCTCGAGTGGATCTAGGGCTCCGGATGGGCGCGGGTTCGCTTGGCGGCCAAGAAAGGAGGGGACAGGAGGGGGACAACTCTGCGGGGCGTGGTGCTGTCGGCCGTGGGTCCGGGGTCACGCCATTCGCGTGACACCCCCGGCAGGCGCGTCGCCTTCGTGAGGAAGAGAAACAGTGGAAGGGGAAGGCGGCTGACGTGCGGGGCCGGGCGGTCAGCGGCTGCGGGGGAGTGGGTGCGGATGAAACGGTCGCGCGCGCGTGCGGTCGGCATCGCGCGTGCGCGCGGTGTTGGGCCGATTTCTGCTCTTCCTTTTTCTCTCTTCTTCTTTTTCTTTTTCTTTTTCTATTTTCACTTAAGGGTATAAATACATATATTACCCATTTTAAATATTGAGTAAACACAAACATAAATTGCAATAAATCCCAAATGTGATGCATAAGTTATTATTCTATGTGAATGGAATTAAAATGCAAGCTATGCTCCTTTATTTACCAAATTCATAATGAAACCTATATGCTTGCACAAGAAAAATGGGTTTTCATAATAAATAAATGAAAAATTTTAATTGGTTGGGATTTTTAGGTTGTGTGGGTTTTTAGGGTTGTTACAGTCCTCCCCCCTCATTAGGATCTCGACCTCGAGATTCAGAGATAACGTACCCATCGAAGAGGTAAGGAAACATAATCCGCAAGTCCGATTCTTTCTCCCACGTAGCTTCTCTTTCAGTGTGATTGCTCCACTGTACCTTGCACATCGGAATAGTCTTGTTCCGCGTCTCCTTGGTATCCCGTGCCAAGATCTTGATCGGATGTTCCTTGTATTCAAGTGTGTCTTGCAGGTCTAATGCATCCGTAGGAACTTGCTCCTCGGGAAGCTTCAGACACTTTCTTATTTGCGAGACATGGAACACGGGGTGTACTCCAGATAATTCCTCCGGTAGTTCCAGCTTGTAAGCAAGCTTTCCAACCCTTTTACAGATCTTGTATGGCCCAACATATCTTGGTGCCAATTTCTCTTTTACGTGGAATCTGACAGTGCCACGAAGTGGAGATACCTTGAGGTAGACATAATCCCCAACCTTGAACTCAAGCTCTCTACGTCTTCTATCCGCATAGCTCTTTTGCCTACTTTGTGCAATCCTCAAATTCTCTCTTACTTGGGCAACACCTTCTTCTGCTTCCACAATCTTAGCAGGACCGAAGAATGTCCTTTCACCTGGTTCTGACCACATTAGCGGGGTTCTGCACGGTCTTCCATACAACGCTTCAAATGGAGACATCTTAATGCTTGTCTGATAACTGTTGTTGTATGAGAACTCGGCGTGGGGTAGACAGCTCTCCCATCCTTCCTTGTACCTCAATACGCAAGCACGTAACATGTCCTCGAGAATCTGGTTCACTCTTTCTGTTTGCCCATCCGTTTGCGGGTGGTATGCGGTGCTATAGTCGAGCTTGGTCCCGATGGACTTGTGCAAGGATTTCCAGAACTGTGAGCCTCGGTCAGATATAATACTCAGAGGCGCCCCATGTAACTTCAAAATGTTTGATACGTACAGATCTGCTAGCTTTTCAACTCTATACTTCCTTTTGACCGGTATAAAATGTGCGACTTTGGTCAGACGGTCCACTATTACCCATATAGAATCATATCCATGCTCGGATCGGGGCAGCCCTAATATGAAGTCCATGGATATGCATTCCCACTTCCATTTTGGTATCTCAACTGGTTGTAGCAACCCTGCTGGTCTCTGATGCTCGGCCTTGATTCTATTGCATGTATCACATCGGGCTACATGCCCTGCAATGTCTGTCTTCATATTCTCCCACCAGAAGTGCTTCCTTAAATCATGGTACATCTTGGCTGACCCTGGGTGAATGCAGTATTTGGAGTCATGCCCTTCCGACAGGATCTCTTCTCGTATCGCTGAATCCGTCGGTACACAGATTCTATCTTTGTACCATACAGTTCCCTGCTCATCTTCTCGGTATTCGGGGCCTCTTCCCAGCTTCATCAAACCACGGATATAGTCTATCTCAGGACAGTTCCTTTGTGCTTCACGGATCCGTGAGGTGAGATTGTACTCAACGCGAAGCTCATTTAGCATGCCATAGGAGACTACCTCGAGCTGGAATGCATCGAACTCTCTCCTGAGCTCAGGTGGCATAGAGTTGGTGATGAGGGTATGGCAGTAGCTTTTGCGGCTAAGTGCATCAGCGACAACATTAGCCTTTTCTGGGTGGTAATGGATCTCAAGATCATAGTCCTTGATGAGTTCTAGCCATCTGCGCTGCCTCATATTCAGATCTTCTTGTGTGAAGAAGTACTTCAGGCTCTTGTGGTCAGTGTAGATGTCACACTTGTTGCTTATTAGATAGTGTCTCCAGATCTTGAGTGCATGTACCACGGCTGCAAGTTCTAGGTCATGAGTCGGGTATCGCTGCTCATGTTCTTTCAACTGTCTTGAGGCATAAGCTATCACCCTTCCTTCTTGCATTAGTACACAGCCCAAATCTTGCCGAGCGGCATCACAATATACAACAAAATCTTTGTGAATATCGGGCAGGGCTAGTACAGGTGTAGTAGTGAGCTTCTCCTTTAAGGTCTGAAAACTCTTCTCACATTCAGGAGTCCATATAAACTTGTTCTCTTTCTTCAGCAAGTTGGTCATGGGTCTTGCAATCTTGGAGAGGTTCTCAATAAATCTGCGATAGTATCCTGCGAGTCCCAAAAAGCTTCTGATTTCTGATACATTACGGGGTTGTTCCCATTCTTTCACAGCTTTAATCTTGGCTGGGTCTACCGCGACTCCTTCTCCTGACAGTACGTGACCAAGGAAAGCAACTTCCTCAAGCCAAAATTCGCACTTGGAGAATTTGGCGTATAGCTGGTTGCGAGACAACCTCTCCAAAACGGTCCTCAGATGATGTTCATGTTCCGCTTTTATGGCTGAGTAAACCAATATATCATCAATAAACACCACTACAAACTTGTCTAGCTCATTCATGAAGATCTTATTCATCATGTTCATGAAGTATGCTGGAGCATTAGTGAGTCCAAATGAGACTACTGTGCACTCATACTGTCCATATCTAGTGACAAATGCAGTCTTCGGGATATCCTCTTCCCTGATCTTCATCTGATGGTACCCTGATCGAAGATCAATCTTTGAGAAGTACTTGGCCTTACTCAGTTGATCTAACAGATCATCGATGCGGGGCAGTGGGTACTTGTTCTTGACTGTGACTGCATTCAGATTCCGGTAGTCAATGCACATCCTCATCGTGCCATCCTTCTTCTTGACAAACAAAACAGGAGATCCCCAGGGCGAGGCGCTAGGCCTAATGAAGCCTTTCTCCAGTAATTCTCCCAGCTGCTTCTTGAGTTCCTTCGACTCATCAGCCGATATTCTGTAGGGTCTTTTGGCAATCGGTGCAGTTCCTGGCATCAGCTCTATAACAAACTCCACATCTCTATCTGGTGGCATTCCTGGCAACTCCTCTGGAAATACGTCATTGAATTCACAGACTACTGGCACATCTCTGAATGTCAGCTCCATTTTATCTGCCTTAGTCTCCAGAGCACATAGGAGGGCTTGGATTCTCCTGGTTTGGGGTATACATCGGACGGCTGTTCCCCAAGGGTGGGTTACCTGAACATATCTAGGTGAACAAGATATCACTCCTCGGTGTTTGGTTAGCCAGTCCATGCCTAAGATGACATCTAAGCTATTGGAGGGTAGTAGGGTTAGGTCAGCTCGAAAGTCAAGTCCCTCGATTGTGATTATCACTCCCCTATATATGTGAACGCTTCTGAAGGATCCTAAGGGCGAGCTAGTTAGGATGGGGTTTGCTCTCGGGGTTACAGGTATGTTATGCTTACGTGCATATGCAGATGAAATGTATGAACATGTAGCTCCCGAATCGAACAGAACTGTAGCCATGTTACTCTGAACTAGGAATGTACCGTACACAGCATCAGGTGCAGCTTTAGCTTCCTCAGCGGTCATGTGGTTCAGTCTTCCTGGGTAGCAGATCCTTGGTTCGGTGTACCCTGTGCAGCTGCTGGTGCACGGTTGAGGTCGGGGCACACAGCCACACGGTGTCCAGGCTTTCCGCATCCGAAGCAAGTGAAGGGCGCACTGCCTGCTGTGGCTGTGGCTGGAGCCTTCCAATTGCTTATCCTTGGCGTGTTGGTAGTGGGGGCGGGTGTGTTCTGCACAACTCGAGTCGGCGCAGGGTAGGTCTGAGCGGGGTGGTGATAGTTGCTGCTGTTGGTACCACCACGGCTCGTTCCCGAAGAAAGTCCCTGGCGAGTTTGGAAAGGCAGGGGTGCACCTGTTCGCTGTCTCTGGGGTGGAGCAGTGTGAGCGGGTCCCTCAGAGCGACGCTTCTTTCCCTTGTTCTAGGCCTCGAATTCCAGGCGTGCTTCCATGCGATCCTTCTCGATCTCAATGCAGCGGTCAATCAGCTCACGCAGAGTGTAGCTCTTGTTCCCTGACAGAGCCAACCTGATCTTGGTCTGAAGTCCCTTCCTATAGTAGTACATCTTTTCCTTCTCGGAACTCACGCAAGACGCAGGTGCGTAGCGGAGCAAACAGTTGAAGCGGGTGGTGTACTCGTGGATCCGGTCAGCTCCCTGGGAGATGTTGCGAAACTCATTCTCCTTGGCCTCCATGACTCCCTCAGGAATGTGGTGGTCACGGAAAGCCTCGGTGAACTCATCCCAGTCAATGCGGGCTGGGTCCTCGTGAGCGCTGGTGTAGTTGTCCCACCAGGCTCGTGCAGCACCAGTCAGCTGGTGGCTAGCAATCCCAACACACTCCTCGTCGGAGCAAGTGGTCAGGTCCAGCTTCTTCTCCATCTCTTTAAGCCAATCGTCGGCAGCGAGGGGATCGCTGTCGGTCCCGTCGAAGGTAGGTGGCCTCAGCTTCAGGAAACCCTCCAATTTCCTTTGGAAGTCATTCTGGGGTGGCCCGTGGTGCCTGTTCATCCCAGTAGCTATGGCATTCAGCAGCTGGGTCTGCTGTGCCATCACTTCCGCCAACGTCGGTGGCGGCGGCGGTGGCGGTGGCGGTGGCACGTTCTCGCCTTGTGGTGGCGGATCGGTCACCGGCGGTGCATCCTCTGCCCGGCGCAATCTTCTTCCAGGTTAACTCCAGCACGTCGGCCAGTTGGGCGTCCACGGTTGCGACCACGCCCACGTCCTGGCGCAGGTGCGGGGGAGGGCTGGCGGTTCTCCAGACGCGCGGAACGTCTCATCGACATCTGAAGTTATTAGGTACGTGCTCAGTGCAGTAATAATCTTGTAGTGGTTTAAGTAGGAGTTAGATGTTTTCAACGATTTAAATGAATTAAAACATTTTTCATGCTATCCTACACTCAACCAAAGAAGCATAGAGAACCATAAGAAGCATAAGATCCAAATGTCACTCATCACATGGTTATTATTACATAAAGGATGTTCCTAGCTGCTAAGAAGATCATGCTATGCGCAGATAGCCAATGACAGGACAACTCATGGTATCACTAGTCTAAGGGCCACGCAGGGTCCCATAAGCTACTGGTGCATAAGGTTGAGTATGGCGTCAGGTATGCGGCTGTCCTCTGCCTCGATCTCGTCGTCGGTCATGGTCAGGCGCTTGACATAGTTGAGAGCTATAGCTAGCTCTAGAGTGGCCTCAATCTCCTGTATCCTTAGAGACAGACACGCTCCCAGGTTGAGCGTAGTGGGTGGTATGCGGAAGTCTCCCTCCCGGGGCTTCACCATCTCCAGTGGGGGAAGCGAATTCTGTACCTTCCGGACCTCAATAGCTCTCCTGGCGGCGGACTGCTTCCAAGCTGTCTCTGTCCTCCGTAGCTTGTCCTTTAAGAACTCCACCATCTTCACGCGATCGATCAGAATCCCTTGGTTGCGGGTGGACTTCTCCACGGCTTTCTCCAACTGCTTCTCCAACTCCCTGATCCTGGAGCACAACGTGCTCATCTCGACTCCTCTGTCTCTGCTCCTCTGCTCCCTCTCAGCAAGCACTCTCTCCTTGTCGTCCAGCCTCCTCTGTAATCCCAATACTCTGCTGTTCAGGTAGTCATTGCGAAGCCCAAAATCTCTGATCTTGTCTCGCAAGTCGGCGATCTCGGCTCGGTGTAACTCATCACGGCGCTGCATCTCCAGCTGCAAGTCAGTGACTGCTCTGCTCAAAGTCTCCAGGGTCTGAGTCCCTTTTTGCAAACTGTCCTCGACCTCTGCCATGCGTGCTCGGTCACGCTGCCTCCTTTGCTCCAATGAGCTGATGAACTCGTCCTGCTCCTGGATGTGGTGTGCCACTGTGCAAAGGCAAGGGTTAGTCTCGGCCTGAACGATCTGGCTGGTGTACAGAATCCTCTGAATGGGGTCAGGGTGCAGCTCCAAGGCCTGAGGTAGCAGACGGAAGTGGGTCCCCTTAAGGTACTCGTATGCTGTGTACACAACTGCGCGTAGTACCTTGCGGGAGACGGACTGTACTCCGTCCTCCACAGTCTCTCCAGCAGTGTAGTCAGTAAAAACCGGCATCCCTGGAAGGGTCAGGCTGACGGGTGTCTCAACTCTGGTAGTGACAGGTCCTTCAAACCTCTCAGCCTCGACAAGCTTCCCTCGACTGAAGTACTGGATCTGGTCAGACGGTGCTCCCAGCTCCTCCAATACCTGGCGTAGCACCATGGCAAATCCACCGTGGTTCCTTCCGTTGATCGGGATCTCAATAGTGCCATCGTGCAGTGGACGAAGTGGTGGTCCAAGGCTGGTCATCTGCGAATTTTTCAAGAAACGGATTAGCAGGTCCTTGTATTAGATAAGCCATTGCATAAAAAGTGAATGCAAGGTCAGTAATATAACCGAAAGAGAGTCTGGCTTCCTATTCTAACGTCCATTTTCTATGGGTCTCGTCCTACAGTCAAGTATGGCTCTGATACCAACTGAAACGACCTCGATTTCCGCGAAGGGAAATCCACAGGCTCGAATTGTAATTCAACAGATTGCTTGGGACAATCCATGAAATTACCCATATCTCAGTTGACACCAGGATCCATACAACGGTATTTAAGTCTTACATAAACACTTATTACATCGCCACACTGGCGGAATCAACATTCAGAGAAGCTTTAGAAGATGCGGAAACGTTTCATCCTTCACGGCCAACTTGAGTGTAGCACGTGACCCTATTCCTCGCCATCATCTTCCTCGAAGTCGTACTCATTCTCGTCACCTGACAGCAAATTTATCAGTACGATTTGTACTGGCCACGGAGCCCACCTATGCAGCATTTGCTTTGTGAAAAGTGGATGCAAGGCTATACAAGCAGACCTATAGGCTGAGGTTTCCTATGCAGCTGTAAACAATGTTTGATTAGTCAAGTTTTATCTCTAGTTAACACCATCATCCCTTTTCCCATCACCACATCTCACTTACCCACACCTCACTCTCATTCGACAGGCCCAACTCCCTCTCGGGCCTATCTCAGCGGCACACTACCACAACGGGTACACTGCCGGAAAAATGTCATCCAGGGGGGAGAAGAGAACACTCACTACACTAGTAGAAGCTTCACAGGAAAGGTCCATAGCCAACAGGTTGGCATATGTATTGATCGATCAACTGTACACTCTGCAGAGGTTTCACTACCCACAAGAATAGCCATCATAGGTGTTGCGCAAACACCTGGGCAGAATTCCGGGTGCTTGCTTGCCTAGGTCGATGCCACCCTACCACTCAGCCCTGGGATATTCCGGATCCTACACCGTTATGCTGAGACTGGGAGACACAGTACCGGGCCCATCCAGTGGTACTGCGCATCTAGAACGGAACGGGAACCCATCGACCGTCTCCGCCCACCCTTATCACCTCTCAACCTAGCAGTAGTGGCACCGTCCTACCAAGTAGTCCAGCCGTCTCCCGCCCATCAGAAGCGAGTGAGTAGAAAAGGATTCCCATGAACCTGAAACTAGTCCGTCCTGGGTTTGACCAAACAGGCATCTTCACTTAGGGGATACTCTCCCCGTGCCATCACAGCACCTCTGTCCACGGGCTTCAAACCACCAAGGCTATCCCACCCGGAACCTCCTCAACAACTTTACCCGCCACAAGTATCTCGCTTGGGGATGCCCAGGTTGCACCCCCGGCACGACTTGCCCCATGGGCTTGTCTCACATCCCACTTGGTCGACATCAACCCTTACCACGCACCCAAGACGCACGCAGCACTCTCTCGCAGTGGTTATAATCAGTTATACACCGTCCCAATTCCACCACCTAGCATATAGCAAGTAGAAAGTAGTGGAAGAGTAACAGTAAATTAAGCAGCAGCTAACCTAGTAGCGGATAGCAGGATAAAGTTTTATCAAGGCAGGGAATTCAAATATACTACCATGCAACCAATCCATACATAATCATAAAGCAACAGCAACAATGTCATTTGCAATGCATAAATAGGATCTAAGGATTTGGTGGGACGTGGCACCTTCGTAGTCGTCTCCTAGCTCCTGAAAGTACTCGTGGTCGTCTTCCTTAGTCAGATCCTCCTCCGGCTCTGAAATCGAACATGAAATAGTCACGTCAGCGACTCCTATAGAGTATTTCAGAAAAATCCAATAAAATAAAGAGCCAAATGCACACAAACATAGTCTTAGATTGTAGATCTCATTTTTCTGAGAATTTTGATATATGGTGCGCAATTTTTGGACATCGTATGAATAAGTTATGAATTTATGAAGATTATCCTATTTTCTGAAAATGGAAAATGGTCGATTAATCAGGGGCTGCTCAGGATTGGTCCACGTGGCGCGTGGGTCCAGTAGTGCGGCATGTGGTGCCTCATCAGAACACAGAACCGATGGTCGCCCACCAGGTGTTCGATGCTGGTTCCCAGAGAGTCGCTGGCGTCGGCGTAGCTCGGCGTAGCTCGGCGGGGCTCGGCGTTGGTCGCGGGAGCTAGACGGTGGTCGGGGGTGGTTCTCAGAGGTCGGGGGTGGTTCTCAGAGGTCGGGGGTGGTTCTCAGTGGTCGGTGGGCATCGACGTAGCTCGGCGAATCGGAGATTCGGGGCGCCGAGGGTGCCGCTCTCCCGAGCTCTCCCGGGGAGGCTCGGGCGAATCGGACATTTGGGCGCCGAGGGTGCCGCTCTCCCGAGCTCTCCCGGGGAGGCTCGGGCGAATCGGACATTTGGGCTAGCAGGGTTCCAGGGCATCTGTTCAAGGCGGCGGTGTCTCTCCGGTGCGGCGGACGATGACAGGGCGGCGATGACCATATTTCGGCAAGACAGGGCTCGGCTTTCCCCAATTGGCGTGCTCAGACAGTTGTCCGACCAGATGGTGGCGGGTTAGAGTCGTGGTATGGCCTCCTTCTCTCCCACGGCATACGGCGGTTCTCCGATGAGGTGGAGGCGCACGTAGCCAAGGCGACAAACATGATTCGGGGCTCGGCTATCTACGCGGCGGTGCCGAGGTAGACTTGGCGAACCTCATCGGCCTTTCTCCGCAGCGCGAGGCGATCGGGGGTACTCGGAACGGATTTTAGGCGAGACGGAACGTGTCGGCGGCGATCACGTTTCCCTGAGAACGCACCTCTCGGTGTTCCGGGCTATGGAGGTTCGATCTTCCGCAACTAAGCTTGTCTGAGGTGGTCGGTGAGTTGGTGGTCACGCTAGCGGGTCGCGTCGGCGGTTTCACGGCTTGTGCGCGGGAACGCCGCCGAGGTGGCGGTGCTCCGAGCACGTGTGACGGCGATGCCCGTCGGAAGTGGCCTGAGGTCCATAGCCGATGTCCAATGGTTTGATGGCCGGTCTTGTGCGCGTGTTGTGCGAAGTGTTCAGGGGCCGGAAACAGCCCGCGGCCTACACGCTCGTGATTCCGAGCGCCATGACCGGTAGCATGGCGAGATCGTATGAGGTGCATGGAGCAGGTGATCTTCCTGAGCCGGTAAAGGCTCATGCCTGCGCATCCCGTGGGTGGAACGCCATGGCAAAAGCAGGGCGAGGTTCGGATATGGCGTGCGGTGGCTCACCGTGGTGTCGGTGAAGCTAGGATGGCGGTGCAGTGGCGAGTCGGAGCCGTGCAGAGCGTACGCAGTGCCGTGCCGAACCGCGACGGGGCTCCGGCTTCTCCTCCGTGTCCGGCCCGGCGTGCTCCGCGGCGGCGGCACTCCGGCAGCTTCTCCTCCTCTGCTCCGTCCTTCTCCTACGCTCTCTCTCTCTCGGTGTGGTGCAGTGTGCCGGTCTGTGCCGCGGTGGCGGCGAGGGGAAATGAGGGTAGGGCTTCAGGGTGAGCTCCTTTTTATAGGCGAGCTTGGCCAGCTCCAATGGCGAACGGTCCTGATCGCGCTCGACCGATCGAAGGGCCGTGGCTTGAGTGGATCTAGGGCTCCGGATGGGCGCGGGTTCGCTTGGCGACCAAGAAAGGAGGGGACAGGAGGGGGACAACTCTGCGGGGCGTGGTGCTGTCGGCCGTGGGTCCGGGGTCACGCCATTCGCGTGACACCCCCGGCAGGCGCGTCGCCTTCGTGAGGAAGAGAAACAGTGGAAGGGGAAGGCGGCTGACATGCGGGGCCGGACGGTCAGTGGCTGCGGGGGAGTGGGTGCGGATGAAACGGTCGCGCGCGCGTGCGCGCAGTGTTGGGCCGATTTCTGCTCTTCCTTTTTCTCTCTTCTTCTTTTTCTTTTTCTTTTTCTATTTTCACTTAAGGGTATAAATACATATATTGCCCATTTTAAATATTGAGTAAACACAAACATAAATTGCAATAAATCCCAAATGTGATGCATAAGTTATTATTCTATGTGAATGGAATTAAAATGCAAGCTATGCTCCTTTATTTACCAAATTCATAATGAAACCTATATGCTTGCACAAGAAAAATGGGTTTTCATAATAAATAAATGAAAAATTTTAATTGGTTGGGATTTTTAGGTTGTGTGGGTTTTTAGGGTTGTTACAATTATATAGCATAGTCACCAAATAATTGCTCCATGTTTTGTTAAAGTCTCTCAACTACTAAATTCAAAAGAGGTATGAGCTATGCAAATTAAGAAGGGAGTATAAAAAATGGACATGTGTCCGAAGAAATTAAAACAATGGGTACTCAGATACTCGCATCTCTTGAAAAAAAAGAGAAGAAAGAGAAAGAGATAGCTCATACTCTCTGATTAAGCTCAGTTATATAAAAGAGAGATTTATTTTCTAAAGAAGCAAGGTAGAATTAGGTTCCACCATATTCCACCACATAAAGCTTGATTCGATTATATGCCTCATTTCTCTGTGGATTCATTGTTTGACTTTACAACAAATACAATGCAAGTATGTTTTCACATTTTACCTACCTGAGATCCACATAAGCTTTTTAAAAGTAGGACAAAGATGGCAATTTCATTAATGCCTTGGTAAGGATACAAAAATACCAGATATATCAGTGATTCGAGAGTACTACAAAAGGATAAGGTAAAGCTAAGTTTATTTGCAAAATTACATACCCTCCAATTGACTCAACTAAAGGAAGAGAGTGATCTGTTTTCAAGCTATTCTGTTCTTCAACTACTCAAAGATTCATGGTAGACACTTTGAATTCTATAGTACATGCATGACTAGACTAGTTTTATATAATGTACTCTCAAGCTATGTTTTAAATGCTCCATTCTCTCTAAGAATCTTAAATCTTAAAACCAACCTTTTTCTCGGGACGAGCAAAAGCCTAAGTGTGGGGGTAATTGTTGACACTTGTTATCACCCAAATTTTATTATCAATTATCCCTGCATTAAACATGAATATCCAGTAGAATAGGGTTATTACTGATAGATTCCATGAGTTTTGGTGAATTGTCTATTTCCTAGGGGATTTTCCAGAAAAGCTTAAAAGAAGGATTAAAGAGTATAATTACCACGAAACTTAACCGCCAAGGAAACATCATCACGAGAATACTAGAAGCATCTGGAACACACCCGAAGCACCGGGGCCCGAAACCCACCAGGGTAGGGCTGGCCGGCGCTAGGGTGGGGCCGGCCGGCGCCCCTAGGGTTTCCTCCGCGCTGCCTTCTAGAGTCTTCTACTACTGCCTATTAGGAGTCATCTGGGCCCTTGGTTAATTTGGTTTGATCTAACGGCGCGCGTGCATCCCACCAGCCTATAAATAGAGGGCCAGACCCCCTGGAGGAGAGCTAGATCAAGAGATGAAGACCCTGAAGCATTAGATGGATATCCACTAGATCTAGGCTAGCAATCAAGAGAGAGATTAGAGAGATAGAGTAGATGAGTAGAGATTCGGAGGAGTCCCGGCCTGTCAGAGCTTCTTCGTAGCTGTGTTCCTCTGGATTCAGCTCCCTCACTCGGAGTTGCGTTCTGAGGTACTTTTGTATTCAACATCCTGATTCAAGTAAGCATTTGTTCTTATTCGTTCTTAAGTTTACAACTCTATTTGAGTGCTTTGATCTTGGTAGCTCCTTGGTTGAGGTAGTAGTTTGTAGTGTAGACGTGGTGTCTGGGCTATAATTACTTGTGAATGTCCTCTGATTGGCCGGATAGTGGTAGATCACGTAGGTGACAGCTGCGTTAAGTCCTCTGTAGTCCACTTCCCGTTGATAGGATCGATATGTGTATAAGTGTCTGGTAGGAGGAAACTCTGATTTCGCCTCTTATTCATGTCATTGCCCGATTAGAACAATATTATTCAAAGTTTGCGGGTTGTCGGATCTAGATAATCATTTGTTATCTCCTCATTCCTGATATTCTCTGGATTGATTGTATTATTGGGTTAAGAGCCAATAGACTTAGTCGGTATCACCTACTGTTTCTTTGGGTTCGATATTAAAACCGGGATTGTCTGGTGAAGTGCTACATCGGTTGTTTTATCTATGCGCTTGCAGATTCCTTTATATTATTAATCTTTAATAGAGTGCAGTTAATTTATACCAACACTACTCTAGTGGATTGTGCATAGCTTGTGGATCCCCATCTTGTGTTGGTTGTGCGGCACCCTTGAGAAGGGTTTGGCGTGTGATGCCAATTAGTGTGTGAACCTCCAAGTGGGTGTATGTTGATGCTCACCAAATGCACATTTTAACCATCAACATTGATAAAATCGAGCAAGAAAATGGCACATAGAAGGTAGAAATTTGGTTTAAACTAATGGAGTTCCACTTGTACTTGAAGAATTTTGGTTCCAGGTGAAATACAGGTGAAAATAAAGCAAACCAAGGCACATTTGAGCAGTACACGTGATAAGAGCCACATTGGGCCCAAGTCATAGGGCGCCCGCCCCCCACTTGGTGCCATCTGCACTCTGCCACGTCATGGATCCGTGCCCCAACTTCCTAAACAGAGTTTGGCATGTTGATTCAACATCAATGGCTCAAGATCACCTCACCTGGATCCGGTAGCCCTATTTGACAGGGTACCCGCCCTGTCAATATGGCTTGCCACGTCCACAATTCGGCGGAGAGGCACCCAAGCACTTGTGGGCATTCATTTAAAGTTGGTTTTCATCCAAGGAAGATCAAAGGTGGTGCCAAGGATTCATGGACCCACTTGTCATCCTCCAAGGGCCACAAACCGTCTCTCCAACCGCCGAAACGTGCTCAACCGACCTTGCAACCGTCATTGAGGAGGATCCTGGAGCGTTGGATGGCGAGGCGGTGGAATCTAGCCAGCCCTGCACTTTCGGGCCACCGACCTCCGGCTACCTCTACAAGTACCCCAAGGATCTCCAAGTGCTATAAATACCCCCTGATTGCTTCAGCTGTAATCAGCTTAGGAAGAATACCTTATGGCAAGGGTGCAGAATTTAAAGTCTACCGACAAGACTTTTTCTTCCACTCTTGTGTATCTCTCCGTCTTAGAGATGAAGATCTTGATGGTTGCACCTCTGGTGATGGTGATGTCACTTTTGTTCTTTGCTTGGCCAGCAGGTTGAAGTAGAGCTTTAATAGTGAAAGCTGGTAGCATCTTGCTCAGTGTTCATGTTCACAGAACTTTCACTTGTAAAATTTTGGGAATTAACAAATTTGCTTGAAGTATTGTCCTGTTTGCAAAACCAAGGTAGAGATCAAGTGCATGGGCTCTGCTTGTGGAAAAACACCAACAGAACCAAATCTATTTCTTTATTTATTCTTCTCTAGCCTTAGGCACATTGAACAAGACAAAGTTGATGTTACATAATTTGTTTTACTCATGACATGAGTGGTAAGATCAGACGATTAAGCATTAATGTTGCATTTAAGTTCGTACGGCAGAAAAGATTTAAATTGCTTAACCAATGGAATGGTTGCCTATCTCTGCATAATATATAAATTTTCACATGAGTATGACTATCATCTTCCAAAGATAGAATGCAATTTTATAGCACATTTGGTTAAGATTGAGATCAAAAGAATGATGCCATGAACAATCTTAAAGGACAAAGTATGTTGAGTTAATTAGGTTAATCAATTAAAGATGTAACTCTAACATATTTGTGTCTTTATTTATCTGCATTCCAAGATCAAGAGGAAAATAGTGACCACTTACCTTAAGATATTACCTTCATTATTAGAGCGTGATGGCACTAATTAATGAAGGATAGATGACTGGTGGTCCTTTCCTTCTCTTGCATCTTGAGTTGTTCATGAGCATCTTGTCTCCTTTGTTGCTTATCCTCTTTGCCATCTTTTGCTTCTTTGATCTTATGACACCTTGTCACGCCATTCATTATTATGCCTGCAACCGATTAGTGGACAACACATACCCGAAGGGATGTACAACTTTGGAACATAGGTTGTTTGTCCAGAATTTTATCATGTTCCATCTACGCTACTAAGAAGATAGGGTTGATATTATGTTAGCATAGATCATGTTCTAGACAGGCATGGCTTGAGTCCAAGTAACTTGCAGCAGAAGATAAAGTGAATGAATCATTAATACTCATAGTTCTTCCATCTATAATGAATGAGCTATGTCTTCCTCTGCAAAGTTATTGAAGTTCAGCATGTGCCCTGTCTCATCTCTGATTTGAATTTATCTCGTGACTTACCCAAATTAAATTGGAAGTTTTTTGCAAGGGTTAGTCCAACAAAATATCCAATGTCTACTACAGCATACGAGCGGCTCAAAAATCAACCTAGACACCACGTCCAATTTGACCTAGGAAGGCATTTTAACTTAAGCACTACGCTTAATTCAAAAAGCCTTTGAAAGTAAAATCATCACACCTCTTGGTTTGGAAATCAAACTAAACACCTTGTCTAATTATGATTCTAGAAAACAGTTTAAACTAAGCACCATGCCTAATTTTAAAAGGTGCATGAAATTTCTCCAAACCTTAAGTATACTATAGCGAACAAAGGTAACATGAAAGTTTATAGAGAGTTATGCGAACAGAGATGAAAGAGCATGATCATTGATTAACAATTTGAACATGGATTGACAAGGTAGAGACAACCAATATTAGCAACATAAGATTTTTTAAATAAGCCCATTCCCCCAAACTTGAATTTTGCAAGGCAAAGTTAAGTTTGGATGGATTAATATTGCATGATGATTGGTTGGACATACCTAATGATGTCATCCTTCTACTTCAAGCCTAGAATGGTTAGTGACAAAAAATACCCGAGGGAATATTTTTATAATTATAATTTTATGCTCAATTCTCAAGGCTATTACATCAAAAGGTACAAGCTCACATTATTTTTTCATGAGTGGTTACTTTAGGACACAAAGTCGTTCTTGGAAGACCTTCTAATTATTACACTTTTAGTTAATAAACTTAGATTAAAAACCTTTGAAAGTAAGATCAAACACTCCTAAACTTGGCACCATGCTTCATTTAAGAGATGTATAAAATTATTCCAGCCATAAACTATAGTAAGTAAAGGTAGCATGAAAGCATTACAAGGATTTATTCAAATAGAGATAAAATAATATGATCATAGTGAGGTATATATATATATATATTTTCTTTTTAATATGCAAATGGTATGTATGTATGCAAGAACTAAACATGCTATGGATTTGATATGAGGGAATATAAACTAAATGGTGTGAATGCATGGATTAAAATAAATATGCAATGAGATGCAAGAATTAAAAGATAACTACTCAAAAGTTTATAGTCCATGAGCAAGACTTTCTCACCTTCTTTATCATACTTACCATGACTTGTGTGTAGCACAGCCTCTATATTCGTCATTTGAGATGTGATTTGAATTATTGTGACGACGACCTTCTTCTCCTATCTACACAAGGTTAGAAAGAAATATATATATGTGTGTGCAAACCTGTGAGATGGTAGGGTTCCATTATTGATGAATCTTGAATGTTCAGGCACCCTAGGCTCTTCAATGTATCTTCTTGTCTTGTGGAAACTTGCTGAAAGGTCAAAACGGCTTCTGCTGTCCTGTCTCATTCCACAACTCAACAGAACAGGGGTAATTCTACTAAATCTAGTAGTACACTAAATTAGCAGACATCAAGATCACTATAAAACTCTTATGCCAATTGCTTCCCCTGCAACGGCGCCAAAAATGCTTGTTGGTATATATTAAGTGCAAATAGAATATGAAAGATTCCGCAAGCGCATAGAATACCATTGTACCATTTTACCGGGAGTATTCCAGGTATCGTTATTTATATTTTGCCACAGGGAAACAATGGTTAAAGAAACTGATAGCTACCATCATGTATCTACTAACTTATAGACCAACTAGACTATAATAAGGGTAAGTGATAAATGATAGGAATTATGCATAGTAATCACTTATAAGATAAATGAGTAGTCTAACTAAGTTGAGAAGACAACGGGAGAGTTCGGTTCCTAAATACTTCTCTATTACTTGGGTTCTAAGATAACTAAAGGATAGTTAAATAGGGAGTCACACAATAGCACTTCGGGACATCAGAACACTAGCCACAGAAAGGGATGAGAAGGGGGCTAGGAAGTTCTGACTACAGTCCTACAATCGTCAACCTACACGAGGTAGAATACGTCGGCCATCAGGGCTGTCACCTCCTGGGGCTACCACAACTATTCGTAAGGTTGAGTGCAATCTTAGGTAACCTCAAGTTTAGACACTACGTCTACACTATTAATTACTACTCTAATCCCATATGAAAACTAGAGCACTCGATGCGAGTGGAGATCCTATGCAAAAGTATAACAACTATACTAACCAATCAAATTCAAGGTATAAAGTAAATAGAGAAGATAAATATATTAAAGCATAAGTCTTACAAAGATGAGATACAAAGATATACCAGACCCCTGAAGACTTCTCCAGAACCGAAGCATGGCTCCGCTCTCCCTAACTCTCAACTAGAACTAATCTACTACATTGGAGAGAGGTTATCCTTCAATGGGTACCTCTCCATCCAATCCCTAACTAGAGAATATGAATTATAATAATGAAAGGGATGGAGCCTAGGGGGTCCCTGGGGCTGTATATATAGGGGCGCCTGGCCTCCCCTCCACCTTGGGCAAACAATATGGTACTAAGCCTTTCCACCATGTGCACATAGGCTTTAATGGGCCAAATTCTGATTTAGGCCCAATTAATCCCGCAGCCTTTAATTAATCCTGCAGCTCAGGTTCTAGAATCTTCCAGTGTTTATAAAATCCATATCTCTTTATTTCGGACTCCAAAAATAGCAAACCATAGGTCCGTTTCGATCGTCTCGACGAGCTCTATGCAATGGTGAACTCCAATTCCTCATTTGAGATACTTTTAATTAGTAAAAAATTGAATATCCTTTTATACCCTGCAAAACAAGTGAGAACACCAAAACTCGTGGAACTTGTTAGAATCAAACCCCATAACTATGTTATGTGTTGTTTTATGCCCTTGATTCTTGTTTATTTGATGGGTAAAAATGAGCAATAACTACCGTCAACACATACCTAGAACTCCACATAAGATTTTTAGAAGTAGGAAAGGATAAGAAAGCAACTCATTACTATGCTTTGGTAAGGAATCATATACCGTTGAGTGACTTGAGAGTACCATTTGAGGAGTATAAGTCACTAAGATGAGAATTTGGGAAGATAACTTTGTTTCGAGAACTATTCCACTTTTCAACCACTGAAGGATATATGTTAGCCAATGCCACATATCCCACTAGTATAAGATTTGTCTTGGAATAACTTTTGTGTTAGCTGTATGTCTTAAGATGCTATGATTATGAATACATTTATCCTTAACCTTTACTCGAGGACAAGTAAAGAGCATGTGTGGGGCAGCTTGTTGACGGTCCTTAACACCCCATTTTATACCGTCAACAGTGCCAAATTTGGTCATGAAAATGATACAAACCATAGTCATAGGTTTTTATTTCTAACCATTTCCACAAGTTGTGATGGCTATGTGAGTGTTGGTGCAAGGTAATTACAAAATGGTGATATATAAGGAGAAAAGGCTTCATCCATGCTTCTTGTGACTACACCAATTCAAGAAGTTCGAAATAAGGTTTTGGTTCACCCAAATCGGAGGACGGACAATAAGGTTACACTTTTCGGAGAGTGGAGAACGGGCTGCAGGAGCAGTCCCGGGTAAAATGAGCACCCAGGATGCATCCGGACTCAGAATCGGACGTTGGAAAGCTAACTGAGAGGCCTATGTGCTCACGAAATATTAGCACATTTGGCCCAAGTTGGAGGGCGCCCGCCCTGTCCTTGTCACGTTCCATGTCAGCAATCCGTGAGAGATGCCAAATAAAGTTTGTCCTCCGTTGATCCAAGGTCGGTGCAAGATCTATGGTCCGGTGGCCTTGTCAACAGGGCGCCCGTGCTGCCTCTGTTGCCTGCCACATCCAATCCATGTGATGGTCCCTAGAAGCCATCCTAGCCATCAATCAAAGTCGGTTTTCAACCAATGGTGCAAGATGAAGGTGTCAAGGATCCATGGACCCATATGTCATCCTCTAAGGGTCACAAACCGACTCTACAACCACAAAATGGGCATCAACCGACCTTGCAACCGCCTTTGGGGAGGAACCACGGCCGTTGGGTTGCAAGTCAGTGAAATTAGCCGGGCGCCCGCCCCCTAGTAGGGCGCCCGCCCTACCTCTGGCGGCCACCGACCTCCAGCACGCCTACAAATACCCCTGGAGTACTCTAGCACTATATATAGGACTAGTTTCCTCACTTGTGAGAGAACAACCACTAGATACACACTCTCCACATGAGAGTCATAGCCTTAGAGCTATCCTAGTGAGGAGTAGAAGAGAGGGAGAGAATGAGGAGAAGCTGGAGGAGTGACGGGCTTGTCGGCACCATCTTCGGTGTGTACCTCTGCGGATGCGGGTCTCCTTCGAGTGAGCCACTCTGGGATTCTTCTTGGTTAAGGTACTTGGCTCTATAAGTGTTCTACTTCTATTGTTCATTGGTACATTGTTCATTTACTTGAGTGCTCTAGTCTATCTTTGGTACCTAGATTAGAGTAGTAAGCTATAGTGTAGGCGTGGTGCTTAGGCTATCATTTACCAGTGTATGCGGCTTGCTCCTCGGATGTGTGGATGCTAGTGTTTGTGCAAGTTCTTAAAGCGTAGGGCCTGAAGCTGTAACAGCACAAGTTATCTTTTGCGGTGGTTGACCGAAACAAAGCTCCGAAGTGAACAATAATTGTAGACATTTCCTTGATCTAGAACCTTTGCCATTAAGACCCTCTCTACCCTATTTATCCCAAACATCTAGTTATCTTAGGATGACCTTGATTCTTAGTAGAACACTCACGTTCCCTATGGAAATCGATACCTTGGAATACTCCTAGGTGAAAGCTAGTTTGACAACTGTGCGCTTGCGGTTTTAACCCCTTGCCATATTTAGTGTAAACAAGCTTTCTGGCGCCGTGCCGGGGATATCTCTAGCCTTGGTGATTGCGTTAGGAATTGTCAACAATGATGAATAGTTGCTCTGCCATAATTCATTTCAAGTGCCTAGTTGTCGAACTTAGATTCTCCTGAGTTTTGGATATTACTGTTTTAATCTGAGAATTTACTCTGAACCTGAAACTTGTGGAGGCATATGCTTAAGCTAAGTCTAGGTGATTGATTGATATGATTCATGAAGGTTGAGCTACTATTTAACTTATTCCTAGCATTACTAAGTTCTGGAGATTTATTTTTGAAAACTTAAAATCTACATGATGAGCTCTTGTATGACAAAATGTGAATTCCTACCAAAGCCATATATTATACATTTAGAGATAGGAAACCTTTGCACATTCATGCTGCTTGCTTTGCATTGAGTTTAGTCAACCTTTGTTGAATACCATTTGAGAGTCTTGTCATGCTTTTAAAACCAAGATCACGTACACACTTCAGCACATATGCATTATTCCTACCCTGGGAGTAATCACAACCATTTCCACTTTCATCTATGTTTATCATAAAAATGTTTGCTCCTGCACTAGGAGTAAACACCAAAAATATATAAACCCCATAGGACAGCCCTGTTATAAATGCTCTAAGTTTTCATTATTGTTATCTCTCCAAATCATGTATTGGATGCATGTGGCTATGCAGAAGTATGAAAAGGAAAAAGGGAGTAAAAGATGGACAAGTGTCCTAGTATTAAAACAATGGGTACTAGAAGCCCGCCTCCCGAATGAAAAAAGAGAGAGAGAAAGAGAAAGAACAAAGATAGCCCATGTGTTCCTCCAAGTTCCAAAAGAGAGTGAATCATTTCCAAAGAGCATAAGTAGAATTAGGATTAGCCACCTTATATACACCTATCCACCATATTTCATACACATGCACATTTTGGTTTGATTGTATGCCTCGATTCTCTGTGGATCCATTGTTTGACTTTACAACATATGAATTGCAAGTATGCTTGAACCTTGTTTTTTGCAACTCCTATGAACTCCACTATAATCCTTAGTTATAGGAAGGCATAACATTAATGCCTTAAGTGAGATCCACAAATACCACATATTGAGAGACTTGAGGGTGTCATACAATTAAGCTCTGAGTTTTATTTCGAAAACTTGCAAAACTCCAGAATACTGGTACTGTGAAGAATTTGAACATAGTGCTTGACTTAATTGTTCTATCTTTCAATTGCTCAACACTTATGCGAGGGTTGTAAAGCTCCATAGTTACAGGTAAAACGAGTAAGTCTGAAGGTTAGAGCAGTTATTGTCTAATCTGGAGGAGAATATCTGTTTGAAAGCATGTGTATTTGGAAAGAATGAAAGCATTGTAGCAACTCCGGATCCAAATGCATTAGTAATTTGGCTTAGTTTGTTTGCCAAGGGACTGGCAAAAGGTAAGCTTGGGGGAGTTGTTGACGGTCGATAACGTCAACTTTTATTAGAACTTTAGACACAAAAGGATACATGAAAACATACTAGTCTAGGGTTTTAACTGACAATTTCCATGAGTTTTGCATGTTCTGTATTTTCCAGGGACTATTCCAGAAAAGCATAAAAGAGGGATTAAAGTGCGTAATTACGTAATTATCATGAAACGTAACCGCGAAGGAAACATCATCATCATCGGGACGTGGGAAGAGTGTAGAAGGCACCCGAAGCAACCTGGGGCCGAGCCCTAGCCAGGTGGGGCCGGGTGGCGGCCCCCTAGGGTTTCGCCACCGCCTTCTGGAGTCTTCCTCCGCCGCCTCTTAGGAGTCATCTCGGCCCCATGTTTAAGTCAGTTTGATCCTATAGCGCACGTTCATCCCACCGGGCTATAAATAGAGGGGCAGACCCCCATGGAGGCATCAATCAATCATTCATCGAAGGCAACAAGTCTTCAAGCCATCAAGAGCCTACTAGTTCATCAAGAGCCTTCTAGTTCATAGTTCTAGCCTAGTTAGATTAGAGAGTAGAGGAGATCTAGTTCTTCGGCGGGATCTGGAGCCCCGGCGATCGTCTGGAGCGTAGAGCTCGGTATAGTTCTGGTTCTTTCTCTATTATTGTATTCTTTATTATGATTAGAGAAACATTATTCTTAATAGTTCATATGTTCTTGATTACATTAGTCTTTGTCTACTTTAATTATATGTCTAGTATAGTTGGTTTGATCTTATTGAATTCATGCAATTGCTCGTATAGCGTTTATCCAAACGATCGTTGGGTAGATGATGAACAATGTGTAGACATGGTGTCTAGATATTTCGTTTATCTGCGAGTGCACCCTGATGTGCCGGGTCGTGTGGTAGTTCGCGTAGGTGACAGCTACGTTGATTTCTCTGTAGTCCACCCCCCGTATTTAGGCAAGCAGGCACGGTCGCGAAGTTGGGTGATGACTCTGTTTCACACCTTTCCTAGATGATGCCCTTTGCATGTGATCATGATATAGGACTAATCTGACAATGATTGCTAGATGTAATTGCACTAGTTAGAGTTATTCATTGACGTAGTTATAGAATTACCTTAGATATTAATTCCTTAGTTTATCCATTGGCTAGCTATTACTATGACTAGAAAGTGCTCTGATGTTTATCTTTATTAATGATGCTTGATCATACTTATCACCCTATTTATCTTTATTATCTTGTGACCTCTACCTGTTATGAGTAGAGTATATGACATTGGTAATTTCACTTATTCATTGTATATGGTTGTTATCAATATAATAGATTGTAGTTTATCCAAGTCCTTCCCAGTGGTATAAATATAAATCGACAACCTGGTAGAACTCCTAGGTAAAATGCTACAATGGTATAATTATTTGTCCGCTTGCAGAATTGTTCTTAGTTTATATTTATTTATATTTCTGCCTAGTCACATGGAATAATATGTAAAATTTTTATTTATTCTTAGCATATATAATTAGTATTGACAACCCAGTTCATGTTAAAGAATGTTGGTAATAGATAAGTGGCTAGTTACTAATGATCAGTTAATTAAATGCCATACATCTTCTAATCTTGTCCCTAGTGTTAAAAGTTATAAAGTTATATTGCGCGATGTTAGTAGATGTCAACACATATCAAGAAGAGCTCTCCACCAGAGATTAGGGTTAGACACTCAAAGTTCTAGCTTAGACCTAGATAGTAGATTGAAGTAGAATTGAGCCTTCGGCTCTGGATTCTGGATCACCTGTGTATTTGAGGCCGGTAATTCCACTGTATTTCCTCTTGTTATGACTTTATGCTATTTTAATACTATGTTTCGGTTTGTTATGTTCCTAGTCTATTCTATAGTATATCTAATATAGTTATGATTGATAATGAGTTTATGCATGAGTTCACAAAGCGCTTAACCCAGTACTCGAGTGGGTTAAGTGGTCGACATTATAGAGGCATGGTGCTTAGATATTGTTTGCCTGCGAATGCGCTTTATATGCTGGGTCATGTGGTCGATCGCGGATGTGACACTCCCGTTGAGTCCTTTGTAGTCCACTCCCCGTATGTAGAGAGAGTAGAATTAGATTATGATGGTAGACTTGCTCTGTTCTTGATCTTCCTGAATAATGTTCCTAATGCATAGATAAAGAGTCAGTTATGCTATACATGATTGTATATTTGCTAGAGTAGATGAATAATTTAATTAATTAGGAATGACATAAGAATATGATCTCTTAATTAGTCCTATGCTTTGGTTGACTTTAACAATGAGTAGTCCACACCTCTCTGGAAAGTTATCTAAGCCTTTGTTATCATATTCATATCTTTATTAATGGCTTACCCCTGTTTAAGTAAGTGCTATGTGATTAATTCTATTCATAAGTAATGTATTTGCATCTATCCACTCATGCCTGGCTCCATATCTTCTCCATGTGGTAAAAATATAAATCGACAACCCTGAAATACTCGGGTAAAATGCTACAATGGTATAGATTAATCTGTGCGCTTGCAGATACTTTAAACATGATTATTTATATTTTATCCTCTTTAGTCACTTGCATTCATAATAACTGCTTAGTATTATTCTGGGTAGTTTCCATACATGTCTCTTATATCCATGCTAGGGATGACAACTTAGTTATTGTAAGAGATATAGGTTTAAAAGAGGTGGCTAAGTAATTTACCAAGTGAACTTAATTAATATCAACAAAGAGCATATTTTAAACCCTGAATCTCCATAGCCATCTTCTTCTTAGCTTCACCAGAACAAAATAAGATGTCCTGGTCTTGAGAAAAGCTCTACAGAAATTTGAACAGTAAGGACAGCCCAAAAAAGCAAACAAGGAAGCAAAAATGAAAAGAACTTACCTTGAGTTTCTCCCCAAAATCTTCCCAACATCCCACCAGCTCCGACACCTGATGATGAGGATCAAACTCCAATAAAGCATCATCATCGACTCGGAGCCCATGAGAAGAGGTGGAATCCAGACCTCGTGTCCTCCGTACAGGGATAGCATCAAGAATCCGGCGAGGAGAAGTCTGTTCAGCCTCATAATCTTGAGCAATATCAGTGCTAATAGTTTTCTCAGAGTCAACTGGGCGAGGAGAACTCGCCTTGGCAGATGTGTCAGCCTTGACAGAAAGAAGAACCCAGAGGTTGATCAAGATGACACAATATAGGCATGGCTACGGGAGGATAGACAAGCAAAACACAATATTGTTGACGATAGTTATTGTATGATTTTACCCATCAACCAATCATGAAAAAGGATATAAATGAGAACCACCACCTAGAACAGGGTTTAAACTGATAGAATTCCATGAGTTTGGTGAATTTGTATTTTCTAGGGACTATACAGGAAAAGAACCAAGAAGGACCCACATATCAGAGAAAAATACCGAATTCCGCTGCGAAAGGGGATCAAGAACATTCTAGAGAACACCAGAGACTCGCCTGCAGAAGCGGAGGCCACCTGGCAGAGAGAGGAGGTCGACCGACCCCCTGCCAGGTCGGCCGACCTGTCAAAGAGCCCGTTCCGTGTCCGCTTCGACGTGGACTCTCCACCGCCTTTGAGGATTAATCTCCACCACCCGTCGAAGTCAGTTTGATCTAAGGGCTATGGTTCATCGCTCCGGCCTATATATACAGCCCCAGACCCCCAGGGTTTCATATGATCCAGAGAGAAATCAATCCAGGGTTTCAGAAATCCACCGACATATGTAGAGAGAAGTAGAAACCCCAGATAGGATCTAGAGCCAAGCATCAAGTTGAAGATTAGCCTTGTCGTCTCTATAGATTAGGTCTATTCTTGTTCTAGAAGTGGTGTGGTAGAAGAGCTGAAGATAGTTGGAGGAGTTGTCGGCCTGTCGGTGACTGCTGTTGGCACTTCTTAGTGCAACCACCAGAGACAGGGTGTTAGGCTATCTCTGATAACGGCGCCAGAAGTGCCCTAAGGTATTTCTTATGTCTATTGGATAATTCCACAAGCGCACAGAATATACTGCTGTAGCACTTCTCCCGGGAGTATTCCAAGGTATTGTTATCTATTTTATCCCAAGGAAAAGCAGTTGCTACGAATAATTAATAAAAAGAGAGAGATCCTTAAGTCTATAGTAACTTAGTATCAACTAGTGATAGGGGGTAAATCGATATATAGAGGAAAGGGTAATGACACCAAGATACGACAAGGTTTTAGGATAACTAAAGATAACTAGTAGAGTATAGCTAGGTGGGAGGACAACGAGTGAGTAAAAGACTCCTATGACACTTACTTTACTCTTGTGAACTATCTTATCAAATGGATGAATTATACTAAGACAGCTACCTTACTTCCGGTGTATAGGGGATAGTGCGAAACAATAGAGGATATAACCTTTACCCGAAGCGCCTACTCTCTTATGGGAGCCTACATTTTAAGAACTTGCCTAAAACACGTGGAAGGATACTAAGACTAGACAGGGCTGTCACCACCTGCTAGCACCCACAAACAATTCGTGCGACAAGCGGCATTCAAGGGTAAGATCTAGCCTAAGCACCACGCTTACGGTAAGCCTTACTACTTAAGCTGCGTACCAACAACTAAAGCACCCTATGACAGGCGATGAACTACACACATGAGCTGGTTACAGGATCACTATCTAATATAACTCAACTATAAGTTAAGACAAGACACAACAATACTATAAAGAATAGTAATGCACTAAGTAGAGACTTAGTAAAGTAAGGTAAAGATAATATATTGATAAAGGTAAAGTCTTACATAAGGAAAGGTACAAGAGCTATACCAGACTCTCTAGCAGACGACTCCGGAGACTCCGAGCATAGCTTGACTCGACTCTAACTCCCACACTAGACTAATACTATTACTACTACTAAACATTGGAGCTTCTCTTGTCTCTTGTGGCTCTTGTGTATCTTGGATGTGTTAAAGAGGGTGATGGCAACCTCTATTTATAGGAGAGAGTTGAGGGGCGCCACGTTAGCGATCCGTGTGCTCCTTGCCTCTCCTACCTTTGATGAACTGCCTCAATACTGACTTAAGATGGACGGCAGAGGTGATTTCATCACGTGGAAGACATGCAGGAAGGCGGTAGGGGCCAATTGACCTGGCCAGGCACCAGGGGGATCGACCGACCCCCTATGATAGGTGGGCCCGACCAAGTGTGGTCCCCACCAGTCATAGAGTGTTGCCTTGTGCTGGTTCTGTCTTGATTGTATTGTTTCACGCCTTGATCCGTGTGCTTTGATTCTCCACCGTCGAATGGAAGCACATGTTGATCTGATGGTGGAATTGAACTGGATAGAGTGTCACACGGATCCTGCCACGTCACCAGAGCCAGGTGGGCCCCATGGTGGGGTCGGCCGACCCACACATGGGCCCACTCTGAGCTCTCCTTTCTTCTAAGTGATGTCTTGAGTCATTTGTTGAAGTGTGATGACTTGGTTCCCAAATACATGGTTCGGCCGACCCATAATATTGGGCTCTAAGTGCTCCAATTTGTTCTGTTTTGATCTTCCCTGCATTCACAAGCTAAGAGTACAAGTGGAACTTGTTATTGATAAAATATGTTCATAATATGTTTATTCTCCCTTGAATCCGAGGCCTGTTGACGGTGTTTGAATGTGGATTTTCATGGTATATCCACCGTCAACAAGATCCCCCATGCTTAACCTTTGCTCGTCCCGAGCAAATAATTAAACTTAGCCTCGGTGGATCAGAAGTTGCTACAATGTTCATGTTTCAATAGTACCATGTGCACAATAAAATACTTCTCTTTTGGATGGAAAAATTGGCTATAAAAATTCACTCATTTTACCTTAGTCCTTTATGGGGCTAATGACTTTCCCTTGCCTTAGGTGGTTGAGAGATAGAACAATTTAACTTGAGCACTAGTTTTCTCATTCTTTGCAAGTTTCATACTGGAGGTTTTAGCAATGTTTTGCAAAAGAAAACTTAATGTTCCTCGTATGGTTCTCTCATGTCGCTCAAATGGTGTATGATTCCTTACCAAGGCACAAAGTAAAGGTTGCCTTCTTTTTATCATCCTACTTCTAAACAAAAGGCTCATGTGGAGCTTAAGATAGGGATGAAAGGGTATAGCATACTTACTATGCATGTGTTGTAGAGTCAAAGCTTGGATCCAAAGAGAGAAGTGTCATGCCCTTAGATAAGATGTGCAAGTGTGTGGAAAAAGTGGACTATAATGGTCCTCTATTTGAAATTGTATCTCTCTCTAATAAATTTTAGAGACATGGCTATCATTTTTCCTTTCTTTTATTTATGAGCTAGACTTGCTCATATTTTTTTTCTTTTCTTTCCTATGGACTCCCCATGTCCATCTTTCTTTTTTCTTTTCATTTTGCATAGCCTTTTGTCTCTTCTACCATAATGACTAAGAGAGATTTTCTATGACTTTAACACATGGAGCATTTATTTGGTGGAAATGAAAGGCATGTTGTTGCGTATTTCCAGTGTAGAAGCAGCATATATATGTGGTGTGTACGTGATCTTGATCTTGGGAGCATGATAAGACTCTCAATAAGGTTCAACAAGACTTGACAAAACTCAATACAAAGCAAATAGCTTGTGTGGAAGGTTTTAGACATGTATAACATATATGGCTGTGGTAGGAATTTATCACCATTGAGGAACAATAAGGTTTTGATTGTTAAGAAATAAATCTCCAATAATCATGCATGCTTAGAACAATATTATAGCAGCTCTTATTTCACTATATCATATCTCACAACAACTTAGACTTAGTTCTAGCACTTAGCATCCATAAAGTTTTCAGGTTCATGATAATTTTAAATGAGCCAAGTGATCCATACTCAAAGAAATACTAAGTTGTAAACTAGACATTAAAGAAACATTAACAGAGCAACTATTCATCATTTCCATGAGGAAGATAAACATTCATAAGACATATGGGAATAAGGGAAATATTCTTTTGGTATTTTTATCTTTTGCATTTTTTTAAATGCAATAAATTAAAATGATGTAAATAGCTAGGATAGAGTACTTACCTTGGTGGGGGAGAGGTTCTCCCCCAAGCTTGTCTTTCTGCTCATTGTGGCGGCGGATAGTATTGGAACCATCCCGCCCAGCGTTGTGCTTCTTCATCTTGGATAGCTTGCAATAGTTGGCATTTTGTTGTGCCATACTCAGAGTTGCATCTTGCTCAACTTGCATTGCGCCCATGTCGTTGATGAGTTGATCCATTTCCGATCCTTGGCTTCGACGTCCCCTCACCCGTGTGGACGGACGGGGAGTGCGCACTCTTGGAGTGTGCCGTTGAGGTCGTTCCGTGGACCCTGAAATGTCCATAGAACTTGCCTCATCGCCTTCTTCGTCGTATCTCCCTGTAGCCCGTGATGTGCCGCCTTGCTCAAATTGAGTGGCTTGTGACATACTTCTTGTCACCCTTCTTGATCCTGCAACATCTTGGCTCCTTGCCTCTCGATCCCAATTTATGGTTAGTGTACGCAGCGCATACAACCGACGCCTCTAACAGTGGGAGAGAGATTTCGGCTGTATGGCTGGGATAAATCATTTTAAGATCACCATTTTCATCTCTTTATAGGACTTGAGCACTTATGAAGAAATCTTCGGTTAAAATATCTCTAGGAGAAGTAATATATTCAAAGTAGTGTTTTCCATCTAGCAAGTCCATTGTTTCCGCAATGCGTGTGATAAAAGAAGTAAAGAATATGGGCTCGCTTCTATGGAAAATACCAAGCCAAAAGCGGACTAAAATTTTAGCAGTGAAACTTTTATTTTCTTAGTCATAGCATACAGCAGCCTTAGTTCATCATTAAGAAGAATTTGCACATTAGAGCTAGGAAGAAGAGTTATGGCCATCCAATAACGGATCAAGCGCAAGTAGGCTTATGGATTTCATCAGTTTTGGGCTCAGAGCAATCATTGGATTCAGTTATAGCATTCCAGAATTCAGCTTTATCAAACCTTCTTGTGCCATTAACTAGATCTAGATGACAATTGTTATCAAAGCCAAGTGCCATACTAAAAACTCCCCAAGTTAAATTATACTCTTGGTTGAACATGCGAAAGTATACATTATTATCAGTGGCTTGTAAAGAGCATAGGAATTCAATGGTGAGTTTTTCGATTCCAAGTTCTTGCACTTCCTAAAAGCTTCCCCACCCAATTGTATTGAAAACAGTATTAAATTCTGCGATCATACCTGTGTTGTCCAAAAGGACGGAGTCGATGATGCCGGTATGTTCATAACCGTGGTGTTGGATGGAGAGGTACTTTTGGTACTCTTTTTGGTTCAATATGAGGCCGCTCTCGGGGTCGAACGTCCTCTCGGGAGGCACTCCAAAGCTTCATCTTGGTGGAGCTTCTCTTCCTTCATCTTCGTCATGGCGGGGTCGTCAGGAGGAACTCCCTACGACACTCTTGGCCTTCTTGAATGCGGAGGAGAACTTCTTCATCCTATAGCAATGAGATAACACAAGAACACACTACAACAACAGGGATCGTTAGCGTTAGCGTTAGCGATCCCAATGTTAGTAGTCCTTGCGGGGTATGGTTACCTCCACAAACAAGATATTGAGAGCAAATATGAGAGTAAGACAAGCTTCTACTACTACACTATATTTTTGGGTTTTTGGTTTGAGTGGCTAACTAAAACTAAACTTGAGGAAGAACTTGCTCAAATGGAGAGAAGAAGAGATTGTGTGCTCGAGATGATTCAGCTGGTTTGGGTGTGGAATTGAGCACACAATGCAAGGGTATTTATAGGGGGTGAAGAGCTGGTGACCAGGCCACAAGGGCCAGGTCGGCCGACCCCACTATGGCAGTGTCAGGGCTGCTTTCACCTTTGGACAGGGAATCTATTTGAATTCAAACACAACTTTGCAGGCAGGGCTTTAAACATGGGTCAGCCGACCCATGTTTGGTCCCCTTTTCAGCTTTAAATAATGTGTTTCACTTTGTCCAGTAAAGCAAAGACTAGTGGTGGACCAAAAGTGATGAAATTTTCAGAGATTCCCTTGTCTAGTGCTTTGTGAAAGAGAAAGGTGTATGAAAAAAGTGGGGACATGCTTTAAAGTGATTCCCATGGACCATGGGAACACTAATGCATGTCAAAGTATCCACTTTTCAAAATTTGGATGGTGGTGGATGCTGGATTCTTATTGGAGCATGTGAAAGTGGTCATGACAAAAAGTTGTCGGCCAAATTCAAATTGAGCTGGTGATTAAAGTTGAGACAGTGATCAGGACACCAGACCAACATCACCAGAGGTGAGTGTGCCCCATGGTGGGGTCGGCCGACCCCACCTTGGGTGGTCCCACCACCTCAGGTGTGAGCAACACAGTTCTACTCAAGTTTTATTTGTCTAATTATTTTATTCTGTCGAAATAAATTATTTCAAAATTTAAATATGAAATGCAATGCAAAAATACAAGAATTAAAATGCAAAAAGTAAATATGAGATAAATACTGATTTACCTTACCAGCAAGGGCTCCATGTTTTAGGTCCGTAGAGCAGGACCTCTCCTTTTCGGGTTAATTCTTCGAGTGTTTCGATCGGTCCGGGAGATGGAGACCGTGATGATCGCACCTCTTTCTTCCGCCATTCCTTCTTGGTTGATGCTTGTGATTTAGCGGAGTTAGCCTTGTTTACCACCTCAGCCTTACTTACCAGTTCGGCCTTTTTGGCCTTTGGCGGTTGATTCTTTCGGCGGGATGCATATTGTGGCTTGTTTCTCCACAGGTTCTTCCTTGCCTGTTGCATTGACTTATAACCATTGAAAGAACATTTAATTCTCTTACCTGGGAGTTGGAAGTGGACTTGGCCGGATCCCACATAGATGACGGCGTTCACGGTGTTGAGGAACGGCCTTCCTAGGATGACGGGGACTTCGTCGTCGGCCCCATGCCAAGAATCATGAAGTCGGTGGGGATGTATTCGTCTTGAACTTTGACAAGGATGTCCCTTGCCAATCCCTCGGGGAACCGAAAGGATTGATCGGCCATCTGCAATTTGACAAAAGTGGGGTACAAAGGTCCCCCTAGCAAATTCTCATACATTACCTTGGACATGATGTTCACTCCAGATCCATGGTCGCAGAAGGCATTGTTGAAGGTGTGCAGACCGATTTTGCAGGTGATGGTAGGATGGCCAGGGTCACTCTTCTTTGCCATGAATGGCGGGTCAAGAAGGCAACCCGGGTTTTGCCTAACCGGAGGCTTATCAAAACTCGTAGAAATTAACTTGACACCCTCAATTGGTTCCTCAGGTTCCCTGGGATCTTACCTTGTTCGAATGATGGGACAGCTGCTGCTATTTGAGCTAATTGGGTTTCTAGCATCTTATTAAAACTCAATTGATTTTTCATAGCAGTGTTAAAACTATCCATTTTCTCACTAAGATTTTCAAGAATCTTATCATTAGCCATTATTTTCTTGTTTATACTATCATTGATTTTAGATTGGCCTAAGACAAGATCTTTAAGAGAAGGTTGGTTACCATAGAAATTATTAAAATTATTGCTGTAACCATTACCTTAGTTTCCTTGGTAGAAGGGGCGCGAGTTCCATCCTCCTTGTTGCTGGGATCAATACCCATTGTTGTTGTTATTGTTGATGAAGCTCACTTCCTCCTTTGTCTCGGGACAGTTGTTGTCTGAGTGATCTTCTCCACCACATACTTCGCACCATGGATCAGCTTCGATTGCTCGTGCGGTGGCAGTGGTTCGAATGGCCTCTTGTTCCTTTTTGGAACCTTTCGCAATCTTTTTTATCAAGAGGTCCATTTTTGCTGAGAGCATGTGCACCTCATGAACGGTGTGCATACCCCTTTTCTTGGGCTGGAGACGCTCCTCACCATCCTTGGTTGATAACCATCTTTTCAATGAGGTCTTTGGCATCCTTGACATTGCGTTGCAGGAATGCTCCTCCAGCGGCAGCATCAAGGTGACTAGGGCTAATCCAGTCAGCCCATGGTAGAAACCTTGAATTAGGAGCCATTCTTCAATCCCATGATGAGGACAAGCACGAATGTACTCCTGGAGACGTTCCCATGCTTCGGGAATTGTCTCGTCAACTTGTTGTTGGAAGCTTAAGATCTTTCCATGAAGAGCGCTGGTTTTGCCCATTGGGATGAATTTCTTGAGAAATGTATTGGCGCACTTCTCCCAAGTGGTAGCTTCGTTCTTGTTGGCATAGAACCATTTGTTCACCTTCCCAAGCAGTGAGAATGGGAACAGGCAAAGACGGATGGCGTCAGCTGAGATATTCTTGATAGTGAAGGTACCACACACCTCCAGGAAGTGCTGGAGATGGGCATTGGCGTCTTCACGTGGCTTCCCACAGAATGGATTGGCTTGCACCATGTTGATCAGAGCTGGCTTGAGCTCAAAAGTAGCATCCCCCATGTTGAGCTGCGGACCGGTGGCAATATTGTCAGCCGACGGTGCAGAGAACTCAGAGATGGTCTTTTGGGCCATAGCTTCCTTGATTGATAGTGCGGAGCCTCTTTCCTCGAACAGATTCAGGTTTGAGATGAACCTTTAAGGTGGAACTTGACGGCGTCTAGTTCTCCTCAACAATTGCTCAGCATCTTCAATGAAATTTGACGGCAATAGGAAACTGCTCATGCACTGTCTAGCTTCACGATAATGAGAAACACAGACAGGAGTAAGCCCTAACACTAATCGATAACTAAATTGATAGTAGACTCCGGATTTAATTTTTATTAATATTCCTAGACTGATGCTTTCTCCGGCAACGGCACCAGAAATGCTTGTTGACACTTCTTAGCGCAACCACCAGAGACAGGGTGTTAGGCTATCTCTGATAACGGCGCCAGAAATGCCCTAAGTTATTTCTTATGTCTATTGGATAATTCCGCAAGCACACAGAATATACCGCTGTAGGACTTCACCAGGGAGTATTCTAAGGTATCGTTATTTATTTTATCCCAAGGGAAAGCGGTTGTTAGGAATAATTAATAAAGAGAGAGAGAGAGAGAGAGAGATCCTTAAGTCTATAGCAACTTAGTATCAACTAGTGATAGGGGGGGTAAATCGATATATAGAGGAAAGGGTAACGACACCAAGATACAAGGTTTTAGGATAACTAAAGGTAACTAGTAGAGTATAACTAGGTGGGAGGACAACGAGTGAGTAAAATACTCCTATGACACTTACTTTACTCTTGTGAACTATATTATCAAATGGATGAATTATACTAAGACAGCTACCTTACTTCTGGTGTGTAGGGGTAGTGCGAAACAATAGAGGATATAACATCTACCCGAAGTGCCTACTCTCTTATGGGAGCCTACCTTTTAAGAACTTGCCTAAAACACGTGGAGGGATACTAAGACTAGACAGGGCTATCACCACCTGCTAGCACCCACAAACAATCCGTGCGACAAGCGGCATTCAAGGGTAAGATCTACCCTAAGCACCACGCTTACACTAAGCCTTACTACTTTAGCTGCGTACCAACAACTAAAGCACCCTATGACAGGCGATGAACTACACACGTGAGCTAGTTACAGGATCACTATCTAATATAACTCAACTATAAGTTAAGACAAGACACAACAATACTATAAATAATAGTAATGCACTAAGTAGAGACTTAGTAAAGTAAAGTAAAGATAATATATTGATAAAGGTAAAGTCTTACAGAAGGAAAGGTACAAGAGCTATACCAGACTCTCCAACAGACGACTCCGGAGACTCCGAGCGTAGCTCGACTTGACTCTAACTCCCATACTAGACTAATACTACTACTACTACTACTACTAAAGAATGGAGCTTCTCTTGTCTCTTGTGGCTCTTGTGTATCTTGGGTGTGTTGAAGAGGGTGATGGCAGCCTCTATTTATAGGGGAGAGTTGAGGGGCGCCACATCAGCGATCCGTGTGCTCCTTGCCCCTCCTCCCTTGGATGAACCGCCTCAATACCGACTTAAGATGGACGACAGAGGTGATTTCATCACGTGGAAGACATGCAGGAAGGCGGTGGGGGCCAACCGACCTGGCCAGGTACCAGGGGGTCGGCCGACCCCCTATGACAGGTGGGCCTAGCCAGGTCTGGTCCCCACCAGTCATAGAGTGTTGTCTTGTGCTGGTTCTGTCTTGATTGTATTGTTTCACGTCTTGATCCATGTGCTTTGATTCTCCACCGTTGAATGGAAGCACATGTTGATCTGATGGTGGAATTGAACTGGATAGAGTGTCACACGGATCCTGCCATGTCACCAGAGCCAGGCAGGCCCCATGGTGGGGTCGGCCGACCCACACATGGGCCCACTCTGAGCTCTTCTTTCTTCTAAGTGATGTCTTGAGTCATTGATTGAAGTGTGATGACTTGGTTCCCAAATACATGGTTTGGCCGACCCAAAATATTGGGCTCCAAGTGCTCCAATTTGTTCTGTTTTGATCTTCCCTGTATTCACAAGCTAAGAGTACAAGCTAAGAGTCATGATATGTTTATTCTCCCTTGAATCCTGAGGCCTGTTGACGGTGTTTGAATGTGGATTTTCATGGTATATCCACCGTCAACAACTGCACTATGACTTGTACCCACGGATTCAAGTCTTTCTTTGGGGCTTGTTTCTGAAGACTTCTTTGGAGTTCAACTTCTAATCCAATTGAGTAACGTTGTTATTATTATTCTTAAGGTTTATGATTCTTTTGAGTGCTTTAGTCTTGGTAGCTCCTTGATTGAAGTAGTAGTTTATAGTTTAAGTGTGGTGCTTTGATTATATTTGCTCGTAAATGCCCCATACTGTCCGGATCAGTGGTAGCTCGCGAGGGTGACCTAGCCTTGTTGAATCTTACACAGTCCACCTCCCGTCAGTAGGACTGTGGGTCTTTTTTACTAAGGAATTTACCCTTTGTTGGTGCTTTCCTATAGTAATTCCCCATTAAACAATCATATCATATCTTGTGAGGATTAGAACTACAAGCCTTAACAATCTCCTTTATCACTCTATTTTCTCCGTCCTTGATAGCAGCTCAGGGTTAAGTCTAGATTCTAGTCATCCCATTTTCCCTGTGGTAAAATATAAATAACGATACCTGAAATACTCCCGGGTGAAGTGCTACATCGATATCTGTCCGCTTGCAGATAATCCTAGTGTTTATTTGTTTGAGTTATCTTATACCAACAAGCATTTCTGACGCCGTTGCCAGGAAAAACGGTTGAAATATCTAGAGTCTATCTTGACCTTATATTCATACTTTTATCTTTATTTTTGTTTTCATACTTATGGATGCCATTGAAATCACATCCATCTATAAATATGTTGTATCCACGAGCACAAGCCATAGGCTTAGGCAATCCTCAAAGCCTATCCAAACCCTTACCTATGAGCTATGCCCGTGTCTAATTGAAATGGTCCAAAACCAATCCTTTTCAGGTGAGGGAGATGATAATCCTTATCTTCACCTACGAGAGTTCAAACAGACCTGTGACTGCCTCCGTATAGAGGGCATGTCCGATGAAACCTTAAAGTGGAAGCTTTTTCCTTTCTCTTTGAAAGGAAGAGCTAAAACCTGGTATGACCGAACCGTAGAGAAAGAGAGAGGTGATTGGGGAACACTTTGTTTAGACTTCTTTCTAGAATTCTACCCCCTTTCTAAAATTGTCAACCTCAGAACCAAGATCCTATCTTTCAAATAGAAAGATAATGAATCTTTAGCCACCTCCCTGGAACGTTTTAGCGATCTCATAAAATCTAGACCAAACCTATCCATACCAGACCCGATTCTCATTCAACACTTTTTTGTGGGTCTGAAGAGAAAATCCAAGAAGCATCTCAACTATTCTGCGAGAGGATCCTTCGCACATGTTTCAGATTCTGAAGCACGAAAGATCCTAGACAAAATCTTAGATAACCAACCCAAGGAGAAGTTAGAAGAAGAGCTTAGGGTAGCTGAACCTGAACCTTTACCATCAACATCTCAACCCTCAGCTATCCCAATTTCTAACCCTATGGAAAATGAGGATACTCCACTTTCGGACATTACACTTGAAATTGAAGATGATCTTGTCTCCGAATTTGGAAACACCTCTAACTTCCATATGATTAAGAAGCCTCAGGAGTCCAAGAAACCAGCTTTAGAACCTTTAGACCCTCCTGAAGTAGCCTTCTGTAGAAAGACCACGGGAGAGCTTATAGCCATAATCTGCAATGATTTGTTAGAAGAATCAGAGGTTTCCTCTGACGTGATCCGATTGGATTCACCTTCTGTCTTAATCAAATGCCAAATCCATAAAGGCCCTTTTGAAGCTTTCTACAATCCAGTTGTGGGTGTTAACATCATGTTGGCATCATTTGCTCAAGAATTATCGATGCACATGCCACTAACCCCAACAACAAAGCTCTTGAAAAGTTCTTCTGGGCAATTAATTATTCCAAGTTCGGCCATTTTATATGTGCTCCCTATCCGGATAAACGACACCATGCTCCATCTAAGTTTTTGTATCTTTGATGTCATGGAGTTTGACCTGTTGATAGGCCAACAAATTGGAAAACTTATTCAAGAAGGACAAACAGGGACAATCAATATTCAACTAGGATAAAACTTTAGATTTCCTTTGTCCATAACCCGTTCCTTAAATGCTAAGACTGAGCCTTGTCCTGAGCCTGATCCAATTAGTGAGATCACGGTGGCAGCCCTTGATTTCCTAAGAGAATTCCATCTTGAAGAAGATGAGGAGTTCTTCATCGAGGAAGAAGCTGAAAATTCAGAACCTTTACCCCTTGATGAATTTCTAGTGCCACCTAAACCTCCTATTGAGCTCAAGCCATTGCTAGCCAGTCTTAGATATGCTTTTCTAGATGGAGACATGTAATCTCCAGTGATCATAAGTGATAAACTCTCCCAGGTAGAGACCATTCGCTTGATCACTGTCTTGAAAAAGCATCGATCAACTTTTGGTTATTCACTCCAAGATCTGAAAGGAATCGGTCCTGTTCTTTGCACCCATCACATTTCAACTAATCCTAACATCATACCATCTCGAGAGCCCTAGCGTAAGCTCAACAATGCAATGAGAGAGGTTGTAAAGAAAGAGGTCTTAAAGCTATTGCACGCTGGGATTATCTATCCTGTGCCGCATAGTGAGTGGGTAAGCCCTGTCCAAGTTGTGCCTAAAAACGGAGGCATGACGGTTGTCAAGAATGACAAGAATAAGTTAATCCCCTAGAGAACAATCACTGGATGGCGGATGTGCATAGATTATAGAAAACTCAACAAGGCAACAAGGAAAGATCACTTCCCTTTGCCCTTCATTGATGAGACGTTAAAGCGATTGGCAAACCACTCTTTCATTTATTTCCTTGATGGATATTCTGGATATCATCAAATATCTATCCACCCTGATGATCAGAGCAAACCACCTTTACCTGTCCGTATGGAACCTATGCTTACCATAGGATGTCCTTTGGATTGTGTAATGCACCAGCTTCTTTTCAAAGATGCATGATGTCTATCTTTTCTGATATGATTGAAGAAATCATGGAAATTTTTATGGATGACTTTTCTATTTATGGAAAAACTTTTGATGATTGTCTTGAAAATTTAGACAAGGTTTTGCAAAGATGTGAAGAAAAACACTTAGTCCTCAATTGGAAAAAATGTCATTTTATGGTTAGATAAGGAATAGTGCTAGGACATCTAGTGTCCGAAAGAGGGATAGAGGTAGACAGAGCTAAAATTGAAGTAATTGAACAACTACCTCCACCTAAGGGATTAGAAGTTTCCTTGGTCATGCTGGCTTTTATAGACGCTTTATACAAAATTTTTCACATATTGCTAGACCTCTTACAAACTTGCTAGCCAAGGATGCTCCCTTTGATTTTGATGATGCTTGTATGAAATCTTTTGACACCCTTAAGCAAGCACTCATCTCTGCACCAATCATTCAACCCCCTGATTGGTCTTTACCTTTTGAAATTATGTGTGATGCTAGTGATCATGCTGTGGGACAGTTTTGGGACAAACTAAAGATAAAAAGCATCATGCTATTGCCTATGCTAGCAAAACTCTGACAGGACCACAACTTAATTATGCAACAACTGAAAAAGAACTCCTGGCTGTTGTTTTTGCTATTGATAAGTTTAGGTCTTACTTAGTTGGAGATAAGGTGATTATTTATACTGATCATGCTGCTTTGAAATACTTGCTCACTAAGAAAGATGCTAAACCTAGATTGATAAGATGGATTTTGCTACTCCAAGAATTTAACTTAGAAATAAAAGATAAAAAGGGAGTAGAAAACTCTGTAGCATATCACTTGTCTAGAATACATTTTGAGAATATGCAGGAAATGCCCATCAACGACTTGATGAGGGACGACATGCTCTATCAGATCACCCGATCCGACCCCTAGTACGCAAATATTGTGAATTTTATGGTTGCAGGATATGTACCACCAGGGGAGGACAAAAGGAAGCTCATCTATGAGAGTCGACAACAAATGCGGGACCTGACATGCAAAGATTTGGCAAGGTGGATTCTTTTGGCCCACCATGTATGATGACACAAAAAGTTTTATTCGGAGGTGTGGGGCATGCCAACGACATGGAAACATCAATTCAAGAGATGCCATGCCCCTCATCAACAACCTCCAAGTAGAGCTCTTCGATGTCTGGGAAATCGACTACATGGGGCCATTTCCGAAGTCAAAGCAGTGTGAGTACATTTTGGTGGCAGTAGATTACATCTCAAAATGGGTAGAAGCTATGCCATGCAAAGTTGCGGATTCCAGAAGCTCAAAGAGGATGTTCGAAGAAATAATATTTCTAAGATTTAGTACTCCAAGGATGGTAATTAGTGATGGAGGATCCCACTTCATCGACAAGAGATTCCGACTGTATTTGGCAAAACGTGGGGTCCGTCGCAACATTGCCACTCCATATCATCCTTAGACAAGTGGGCAAGCAGAGACATGAAACAAGCAGATCAAGAATATTCTGCAGAAGTCGGTAAACGAAATAGGAACAGCATGGAAGGAAAGGCTACTAGAAGCATTATGGGCATACAGAACAGCCTACAAGACACCAATTGGAATGTCACCATACCAGCTTGTTTATGGAAAGACCTGTCACTTGCCAGTAGAGCTCAAATTCAAGGCTCATTGGGCAATTAAGAGATGGAATATGGACCTGATGCTGCAGGAATAAAAAGGAAGATGCAACTCTCTGAACTAGATGAATGGCGTGAGAAAACATATCACAATTACAAGATCTACAAAGAGACAACTAAGAGATGGCACGACAAGAGGATAAAGAAGAAGGACTTCGCACCCGGAGATCAGGTATTACTTTTTAATTCCAGGGTGAAGTTATTCGGTCACGGAAAGCTACGAAGCAAATGGGAAGGACCATTCAAGGTGATCAACACTTCATCCCATGGAGCGGTCACACTTCAAACCGATGAAGGTACTTTATTCAAGGTAAATGGTCACCGCCTCAAACTCTTTCTAGAACCAATTAAGGGCCTAGAAGAATTATATATTATCGAATTTATTAATTTACCAAGTGTATTAAGGCCTAAGCCTTCTTTTGCCTTCTCACAAGGGAAAGTGCACTTTTTGCAAACTAAATATCGCGAGAAAGCCGCACGAAAAGACTGGAGGCATTCGGGCACCAGGGGAGGTTGCCCGACCTGCCCTATGGGTTGGCCTGCCCCCTTACCCCTCGAAACTCCGCCACCTTTTCGTGACGTGAACCTTCGCGTCTCTTCTCGCATATTTTTTAACTTTCGCATCTGTTAGGCCATCCGCCGGCGCCATAAGCTCGTAGGGTCAATTCCGAAACCTTAGTGCCCACCGAAAATCTATATAAACAGCCCCCGCTAGCCTCCCATCTCATCTCATCCAAGCCATTCTCTCCCTCGTGCCTACGAGCTCTCCACCAAGACTCCCATGGCCAACGACAAGATCATCCCCTTCGGGATGGATCCAAGCCAAGTTCCCGCCGATGACTCTCAAGCCATCGTCCCTGCTAGATGTTGACGGTGGATATACCATAAAAATCCACACGCAAACACCGTCAACAGGCCTCGGGTTCAAGGAAGATCAACATAACATGAACATATTTTTATCAATAACTAGTTCCACTTGTACTCTTAGCTTGTGAATGTAGGAAAGGTCAAGCAGACCATGAAACATCAAAATATGGTACACAACGCCACTTAGAAGAGCGAAGAGCCTAGGGTGGGCCCATGTATGGGTCAGCCGAACCCTACATAGGGCCCACCTGGCTCTGGTGGCGTGGCAGGATCCGTGTGACACTCCACTCAACTTATTTCATCCATCAGATCAACATGTGTTTCCATTCAATGGTGGAGAAGCAAAGTACAAGGATTCAACATGACAAACATGCAACCAAGGTGGAACCAACATACGGGGACATTCTATGACAGATGGGGACCACAGTGGTGGGCCCAACTCACCAGTGATGGTTCGGCTGAACCACCCAGGGCAGGACCAGGCCACCGCCACACCCCATGTCAGGTGGGGACTCCTTCTAGAAGACCTTGGCTGGGCCCACCTGCCATAGGGGGTCAGCCGAACCACCCCTTATGCCTAGCCAGGTCGGTTGGCCTCCACCGCCTTCCTGCATGCCTCTCACATGCTCATTTCATCATTGCTGTTGATTTGTGGCGGTTGCAAGGACGGTTCATCCAAGGGCTAAGGTGGGAAGGCACACGGATCGCTGACATGGCACCCCTCCATCTCCCCCTATAAATAGAGGCTGCATCCACCCTCTCAAGACATGATTCATTCAAGATACAAGTGAAGAATAGTGTAGTTCCACCTTTAGTAGTAGTTGTAGTCTAGTGTGGGAGTTAGAGGTGAGTCGAGCTGCGCTCGGGGTCTCCGGAGTCGTCTGCTGGAGAGTCTGGTACAGCTCTTTGTTGACGGTCATTAAGTACCAATTTTATACCATCAACTAATGCCTAGGGAAGATCAATAATAGAAGCATAGGGTTATTACTGACAAATTCCATGAGTTTTGGTGAATTGTGTATTTTCAGGGATTATTCCAGAAAGGCTTAAAAGAAGGATTAAAGTGCTTAATTACCACGAAACTTGACCGCCAAGGAAAACATCATCACAAGAACACTAGAAGCATCTGGAACACACCCGAAGCACCGGGGCCCGAGACTCTACGTGAATTCTCTGCCCCAAACACTGAGAATATTCGCGTTGGGCCAGCTTTCAACATTGCAAATCAAGATTTCGAGATCAAGCCAAGCCTCATCAAAATGGTGCAGGCTATCACATTTACTGGAAAGAAAGATGAAGATGCAAGTGTCCATCTGCAGAATTTTCTGGAGATTGGCAACACCATCAACATCAAAGGCATTCCTCAAGATGTCGTGCTACTTCGTTTGTTTCCGTTCTCATTGGAGGGAACGGCAAAGTAGTGGTTTTATCAGAATAAAGATCGAGTCTAGACATGGGTAGAATGTTCAAAAGCTTTCCTAGAAAAGTTTTTCCCAGTAAGCAAAACCAATGCTCTACGAGGAAAGATTTCAGAACTTTGTCAGCAGAAAGGTGAATCTATTTCAGAAGCCTGGGAACGTTTTCAAGATTACATATTAGATTGTCCCGATCATGGAATGGAAAAGTGGTTGCTCATGCAAACATTTTATCACGGACTAACTCAAAGGTCACGTGAGTAACTAGATGCCACTGCTGAAGGATTATTTATGTCACTCACCCCTGGAAGAGCTAAAGATATTATCGCAAAGATAGCAAAAAATCAGAATTGGACAAACAACACTCAGACATGCCATAAGACTAAAGAAATTTCAGAGGAAGTGTGTGCACTGTCAACCAAGATGGATGTATTGTTGAACTGGTTAGAGCAAAGAGCCAATCATAAAAAAAGATTGTCAGGCTACTCAAGATGCATTCAATTTACAGAATCAATATGCAGGATCTTTAGAAATAGATTTTGCAAATCCCCCAGAAGATATTAGTACAGTTGTCAAGTCCACCTCTCAGAAGCAAGGATGTTCCATCAACCTCGGTCAACCAGTCAAGGTAAGTAACAAGGCAATTCTAATTTTTCAAATCATAGACAACCACCCTTGAGGGAATTAATATTAGAACAAGCTAGAATTAATGAAAGTATTTGTAAGAAGCTTGATAAAGTTTTAGAAGGAATTAATTCTAAGTTAGATAATTTCTCTTCTGATGTTAAAGATCAAATATTATTTAATAAAAAGATAGAGTTACAAATTGCACAATTGTCTTCTACTTTGTTTACCACTAACCCCAAACAAATAAAAAGAATATCTACTAGAGGAGGTAAATCTACACGTGATCCACCTTACCCAAAAGGGGCACGTAGACCATCACATTCAGTGCAGGTAGAAAAAGAGATTGAAAAGGACAACAGAGAAGAAGAAGTTATACCACCTTCACCACCAATTGAACCACAAGATCAAGAATTAACTTAAGATTTTCATGACACAACCCTCCTACCGTTTCCACGCAGAAAAAGAAGAGCTAAAATGGATGATCAATTTGATAAGTTTGTAGAGGTAATTCAGAAGTTATATGTCAATATTCCATTGTTTAGATGCCATGCAGGTACCTACATACGCAAAGTATCTTCAAACCATCCTTAACAACAAAGGACCACTACCTTCTACTGAAGTTGTCAAGCTAACGGAGGAGTGTAGTGAGGCAATTCTAAGTTCTTCTCCTACTAAGAAGAAGGATACAGGGTGTCCCACTATTGATTGTTCAATAGGAGACTAGATGTTCGAGAATGCTTTATGTGATCTTGGAGCAAGTGTCAGCGTCATGCCCAAGACCGTCTTCGACAAACTCAACTATTCTACGCTCACACCAACCATGATGTGTTTGCAATTAGCTGACCAATCGGTCCGCTATCCCGCAGGAATCGCAGAAAATATTCCGGTAAAAATCCGCAACTTTTTCATTCCTATAGATTTTATAGTACTTGACATGCAGGAAGAGAGGAAGATACCCCTCATCCTCGGGCGACCATTCTTAAACACTGCAAATGCAACCATCAACGTCGGAGCTGGAGAGATCGCATTCACCATCAATGGTCAAGTAGAGCGATTCGCATTCAAGCCAAGACTGGAGCAATGCCAAACATTGAAGTGTCGTGAAGAACAAGATGCAACAACATCTCCGACACCGGAGATGAATCGTGAAGAATAATTCAAGTGGAAAAGTCCGGATCGGCGGACTCAAAAACCCCGAACCATCGCTGAGAGGTAACTCGGTAGTTATCGGTAATTTAATTCCTGCATTTAAATTTGCATATTTACTTTCTCATAAATTGCATTATCAAAAAGAAATAAAAATAAGCATAGCATGATTAAAGTTTAAGCCCCATGTGATTATTATTAACGGAGTGTTAAACCCCCGTCAGTGAAATTTACTGTGGTGGCAGAAAATTATAAAAAGACCATCATTACAATTCTAATTTTTCATAGATTCATAAAAGTAATTTAGTTTTTCATTCTTGTGTCATGATACGGTATAAATACAGGAAACATGTGGGACCCACATACATCACATCAAGTCATCTCAAGCCTTGTCACCAACCATTACTTTTCACTACCATACAAGCTCTATCATTCATGCACTACCCAACATTCATTCAATTCATCAGAGAAAGCAATCAAGCACATGCATCTGTAGGTGGTGTCGACATTTTTCAAAAGTTGAGAACCAAATGACACAAGGTGGGGCCGGCTGGCCCCAAGGCCACGCCGGCCGGCGCCCCTCCTCCACTTCTCTGCCTCTCCTCTCTCTCACTCATTCACTCACTCACACACACTCCAGAGAGCACGTAGCCAAGTTGTTTCGCAGCTCGTGACTTCAAACTCTCATAAACTCTTCATTTGATTCAAGTTTAAGCAAGGAAAAGGGTAGAGAAGAAGATAGCAACAAGACCTAGAAGAGAGATCACCACTTTGATTCCTTCTCTTCACTTGTTCTTGCTTGTTCTTGTGTTCTTGTTCGTTCTTGCCGTGTTCTTCGTGTTCTTCATTTTACAGGCAAGATAAGCAATAGAATGAAAGGTGCCATTCGATCCTTTGGAAGACCCTCTCACGCCGCACAACAAGAAGCCAATCATCATCACAAGTGCCATCGTTCGTCGGCTCCGACATGAATATCGATCCTCCGTCACCCTTCACGTATGACAACCCTTCATCCTCTTCCCAACCGGAAGAGAGGTATGAACTCACAAGCATAACTCAAATTTCACTATCAACTAGACCATAGAGAGAAATTTTAAATGTGGTTAAAAACAAGAAATTTACACATACTCCAATTTTTGATGCCACTTTGCTCCATGAAACCGGAATGCATTCCGAGTTTGAGCTTATTTTTAGAAATGTTGGATGGAAAAATGCATGGCAAATTAATGAGCAGGGTAGCAAGTTACTCACTATAGAATTTATTAGCACCCTAAACTTCGATGATGATGAGGTTAATTTTAGAATGTTTAATAAACCTTTCACCCTCTCATGAAAAACTCTTAGTTTAGCATTGGGATTGAATAATCAGTGTGTAGTCAATATTTCTGAAACTCTCCAAGACTTTGATAAAGATGATTTTAGGAAGAGTATCACTGCAAAGAAACCAGAGAAAAAACAAAAATATACTACTGAAGAAGTTCATCATCCCACACTGAGATTCATGTTTAAATGGCTAGCTTTTACATTCTTTCCTAGAGAGGAGTTAAATACTATTAAATAGGATGAGCTATATTTGTTATATATCATGATTAAAAAGAGGAAGGCGTCACCTGTAAAAATGATGTTGAATTATTGGAGAACTGCCCCTTCCTTAAGAAAGTGCAGTATTTCTTTTACTTCCTGGATTACACGTTTAGCTGCAGGGCTAAATTTATTATCAAATGCTTCGCTTGTTTATATTTCTGATGCCCGCAGAATTATTGGTTATGATTTTTTTTTCGTGCTCACATGCTCAAACGCCGAAATAATAAAATAGTTATAATTTATAAAAATTATGACAATGAGTACGAACTGCCAGACAGGGAGTTAGGAATTTATTCTGTGCAGAATTTTGTTTTTTCAGCTGTTAGAGCTAATATTGGCAGGTGTCCATCCGCGCGCATCAACAGGGCGCCGAGAGCCAATTTCACTGGAGCTGATCTAGCACCATCTTGGCCAACTTATTCCCATTATGTTAATTTTGGTGAACAGTTATCGACGCGGGAGCCACGCCAGCAATGGACTTCACATACAGGATGGGAGGAACAGCCCATATTTCAGCAAAGAGAATCTTCATCGGCGGCAGCAGCAGCAGGTTGGGGAGCAACTGATTTTCAGAGAGAATGAGCATCTTTTTCTACACGCGGGAACACGGACTTCATCGCTGGTGGACCATATCCATTCGACGCACCACCAAAAGATGATTACTATCGGCCGCCCGAGCAGCCCTTTTCAGCTACCACTGATGATTTTCCAGCTTTATCTATGCGTCTCACTAACATTGAATAGGGACAGAACGCAATAAGCGACACACTGTAGCAGCACGAGCAGTGGCAGCAGTAGGTCGACGACAGGTTCTACCAGCATGAACAATGGCAGCACAGCACGGACCAATGACTGGATCAGATATATCAGGGACAGCAGCAGACGCAGAGCGGATTAGAGTATTTGATACATCAGATGGGATACCCGCCGCCATCTCCACCACATTACTGAGCAACATCCAGCTTGGGGGAGATCCCCGCTAGGTGAGTACCTCTCCCCTTTATATATGCTCTTTATTTCAATATTTAATTCAGTCTTTAAATTATGTCAATTTCAATATTCCTAAAAAACTAAGAAAACCAAATAAAAATTTATTTACTACATTCTTTAGTTATTGCATTAAATTTCTGTTTGCTTAAAAATGAAAATCCACAAATAATAGATTATATAATTAAGTTTGCTTTAAAATCCGCATTCAATTTGTCTTTAGAATAATTAGAACTTGAAGCTAGAGAAAAATCAAAAAGATATTTAAATTGTTTAAATATAATTTTCTGTAAATTGCTTAGTATTTAAATTTAAATTCTCCTACGAATTGCATGAAGTTTATCTGCCATGAAAATTTATTCTGAAACTTGATATCAGTGGGTAGCATAAGCTTTTCTAAGTAATTGATGGATATGATATAAGAAGGTTTGAGTTGCTATTTATTTCATTCTGAGTGATATCTAAGCTCTAGACATTTCAAAAAATTAAAATCAAAAGCAAATATAATAATTTGTTCTGCTAATATGATTTAAGTAGACTATTCTGTTATGCATTCATGATTGAATTCGCATGCACAAAAAGTTTTCACTCTATGCACAAGTCTCTCTCTTAGAAGTCTAACAGAGAGTGTGGGTTATAAAATTAAAAGATGTCATACCAAAGAAGTATGAGTCTAAAAGATGCCATATCAAAAAGATATGTGCCAAAAAAAAGAAAAGAGAGAAAAACAATGGGTGCAAAGACACCCGCCTGAGGGTATGTGTATAAAAAGTATCCGCTGGGAGATAGCCCGCACTCTTCAGGAAGACAGAAAAGAGAGGATAATGCATAAGAGTACCAAAAAAAATTTTAATCACATTCACACATTCAATCATGATGTATAGCTTAGTAGTCCTCTGCAATCTTATTAGTAGGCTCTCATTATTTCCTAAATAAAAATTATGTACTTATTCAAAAAAAAATCTGGAGCAATGGTTGAAACAAAGGATGAAAGACTTAGTACTTGCTTGATTATTCTGTCTCTCAATTACCCAAGACTTAGTTTAAAAGCCCCACGATTGAAAAGAGTAGGAATAAGTTTGAAAGGTGGATTAGTGAATTTCAATCCGGAGAAGAATTTCTGTTTAAATATTTAAGTATTTGTTGGGAGTTATACATTTTTAGGGAACCCTGAATAAATTATTTCAAGTCAACTTTGCTAAGGGACTAACAAAGACTTAGCTTGGGGGTATTGTTGACGGTCGTTAAGTACCAATTTTATACCGTCAACTAATGCCTAGGGAAGATCAATAATAGAAGCATAGGGGTTATTACTGACAAATTCCACGAGTTTTGGTGAATTGTGTATTTTCCAGGGATTATTCCAGAAAGGCTTAAAAGAAGGATTAAAGTGCTTAATTACCGTGAAACTTGATCGCCAAGGAAAACATCATCACGAGAACATTAGAAGCATCTGGAACACACCCGAAGCACCGGGGCCCGAGACCCATCAGGGTGGGGCCGGCCGGTGCCAGGGTGGGGCCGGCCAGCGCCCCCCTCTAGGGTTTCGGCCCATCTTCTGGAGTCTTTTTCCACCACCTCTTTGGGGTCATCTGGGCCCTTTGTTCAAGTCGGTTTGATCCCACGGCGCACGTTCATCCCACCGGGCTATAAATAAAGGGGCAGATCCCCCCTCCCAGAACACCAATTCATTCCTCCTGCTTCATTCGTCAAGAGTAGATAGAAGTTAGGGTTTCCAGAGATTAGAAATAGGGCTCTGGTTCTTCAAGTTCATAGTTTAGGCGTCTAGCAAGGTTCAAGTAGAGTTGGACGCTATGCTCAGGATTCCAGATCCGTTCGTCTGGAGATCGGTAATCTTATCTTGTATCTCATTATGACTTTGCTTTATTTTAATATATTGCTACTTATTCACTTCTTAGTTTATTCTAGTTGCATATTCGATATAGTTGTGATTGGTGATGATTATTGTCATTTGATCGTAAAGCTCCTAATTCAGTACTCGAGTGAGTTAGGTGGTATACATTATGTAGACGTGGTGTCTAGATATATTGTGTACCTACGGAGGCACCCTGACGTGCCGAGTCGTGTGGTAGTCCGCGTAGGTGACAGCTGCGTTGGTTCCTTTGTAGTTCACCCCCCGTACGTAGGACGAGCAGAGCGCGGTCGCGAAGGAGGTGACCCTTGTGTCTTAATATCCTCATTAGATGATGCTCCTTATGATGTTTTCTGCGTTGATTATGCTATAGATGAAGATGTGTAATGTGGCGTAGGCTCTAGACTTTGTATTTAGTAATAACATAAGTTTCCTTTACTTTAGCCGAATCTCGAGATTGTCTTACTACATTAGTGAGTCAATATTCTATCTCTGGAATTCTATTTACCTCATTTACTCAGTTATCATTTACCATTTATTATTGACTTATTTATCGCTAAAGCACTAGAGTTATGGGTTATCATAGGTTTGCTCATTTATCTTTCCAATCATTATAGTAGATTATCCTAATGAGTAGAATGTCACCGTTATCCTTTTGGCATAAAATAAATCAACGATACTCAAAATACTCACAGGGTGAAGTGCTACAATGGGAAAATTATCTGTGCGCTTGCGGATATATTCTATAGTATTATTTTTAGGAGGCAAGTGAAGATTATTTTACCTTTGGTTTTTGGCATCATGTTAGGGATGACAACTTAACGTGAAGTGATGTTAAAAATACCAACAAACATTTCTGGCGCCGTTGCCGGGGATGGCAATTGTATTCATTAGGATAATTTATTGAGTTCGTTGATTTTATTCGCCAGGATATCTATTCTAGAATTTCATATAGGAGAGTTCTTCATAGATAATATTAATAGAAAAACATAAAAATAGCTATAGACATAAATACTTAGAGATAACCATAACCTTTTGCTTTAGCAGACTTACCCATGTTTCATTTATATTTAAATATCTTATATAGGGTAAGTGCAGGATTGGTTGTGTACTTTAACTCTTATCAATCAGGAACAACCATAGGAAGAAGGGTCTTACATTATTTTGTGAAGCAATGGCTGAGAAGACTCTACGTGAATTCTCTGCCCCAAGCACTGAGAATATTCACGTTGGGCCAACTTTCAACATTGGAAATCAAGATTTCGAGATCATGCCAAGCCACATCAAAATGGTGCAAGCTATCTGCATAATTTTCTGGAGATTGGCAACACCATCAACATCAAAGGCATTTCTCAAGATGTCGTGCTACTTCGTTTGTTTTCGTTCTCATTGGAGGGAAAGGCGAAGCAGTGGTTTTATCAGAATAAAGATCGAGTCAAGACATGGGTAGAATGTTCAAAAGCTTTCCTAGAAAAGTTTTCCTAGTATGCAAAACCAATGCTCTACGAGGAAAGATTTCAGAATTTTGTCAGCAGAAAGGTGAATCTATTTCAGAAGCCTAGGAACGTTTTCAAGATTACATATTTGATTGTCCCCATCATGGAATGGAAAAGTGGTTGCTCATGCAAACATTTTATCACGGACTAACTCAAAGGTCACGTGAGCAACTAGATGCCACTACCGAAGGATCATTTATGTCACTCACCCCTCGAAGAGCTCAAGATATTATGGCAAAGATAGCAGAAAATCAGAATTGGACAAAAAACACTCAGACATGCCATAAGAGTGAAGAAATTTCAGAGGAAGTGTGTGCACTGTCAACCAAGACGGATGTATTGTTGAACTGGTTAAAGCAAAGAGCCAATCATAAAAGAGATCGTCAAGCTATTCAAAATGCATTCAATTCTCAGAATCAATGTGAAGGATCTTTAGAAATAGAGTTTGCAAATCCCCCAGAAGATATTAGTACAGTCGTCAAGTCCACTTCTCAGAAGTAAGGATGGAATCAACCTCGGTCAACCAGTCAAGGTAAGTACCAAGGAAATTCTAATTTTTCAAATCATAGACAACCACCCTTGAGAGAATTAATATTAGAACAAGCTAGAATTAATGAAAGTATTTATAAGAAACTTGATAAAGTTTTAGAAGGAATTAATTCTAAGTTAGATAATTTCTCTTCTACTATTAAAGATCAAATATTATTTAATAAGGTGGGAAGGCACACGGATCGCAGTTGATTTGTGGCGGTTGCGAGGACGGTTCATCGAAGGGCTAAGGTGGGAAGGCACACGGATCGCTGACATGGCGCCCCTCCATCTCCCCCTATAAATAGAGGCTGCATTCACCCTCTCAAGACATGATTCATTCAAGATACAAGTGAAGAGTAGTGTAGTTCCACCTTTAGTAGTAGTTGTAGTCTAGTGTGGGAGTTAGAATTGAGTCGAGCAGCGCTCGGGGTCTCGGGGTCTCCTGAGTCGTCTGCTGGAGAGTCTGGTATAGCTCTTGTATCTTTCTCTTTTTGCAAGACTTATCTACTTTAATATATTATTCCTAGTTTACTTTACTGAGTCCTTACATAGTGCATTACTTTAATAGTATTATTGTGAGTTATCATATTACTTGGTCGGTTTGCATTAGATTGTGATCCTGTAACCAGCTCACGTGTGTACTTCATCGCCTGTCATAGGCTGCTCTAGTTGCCTTGATCACAGCTAGAGTAGTAAGGCTTAGTGTAAGCGTGGTGCTTAGACTAGGTCTTGCCTTTGAATGTCGCTTGTCGTACGGATTGTTTGTGGGTGCTAGCAGGTGGTGACAGCCCTGTCTAGTCTTAGTATCCCTCCACGTGTTTTAGATAAGTTCTTAAAAGGTAGGCTCCCATAAGAGAGTAGGCGCTTCGGTTAGAGGTTGTATCCTCTATTGTCTCGCACTACCCCCTACACACCGGAAGTAAGGTAGCAGTCTTAGTGTACATCTTCCATTTGATAGGATAGATCACAGGAGTAGAGTTCGAATTAGAGGAACCTTTCTCACTCGTTGTCCTCCCACCTAGTTACACTACACTAGTTATCTTTTAGTATTTCATTTGTTATCTTTGAATCATCACCTTCCTATCATACTTCGATTACCCCCTCTGCACTAGTTGTGCTAAGTTGAGATAGATTTAAGGATCTCCTTCTATTAATATTTTTGGCAATCGCTTTCCCTTGAGATAAAATAAATAACGATACCTTGGAATACTCCCGGGTGAAGTGCTACAGCGGTATATTCTGTGCGCTTGCGGAATTATCCAATAGACATAAGAAATACCCCCAGGCACTTCTGGCGCCGTTATCAGAGATAACTTAACACCCTGTCTCTGGTGGTTGCGCTAAGAAGTGTCAACAAGCATTTCTGGCGCCGTTGCCGGGGAAAGCATAGCCTAGAAATTTTAATAAGATCGAACCCGGAACCTATCATCAAATTAGTATCAATTAGTTGTAGTAGGGCTTACCCTTGCCTCTGCTTCTCTTTATCGTGAAGCAAGGCATACAGGAGTGGATTTCAGTTTCAAGCCACAGCAACAGAAAATCCAGAGGCATCCACCAGGAGTCCTAGACACCGTTCAGTCTCCGATCGGAGGTCCGATTTGGTATTGGAACCACTCAAGGAAAGAGGCTCAGCACTGTCACCTAAGGAAGCTATGGCCCAAAAGACCATCTTCGAGCATTCTGCACCGTCGGCCGACAATGTAGCCACCGGTCCACAGCTTAGCTTGGGGATACCACTTTTGAGCTCAAGCCATCTCTTATCAACATGGTGCAAGCCAACCCATTCAGCAGAAAGCCCCATGAGGATGCAAATGCACATCTCCAAAATTTCCTAGAGTTGTGTGGCACGATTGCCATAAAAGGAGTCAAGACGGACGCCATCTATCTTCGCCTTTTTTCGTTCACCTTGATCGAAAAGGCAAAACAATGGTTCTATGCTTATCCTGAAGACATTAGCAATTGGACAAGTTGGGCCAATGCATTCCTCAAGAAGTTCTTCCCGACGGGCAAAACCACTGCTCTTTCGAGGAAAGTTCTCAGGCTTTACACAGCAATTGGATGAGACAATTCCCGAAGCATAGGAACGTCTCTAGGAATACATTCGGGAATGTCCTCATCATGGAATCCAGGAATGGCTCCTGATTCAAGGTTTCTACCATGGGCTAACCTCAATAGCTCGTAGTCACCTTGATGCCACTGCTAGAGGAGCATTCACTGCACTCAATGTCAGACAAGCCAAGAATCTGATAGAAAAGATGGTGACAAATCAAGAGTGGAATGAAGATCGACTCCAATCCAAGAAGAAGAATACACATACCATCAATGAAGTAGATGCAATATCTGAGAAGATGGATCTCCTCTTAAAAAGGTTGGAAGAACGTGCTAATTTCAAGAAAGACCAAGAGGCCATTCGACACTATGCTTCCAAGCATCAATGGAATCAGGTATGCAGTGTATCTTATTCCAAATTAAATCCTGAGAAGATAGACGTCATCAACAACAATTCAAAGCATCCTCAACAAGGAAGATGGGCGTCGAACCCCAAGTTTCAAGGTAAGGTAAATTTTGGTAATCAATTGTCATTAAAAGATCTTGTCATGAATCAAGCTAAAATAAATGAAAGTATGAATAAAAAGTTGATATAAAATGACAAGACCCTTGAAACATTAAATGCTAAAATGGATGCTCTCTCTCCTTCTGTTAAAGAACAAATGAGTTTTAATAAAATGTTAGAATCCCAATTAGCCCATCTTGTTGCTACTACTTCATCTCCTAGAAATACTTGCAATACTCCAAATGTCAATGCGGTGATCACAAGGGGAGGTAAGTCCACTCGCGATCCACCACATTCTAACTTGGCAGGGAAGGCTGCAAGAAAAGACAAGGAAGATGATGATGAAGAAGAATTGCCAGCACCTGATGACAACACCAAGTTCCAAGGAAAGACAACCCCGCACGAATATTATGACACCAATGTGCTGCTACTTTTTCCAAGAACAAGGAAGCAAACTACCGACGAACAATTCGGGAAATTCGTCGAGGTAATTCGTCATCTCTATGTGCATATTCCATTACTTGACGCAATGCAGGTACCAACCTACGCCAAGTACCTAAGAGACATCCTCAACAATAAGCGCCCACTGCCCACAACGGAAATTGTCAAATTGACGGAGGAATGCAGCGTGGCTATATTGAACCAACTGCCAACCAAGAAGGACCCTGGGTGTCCCACCATTGACTGCTCCATTGGGACACAATACTTTGAACATGCACTGTGCGACTTGGGAGCAAGCGTCAGCGTCATGCAAACGGTAGTGCTCGACAAACTCAATCATACTATCTTGTCCCCTACTTCAATACACTTGCAGCTGGCGGATCAATTAGTCCGTTACCCGGCGGGGATAGCGGAAAACATCCTCGTCGAGATACGCGGATTCTTTGTCCCCGTGGACTTCGTGGTCCTGGACATAGAAGTAGATGAGAAGACTCCACTCATCTTGTGGAGACCGTTCCTCAGCACCACCAATGCACATATTGATGTTGGAGCTGGAGAAATTCAATTCACCATCAATGGGACCCTAGAAACATTCAAATTTCGACCAAAGGTTGAGCAGTGCTCCTTAATCATGCTACGGGAAATACATGCCTTTGCTATCGTTAAAGACTTGAAGAAGCCCAAATCACAACCACGAGCACAGAGCAAGCAAGTATGGAAGAGAAAGGTAATACAACCGGCAATACCTCCAAAGAAAATTTCTACACCAGCCCAAGGAGATGGTCTTACTCTAAGGACTTGAAGGATCAACTCTTCCATTAAGGTAAGTACACTAACATTTAATTAAAGTTTACTTCCTTTATTTGCTTAATTTATTTTAGCATTTATCTCCAACCCCTGTTCTGTCGATCAATAATTAAGTTCAATATTAAAATAATCAATTATTTGACCTGCTAAGTAAGTTGACACTAGGTGGGGCCCATGGTGGGTCGGCCGAACCCCATCATGGTGCCACCCATCTGCCATCTTTTCTCCAATTCAATCCATGCCATGCTCTTCTATGTTTCACGCATGACAACACCTTAAAATATTGCATGTAAATTTTGATCATCTAAATGAACTAGCATGGCAACCTTGGATCCTTCTCAGTCACTATTCTGTGCACTCACATGTCTTAGTGCTAATTTGCTCTACCTAAACCCTATGTGAGTTGACCTACAGAGTGCTACAAGACATATATCTGTCCACTTGCACTCTGGGAGTTAGTTTCTTTCTCTCATCTGCTGCTTTAATAAAATACTGACAAGAAAAGTGCACAACAATCATGAGTGAGCCGAGAGCAAAATTTTGTCATGACAAAATCCATTCTCTCTCTCCTTAATTTCACACATGCAAACCTTGATCAAAATACCTTGTGCTAATCATGGGAAAGATTCTTGCTTAAACCCCTAAGTGAATCCCCTTTTGAAAGAAATTTCCCGTGAAGCATCTCATGAGAAAACATCCACCAGCCATGGTCATGTCTTGCCCCCTCCTTTGGCCCTTTGTTCCATTCATCACTCACACCAATAATTGACTCCATGAGCAACCATCCAAAGGAGAGGAAGATGAGTGCTCCACTAGGCAGGAAGTGACCACCATTGACTCCCATGCTTGGCACATAGCAATTAGAGAAAGGTGAGGGTTCGGCCGACCCATCAAAGCACCCCAAGTCACTCTATCATTCTCTCCCTTTTACACATCAGTGATTCCTACAATTATTGGTGCAAATGGAGAGAGGGCAGGGTTCGGCCGACCCATGCTCTGACCACCCATCACTCCAGCCTTTGTCCACTTCAACGTGACCTAGATTCCTGCAATTATGTGCATGAAATGAGGCAGAGGAGGGGTCGGCCGAACTAGGCCATTGCCTCCTGCACCTCTGCCTCCTTCTCCATTTAATTGCCATGCTTGTGAGCACATTCCTGCAACCAAACCACCAGCAGAGCACTCCGACACACTAACTCTCTCTTTCCTTTCCAAAAAGAAAACCCAAAAAAAATATATTCTTCCCTCATCTTTGTTCTTCAAGTGTTCATCACCCGAGGGAGCCTAGTAAGGTAATCATCCGGTAAAAGGCCTGTTAAACTAAGCTAACCCCCATTACGAACTTTGGTTTGTGTCTTTGTTTTGTGCAAATATGAAGAACCCATTCAAGGCCACAGCAAAGAAAGTGCGCTCAGCATTGAGCGGGAGTTCATCACGACGATCATCCTCCCATGACACTGAGATACGACTCTCGGGGTCATAGGATGAATATTTATCTGAGGCAACTGAGCCAAGCAACAACACGGAAAATGTTGAACAACCTCCTCATGATCATGAAGAATCCGAAGAAGAGGAAGAACCTGTTAGAACACAAGACCAAGAAACAGGCATTTGGGTCACTCCACAAGAATTTCTCGTCCTCAACTCCATCCGCGACCGAACTTTGAACATACCAAGGTAATTGATTTAGGACTCCTCCAACGCACAGGTATGTCTGAGGAGTTCTTTGATGTTTTTGGTGCAATAGGATGGGGTGAATTCTGGGATTTTTCTGAGTACCAAGGTAGCAAGAGTCTCACCTTAGAATTTATGTGCACAGTAAAAGCAACAAGAGACAACATCTATTTTTGCCTGTTTAATCAAGCTTATGATCTTACTTGGGACCAGTTTAGTGTTTGCCTAGGCTTCATGAACTGCACCTCAAATTTAGAATCTGCTACTCGTAGGTTCAATAAACTTAAATTTTGGCATGACATAACTGGAGAAAATAGAATGGGGAAACTGCGTACTAGTCACATTTGCAACCCCACACTGCGCTTTTTGCATAGATGGCTAGGCATCACTTTGTTTCCCCGGGATGATGTGAGACCTGTGAGGGAAATTGATTTAAGAATAATGTATGCCATGATATATAAAATCCGAGTATCACCTGTAAAAGCCATGGTAGAGCATTGGATTTCTGCACCATCAAGAAGTGAATCATCACAAAAATGTGTAGCTATCTAGAACTGCTAAATGGATTTAATGATCACATACCTACACAGAGAACCATTCTGGGTGAGGAATATTTCATAAAAGCTCATATTATTGCCGGTGGTCCCCAAGGAACAATAGAATTTAAATTCCATAATAGCAATGCAAGACTCACTTTGCCATGCCCAGAATTAAAACTATATGGGGGCCACCCTTTAGTGCCTAACATTGCAGAAGTAGGCGGCCATTGGAGTTTTTCAGGACCTGCTACCCGTGCAAGAACGCGTGATACACAGCGTAATGAATCATTCGAAGAAGACGACAGCACCTATGCAGGCGGCTCAAATGCCATGCAAGCCTAAAGCTCTGGAGGAGGGCACCGGTCAGGGGCACAAAGTGCTAGATTTTCTTACTCATCTATGCAGGATGCAGGTGTGTGAAGCCATCGACATGACATGGAGTTGCTAACACATCAGTTTGGTGTGCTGCGGGCTGGCCATGAGGCCATTCACAACATCACTGCACAAACCCAGCAGCAGCTCCAAAATTTTCAGGAGCAGACTGGCAGACAGTGAGCTGCCCTCTATGCACATCAGAACATACCTCCACCTCCATATATCCCACAGCATCCACAGCTGTTCCCGCGACCATGTCCACCACAATATCCTCCTCACTATCCACCACCATATTCGCCACGTCCACCTCAGTAAGATAACTGCAAAAGTGCAAGCTTGGGGGAGATTCTCTCCTCCACCAAGGTAAGTATTCTATCTCGGTATTTTATATTATTTTTAATTTAATGCATTTAATAAAATAAACTAAAAACACCAAAAATATTTGGTGTTCATGTATGTTAATCTTTCTCATTGGAAATGATGAATAGTTGCTCTGTTAATATTTCTTTAATGCCTAGTTTACAACTTAGTATTTCTTTGAGTATGGATTACTTGGCCTATTTAAAATCATCATGAACCTGAAAACTTTATGGATGCTAAGTGCTGGAACTAAGTCTAAGTTGTTGTGACATACGATATGGTAAAACAAGAGCTGCTATAATATTGTTCTAAGCATGCATGATTACTAGAGATTTATTTCTTAAACAATCAAAACCTTATTGTTCCTCAATGGTGATAAATGCCTACCACAGCCATATATGCTACACATGTTTAAAACCTTCCACATAAGCTATTTGCTTTGCATTGAGTGTTGTCAAGTCTTATTGACCCTTAATGAGAGTCTTATCATGTCCCCAAGACCAAGATCACCAAAAACTACATACATATATGGTGCTTCTACACTGGAAGTACGCAACCAAATGCCTTTCATTGCCACTAAATAAATGCTCCATATATTAAAGTCATAGTAAATCTCTCTTAGTTATTATGGTAGAAGAGACAAAGGGCTATGCAAAATGAAAAGAAAAAAAGAAAGAAAGATGGACACAAGAGAGTCCACAGAAAAGAAAAGAAATATATGAGCAAGTTTAGGCTCATGAATAAAGAAAGCAAAATTGATAGCCATATCTCTAAAATTCATTAGAGAGAGATACAATTCCAAATAGAGGAGCATTGTAATATTTTCCACACACTTGCACATCTTGATCTAACGGCATGACACTTCTCTCTTTGGATCCAAGCTTTGACTCTACAACATATGCAAAGTAAGTATGCTATACCCTTCATTCCTACCTTAAGCTCCACATAAGCCATTTCTAGTAGGATGATTAAGAGAAGGCAACATTTACTTTGTGCCTTGGTATGGAATCATACACCATTTGAGCGACATGAGAAAACCATATGAGGAACATTAAGTTTTCCTTTGAAAGATATTGCTAAAACCTCCAGCTTGAAACTTGCAAAGAATGAGAAAAGTAGTGCTCAAGCTAAACTGTTCTGTCTCTCAACCACCTAAGACAAAGAAAAAGTCATTAGCCCCATAAATGACTAAGGTAAAATGGGTGAATTTTTATAGCCAATTTTTCCATTCAAAAGAGAAGTATTCTGTTGTGCACTTGGTACTAAGGAAATATGAACATAGTAGCAACTCCTGATCCACCGAGGCTAAGTTTAATTATTTGCTCGAAACGAGCAAAGGTTAAGCTTGGAGGATCTTGTTGACGGTGGATATACCATAAAAATCCACACTCAAACTGTAACACCCCTGGTGTTACGGTTAATTAAAACCTGCCATGTCATCATCATTGCATGTAAATCATCCTGCATAAACTCATTTTTGCTATGCATTAACAAAAATGATTTTTCTTTCAACATGTGATTGTGCAAAAGTGCTTGAGAGCGATTTGTTATGTAAATGTTTGTGTTTGTATGCTATTATCTAAATTAAATTAGAAAATAAAAAAAATAAATTATAAACCCTAAAGTGGACCTAAAACCCTAAATCAAAAACTAAGCATAATTAGGTGTTGGGTCTTAAACAAAAGTTGTAAATCTTTAAAAGTTGAGCAACTTCTATTTTGGGTGATTTTGAAGTTATTAAGAATAAATTCAAAATAAAACCTTAGTTTATAATTTAAAGTTTAAATTTAAAAATATAAATTCAAAAACTAGCAAGAATCTGGTAAGACTTCCTTAATAAAAGTTTTAGCCCTTTCAAAATGGAACAACTTTTATTTTTGGATATTTTGAAGTTCTGTTGTGGAAATTTTAATTAAACCCAAAACAATACCTTGAAATTTGAATTTGAAATATCAATTCAAAAATTATTAAGAATTTTACAAAACTTCCTTAATAAGAGTTGTAGAACTCACTGAGTAAAACAACTTCTATTTTGACTAATTCTCAACTTGTTGAGGAAAATTAAAAGTAATTTTAAAAATACAGTTTAAATTTAAAATTTGGATTTACCCCATTTTTCATATTTTCGAATTGGTGCAAAATTTGAATATGGTCCAAAAAGCAAAAATGATCTTCACAAAGTTTGGCATGACTTTTACTTTTAGAATTTTTCCTGTTGTTATATAGAATAGGGAGATCTAGTTCAAAATAGAAGTTGACCTTTTGCATCCTAGCTACAGTAGAGAGGGGGGACCGGCTCTGTTCCTGCCCAGGTGCAGGCGCGCGTGCGCGCGCCGTTCGCCGGCGATGCCCGGGGCCGGCCAGCCGCGTGTCGCCATCGGGGCCGGGCCCGTAGGGGCCATCTCCATGTCGTGTATCCTCTGCCGCTATATATAAGTCGCCGGCGTCGTCGTTCTCAGCTCCTCCTTCTTTTTCGGTCATCGCCGTCAGAATTCCAGTCGCCGACAAAATTAGCCGTGCTCAGTACCTCTCCATCCTCTCCATCTTTCCAAAACTTAATTCACTTCCTAGTGCTTCAATTGAAACCATTAGAGCCCTTGTTGGTTGCCGGAATCGTCAGGGAGGCGAGATTCTTCTCCGCGGCCGATAGAGCACCGCCGTGCTCGGTTCATCCATGGCCGGCTCTTCACGGTGAAACGTACCCCAAATATACCTTGTTTTGGTCTCCCTTTGTCCCCGTGAGGCTCGTCGACCAAGTGGTTTTGTTAGCTATCGTGCAGGGAGGTCGGAACGCGAGCTCGTCGCTCTGTCCGCGTCACTGCACCAGCTTCGATTTCGATGTCGTGTCTCTGCAGCGACTCCTGTCTTGCGAATCGAAGTCCCGGTGAGCTCCTGTTCCTCGCATCACCTTTTGTTCCAATGCTACCGCAGCCCTTCCACCAGAACAAACCATGCCACAGCGCACCGCCGTGGCCGCCACGACCGTCACTGAGCTCCTCGGGGCGTCCTATTTGCTTCAACTGAGTGCTTAGATACGTGCGCGAGCTCGCGGGGAGCAGGTGGGTATGCTCACCCTCGCCGGAGAAGCCGCCAGCGACGAGCTGGGGCTCCGACTCGCCGGCTCTGCTCTGTTCGTCGAACCGAGGAAGAAGAAGAACAGCACGAGCTCCTCTCTGTTTTCTCTTGTGTGCAAATGACGTGTGGGCCCACTGGATTCCAATACTACACTAAGGTGTTCAGATTTCTTGTTGATGTTCAGAAATTTATATTTCTAGTTTGGTAGCTCCAAAAATAGTAAAACAAGTTTTGTTAGTTCTCTTGTTAAATACTCTGCATGTTAGATCCATAAAATGTGTTGTGTTGTTTACATTTTTGTGCTGTAGAAATTAATTAGGAAAAGTGGTTTAGGAGATTTATTAACTTGCTTTTGGCTATATTTTGAGAAATATAAGTCCAACAACTATGATTCTAATTTTGTTAGTCCTATAATAAAATACACTAGACAATAGGGATATAAAACATGAAGGTTGTTTACTATTTTAAAGGTGTTTTACTTTAATCTTTTTAAATAGGAAATAAATGATTGTTTTGCTTGTTATTTTTGTACCTAGAGTTGTATTGCTCCAAATGACATGCAAATCTAGTGGTAGACTCTCTGAGTGATGTGTGATGTCTGGTTAAACTTTCATGATTTATGGTGCATGTATGGTTGAATTATTGATTTAACTCGTTTGATGCTTAATAGGTAGATTTAAATGCATTATAAATAATATATAAGTGTAAAAATTGGGAATGGTGCTCCACTGCCTTTTCATGATGTTGTGGTAGCTTGGGAATCAATAATATGGCGATGATGTTTCAGAAAATGTTGAGTTTCACATTTATCTTGTTTTTCCGATGTATTGTTGCATTATAAACTTTTTATTTTGCAGTAATTAATTTATAAAACCTGAGCATGTGAAATTTGTACCTTGGTCATGATTTATAATCACCTAACTCTCATTAAAAATTTAGGATTCATTTGAGGTGTTTACCATATAACTTAAATAATCAAATAATAAACTTTTATGTGATATTTAGTGAAAGTTTTGGGGTAAACAGGCACATGCATATTGTTTATGACTTTTTGCCATGTATTAATCTAAGGTGAATGTTTTATGTTTGTGTTATGATGTTTCGAGCTCTTTAACTAGCTCACATAGGAGTTTCTTGGTTGCAAAACAAGTGAGCAAATTAATTGTATTCCCTGTATGATGTTATGTGACTTTTGGTTTGTGTGGTGGCCCTGGATCATCAACCCAATATGATCCTTGGCACTTAACGGAATGGTTCGTGATTAACTTGACGATAGAAAAGGTTAATAAGGATTAATATAGTTAATAGAAATATTAACTAGGCTTTCTACGACCGTTAAAGTGGTCAATAAATTAATTATGAAATCACCACCTTGTTTAGTGAAGTTGATTTACAACTTTATCGTGAAGGAGAGTTGTACTCAACTTTCTAGACTAAGTTTACTTTCTAATAATTCACAATTTAGTGCATCTCATGCATCATGGCATACATAACATCATGTTAAGCCTGCATTATTATCTCGTGTAGTGAACGTGCGGTAATTATTATTGGGAGCAAGCCCCGAGCAAGATATTCACTCGGTGGAGTTGGGTCTTTCTCGGGATCATCTTCGGGATCCTATCAGCTCCAAGCAACAGGCAAGCCCCGGTGCATTTGCCCCTCCTTGTTATTTAAAAATATTTATCACTTGAGTTAATCTACTGCATTAGGTTATTATGAGTTGAGTGATAACCCATTGATGCATTACCTTTCCTTGACCACATATTATACTTGAGATCCTGATTTATTAAAGTATTGAAAAATGCTTAGTCATGCTTAATGATAGAGTTGCAAAAATGCTATTTTGAAAACTGTGTTGATATGAAACAAATGAATCATTTTATGGGATTGGTATTGTCCTCGTTTGGTGATGGTGTACTTGGCCAGTCCATTATCATCAACGTGGATGGGTTTTCCCGTTTGGATGGCCAACTGTTTGGGTTAGAGTCCCAACTTTCGTCGCCATCGGGAAAGGGATGTGAAAACCGGGTAGTTACCAGTGTACTTGAGTTAGAGTCCCGATGCATGGTTTCTAACGGAAAAATATTAGGGGCCATTCGTTGTCGGCCTGCTGTGATCATGACTTTGCAACTAGCCACATACTACGGAAAGCCTCTGACTCCGGTGGCTCTACTGCTGGAACCGACAACCACGCACTGGGAGTGGAGAGATGGCGAGAGTAGCGTGTACCCTCGTGGCCGTCGTGCCTGGAGACTAGAGGGGTACTGTGCTCTCGGGTGGCGCAGGACCGGTTCCGGGGTACGAAAAGCCGTGGTAGGCGGGGTTGGCATATGCAAGCTTAAGTGCTACATATGCAGTGTGGATAGGGATCCCCAGCTAGGTACTTCTGGATTCGAATCGATGTTGCTCCACGGTTAATGGAGACATGATCCTCACACTTACAGCGAAGAGTGGTTCGGAACTAGGTGTTTTTGAGAATGAATATGAATTTAAAAGTACATAATATGCGAGAATTGATATTGGAATTATGTATATGAATAAAATAATATTGAGATCAAATAATGAAATAGCATAGAAATGCTTTTCTGCAAAATACTTTGACTCTTGCTCAAGCCTTACCTTGATTTCCCTCAACCTGCATTCCTGAGTCTAATCTTACACCTTTTGTCGGGTAAGTCTTGCGGAGTACCCTAGTACTCAGGGTTTGTTAACCCCTGTTGCAGGTAAACTGAGTGTGCAGTTCTGCGTGGGACCGTGCCGGTCAGCGGATCGTGCAGGGACGAAGATATGTATATAATGAGACCCTTGGGCAGGGTGTTTAGTTGTATATCGCTACTCCACTGTGAAACTCTGGTTTGGGATAAAGTAAGCTAGATTTGTAAAACTATATTAATGTAACTCTTCCGCACTCTTAACTCTGATTTATCTCATTTGTGTAAACTGTTGTAATACTTGCAAGGTCTTACAATGAGATCCTCAGGGAAATTAGGGTTTCCTATGAGACCCGACGGGCCACCTAAGTCAAAGGGAACTCGTGCAGACTAGTCAAAGGTCCTTAAGGACGATGACGGGGCACGTGGGCCCTATGATTAAGGCGGTTCCGTCGCACAAACACCATCAACAGGCCTCGGGTTCAAGGAAGATCAACATAACATGAACATATTTTTATCAATAACTCGTTCCACTTGTACTCTTAGCTTGTGAATGCAGGAAAGGTCAAGCAGACCATGAAACATCAAAATATGGTACACAACACCACTTAGAAGAGCGAAAAGCCTAGGGTGGGCCCATATATGGGTCGGGCGAACCCTACATGGGGCCTACCTATCTCTGGTGGCGTAGCAGGATCCGTGTGACACTCCACTCAACTTATTTCATCCATCAGATCAACATGTGTTTCCATTCAATGGTGGAGAAGCAAAGTACAAGGATTCAACGTGACAAACATGCAACCAAGGTGGAACCAACATACGGGGACACTCTATGATAGATGGGGACCATAGTGGTGGGCCCAACTCACTAGTGGTGGTTCGGCCGAACCACCCAGGGTGGGACCAGGCCACTGCCACACCCCATGTCAGGTCAGGACTCCTTCTAGAAGACCCTGGCTGGGCCCACCTGCCATAGGGGGTCGGCCGAACCACCCCTTGTGCCCAGCCAGGTCGGTTGGCCTCCACCGTCTTCCTGCTTGCCTCTCACGTGCTCATTTCATCATTGCCATTGATTTGTGGCGGTTGCAAGGACGGTTCATCCAAGGGCTAAGGTGGGAAGGCACACGGATCGCTGACATAGCACCCCCTCCATCTCCCCCTATAAATTGAGGCTGCATCCACCCTCTCAAGACATGATTCATTCAAGATACAAGTGAAGAGTAGTGTAGTTCCACCTTTAGTAGTAGTTGTAGTCTAGTGTGGGAGTTAGAGGTGAGTCGAGCTGCGCTCGGGGTCTCCGGAGTCGTCTGCTGGAGAGTCTGGTACAACTCTTTATTGACGGTCATTAAGTACCAATTTTATACAGTCAACTAATGCCTAGGGAAGATCAATAATAGAAGCATAGGGTTATTACTGACAAATTCCATGAGTTTTGGTGAATTGTGTATTTTTCAGGGATTATTCCAGAAAGGCTTAAAAGAAGGATTAAAGTGCTTAATTACCACGAAACTTGACCGCCAAAGAAAACATCATCACGAGAACACTAGAATCATCTGGAACACACCCGAAGCACCGGGGCCCGAGACCCATCAGGGTGGGGCCGGCCGGCGCCCCCCTCTAGGGTTTCGGCCCATCTTCTGGAGTCTTCTTCCACCGCCTCTCTGGAGTCATCTGGGCCCTTTGTTCAAGTCGATTTGATCCCACGGCGCACGTTCATCCCACCGGGCTATAAATAAAGGGGCAGACCCCCCTTCCAGAACACCAATTCATTCCTCCTGCTTCATTCGTCAAGAATAGACAGAAGTTAGGGTTTCCAGAGATTGGAAATAGGGCTCTAGTTCTTCAAGTTCATAGTTTAGGCGTCTAGCAAGGTTCAAGTAGAGTTGGGCGCTACGCTCGGGATTCCAGATCCGTTCGTCTGGAGATCGGTAATCTTATCTTGTATGTCATTATGACTTTGCTTTATTTTAATATATTGCTACTTATTCAGTTCTTAGTTTATTCTAGTTGCATATTCGATATAGTTGTGATTGGTGATGATTATTGTCATTTGATCGTAAAGCGCCTAATTTAGTACTCGAGTGAGTTAGGTGGTATACATTATGTAGACGTGGTGTCTAGATATATTGTGTACCTACGGAGGCACCCTGATGTGCCGGGTCGTGTCGTAGTCCGCGTAGGTGACAGTTGCGTTGGTTCCTCTGTAGTCCACCCCACGTACATAGGATGAGCAGAGCGCGGTAGCGAAGGAGGTGACCCTTGTGTCTTAATATCCTCATTAGATGATGCTCCTTATGATGTTTTCTGAGTTGATTATGCTATAGATGAAGATGTGTAATGTGACGTAGGCTGTAGACTTTGTATTTAGTAATTACATAGGTTTCCTTTACTTTAGCCGAATCTCGAGATTGTCTTACTACATTAGTGAGTCTCTATATTCTATCTCTGGAATTCTATTTACCTCATTTACCCAGTTATCATTTACCATTTATCATTGACTTATTTATTGCTAAAGCACTAGAGTTATGGGTTATCATAGGTCTACACATTTTTCTTTCCAATCATTATAGTAGATTATCCTAATGAGTAGAATGCCACCTTTATCCTTTTGGCATAAAATAAATCAACGATACTCGAAATACTTACCGGGTGAAGTGATACAATGGGAGAATTATCTGTGCGCTTGCAGATATATTCTATAGTATTATTTTTAGGAGGCAAGTGAAGATTATTTTACCTTTAGTTTTTGGCATCATGTTAGGGATGACAACTTAATGTGAAGTGATGTTAAAAATACCAACAAACATTTCTGGTGCCGTTGCCGGGGATGGGAATTGTATTCATTAGGATAATTTATTGAGTTTGTTGATTTTATTCGCCAGGATATTTATTCTAGAATTTCATATAGGAGAGTTCTTCATAGATAATATTAATAGAAAAACATAAAAATAACTATAGACATAAATACTTAGAGATAACCATAACCTTTTGCTTTAGCAGACTTACCCGTGTTTCATTTATATTTAAATATCTTATATAGGGTAAGTGCAGGATTGGTTGTGTACTTTAACACTTATCAATCAGGAACAACCATAGGAAGAAGGGTCTTACATTATTTTGTGAAGCCATGGCTGAGAAGACTCTACGTGAATTCTCTGCCCCAAGCACTGAGAATATTCGCGTTGGGCCAGCTTTCAACATTGGAAATCAAGATTTCGAGATCAAGCCAAGCCTCATCAAAATGGTGCAGGCTATCACATTTACTGGAAAGAAAGATGAAGATGCAATTGTCCATCTGCAGAATTTTCTGGAGATTGGCAACACCATCAACATCAAAGGCATTCCTCAAGATGTCGTGCTACTTCGTTTGTTTCCGTTCTCATTGGAGGGAACGGCAAAGCAGTGGTTTTGTCAGAATAAAGATCGAGTCAAGACATGGGTAGAATGTTCAAAATCTTTCCTAGAAAAGTTTTTCCCAGTAAACAAAACCAATGCTCTACGAGAAAAGATTTCATAATTTTGTCAGCAGAAAGGTGAATCTATTTCAGAAGCCTAGGAACGTTTTCAAGATTACATATTAGATTGTCCCCATCATGAAATGGAAAAGTGGTTGCTCATGCAAACATTTTATCACGGACTAACTCAAAGGTCATGTGAGCAACTAGATGCCACTGCTAAAGGATCATTTATGTCACTCACCCCTGGAAGAGCTGAAGATATTATGCCAAAAATAGCAGAAAATCAGAATTGGACAAACAACACTCAGACATGCCATAAGAGTGAAGAAATTTCAGAGGAAGTGTGTGCACTGTCAACCAAGATGGATGTACTGTTCAACTGGTTAGAGCAAAGAGCCAATCATAAAAGAGATCGTCAAGCTATTCAAGATGCATTCAATTCTCAGAATTAATATGAAGGATCTTTAGAAATAGAGTTTGCAAATCCCCTAGAAGATATTAGTATAGTCGTCAAGTCTACTTCTCAGAAGTAAGGATGGAATCAACCTCGGTCAACCAGTCAAGGTAAGTACCAAGGCAATTCTAATTTTTCAAATCATAGACAACCACCCTTGAGAGAATTAATATTAGAACAAGCTAGACTTAATGAAAGTATTTATAAGAAGCTTGATAAAGTTTTAGAAGGAATTAATTCTAAGTTAGATAATTTCACACGGATCGCCGTTGATTTGTGGCGGTTGCAAGGACGGTTCATCCAAGGGCTAAGGTGGGAAGGCACACGGATCGCTGACATGGCACCCCTCCATCTCCCCCTATAAATAGAGGCTGCATCCACCCTCTCAAGACATGACTCATTCAAGATACAAGTGAAGAGTAGTGTAGTTTCACCTTTAGTAGTAGTTGTAGTCTAGTGTGGGAGTTAGAGTTGAGTCGAGCTGCGCTCGGGGTCTCCGGAGTCGTCTGCTGGAGAGTCTGGTATAGCTCTTGTATATTTCTCTTTCTGTATGAGTTATCTACTTTAATATATTATTCCTGCTTTAGTTTACTGAGTCCTTACTTAGTGCATTACTTTAATAGTATTGTTGTGAGTTATCATATTACTTGGTTGGTTTGCATTAGATTGTGATCCTGTAACCAACTCACGTGTGTAGTTCATCGCCTGTCATAGGGTGCTCTAGTTGCCTTGATCACAGCTAGAGTAGTAAGGCTTAGTGTAAGCGTGGTGCTTAGACTAGGTCTTGCCTTTGAATACCGCTTGTCGAAGGGATTGTTTGTGGATGCTAGCAGGTGGTGACAGCCCTGTCTAGTCTTAGTATCCCTCCACGTGTTTTAGGCAAGTTCTTAAAAGGTAGGCTCCCATAAGAGACTAGGCACTTCGGGTAGAGGTTATATCCTCTATTGTCTCGCACTACCCCGTACACACCGGAAGTAAAGTAGCAGTCTTAGTGTACTTCGTCCATTTGATAGGATAGATCACAGGAGTAGAGTTCGAATCACAGGAACCTTTCTCACTCGTTGTCCTCCCACCTACTTACACTACACTAGTTATCTTTTAGTATTTCATTTGTTATCTTTAAATCATCACCTTCCTATCATACTTCGATTACCCCCTCTGCACTAGTTGTGCTAAGTTGAGATAGATTTAAGGATCTCCTTCTATTAACATTTCTGGCATTCCCTTGGGATAAAATAAATAACGATACCTTGGAATACTCCCGGGTGAAGTGCTACAGCGGTATATTCTGTGCGCTTGCGGAATTATCCAATGGACATAAGAAATACCCCCAGGCACTTCTGGCGCTGTTATCAGAGATAGCTTAACACCCTATCTCTGGTGGTTGCGCTAAGAAGTGTCAACAAGCATTTCTGGCGCCGTTGCCGGGGAAAGCATAGCCTAGAAATTTTAATAAGATCGAATCCGGAACCTATCATCAAATTAGTATCAATTAGTTGTAGTAGGGCTTACCCTTGCCTCTGCTTCTCTTTATCGTGAAGCCAGGCATACATGAGTGGATTTCAGTTTCAAGCCCCAGCAATATAAAATCCAGAGGCATCCATCAGGAGCTCTCGACACCGTTTAGTCTCCGATCGGATGTCCGATTTGGTATTGGAACCACTCAAGGAAGGAGGCTCAGCACTGTCACCTACGGAAGCTATGGCCCAAAAGACCATCTTCGAGCATTCTGCACAGTCGGCCGACAATGTAGCCGCTGGTCCGCAGCTTAGCTTGGGGGATGCCACTTTTGAGCTCAGTCCATCTCTTATCAACATGGTGCAAGCCAACCCATTCAGCGGAAAGCCCCATGAGGATGCAAATGCGCATCTCCAGAATTTCCTGGACTTGTGTGGCACGATTGCCATAAAAGGAGTCATGACGGACGCCATCTATCTTCGCCTTTTTTCGTTCTCCTTGATCGAAAAGGCAAAACAATGGTTCTATGCTTATCCTGAAGACATTGGCTGTAACGTCCCGCCTCCTCGAGGCCGGGCCCGCTTACATCTGGCAGCTTAACTAGGATATAGACTACCCTCACAGACCAACACCAGTCTTTTCTGCGCACTTTGTCCTCACTCATGTGCACCCGGGAAGGACTTCCTGGTCGGTCACCCATCGCTCCAGGGCCAAGCTCGCTTAACCTCAGAGTTCTTTTGCAGGTGGGCTTCCAGAAAAGAAGTTGCAACTTATTGGTATGAGTATCCTATCAATCCTATTAAGCCCTGGGCCGGGATGTTACATCCTCACCCCCTTAAGAGATCGACGTCCTCGTCGATCAATCCCAAGCCAGGAATGTCCCCTCTTGGCCATGTCCGTGAGTCCAGTGCCAGCGCATGTGCCATGCTGTGTGACCACGCCGGATCCACACCAGCCATGCGCACCATGCCTGCGCAACTGCGACACACGCGCCCGTGAAACCATAAGGATCGGCTCTGATGCCATTCTGTAACGCCCTGCCTCCCCGAGGCCGGGCCTGCTTACATCTGGCAGCTTAACTAGGTTATAGACTACCCTCACAGACCAACACCAGTCTTTTCTGCGCACTTTGTCCTCACTCATGCGCACTCGGGAAGGACTTCCCGGTCGGTCACCCATCGCTCCAGGGCCAAGCTCGCTTAACCTCAGAGTTCTTTTGCAGATGGGCTTCCGGAAAAGAAGTTGCAACTTATTGGTATGAGTACCCTATCAATCCTATTAAGCCCTGGACCGGGATGTTACATTAGCAATTGGACAAGTTGCGCCAATGCATTCCTCAAGAAGTTCTTCCCGATGGGCAAAACCACTGCTCTTCGAGGAAAGATCTCAGGCTTTACACAACAATTGGATGAGACAATTCCTGAAGCATGGAAACGTCTCCGGGAATACATTCGGGAATGTCCTTATCATGGAATCCAAGAATGGCTCCTGATTCGAGGTTTCTACCATGGGCTAACCTCAATAGCTCGTAGTCACCTGGATGCCACTGCTAGAGGAGCATTCACTGCACTCAATGTCACACAAACCAAGAATCTGATAGAAAATATGGTGACAAATCATGGGTGGAATGAAGATCGAGTCCAATTCAAGAAGAAGAATACACATACCATCCATGAAGTAGATGCAATATCTGAGAAAATGGATCTCCTCTTAAAAAGGTTGGAAGAACGTGCTAATTTCAAGAAAGACCAAGAGGCCATTCAACACTATGCTTCCAAGCATCAATGGAATCAGGTATGTAGTGTATCTTATTCCAAATTAAATCCTGAGAAGATAGACGCCATCAACAACAATTCAAAGCATCCTCAACAACGAAGATGGGCGTCGAACTCCAAGTTTCAAGGTAAGGTAAATTTTGGTAATCAATTGTCATTAAAAGATCTTGTCATGAATCAAGTTAAAATAAATGAAAGCATGAATAAAAAGTTGATAAAAAATGACAAGACCCTTGAAACATTAAATGCTAAAATAGATGCTCTCTCTCCTTCTGTTAAAGAACAAATGAGTTTTAATAAAATGTTAGAATCTCAATTAGCTCATCTTGTTGCTACTACTTCATCTCCTAGAAATACTTGCAATACTCCAAATGTCAATGTGGTGATCACTGTTGACGGTGGATATACCATAAAATTCCACATTCAAACATCGTCAACAGGCCTCGGATTAAAGGGAAGATAAACATATCATGAGCATATTTTATCAATAACTAGTTCCACATGTACTCTTAATCTTGTGAATGCAGAAAAGATCAAACAGAGCAGAAATGAACACTTGGAGCTCAATAATGTGGTTCGGCCGAACCATGTGTTTGGGAACCAAGTCATCACACATCAAGACATGGTGCAAAGCATGACATGGAAGAGAGGAGAGCCAAGGGTGGGCCCACCCATGGGTTGGCCGAACTGGCCACGGGGCCCACCTGGCTCTGGGGACATGGCAGGATCCGTGTGACAATCCACTCAGCTCATTTCAGCTCTTAGATCAACATGTGTTTCCATTTAATGGCTGAGAAGCAAAGGACAAGGATTCAACATGACAACATACAAACAAAGTGGAACCAACACAAGGGGATAGTCTGTGACAGATAGAGACCACGGTGGTGGGCCCAACCCACCAGGGGTGGGTCGGCCAAACCACTATTGGTGGGCCCAAGCCACCTGCACACTCCCCGACTGGTGGTGACTCCTTCTAGATGACCCTGGCTGGGTCCACCAGTCATAGGGGGGTCGGCCGAACCCCCCTGGTTCCCAGCCTGGTCGGTTGGCGTCCACCGACTCCTAGCATGTTCTCCACGTGATGATTTGCTCACGGCCGTCCATCTTGAGGCGGTTCTAAGGCAGTTCATCCAAGGGTGGAGAGGCATGGAGCACACGGATCGCTGACGTGGCACCCCCTCACTCTCCCCTATAAATAGAGGCTGCCCACTCCTCTCCAAGACACACAAGACACAAGAGAGACAAGAGTCACAAGTCACAAGAGTTCTACTCTTTAGTAGTAGTATTAGTCTAGTGTGGGAGTTAGAGTCGAGTCGAGCTACGCTCGGAGTCTCCGGAATCGTCTGCTGGAGAGTCTGGTATAGCTCTTGTACCTTTCCTTCTGTAAGACTTTACCTTTATCAATATATTATCTTTACTTTACTAAGTCTCTACTTAGTGCATTACTATTCTTTATAGTATTGTGGTGTTTTGTCTTAACTTATAGTTGAGTTATATTGGATAGTGATCCTGTAACTAGCTCACGTGTGTAGTTCATCGCCTGTCATAGGGTACTTTAGTTGTTGGTATGCAACTAGAGTAGTAAGGCTTAGTGTAAGCGTGGTGGTTAGACTAGATCTTGCCTTTGAATGCCGCTTGTCGCACGGATTGTTTGTGGGTGCTAGCAGGTGGTGACAGCACTGTCTAGTCTTAGTATCCCTCCACGTGTTTTAGGCAAGTTCTTAAAAGGTAGGCTCCCATAAGAGAATAGCCGCTTCTGGTAGAGGTTATATCCCCTACTGTCTCGCCTATCCCCTATACACCGGAAGTAAGGTAGCTATCTTGGTATAATTCATCTATTTGATAAGATAGTTCACAAGAGTAAAGTAAGTGTCATAGGATTCTTATACTCACTCGTTATCCTCCCACCTAGCTATACTCTACTAGTTATCTTTAGTTATCTCAAACCCTTGTCGTGTCTTGGTGTCATTATCCTTTCCTCTTCATATCGAATTATCCCCCTATCACTAGTTGATACTAAGTTGCTATAGACTTAACGATCTCTCTCGTTTTATTAATTATTCCTAGCAACCGCTTTCCCTTGGGATAAAAATAAATAACGATACCTTGGAATACTTCCGGGTGAAGTGCTACAGCGGTATATTCTGTGCGCTTACGAAATTATCCAATAGACATAAGAAATACCCCAGGCACTTCTGGCGCCGTTATCAGAGATAGCCTAACACCCTGTCTCTGGTGGTTGCGCTAAGAAGTGTCAACAATCACAAGGGGAGGTAAGTCTACTCGTGATCCACCACATCCTAACATGGTAGGAAAGGCTGCAAGAAAAGACAAGGAAGATGATGAAGAAGAAGAATTGCCAGCACCTGATGACAACACCAAGTTCCAAGGAAAGATAGCCCCACATGAATATTATGACACCAATGTGCTGCTACCTTTTCCAAGAACAAGGAAGCAAACCACTGACGAACAATTCGGGAAATTCGCCGAGGTAATTCGTCATCTCTATGTGCATATTCCATTACTTGACGCAATGCAGGTACCATCCTACGCCAAGTACCTAAGAGGCATCCTCAACAATAAGCGCCCACTGCCCACAACAGAAATTGTCAAATTGACGGATGAATGCAGCGCGGCTATATTGAACCAACTGCCAACCAAGAAGAAGGACCCTAGGTGTCCCACCATTGACTGCTCCATTGGGACACAATACTTTGAACATGCACTGCGTGACTTGGGAGCAAGCGTCAGCGTCATGCCAAAGGTAGTGTTCGACAAACTCAATCATACTATCTTGTCCCCTACTTCAATACGCTTGCAGCTGGCGGATCAATCAGTCCGTTACCCGGCGGGGATAACGGAAAACATCCCCGTTGAGATACGTGGATTCTTTGTCCCCATGGACTTCGTGGTCCTGGACATGGAAGCAGATGAGAAGACTCCGCTCATCTTGAGGAGACCGTTCCTCAGCACCGCCAATGCACATATTGATGTTGGAACTGGAGAAATTCAATTCACCATCAATGGAACCCTGGAAATATTCAAATTTCGACCAAAGGTTGAGCAGTGCTCATTGATCATGCTACGGGAAATACATGCCTTTTGCTATCGTTAAAGACTTGAAGAAGCCCAAATCACAACCACGAGCAAAAAGCAAGCAAGTACGGAAGAGAAAGGTAATACAACCGGCAACACCTCCAAAGAAAATTTCTACACCAGCCCAAGGAGATGGTCTTACTCCAAGGACTTGAAGGATCAACTCTTCCATTAAGGTAAGTACACTAACATTTAATTAAAGTTTACTTCCTTTATTTGCTTAATTTATTTTAGCATTTATCTCCAACCCCTGTTCTGTCAATCAATAATTAAGTTCAATATTAAAATAATCAATTATTTGACCTGCTAAGTAAGTTGACACAAGGTGGGCCCCATGGTGGGTCGGCCGAACCCCATCATGGTGCCACCCATCTGCCATCTTTTCTCCAATTCAATCCATGCCATGCTCTTCTATGTTTCACGCATGACAACACCTTAAAATATTGCATGTAAATTTTGATCATCTAAATGAACTAGCATGACAACCTTGGATCCTTCTCAGTCACTATTCTGTGCACTCACATGTCTTAGTGCTAATTTGCTCTACCTAAACCCTATGTGAGTTGACCTACAGAGTGCTACAAGACATATATCTGTCCACTTGCACTCTGGGAGTTAGTTTCTTTCTCTCATCTGCTGCTTTAATAAAATACTGACAAGAAAAGTGCACAACAATCATGAGTGAGCCGAGAGCAAAATTTTGTCATGACAAAATCCATTCTCTCTCTCCTTAATTTCACACATGCAAACCTTGATCAAAATACCTTGTGCTAATCATGGGAAAGATTCTTGCTTAAACCCCTAAGTGAATCCCCTTTTGAAAGAAATTTCCCGTGAAGCATCTCATGAGAAAACATCCACCAGCCATGGTCATGTCTTGCCCCCTCCTTTGGCCCTTTGTTCCATTCATCACTCACACCAATAATTGACTCCATGAGCAACCATCCAAAGGAGAGGAAGATGAGTGCTCCACTAGGCAGGAAGTGACCACCATTGACTCCCATGCTTGGCACATAGCAATTAGAGAAAGGTGAGGGTTCGGCCGACCCATCAAAGCACCCCAAGTCACTCTATCATTCTCTCCCTTTTACACATCAGTGATTCCTACAATTATTGATGCAAATGGAGAGAGGGCAGGGTTCGGCCGACCCATGCTCTGACCACCCATCACTCCAGCCTTTGTCCACTTCAACGTGACCTAGATTCCTGCAATTATGTGCATGAAATGAGGCAGAGGAGGGGTTGGCCGAACTAGGCCATTGCCTCCTGCACCTCTGCCTCCTTCTCCATTTAATTGCCATGCTTGTGAGCACATTCCTGCAACCAAACCACCAGCAGAGCACTCCGACACACTAACTCTCTCTTTCCTTTCCAAAAAGAAAACCCAAAAAAATATATTCTTCCCTCATCTTTGTTCTTCAAGTGTTCATCACCCGAGGGAGCCTAGTAAGGTAATCATCCGGTAAAAGGCCTATTAAACTAAGCTAACCCCCATTACGAACTTTGGTCTGGGTCTTTGTTTTGTGCAAATATGAAGAACCAATTCAAGGCCGCAGCAAACAAAGTGTGCTTAGCATTGAGCGGGAGTTCATCACGATAATCATCCTCCCATGACACTGAGATACGACTCTCGGGGTCACAGGATGAATATTTGTCTGAGGCAACTGAGCCAAGCAACAACACGGAAAATGTTGAACAACCTCCTCATGATCATGAAGAATCCGAAGAAGAGGAAGAACCTGTTAGAACACAAGACCAAGAAACAGGTATTTGGGTCACTCCACAAGAACTTCTCGTCCTCAACTCCATCCGCAACCGCAACTTTGAACACACCAAGGTAATTGATTTAGGACTCCTCCAACGCACAGGTATGTATGAGGAGTTCTTTGATGTTTTTGGTGTAATAGGATGGGGTGAATTCTGGGATTTTTCTGGGTACCAAGGTAGCAAGAGTCTCACCTTAGAATTTATGTGTACAGTAAAAGCAATAAGAGACAACATCTATTTTTGCATATTTAATCAAGTTTATGATCTTACTTGGGACCAGTTTAGTGCTTGCCTAGGCTTCATGAACTGCACCTCAAATTTAGAATCTCCTACTTGTAGGTTCAATAAACTTGAATTTTGGCATGACATAACTGGGGAAAATAGAATGGGAAAACCGCGTACCAGTCACATTTGCAACCCCACACTGCGCTTTTTGCATAGATGGCTAGGCATCACTTTGTTTCCTCGGGATGATGTGAGACCTGTGAGAGAAATTGATTTAAGAATAATGTATGCCATGGTATATAAAATCCCAGTATCACCTGTAAAAGCCATGGTAGAGCATTGGATTTCTGCACCATCAAGAAGTGGATCATTTGATTTCACATCCATCATCACAAAAATGTGTAGCTACCTTGAATTGCTAAATGGATTTAATGATTACATAAGTACACATAGAACCATTCTGGGTGAGGAATATTTCATAAAAGCTCATATTATTGCCGGTGGTCCCCAAGGAACAATAGAATTTAAATTCCATAATAGCGATGCAAGACTCACTTTGCCATGCCCAGAATTAAAACTATATGGGGGCCACCCCTTAGTGCCTAACATTGCAGGAGTAGGCGGCCGTTGGAGTTTTTCAGGACCTGCTACCCGTGCAAGAACGCGTGCTGCACAGCGTAATGAGTCATCCGAAGAAGACGACAGCACCTATGCAGGCAGCTCAAATACCATGCAAGCGTCCAGCTCTGGAGGAGGGCGCCGGTTAGGGGCACAAAGTGTCAGATTTTCTTACTCATCTATGCAGGATGCAGGTGTGTGAAGCCATCGACATGACATGGAGTTGCTAGCACATCAGTTTGGTGTGCTGCGGGCTGGCCATGAGGCCATTCACAACATCACTGCACAAACCCAGCAGCAGCTCCAAAATTTTCAGGAGCAGACTGGCAGACAGTGGGCCGCCCTCTATGCATATCACAACATACCTCCACCTCCATATATCCCACAGCATCCACAACAGTTCCCGCAACCATATCTACCACAATATCCTCCTCACTATCCACAACCATATCCGCCACGTCCACCTCAGTGAGATAACTGCAAAAGTGCAAGCTTGGGGGAGATTCTCTCCTCCACCAAGGTAAGTATTGTATCTCAGTATTTTATATTATTTTTAAATTAATGCATTTAATAAAATAAACTAAAAACATCAAAAATATTTGTTGTTCATGTATGTTAATCTTTCTCATTGGAAATGATGAATAGTTGCTCTGTTAATATTTCTTTAATGCCTAATTTACAACTTAGTATTTCTTTGAGTATGGATTACTTGGCCTATTTAAAATCATCATGAACCTGAAAACTTTATGGATGCTAAGTGTGGAACTAAGTCTAAATTGTTGTGAGATACGATATGGTAAAACAAAAGCTGCTATAATATTGTTCTAAGCATGCATGATTACTGGAGATTTATTTTTTAAACAATCGAAACCTTATTGTTCCTCAATGGTGATAAATGCCTACCACAGCCATATATGCTACACATGTTTAAAACCTTCCATATAAGCTATTTGCTTTGCACTGAGTGTTGTCAAGTCTTGTTGACCCTTATTGAGAGTCTTATCATGCCCCCAAGATCAAGATCACGTACACACTACATACATATATGCTGTTTCCACACTAGAAGTGTGCAACCACATGCCTTTCAATTCTACCAAATAAATGCTCCATATATTAAAGTCATAGTAAATCTCTCTTAGTTATTATGGTAGAAGAGACAAAGGGCTATGCAAAATGAAAAGAAAAAAAAGAAAGAAAGATAGACACAAGAGAGTCCATAGAAAAGAAAAAAAATATATGAGCAAGTTTAGGCTCATGAATAAAGAAAAAAAATTGATAGCCATGTCTCTAAAATTCATTAGAGAGATATACAATTCCAAATAGAGGAGCATTATAATATTTTTCACACACTTGCACATCTTGATCTAAGGGCATGACACTTCACTCTTTGGATCCAAGCTTTGACTCTACAACATATGCAAAGTAAGTATGCTATACCCTTCATTCCTACCTTAAGCTCCACATAAGATATTTCTAGAAGGATGATAAAGATAAGGCAACATTTACTTTGTGTCTTGGTAAGGAATCATACACCATTTGAGCGACATGAGAGAACCATATGAGGAACATTAAGTTTTCCTTTGAAAGATATTGCTAAAACCTCGAGTATGAAACTTGCAAAGAATGAGAAATGTAGTGCTCAAGTTAAACTGTTCTGTCTCTCAACCACCTAAGACAAAGGAAAAGTCATTAGCCCCATAAAGGACTAAGGTAAAATGGGTGAATTTTTATAGCTAATTTTTCCAATCAAAAGACAAGTATTCTGTTGTGCACTTGGTACTAAGGAAATATGGACATAGTAGCAACTCCTGATCCACCGAGGCTAAGTTTAATTATTTGCTAAGGACGAGCAAAGGTTAAGCTTGGGGGATCTTGTTGACGGTGGATATACCATAAAAATCCATACTCAAACACCATCAACAGGCCTCGGGTTCAAGGAAGATCAACATAACATGAACTTATTTTTATCAATAACTAGTTCCACTTGTACTCTTAGCTTGTAAATGCAGGAAAGGTCAAGCAGACCATGAAACATCAAAATATGGTACACAACACCACTTAGAAGAGCGAAGAGCCTAGGGTGGGCCCATGTATTGGTCGGCTGAACCCTACATGGGGCCTACCTGGCTCTAGTGGCGTGGCAGAATCCGTGTGACACTCCACTCAACTTATTTCATCGATCAGATCAACATGTGTTTCCATTCAATGGTGGAGAAGCAAAGTATAAGGATTCAACGTGACAAACATGCAACCAAGGTGGAACCAACATACGGGGACATTCTATGACAGATGGGGACCACAGTGGTGGGCCCAACTCACCAGTGGTGGTTCGGTCGAACCACCCAGGGTAGGACCAGGCCACTGCCACACCCCATGTCAGGTGGGGACTCCTTCAAGAAGACCCTGACTAGGCCCACCTGCATAGTGGGGTCGGCCGAACCACCCCTTGTGCCCAGCCAGGTCGGTTGGCCTCCACCGCCTTCCTGCATGCCTCTCACGTGCTCATTTCATCATTGCCATTGATTTATGGCGGTTGCAATCAACCGTGAGTACATGTCATTAGCACTTTCATTAGGAAGCATTTCAAAAGAGTACAAGTCTTGCATGATAAGATAATAGCATTCTTCACGCTCTCCTTTGGTTGCCTCATGGAGCGCACAAATGTCCAACCGTAGTGCATGGGCGTTCTTGTGGTTCCTCACACGGTTGAAAACATCCTTGCAAAGACTTTAAAATATGATGTTTTTGGCATTTGCATTCCATTTCTCATGCTCTTTCGCAACGGGTGTGAGGACGGCGGCGGCTTTGGGAGTGGGATAGCCTTGCGTGGTGGCTTTGTGAACACTGAACACCAACGTCCACTGTCTCAAGGTAAGCCTCCTTTCCAATATGGAAAATCGTCTCCGTCAAAGATGGAAATAGGTCCATCGTGACCTCCGGACATCCTTTCTCTAGGTTGTTAAGCTTAATCAATGAGCACAAGGCCAATTAAAAGAATCGAGAATACCCAAGAGGGAGGGTGAATTGGGCTTCTATTAAATTTTTTGAAACTCAAAGTAATCCTATCGCAATTTAGCTTAACTTCGCCCGCAAGTGCACAAGTGATATTCTATTCTAAAACAAGTTATGTAACCTAGTTCCAAGTCCTAATCAAGCATTTCTAAACTAGTAATTGAAAGTGCAGAAAATAAGTACGGAATGTAAACGCTCAAAGTAAAGAGAACGAGGGACAAGCGAGTTTTTCCCGAGGTATCGGGAAGTCTGCACTCCCCACTAGTCCTTGTTAGAGCACCCTCGCAAGGGTGTGGCTCCCCCTTGATCTACGCAAGGATCAAGTGCTCTCTACGGGCTAATTCTTTGACACTCCGTCATGGTGAATCGCCCACAACTGCTCGCAGCATCGACTTGGGTCGCCCACAAGCTCTCTGGGTGCTCTTCAAGCCTCCGGACCGTCTAGGTAATGCCAATCACCAAGAGTAACAAACTTGAAATCTCACTTGACTCACACAAGCCTATGAGATGGGTGGAACGTACACTTTTTGCTCTTCATCACACTCAAGAGAAGATTGCTCACTTGGATTGGAAATAAGTCAACCTCTCAAGTGCTCTTGCTCTCTCACAAGGTCTCAAGGAGTTCTCAGCTATTAGAAGTGGCAAGAGAGCCTTCATGGACGAGTAGAAAGGGTATAAATACCCCTCCCCACAAGCCCATGGTCGTTAGGCACAAAACACCCTGTCTGCGGGTGCACTGGACGCTGATCAAATCCGCACCGGACGCGTCCGGTGAGTGTCCGATATGCCTCTAATGGTAACTGCGCTGGCGGGTTATTCAAACGCACTAGACATGCTAGCGTCCGGTGAGGTACCACCCGACGCGTCCGGTGCAGAAAACCCTTTCTGGAACGTCTCTGCGTGGACACCAAACGCTCACCGCGATGTCCGGTGTAGTGTCTAGTGCTATGTCCGGTGCTGAACCCTAGGGTGGGTTACACACCGGACACACGAGTACACACTGCTCCATGTCCGGTGGCATCGAACACGCGTCCGCTGCACTTTGTGACTACACCAGACGCTCTGGCCCACGTCCGGTGCAGCGTTCGGTGCACCATTTTGACCCAAATCTTCGCCGAATCGAAAACTTTCCAAAGCGAAGTTTGTTCAACATGGTTACCAGACTCTCTCTGCAGAGCTTAGAACTAAGTTTGACAAGTGTGCACCACACTACCTTCTCCAAGTCTTATCTAGATCGAGCTACCCATTCAAACCTCTTAACAGTACGGCCAAAGGAGAAAGCAAAGCCTAAACTACTCTAAGTGCCTCTCAACTCCAATCAGCACTTAGAACTAGTCGGTCCTTAGCCTTGTCTTCCATCCTTTGAAAACCGAATCGAATTTCATCTCCGAGGGCTTGAACCTGCTCATTATTATGACCTAACCGCTATGTTATCCTGCAAAACACACGTTAGTCATAATAATCTCCCGTTGTCATTAATCACCGAAACCACTAGGGCCTAGATGCTACAAATTACTCTCTTCTTCACCTTAGCCATGGTAACTCGGTCCAAGCCCTTTCTTACCCTTCACCTCCGCTTAGTCCCTTGAATCCCTTTCCTTACTATCTTCACCTTATGAAGCAATACTAAGTCACATCATATTAATTATCCATTGCAAACCATTTTTTTCAATATTATGATCCTTACTTGAATATCTTCTAGATATGAATGTTGAGATCAATCAACCTTCACATAGAGTGATATATATGAATCAACATCAATATGGTCAAAGCCGATTCACGATTCCTTGTATCCTCTTTATTTTGGCTTGGCACTCCTAATACTCACTTTAATATCTATCTTCATAATTCTAGCTTGATCAAATCAATGCAAAGTGATTTTTCGAATCCTTATCCATACAAGCAAACCAATGCAGAGACAACCTTATATCCAATATGTGTTGTCTCCTTTGTCATTTGACCTTTGCTTGGCATTACCTCACTTATATATTCCCGATTCATTAGTCAATCCTTGATCAAAGCTAATCCATTATCAACTCTTATTGTTCATGAAAAGCAAGCCACTATTGAGATAAATGCAAGATCATCAACTCTGTCTCATTTTCCATTTGCCAAATATGCTTGTTTTCTCATGATGCTATGATATCCCACCATATATAAGCTATTTCATCAATTCCATTCGTATTGTTGTCTTTTGCTTGAACTAGGTTGACTTAATGGTCTTTCAATACAATGATATACAATATTGTCCTTCAGTTGAACATTTTGTGAAATACCACCAAATTTATCTTTTTATTAAACCTTTGACACACTTAGTAAATTTATTAGACCTTTAATTATTCTGTCATTCAATTCACCAAAATCTAGGGCTAGATGCACTTTCGCATTCAGACGAGTGAGGCTGCTGGGGCGAGCAAGGCCGCCTCCACCATCGCGAGTAAGCAAGAGCTCCGCCTCCGCCGTGTTGTGCTTGCCGGCCACGTGCACGGGTGCGAGACACGCGAGCTCGTTGCCGTCCTCTAGTACAACACCAAGAGCCGCCACCACGCTGACCGCTACACAGCCCGCTGCCGGCTTCCGTGTAGATTGCTGCCAATGCGTCCTTTGTTTTCTTTCTGGTTGGCCACGACGCATGAACAGGGAAGAAAGGGAAGTGAGAGATTGGTGGGATCCCAAAAAAAGATAAATAATCTAAAATTATACATTAAAAAAGAGACCTATTTTATTCTAAAGTTTTAAGTGTTAGAAACTGAAAGGTGAAATTTTGAGTTGAGACCGGTCTAATATTCCATATACCTAAACTCGAGATGGACGTCGCTTCTGTGCTCCAGTTAAACCATGCACACTAGACAAAGACTAGTCCATCTATTGTACTACCTCTATCTAAAAAAATACAACTCTTGTATTTCGAGGAGTTAAACAACCTAAATTTTAACTAAATTTATTTAAAAAGGTAAAAAGTAAAAACATTCATGATACAAGATAAGTTGCCCTAGATTAGTTATAGAACACACTTTTATAATATATTTATTTAGAGACATAAATGACAATATTGTTTACTATAATTTTTGTCAAATTTAAAGTCGATTGACCGGCATGTTACCACAGTTATATTATTTTGTGGACGGAGGAGTATATCTTATGCTCATACGTTGTACTGGATCCAATATGTGTTAGAATCCCACTCCGTAGTATTACTAAATGTGAGTTGTTCTAGCCGCTATAAGTAGGGATGAAAGCGATACGAATATTTTTTTTACAATATCTGAGACCGATTTCGTTCAGGAGAAGTTTTTATCTATCCGTATCTAAGTCCGAATATTTAAAATCCTATACCGGTATCAGTTTCTAAAACTCAAATCGTATATTTATAATATGGATATCTCTGTTCAACATAGCTGATACTATCCGTATTCGAATCTGAATACAAATATAAAAACAAATACAATATTAATGATATCCAATCCGTTTTCATTCCTACCTATGAGAGCGTGGATCATAAATGTGAGCAAATACTGCCATTAATATTAACAATATTTGTATATCTAAATAAGTTTATATAAAAATATATTTAACTATCTATCAATGATCCTAATTATATATTATAAATACTAATATTTTTAGATATATTTAGTTAAAAATTAAAATGTTTGGTATTTTAAAAAAAAAGAATCAAATTTTTATGGGACGGAGGGAGCCCACTGCAATGCAAGGCCACAGGCAGCGAATTAATTTCCCACCACGGTGATTTGGTAGCGTAGTAACCACTGAGGCTCGGCCTCCCCTACCAAGCGATCAACCGACCGAGAGTAAGGAACAGCGATTGAGGTCCTATTTACTTAAAAAAAAATGTGCACTATTCTCTGTCACATCGAATCTTTAACGTATATATGGAGTATTAAATAAAGTAACAGTTGTTATATATTTGTACTTTTTGCTTGGCTTTCTCGAGATGAATCTTTTGAGTCTACTTGACTCATGATTGAATATTTATTGAAGAAGATTTCTCGCGTGCTATAGTGAACTTTTCACTTTTTTTATCAACTAAACAGGCCCTGACAACCGCTTCTCTTTGACAATATCCCTCTCCTCCATCGAGTGAGAGTTGGCTTGTTTGTTAGGGACCGTTTAGTTGGTAAAAAGTTGTCAAAAAATTACACTGTAGTACTTTCGTTTATATTTGATAATTTTTATCCAATCATGATCCAAGTAGACTTAAAAGATTCGTCTCGAGAAAACCAGACAAAAAGTATAAACATGCAACAACTGGTACTTCATTTAATGTTCTATACATGTGTAAAGGACAATCGATGTGATAAGAAATCTTACATTTTTTTTAAACTAAACAGGGCCTTACTAGACTCCTACTCCATCCTGACTGGCTGGGTCAATGACTCAATGCTAGGGCTAGATTAACGAGCCAGCTCGGCTCGTTTGGGCTCGGCTCGTTTTGGCTCGTTAGCTAACGAGCCAGCTCGGCTCGGCTCGTTATGCTAACGAGCCAGAAAGCCTGCTCGGCTCGGCTCGTTACCGAGCTCGAGCTGGCTCATTTGGCTCGCAAGCCAGACATAAAAATACAAAAAAATAAATATCTATATTTATCTAAATTTTAATAATAGCAATTATTCAAAAGCAAGCCATAAATCAAAGGAAAAAAATGATATATGATATATATTATACACATTCATATGATACATAATACATCTATAATCTATTATTGATTATCCATACATTCATTTAAAATAAAGAGAAAAAGTCATAATAATCCTAAGTTTAAAGAGTATAAATCTAAACATCAACTAATGGCAGAGTGTAAGACATGATCATACAAAATTAATATAACTTTAATACTAACAACTTTGGCTCGTTAGGCTCGCGAGCCAGCTCGAGCGAGCTCGCGAGCTGGCTCGTTAACTAAACGAGCAGAAATGCTGGCTCAGCTCGTTAAAAAATATAAACGAGCCGAGTCGAGCCGACCCATTAACGAGCCGAGTCGAGCCGAGCTACCGAGCTGCGAGCTTTTCGTCCAGGCTTACTCAATGCCACTAGCCTACTAGTAGTACCAAAATACTAGCAACTTTCCTCAAGCTTCTTGCTTCGTTCCAGCCGTCTATTTATTTCAACCATCCTTGCAAGTTTCAACTCTCTGCTCGCCCTTGACGAAAGTAGCAAGAAGCATCCTCAAGCTTCTTGCCTCCTTCCTTGTCTGGTCCACGAAACCCAGCCCAGCTACTACCATCGGATCCTTAGCTGCTTCTCTGTTTCTCCAAAACATGGTGTAATTCGCTAAGACAAAACAAGGAACAAACAGGCATTACAAGGTAAGTAGTTCAGCATCGATTTATCTTATTTGCGCTGCATCTGGGTGGATTTTCGTTTATTCTAGCCTGTATATATTCGATTTGGTTGGTTGTGCCATTCTTGTTTTCTCGCCAATTTAACTTTGATCTACCAAGAGGCGCTCATCATATTTACAGTTTACGCCATCAGACTCTGGGTCAAGCTCACCAAATCTGTGCACTTCCCATCAGCATTTGTCTATGTATCAGATCTGAACGTCATTGTGTTCTGTAAGACAAGCTCGATGCCCTTTTTTAAAAAAAATCTAAACAACACACTGGAGATCCATCGCATCAAAAACCTGAGATTGCAGCTTGTCTATATTGGGTAACTAACCAAGCGAAACATTTCCCTTTCCTGACCAACTCATCAAAAAGAAAAAGAAAAGAAAAGAAGCTTTTCAGGAACTGTGGAGTGGCATCCGTCCGGGCTACCTGCAAACCAAAATAAACAGCCTCATCCTCAGCAACGGAGCCACGAGTTATCGTCAAGATGGCAAGATGAAAATGTTCTCTTAAGAAATTTGTCAATGTAACATGAAGTTTGGTAGACGTGAGAATGAGACTGGACTTGATTGTCCAAATTTCAGTTGGACTTTTTCTTCTTGGATTGAACGGGAATAGACTTGTTTGACCGCGGATGTAGATGTATCTGAATATCTGATGCCTATAAAGCCAAGATTTGGATCATGGATATCCTGTGGAGCCGTGGAGCTGAAGCCTCAACTGCCTTTCAGTAAAATGAACCTCCCGATAGGGGCAGATGGACAGTTTGTGGTACGTCCGCGCAAGCCAATATAGACTTTAATCAAAGACTCCCTTTTGGGAAAAAAAAAATTAGATGAGGATCATCCCACCGTGCACAATAGGATTATGTATCTAACACGTGAGTCATAGTATTACTGGCTGTCTTTTATCCCCGTCTTTATTGCCCTTATAAAAGTGTTTCTTTAGGTAACTTTGTACTGAGGAAACACCCTTAACTTTTAAAACCGTATCAAATACTCCCCTTAATCATTTCAAAATGTTTTCCTGGGCCATTTTGCTGACGTGGCGGTTGGGCAAATGTTTTGTCCCCTTCTGTTATATCAAAAAAATCATAAATGTTTCATATGAAGTTGGATAAATACAAATTTTATATAGCTAGATGCAATTTACAATTTTGTAGTCGACAACTATTTAAAATTTGAGATATTAAAGAGACTCAAATTTTTGTTTTAATTTTTTAGATTTGAAATTCAAATTTTTAAACGAAATAGGACATTAACATGGTCTATGCCAAAGTGGTATTTCCCTGCGATCTACAACAATTTGTTGTTTACAACTTTTTATCTTATATAACTTAGAGGCTCAAATATTTATCTTTATGTTCTCAGATTTTGAAATTATGTTTTTCAAACAACTTTGAATGTTGTCGTGGTCTTTTTTTTTTCAAATGTCCTTCTATGTTGGCATGGTCTATACTAAAGTGGTAGCTCTAAATGCTATCTACAGAATTTGTATTTGACACACTTTTATATGAGATCTCAGATATTCATTTAATTTCTCATATTTTAGAATACATTTTTCTGAATTTTTAAATCCCCATAGACAGTGACATAACCTATATAAAAGTTAAAGATCTCTGAGATTTTTTTCGGTTCAAAACCATTTTATTCAAAATCAGTTAGATGATCAACAGCTTGTTCGTTTCAGTAATCAGCCGCTTATTTTCAGCCATGTAACAGTATTTTTCTCTCACAACAAATCAGCACCAACTCAAATCAGCGCTTATTTGCAGTCCAAACGAACAGGCTGTAAATATATGTTTTAAGTTCTCTAATTATGAAATTCAAATTTTTGAAATTTTCAAATGACCTTTGATGGAAACACATTACCAAACTTTTAGTACTTGAAAAGATCTATAACTTTCTAATTAAATTTTTTATTTAAATATCCTAATATCTAATAAAAATGGCATGACTAAAAACTTGAAGATATGTAGGGCACACACGTCACATCTAGGGATGAAAACGTTATGGATATTTTCCGACCGTATTCGAGACCGAATCTATTTAGAGGAGTTTTTATCCGTCTGTATCCGAGTCCGGATATTCAACGTCCGATATCGTATCCATATCCGAATGCTCAAATCGTATATTTATGATGTCGATATCCAATCATATCCATTCGACATAGTTGATACTATCCGTATTCATGAAAACAAATGTGATATCAGTGATATCTGTCTATATCTGATTCGTTTTCATCCCTAATCACATCATCCAAAACCACTATCAAAACCACTCGAAACTATATTAGGAGAGTATTTTTTCCGGTTTTGAAAGTTACAGGGATATGTGCAGCTATTTGAGTTGGAGGATATTTTTAAAATTTAATAACATATACTCGGTGGAGCAAATCAGACTTATTCTCTAGATTAACATTTAGGCCCCGTTTGGAGGTGGTGCAGGAGGGGAGTGGCATGGTGGCCTCGAGAGGAAAGCGGGGATGGGGACGGTGGAGACGACCGAGGAGGCGGAGGCCTTCCATTCGGAGTAGTGAGCTAGCGGATGGCGTCCGTGTTGGCCGAGATACAACCACGCAAGTGGGTGATGGCGCGGCGTTGGGGATGTTGTGCTGCGCCTACTGGGTGACGGCGCAAGGAGGGAGGGAGTGGAACATGGAGACTGAGAGGAGAGAGAGGAGGCAAGACTGATAGATCTCGGAGAGACCAGAGATGGACCCAGATTGTGTGGTTAGAAATATGGGTTGTTAGGGAACAGCAAAACAACCGAACATTGAATATAAATTCTCTTTTTTAAAATGAAACAGAAGCATATATGATGGCTACTATTGTTACTGATTATTACCGGTGATAAATTATTAAATGATTGGTTGGTATCCTATTTTAAACGTGGTTTGAGTCCAAACACAAAATATAGGGGCATGACAAAAAGAAGCGTGTGTAATGACACTCAAAAACCAAATGTTAGATCGTTTCGATCTTATAATTAAAAAATTACCATGCCATGCTACCCCTACATAATAACGATAGAAAGGTTTACTGACAGACATCTGCTTAACAAAAGATAAGAACAATCAAAATCTTCCATGACTAAATAGGAGATCCTGTTAGCTTTTTTTTTTTTTTTGTCTTCTCCTTTAGCCACGTCACCTTCTTTGTTTGAGCCGTTATTCTCCTTCTCCCGCACCAACTATTCCTCAACCGCTAACAAATGCAAACTGAAGAAAACCAACCATTCCTATACCACAACTCCTCCATCGGCCTTCAAATGGACTTCCGGGGATCAAACATTACTTTTGCCCCGCTCGGCGACGCTGCATTGTCCCGCCCTTTCACCTGCGACGGCTCGCTCGCCGCGCCCGTCCCGCCCGTTCGCCCGTGCACCCGGGCACCCCTCGCCGGTGGTAGAGCCCCGTTCCTAGCCCTGGTGGTCGTTTGCCGGAGGTCGGATCTCGAAGCAGGGAGCTCGATCTGTGCCCGACCCACGCGTAGGATGCGGAGATGTGCAGCTCGACGCCCACGCTGTCATCAACCACAGCTGTCGCTGCTACTGTTTCCCATCTTCAAGCCTCCAGCCATGCACGCAATGAGAGTGGCAGATCTGAGCCGGAGCTCCCATGTGGAAGGGGCGAAGGGTGACCGGTCCGTGGTGAGATGCGAGTGGCGACCATTATAAAAGATGATTTTTATCGAAATCTTACTCTTATAATGACGTTTATATCTTCGGTAGTTTTACAGTAAATCTATATCACCCAGGTAAAATTAAGGCATCCGTCACTCGATTTTTTTTTCTGCCACTGCCGCGTGGGGACGTTGGCTGGCGGACCCATCACGTCAGTCTTGAGGCGCGCGGGTCTCGTTTTTCTCTATTCGTCGCGCCTGTGGGTGGTGATCACCGAGGGCGCAACACGTTTGGCCCACCCGCATGCCTTGGACCAAGTGCTGCACTGCTGCGGTTGCAGAGTTGAATAGGTCGTCACATCATAGTACCGCTAGTCCTTACAATGGTTTTAGGGAGTACTGCACATAGATTCCTTTAGGCAGCGTTTAGATTGCAAAATTTACTTCTATTTCCCCGTCACATCGATTGTACTTTCTACTTGCATAAAGCATTAAATAAAGTAGCAGCTGTTATATATTTGTACTTTTTGCCTAACTATCTCAAGATGAATCTTTTGAGTCTACTTAGAGCATAATTAGATAAAAATTGTCAAATACAAATAAAAGTGTTACAGTGCACTTTTTCTCCACTTTTGGCAAACTAAATGTAGCCTTATTTAAAGGGTGTTTATGTCATCCATTCTATAAAATTTTTTTTATGTACTAATGTGGGCTCTGTTCGCTAGAACTGAAAAGCTCGGTTGATTTTGGCTGATGTTGATTTGTTGTGAAAGAAAACATTGTTACAAAGCTGAAAAATAAGCGTTGCTCATATAAAATGAACAGAGCCGTGGTAATAAGTGTTTAATCATGACCTAAGTAGCCTCAAAAGATTCGTCTCGTAACATTTTGTAAAGCCGTTAAATTAGTCTCGATTTTTATTAATAATTAATGCTCCATGCATATGTCTAAACATTGATTTGATGGGACTTTTGGTATTTGACAGTGAATCTAAACAGGGCCCTATTACATCTATTTAGACTATATTTTACTGTTTTTGTTTAAATGTAAATTCTGTACTCAATTAATGTAAATTATTTTTTCTGTGTTTCTTTGCTTTAATCATCTTCTAATTTGTCTTCCCCAGAATAGATCTAGTTAAAATCTGCACTTTTTCTCTATTTATTATGTTCTCTGCTCTTCTTCTAATTTACCTAACATAGAATAAATTTGATGCAATATGTATTTGTTTCTCTGTTTTTTTTTTTTTGCTTTGATCTCTTCTAATTTGCATTCCTTATATTTGACCTTATGAAATCTGTATTTTTTTTCTATATTTTTTGCTTTGATCATCTTCTAATATACTTTCCATAGAATAAATCTGCTTAAATCTATATTTTATATCTGTTTTTTTATTTGATCTCTTTCTAATTTGCCTTCCGTAGTATACATCTGATTTAATCTGTATTTTGTTCTATTTTTTCTTTGTTTTTTGACATCTTTTAATTTGGTTCGTTGGATTTTTATCCAGTAAAATACGCAATTCGTGTGACAGAAGTGTTTGACTTCTTTGATTTTGGGTGTCTGTTGGATTCGGGTGATTTTACCTGATTGGTTACCTGGCGGAAGGGTTTAAATCACCCTAGTGTTGAATAGACAGATCCTAATTTCATGTCTTGCTTCTTTCATTTCTATCACATTTACCTATGTGACAGGTCAGGTCGAGGTGCCAGTGTAGAGACGCATCGTGAAAAAACTAAGCTATCCCTACACTGTTCCTCTCTCTTCGACAGCTGGGTCCTATAGCTCTGTCTCACTGCCAGACGGGACCTACTCGTCAGCTTTGTCTCCTATTACCCTCCATCCATGGGGCTGCTCCCGGCGGTTGGCTGGTGCTGCCGCCTTGGGTTGCCGATTAGGCGATCTCCCCCACCGTGCTGCTCGCTGCCTGCGCTGCCCTCTCCGGCTGACGTCGCTCCACCTCACCGCTGTTCGCCCCGTCTTTCCGCTGGCTCAAGCTGTTGCTGCGCCTCAAGTCGTTCGCCCTCGTCAACTCCGCCGCTAGCGTTGAGTCGACCTCCGTGGGCTCAAGCTCGGATGACACCGGCAGTGAGGCCGAGGTCGCAGGAGTATTGCCGCTGGAGAGGCTGTCTCTTTGCGGCATCTGCTCCGGCAACCGCGGGCTTGGATGGCTGTGGCGGCGGTGTGGGAGACTCAAGTGGTTGCAGCTGCGCGCCTGTGACGGCACCGGCCCGGGACGGGCCCGCGTGACCGCGTCGCTGGCTTTCACGGGTTGCCTCGCTGGCTTGCTGGCGCTCGAGCTTCGTGCTTGCCGTGCTGCCGCCGACCGTGTACTCCTCCTTGCAGCCGATCATTGCCGCACACTGACATCCCTCCTGGTTTATGAGGCCCTTCCCCGGTTCATCCAGCAGCGTGCTGCTGGGCTGCACACCTTGGACCTTCGGCTTCCTCTTAACCTGCAGAATGATCATCTCCTTGCCATTGGAGCTGACTCAATTCGAAGGTTCTAAATCATCGGCTAAGGGCGTTTTAGCGGTGGAGCTGCCGTTACACATTTAGCGAGAGCTATAACGGGCTAAATAACATAATGGCTGCCCTTCCTAGCAGCTATAGCCGGCTATTTAAAACCCTGTTTAGCTCACAATGCTAAGCATGGCCTAGCTGCACTTCGCCTCCAGAGCTGCGTCCTTATCACAGGGGATGGTCTCCGGTCCCTGGCACGAACAGCCACCGCAGCCGGCATGTAAGAGCTTGCCTTGGTGCGCAGCGACGTGATGTAGGTGCCGGAGGTAAAAGATAGCTGACGAGTGGGTCCCGCCTAAGAAGTGAGACGAGCTGTAAGACCTAGCTGTAACGATGGAGGGAGCGAGAGGAACACGGCAGGGGCAACTTTTTCTTTTCACGATGCCCCTCCATGCTAACACCTTGACCTAGCACGCCACATAGGTAAATATGGTAAAAATAAAAGACGCATGACTTAAAACTGCTGAAAATACAAAATGTCATTATAAGGGTGATATTTCGATGAGCATCATCCGTTATAACGATAAAAATGTGAAAAGCCCCGAGACGAACGAGTGGGTCTGTGCGTCGTGCTTGAGGTAAAATGTTGCGTTGGTTATCTATCTATACTAGTGAAGAGTGTGCGCCTTTTTTACGAGATGGGAAGGCAATAAGGATGTGTCGTATGTCTGTTATCTATCTATACTAGTGAAGGGTGTGCGCCTCGCACGCAGCGTGATAGAATATGATGCTAATGTCATGTAATGGACTCCAAGAGTATGGATACGAAGCTGTAGACAGCGTGAGCAGCTGCGTACTCCAGCTCAATTATAGCAACTAACTCATGTCATGGAATGTAATTATGTTATGTTAGCGAATCTGCATGTCTCCTGTTTCTCAAGCCATAGCCATTGTTCAAAAAGCGCTAAAAGAAAGTTTTATTTGTAAGGTCTTGAAAAACAACCTATGTAATGCAAGAAAGGGCTTATTTAAAATACAGTAGCCAACAAAATCCGAAGCAACAATTAAATAAAAGGATTAAGAGAAAGAGGTTGCCTCTACGAAAATACTTCAAGTATTTCACCAAATATAGAAGCCTAAATTATTTGAAGAGGTACTACACCAATTTTAGTAGCGATGTGATTGATAAACCCCTCAGCTGGTTCCTCTTGCCTCTGGATCTCACTAGTAGAGAACAGGGCTGTAGTCCCGGTTGGGAAGGCCCTTTAACCCCGGTTTCCCAACCAGGACAAAAGGTGCACCCTTTAGCCCCGGTTCTAGAACCGGGACTAAAAGAAGGCCTTTAGTCCCGGTTCTTAGTAAGGACCAAGACTAAAAGGCTCGCCCGCCTTGCCACGTGGCAGCCCACTGGCGGAGACCTTTAGTCCCGGTTCGTATCAAGGACCGGAACTAAAGGTATTTGCAGATTTCATATTTTCTGCTTATTAATTCATATTCTACTTTGGTGGTGGTAGTAATAGTAATAGTAACTAGGTTTTCAAATACGCGTATTAATTTATATTCCATTTTGGTGGTGGTGGCAGTAGGAGTAACTAGGTTTTCAAATACACATATACACGTATTTGTATCGAGCACATGTAAATAATACAAGCATAGTGTTAAGCTATATATTAATATATTACATGCAAGGACATATGTATATATTATACACAATATATACACGTATACAAAATCGTCCCCTGTTATTAATTCGGATTACACGAGTCAAAGTGCTTCGCATGCTAGCAGATCAGAGAACTTATTTGCCGTCGAAGTAGTGCTCTCCATTGGGATTTAAGACTTGATCATTAAGAAATCCTGCTACTGTTTTTTGAATGGCTTTGATCTGGTCCGAGAGTAGAACCCTTTGCTTGTACCAGTCAGTCTTCAATTTGGATTGAAAAAACAGAGTGTATTAGTATACATATGTTTGATCATGTATACTAACATCTGATTCAAATAAATGTGACTCTTAATTTTGCCTTCTGTAAATAATTCTTGCTCAAAAACAGGTTGAGGAACTCACAAACGTAGTATCCACATAGATTGTTCCTTGATTCTTGCTGCAATAACCACTTTACGAGAAAAGAATCCTCTCGTCATCTAGTGATTTGAATCATGGTAACTAAAATGCTGAAACTAGCAAGTTACTACTTACTTTGACTGGAACAACTTGCAGTGGCGCTTTACAGTCTTTCCGATGATCTTGAACGAATTGTTGCCAAGCACTGACCAATACACAAAACAATCATTCCGGAGTTAAAAGAGAGATAAGATATATCTGTACGCACACATACAGAGAGAGATGGTTGTGGAAGATTACCGTTGTATGATGTTGATCATCGTTTGGTATTGTCCCAGGTCCTTTCTCATAGAGTCAAAGATGAATACTACACTCTTGGACACATCGATCTCCATCAATATCCAGTGATTGCTGCATGTTTACACGTATACGAATGCATGACTCATTAATTATAAGGGTCGAGTAAGGAAAATACAATGTGAAACACTCACTCTCCGCAGTACGGGTAGAGTATCTTTTGCTTGTCCTTTTGTTTAGATAACAAGATGAGGACATTCTCCTCCACTTTAGCTTCTCAACCTTGAGTAACTGGGTCTTTGAATACAACATTTGGATCAATGAACCCAATGGTAGTATCCCCTCTTCTTTTCAGGTCCCTCAACATATATCTGCATATATATTTATGAACATTATAAACATATTTATTGTGAAGATAATTATATAGAAAATAATACAAAGAATAGAATCACTTACTCCCCCTGTCTGGAGGTTCAGTGTTCCACCATGAACAAAAAACCAATTTTTTTCTCGTTCAGGCCAATTTTGCGAACCTGGCACGAGCCCCTTGGCAATCACATCTGATTCCATCTTCTCCCACTTAGGAATCGCACTCTTGTAGCCACCCGATCCCATGCGATGGTGGTATTTCTTTCGCCGGGCATTTACCTGGTTCTTGCGCACCCGTTGTTCACCCTCTTCTGACGTCTTGTATTGCACAAATTCCGTCCAATACAGCCTCAACTTTGCATACATGCCTTGGCTGAAATTCGGCGTCTCATTCTTCTTGATAAAGTCATTATACAACCTTTTCTTTCAAGCCTGAAATTGTGTGGCCATCTTCTTCATAGACCACTTCCTCACTAACTCTTTCAAGTCATCATCTGCTTCGAGCGTGAAATGTATTCTTGTCAAGATCGGAGACAAAAGTAATATGGGGAGCACCTTTCTTCTGTTTCCATTCACGAGCACTGATGGGGAGTCTATCCCTTACAAGGTACCCACAATGATAAACAAACTTCTTTGCGTGCTCTCCAAGTGGTTCGCCTGTATCCATGTTGAAGTCCGAGATTACGTAGCGGCCCTCCAACGGCTTTGCCGGGCCTCATACATTTCGACTCTTTGTCGTTGTCGTTGTTGTTCCAGAGGGCTATGCATATACAAATAAAAAAGATTAATTAAGTGTTTGTGCCTCTATATGTACATACACGAGTGGAATATACTTATCATATTTCATCCATTTATACCTCACCGGCAACTTCTTCGTCATCGTGAAGGTTTAAGTATTCAGACCCATCATCTGTCTGCGGGTTATTACCGTGCTCGAATTGAGCACCTTTGGCGATAATTTCCATCATGGCGTCGTCCATGTTCTGATTAGGATCGGCCATCGAGCGGAACTATATATATTAAAATGGACCGGGTCAAGTGCTTAAACTTAAAATGCATTTTTACCGAATAATATAAATCACACACAAACAAAAAAATACTACATGAAATATATACTATATATATGAAAATCATTAAATACATATATGAAACATGAAATACTGTATATACGAAACTCATTAATACTATACACACACACACATGGAAATCATTAATTACATATATGAATACATGAAATACTATATACATGAAAATCATTGAATACATATATGAAACATGAAATACTATATATATGAAAACTATATATATTAAATACGTTCATATTAATTAAATCCATTCATATATATTAATTTTTGAAAACCCACGCACACAGAGTGAGAGGGCCGGCCGGCGGCGACGGCGGTGGGAGCGCGTAGAGGGGCTGGCATCGGGGGGCGCGCACGGGGCAGAGGGGCGGCGCGGCGGCAGCGTTGGGGCGCGCGTGCACACGGGTCGGGGCGGCGCAGGGTTCGGGGACGAGGGGCGCGCGGGCCGGACGAGGGCGGTCCCTGCGTCGGGGCGGCGCACCGTGGCGGGCCGGGGACGAGGGGCGTCGGGGCAGCGTCGGTGGCGGGGCGGGGGACGAGGGGCGCCGCCGGTGTGCCGTCTGCTCGGCGCGCGCGGGCCGGCAGGGATGAGGGGCGTCTCGGGGCGGCGCAGGGTTCGGAGATGCGTCGTCGGCGCCGGCGGCGTTGGAGGCGCGCAGAGAGGCGTCGGGCCGCCGACATTCGAGGCAGAGAGGCGGCGGCGGAGCTGTGAGATCGATCGGGCGAAGTGTGAAACTGACGAGGAAGACGAGATGGCGCTATTTATAAGGGGCACCTTTAGTCACGGTTAGTAACACCAACCGGGACTAAAATGCCTTACCAACCGGGACTAAAGGTCCCTTCCCGCACATTATTTCACTGTTTTATTCCTTTTAGTCCTGGTTGGAAGCAAAAACCGGGACTAAAGGTCCTTGTAATTTTGCCCTCCCGCCTCCTTTCCTTTTCTATTTTGGTTTTCCCTTTATCTTTAATTCAAATATGCATATACTTGTTAATTAGATAATAAATTAAATACTATGTATTATTTTAAAAAAAAATAATCTTCATTCTTATTTTGCTTTACTGTACACGTGATAAATTTTGAAGGTCAAAGTATTTTGCTTTTCCTTATACGTGCCAATTGTTAATATAAAATAATCACTATTTGGTTAATGCAAAAATGTATTAGTTATTTTAAATTGTTTGAACTATTGTTTTTCGACAGGAATTTTGTTTTCGCATTTTTTGAACGTTTCATTGCTTATTGTCTAAATCTACATGCACCAAACATAATGTAAATTTGTGCATATATATATATATTATATATAAAACATGAAAAAAAGGGCATAAATTCATAAAGTCATGATTAGTACATGATACATTGCTAAACATCATTACATTAAGTGGCAATAACAGTGAAGACCTTCTTGAGGTACGTCCCTTGATTATGATCGCGCCATAACCATGGATTGTCTTCATTATTGAGCGCGATGCTGGGGTCCTTATTCACATTGAATCCTCTGACAGGTCTTACTCGTCCTCGATTCCTACGATATTTTATTTTCCTGAAAGAATTATGTGTCGCATTGGCTCATTGATTGAGTCGTCGTTTCTTCCTCTCTTCGGTATCGTAGACATATCCTTAACATAAAACATCTTATTCACATCCTTAGCAAGAACAAATGGTTCGTGTTTGTACCCAATATTGTTGAGATCAACTGTTGTCATTCCATACTCATTATCGACTGTTACCCCGCCGCTGGTCCCTTTCACCCACTGACAACGAAATAAAGGGACCTTAAAAGAAGGTCCATAGTCTAGTTCCCATATTTCCTCTATACGGCCATAATATGTTTGCTTATTTCCACTCGGGTCTGTGGCATCTATGCGGACACCACTGTTTTGCTTGGTGCTCCTTTTGTCTTGAGCCACCGTGTAAAATGTATTCCCATTTATCTCGTACCCTTTGTAAGTGAGAATATGCCACGATGGTTCTCTAGCCAATAAATACAGTTGTTCATCTAGACTCTCATCACCTTGACATTTTTTTTGCAACCAACCGCTAAAAGTTTCCATGTGGTGGCGTGTAATCTAAGCTTCTGATTTCCCTACGAAGTCCTTTCGTAGGATTTCTTTGTGTGCCTCGATGTATGGAGCCACCAAGGAAGAGATTTGCAGGACTGTGTAGTGTGCTTTATTGAAATAAACATCCTCCGCACCAACATATGTTTTCTTCCCCAGTGTCCCCTTCCCACTTAGTCTCCCCTCGTATCGCGATTCAGGAACACCGATCGGGCCAAGGTTAGGAATGAAATCAATACAGAACTCAATGACCTCCTCTGCTTCGTAACCCTTTGCGATGCTTCCTTCTGGCCGAGCACGATTGTGTATATATTTCTTTAGCACTCCCATGAACCTTTCAAATGAGAACATATTGTGTAGGAACACAGGACCCAAGATACTGATCTCCTTGACCAGGTGAACAAGGAGGTGAGTCATGATATTAAAGAAAGATGGGGGAACACCAACTCAAAGCTGACAAGACACTGAACCACATCATTCTGTAACTTTGCTAGGTCCATTGGATTGATTGCCTTCTGAGATATCGCATTGAGGAATGCACATAACTTCACGATGGATAAACGTACATTTGGAGGTAGAATGCCTCTTAATACAACTGGAAGCAATTGTGTCATAAGCACGTGGAAGTCATGGGACTTTAAGTTTAGAAATTTCTTCTCTGCCACATTTATTATACCCTTTATATTCGAGGAGAATTCAGATGGGACCTTGACGCTATCTAGACATTCGAACATCACCTCCTTCTCTTCTTTGCTAAGAGTGTAGCTAGCGGGTCTTAAGTAATGGCGTCCATCATCTGTCTTCTCTGGATATAGGCCGTCTCGTTCTTTCAAACGACGCAGGTCTTGCCATGCTTCAATTGTGTCCTTTGACTTCCCATACACACCCATGAAGCCTAGTAGGTTTACGCAAAGATTCTTCGAGAGGTGCATGACGTCGATCGAACTGTAGACCTCAAGGACTTGCCAATAAGGTAGCTCTCAAAAGATGGATTTCTTCTTCCACATGGGTGCGCGTCCGGTAGCATCGTTCGGAACAGGTTGACTGCCAGGTCCCTTCCCGAAGACTACTTTCACATCCTTGACCATATTCAGTACATCCTCTCCAGTTCTATTGCGAGGCTTGGTCCGGTGGTCCGCCTTACCTTTAAAATGCTTGCCTTTCTTTCTTAGGGGATGACTCGCAGGAAGGAATCGACGATGGCCAAGGTACACGACCTTTCGACATTTTTTCAGATATATGCTCTCGATGTCATCAAAACAGTGTGTGCAAGCATTATATCCCTTGTTCGTCTATCCCGAAAGATTACTTAGAGCAGGCCAATCATTAATTGTTACGAACAACAATGCTCGTAGGTCAAAGTGTTCTTGTTTATACTCATCCCATACACGTACACTAGGTTTACTCCACAGAATAAGAAGTTCCTCAACTAAGGGCCTTAGGTAGACATCAATATCATTGGCAGGTTGCTTCGGGCCTTGGATGAGCACTGGCATCATAATGAACTTTCGCTTCATGCACAGCCATGGAGGAAGATTATAGATACAGAGCGTAACAGGCCAGGTGTTATAACTACTGCTCTGCTCCCCAAAAGGGTTCATGCCATCTGTGCTTAAAGCAAACCTTAAGTTTCTTGCGTTGTCTACAAAGTCGGGGAATTCTCTGTCAATTGCTCTCCACTGAGACCCATCAGCCGGGTGTCTTAACATATCGTCTACCTTACGGTCTTCTTTATGCCATCGCAGCAGCTTTGTATGGTCTTTATTTCTGAACAAACGCTTCAAGCGTGGTATTATAGGAGCATACCACATAATCTTGCCAGGGATTTTCTTCCTTGGACGTTCTCCGTCGCCCTCGGCATCACCAGGGTCATCTCGCCTTAACTTATAACGTGATGCGTGACATACCGGGCATGCTATTATCATACTCCTCGCCACGGTAGAGGATGCAGTCATTGGGACATGCATGTATCTTCTGGATTTCTAAACCCAAAGGATAGATAACCTATTTTGCTTCATATGTAGTGGAGGGCAATTCGTTATCCTTCCGAAGCATCTTCTTATTGATTTTCAATAAGTCCTCAAATCCCTTGTCGGATAAACTATTCTTTGCCTTCCATTGCAATAGCTCCAGTACGGTACCCAACTTTTTCTGCCCCGCATCGCAAGTGGGGTATAGCAGTTTCTTATGATCCTGTATTATGCGATCGAACTTGAGTTTCTCTTTTTCACTATCGCATTCTCTCAGTGCATCACAGATGGCCTGACCAAGATCATCAACGGGCTCTTCTTCTCCCGCTACCTCTTCTTCGGCCCCACCCATCGAAATGTCATTGAAAGCACCATATGCAGCAACAATATTATCATCCCCTTCTTCCTCGTTTTCGTATTCTTCCATTAGAATCCCGCTTTCTCCATACTTGATCCAGCAATTATAATTTGGCATGAAACCCGACTTAAACAGGTGTGACAGAAGAGTCCTTGAGCAAGCATAATCCTTCAAATTCTTACATACAGCACATGTGCAATACATGAAACCATCGCGCTTGTTTGCCTCAGCCACACTTAAGAAATAATGCACACCCGTAATGAATTCTCTGGAGCGGCGATCAGCGTTGTACATCCAATGTCGGTTGTTCATCTGCATTGCATGACATATGACTGTATCAAAACTTTGGGGAGAATTACTTAATTGCACGACACCGTACCAGTCATCATGTTCAATTAAAACACCAGCACACAGATACAAAGTAATTAGTTTATGTTAGCCTCGCTACAATGTAGACAATCCCAACTAACACTAAACAAACTAAAACTAAAATACACTTCAGTAGCATAAGGATCTGGCGACCAATCCCAACTAGAACAGACGGATCATTCGTTTCCGCTTCATCCACGGGCTGCTTGTGTTGGCTCACTGCCTCACCCGACACTGCAAGGTTGTTTTGCACGTGTTCAACACACTCTTCCTCCCAGTACCATCCTTTACATCCGGTGCCATTCCACTGAAATTAACACAACAAATTAAGAACTTTCATCAAAACCAACTAAAAAATGGGACAAATCTTGTAGAAAATGGGACACAATAACTCACATTACGGTCCGGACACTTGTAGAAGATACGACCTTTGTTGGGACAGTTCTTCCTCACTCGGAACTCCATGACAACCTTCTGCTTACACTCACCGCACGCAATGAGAGGGAGGTGCGGCCTAAGTCGCTTCGAAACCCGATGAGAAGTCGAGGACCCCGAAGGAGTCGCCATGTACTCGCTATATTCATTTTTTAAAATACTATAAATCTAAGCTTAAATTCCCACAAATCAAAAAATACAAATTTATGTAAATTGCTATAAGTTCATCATTTTCTAAACTAAGATATTTTAAAAAAAAACACTAAATTTTCCTATTTCTCAATACCATGAAATAAGCTATAAATACAAACTAATAAAAAGGTGCATACTAGTTAAAAATAAACAACTATAAGTTATCTCCTTCCAAAAATACAAAACTATCATGTGAATATAAGTTTAAATGGCCACAAATCAAGAAATGCAATACAAAACTCAATATGGTACATCCTTGGTTATTTGTAGACCATGAAATGATATATACTAGTGATGACGGTGTGAGAATGAAGTTAGTTACCTTCAAAACCGAAAAATCGATGGAGTTCTGCGATAAATGGGGTGAAGGCCGAAGAACAGAGCAAGAACACAATAGAGAGGAAGAACAGAGCTAGCTCGGGCCAGAGGAGGAAGAAGAGAGCCTGTGGCTTTTATAGGCAAGGAGTTTTAGTCCCGGTTGAACTTACTTACCGTGATTAAAAGCAACCTTTTAGTCCAGGCCGGTACCCACAGCCGGGATTAAAACTTTTAGTCCCGGTTGGTATAAAGCATCGTGACTAAAGGCTCACCTTTAGTCCCCCTGACATAACGTCACTTCGTAGTGTCCGTTGAACAGGGACCTTTAGTCCCGGTTGGTAAGGTGCCTTTAGTCCCGAACATAAAAATTGCCGGGACTAAAGACCAATCCCGTCCATCGACGAAAGGTCTGTTCTCTACTAGTGTCTCTAGTTCGAACAACAAAGGCATTAGCTGCATAAGAACCAACACAGTTTAGCAAATGTTCAGTTACCTGTTGACACAATAGGCCATTTAAAATACCGAACACTGTAATGGTTCGATGAAGTGTGATGTTTAAGAAATTTCCTGGAAATATACATATCATCCTTTTTTATAGTCTCAGAATTGCAAAAATGTGTATGTTAGCAAAGCTTCACTCACCTCTAGACACAATAGGCCATTTAAAATATTGAACATTGTAATGGTTAGATGAAGGGTAGTGTTTAAGAAATCTCCAAGAGATATATATATATATATATATATATATATATATATATATATATATATATATATATATATATATATATATATATATATATATATAATCCTTTTTTTGATGGGTTCAGAATTGCAGGAATGCATATGTCTGTTGTTAGAAGAAATACATAGTGTATAGTACTTAGCGCAAACAAAACTTATGCCTAATAAATTAACTGCTATAAAATTGAAACTCCATAAGGTCTACCGCACAAACATGGATACCTTAAAGCGCTGCCTGTAGCATATAGGGCCATACTTCTTGATGAGCCCATGAGGGAACCGGCTGTGAAAATAGAAGCATGTGCATATATACAACGCAAATCAAATGTCTATTCCCATTGACAAGAATGTCCAGCTTGCCGAGATGCTCAACCGTTGCTGTGATCACTCTGGCAGCATCCTCTTGCCTGCGGATATCTCCATCTAAACTAACAGCCTGCAGGTCACATCAATGTTGGGTTGATGAATTGTTTAGTAACCCGAATCATGCTATGGAGCATCGTGAATTTCATTTGATAATAAGTAGAGGCATTGGCAATATGGAAAATTCAAAATACAAGGACGTAGATGCGAACAGCATGGATGTATATCCTCAGCTGCTCTATATATAAGATGCAATGCAGGCAGTTGATTGTGTAAGACATAACAAGGCAATCATTTATGGCTTCAAACATGTAAAAACGTTTTCTATGTGCCATTACGGAGCACGGTCACTGGACAATCCTTCCTCATAACCAAAGACTATATATGTTAGCGCAACTGTCTGCCTTTTCAGTATTAGTTTTGTCTTGGAATAGCTTTCCGGTGTAATTATGTAGTTGCTGCTCACCTGTTTATAATCAGGCGTGAAAACACGAAAACAATAAAAGGATAGTGAGGCTGTGCGTAAATGCAGATCATGTGCAGTTGTGGTGCAGGGGAGTATGACCTACTCATTCAGAAGATTTTTGGCTAGTGTCTGGCGAAGGCTAGCTGCAGGTGGTGTCTACAAAAGGAAGCCTGCTCACTTAAGCTTTTCCCTACAGCTGCTACAGATGTGCCTGCATGAGTTCTTCTATAAGCAAACAAAAAGGTACTGAGATAGCTTGTCGCAGCAAAATCATCCCAGCAGGCTTAGTAATTTGTATTTTAGTTTGTATAAATTAATATGGGACAGTGCATGTTCAAAAAACCAAACACACCGGTAAATTTGGAGTTTTGGAACAAACAGAACACTCTGGGAAAATGTTAATTATTCATATGATCCTAGAAAATTACCAAATGTCGATAGCAAGAGAGATAACCATTATAATATCTATATAGAACCATAACCTCTGCGGAAAAATGAAAGGTCAACTGGATCTGCAATAGCAAACCATAACTTGTCTGTTTAGAAACCGTCATCTATGTAGAAACGCAAAAAATATAAAATATAAATGACCAGGTTAGAGTGACTATGCTTTGTAAGCAGGTACTGGACCTTTAAGTAAAATACAGGTTGGAAGGGAAAAAATACGACTACAGATGATATGTAAGAAAAGGGGTCCAAAGCTCAGAGACACTTACTTGAATATTTTCACAAGCCCTTTGAATGGTTTTAACTAAAATCGTAATGCCACCTTCATACAGTCTATATAACCATGCAGAACAGACATCATAAAGCAACATATCTAAGCAGGTCTACCATGTGAAAGTGCTGAAAGGTATATTACTTGGTACAGGATGGTCAGCATGAGACCAAAAAACGTTCAGACTTAACATGTGTGATAATGGAAATTCTTATCCTTCCAAAGGTTTTTGAGTACATGACTTTGACATAGTTCAAAGACAGAAAATGCTTCAACTATCTATTGATCCTATAATCCATAAATTGGTTTGGATGTATTGCCTTCCAAAATTAGTATAGTTTATTTTTTTCTTGATTGTTTATCAAGTACAAATTAAACTATCTAGGAATGGTGACAGATTTCTCAGGTAAAAGTGCATTGTTCCACATTTTGTTGGATGAACTAACACATAAACACTCTTTCTAAGAGGAACAGGAGGGGGGGGGACCCCACCCTGCAATTAACATTTGGATTGAATGCACATCCCAAAAAATATCATAGAAGTGCACCGAATCATAATAGCAGACCAAGTAAGCATGAACGCTGGCTTTATCCTAAAGTGTGCAAAGGTTTGACTTGATAGTGTAAAAAAGGGGTATAGCAAAAACTGAACATAGCCAGTACATGGGGTTCACCGATCATACCTTCTTTTTCTTACCATAAGGCTGTGTTCGGTGAAGCTGAAGTGCTGTAGATAAGCGCTGAAGTGCTGTAGAAGTGCTGAAATCTTGTGAGAGAAAAATACTGCTGAAGTGCTGAAAAATAAGCGCTTATAAGCGCTTATACCCTCAACCGAACGCAGCCTAAATCACTACCTCTCCTTATAAGTAGGAGAGTTCTTCCTTGTTGGACCATGCAGCATGACCAGGAACAATGGATCGATTTACAAGAAACCATCACCACGAAATCACAACCACAGCACGAGTGAAGAACCTGAGTTTTCTTCTTCATTCGTGCCCTTACCTCATACTTGATTTTGGAGACGCTGGGGAAGTACTCCCCCCTCCCAATCATCAGACACTAGGTTTTGGGTGCTCGGTTTGGCATAGCAGGCAGGGAAGAGAAGGGGCAGACATACCAGGTGAGCTTCAGATAGTTAGAACCATTGTAGTAGCATAAATTATGTATAAAGCACAGTTGAAATCATAATGTAGATACCATGATTCAGCAATATATCAGTTAGAAACCGACCAATCAACCAGCACCTCATGTTCTCTGCTATGGAAGGTACTGGCTGGCCTGAAAGTCATACAAGAAATGGGTCTCACATTAAATTCTATTCAATACTGAGGTTATGAATTAGCATGCCAAAAAAATATTAAACTATTGCTTTACTGAACAATACAATAGAACTGAGAAACACAAAAATTATTTATTTTCAATTCAGCATGTGAGTGCAGTTGTCAAAGACAATTCGAATGCGCCACTCAAATTTATGATTCAGCAATATATCAGCTGGAAACCCACCAATCAACCAGCACTTCATGTTCCCTGCTATGGAAGATATTGGCTGGCCTGAAAGTCATACATGAAACGTGTCTCACATTAAACTCTATTCAATATTGAGGTTATGAATTAGCATGGCAAAAAACATTAAACTATTGTTTTACCGAACAGTACAATAGAACTGACAAGCATGAAAACTATTTATTTTCAGTTCAACATGTGTGTGCATTTGTTAAAGGCAATTCCAACGCACCACACAAATTTCACAAATCGCTCAACATGCAATAGCCTTTTGTTCACAAAAATCAGATCAATACACTAATGCTGTCACTAAGAGCCCGCACTGTTGGAGCAGACATGTTGGGGAAAGTTGCTGGCCTTTTTTTTTTTAATTTAATTTCACGTGAGTAGGCAGATGTCGTCCTCTTTTCATATATTTGATATATGTGTGTTTCTTTATGAAATATGTATTTGATTGATCGGCATTTTGTTAGGGTTTACCAAAATTTTTTTCTTTATGAATATTTCTCCTTTTTAAATAAAATGCCACAAGTAACACGAGGGGTGTCATTTAGTTAATGGTACAACGCAGAACATGCCAGAGTTGTCAGCAAGACGTTAACACATCCCCTCATGCCTCAGCTGTGGATATTCTAGTCGTGTGTGGTGAGTTGGTCCAAAATTTCGCCTAATTTTGGTGAATTCTGTAATTTCATTGGTGGCCAAAAGAAAAATCCGAAATTTTATAATACACTAATTCATATGCTATATAACTCTACTTATATTTTCTATTGTTTATGCTGCATATTCTTCTACTTAAATACTTAAGTAGATGTGTAGTGGTAACTCATGTGAATATTTGTTTACATCTACTTATTTCTAGAAAAGAAAGGACACACTTCATGTGCAAGCCTTTAAAAAATTAGTGAAATTCCGACCGAATGTCGTGGATTTAGGTAATTTTAGGGGTGGCTGAATTTTTTGTAATAACAAAATTTAAAGCGCTGGTGTTTTTTTTATATAGTACTCTCTCCGTTCATTTGAACATGCAATTCTCGCTTCTCGAGAAGTCCAATCATTTGAACTTTAACTAAATTTATATAAATAAGTACTAACATTCAAGAGACAAAATAAGTATCATTAGATTAGTTATGAAATATATTTTTTATAATAAATTTATTTAAAAATATAAACACTAATATTATTTACTGTAAACTTGGTCAAACTTGAGTTACCTTAACAGGCACGTTTTCCATAATTGCACTATCAACTAGACGGAGGGAGTATAGTGCTAATAAAATAAATAAATAAAAAATAGAACTTTACTATATATCTGTCAACAGATTTTCTTGTGTTTTATCTGTCAGATTTTGGACCGTTGATCCTGTTTGGAGATTTGTGCTGCTGTTTTGGTCTTCTGATGGGTCTCCCGTGATAACAGGTCCACAAAATACATCCTCGGAAACCCACAAACCCTTTGTTTTTGAAATCCGCGCCACCTTATCGTTTCATCTCTGCCTTTCTTTCCTGAAGTTTCTCCGTTAGTTTTCTCAGTCCATTATTTGTACGTGGTGGGTTGGCAAAGGGGTCGCCGCGGGGGCGGCTTCGCCTGCGCCGCACCTCGCCGCGTGGTTTCGCTGAAGCTGAGAAGCGGAGCCATCCAGAGTGGGAGCCGCAGGATTTGGAGGTGTTGTCCTCACATGCCGTACACCGTGCGCCGTGCCCGTCGCTGTCCTCGCGACGGGGGTGAGCTGGGGCATGGCCGTCGTCGTTGCCGCTGCTTCTCCTATTTAGGGCCGCGAGGTGAGCTGGGTCTCCTATTTCCCTTGTGCGTGCTTCCTTCTGCTTTTCTTCCCCTGATATGAGGGTGTGTGTTGTTGTGTGTACGCGTGTGTGTGTGAGGGGATGTTGTGCGGGAGGTGGCCAGCAGCAGCAGGAAGCTGGCGAAGGCCACGAGCACGAGGTGCTCTGCTGATCTGCTCTTGTGGGCTGGCCTGTGCTGGCGTGCCATTGTGGTGTGGCAACAACGAAGACCTACAAACCCACTCGTACTTTGTAGATCTGGTTTTGGATGTGGGGTTAATGCAGTAGTTGGTTCTCGCATGTGTTTGGATGTGGGGTGTATGCGCTTGTGTCAGTGGATGCTGTAGATTTTGGGTCGAGTTGTTACGGGTTTTATGGTGTTTTTTGTGTGGGTGGGGAGAAGCGGGGTTGGCGATGGTGTGGCGCTGAGCGATATTAGCTTTTGCTTTTCTTAGTAGATCTGGCTCGAAGTACTCTCGTAGAGGATATGTCAGCCAACGAGCGTCATCGTGATGAGTTTATGCGATATGATTTCTGAAAATTGGAATTATCACGGTGGGATTTTTTTTGTAATTGAATGGTTGTGTTTCATCTTCGTCACAAGCTGGTGAGCAGCCTCTGAGCACGGATTAGACTTTTATGTGTTATGTACTGCTAATTCAAGCTTGTGATGTACTACTAGCTAAGTTAGTTTTAATTTTTTTTTCTACCTGTGAGTGCTGATTATCTAAGCAGCTATAGTATTTTTTGGTATTTGTCAACCTGTTGTTCAACCGGATATTTTGTTCTGGTAGTCTGAAGAAGATGCAGTCACTATGTTGCTCTTTTTAGGTGACTCGTTTTTAGGTCTCGTTTCAGTTGGCAATTCAATAAGGTTTCTGTTAGCTTTTAGGTTAGCCTTTTTCTTTTTGCTAGACTATCATTTGATAATTTCTACCTGAATAGCACTGCGAGTATCTGTTTCCACTGAATGTTATATGATATTTATGTAAAAATGATAGCTGTTTTTTCAGATAGTTTGTTTCAGGGGAACTGACACCTGCTTATTATCAATGGCCTGTTTTTTTTTTTTTGTCTCAGCCCCTAGTTTTTTCTGCTGAAAACATTCAAGCTATTGAACTGTTATTTTTTTTGGTACCCATACTACCATGTAGTTGCCATTCTGAACTGTTATCACTGGCACACACAGCCTAGGAAGAAGGCAATCTGGGTGTTCTTTTTGATCGACTAGGATCTGTAAGTCGGCGAGGCAACTACTGGACGATTTGAAATCCCCCCAAGTAATAGCTGACTTTATTGAGGGTTTTTTTTTGTGTTTTTTTGCCGATGCATGTTCAGTTGACAGGAAGTCACCAGGTGACATATATCTTTGCTAATATACACCACTTGGCTATTTTTTAAGAGGAAAAAAAATTAAACAATCAGCTAAGATGATAAGTAGTACATTAGTATATTCACTACAACCAGTATGAAAACTTAAGTGCTAGCTGTTCTATTAATCATGAGTATTATATATATATGAAACTAAACTGATCAAATAACTTTCTTTTTTCAGTTGTCAATTCTTTGTTTAGCTTTAGGTTAGCTTTTTTTTTGCTGGACTAGCTTGTTATTTGATAATTTCTTTTTTTTTTGTGCTATGTGTATCTCTTTGTCTGTGTATCTCTCTTCTCTCTCTGTGTGTATGTCTCTCTGCTCTCTCTCTCTGTGTGTGACCTATTGTGTGTGTTTTTTTCTTCTGCTCCCTCCCTCTATGTTTGTGTGTTTGTTTCTGTGTGGTTTGTGTCCTTCTCTTCTCTCTGCTTTGTCCCTCTCTGTGTGTTTTCTTTTTTTTTTTTGTTTTTTGTGTGTTTCTTATAGTATTCTTTTTCCCGTTTTCTTTTTCTTTTGCCTTTAGCTTTATTTTCAGAATTTTGATTTGTTAGTTTTTCTTTGCGTGTCTTGTGTGTCTCTACTCCTCCCTTTTTTCCTTTTTTTTATTTTGACTTTTGCTGTAATTTTTTTTGTTATTTTCTTTGTTTTTGTTTTTGTCTCTCTATTTATGTCTCTATGCTATCTTTCTCTCTCTTTTGTTTCTGTCTGTCTCTTTCTCTATTTGTCTGTCATTGTTTGATTTTAGATTTTGCTGTCTAATGTCATAGAGTTGTTGCTGCTTGTCTTGTAGGTGCTTTTGTTTTTGTGTCTATCTCTTTGCTATCTCTCTCTCATTTGTTTTTTATCTCTCTCTCTTTATCTGTGGATGTTTGATTTTAGCTGTTGCTGTGTAATGTCATAGAGTTGCTGCTGCTTGGCTTGTAGGTACTTTTGTGCTTGTGTCTCTTTCTCAGCTGTGTGTGTGTGTGGGGGGGGGGGGGGGGGGGGGGTTTTTTTGTTTTGAAATTTTTTTTGAATTTTTTTGTCTATGATTTTGTTTCTTTGTGTCACTCTCTTTATCCTTGTTTTTGGGGCTGGTGCACTCGTGTGTCTGTGTTTGTGTGTGAGGGTATGGGAGAGGAGGGTTTAACGATGTTGTGGCTTGTATTCGCTGTCAAGCTACGTTATCGTCGCCGGAGCCGGGTGCCTCATGCTTATCTGTTTGGTTTCTCGAATTTTCATTTGTGTGAATGTGAATCCTATCTGTTATTAGTTTTTGAATTTGTTGCTGAATTACTTCAGAGCGGGGGGACACAAAGGTGCTCACAGATATGCAGTTTGGTTAGGCCTAGAAATTTCTGAAAAATATTTTTCAGTCTTTGTACTGTGTTTTTCTACGAAAGTTTACTATCCATTAGAGTTTTCTCTGGTATCTTCCAATTGTGCGGGTTTTTAGTTTGTCAGGTCAATTTTGAAACCGGCATAGCACCTGCCTGGTTTGTTTCATTGTGAACTTGTTTGTTTGTTGCATGCTGACAGGACCTGTCCAGCTGAGTGCTCATGCTTGACATTGTGTTACCTATCTGGGACTTTTTTGTAGGACTGTGTGTGGTGTTTTTGCCATTGGTCATGGATTTGCGGATGACAATGGTTTTGGTCTGCATGGTGAGATCAATATAACGAAGCTCTCTTGCCTAGTAAACTGAAAACTTTTTTTTCTATGTTTTTCAGTCATTCAATTTGAGCATTTGACAATCAGTATTTTGTTAGTTAAATTTACTGAAAATAGGAGAACTCCAACAGAGCAATTTACCTTTTGTCTTGCTATGTTTGGCAGCTAACTTGTTCAGAAATTTCAGTCCTGTAGCTTCTAGTCTTTGTTTCAGTGTCTCTCTAGCTGCTTTTGCCTGGCAATCTGTGTGTTTGTGTGTCTTGCAGCTTGGTTCTGTTCAAAAACCCAGTCAGTCACTTGTTAGTATGTCTTAATTTTTGTGCAGTTTCGGATGGTGCAGCATCATGTCTTTTAAATGTGTGTGTGTGCTGAATCTGGTAGCAAAGAAAAGGATGTTTCTTTTTAAGTGTCAAGAACAGCACCCCGGGTATGCAATTTATCCTTTTTCCTTTTCTAGTATTTTTGATAGAAACATATGTGCATTGTGCTGTTAGTTTTTGTTCTTTGGCTGCCATACAAGTTTTGGTGTCTTGGCAGCTGATTGCTTTCTATCTGTACATATTTTGAGTCGACAACAGGTGTGGTATGTCTCTCTTTTGTTTAGTATGAGTTTTGCCTTTGTTTATTCGGTGCTTGTTATCATAACTGAGTTCCCCCAGCTATCGGATGTTGGGTTTGAAAAAGAACCCGTTGTTGAGGTGTCTTGTTTGCTACAGAAGAATCTGACAGATTTTAGATTTTATATATCTGTCATTTTTTTTGGGTTGAGTTGTCTGCATTTAATTGGTGCAAAAATTTGACAGATTTGGACAGCCAAAATCTGTCAACAGATAAATAGATAGTCCCAAATACTAAAAAATATTATGTAATTTTGGTTTGTGTGAATTGATAGGCGAATCCGTTCCGATCCATTGTCAGAAGCTGCTCTGCTATTAAGGTATAGAAGAGAAGACAAGTCGATGGCTGCTGCAGCGGAGGTCCTGACGGCCGCATGGACAGAATGGGGTCTGCAAGCGCTGGTGCTGCTCAGCTTAATGGTGCAGGTGACACTCCACATCTTGGCAGAGTTCTGGCGGCACATTGACTCTGGCGTGCTAAGGGTCGTGGTGTGGTCCGCGTATATGGCGGCTGACACGACGGCGATCTACGTGCTTGGCCACCTGTCCGTGAGCAGCAGGTCGCTGGAGCACGAGCTGATGGCGCTCTGGGCGCCGTTCCTGCTGCTGCACCTCGGTGGGCAGGACAAAATCACAGCCTATGCCATCGAGGACAACCAGCTGTGGCTGCGTCACCTGCAGACGCTCGTCCTTCAGGTGGCCGCAGCCGCCTACGTCGTCTACGGGTCGTCCGTCATCGTCGGCGTCAGCCGGATCCCCTTGCTCGTCGCGGCCACCGTCACCATGTCCGCTGTCGGCGTCGTCAAGTACGGGGAGCGAGTGTGGGCGCTCAGGTGCGCCGGAACTAGCCCGATGGGAAACTACAGCAGCGACATCGGGAAGAGAAGGTTTTCCCTGGCGGTGCCGGATTCTTTCATAAGCTGGTTGGATCCCGCGGAAGCCTACCTGCTACATGCTCACCTGCTGCTGGACCTCGCCAAGGACAGGTTCAAGGGCCCCTTACCCCGTCTGTTTCTGTGTGGCCCCGGCAGCCAGGAGTCGCAGCTGCACGGGGAGGAGGAGCTGTACAAGGTGGCCGAGATGCAGCTGTCGCTCCTGCACGACAGCTTCTACACCAAGGCGGAGGCCACGCACACGTGGTTCGGCCTCTGCGTCCGCGTGCTGTCGTCGCTGGCCACCATCGCCGCGTTCGCGCTCTTCAACGTGCTGCTGCTGGGCGATCATCGTCGTAAGCTGGAAGGCTACAGCAGAGGAGATGTGGCTGTGACCTACGTCCTCTTCGTCGGCGCAGTCGTCCTGGAGGCCGCGTCACTCGTGAGGGCCATGTTCTCGAGCTGGACATGCGCTCTCCTGGTGAAGCACGGCTCGGAAGGGAGCGCCGTGTGTAACTCCATAGCCCACGTACCCGTGTATCTCTGCCGGCTGGTCCGCGCGACACAGTGGAGAAGCAGGCGCAGCTGGTCGCGCTCCATGGGGCAGCTCAGCCTGGTTCAGCTGTGCGTGCGCAGCAGGGGCAGCCGATACAGCAACGTGGCTGCAAGGATGGGCGTGGAGGACTGGTGGAACACGCTGGCCTACTCCGGCCCGTCCGTCCCCGTCTCGGCGTGCGTCAGGAAGCTGCTGCTCGAGAGCCTGAAGGCGAAGCCATGGGGTCCGGAGCAGTTTGAGAGCAGAGGGCTGTACGGCCGGGAACTGAACCTGGATTGGGTTGCCGATTCCAAGCTGGAGGTGCGGATCCTCGTCTGGCACGTCGCCACCGAGCTGTACCTGTGCTGGTTCAACCACAAGGATGAGCAGCCGGCCGGTGCTGCTGACCTCGTCGACGTGGCTCGGGCGCTGGCCAACTACATGCTCTTCCTGCTGGCATCACGTCCCCACATGCTGCCCCCCGGTGCCAGCCGCAACGACTATCTCGTGGTGTGCTATGCTCTCACCAGTCACGAAAGATACAGCACAGCCGAGGATCTGCTCTCCTTGCTGCAGCGCTTTGCAGATGCGCTGTGGGCTAATAACTCGGCGCCTGAGTATGAATTGCGTTCCAAGAATACTAATCGGCGTGGTTATGAGGTGTTGAGGGGCGGATGCTCGCTTGCTGCGTTCCTCATACACCACCAAGACTCCTCGACGCCTGTTGGTGGCACCGGCACCGCCACCGCCACCGCCACCCTAGAGATGATCTGTTGGGTGTGGGTGCAGATGCTGTGCAGCGTCGCGGACGAATGTAGCGCCAATTCTCATGCAAAGCAGCTCAGCAGCGGCGGCGAGATCCTTACCGTCGCTGCCCTTGTAGCAAAATACATGAGGTCAAGGAGGTTGTCCTGGCACTTCCACGTTGTGTCTGAGCGCACAGACGAATGGTAAATTACTGGTTAGGGCGACTTCCAAAAGAGCCTACAAGTATATGGCCATCCTTGTACACATAAAATCCATGCCTATTATGTTCAATAATCTATCTGTTATCACTGTGCTTAAAGGATAGACTTCAGGTTGTCAACAGATATGTACACGTGCATGTATTTAGCTAGCTAGTTAGCTACGAGATTAATCTAATCTAGAGTTTGTAGTAAATCTTTTTTGAGTTGTAAGCCACGCAAGGGGCTGTTCCTTGCTCATATAAACACACAACCGAAAGCCCCCAACGATTATCTCGTTCACGCCAATTTCACATGGTACTGTTGACGCAAAATGTGGTTCGCGCTCAATACACCAGCGAAGCCGGAACGATCTGTGGAGCACGGGGTGAACAGATCTAGCTAGCTTCGACAACCGGCGTTGATGATCACCGATAGATCCAAGCGTGCTAGTCAATTTGACCTGCAATTGACAAGGGAGAAAAGATTGATCAGTAACAAGACGGAACCACTGGTTTGTCCCAGGTTGTTCCAAATATCTGGCCCAACGGGTCTTCATCTCAGGCTCTCCGCTAGAGAGCCGATATCCGATCGCATGGATTGATTATATAACTGTAGCAAAGATATCCAATTCCAATTTAACCGATCCAAAGGTGCATGAATGATAGCAAGTTATATATTATCCGAATCCTAACCGTAAACCATCTCATACATTGGGCGTGTTTGGGAACGCTTTTCTGAGAATCGATTTTAATCGGATCACGATTTCCAGATAAGCTGCGAAAATTTTAATCGGATCGATAGGAAACAGGTTCGCGGTGGGAAAAAAAGCACGTCTCTCCTCGCGGTACAGGAAACGCGGCCAGTAGTTCATTTTGGATTATTTTCACCTCCCCGATTGTCACACAATCAAAAACAATCTGACATGTTTGGGTGGGATTCTCGATTATTTTCATCTCGATTCCGATTATAAGCGTTCCCAAACACGCCCATTAACGCACATTTCAATCTACCAGGTTTATTAATTAGGATCGACGGGATCGAGATAGCTAACAACACACGTGACGGATTTTAACATGATCAAGGCATGAAACAATATACGAGAGAGATCGATAAAAAACATGCGAAAAGTAAGCTTAAACAGAATCGACTAATCAGCCGATTTGACTATAATACAGGCAATATATAAGCCTATAAAGCAAACAATGCCTTGACCCCTTGACCAGTCAACTCAAACCGTCGCTTACGTCAACAAGGATCGACCGGATCGAGACAGCTCGTGACGTAAGCTAAGATTCAAATCTATTAATCAAAGACTCTCAACACAATTTACTTTATTACTTGATTGCAACATGTATATAATCTAGATCTGAACTGACCGGCTGATGATAAACAGATCTATTTGCTTAAACATGATATTCGATGTTCATTTATTCATTAAGTAAGATAGATAATAAGATTTAAGCCGATAAGAAACAGATCAAAATAAGACAAGTGATGATGCTTAAAATAAATAAACAATAAGTAAACATAAACAATATCGGCAACTTAATAAATCTAACTAAACATGCCAATTTTAGTTAGAGCTGAAAACTAACCCTCAGATTAATTCAAGCAGTGGGGTGTAAGGCAGGAGTACACGGGCCATACTCAAATTAAACGAGAATCGATAACTACTCGAATCTATCTAGCAGTGGGGTACGAGACAGAATCGTATAGGCCGTACATGATAAACACGAGTGTGACGGTACTTACAGCATGCTTGCGCCCACCTGATGACACCCAACTTATTGAAGAACACGTCGGATCTACTCTACTTCTACTCCTAGGTTTCTTGGCCGGGGCCGAAAGGTGGTGTTGTATTGATTGTGTTCGTGTCTGTTACAATGCGTCGGGCTTATATTTATACCCGATAGCTAGAAGGGAAAAAAATCTCAACCGAATAAAAACCCTAGCTAAAAATCAGTAAATAATGGAATTTCCTAATTCTAAGATAACTTGGAGCCCATCCTTTCCTTTCGCGTGGGCCCGCTTCTTGATCGCTCTATAGTTGGCGTGGACGCATATCTCTGCCAATCGTGCTAATTATCCGATCTCCTCTTTGGCTAGCCTGGCTTCCGCAGCACGCCTTAGTGATGTCAGCATGTATCCGATCCAATATTCTGATCATTTCAATCCTGCCAGTAATATCCGACTCATCCCTTCGATCGGCCATCCTTTATGCAACTGATTACCTAGGAATTATCCAAATTCTGGTGTAAACACATGCCCCTCAATTTTGGGATGAAATTGATTTCTTCCTAAAATTTCAAATAACATTCAACCCGTCCAATATCAATTTCCGATCGTCGGGATATCTGTTAGACGCTTCGCCTTCCATGCGCCGCGCCCGGATCTATGTCCCGTTTTTTCAATTGGGCATAAATTCGAAGCGCCGTCTCATTTCTCGAGGAAACCGCTTCTTAACTATAAATCAATGCCAAAGTTGCTCGGCACACCACGCATCCTTTCAAGCTTTCTGGCCATCCCAATAGTTCTTCGTCTCACCGTTCCTTGTTGAAGAACTCAATGGCTAGCAGCAGCGACCACGGTAAGCGCCCAGCCAGCAGCCCCGCCGAAGGCGACGAGGGTACAAGCCGATCTCGCTAGGCCAGGCACCTGTGCCTGCGCGCCTACAGCAGGTAGATCGAATCAAGCAACGCATCTGTAGATTCTCTCCTTCAATCCTGATCCATGTGCATTCAGTCAAGGCAGGGTTCTCCGCCCGGAGGCTCCTGCTGCCGCTGCTCCCACCGGGGACGCCATCAACGCCGCCTCGACTTCACCTTCTTCCTCGGACACTCCGACCGACGACAATCGTGCCCCTCAACTAGCACAGGACTATCGCAGCCTGTACCTGAGGGCTACCAGGGAAAACACCCTGCTCCAGGAAAGCTTGAGGGCACAAACTGTTGCCCTCACCGCCGCCGACTCCGAACTGGCAGCGATGTGGGATCGCCTCTCTGATGCTGAAGCCAGTAGCGGGTACGCTTTGTCAGAATTGTCTTCTCTTCTTTCAGCCCGATTCAGTACTCACTCTCTCCTTCTGTGTGCAGCCCTGACCATGCGGGTGGAAGACCTGCAACAAACAGCCACTGCCGCCGCTGACGTGGTTAGCGCAAGCGGTGACTTAGTGGAGGCCCGCCTCCGAGATGTTCACCACTGCATTCGCCAGCTTGTCTACAACGAAGGTGCCGTGGCCGGCCTTGGTGCGGCCCTCCTCCGCGGCCAGTACGCCCTCCTAGCGGTCGAGCCTGGCTTCCCCGACGAAGAAGACCCCGGGGAACGTGATGACATCATGTCAGCTTTTGAGGAACATGCTAAAGTTATAACTGAATCTGTATCTACCGAATACATATTTAGGCCCCGTTTATATCCTAGTTGCAGTTGCAATTCTGCACTATAGCACGTTCGTTTGTATTTGACAACTTTTGTCCAATCATGGCCCAAGTAGGCTTAAAAGATTCGTCTCATGATGTACATGCAAAAAGTATAAACATGCAAATATTTCGTCTACATTTAATGCTCTATGCATGTGCCGTAATGTTGATGTGATTAGTTGCAATTGCATGGATCTAAACAGAGCCTTAGTAGCTTGTACTAGGCGTGTATTTAATAAAGAGAATCTTTTGTAAATCCTGCATGCACTCCTCCCTTTTTTGCTTCTAAAGTCGATGCGCATCGCATTGGCTATCAGGCTCCATCAAGGACCTGTATTTTTTCTCTGAAGGAGATTCTATCTTAGAATCGGCTATAATGTAGTTGTAGTTGCCCATCAAGAGTTTGCATCAGTTCTCCCTTTTCTTCTAAAGGTGACCCTTTTGGAATCGGCTATTGCGCTTCAATGAGAGCAGTATTTTTTGCGCTAAATGCGATTTCAAGATGAAATCGGCTGTTGAACCTCGATTGCTCTATATGCTTGTTCATCCTCCGACTGGGATGGTAGGATAGTATTTCATAAGATATTTACCATTAATAGCTCTAGCAAATTCGTTCCCTTCCAAATCCTGTAGGATATATGCATTACTGGGCGCGCACCGTGTAACTCGGAACGGACCCTTCCAGTTCGGGGACCACTTGCCGAACCCGCTATCTTTGGTACCAATTGGCAACACAACCTTCCAAAGCAATTCTGATTCAACAAACTGCTTGTTCTTAACCTTATTATAATATTTGGCTGTTGACATCTACTAACGTCGCCAAATATAACTATATAACTTTTAATATGAGAGGCGAGATTAGAAGATAAATGGTAATTAATTAACTTGTCATTAGCAACTAGTCACTTTTCTATTACCAACATTCTTAAGCAAGAATTAGGTTGTCATTCCTAATTAATAATGCTAAGAATAAATAAAGGTTTTATATATTAATCTATATGACTAGGCAGAAATAAATATAAATAATAAAAACTAAGATCAGTAATGCAAACGGACAGATAATTAGACCATTATATCATTTTACATAGGGAGTTCTACCAGGTTGTCGATTTATATTTATACCGTTGGGAAGGACTAGAATAAACTTTAATCTATTATATTGAAAGTGATGCTATACAATTGATAAGTGACATTACCGATGTCATTTACTCTACTCATAACAGGTAGAGGTCACAAGGTAAATAAAGATAAAGGTGATAAGTATGATCAAGGATCATAAATAAAAGATAATCATCAGAGCACTTCTCTAGTCATAGTAATAGCTAGCCAATGGATAAACTAATGAATTAATATCAAAGCTAATTCTATAATTACATCAATGAATAACTCTAATTAGTGCAATTACATCTAGCAATCATTGTTAGACTAATCCTATATCATGATCACATGCAAAGGGCATCATCTAGGAAAGGTGTGAAACAGAGTCATCACCCAACTTCGCGACCGTGCCTGCTGGCCTACGTACGGGGGGTGGACTACAGAGGACTCAACGCAGCTGTCACCTACGCGATCTACCACATGACTCGACACATCAGGGTGCACTCGCAGATAAACAAAATACCTAGACACCACGTCTACATACTGTTCATCATCTATCCATCGTCCGCATGAATAAACGCTATACGAGTAATTACATGAATTCAATAAGATCAAACCAACTATACTAGACATATAATCAAAGTAGACAAAGACTATTGTAATCAAGAACATATGAACTATTAAGAACAATGTTTCCCTAATCATAATGAAAAATACAATAATAGAGAAAGAACTAGAATTATACCGAACTCCGTGCTCCAGATAGACGCCGGGGCTCCAGATCCGCCGAAGAACTAGAACTCCTCTGCTCTCTAATCTAACTAGGCTAGAACTATAAACTAGGAGGCTCTTGATGAACTAGGAGGCTCTTGATGGCTTGAGGACTTGATGCCTTGAATGAATGATGGGTTGATTGCCTCCAGGGGGTCTGCCCCTTTATTTATAGCCCGGTGGGATGCACGTGTGCCGTAGGATCAAACTGACTTGAAACAAGGGCCAAGATGACTCCATAGAGGCGGTGGAAGAAGACTCCAGAAGATGGGCCGAAACCCTAGTAGGGGGCGACGGTTGGCCCCAACTTGGCGCCGGCCGGCCCCACCCTGGGGGGTCTCGGGCCCCGGTGCCTCGAATGTATTCCAGATGCTTCTAGTATTCTCGTGATGATGTTTCCTTGGCGGTTAAGTTACGTGGTAATCATGCTCTTTAGCCCTTCTTTTATGCTTTTTTGGAATAGCCCCTGGAAAATACAGAACATGCAAAACTCGTGGAAACTATCAGTTAAAACCTAGACTAGTGTGCATTCATGTATCCTTTGGTGTCTAAAGTTCTAATAAAAGTTGACGTTATCTACCGTCAACAACACCCCCAAGTTTACCTGTTTGCCAGTCCCTTGGCAAACAAACTAAGCCTAATTACTAATGTAATTGGATCAGGAGTTGCTACAATGCTTTCATACTTCCCAAGTACATATGCTTCAAACATAGATTCTCCTCCGGATTAGACAAACTGTCCTAACTTTTAAACTTACCTATTTTACCTTTAACAATGGGGCTCTACAGCTCTTGCCTTAGTCTTTAGTAATCGAAAGAAAGAACAATCAAGTCTTGTACTATGTAGCAAATTCTTCACAGTACCAATATTCCGGAGTTTTTGCAAGTTTTCAAAATAAAACTCAGAGCTTTAATTGTATGACACCCTCAAGTCTCTGAGTATATATGGTATTTGTGGATCTCACTTAAGGCATTAATGTTATGCCTTCCTATAACTCAATGTAAAGCAAGCAGCATAAATGTTCAAACGGTTTTCCTATCTAGATGTATAATATATGGCTTTGGTAGGAAGTCACATTTTGTCATACAAGAGCTCATCATGTAAATTTCAAATTTTCACAAATAAATCTCTAGAATTTAGTAATGTTAGGAATAAGATAAATAGTAACTCAACTTTCATGAATCATATCAATCAATTACCTAGACTTAGCTCAAACATATGCCTCCACAAGTTTCAGGTTCAGAATAATTCTTAAGCTAAAACAGCAATATCTAAAACTCAGGAGAATTTAAGTTTGACAACTAGGCATTTGAAAAGTATTGTGACAGAGCAACTATTCATCATCTCCAAGACAAAATTTTAATGTTCATCATTTTTAATTTGGTTCTAACCTAGACTGACTCTAAACAAACTCTAATAGATAGTTATTTATTTGGTTTTTAAATTTTATCTTACTAGCTAATGTTGACGGCGGATATACCCTAAAATTCCACATTCAAACACCGTCAACAGGCCTCGGATTCAAGGGAATATAAACATATCATGAGCATATTTTATCAATAACTAGTTCCACATGTACTCTTAGCTTGTGATTGCAGGAAACACTAAATCAGTGCAAAAGTGAGCAGCTAGGGGCTAACTACATAGTTCGGCCGAACCATGGTATGTTGCCCCAGGCCACCACCTTTCAACACATTGCACACAACATCAAATGGAGGAGACCAGAGCCAAAGGGGGCCCACTCATGGGTCAGCCGAACTGCCCATGGGGCCCACCTGGCTCTGATGACGTGGCAGGATCTGTGTGACACTCCAACCAAGTTATTTCATCCATCAGATCAACCTGTGCTTTCATTCAACGGTGGAGATCAAAGGCACACAGATTGAGGCATGAAACGAAGCAACAAAGACAGAACCAACATATGGGGAGAGTCTATGACAGATGGGGACCACGTTGGTGGGCCTAGCCCACTAGGGGTAGGTCGGCCGAACCACAGAAAGTGGGCCCAAGCCACCTGCACACTCCCTGACTGGTGGGGACAGCTTCTAGAAGATCCTGGCTGGGCCCACCAGTCATAGGGGGGTCAGCCAAACCCCCCTGGTGCCAAGCCAGGTCGGTTGGCCTCCACTGACTCCAAGCATGCTTCCCATGTGCTCAAATTGCCACAACCGTCCATCTTATGGCGGTTATAAGGCGGTGGATCCAAGGGTGGAGAGTTGAGGAGCACACGGATCGCTGACGTGGCATCCCTCCACTCTCCACTATAAATAGAGGCTGCCCACTCCTCTTTAAGACACACCATACACCATACAACTCAAGGAGCAAGCTAGAGTTCTACTCTTTAGTGGTAGTATTAGTCTATTGTGGGAGTTAGAGTCGAGTCGAGCTGCTCTTGGAGTCTCCGGAGTCGTCTGCTGGAGAGTCTGGTATAGCTCTTGTACCTTTCCTTCTGTAAGACTATCTTTATCAATATATATAATCTTTACTTTACTTCACTAAGTTCTTACTTAGTCTTTACTATTCTTTATAGTATTGTTGTGTCTTGTCTTATTTCATAGTTGTTTTATACTTGATAGTGATCTTATCCCAACTCAACGTGTGTTAGTTCATCGCCTGTCATAGGGTGTTCTAGTTGTTGGTACGCAACTAGAATAGTGAGACTTAGTGTAAGCGTGGTGCTTAGACTAGATCTTGCCTTTGATTACCGCTTGTCGCACGGATTGTTTGTGGGTGCAAGCAGGTGGTGACAGCCCTATCTAGTCTTAGTATCCCTCCACGTGTTTTAGGCAAGTTCTTAAAAGGTAGGCTCCCATAAGAGTGTAGGCGCTTCGGGTAGAGGTTTTGTCCTCTATTGTCTCGCACTACCCCCTGCGCACCGGTAGTAATGTACTATCTTGGTATAAGTCATCTATTTGATAGGATAAGTCATAAGAGTAAAGTAAGTGTCAAGGAGTCTTATACTCACTCGTTGTCCTCCCACCTAGGTATACTCTACTAGTTATCTTTTAGTTATCTTAATACTTATTGTGTGTTGGTGTCATTACCCTTTCCTCTATCTATCGATTTACCCCCCTACCACTAGTTGGTACTAAGTTGGTATAGACTTAAGGATCTCTCTCTTTTTATTAATTATTTCTAGCAACCGCTTTCCTTTGGGATAAAAATAAATAACGATACCTTGAAATACTCCCGGGTGAAGTGCTACAGCGGTATATTCTGTGCGCTTGCGGAATTATCCAATAAACATAAAAAATACCCTCAGGGCACTTATGGCGCCGTTATCAGAGATAGCCTAACACCCTGTCTCTAGTGGTTGCGCTAAGAAGTGTCAACAGCTAACTCACGCGAAAAAATGATATAGTAATAATGATAATAAGATAGGAAACTTATACTTAGCTGGATTTTAATTGGAGGGTGCCCTCCTCCAAGCTTGACGTTTGATAGGGTCTTAGATGTTGCAAATTGAGTGATTCTTCTGGGAGCAGGTGCATCGACGGCGTAAGGGCGTCGGGTTGACTAGCTCCTTGATCTTATGTTGTCCTATGAAACTCAATTGCCAATAAAAATACCAAATCTTATGGAGAGGGGTTAGGTTTAATACCACTCCATGGTAAATAATTGATTTTATATTTCCAGCTGAAGCTTAAGCTTCTTTACCCAATTAGGAAACTTTTCTAAGAGTGTGGACCCTCATGTGCCCACATATTTTTGGTATTTTTGTGAAAGGTGTGGACCTTCATGTGCTCACATATTTTTGGTATTTTCATATTTTCCTATGATACTATGGTGAACCTTTATATGTTCACATATTTTTGGTATTTTGTGTTTGTATAAAGTAGACTTAATAATCGTATAGATAAAGTTACCAGGTAACTAGGGGATGCTTCTCCTCCAAGCTTGATGTCTGCAATACTTGGTGCTTGAATGATCTTCAGAGCGAGTTGGTTAGCAGCAGTCCTGATGGGTGCCACTAATATACTCTCTTCTTAGTCATAATATTGTACCTGCACAGTTATACTCCAACAAGAAAACCAAAACTCGAGACTCGAATTATCAAGGGATTAGCAGTTAGCCAATGAGCACTTTGATTATTCTTCGAGTTGATTTTAATTAATAGATTTTAGCAGGATTCTAACAGGATTCTCTTTTTGGGGTTTTTTCTAAGTTTCTTATGTAGCAATCAAAAAAAATGTATGCATGCTAATAATTTTTATGCCACCACAGGGAATATTTATTTCCATGGGGCTTAGGATTTTCATAATGCAACAAAGTAAATATAGATTGTTATTTTTATTTTTATTTTTATGCCACCACAGTAAATATGCCTACGGGGTTACCATAGGTTCATTCACATGGGGCTTTAATATTTATGATGCAGTAAATAAAGCAGTAAATATTTTTGTTGGTTTTATTTTTAATATGCAAAGAATGATTGTACTAATAAATGTGCTAAGCAAAATTACTAATGAATGCTAAATTAATTAGATAACTACCATTCTAACCTTATCGCTAGGGTACGGAATTTAAAGTCTACCGACATGACTTAGATAGAGGAGAGTATTTACTTAGTAGGTTCATTGTCTGAGGTTACCTCAGTCAATTCCCTATTTTGCGGTGATGTAGCAGGTGCTTCTTCTTTCTCCTTCCATCTCTTTTCTGTTTCTTCTGCTTCTCCCTTTTCTAACTCCAGCTCTTCCTTGTATGCTTCTCTTGATTCTTCATCTCTCTTCATCTTGTATGCTTCTCTTGATTCTTCATCTCTCTTCATCCATTCTTCTACTTGTGCCTGGATCTCTTCTTTCTCTGCCTTAGCAATCTGGTCCATCCTTTCAGCTTCTGCTTCCCACTCACTTCAGCGTGGTGCTTGTACGGCTTCTTCTTGCTCCTTGTAGCAGTCTTCATACTTCACAATATTACCAGGGAACTCCTCCCATCCACAGTGAGGCTGGGCAGCCTGACAGCGGGCTTGGCGTTTCCTTCTGTTGCGTTGCTTCCTGATCTGCTCATGGTTAAGATGTGTTCTAAATTGACAGCATACCTTTCCAGTGGGTAGGTTGAAGTGGATCTGTCCAGACCCGATGTAGATGATGGCATTGGCGGTGTAGAGGAGCGGTCTTCCCAAAAGAATAGGCGATTAATCGTCTCCCTGCATGTCAAGAACTAGAAAATCTGCGGGTATATATTTATTTTGAATTCTTACCATGGCGTCCTTGACTACGCCTTCAGAGAATCTCAGTGATTGGTCTGCCATCTGCAATTGAATATATGTTGGGTATAATGGTAAATCATCAAATAATTCATCATATACCCTTTTGGACATTACGTTGACGCCTGATCCAGTGTCGCAGATGGTGTCGGGAAAAGTGATGTCTCTGATTGTGCATTCGATGATTGGTACACCTGGGTTATCTTTCTTTGTTGGAAATGGTTTTGAGAGCATATGATCATTTTCTGTGTTGATAGCATTGATTAGCTGAGCGGTTCCTTCAGGTACATGCTGGGGCTTGTTCTTCCTCCATCTTCTATTGTTCTTCTTCTTGGGTGCTGGTTGTTGTTGTTGCTCTTCTTGTTGATGGAATTGCTTCGGGACTGCTGGATTCTTGAGGATGCGGTTCTTGAATGAAAATCTCTCCTCCTTGTCTTTGATGGAGAGGACAATCTTGGCGTGTTCTGCATAGATGATGGCTTTGGATGTGCATAAGAATGGTCGTCCCAAGATAACGGGTGCCTTCTCATCTCCTCCAGTATCCATGATCACAAAGTCAATTGGGACATATGATTGCCCCACTCTGATAACAGCTTCTTCTAGTACTCCCTCGGGGTAGCAAATAGACTGATCTGCAAATTGCAAATGCATATCTGTGTACAACAAAGGATCACCTAAAATTTTCTCATAGAGTACCTTGGGCATTATGTTGACACTTGCGCCGAAATCGCAGATAGCCTCTGGAAAGTTGTGACATCCTATGGAGATAGGAATCACAGGTCCTATAGGGTCTCCCATCTTCTCAGGTAGTGAGTGATCTATCCACTATATATCTGCAGGCTCAATTTGGTATTGTGTTGTATTGTGAATATCAACAAGGTTAGCAGTTTCTAAATCCTCCGGCTGGTCCGGAATCTTTCCTTTCTCAAATAGAGGGACAGCAGCAACAAGCTGAGCTAATTGTGATTCTAACATTTTATTAAAACTGTGCTGATTCTTTATAGCAGAAGCAAAGGTATCCATTCTAATATTTATATTTTCTAAAGCTTTATCATTTGAGGCTACCTTTCTAGACATTTGATCTAACAATTTAGATTGACCAGCAACTAAATCTCTTAAAGGTGGAAGATTGTAATTATTATAATTATTACTTTGGTTGTTACCTTGGTGATTACCTTGTCGAGGTTGCTGATTCCATCCTTGGTTTGGCTGGTTTCATCCTTGATTTTGCTGAGGACGATAGTAGGTATTATTGTTGATGAAGTTCACATCCTCTTGCAACGTAGGGCAGTTGACAGCTGAATGCCCGTAATCTCCACATTCTTCACAGGTCATGCGAGAATCATTGATATGCATGACTTCCTTTTTCTCTATGTCGAGCTTCTTCATGATAAGGTCTAGCTTGGCAGTGACCATGTCAGTCTCCTTCAGATGATAGATGCCTCCTCCTCTCTTGCGAGGTTGAGTACGTTCTTCATTACAGCTTGAATTTGAGGCCATCTTCTCAACAAGTGCTTGAGCTTCTAGAAGCTTAAGTGACAGGAAAGCTCCTCCAGCTGCAGCATCCATGGACTCACGGGTGCTTGAGATAAGCCCATGGTAGAAGGTCTGCAATAGTAGCCAATCCTCTATCCCATGATGAGGACAGTCTTCAATGTACTCTTGGAATCTCTCCCATGCTTCAGTGAATGATTCGTCATGTTGCTGTTGAAAACTTGAGATTTTCCCACGCAGAGTATTTTTCTTGCCTGTAGGAAAGAACTTTGCCAGGAAAGCAGTTGAGCATCGGTCCCATGTAGTGTTTTGTCTTTGTTGGCGTAGAACCACTGCTTGGCTTTCCCCAAAAGTGAAAATGGGAAAAGACGGAGTAAAATAGCATCTCTTGGTACTCCTCTAATCGTGAAGGTGCTGCAAATCTCTAGAAAGTGTTGTAAGTGTGCACTTACATCTTCATGAGCTTTTCCACAAAACTGGCTGGCTTGAACCATGGTGACAAGAGCAGGCTTGAGCTCGAATCCATTCTCCCCCGTGTTGACTGCTGGTCCGGTCCGGATGTTTCTGTTGTCGGGGCAGAGAACTCGCGCAGCGTCTTCTCAGCCATGTCTTCAAACACAGGAGATAAATCTTCTCATAAGTGTTCTTCTTCCAATATTTGAGTAGCTCCTTTGATGAATAAGCTTGAGCAGCAATGGGTGTTTTTGATGCTAGCTTGAAATTGTCCCTCGCTTCTACAAACTTCTTTCTTCTCAGGAGTTTCTCTAGATCGTCAGTGAAATTATTTGGAAGAGAAAAACCATTCATTCATCACCCTGCATAAGATAAGCAAATGATAAAAAATAAGGGTGTGCCTGTTTGAGTTAGAGATCAATCGGTAATACAATATTATCCATTATGTACACATATGCTATCAATACTTCCTAAGTTTAATGTGCTTTCCCCAGCAACGGCGCCAAAAATGCTTGTTGACATCTACTAACGTCGCCAAATATAACTATATAACTTTTAATGCGAGAGGCGAGATTAGAAGATGAATGGTAATTAATTAACTTGTCATTAGCAACTAGCCACTTTTCTATTACCAACATTCTTATGCAAGAACTAGGTTGTCATCCCTAATTAATAATGCTAAGAATAAATAAAGGTTTTATATATTAATCTATGTGACTAGGCAGAAATAAATATAAATAATATAAACTAAGATCAGTTCTGCAAGCGGACAGATAATTATACCATTGTAGCATTTTACCTAGGGAGTTCTACCAGGTTGTCGATTTATATTTATACCGCTGGGAAGGAGTACGATAAACTTTAATCTATTATATTGACATTGATGGTATACAATGGATAACTGACACTACCGATGTCATTTACTACTCATAACAGGTAGAGGTCACAAGGTAAATAAAGATAAAGGTGATAAGTATGATCAAGCATTATAAATAAAAGATAATCATCAGAGCACTTCTCTAGTCATAGTAATAGCTAGCCAATGGATAAACTAAGGAATTAATACCAAAGGTAATTCTATAACTACATCAATGAATAACTCTAATTAGTGCAATTACATCTAGCAATCATTGTTAGACTAATCCTATATCATGATCACATGCAAAGGGCATCATCTAGGAAAGGTGTGAAACAAAGACATCACCCAACTTCGCCACCGTGCCTGCTGGCCCACATATGGGGGGTGGACTACAGAGGACTCAACGCAGCTGTCACCTACGCGATCTACCACACGACCCGGCACATCAGGGTGCACTCGCAGATAAAAAATACCTAGACACCACGTCTACATACTGTTCATCATCTATCCATCGTCCGCTTGAATAAACGCTATACGAGCAATTACATGAATTCAATAAGATCAAACCAACTATACAAGACATATACTCAAAGTAGACAAAGACTATTGTAATCATGAACATATGAACTATTAAGAACAATATTTCCCTAATCATAATAAAGAATACAATAATAGAGAAAGAACTAGAATTATACCGAACTCCGTGCTCCAGATAGACGCCGAGGCTCTAGATCCACCGAAGAACTAGAAGTCCTCTACTCTCTAATCTAACTAGGCTAGAACTATGAACTAGGAGGCTTTTGATGAATTAGGAGGCTCTTGATGGCTTGAGGATTTGATGCCTTGAATGAATGATGGGTTGATTGCCTCCAGTGGGGTCTTCCCCTTTATTTATATCCCGGTGGGATGCACGTGCGTCATAGGATCAAACCAACTTGAAACAAGAGCCAAGATGACTCCATAGAGGCGGTGGAAAAAGACTCCAGAAGATGGGCCAAAACCCTAGTAGGGGGTCGTCGACCGGCCCCACCCTGGGGGGTCTTGGTCCCCGGTGCCTCGGGTGTGTTCCAAATGCTTCTAGTGTTCTCGTTATGATGTTTCCTTGGCGGTTAAGTTACGTGGTAATCATGCTCTTTAACCCTTCTTTTATGTTTTTCTAGAATAGCCCCTGGAAAATACAGAACATGCAAAACTTGTGGAAACTGTCAGTTAAAACCTTAGACTAGTGTGTATTCATGTATCCTTTGTTGTCTAAAGTTCTAATAAAAGTTGACGTTATCCACCGTCAACATTGGCCACCCTTTGCTTGTTTGCTTCGATGTTTTCCAAAGCCTTCAGCTATTGACAGTTCAGGTCCTCCAAACTGTCCATCATGATACCCTTATACTCATCAGCTGTGAGCTGGTTTTGCAACGTGACTCACCGTGACCCAGACTAAACTTCCCATGGTAAGACAACAGCGTGTCCATACACCAGCTCATAAAGGTAGCCTTAGTTGAGCCATGCTGAGACATTCGATAGGCCCATAACGTCTCATTCAAGGTCAAATACCATTTTCTAGGGTATTGCTCAATCTTCTTCTTTATAACCTTGATTAGAATTTGATTTGATGCCTCTGCCAGGCCATTCGCCTGTGCATAATAGGGAGAAGAATTATACAACTTGATTCCCATACAGTCAGTGAACTCTCTGAACTCCTCTGAAGTAAATATTGTGCCCTGATCAGTTGTTATGGTCTGAGGAATACCAAACCGATAAATGATATGTTCCTTAACAAACTCAATCATATTTTTAGACGTAACAGTTCTCAGAGGAATTGCTTCAACCCACTTGGTGAAATAATCCGTCGCTACCAGTTTGAATTTATGCCCCTTACTTGACGAGGGATATATCTGGCCGATCAAATCAATTCCCCATCCTCTGAACGACCATGGCTTGACTATAGGGTTCATAGCGGAAGCTGGTGATTTCTTCACGTTGCCGAACTTCTGACAATTCTGGCAACCTCTATTGTATTTGAAACAATCCTCCAGCGTTGTTGGCCAGAAGTAGCTAGTCCTCCTAATAACCCAGTTCATCTTATGAGCAAATTGATGGGCACGACAAATGCCTTCATGCACCTCGCTCATCAACTTCTCTGATTCTTCTTTCCCCAAGCATTTGAGCAGAACCCTTTCAACAGTTTTATAATACAACTGCCCATCGAGAAACACATACTTAATAGACTTGTATCTGAGCTTTTAGCTTACTTTTTGTGAAGGGTCCTTGAGGTAATCAGCTATCTCTGTCATCCAATCTTGACCTGCCCGTTCAACGCCGAACACCTCTTGGATTGCTTGATACCCTGAAGCATCTTGCGCAAGCCGATTAGCCTCTTGGTTTTGAGCTCTGGGGATATGAATGAGAGAGAAGACCAAAAAACCTTCCAACAATATTTTGCATTGATCACAATACCCTCTGAGTATTTCATCTCTGCATTCATATTGGCCGAGCAGCTGATTAATTACCAATTGTGAATCGCCAAACACCTCGACTGCATCGGCCTTTGCTTCATGTAAAAGCTGAAGTCCCTTTAGTATAGCCTCATACTCTGCCTGATTGTTAGTGACCACTGGACCAATTTGATAAGTGAATTCAAAATACCGTCCTCGGGGTGATATGAGTACAATACCAATACCTCCCCCTTGCTTGCAAGAGGACCCATCAAAGAACATGGTCCATGGTGTTATCTCAGAGTAGCTTATCTGTCCCCCATGATGTTGGGCTACAAAGTCTGCCATTACCTGACCCTTAACTGCCTTGGCCGACTTGAATCTCAAGTCAAATTCTGACAATGCAAGAATCCACTTACCGATTCACCCATTTAGAATCGGCATAGATAACATATGCTTGATCACGTCTGCCTTAGATACCACCAAACATTCTACTGTGAATAGATAATGCCTCAGCTTGGTACATGAATAATATAAGAACAAACATAGCTTTTCAGTGGGAGTGTATCTTGTCTCAGGGTCCAATAACCTTCGGCTCAAATAGAAGACCACTCTTTCCTTGCCTTCGAATTGTTGCATAAGGGCCGAACCAATTATATGGCTTTCGGCCATCACGTACAACTTAAAAGGTTTCCCTACCTGCGGAGGGATTATCACAGGAGGAGACTTCATGTATTCCTTTATCCTTTCAAAATCCCTTTGCTATACGTCACCCTATTTGAATTCCTGATTGTTTTTTAGCTTCAACAATGGCGAGAATGGTAACACCTTCTCGGACAGATTAGATATAAACCTTCTTATGAAATTAATCTTCCCGAGCAAGGATTGCAATTCTATTTTGTTCGTCAGAGGCACTGCATCATCAATTGCTTTCCTGCTTTTCTCACCAACTTCAATGCCGCTTCGATATACTATGAAGCCCAAGAACTGACCAGCTGACACCCCAAACGCACATTTGTTGGGATTCATCTTCAAGCCATGCTTCCTGGTACATTCTAGGGTCTCACGCAGGTCTGTCAGGTGGTCTTTGTAGCTCCTCGACTTCACGACTATGTCATCAATATATATCTCAACAATCCTACCGATCAACCGGTGAAAGATGTAATTCATTGCTCTCTGATAGGTTGCACCGGTATTCTTCAAGCCAAATGTCATAACCACCCACTTGAATAAACCGAGCGCACCAGGACATCTGAAGGCCATTTTGGAAACATCCTCATCGGCCATAAAAATCTGGTTATAACTAGCATTTCCATTCATGAAACTAATAACCTGATGTTCTGCTGTAGTATCCACTAACATATCGGCTATCGGCATCGGATAACCATCCATGGGGGTAGCTCTGTTCAGATCCCTGAAGTCAATGCACACCCTCATTTTGCCATTCTTCTTGTATACAGGGACAATATTTGATATCCAATCGGCATATCGGCAAGGCCGTATGAACTTGGCTTCTAGCAGCCTTTCCATCTCCTTCTTGACGTCTTCTAATATCTCCGATTTGAATCTCCTAGGGGCTTGCTTGAATGGTTTATACCCAGCTTTGATAGGTAGCCAATGTTCAACAATAGATTTATCCAGACCAAACATCTCATAGTACTCCCAGGCAAAACAATCCCTGTACTCTTTCAGCAGCTCGATCAACTCCCATTTGAAATCAGGTTCTAAATTTGTGGCTACATATGTCGGCCTCGGCCTATCTCCCAGCCCAATGTCTGCTTGCTCCAATGCATCAGCTGACGTGAAACCTTGCCCAAGCTTTCCATCTATCCCATCGATTGGATTGTCCATTAAAACGAATTCTGAGAGCTGATTGCTCAGATCGGCTATTGACTGTCATCAGCTCCTCTGACGACGCCTTCATCTTTGGCCTTGCCTGAGAAACATCCCAGGTCTTCTATGTCCGTGTATGTACCTTTGGTGGAAATTCTGTCACCAGAATCATCCGCTGGGACTGTTTTGACTCCATCTCGATGCCACTGGATCATGCACTGGTGCATTGTCAATGGGACGCAACAGTTAGCGTGGATCCAGTCACGCCTGAGGAGCAAATTATAGGAACTTCTGCCATCAATGACGAATAAAGTAGTAATCAAAGTCTTTCTTCCAATTGTCAACTTGACATCGATTGCCCCCAGAGTCAATGACACTTTACCACCGAAATCCTTAAGCATTATGCCCGTCTTGGCTAAGTCTTTCAAACTCTTACCAAGCTCGCAGAACACATCATATGGCATCAGATTAATAGATGCGCCACTATCTACCAACATCCTGGTCACCTGCGTCCCCTCGATGTGCCCTCTTAAGTATAGAGCTTTCAGATGCCGATGCCCAACCAGCCTATCAAAAATGACCTGCTGCATTACGCCCAGCTGGAATGCTAATCTTTCGGACCTGCATTTTTCTCTCCTTCTCTTCCTGAACTCTTCAATGGATATCTGTGCTTTTGGGTCAACCGTCACCTTCCTCTTCACTCTCTCAGACGTCAGTACTCTGACCTTGCCTTTCATGAATGACGCTTCTACCATATGCTGGCCTTTCGAGAAAACATTATCCCCAGTGTTTGCTTTCTTGATCCCTTCAAATTTCAAGGCTCCTCCCTGAATGGCCTTCTGGATTTGTTGTCTGAATGTCCAGTAGTCATTGGTGTCATGAGAATCTCTCACATGGAATTTACAGAACTTCTTCCCCTTTAACTGATCGGCGCTTGGCATGACATAATCCGCCGAGAACCTGATCTGTCCCCTTTTGGCCAGAAAATCAAACAACTGATCCAGCTCGTAACCACCAAAGTCATCATCTGCCTTGCCACCTGTTGACACTTCACAGCGCAATAACCAGAGACAGGGTGTTAGGCTATCTCTGATAACGGCGCCAAAAGTGCCTAGGGGTATTTCTTATGTCTATTGGATAATTCCGCAAGCGTACAGAATATATCGCTGTAGCACTTCACCCGGGAGTATTCCAAGGTATCATTATTTATCCCAAGGGAAAGCGGTAGCTAGGAATCTTAATAAAATAGAGATCTTCAAGTCTATTGCAAATTAACACCAACTAGTGATAGGAGGTAAGTTGATAAAGAGGAAAGATAATGACACAGAGACAAGACAAAGTATAGGATAACTAAGGATAACTAGTAGAGTATAGCTAGGTGGGAGGACAACGAGTGAGTACAGGACTCCTATGTTTCTTACTTTACTCCTGTAAACTTAACCTTAACAAATAGATGAAATACCTAGACTGCTACCTTACTTCTTGAGTGCCAGGGATCGACCGAGACAGTGAGGACAAAACCTCTACCCGAAGCGACTATACTCTTACAGGGAGCCTACCTTTCAAGAACTTGCTTAAAACACGTGGTGGGATGCAAAGACTAGACAGGGCTGTCACCACCTGCTAGTACCCACAAACAATCCGTGCAGCAAGCGGTAATCAAAGGTAAGATTTAGTCTAACCACCACGCTTACACTAATTCTCACTACTCTAGTTGTGTACAAAGCAACTAGAGCACCCTATGACAGGCGATGAACAACACACAATAGTTGGTTATAGGATCACAATCTAGTATAAGTCAACTATACTACTAAGACAAGACACCACAATACTATAATAAATATAGAATTACACAAAGTAAAGACTTAGTAAAGTAAAGTAAGAATATTATATTGATACAAAGAAGGTCTTACAGAAGGAAAGGTACAAGTGGTATACCAGACTCTCCAGAAGACGACTTCGGAGACCCCGAGCTTAGCTCGACTCAACTCTAACTCCCACACTAGACTAATACTACTACTAAAATGTGGAACTTGACTCTTGCTTCTCTTGCCTTCTTGTTGTCTTGTGTGTCTTGAAGAGGGTGGTGGCTGCCTCTATTTATAGGGGAAAGTGGAGAGGTGCCACGTTAGCGATTCGTGTGCTCCTTGCCTGAAACATCCCCGATTTTCCACGAAGGGAAAATCCACAGAATGAGATATAATGTGATAAAACCAAAGATTGATCTCATCGCATTATCATATATCAGTTGATATTAAAGTCATACATCGAGAATACTTACAAAATTTTACATCAACTGAGTGGACACCTATTACAGGGTTAATCTAGCGGAAGCATATCTAATCTTCATCAGAGTTGGCGGAACATTGTTGTTGAATGAAGGCTCCTCCTTCACGAGAATCATCAGAGTTGTTGATGGCGCAGCATATTCTTCATCTCCTGAACCAAACTTGAGCGTAGACACGAGACCTTCTAATTCTTCTAATCCCGATATTTCTGTTAGTCAGGTAATCTGCACACCGCCAGATATGTGCAGGCCATGGTCAGCACCGATGAGCTTTAGTGGAAAAGAGAAAATAAAGGATCTGGCGATCCTAATATTTGGCTGTGGTTTGCATCCTATGCAAAGTAGCATCAAGTAATAATATCATATTAGTTGTCAAGTTTTAACCCATCTTATCAATTCCCATTCCAATCCATCATTCCACCCATACGCCACCTCACACCCACACCTCGCACTCAGTCGACAGGCCCAACTCCCTCTCGGGTCCTGTCTCAATGGCACACTGCCACGCCGGGCACACTGCCGGACAATCATCAACCAGGGGAGAAAAGAATATCGCTCTCTACACTAGACAGAGCTTCACAGGAAAGGTCCATAGCCGACGAATCGGCATATGTATCGATCGATCAACCATACACTCTGCAGAGGTTTTACCACTCACAAGATTAGCCATCATCGATGCTGTACAATCATCTAGGCAGAATTCCGGGTGCTTGCTTGCCTAGGTCGATGCCACCCTACCACTCAGCCCTGGGTAACTTCGGCCCTACGCCGAAATGCTGAGACTGGGAGACGCAGTACCGGGCCCAATCAGTGGTACAGCGCATCTAGAACGGTGCGGGAACTTCCTGCATCCGCCACCGCCCACCCTATCACCTTACAACCTAGCAGTAGTGGCACCGCCCTACCAAGTAGTCCAGCCGTCTCCCGCCCATCAGAAGCGAGTGAGCAGTAAGGGATTCCCATGAACCTGGGCTAGTCCTTCCTAGGTTTGACCAAGCAGGCATCTTCTCTTAGGGGATACTCTCCCCGTGCCACCATGGCACCTCCATTCACGGGACTTCAATGCACATCCCGGAACCACCTCGTAAGTCATTACCCACCACAGGTATCTCTCGTGGGAATGCCCAGATGCAACTCCCGGGAAGACTTGCTTACACAGCTCGTCGCGTATCCCACTTGGTCGACTCGACCCTCACCAAACACCCAAGACAAGCCAAACCACTCCCAGGGGTTCACCACCAGCATCACATCATAGATACAATGCGAGTGGAGTTAATAGATAAATATAGTGATGTAACATGCAAGCAAACAGGTAGATAGAAATATGTATAAAAGAGCGTGAGCGCAAAGCTGGGTGGTATAGTAGAGTGGTTGCAAGCGGGGTAGTAGTGGCTTAGGTAGTAACATGCATCTTATACTAGCAAAGGAGTAAATATAAAGCGCTAGCAGTTCTAGATTTGCAATGTCTAATAGGATTCTCTAAAAGAGGGTGCTGCCATGACACCTGCGTTGTCGAGGAAGTAGTGGTATGAGTACTCCTTAGTTAGTGTAGTCGTTCTGCTGGATCACCTCCTCCAGGGTGACTCCACTCCGCGGGTCCTTGCGCCGTCCACGTTCTCTCCCAGCGGGTCTCGATCCGATCGTCGCTAATCCGGAAACGGCTACTCCGCGAAGCAATTTCAATAAAACACCCAATACACCAAAAGACGACGGGACACGGGAAGATCCATTAATACAAGAGAAATAATAAAAGGTACACGACTTGGCCCTCTCAGCGTATGTCCAATTTCATCGGGCCAAAGAGAAATTAAGAGTGGGGTTTGCTATGCACAAGCTTATGTCACAGCCAAGCCAATATGGCTTTATAATAACTGGTTTAGGCTAGAGCTGATCCATAGCAAACACCACGGCTCACAATCTTCCGATCCGAACGCCACGGAGAAGACAGGGATCGGAGGACGGCCGATCAGAAGGGAAGAACAAGGAATTACCAATAATAAATGTCGCACAAAATAGTGCGAGTGTTCAATCCACTTGTAGGGCACAAAGGCTGTGATTCTAACGGGCACAATCATACAAGTGCTTAAACACCAAGAATTCAAGAGAGAGCGAGGGGAGAGGGAGGAGCTAGCTAGGCATGTCCATATCATATTCTCGGTCGCATCTTTAGTGAAGATGGTTTTAAGTAGTCGATCGGATCGACTCACATAGGTCCGAGATCTTGATATAGACCATAGCTTTACTAACTAAAAAGGGTTAGTCCGATCTTTGATCCAATCGCCACGAACAAGACGGGATCGAACAGAGCGGGCTATATGGAAACGAAGAGCGAGGAACATAATAACATGGTGGTCAACTTCTTCCAACGCACACGCCATGGCATAAACGGGGCATCAGAAGAGAGTGACACACAGGAGAATACAAGTGCACAAACCACTCATAGGGTACCACGACCTGGGTGCACTGGCACTAAGTCATTACTCGGATTCATAGCGATGCGGTTGTCACCGCAAGAATCAGAGGAATGCGACGGTCGCGTAGGGTACGAGCATACGAGGGTTGGGCACGAAAAGTCGGAGAGCAGCATCGTGAGGTTGAGTTACATTCGCCATTACGGCCATGGCGAGACGAATCCTGTGGTCGCAATATCCGAATGAAGTACGATCCCACATCCGGCACGAAGGCACGGCACACAGATAAACAACTCAACAACCAGCAATAAGAATCAATGACGTGACTCAAAAGACTCATTATAAAACAGCGGAATAGCACAATTCCATAGCATTATGATAGATGGATCATGTGTTACAGATTTAGATACAGACAGATCGTGAGGACAGGGTACAACAGATATATGAACAGACATATCGTAAGGATATGATACAGTATGATGGATAGATGTACAAGGAGTAAGAGCAGGGGTCCAATAGTCCGGCGTCGTATATCACTTTGGCTTTCCAACCGTCTATCATTATCTATGGGGCCTCAAGATGTGGCAACGGGCTATGGCACAAGGTCGGACAGGGCCAGTGTCAAAGGAAAAGTGACGAGGCTTGCTTCTACACGTCCTGGCTCCACTGGGCCAACTGCTGGTACCTTCTGGCCTGCTATGGCTTGCTGCGGCTGGTCGTGGCCGGCTGCTGGCTGGTCATGGCTGGCTGTGGCCTGCTGTAAGCTGGTCGCGGCTGGCCACGGCTGGCCGAGCGGGGCTAGTGACTGGCCGAATGAGGCTGTGGCTGGCTGGAGGTGGCATCGAGTGGCTGGGAGGTGGCAGAGCATGGCCAGGTTCCAATGGTGTGCGCGGTAGCTAAGGTGAAGCTTGGACGGGGCGTTGGTGCGCGTCGAGGGAAAACCAAGCAGGACTTCCAGAGATCTTCTCCTTTGTTGATCGGCGTCCTTCGTGTCCTTCGGCGGCAGTAGTAGAGTGGCGGCGGTCTCGGAGTCCAAAGGCGCAAGGTAAATCCGGAACGGGATCATGGTAGTGGTTTGGGTAGTCCTCGGCCACGCCGGCGTTCTTGGAACGCCGGTGGTTCGATTTGGCTGAAAGAGTCTCGTGTCAGTGTGTGTGCGAGTGTCCTGAGCCGGAAGAGGCTCGGCCTACGCGTCCACTAGTGCGGGACGCCATGACTCAAATGGCGGGTCTAGCAAGGTGGCGATGCCCACCAGCGATGTCGAGGCAGAGCTCACCTGTGAGGTCGCGGCAACAGGGGTACAACATCCAGGGCATCAACGGCGTCGGGTTCGCTTCGGCTTGGCGGAAAGGTGGCCGGGACACCGCCATGGCCAAGGGCAGCGAGGAAAAAGGGATGCCGTCGGGTTCATCTCACGTTGCCGCACGTTCTTCGGCTCCCCTGCAAGGCGTGGAACAAGAGGCACGAAGGCCGGTTTTAGGCAACAGTGGCGGTGGGAGGCCGAAGATGAGCAAGGCCCTTTGGTGAAAAGAGGCTCACCAGTAGGGTCGGGGTGCAGAGAGCGACGTGGACATGCTGGTGCACAGCAAGGCCCGGCCGTGGAGGGCGCAGAGGAGCAGAGACGCTCTGCTTGCAGTCTTGGCGAGGTGCTAGACGCCGATCATGGCCTTGGCCGGCGGCAAAGTGCTGCTGTAGGTGACCACCAGTGCTGCAAGCAGAACGGTACGACATCCATGGAGCGGCTAGCTTCGGCTTGGGGCTTGACGATGAGAGATGGCGACGTCGGGGCTCGACCCAGTTCTGGGTCGACGCTGTCGGGGCGTCGCGACGATGAGGTGGCCGCGAGGTGACGATGGTGGCGCGGGGTGCTCACCGTGGCTGGTGACGGGGCGCTGCGGCTTGGTGGCGTCGTGGCTCGGAGATGAGGACGATGAGGTCGCGACCGTTGTGGCGCTGGCGGTTGATGTTGCGGTCGCGGCGAGCGGTAGGAGGCTCGATCGGCATGTGGTCGTGGCGGCCAGAGTAGATGGAGGCTCCGGGGCGACAGCTGTGGCTTCACGGCGTCCAGCACAGGCGGTTCAGGGCCGTCGGCATGGCAAGCAGGCGACGCCGGCTGCGGCGGCCTTCCCACGGTGGCGTGGCCCAACGAGGTCGGCTGTTGGCGGCCCAGGCTCGAGGCGTCGGCGTTGCAGGGGCGCTGCGCACAGGCGACCGACGCCGCGGTCGCCCATGCGTGACCGGAGCGCGAGCGGCTTGGCGCGGAACGTGGCTCGGGGTCGGCGGTCTAGGCGGTGGCGCTGCCACTTTCGGTGCGAGCAGGAGGGCCGATCGGCGGCGGCAGAAGGGAGCAGGGGAGGAGGCGGCAGCTTTGGGAAGAAGCACAGGACTCAGCTGCTGTACCTTTTATACAATGGAGGGCTAGGGCTCCAGGGCTTGTCTTGGCATCCGCGCCGTATGATGTGATGGCCGGAACACGTGGTGGCCGATCCGAACGTCGAGGCGTGGGGCTCTCCCTTGTGGCGGCGGCGGCGGCTACCAGGAGGGAGCGCATGCTCCCAGCTAGGGTTTGGAGGTGGAGCGTGTGCGGGCCATCGTGGGCCGGCGGCACGCGTAGAGGCGCTGCTGGGCCGCGCGGCTTGCATGTGCGTGGGCCGGTGCTGCTGCTTGGGCCGGCCAGGAAGCAGGCTAGCTACTTGCTTGGGCTTGCGGCTGCGCGCTAAGGAGAGGGAGGGCGAGGTGCTGGGCCAGTTGGGCTAGTGTGGTGGCACGCACAGGGAGTGAGGGAGGTTTCCTCATTTCTATTTTGTGTTTTTCTAGTTATTTGCTTTGATATTCAAGAGTCCGGAATAGATTTCTATGGGATTTGAAATGAAATTGGAAGGATTCCAAGCTGGTGTGTCAAGGGATATTTGGAGTGAAGTCCCATATTAATATTGGTAGGAGTTTAATAGGGAAGGTAGGAAATAAGAAAACAAGGATTTCTCCTTTTTACAGTTTATGATCTTGATTTATAGAATCGAAGGGAATTATGAGGGATTCGGAGGAGAGTTGCTATGGATTTGTGCTCTCCGACGAAAAACCCTAGACCAATTATAGAACTCTGACAAAATCCTACAAACAATCCTATATGAATGCAACATTTGTTAGTGGGCTATTCGTGGTTCGACCTAGTTCCTACATGCTTCACACATATTGTAAGAAAAAATTTAGAAAGTTCGTATTTTTGGTTTACCGAAAATCCGGGTTGTTACATTGCCTCTCCGATGAACCGCCTCAAAATGGATGATTGAGATGGAGCCAGCAGCATGGAAGCATGCAGAAGGTCGGTGGACCATGGCGGTGGCCTGGACCCACCAAGGGGGGTCGGCCGACCCCCCTATGACAGGGTGGGCCTACCACCATGGTCCCCACCTGTCATAGGGCATGGCCATGTACTAGTTTTGTCTTGATCGTGTCGGTTCACGCCTTGATCCATGTGCTTTGCTTCTCCACCGTTGAGTGAAAACACAACTTTGATACAACGGTGGAAATGAGCTGGTGTTGATAAATCCTAACGCAATCACCAAGGATAGAGATATCCCCAACAACGGCGCCAGAATACTTGTTGACACTAAATATGGCAAGGGGGGTAAAACCGCAAGCGCACGGTTGTCAAAGTAGCTTTCACCTAGGAGTATTCCAAGGTATCGATTTCCACAGGGAACGTGAGTGTTCTACTAAGAATCAAGGTCGTCCTAAGATAACTAGATGTTTGGGATAAATAGGGTAGAGAGGGTCTTAATGGCAAAGGTTCTAGATCAAGGAAAGGTCTACAGTGAGTGTTCACTTCGGAGCTCTGTTTTAGCCAAGCACCGCAAAAGATAACTTGTGCCGTTACAGCTTCGGGCCCTACGCTTTAAGAACTTACACAAACACGTGGTGGACTACAGAGACTAGATGAGGCTGTCACCACCCACTAGCTACCACACATCCGAGGAGCAAGCCACACACAACGGTAAACGATAGCCTAAGCACCACGCCTACGCTACAGATTACTACTCTAATCTAAGCATGCCAAAGATAGACTAGAGCACTCAATTAAATAATTGAACGATGTACCAATGAACAAGCAAAGTAGAACATTTACAGAGCCGAGTACCTTATAACAAGAAGAATCCGGAGCAGCTCACCCGTAGAAGGCCTGCATCCGCAGAGGTACACACCGGAGATGTTGCCGACAAGCCCGGCACTCCTCCAGCTCCCTCCCTCACTCTCTCCCTATCTTCTACTCCTCACTAAGAGAGCTCTAAGGCTATGACTCTCATGTGGAGAGTGTGTATCTAGTGGTTGTCCCCTTTACAAGTGCGGAAACAAGTCCAATTTATAGTGCAGGAGAGCTCCAGGGGTACTTGTAGGCGCTTCGGAGGTCGGTGGCCCGAAGTGGTAGGACAGGCGCCCGGAACAGGGCGGGCGCCCGGTCGATTTCACCGACTTGCGATCCAACAGTCATGGTTGCTCCCCAAAGGTGGTTGTAAGGTTGGTTGATGCCCGTTTTGCTGTTGTAGAGTCGGTTTGTGACCCTTGGAGGATGACATGTGGGTCCATGAATCCTTGACACCTCCATCTTGCACCATTGGTTGAAAACCGACTTTGATTGATGGCTAGGATGGCTTCTAGGGACCTTCACACGGATTGTGGATGTGGCAGGCGACAAAGGCAGGGCAGGCGCCCTGTTGACAGGGCCACTAGACCGTAGATCTTGCACCGACCTTAGATCGACGGAGAACAAGCTTGATTTGGCATCTCCCACGGATTGCTGACGTGGAACGAGGCAGGGACAGGGCGAGCGCCCTAAGGACAGGGCGGGCGCCCTCCATCTTGGTCCAAATTGGCTTATCTTTGGTGAGTGTGTAGGTCTCTCAGTTAGCTTTCCAACGCATGGTCATTTGCCTTATTCCGAGTCCGGATGCATCCTGGGCATCCATTTTACCTGGGACTGCTCCTGCAACCCGTTCTCTGATCTTCCAGAAAGTGTAACTTGATCGTCCAGACTCCGATTTGGTTGAACCAAAACTCCATTTCAAATTCCTTGACTTGGTGTAGTGACAAGAAGCACGGATGAGGCCTTTTCTCCTTATATATCGCTGTTTTGTACTTACTTTGCACATACACTCACATAGCCATCACAACTTGTGGAAATGGTTAGAAATAAAACCTATGACTATGATTTGTATCATTTTTATGACCAAATTAGGCACTGTTGACGGTATAAAATGGGGTGTTAAGGACCGTAAACAGCTGGGTGGAGTGTCACATGGATCGTGCCACGTCACCAGAGCCCTGTGGGCCCCATACATGGGTCGGCCAACCCATGCATGGGCTCACCTTGAGCTCCACTCTCTTCTATGTGATGTTATGCACCATATCTTGAATTTTCATGGCCTGATGTCACCATGTGTGGGTCGGCCGATCCACACTGGTGGCATCCAGCTGCTCCTTTTTGACCTGTTTGATCTTCTCTGCATTCAGAAGCTAAGAGTACAAGTGGAACTAGTTATTGGATAAAATATATTCATGTTATGTTATTCTTCCATCAAAAACTGAGGTTGTTGACGGTGTTAGAGTGTGGAATTTTATGGCTTATCCACCGTCAACACCACCCTTGGTCTTGGGCACTGCCATTGTCTTCTTGCTCCACTTTAGTTCAATGGCGTTGACCTCATCATCAGACTCGCCTGACCGATCAGAGTCATCATTGTTGACGAAGGCACTGTTTTTGAACTTGCTCTCTTTGCGATGCCCTTGCAGTTGTGCCTCCATTGCTGCTACTTTCTAGGATAGCTGGCTCAAGTTCTCGCACTCCACACCTACCAGCTTCTCCTTGATCGCCGAGGGAAGACCCAAGATAGCCACCCGTGCAAGCTGGCTGTCAGGCAGTTCCAGTGAATAACACAGGGTTCTGACCTCTCTGAATCGCCGAAGAAACTCCACACCCGACTCGTTGGGCTTGTGCCTCATTGCAGCCAGATCAGTGATCCCCTTTTCTTCGTCACCGGCGTGGCAGTAAGCATGGAACTTCCTCTCCAAGTCGGCCGAATTGGAGATCGAATTGGGCGCCAGCGACACAAACCATGTGAAGGCTAGCTCGGTCAATGAGAGCGAGAAGAATCAGACTTTGTGAGCATCCTCCACCGAGGCCTCTCCCAGCTGCATGAGGTATCGGCTGATATGCTCCATCGTAGTGGTGCCGTCCTGCTCGCTAAACTTGGAAAAATCTAGGATCCAATAATGGGACGGCAAGGCCACCAAGTCATACCAATCTGGATAGGGGTGCTTGTATGTAACTGACGTCCCCTTTGGCTTCAGATCGAATTGCTCTCTTAGCACATCGGTCATTTTCTGCAGCAAGTCTTCATTCTGCCTTGCCGGCTGATGGCCGGCATGAGGATTGTAGCCCTGAGTCCCTTGATAGCCTGGATTCAGGCGCATCAACCAGGTGTTGTAATCAGAGGAGTAGCAATAACCAGCTGGCTCTGCGGGCAGCGGCTCTTGTCCTGGTTCATTCTGCTCAAACGGACTAGGATCAACTTTCTCGCTTGGCTAGTACGGAGATATTTTTGTAGCCGAGTGAGGGACTGCACCTGTAGTAGCAAAGCCATCCTTCAGTTCCTTCGACTGTTGCCGCTGGTTTGACGTCCCTGTCGCTCCTGATGATCCTGCAGGAGACACGGTGGTGTATACGTGCCCATTCGGCACACGCTGGCCGAACAAATTCTCCATGTGTTTGATGAATGTTTCCAAGAACACATGGTGATTGCTGGGCACTGCATCCTTCGTGGCTGAGTAGATCAGCTTCTCAGAGTACTTCCGCTCCTCCGCTTCCGACATGTCAGACTGACCATGCAGAAGATAGCGAGGGAATGGTGTCTTCTGATACACATTCTTCTCGCGATTCTTGGAGAAGCACATTAGGCAAGTGTCAGGGAACTGACAGATGTGCCTCTCCAACAGCTGAGCAGCCTCCGGAGGCAGCTCCTCTTTAATCACGCAGAGGATGTTGTCGTCGTCCAACATGATTCAGCGAAGTGGTCCCACCGGACGTGTCAAAAAGTGTGTTGGCGCAAAATGTGGTTCGCGCTCAACACACCAGCGAAGCCGGAACGATCTGTGGAGCACGGGGTGAACAGATCTAGCTAGCTTCGACAACCGGCGTTGATGATCACCGATAGATCCAAGCGTGCCAGTCAATTTGACCTGCAATTGACAAGGAAGAAAAGATTGATCAGTAACACAAGGCGGAACCACTAGTTTGTCCCAGGTGGTTCCAAATATCCGGCCCAACGGGCCTTCATCTCAGGCTATCGGCTAGAGAGCCGATATCCAATCGCATGGATCGATTATATAACTGTAGCAAAAATATCATATTCCAATTTAACCGATCCAAAGGTGCATGAATGATAGCAAGTTATATTATCTGAATCCCAACCGTAAACCATCTCATACAGTAATGCACGTTTCAATCTACCACGTTTATTAATTAGGATCGACCAGATCGAGACAGCTAACAATGCACGTGACGGATTTTAACATGATCAAGGCATGAAACAATATATGAGAGAGATCGATTAAATAACATGCAAAAAGTAAGCTCCAACAGAATCGACTAATTAGCCGATCTGACTATAATACAGGCAGCATACAAGCCTATAAAGCAAACAATGCCTTGACCTCTTGACCAGTCAACTCAAACCGTCGCTTACGTCAACAAGGATTGACCGGATCGAGACAGCTCATGACGTAAGCTAAGATTCAAATCTACTAATCAAAGACTCTCAACACAATTTACTTTATTACTTGAGTGCAACCTGTATACAATCTAGATCTGAACTGACCAGCTAATGATAAACAGATCTATTTGCTTAAACATGATATTCAACGTTCATTTATTCGTTAAGAAAGATAGATAATAAGATTCAAGCCAATAAGAAACAGATGAAGATTAGGCAAGTAATGATGCTTAAAATAAATAAACATTAAGTATACATAAGCAACATCGGTAACTTAATGAATCTTACTAAACATGCCAATTTTAGTTAGAGTCGATAACTGCCTCTCAGATTAATTCAAGCAGTGGGGTGTAAGGCAGGATTACACAGGCCATACTCAAATTAAACAAGAATCGATAACTACTCGAATCTATCTAGCAGTGGGGCACGAGACTGAATCGTATAGGCCGTACATCATAAACACGAGCTTGACAGTATTTACAGCAAGTTTGCGTCCACCGGATGACACCCAACTTGTCGAAGAACATGTCGGATTACTCTACTCCTACTCCTAGGGTTCTCGGCCGGGGCCTGTTGACATCTACTAACATCGCCAAATATAACTCTATAACTTTTAATGCGAGAGGCGAGATTAGAAGATGAATGGTAATTAATTAACTTGTCATTAGCAACTAGCCACTTTTCTATTACCAACATTCTTATGCAAGAACTAGGTTGTCATTCCTAATTAATAATGCTAAGAATAAATAAAGATTTTATATATTAATCTATGTGACTAGGCAAAAATATAAATATAAATATAAATAATATAAACTAAGATCAATTCTACAAGCGGACAGATAATTATACCATTATAACATTTTACCTAGAGAGTTCTACCAAGTTGTCGATTTATATTTATACCGCTGGGAAGGACTAGGATAAACTTTAATCTATTATATTGATAGTGATGGTATACAATGGATAAGTGACAGTACCGATGTCATTTACTCTACTCATAACAGGTAGAGTCACAAGGTAAATAAAGATAAAGGTGATAAGTATGATTAAGCATCATAAATAAAAGATAATCATCAGAACACTTCTCTAGTCATAGTAATAGCTAGCCAATGGATAAACTAAGGAATTAATATCAAAGCTAATTCTATAACTACATCAATGAATAACTCTAATTAGTGTAATTACATCTATCAATCATTGTTAGACTAATCCTATATCATGATCACATGCAAAGGGCATCATCTAGGAAATGTGTGAAACAGAGTCATCACCCAACTTCACAACCATGCCTGCTGGCCTACATACAGGGGGTGGACTACAGAGGACTCAACGCAGCTATCACCTACGCGATCTACCACACGACCCGGCACATCTGGGTGCACTCGCAAATAAACAAAATACGTAGACACCACGTCTACATATCGTTCATCATCTATCCATCGTACGCATGAATAAACGCTATACGAGCAATTACATGAATTCAATAAGATCAAACCAACTATACTAGACATATAATCAAAGTAGACAACAACTATTGTAATTAAGAACATATGAACTATTAAGAACAATGTTTTCCTAATCATAATGAAGAATACAATAATAGAGAAAGAACTAGAATTATACCGAACTACGTGCTCCAGACAGCCGCCGGGGCTCCAGATCTGCCGAAGAATTAGAACTCATCTACTCTCTAATCTAACTAGACTAGAACTATGAACTAGAAGGCTCTTGATGAACTAGGAGGCTCTTGATGGCTTGAGGACTTGATGCCTTGAATAAATGATGGGTTGATGCCTCCAGGGGGGTCTGCCCCCTTATTTACAGCCCGGTGGGATGCACGTGCGCCGTAGGATCAAACTGACTTGAAACAAGGGCCAAGATGACTCCATAGAGGCGGTGGAAGAAGACTCCAGAAGATGGGCCGAAACCCTAGCAGGGGGGCGCCGGCCGGGCCCCACCCCGGTGGGTGTCGGGCCCCGGTGGAAGTGTTTCAGATGCTTCTAGTGCTCTCATGATGATGTTTCTTTGGCGGTTAAGTTACGTGGTAATCATGCTCTTTAACCCTTCTTTTATGCTTTTCTGGAATAGCCCCTGGAAAATACAAAACATGCAAAACTCGTGGAAACTGTCAGTTAAAACCCTAGACTAGTGTGTATTCATGTATCCTTTGGTGTCTAAAGTTCTAATAAAAGTTGATGTTATCCACCGTCAACAGGGCCGAAAGGTGTTGTTATATTGATTGTGTTCGTGTCTGTTACAATGCGTCGGGCTTATATTTATACCCGGTAGCTAGAAGGAAAAGAAAATCTCAACCGAATAAAAATCCTTTCTAAAAATAAGTAAATAATAGAATTTCCTAATTCCAAGATAACTTGGAGCCCATCCTTTCCTTTCACATGGGCCCGCTTCTTAATCGCTCTATAGTTGGCGTGGACGCGTATCTCCACCAATCGTGCTAACTATCCGATCTCCTCTTTGGCTAGCCTGGCTTCCGCAGCACGCCTTGCTGATGTCGGCATGTATCCGATCCAATCTTCCGATCATTTCAATCCTGCCGGTAATATCCGATTCATCCCTTCGATCGGCCATCCTCTATGCAACTGATTACCTAGGCATTTTCCAAATTCTGGTGTAAACAGGTATCTAGGGCCTCCTTCCACACGGAACTCTTACATGGCATTCGCTTCTTCATCCTCAGGGGTGCCTGCTGCGCTCTCTCTTGCCGCCTTCCTTCCGCCCGTGACAGAGAAGCTCTACCGCGCCAACCATCAATCATGGAAGGTGCAGATGCTGTCGGCGCTGAGGGGAGCCCAGCTTGCCGACTGGCTGGAGGCCACTGCCGAGCCCCCCGACGAAGTTCCTATTGGCAGAGACAGGAAAGGACGCTGATCCACCCAAGGTCAACCCTGAGTTCACCTCCTGGGTGACCAAGGACCAGATGGTCCTGAGCTACGTGCTCAGAAATCTCTCCAAAGAGATTCTAGGCCACGTCAACACTGAATCTACGGCAAAAGGCATGTGGGCGGCGATTGAGGCGCTGTTCGCATCTTAGTCTCGTGCAAAGATCCTCACCACATGCATGACGTTGGCCAACGCCTCCAAATGTACATCTACTATCAGTGAATATTTTGCCAAGATCAAAACTTTGGCAGATGAAAGGGCGGTGGCAGGAAGGAAACTTGAAGATGAGGAGTTGATCTCCTATCTCCTCAATGGGCTGGATCTGGATTATGATCCAGCTGTGACGGCAATAGTAGCTTGCTTGGAGCTCATCTCCATCAACGAGTTTTTCACACAACTCATCAGCCATGAACAATGCCTCGACATGCACGATGGGGGCAACCAGTCCTCGGCAAATGCAGCAACCAGGGAAGGACGTGCCGGTGGCAACCCTCCTCCTAAAAATGGCGGACGTGGCGGTGGAGGTCACAATGGTGGTGGCCGTGGCAATCGCGGTGGTTTTAGCCATGGCGGCAGCGGCGGTGGTGGCCGCAGTACCTTCCAACAGGGAGTCTTCTGCCAAGTGTGCGGGAAGGAGGGTCATCCGGCCTACCGCTGTTTCAAGCACTTCGACCGTGATTTCGCTGGACCACCACAGAAGACGGCGTCCACGGCATCGACTGCTTCCTACAGTGTTGACACCAATTGGTATATGGATACCGGCGCCACTGACCACATCACAAGTGAGCTAGAGAAGCTTACCACTCGCGACAAGTACCACGGTGGTACCAATTGGTATATGGAGAGAGCATGCGGCCGCCAGGGCGCGCAGGAAAGGGCGCTCAGCTGCCCAGGAGAGACACTCGGCCACCGACGGAGAGGATGCGTCTGCTAGGTGACAGAGACGATCGGAGCAGACTTGTCGTAGGCAGGGGAAGAAGAAGATCGGGATAGAAAAAATAAGGGTATTTTGGTCTTTTTGTTTGTTTTGTCTGCTATAATGAGTTTCTTTTTATCAAATGAGATACCAAATGGCTCCAGCTCCACCGTAAGAATTGTTTATGGAGCCAAAGAAAAAAAAAGGTTTAATCGACGACGAACTTGAGGCCAAGGCACGAGGTGGGCATGCAATTGATGCTATCGGGACCAAATCTTACTTCTATTATATTAATGCGCACAATGTTGGAAGGGGTTGCTCCAACTCTTCTTCTGCTGTATGTGTTGTGCGTGTCTAGTGCTAATGATTTATGGTCTCCTACTACCATGATATTATGGGTTGGGTTGGACTGTGTTGCTTTTTTTTTCAGATATTGAGCATGGCGTGTGTGCTTGTGTTTCTCTCTTAGCCATTCCTGTGACCTACGGAGTTAACTAGGAAGTAGGAACTTCGAATGGAGATGATCGCTTGAGTTTAGTGAAGCTTAGTTCATATATATCATGGCCCCAAGTCCTCTGATCCTCTGAGACAAAGGTCGAAAAGAAAATCTAGAAGTGTGAATTGTACTAATAGAGTGTAACAATCGGACCCTTGAGGTTGTCATTGTGGCCACTTCTCTCTAGCCCAAACTTTCCCAATAAAACATTATATATGTGTTGGGCTTCTGCTGCACAAGTGTGACCGTAACATTGCTCTCTATTCTCTTGCTATTGTCCACCTTTGTATGAGTAATTATGTTGGCTCTATATACGGTGTACTAGATTCAGAAATATATATGCATGATCTTTGCCATCGGATATCTTAAAACTTTGTACTATGTTGTCTGTTATCTGATACTAGTGTACTTGTCCTTACTTAAAAAAACAGAGTCTTCCAAACGAGGTAATGAAAGAGACAGCTTAAAGCGGCGGTGTTGCAGATCAATGGCACCGTCGACTAAAAAGAGATTTGGTCGCAAAGACTAGGATCTTCCAAGTATGCATCCAGTGTATCATCACTTGTGGAGTTTGAAATAATGACCGAGCGACGCCAGCCCAGCACAGTGCACCATCGAAAAGGTTCTGACAATTCGCAAATCGCTACGAGAGCCGTCGGGCGGCTAGAATTAGCAGAGTTGAGAGCGACGCTGCCCGCCTGCTGAATGAAAGACAGGCAGGCAAGCGGCAGTGGCCAGCTCCGAACCCGTTGGATCCAGTCCAGTGCACGAGCGGCATGCACAAGCCGCCGTGCTGCGCGTGCAGCCGCCCGCTACACCCGACGTGCGCGTCTCGCCAACGCCCGATCCGTGGCCGGTGTGGCCCTGGCCCACACGAGCCGCGCCAAAGTTGTGTCGCCATCAAACTGCCCGTGTCACTTCTCACGTACACCTACTCTGATGATGATACGAAACCTGTCGACTGAACGTACTAACAAACTGGACATTACAGTAAGATAAGATGCGTTAATTTCAATAGAGCGTAGGAGTAGCAAGCCAGGCGTCGGGTCTAAATTGTGTGTGGAAATTTTGATGCACACAAAAAAAAAAGGGCATAATCACCACTTGTTATTTATATATTATATAAGGTATACGTGATACAGAATTTAGTTTGCAATAATAGTTGTTATTTGAGTTCATTCAAAAAATAGTTGTTATTTGAGCTCTAGATATATAAAATATGTAAGGCTATGTTTAAATGATGTACGTGCAGACGTTGTCACACGGAATGTTGGCACCCAAAATACACTATAGGACCACGGTGAGGCTGCGACATGTCGCAAATGAGGTAACTGTGGCGTGGAATTTTGCAAAATGGCGCGGCATCTTTTGGACGTCAACGAAACACATCCTAAATACCCTAGAAGAGATAGTGCCCTCGTATTAAAAAAAAAAAAAAAGATCATTGGAAGTGTTGAAGTGCTCTTTGCGTGTTACTTCAAGGAGAATGCACTAGCGTCTGGCAAGGGAAATGAAAGATATTGGAATGGTTGCTTGTCTTGCTTACTTAGCCGACGCACTTTTTTCATCTGGTCGTGGACAACACCACGATTATTTCTATAACAACAAGGTCCTTTACAAAGCGAATGTTGGTTTGATCTTATCAATAATGCAGCGTCTATGGAAATGTTTAAGAAGATTAGCAGGCATTAAAATATTCCGGAACGTGCCCGGAGAGTGCAGAAAAAGATTTTGGCTGCGCTGCGTGCCTACGAAACGTTGCGGTCTGGGGGCCGGGGCGACGCCAAACCCTTGTCCCCTTCGCCACGTCTGGCAGGGACGCCTATCGCTTGAGTCCCGCCGGGCCGCCTTGACGAGACCACTCCAATCAAACCGCCGTGTGGGGCCGCAACCTCCGTTGATTGCCTCTTGGACGGACGTGCCTCCGCTCCGATCCGGGTGGGGGCCGCGAATCCCCGCGCGCCGCGTGGACCAGCAGCCGGGACACGTAGGCAGCCTGCCGCACAGATCTTTCTCTAATCGAAACGCTCCCCCGGCTAATCGAGCGGAGCGAAGCAAAGGCTGCGCGGCGACGTGCAGCGGACGCCGGCTGTTGCTTGCCGCGCCACGCGCGCGGGCAAAATGGGACGACGGCACAAGAGTACAAGACGACGTGGCGGCGTGGAAGACGGGTCGCGGCGGTGTTTGCTGCGCGGGGACGTGCAGCGCGACGGCAGGTATGTCGGCCGGGTCGACGCCGGGGGGGCCCTCTCCGCCTTGTCTGGCGCGACATGTCCGCCGCCACGTGTGCCGTACGTACGTGGTGGGCCACGGCCTCCAGACTTCTCTTCGCTTGGCTTTGGCTAATGGTAATGGATGCCGTCCCGTCCGGATGGATCACCCACCACCCGTGACCGTGACGACGACCGTACGGCGTCCCGGAGCCGTGTTTGGGATCGTCATTCGTGTGGACCGAGACGCACATAGGAGTATGGCGGCCACCGACCCAAGAAACAACATGCGATGCGACGAAGGCGTATTAATGGCGTTTGCGCACACCGGGCAGGGAAGGAAGGGTTGCACACTTGCACTGCATCCTGACATAATTCTCTCTTCCCGGGAGAAAAAGGTTACTTGCTTGCTACAAAGCGCAAGGGATCCATGCATGCATTGACAGTGAAGCAAGTGAATAAAGCGCGTAAAAGGCACACGGTGAATCCAAAAGCCCTTGCTTTGATTAAGATTTGCAACTCATTCTCCGCCGCCGCACTCATATTGTCCGCGCGCCTTACGTCGTCCTGGTTTGACGCTGTCATCGACGATCGCGATCCCATTCTCCTAGATCGATCTGCAAAAGATGCTGAACTAACCTTCGTTTGTTTCAGATTTGCAACTTGAATCGAGTCATTTTTGAGTCACTTTTGTCACGGCTGCCCACAAAGCTATGTGTAGCAACAGACGGAGCCACAACCACTACAGGAAACAACCTAGTGCCCATGGACACTCGACATACCATATACCGTACAATTTTAATCACTCAGAAAAGAATTTATAGTGCTGAAAAAACACTCGGTAAATATATATCATTCTTTTACCAAGGGAGGGTCCCTAAAAAATATAGAATTTTTTTACTGGGGAAGGCCCTACCGGCCAGCGCCTGCATGTCAAAATCGCAAGTTAAAAGGTTGCCAGTTACTTTTCGGAATTTACAACTCTCATTTTGGTAGTTTCTTCATTCTCCTTTATAAAAAATTGAATTTTAAATTCGAGGAACTCAAACGTAGTTTTCATCGATAAGATGATTTCAAATCAAAAAGGTTGTTAACCACGGAGTTTCATAAGTTTTCGAGATCTACAACTTTTATTTTGGTTATTTCTTCATTCGTGGTCGTTTGAAAAATTCAAAATTTAAATTTGAGAAATTTAGACGTACTTTTCGCTGGCAAATTAATTCAAATTTAAAAAGTTTTCAACTATAAAGTTGTATAACTTCTCAAGATCTACACCTTTTATTTTGATCATTTGTTCATCCGACATAGTGGTAAAAACATTGTTTACAAATCTTAGAGACCTCTATTCTAGTTTTCATGAAATGATACGGTGATGTAGATTTTGAGAACAACGTTACTATTGCATTGTTGAATAAAAAAATGACCAAAACAAAAGTTGTAGATCTTGAGAAGTTATAGAACTTTGAAGTTGAACACTTTAATTTTATTTCGCTGAGGCTCCATGGGATCTTCTTAAAGTCCTTCTTGAACCAAATATTTTCCTTCATTTGCCGTATGGTGAACACACGCCAGCTCAGGGTAGAGGATGTCGCCGACGAGGCCGGCCAGGCTTGTACCGAACCATGGCAGGTGGTAGTCGCATCAGCGGATCATGTGGTACAAGCTGTTGTCCTTGTGGTTGAAGGGGAGGTGGCCTACAACGACCGCGAAGAGGACGATGCCACAAGCCTAGACGTCGGCCTTAGTGCCATCATAGCCACAACTCAAGAACACCTCGGGTACGATGAACATAGGCGTCACGCAGATGGTGTGTAGCAACGCGTCCATCTGAGCGAGGGCTGGGAGCCCGAAGTCGGCGACCTTGATGTTTCAAGTGGCGTCATCGAGGATGCTGTCGAGCTTGATGTCGCGGTGGTACACACCCAGTGAGTGGCAGAAGTCGAGCGCGAACACGAGCTGCTGAAGACACGGTGCGCCTCGGCCTCACTGATGCCGCGGCCGACGCGGTGGACGAAGTAGGCATTGAGGGAGCAGCCGCCGCCGAACTCCATGACGACGAAGATGTTCTTCCTGGTGGCCATGACCTCATGGATGCGCACCACGTGAGGGTGGCGCACCCGACACATGATGTCGATCTCGCGCATGATCTGCTGCTGCACGGTGCCTAACTTGCATAGGTGATCCTTATCTATGACCTTGATCTCCTCACCGGTGCTCATGTTGCGCGCGTGGTACAACTTGGCGAAGCTACCCTTATCAAGAAACCCGTCGAGCTCATATCGCCACATTATAGCAGGCTGGGGATTTTCCCCATGCCGCCAACGCTCGCTGCCAGCGGGTGAGAGATCTTGTTCTGTTAGAGCAGGCTATGAATGAAGGAGATTAAATATGTGGGAGTGGATTGGGACGGGAACAAGGTTCTCGTGACTTAGACCCGAACGCGCGCGCTGCGATGCCTGTGCCCGAACTACGAAAGAAGATGAGAGGAGAGGATGGCTCTAGTGGAGTTACGCCAGCGGCGCGTTTTATTATCTGCCCACACCATGCGCGTACGAACCGGAAGCTCCCATATCCGCCCCGCCTTGTGCGACCCCTCAGCCCTCGCTGATCCGCTCAGCCCGCGTGGGTAATTCGTGAGTCGGACTCGGTGCCATGAAAGAAGGCTGGGATTTTGGTGTTTAGGCCTATTCTAATCGTGTTTAGTGTTTAAACAGAATCGGAATCCTAATCATCGATGGCTGCACGACAGAGTCCAAGGCTGAAGCGGATCTGCGCTCATCAGCAGGTGAGGAGGCATTGAAGCGGAGCAGCTGCCAACGGCAGAAGGCAGGTTAACTAGAGTGCCGAATAAATTTATAGTTTTGAATAAGCAATGGACCAATCTTACTGGCCACAATGGCCGTGTAAGTAGTGTTTTGTGTTTTCGATCCAATCAACTACAGTTTTTCTTTTTGCGAATATCGGTTCAACTAAAGTTTTTCTTCTGTTGTGATACGTAATTTAGTATGGAGGGAGTAAGTTTAACGAAATGTATATGAAAATACTAATGCCTATGATGTCTAATACGCTTTATTACATTGATCGTGAAATATACTTTGTATGGTTTTTTTAGCATCGGCACGCATAGAGTTTCACCTCGATGCTTCGTTGCTATTTTCCCTTTCTCGGCATCCCTAAAAGATACACGGCTGGTAGTCTATGAGGGCGAATAGAAATTTTGACCTTTTTGGTTTGATCCCAGAAAGAGATTGAAGAGGTCTGGGATAGATTTTAAATTGTACAGGATTTAACCCCTCAATCCCTTCCAACTCCATTGGTTCTAAAATGAAATGAACAGATACTTAGAGGAGCACCACTCCACTCCCTTTGCACCTAAGTGTGGGATTTCGAATCCGCCATTCAACACGAGTACAAACTATTACTCTATTAGCATTTGGTTCTAGCTATCTTTTGTTCTTATCTACTTAATGCGTCTTAAATTATAAGTCATTTGACTTTTTTAACTCTAAGTTTGACCACCCGTCTTATTCAAAAAATTTACGCAAAATGAGTTAAATTTAACTTATTCTTAAGAACTTTTATAAATAAAACAGGTCATAACAAAAAAGGGTCATATTTTGCATAAATTTTTAAATAAGACGAGTGATCAAACTTGGGACTAAAAAAGTCAAACAACTAATAAATTGAAACAGATACAATTTATCACAACTAACTTTCGGTACTATGACAATCAATAAAAAGTATGGCTAGAAATTATTGAGTCATAGTTCGTCATGCTTAAAAGATTTTTTGCCATACTTTTTACTTTTTTTTTAAGAACTCCATACTTTTTACTTCATGACATGTGTGGAGTAAAAGAAAAAAAAATCAGTTTAACCGTCAACTAAACACTTGTCAATTTGATCAAAATTGCCTAAGTTAAAATGGGGCCCAAAATATGTACTATCAACGGGGCACTCCTTATTACTATACGGTGCGAGAAATATTTTTATTAAAGCTAGCAAATTTCTAATCTATTTACCTCAAAGTTTAAGTTCAGAGTAATACTAACCTTTTTAAAAAAAAAATACAAAAGGACCAACTGTATTTAGCAAATCTCCATGAAATTCCGAAGCTGTGTTGAGGTTCTTAACAAACATCGAATCTTGGAGTACTCTAGCGGTTGGTGGTGTTTTTTCGTTCCTATCCTGTGTGCCAACAACTTCCGCCGCCATCGCAGAAACCGCCCGACCATCGCCTAACACGTGTCAGTACATCCACGTGGCATGATCCCCAACCCTTTGTCTCCTGCCTCGCAACACGTGTTCCACCTCCTCTATAAAATCAGCTCTCGCGCTGCGAATTACGGCTACCTCGAATCTTCTCTTCTTGTTAACCTTTCATGTGCCCATCTTCCCTTCTTTCTCGGTTACTCCTAGTCGGTTACGATTCCCATCGTCACTGCCAATGCCTCCGCCTCCGCCAACGGGTCAGCCGAAGCGCCGCCGCCTGCTATCCCTCACGGCAGTGTACCCATGCGAGAGCATCGCGCCGGCGCCGCTGTTCACCTCGCTTCTCGCACTTGCGGCCGACTTGGCGAGGCAAGGGTTAGGCGCCGACGCCGGCGCCTTCCCTGTTCTCCGGAGCGGCTTACGGCAGGCAGTGCGGATTGCAGGCCTCCTCCTCGCGTTCCTGGAGGAGATCCAAGACGTGACAGCGACGAAGACAGCAGCAGCCCTGCCGTCGTCGGCGGTGCTGGGGCTGACGGAGCTGCACGTGGCCATGCAGAAGCTCCGGCTCCTCCTCGCCGACTGCGCGCGGCGGGGCGCGCGGCTGTGGGTGCTCGTGAACGCCGGACTGGCCGCGTCTGAGCTCCGGGTGATCCTCGGGTCCGTCTCCGCGGCCGTGGACGCGCTGCCCAAGGACGTGGTGGACGCGTCCGTGGAGGCCGGGGAGCTCGCTCGCGTCATGTCGGAGCATGCGTGGCGCGCGGCGGTGCGTCCGGACGCCGGCGACGAGCGCGCGGCGAGGACCGTGCGGTCGATACTGGAGCAGTTCAAGAGCGGCGTCTCGCCGGACGCCGAGGACGCGAGGCGGGTGCTCGAGCACATCGGGGTTCGAAGCTGGTCCGACTGCTCCGAGGAGATTGCCTTCTTGGAGGACGAGCTGCGCACGCGATTGGTGGACGGTGGCGCAGGCGTCGACAGCAGCAGCAGCAGCGACGCGCTGCTCATCACCAGCTTAGTGGCATTCCTGGTGTACTGCCGTGTCGTGCTGTTCGATCAGATCGACGCGAATCCAAAAGCGGACGCGCCGTCACGGCCGCCGGCGAGGTGCCCGGACTGGCTCAGACCGGAGACGCTGCAGTGCCCGATCACTCTCGACCTCATGACGGACCCGGTGACCGTGTGTACTGGCCAGACGTACGACCGCGAGTCCATCACCCGGTGGATCAAGGCCGGATGCCGCACGTGCCCGGTCACCGGCGAGCGGCTCCGCACCGCCGACGTGGTGCCGAACGCCGCGCTCCGCGGGATCATCGAGCGGATGCTGCTGAGCAACGGCGTCTCGCTTCCGGCCGACCCGAGCAGCAGCTCCTCGGGGCACCGCCACGGCGCGCTCGGCGACACGGCCGTGGCGTTCGGGCCGGCCGCCGCGGGCGCCGCCCGTCTCGCCGTCGCCTACATCGTCGCCCAGCTCTCGACGGGCTCGACGGCGGAGCGCAGGAAGGCGACGTGCGAGGCCCGCAAGCTGAGCAAGCACAGCGTGTTCTACCGCGCGTGCCTCGCGGAGGCCAACGCCGTGCCGTGGCTGCTGTGCCTGCTGTCGTCGACGGACGCGTCGGTGCAGGACAATGCGGTGGCGTCGCTCCTGAACCTGTCGAAGCACCCGCGGGGCCGGGCGGCGCTCTTCGAGGCCGGCGGCGTGGGCCTGGTGGTGGACGTCATCAACGTGGGCGCCAGGGCGGAGGCGCGGCAGAACGCGGCGGCCGTCCTCTTCTACCTGGCGTCGAACAGCGAGCAGGCCGAGGAGATCGGGCGCATCCCAGAGGCCATCCCGACTCTGGTGCAGCTCATCCGCGACGGCGCGCACCGCGGGCGCAAGAACGCCATGGTCAGCCTCTACGGGCTGCTCCAGTGCGCCAGCAACCACGGCAAGGCCGTGTCGGCCGGCGCCGTGGCGGCTCTCGCGGGCCTCCTCCTCGTGTCCGCCGTCGACCGGGACGACCTCGCCGGCGACGCCGTGACGCTGCTGGCGAGGCTCGCGGAGGAGCAGGCGGGGGCGCAGGCCGTGCTGGCGCGGCCGGGGCTCGTCGCCCGCGTCGTCGGGGCGCTCGCCACGTCGGCGTCCCGGTCGGGGAAGGACCACTGCGTCGCCCTGCTGGTCTCCCTGTGCCGGCACGGCGGGGACAAGGTGGTGGCCCTGCTGGGGAGGATGCCAGGGCTGATGCCGTCGCTGTACACCCTGGTGGCCGACGGCAGCCCGCAGACGTGCAAGCGGGCCAGGGCGCTGCTCAACCTGATCCACCGCCATTACGAGATGGGCGGGCAGCCGGCGTCGGCGGCGGCGTCGGAGGCCGGCGAGCGCGTCGTTCGCGTGCTATAGCCGCTGGATCTCGGGACCCTGCCGTAAGTACAGTAAATAGGTGTAGATCTTTACAGCGTGTGCCATTTGGAGACCATTTCTTGTTTGAGTTTTCAGCTCGTGTTTTAGAAGAGCTGGGAACGAATTTTGCTGCTTCCTTTTTGAAGACTTCATGTAGACATACATACATACACACACGAAAGTATAGATAAGTCTGTTGCGAGTTTGAAATTGATAGAAGTAAGCAGCAATAATAGAAGAAAGTGTGACAGTATGAAATTACTGTTTGGACGTTCATTGTGTACATATCAGTGAAATGTTTGGATTTGTGTTGGAATCGAGAGATTTGAACTATAATACCAAAGTAACAGCTTTTCGATGAACGAGAGCTCTGACTGAGAGGAACGGATTACTGATCAGTTCGTTCGTGTCTTTCCAGCAGTCTGCCCTGGTAATAGTAGGATGGGTACAACAGTGAAACTAAGACTCCTAGTTCTTGAAGCTTTTGCTTTTACCGCTGTCACAAAGCCCGTCTAGTTCAGTCGGTAGAGCGCAAGGCTCTTATGGTCGTGGGTTCGAGCCCCATGGTGGGCGCATAACCTCTTTTTTTTTTTTTTTTGGGGGGGGGGGGGGGGGGGGGGGGGGGTGAGGCTGTGTTATATTTGGTAAATGTGCTTCCAGATTTTTTCGTTTGCCGAGATCACAGCGAATGTGCAATGTAGCCAAGGCTCGACAGTCAACATCCTCGCTTCGCTTTCGTTTGCTCATGAATCAACTGGCAACTCATGCAAGCTAATCACATCTGATGCCGCTGTTGCGCACAGCAGCGTCAACGCCGACGCGTCAGGGGGCGGCGTACGTGCTACGATGAGTAATCGCGCGGTACTCGGCAACGAATCCAACGCTGACAACGCTAGGGAGTGCGTTGCCTCCGGACCTGACACCCTCCCTCTTTAATTAGTTGTTATTACAGTACTGGCAGTAGTACTTTTTCCAGTACTTATAACCCTCCTAATCCGAATCACCAGCGCACGTAACGTCAGAGCTTCTCGTGCTGGTGCTGGCTAGATCCACATCCCAATCCCACCGATAAAACAAACCAAACCGTGTCAGACAAACACTTCTGTTCGGCTGACTAGATTATACGACTGACTGATTGATTGTTGTGAGAGAAAAACACTGTTGAATAACTGGCCAATGCTGGCGAACAGAGCTGGTGATTCGCTTCCTCACCCAGGCTGCAGCAGTCAATCTGCTTTGCACACCGAGCCGACGTGCCCGCTCTCCTGCTCGTGAACCAGCAGGCGCGGTCACGTGAACGCGCTCCATCTGCTTAATAACGGATTAAAAATATAATTAACCGCGGGGTTAGCGCCGTTGGTTAGATGGGCTGGCATTGATTCAGCTGCGTGACAACGTGAGGTCCCTCGCCTCGGAGTCGGAGCAGGAGGGTCTCGTCTCGTGATCGGATTCGGATACAAAATGCCTGGGCGGTGGCTTCTTCCTCAGAATCGATTCGAATGGGGGGACCGGAATTGAACCGCCACATCCGACGGCTTTGACTCATAGTATAATCCGTTGCTCGATCCGAGGCTGCTACCTGCCTAGTACCACACTCATCTGTTTCAAAACCACACAAGTGGGATGCGCCTTCAGACCGCACACCGCAGTGGCAGCACCTACTGTGACGGCGACCTCGGCGGCGGAGGAGAAATCGCCAGCTTACCTGCTCTAGTCCCAAAATAAAAAAAATATGTCCTTCGTCCCAAAAAGAATATCGTTTTTTGACTTTGAGATACTGTATCGTGTTTGACCGTTCGGTTTATTCAAAAATTTTATATAAAATATAAAATAAATAAATCATTATTAGAGTATCTCAAATGATAAGTAAGTCATAACAAAATAAATAATATTTATTAAATTTTTTTGAATTTGACGAATAGTCAAACAACATTTTCTGAAATCCTAAAACAACCTCTACACAACCTTAACCGGCAGAGACAATTTACAACTGCCACAAAAGACCCTACGAATTTCTGGTGAAAACTTAAAAAGCTGGATGTCCACCACTCTCTTAGTCTTCATCCTCCGCATCCGTCTGCTCGACGTCCTGCAACAGAAGGGTCGCTTGTCTAGCAGTTTGCGCTGCCAGTACTTCCTTCGCTACCCTGAGCATCAGAGTAGCGCCTTCTTCCCGCTGCTCTTTATCTGAAAGTTTACTTTTCCATATTCGTTTGTGATAAATTCCACATTCAGAAATAGAGAGCTTCTCATAAAGGGATTTAACTGAAAACTTCCCATTCTTACTGTAACCCCAGAAGATAATATCATCACCCTCCATGCGGTCAAAACCTATTATATCACTCCAAATGTTATCCCACACAATTCTAATTTCTTCATGCAACCATCTTCTAAACCTAATGCAGTCCATGTTCATAGCTTGTTCAACTGTAATATTATTATCATTGCATATATTAAATAAAACAGAAAATTTATTTTGAAGAGAATCATTATATAACCATGGATCAAACCAAAATCTTGTCTTATCTCCTTTTTTACATATCACTTTTCTGCCAACAAGATAAAAATCCCTAACTTCTAACAAATCATACCGCATAGGGGAGTCATTCAGTTTGTGACTAACCTCATGAATATTTTTTTCCTTTCAAATATTTTTTCTTGATGATTGTTTGCCACAAACCTTGTTCTTTTTCCAATTTCCACCACCATTTATAGAGTAAACGCACATTCATTCTTCTTAAATTCTTGATACCCAAACCCCCTTTCTTCTTGCTTCTACAGATAATTTTCCACTTAACCAAATGATATTTCTTTTTAGTCCCACTACCTTACCAAAAAAAACTTTCTTCTGATCTTATCCATAGCCTTAATCATAGATTTTGGCAGCAGGTACACAGACATATGATAAATAGGCGTGTTGTTGTTTTCTTTTCTTCTCATTCCTCCACGTAAGACTTCTAGCTAGCTCGGAGCCTCTTGTTAGGGACGCCCTGAGCTATTTGTTTATTTCCACACTCGATAGCAAACTGTATAAGGACCTTGAACAAGGTGCTAATGGACACAAAATGCTCCGGTGTTTTTAGTTTTATTTTTAGGTTTATCTTCAATTCAAAAGGATTATACTTTTTCTTTCTGCATGTGTGGTGCCATTCATACACTACACGGTTCTCTACATGTGTGTAGAGCTATCAAATCTTTTAACTGAAGAACAGTGTGCAAGACAGCATGGGTGCAAATTGATGCTTCGCAACATCCATGCTTGTCACACACCAGACACCAGGCATAAGCCGCCCCGAAGAGAAGGCATATCCAGTTGAGCAAGACGTATAGTATAATATTCATGTAATAGCGTTTGTACGACATGTGGGACCCATTGAGGTCAGTGGCCAATGACCTTATTACTGAGTATTGTTGATCGTAAGACATTGTAAAAAATCTATTAAGAAAAACAATAAGTGACAGAGCAGTTTCACCGTTGAGCACCCACCTGCTACAACAAAGTTGTGACTGCTTTAACAATTTCAGCTCCCTTAATCAAACAAGAGGTATCAGTCCACGCTTCAACTTTAAAAGATCTTGTACCCACAAGAGTTCCACTGTAAAACCTACTATAAAAAACCATTCGTTTTGCAAGAACCTTCTAACCAATTGTACTAAACCAAGCTGACATCCATCAAACTTGCTTTCATGCAATTAACACACGACCGTGTCCCTGGAATTGCACCATCCAAGCTATCCACTACGCATAGAATACACATGATGTAATTCATATGAAGACATAGCTCTAACTAGTTCTTACTTCGACTAGAGGTACTTAAGTTTCCGTCATGTCTTAGTTCAGGAAACACTTAGTTCAACACTCAAACATCATAACGGAAGCCAACGACTACCATATTGATGCTTAGGAAGAAATGCATACTGAATCGCTACACATTTTGAGGCAAAGAATCGTGTTGCATTCCACTGCAATAGCAACACCCCCTCCCCCCGCGTCTGGATCTATAAGCTCCTCGTGGGGACGTGGACAATGATGCTAACGAGTACCAATCAAACTTTGTTGCACTTGCATAATTGTCCGTCTCTAAGTGTATGAAGCCCTGAAGACCCCACTTTCGGATGAAACTAATCCAAGCCTTTGGCCTCTTGATATCGAGGGGCTGGAGGAAGACTAGAGCCAGAGTGAGAGTCACCAACTTACATTCATGTTATTTGATTATGTGAGTGAGAGTCACCAACTTATATTCATGTTATTTGATTATGTGCTCGTGTGGGAGTCATGGTCGCAAACATGTAGCATGTAATAGACTTTCAATTGCGATAAACTAAACATGCAGTTTTAACATATAACATGTACAATAATCGTCGCCTGAAAGAAAAGATGTACACATTGATCGGACTACACAGACACGGACCTATTATTAGATAGACTAAATAAAACAAATAAAATGATTCTACCGAGTTTCAGCAGAGCGCCAATGTACGCACAGCCATAGATTTCTACTACATCAGCCATTCTATAATTTGAGAGAGTCAAAGCATTTTTAAGTTTGACTAAAATTATAGGAAGAAATACAAAAATAAATAAGTATATTATAAAAAATATATTTATGAAGAATCTAATACTTAGTTGATATTGTAGATGTTATTATCTTATTATATATATTGACTGTTCAAAATTATTGAGATGACCTACAGTTTGGGACGGAGGTTTGTGATCTGTTTGGCTATTTCAGCGATGAGCTCCTCCGCGGCTCTCCAGGACGACCCAGCCTCGGCCACGGCGTGCCGCGCCTTGGCTGCCAACGCGGCCATTTTCCTTGCAGCCTCGGCGCCCGTCTCCCCGGCCATCATCAGGTCGCTTGTCACCCTGGCAATCTGCTCGCTTCGGACCATCCCGCTTCTCGGCGGCACCCTGATCCCAACTCCCAGCTCTTGGACAACCAGCTTCGCATTGAGCGGCTGCTCGGCGCCCATCGGCCACACCGCCAGCGGCACGCCGGCTGCAACGCTCTCCACCACCGAGTTCCGGCCGCAGTGGCTGAGGAATCCTTGACGCAGTTGTGCGCAAGGATCGCGCGCTGGTCCACCCACTCGCGCACCACCATGCCCCTGCCCTGGACCAGGGGCGTCCATAAGACCGTGCGAGCCGTGCGACTGAACTGGGCCCCTAAAATTATAGGGCCCCAAGATTTACTAAACACCCCAAGTATGTATAGTGATCATGAGCTTTATTTTAAATAATTCAGCAACAATTGTCCTTTTTTATCTATAAATGTGGCCCCCTGCAGCCCTAATTCATTTAGGAGACAAAGCGGTTGCAATGATTCTATTTCTTTTTCACGTACACCTTGTCGCTTCAACTTCCTATTGTATTCCTTCTATTTGCCATCAGCGTCGTTGTTTGTCGTGCAAAACTCGGTCTCAATCTTACCATGTAGCCATGGCTCATCGTGACTCTAGAGCACTCCCTATTGGTACAATCTTTATGTATCACAAGTCAATCAAAACATACAAATTGAGAAATCAAAATGGTACAATCTTTATGTATCACTATATATAACAATTTTATGTTTCAGCACTAGAAATTAGACCTCCACTTATTTTTCCGTACTGGGCCTCCGATTTTGCCGGGACGCCCCCTGCCTGGACGCGCTCCTTGAAGCCCGCTCCGAGGTCGGCGTCAGCGAGTCTCATGGCCCATATGAAGTCCAACCCGGCTCGGTCCAGCCCGTCCGCCACCTCTCTCAGCTGAGAGCTTTGTACGGCCATCGTCGTGCCCAGTGCGACGTAGAGGACCGCACGGCCAGCAGCAGCCTTCTCGTCGAGCCACCGCATCCAAGCTGGCTTCTTGGCGACGTCGCCATGCCATGGCGCCGTCCGTGCGAGGCAGAGTGGGCCGAGGGGCCAGGCCCTAGGCCGGCCGACGTGCTGGTTCCAGTGCTGGATGTAGCGGGCCTCCATGGCATCGAAGGTGTTCAGGATCAGGCCGTGGCTGTTGGCAATGGCGTGGCCGAGCTTGGCGTCCATCTCGCGGATCGGCCCCGTCGTCTCCGGGTCATTGAAGGGGACCTGGAGGTCGGCGAGGGCGAGCTGGACGTGCGGGAACTCCGGCACGGTGAACACGACGTCGTCCGGGGCTCCGCCTCCGCAGGTGAGCACGGAGGCTGGGTTGTCGTGCAGGATCACCTCCCGGGCGACATGCATGAACGCGCTCGTGCCGAAGAACGCCAGCATCGGGAAGCCGCACGCGGCCGCGGACGCATGCGCCCATTACAGGAATGCGTCGGCAATGACGGTGCTAGCGGGGGGCCACAGCGCAGCGAGCGCCTCCTCGAACCGCGGCCGCAGCAGCGAGACGAACTCGACGAAGGCCGGCAAGGAGGACAGTGAGTCGAGGGCCTCCACGCACTCCAGGCTAGTCATGTCGTCGGTGAAGGGGAGCTCCACGATGGCGACGCCGTCGGCTCCGGCCAGCGCGGCGCGGACGAACGCCGCGTTGCCCGGGGTCGTGAGGAAGGTGACGGTGGCCAGCTGCCGGCGTCAGAGCAGGTGGCCGAGGTCGGTCAGCGGGAGGGTGTGGCTCTTGGCCATGAACGCATCACCCCAGCCAACTTTTTTCCTGATGGCCAGTACCGTCAGGGAAACAATCTGATACTATCAGGGAAAGTCATTCCTGACGATAACCGTCAGGAATAAGCCGTCAGGAAAGAAACGACGCAAAGACCATCTTCCCTGACGGAGAACCGTCAGCGATTGGTTCCTGACGGTAAGAACCGTCAGGGAAAGTCTTTCGCGTCGGTTTTTCCGTTTCCGTCAGGAAAACCTTCCCTGTCGGTCACCTACCGTCAGGGGCAACCAAAATATTTCCCGTCGGTTGGTTGCCGTCAGGGGAAAACTGAATCTTTCCCGTTGGCTACGAACCATCAGGAGGAATCTGAAACTTTCCCGTCGGTTACCAACCGTCAGGGAAAGCCCAAGTCTGCATATCACACCATAATCTAACCTTTCAGATCATTGATCAACAGCTCATTTAATCATGCATCCTACATTTCACACCGGGTAGTCTTGGTAATCATCTTTTAATCATGCATCCACAAGTGGTAAATGTTACACTTAGTCTTGGTACATATATAATCATATATCTCAAAATTATACATACATAATATAGTACAATGTTTTACATTCTAGTTGCCTTGCAAGTTGCAACATAAAGTCAGAACGAAGAGCTAAGCTACAGTGCTACAAATGTAAGAAATAGAAGTAACTACTACCTAACAGGCCCTGTGATGGCAATGCATGCAGCAGCTACTGCATATCTTTGGTCCCTCTCTACATTCAAAATAAGATAAACGGAACCATTCATGAGATCATATGTCAAGGGACTTTAATCAAAACTGATTGTCATTGTAGCATAAATGTTTGTTGAAGCTTTGATAAAAAATTTTTAGGTAACCAAGTAAGGTATTCAGCACCTGTGCAAGAAGTCAAACAGAGCACATGGACAGCAAGCAAGGTATTCAGTACCTGTGCAAGATAATTATGTGTCAGATACAATTTCCCATACATGTTACATCTAATGATTGAAACCAAAAAACATTTATGCTACAATTTCCCATAAAGCTGGGCACCAAGTAACCAAGCAACAAGAAACTTCTTTGCTGCTTAGTGCATGTGTTCTACAAATTCTGAATAAAAGGTAGCTATTTTAGGAAACTAATGATATATGAAAAGTTGAATATACTATAACATTAAGGCATTTGTATTAACTAGCTAGAACAGCTAAACACATCCTAGATTTGCCATTGTAATTCTGTAACTCACATATTTCAGCAGCTAATGCATAATACATGGGGATTCAGGCATTCAGGAAATCAGGCATTAGCATTTAGCGATACCAGTATAGCAGCATTCGGGCAGGAGAGCATACTAGCAGTACAGCAGTACATAGAGGAGGCAAGCTAATACAACAGTTTATGCTTTGTCAATTAAACTATGGACAGCCCTTGCCTACATATTGTTGACCAATAATAATTTAAGATTGTCTCTAGTAGGCATTTAAAATAGAGAGAACAAAAAACCATGAGCATCAGATCCTATATAGGCCAACTAAGAGCAAAAATGAAGCGTGCAGGATAATCTTACCATTGAACTTTCTTCTTCCTTAAGTGTGTCGGCAATGGCCTGCAAAAAATTAAGTACCAACATACTAAATCAAATCATTCAGTTAATGTTTCCAGCACAAATAGCTCTAGCAAAGTCATTTTCTAAGAAAAAACAAGTACTCCATTTTTACTAAATGGCTGATAAGAAACTGAATATGATAACATAGAAAAGAGAGAGAGAGAGTAAATAACCAGCTACTGTCATTGGATGAAGCTTGTTTCTCTATTTCTATCAGGTGTGTGTTGCTAAATTGCCTTATCATGTTTCCTACTTTCCTCTCTCCAACTAAATTGCCTTCCTATTCACTCACATTAGCAGACAAGTTATAAACCTGATAGTCTACGCAAAAGACATGTTTCCCACACAACATGGATAGGAAGAACATAAGGCAGACTACATCTTAGCCTCAATGTTGCAGTTCTTTTAACTGCAAACAGATATTTGTACAAGTCAAATGATAATATTCAACACTTAATATTCAGTGATCTAGCACTCTGTAGAAGGGCAATCCAAAAAAACAGTTCTAAAGCCAGATCTATGAATAACTAGTATTTATCGCAAAGCAGTTAGCTCAACATTCCAGTGCTTTTGTCCTACCTTTTATTAGATTTAGTTATCTCCAAAAGGCTCCTTGCACAGTAGCTCTTTCAGTTTGCAATGATGCACTGAACCTGGGAAAGAAAAGGTTGAAACAACATTGAGCAGAGACAAATGAAACTGCAAAACTTGTAATATCAAGAATGGAAACGGGTAAAATTGGAACAGAATGAAACTCACTAGCTTTGTGTCTTCTTTATAAATTAAATCTCTGGATTGCCCTTGAATATTTTATCCATCCGTTGAAGCAAGGATAGCAGATATGAAACACTGAACACTCAGATCCGGGATTCCTGGTGAAATGCTAGCAAGCAACACTATGGAGGAGAGAAAGGGAAGAAGACGACGCAACTGGGACGATGATGGCCGACCTGGCGGTGAAGGAGGCAGTGGCGCTGGTGAGGGTCGCGACGGGAGGGCATGAAGGAGAGTGGTAAGGGAGCATGCCGCCGCCGTGCCCCGTGCCGATGCCGGTTGCCGCCACCGTGCCCCGTGCCGGCGCCGGGTGCCGCCGCCGTGTCCGGCCCGGTCCTGACGAGGAACGAGAGGGAGAAGCCGTGAGAAGACCGGGGGAGCCTTGAATCACCAGATCCATGAATGCGTGACCGCGGCATCCTTGCCTGCGCTTGGACGTGCTCCGCCGCCGCCGCCGCCGAGAGAGGAGAGAGAAAGGGAAGACGAACGGGGAGGAGTCTGGGAAGTGGCAAGGTGAAAGGATAAGCGTGGGTGGGGGGAATTTTTCACTCGGGCACTGGGCGGTGGGCGTGCCTCCCACCCGCGCGACCGCGCGCTCCTTTTCGCTCTCTCTCTCTCTCTCTCTCTTACGTGTGGGGCATACTCGGGCTTGAGCGTGCGAATGTTGCTTTTCGGGGGCGCGGACTGGGTTTTCGGGCGTCCCTGACGGTAGAGTATCCTTCCGCCTCGGCTCGCGGCGCACGACAGGGAAGAATGAGCGTCCGTGACGGAGGTTCCCAGCCGAGGGGAGTGCTCCCCACCGTGAGGGAAAAACTGGTCTGGGGGTGGTGACGGGAAGATGACGACGTGCGGGAGCTGAGCGTGTGTATCATTGGGTCCGCCGCAAGATGAAGTAGAGGCAGGGGCAGGAGCTGAAGACGCCATGGGAACTCCGGGCGGCGAAGCTTGTCGCTGTGAGACTCTGAGGCACACCTTTTCTTGTGCGGAGCTATGAATAGATGACCAAGCAAATTGTCCTGCTGATCATCTTGAGTTCCTGACACATGAACGGGATACGCATGCGAGCATGTGAAATTTCTGTGCATGTTCACGAGCCCATCAACGTGTTGCTGCGAATCTTTTTTTTTTTTCCTTATCTTATCTACAAAAGTCAAGAACTTGCAAGTACTAATCCGCACGAATAGCGCGGGATATTTCTATTGTTTTGAATGGGCATCAGACCATATGATCATTTCTAGTACTAGTAATCAAAGAAAATGTAACAAGCGACCTGAGAGCCACCAACAGGCAAGAATGAAAACAAGGAAAAACTGTACAGAACCCGAACTAGGAAATGACAGCTGCCAACAAGAGTCGCAAATTTGTTTGAATGTAGTTCAGCATCAGATTCTCCTTTCAGTTAAAAGTGCAGGCGTTTCTTTCCTTCTAAGCCCCCCTTTGGAAAGTGCTATAGGAAGCTTTTTTATTGCTGTCTTCTCTTTGAAAATGAGCTGATTCTTGTAAAGGCCTATACAATTTGTGGGCTGCTTTGTGGGCTGGAACCGGGTGCAGGGCCGGCTTGCTTCTGGCTTTCAGCCCAGGGCGTCCAAAGTCAGCAAGGAAAAAGGGCAGGCTAGAGGACGCCCTCAAGGCGTTCGGCGAAACACCGAACCAGTGCCGCCGTGCGTTCGTGCTCGTGCATGTGCGCAACGTCGCCGACAAAGGCCACAAGGATCATCACCTCATCACGAGCAATACCAGCTGATGTGGGAAGGCGAGGCGCTCGCCGCTCGGGCGCCGCGGCGTGTGCGCGAGCATCGCGCCGCGCGTTTGCTGGCCTGCGCGGCGCGCGTGGGATCGCGCCCCGGTCTATGTGCTTGCGAGTGCGCAGCGGCAGAAACCGTGTTGCGTATTGTGCTGTGTGCACGGGATTGTGTGGAAGAGGATGTTGGCAAGGCGGCGATACGTTTACCAGGAGCCAGGGCGGTCCGCGGTAGGTATGCAATTTCAAGGTTTTGGCAGGGCAGGCGAAGTCTGCTGCTCACCAGCTCATGATTAGGTGACCAAATGCCGATAATCGAGAATAGATTAAGGCGCCGTTCGGTTGGCATCGTTCCCGGTACAAAACAGCCTGGAACCGTTCCCACGCTTCATTAAATAGTGATGGGACGTCCGGCCAGGAAGCAATCCAAATTCAACCGAGGCCTAAAGGATTAATTATGGGGAGTCTGCTGCTCATCAGCATAAGCATGTTATAGGTGATGCTTAGGGTTAATTATGGGGAGTCTGGGTACTAAAAGATAGGTCATATAATGGACAATCAGCTTCACTATCCATACAATGTTTAATGCTGCGCATGTAGCTTAGATGAACTGTGAACACTATTTTGTACTCCTTTCATCTTAAAATATAAGTCATTCCAATAATCTTAAAGAGTCAAGGAATCCCAAGTTTGACCAAAATTATTTAGGGAAATATAAAGATTTATGACACTAAATAAGTGTACTATGAAATATATTTGGTGAAGAATCTAATGATACTTAGTTGATATTATCAATATTATTATCATATCATATAAACTTGGTCAAAGTTGAGATGGTTTGACTCTCCATGATTCTTGGAATAATTTACAATTTGGGATGGAGAGTTGTTATCACAACGCGGTGATACAAAACGGATCACAACATGGTGACAAGACAATAATATCAGCATGGCAGCTCCATACATCATCTTAGCTCTACACAAGAAAGTTGTTATTCAATTATGAGATTATCAAATCAGGAACATAGAGCATAGGCAATAACTGACAGAACTTCTTCACGGACCAAGAGAATATGACGCCCATATCTTCACATTTTTAATTATGTCAAGTTGAGTCGATTCGACGAGGTTTCTGACCTGAAAAACAGGTGGTGGCTAAAGATTTCAACGATCCTTCACTTTCTTAGGGAACGGACTTTCTTTAATAAAATAAATAGGGAGAAGAGACAATAACTAGTTGACTTAGCGTCACCGATCACAGTTCTATATTCACTAGTGAACGAAATGCTGATTGCTTACTTGCAGCACTAGCCGCCGGTTATAGAATAATAAGAATCAAAGTCCACGTTGGTTAGTGAGCCTAGTGATAGGAGACTATCTAGCTTCGTTCGGACACTGACTGTGACTCAGGAAAATACGATGGAAAGCGGGGGTAGTAAATAGAAAATCTTTCACAAGTAAGAGCAGTACGTAGAGCAGTTAGACGAGTAGTTGTTGTTGTATTCCTCCGTTTAAAAAAGTGTCGTTTTAGAATTTTATATAGACACCTTATTTAAACGTCTGCTTTATTAAAAAAAATTAACGTGATTGACCTAAGTTATTGAACAAACGAACCTGACCCTTTCTCTTGGCTGCTTTCTGATTCGGGGTTGGCGCGGATCCGGCTGTAGTGTGCTTCTCGTGTCCTAGGCCTGTCTTCGCCTATCTTGTATCAGGCTCTGTTCGCTGAAATTGAAAACCGCTGAAAATAAGTGTTGATGCTGATTTTTTATGAGAGAAAAATACTGTAGAAGGGCTGAAAAATAAACAGTTTTAAGGTTTAGCGAATAGAGTCAAACTCTTTTCTTCTTAGTGGTATACATGCAACGGTATGGTCGCGAAAAAAAATCTAACCCTGGTATATATGCGCTCATGCCGTCATGCGTGCCCCCCGCTCCCGAGCTGAACCTGACAAATCGCGCGTGTTGGCGCTCTCGCTGTTCGGCACAGTGATGAAGTCAGCCGTTCGGATTCTCGCCCAGAATGGGCCCTGTCCTCTGTTGCATAGTAGTACTAGTCCATTGGACCGTGTCCACATACTTTTTTGGTGTGTTCCGAACGCATTCAACCCACTTCAGAGTCTCGGCGCCTCAGGGCGACTCGAGTTGGTTCGTGGTGATTCGTCCGCGCCGTCACCGTCGTTCTCCTACCGCCGCATCGATTCGCTCGCCATCGTCGGGCCGTGGTGCCATCTTCCTCCCTTCCCTCGCCGGGGACGAAACCACGCCCAAGGCAACGCCTTCCTCTTCGTTGGCGCCGCAGCAGCTGCCACAGCAGCCATCTACGCCGCCTCCACTCTTCCATCCTCGGGTTGCCACCCCCAGCGGCGCCACCTCGCTTCCGGCCAACTCCGTCGAGCATCCGGTCCACCGCCGCGACGACGGCCCAACTTCGCTGCTGTCAGTCTCGCCACCCCCAATCTCACCGTCGCCCGCCCGCCTCGCCTTGCGCCGCCGCCCAAGCTCGCCTCGCGCTCGTCCCGCGACGCCCTACGTCGCAGCCGCCGGAGCAAGCCCGCCAGGAGGGTGAAGGCCGGGGAGGTACGCGGGCAGGTGCTCCTCGCGCTTGAGGCCGGCGCCGACGACATCCTCGCCGGGCGGCGAACCCTCTCCTGCTCCCTCGTCCTGTGCAGCACTGTTGCGGGACTTGGCGACGGCGTCTTCATCTTCGTCCGCATTTTCGCCGGCAACCTCACTCAGGCCCAGGCTCGAGATTGTTCTCCGATGCCGCTGGAGCCAGCTTGACCACCGCCGTTGAAGTTTGACTGGTTTCTGGAATCCGTGAGTTGCTTCTCAAACACTGCTAGGTATAGCTGTACCTGGTATTAGCAAAATTGAATTTGACTTGATTAGAAAAAAAGCTTCTCTGTCTTGGCGGGCTCCCTAGAGGAGTGCCGCCATGTACAATGAGTTGCCTAAGGCTGTGTTTGGATCCACCTGGGATTATTAAAACTAGCTTATAAAAACTAGATTCCTATAAACTGGATTATAAAAGCTAAAAGAAGAGAGTGTTTGGATTCCTAGCTTCTAAAAGCTGGCTTTTAGCATTGCATAGAGTAAAATTTCCAAAATGCCCTTATATTTGTTTTTTTATCAGTACGTTATTTGTGGTGGGAGATGGGTAGAATAGTCTTTTTACATCCAGAAGCTATGAAAAGCTGGGTTCGTTCAGCTTCCGGGATTCCACAATCTGGGAGTGTGTAGATTGTATAAGCTAGTTCCAAGCTGAGCTTGTTTGGATCTCCAAGTAGCTTCTGGAAGCCAGATTTCATAATCCGGAAGTATCCAAACAGGCCCTAAGTTGGAATTGTCGTGGATTGGGCAATCCTACGACAATCAAAGAGCTTCGTGAACTAACGGAAAAGGTTGCCCCCACCGTGCTGTGTGTTCAAGAAACTCAGGTTAATAAGACACGGGTGGAAAATCTTAAGAGGACTCTAGGCTTTGATTATGCTTTCGCTGTAAGCAGTAATAGTCGTAGTGGTGGCCTTGGAATTTTCTGGAATAATAAAACCAGAATTGAGATTTTGCCATACTCCCAATATCATATTGATGTTATTATTACAGAAGAGGGAGGTGAACCATGGCGTCTTACTTGTGTGTATGGTGAAGCACAAGTCCCCGAAAGACATAAAATATGGGAGTTGCTTAAGTTCATCAAATCGTCATCGCCATTACCATGGATGTGTATATGAAGTGTTACATCAATCGGAACATGTGGGGATCCAGGAGAGGAGCTTCGCTCAAATTGATGGTTTCCGAGAGATGGTTGATGTATGCGGCCTTTTTTATCCAGGTTTTGAAGGACGCAGTTGGACTTATGAGAAGAAGGTGGCTGGGGGTGAATTTTGTCGGGTCCGCCTCGATCGTGCGCTTGCTAATATTGATTGGCGTGATCGTTTCCCACTAGCTTCAGTATCCCACCTAACAGCAGCAACTTCGGACCATGATCCAATTCTGCTGCGGTGGAAGCGACATGAAGACCGAGCATGAGGCAGGCGGAAGAACATTTTCAGGTATGAGCTTATGTGGGAATCTCATTCTGAATTCCTTCCTATGTTGCAGCACATATGGAAAAATGGTGACAAGGGATGCACGTTGGGGGAGTTTGAAAAGAAGTTGGCAGCGGTCGCAGGCCAACTAGGCGTATGGGGGATGCAATCTTTTGGTCACGTTGGGCAAGAGTTAAAAAGGCTGAACGTGAAACTAGACGACCTGCGATCTAATCCACATCGTACAGGTCCTACTCATGAGGAAATAAAGATAACAGAGAGGATTCTGGAGTTGCATCACCGTGAGGAAATTATGTGGAGGCAAAGATCACGGATCATGTGGTTATCTGCTGGCGATCGGAACACTAAATTCTTCCATCTTAGGGCCAGTCAGAGGCGACAAAAGAATAGAATAACAAGACTCCGTAAACAAGATGGACCAGTGACAGAGGATATACAAGAGATGGGGGTTTTGATTTCGGAGTTCTATAAAGAGTTGTATCAGTCAGAGGGGACAGAGAACATGGAGGCCGTTCTGGATCATGTACAATGGAAAGTTACTCCGGAGATGAATGAGCGGCTAGTGGCAACCTTTACTGTGGAGGAGGTGAAGGTGGCGCTTTTTCAAATGTTTCCTACAAAAGCGCCCGGTCCGGACAGTTTCCCGGCTCACTTCTTTCAGAGGCACTGGGATCTCTATAAAGAGGAGGTTACCTCAGTTGTGTTCAGAATACTTAAAGGGGAGGACGATCTGTCAATAATCAACAAAACGTGTATCGTCCTTATTCCAAAGGTGGCACAACCAGAAGAATTAGGCCAGTTTAGGCCTATCAGCCTGTGTAACATAATTTACAAAATTGCATCGAAAGTGGTTGCTAACAGGCTGCGATCAATGTTACCAGAAATAATTTCAGAGGAGCAGTCGGCTTTTGTTCCGGGACGCCTTATCACAGATAATATCATAACAGCTTATGAGTGCATGCATTATATGAAGCGCAAGAGAGCTCGGGATCTCAGGTGTTGTGCTCTCAAGCTGGACATGAGGAAGGCATACGATCGGATAGAGTGGCAATATCTTCGGGCAATCATGACCAAGCTTGGCTTTCACAGGCGTTGGGTGGAGATGATTATGAGACTTGTCACTTCGGTGTCTTTCTCAGTGTTGTGTAATGGCGATCGTCTAGAAAGCTTTCAGCCGACAAGGGGCATCCGTCAAGGAGATCCTATTTCTCCCTACCTTTTCTTGATAGCAGCAGAGGGCCTGTCGTGCCTCCTAAAATCAAAAGTTCATTCATCGAACCTAAGTGGCATAAAAGTGGCTCCATCGGCTCCGGTGGTTAGTCACTTACTCTTTGCGGATGATAGCCTGCTGTTTTTCAAAGCAAATAGGGAGAATGCAAAACAAATTAAGGATGCCTTGCAACTGTATTGTCGAGCATCCGGCCAGCAAGTCAACATGGATAAGTCGTCAATACATTTTGCAAAAGGATGCGAGCAGGGTGTACGTGAGGAGATCATGGATCTATTGGATGTTCACAATGTGGCGTTAAGTGAGAAATATTTAGGCATGCCCACGGATGTTGGGGTATCAACCAATGGAGCATTCAAGTATTTAAAGGACCGTGTCTGGAAAAAGATCCAAGGATGGATGGAACAAACACTATCTACAGGAGGGAAGGAGGTGTTGATCAAATCTGTTGCACAGGCAGTTCCAACATACTCCATGGCTTGTTTCAGGCTTCCGCGAGGTCTATGCCAGCATATTGATGGGCTCCTTAGAAAATTTTGGTGGGGGAGCAAGGAAGGCAAAAGGAAAACGTGCAAGGTAGCCTGGGAGGAGATGACGAAGCCAAAGTATCTAGGTGGGATTGGCTTCCTTGAGACAGAGCTCTTCAATTTGGCGTTGTTGGCGTGCCAAGCCTGGCGGCTTCTAACTGAACCAGATTCATTGAGTGCTCGAGTCTTGAAGGCTGTTTACTTCCCAGAGAGAGGTTTCCTGGAAGCAGAACTCAGTGCCATACCATCTCGGGTGTGGAGATCTATTCTAGATGGGAGAGAAGTTTTAGAGCAAGGCATGGTCAGGCGAATTGGGACTGGCGAGACCACCAATATCTGGAACACAAATTGGATACCGAGAGATGGGTTATTTCGACCAGTAAGTTGTATTTTAGAAGTTGGGCGACCACAATGGGTGAGCGAGCTGATCGACCACGCTACCGGCACGTGGAACAACCAACTATTGGAGTTAGCATTCTCCCCATTGGATAGGGAAGCGATTCTCAATATTCCTTTGGCCAACAGAAAACAAGAGGATTTCTGGGCTTGGCATTATGAGAAAACAGGTATTTTTTTAGTCCGCTCGGCTTACAGGATGCTGGTTCATAATCGTGAAAGGCGTATAGCATGGCTAGAGAGCAAAGCATGCAAATCAGACATCAAAGCTGAAGAAAATGACTGGACTGCTTTAGGGCGGATTCAGGTTCCTTCGAAGATCCGTATGTTCCTATGGAGACTTGCAAAACAATCGATGCCTACAAATGATGTGCTAAAAAAAGAGAAACATGGCAACTCATAGCTCGTGCATCATTTGTGGGATGCAAGATTCGTGGTGGCACGCCTTAATGGATTGCAACATGTCAAAGTGCATATGGGCACTGGAGGAGAATGTAGGCCTTGTTGAATTCCTATGCTCAACTCAACCACAAGAAGCTCGGTTGTGCCTAGCAATGTTGATTGATACATTATCTCAAGAGGATATGGTCAGAGTCACAGTAACCTTATGGGCAATCTGGTACGCAAGACGTAAGGCAATATATGATCAAATCTTCTAGAGCCCTCTATCAACCCATTACTTCATTGAGAGATTCTTGTCAGACTTGTCCGTGGCAAGTAGTAAACCGGAGACAAAAAGGACTGTGCAGCAGGAGACGCCGGCACCTGGTTGGATTCCTCCACCACCAGGAAGTATGAAGATTAATGTTGATGCAGCCCTCTCGAAGGCATCGACGACGGGCGCTGTTGCTGCAGTGGCCAGGGATGAGAACGGCCTCTTTATAGGGGCTTCAGCTGTAGTGATGATAGGAATATCGGATCCAGAACTAATGGAAGCTCTGGCCTGTCGTGAAGGGTTAGCGCTTGCAATTGACCTTGGGCTCCAAAATTTTAGAATGGGGACTGACTGTGCGAACGTGGTTAAAAACATCAGAGAAGATGGTATGGGATCTTATGGACAGATAGTTCGAGAAATTAAAGCGACGACGGAGGCTTTCAATTCGGTGAATATTGTACATGAGGGACGTCGCTCAAATATCGACGCACATATGGTGGCGAGAAGTTGTGTATCTCAGTTAATAGGGAGTCATGTATGGTATCTTGATGCGTCGCCTGGCGTATGTATCTCCTTTCCTATGAATGAATAAAATGGGGAGGATAATGCTAAAAAAAAAAATACTTTTTTGGTTTGGGTCCCACAACAGCTAGGCTGTTGGAGACCGTGTTTCGGCAGGCGCAGTCTGAATCAGGCCATGCATGTTTGCTGATGGTGATCAATGCCGGATTAATCATGGAGAGGGGACCGTGGATCACACTGTCTTACCTCTAGTACTGTACACTTGTGAACCTCGTGTAGTAGTATAATATTGCAATTTGCAAGGCGAACGAACCGTGTATAGCTAGTTCGGGGGCTCACAAAACCACCCGTGTATAGCTAGTTCGAGGACGCTCACAAAACTACCCAACCCACGGCTACTGAACTACCCAAGCCCAAGAAGGCCAAGAGAGAAGCAACAACGGCGGCCATGGCTACATCTCGTGTTTGTTGCCAAAACCTCCACCACGGGCCTCACCCTCACGTCGTCGTCTTCCCGCTCATGGCGAAAGGCCACACGATGCCGCTGCTGGACCTCGCCTGCCTCCTGCGCCTCCGGGGGCTCGCCGCCGTCACCTTCGTCACGACCCCGGGCAACGCCTCATTCGTCCGCGCCGCCCTGCGGCGAGGCGGCGCTGGCGACGCGGCCGTCCTCGAGCTCGCGTACCCGGCCGGCCACGCGCCCGCGGGCGGGGAGGGCGCCGAGGCCGTCGCGAACGCGTCCTCCTTCGCCGCGTTCGCGGAGGCCACGTCGGCGCTGCGGCCGCGGTTCGAGCAGGCGCTCGCGGAGCTGCGCCCGCCCGCGAGCCTCCTCGTCGCCGACGGGTTCCTGTACTGGGCGCACGCGTCGGCCGCCGCGCTCGGCGTCCCGAGCGTGTCGTTCCTGGGCACGTCCGCGTTCGCGCAGGTCGTCCGCGAGGCGTGCGACGGGACAAGCCGGGAGCCCCTGCCGCCGTCTCGTCGTCGTCGCAGCAAGGCGGCGCCGGTGTCGACGGCGCATCCACATGCACTGCGACGCACTATACGGTGCCTGAGTTCCCTCACGTCCAGTTCTCCCTCGCCGACCTCGTGCCGCCGCCGCCGGCGTTGATAGACCTGGATGCTAAGATGGCGGCGGCCGTCGCGGCGAGCCGCGGCTTCATCATCAACACCTTCCATGACCTCGAGGGCCGCTACATAGAGCATTGGAACCAGCACATTGGGCCAAGGGCCTGGGCTATCGGCCCGCTATGGCTGGCCCGACAATCCTTCTCCAGGACCGGCAGTCAACTCCACGCCAGACAGGCCTCCTGGATGCAGTGGCTGGACGACATGGCGGCCGCCGGAAAGTCTGTAGTGTACATCTCACTGGGGACGCTGGCATCCATGTCACAAGCGCAGCTGAAAGAGGTGGCCGACGGGCTAGACCAGGCCAGGGTGAACTTCCTGTGGGCGGTGCGTCCTGGCAATGCCGATCTTGGCACAGGGTACGAGGAGGATGTTGTTGGGCGAGGCAAGGTGGTAAGAGAATGGGTGGATCAACGGCAGATCCTCCAGCTCCCAAGCGTTCGAGGATTTGTAAGCCACTGCGGGTGGAACTCTGTGCTGGAGAGTGTTGCCGCGGGTGTCCCTTTGGTAGCATGGCCATGCGAGTTTGAACAACCTTTCAACGCAAAGTTTGTTGTCGATGAGCTGCGTATCGGCGTTAGGGTTCACACCAGCGATGGAACGATTGGAGGTTTGGTCAAGAGTGAGGAGATCACAAGGGCGGTCAAGGAGCTAATGCTTGGGGAGGTGGCAATGGCGATGGCACATAGAGTGACAGAGATAGCAACACAGGCTCAGCTAGCCGTGTTCGATGGCGGGTCATCATCAGTGGCGGAGCCAGAAATTATATATGGAGGGGGTCGGACAATCAAATACGTATAGTCTACTATAAAATTTCAATATATATATATAGAGAGAAAGTTTCAATCATATTTGAACAACCAAAATCTCTATTAAATAATTAATTATGCATGTTGGACAAATTTGCGATGAAAAATATAACAAAAGGCATAAATCAGTATAAGGGAACTAACATGCTTCATTTAAATTTTGCTCTCCGCGTCTGAATCGCATCGAAGTCATCAATAAGTTGATCAGTTGTAAACTTCACTGCAATCTCCTTTTCAATATAAATTATTAAGCAATTTCTTAGGAACCCATCTTTCATCTTATTCCGTAGCCTTGTTTTAACAAGTTTCATTGCAGAAAAGGCACGCTCTGTCGTAGCTGTGGAAACTGGCAGAGTTAGCACAAGCCTAATCAACCTGCAAGGAAGAATATTGTTAGCAAATAAGCATGACTATAATTCTTTAAGACAAAATAATCAACTTATTATTGCAAAATGCAGACCTGTCAATCAAATAGTACTCATCTGATTTCCCTGTTTCAGCTAATCGACGACAAAGCTCAGCAATGGTTGTCAAATTCTGAAACCTAGGATTTGTAGGTACGTCAAGTTCATAATGTTGTAACTGTTGTCTTAATGTATCTCTTTCTTGTTCTGAAAAATCAGCAGGGTAGAACTTTGAAGCTAGAGAGCACACATCATCAATTTTCAGTTTGGTGAATGAATCAGTAGGATCCAAAGAAGTTGATAAAGTGAGAAGCTCTGTAGCTTGTTCGCTGAACCTGCAATTCAATTCTTGTGCTTGTTGATCAACTGCAACCATGAAAATATCATATCGGTAGTGATGTTCGACTGTGACCTCTGCACCTCGAACGTAATCTGCATACGAGGCGGTCATATTTGAAACTTTGATACCCTGTTTGTTGCAAAATTGTGTCACATCACTAATAAGTTTATTCCAACCGTTGTCCCTTAGGTTCTGAATCAACCTTTTGGTAGTAGCAATATCATCCATAGCATTCACAATGTCCTGAGATTTTTGTTGTAGCTTCTTGCAAAGTAGGTTTGTGATTCCCATTAACTCTTTCATAACATGCATAATAAAAACAAACTCAAATTTCATCATCAATTTCACAGCACCAGCAGCCTTTGCACGACTTGCTGGTATGGTTCCCGGACCTTTAGTATTAGCGATATTTTTCAATACTAAGTATGTAGGCTTGTAAATCTTCATAAGGCTGCAAACTGAATCATAATGAGAGCTCCACCTAGTGTCACCAGGGCGTTGTAAAGTTCCAATTTGATTAGCACCTCTTCCAGTTTCAAGCTCACTTAGCTCAATGAGCTGCTCTAATTCAGCAACTTGATGATCACGCAGATTATCATTTCTCTTAGTAGAAGACATAACTGTGTTGACAATGAGAGCTAGATGATCAAAGAAATTATGAACCTCAGTGACCTCTTTAGAAGCAGCAACAAGAGCTAGCTGTAACTGATGAGCAAAGCAATGAACATAATATGCATATGGGCACTCATCCAAGAACTTTGCCTGCAATCCATTCCACTCTCCACGCATATTGCTAGCACCATCATATCTTTGTCCACGAATATTTTGAACATCCAATTCAAGTGCTGATAGAACAGAGCATATTTCTTGTTTAAGTGTGGCAGAGTATGCGTCATGAACATGAACAATGTCAAGAAAACGCTCTCTAATGAAACCATCTTTATCAACAAACCGAATAACAAGTGCCATTTGTTCTCTTCTTGACTCATCTCTTTGATTCATCAACAATTATGCAAAATTTAGCATCACCAATCTCACTACGAATTGCCTTTTGGACATTATCAGCTATAACATTCAATATTTCTTTCTGAATTTGAGGTGAGGTATATTTAGCATTCTGTGGAGCATTACTTAAAACAACAGCCTTAACCTCCTCATCATATGAAGCTAGCAACTTTACCATTTCAAGAAAATTACCTTGGTTCTTTGAATTGTCTGATTCATCATGCCCACGAAAGGGGCAAGCCTGGAATGCCAGCCATCGGACAACATCAATTGATGTTCTAAGCCGCAGTCTGTTTGCCTTGATTTGTTCATTTGTTTGTTTCTCGATCACCTGCTCAATATGACATAATCGGTTCTTCAAATTGTCATAGCATTTGACAGAATACTGATGAGCTGAACCACTCTGTCCCATGTGATTTCTCAAGGAACAGTCTTTCCCTCCAACCCTCTTCCAGGTATTAAATCCTTTCACTGTAAACACATCTGATCCTGATTTCCCTACTGGCTTTTTAGAAAATAAAAAGCAAGGAAAGCAAAAGGCTGCATCTTTTGTTGGTGAATATTCTAACCAAGGAAAAGATTTAAACCATTGTGACTGAAACCTCCGTGGATGCTTCTCTGAACCTGAAGTAGGGTATACATCCTTAATAAATTGGTACGGACCATGCTTCATGTATGCTCTGATAACTTGTTCTTGTTTATCTGGAGGATAAGTCTGAATTTAGTCACGCAAGCCCGGATCTCGCTCTACATTCAGCACACTATTTTTTGCACAATTTAATCTCTGAACCTTAGATGGCGGCTGCACAATTTCCTCTTCTTCTTCATTGTTTTCTAGTTCTTCAGCAAGCCAATCAGCTACTTCATCTTCCAAAGGCTCAGGGTCATCTTGCCCTTGATCAATTGAAACATCAGCAGTGCGTCCCTTATAAAAAGAGTCAATTGTCGTCCTTTTAAGTTTCATGATGATTATCCTTCAATATAAAAATAATAGTTTTATTAGTCAATTAGGCATTAGCTCTAATTCTCCAAACGGATGGACATCAAAAACTAGAAAAGATCTGAACAGAAAACATACCTGCTAGCTGCTGCGTTGCCTGGATGTGCACGTACTGATCGGGCAATCGGCTGGTACACGGATCGGAGATGGAGGTCAGGACTCAGGTCTCAGGAGGTGGAGATGCCTTGCTTACGGCCAGGCGGCGGGGCAGTCGGACGGGTGTGGCGGCGCCGGCGGCAGTGCGGCACGCAGGATCGAAAACAGAATCGCGATCGACGCGGACGGTTCGGCCTTCGTGCTCCCGGCGTTTCTGTGTATAGGTATACACGTATTGACGTACATGGGCTTGGGCTGTAAAGAAGTATTTGTTTTTTTCACCAAACATTGGGTGGGGCCATGGCCCCCCCTGGCCCCCCTGCCTCCGCCACTGGTCGTCATGGAAGGAGGCTGAGGAGATGATTAGTGAGCTATGTGTGGTAGATATGGCTAGAAAAGCCAACGGAGGTCTAACGTGTGCAGGCATACTACCGTAGCAGGTAAAGATGGCAACGGGGCCCCGATCCCCGATCCCCGATGGGGATTTCATCCATTAGGGGATGAAAATGAGGTGTTTTTTATCCCCCACGGGGGACTTAACGGGCTAAAATTCATCCCCGTCGGGGGAAGCGGGTGAGGGAATGTCCCCTGTGCCCCCGTCCCCGTCACCCGTTGGGGCCCCGAATGTGTGCAAAAAAAAGCCCAGTAAAAAAGAAGGCCCAAGAAAACTTCCATTCATCTATTACCTATCGCCATAGCCCACGAGTGGACGAACCCCTCCGGCCTCCGTTCTTCTTCCGCGTACAGCGACCGCAAGCTCCTCCGACTCTTCCGCAACTTCGCCGCGAGGTATGCGAACGCGCGCGACTCCTCAAGGCAGCTGGCCGAGGTCGGAGGCTCCTCCGTGACTCCTCCGCGACCGGCGACCACGAGTCCGCGACTCGCCGACCGGCGAGGCGGCGACCACGACTCCTCCGCGACTAGCGACCGCGAGTCCGCGTCTCTGCGACGGCGAGTCTTCCCTCGGAGGCTCGGAGTCAGAGCTTCGGACGCAGCCCTCTCCTCCGCAGCCCTCTCCTCCGCAGTCCGGCTTCTTCTGTACAGGGTACACCCGCACGCTGCGCCTCGCCCTTCTCTTTCCCCAATTCGATGCCGGGGATGCTACACCCGTCGGGGCCCTGCAACCCCAATCGGGGATGGGGACGGGAGAAAAAACGCCCCGAGACGGGGAACGGGGACGGGGAGCGGGGAAATTTTTAGAGATCGGGGACGGGGACGGGGTAGTGATCCCCGGCGGGGATGTCCCCGGCCATAGCAGGAATGCAAAGTGCCATGAGCTTAGCCCATGACATATAATGGTATTTGTGAGGAAATAAAATAAAAAGTTGGTGTTTTAGAACTTTGATTTGGTTGGCTGTAGGCTTTCAAACTTCGATAAGCTGAGGCTGGAACGATTTATTCCTTAATAAACAATAAGAACTTTATTTGCTTTGCTAGTTTTCTGAACCTCTGCTTTAGCTCATTTCGGCTATCAGCAATATATTCAATTGTACTTACTGGCGCTCCAGTCGCAACAAGGGACAATCTATTCAGTGTGCTTTTTAGTAAAGAAAAATCTCCTTCGGCCACTAAGCATGAGCAAATTTTCAAACTGAATTTGTACATCTGTGAAATAAATCTACGAATTGGATTTGGAAAGGCAGAAACATTATATGCCACCATGGATCTTAAAATTAGATTATCCGCCGCAACCTCACCTCACGTGAGCTCCTCCGGCCGCCGCCGTCGCTCCCCGGCTAGCGGAGGCCGCGGCCAGCGCTTCAAATCTGGGTCGCCTTGGCACGGATCAGGCACCACCTCCCTAGGTTCGGCGCTCATCTATCGACCTTCCATGGCCGTCCAGCCGGTTGGTTGCCACGGTGCGCGTCGTCCCGACGCTCGGGAAGAACCCAGGGCCGATGAAAGCTCTATGTTTGCTTTTGGCTAATTGATGACACCTATTATCTAATCATGTGCTTAAGCTTTGTGATTACAAGTGTGGTTAGAAGATCAAGTATGGAGCTATGACGACATCCAAGCCTTTAGAGTAAGCCCGGCAACATGAAGATCAAATGCTTCAACACTTGGTTGAAAGGTCCTTATTTGGTTTTGGTAATTGAATGACAACTTAGGTGGACTAATATGTGTTTAAGTGTTGATTACACATGTGATTAGTCCACAGGTACATGTGTGTAAGCATCTATGCCATGGAGGTGAAAATGGCTTGGAGATAATGCTTACCTCACACATATGGAGATGAAGGAGCTAAACGCATGATACATGACATGGAGTCATGTGGTTAGGTGAAGAAGATCAAGACATGACTTGGCGTCGACGGACTGGTTGCAAGTGTGAAGGACAAGCTAGTGGGCTTGGCGCCGATGGACCAACGCAACGGTGAAGAGCAAGTGAAGTCGAGGATCGATGAATCAAAAGCCACATGATGATATGAAGTGGATCATATCATTCATGAGGTGTTGGTGCATGTGTTGCACCGGCATCGATGGTGTTGGAGACGGAGATGAAGACGGTGATTGGAATGGAAAGCGCAAGGCAAAGGTACAACCTAGGGCGTTTCCATTTCACCGGTCTAATGTTGAGTAGAGAAGTGCTTGACCGGATTTAGGATAGATGGCCATACTATCAAGAGGAGCAAACTTGTTTGCATATCGGTCATCTAGTGCCACTTGAGCGATTTAACTTTGCATACGTTACTAGAATCGAGTGGCGCGGTGAAAAGAGAGAAAATCCTTTGTGAAAATGTTTGCAAAAAGCAAACACACAAGCACATGAGTTGTACACTTGGTGGTGTTAGCACATTTGCCAAAGGAGGTGAAGGTTGAGAGGTTTTGGGTTCTCCCTTCCTCTTGCAGAGCTTGCGAGGCAGGATTCAGAGCTTTTCGGTGGTGTTTCAGTGGAGAAACACGCACCGGACGCTGTACCCGACGCTGAGGCGCGCGTCTGGTGAAGGTGGCCGAGGACAGCGTGTTCGGGCAATATTGCACCGGACGCGGGTTTGTCGGCCCCAGACGCGGAGCAGTTACTGTTCCCGCGTCGGTGGTTGTGACGTGGCAGTGCGTGAGAGAGCAGAGGCACACCGGACGCTGTGGCTTGTCCGGTGGATGCGCACCGGACGCGTCCGGTGGCACTTGGGTGCTCTCTGGTCACGCACCAGACACTAAGCTGCGCGCATTTGGTGTGACGGCGGACGCGTCCGGTGTGGACAGAGAAGGCGCGAGCTGAGTTAGCCATTGGCGCGTAACGGTTACTTTCAAATGGCTAGCTGGCGTGGCGTTCTGTGGTGCACCGGACGCGTCCGGTGCTCCTGTCTGCGCGTGCGGTGTAGACGTTTTTAGTGGAGTGAAAGGGTAACGGCTCTATTTGTCTTGTGGACTATAAATAGAGCTAAGGGCCAGCCAAGAGAGGTTGCTCAGCACCTTGGGAATGTGTTTCCCTTGCTAGTGCTTGGCTTGGTGCCTTCCTACTCACTTGTGCTAATTGACATCGCATTTGAGAGTGAGAGATCGATCGCTAGTGCATTGCATTGTGAGATTGCTTCGAGTGGCACTAAGTGATCGAGTTGGAAGCCGGTGGTGCTTGTTACTCTTGGAGGTTGCCACCTCCTAGACGGCATGGTGGCTTGTGACTCCGTCGAAGCAAGTAAGAAGATTGTGCTTGGCTCCGGAGAAGATTGTGAGGGGTTGGAACTCACCCCGCGGGAGATTGCGAAGAGCATCGCTAGTAGAGCGAGACGTGAAGAGCGACAAGTGGTCCAGCTGAGTCAAGTGCTAGAGCTTGTGGTAAGCACTCCACGTGGGAGAGTGTGACTTGCGGGTCACCACTAGCAAGAGGACCGGCGGCAGCCTTGGAGCTTGTCTCAATGGAGGACGTAGCCTGTGGCGACAAGTGAACCTCCGAGAAATAAATAACCGTCTCAACATCTTTCCATCCTTCGCGGTGATTTGCTCCCTTCTACACTGGTCTTTTACTTTGTGCATTTCTTTATTTGTGTAATTGTAGTTGCTCTTGTGAGACCGGTTAGCTTGCCACTCACTTTCTTAGCTTGTGTAGTTTAGAAGTAGTGTCTCACTTAGTTTGTGTAGCTAAGTGAGTTGCGCTCCTTGATTAGGATTGTGTATCCTTGTCATTGAGCATGTAATGAGCTTAGGTGCTTAGTGCTCTTTTGCTTGTTAGTTGGTAGGAGTTTCCCCATGCTTAAAGTACTAGTGCTTAGCTTTGTGTGACCTTGCGCTAGAACGGTTTAGGGAAGCTCAAGCTAGGCTTTCACCTTAGTTTCTTGCTAGGATCTTTGACAAGATGCTTAGAGTTATAGTTAGAGGGGTGAATCATTGCTAGAACCGAATTGGTTTTATTCCGCTGTGATTAGTTGTCAAAAAGGACTATTCACCCCCTCTAGTCCGCCATCTCGGCCCTACATTGGTGCAATGGATGGAGCTCAAGGCAAAGGAGAAACTCATAGGGATTTTTCCATTTTAGTGATCAAGACACTATGAGACTGTGATCATATTTAGGTTAGATGACTGTACTATTAAGGGGGAAGAAACTTCGTTAACAACCTCGGTCATCAATTGCCTCTAGTTGATATAGTTGAGCATGTGCATTTAGATCTAGAGCACTAACCTAAAACCTAAAACCTCGCAAATTGACTTAAAATCAAGCTAACACGCATGCCTAAGTGCTTATACACTTGGTTGTTATCACTTAGAAGCAAGGTAGTTGAAGAGAGGACAAAAATAGCTCTCAGAGGTGCACTGGACGCTGGGCTTGTCCGGTGGGTAAGCACCGGACGCGTCCGGTGCAGCCAGAGTCTCTCTGGAACCTCTCTGAGTAGACACCGGACGCTGAGAAATTTTCTCCAGCGCGTTTGGTGATCTTTTAGGAGCATCCGGTGTTAGTTCGTGCTTTGAGATTCAGTGAAAGCACTGGACGCTGGCGGCGTCCGGCGCCCTGGCGACGAACACGTCCGGTGCAACTTTGGGCTCTCTGGATGCTCTCTGTTGGTGCACCGGACACTGGCGTCGGAGCGTCCAGTGTGACGGCTCCGCGTCCAGTGTGTTGGCGCGCAGCGAGGTAATTCAAACCGCTAGTACACGTGTCAATGGGTGGTACACCGGACAGCCACTGGACGCGTCCGATGCCCACTTAACCAGCGTTTGGTGTACACGCGGAAACTGTAAAACAGCTAGTTTTTCACCCTCACTTATAAAGAGCCACTCTAACAGTTTGGGAAGTCTCTCTTGTGCATTTCACTCATTGCTAAGCATCTCTGGAGCTTCCCAAGCCTCTCCCACTCACTCTAGAGTTTGATTCTCATTCATAGTGAGTTTGGGAGTGATCCAAGTGCATTGTGTTCATCTAGATCATCCATTGGCACTTGTTGATCATTGTTGCTGTGGATTTCTTCTATTCTCTTGGTGATTGCCGTCACCTAGACGGTCTTGGCGTAGTGGAGGAGTTGGCAGAGTTGGAGATTGTCTCCGGCCACTCCCGGAGGTCTTGTGAGGGGTTTGCACCTTCCCCTGCAGAGAGCCGCAAGGTAGCCTAATACAATGCTCGTGTCTTTGAGTTACCTTGGTCGTGGTAGGTTCTAGTGGCGCTCATTTGTTGAGCTTGACATTGGTTGTCAATTAGCCACCGAACCACCGAGTAGTGGTCGACGCAACGGGGACTAGCGTGTTGGCAAGCACGTGAACCTCGGGATAAATTCTGTCTTCTGTGTGTTGGCTTTGGATTTCTTTGTGACCATCACCTTCATGTGTATTGGTATTCATATTGGTGATTGGCTAGCTACTCTACTCGGAGGTATAACACCGCTGCACTTCTTTATTTACCTTGTCCACTTTTCTTGTGTAGTAGTTGTGGTAGTGTTGTTTAGCTTGTCCACCTATCTAGGAGTAAAGTAGTTGCAATCTAGGCTAGCTTGAGTGTCATTAGAGACTTAAGTAGAATGGTTAGAAAGGCTTGCATTTTGAGTAGGCTAGCATAAAACTCGCTTCACCGTTTGTTATACTAACCCTTTGGTCAAGTGTTGTTTGTACAATTTTTAATTAGGCTATTCACCCCCCTCTAGCCTCTTTTGAACCTATCAGCCGGGGCTCGCATTGATGGAAGGGGAAGAGCGGCTGTCGGACGCAAACACGGCAGTGGCAGCGGCGGCGACTGTAACGCCTGGTTTTCCGAAGAATACCATGCGTTAACTATATGTGTGCCCAGGATGTCCACACAACACATATAGTGACAAATATGGTAAATATCATAAGCAATATTTTATTACATAGTGAAATATATTTACATTAAGACTTTCAAATATACCAAAGTATAACAAAAACTATTCTTCATCTTCTATCTTCGGGTCACCAAGCTCCACATGGACGGTTGATTGGGCTCCCTCGCTTAGTACTCTTGGAACAGCTCATGGAAGCACCTTAATTGAACCACCATCTGATACCCATCCAGGATTTTTATTGGTGACAACCATAAGCGTCAGCTCACCATGCTCAGCAAGTGTAACATGAGAGGATTGGATGCAAGGCTCAAAAAGGCTGACACGGCTGAACTGCGGTAAACGCTTTTAGTTGGTCACATTTTACTTATTAAGAGCCTATGTAACTAAGTTATGCTTAGCTCCCCAATGAGAGTAATAATAATTATCATCATGATTAATTCATCATTCCAAACCATCCATAGAACCATCTATCTCGAAAAGGATCCAGGCCGCTCATGTCCGTGAGCACGACTGATATATCAGTTTGATCAAACTCTGCAAAGTGTGTACACTTTCACCATGATTCGTGATTGCCCTTTATTTGAGGTGATCAACCTCTTGACCCACTTCCAAGGTAGGTCACCAGGGTTCACTACGAAGCCTTTCCAAAGACGCCCTAACAAGTCGTGGTGCTGAGGTTTAAGTCTCCCAAGTGCCATGGACACCTTCCCCCAAGAGTGGTGCTATAACCAGTCTAGCACCCACCTTGCCCGTCCAGGGCCCATGGGCAGCACCCCCCCCATTTCCCTTTTGGTAAGCTACAGACGAGCTAGAACTAATCTAAGTACATAGCTAAGATCAGAGCCATGTGATTCTCATGGTTGTACGGTAAATCCTGGGTGGCCGCTTTAAAATTAGATGCCCACAGAGGGCAGACTAGAGCACCCAAAAAAGCCCAATGCTCTAGGCCCCTTCTGTCCATGTTTATAAAAAGCATATTTAATCCATAGTTGCATAAATAATTAATCAATATTATAAATCATTATAGTTGGTGATAGCAAACTAAGCCAATCTACCCATATGCAATAACCCATAGGTAACAAGGATACAAGATATCAATAGTTCTAGGTAAAGTCCTTATGGGTTTATCATATTATACACATGCATATGAAAAGGTGATTATATGGTTATTAACAAGGGAAGTCATGTTACACTTGCCTCCAAATACTTGCTATCCAAACCTTCTGACTTCTTTTCTGGATCATCCTCACGTAGCTTCGTCTATCGATCACAACAACCAGCACAAGCTTCACATTCAAACCTAGAAACAGTACACCAAGCATTATAAAAATAAATTACAAAGGTTTTGAAAATGTATAGCTTGTTCTATAATCATGTGAGCGTGAAAATTGAACAAAACAAGAACCACAATTAAATGATGTGAGAGTTGAAACGTATACTTGGAAAGGGTTGGGTTTAGACAAACAAGGTGGACTTTGGATTTGTGGAAACATATCCAACAGATCAAAAAGGTTTGGATATATATTGTGAGGGGACGTGGTTTAAGAGAGTTGGTATAGCATGACTTGAATAAGACATGTGTATTTGGGTCTCACTAGCTCATGATGGGTGATGTGACTTTATGGAGGACTATGTCTTTGGTGACCAAATGATTTAGAGAACATGTGTGCAACACATGGGACATATCACACAAAGTGAGCACTTCAATTAGAGATGCACTTAGGATGGAACAAATCCGATAGTTAGATGTATACCAATGGGCACCATTGGAGGACATGGGTTAAGCAAGGAATGATACATGATGAATTTGGTTATAAGATTTGTCTTCAGTCATAGAACGTCACCTGGCAAAGATGATGGTGGTGGTTGGGATAGCAACAGTGGTGGATGCAGGAATTGAAAATTGGGTGGACATACTACATATACGCACATACAAAACCAGACAATTGTGACATATATAAGCTAAATATCCATCAATTCAAAGCAAACAGTGCTAGAGCAGAGTACATTAGTATAATTAATTAATACATACAATATGTGTGAAATTTCATCTAATAAAGGAACATTACAAATTTACTCGACGAGGCGGCTTTTGAAATCGAGAGATGATGTCTTCATCACCAACACATAGAAAAAAATGCTTCTCAATGATGTACGAGTGTAAGACATGCTTATTTGTTTGAACAAGCAAAACTGAAAGCTCTGCAATACTTTTCACTTTGCTAAATCTTTCATCACTACGCATAACAGCAATAAAGTTACCAAGCTGACAGGTTAGACGCCTTAAGTCAGTGACAGAGAAGTCTTGGGGATAAAACTTTACAAGTTTTACTAAGGGCTAGATGTCCAGAACACTAAACAAATTATGAATCAAAGACAAACTACTGTCAACCGAGGGCTAGATGTCCAAAACACTAACCTGTTATTTAGTACCTGTTTTTTTTCACAAAATTATTGGGTGTACAGATCCCATGTCCACGTACTGTGTCCGCCCATGGATAGCAAGAACTTGTCAAGTGCACGACAACCATAGATTTAAGGGGGAAAGAGAGATTGCTCATACTCATAGATATGTGGGAGTGATTTTGGATATGTGAATAGGTTTCTTGGGAACATGGCATGGCCAACAAATGCACTTGGGGTGGATGCAAGATCAAAAGGAAAAACAATTACAACGATTTGTGCATCGATTGAGCATGTCTGGTGTCGGGGCTGTGAATGCCATGACTATTTGCATGGTTTTGGTAGAGCCAAATGGCAATCCATTTTGTGGGATTAGTGGTACTGTATGGAGCATGTTATCACAAAAGTACATAATGTTTTGACCATCGGTTAGCCGGCGAACGAGATTGAAAGGTGGCACTGCGTGGCTGTTGGCATAGCAGGACAACAACAACATGGTGATGCTTATCTCTTCAATTTCATGACTTGCATGACCAAGCCAACTTTTAGGGATGTGTGTAGGTATATGATACACATTGTGTTCAAAGAGCTTGAACACCGGAGGTGCGAATCATCGGGAACACGCATGCCAACCAGCATCAGCGCGGCTGTGAGGCAGCAGGGACAGCGGGCACACAAAAGATTATATCTCCTTCATCATTGATCCTATAGCCATGAAAAATTTCAGAATCATGTGCAACTATATGAAAGATATTGTAGCCAAAGGATTCATCATTTGCTTCAATGGATCAACGGAAACGCCATTGCCAAAAACAGCGTGTCTGCTGTATGGACAGTAGGGGTGCAAGGCACGTTGGTGTCGATATGTCGGCCGTGGTGGATTGCGTAGACAAACCGACTTGTGGGATCATGTGCAGGTATGTCATAAACATTTAGGTTAAAGGGATTGGTGATCTGGTCAGCGGATTAGCGGGGAACGCCGAAAGCACTCAGAGATGCCAATCTGTCCAGACAGCAGGGACAGCGGCACGGTGATGACTATATCTCAGGTTTCTCAACACCTATGAGAAAACCATTTTACAGGAGTGTGTTCAATGATTTGAAATACAACTTCACCAAAGGGATTGATGATTGGGGCAACGAAACAGCGAGGAACGCTATTGCCCAAAAGAGTAGTGCTGCTCTCCGCGAAGACAGCAACACATACACCGGGCAAACGTCGCCGGGGATCAACCATATGTCATCTAAGGCACTTGATGTGCAAGGTAGGACATAAAAAAAGTATGGGGGAGGTTATGTAATGTTCTCACCATGGAGGATGGTGGGGTGGAGCGAGGGGACGAATCAACGACGGCCGGTGACGACGATGTTGTGCAACGGGGCATCCTTCCCGCGTTGCAGTTGATTGTGGCAGCCATGGGGGAGGATCAGGAGGATCAGGGGCGTCTCTCCTCTGTTGATGATGTGTGAAATGATGGGGGAGGCGTGAGGGGGCTGTGGGGGAGGTACATAGGAAGGAATGGAAGGCTAAGGGGTTGGAAGCTAAAGGGTCTTGCTTTGATGATTTGATGACTTGCTTTATATTTTGTGGAAGATAGAGAGGGAACTAGGGGCTTGACGTGGGAGAGGGTAGATGAAGTGTTAGAGGGCTGGTTTCACTTGATGTTGGTCCACAAAGGAGAGGAGGGTGGTTGGGCTTCGACCCACGGCGAAAGCTACGGCAAGGTTTGGACCGGATTCGGCCCGAAGCGATATCGGAGGACGGAACGAGTTGTGTTGATCCTAGTAGCAAAAGAGAGTGGTGGATGAATGGTTTACTAGTGGGGTAACTTATGGATTTGTCCCAAGAGAAGAGAAGATAGAATGAGAGTGTTGGGCTTGGCCCGCTAAATTCGCAGAGACACGATAAGGGTTTTCGGGAAATTTAGCGTTCCAAAACAGTGAGCCAAGACCGTGTGGTTTCAAGGATGGTTCAAAAATATGTTTGGCTTTGATCAAGAGGAGAATTAGTGGAGGATAAAGATTCCATGTGTATGTTGCCCAAAGGTCAGGAAAGGAGAAGAAAGTTGGAATTGAGACTAACATGGGTACACATGTAATTGTTTTGATTTGAACAAAGTGATAGTAGAGTTGCATGAGAGGAATGAGATACAATGATTGATCATTAAGCATATGTTTTAAGATTTGGACAAAACTCAATAAAAAAGGATTGGAAGCTCAAATATAAGGAAGAAAGGATAAAAGAGAGAACAAGTTATGATATGACTAGATAGAGTTTTAAAGAACAGGAGTTTGGGTGATGGCAAGATGAACATTTGAAGATCCATCAAGGTTTTTGGAATAAGAATCAAGATGTATAGTTTCCAAGGATTTGATCATGGTTTTGAGATTATAGAAACTTGATCAAAGATCTTGAGAGATTGGATTTGGCTCAAACCCTATGCATGTTTGAAAACATTTAAATTCATTTTTCATACAAAAGCACTATGCAAAGGCATGACATGCAACATATCATTAAATTAAATTTATAAAATTTTAGAAACACACATTTTTCAACCTCTAAATTGTAAACAAATTAAGTAAAGTTGGAAATTTTAGAAAAATGCATAAAAACATTCATTTTATTTAGTGTTTTCTACGCACAATCGAAAATAGAAATTTTGGGGTGCGACAGCGACGACGCCCAACTCGAGCCTCAGCTCGGCCAGCAGCGCTACCAGCCTGCCGCAGTGCTCCAACATGTCCCACCTCTTCCCCCGGGTGCGGTGCGAGGGCGCTGGTCTTCCCGCGTATAGGTGGTCGGGCCATGGCTAGTTCACACCATAGATCTGGCCCCCTACTCCGGTCATGGGGCGTGGCGGACAGTCATCGTGGCTGGCTGGAGCTCCGAGGGCCGTGCCATCACTGGCTCGTGATGGTTTGGCCTGTGAGTGCTTGGGTGCGGCTGTCGACGATGAGGGCAAGCAGCCATGCAGCCTCGCCAACACCTGACCTTGGTGGTCTGGTTCCGGTACGATGGCTGCACGGTGGTCGGGGCCATAGCACATCCTAGCAACCATGGTCAAACAAGGTCCTGAGTGAAAACTCTACTTAGCTTCACGCTTCAGTAGGGCGTTGGTGGAGCAGCCTGCGTCACACACCTTCTTGAAGGCATCGCCAAAGGACTAGTTCGTCACTCGGGTCGCTGGGCCCTGTCCTGGGATGAAAGTCCTTGTGTCCTTCCTAATGTCGTTGGCATCTGTGGACGTCATTCCCTCCTTGGAGGCGACATTGTTGGCCTTCTTCTGACAGTGTCGCTCCTAGCTTTTGTTGTGCCTTCCAACGCTTCATCTTCCTATTCTCTTTGGCCTTCCATCTTGGGTGTTGGTGTTGCCGTGATCGTCTTCTTCTTTGTAGCGGCTACCTGGTCACTTGCGGTCTTCTTCGCCGTGGCTACCTAGCCACTAGCGAATACGTCGTGTTCCTTGCAGTGGCTACATGGCCGCTAGCGGACTACAGTGCAGTGGCTACCTGGTCACTAACGGTATCGTTCGCCTTCTACTGCGCATCGGCTACCTAGTCACATGCGGCCCTTCCGGTGGATGCTTTGCCACCGCGGCTCCCACTTGTTGGTGACCATTGCGCGTATGTATTTTCCCTTTCGCATGCATAGTTGGTTGGTGGTTTGAGGTTGAAGTTCCCCCTCTTGTTTTTTAATTGTTCTTTTCTGTGTTTGGGATTTTGCCGGTAATTCTTGGATTACTTGTGAGTCCCTTGTATCGTTGTTCTGGCTTTTCTTTTGGTCTTTCCTTTTAATGAAAAATGGGTACAAGACCCAGTCTCAAAAACAAAATTAGCTTGGCATATATATTTCTCTCAAACATGTAGGAACACAACAATCATTTCATTAATCTAGTATAGGTAGGAAAATGGTCCAAATACATGTCGATCCCATCCCATGGCCTGGGTTACTTTTTTTTGACATTCGTTCCCTTTTAATTAGATCAAAACAACATGGCTCTACTAATGTCCTAGAAGAGAGGTGTCAGGTATACCTCACTGCCTGTGTATCTTGCCTAGGCTTGTCTACCGAACCGAAGACGACGAGCTTATAGATTCATTGTGTTTCAGATGCCTCCTCTTCAAGATCAGCAATGACACAGAGAAGATGCAGTTTAGGCGACAAGATCACCTTTGGGGGCTCAGGCTTCATCGCCGACCAACTCAGGAACTTGCGCCAGTAGGATCCCAAGCCATGGCCACGTAAGAGGAGGAGAAGCCGCCCCCCGTTAGCCCATTTTTTGTTGGTCTGGAGGAAGTTGTGGATGGAGGGCCGCTCGGCCTCATCCGCCACCTTAGCCAGTTTGGCTGTTACGTTTTCATAGAAACCGGTTGGGAACACCTCCTCGATGCGGCCTTCGAGGTTTGGAAGGATCAAAACTGCATCCCTGGCACAAATCCATCACCGTTGCCTGATGACATCCTTCTCGATTTACCATCAGGCTAAGGAATGAGGCAGCAACATACTCAAGCTAGCTTCATCAGACCATGGGGGCACCCCAAACCCCATTTTGAAGGGTCCGAAGATCATGAGTCAGATTGTTCAGATTGGTCATGCAGTGACAATGACTTCGACCCCTGATTAGTCGGGATGGTGATCATCCATTGCATTGGCTGTCACCGATGGCAACGCTGTTGATCTTGATCGACCCCATCGATTTGGAGCATTAACACTTCCCCGATGACTACCACCAACTTCCTCCTCAAGTGCATCGAGCGAGAGGAGGGGTGACAAAAACAGACTCTCACATCTACGTGAGTGCTACATGAACAATCCCGATCATGATGCCTGCCCGGAAGAGAATGGGAGACACACCCTATTGCAGTTAATCCCGTGATAACATCGACATCGACTATGAAGTCCCTACGAGACCAGCCATGAAGTCCTATCTTGACTTCTCAGTAAGAACGACACACTGGCAGAGAAGAATAGGTGACTTCATCAGCAACTCTAGGAGCATATCACAGCACGTGGACGACAGGTTCACAACAACATCTTGCGAGAAGCTCTATCACACTCGAGAGCTGACCAAAGCTTGGATGAGGTCCTTCGCTGTATGCCACAACTGTTAACTTACCAATAACTCTGGACACTCGAGAGGATCCAAGAGCTGATCGAGGTAGCGATGGAACAAGTCCCCGAGGTAAGCCAAGCCTCGACATCACACAGTTGACATCACAAGCCTCGAGGGTATTAGATCAACCAAGAGAGCACAGGGTGACCACCAATCGTCAGTGCCATACCAGAACTTCGTACACGATTGGAAGGGTGAGACATGCAACCAACAATCAACACGTGGTAGCGCGGAAGCAAAACCCACAATCGCAAGCATGGCGGTGGAAACGAGCACAGTGGGTGGCAATGCGAACAATGGTGGTGTTTACACCAAAATTTGGTTCAGAAATATTTTTCAATATATTTACAGATGCATGGTGTTCATGTGCTCTTCGCCGGCCAACAAAATATTGTTTCGGCCATGTCCGGTTACATATTTGGGAGCAGGCCGAAATATTTAAAGAAAGGAGATAATTGGCCGATTATTCGGTATGTCACTTGGGACGTGAAAATAGTGGAGGCAGAAATATACATGGAAGATGTACCGCAGGAGTTACATGCGTGAAGATCGGCTATCCTAAAGTGGAATCGGCTAATTACCTTGAGTCGATTATGGAATCGGCTATGCTGGGAACAAGAGAACCTCCTTGAATAGAGGATGTTACGGGCATGATGACCATGACCTCTTCACGTGAAGAAAGGAAGCTATAATATTGAAGGCAACAGATGCATGCGTGCGCATATAGGAGGATATTTCAGGCTCCGTGGATCAAGAAAAGGATGTTGTGCGGTTGCATGGGACTCTGGAAAATATCTTCTATATTTTTACATGGCCAATCAAATAGAGGATTATATTTGGCCTGCTCGACATGCAAGGATTCCACGTAAAGAAAGAGGAGTCCATGTATCTTAATATTTCCTTTTTAGATATTATTGTTAGGCAAGCCATGTACGGGATTTATCAGGGGTCGGTTAGCTCAGGGTGTAAATATAAACCCTCGGCCATTGTATCCAGGACACACGTCAATCAATACAACAACAGTTTCTTTTTTCCAGCCACCGGCCAAAACCCTAGGAGTAGGAGTAACGTAGAACCGGCGAGTTCTTCGACAAGTTGGGTGTCATCCGGTGGACGCCAGGCTTCTTGTAAGTACCGTCATGCTCGTGTTTATCATGTATTGCTAGTACGATTCTGGCTCGTGCAGTTTTACTAGATGGATTTGAGTAGTTATCGATTCTCGTTTGATCCAAGTCATGCTTAGATCGAATTGAGGGTTAGTTATCGGCTCTAACTAAATTGTCATGTTAGTTAGATTCATTAAGTTACCGGTGTCGCTTATGATGATTTATTGTTTATTTATTTTAAATATCATCAATGTGCCGAAACTTGATATGTTCTTGCCGGCTTAAATCTTTTGTATCCATCTTGCTTAACTAGACATTAAATTGAACATCATGTTTAGACGAGTAGATCTGTTTGTCATTAGTTGTTTAGTTCAGATCTTAATTGTGCATAAGTTGCACTCAAGTAATAAAGTAAATTGTGTGGAGAGTTTTTGATTAATAGATCTAATCATTACCTTACGTCATGGGCTGCAACGATCCGGTCGATCCCCTTGACATAAGCGACGGATTAGGTAGATTAGTCAAAGAGAAAGCATCGTTTACTTTATACGCTTGTATGTTGCCTATACTTCAGATCGGTTGTTCAGCCGATACTGTTTGTGCTAGCTTGCTGCACGTTATATTTTTCCGATCTCCTTTATGTGTTGTCTTGTGTTTCAGTTATGTCAAGGTCGATTCAAGTGCGTTAATTAGCTGTAGCGGTTCAGTTGATCCTAATTGATGGATGTGATAGATTGAGACATGATCGGTGCATAAGGCAATGTATAAATTAGATCTGTTTAATATAACTTGCTTTCATTCATTTTATCCTTGAATCGGTTAAATGCATATCGGATGTTTCTGTTATACTTGTGCTATCGGTTCATGCGATCGGATATGGCTCTCTAGCCGATGGCCTTATGAGAAGGCCCATTGGGCCGGATATCTGAAACCACTCGCGACACACTAGTGGTTCCGTATTGTGTTACTGATCAATCATTTTTTCTTGTCAATTATAGATCAAATTGACTGACACGCTTGGAGATTCATCGGTGCTCATCCACGCCGATTGTCGAAGCAAGCTGGGTCTGTTTGCTCCGTGCTCCGCAAGACCGTTCCGCCTTCGCTGGTGTGCTGATCACGGACCAGTTTTCGCGCCAACACACTTTTTGGCACGCCTGGTGAGATACAATCGTTTGATCGGAAGTCAGATCCTCTCCAAATATTTGTCACTTCCCAGATCACGATGAGATGCCGTTCAACTTATATTTCACCAACAAGATTCGGCCAAAAAGGGGGTGATAAAGATGAAGTCAAACATTATTTTGACAAACAATTTTCCAGTAAATCAGTTTAATGGCCGATACTATCAAGCATGAGTCGGAATCCAGAAGCAACATGTCAATGCCAAGGAGAGTCCCAAGAAAGAGATATTGATTATTCTTTGGAGTTGGATTTGGAGGGCAACATGCTGACATGGAATTTTTGAAGGGGATCATCTGACCGAAAGGAAATTGATTAATCTAAATTTATCGATCCTTCACTCCCATCGGCTGTTGACCTTCCATCAGGTGGTCTTGATAAGCCGATGGTGAGCGATGAACTAGCCTATTGGTGTGGGTGTTCATAAGGGCCTTCCACTCATAAAGGAGAGAGGCTGATATCTGACCTCTACCATCGTCTATATTGAAAAGCATTGATCGGCTGTTCAAAAAGAGGCATCGGCTGTTTTGCTGATAAATAACCGATGCTCACGCCGGCCCACGTTGACAAGTTGGAGTGAACTGCGCCATAAAGGCGCAAGGGGAGTTGCTGCCCCAAACAAAAGATATAAACCATGGAGCATTGGTTTCTACTAAAAATAGTCATAAACAACATGCAGGCTGTACATGGCTAGGAGCTGAGTTGGAAAATTATCTCAAAGGCTGTGTGCATGCAGTTCAAGTTTATTGGTGCCAGAAAAAGTATCCAGAAGAAAGATCAGCTTGTGGAAAAAGAATCGGATGTTGAGATCCGAGGCAGGCAAGAATGATCGGCTAATGGAAAGAAAAATCGGATGTTGAGATCCGACACCGGCCGGTCCTATGCATGTGTGGTATTTAGCACAGCTACCACCCGATCCTATTTATGCATGGAATTGGGCGTTGGTTGTGATGGTCATTCGTTTTGTGCATGCGCGAATGATGCATCAGCTTTGAGGCTGACGAGATCAATGAAGCTAGCCAATTTCTTCACGTAAGCTAAGAAGGTCTTGTAACACGGCCGAGCAAATAAGGATTAGCAATGTTAAGTTCGGACTTGCAAGGAAAATGCATCAATTGACTACTCCCTCACGTCAGTCAATTGCTCACCTCCGTCGGCTGCTCATCCCTGTCAGTTTTGAGAAGATTCAGGAAGTTGATGGCCAGGAGTAAATGAAAGCGTGAGACAAAGTGAAAGGTCCTAAATGACTAGAGTGGTGGTGAATAGCCTATTAAAAATTACAAACAACACTTCAAGTGTGAGGTTAGCAAAATAATAAGCGAATTTTGCGTTAGCCTACTCAAGAGTTGCAAGCCTTCTAACAAATATGCTAAGTCTCTAGTTTCACAAAAGCTAACCTAAGTTGCAAGAAATAACTAACCTTAAGTGATCAAACTACTAACACTATGTTGGTGGTCCTTAGTAAATAAAATACAACATCATTTTAATACTAAAACAAATAGAAAGTAGGGCTTTTATCTAACCTTTCCACGAGTTTTGTTGTATATGTAACTTGCAGGTCTGACACGTGGAAATGCATAAAATCCATAAGAAAGCGCACTTCCAGGAAACGTATTCAGAGAAGGCACAAACCAAGAAAATAAGAAAGCTCATCTCAAATAATGAACAAGATCCATCCGTAACCACGGGAGAGGCCCCGGCCCAGGGAGCAACCGACCACCCGAAGGCGGTGGCCAGCGGGCCCAGCCAGGGGTGCGACCGCCCCCAGGACCGGCCGCCCCCCTGGTGGGGCCTCCTAGGCCCAGTCTTCGGAGGCGGTACTCTAGGCGGTTTCCCTATGGCGGTTTCACCTCCTTCCAAACCTGGAGACGCCCAAACCGCCTTACTCTAGCTATAAATAGATGGTGCTCCTTCATCATTCACACACACCAACATTTGGAGCACTACACCTCACATTTCATACTTGTTCTCTCTAGTTTAGTAGTAGTAGAGCAAGGCAAAGCTATCAAGGAGAGCTTGTCTCCTTGGAGGAATCAAGAACATCTTGGTATGAATAGAATTCAGTTCTCCTCTATGAGCAAGTTCTCATCTTATGTTTATAGCAATGCATCTGAATTATAGTCTTGTTCATATCATGATCATGGCATGTGAACTAGTTCATAGTCTATGTGTTATGTTCTTGATATGTTCATCAAAGTTCTTCATCGTTCATCAAATTAGTAGGAATAGAGGAAGAACTATGGATGGGATAATAGTTCGTTGTGCTGTCATGGTTGCTCCTAGCTGAGCCTGTCAATCCGAAGGGTTGGGGTCCCGAGAGGTTAGGAGTTGTTTCCAATTACGCGAGCATGGTGTTCGGGTATGCAGAGATCAACGAATATGTTGCTACCCCACGGGCAGAGGGGTAGGTGGGCAGGTGGTGATAGCCCTGTCCATCCCTAGCACTCCCCCACGTTCGGGTATTGAGTAGGAGTTCGGAAAGTCTCTATCGGCTAGCAGACCAGCTGCGGGGATCTCCCTATCATCCCAGACTTAGTCCTGATTCTAGTCTTGCTAGTTAGATGTAAATGCTATTCTTTGCATAGCTATATACGACCAAAGCCTGCTCAGTTAGTTGTATTCTTTTATTCTTTATTTTTCTATTTTTATCCTTGAGGTTGCTCCGATGCGTGTGTCCACTATCTTATAAACTTGATTTAACCCCTGCTTATGCTATGCCTACCTATGCATCCAAATAAGTAGTCATGTTTATACCAAAGATAGATGAAATTCATCATGCCCTCCTACGAGAAATTATAAATACGACACCCTTGAATACTCACGTGTTGAAATGCTACAATGATAGTTCTGTGTGCTTGCAGAGTAATCTTATTTCTTACCGAGCTATCGATTGGTGTACCTAAGTACCATTATTTAAGGATTGTAATTCTTGTTGCACCCCACGGCGCCGTGCCACAGTTTTGCATATCGTAAGTAATGACGGTTAGGAAGGCCAATCCGGTACTTCTAACAGCTATTACCAGACTGCATTATCTAGGCCGGCGCCAGTAAGGGCCAAGGGTTACCTTTCTGAAGTAATGATGGTTGGGAATGTCAACTTATGTTTCTAGTATTATTATTAAGGACGGACCTTTAGTCTATCTTTAGTAGTGATGCTAAGAAACGCCAACAAGCATTTCTGGCGCCGTTGCCAGGGATGGACTTTTAGTCTATCGTTTGTAACGACGTTAAGAAATGCCAACACACTACCACTACACAAGTAAAGCACAAACGTAAAGAGAATAGTGGAGTGAATTATATCACCGAGTAGACACGATGTTGCCAATCACCAAATGGATAATCCAATCACGTGAAGGTGAAGGCCACAAAGAAATTCAATAGCTAACAAAAGCAAGAACACTGATTTATCCCTAAGGTTCATGTGCTTGCCGTTATACTACGTCCTCGTTGTGTCGACCACTACTCAGTGGTTCAGTGGCCAACCGATCATCAAGATCAAGCTCAAGAAATGAGAACCACAAGAACCTACCACGAGAAAGGTACTCAATTATAGGAGAAATGCTTGCGTCTCTCCGCCAGGGAAGGTGTAACACCCTAAAAAATCATTTTGGAAAATAGAATTTAAAAATTGAGTAATCACTCGTATTTTTCCTCTCTTGAATTATTTAGGCAAATAATAATTTTATAAATAATATGGGAGCATAAATATTTTTGTTGCATTAATGTGGTGCACTTTATTTTTTTTGTTTCAGCTGCAGCTGGCCCAGTTTCCCTCCTCCCATCTCCTACCCCCGCGTGCGCGTAGCCGAGCAGGCCGCGGCTCAGCTCGATCGGCCCAGCGCTGCAGCACAGCCGCTGCGGCCCCCGCTCTCTCTTGCTGACAGGCTGGGCCCGCCAGTCATCCCCTCCCACCTCTTCTCCTTCCTTTAGCCGAAACGGCGCCCGGCCGTTACTCCTCGCCGCCGCAAACCACCGGTGAGTGGCCATCAAGGCCACTCCGTGCCCCCTCTGGAGCCAACTGAATAGCCGCGCCCCTTCACCGCCCTCCGCACGGCCTATAAAGGTGAGGCCAGAGCCCTCTTCCCCTCTCTTTCGCATCTCACCGCCCCTCCGAGCACCGCCGCACGCCGGTGACCTCATTGGAGCCAAATCGCCGCCCGGCTACGCCGCCGAGCCGTCTCCGGTAAGGGTGCGTTCGCGTTTTGCATTCCCGAGCCCTTCTCTTCCACTCCTTGCTCGGTTTTGAGCTAACCCGAGCTCCCCCTTCTTGCAGATCAACGTCGCCGTGTTTTGCGTCTCGGTGAGCGTCTCCGGCGAATCCGAGGCTTCCATCGCGTTCGCCGTAACCGTGTCGTTGCGCTGGTGTTCCCCGCATTGCCTTTTGTGTCCCAGAGCACCCCCGTTCACGCACGCTGGCGAGCTTGGAGCCCCCGGCCATGGCGCCGCCGCGTCGGAGTGGCCCCAGAGACATCCCCGAACCCCTTCGCGAGTTCGTTGTCGCTTCCGCAGCACCCCGGTGCCCCTAGCTTCGCTCCCCGTGCACTGCAGCATCGTCCCGGTGACTCGCCGGGGAGCCCCGCCGCGCCACCCATGGTGACGCCGTGCGGGTCGGCCCTGGCAGGCCGTGTTCCCCTCCGGCCGTGCGCTCGGTCCATGGTGGACCAAGGCAGCTGAGCCCGCGCACCGGTCCACCTCCCTACGCTGTAGACCCGCCACTCCGTGGCTGCCGCGTGGCACCCGACCGGCGCCCAGCCGACAGCCCCTGCTGCTTTTGCAGTTTGGCCTTTCTGTTTTCCTGAAAATAACCCGCAGTCTGGTTTAGTTTAAAACTAATTGTTTTTGGGTCCTGTTTTTAGCAGGATGACCCCTTGACTTTCTGGGTCTCATACCCAAGGTCCAAGGCTCGTATTTTTGCCATCTAGCCCCTCTATTTTAGGTTTAATCACGGTATCATTGTTGGTTTGAATTAAAAGGACTTCAAAATAATATCTTATTTGCAGTTTAGCCCCTGGAAAATGGTTTTGCTCCTGGAAAATGGTTTTGCTCATATCTTTCTCATTTTAACTCCGATTTCAGTGATCCACGTATCTATGTGATTGTAGAGACGAGTAGAATAATTTTATCTAGTTATTTTCTATCTTTTGATGCATGGTGTATTGTTCTAATAGTGTTTTATATATTTGTATGCATGTGTTGAATGGATTGATGCTTGAATGATGTTGTTCATGGGTTTAGAGGCCGAGTTCTTCGAGGAAAGTGATCACGAGCAGTTCCAGGATCAGGCAGAGTTCAAAGGCAAGTGTATATATGGTTTCCTTGTTACCTATTGAATATATTATCACCATGATCATGTGCATTTATCCAATTTGATGAACCATAGGATTTACCTAGTATATTTTTGTACCTTATACCTTGTTATACCTATGGGGGGATTTGCATTCAGCTGTGTAGGGCTTCGCTCAACTAAGGTTAATATTGATGTTGATTAACTAATTTATGCAACTTGATAAAATATGCTTTTTAGCAACATGGTTAAGAGACTAGATCTGTGAACCCTTTTTAAGCTCTAGTCACCTCCGCTCGGACTTTTACTTAAAGCGGCCACCCAGGATTTTCCCGTACAACCGTGAGGATCACATGGCTCTGATCTTAAACGAGTAACTAGATCAACTCTAGCTTGTTAGTAGTTACTGAAAGGCGCTAGAGGGGGGTCTAGGTTCAAGAAAAATAGGTTCCGAGCCTGTTAAGAACTGTGCTGGGCTGCGGTCACATGGTGTGCCATTCTTGAAGGGGGCCTCCATTCGCCTAGCTGAAACCTTGCGTCTACTAACTTGTTAGAGTGACTAGTGAAAGGCTTCGTAGTGACTCCCTGCCCGCTCACCTTGGCAGTGTTATGGGGGTAGCTCCCCCGGGCAATCGGGAATTCACGACTCATGGGTAAAGTTGTACAAGCTCTGGAGAGTTAATCCTATCTGATATATCAGCCGCGCTCACGGTCATGAGCGACATGGATCCTTTTTGCTTAGTCTGTTGCCTGAAGGATTTTGGAGAAAGGAGAACTTGATTATGTGATAATCTCTTTGGGTTAAAGGTTATTCATTAATTTAGATATTCAGGCTAAGATTAAAAGTTGACCAACTAAAAGTGAACTGCAGCTAAGCTAAACACAGCCTTTTGAGCCTTGCATCCCCATTATATACTTGCTAAGCATGGTAAGCTGACGCTTGTCGTTGTTTACCAAATAATCAAAATCCTGGATGGGTACCAGATGATGATGAGTTTGTGGAGTTTCCGGAGGACATCCAGGATCCCTGAAGATGGTGTGCCTCCAGTTGGTGTCCCTGTCGGTGTGGAGAGTTTTCCCATGACGTATCCGCTATAATAAAAGCTGTTGGCTATGATGTAAACACTCTATGATGTAATAAGTTAAATACTCATTATTCGTGCATAATGATGTTTCATTTGTGGTATATGTGGTTTTGGACTTCCTGGGTCCACATATAGTCTCGTTCGGATTTCTTCAAAAATCCGGGTGTTACAAATTGGTATCAAAGCCGAACTGATTGTAGGACACCTTCTTTAGGTAGAACTGGACACCCTCTAGGATTATTTGCAAAACTTTTTATGCTTTCATTAATTTACTACAAATTTTCTGGTACCCAACCTTATTCTCTATAAAATTTCTCTGATCTAATTCATATTTAAAAAAAGTAGGTCGATGACGCGCACCAAGCAGACCGCATACAAGAGCTCTGGAAGACGTGCACCCACTCTTGCCGAATACCTCCGCCAATTTGAGCCGCAGGGGGACCCAGCGGAGCAGGCCGTAGCTGGGGACCCGAGTGACGACTCAGGAGACGACTCCAACGACGACGACTCCTCCGACGCTGACAGTCGTTCTCGCTCTAACGACGACCAGGGCAGGGACGAGCGTGACGAAGCCCAGGGCGGAGGTGGCGACGACCCGCCACCCGAGGACCCTGCCGCCGACGACGACGAGGGCGAGGAGCCACTCCCTGGCTGGACCCGTTGGACGTACACAGCCCCGGATGGAGACGAGTTCTACCATACGAAGCTCCTTCAGCTGGTGTAGAGGCAGTATGCCACCTTCAATGTCTCAATTGAGTACCATAGCAGGAGGTTCACCCACCCCGACCACACTGAGTACTGGATGACCAAGGTCTTCGTGAAGACCTGGTGCGAGAGCAGAGGGCGTGGAAGATCCACACTGCTACCCATGCGCCGGGGTGGAGGACGCGGCGAGGCAGGCTCTCTACACCCACCGTGAGCTTGTCTTCCCGACCATCTGGGAGGATGACGACTGCTACTTCCCCCGCCGTCGCCTTTCGGAGCCTGGTTGCAGGATGGTCTCACTGCAGGATGGAGAGGGCGGTCCACTTGCTGCCACTGTACCTCTGGTGGCTGCCCTCAACAGTGCGCTGGACCGTGCCATGCTTGATCAGAAGTCGCTGAGGATCAAGTTGGAGAGGCTGCAGGACCGGTTGGATGACCTAGAGCGCCAGTAGCAGGGTGGCCGGCCCGACGCCATCGCTCCCTCCATGGCGTATGACCCTGCTATCGTCGCCCCGTGCAAGAGGCATCACCCAGGCTACACCTGCACCTGCACGACGTTTGACCCATAGGAGTTCTTCACCCCTGCTTTAGAGATGCGAGTACCACATGATGTTTGGTCGAGTCCTGAAGTCCTTTTAATTTCGAGTCTATGAACAATTGTCTTAATAATGTGCTTGGATGCTTATTATGTTGCGACATGGATGATTTGGATCTTTGCATGATTGTGATGAGTGTGGGGCCTGTCCACAACCATCATGTTAATACTTTGTGAGTTTTTATTAAATAAATAAGAGGGTGGGGTTTTGTCTCTCAAATCTGTGTTCCTTTGAGCAATCAGTATTATTCGGTTTATGCCCTGCAATCTAAAAGTCCTTTGGCTATGAGAATTTTATGGAATAAACTAGAGTTCAATCACTATCATTTGCAATGGTTTCATGCATATACCTATCACCGTTCGAGAATTATTGCTGTTGCAATTTGAGTATACCGTGCTGAAAACAGATTCGACCAGTTCTTCTTGTGAACTGTTTTTTCCTATTATAAATTCCGAATCTGAAAAAGTGGTGTACAGTAAAGTTGTGGGAAATTTTGTAACGATTCCAATGATATGCCCTATGCGATCAGTTGTTAAACAGAGAGAAAATTATGACGGTTTTACTGCACTGCTGGGACTGTACCTCGCCTGAAAATTTCAGCACTACTCACTGTATTTATGTAATCAAATGCATACTTCAAATTCTCTGTTACCTTGATCCTCTATAAGTATAATTGATCCTTGGAATTAACTGGTTGATGGCACACGATGCAGTAATCCAATGTGCCACCAAAACTATTTTATTGAGCACAGAGGCAGGTGAAAGGTACAAGATCAAAATAATGACATCCACACTAGATGACTACCAGTTGAATCATATGGAGGATATTGCTATTGAGGATATTCATATTGTGAATGAATTCCTCGACGTGTTCCCCGATGAATTACCAGGTATGCCACATGAACGAGATGTTGAATTTATCATCGAACTTTTACCGGGCACTGCACCGATAGCTAAAAGGCTATATAGAATGGGAGTGAATGAATTAGAAGAATTAAAGAAACAATTGAAAAAGTTACAGGACAAGGGTTACATACGTCCTAGTTCCTCACCATGGGGAGCTCCTGTTTTATTTGTGGAAAAGAAAGATAGTTCGCAAAGGATGTGTTAAGTTGGAACCCTCCCAAGAATGTTTGTGAAATACGAAGCTTTCTGGATTTTCAAAGTTAGCCAAGCCAATGACCGCTCTGCCTGAAAAAGATGCCAAGTTTATTTGGTCCGATAAATGTCAAGCAAGCTTTGAAGAGTTAAAGAAGAGATTGACCACTGCCCCGGTACTGGTACTACTGGATCTCACCAAGACTTTCTCTATATATTGTGATGCATCAAGACAAGGTCTAGGCTATGTTCTTATGCAAGAAGGAAGGGTAGTTGCTTATGCATCGAGATGGTTGAGAAAACACGAGTTGAACTATCCAACCCATGATTTAGAGTTGGCAGCAGTTGTTCACGCACTAAAAATATGGAGGCATTATTTGATTGGGCATAAATGTGAAATTTATACCGACCATAAAAGTTTGAAATATATATTCAATCAGTCAGATCTAAATTTGAGGCAACGCAGATGGCTAGAATTGATTAAAGATTATGACCTTGAGGTTCACTATCACCCTGGGAAAGCAAACGTGGTAGCTGATGCTCTTAGTCGAAAGAGCTATCTGAATATGGTATGTATCTCGCAACTGCCAAAAGAGTTAAGCGAAGAGTTTGCTCACTTGAATCTTGCAATAGTGGCTAACACCGTGGAACTTATGGTGGAACCAATGCTTGAGAAGGAAATCCATAAAGGACAATTGGAGGATGAGGATATAAAGTATATTGCCGAACGCATAGTAATTGGCAAAGCACCAGGATTTAGACTGGATGAACAAGGAACAGTCTGGTTTGGTAAGAGAATCTGTATACCTGACTCAAAGGAAATTAAAGAGATGATTCTGAATGAGGCACATAACTCAGCATATTCCATACATCCGGGAAGTACAAAAATGTATCTTGATCTCAAGGAAAAAATATTGGTGGTATGGTTTAAAAAGAGACGTGGCAGAGTTAAGGCAGAACATCGGAGGCCAGCCGGGCTACTACAACCTATGAAAATTCCGGAATGGAAATGGGAAGAAGTGGGAAGGGATTTTATAGTGGGTTTACCTCGTACCCAGCGAGGGTATGATTCGATATGGGTAATCGTGGATCGATTAACGAAGGTTGCACATTTTCTCCCTGTTAAGACAACCTACTCAGGGGCTAGATTGGCTGAACTGTATATGGAAAGGATTGCATGCTTGCATGGGGTACCCAAAAAGATAGTGTTAGACAGAGGTACTCAATTTACGTCTCAATTCTGAAAAAAGCTTCATGGCTCCTTAGGCACTAAATTGACTTTCAGTTCTGCTTATCATCCACAAACAAACGGACAGACAGAAAGGACTAATCAGATTTTGGAAGACATGTTGTGAGCATGAGCTTTGCAATATGGGGTTAGTTAGGATAAAAGCTTGCCTTATGCAGAATTTTCATATAATAATAGCCATCAGAAAAGTTTGAAGATGTCACCCTTTGAAGCACTATATGGCAGGAAGTGTAGGACACCTTTGTTCTGGAATCAAACCGGTGAAAGCCAAGTATTTGGTCCCGAAGTATTGAGGCAGGCAGAAGAGCAAGTTCAAACAATCCGCCAAAATCTTAGAGTAGCACAATCGAGGCAGAATAGCTATGCAGACATAAGAAGAAGGGATTTGGAATTTAAAATTGGAAATTTTGTTTATCTCAAGGTGTCACCCATGAGAGGAGTTAAGCGGTTTCATGCCAAAAGAAAATTATCACCAAGGTATGTGGGACCGTTTAAGATTTTGTCGAGAAGAGAAGTGGCCTATCAGCTTGAACTGCCCGAAAGTTTGTCAGGGATGCATGATGTTTTCCATGTGTCGCAATTGAAAAAGTGTTTGCATGTACCTGAAGAAGGAATTCCCTTGGAAGAATTGAAATTGAAAGAGAATCTCACTTATACAGAATATCCTATCAGAATCTTGGAAACGGCAGAAAAAATTACTCAGAGCAAGATCATCAAGATGTGTAAAGTTTAGTGGAACCGTCACTTTGAGGATGAAGCCACATGGAAAAGAGAAGAAGATCTCAGGACAGCTCATCCTCAACTCTATGTGTTTGTCGAATCTCGAGGACGAGATTCATCTTAAGGGGGTTAGGTTTGTAACACCCTAAAAAATCGTTTTGGAAAATAGAATTAAAAAATTGAGTAATCACTTGTATTTTCCCTCTCTTGAATTAATTAGGCAAATAATAATTTTATAAATGATATGGGAGCATAAATATTTTTGTTGCATTCATGCTGGTGCACTTTATTTTTTTGTTTGAGTGCAGGCTAGGTTGCTTGAAAAGGCTTTTCAAAAAAATTCAAATTCAAAATAGTGCAAATTAGAAAAAAATTCAGAAAAAGGAAAAGCTTTTCCCTTTTTCTCTCCCTCCCTTTCTCTCTTTTGGCCCAAGCTGCAGCCGGCCCAGTTTCCCTCCTACCATCTCCTTTCCCTACGCGTGCATAGCCGAGCAGGCCGCGGCGCAGCTCGATCGGCCCAGCGCTGCAGCACAGCCGCTGTGGCCCCCGCGCTCTCTCGCTGACAGGATGGGCCCGCCTGTCATCCCGTCCCACCCATTCTCCTTCCTCCAGCCGAAACGGCGCCCGACCGTTACTCCTCGCCGCCGCAAACCACCGATGAGTGGCCATCAAGGCCACTCCGTGCCCCTCTGGAGCCAGCCGAGCAGCCGTGCCCCTTCACCGCCCTCCGCTCGACCTATAAAGGTGAGGCCAGAGCCCTCTCCCCCTCCCTTTCGCATCTCGCCGCCCCTCCGAGCACCGCCGCACGCCGACGACCTCCTCGGAGCCAAATCGCTGCCCTGCTGTGCCTCTGAAGTGTCTCCGGTAAGGGTGCGTTCACGTTTTGCATTCCCAAGCCCTTCTCTTCCCCTCCTTGCTTGGTTTTGAGCTAACCCGAGCTCCTCCCTTCTTGCAGATCGCCGTCGCCGTGTTCTGCGTCTCGGTGAGCGTCTCTGTTGAATCCGAGGCTTCCATCGCGTTCGTCGTAACCGTGTCGTTGCGCCGGTGTTCCCCGCATCGCCTTTTGTGTCCCGGAGCACCCCCGTTCGTGCACGTCGGCGAGCTTGGAGCTCCCGGCCAGGGCGCCGCCGCATCAGAGTGACCCCAGAGACATCCCCGAACACCTTCGCGAGTTCGCCGTCGCTTCCACAGCACCCCGGTGCCTCCAGCTTCGCTGCCCATGCACTGCAGCGCCGTCCCAGCGACTCGCCTGCGAGCCCCGCCGCGCCACCCATGGCGCCACCGTGCGGGTCGGCGCCGGCAGGCCACGTTCCCCTCCGGCCGTGCGCTCGGTCCATGGTGGACCGAGGCACCTGAGCCCGCGCACCGGTTCACCGCCCTACGCCATAGACCTGCCACTCCGTGGCTGCCGCGTGGCACCCGGCCGGCGCGCAGCCGACAGCCCCTGCCGCTTTTACAGTTTGGCCCTTCTGTTTTCCTGAAAATAACCCACAGTCTGGTTTAGTTTAAAACTAATTATTTTTGGGTCCTATTTTTAGCAGGATGACCCCTGGACTTTCTGGGTCTCATACCCGAGGTCCAAGGCTTGTATTTTTGCCATCTAGCCCCTCTATTTTAGGTTTAATCACGGTATCATCGTCGGTTTGAATTAAAAGGACTTCAAAATAATATCTTATTTGCAGTTTAGCCCTTGGAAAATGGTTTTGCTCATATCTTTCTCATTTTAACTCGATTTCAGTGATCCACGTATCTATGTGATCGTAGAGACGAGTAGAATAATTTTATCTAGTTATTTTCTATCTTTTGATGCATGGAGTATTGTTCTAATAGTGTTTTATATATTTCTATGCATGTGATGAATGGATTGATGCTTGAATGATGTTGTTCGTGGGTTTAGAGGCCGAGTTCTTTGAGGAAAGTGATCATGAGCTGTTCCAGAATCAGGCAGAGTTCCAAGGCAAGTGTATATATGGTTTCCTTGTTACCTATTGAATATATTATGACCATAATCATGTGCATTTATCTAATTTGATGAACCATAGGATTTACCTAGTATATTTTTGTACCTTATACCTTGTTATACCTATGGGGGGATTTGCATTGAGCTGTGTAGCGCTTCGCTCAACTAAGGTTAATATTGATATTGATTAACTACTTTATTCAACTTGATAAAATATGCTTTTTAGCAACATGGTTAAGAGACTAGAGGTGTGAACCCTTTTTAAGCTCTAGTCACCTCCGCTCGGACTTTTACTTAAAGCGGCCACCCAGGATTTTCCCGTACAACCGTGAGGATCACATGGCTCTGATCTTAGACGAGTAACTAGATCAACTCTAGCTTGTTAGTAGTTACCGAAAGGCGCTAGAGGGGGGTCTAGGTTCAAGAATGGGTTCCGAGCCTGTTAAGAACTGTGCTGAGCTGCGGTCACATGGTGTGCCATTCTTGAAGGGGGCCTCCATTCGCCTAGCTGAAACCTTGCGTCTACTAACTTGTTAGAGTGACTAGTGAAAGGCTTCGTAGTGACTCCCTGCCCGCTCACCTTGGCAGTGTTATGGGGGTAGCTCCCCTGGGCAATCGGGAATTCACGACTCATGGGTAAAGTTGTACAAGCTCTGGAGAGTTAATCCTATCTGATATATCAGCCGCGCTCACGGTCATGAGCGACATGGATCCTTTTTGCTTAGTCTGTTGCCTGAAGGATTTTGGAGAAAGGAGAACTTGATTATGTGATAATCTCTTTGGGTTAAAGGTTATTCATTAATTTAGATATTCAGGCTAAGATTAAAAGTTGACCAACTAAAAGTGAACTGCAGCTAAGCTAAACACAGCCTTTTGAGCCTTGCATCCGCATTATATACTTGCTAAGCATGGTAAGCTAACGCTTATCATTGTTTATCAAATCATCAAAATCCCGGATGGGTACCAGATGATGATGAGTTTGTGGAGTTTCCGGAGGACATCCAAGATCCCTGAAGATGGTGTGCCCCCAGTTGGCGTCCCTGTCGGTGTGGAGAGTTTTCCCATGACATATCCGATGTAATAAAAGTCGTTGGCTATGATGTGAACACTCTGTGATGTAATAAGTTCAATTTGTGGTATATGTGGTTTTGGACTTTCTAGGTCCACATATACTCTCGTTCGGATTTCTTCGAAAATCCGGGTGTTACAGAAGGTGCCAACCTGTCAGTGCTTCTTAGTGAAAGCAGATTAAATCTGCAAGTGCACGGAATTACCATTGTAGCACTTCACCTGGTGGTAAGCAGGGTATCATAATTTCTTGAGCAATGGAAGTGTGATTAGAATCTTAGGTAGTCAAGGCACTAGATAGGAAGATGGATTTTGGGTGGTGAGATCCTTCTATAGATAGGATCCTTAAGATAAGATACCTATGTGGCTATAGGCTTGCTTCGGGCACCGGAGTGTACCTGGTCTGCCAGGTAATATTGACCTTTAGCTCTACGCTGTATCTGAACATGGGGGATTTCAGAGGACGGACAGGGCTGTCACCATATGCCGCCTACCCCTCAGCTGAGGGATATGAGGCAAACGAAGGTGGCAAGATGTCTAGACTCCGCGTATACACAACTAGCTACAACTCTAGCGTTGGCCAGGAACTTCTGTCTTTATCAGGAGTCCTCTACTAGAGCATCCGTCGGAGGACAAACGACGAACCCACAAGATTATAACAACAAAGTAATCTTGACTTACGAATACTAAATAGATAGTGGAAAAGAACCTCTTACTCAAAGTAGTAGGATGGTCGCCGAGGTATAAGCGAGGCGGGAGCCGACACGTCTGGCACTCCGTCTACCCAGGCGTACAAGGGTTGCCGAGCACCCTAGGTAAAAGAGATCAGGCTAGCCGACTACTCCTCTCACTCTTCCTCACTCACTCACTATTCTAGATAACTATGGCTTAGAGCCTTCTTCTTTTCAAGTGTAGCCTTCTCTTGGAATTGATTCATGGTGTGAGGGGTGACCCTCTCCTTATATAGGTGGTGGTTAGGCTGGTTGGAGGATAATATTTCCCGAATACGCTCCCTAACTACCTTAAGGACTTAATGAGTGAACCGCCATAGCAAGCTAGGCCTGGGCCGCACTAACCAGGGCGCGGGCACAACTGGGGTGCGGGCACGCAAGTGCTAGGCTGCGTCGGCCCCATCTTGCTCTGGTGGGCTACTATTTGGCTTGGTGGTCCTTCTGTGATGTGTGTTGGCCCCATCTTGCTTTGGTGGGCTGCATCTTGAATATTTTCCTTGTTTTGCCATGGGCCAAAATTTTGTTTTCTTCTTTTCTTCTTCCTTTTACTTCTTTTGCCCCAATTTCTATATGATTCATGATTGTCCTACAAAACAAGTGAACTCATCATAGCTTGTGGAAATGGTTAGTAATAACCTCTATTTGTGTTCTTTTTGGTGAATTCTATGCTAAAGTTGGTGGGGGTAAATCATGCTGTAAGGACCGCCAACACAACCCCTCACAAATCCACCAGGAGTGGCCCGAGACAATCTCCAACTTCGCCAACTCCACCGTTGCTCCATGACCATCTAGGTGACGGCAATCACCAAGAGTGCCTAGGGATGAATTAGGATGAACAATGCACTTGGATTACTCCCAATCTCACGAAAGGTGTTAATCAAAGCTCTAGATGAGTGGGAGAAGCTTGGGATGGCTCAAAGATATCTTACGATTAGTAAAATGTGCAAGAGAGACCTCCCAAAGCATTAGAGTGGCTATTTATAAGTGAGGGTGAAAAACTAGCCGTTTTTTATCTCAGTGAGCACACTGGACGCGCATCCACCAGACGCAACAGCGTCCCCAGTCATCCACGTTTCACCGTTTTGAATATCGTTCGTTCGATTCCAATGACTGAAACCTTCCCATGAGCTGTTAAGTTCACACCAGACACAGAGCTAGTTACACTGGACGCGTCGGGTGAACCAAGTGAGAAACTGCGCAGAGCCGACCCGAGAGCGCGAAGTTGACAACGGATGCGTCAGGTGCCACACCACCGGATGCTCCAGCGTCTGATGCTCACACAGGAGCCGATGTCACCAGAAGCTCGTTTGCCTTCACCCGGCGTGATGCAGGGAGAACTCCAGCGTCCGGTGCGGGAATAGAGAGGTTCTAGAGAGAACAAAGCCACACCAGACGTGTTCGGTGCGAGGTCATCGGACAACACAGCATCCGCTGCGTTCTCATGCAGATTGCGTGAGTTATGGCTAGCCACTGGACGCGAAAAACCAGTGTCCAGTGCTACTGAGCCAGCGTCCGGCCCATAATTTTACACAGGAAACTTCACCGAAATCGATGAATCTTGCCGAGCTCGACAAGAGGAAAAGAAAACCCAAACCCTCTGTCACACCCATATTTTAAGAACAAAACAGGATGCTCAAATAACTCATATGTGCCCCAGGAATAGTCACACATATAAGCTGACAAATTGTAAATAGTATCATCACAGTGCTTACAATACGAATAAATATTTATTACATAGTCTTGAACAAATATAGATCAAATAGATAGATAATATCTAAGACGAAATGCTCGCGGAAGCTCCAACACAGGGACACGTCGACTGGGAGACACCAAGCCTAATACTCATTTCGGTAGTCCTCATTCCAATCTTCATCTGTTGTGGTGATAATAGCAAGAGTGATCACATTTCGTACTCAACAAGTACAACACGGGTTCATGAGGCACAAATGGGCTAGACAGTGTTTGACTGCATTGACCTTTAATATTCATATTCATTTTAGCAGTTGAGTAGCATCAAGTATTCCAATCCCATAATTAATCCAATGATCAATTATAATAAGGTTAATAAATAGTAAAGATATTAACAGCAATAAAAATCATAGCATGAATGTAATAGTAACCATCTAGCAGAACGTGTGACCAAGGCCGCTCGTGTCTGTGAGCACGACTATCATGATAGATTATTAAACTCTGCATAGAGGTGTACACTTTCACTGTGAGTCATGATTTTCTAATGCATGAGTTCATGACGCCCACACACTAGCTAACCATATAAAACCATCTAAAAGTTCGTCTAACAAGTTAGGACCGCAAGGGTGAGTGGCAGCGAGATGTATAAACACTCCTTTTCTAAATGGCACACTCCTTCACGGCTATACTCATAAGATTAGGAGCCGTACTACACTCAAGGCGGCAAACCCCCAACTGCGCCCTTTCGGGTAACCTCTAACAAGTTAGAAAAGGTCTTTTAAATGACTAAAGCCAGAGCCATATAGCCCTCATAGCTGTACGGAAAATCCCGGTTCATCAGGTTCAGAAATACTATGGAGAGAAACTATAGCCAAACCATCCAACCCAAGGCTCTAGCCCCCTTTGAACAGTAATAAAATCATTTTAAATTGTTCATTGCATAATTCATTAATCATATCACAAGATCATTGGTATTAATAAAGTACTAGCAATAGCTACCCAATGCATATTCCAATAGGTGAACAAGGAAATCAAGATAGCAAATCTAGATTATGATCTCTAGGGTTGTCAAGGTGGACACATACATATATGAATTGTAATTTTCGTGAATAGGACATCAAGGATGGTCCATGTTATACTTGCCTTGATCAAAGAGTTCTTGCTGATCCTGCTCGTAGAAGTACTCTGAAACGTCCACAAACTGCTCACCGTCTACTCACATAATCAACCAATCACCACACAAACATCGGGCAATCATACATGAAGCAAACAAGGGAAAATAATTAGAACAGTACACCAACAGGAAAAAAATAGTTTTAAAATTATATAAAAATATTCTACTTGTTCCAACGATCACATCAATATAAAGATCATGAAAAACGGATTTAAAACGTGGAAGTTATGATTTTCCAAAGATTTGCTATAGAGAAATAATTAATATATATAAACTCGAAATTTTAAAAGTGCCAAACTGACTGTACAGTGGCAAAAACACATAGAGTTCGAAAATACGAAACTAATGCAATTTGAATCAATTCAAACAGATTTAAAATAAAGATTCTAGGGACAAGCGCAATTTGCTAGCAACAGAAAGGAATACGTTTTCCAGGTTTGAAAGCAGAAATCTGCTGGCCGCTTTTGATGGCGGGTTTATTACGCTAAACAGCAGGGTCTCTTAGGGAAATAGCGCAGCTGAAGGGGTATGGGGCTGTCTGGACTGTTGGATCTCGCGATGATGATCCAGATTAGAAGAAAGTGAAGGCAGGGGCTCTGTTCGCCGGATCAGATGAGCATGGCGGCGGCTCCATGGCCGTAAATTGGCCGTAGAAGGGGATTCGGGGCAATCGCGGTCGGTTTTGGCCGGGAATAGGTCCGGGAGCTCGAGAAGCTAACTACGAACCTATCTAGAGCATCAGGAAGGACAGTGGCGAGCTATGGAGAGTGCAGCACGAGCCATGGCGGCCTCAAGTCGCGGGCGTGGGTGCTGGCATAGCAGGGGGGGTGGAAACACCAAATTGGCGTGGCTAGAGGTTTTCTCACCTTGCAATTAAGATTCGGGAGGGTTCAATTGCGGCGGAGGAGCGTCGAAGATACGGAGTCCACGTTGGGGCGGATTCCGCCTTACTGTGAACACAACGGCGAGCAATTAGCGCGGTAAGAGCGAAGCCTCAGCGTACCCAGGTGGAGCTCGAAAACTGACTTACACGGGCGGGAAGGATGCAGGCAGAACGAGTTGTCGCGGCAGCTTGGTTTGCCCGCGGCAAAGCTTTGCGCCAAGCAATGGAGCTAGGGCTTGCCCAGGGGCGGCGCAGGCAATAGCAGATGGGAAAAGAATAGGGTTTTGCGAACTCCAAACCTTTTATAGTTCAAGGGTGATCACGTAGGGTGGGTTTCCGAGAAGAACGCGCGGAGATTTGCTTGAGTTCCAACACAGCAAGGGGCGACGGTGGCCTGTGTTTCAGGCTGGAGGTGCGCTCGACCATGGGTCGGACTCGAACCAGGGGAGGGAGGTGGCGTGTGCGCTGGCCTGCTGGCTTGGATGGCCGCGGCCCGTCTGGCAGTCGAGCAGAGGGGAGGGGTGCGCGTGAATTGCCTGCCTGAGGGAGGGCGCTGTAGCATCGGTTCCCTGGATTGCTTGCACGGTGAACAGAAAAGAAGGGGAAAAGAAAAGAAGAGCAGGCTCTCGGCCAGCTTCAGGAAAGAAAAACATTTTTTTTTGTTGTTTTTTTTACTCCAAATAAGCTCCCAAACATATTTCAACAGCTAGCAAGGAGAATAAAAAACACAACAGGCAAAAACATATGCTGCAGCATGCTTGCACAGTAGATGATCCAAATTTTCATAATTTATTTCAATTCAAAAATTATTGCCTCTCCTATATTTTAAAATAAATATATAATAGCTTAATAATTCCATCTAAATTTCTAGATTTTAATTTACTCCAAAATTAGGGTGTTACACCCTCTTTGCCTCTTAAACTTCACATCGTTTATAAATGTGCCAACACCAGACGCTTGATGACCGAGGTTGCAAGTAAATTTATCCCCTCTTAATAGTATTGTCATCTATCATGAATGTGATCACACTCTATATAGTATCCTGATTACTCAAATGGAAAGAGCCCTATGGATTATACCTTGCCTTGAGCTCTTTCTCCCAATGCAAGTTGAGAAGCACTTGATCTTACACCAGTTGCATAGATGTCATCATAGCTCCTCATTTAGGTTTACTAACCTTCCTTGTAATCAGATCACTTAGGTACATGGTTAGTAAATAGGTTTCATCACTTATTCAAAACCAAACTAGTGCTTTCACAAAAGAGAGCCTGCATGACTACTAACTACATCAGTCGATATGTTTTGTTTATAGATAATATATACAAATATATTTATATAGATATAGATATTGATATTGATATATATATATATATAGATATAAATATATAGAGACAGAGACAGAGATAGGAAACAGATAGAGAATAGAGATACAGATAGAGATTGCAAGACAAGTTATATATCAGTCAATATGTTTTGTTTATAGATAATATATACAAATATATTTATATTTATATTTATATTTATATTTATATAGATATAGATATAGATATATAGAGACAGAGACAGAAATAGGATAGAGATAGAAAATAGAGATGCAGATAGAGATTGCAAGACAAGTTATATATCAGATGATATGTTTTGTTTATAGATAATATATACAAATATATTTATATAGATATAGATATATAGAGATCGAGACAAAGACAGAGATAGGATAGGGATAGAGAATAGAGATACAGATAGAGACTGCAAGATAAGTTATATATTGGTGTCTTGGAGTAGCAAGCTCGGCGACACTTACAAAACCACCCAGACACATGCCTAAGAAGGCCAAGAGAAGCAATAGAGGGCCATGGCTACAACTCCTATTTCTTTCCAAGTGCACCACGGGCCTCATGTCGCCATCTTCCCGCTCATGGCGAAAGGCCACATGATGCCGCTGCTGGACCTCGCTTGCCTCCTGCGCAGCCGCGGGCTTGCTGCTGTCACCTTTGTCACAACCCCGGCCAATGCCTCCTTTATCCGTGCGGCTCTGCGGCGAGGCTGCGCCAGCGATGCTGCCATCCTCGAGCTTGCATACCCAACCGACCAAATGCCCGCAGGTGGAGAGGGTGCCGAGGGTGTCTCGTCAGCATCCGCCTTTGCCGCGTTCGCAGAGGCTACATCAGCGCTGCGGTCGCAGTTCGAGGAGGCCTTCGCAGCGCTTTGCCCGCCTGTGAGCCTCCTCATCGCCGATGGCTTTCTGTACTGGGCACACGCATCGGTCGCCGTGCTTGGCATCCCGAGCTTGTCCTTCCTGGGCATATCCGCATTCGCGCATGTCATCAGGGTGGTGTGTGCACGGGACAAGCCGGGAGGCACTGTTGTTTCATTACAGCAAGGCGATGCCAATACCAACGACACATCCACATCTGCTGCCACACACTACACGGTGCCGGATTTCCCTCACCTCCAGTTCTCCCTCCCAGACCTGGTGGCGCCGCCACTCCCGTTCATGGACCTAGATGCTAAAGCAGCGGCTGCCATTGTGGCAAGCCGTGGCCTCATCATGAACACCTTCCATGACCTCGAGGGCCGCTACATAGAGCATTGGAACAAACACATTGGACCAAGGGTCTGGGCTATTGGTCCTCTGTGGCTGGCCCGACAATCCTCCTCTGGCACCACCAGTCAACTCCATGCCAAGCCCTCCTGGATGCTGTGGCTGGACAACATGGCAGCCGCCGGAAAGCCTGTAGTGTACATCTCACTGGGGACACTGGCAGCCATCTGCGGATCACAGCTGAAAGAGCTGGCCGACGGGCTTGACCGGGCGATGGTGAACTTCCTGTGGGCAGTGCGGCCTGGCGACGATGCTGAACTTGGCACAGGGTACGAGGAGCGTGTTGCTGGACGAGGCAAGGTGGTAAGAGAATGGGCGGATCAACGACAAATCCTCCAACACCCATGTGTTCGAGGATTCTTAAGCCACTGCGGGTGGAACTCAGTGCTGGAGAGTGTTGCCGCGGGTGTCCCTTTGGTAGCATGGCCATGCGAGTTTGAACAACCTTTGAACGCAAAGTTTGTTGTCGATGAGCTGCGGATCGGCATTAGGGTTCACACCAGTGATGGAACGATTGGAGGTTTGGTCAAGAGTGAGGAGATCACAAGGGCGGTCAAGGAGCTAATGTTTGGGGAGGCAGGAATGGCGATGGCACAGAGAGTGACAGAGATAGCAGCACAGGCTCAGCTAGCCATGTCTGATGGCGGGTCATCATGGAAGGAGGTTGAGAAGATGATTAGTGAGCTATGTGCAGTAAATATGGCTGGAAGTTTGTGGGGAATAAACAAATAGGTTGATGTTTAGAACTTTGCTTTACTACTTTGTCTCTGAACCTCTTCTGTAGCTTCTTTTCTGTTACCAGCATATATATATTCAATTGGACTCACTCCCTCTCCAATCGCAACAAGGGACAATCGATTCAGTTAGCCAATTTTTAATAGCTTTCTAAATTGTGCATTATTAATGAAAATTAAATTCCTCTTCGGCCAAGTCTTCAGAACTTGTACAGTTGAGAAACAAATCCATGAATTGGATTTGGAAAGGCTGAAACAGAATACCCAATATGTACTAATGACAATGTAAATTAGCAGAGGGACTCGCTTTCATCAAAGAAATATTGGGTATCGTGGTTCGTTGATATATAAGAGATCTCAACTTTTAATAAAGCTAAGATCATGCATATGTGTTGCAACGGGTAAAAGATAATGTCACGATAAGTTGAGTTTGAAACGTTTTGTACTGTTATAAAAAAAATGATACTTCGAGCATGATATTATCAACATTTTGTTTACTTCCAAATATATCAATATTACAATACTCTATTCGGCGGAGTTGAATTTGGTTGCGAATGAATTCTACGGCTGAATTATTGTGAGAGAAAAATACTGTTTTGTGACTGAAAATAAGGTAAACCTAGTTCAATCGATTTGCAGACATCACTAATATTAAAAATATGCAATATATGGCATTTTTTTTTGCTCCACAGATTACCCATCTTATCCCAAATACCTAGAAATTTTAAGTAGTTTCTTAAAATCCACCCCCACCCTCAAATGAAGGAGATTCACCCGTCTCCCCTTTTCATTTTAAAGGTATTGGTAATCAGTTAAGAGAGAAGAAGAAAAAATGCATACTAATAATAGGAGATCACCTATATAGACTTTCAGAAGATGTGGGATAAGTAATCTGTAGATTCTCGCCTTGTTTGGTTCCTTGGAATTAAATCCGTTTTAATAATCATAATTTAGATGCATATTAATTGAACTAAGATAGTTTTATATGGATGATATTTGTATATTATTGTTGGCCATACAAGGGAGATGCTTATTTGTTGCATTTCTACCGTGTATGAGCAAGTTGAAGAGCGTGTTATATAAGATGTAAAGTAGAAAGTTTTTTTAGAAAATAGAATATGTATTAATATTTCAACCTTTATATCGATCAATACATATAGCTGTCCAAAGTTGTAAAAGACCAACAAAACAAAACTAGAAAGATCACAGGTACCACAAGGGCACAATTAAATAAAGGGAAGTCTGCCGATAAAACTCCAACCATGAGAATAAAAAGGTCCATCATTATGGTCTTAAGCACATGAGACCCTAAATTTATTTTGGGTTTGTCCTCTTCCTTTTGCAGCATCGCTTAGAAGCGAATCTAGTGTGTTCCTCTAATGATCACCTGCAAAGAAGACAAAGTTGTGGCTTGTTAAAAATCTCATGATTTCAACATAGCCAAATTGCCCAACAAATGGCGTTAGCTCCTACCAATGCCTGATACTTAGGTTTTCTCTCTACTCCTTGTAGCCAAACATTAAACATGTGAGCAACATCTATCGGAGGAGATAAATTAAACGGAACATGTATCAACCTCCAAATAAACCTAGCTTTCTAGCAACCAAAGAAAAAAAAAATTGTGTTGACTCATGTAGATTGCAAAAACAACATTTAACATTTCCTTTCCATCGCCTTTTGACAAGGTTATTCTTGGTTAGGACTTTCCCTTTGATTAAGTACCACATGAAAAGTTTAATCTTAAGATGTAGTCATAGCTTCCATATAATATGGTTACAAGGTCCAATACTAGTAACAAATATCGCTTGTACATAAAACGAACTGTGAAGAGGCCATGCTGATTTATAGACCATTTGAAAACATCCATTTGATCTGTTAGGTGAACATTCATCACATGAGCTACTAAATGGCGCCATGCCAACAAATTATTTCCAACTATGGATCTTCTAAAAGAGTCATTTAAAGGGTTAGAACAAAGAACCACATTAACAAGTGTACTATTTTTCCCAACAATGTTATATAGGCCAGGATATTATTGGTCTCCAAAGGCTATATTGCCTCCCATGTAAAAAAAAGGCTATATTGCCTAACCAGACATCCTCCCAGAATCTTTTTGTTTTCAATGACATCCTCAGAGAAACTTGAGTTCCGTTACCTAGACTGAACTTTTCAAATCTCTCCTATAATTGGATTAACAAACAAAGCTATGTCCACCTAAACAAATGTCCCCCGCTGAGGGCTCCAACCTTTGTGCACCCAGAAAAGTGTACACAAAATTTTGTCTATGTCAAAATCAAAGGCCACGAGAGCATGTAACCACGATCAAGGGCTCTCGAAGAAAGTTTGTCACAAACTCACCGCTCCCCTCCCCTCTCCCGATCAGCGCAACCCGCACGCGCCCCCACCCCCTGCGACACGCACGCGCCCCCCACAACGCGACTCTTTCTCACTCGACGCGCCGCCGCCGACACCCACGCTCGACCTGCGACGTCCTTGGCCGCCGTGACTCGACGCGTCGGCGCCGACGCCCACGAACCGTTGCGGGCTCGCCCTCTCCGGTTCGCCCCCTTCCCAGCGGGCGCAGGGCCACGGCTGGTCTGGGACTCAACGCGCCGCCGCCGATGCGCTCATCCTCTCCTGCTCGCCCCTCCCGCTAATCCTCCCCGTAACTCCCGCCCGATTCGCTCCCGATCCCGATCCGCGTCGCCTCCCTAAACCAGGCCCCCGACCTTGCCCTCCCCATACACGGAAGAGGAAGAGGAGGTGAGGACGAGATCGCAGCGACGATGGTGCAGCTGGCGTCGGAGGGCGAACAGGCGCTGCATGCGCGGGTGGAGGCGGGTCGGGCCGGCCTGGAACTGCGTCCTCCCGTCTCCTTGGTAGGTGCTGGCGGGTCAGGTGGGTCTGGGAGCGAGGCGTGATTCTGGAGGACGCCGAGATCCTAAGCCGCGCCTTGCCCTTCCCTCTCCCTCTGTTCTTCACCCTTCTGCTGCGAAGGTCGCCGCTCACGTGAGCACGTTGTGGGATCCTTCACGGCTCTTGCGTTGGCGAGCGGGCGGGCGGCGGCTCCTGCACGGCCGGGCGGCAGGCGATGGTTCCTACACAGCTTCTCAAGTTGTGGTGCTCAGCGCTGGGACCACGCCGCCACTGTCGACGAGGTGAGCCCCAGCTATGACGTGCCCCACGTACAACCATCCCATCCTGCTACTTGGGCTGACGGCCTGAGCTTATTCATATCCCGCCGATCAAGGCTGTCGATTTTGTTTTTATAATATTTTTCCATGGCTGGCCTGCAAAATAATTAGAAATTTGCAGTCCCCCATAAAAAAGAAAGAAATGAAACTGCAATTTCACTTGTGATTGTTTACTGCTTTAAGCTCAGGGATTGTTTGCTGTCTGCATCTGGACACCTGGTAGCCAATGTCGATCAGTTGTTGTTGTTGTTGCTGCTGCTGCTGTGTCGCTGCGGCAGAGGAGATGAATTTTTTTATTAACCCTTTTTAAAAAATATTTTAAAACTAACACCCTTTTTTTATTTTTAAAACTAACTCTTTTAGCCGCACCATTGCTGCTAGCGCGGCAAAACCACACTGCCGCGCCACATGCAATGGCGCGGCAGTCTCGCCAACGTGGCACCGGCCCGCTCGCGTGGCTGGTCGCGGGGCCTGCCTTGCCACGCCAACCTACCTGGCGCGGCAGCCTGGAAGTAGTGCATGTGCCCAAGCCGAGCGCCCAGGCTTCCTCCTCCCTTCTCCAGCCCGAGCGCCTGGCTTGGAGCGCCGCCGCCGTACGCCGCCGCCGCACCTCGCCACGCCACCGCCGTACGCTGCGCCGGCACTCGGGGCTAGGCCCCCTCCTCTCTTTAAGGTACTGTATTGCATTTCTTTCTTCTCTCTTTTTTTGATTTGCACATTGTGTTTTACTTAGTTAGTTTTAGGGTTAGATTTAGTGATTAGTTTAGGATTTAGGACAAGATCTAGTGATTAGGTTAGGATTTAGGGTTAGATTTAGTGTTTAGTTTAGGATTTAGGGTTACATTTGGTGATTAGTTTGAATATATCATAGGCTTTGCACATATTTAATTTTGATTTAGTGATTAGTGTTGGTTACAGTTACATTTGGATGAAGTGTAAGTAGTGTTTATGACATGTAAGTCTAATGTCATGTTGATGAAATTTCATGTCGTTTTGTAGATGGATTGTTTGGTCTGTCTGCTTTACGGTGTAAGCGTTAGGAATGGAGAGTTTGAGGAAATGGAAGAAAAATTGGAGATGTTTGATAACCATCTTAGTTTTAGTGAACTCTGGGACCACATGAACGTCAAGTTTGGTGGTGACTGGTCCTTGAGAGGGATATTTGACAATGGTAACACCCGGACTCATTACGTTCTTATGCCATTGGACAATGAGAGGCATTGGCAGCGGTACCAGAGGATAATTGAAGCCTCAAACGTCGCTATGGCTGAGGTATTGATGGAGAACAGGTTCTGGAAGGATGATGCGTATGACGGGTTGGCCGATGACCACTTCCATGAGAATGATGCAACGGGCAACATGGATGTGGACGGCCAATTGACACAGGAGGCGGTTTGTTGCCCTCACACAGCTGGTGATGATGTTATGGGACGCCCTGTTGGTCAAATAAATGATGAATTTGATGTTGGTGAGTTCGAGGATGAGGAGCGGGAGGAGGAGGAGCGAACAATTGGTGCTCATAATGATGATGACAGTACAGAATCCGATGAGTTGGACGACGGCGAAGGGGGTGGAGATGGCATGGGCATACCAGGACTTAGTATAGTTGGCAGTGGTGGGGCAGGTAGCAGCCAAGCACCACCAGTGATGGTTGTCCCTATTTCTAGTCAGCCTAGAGCTGCGATGCATGTTCGGCGTGAAAGAGGTTTTGTCTTTCCAGAGGGTGCTTCTCCTTACGATTCGTGGACAGGGGTGACGGAGGCACAACGGTTTGTTCCACCACCCCCTATACAAAGGCAGAAATAAGGCAGCTGAGTGTAGTGAACATCTGTCTCCCCGAAGTTCCAAACTACATGGATGTTAGCATGACACATCAGGTAGTTTGTGACACAGGTCTCCTGCTCTGTAGGACATCACTGTATGACCATCAACAGTCGATCCTACACAAGGGCATGGTTTTCAACACAATGTCTGAGATGAAGCTATCTCTTCAGGACTATGCGGTGCATCACCATAGGCCATACACCGTGACTCATTCGGATAGGCAGTTGCATTTTCATGTCATATGTAGAAGTGGATGCCTGTGGAGGTTAAATGCTCGGAAGCATGAAAGGATCAAGGATGCCCAAGAGGGGGGTGAATTGGGCAACTAATAAATTTTTCGCAAATCAAGTCAACCTATCGCATTTTGCCCAATGTCACCCCACAAGTGCTTGTGTCAATTCTATTCCAAAAACAAGTTATGCAACCTAGTGCCAAGTCCTATCACAAGTATACTACTCTAGAAAAGTAGAGTTAGAAAGACAAATCCGGTTTTTCCCGAGGTATCGGAGAGTCGGCACTCCCCACTAGTCCTCGTTGGAGCACCCGCGCAAGGGTGTAGCTCCCCTTGATCTTCGCAAAGACCAAGTGCTCTCTACGGGCTGATCCTTTGCCTCTCCGGCGCGGTGGATCGCCCACAACCGCTCACAACTTCGACTTGGGCCGCCCACAAGCTCTCCAAGCGGTCACCAAGCCACCAATCGCCACCAAACCGTCTAGGTGATGCCGATCACCAAGAGTAACAAGCCTAGACTCTCACTTGACCAAGAACAAGGCCAAAGAGGGTGATGGATGCACACAAGTCACTCTTGGTCTCTCTAGGGAAGAAGCTCACAAGCAATGGAGTTCACTCAATGCTCCCTAGGGCTCTTGCTCTCTCACAAGATCAACAAAGGTTCCTTCAGCTATTAGAAGTGGTAAGAGAGATAGAATGGAGGCTTTGGTGGAGTATAAATACTCGCCCTCTCCAAAACTAGCCGTTTCTCACTTTCTTGCGAACCGTCGGATGCTGCCGAGGCTCGACCGTCGGACCATTCACCACGGTCCGACTCTCACAGTTACACTGTGCTCAGTCCTGTGCCAGAGGGGCGTCGGACCGAACTCGATGGTCCGACGCTCCTCAGTCCGATGCTTTCGAACAACTGCCACAGTGCCTCTCAACGGCTATAACACGGATCAATGGTCCGACGCACACCATCGGACCAAGTCCGACGCTCTTTTACGCTGCGGGAACCTCTCTAAAAGCGTCGGATGCTAAGAAGCATTAGTCCGACGCTCACTCTCGTGACGGTCCGACGCACACTGAACACCCAGAGGCATCGTCGGACTCTGGCCAATGGTCCGACGACCATCCAGCAAGGGTCCGACGCTCCCTGGCACGCTGAGAAACGTCCAGGGGCTGCCACGTGTCGTCGGACTCTAACTATTGGTCCGACGCCTATACTAGGTAGAGTCCGACGCCTCTAATTTGATCAAAACTTCGCCGAATCGAAAACTTTCCAAAACGAAGTTTGATCCTCTCTCTCTCAAGAATCTCCCTAGGCTGTCTAGAGCTATGTTGGACAAGTGTGCATCACATCTACACTCTCTAATCTTGCTCTAAGTCAAGCTACCTATCCAAACCCCTCTTAATAGTATGGTCAAAGAGAAAAACAAAACCTAAGACTACGCCAAGTGTCTCTCAACTCCAAACGACACTTGGCACTAGCCTATCACCATCTTGTCTTCCATCCTTTGAAAACTGAATCGAATTACATCGCTAGGGGCTTGAACCTACATGTTATTATGACCTAACCTCTAGGTTATCCTGCAAAACACACGTTAGTCATACTAACCGTCTTGTTGTCATTAATCACCGAAACCACTAGGGCCTAGATGCTTCAATCTCCCCCTTTTTGGTGATTGATGACAAAAACCTCAAATAGATTTAGAAAGAGTGAGTTTTTTAAAGGCTTGATTCATATAAGCATGTGACAATAAGAGCAAAGGGGTTAGGCATGCTTATACAAATCAAGACCACAAGGTACATATAAGATATGAAATAAGCATAAGTACCAAACGAATACGCTCAAGATCGGAGTGAAGTGCGGAAGCTAAGACCAGAGCGAAACCAAGTGACATGATATATAAATAACATGAAGCTCAGACACATGTCACAATCAAGTCTCAAGCATGAAAATAAACATAAACATGATGCATGATTATATCACATCAAAAAGAACCAAAACCCTCTCACGCGCTCCCCCTAAATCTATGCTCTCTCCCCCTTTGGCATCAAGCACCAAAGACCTAAGACTCAGGAGGAGGAGAAGAAGCTGCAGCGTCGCGGTCGGAGGAGTGAGGTCGAAGCTCAAACTGAGAAGGGTCTCCTTCTGACTCTGAGCTCTAAACAGCCTGAACCTCTGTCTGAGCACGTGAAGGTGAAGCGGTCCGGGTCTGCTGAGCGGTCTCTGTAGCTGCTGCTGTGACTACTACGGTCGCAGTCCCTGCTGAAGTCGGGAGTGGCTCTGAGGAGGCGACTGAAGACGGTAGTGTCTCTGTAGTCCCAGTGGCAGGCGGAGCTGTGGTGGTGGTAACAAGCTGTTGGAACTCAGGAGGTGTGGGCAAGCCTGTGATCTCGCTGAAGGTAGCACCCAAGCTCCTGGTCACTGAGGGGCCACCTAGGTCAGGTGTGAAACTGGTATGGATTGGAGTGAACCCCGGAGTGCCTGGTGTGACAAACCACTGCTGAGTCTGCTGAGTCGGTGTGACGAACTGACTCTGGAGAGAAGCTGTGCCCTGACTCTGAAGTCCACCGGACTGTATCGCTGGAGTCACCTGGGCTGCAGTGGCTGCCGGTCCAACCTGCTAGACTGGAGGGGCAGTGGCTAGGTACGGTGGGGCTCTGTTGTGTCTGATGATATGCTCCATGAACCCAAAGATCTGTAGCGGTATCTGCTGGCTCTGGAGCTGCATCTGGAGCATCTGCTGCTGGAACTGATCCTGCCTGAGCTGAATCTGAGTGAGAGTTGCGGCTTGCTCCCTGGCAAACCAGGCCTGCTCCTCTGCCTGTCTCTGCTATGTCTGCTGTAAGCTCTGAAGAATGGCAAGCAGTGCAGGGTCTGTCTGTGAGGACCGTGGAGCGGAGCTGGACCCACCGGCCTCCGAGTCGTGAGCTCGTGGACGTGAAGGGATGGGCCGGTAGTCCCTGTCAGAGCCAGACGAGGAGGTGTCGACAAGGTCGTCGTCTGCAAGTAACTGCTCAAGCTCACTATGGGCAACGTGCCTCATAGCCTCGTCCTGCTGCTGTACCTCTGCCATGTCTGCCCCTAAAGTCTGACGGCGCTGTACTCGGTGTAAAGCTCTGCTGCCACGGCGTCCGTCAATCAGAGAGGTCATCCTATAGACTGGAAACTCTGTCTCAGTCTGGCGCAGCTCACAAGAGATACCTGTCCAAATCCGGTGCAACCTCCGCTCAAGGATGTGAGAGATCCAGTGAGCGTAGGGGAGCTGTCGCCTAGACCTGATGTCCTCTGCGATGGTGTCCTCCATCTCACTGATGATCAAGTCTACCACGTCAAACTCTGACTGCTGGACCAGGGCACCAAGGAGCCAAAGCTGTAAGTGAGTCAAACCCTCTTTGTACCCCTCCCGCGGTAAAAGTGTACGCCTCATCACGTCGTTCAAGAGACGAACGACGGGACGAAGCTCCGAAGGTGTCCTGCGGGAGCCGTCTCCGAACGGCGGTCGAAAACACGCTGCTATATGAGCAGTACCAGGTGCCAGTCCTCCGTGAGCCCTCCTCGGTGGGTCTGTCGTGGCATAGCAAATACTGTGCAACCTGGTAGCTGACTCTGGCACTCCAAGCAGCTCTCGCAGAGCCTTCGCGTAGAGCCGGTATGGCTCTCCGCCGAAGGTGTACTGCAGGTACTCGTGGTCAGGGTCTATCCATAGTGAAGCATAGAACTCTCTCACCCACGACTCCACGTACCGGCCTGAACGGCCAAGAAGCTCTGCTAGTCCAGGCAGGTAAGTCAAGTACGGCCTGATCTCCTCTCCTGCTGCCTGGACTATGTCCTCTAGGGGACATACCCTGTGCTGTCACAGTCCAACTCCAGTGGCCATGAGGGCGGTGAAGAAGTCCTCGTGAAGAGTAGTGTATCAGCCCTTAGAAGCTCTGGGATCTCTCTGATCCGAAAACCAACTGGCAAGCAACGTCAGCCGGAGCTCTCTGACTCGGGCTGCAGAGATCCTCTGCAGGTCCAAGTGAACGTCCAGCTCAGGCTCCGGCTAAGGCTCGGAGGGAGCAGGCGCCCTGGGGACTCGGTCTCCGCGCCTCTGACCGGCGGGCCAGGGTGGCACTGAAGGTCGAGTGCGGCCCGAGCGACGAAGAGGTGGAGCCTGGGCCTCCTCCCCCTGAGTAGCTGCCTCCTGCTACTCTGGCTGCCTCGGCTCTGCCTCTGGCTGTGCTGACTCAGTCTCCGGCTGTCTCTGAGGCTGTGGCTGCTCCTCGGACTCATCTTTGCCTGACAAGCTGACAAAGATACCTCCAATATGTATACCTCTGCCACGCTCTGCCTCCTCTGCAGCCTGTGCTACCCTGATAGCCTGCCTCTGCTCAGCTGAAAGTCTCTTCCTTTTCTTGATGCTCTCGACAAGAGGGGCCTTCCCCTTGTCCAAAGGTGGACGAGGAGGAGGCCTCTCATCTCCACCTGTGCCTCCCTCACTGCGACTGGCCTGCTTGCACCTCACCATCTCTGCCAACTATCACTGTCTCTCAGAAACTGACAACTGCCGCTGACACTCAGAGGCTTGGCCTCGTTCCGTATCCGCGGGCTTGGCCCCGGATTCACTGACCCACTGCCAAATACTCTGACCACGACAGCTGCAATAGAGAGATAGACAAGATATACATAAGCATATATAAGCTAGAGATGAGAGAGCCTATAGAAGCAAGCATATAGGATAAGAGAGGAGAAGCAAAGCAACCTGAGGGAAGACCTGCGAAGAGGTGAGAATCTCTATCGACACGAGGCACCACACAAGGGACAAAACAAGATCAATGCATGATATTGGGCACAAGTCAATGACTAGAGCAACTGACATGGATATGCAATGATAAGGGAGGTAATTAAGGTGTGGAGGCAAAAGAGGATTACCACAAGGTGAAAATCACCTCCACAAACCCTAGAAGGCCGAGAGTAGAGCCAAGCTTCAATAGAACTGCGAAGAACGTGAGGAATGCTTGTTAGGGCATTTCACCGAACAATTTAAGTGTGAGGTGATAAGTAGAGGGATTTAAACAAAGAAGTTTGAATCTCACCACCACTCTGTGGGAGACGCTAGCGCAGACGAGGAGAGGGGGTGTCCTCGTGGAGGATGAGCACCTCCGGCGGTGCAGAAAACCACGACGGCGGCGCTTGACACGGCGGCGGCGAACTGGGCACGGCGGCGGCGCTGCTCTGCAGCAGCTCACGGGCGTGCGCAGGAGGAGGGCGTGCACGCGCGGGGAAGAAACGGCGGCCGGCGGCGAGGTCGCCGGTGAGGACTGGGGCGCGGAGCGGCGGCGGTGAGCTAGGGTTAGGGCGTACGGGCGCGGCGCGGCGAGCGGCTCGGGCGAGGACGAAGACGAGAGAACGAACTGGCAGATGGGCCCCACGCGACAGAGGAAGAAAAGAACTGATACTCGCCTTCAAAACGACCGTCGGACGGTTACTGTTGCAGGCGTCGGACCAACGCTCTACAGGGTCCGATGCTTCCAGTAAGATCCAGTGCCCGTCGGACTTAGTCCGACGCTCCTCGTCGGACTAATATCTTCGATCTGACGCCATGAACGCGGCGCGACGCGGTGTGAACTCCCTTTTTCAATAGTCCGACGTCCAAAAAATCTTGGTCCGACGCTGCGTCCGACGCCTCCTTCAACAGGATCAGGGACCGTCGGACTGAGGCAATTGGTCCGACGCTGGGAAAACCAGCGTCCGACGCTTCGGTCCGACGCCCTAAAATCTATTTTCTTACAAATTTCTTCGCACCGATTTTTCCCAACCAAGTTCCAATCCCAATAAGAGTCAAATAAACACTAGTTGGAACTAGTATGAGATGTCCTCTCTCAAACCCTCAATTTTTTAAATATTTTGACTTAGGCATATGTGAATTTTATGAAAATAGGCAATGAAATCCAAGAACGAAACGATAAAACAACAACCATGCAATATGCAATGCAAATTCACGTAAATTAAACTAGTTGCTTGTCAAGTTTGTCCTCGGGTAAGCTTCTTCACACGCTTTTGGGCGGTTATCTTAACCGAGTTAGACAAGCCCTACGTGCATTTCAATGTTAGACATGTTTTATGTTACAATGCAATGCACATGACAATACAAGATCATCTTTTAGTGAAGTTGCTTAGATCAAGGCAATTAAGTTCATTCCTTAGAGTGCAAAAGCGTGCCTCATCCAATGGTTTAGTGAAAATGTCCACCAAGTTATCATCCGTTCTCACTCCCTCAAAGGAAATGTCACCCTTGGCAACGTGATCTCTAAGGAAGTGATGACGGATGTCAATGTGCTTTGTGCGGGAGTGTTGAACCGGGTTGTTGGCAAGTTTTACCGCACTCTCGTTGTCACACAACAAAGGCACCCTTTTTAAGTTGATTCCATAATCAAGTAGGGTTTGTTTCATGTAAAGAATTTGTGCACAACAAGCACCCGCGGCAATGTATTCCGCTTCGGTTGTTGATAAGGCAACACTATTTTGTTTCTTGGAGGACCAAGAAACTAGTGATCTTCCAAGTAAATGGCACCCTCCGGATGTGCTTTTCCAGTCAATCTTGCAACCGGCATAATCCGAATCGGAATAGCCGACAAGAGTAAAGTTAGCTCCTTTGGGATACCAAAGGCCAATGCTTGGGGTGTGCTTTATGTACCTAAGGATTATTTTTACCGCAACTAAGTGAGGTTCCTTAGGGTTAGCTTGAAAGCGCGCACACATACACACACTAAACATGATGTTGGGCTTAGATGCGGTCAAGTACAACAAACTACCGATCATAGAACGATAGAGAGTTTGGTCAACCGATTTACCTCCCTCATCAAGGTCGAGATGTCCATTGGTAGGCATGGGGGTCTTGATGGGCTTGCATTCTTCCATCTTGAAGCGCTTGAGGAGATCCTTCGTGTACTTCTCTTGCGACACGAACGTCCCCTCCCTCATTTGCTTGACTTGAAAGTCGAGGAAGAATGTGAGCTCACCAATCATGGACATCTCAAACTCCTTGGACATCATATCACTAAATTCCTTACAAAAATCTTCATTAGTCGAACCAAAAATAATATCATCAACATAAACTTGACAAATGAAGATATGCCCTTTGTGCTTCTTGGTGAGTAGTGTGGTATCAACCAAGCCGGTTTTGAAACCCTTGTTGATGAGGAAGTCGCGGAGGCGCTCATACCAAGCCCTTGGGGCTTGCTTCAAGCCATATAGTGCCTTGGATAACCTATAAACATAGTTTGGATATCTAGGGTCATCAAAACCTGGTGGTTGCGAAACATAGACAAGTTTATTTATGAAGCCATTTAAAAATACACTTTTCACATCCATTTGAAAGAGTTTTAGATTGTGATTAGATGCATATGCAAGTAGGATACAGATGGCCTCAAGTCTTGCAACCGGGGCAAAGGTCTCCCCAAAATCCAAGCCTTCAACTTGGGAGAACCCTTTTGCCACGAGCCTTGCCTTGTTTCTCACAATGTTGCCCTTGTCGTCTTGCTTGTTGCGGAACACCCACTTGGTGCCTATGACTCTTGCTCCTTTTGGCTTCTCTTCAAGTGTCCACACTTGATTGCGGGTGAAGTTATTGAGTTCTTCATGCATGGCATTCACCCAATCCGGATCTTGACGAGCTTCGTCTATGCTAGTGGGCTCAATGCAAGAGACAAACGAGTGATGTTCAATGAATTGAGCATGCCTTTGTGAGCGAGTCATTACCCCCTTGAAGGACTCCCTATTATGAGATCTTGAGGATGTGCTTGTATGAGTGGAGTAGTTCTTCTATCAACCACTTGAGGAGGAGGTTGTGGAGCATCAACATCTTGTGCTTGTGCCTCAACTTCTTCTTGTGTGATGTGGGTGTCTTCATGTGGATCCACCCCATCTTTATCTTCATCATCTTGAGGCACATTTGATGAAGATGGTTGATTGATCACTTGCACATCATCACTATCATCTTCATCATCTTTAGGCATGATGTCTTCGGTTGGCATGTTCTTCATAGCCTTCCTTAGTGGTTCATCACCTACATCATCAAGATTTTCATGCTCTCCTTGAGAGCCGATAGATTCATCAAATTCCACATCATATGTTTCTTCAACAAGGCCGGTGGCATTGTTGAACACTCTATATGCTTTGGACTTCAATGAGTAACCAACAAGAAAACCAATATCGCAACGTCTTTGGAACTTTCCTAGATGTTGTCGCTTCTTGTAGATGTAGCATTTGCAACCAAACACCCGGAAGTAGGAGACGTCCGGCTTCTTGCCAATGAGTAGCTCATAGGGGGTCTTCTTTAGCAACCGGTGATGGAATAGGCGGTTGGATGCATAGCATGCGGTGTTGATTGCCTCCGCCCAAAACCTCTCCGGTGTGTTGTACTCATCAAGCATAGTCCTTGCAAGGGTGATCAAAGTCCGGTTCTTCCTTTCAACTACACCATTTTGTTGAGGGGTATAGGTGGATGAGACTTCATGCTTGATCCCAACTTCATCACAATATACTTCAATGTTTGTGTTGTCAAACTATTTCCCATTGTCACTTCTAATCTTCTTGATCTTCACTTCAAATTCATTTTGTGCTCTCTTGGCAAACTACTTGAAAGATTGGACAATTTCGGTCTTGTCATGAAGAAAGAACACCCAAGTATATCTTGAAAAGTCATCAAAAATCACTAAGCAATAGAGCTTGCCACCAATGCTTGCATAAGTTGTTGGCCCAAATAAGTCTATGTGAAGTAGCTCTAATGGTCTTGAAGTTGACACAAGTGCCTTGGATGGATGTGTATTTGCCACTCGCTTCCCGGCTTGGCAAGCACTACACAATTTGTCCTTTTCAAATACAACATCTTTCAATCCTCTCACCATCTCCTTCTTCAATAGCTTCTTGAGTGTGCTCATCCCAACATATGCAAGCTTTCTATGCAAAAGCCACCCAAGAGATTGTTTGGTGAATAGACAAGTCTTCAAATTTGCATCTTCCGAGTTGAAGTCCACTAGATAGAGATGATTGTACCGAAAGCCCTTGAATATCACTTCATTATCATCTTTCTTGGAAACAACCACTTCTTCACTTGTAAATAGGCATTGGAAGCCAAGATCACAGAATTGACCAACAGATAGCAAGTTGAAGCTCAAAGAAGCAACTAGAAGCACATTTGATATGGAATGATCATTAGATATGGCCACTTTGCCAAGCCCTACACTTTGCTCTTGGAATTATCACCAAATGTTATCTTTCCTTGGTCTTCTACATTCTCTTCAAGAGAGGTGAACATACGAGCATCACCGGTCATATGTTAAGTGCATCCACTATCAATTACCCAATGAGAGCCACCGGTCTTGTAGTTCACCTACACACAACAAATCAAGCTTGATGTTTAGGAACCCATACTTGAGAAGGACTCCGGACTTTCTCAACCAAAGCTTTTGCCACCCATAGTTGCCTAGGCCTATTCTTGTTAGGGGGTCCTAGGAACATGACTTTCACTTTGCCCTTAGAATCTTTCCTTAGCATGTAATGAGCATCAAAGGCAAAGGGCCTAGCATGCTTGGGCAAAGGTTGTTGTGGCGGTGTCTTGCACTCATGAGCAAAGTGACCTTCTTGTCCACATTCAAAGCATCTCTTAGGCTTGGGCTTGGGCTTGTTCTTTGCTTTGTTGAGGCGATTTTGAGCTCTAATGTTTTGCACCTTCTCACCCATGTAGCCAATCCCACTTCTATCAAACTTCATCACGGTGTTCATGAGGAGATCACTTTGGAGATATTGGCCTCTTGTGAATTTTTGCAAGCCCGCGGTGAGATGACTGTTTTCTTGCTTCAACTTCTTGTTTTCTTCCAATAAGCTTGCAAGGTGAGACTTCTTATTCTTGAGGATCTTGTTTTCTTTTCTAAGCACCTCAACTTCATCATCTTGTTGCACCGTTTCAATGACAATGGTGTTGGTGGTTGATTGCTTCTCAAGCTCTTTGTTCAAGTTCTCATTTTTAATCTTGAGCTTCAAATAGTCATCATGGCAATCGGCCACCACCACTTCCTTGCCTTTGCTACTAGCACCTTGCTCAATGATCTCATCAATCAAGTCATCACATGATGTAGCTATATCACACTTAACAACAAGATTAGGAGCATCATGTGGTTCATTGGAAAGCAAGTCATAAGCCATAGCAAGGTTGTCATGATTCACTTTCACTTGAGTGTAGTCCTCTTTTAGCTTGTTGTAGCTAGTGGTGAGCTCAATGTGTATCCTCTCAAGTTTATCATGTTTTTCTTTGAGCTCTTTTATGTTGGCTTTGAGCTCCTTGAGCTTGGATGACACATTTTGATTTTTAACTCTAAGCTCATCACTAGCTTTAGTGAATTGTTTATTTTGAGCTAAGAGGTTGCCATTCTCAAGTTTTAGATTTTCATTTTTCCTTGTTAGCTTTCTTATAACTTTGGTATAGTCATTAAGCAAGCTAGCAAGTTCATCATAAGTGGGTGAATCATATTCATTGTCACTATCACTACTCTCATCATCACTTTGTACCTTCTTGTCCTTAGCCATAAGGCAAAGGTGTGTTGGAGATGAGGGCAGTGATGGCGGTAGAGGAAGTGAAGTCCCAATTACAAGAGCGGCCACCTTCTCCTTTTCATCATCACTTTCTTCACCGGAGGAGCCACTAGAAAATTCAATGTCAGTGAGCCAATCACCAACAATGTAAGCCTTGTCACTCTTCTTGCTTTTGTGAAATTGCTTCTTCTTGAACTCTTTCTTCTTGAATGGCTTGGCCTTCTTCTTCTCATCTTCACTTTCATCACTTGAATCTTGCCTTTTGCCCTTGTTCTTGTTCTTGAACTTGTCTTTCTTGGGCTTTGGGCATTGATGAGCAAGATGCCCAAGCTCTCCACAATTGTAGCAGTCCATCTCGGAGATGGGCTTTCTTTTGCTACTAGTGAAGAACTTCTTCTTGTTGGAATCAAACTTGATTCCCTTGTTGTTAAGCTTCTTGAGCATCTTGGTGGTCTTCCTCACCATGAGAGCAATCTCCACATCTTCATCATCATCTTCACTTGTGGATTCAAGAGAAGTGTACTTGACTTGAGTTTTGTCTTTCTTGTCGGCCTTGAGTGCCAAGTCTTTCTTCTCTTCTTTCTTGGATGATGATCCATCTTGAGGAGTGATCTTCATGTACATCTCATGAGCATTGATCTTCCTCAAAATTTGAGTGGGGGTTGCATTGGAGAGATCCGTTTGATGAAGTACGGTTACAATGTGGCCATACTTCTCAATTGGAAGAGCATTGAGGATTCTCCTTGCAACCTCGGCCGGTGAAATTTGAGTGAGTCCAAGACCATTTACTTCCTCTACAATGATATTGAAGCGAGAATATATGTCATTAACACTTTCATTAGAGAGCATTTTGAAAGAATTGAGCTTGTCAATGATAAGATAATATCATTCCTCTCGCTCATTCTTAGTTCCCTCATGGAGCGCACAAATGTCCGACCATAGTGCATGGGCGTTTTTGTGGTTCCTCACACGGTTGAACACCTCTTTGCTAAAGCTTCTAAAGATGATGTTTCGAGCCTTAGCATTCCACTTCTCGTGCTCTTCCTCAATGGGTGTGAGGGTTGCGCCGGGTTTAGGAGTGGGGTACCCTTGTGTGGCGGCTTTGTGAACACCAAGGTCCACCACCTCAAGGTATGCCTCCATACGAATCTTCCAATAAGTAAAATCGTTACCATCAAAGACGGGAGGGGGACCATCGTGACCACTGGACATCCTTTCTCTTGGTGGTTAAGCCAAAATAATGAGCAACAAGGCTCTGATACCAATTGAAAGGATCAAGGATGCCCAAGAGGGGGGTGAATTGGGCAACTAATAAATTTTTCGCAAATCAAGTCAACCTATCGCAATTTGCCCAATGTCACCCCACAAGTGCTTGTGTCAATTCTATTCCTAAAACAAGTTATACAACCTAGAGCCAAGTCCTATCACAAGTATACTACTCTAGGAAAGTAGAGAACACAAAGAAAATGCGGGAATGTAAAGAGCTAGAAAGACAAATCCGGTTTTTTCCGAGGTATCGGAGAGTCGGCACTCCCCACTAGTCCTCGTTGAAGCAACCACGCAAGGGTGTAGCTCCCCCTTGATCTTCGCAAAGACCAAGTGCTGTCTACGGGCTGATCCTTTGCCTCTCCAACCGCTCACAACTTCGACTTGGGCCGCCCACAAGCTCTCCAAGCGGTCACCAAGCCACCAATTGCCACCAAACCGTCTAGGTGATGCCGATCACCAAGAGTAACAAGCCTAGACTCTCACTTGACCAAGAACAAGGCCAAAGAGGGTGATGGCTGCACACAAGTCACTCTTGGTCTCTCTAGGGAAGAAGCTCACAAGCAATAGAGTTCACTCAATGCTCCCTAGGGCTCTTGCTCTCTCACAAGATCAACAAAGGTTCCTTCAGCTGTTAGAAGTGGCAAGAGAGATAGAATGGAGGCTTTGGTGGAGTATAAATACTCACCCTCTCCAAAACTAGCCGTTTCTCACTTTCCTGCGAACCGTCGGACGCTGCCGAGGCTCGACCGTCGGACCATTCACCACGGTCCGACTCTCACAGTTGCACTGTGCTCAGTCCTGTGCCAGAGGGGCGTTGGACCGAACTCGATGGTCCGACGCTCCTCAGTCCGACGCTTTCGAACAACTGCCACAGTGCCTCTCAACGGCTATAACACGGATCAATGGTCCGACGCACACCGTCGGACCAAGTCCGACGCTCTTTTACACTGCGGGACCTCTCTGGAAGCGTCGGATGCTAAGAAGCATTAGTCTGATGCTAACTCTCTTGACGGTCCGACGCTCACTGAACACCCAGAGGCACCGTCGGACTCTGGCCAATGGTCCGACGACCATCCAGCCAGGGTCTGACGCTCCCTGGCATGCTGAGAAACGTCCAGGGGCTACGACGTGTCGTCGGACTCTAACTATTGGTCCGACGCCCATACTAGGTACAGTCCGACGCCTCTAATTTGATCAAAACTTCGCCGAATCGAAAACTTTCTAAAACGAAGTTTGATCCTCTCTCTCTCTCAAGAGTCTCCCTGGGCTGTCTAGAGCTATGTTGGACAAGTGTGCATCACATCTACACTCTCTAATCTTGCTCTAAGTCAACCTACCCATCCAAACCCCTCTTAATAGGACGGTCAAAGAGAAAAACAAAACCTAAGACTACGCCAAGTGTCTCTCAACTCCAAACAACACTTGGCACTAGCCTATCACCGTCTTGTCTTCCATCCTTTGAAAATAGAATCGAATTACATCGCTAGGGGCTTGAACCTACATGTTATAATGACCTAACCTCTAGGTTATCCTGCAAAAGACACGTTGGTCATAATAATCGTCTTGTTGTCATTAATCACCGAAACCACTAGGGCCTAGATGGTTCAAAGCAGAAGGATGGCAAGTGGAGGGTCAGTAAAGTGGTACAACCGCACACATGTATGGATAACAAGGGGAAGGAATTTCATCCTCAACTCACGGCTCGGTACCTTTCCCGCCGTATTTTGGGTGTAGTTGGCAAGGACTGTGATGTTACGGTGTCAGTATTGCAGGCCACCATACATGGTTTCACTATATATTGGCCCAAGTATGGCACCACCTGGCGTGCGAAGTAGCTTGCGCTGCAGATTCGGTGGGGGGTTGGAAAGAAGGCTACAAAAGGATCCCGAGGATATTATGTGCGATTAGCCACTTCAACCCTGGATTGAAATGTTTCGTCGACACTGGTGGCAGCTACTTGCAGCACCCGGATGGGAGGGTCACTCATATCATGCAACGTGTGTTCTGGTCGTTTGCACAGTGCCAGCATGCATTCCAGTTCTGTCGGCCTGTGGTACTAGTTGATGGCACCTTTCTTACTGGGGCATATAGGGGCGTGTTGATGATGGCCGCTGCTGTGGATCGAGAGAATCAGATAGTTCCTGTTGCTTTTGCTTTGGCAGAGGGAGAGAATGTTGAGTCATGGTCCTGGTTCATGGCGCTTCTCCGTGTGCACGTGCTTGGCCCATCACATAGGATATGCATGATCTCGGATCGTCATATAGGGCTCCTCAATGCAGCAGAAGAACACATTGACGGTTCCCTTCTTTAGTTCACAGGTGGTGCATGAGGCATTTTGCAGCAAATTTCTGGTGTCGGCAAAGGAAAAAGGAGGTGTCCGACAAGTTGAAGTCGCTTTGTTGTCAAAAAACTAAGTACCAATTTGAGGAGACCATGAAAGAACTGCAGAAGATGCTAAATAGGAACGGGAAGGCATGGTTAGATTCCCAAATGGAGCACAAGGGCAAGTGGGCATTGGCGTATGATGAGGGTGGATTCTTCTATGGCATCATGACGACGAATTCTTCTGAGTCTTTCAACCGTGTTTTCAAAGGAATACAATCAATGCCTGTCTCTAGAATCCTCGAGTTCTCGTTTCGAAAGTGCAATGAATACTTTGTGACGCGATGGGGACTAGCACAGGAGCCCTTTTCTGAAGGTTGCATATGGGGAAAGGCTGGAGCCGAACACTTGAAGGAGGTGGAAGAGTGGGTAAACCAGCAAGTGTTTGAGCCATATGGGCCAGAGTAAGGGCTGCTGGTGGCACAACCCTAGGTGGTGAACGGTACGGTGGACGCAACTACAGGGTCGATCTTGAGGCCGCAGAGTGCAGTTGCTGCGTCCCTCAGATTATGCACGCACCTTACTCTCATATGGTCACAGCTTGCAGGCACCACGGTTATAACTACCAACTTGAACCATACATGTCGTCCTTGTACCTTCAGGAGAACACACTGAGGACATGGGAGAGAATTTTCGAGCCTTTTCTTGACCCGTCTCAGTGGCCACCTTATGTTGGCCCTGATTACATGCCTAATCCCGACCTCCAGAAGCTAGGCAAGGGCAGGAGGAAAAAGAGACGACTGAAGGGTGACATGGACGCTATGAGAGGGGGTCGCGACGATGACTATGGTGGTGGGAATTTCGACCAGACACCGGGGATGAACCTTTGTTCCGGGTGCCATGAGCCTGGTCACAACGCTAGTAGGCATAGAAGACAAAACCAGAGGAGGGCAAATGCACAGGTATAGCATAGGAGATGTGTTATGCACCTATATAATGTTTTCTATATTTGTACATGCTATTCATTCTTACATTGTCATTAATTGTCATTCCTTATCATTAATATATGCATTCATCTAACCAATTTACTGTTTTTCCCTAATAGGATGGCGCATCAATGGTACCCCCTGCTTGAGGAGCACTACGACCGCACCCACCGGGCTCACCTGCTGACAGACGTGGAGCCTCGCCCTGCACTGGTGAAAGCTCTATGTTTGGTTTTGGCTAATTGATGACACCAAAGTATCTAACCATTATGCCTAAGTGTTTGATTACAAGATGGTTAGAGGATCAAGTGTGGAGGTGATGAAGGCATCCAAAGACTTGGAGTAAGCCCATCAAAGTGAAGATCAAGAACTCCAACACTTGGTAATTTGGATTGAGCTCAAGGCAAAGGTATATCAATAGGGCTCTTTCCGTTTTGGTGGACGAGACACTATAGAGAGTGTGTCCACATTTAGGATAGATAGCCGTACTATAAAGAGGGGAGTAATTCCATGGTTAACACGGTTATCAAGTGCCATTAGATGTTTGGATCATGCATTGCATTTAGATCTAGTGGCTAACTAACAAACCCTTGGAAAACTCTTTTAAAAAGGCTAACACAAGTGCACAAGGTGTAGAACACTTGGTGTTAGCACTTGGGAACAAAGGGTGAAAGGTTTGAGTGAAAATCCTGAGAAAACAGAGCGTCAGACCCTAGCTTCGCCTGAGCGTCGGACCATTGTCTTCGGTCCGACGACTAACCCAGCTTAGAGCGTCGGACGCTCAGTTTCTGAGCGTCGGACCATTAGCCTCAGGGTCCGACGGTGCTGAACGAGCGAGAGCTGACACGTGGAGAACTCAGAGGGCATCGGACCGTTCTGTTCGGTCCGATGGCGAGCGTCGGACTATCGTCCGACGGAATTCAGCGCTCGGGGAGCTCTCTAGAAGCGTCGGTCTGTCGCGGTTTTTAGTCTGACGGCTCCGTCTGGCTGAGTCCGACAGTGGTCTGCTGAGAGCGTCGGACCGAGATTTTTGGTCCGACACCCTACCGTCCGACGGTTGTTTTGGCGCGAGAAAATAGCCGTTGTGTTTCAACGGTCGACTTCAAACGGCAGAGGACACGTGGCGTCAATCCAGAGCGTTGGACCGTGCGGTTTAGTCCGACGATCTGGCCGTCGGACAGTCCGACGATGCACAGTTTTGTCCAAACGGCTAGTTCTTTGTGTGTGGCTTATAAATAGCGACTTGGCTGGTTTGGGAAGGCTCTCTTGGCTCTCTAACTTGTTGATACACCTCTTGAGCACCCTCACAACACTCTCACTCACATAGATTGCATAATTCTCATCCATTGTGAGCTAGAGAGTTGATCAAAGTGCTTTGCTTGATCTTTGCATTCATTGGCACTTGTTGATCGTGTTTGCTGCGGAGTTTTCTCATTTCTCTTGGTGATTGCCGTCACCTAGACGGCTTGGAGCAGCGGAGGAGCTTGGCGGAGTTGGAGATTGTCTTCGGCCACTCCCGGTGATCTTGTGAGGGGTATTGCACCTTCCCCGGCGGAGAAGCCACAAGGTAGCTCTAGTAAATTGCTCGTGTCGTTGAGTTACCCTTCTCGTGGTAGATTCTTGTGGCGCTCTTGGTGAGCTTGACGATTGTCGTCGATTAGCCACCGAATCACCGAGTCGTGGTCGACACAATGGGGACTAGCGTGCCGGCAAGCACGTGAACCTCGGGATAAATCTTTGTCTCCGTGTGTTGCTTGGGATTTTATTGTGACCACCACCTTCGAGTGTGTTGGTATCTCTCTCGGTGTTTGGCTACCACCTCTACACGTCGGTATATCATCTCTACACCCTACTCTTTACATTTGTGCACTTTTCTCTTGTGTTGTAGTAGCTTGTGTAGTCGTAGTGGTAGAAGTAGCTAATTTGTTCACCTAGGAGTAATTAGTTCAACTTAGGATTAGCTTGTGTGCTCCTAGTGACTCTAACTAGACCGGTTAGGAAGGCTTGCAACCCTCTAGTAGGCTAGCGCAAAGAATTCGTTTCGCCTCATGTGTTATTAACCTTGTGATCAAGTTTTGTTGTTGTAGAAAGTTTTTAATTGGCTATTCACCCCCCTCTAGCCACTTTGGACCTATCAACTGGGCCCTCCGCGACCCCGTACGCACTTCGCTCACTGCTGGGATGAGCATTACGCGCCGTACATACGGCGTGTAGGCTTTCTGGAGTTGGTCCGGGCGTACAACTCCGGACTCCCGCAGAGGGCCCCCCTCCAGCACTACGTGGTGAGATTTTATTTGTGATAGCGCATATTCAAGGCTTCGTATATTTTTTTGTAAACCTTTCTATATGTTTTGCACAGGCCGCGGAGCTTGCTAGGCTATCAAACAAAGCCTCTGTACGCCTTTACGAGGCTCGCCATGAGCCGGACGGTGTTCTGTCCAAGTTTGCACAGGTATCATTCAATTAAGTTTCACAAGTACACATGACTATATAACAATGTTTTGGTTAACTAGATTCTACAATCTAATTGAACAGCAAGTGAGGAAGACGAGTAGAAGTTGGCCCAGAAGTTGAGCTGCATGGACACACCCTATGTGCCACCGTATGACCCTTCGCAGTCCACTGGATTGCCGTCGTCCTCCGTTCCCACTGCAGCAGGTTCGTCTCAGGTCAGGACACCGGTCGACTACACCCAGGGAACCAGCTCGGTGCAGCGCGATGATGACGATGAGGACGAGGACGACGACGACGAGGAGCCTCCTGTTTTCAGCTTCACATAGCCTGACGAGATCTACATGACCCAGGGAGCGCCGTTCCCTTCACAGACAGATGAGCCGGTATGATCAGTACTACACTAGTGTGCATCCTCGTGATTGTGTTCATTATACAGTTGTCATCCCCATGGTTTTGTCCATTTTCAGGGCCCCAGTCGAGCACAGCAGCAGCACCGCCGTCGTGACCATACCGACATTGCGTTCACGCCCAACATGCTGCCGAGCGAGGACAGGAGGCTGAGGCGTCCCAGGACATGCTACACTCCTGGCGAGCCGTAGAGAGGAGATAGGGCAATGACGTGTATGGCGGCCTGTAGAGCCGAGATAAGACTTATGAACTTCGCATGTAAAAAAGAATGCTTCTGGCTACTCGTTTGAACTATGTACCCGTGTCGAAACTTTCAATTTCATGTGCAGAAACGATTTGTGTGGATATGTTATTAGAATGTTGCCTGTGTTGAATTGTGTCGTAATGCATCTTTTATGTGCCGCTTTGGAATGTTTCTGTGAAACTTCTGCGAAGTTTTCGACCTTCGCCCAGGTCTGCCGCGCCATGCGCGCTGGTGCGGCAAGGCTAGCCGCGCCAACCCGCCTGGCGCAGCAGCTTTGACATGCCACGGCCCATGGCGCAGTAGCCTGGAGGCCGCAGCTCGGCCAGGTCTGGCCATGGCCGGCCTTGGCAGGCCACAGCTCGTCCAGGCCAGGCCACGACCGGCCTGGCCAAGCCACAGCTCGTCTACTCCTGGCCACAGCCGGCCAGGGCAGGCCAGAGCTCGGCCATAGCCTTTTCAATGATTCAGAGGGTTTGCGAATTGGCTTTTCAGTGTATAGCCTTTTTAGCGAGTTATCAATTCAATTCATAGCCTCTTTAGTGATTAAGAGTGCGCAGTGGCTAGCCTTTTCAGTGCATAGCCTTTTCAGCGACTTGTCACGTCACGAGTAGCCTTTACTTTGGTAGTCCGAGAATCTAGCCTTTTCAGAGTACTTCAAAAAACTATGCTAAATTAACTATGCATTAATTCAATTGTATTCGAAGGCAACGTCACCCCTCCCCTCCCTATATATACATGGGACTGCCCCCTCGATGAACATCACCAGCAATGCAAGATTCTGGACCAAAGAAATGGGGCTTTGGGGTTGGGAAGCTCAAGGGCACGGTGGAGAGCAAGGGCCTGCTAATAATGTGGGATGATGGGGGTAGTCTTGGTCCCGATGAGTTCGACGAACCCATTGACAGGTTTCCAGAAGAGAGCAAGAGTGATTACGGTCCTGAAAGACCTCTGAGAGACTACGTGAAGAAGGATAAAGAAGTGTGGCGGAAATGCAGGTATGGTGAGGACTGCCCTGTGCAGATGTACACCGAGGGTGGGATACACGGGGGCCGATGATTCTTCAAGTGTCCCTATGCATATGTATTGTTTTCTTGTCATTTTTTTCTGTTATGTATCTCGCAACATAAAAGCATGTTAACAAATCTACTCATCGCAGACCTCGTGGGCAGAAGACAGTTGCGGGTTCACTAAGTGGGTCGACCCTCTACCTATTACCCCGCATTTAGAGTACATCTGGTACCTGCAGGACCGCATCAGCTCGCTCGGCCCAAGCTACAGCTCGAGCCACAACAAGGAGGAAGATGAGGAAGGAGGCAACAGTGGGGCCACATCGCAGGAGCCAATATGCACAGACCCGTACTGCCGCTGCCCTCATCACAAGAACAATGGAAATCCGCCGGCATCGCCACCACCTCCGCCAATGGGCGGTTACTATGGGGAAGGTGTCACTCAGCTCAATTTGTGGCAGCACTACTAGTAGGGTGTCCATTTGTCCGTCTATGTGTGTGGTGCACGTTTCAATTACCTAAGGCATGTTAGGTCTAGTGCAGAGAGTCTTTACCCTTGTTTGGTGTAGATTCTCACATGCCATTTCCTGAATTCATTGTATGTTTTAATTCCGAAGGCATGTTAGGGTGCACACATGCATATTCATGTGTTGTGCTTGTTCGCATCGTTTAATAATATGTTTCAAAAGACAAGAAATGTCCGCAACATGAGACATCAATTAAAAACACTGACTAAGTTAACACAATAGTATAAATACGTTACAATAGAGAAGTTCAATTCACGACAACCAAATATAGGGCCCTCAATACGAAAACACATAGTTCAATTCAAATCCAACAAACTACTGAGTGCAACGAGGCCACTTTCCCTTGGCGAAGGCATTCGGGTTCTCCTCCATAGCTGCTTTACAACGACGTGCACGCTCAAGCTTCTTCTCCTTCTCCTCCCAGAAAGCTGCGAGAGGCCTCAGTCGCGCCTCTTCTTCCCGCTCCTTCTGCGCAGCCAGCTCTTTGCGTCTCCTCTCTCCTCCCGCTCTGCGTCCAACCTCAAAAGATGTTGCATCCGCTCCTTGTCCTCCTGGGAGATCTCGGTGCCGATCCACTGCTCAGAATCACAGAGCGGTGGTGGAGTCTACAAAGAAGATAACCAAACTCAGCGCAACAAAAATAGTGTGTCAATTGGTTTGAAGCATTACATTGCAATACCACATTCTCACCAGCATGTTAATGCGGCGCAGTTGTATGGTAGGCTCGAACACATAGTTGGCGCACATCCAGTAACGCTGTCTGTATGTGTCCTCCTCATCAGACCTAGCAACCTTGCATGGATCGCCGTAAAAACACATAGGCACAAGAACACCACTAGGCAGTGACAACATGTCAAAGGCATTCTTGGGCCACAACGTGTCGTTGCAAGCGGGCCGCTTTGGTTTCGGAGCCCTACCACGCTTAGGCATCCTATGGTCACATGATAATTAATTATTAGAACAAGCAAAAGGCCTATTAAACAAATACATTACGAAATGTAATAACATTTTACGAAACAAATTCAAAACCTAACCCTAAATCTAACACCAACTCTAACCCTAAATACTAAGTTAAAGTATCTAACAACTGCAACCCTAACCCTAACCCTAATTCTAACCCTAACATACTAAAAAACAATGATGCTCTCAAAATCATAGATGTAAGGACCCTACGCGACGACCTAGCTGCGGAGAAGACCTTCGGGATGAGGGGGGAAAGGAGGGGGGCTCAAAAACACAAGATTTACCTGAGAATGGCGTCACTGCAGTGCTGCTCGGACTGGAGAAGGAGAAGGAGAGAAGAAAGGGAGAAGGGAAGAGAGGGGAGGCCTGGGCGCGAGCTGTATGCCAGGCTTACCGCGCCAGGCGGGTTGGCACGGCAGCCTGCTGCGCCAGGCGGGTTGGCGCGTCAAGGTGGGCCCCGTGACCGGCCACGCTGGCGACACTGCCACGCCATTGCATGTGGCGCGGCAGTGTGGTTTTGCTGCGCCAGCAGCAATGGCACGGCCAAAAGGGTTATTTTAAAAAATAAAAAAAGGTGTTAGTTTTAAAATATCTTTTAAAAAGGGGTTAATAAAAAAAATTCGAGGAGATGCGGGCTGGCGTTTTTTGGAGCAGGCGAGCGGCTGTGTCGTTCTTTTAGTTGCTTTAGATTCATTCTTTTTTTTATCTGAATTGATAGTAGGATTTGATACCTACAGATTTCGAGGTCAGTTCTGGTGAAGGGGACACTGTATTGTTTTGATTTCAATTTTGGCTCAAATTTTGTGGCATTGCTGGACTCAATTTGAGATAAGCTATAAAATTAGTGTACTTTTTGTGAGTTCATATCTTGTGTAATGATCCGAAAAAAGGTTCTTTTATGGTAGTCTACCTGAAAAAGGTTCTCTGAATTGTTAGGTTGCATAGCACTTTACATCACTATTGAGTTAACGAACTGGAGATTTTGTAATTTCTGCGGTTAACATCCATAGCTGAAAAGATTGTTGTAACTTTTTTTAGGTTTGATCTTAGTAGCTTGTGCCTTTTGCTTGGCTGCTGGCAAGCTCCCTTCATTACCCATGTCAACAGTGAATATCATCCATTTTAGCTTCCTCCTATGTAAGAATCATGGTCTTCAATTTGCATTGTCAATTTAACTCAGTTTTATCCTAGAAGCTCTGTACTTCTCGATGACATTCAGTCTATTTTAGGTGGTTTGGAGGGAGTTATTGTTGCGTGGCAACTAGATACAGGAAAGAGAAGGTTGCAGACTTGCAGGAATAGCATGCCGAAATGGAATCCATAACAAATGGGTGGTTTCATTGCAATGCATGTCATCAAAGCTATTTTTATCAGTTTTGATGATCTTTTTGAGAAATTAACATATCTGAATTTAGGGTGTATGGGATGATTCTATTATATTTCTTATCCTTTTCATTATCAGGTAAAAGTCAAGGAAACAATGGAGAAAACTTTCTGGGATGGTGAGCTGCGGGCCCCTGGCCGGGTAAGCTGCATCTCACCCCTCCCCTAACCTCACCCTCTTTTGGGTGATCAATTATTTATGCTTTGCATGGATCAGTTCTTGCTCAAGAGTATATGTTCATGCTATTCTGTATTAATATAATACAGATGCTGAACCTTAGGTCTAGCCCTTGCCTCAAAACATGACTATATATTACCTGCTTAACTTGTATTCTTTTTTTCTTCTTTCTAGCTGAAATTAAATCCAACTTTGGAATGGGCATATGGGAAGAGCCAACAAACTTGTGTGCTACTGCAGTGTAAAAGGTCTGGTAATTTATTTTTGCAAGTAATATATTAATTTATTTGGCTTATGAATTTTAGTTTCAAGAAAGCAAAAAGATATCACACTGAAAGAATCAGCCAGAATTTGAGTACAAGCCTGACAACGCTGATCGTATTAGCTTCAGTAGGATACTTCTTAGTAGGTGTTACCTGATCACATATTGCAAAATATGGTGCTCGGGCCCGGGGCGATGGTACCATTTACTTGCACTTTCCACATGAAGGTTAGACAGAAAATATGAAACCATGCAGCTGCCTCAATTATCATTGTTCCAAGATTTATATTTACATTTTTGTCATTGTTGCCCATGGTGTAGGGAGCGCCAGCTGCACGAAGGGAACCTTAATCTATCTCAATATTTACTTCATTTTTAAAGGAGATATTGTCCTTTTGTTTATAAAGACTCTTGAACGAGTGATTAACAATGGGTTTACTAAAATTATTTTATAAGTTCTCATGTCAATGCTTGGTATTTTATTTCTGAACATGTTACCAAACCTTTTTTATTTTTGAACATGTTACTAAAATTGGTTTAACTTAGGATTTATTTCCATATGCTTCCCTAAAATAATTTGACATTTATTTATTTTTATGTGCTTTTCTAAAATAAATCCGTGACATTAATACAGGCATTATACTAGTCTCAAGAATTCTTGCTTGGAGCTGCGAACGGACGTGCGGACTAGCGTGCGCGTCCGGACGCTCGCGTCTGTCCCCATCCGTTGGGAGCCGTCTGTGGTATGCAATGCACTACTGCATGCGTCCTGCTACTGCTAGTGGTAAATTAGGCCCAAGATAAAAAAAATACGAAATGAATGACATTATCAAATACCTCATAATTTTTCAAATTAAAAAGTTATACCTACTAAATCAAGTATCCTAATTAAAATTTGATTGTACCATCATATTTTTTCAATAAACTCTTCAAAATAACTCTACATGAATATATTTTGATATTTTTTTTACAATATATACAATATTCTGATATAATTTTGCAACATTCATACGAAATACATGAAAATTTGACTCTGTTCGACTAGCTGGATTATACGGCTAACTGATTGTTCTGAGAGAAAAAACAATGCTGAATAGCTGGCTGATGTTGGCCGGTAAGTTCAAGCGAACAGAGCCATCCTTGTGAAATAAGTGAAACACTGAATGCATACCTTTTGCAACATGTATATTTCACCCCTTCTTTCGGACGATGCAGAGTAGAGGAGGGGAACTACTTGTTCCGACCAACCAACGACGAAGGAGGCAGACGACAGCTGATAGGAGATTATGCCGATCAAGCCGGATCAGGCGCCGGAGCTGCCGGGATGGATCGGGTGCCGAAGCTGCCGGGATGGAGGATGGTCTCTATGAAGCACAGAAGGAGACAAGAAAGGTGAGCGCGCGGACAGAGGGAAGATGACGGTTGCTCGGAAGATGCGAGGTCGCGCTGACTGGGTGGAAGAGAGTCGCTGCCGGTGGTGGACCTCCCGATCCGGCCAATGGATATGAACATGCATACGAAACACTAGGTGTAACACCATATCTATTTTTGAAACATTTAGGACCCGTTTTGGCACAGTTCGGCTTTATAAGTGAAGCTGTTTTTTTAGAAAATGACTTCATGAGCAATTTGTTTGGTAAAACTGAACTGTTTTAGAAATGTTGTTTGACAAAACGGCTACACCAATAACTTCATACATGTTTAGGAGAGAGAAATAAGGGAGAAAACTAGGATAAGCTTGCCAACTCATCCTGTCGTGGGAGGGAAGAAAAATAACTTCACTCGTAAAGCTATTTTAGAAAAGGGTGTTTGGCAAAGAGACAGATCACAACCGCTCGTGAAGTTATTGTGAGATATACCAGACAATTTTTTTAGATGCAACACTTGCACAACACACACACACACACACACACACACACACACACACACACACACACACACACACACACACACATATATATATATATATATATATATATATATATATATATATAAAATCTTAAAAAACACTTAAAAAACTATTTACAAACATACACAATATTTAAATAAAACAGTTACAACAATACATATGAAAACATATATAACATCTAGATTAAAGATTTACAAACATTCATTTGGAAAATAAGAAAACATTATAAACGTACGCTTACAATAAATATCTAAAAAAATGAAATATTTAAACAATACTTGCAACATGCATCTAAAAATATTTACAACAAATGCAATATTTCTGATATAATTTATAAATGTTAAAAATAAAAGATAAGGAAAAAATTAAAAAAAAAGAACAAAAAGAAAAATGAAAAGAAAAAACAAAAAAAGAAAAGGAATGAAAAAGAAAAGGAGAAAAAAGCAAAAAGAAAGAAAAAGAAAAAGAAAAAACACGGCGCAACGCGGGAGCCGCGTCCGGCGCGCACAGACGCCTCACGCCCGGGATCAATTATTACCGACAAAAAAAGGACTCTTCGTGCTAATTTTGCGCCAGTTCGGCACCTTCTAGACATCTAACTATTCCTATAAGTAGGGATGAAAATGGTGTAGATATTTATCCGATCGTCTTTTTAACCGAATCCGTTTAGAGGTGTTCAGATCTGTCCGTATCCGAGTTCGGATATTCAACATCTGATACCATATCCATATCCGAATACTTAAATCGTATATTTATAATATTAACATTCAATCGTATTATATCTGGTATGGCTGATATTATCCGTACTCGAATCCGAATTCAATCAGAAACTTAAAAACAAATGTAATATCAGTGATATCCATTGGTATTCGATCCGTTTTCATTCCTACCTATACGCAACTTATGTCTACCTTATCATGTGCTACTTTTGTAGCTTCAGTATGCATGTACATAAATATCCGTTGGTTTTGCTTCGTGTTGTGCGAAATGCTTCCAATCAATTTGACTTGCGCACTCTGCAGTCTGCACCACGGAAACAGTTCAAAGCGGCCACATATAGAACCAAGCTGTTTCAACATGGACCTTCATCCACCTAAACTCTGGTAATCATTGCACGCATTCAAATCACAGAGAACAGTGAACATATAATTTTGATCTCTATTCACCATACCATACCTGCACTGATAATGTATATTGCAAGGCAGTGCAGCCAGATATACAAAATAATGCCATTATGGTGTGTTCACACCATATTATGTGCACTACTGCCTATTGTTTGCAGATACATTCTCAGTTACACTGTTAAGGCTCATGCTGCTACCTGAAGGAACTGTTACGTTTAGGAGTAAGAGCAACGTTTCGAATGCTGACAGCGACTTAGCATTTGATTCTGCTCCCTCCCTCAGGTCAATATACTGCTATTTTCCTCGAATGCACCGAAACATAGTTTCATTCAAGCATGATCTAATGGTCTTGCAATTGCTACTCAAATGTAGAATATATTGGAACACATTCCTTGGCAGCACTGCTTCCTGCAATGCTATTATGTTTATGCCAACATCTTAACCTGTGCTGAGGTCAGCTGGCAAAACATTTGGTATTCATGGACTGAAACTAACGCAACCAAATTGCTTGCCTGGGCATTGGGCAACGTTATCGTTTCCCATGTCGGCAAAGCAAGGCAAAGCACGTCCTCAAACAACGCGCCCTTAGCTTGATGCCAGACTGTTTTCTTTTGTATTCACCACTAACTCGACATCATTTTACATGTCCTGTACCAATTTTTCCTTGCTTTCACTAAGCATGGATCTTAACCTTTTAAATAGATAATAGTAATTTCACATGAGCCTACCAAAACATGACCAGTTTCAAAGGAATTTCATAATATTCTTCTCAAGTTGTTCTTCCCACTTTTATTCTTCCCAATATGATTTCCTTTGTTTCTGTCTATAGGTGATTATTTTACATATGAGAGGATTATTTTACAGCCTCAGGTTGCGAGCAGTGATGCACCCTACCAACGATGGAAGTTGGCAATTCTGAAATTTCGCTATGTGGCTGTGTACCAACACTGTTATTAACACAGGGGTACATCATGCCATACTCAATAAAATTGTAAAATTCAAGCTTTCTGAATGTGCTTATTCTTCACTGTGTGCTTTATATGTTTGTAACTTCTCATGCTATATTTTTATGCTTCCTAGCCTGCAAACGACTGGCTGTATATATATTAACAAAATACTCTTTTCCTCTAAGTTATAATATATTTTGTTTTTTATAAATATATTGCTTCAACTATATACCTAGGTATAATATACTCCCTCCATCTAAAATTATAAGTCATTCTAACAATCTTGGAGAGTCAAAATATCATTTGACCAAAATTATAGAGAGAAATATAAAGATTTATGACACCAAATGAGTGTACTATGAAAATATATTTGATGAAGAATCTAATGACACTTAATTGATATTGTTAATATTATTATCTTATTATATAAACTTGGTTAAAGTTGAGATATTTGGACTCTCCAAGATTATAGAATGTCTTATAATTTGGAATGGAGGAAGTATATCTAAGTGCGTATCAAATTCTATGTACTTAGAAAAAATTAAAATTAAAACATCTTATAAGACATTACTGATGTCAGAGTGGATGAACACTCTGAGCAGTTGAGAAATGCCAGAGTGAACATTATCAAGCTTACATCAAAGCATCTGTTTCATTAGGCTCGTAATGAGAAGATCAACAAAAATCAAATTTGCATTGCAAGTTACCCTCGTAATCAAGCATGATGGTTGACAGGTTTTTGGTATCCGTTGAGCCTGAGCCCAGGAAAGGTCCATGTTTTCTGAGAAGTCCAGACAACGGCCTAGGCCCATTTATTTCAAGTAATTCGTTTACATAACCGGCCCAGCTTTGGCCATTTGAATAAGCATTGGCACACTGCAATCCTTACTGATGCGAGGGTATACATGAACATTTTGAGCAGGGTGAGAAATGTCATACTAGTAAATAAACAATGCCAGGTCATCAATCAAACGCCTGGTCAATTAGCAGAATATACCGAGTGCTAAGGCAAAGCAGCAAAGCTCGAAATCAAATTTGCACTCCAATACCAAGGCTCTTGATCATGATGCATTCCCTAACACTGCTGATCGTTCCACAACCATGCCCAGTTGTTGAGCTGCGCCCCATCCCCGTCCCCGTCGTCTTCAGCAGGGCCCTCGAGCCCCTGCTGCACTCCCGTGGCGAGCAGGGCGTCCGGGAGGAAGAAGGTGCGGTCGTCGGCGCCGCAGCCGCAGTCGTCGTCATCTGGCGACGACGGAGGGGAGCGCGCCCCGGCGAAGTAGGACTCCGGGCTGTCGTTGGTCCCTGGCGCCGGCGCCACAGCGCTGCCAGTGGCGATCTCCGGGCAGAGCTTGTCTTCTTGGAGAAAAGCATCACATGCTGTCGTTTGAACGGCAACTGTCTGCTCTTCCAGCTCTGACGCCGACGATTCATTCGCTTGCAGTTTCTCAGTTAACGTGATCACCTGATACGAATGGCGATATGTATAAATATATATAACTCTGATGTTGAAATAGAATTTCTTTTGAGGGGTTTTGAATTTACTTTGTGAGTACACAAAATTATACACTTCTTGACCTGGACACCTGGTCAGGCTCACCTCAGGCGCCGAAACATACATGGTCAACACAGCAACTGCCGCTGACATGCGTAATTCAGTGTCTACCAAACACAGTGGCCCTTGTACTAATCAACGTTGGGCATAGATGGCCAACGGGCCGCTCCGGTCCGGCACCACATGGCCCGTGCTGACATGGCACGACAGGCAATGGCCTGGCATGGCACGCCATGCCTCACGGGCCGTGCCTACATGGCCCACGTGCCTAGCCTTCAGCCCAGGCACAACACTATGGGCTGATTTTCGTGCCGGGCCGACCCAATGTGCACGAACTCTCCAACAGGCCAGGCCAGCCCGAGTACCAGGAGGGACTGAGGGAGCACCCTTCGCTGGGGCACCGACGACGCGCCGTCGACCAGCCCCGGCTGCCGCGCTAGGAGGAGGAGAGCCGCGGCCACGACCTGCAGGCGCACGCCATTACTGAAGCAGAAGGGCAGTCGTCGCCGCGCTCTACTCCGACGCGCCTGCCGAGGCAGGAGTAGGACGGGGGCTGCCACCACGCTCTCCTCCGACAGAGCGGGAACGAGGGAGCGCTCCTAGGGCTAGATGCGGCGGCCAAGGACGTCGAGGCCGGCGGCAGCGCTCCCATGGTGCGGGGAAGACTCGGGAGAGGAGGCCAGAGGGTAGGGTTAAGTGAGGAGCAAGGTGGGGCGGTGGCCTTTTTCGCGTGAGCAGACCTTGCTAGACTGCTATGCTTTTGGCCTTGCTGTTGTCGGGGCTTTCCTCATGGGGCTTAACCGGGCCTTTGTCCATTTTACGGGCCGTGCCCTACTGGCCCATGTGCCTGGCCTTTGGCCCAGACATGGCCTGCTCCTCCAGGCCGTGCCAGCCCGGGTCCGCTAGCCACCGAGCCAGGCTGTGCTTGGGCGGGCCGGGGCAAAAAAATACAGGCTTCGGTTATTGGGCTCGAGCTACATGGACATATATAATGTTGGGTTCGATTTGTTGATTATTATTCGAGGCTGAAATGATTCATCATCGGGTCTGGTGTCCTGCTCAATTTGTTAATCGATACCCCTAGATTCTATGCTAGGCCTAGCCTACACGGCTGTACTAGTACTACATCACTAGGAGAATATACTTTTGGCGTGGCAAGTTTAGGAACGCCCGAAGATCATGCTTTTAGGAAAGCATCTCTTCTCTATCTAAAAGAGTAATGATGCATTATACATCTAGTCTATCTCCTTTTCAAACAAATAAATGTACCAATTCGATTGACATATAATTAATTAACCAATCTTTATAATGTTTTCCGTATATGCCGGCACGAACTCTAGCATGTCTAGGATTATTCGGGTTGGGTTCGATGCCACCCAAAGTTTTTATTATATTTTTTATAAAGGAAACTAAGAAAGATCCTGAAATACACAGGAGGCAGGAGGAAAAATTTAGAATCACCTCACCTGTGAGCGGAGGCGATCGTTGTCGGCGAGGAGGGCGTCGCGGCCGGCGAGGAGGGCGTCGTGCGCGGCCCTGAGGCGGTCGAAGTCCTGCTCCAGCTGCTTGGTCCTCCAGCGCGCGCGGCGGTTCTGGAACCACACGGCCACCTGGCGCGGCGCGATCCCGAGCCTCCGCGCCAGCTCGCTCTTCCGCTCGGGCTCCAGCTTCCGCTTCTCCTCCTCGAAGCTCAGCTCCAGCTCCCGCACCTGCTCCGCCGTCAGCCGCCGCTTCGTCGTCCGCTCCTGCTGATGCCGGGACCCATACGACTGGAGCTCGTAGTCGAGGCCGAGGGCACCGCCGCACAGCTCGTCGTCGCCCAGCTCCAGCTGCAGCTCCTCGTGCGCCGTCAGCTGGAACGCCCGCTTGCGCCGGCCGTCCGCCGCACCGGCGCCGGCGCCGGCGCCACCCATCAACGGCGCTCCTGCGTATATATGAGGAGGACATGAGCAACGCGCGCATGTTCCAAGAAATAAGATCACTGATTGACTGACTGACCTCGAAGGAATCCGCCGCCGCCGCCGCCTCTGCCGTCAAAGAGAAACACCTGACCGGCGCCGCCATCGCTGGCAGCACCAGCACGGAAGAATGGCACCGTGGAGCTGCTGATCATGCTACGAGCGGAGTCCATGCGCACTAACACGAGACCAAAAAGAAAAGAAAAAAAAAGGCGTCGATTGTACGCGCACACTCACGTACGTACGTGTGTATGTATGTTCTGAACGTCTGTATGTATGCTCCTTCACTTCTTCTTGAATCGCGGTGGTCGCCGGGCGGCCGGAGCTAGGTAGCCGCCTGATCAGAAGGAGGAGGGCGCGGCGGCCGGGAACTTGTGGCGGAAGAAGCTGGTGCTCCACGGCATGCGCGTCGACGACTTGGTGGGGTACAGCGAGAACCCCATGGCCCCGCCGCCGGATGAGGAGAAGGCAGCAGCAGGCTTCGTTTTCGTCAGGGCAAGTTTTGCGTGATGCACGGTGGCCGGAGAAGCTGGCCGCCGGCCGGTTGTGTCGTCCACCGGTGATCTGAGATGCGGGCCCAGTTGAATGAGGATGGGGTTGTAGGACGTCGTCGTGTGCGGTGGACGGTGGCACCGGCGTTTTGTGTGGGTTATTAACCGGTAAACTCTGAAGCTTGGACGAGGGGTGGAATTTATAGTAGCGCATTCGGAAGCCGGGGTGGGGTTCTCTAATGACCTAAATGCCTTTTTGTTTGTTGAAATGTGTTGTTGTCTCTTGATTGGAGGACTAATTTAAAAGTCTGTTGATAGCTCACAACAGTTTCACCAAGCTGTTTATCTTTTTCTCTCATGGTTATCCTACCTTTTTCCCTCTTTTCTCTCTCAAAACTATGCATCAACTTGTTGGTGAAATTGTTTTGTCAAACAACATTTCTAAAACAGTTCAGCTTCACCCAAAAATTTGTTCATAAAACCATTTTTCCAAAAAAAAACATCATAAGTGAAGCTTAACTATGCCAAACATGACATAATTAAGGCATATTCCTCCTCTTGTATACATTAAGTATTTTTCCAGCTGGTTTAGAACTCGTAGATTTTTTAAATTTTTGCAGAAAATAGTTTAGAATCCTTGTAACTTGATTGGGATTCAAATTTTCGTAGGATCTATATGGGGTCATGTGCTACGACAGAGATCAACTCATGGATGGAATCATTAAAAAACAATAGCATTTTTCCAAAGAAAAAAACTAAGCTGTTAACATTCTGCAACCGCGGTCCTATTTTGCATTAGGAGCCCATCATCTCTTCTTTGACACCGTTTCAAGAAAGTAGAAAGACAAGCGATACACGCTCCACAGACACAAAAAAACAGCCTTTGGAAACCTAAAAGGCTACTCCGAGTAATTAATAAATGGCTCTAGTGATAATGGTATACCACCACGCACACCGAATTTTTTATGTACCTTAACAAGTCAGCGAGCTTATTGCTAAACACAGTTATGTCAGCGTCATGACAGGACGACACGTATAAAATGATTCAGTCGCAGCGATATACAAGTATTATTTGAGGGTGTGAAGGAATCATGCGAGATGCATGGCAATTTATGGTAAATAGCCGATGAACTTGCTGGTCCTATTTCCAGCAGCGAACTGATGCAACTTGCTGTGTGCTTTTTTAAAAAAAAAAATTGTCTTCGCCCCTAATTCTCATCCCCTTCTTATACCTTTTTCAACCGTGCATGCAGTTTGGCATAACCAAAGCTTGAATGCTAGGAAGTCAACTTAAGATGACATGACAGAAGCAACATGTTGTTCTCTCTTCGTGTACGCTTCGGCGCAGCTATCCATTATATAGGCGGTGTTTAAACTCGGGATATAAAGTTATATCATATCGAATGTTCTATTGAATGTCGGAAGATTTTTCAAACACTAAAAAAAACTAGTTACATAACTCGCTTGTAAATCACGAGATGAATTTATTAAGACTAATTAATTCACTATTAACAATTGTTTACTGTACCATAACATTGTCAAATTATGGACTAATTAGGTTTAAAAATCCATTTCGCAACATTTACTCGCAATGTGTATGTAATTACTTATTTTTCGTATATATTTAATGCTCCATGTATGTGTCTAAACATCTAATATGATGGACATAAAGTTTTTATGGTGAGAACTAAAAGCATCTTATATGTCTCCAAAGTCTCCATAGGAATTATTGATCTGGGAGAAGGGGTTTTGGCTAGAAATCGATATAATCACAGACCGAGGTAGCATATTTTCATACAACAAACGAAGTTTATTTTTCATTTAAATTTGTATGACTTGGAATTTGAGGCAAGTCCGTACAAGTGGGTGATGAACAGGGCACCATGCACCAGATACCTCATACAAGGATTTGTTTGGACCTGAGAGCAACTCTAACATTACCCTTATTTGAGTCCTCATAGTTAAATATGGGTGTTTGGGCTAAAAGACAGCTTCAATAAGGCTATTATCAAAACCCCAAAATTTAGGTGGACACTCAAATCCTCCTCTAGCACGGTTGTGAGAGTTCATCCCCCATGCAAGTACAGAACAATAGCCGCACAACACCCACTTGTCTGGTATCATGGCCCCCTCTCTTCTCCACCGCGTGGAAGCAAGATTGGGTGTTATGGCTCCCTCTCTCTTCTCCTCACCTAGCAGCAAGCTCTTCTCTCCCACGCGACAACGAGCACCGGCGGCGCCAGTCCTCTCTCCTTCCCCACGCTGAAGCCAGATCGAGCGTCATGGCTCTCTCTTCCCTCCATGCTCAGCAATGAGCTCTAACGACACAGCAACGAGCTCCGGTGGCTAGATCCCCAAGCACAAGGACAACAGGCTCGATGGCGGGTTGACTCCATGGCCAACTCCATCCCCTCTTCGGCACCTCCACAGAACGCGAAAAAAGAAAAGAGAAAGAGGGAGAGTCCTACTGCCATGCAGGTCATAGGTGTCAGTGGCTATGTGAAGGAATTTGGAGGGCTTTGTTTGGGTGCTACCCCTGCTAGAGAGGAAGCCCAAGTATGGGCTCACAATAGGGGGGGGGGGGAGATGGGAACCCAAATTAAAAATAGGGGCCCTGATTTGAGTGCTAATGTTGAAGTTGTTGCGCTTATAGTTAGCAGCTAAAATTTGCAAGTGACAATCCAAATAGTCCTGCTAATAGACTTATTAGCTAGTAGCTGCTGCCTCCTGGAGTTGGTAACAACCGGTAGATCATTAGTTGGTGGACAGGTGTTAATAGTTTACATGCACATTAACTATCTGAAAAACTACTAGCAGTTGGACAGCCTCTGTTAATAATTTAATAGCATTCTCGTAAAAAAAAGGGCACATGACCCTCAACGTGGAAACTGATATGATCATCACTGCATGCATACATGTATACATGGTGTGGAATGACACAACATACATTGATACGATAATCATTGCATGCATACTTTGACTTAACTGTTTCTTAGATTAACTATGACAAAAGTGGGTTATTTAGAAGCACATGGAAGTATTTTGTGATATTTCTGTAATGAAAGCTGTAGATACATGTAGTATTAGAAAGTTACTTCTATGTTATTTTTAAGTAATGGTGGAGGACAAAACAAATGCTTCGTTTTTATGAGTTCCTGTGGATGGATGTATAATGGCTGGTGTGTTGTCACAGCAATTCTGATGCTAGTGAGACATTAATCTATAACAATCTAATTAATTTGGACTTAATATGGCCCGTAGCGACAGCATGATAGGGCTACTATAGATTATTTTATTTTTAATAATAGCTTATGTTGTTTACTTAATATTGTTTTTCGCAACGGTGTTGAAATATAAATTTAGAGGGGTTCCTGGGCCCCATTTAGACCCTTGAAATTGAATTATTTTAATAATCATAACATAAACACATACCACCTCCGTCCCAAATAAGTGTCGTTTTTGACTTTTTGAAATTGACGTTTGACCATTCGTCTTATTTAAAAAATTTATGAAAATATAAAAATAAATAAATCAAGATCAAAGTACTTCAAATAATAAATAATTTCATAATAAAATAATTAATTTTTCTATAAATTTTTTGAATAAGACGAATGGTGAAAATGAGATAGTCAAAATTGTAAAACGACACTTATTTTGGGACGAATGGAGTATTAATTAAGCTAATATAGTTATATATGGATTATATTTGTATATTGTCGGCTATACGATAGAGATACTTATGTATTGTATTTATATGGTAGGCGAGTGAGTTGAAGAGCGTAATATATATCATGGTGATCTATAGAATCAAGTTACATCTTTAAACCTATGAATTTGAGGTAGGTTTACACATCCAGAATTTTAGACATCGTAGTGTTTTGCCATTGAAAATTTAGTATAATTTTTTACTACTAAACGTTTCCTAGTGAAACTCCCATGTGCTATAATTAGTGGTAGTGTTTTGTAAAAGAACCGCCTAAATCACGTGCCCCATAGGCACCTGTCATTGTCACTAATTACCTCTGACAGTCAGGCCCGTGTCCCAGATGATCTAGACAGTCCTACCGGGTTACATCAGTACCCGTTTCTCCGATAGAATCCCATTGCGAAGTCATTACAGAATTACAACATTTCATAATAAAATACATCAGAGTAAAAGTGCGGAAGATTTAAATAGTACTTAGATTACAAACCGGTTGTAAAAATAGAATTCAAATGCAGTTATTACAGACCATAGTTCAAATAGTAGCAGTAATAGTAGAACAACATAAGATAGGTAATAACACGGACCCTGCCCACAAGTCCACTTCACTCTTCCTCGCTATTCTGGATGATGGTCACATAGTAAGGGGCAAGACAGACCTCTTGCTGCTGACTACCTGCAACGGGGTTAACAAACCCTGAGTACTGGGGTACTCCGCAAGACTTACCCGACTAAGAAAAAAGAATGAGACTCAGGAATGCAGGCTGAGGGTAGTCAAGATAAGGCTTTAGCAAGAGTCAAGATATTTTACGGAAAAAGCATTACTAATCCTATTTTTAACATTTTACTCAACATTATTAAGAATCAATATCAATATTTCACATTTCTTTTACATCCAAATCCAATTACTTATTTATTCGCAAAAACATTCTAGTTCCGAACCACTTTTCGATGCAAGTCAGTGGATCAAGTCTCCATAACCGAGGAGCAACGACGATTCGAATCGATTAGTACCCAGCTGGGGATCTCTAACCACACTGCATATGTAACACCTAAACTTGTATATACCAACCCCGTCTACCACGGTTTTTCTATCTCTGAACCGGTCCTGCGCCACCCAAGAGCACAGTACTCCTCTCTTCTCCAGTCACGCCGGCCACGAGGGTACACGCTACTCTCACCATCTCTCCACTCCCAGTGCGTGGTTGTCGGTTCAAGCAATAGAGCTCCCGGAGATAGGGCTTTCCGTAGTATGTGGCTAGTTGCAAAGCCTCGATAACAGCAGGCCGACAATGAACGGACCCTAAAACTTTTCCGTTGGAAACCATGCATTGGGAGTCTAACCCAAGTACACTGGTGACCACCCAGTTTTCACGTCCCTTTTTCGCTGGCGACTATAAGTTGGGACTCTATCCCAAACATACGACCACCACCCGGAAACCCATCCTCGTTGACTACAATGGACTGGCCAAGTACACCGCCATCAACGAGGACAGTACCATTCCCATTTAATCATTCATTCTTTGCATATTATCATAGTTCAAAATAGCATTTTATGCAAATCTAATTCGATTAAGCAGGACTAAACATTTTTCAATACTTAATTAAATCAGGTACTCGGGTATAATCAGTGGTCAAGGAAAGGTAATGCATCAATAGTTTATTCACTCAACTCCTATTAACCTAATGCAGTAGATTAACTCAAGTGATAAAACATTTTAAATACGAGGAGGGGCAAATGCACCGGGGCTTGTCTTGGATTGCGTAGAGTGTCGGGTTCGGGTCAGTACCAAAAAATATCAAAGCCCTAGATCTCCTCGGGAACCACCTCCACAGCAGGAACCTTGGCTTTGACTTCTTCGTTGCCGATCACTACACGCATGCAATGATGAATGCTTCAATACGATGCAATATGAAATGACAGACAGAATTCGATAATAATTAATACACTCATGGTCATAACCCTACCTCAAGCTAACCATGATTATTCTAATCTACCCTGCCCTAGGTCATAAGGGTGATTGACCTAAAACCTCAATCAATCCAAAAATCACACAATATCATATTTATCTTTATTTCCTATTCCTTTTATTAACCAATTAATCAAACATTTAATTAATAAACAACTAAAATATTTTCATTTGACACCAAACTTCACCAACAGATAGATCTTTACCTAAAACAGTACCAAACCAATTTTCATGATTTTTGGAATTACAGAGAATTAATTAAATTCATTAAAGTTGCATTTATGAATTAAAAGACTGATTTTTACTCCCTGCAGAAACTTCCCAAACACTACATCTCATATTTTTATAATATTCTACACTGAACAAAGAGTACACACAATTATTTTTATAATTTTTCTTACAGTAAATTAATTCATACAAAAATGTAAAGATGTAGCACTATTCATTCAAATTATAATTGAAAAGGTTTTTGGATATTCGCTGGAAAAAGAAAAACACTAACTGGCCCGAGCCGGCCCACTCGGGCGTGACACGGCCCAGCCGGCCCCCGCACTCACCCGCGCCCTCTCCCACTCACACAGCACCGCTGACAGGTGGTCCCTACCTGTCAGCCCTCCCTTCAACTCTCTCTTCTCTCTCTCCCGCGCACGCACGGCGGCGCAGACCGCGGCGGCTCGTCGCCGGTGGAACTCCGGCGAGCACTGGGACACCGCAAGGGCGCTCGAGTGATGACACACCTACCCAGAATCTTACCCCTACTCAAAACCGCTAGCCGAGCTCGCGGGGCGGCCATGGCGGCACGACCGGCGGACTGCTCGCCGGTGCGGCATGCTCCGGCGGGACAGCGCCACAGAAAACCCATCCGGCTACACCTAGAGGATCTGGGTGCTCACCTAGGTGCGACACCCGCACGGGTTGGGGACGAGGATGTCTCGGGGTTAGCTGTTGACGATGGCGGCGGACACGGCACACCTCACCGGCGACGAGACCCTCGTTCCGGCGAACCTAGGACGGTAGAGGTTAGACCACAAAGTCTAGGAGAATAGGTGGGCCAAGGAAAACTCCGAACGTTAGCTCGTGAAGGAAATAGCTAACCACAGCGGCCCAACGACATCGCGCGGCCACACGGCAGAGCTTTTGCCGGAGCCGAGGAAGAGAAACGGCCGTGTGGTCGACTTCGGCCACGAGAACCGACACAAGCGGGCTCAAACAGTGCGCTAGTGAGTGGTGAAGATGTAGACGGGATGGAGAGGGTGGAGGTGGAGTAGAGACGGCCAATTTCACCGTGAACCGAAAGCTCGCCGGCGGCGGTGGGTGAGGTAAAATGAACAAAATCCGGCGAGGGGGTGACTTATAGCGGTTGAGAAGGAGGGCAACGGGTAGAGGGGGGACCCCACGGGTCGATTTCCTTTGATGTGGGCACGGGACGGCCTCCGGACGGCCGGCGACGTGGGGTGAGCACGCCGGCGTCGTGGCCAGACAGAGGAGTACAAGGCCATGCCCTCGCTACAGTGAAATGTACTTCACCCCTTTTGAACAAAAAAGCTAAATTACTCTCCAATTCGCATAACAACTCCAAATTCCACCAAAATAAAAGTTGTATTACTCTTTGTACTGGTCACTTTTTCTTTTTGAATCATTTTCAAATTATGTCGAATTTTGAAATTATGAAAAAGGGGGTAAAAGTGGTTTTTAAATTTGATTTGTAATTCACAGAAATTCTCCAAAATTTTCCACATAAGTTGAAAATATGTAAATATGAAAGTTGTTTAACTTACTGAACCCTACAACCTTTATTAAGGATGTTTTGTCTGATTCCTGATAATTTTTAAATTGATGTTTCAAATTTGAATTTAAAGTCACTGTTTTGGGTTTAATTCAAATTTTCAGTGCATAACTTCAAAATATCTAAAACTAAAAGTTGTCCCATTTTAAAAGATCTACAACTTTTATTAAGACACTTGCACATGATTCCTAGTAGTTTTTGAATTAGGGTTTTGGGGCCTAGTTAGGGTTTAAATTGGACTTTTCTTTCTAATTCAATAATTAATTTTTACTTATAAATTTAATTGCACAATCATCCACAACCCTAAGTAAAGCACTCCAGAAGCCCTAAGCATAATCATATGCAGATGATTAATTTAAATATGATGACATGACAGTTTAATTAATCAGTAATAGCAGAGGTATTACATGTTTACTACTAAATAAAAACACTAGGAGAAGTTCACCACTTTGATAGTGTTATATGTGAACTTTAGAAATTGGTGGAATGTCATGTTCTAAGCTAAATGGACTAATTTATTAAGTAGATTTCAATTCCTCTAAATAAAAGGAGCCAAAAGGCACACTCTTCCGATCCCAAACTATAAGTCATTTTAAGTCGTGAAGAGTTAGTTTCTCGAGTTTGACCAAATTTATATAATAAGATCATAATATTTTTGATGCCAACTAAATATCATTGAATTATTCAATAGTTATATTAGTATATCCATTTGATATCATAAATTTTAGGTTTCAAGAATATATATAATAGTCATTATCGATGTTTTCTGTATTTACTTTTTATCTTAGCATAGCATGTTCGTGAGAACTAATGTGGATTCTTGCATTGTGGAACTTCCAAAAGGAGACTCAACTAGTAAGAGTCGTGTGCATCGTCACAAATCACAATGCATCTGCAACCATCTTTCACTTTTGTCCGTGCAAAATATATCGTTTTACATAAATATACAATAGATATTTTTTGTCAAAGAAAACTGATAATGATGAATAACTGAACTACTGAAGAAAGATGTTGGAATTTGGGGGTTTGGAACGGCCAAAGAGAAACTAAAAGCATGGTTCGTGGTATATGCTACTACTGCCGAGTCGACTAGACCTAGACGAACAAATAAACGATGCGGTTATTCTCATCGTTGAACGCGATATCAGATACCCTAGATAGGCATTTGATCCTTACCAATCTCAGTTAAACAATGCAAGAACAAATGTTTTGCTTTGCTATTTGATTTTGCTTTTGATAGCATTTGCCGGACTTGTTCTGTCCTCCAAGAACCCAAGAAAGAATATTTTCTCACTCTTATCTGAAGAAAAAGGAATATAATCCTGACGTATAGGTGTGATGAATTGTAGCTTTCAGCTAGTACTCCTCAAATATGCCCTTTAGTTGCTTCGTGTCATGTTTCACATAATCACATGGCATTAGGAATTCCGGTTGTCTAATCCTCAGCTACCACTCAGGAACAATACTCCTGAGTTGGCCTTAGTTTTTAGCTTATTACAATATATTCTTAGGTCCAGATTCAAAGAATCAGATGGACAAATGCCATGTTCTTGGCCAACCACTTGTTCTATGCAGATTGCAGGCTTCAAGCAGCAGAGATGTCATTGCAGTCAATTCTGATCCCCACTATCCTGAAGAGATAATATTTTTTATTTACTTTCTTTGTTGTTTCTCACCGATTCTCAATGTGTGGTTTTTGTTGTTAGCACGTAGCAGGGATGCACTTTGAGTGTGTTTGGGTACCCGGCTTCCTTCTAGTCTGGCTAGGAAATAAGTCAGTCTAGACTAAGTCTGCCCCCAACAAGCTAAGATGAGCTTGTTTGGTTGCTTACACTATCTAAACCTGGTCAGCAACTAGTTTTGTTTGATTGGCTAGTTTGGCTTGCATAAAGTCACCTCTTCTTTAGGAAGGTAACTTCACCTCTTTGAAGCAATTCATAGAACACCATTCAGGCGAGCAGAGGGAGCAAGCCATGCCTAACCTGTTCTCTTGCCAGCTGCCTGGAGACAGGGTGAAGCTCGACCGTGGAGACACGGCATCTCCTCGTCATCCTTCTCTGCGCCACGAAGCCGCCCGCCTCTTCATCGTCCTTCTCCATGACCGGGTGTGCGGGTGAAGCTCCTCCATGTGTGGGACGCGTCCGTGGTGACCTGCCTGCCGTCTGCCCTGGTGCCTTGCCTGCTAGGAAGAGGGGCCGGAGTGGACCCGCGACCGGTGCTAGCATGACGAGTAGGGAGGACGAAGGGCCAGAGTGGGGTCTTTTCGGCCTGGGCGGTGAGGTGGAGAGGATGAGCGGCAGAGCGCCGGCCAAGCTCGTCAAGTGAGCGGTGGCACCGGATGAGACACGCGTGGGTGTAGCGGTCTTCTCGACCGATGGCACGGAGTAAGGCGGCAGTACCCGTACCCTAGACGGAGGGCAGTAGGGAGGAGAGGAAGGGGAAGAGGTGAACCGGGCTGTGAGACAAACCCCCACAGAGGCTGGCCAGAGACTGGCTCCAGAAGAACGACCAACCCCTACGTTCTTTTATGGCCAGGGAAAGCCACCCTAGTTGGCTTACTCGAGCCTGGCTAGGAGGCTTGTTCAACCAACCAAACAGACTGAAGTTGGCTCCGAGAAGCCTGACTAGGGGATAGCCACACTACTGGATTCGCCCTCTTTGCCGACTGCTGAAACCAGTCGGCAAAGGAGGAAATGCAGTCGGCAAAGACTTTGCTGACTGCATTTTTTGAGGCAGTCGGCAAAGGGGAGGTGGCAAAGCCCAAGGCGGCAAAGGCCACCTTTGCCAGCTGCCATGAAAGGCAGTCGGCAAAGCCTTTGCCGACTGCCGCTCTGGCTGTCGGCAAAGCAAACGCGCACAGCCGTTAGAGTTTTCTTTGCCGACTGCCTAGGTGGCAGTCGGCAAAGAATTTTTTTCATTTTTTTTAATCAAGGCAAATTTTTTTTCCTTTTTTTTAATCGAAGACCTTTGCCGACTGCCTTTATTGGCAGTCGGCAAAGATTTTTTCCATTTTTTTTAAAAAAATGTGTATATCTTTGCCAGCTGCCAATTCAGCAGTCGGCAAAGGCTTTGCCGACTGCCTTGCTTCGTGGCAGTCGGCAAAGCTGGGTATTTTGCTTTTTTTGTTCCCAGCTTTGCCAGCTGCCGTGGCAGTCGGCAAAGCTGGAAAATGCAATTTTTTTTGCTGTTTTTGCCGATTTAGCTCACGTATCGCAGCAACCAAAACACATATATGTACATATCACAGAAATCCACATATACATCACAGAGATTCACAAATAATCCATAACCACAACATCCATCAAGTCGCACGCACGAATGCAACATCCAACAAGTCGCACAAGTCCAACATCCAACAAAGTTGCAAAAGGGTCTAACATAACAAAGTTACATCCATTATCCAACAACATGCACCGAGCCACTCACTCGTCCTGCGACCAGTCGCCACCACCGTGGTGTGAGGAGCTCCCTGTCGGCCACGAAGACCACCCGGACGGTCCGACCTGCGGCTGTGGAGAAGCTCCAACTGTCGGAGACGGGTTCGAAGCCGCCGACTGCAGCTGTACGGATAAGCGATCTCATTAGTACCTAAGGGATGGCCGCACAAGCGAAAACAATAGATAGGCTGCCAGTAACTCACCGGAGTCCTTACAGGCGGAAGATCAGGGAGTGGAGGGAGAACAACCGGGGGTGGAGTGAACATCACTTGCAACGGAGGGGGTCTGTAGTTAGGGATCTCCAGGCCATGAAAGTAGCTGGAAATCGAGGAGGCAAACTGCGTCATCTATTGCTGGGACTGCTGCTAGAAAGCTAGCATCGCCTGCCGATGGGCCTCCTGTTGGGCTGCCAGCTGCTGCCGATAGGCCTCTTCTCGGGCCGCCTCTCTTGCCTGTTGGGCCGCCTGTTGGACCCGCATCTCTTCCAGTTGGACCTGCAATATTACACAAGCGATGTTTAAACAATGCATAAACATTCGGCAACATATGTAAAACCAATGAACGACGAATAGTTACCTGAAGCGCCGCCATCATCTGTGTGGAGCTTGCCCGCCGAGGTTATATGGGGACATCGGAGGAGGTACCGGCACTGCTATCCGAACGACGAACCTCACGAAGGGAGGGAACGGTGACCGGGTCGATGACGCTGTGGGCAATAAGGTACCGGCCGTGCTGCTTCCCTCCTCCCGTCCTCATCAGGACGTCCATATCGAGGGGCTCGGTCGACGGGTCGTAGTCGGCACCATGGCGCGTGCGAACCGCCTCGGTGTACTGGACCACCCTATCGTAGACGTTTTGGTTGGTGATGGCGTCGGGCCCCCTCGCCGTGTCGTAGACGTTCTCTGGATCTATCGCCTTGCCCTGGTGAGACAGGATATAGCCCGTGAACTCGTTGATCACCTGGCCGTCATGCGACTGGGTCTGCGAGGAAAACACAAGGACGATTACACGTAATGAGAATGAATGACTCAATCAATTGAATAAATAAACAAATTGGTGTGAAGGGTACCCATGTGTCCATGTACTCTCCGAGAGAGCGGCACCCTTGGTGGTGTGACGGCCCCGCCTTCGCCTTGGCATATCCAGATTTCTTCCTGCGCGTCTCGTAAGCCTCCGGCGTTCTCCACCCGTCCACAATCGCCTCCCAGCAGTCCATGTGCATTTTGCACCAATCAGCAAGATACTGCATGCATTACAACGTGCATTTAGGTGAGTAAGAAGATGAATTGGAATGAAATTAGAATTATTGTTTCCTACTTACGAGCATGTAGGCCTCCCTGGGCATGTCAGTTTCGGGCCACTGGATCATCTTCCTCGCATCCGCCTTGTCTAGCTTCTCCTTGAGTACGTTCGCGTGGTAGCTGATGAGGCACTGGACGTGTGCCTCGTAGAACATGTCCTTGAGCCTGATCTGGCAGACCCTGTCCTGCACTACCGACGCCTCATGCTCGTGCCCTGGGTCGCACGTGAAATACTCCTGCATACATATATGATTTATGAGTTGATTATTTCAAGGACATCCAACAAATGCTTAGTAGTGGCAAAGCGGTGCAATGAAGACTCACCCAGAACTCCCTCTTGATCTTGTCGGCAAGGGTGACGTCTCCGTGCACTACCTTGAAGAAGTCTGGCCAGTGCTGGGGCACTTTATCCCTCCCATCTATGGTGACTAGGCCAGGAAAATTCTTCTTAATCAGGAGGCCCAGAATGCCATTAGGATGGCGTCCACCTCTGTTTCCATCCACACGCTTCCAATTGCTGCACAAGTCATTAAGAAGAACTGTTAATCTTGAAGTTCAATTTTCAACATGGCATATGAACAAGTAAGTGAAAACATGAATGGTTACTTACCTTGGCCCGTCGGGTCGAATCACCGGACGGAAGGCTAGCGTGGGCGCGGCGCTTGGGAGGCGTGTTATCCCACGCTGGTAGGGCCTCCTCGAAGCTATGGAAGACGAGTCCCCTGCTGTCGCCTCGCTCCCGCCCTGGTCGCCCCCGTCCTCGCCGCCGCCGCCCCCGTCCTCGCCGCCGACCGGGGCAAACAGGCGTCTGGTAGAGCGAGTTCTACCCCGCATCTCCTCCAAAGTCTCCTCCTCCTCCAACGCCTCCTCCTCCTCCAACGCCTCCTCCTCCTCTCTCTGGTAGAGCGAGTGGACCTTTCTCACCGGTCTCTTCTGTCGTCGTCTACTTCCGCCCGGCATTTTGTCCTATGCCTGCAATGACAAACATTAAACCAATTAGCACAAATAATCGATAAGTACTTGTAAAGAGATGCAAAATGAACGAAACATAATTGCAAAGTAATAATAATCAGAACAATATAGTATTACATGAACTAGAAACCGAAGTCCTGGTCATCACTATCACCATTGTCATCACCTCCTCCACTGTCATCACAATCACTACTGTCGTCTTCACTATCAATATTATCGAAACCTAAGTCCTCATCATCTCCATTACTCTCCTCACCACCTCTATCGTCCTCAACATTTAGGTTGCGATGAGCCCTCCATCGCTCAAGCATCATTAGGTCCTTAGCATCTTGCACCACTTCACCCTCGTCCTCGTCATCATCGATGACGTTGTCTGCTTTCATGCTCATCAGCGAAAGAATGTCTATCTCCAAACGCCCTTCTAGCCCCTCAGGTTGATAGAACTCTCCGCTATCCGCCTTTGGGTCAAAGTTGTAGTCATCATCGATTGGGACAGGCGCTTTACCGCGTGGCGATACCGATTGCACAAGGTACCAACCCGTAAGCCTCTCGTCTTTTTGGCACGCCCATGGGAGATAATAAACTTGCCTGGCCTGCTGAGCCACAATATAGACATCGTCTCCACTATAGACGGAATCCTATCGAATTTCGACTAGCCCAATGTCATCGGCTCTTCTCATGACATGAGGATCGAACCATTGGCATTTGAACACCACTGGCTTAAGAGCTTTGGGGCCCGGGAAGTCGAGCTGGTATATTTCTTCCACTATGCCATAATAGTCGAGATCATCGTTGCCGGGCGTACAAACTCCTGTGCACGTGGTCTTTCGGCCGGGCCGACTCTCCTCGTAGCTTCTCGTGCGAAAGCGATAGCCATTCACATCATAAACGGTGAATGCATTGACCCTAGTGCTGAAGCCACATGCAACCTGTCTCAATTCAGCACTCATTTCTCTATCTGTGCGTGCCTGCAAGGTGAGGCCACGTAGATCGTTACATTACTCGCTCATACGAGCAACTCAAAGATGGAACGAGGTAAGTTGGATTGTACCTTTGTACACAACCACCCAATAAAATCGGGCCTGGCAGTTTTGAGGAAATGGTCTTCTTCTTGGTTGGTAGGAGGCGTATTCCTTTTCCAGAATTGCCTAACGAACTCCCTGAAAAAACAAGAGGTGAAAGGGGTTGGACCAATAGGTGGAGGATATTGACTACGTATGTAACAAGTTCTTTGAGAACTTACATTCGATAAGGAACCACTTCGTCAAGGTTCATCAACAGGTAGAGTGTGATGGTGCGAAACTCAGGTGGTTGCAATGTCTTAGGGGTACCTGCGCTGCCCCTTCCGAGTTGCCCTTTGAAAAGTCTCAGAGTCGATAAATTCTCGTCCTCGTTGTAACGAGGGAGTGGGTTCATGTTGGGAAGGTTCTCGGTATAGTACGCCTTTGTGAAGTTCGACACCTCCTCCACTCTTGCTGCCTCCGCCACAGAAGCCTCAATTTTGGCTTTATTCCTACACTTTTTTCGAAGAATCTTTTGACACCTCTCGATTGGATAGCACCAACGGGCCTGCACAGGACCCCCCAGCCGTGCCTCACGCGGTAGGTGTAGTATCAGATGCTGCATCGGCAGGAAGAAGCCGGGTGGAAAGATCATCTCCAACTTGCAGATCAGCAGAGGTGCAAGTTTCTCCAGGTCACGAATCACTTCCCGAGATAATTCCCTGGCACAAAGCTGGCGGAAGAAATAGCTCAACTCTGCCAGAACGCGCCACACTGGCTCGGGGAGGTATCCACGGGTCATCGTAGGAAGGAGTCGCTCAATCCATATGTGGAAGTCATGACTCTTCGTCCCCAAGACTTTGCCAGTCTTAGGGTTCACTCCCCTGCTCAGATTCGCCGCATACCCATCAGGGAACAATAACGTCTTCATCCACTCAAACACTTCCTTCCTGTCGGCCCTTTTCAGGATGTAATCGGCCGAGCCCCTTCTCCAAGTCTTGCTGGGCACAGGGGTCTTCATCACTAGCTTTGGTCTGTCGCAGATCGCCTCCACATCCAGTCTAGCCTTAACGTTGTCCTTTGACTTCTGTTTTATGTCCATGAGTGTTCCCCAAAGTGCCTCGGCGATATTTTTTTCTGTGTGCATCACATCGATGTTGTGTGGAAGGAGGAGGTGCTTGAAGTAGGGGAGCCTAGTCAAACCCGATATATGTGTCCACATGTGTTGCTGACCATATCCAATAAAGCCACCCTTGTCTTTGTCGATTTTGAGAGCCTCTAACTCGGCAAGGACCTGTTCACTGCTCATAATCTGAGGAATAGGGTCAGTGACTTCAAGACCTTTCGTGAAGTGTTGGGTGTCACGTCTCAATGCATGGTTCTCAGGCAGGAATTGACGTTGTTTGTCAAACGAAGAGTACTTGCCACCCTTCTTCAGCCAGGTGAACATCACAGAATCCTTGCATATTGGGCAAGGGAACTTCCCGTGAACACACCACCCACAAAATATGCCATACGCCAGGAAGTCATGCATTGAATACTGATACCATACATGCATTGTGAAGTTCTTCTTTGTAGCTCGGTCGTACGTCCGTACCCCATTTTCCCAAGCATGCTCCAATTCATCCCACAGTGGCTGCATGAACACACCCATATTGTTGCCCGGGTGTCCAGGTATTATCAGCGACAATAACACGTTCTTGGGTTCAAACATGACGCCGGGGGGAAGATTGAGGGGGATCACGAACACGGGCCAACAAGTGTACGGGGCCGCATGTGTTCCATACGGGTTGAACCCATCTGTTGCTATCGCTACACGTACATTCCGAGCGTCCCTAGCTTTCTCAGGATACTGTTCATCAAAGTACTGCCATGCCTCAGCATCCGCTGGGTGTACCATCTTGTCACTGTATCTTTTGCCATCCTTGTGCCATGTCATCTGCTTCGCCAACTCCTCTGTCATGAACATCCGTTGGAGCCTCGGTGTGAGTGGAAGGTACCGTACGACCATCTCGGGGATCTTAGACTGTTCCTTCTTGCCATCAATAACGTCCACCTCCACATACCTAGAGGCTTTGCACTTTGGACAGTGCGTTGCTGCCACTAGTTCAATGCCCCTAAATAGGACACACCCGTTACGGCAAGCATGGATCGACTCATATGGCATCTTAAGTGCACGGAGGAGCTTCACTGACTCGTACGTGCTCTTCGGCAGCGTGTGGTCATTCGGAAGCATTGTGCCGATCACTTTCAACATGAGATTGAAGCCGTCTCGGCTCAGGCTCAACTGCGACTTCAACCCTAGAAGATGTACAATGGCATCCAGTTGGGACATTGTTGTCTTCTCATGAAGGGGCTTCTGTGCCGAAGACATCATTTCATAGAACGCCTTTGCGGTTTCCTCTGGATCCTCCTCCACCAATCCTTCATTGCCACGTGCCTCGTTATAGTCTACCACCATGTCGACCACCCCGGCATCTCCATCAAACTCCTCGAGGCATGCTCTCACCTCCTCCTCTCTAACATTCGCTTTCGCTTCACCATGGAAGATCCACCTCTCGTAGTTTTCCACAAATCCATGCTTCACAAGATCTTTGTATACCTCCCTCTCTACTTTTCTTTTTTAGTTCTTACAGTCTTTGCAGGGACACAGCGTCCGATCGGACCCATGAGCAGCCGGGCCAAATGCTTGCTGCAGGAATTGATTGGTCCCGTGAACCCATTCAGCGCTCTTCCTCTTTTCTGTCCAGCCTGTGTACATCCACTCACGGCCAGCCATCTTCTGTCATGCGCCAATGTATGTGAGTAATAAAACCAGCATTTGCATGTACAAGGCGTTCCTACCATCTAATAGGTGAAGGATAGGTCCTAATCCCACCCGAGGATGCGTAGATGAGGTTAGCTTCCATGCTCCGCTCCCGTCCGAGACGGAATTTCGGCAGCACCTCCCCGCTGTTCTCCCGATACACGTCCCGGTTTAGGGAGAGTGTGTATCCGGAGAACAACGGGGAGGTGCTGCTGAAACTCCAGCTCGGACGGGGGTGGAACATGGAAGCTAACCCATCTACGCATCCACGGGCTGTCCAAGAAACGTGGACAATCCGAAAGAGATACCGTCGCAGATATGCACTAATCAGCATACCAACGACCGCGTATCCCTTTCGGACGGGAGACGCCTAACTCGGTTACGCGACCTAAGACCGACAAGTATAAGGAAGAGGCGATTCGGTGATTATTTATACCTAGGGTGGCGGCGCAGAGGCGAGTCGGTGGCCGAAGACGATCAGGCAGAACTGCAACGTCGATGAAGACGAACGGCGTCCTCCGAGTCACCTCCCACGGGCTAGTATCTGCAGAACAAGAAAAACATAAGACTATAAGTTAAAAATTTCGGCAGAACCTCCCCTACACGGGGAGGTTTCGAAAACCTGCAAAAAGAACGGCACGAAGGCCGACATGCACAAACAACGGCACGAAGGCCGGCAATCACAACGGCACGAAGGCCGATGACCAGAACGGCGCGAAGGCCGATGACTAGAGCGGCACGAAGGCCGACAATGAGAGCATGGCGATATACCTAGTCAAGAGTCGATGGCCGACAAACCTCCTCCTTCCTCTCCTCCTCTTTCTTCTTCTTCCTTCCTCCTTCCTCTTTCCTCCCTTCTCCTTCTTCTTCCTCTTTCTCCTTCTTTTTCCTACTTTCTCCCTCTTCCTCTCTACTGCCTGCAGCTCCCCCTACTGGAGGGAGCAAGGCCGGCCGGGGGCGGCGCTGCGGCCCGGCGAGGAGGACGTCGCGGGGGGGCGACACTGCAGCCCGGCGAGGAGGACGCAGCCGGCGCTGCGCGGCGGTGCGCAGCAGGCGCAGCCTGCCGGTGAGGAACGGCAGGGTGGGGGGCGACGGGGTGGGGCCACGGACGCGCGGCGACGAACGGCAGGGCGCTGGGAGGCGAGCCGCGCGGGCGGCGGCCGGCACGCGGACGGCGGCGGTGAGGCGCGCGTGCGGCGCGCGGGCGGCGGCGGTGAGGCGCGCGGGCCGGGTGGCCGGGGCGGGGACGCCGCGCGGATGGCAGATCCGGGGCGGGGTCGCCGCGCGGACGGCAGATCCGGGCCGAGGGCGGCGCGGCGGGGCGGCGGCGGCGGCGGGGCGGCGACGGCGGCGGCGCTGGTGTGCGTGCGTGTGGTGTGCGTGCGGGTGTGTGCGTGCGCGCGGCCTGGCCTTTAGGATTTAGGGATTTTTGCTTTTTTATTTTTTTTCGGGAAAATTCCTTTGCCGACTGCTTTGCCGACTGTCTAGCGAGGTAGTCGGCAAAGGAATTTTCCCGAAAAAAATAATAAAAAAGCAAAAATATGCGCATGTCATCACATATGATCACATGTGGAGATGTCTGGGTTTTGGATATCCAACGCCGCAACTTGCTCCAAACTTTTTCAAATTTTTATCATAGCGTTCACATGCGATAACATAACACCTCGTCAAGTTTCGTGATTTTCCGACTTTGTTTCGATTTAATATAATTAAAGCACACTTCTACCGCACGTGGACGGTCATGTTTCGTGGACAAGACTTTCAAACTTTTGAGTGACTTTATGGACACGGCCTCAAAATAAACTCTCCAACATGAATATCATTTTTTGAATGGCTACATTTCATTATTTCATGCACCTGCAGTTCAATTCGGCACTGTGCGGAAAAATTCAAGTAAATAAAAAAATGAACAAAATATAGTAAACTTTTGTAAAAAGGCTCCAAATATGAACATGTACTCTTAAACAATATATATAGGTCAAAAAAAAGTTTGAAACCAAAATTCAAAAAAAAAATTAATACTTTGCCGACTGCCAGCTGGGGCAGTCGGCAAAGGTCCTCTTTGCCGACTGCCGCTGATCTGGCAGTTGGCAAAGAGGCCTGCTTTGCTGACTGCCAAACGGCGTGACAGTCGGCAAAGAAGACGGAGACGGACGCCGTCCCGACCCTTGAAAGGTATGCCGACTGCTTCCCTTCGCCGACTGCCGGGAGCAAGCTGGCAGTCGGCAAAGACTGTCTTTGCCGACTGCCTTTCTTTGCCAGCTGCTCGGAGCAGGCTGGCAACTGCCTTTCTTTGCCAACTGTTTTGACTTATGCAGTCGGCAAAGATAGTCTTTGCCGACTGCCCTAGATATGGCAGTCGGCAAAGATACTGGCAGGCGGCAAAGACCCTGTTTCCCGTAGTGCCAGGAACCAAACAGGCCCTTTAGTCTCAACACCTGTGCAGGTGAAGCGTTGAGTGTCTAGATTGTGCTGCCCTAACAGGAACTGATCTGACTTTCTGTGGTCTTATGATGAATGATCAACCGTGACCTAATCAAATTATGTGTGACAAACTGACAATTAACTGCTCTTAAGTAATCTTGTCTGTGCACCATATTTTTTAGGGCCTTTTGTTCCACTTGTCTGCCTGGCCAGTGGTAAGTAGGCAGCTGGGTGTCGGCAAATAGACTGGAGGAAAAAAAAAACTCAAGATAAAGGAAGCACGACAAAAACTTTTATTTGAAAGAAATTGACATCTCCTGAGAAAATCACCTGATTCGTGAGACAGCAGGTCCATATGTTTCTCATTTTAGGCTCATTTTCTGTGAAATGTTCTTTTGGGAACGTGTCAAAACACAAAAGGAAGAGCTCAAACGATAATGAAATAAAGAGAGCACCATGAAAATAAAAAATTGACTTGCTTTTTAAAATTTAAAATAATAAAGGTCAACATCAACATTTTCGACTTTTCACTCGTGTCTTTCAAGCTGGGGCTAATTTTCTCCTGTAAAGCCATTTTTTCCCATCTCCACTTTAAACACATCCACATGACCATTTGATTTTGTATAATCCACTTTGGAAGAAAATAAAAACAACAACGCAAGCCGAATTATTCAAAAGAAAATAAAAACCAAAAGGAAGAGACAAGTCCAAGAATTGAATATGCAATTTCTCTCTCTGTGTTGCACGATTTGACACACGCGAAAAGGCACACCTAAAGAGTAAATCTCACTATATCTTTTTCAATCTCAACATGCAAGTTATCCACGTGTTGTACCCCACTAAGTGTCACAACATCATTCAGTAAGTGCTACAAATCTTCCATTAAGCTGCAATTACTATTTTTTGTCTACAAAGCAAACCTCACTATCTTGTTAATCTCAACATGCAAACTATCCATGTGTGGTAATCCAATAAGTGCCAGTGACACATCATTCAACTCTGTAAAATGAGATTAACAAAGACGTTGAAAGCAGACTGTTAATCTATTTTGTCTGCCTCCATAAAAATGTTACTGTGCTAGTGCATACTCTATAAACATACACTTTGTCAGGCCATATATCCTCCTAAACCTTGAGATGCACTCTGGCAGCTGCTCTTTTCTTTTCCAGTAAGCTCTCCATAATTTTTTTAGGAATGAAGGCACGCTAATTTGTGTTGCTACATGATTCGTCGTTTTCCATCAATCATTCATTTCATTCTCATGAAGGATCTAGGAAGCTAAGCACTGCTGCTTCCTGACGGGAAAGAAGATCCACCGAGGAAAACCTGCAGCCACACACCGGTAGCTTTTGGACCTCCGCCCAACCCGTGTTAACCTTTTACTTTCCTCCCTCCAACCGATTCCCCACTACCTACGAACAAGAGGTTCCGGGAGATCATACATGCTCCCATGAACGTGACTTTGTCACACGCATGCTCGATCTTCTTCTTCTTCTTCTCCCCATGTGAGGAACAAGGCAGAGTGGGGTTGGCATCCTGGTGGACACCGGGCCGATCTATTATATCGACATCGACCATTAACCTCGGAGTCGGAGGTTTAGCCAATCAGCCATACATGTATGCACCGCAACAGCTGCAGTTGAGTTTGTCATGAGCAGGGTTCGTTTTACCGACCGGTAGCCGGTAACCGCCGGCCGGCGGTATCGGTATACCGGTCCGGTATTACCGGTTACCGGTAGAAACCGGTCGAATTCAAATTTTGAATTTGAACCTTAGTTCAATCGGTTCCGGACCGGTATACCGGCCGGTTTGACCGGTTACCGGCCGGTTTGAGCGGTTTACCGACCGGTTTGGTGGTTTAGGGTTTAGGGTTTAGGGTTTGGTGGTAACCGGTCGCATTTTCAAATTTCAGATTTATTTTTTTTTAAAAAAAATGCTGAAAAAATTTCTAAAAATAGTTAATGATTTATAGAATCCAATGATGTCAAAGTTTTTCAAATTTGAGTGCGTTTAGTATATTTTTCGACCTTCATGATTTAATGGGCCTTAACGGGCCGGCCAGGGTTTTTTATACCGACCGAAATCCGGTTACCGCCGGGCGGCGGTAACGGTATATCGGCCGGTATAAACAGTAACCGGCCGGAAACCGGCCGAATTCGAAATCGAATTAAAACTCACAGCTCAATCGGTTTTAGACGGGTATACCGGCCGGTATGACCGGTATAAACGGTAACCGGTCAAAACCAGCTGATTTTATTTTTTTTAATGCAGAAAACAATTTTTTTTTTAATGGCCTTTGCACATAATGAAGTATAAACACCATACATTTCAGGGATAAATAGTGCCGTAGCAATACATAGGGCATACACATACTTTTATTGTATCAATACATAAGGCACATCAAAGTCATCAATACATAGTATCATATAAATAGCATATTCTTAGTCTCATACACGAACAAATGTGATAGTCATCGGCATAGGCATAATCAACGTTGTATGAAGTATGGAAAGGCCCCCATGCTGCAAGACATCTGATATTCGGCGGTGGACATCAAAGCGATACCTCGCAGTCTAAGCAACTCGGCCTTAAAATCATTCCAAGATTGGCCCGTCCATGCCGCTGTTGTCTCCCATTCTTGAACTAACATAGCGTAAAAATAGGGGTCTTCCCATTCATACACCCATCTGGTCGCAGGTTGCGTGGTAATGTCAGGAATGTGATAGTTATAGCTTGCCTGGGAGGTATCACTGTACGAGGAAGAAGAATGCTGCGGAGTGTCGTAGTCTGTAGGTGCATAAACAGTCCTCTGCGACTCCGGTTGTCCATGGTCGCGGTCCTGAGTAGCATGCGTGAACTGGGTCTCGCCTGCAAAAAACCATTATTAGTAGTTTAGAAGTCATACACAGAAACAATTGTGCGTACGTAGGTGCAATGGATACCTGTGAAACGAAGACCACCACCACCACCAGAACCACTACCACCAGCACCAAACCCACTGCCACCACCACCACCACCAGAACCACTACCACCAGCAGCACCACCAGCACCATCACCATCACCATCACCATCACCGCCACCGTCACTGTCGTCATCAGAACCGTCATCAGTTGAGCTGCTATCCTGAGACTCCTTATACGGTGGACTACGCTGAGCCTCATCCTCAGTTTCAGTGTCACTGATCACTTGCTTTTTCTTTCCGCGTTGACGCTTGGGGTCACCCTTCTTAGGCGGCATCTGCATCTTTCTCTTCCCGAGGTGACTATCACCCACATGTCTACGGGCCCAATCACTGATGGAATCATCTCCCATGGCCTGACGTAGATCTTGGGCGTCTATGTGGTCACTACGAGCACAAACAAATAAATCACATAAATAAAATGGACATACATAATATGAAAGCCAGACAGAGACACACATTATACCTGACAATATGTGATGGCATAGGGGCGTCTACTTCGTCATCATCCTCATCAAGAACTGGTGCCTGGTTTGATCTACCATACTCCATCCATTGCCTAACTGGATTGTTCGAGTCATAGAATGAGATTTCGGCGAACTTGTCAATGAAATCTTCGTCATCATGCAGTGGCGGTCCAGAGATATCCGCTAGTCGCAGCCGAAGATTGTAGTTGACATACACAAGCTTGTTTAGTTTTTTGTGGGACAACCGATTGCGAACCTTCGTATGAAGCAAGGCAAAAGTACTCCAATTCCGCTCGCATCCACTGGAGGAGATACATTGTGCAACAAGCCGCAAAGCAAGACGCTGCAAATTTGGAGTTTGACTACCAAATATCATCCACCAGGCCGCTGCAAGTGTAACACATTATGTTAGATATATATTCCACGAGAGCAAAGCATCAAGGGTAGAGAAGTGCTCTTAGGCTCTTACATGGGCTAGTCCTTGGATCCGCTGCCATTTTCATAGCGAGTTCGGAGCCAAACTCACCAAGCTTCTGTCGAAAAATCTCTGCCTCTTGTAAAGCCTGCATGGCGCTCTGCAAATCCGTCATGCGCGAAAATGTATCTTTCAGACCATTAAACATTGTTGGAGTTGGATCCATGTTATATGCGTACTTTGGATTTAGGACAGCACCTGCAACACATGACAAATGCCAAACAAGGGAACGGTAAGTATTCATTTCATGGAGCTTGCTAAGTAAATATAATTCATGATCGTACCTGCACCCACATACGTGTCAATGTACACGTCAGTAATCCTGTTGTCCATAATCTGTCGATACTCATTCCATGTCTGCTTATTTCTTCCAAAGACAGACTCCATCTCCATTTTGCAAGTCTGGTAGGCATACACTACATCACACATGTTAGGTTGCTTGTCTTGATCAGCGAAGCGGAGGAACTTATAAATTGGTTGAACTGTTTTGATGATGTATTCCAGTCCCTCCCACCACTGGATACTTGATAACCTTGAATGAGCAAAGCGACCGTCTTCACATTTTATCCACTTGCTTTGCAGAAATTCAGGAGAAGACATCCACTGCATGAACTTGTCACGTTTCCGGTGAAAGCTCTCTAGGAACATGTAGTTGGTCCCAAATCTAGTAACATTCCACTTGACCAACTCACCACCGATTGCCTTCCTCATCATTGCATTCAACTGAGCATGGTTGTGCAAAAAGGTTGAGATTCGCTTGTATGTTGCGATTGTACCTGCATGTTCGGGCCTTTCACCAATATCCTTCAACATCAAGTTGATGGTGTGTGCAAGGCATGGCGTCCAAACAATATGAGCATAATGGTTCCCCAGTATCTTGCAAGCTTTTTTGTAGTTGGCGCCATTGTCGGTCACCACATGTACGACATGCTCGGCGCCAATCTCTTCAACAACCTTACGAATTTCCTGAAAAATAACCACAACAGTTTTTACAAATGTGACGTAAATCACAATATTATAAATAGTATGAACCTAACAACATGTTCAGAAGCTACCTGGTATAAATAATTGGCATCTTGACTTCGCCCAGTTGCATTAACAGATTTATGAAACCATGTGACCCCATTGCAATAAATCAGGAAGTTGATGACACTCATTCTAGTGGGGCCAGTCCAAGAATCACACATCAACGTCACACCAAAGTTGGTCCATTCCTTCTGAAACTTTGCGTACCTAGCCTTCAAGTCTTTCTCGTTCTCATCTAGGTACTTGCCATCGATATCCCTTCCAGTAGGTGACACAATGCCTTCACCTGTAAGCAGAAGCCATTCGTGAGAATACATAAAGATACAAACGTCAAAATTGAGAGAGATGACTCTGAAAGTTGTACTAACCCCACTTTTGTGTCTCTCTCACCGCACTTATGAAGTACGGATTGTCGGCCTGTCGTCCTGGGATTCCTGCAACATGGAAAAACTTTCCCCAAGCTTTCCCAATAGCTTCCTTTGCATTCTTCCCCTTCTGCGTCCAAGACCCTGTATCAATCCTTGGTTGGACCATTCCTCTCCTCCTACCGGCTGCCAAATTGTAGTCCTGCAGAACCACAGGAGTCTCCCTCTGTGATCCTGCTCTTCGAAACATCCTTTGCAAAGGATTCCCACACTGTGAACCACTACCCCCTCCACGGTCGTAATTACCTCCTCTCTGTTGCACCCCCTGCTCGTACTCATATTCTGCTCTCGACTGATTAAGTGCTTGCTGGAGCTGCTCCTCATATTCATCATCACCAAGTGGATGGTTACCCTCCGCTGCAGCCTTCTCTCTTGCCAACTTTTGTCGAGACCGGTCAGAAGTTGCCTTTTTAGTTCTATCAAGATCACGTTGAAAGTACTCACGCACATCATCTGGCACGCTTCTGCAATGCACCACCTGCGACCCGCGACCGGCTAAATGTTCTTTGAATCTTGTTGCACCACCACCTCCTTTCATCATATGACAGTAGTTGCACCTCCACCCAGGAGAAAGGTTTTCACCATGCTCCCATACAATGTCTTTTCCTCTGCTTGACATTGTGCACCTGCATGAATGGACAACACAAACTAATCAATCACATAGATTAAATCTACGTAAATAAGTGGCTAAGTCACAACCTTCCACCTAAATAAAATTTACCTAAACAATATAAACCTAAAATATACATCAGTATTTACCTAAAATATACATCAGTATTAGCACACCTACAACCTAAAATATACATCAAACCTAAAATCCTAAACCAAATCCTAAACATAACCCTAACTAATAACCTAAACACACCATAAATCCTACTAAAATCCTAAATCAAATTACCACTGCACCCTAGATCAATAGATAACTACTTCCTATTCCAAATCCTAAAGCTAATCCTACTAAAAATGCTCAAGAAAAAAAAGAAACAACCTTACCTGCCGAAACCGGCGAAACCGGCCGGTTACCGGTAGAAACCGGCCGAGAAACCGGTGAAACCGCCCGGTACCCGGCGGATCCGCGCGCGCGTCGGTATCCCGGTCTTACCGACCGGTATACCGGTGCTACCGGCCGGTAAGAAAGCGGCGGCGAGCGGACGAGCGGGGAGGCGGCGGTTTCGGGCTGCTGCGGCGCGGAGGGGGGAAATGGGGGGTGGCTCTGCCCCCCCCGTGACCCAGGGTGCCGTTTTGTGCCCGTTCGGGCCTAATGGGCCTAACGGGCCTTAACGGGCCTTTTTTTTTTTTACTTCGGGACTTCGAAAAAAATTCTAAATGTAGTCAAATTTGAAAAATTTTGACACCATTGGAATCTATAAATCATGAAGTTTTTTTAGGAATTTTTTTACCATTTTTTCCTCCGATTTTAAATTTGAAATTTCGGTTTTTCCAAACCGGCCGGTACCGGTACCGGTCCGGACCGGTATTACCGGTAACCGGCCGGTTACCGCGGTATGCCGTCGGTAAATAGAACCCTGGTCATGAGCAAAGGAGAATTGCTTTAGACTAGGAATTGACACAGAATTAGTTGGCCAGGGATCGAGGCTGAAAAGGAAGATGGATAGAAAGGAAGAAGTGTGATTCGGTGCCAAGGAGATCATGAATGATCTGGTCCATCTGGACGAGGACGAGTATTAGTGTGCGGCGACGATGACCTGCAGAAAAAAAAAAAGGACGATGGCACCGCACTAACGAACATGGCATGTGCGTCGGCAGCTCAGCTGCAATACTGTACATGGGACTGGACAAGACACTAGAGATAGACAAACAGCTGAATCTCGCAGGTGCTTGTGTTTGATTCACTGGACCCGGGGTCAAATAGGAGTTGCTCCAGTTGGAGCGAGTGGGAGCTTTTGTGTCCATGAATGGAGAAGGCTGGCCGAAGAATCAGCCGTTGGTTGTACAAGATGCCAATGTAGCTAAGGAAACGACTTTTCTGCAGAAAGTTCTTTCAGAGACAAGAGTGACATCAGTCATGACGCAGGAAATGGAAATGAAGAACATCCGCGGACGACACGAAGAAATTTGCCATCGAGGCTATGAAGAAATTACCTAGCTGGCGTATACATGGGATACATCGAGGCGGCCGAAATGAACAAAGGGACATGCCATCGAGGCTACGAAGAACATCCGTGGATGACGCGAAGAAATTTGCCGGAATGCGAAAGCGTCGTAGCTGCACAAGGGAACACACCGCGTCGCATGATAGCAATATGCATGGCATGGCCCGACCGGCATTCCTGGTGGCGTTCGGGGAGAATTGAAGAAACAAAACAACCATGCGACGCTGGTCCTGATTCTTAGGAGTGGCGAGTGGGTGCTTGCCTGCTTGGGCATGATGCATGGGGGAAGGGGCAGGGACAGGGACAGGGACAGGGACAGGGACGAAGGCAGAAAAAAAATTAGGAGGGATTAAAAAAAATACTACAATAACTTAACTCTATTATGAACTCTCACGATAGTCAAATATAATAGTAAAAAGTAGTCTTATATTAAAAACGTTGGCACGGCCCACAAACTGCCTAAGTTGACGTGGCAAAACAGTAAGTTCAGCAAATCAAAATCCTTGGTATAAATTTTAGCGAGCCTCACGGAGTCACCTGCTCACGGAGTCGCGGTCGTCAGAACGCCCGGACGCGGGACACTCAGCGCTGCCGCCGTGCTGCTGCCGTGCCAATCGGAAGGGAGCAGTCAGCAGCGAGCAGCTGAGCCAGAGCAGCGCCTGGCGGCCTGGGCGAGCGGCGCCGTCACGCACTGCAGACGGGCAGAAGCAACGAGCAACAAAGTCTAGGGAACAGCCGTTCAGGGAGGCTACTTTCACCAATTGGATTTTTCCTTTTGGGCTTTGATTTCAATTGCTAGCCCAACAACGTTACAAATCCTTTTTTATCTCTATATAAACATTGTTAGCCCTTAGTTAATACAATTATGCAAATAAATAAATTTTAGGAGGGGCTTAGGGGGGGCTTCACGTGGCTGGCATCGGTAGGAGGGGCTGGAGCCCCACCAGCTCCAGCGTTGCCTCCGTCGCTGGGACGGGGGGTGGTCAACCCTCTACATAGGAGTTTGCTGGCGCTAGACAGCTGGGAGGAGCAATGTTCGCATATCTATTTAGTTTCTTTTCAGTTTTTCAGTTATATAGAATAGTATTTTTCTCTAACAATACGTTGACATCGATCGATTTTTTATATGGATTTTGTTGAAAAGGGAGCAAGGCTTTTTCTAAAGCAAAGCTGGCTACAGAGTTCAGTGACAGATCGCGCAGCCCATGGAATCACATGAATGTGGTGAGGAACGTGCTGGGGCATCCACCTTTATTTGTGAGTTCAAGTTTCCGCAGGAGTACTCTTAGGTCCACAAATGTTGCCGTCCAGGTAATAGTACAAAAAATTTCATAGTCCAAAACTTATCCAAGGTTCAAAAAATTATACCCCTTTAACTTTAGGGTTGTTCGATTTACCTTGCTCGGCTAGGTTTACCTTATTTGCAGTCACAGAACAGTATTTTTCTTTCACAACAATTTAGCCATACAATTCAGCCAGTCGTACAACTCAGTCAGCCGAACAGAGTCAAAACCAATGTTTTGACACTCTCACGTTTTAAACTGGCTTATGTTTGCACCCTGAATGGTTTTGATACTAGCTAGTGCCACATCAGAATGGGATAAATTAGACTAAGTTAAAAGTTCAATGATGTAAATCTAACTACAAATATTTTTAAGAAAAATATCCAAAAATCATAAAAAATAAATTTATAAAAAATATACATATATCTTTACAAGGAAAAAATAAAAAGATTACAAATTAAAAAATCGTTATCTTTAAAAGTTTGTTTTAGCTCAAAAATTATGAAACTAGTTTCTATTTTGTTCTAACACCATGCTCCATCTTATTGGCTAGCTTGAAATTGTCTATTCTTGATGGCCTTATTTTGGTGCTTATTTGCTAGTAGAAGTTCTTTTTATATGTAGGAAGAATTGAATTGGTAGGATAGGTATAATGTGTAATTCACCTTATATTGCATTGGGCCTCATGAGCTAATTATATAGAGTACATAGGACTAACACCCTATATGGGTAGATAATGTGGTACTATTCCTATTTACTCTAACGCCACCCCTCCCGCAATCACAATGGGAGCGCTGCAGACCGTGAGAATGAAGATGCTGACAAGCTAACATCCTTCGCAGTCATTACAGTCAATGTGGTATGTGTATTGTGGCTAAAGAAGAAACCAATAAGTCCTCAAGCAAGGCGGTAGCTCTTTGTGCCGAGGTAGCTGAGGTCGAGGTGGACGTGGTTAGCCATGAAGGAGGATGCGGGTCCGAAGTCAACGAAGGCAAACGAGTACACGCAATCAGTAGCTCTTGCTGATAACCACAGCAGGACGATGAGCAGACCAGACGGCGAAGGTAGACGGTGCAGCTTGGATGTGTCAACAAACGCACATGCATCTATCTTCAGCAACACCGGTGGCGGTGTCCGCGAGGTAGTAGCAGTAGGCGTAGACTCGGACAGGAAGCCAGCATGACAAAGAGACGGCACCAACGGTGATGGCACGACCACGAGCGTTAGCGTTGCAGCCTGGGAGGGCGCATCGCCAACCTCGTCCTCGGGGTGGTCATCGATGGAGCAACGACGGAGTGACAAGACGATGTAATCCCGACCTCTGATCGGGAGAAAGAAAAAACAACAAAGCAGCAGCAGTTTAAATTGTGTGTACAATCTTAGGGCGGTGTGCGGCCTGAGTGGCGCCGCCTCTCCAGCAGCGTGGTGAGCTGACATCCCCAATAGCCTCCCAGGCGAGCCGTGACCTAGCGTACAACAGCAGAGGAGGCACTGAGGGAGGAAGGGGAGCAGGCCGGATGACGATGGTGTCGAGGGTGGGACATGCGCTGCCATCTGGTGTCGCCCCCATGGCGCCAATGGCGCAGCGCCCCATGGGCCTCTTCCGCAGCCTTGCGCGCACAGCAGTAGCAGCATCGGCGCTGGTGGAGTAGGTGGGGAGGGACGACGAGGGTGAAGGCACTTGCGGCGAGAGGTCCCTGCTTGCTGCCGATTTGACGATGACGGACGCGCCGAATCGGAGGGATCACTGTGCATCCTACTAGAGCGCTGCCCTCGGGGTGGGGGGGCGACGACGGCGGCGGAAACCTAGGTTAGGTCAGGTAGATACCATGTAGGAAGAATAGAATTTGTCATATTATGTGTAATTTACCTTGTATTGCATTGGGCCTCATGGGCTAATTATATAGAGTACATAAGAATAACACCCTGCGTAGGTAGACAATGTGGTACTATTTCTATTTACTCTAACATTATCTATTAAAATTAGTTGTTGCTAATTATCCAAACTATATAGGCCATGTTTGCAAGCACCAGTTAAACTTTAGCTGGCTAATTATTTTAGCTGTGAGGCATCCAAACACCCTAAAGCTAAAGTTTAGCTACAAATCAAAATGTACATGTTGGTATAAATTAACTGCACTCTACTTAAATAAGATTGTATTTAGATTATCCGCAAGCGCACAGATATAACACCACTGTCACATTTCACCCGGAGGTTTTAAATATCGTATCCATAAGGAACAGTAGGTGATAATAACTAAGCCGATGAACTTAACCCTACAATTAGGCTAGATAATATCAAGAAAGAGGAGATAACTAATGATTATCTAGTTCCAACAACTGGTAACCTTTGAATAATATCGTTCTAACTGGGCAGTGACATGAATAAGAGGCGAAATCAGAGTTTCCTCCTACCAGACACTTATACACCTATCGATCCTATCAATGGGAAGTGGACTACAGAGGACTCAACTCAGCTATCACCTACGCGATCTACCACTATCCGGCCAATCAGGGGACATTCACAAGTAAACCTAGCGTAGGCACCATGCCTACACTACGAAATACTACTTCAACCAAGCAATTACCAAGATCAAAGTACTCAATATGAGTTGCAAACTTAAGAACGAATAAGAATAAATGCTTACTTGAATTAGAAGTTGAACACAAAAGTACCTTAGAACGTAGCTCCAGGCGAGGGAGCTGAATCCAGACGAATACAGCTACGAAGAAGCGCCGACAGGCCAGAACTCCTCCAGAACTCTACTCCTCTACTCTATCTCTCTACTTCTCTAGACAAGACTAGATCTAGAAGAACTAGTCTCTCCTAATTGCTACATCTAACCCTAACTGGAGATACTGAATTGAAGCTCAGGAATAGGGATGCCTTCAGGGGGGTCTGCCCCTTTATTTATAGCCCGGTGGGATGATCGTGCGCCGTAGGATCAAACCGACTTCAACAAAGGGCCAAGATGACTCCTAAGAGGCGGCGGAAGAAGACTCCAGAAGCGGGGGCCAAAACCCTAGGGGATGGGGCCGGCCGGCCCCACCTTGGCGCCGGCCGGCGCCCATGTGTGGGCTTCCGGGTCCATCTTCGTCGAGGTGCTTTCACACCATTCCAGGGTCTTCGTGATGATGTTTCCTTGGCGGTTAAGTTTCGTGTCTTTTATGCTCTTTAACCCTTCTTTTATGCTTTTCTGGAATAGCCCCTGAAAAATACAGAACATGCAAAACTCGTGGAAACTGTCAGTTAAAACCCTAGACTAGTGTGTATTCAGGTGTCCTTTCATGTCTAAAATTCTAATAAAAGTTGACGTTATCGACCGTCAACAACACCCCCAATCTTACCTGTTTGCCAGTCCCTTAGCAAACAAACTAAGCCTAATTTACCAAAGTATTTGGATCAGGAGTTACTACGATGCTTTCATACTTTCCAAGTACACATGCTTTCAAACAGAAATTCTCCTTCGGATTAGACAAAACTGCTCTAACTTTCAAACTTACCCATTGTACCTTTAACTATAGAGCTTCTCAGCTTTTGCATAAGTCTTGAGCAATCAAAAGATAGAACAATCAAGTCAAACACTATATCTCAAATTCTTCACAGTACCAATATTTCGGAGTTTTGTAAGTTTCCGAAATAAAACTCAGAGCTTAATTGTATGACACCCTTAAGTCTCTTAATATATGTGGTATTTATGGATCTCACTTAAGGCATTAATGATGTTATGCCTTCCTACAACTAAGGATTGTAGTTGAGCTTATAGGAGTGGCAATAACAAGGATGAGCATATTTGCAATTCATATATTGTAAAATCAAACAATGGATCCACAGAGAGTCAAGTCATACAATTAAACCAAGATGTGCATGTGTATGGAATATGGTGGATAGGTGTATATATGGTGGCTAATCCTAATTCAACTTTTGCTCTTTGACAATGATTCACTCTCCTTTTTAGAACTTAGAACTTTCGCGAGAAACGTGAACTATCTTTATTCTTCTCTTTTTTTTCTTCTTTTCTTTCCTTTTTTTCATAGGAAGGCGGGCATCTAAGTACCCATTGTTTTAATTGTTGCAACACTTGTTCATCTTTTACTCCCTTTTCTTTTTTCTCTTTTTTTAATACTTTTGCATAGCCACATGCATCCTTTTAATATAAATAATTGAAGAGATAATGATAAGAACTTAGAGCAATTAAACAGGGGTTATCCTATAGGGTATATTTTTGGGTGTTTACTCCCAGTGTAGGAGGAAAAACATTTTTAAGGTGGATCTGGTTGGAAGTGGAAAATGCTTGCGCTTACTCCCAGAGTAGGAGTAATGCATATGTGGGTGGAGTGTGTAAGTGATCTTGATTTTAAAAGCATGACAAGACTCTCATAAGGTATACAACAAAGGTTGACTAAACTCAATGCAAAGCAAGCAGCATAAGTGTGCAAAGGTTTTCCTATCTCTAAATGTATCATATATGGCTTTGGTAGGAATTTACACTTTGTCATACAAGAGCTCATCATGTAAGATTTTAAATTTAAAATAAAACTCCAGAACTTAATATTGCTAGGAATAAGATAAATAGCAGCTCAACCATCATGTATCATATTAATCAATCACCTAGACTTAGTTTAAGCATATGCCTCCATAAGTTTCAGGTTCAGAGTAAATTCTTAAGCCAAAACAGGAGTATCCAAAACTCGGGAGAATTTAAGGTTGAAAACTAGATACTTGAAAGGAATTACAGCAGAGCAACTACTCATCATCTACAAGATAAAATTTTAATGTTCTCCAGTTTTTATTTGACTCTAAACTTAACTAGACAGACTCTAGACACACTCTTTAATATATTGCTAAGTATTTATTTAGTTTTTAAATTTTATCTTACTAGCTAACTCACGTGAAAAGCGATATGGTAATAATAATAATAAGGTGGGAAACTTATACTTAGCTGGATTTTAAATGGAGGGTGCCCTCCCCCAAACTGGATGTTTGACAGGGTCTTTGATGTTGCAAATTGAGTGATCCTTCTGAAAGCAGGTGTATCGGCAGTGTAAGTGCGTCAGATTGACTAGCTCTTTGATCTTGTATTTTCCTGTGAAACTCAATTGCCAACAAAAATACCAAATCTCATGGAGAGGGGTTAGGTTTAGTACCACTCCATGGTAAGTGATTGATTTTATATTTCCAGTAGAAGTTTAAGCTTCTTTACCCAATTAGAAAACTTCTCTAAGAGTGTGGACCTTCATGTGCCCACATATATTTTTTTGGTTTTTTTTTCTAGAAAGTATGGACCTTCATGTGCCCATATATTTTTGGTATTTTTATGACTTTATAAAAGAGACTCAATAATCACATAGGTATAGTTACCTGATAACTAGGGGATGCTCCTCCCCCAAGCTTGATGTTTGCAATGCTTAGCATTGATGATCTTCAGAGCAGGCTTACCAGCAGCAGTCCAAGTGGGCTCCACTGATCGACTCACTCCTTAGTCATACTGTCATCCTGCATAATTATACTCCAACACGAAAACCAAAACTCGAGGCTCGAATGTGATAAGGGGTTAGCGGTCAGCCAATAAGTAATTGATTATTCTTTTCAGTTGATTTCAATTGACATATTCTAGCAGGATTCTTTTTAGGATTTTCTGATTTTCTTATGCAGAAAATTAAATATGTATGCATGATCTATATTTTATTTTTATGCCACAACGGAGAATATTTATTCTCATGGGGCTTAGGATTTTCATAATGCAAGAAAGTAAATACAGATGCTATTATCATTTTTTTATGCCACCACAGTAGATACTCCTACAAGGTTACCATAAGTTTATTCATGTGGGGCTTTAATATTTTGTGATGCAGTAAATAAGACAATAAAGATTTTTCTTTTTCTTTTGATATGCATAAAAATGAATATGCTAAAGTGAAATTACTAATGTAGATAGAAATACTAATTAATTAGATAACTACCATGTTACCTTATGGCAAATGTGCGGATTTAAAGTCTACCGTTAGGACTTTTTGTTCCACTCATGTGTATCTCTCCGTCTTAGAGATGGAGGTCTTGATGGTTGCACCTCTTGTGATGATAGTGTCACTTTCATTCTTTGCTTGGCCAGCAAGTTAAAGTAGAGCATTAATAGTGAAACTGGCAGTATCTTGCTCAGTGTGCATGTTCAGACTTCCACTTGTGAAATTTTGGGAATTAACAAACTTTGGTCGAAGTGTTGCTCTGTTTGCAAAACCAAGGTAGAGATCAAGTGCATAGGTTCTGCTGGTGGAAAAACACCAACAGAACCAAATCTATTTCTTTATTTATTCTTCTCTAGCCTTAGGCATATTGAACAAGACAAAATTGGTGTTGCATAATTTGTTTACTTATGACATGAGTGGTAAGATCAGAAGACTAAGCATTTATGTTGCATTTAAATTTATATGGCAGAAAAGATTTAAATTGCTTAACCAATGGAAGGGTTGTCTATCTCTACATAATATATAAATTTTCACATGAGTATGACTATCATCTTTCAAAGATAGAATACATTGTTTTAGCATATTTGGTTAAGATTGAGATCAAAAGAATGGCGCCATGAACAATCTTAAAGGACAAAGCATGTTGAGTTAATTAGGTTAATCAATTAAAGCTATAACTCTAACATGTTTGTGTCTTTATTTATCTGCATACCAAGATCAAGAGGAGAAAAGTGACCACTTACCTTAAAATATTACCTTCATTATTGGAGCGTGATGGCACTAAGTAATGAAGGGTAGATGACTGGTGGTCCTTTCCTTCTCTTGCATCTTGAGTTGTTCATGAGCATCTTGTCTCCTTTGTTGCTTATCCTCTTTGCCATCTTTTGCTTCTTTGATCTTATGACACCTTGTCACTCCATTCATTATTATGCCTGCAACAGATTAGTGGACAACACATACTCGAAAGAATGTATAACTTTGGAACATAGGTGGTTTGTCTAGAATTTTATCATGTTCCATCTATGCTATTAAGAAAATAGGATTGATATTATGTTAGCATAGGTTATGTTCTATACCGGCATGGCTTGAGGTAAAGTAACTTGCAGCAGAAGATGAAGTGAATGACTCATTAATACTCATAGTTCTTCCATTCATGATGAATGAGTTGTGTCTTCCTCTGCAAAGTTATTGAAGTTCAGCATGTGCCCTGTCTTATCTCTGATTTGAATTCACCTCATGACTTACCCAGATTAATTGTGAAAGTTTCCTGCAGGGGTTAGTCCAACAAAATATCCAATGTCTACTACAGTAATTTTCTAGTTCAATAACCAAACCAAACTCCATGTTTAATTTTAGTTAAGGAAGGCTAGTTAACCTAAGCACCACGCTTAATTTAAATGCCTATAGAAGTAGGATCAGTACCTCTAAACCAAAACTCACTATGGCAGACAAAGGTGAAATGAAAGCACTTATAGAGATTTATTCATTTAGAGACGAAAAGACGAACAATCGAACATGGATTAGAAAGGTAGAGACAACCAATATTAGCAACATAAGATTTTCTAATTGAGCCCATTCCCCCAAGCTTGAATTTTGCAAAGCAAACTTAAGCTTGGATGGATTAATGTTGCATGATGATTGGTTGGACATACCTGATGATGTCATCATTCTGCTTCAACCCTGGAATGGTTAGTGATAAAAATACCAAGGGATATTTTTATAATTATAATTCTATACTCAATTCACAAGGATATTATAGTAAAATTAAAGGTGCAAGCTCAATTCATTTTTCAAGAGTGGTTATTTTAGGACACAAAGTTATTCTTGGAAAACCTGCTTAATTATTGTACTTTAAGTTCATGGGGTGGTTTCCTCTAGAATACCAGCCTTTGTACACCTATCTTCAAGATTACAACGATATCTACAATATTTATGATAAACATACGCATCTACAACCACCCTTTCAATAAATTTATGAACAGGTAGAATGAGGGGGTTGAAGATCTCGTATGTGATAATGTTAGAGAGACCAATTGATCCAGGAGATTTCTCATATGAGCATGGATCCGATGAGGTGTTAATAAAGTAATTCCCATGCTCATCGATATGATCTCCCTTTTCAAACTCTAAGGGTGTTTCTTCATGGATGTCTATAGGCAATAAGTTTGTCTCTATTATTTCATGTCTACGACATTCATTGAATGTTTTATTTTCTTGGATTTCCCATGGATTGGTGTCTCTATGTTTGGTCTCGTCTAAGGCTTTCTCTAAACTTGGATGAGTTATGTTTACTACAGAAATTGACTTAAGCTCACCATTTGAATCTAGATCAAGTTTAGATGCTAGCACTAAGGCTTCGTCCTCTTCCATCCATTATTTGACAATAGCGTATGTGTTTCTAATATGTTCTATGCATTTCTGCCATTGTTGTACCTCTTCTTGGTCATTCCAATAATCTTCATGACTTCTATTCTTGGGATGTCTTAATGGGATCCTATGGTCATTATGAGACTTAGAAGAGAGAGAGCAAAAGAAGGATCATCAGGGTCAAGGATGGGTTTAGAGATGGGTTCACATGAGACATTTAATGTGAGCATAGAAGGGGAGAAGATAGAGTTGATTTCTAAGTGGCTTGGCTTTCCTTCTATGGCATCACTAGACATGCCATTCTTGCATTCTTCCCAATGTCTTTCAGGGGGGAAAGGAAGTTGACGACATTTTTTCCAAGATGCTCTTCTAAAAACATCTGATTTACATTGATTTACAAGCATCTTACCTAATTGAAAGTCTAAATCATCAAAGTGGGATTTCGATGGTTTAGAATTGACAGCTAAATCTTGAGATTGGAGTGGTTGTGTTTTAGCTACCAAAGCTTCCTCTGCTTGTTCGGGGTATGATTCCTTCTCTTCCTCGGGGAGTTCAAAATTAGCTAGAGCGACCTTGTCGATCATTGCTCTTGCTTTACTTATAGGCAAATAAGGAAAGGCTCCTCCAAAGGATAAATCAAGGGATTCCCTAGAATTCTTGGTAAGACCCAAATAAAAATGTTGAATAAGTACGGGGTCTGAAAAACCAAGGTCAGGGCCAGATGTAACAAGTTCATTAAAACGATCCCATGATGTACTAAGAGATTCTTGTTCTTGTTGCCTAAAAGTTAGAACCTCTTTTCGAAGGTTAACTACTCTATGGATGGAAAAGAAATATAAACAAAATTCAGAGCACAAAGTTTCCCAATTCCCTTGCATACTTCCTACGGCTCGATTATACCAACGTTTAGCTCTTCCGGTCAAAGAGAACGGAAAAAGCTTCCACCTTAAAGTCTTATCAGACATGCCAGCAATGTGCAAGCATGCACAGGTCTGTTCGAATTCTCGTAGGTGTAAGTATGGGTTTTCGTTACCTTCTCCCGAGAAGGGTTTATCCCGAATCATATTAATTAGACATGGGCGGAGCTCATAGCTAGGTGTTATGAGAGCAACCACAATGTTGAGAAAACCAGTATATAGGGAATAAAAAATTTACTATCAGGTAGCTAACACATTGTACAACCGGTCCATAAGTGATCCATAACTAAAAGGCACCCCTAGCACTATGGGCAGCCCACAAGACAATTAAAAATAATTTAACAACTGTACACCTGACACAAACCAGAATGAGCCGTTGGCCTTTGGAGCCGTTGGGCACGGACGTTGGCCTCCTCATTCCTGTACACTTTTCTTCTCCAGTTCTGCCTACAAAAACTGAAGCTTGATGCTTCTATCTCCACACATGAGCCTGAGAATTTGAACTCTAGAACACAAGAATGGAACCCCCGCCCAGCTAGCCTCCTAAATCAAGGCTCTCCAACCCAATACTCAGAGAGTAGTAGCCAGATTTCACCACCTACACCCCAATCCTAATTTCCCTTTGGGACACCCAATTTTCTACAGAACTACAATCCTTTTGGCCATCCAGCTCCAGGAATCCAGCCACCATATGGCCATTCCCCTACCACATTTCAAGGTGTTCAGCAACAGGGGGGTTGGCTGCAAGCTCCTCCACCTAGCTTTCAAGGATTTCATCTCCATGAAAGTTTAGGTGCACCTGCGGGAAAAAGGCCTCCACCAGTCCTTCAATTTGGTCATTTGGGTGGAGCTGCAGCCAACACTTCTTCCCATGGATCCGAGTCTAGTTCTCGATGCTCTGCACAACAAGAGAAGCAATCAGTCAACATTAAAGATGTAAGTGATAGCAGTGAAGAAGAAGAAGAAGAACCAAAGAGGCGTCAACGCATCAATTGGAGTGAAGAAGAAAATGAAAGGCTATTCAGTGTATGGACAAAACACTCCACTGATCCTGTAATCGGCATCGATAGGAAATGTGAGTATTATTGGAAAGCTGTAGCTGCTGAGTTCAACAACAACACGCCAAAAGATAGCCACAAGAGGTCAATCAAACAATTGAAGAAACACTGGGGTGATGTCAAGAGGGATATCACAAAGTTCAGTGGGGCTTATGCTAGAGCTATGAGTGCACGTGCAGTGGGCAATCTGATGACATGGTCCTGAAAACAGCCCATGAGATGTTCAAGGGAGGCAGCAAGGGTAGGTCTTTCATATATTAGTACCTATGGAATGTGGCCAAGGAGATGCCCAAATGGCGCAAAATCATCCAAGAAGAAAGCACAACAAAAAGGGCCAGGCTATCTAAGTCAGGAGCGTACACCTCTTCATTCAACCAATACACGGAGGGGGAAACCATGAGTAAAGAGGTACGTCTTGAGGGGCAGAAGAAAGCAAAGGCAAGACTAAAAGGGACAGGAAAATCTGCTGCACCATCTCCTTTGAGCAACCAACCAAGTCAGAATATGATCATGTATCATGAAGCTATGTCAATGAAAGCACAAACTGCAAGAGATAAAAAGTACAACACCTATTTGAAATTGTTGGCAATAGATACCTCAGACTTCAATGAAAAACAAAAAACTAGACATGACAGCATATTGGACCAGATAGCAAAAGACTTGGCCGAGGAGTAGAAAGGCAGCAAGAGATGCATGTACCCCTAATATTTAGTATAATTGATGTTTTCAAGTTAATTAGTTTATGTATTAGGTGACATGGTTGTATCCAAGTATCAACTTAATTAGTTTCTGTATTAGGTTGCATGGTTGTATCCTAGTATCAAGTTAATTAGTTTATGCATCCTAGTGTTGGCAGTGTAATTGTACCCCACTATTAATGAAACCAGCAGATAGCTGTTGTGGTATGGACTAAAGTAAAATATAGCTGTTGTGAAAAAGACAAAAAATATAGCTGTTACATACAAGTGCACAGCAGCTACAAATATGACCACCACACCACTCCCTCGTTCACAACACTCCACTTCCTCATTCACTATCCAGCCCACAGCCACTGCCTGGTTCACACAAGAAACCACTTCCTCATTCATTAGAAAAAATGTCAACTGACTCAGATAATTCTATTGAGTCTGAGCTTGAAGTAGAGATTGAGGCTGAGCTTGAGCAAGAGATTGAAGCTGAGATAGAAGCAGAATCATCTAGGCCCTCTATCCGACGTGGGGGCTATACAAGGAGGTACATCAATAGAGATCATAAAGGTGATCACAACAGACTATTTGCTAAATATTTTTCAGATACTCCCTTGTACACAGATAATCAGTTTCGTAGAAGATTTCGCATGAGGAAGCATTTATTTATACACATAGTCGACGCTCTAGGTGATTGGTCTCCATATTTTCGCCTACGTCGAGATGCATTTAGCAAAGTTGGCCTATCACCATTACAGAAATGTACTGCTGCCATTAGAATGTTGGCATATGGTTCCCCAGCAGATCTTATGGATGAAACATTTGGGGTTGCTGTGAGTACTGCAATGGAGTGTTTGATTCATTTTGTTCATGGTGTTAGAAGCCTATTCAGTGCACAATATCTGCGGAAACCTACTAGTGAAGACACCCAACGCTTACTGCAACTAGCAGAACAGCGTGGTTTCCCTGGGATGTTGGGTAGTCTTGATTGTATGCATTGGGAGTGGCAAAATTGCCCTGTTGCTTGGAAAGGGCAGTTCACTCGAGGTGATTATAAGGTACCTACCATAATGCTTGAGGCTGTTGCGTCTTATGACCTATGGATTTGGCATGCATTCTTTGGAGCTGCTGGATCAAACAATGATATTAATGTGCTTGACCAGTCACCGTTATTCACAGAACAGCTACAAGGCAAAGCACCTGAGGTTCAGTACACTATTAATGGGTCACAATACAACATGGGTTACTATCTAGCTGATGGCATCTATCCAGATTGGGCCACATTTGTCAAGACAATCCAGCGACCACTAAGTGCTAAAGATAAATTGTTTGCAAGATTTCAAGAAGGAGAAAGAAAAGCTGTGGAACGAGCTTTTGGGGTGTTGCAAAAGCGTTGGGCTATCATACGTCACCCAGCAAGACTCTGGGAACGGGAAGAGCTTGCCAATATTATGTATGCATGTGTTATTCTGCACAACATGATAATAGAGGATGAGAGAGGCATCTATGACACACCAGATGATAACACATATGAGCAAGGGCAATCCCTAAATTTAACAGGGCTTGCACATGGACCAGTCTATGGATTCACAGACGTACTAGACAAAGACATGCAAATTCGCAATCGAACAGCTCACATTCGTCTCAAGGAAGATTTGATAGAGCACATATGGCAAAAATACAGTACACAGCAGCACCAACTAGACGAAGAGTAGAGTCCTCATCCATGTAATTTTAGAATCGTGTTTTTTAATTATTTGTAATCATATCTGAAATAAAGGCAACTGTTCTTCTATTTCAGTGTTCATTCCTACTTTGCAAAAACAAGTAGTACTATGCACGGATCGGATGTCAGAAACTCAAAAATCGAACTCGTTATCCTAGTTAGGAAAAAAACTCTCAATTTTAAAACTAGAAAAGCTAAAGCTGTTGCTATTAGTAGGCACAAATCGGAGGTTGGAAATGAATAAACCTGCTGATTTGTAGATGAACAGATCGATTTCCCGAGTCCTGTGCCGCTGCCATCCGCATGGCTTGGCCCCGTGAGTCAACTGCCCAGCGAGATCCACGAATCGGGCGCTCGCACGGGGATGGCCTGACCGTGGCACGCGAGGTCGCCGTGCTCGGCGTTCGCGCAGGTTCCGACAGTCCGTGGCTCTCTAGGTCCCCGCGTCAGCCCTCCACGCGGCTCCGTAGGTCGTCGCCCTGGGCGTCCATGCCCCTGCAAGAAACGTCCGATCTGAGTAAGTTGCCGCCCGATCTGAGCACGAAAGTTAGAGATTTGAGGTGGAAGGGAGAGGGCATGGCCGGATTCACGACGACGAAGGAGATCGGTGGCGGAGAAGGCGGCGCCGGAGCTAGGGATGCGGATTGCGGCAACGGACTTCTCTCGCGCGAAATAGAAAGGGGAAGTTGAGGGCGTGAGATATTTTATTTGCTTGTGGGACCTAGACTTACGGACAGGCAGTCCATACACATTGTAGGTTCAAACATAACTAAAGGACATCTGCTGTGGGACCCATGTTGGTCCATATACATTGTGGTTGCTCTGATAGGCTCTACAGATTTTGGTGGCCCAAACCTTTTGCGCATGCCAAATAGATAGATAGGCGTGGAATTTAAAGCATCCATAAGGATGAACATAAAATAATGAAAAGGTAGGGATAAAATAGAAAAGATAAAAGTATAATACAAGATTAAGCTAAACTCAGTCAAAATCAGCAAACCGTTCCCCGGCAACGGCGCCAGAAATGCTTGTTGGTATAAATTAATTGCACTCTACTTAAATAAGATTGTATCCAGATTATCCACAAGCGCACAGATATAACACCACTGTCACATTTCATCCGGAGGTTTTAAATATCGTATCCATAAGGAACAGTAGGTGATAATGACTAAGCCGATGAACTTAACCTTACAATTAGGCTAGATAATATCAAGAAAGAGGAGATAACTAATGATTATCTAGTTCCAACAACCGGTAACCTTTGAATAATATCGTTCTAACTGGGCAGTGACATGAATAAGAGGCGAAATCAGAGTTCCTTCCTACCAGACACTTATACACCTATCGATCCTATCAACGGGAAGTAGACTACAGAGGACTCAACGCAGCTGTCACCTATGCGATCTACCACTATCCGGCCAATCAGGGGACATTCACAAGTAAACCTAGCCTAGGCACCACACCTACACTACGAAATACTACTTCAACCAAACAATTACCAAGATCAAAGTACTCAATATGAGTTGCTTATTTGAATTAGAAGTTGAATACAAAAGTACCTCAGAACGTAGCTCCAGGCGAGGGAGCTGAATCCAGACGAATACAGCTACGAAGAAGCGCCGACCAGCCGGAACTCCTCCAGAACTCTACTCCTCTACTCTATCTCTCTACTTCTCTAGACAAGACTAGATCTAGAAGAACTAGTCTCTCCTAATTGCTACATCTAACCCTAACTGGAGATACTGAATTGAAGCTCAGGAATAGGGATGCCTTCAGGAGGGTCTACCCCTTTATTTATAGCCCGGTGGGATGAACGTACGCCGTAGGATCAAACCGACTTCAACAAAGGGCCAAGATGACTCCTAAAAGGAGGCGGAAGAAGACTCCAGAAGCGGGGGCCGAAACCCTAGGGGATGGGGCCGGCCAGCCCCACCTTGGCGCCGGCCGGCGCCCAAGTGTGGGCTTCCGGGCCCATCTTCGTCGAGGTGCTTCCACACCCTTCCAGGGTCTTCGTGATGATGTTTCCTTGGCGGTTAAGTTTTGTGTCTTTTATGCTCTTTAACCCTTCTTTTATGCTTTTCTGGAATAGCCCCTGAAAAATACAGAACATGCAAAACTCATGGAAACTGTCAGTTAAAACCCTAGACTAGTGTGTATTCAGGTGTCCTTTCATGTCTAAAGTTCTAATAAAAGTTGACGTTATCGACCGTCAACCGTACACAATGCAATTAGCTATTTCAACCCAGCTAAAACTAGCTAAAAAGTCTAAATGACCAACCTATCCCTAACTATAGTTTAGTTAGAGCATCTAAACACATCCAGCTAAAGTTTAGCTATCTAAACAATAGTATTAATGAGGGGTAGCATGGTAAAGATTTTAAATTAGTTAGAGCATCCAAACAGCCCTACCTAAAGTAATCTTTAGCTAAGTAAATTTTAGTCCTATTAATTAGCTAGCTAAATTTTAGTTGAGGTGCATCGAAACCGGCTCATCGTGGTACATCATCATCGGACTACAGTGGTTGTTTATCCTATGCCCTAGATAATTTTCAAACTGTGTTAGCCTACATGGCTACATGCCTGGATACACGCGGTAAGGTGCATCTTGCCACAAACTAACACAGATATTTTGAAAATATATCTAGGGTAGGGGAGAAACACCTACTACGGTCTTGACGATGCTCCCGTTAGTGGTTCTGCATAGTCTGGACGATCCACATTGACTAAGTATAATATAAAATGAGAACATATACTAGCAAATAAGTTCCAAAATGGGTTCATAAGGACCCAACAATTTCAATCTAGGCACCATAAGATAGAGCATGATTTTAGGGTTAAAAAAATCTAAAACTAGTTTCACTATTTTTTGAAGCTAAAACAAATTTTCTTTGACTTTTTAAGATTGAAACATTATAGGGTTTTTATTGCATTATTTTTTCATTTGAAATATTCAGACTAAAAAGTCAACCTTTTTATGAATTTCTGGACAGTTTTTAAAAGATATTCATCCTTTAACTTTCAACTTTGTTCGATTTAACGTGGCATTATATCAGGAAAACCACCACCAAAACTGTTTAGGATGCAAAAACGAATAGTTTTAAAGTAGATGGGGTCAAAAATGGTTCTATAGATGATAGGGGTAAATCAAACTGCGAAGGTCGAGGGAAATTAAAAAAAGGACCTTTGCTAATAAAATTATTATTGTATCAAGTCGTCACTCATTTGGGTCATTTACGACGCTGAGCCCATGTAGAAGCTTCGGAGCAACGCAAACTCACCTTGGCCCATCTTCACACCTAGGCAGCCCAGCTCTCGGCGCGCCGCCGAGGTCGACAACTGATAAGACCGCGTTCTCGTCCAAAAAAAAAAAAAAAAACAGCGTCCGCCTGGCGAAGCCCACGCGGGGATAGGACGGCAACAGCCCACCCGCCCGCGCCGCGTGGTCCACCCGGCGCCCCCGCGTCGCGCTCGCCGGCCAGGTTGCAACCTGACGTGCACGGGCGTCTGTCCTGCGCATGCGCTCGCTTCGACCGGCGGGCTTTTCTGTGGAGTTCGGCGACGCGACTGCGTGTACTGCCTGCCACTTGCATGGCAAGTGATAGGGATGGGGATGGGCAACCACTCCTTCGAGTCTTCGGTACGGACCACCACGACACGCTTGCAATAATATCATTTGCTAATTACCCTTGGAGTATACACATATCCGCTTCCGATGCCACCATAAGCCACGCACCCTAGGATTCCCCAATCACCATTAGCTTAGCTCCACGGAGGAGTTTTTTTTTTCTTCCTCTGTTCGCTTAAACTTATCGACAAGCATCAGCCAGCCATTCAGCAGCGTTTTTCTCTCACAATAATTAACCAGCCAGCCGTACACCATAGAGGAGTTGCCTTTATGCCGTGGCATTCACTAGGGATCGGGTTGTCCTCCGTGCCGCCTGCCTTGTTATTCATTAGGACACCTCCAACAAGATGTTAGGTAGCTCGTACAGATATACTCCTTCCATTTCAAATTGTAAATTATTCTAAAAATCTTGGAGAGTTAAACTATTTTAACTTTAACCAAGTTTGTATGATAAGATAATAATATTTACAAATAAACTAAGTATCATTAGATTTTTCATCAAATATATTTTTATAGACACTTATTTGGTATCATAATTCTTTGTATTTATCTGTATAATTTTGGTCAAACTTAAGATAATTTGACTCCCTAAGATTGTTGGAATGACTTCTAACTTCATTGCAAAATGGTATCGAGAATTGATCCATGAATAGTCAATTCTTTTGTATACTAATTCAAACCTGCTATCTATGGAGCAAATTTTGGGATGGAGGAAGTACCATTTTGTTTATATATAGGGGAGATTATATATATATATATATATATATATATATATATATATATATATATATATATATATATATATATATAACAATCTTGACAAAGAGTAGATGGGATGTACAATTTCCATTTTTCTTAGTTAGTGAGCATCGGTAATCGCAAAAAAAAGTAAGCCCGGTTCGGCTAGCAGAAAAGAAGCGTCGATTTTAACTGATGCAAATTTATTATGAGAAAAACATTATTACATGACTAAAAGAAGTGATACTTTTAACGGATAAGCTCAAGTGATTAAGTGAACATGGCGTAACTACGTTCATCGTTCCATATTTTTCTAGTTTGGGCATCAGTGGTTGCAGCAGTGCATACAATGATGCTAAGACCCTCTATTTGTTGGGAGCACCACTCTAAGCCAACACTGTAGAGAGCCTAAGGTTGACCATAACGCACGATAGATGTCGCTCCCGTTTGCTTCAAATAAAAGCTGTTGTCCGTAGCAGAGAGGACATGAAGCTATTCCTCTCGATCGTAGCGTGGACTAACGTCTCCCATAAAAGAAATTTTATTTTTATTAAAACATTTTCGCATCCTCATCCGTTAGCTCTGTGAACACACAAGATAAAGCCATCGCACCATGTCACTCCTATAAGAATCTTTTCCGAAACGAGCAGAATTGATTTTGAGGCAAACATCATAACTGCCTCGAAGTAAAGGTCATTCAAAATCACAAGTCTCCCCAAGCGGTTGAAACGCCCGCCTCAGCAAATCAAATGAAAAGCCAAAAAGAAAAGGAAAAATCGGGGACAAGCCCAGCAGGCAGCAGCCCATCCACCAGCAGTCGTCGCAGTTGCCCCGTCATTGGATCTGCTATCATAGAGGCCACCCTCGCCGGATTCACCGTCGGGGAGGCCGTCCTCACCGGATCCACAACTGAGGAGGCCCTCCTCGCGGGACCTACCGTCGAGGATGGTCTTCCTCGTCGGATCCGCTGACAGGGAGCCGGACGCCACCATTGGCCGCGAGCACCACCACTACATCCTTCTCGACTCGTGGGAGAGGCAGAGCTTAGGCGATGCTCTAGATGGAGGGGGAGGGGCGCTGTCGGTGTTGGAGTGGACGGCGGGAGGAAGTGGAGGGAGAGGGAGGGAGAGTGAGGGAAGAAAACTCTAGCTTCTATATTTATATTCGGAGTAGACAATCGAGCTCTCCTACGCCTATTGGGCTTAGCCTTTTTTATAGGCGGGTTTTATAATATAACCACCTCCAATTTTTTTTAGTGTTGTGTATCACAAACGCATACTAGAGTGACACTTGAAATATTGGGCAGATCAATCACTTGTAATTTTTACAACTGTTTTGCTTCACAAAATTAATATTCTACATGAGGGAAACAGGTGTTGTTTTTGGCTGATGTTGATTTATTATGAGAGAAAAATATTGTTTAAAAACTGCTAATTTTAGCTAATAAGCTCAGCGAACACTGTTGCATGGAATAGGAGCAGCATCCAGCATGTAAGCATGTCGCGTTGGGTCTGTCCTAAGGGCAGCTCCAACGCAGGCAGCACTAGCTGTGTGCCTCAACAAAAAGTTACCGGCCATGTAGGAACAAAAAAAACTGAGGATGATAGTCTCCCAACGCGGGCAGTTTGGTCCACTATTCTCTTGTCACTTTCACAGACCCATGACATATCTTTCTTATCCTCATTTTTTCTAATGCTCTGCACTTTAGAGGAAGCAACGTCATGTTTGACCAGCTCTTCACCCCCCAATGCACTCTCTAGTTGTTGCCCCACGTTTTTCTCTGACGAGGTAACTAGTTCTTCTGCAGGGGTCTCTGACATCCTGCGAGACCACTACTTCCTGTGACATGACCGGTTAATGTATACATGGACATTGAGGCAGTAGTCCACTCTGGCGCGTTGGGGAAGCCCTAAGAAGCCTCTAAACTTCTCATGGGCCCACCCACGCCTATCTCTTCTTTGGAATGCTTTGTACCTTCGTATCAAGAATGCAACGAACAGGAGCGGCAGTGTGGTACGAGGGTTCAGATAAAACAACACTGTCTCTTATCTCCTTAAAATCACACTGTATTATGTCATCTCCTTCCCTTCTTCCACTGCACGCACCTGAGCATGTCCGGCTGTGGGAGTGTGGGGGTCGCCTGGTTTCAGAAGAAAGCGAACATGTAGCTAGTCTAGACCAACTCTAACGGTTTTGCAAATAGATTTGGTATTCTTGTTTTTTTAAAAAAAGTCTAAAAATCTCATTTCCAACGGTTTGGTAAATGAGTTTGGTATTTTTATTAACTTGACAAAAACCTGAGATGGACTCCTATATATGCAAGCTCGCGATCGGTTTGCTATCTCATCTCGCGCACTACTCCCGCACGCGCTCTTCCCTCCCGCGCCGCCGGGTTTCCTTCCCGCGAAACCCCACCTCGCACCACCAGACTTTCCCATGAAGCCGTAAAAGGACCTCGAAGGGATCATGACCTGGAACCCATCGCTGCCTTCCTGGGTTTCTTGCAAAACATGGAATGCTGGCAGGGTCGACAGAGGTCACGGCCTAGTGACGACGCGCGAAGGAAGAAAAGACGCGCGATGACCCTCCGCGATGCGCGAAGAAAATGGCGCGACAACGGAACCGCGGCACGAAGTGGAAAAGATCACGGGAAAAATATATGGGTCCACAAATTTCATTTTTTTTGCCAAGTGAATAATGCCAAACCATTGGAGATGGACTCTTTTTACCTTTTCCATATTCATTTAGAACTTGCCAAACTCCTAATTTCGCCAAACAAAATATACAAAACCGTTAGAGTTGCTCTTACCCATTGGATAATCATGCCCGTTGGGCATTATCCACTAATTTTGGGTATGGATGAACTGGGGGGTGGGGGGGGGGGGGGAGGGTGGCTTTCGGGTATGGGTACAGGACGGTTCGATCATTCCCCAACGGCATCGTTAATGTCCATCTGTGTCCGATTCCGGCCGCTGGATTTGCGGCCTTCCACCACGGCCTTCGTTCGTTGGATACTTGGATTGCCTTCGTTGGAGACTTGGATCGTTCCATCCAAGACAGAATTTTACGAAGATCTATGAGACTATGATTCATCTGTTCTTTCGAACTGACAATAAGCACTGTTATGTGGCTGGAAAGAAAAACAAGCCAAGCATCATCAAGCTCACGCAAAGAAAAAGAACTAACTTTATTCAACCGTATAAAAGTGTGTAGCATCATGATGCACTAGTAATCATACACAACTAACGAAGAACAACCACAATGACTTTTCAACGTATCAACTCCACTGTCTTGATCTCTTTGTCGAAAGCCGCGATCACCTGCTCTGCTCCAGAAGCAGACCACAGTGTGGTCAGTGGCAGTACTGGCGGTACCAACAGCAGCGGCTGAATCCGGCGTCACCATGCCCGACGACGCTGCCGCGGCTGTGGAGCCACCACAGCAGGTTGGTGAGCGAGTTGCCATCGTCGTGGCCGTTGAGCGCGCGGGTCTTGGTGAGCGCCGCCTCCTTGTCGTAGACCCCCTCCAGCGCGTAGACGAAGCCCTTCCAGCCTTCGCCGACGCCGTCCCTGGCCAGCGCCGGGAGCGTCCACGCCACCAGGTCCTTGACGAAGGCCACGTCCGGGAACAGCGCCTCGCTGATGGGCAGCAGGGGCAGGAGCTGGATGCCGAGGCGGCACTCCTTCCACTCTGCCGGCGCGAACCACAGCCCGCTGTCGCGCTTGTTCGCCCACAGCACTCCGACGACGCGGTTGTTCCCGCTGAAGTCGTCCTCGTAGATGCCCTCCCCTTCCCGGACGTGCCACCACGTCTGCGCCGCCAGCATCTCCAGCGCCGTGAGCGTGGCGCCCACGGACACGAGGTGCGCGTCCCCGTAGCTGAGCCCCACCAGCGCCGCCGAGTAGTAGGCGTTCACGGCCTCGCTGGTGCTCTCCTGGTTGCGCCCGTCGGCGAACTCCGTCAGCCCCCCTGCCCACGAGTGCAGCTTCCAGAGGTCGAACATCCGCAGCCGGGTGAAGCTGCCGCCGCCGGCCCTGTTGCGCGACAGCGTCATGAAGTCGGCCACCATGGCGTAGGCCTGCGGCATGTGCTTGCGGCCCCAGCACGGGTCCATCTTCGCCAGCACCGCGATGGCGTACAGGAAGTAGCCCAGGTGGTAGTGGTGGTCGTTGTAGATGCCGAACCCGAAGTCGGCGCCGGAGTCCTTGAGCCCCTGCAGCGTCACCAGCCCGCCCCATTTGGCGTCGTAGAAGAAGCCGTTCCCCTGGAAGCTGCCGTCCAGCCACGGCGTCACGGCCGCCTTCAGGAACTGCTGCACCGCCGGGATCACGTCGGGGCACCCGACCTCCTCCGCGATCAGCGCCAGCCGCGCCCCCCGCGCGACCGCCTTCCCGTAGAAGTAGGACGAGGTGGTGGTAATCGCCGTGGACGCCAGGCCGGCCACGTCGGCGCGCAGCGCCGCCACGACCTCGGCGACGCCGTCCTCGCTGATGCCGCGGGTGGAGTGCCACGTCGGGGACACCGGGTCGGTGCGCAGGACCCAGGCGTCGCCGACCACGCCGACCATGTCGCCGTCGATGCTGCGGTACCGGAAGTCGTCGAGCACCCGCACGGCGCACTCGTCGCCGGCGAGCAGGCGGAGGTGGAGCGGGTGCGCGAGCATCAGGAGCTCCCCGGGCCCGTGCTTGCTCCACGTGTAGTCCACGCAGAAGGGGCGGTTCAGCGCGGCGTGCCCGGCGGTCGGGAAGCAGCGGCTGTAGCGATCGAGGACCGGCTCCATGGACGCGTCGGGGAGGTAGGCGACACGGATGGCGCCGGCGAAGGCGGGCGCCGAGAGCTGCGTGGTGGTGGCCTGCGCCAGGCGGATCGGCGCCGAGGCGTACAGCAGGAAGGTCTGGCCGCTGTTCATCCGGAGGCGCCACTTGGTGCCGGAGTCGTCGCAGCAGGCGACGTCGAGGAAGGCGTGGACGGAGGCGACGGAGACGTCGACGGGGCCGGCCGTGGTGGTGACGGTGACGTAGGGGCACCCGCGGACGAGGTGCGCGCGGAGGGACGGGGAGAGGTCGAGCGTGACGGAGAGGTCGTCGAACGCCGAGACGCGGTGGCGCTGCGCGCTCCCGGCCCCGCTCCCGGCGGCGTCGGACACGGTGAGGTCGGCGACGAACGTCTGGATGACGAAGGACGGAGAGTGGTTCCGCGACGGGTAGCAGACGTCGAGCGCCGCGCCGCCCGGGGAGCGGACGGAGTATGGGTGGATGTACTCCGGCTGGTCCCCGTTCTTGAGCACGAAGTTCTGGAAGAAGGAGTTGGTGGGGAGCGGCGCGGCGAGGAGCGGCGGCGCGAAGAAGCGGGACGGGTCGGGCACCACCGTCGACGTGGCGCGCGGGAACACGGGGCCCCCCGGGCTCGCCGCGTGCGGGCGGTGGCTGCCGTGGTGAGGCATGGTGGCGGGGAACGGGGGAAGAAGCTCCTCCGGCGGCTGCGCCGGCGGGATCGAGACGGGCGGAGAAAAGGGAGGCGGAACGGGAGGGGTCGTCCTGGGCCTGGGCCTGGGCCGGGAGAAGGCGAAGGGCGGCTTGGAGGTGACGATGCGGGAGAGGGTGTGGCCCAGCTTCTTAGTCCACTTCCGCATCTCGCCGCCTGCTCGGGCTGGTGCCTTTTATACAGCTGGCGTGGTGTCTGTTGGGCTGGGCTTTGACTGGGCCAACGCGGGTGAGATCTGACAACAAACAATCCTCGGTCGGGATGGATCTGAGGCGACAGGTCGGCGTGTTCCTGCGTGTCACACGGTAGAAACAAACAATATTATACTAGAGATTTTTTTTAAAAAAAAATTGGAAATGCTACGACCTTCATTGGACAGATAATATGATTATAGTCGGTGGATTTTGTAAGAAGCACTGGAACCACGAGACTGAGAGCGACGGCAACATCATCAAAGCATTAAGCACGACGATGTATACCGTATTATATGATAATAGATAGGCGCTTAACTTTAATTGATTGATGGACAGAGACGATTAGCGTCTAAGCGTTAAAAACGTGGAAACACATATGAAGGGAAGGAATGATTTTACTATATTTTCTTAGCACGGGAGGATGATTGTACTGGCAGTAGTTGAGTTGAAGCAAAGAGGCCAGGAGACGAAAAAAACACGGATCAGAGAAAGAGTGGTCCGTGGAGAACGTGGAGCGGTTTCGAGTGGCCTACCTCTTTGATGAGATGAGATCAGGGACGGACGACGCCGGTCGTCTTTCACGTCCTTCGGTTGGGGTGGTTGCGATGGAAATGCAGTGTCGTAGCTGGGGTGGATTGATTTGATTACCCCGAGACGAAGTGCAGCAGGGGAAGGAAAGCGCCACGCCCCTCGGCTCGGCCGTGTGTGTCCCGCGTCGTAAGATTTCGCTTGGCAACCGGGCGGTTGGCGACGCCAGGAAACGTGTCTTGGGCGATGGATCTGATGTGAATGTGATTTCTTCCCGGGCGGGCGAGCAAAGCAAGGGATAGATGGGCTTGCCGTGGCGGCGAATGCTTGCCCGCGAAGCCAGCGGCAGAGCCGAGACGGCCGGCAACCGCAACCGCAAGGGGGGCGCCGTCGTTGCTTGCTCGTTGCCTGCCTCCTTGGTTCCGGGGCGACACGACCGTTTTGTCTCCGGGTTGCACGCGCGCGGCGGCAAGGAAGGAAGAATCAAGAAACCCGTCACGTACCAAAGCGACGTTGCTGTTCTGTTTCGTTTCAGCAGACACGGAATTCTTGTTCCAATTCCCGCTTCTTTCGCGCCATTGACATCAAAATTCAAAAGCTTCCTCGCTAAGGCTAGCCGGCAACGGCAAAACAGTTTTTGGTGTTGGTTGTTTTGCTTTTACCTTGTTCCCGGGTACCAAAGTTGGCATGGTTGGTTGGGGCAACCACAATTATTCTCCAACTCAAAATTCATCTGTGAGGAGAACAAATGATCAAATTTTAAATGGTTTGACTAAGGATAGAGCTAGAATTACACTGTTTTTAGCCCTGTGAAAAGTAGAACCAAACACTTCCAAGATCATATTTAAATTTTGTTTTGGAGTCAACATCCCAAGTACTAACAAGTGGAGCTACAACTTGCAAAAATATGAGCAAAGATCTACCTAACGACGAACGTGCAAACGCATCCTTTCCGTGGCCTCACTCACATGGTTTAAAAATCCAACTTCCAAATAGGTCAACTTCTACGGCAGCTTTAGTCTAGGCAAATGAAAGGTCCAAGTTTGAGCTCCCAATACTTTTACATGCAAATTCTTCTGGTCTGGAGGCAGTGGAACAAGTTTACCTTTGTTTGGATCACCAGACTAGCTAAAGTTTAGTGTAATGTTGGATAATAGGCTGAATATAGATTTTTTTTTTTGTAATGCGTTTTACACACTCGCATCAAATATTTTCTATTAGTTCTTATAGTCTATGATTAGTTTATATTTGGATGATATATCTAAAATATTTTTTTTTAATTAAGGAGTCTTTTCTCCTCATTCCCATGCACTTGCATGGAAATACCGCGGTCACCAGGTTTCGAACCTGGGGTGACAAGCGCTGGCCTTTGACTCGTGCTGCTAGCCACCAACAGCTGCCGCTCGCTGCTCAATATGAACTAAAGTTTAGTTTGGTCCATCCAAACACCTCATGCCTCATTGAGATAGAATAATCATGACTACCGAGGAGATAGGCCAAATGGGCCTCACATATATAAATGTATAAAGCGTTATCTATCCCATCTAAGAATGTTAAGTAATGGGCTTACAAACACAACATACAAGAATACCAATCACTAGGACACGTAGGAACTTCACAGTTTCACAATAATTAGTTCATTTTTAGAGGAAAAAATATAGGAACAAGAGAAAAATCCTGTGTTCCAAATATGGTCTTAGTCATGTCGTTCGCGATTAACCGTATTCACTTTGAATCTTATATATATCTTATAAAATCATGTTTTAGGGTCAACTCTTGGAGTATGGACAAATGACGTGGAGCTTCCAAAAAATCTACTCCCTCCGTCCCAATATAGTGGACGTTCCAGCGTTCAAAAAAAGTGTCAAAATAGAAGACGTTTTAGGTGCCTAGTCTGAATGCCAGTACAGCATGCGTCCATCCATCTATTCATTGTCGCCCACCACACCAATATGAAAATAAAAAAAATAGAATGTGGGAAGGAATATCTTGGAGGCTTATCCTCTCACGGGTGGTGGTGGAGCACGCACAGCCATTCGCCTCCCCATCTCTCCGTCTCCATCGCGCTCGATCTCCCCGTCTCCATGGCGCTCGGCTTCCCCATCTCCATCTCCTCTGCCTCCCAACTTTCCTGTCCTGAATCTCCTCCACCTCCCCATCTCTTACGGCGTCGGGCATGGCCGGTGCGAGGCGGCACTGCCGTTTCCACGACTGCCTAGCCTGGATCCGCCGCCGTACCGGGTCGAAGCAGCGCGGCACAAAGCTGAGAAGTAGCAGCAGCGAAAGCGATAGAAGCCCCAAGGCCGTTGTCGAGCCAGTGTTCCGCGGCAGTGATGTGGCCTCCAAGCATGCCCTGAAGCTGGGCGGCGGCGGAGATGATGAGATTTGCTCCCCCAAGTTATCGAGCGGCAGCCCCGATGTTAACCCAAAGCGTGCCGTCGGGGTTGGAGATGGAGGTGATGGCGGCAACTGTGGTCCCAACACGGGTACCTGCGGCTGCGATGGGAGCCCGAAGAAGGTCGTGGAGGTTGGGGGCGGCAGCGACGATGTCATCCGCAACTGCCATCAGATCTGGAAGCGCGTTCTGACGGCGGATGGCGGCGGTGACGGCACCTGCTCTCTCAACTTGGGCGGCTGCGGCGACGAGGGGAGGAACGTACGCGGGCGCCACATCGAACGTGGTCGCCTGCGTGTGGACTGCGACGGACAATTGTACGTTCTCGACTCAGAAGCTGAAGACAGTGCCCTAGAGGAGAGCTGCCGTCCAGAGCTCCGCCGAGGTGGAGGGGGCCGTTTCCGTCGACTTGCTGCAACCGGCGAGGTGACCTTGGAGGCGGGCAAAACCAAAGCTACCGCCGTTGCCGCCGGCGACATGACCCCTGAGATGGTTCAATACATGGAGGTTTGGCTTACTGGCATCGAAGAAGGGGAGGACCGGGAAGTCCTTGCCGAAATGATCAAGGTTGCCCTCACTAATTTCTACAACTCGCTCTAGTTTCTGATGTGTGCCTAGTATTGTGCTGATGAAGTGCTTCTTTTGTGTGTTTCACTGTCTATGTTATGCAGTGAGATTCCAACTTCGTAGATGAAGTTAGCTTTTGGTTATGAATTATGTTAGTGAATTAACCAGGCAATATTGAAATTAGTTTGTGGTTACGAACATTGCTGAATTTTCTAGCCTAAACTATAAACAAAGTATTCAGACTGTGGATACAAGGACACGCTTAAGTAACTAGGAATTCAAGAAACCCAAACTAGTTTTTATACATGCACCAGAAAAGGCTTTTCCTTCGCCCCCACTATGATTACAAAAGCTAGCAGCCATGCCCCTTTTTGCTGCACACGTCAAAAGCTAAACAAACAATTCCATTAGTTGTTCAATAACTCAATTGCCTTCTGAACAATCTCCCTGTCACAACTAAGAGATTTGGGGAGCATGCCTGCTACCTCCAGCCTCTCCTTATTCATGTGGGGGATCTTGTACCTATTTCCTCCATTATCTTTCATTACTTCAATCATGCAGCCTTGTAGCGTGAGGAATACCCTATTCAGAAGAACAGGGTTGTAGTTTTCATATTCATTGATCACATTTGTAATGAGTTCATCAATGTTTCTTGACGTTGTTCTATCCGTCAATGACTGAAGAGAAGCAAAGAAACCAAGGTCTAGGCAATTCATATCAGGTGAATTAGCAGGTTGATTCCTTATGCGTATATCAAGGCCGGTCTGGGCAACTGCTGCAGCAAACTCTGAATCATCTGGGTGGATATGAGACGGAGCATTGTCCTGCTGTATCCAAATTGTCTGGTGGGCATCTTCTCGAGGCCAACGAATGCGTATAGCTTCAAGAAGTTTTGAGATCATATAAGATCTCATTGTTTGTCTGTTAACCTTCATCGTCTTTGTGATAAGTGTGCCCCTGGGCCTATTCTCACTTCTTCTGTTGCTGGTTCCTGGAAGTAAACAGATTATTATGAGAATAATATAAAAGTGATTCTTATGTAGCGAAACACACCAATATAAACAGATTCTTATCAGAATAATAGAAAAGTGATTCTTATGTAGCGAAAGATTGGTACCTCACGGACAAAAGGCCATACTCCTAACTTGCCATCAAAATAACATCTACCTTCAGCATCAAACCTAGGTTGTGTAATTCCAGAATAGAACATGACTTTGTCAATGTCATTCTTGTTTTGCACTGTCCTATGTGGGTCTTCTTCATCTGGATGCATGTACATAGTTTTATTCTTTCTTGTCCCATTGAACCACTTCTCATCTGTGTGGATAATATTTTTCATTTCTTTGAACTTGGGATTATTTGGCAGTGTACTTGGTTCTATCATCGACACACACCACTCCAGCCTAGACTTTTTATTTGCTTCCTTCAAATAGGGCTTCAGTGAGTTGGAGTGTCGTCGTAGCAATCCTTGTTTGAATGACCTATGAAGAGTGCTTTTATGGACACCTAGAGCATGTGCAAGTGACCTTATAGTACCCCTTCTGTTTAGGGAAATATCTGGAACTGCAGAGAGGTCCACTTGAACTTTTTTACGGCCACAGTTAGTTTTCAAAGCATTGACATTTACTGGTATGCCCTGTACCCAACATTTTTTTGCTCTCTTCCAAACACGTTGTATGCTACGTATACCGACATTGTACTTTGCTGCAATAATAGTTGTACTGTTCCTTTTTAATTTTCCATTCTTACTGCTCCGAAGCAAATCTTCAAATATGTCTCGCTTTTGTCTATCTGTTAGATCCTTCGTCCTAAGTCGGGCCTGATCATGATGTGGTTGCTCATCATCTACATCATGTGCTTGCTCATGCTCTTCAACATCATGTGCTTGGGCATCCTCTTCGTCATCATGTGTTTGCTGGTCCTCATCTATGTCCAACAACTCCTCTTCATCAAAGGCGATGTCAACAGTTTGAGTGTACACACCAAACTCCTCTATGAGATCCTCCAAGGCATCTTGTTCACCTGGATAAAAAATTGACATAAGAATACAAATCATTTTGGATATGGACCTAATAAATGTGCTGCAAATAGCACTCAATTAATAGTTTCACCTACGATGTGCGCAAATGCATTAAATCTGTTTTTTCAGCAAACGTACATCTATGCTCAAGTCACTGTTTGGAAATAATCACCTGTCATCATGTTTTCTTGTTCACTGCCCTGTTGAGGATGATTTAAATCAAAGGGATGGCAAACATTATGAGCTGCTGCATCATCAAAGAGACCAGGTAAGTCATGTGCAGTTAGATGATGCCCAACATTTTGACCTGCTGCAATAAAAAGTTTTACGAGAAAGTACACTTACTCTAGGAGAAATTAAACGAGTACAAATTGGCCTTGGTTATCATGATCAGTGAAATTGTCACCCACATTGTGACGTGATGAAAAAAAATTAGTTTTAGTTGAGAAGCATAAACACACCATTTTTTGTGCTACTGAAATGACCATTCTAAGATAGCCCTTTAATTGTGCAAAATTGATGTTTGTAGATGTCTTTGAGCTGATGGAAATATTCACCTGCATGTAGGCTTCCATCTTGTGGTGCATTTAAACCAAATGGGTGGGAAGCTGGTGATTGCACTTGTGAGTTATCCACCCCTATGAAATGCACCAGATTGAAATCTAGTAGGAGTAAGGCATAAAAATTACTTTCACACAATCAGTTTAGGAGGTAGGAAATGAGAAACATAATCCAAGCAAACTCATTTTAGGAGACAGAGAAGAGAAAAAAAAGGATAACAGACATCCTAGCACTAAACTGCAGGTTGGAGGAGGGCACTGCAGGTTGGAGGAGGGTAGGTAAAGGATCACCTCTTTTTATTTCGCTTGCACCAGCCGCTTCTAAGGGATTATGGATACTCCAATCTTATTCATTTGCAGGTGGCCGGTTCAGATCAGGCCGCTCATCTTCTTCGTCATCTGGAGTTGCATTCAAGTCAAGGGCCATGGCAAGTGAATGGTTGGAGGAGCTGTGGGCAGTGACCAGTGACGCAGTGGCTTTATTAGCCCAGAAGTTAAATATGGCACCTCTATTTGAATTTGTTTGTTTAACTGCGTCTACTTGTTGGCGCTAAGTGAGATTCCCGCCGGATGTAAATTTTTGTTTTGGTGAACTGTTCATTTATTTAGTAAAAATTGTAGTACATGCAAGTAGATGCTCTGGAGGGTGGTCTGGCCGTTCCAGCACCGGTAGCACAAACATTTAATGCATGCAATGATTACAAGATAGGGATGTGCAGGTCATTTTAACATTGTCTTGGTACTCTCTCTCTATTCTAAAACGTCCACTACATTGGGACGGAGGGAGTACCTAACAAGGAATGTGCAAGCATCATTTCGCTCACCTCCAGCTTAATCTTTTGGTTAATCTGAACGGCGAGCACTATAGAACTCTTACAACCAAGAATGTCCCTGGATGACTACAATTGTATCCTACTCCCTTCGCCCCTAAAAAACTATCATTTTTTATTTTCGAGAAATAACTTTGACTAAATATGTATTAAACTTTATTAATTTTTATGGTATGTACGTAATTAGTATTATTAAAAAGATCTTTTAATGCAGTTTTTTAATAAATTTATTTAAAGATATAAATGTTGTACATATTTTCTACAAATCAAGTTAAACTTGTGACACAGTGGCGCGTACACTAACGGTGATAGTATTTTAGGTACAGAGAGAGAGTATGCACGATTGTATTCTTGTTGGTCAGGTACATATATACTATGCAGAACATAATCAAGCTGTTTGTTTAGGTTCTTGTTCAAAATATCATTGGCATGATTGGGTTCAATTTACAAGATCCACACGTCGTCTACGGTTGACCGCATGTAGCAATAAAATTCATTACGAAACTCACAACACTTTTAAATCTCCGAAAGCAGATTAACTAGGGATGCGCGGGGTTCATAGAAGGCCTCCAATGGCACCTCTTTGGGCAGGGTTAAACCAGATCCCTCGGTCATGTCCACGAGATCCTCTCCTACTCTTTCCCAATTGAAGCACTGGATCATAGTCCCCAGAGCAAGCCCTACCATCTGCATGCCCAAGTTCTCCGCTGGGCATCGTCGCCTTCCCATTCCAAACGGAATGAACATCTTGCCTCCACTGTTCCCACCCTCGAACCTATGAACAATGAAAACAGAAGAATTCTCATATTCATCATATCAAGCTACAGTACATATGCATGGTACTAACCAAAATAATCTGGTAGGAGTTTGATGCTCCATCTATCATGCATTCATACCTTTCTGGGATGAAGCTTGCAGGTCTATCCCATAGCTCAGGATCCCTATGGATCGCAAATGTATTCACGAGGAGCATCGTCCCCATGGGTATGTGAAACCCGCTGATCGTGCAATCAGCTGAGGATTCATGCGGAAGGAGAAGCGGCGCTGGCGGGTATAGACGGAACGTCTCCATGATGATGCACCAAAGGTAATGGAGCTTTGGGAGGTCGGTCGCCTCGAGTAGGCGTGCCGGTTGCCCTATGCATGCATCGATTTCTTCTTGAGCTCTTGTCAGCACGGCAGGGTTGTTCAGCAACAGGGACATCGCCCACTCCACTGTATCTGCTGAAGTACTTGTTCCAGCTTCCAACGAACTCTTCAGAAAGAGAGAAATGGAGCTTGGGTGATTCTAATAAAATTGATTTACTTAGGAACAGAGGGAGTATTTGATAATGAACATATGCATGCCTCGTGCTTGTTCAAATTAAAAAGTTATTAAGCTCCTTTTAAGCCTTCTTCTGCGGGAAATCAAAATTTGGTGCAAATCTGGCTTTCATCACTCATCAGTAAGAAACAAATGTGTGCACAACTATGCCAATATCAGAGATACACATATTTCTTCTTGTGGAATCTGAATACACTCGCCCCGATCCAAATTAGGTACGTACTATACTTTGATGTGCGAGCCATATTTGTTTCTAGGAGTGCTACGACACTGCAGTCCACATCAGCCCCAGCTAATACGACAATATTCTGATAAACAAGGGTGCATGAAACTCCAAATTCCGTCAATGGATCCAAAGCATGATCCAAGCGCGGTGCTTTCAACAGCTATATGCGCTGTGCCGTGCGCATGGTCAGACAGATGTGATATGGACATGGGGATTTAAAAGAGCAGTATATATTGCAGATTGGATTTAATTCAAAAGACCACTAAACCCAGTAGTTTTGTTTTTCTGAAGATTTCATAAATAAAATAAGCAAATTCCAGTAGCAAAGGAGCCAATTCGATAGCCATGGGCCATGGAGGTAATAGATTACTCACAATGCACAAGGTGCGGATGAGATGGTCCGGGCAGGCCTCGGGGTCCTCGTTCTGCAGCGTGAGCAGCACTCCGACCATGGTCCTCCTGGCCGGCGCGCCCTTCTCCATCTCCTTCCTCTGCTCCTCGATCAGCCCCTGCAAGAACTTGGTCCGGCCCTCCCGCAGCCGCCACAGCCGGCACCCCACTCCGCCCACGTCCACCCACCGTGCCCACGCCGGCAGGAAGTCCCACGCCGTCGACGCGCCGCTCAGCTCCATCGTCTCCTCCACCATCTCCCTGAACCACCGCGCCTCCTCGCTCCCCTCCGCCGCCGCTGTCGTCTCCTCCTCTTCCTCCTCCTCCCCGTCGCCGCCGTAGTACCTCCTCGCGCACATCATCCCCATCATGGCGTTCATGAGCAGCTCGAACAGCCGCGACTTGAGCTCCACCCGGGCGCGGCGGCCCCGGGTGGCGGCGCGGTAGAGGCCCCGCGCCATGGCCCGCGTCTCGCGCTCGTGCACGTCGGCGAACTGCTGGACCCGGAGCGCCGAGAGGATCTCGGTGACGGCGATGCGGCGGACGTGCCGCCAGTAGGGCCCGTAGCTGGTGGTGCCCATGGTGGTCCAGTCGTAGGAGAGGATCCCGCCCGACGGCAGCCGCGGCCGGTTGGCGAACGTGACGTCGCGCGCGCCCAGGCACTCCTCGGCGGCCTCAGCCGAGGACACGACGGCGACGCGGCGGGAACCGAACCGGAGCTGGAAGACAGCGCCGTGGCGAGCGGCGAGGCGCGCCAGGGTGCGGTGGAGGGGCTTCCGGAACAGGTGCAGGTGGCCGATGACGGGGAGAGCCGTCGGCCCCGGCGGGTTCCGGTGAGGTCCACGTCGTACGGCTTGCGCTAGGGCGAGAAGCGGTGGGAGTAGGAGGAGAGTGACGACGGCGAAGGTGTTCAAGGTATCCATGGTGGAGTGAGGGAGACTGAGACTGAGAGTGAGAGGAAACAAAATGCCATTGATATGATGTGCTTGATCTGCGAGGGTGGACATGGGCCTTTGATCTCCGAGGGCGGACATGGGCCTTTTGGCCTAACAAAGCAGTGGCATTGGCCCTCTACAAAGTTGGCACTGGCTTCAAGTGATGCTAGATATGAGCTAGATTCAATAAATATTCAATAAATCGTGATTGTTAACCAGTGGCAAAGCCAGACAGAAATGGCGCGGGCCAATCCTATTACACGCTGAGGTCTTTGCCTTTGAAAAACAGTTTAGAACAGTAATTTTCATTGAGTTTGCATAAATCTATTGGGGTTAGTTGACCCCAAGGTGACTCGAGTGGCTTGATTGAGTAGGGAGGTTGTCCTATAATTTATCTTACGAGGAACACACCTATACGAGTTCGACTAGTCATAAATTGTAAGAATTGGGTACTCTCGTCCTTGTTGTATGGTCAACGATGCTAAGGATAACATGAAAACTACGAGGCATGTAAAAACGATTTTAAAAAATATCACGGAATTAACAAACTATGGAGTAATATTATTTGACTATGCTCATATGTGCTAGGAATTAAGAACCTGGTAGATTAATTCACAAAAGATTGCCATACAATGTGATAGATTATGAAGGGAGATTTGCCTTGAGAGCCATATGCTGTCATACTATAGTGGTAACATATCCCATGTGATCGGAGATATCATAAAGTAGGATAATAAACAAGTTAATGCTTAACTCCCATCCCAGTAAATTGAGGGGACTAGGGCACTGCTGACGATGGATAACGTCAACTTTTATTAGAACTTTAGACACAAAAGGATACATGAATACACACTAGTCTAAATAGACTTCTGCATCATATTTACTTTCTGCATTCATAAACTTTAAAATACTAAAAAAATGTGGGCACATGAAGGTCCACACTTCTTAGAAAACACCAAAAATATGTGGGCACATGAAGGTCCACACCTTTATGAAAATCAAAAAAAATATGGGCACATGAAGGTCCACCCACTTAGGGAGCTTTCTTTTGGAATTATAAACCAACATCAATTGCTAATCATGGAAGCGGCATTAAACCTAACCCTTCTACATGAGATTTGGTATTCTTGTTGGCAATTGAGTTTTACAGGACAATACATGATCAAAGAGCTAGACAACCAGGCGCTCTTACGCTGCCGGTTGTTAGTGGTCCTTATGGATAAATTTTATACCACCAACTTAGACTAAAAAGAGGATTAACAATCATATTCTAGCACATATACCTTTACTACTAACAAGTTCCACTTGTACCCCTAGCATTCATGTTTTACAGGTTTTATGGCATAACAAGTGGAAATACACATCAACATGGAGAAAGCGCAAAGTCAAATGACGAATCCGACAAATGCGCAAACAAAGAATACTAAATAAGTGATCATGTTTACACCACGCTTGATGCATATTGCCCTCATACGGGAAATTATAAATACGACACCCTACTCATAGGTTGAAATGCTACAATGATAGTTCTGTGCGCTTGCAGAGTAATCTTATTTCTTACAGAGCTATCGATTGGCGTACCTAAGTACCATTACTTAAGGATTGTAAATCTTGTGCACCCCACGGCGCCGTGTCACAGTTTTGCATATCGTAAGTAATGACGGTTAGGAAGGCCAATCCGGCACTTCTAACTGCTATTATCAGACTGCATTACCTAGGCCGGCGCCAGTAAGGGCCAAGGGTTACCTTTCTGAAGTAATGGTGGTTGGGAACGTCAACTTACGTTTCTAGTATTATTATTAAGGACGGACTTATAGTCTATCTTTAGTAGTGATGCTAAGAAACGCCAACAAGCATTTCTGGCGCCGTTGCCGGAGATGGACTTTTAGTTTATCTTTTGTAACGACGTTAAGAAATGCCAACACCGGTACACCTGCTCCCAGAAGGATCACTCAATTTGCAACATCAAAGACCATGTCAACATTCAGCTTGGGGGGCATTCTCCACTTAAATCCAGCTAAGTATGAGTTTCTCATCTTATTACTGTACCATATTACTTTTCGGGTGAGTTAGCTAGTAAAATAAAATTTAAAAACCAAATAAAGAGTTGCTTAGTTTTGTTTAGTGAGTTCTTTAGGTTTGAAATAAAATAAAGAGATAGTGATTACAGATAATTTTGCCAGATAAAATGAGCTCAGATAGATACAAACCAGGCATGGAATAGATAATTAGCACATTCATTAGAGTCCCTTTTTGAGTGCCTAGACTTCAAACTTGAATTATCCCAAATTTTAGATACAACTATTTTGACATGAAATTTTACTTTGAACCTGAAACTTGTGGGTAGCAAATGCTTGATCTAAGTCTAGGTGATTGAGGGATATAATATGAAGTTTAAGCTATTATTTATCTTATTCATAGTGATACTTGAATTCTAGAGATTTATTTTGAAAAACCTTAAAACCACATGATGAGTTCCTCTATGACAAGAGCTTTACATTCCTACCACTGCCATACATGCTAGAATAGGAAAACACACATTTTATGCTACTTGCTTTGTTTTGAGTTTAGTCAAACTTTGTTGATACCTTAGGAACTTGTCATGCTTTTACAATCAAGATCATGTGCACTCCACCCATAAAGCACTACTCATCCGAGTAGGTACATCCACATTACACACATTCCATCTATTCCACCCAAAAATATATACCCCAATGGTTACCCCAGATCAATGCTCCAAAGTTCTTGTTGCTATCTCTCAGAAAGAAAAAGAAAAGGAAAGTACTGTTGCAGAGAAGAGGCATGTGGCTATGCAAAAGAGTGAGATGAGAGAGAAGAATGGGTACAAAGATGCCCGTCTGAGAGGTAAAAATGGACGAGTGTCCGAATTATCAAAACAATGGGTACTCTGATGCCCGCCTGAAAAAAAAGGAGAAAAAAAAGAGAAAAGAAAGATAGCCCATGTTGTCCTGTAGCATAATTCCCTAGTGCTAAAAAAGAAAGAGAGATGTTTTCAAAGAGCAAAAGAGTAGAATTAGGACTAGCCACCATTCATATCCACCTACCACCTTATATCCACATAAATGCACATCTTGATTCAATTGTATGACTGTTTCTTTGGATCCATTGTTTGATTTTACAACATATTCATTGCAAGTATGTATGAGCTGTCTCTTTACCCATAAGCTCCATATAAGCCATTAGCTATAGGGTGAGAAAGAGAAGGCATGCATCACTATTGCCTTGGTGAGGATCCACAAATACCACATATTGAGAAACTTGAGAGAGTCATACAAAGGAAACTCTGAGTTTTATTTGAAAACTTGCAAAAGCTCCAGGATGAGAGTTGAATGACAGAGCTTGAGACATAGTGCTTAACTTAGACATTCTGTTCTTCAATACCCAAGACCCGAGAGAAAGTTATAAGCTCCATGGTTAAAGGTAACAAAGGTGAGTCTGAGGTTAGCTTGGTCTACTCTAATCCTTGAATACTTCTTGGTTTAAAGCTAAATACTTGTGAGGGGTAGCTATAACTTATGATGTCTGCTAAAGTTTGGCTTTGCCAAGGGATTGGCAAAAGGTAAGTTTGGGGGAGTTGTTGACGGTGGATAATGTCAACTTTTATTAGAACTTTAGACACAAAAGGATACACGAATACATACTAGTCTAGGGTTTTAACTGACAATTTCCACGAGTTTTGCATATTCTGTATTTTCCAGGGATTATTCTAGAAAAGCGTAAAAGAGGGATTAAAGTGCTTAGACATCATGAAACTTATCTGCGAAGGCAATGATCATTATCAGGATGTGGAAAGCATCTAGAAGACACCCGAAGTGACCGGGGCCCCGGACCCTGCCAGGTGGGGCCGGCCGGTGCTAGGGTGGGGCCGGCGCTAGGGTGCGGCCGGCCGGCGCCCCCCTGCTAGGGTTTGGCCCCGCCTTCTGGAATGTTCCTCCATCGCCTCCTACGATGCATCTTGGCCTTTGGTTAAGTCGGTTTGATCCTGCGGCGCACGTTCATCCCACCGGGCTATAAATAAAGGGGCAGACCCCCTCCCTGAGGCATCCCTTTCATTATTATAATTCATATTCTCTAGTTAGGGCTTGGGCGGAGAGGTGTCCCATTGAAGGATAACCTCTCTCCAATGTAGTAGATTAGTCCTAGTTGAGAGTTAGGGAGAGCGGAGCCATGCTCGGGTTCTGGTGAGTTCTTCTGAGGTCTAGTATGACTTGTATCTTATCTCTGTAAGACTTATGCTTTTATATATTTATCTTCTCTATTTACTTATATGCATTATTGTAAGTGCAATCAATCCCTAAAGTGGGTTTTGGTGATAATGACCACGTGATTAGAAGACTAATGAGATTTATCGAGATGATAGACAGGCAAAAGCATTAGGAGGATGTAATCTTATGTAGGTGGACCCCTAACATTTAAAGGATGCGGCATCCGGCTCAAAGGAGGTTTAAATTCTTTTTGATTTTGAAATTGAGTATAGGAAAGCTGTACTATTAAGGGGGATGCAAAAGACAGGTTTGAAAGTGTGACCAAGTGCAAATCTCTACACCAAACATCCTCACTTCCACTGCCAAAGCCAGCCACAAAATTCCAGATCATTCTATCCTGGTTTGGCAGCGCGGCACTGCCAGCCCTAGGCCCGGCACTGCCGGCCGAGCGGCGCTGCTGCTCCAAGCCCGGCACTGCCGCGACTTGTTTTGACCGTTAGACTCGAGGGGGCTTCTTAGCCTCCCTCCTGTCGCCCCCAACGGTCATCTCTGCCATTTGCTCAGTTCTCAGACCAGAGAAGTCACTTTCTTGCTCTCCCTCACTCCCAACAAGCTCTCCACTCAAAAGTTTGAATCCAAGTTTGAATCTAGAAGAGTGTGAGCTAAATCTTAGCAAGAACAAGCTTCTCCCCACTGATTTTCAACTTCCTCAAGCACTTGGTTCGCGTTCAAGCCGGTGGTTTGCATTTGTTACTCTTGGAGCTTGCTCCTAGCCGGCTAGAGTGTCGCCCTGTGAACTTGCCAATCTTGTGGCAGCCCCGGGAGGTTTGTAATCACCCTCACAAGCTAGTGGAATCACCTCCTCTTTTCAAGAGTTAACTCTCTTGACTTGAGAACGAGGATTGGGCTTTGTGAACCCAAGTTTTCTTTGTGAAACCTCAACAACGTGGAGTAGGCAAGCCTTTGTGGCGAGCTGAACCACGGGTTAAATCTTGTGTCACTTGTGTTGCTTGTTTCATTCTCTATTTGTTGAGTTTCTTGACTTCTAGGGTTTGGTCCCGATCTACGAATTAGTGGTGTTCTAGCTGCAAGGAAAGGGTGTGCTAGGGTCTACACATACTCGGGAACATCAGTAATTTGTTCGATCTAAATTTCCCCAAGCAGTTTTTGAATTGTGTAGAATTTGCTCTGCGAGGTCCAGCACTGCCGCTCTGGGAGCAGCAGTGCCTGGCAACCCGGCAGTGCCGCTCTACAGGCCAGCACTGCCGCGCTTGTTACTAACCTTCGTTCACGAAGATTTTTCATAGGCCTATTCAACCCCCCTTCTAGGCCAGCCCGTGATCCTACAAGTGGTATCAGAGCAGGTTACCTTAGGTTTACGCTTAACCGCGTGAGGTATGGCCAAGAACGGTGAAGCGGAGGTGAGTACAGCTCGTGAGGTTCGTGGTGGCAGTGGTGGTGATGATCTCCACACCACCGACAGCAGCAGTGACAGCGTGTCGACGGCAAGTCAATCCACGCTGCCACCAGCTGAGATCTCCGAAGGAGAAAGAGCTAGAAGAAGAGAAGAAAGAAGATTGAAAAGAGAAGCAAAAGAAGCTAGAAGAGAAGAAAGAAGAAAAGAGAAGGAAAAGCTGAAAAGAAAAGAAGGAAAGCTAAAAAGAAGAGAAGAAAGAAGGCTGAGAAGAGTAGAAAAGAAGAAAAGAGAAGAAAAGGGCAAGAAGAAGGCCTCAAGTGATGATGACTCAAGTAGCACCAAAGATGGAGATAATGATAGCACTTATCAACCTACCAAGAGCAGCAAGAACAAGAAAGGCAGCGGCTACACCGACTATGGAGCCGTATCCTTTGATTATTCATCTTTATCTAACCTTGACACTAGACGTGCCATCAATGTGCCCGCGGGAAAGTTGTCTCATTTCGATGGGACAAACTTTGCCAAGTGGAAGCACTTGATGAAAACTTATCTTGTAGGTCTTCATCCTGGGATTTGGGAGACTGTGCATCATGGCTTGGAGGCACCGGTTGATCCAAAGAAGCCCACACAAGCTGAGTTTTGCAACATCCTTCTTAATGCCCAAGCTACTAGTATTTTGCTTAGTGCTTTGGATGGAGATGAGTACAACAAGGTGATGGGTTTGGAGGTGGCCAAGGAAATTTGGGATACCTTGCACATGGCACATGAGGGTGTTGACAAGGTGAGAAGGTCCAAGATTGAAATATTGATGGCCAAGCTCAACCGGTTTGCAATCCATGAAGGTGAAGGGCCACAAGAGATGTTTGATAGGTTGATGGTCATTGTTGGCAAGATTAGAGGTCTTGGTGGCACCGACGTGAATGATCATAAGGTTGTGAGGGTCATGTTGGTAGCTTTCACACCAAGAAATGAGACCCTTGTGACTTTGATTAGAGAGAAGAAGAGATTTGAGCAATTCACTCCTAGTGATGTTCTTGGGAGGCTTTTGACACATGACATGCATAGAAAGGAAGCACTTGAGAGGCAAAGGCTTGGGGAGCTGCAAACCAAGCTTGAGGACATGAAAATCAAGGATGTAGCACTCAAGGCATGCAAGAGAAGCTTGCAGCCCGTAGCAAGCAAGCAATCCACATCAAGCAAGCAAAAGGACAGCAAGTAAGGTGCTTCATTCAAGTCAAGGGCAGCCAAGAAAGTCAAGGAAGAAGTGCCAACAACTTCATCATCTAGTGAAGAAGAAAGCGATAGTGAGCAGCAACAAGAACATATTGATGACTTTGCTTTGTTCATGAGAAGATTTCGCAAGGGAATCAAGAGCAATGGCTACAAGTTAGTGAAAAGAACCTTCCCCAATAAGAAAAAGAGAACATGCTATAATTGTGGTAGCACGGAGCATTTTATAACCGATTGTCCCCATGAGAAGAAGGACAAGAGGCAAGACAAGAAGTACCACAAAGAGGGCAGCACGAGAAGGTACAGGAAAGATGTGGGAGAGGCTCACATTGGACATGAATGGGACTCAACCGTGGACAGCTCAAGTGAAGAGGATAGAAAGATTGCAACCATTGCCATTCAAGCTTCATCCTCAACACCAAAGCTATTCAACAACTTGTCCGATGATGATGATGATGATTGCTTCCCTCACACTTGTCTTATGGCAAAGGGTGAGAAGGTAAAAACCAAATTCAAGTCCAAAACTCCCTCTCCTAGTGACATCTCGAGTAGTGATTCTAGTGATTGCTCTAGTAATGATGAATCTAGTAATGAAAAAATTGATAAGCTAACTAAGAACTTAGATAACAAAACTAAAACGTTCATTGCTGGACTAATGGAAGAACTAGAGAGCACACAAGCTGAGCTAGCATCTAGAGAGAAGACTCTTATTAAACAAGAAGGTCTCTATATTGCTAGCAAGGAGGCTCTTGCTTTGAAGAATAGTGAGGTGGATTCTTTGCAATTGGCTTTAGTCAAAGAGCAAAAAGCCCACACTATCACCAAGAAGGCTAATGTTGACCTCAACCAAAGATAAAATAGCTTGTTGAAAAAGCATAATGAACTTGAGGATCAACATAAGCTTCTTGCTGATAGTAACTCACTCCTCCTCGAAAGCAAAGGTGTATCTAGGTCTTCCACTAGTCAAGCATGTGAACAATGCACCAAACTTGATTTAAATGCTTATGCAACTAACCTTGCCAACCTAGAGACAATGAAGAAAGAAGTGGCAAGGCTCAATGCCTTAGCTGCTGGTAAGGGCAAGAACTTGCAGGGTGTTGGTGGTCCTTATGGATAAATTTTATACAACAAACTTAGACTAAAAAGAGGATTAACAATCATATTCTAGAACATATGCCTTTACTACTAACAAGTTCCACTTGTACCCCTAGCATTCATGTTTTACATGTTTTATGGCATAACAAGTGGAAATACACATCAACATGGAGAAAGCGTAAAGTCAAATGACGAATCCGACAAATGCGCAAACAAAGAATACTAAAGAAGCCCATCTTCAAGGCGTAATTGGATCCATCCGTAACCACGGGGGAGGCCCAGGCGCAGAGAGTAACCGACCACCTGAAGGTGGTGGCCAGTTGGTGCATCCCAGGGACCGACCGCCCCCAGGGGCGACCACCCCCCTGGTGGGGCCTCCCGGGCCCATCTTCGGAGGCGGTGCTGATGGCGGTTTGCTGATGGCGGTTTCACCTCCTTCTAAGTTTAGATGCGCCAAACCGTCATAGTTCCACTATAAATAGAGGGTGCTCCATCCCCTTCAACACACACATCATTTGGAGTCATCTACCTCACACCTCTCACTTGTATCTTTAGAGTAGTATTAGTAGTTTGTGAGCAAGGCAAGAGCTATCAAGGAGAGCTTGTCTCCTTGGAAGAAAAGGATCATCTTGGTATGAAAATAATTCGGTCTTCTTTCATGAGCAAGTTCTTATCATACTTATAGGATTATGCATATGAACTAGAGTCTAGTTATGATCTTGTTATGAGCATAGTACATGAGCTAGAACATAGTTTATGTATCATGTTCTTGACTTGTTCATCATTGTTCTTCATTGTTCATCGAATTAGTATGAATAGAGGAAGAACTAGGAATGAGGTGATGGTTCGTCGTGCTGTCATGGCTACTCTTAACCTAGCCTGTCAATCCGAAGGGTTGGGGTCCGCGGGGGTTAGGAGTTGTTTCCATGTATGCATGCATGGAGCTTGGGTATGTGGAGATCGGCGGATATTTCGGTATCCCACGGGCAGAGGGGTAGGTGGACAGGTGGTGACAGCCCTGTCCATCCCTAGCATTCCCCCACGTTTGGATATTGAGCAGGAGTTCGTAAAGTCTCTATCGGCTGGTAGACCAGCTGCGGGGATTTCCCTATCACCCCAGACTTAGTCCTGATACTAGAACTACTAATTAGATAATTTGCTAACAGTTCTTTGCATAATTATATATGACCAATGCCTGCTCAGTTAGATATATTCTTTTATTCTTTATTTTCCTTTTATCCTTGAGGTTGATCTATATGTGTGTCCACTATCTTGAAATCATGTCTTATTCCTGTTTACTCTATGCCTACCATTGCATTCAATAAGTGATCATGTTTACACCACGCTTGATGCATATTGCCCTCCTACGGGAAATTATAAATACGACACCTTACTCACGGGTTGAAATGCTACAATGATAGTTCTGTGCGCTTGCAGAGTAATCTTATTTCTTACTGAGCTATTGATTGGCATACCTAAGTACCATTACTTAAGGATTGTAAATCTTGTGCACCCCACGGCGCCGTGTCACAGTTTTGCATATCGTAAGTAATGACGGTTAGAAAGGCCAATCCGACACTTCTAACTGCTATTACCAGACTACATTACCTAGGCCGACGCCACTAAGGGCCAAGGATTACCTTTCCGAAGTAATGGTGGTTGGGAATGTCAACTTATGTTTTTAAGTATTATTATTAAGGACGGACCTTTAGTCTATCTTTAGTAGTAATGCTAAGAAACGCCAACAAGCATTTCTGGCGCCGTTGCTGGGGATGGACTTTTAGTCTATCTTTTGTAACGACGTTAAGAAATGCCAACAAGCATTTCTGGCGCCGTTGCCGGAGAGGGCAAAAACATCTAAGCTAGCATAAATATCGATTACAAAATAAGCATTGGTAGACGTAGTTTAAACAGGCTAACTTTGCTGTTTTCTTCCTCTTTTTATTGGAATGAAAATAGGATAGTGTATGAGCGGTTTTGCTCTGCCAAACAATTTCATCAGCAATCCGGAAGCACTCCTAAGGAAGAAAAGGTCTCGTACCGTTTCTTCTTCTGCTACTCCATCGGCAGACGAATCGTTCATTCCCGCACCATCCGTTACTACCGTCATGGCCAAGACACTCCGTGACTACTCCATCCCCGCTGTTGCCAACGTGCCTGTTGGGCCCACTGTCAACATCGAAAATGGAAATTTCGAGATCCGTACAGGCCTTATCTCGATGGTGCAGGCAAGCCAATTCTGTGGCTTGCCAAGCGAGGATGCAAACGCTCATTTGCAACACTTCCTTGAGCTGTGCGACACCATTGTCATCAAAGACGTCGTACAAGACAGTATCAGGCTCCGCTTGTTTCCTTTCTCCCTCATGGGGAAAGCGAAACAATGGTTCTATCAAAATAAGGAAGCCGTCAACACATGGGACAAGTGTTCCGCAGCATTCCTTGCCAAGTTCTTCCCTATGAGCAAGACCAGCGCTCTAAGGGGAAAGATCTCAAACTTCCAGGAATCTTCCCTTGAATCTATCCCTGAAGCATGGGAAAGGCTTCAAGAGTACATCCGAGCGTGCCCTCATCATGGAATGGAAGATTGGCTCGTGCTCCAGAACTTTTATGAAGGTCTCACGGCCATGTCAAAGGGGCACGTAGATGCCACAGCTGGAGGTGCATTCCTCTCTCTCACAATCACGGATGCAACTGCACTTATTGAGAAGATGGTGGCCAATCAGAGTTGGGGGGAAGGAAGAAAAACACAAAAAGGCTCGCATACCGTGAAGGAGACGGACTTACTTGCCGCAAAATTAGACTTGTTGATGCAAAAGCTGGACGATCGTGCTACAAACCCTACCATGAGTACCGTCCAGGCCATGGACTCACACATGACACGTGAAGTCTGTGGGAACGTTGGCCACTCAGGGAATAACTGTCCCGAAACCCAAGAAAAAATTTCATATGTCAACAATGGGTTTCGCCAACCTCAGCAAGGTAATAACGGGAGGAACAACCAACACCGCCCGCAAGGTAATAATTTCAATTCAAATTACAATTCAAACCAACCTTCCTTAAAAGATCTTGTTCTAGGACAAGCTAAAATCAATAAAAATTTGACCAAAAAGCTATCCTTAAATGATAAAATGTTTAAAAATATAAATGCCAAGCTTGAAACTTTGTCTTCTTCAATTCAAAATCAAGCAAGTTTTAACAAAATGATAGAAACACAAATGGCACAAATAGCTGCTTCTATTCCTGTCAACAATACGGGAAAAATCCCGGGGCAACCCGAGACTTCTCCCGAGTTTGTTCATGCAGCTACAGATCAATAAAGGAAGGAAAGTCTGGCCAACAGACTATAAACGTTGAGCCCTTGCCGAAGGTCATCGGTGGTTATCAAAATAAAAAATAAAAAAATAATAATAATATATATATACCTACATACATATATATATATGCATAATAATTATCTGAAGGGGCCCACACCAACATTCAAGCTTGGGGGAGGTGCCCCCAATCAGGTATTGTACCTTATCCTTTTGAAAAAAAAATAATAAATGAATATTTATATACACATTTATATAATAAATATATATATTTCATAAAATTATTTTCTTGCATTAAAAGAAATTATTCCCTTTTCCTAGATTTATAAAATTTTATTCCAAAATAAATTTTTCTCCAAAAAAATTCAATAAAAATAATTTTCTGAAAGAATAAATTTTGTTGAAACTAAATATTATTTTTAAATAATTTTTGAAAATCAAAAAGTTTCAAATTAAACTTGTGGAAAATCAAAAAAAAACTGGAGCAAATTTTCGAATGGGAGTCATTCGTAACCTGCTACATACTGGAGATAGCCGTTAGAGGGAACTGCAAAAAGGCTGGACCAAACTAGCCCTGTCAGGGGACCGGCCGGTCCCAGGGCGACCGCCCCCTGCCCAACGGCTCTGTGGCGCAGCCTTTTGCCAACGGCTACTAGCTGTTGCATACAACACTCCTCCGCCTACGATCAAGCCTATAAATACCAGAACATTCGGGTGGAGCTCCTCACCCCTCTCATTCTCACATTTTTCACTCCCTCCATAACTCTCTTGCTCCACCATTCTCCAAGCATTTTTCCACAAAGTTCAAGTGCAAGGAAATCCTGCACAAACTTCTTCCACTCCCATCACAAGTCAAGTTCTTGTGCCAAGTTCACCATGAGTGGGATTGGAGGTCGGATTTCTGGCATGTTCCGGAAAGGCCGTCGCTCTTGTGGGGAGTCTAGTCAAAGTACTCCCCCACGTGAGGAGAGCCCGCTGCATGAAGAAGAGGAGGCACCAAGAGGCCACGCCATCGACGAGGCCGACGCTCCCTTCATCGACTTGGAGAGCGAGCGTGAGATGCAAGCATACAACCTCCTCAAGGGACGTGAATTCCTGCATACACCGGCCTTCGACCCACACTTTCTCCAGCAGACAGGTATGAACGTCGAATTTAATACCATTTTCAAAAATGTTGGTTGGAGCCAAGTTGCCCCCGTGCACGAACTTGGGTCTTGACTCTTGACCATCCAAATCTTGGGTACTTTACAAGTTGTCGACTATGGTATTACCTTTCGCTGCTTTGGGAAAGAACATAGCCTTTACTGGAAAGATTTTGCTACACACTTGGGTTTTCATGAGCGATGCTCTGTTGATTTGGGTTTTACTCTTTCGGGATATCAGCGTCATACTTTTTGGCACTTGATAACCGGACAAAATGTGACAGAAAATTCCAACCCAACATCAACACCATTCACTATCCTTCTCTAAGGCTTATGTATAAATGGATTGCTAATTCTTTCTTTCCTAGAGAGGACACTCACCATGCTTATGATATTGAGTTGAAGTTGCTTTATGCCGTGCTTAAAAAGATTAAAGTCGCTCCTGTCTATGACATTGTTAAGCACTGGTTAAACTCTTTTAAAACTTTCACACCAATTATGTGCACTTAACTCATCACACGTCTTGCTGCTAGTGTTGATCCTCATGGTGGTAACACTATTGTTTATCTCTCCATTCCGCGCATTATGATCAATGAGTATTATTTTACTCAAGCTCATACCGTAAAACGTGATGACTCGGGAACAAACCTGGTATTTTATTATCGGGATATATAAACGAGATTCCATTACCTAACCCGGATCTCGCTTTATATAAATCCCCATCTCAAACCTTCGAGCTTGTTGAAAAGGAAGAAGCATGTAGGAGTTCTGTTTCTCGCAGGAGATCACGGAGGAGAGAAGTACAGTTGGAAGAGCCTACGCAGCCTGTGCAGCCTACACCACACCCAGCCATGCCTACCACGATACCAAGGATTGAATGGTCTCCGGTCATATCTACACCTGGGTTCACCCCGGGTATGGATATGGTATGGGACATGTTCCTCATCCTTATGCGGCTAGAGGGTCAGGGTGGCAACACTCGCAGGAGGCAGGGGGATCAAGGCAGCCCGAGCACGAGCATTCTCTAGATTCTAGAGGCATGCCACCTCCGATACGCCCACAGCCGGTCACACTAGAAGTCCTCAACACACGCATGGGAGGACTAGAACTGCAAAACAGACAAATCCAAGGTACACTCAATGCTCACATCCAGACTTCTACCCAATGGCATGAGCAGTACCGGCAGCAGTTCATGAACCTCGAAGATGCGAACCGGCGGCGGCACGAGGCACAAATGGCCTACCTTCGGTCCATAGGACAATTCCCGGGACCAAGGCCTTGAACTAGCTTGGGGGAGGAGACCCCACAAGAGGTAACATTTATCTTTCAATTTCTTGCACCTTTATTTCTCGCACTTTTAAATTTTGCAATTTTATTTCCTTATTAAAAATAATAAATAAAACATTCCACTCTTGTAATACCCCGGGTATTACGGCTAATTAATTATGCCAAGTCATCATATTTATTATTAAGCATCTGCATATGAGTGTGATTAGGGTCTTTAGAGTGGCTTATTCATGAATGTTATGGATGTTACAATTAAATCCCTGATTTGGTAATTAAAAACAAATCAAAAGAAAGATTTGAATTTAAGCGCTAATCGGACCCAAAACCCTAAATCAAAATATACTTGGAATCTGGTGATGGTGTCTTAAGAAAAGTTGTAGATCTTTTAAAATGGAACAACTCTTATTTTGGCTGCTTTTGAAGTCCCTTAATAGAAATTTAAATTAAACCCTAATTACTACTTTGAAATTCAAAATTGAAATGCTAATTTGAAAAATATCAAGAATATGACCAAACTTCTTTAATGAAAGTTGTGAAGCTCCACAAATAGAACAATTTTTATTTTTGAGGATTTTGAAGTTATTGAGAAAAATCTAGAGAATTTGACAGGATTAGAAATGGATTTTAAATAGTGAATTTACCCCCTTTTAAATATTTTCAAAATTATTCAAAATCTGAACATGGTCCCAAAATCAAAGTTGTTCAGAATTTAGAACACTACAACTTTTATGTTTGCACTTTTCCTTGTTGGTACACAAAATCTAGTGGAATTGATCAAAAACCGAATGGGGGCAATTGATTGAGCTACAGTGATCTGCCCCTCTCTTCTGTTCGCGCACAGACGCCCGCCCGCCGGGCCGCACGCGCGCGCGGCGCCGCCCGTGCCGGCCTGGATTTTGCCCCCGGCATGGCCGCGCGTGTGGGGGAGCCCGCGCCACCCTGAGCCGCTTCTGCCCCCCCTTTGACCGGCATAAAGTGGCACCGCACCCTTCTCTGCCCCCCTCTCTACTCCAACCACCACCGCACCCGCCTCGGTCTCGAGCCGGAATTGGCCGCCCTCAGACCTCCTCCAAATTCCTCTCGTCTTTAGCCTCTCAGGATCCCTGAACACCGCTTGAGTCACCGTGGTCCAGCTTTCGTGCTTCGAGGGTCCCGGAACGCGCGTCGTCGTCTTCGGGTCCGGCAGATCACCGCCGCAGCCTTCCCCCACGCGTATAGCTTGCTGCGGTGAGCCTCTCCTTCCTCGGCCTAGTGTTATGAACTCTCTGGTTCATGTTGATGCTTATGCCCACGGCGGTTTTCCGTTTGGTCCCTCAGGGTTGTCGGAACGGGAAGCGAGCCGCCGGTGAACTTCGTTGCAGCTGCTGTCATCGTCACGCCCGCGCCTCGGTACCGCCTCGAGCTCGACCACCTAGCCTAACTAACCCCCGGTGAGCTCCTGAGTCGATTACGCCCCTAACCTTGAACGCTACTGCCTTGACCTCACCGGAGTACGGCGTGCCGCCGTGGCCGAGTCGCCGTGCTTGCGGCTGGGGCGAATCCTAGGTCCCAGTGGCCTCAAAACCTAGCTCGATGTACGCGCATGGGTCTTGGGAGTGTGTTGGGCCGATTGGTTTCATCAGAGACCTCGCGAGCGACGAGTTATCGCCGGTCAAAGCCGGCGGGCATCGGGTCAGCACGTGTGAGAGAGCGAGAGGGACCTCGGGTTAGAAGAAACCAAAGTTCGGGGGGTTATTTGCATAATGGATGACTCATATGAATAGTTACCGTCGGACCACGGGTTGATTCCCTAGTAACCCGAGGGCTTTTCTACAAAAGCGCCTGCGCGCGCGAGCGGGCAGGCCGAATGGGCCGGCCTGTTTCGCTCGTGGGCCGCCCCGGGCTAAATCCCTTTTCCATTTTCCCGGGGATTTAAAAGGGCATTTCCATTTTAATTTTGGATGAATAGTACTGTTACTTGTTATTTTTATAGGAATATTTCTGTTGAGTTAAAAATCATGAAAATAATTGTGTATGCTCTTTGAAGTGTGTAGTATTTTATAAAAATACTAAATCTAAGATTTGGACAATTTTTGTGGGGACTAAAAATCAGCATATTAATTAACAAATGCAACTTTGGGCAATTTTAATAAATTCCAGATTTATCCAAAAATCATGAAAATTTATGTGGCACTGTTTTAGAGTAGAACCTATCTATTGGGTAAGTTTGGGCTCAATTGGAAACTGTTAGGACACTTGTTAATTAAATATGGGGTATACGGGATGATAGAATTAATTTAGCAAATAATTCGTGTTGTTTGGTGTGATTTTGGATTGATTGGGTTCATGGATCTTTCACCATAGTGATCCTTGACAAAAGTAATGAAATCACTTGTTGGTGGTAGTAAAGCTGTGCAGCGGCTTTCTATGATCGTTAAAATGATCAATAAAACAAAAGTATGAAAACACTGTTTTACTTTCCGTAAAACGTTTACAACTTTACCGTGAAGGAAAGTTGTACTCAAGGTCTAAATGGTTTACTTCTAAGCATTTCATTCATTGTCCTCATACCATGCTAAGCATACATCATTGCATACGTGTAGTGCCCGTCCCCGAGGAGGTCCAAGTCGAGGCCACTGCCGAGGAGGTCACTCCGGAAGTCGTCCAGGGATTCGACATCTGCGGGACCGAGCCCGACCCGACGCTGTACGCAATCCAAGGCAAGCCCCGGTGCATTCAGCCCCGCCTTGTGTTTTATAAAATATTTATGACTTGAGTCTATTATTGCATTAGGTTGTTAGGAGTTGTTTGTCACCTATATTGTTGCATTACCTGCCTTGATATATAATACCCTTGAAACCTGATTAAAAATTAAAAATGTTCAAAAATGCTTAGTCCCGCTTAACCAATTTAGATTTTCATAAAAAGGCTATTTTGACCTATGTGAATGTGATAACTATGAAACATGAGAAAGGAAGAAGGGACATGAGTCCGCGCGGGAATTGTGTACTTGGGTAGCAGCCCCAATGCATCGTGACCGCCGGAAAGGGATTTTTCCGTTCGTTGGTTGTGAATTTGGGTTAGAGTCCCAATGCTTGACCATCGGCGGGAAAGGGATTTGAAAACCGTTGGGACACTTGTATTTGGGTTAGAGTCCCAATGCAATGTCACCGGCGGAAAAAGAATTAGGGACCGTTCATTGTAGGCCTGCTGTGATCGAGACTTTGCAACTAGCCACATACTACGGAAAGCTCTGACTCTGGTGGCTCTACTACTTGAACCGACAACCACGCACTGGGAGTGGAGAGATGGCGAGAGCAGCGTGTACCCTCGTTGCCGGCATGCCTAGAGAGGAGAGGAGTACTATGTTCTCGGGTGGCGCAGGACCGGTTCAGGGGTAGAAAAGCCGTGGTAGCCGGAGTTGGTATATGCAAGGTTAAGTGCTACATATGCAGTGTGGATAGGGATCCCCAGCTGGGTACTAATCGATTCGAATCGTCGTTGCTCCTCGGATATGGAGACTTGATCCTTTGACCTACAACTAAAACGTGGTTCGGAACTAGATGTTTTAAGAATGATTAAAGAATTTGAAAGTATGATTTTATATGAGAATGAATTTGGAATTATGGATTATGATTAGAATAAAATTGAGTAAAATATTGAAATAGGATAGTAATGCTTTTTTGCAAAATCTTTGACTCTTACTCAAGCCTTACCTTGACTCCCTCCAGTCTGCATTCCTGAGTCTCATTCCTCTTTCTTAGTCGGGTAAGTCTTGCGGAGTACCCCAGTACTCAGGGTTTGTTAACCCCATGTTGCAGGGATACAGCAGTCGGAGGTTTGTCTCGCCCCCTGCTGTGTGACAGTGGTCCAGGAGAGAAGTGAGGAGGAGTAAGGTTGAACCCATGGGCAGGATTCTTATCATTAAATACTTAATTATGTTGTATTGTCATTCCACTGCTACTTATTTTATTTATGGTCTGTAATATTTGCACTTTAATCATATTTGGACAAATGGTTGTAATCTAAGTACCTTATAATCTTTCCGTGCTTTTACTCTGATGTAATTTGTTATGAAATGTTGTAATTCTGTAATGGCTTCGCAATGGGATCCTGTCGGAGGAAATCGGGCTCTAATGTAGCCCGGCAGGACCTTCTAGATCATTTGGGACACGGGCCCGGCTGTCAGAGGTCTTTAGTGACAATGACAGGTGCCTGTGGGCCATGTGATTTAGGCGGTTTTGTCACAGCTGGTATCAGAGCGTTCCATTGCTAAATCATTACGGTATTACTTTGCAAAACTTCAAAAGGTTTTGGATCATAAACTTTAAATTGCTATTTTGGTCCAAATTGCTTACTCTTGTCTTGATCTGTATTATAGATATGGTAGTCAGTGGAAATGCGCTATTATTAGCCCTATGTTAAAAATAAAATATGCAGTTATTCATTTTTGCATTGATTTCAAAATTTCGTATGTACGGTTCATGCATCATGATTAATTCACATGATAAATAACTTCCTCCTTAAAATGGGTTATGGGTTAGGATCTATCAAACCTATTCTTGCTAGCCTGTATTATATCCTCGCTAATCCCAACTTATCTTCTCCAACATGGCACGCTGCATGCAGACCGCGCGCAAGATGACGGGACCGAGGGGTGTGCCACGTCACCAGCTGGCGCCACGCGACGGGGAGGCCTCTGGCAGTCGTCGCCCCCGCCGCAGCCGCGCTGAGTTGTAGGAGCAGATAGAGAGGATGAGGGAGGAGATGAGGAGGACGATGGAGGACTTTGCCACCGCTCTTCGGGAGCACTACCATGACGTGGCGACGATCGACCGACTGCGGACTTCCGTGGCTCGTCTGATCGAGCAGAGGGATGCCACCTGGGCGCGTGAGGACGCGACCAGGGCGAGGCTGCACGAGCTAGAGATCTACGTGGAGCAGATCGAGGACTACAATGACACATTGCACGAGGAGGTGCATAGGCTCAACAACGAGCTTAACCCGATCCTGCAGCCACGTGTTGAGGACCCTGAGGATGGGGTGGTGGTTGGTCCTGAGGATCAGGACATGGAGGACGTTGACGAGGAGATTGAGCCACTCCAGGTGATCGTCGAGGAGGACGCCGACGAGGACGTCGAGGAGGGCGTCACGGAGCACGTGGCAGAGGTTGACGATGACGGTGTCGTCTCTGACGGGACCATGGGAGACGACGTCTAGACTAGCAGTAGGACTAGCGATGTCAGTATTCGCACTCTTTAGGGTATTGTAATGTCAGTGTTGCCATGAAAACCTTAGTTATGGTATGAGAACTCTATCGAGTGTTGGTTATGTACCCTGGTTATTATATTGTATGGTGTGTGTTGTATTAAGACTTGATTAAGTAATCTAAGACTCAGTTTGGCTTAATTATGCACAGATGCCTGTTAACACCCGCTCGACTGGTGCTGGTACTTCTGAGGACAGGGCCATTCCGCAAGCAGCACCGATTCCACCCACCTTGGCAGATGCCATTGCCGCCTTTGCCAATGCTACGGCATTGCTTGCTCAAAACCGGGATGACCGTGTTGGGCGCCGTGGCCGCCCCCATGATGAGGAAACAACTTATGTGGACTTCACAGACACCCGTCCACCGGTGTTTACCAAAGCGGATGAGCCGCTGGAAGCAGATGACTTGCTCCGTATCGTGGAGCAGAAATTTGGATTGATTCGCTGCACAGAAACCCAGAAGCCGTTGTTTGCAGCACAGCAACTCCGAGCCCCTGCGAGCGCTTGGTTTGCAAACCTCCAGTCAGCACAGCCGGTAGGGCACCAACTTACTTGGGCGGAATTTCGCGAGGCTTTTCATGCACATTACATCCCTGCGGGGGTGATGAAGATGAAGTTGGATCAATTCTTGGCTCTGCAACAAAAGGAATCCACAGTCATGCAGTATGTCAGTCAGTTCAACCACCTGTCGCAGTATGCCCCTGAGCATACTTACACCGATCAGAAAAAGAAGGACTGCTTTGTCAGGGGTTTGAACTTCAAGATTCAGCGAAGTCTGTCTAACAATCTCAACTGCCATTATCATGAGGCTATCAACAGTGCCATAGCTTTTGAAGAAAGTGATCGCAAGCATCAAGAAGAGAAGAAAAAGAAGAAGTCTGGGTCAGCTGGATCTTCTGGCCATCAAAAGCGCCAGAAAATCATATACCATCCCACTCACCACTCACGTCCCCAGTATCCCCATCAGCAGGTCGTAGTTCGAACTGCTGCTACCTCTCACACTTTCAACCAACAAAGCGCCACCCAGCCGAATGCCCCTGGCGTTCGCGTGACCACTCCTCAAGCAACCTACAATCAACCCTGCTACAATTGTGCCAAGATGGGACATTGGTCCCGCAACTGCCCATTCCCCAAACAATACAATCAGAATGCGCCGAAGGCTCCTGGTGGACAGCAGCAGCAGACTCAACACCGTGGCCACTAGCAGTAGGCCCAGAAGGGAAAAGTTGTGAGAAAAGCAGGACAGGTCTACTACACGCAAGTTGGAGACATTCCTGAAGGTGAACCCGTCATGCTGGGTAGGTTCCCTGTCGCAAGTCATCCTGCTATCATGCTTTTCGATTCTGGTGTATCGCATTCATTTATCAATCGTACATTTGTTGTCAAGCATGAAATTCCGATTGGGCAGATAGAGGAAAGTTTCCTTATACAGTCGCCCGGAGGGCGCATTAGTACTAAAGAGATAGTACATCGGGTGCCCATAGAACTTGGCGGGCATATATTCCCGACCTCAATGATAGTGCTGAAGGATCAGGATATAGATGTGATATTAGGCATAAATTGGATTTATCAGCACAGAGCTCTCATAGATGTGCTGAATAGAACCATCAGGGTAAACTTGCCTAATAGTCAAACTCAACTTCTTAACCAACTTCCAATACCTTAAAGAGCTGTTGGTAGGGTATGTGCAACCGCAGTTAAAGAGGTGCGGAACATTCCGGTAGTCTGTGAATTCCCGGATGTATTCCCTGACGAATTGCCTGGCTTACCCCCTGACTATGATGAAGAATTTGCCATTGAGCTGAAGCCTGGAACAGCACCTATTTCCCATAGAGCATATAGAATGCCGCCCAAGGAATTAGCAGAGTTGAAGGTTCAGTTGCAGGATCTGTTGGATAAGGGTTTCATCAGGCCTAGTTCATCCCCCTGGGGTTGTCCTGCTATTTTTGTTAAAAAGAAGGACAGTTCCCTCAGTGTCGATTACCGTCCCATCAATGAGGTCACTATCAAAAATAAGTACCCTTTGCCTCGCATAGATCTACTTTTTGACCAACTTGCTAGGGCAAAGGTGTTCTCAAAAATTGACCTCAGATCTGGGTACCACCAAATAAAAATCCGTCCAGAGGATATTCCCAAAACAGCCTTCACTACCAGATATGGTCTTTACGAGTACCTGGTTATGTCTTTCGGCCTGACCAATGCCCCTGCCTACTTCATGTACCTCATGAATTCCGTCTTCATGCCCGAACTCGACAAGTTTGTGGTCGTGTTCATCGACGACATACTTGTCTATTCCAAAAACCCTCAAGAACATGCCAAACATCTTCGTGTAGTGCTAACTCGTTTGAGAGAACATCAACTATATGCCAAGTTCAGTAAGTGCGAGTTTTGGCTGGACAGAGTTCCGTTTCTTGGGCATATTCTATCGGCCGAAGGTGTATCGGTTGACCCAAGTAAGGTGGAAGAGATCTTGAATTGGAAACCACCGACCACAGTGCATCAAGTCTGTAGTTTTATGGGAATGGCGGGATATTACCGCCGTTTTATTCCGGACTTTTCCAAAATATCCAAGCCTATTACCAGCCTATTGAAGAACGAGGTCAAGTTTGTCCGGTCACCTGAGTGTGAGCAAGCATTTCAGACCTTGAAGAAATTGTTAACCACTGCCCCAGTCCTAGCTCAACCGGACATTGAAAAGCCATTCGACGTGTACTGCGACATTTTTAGAACCGGTCTGGGTTGTGTCTTGATGCAAGAAGGTCGAGTTATTGCTTATGCTCATGGCAACTTAAGCGCCATGAAGAGAATTATCCCACTCATGATTTGGAATTGGCCGCTGTGTTTCATGCACTGAAAATTTGGCGTCATTATTTGCTTGACAGTACTTGCAAGATTTACACCGATCACAAGAGCCTAAAGTATATATTTACCCAAGAAGAGCTAAACATGAGACAATGAAGATGGCTCGAGTTGATCAAGGATTATGACATTGAAGTGCATTATCACCCTGGTAAAGCAAATGTGGTTGCCGATGCGCTCAGTCGGAAGATTCATTGTAGTTGTTTGACAGTGAAGCCCCGTGACCTTTCTTTATGCTATGAACTAGAGAAGTTGGGGGTGGAAATAGTTGAACAGGGCAGTTTGAACCACATTAGTATTGAGACCACCATCCGTGATGAGATCATCGCAGCTCAGAAAGGAAGTAAAGGCATCAAGCATATCAAGGAGAAAGTCCAAGCTGGTACTGCAGATTGTTTCAGGATTGACGACGAAGGTGTCGTATGGTTCAAGGATCGGCTAGTAGTTCCAAAGGTACCCGAGTTGCGACAAAAGATTTTGGATGAAGCACATTTGACTAGATTCTCCATCCACCCTGGGAGCAATAAAATGTACCAAGATTTGAGGCAAAAGTTCTGGTGGACCAAAATGAAAATAGAGATCGCTCGATATGTAGCAAAGTGTGACACCTGTCAGAAAGTAAAAGCTGTACACATGAAGCCTGATGGAGAACTGCAACCACTGCCTGTTCCTGCATGGAAATGGGAGGACATTAGCATGGATTTCATCGTGGGTCTGCCGAAAACATCCAGGGGTTTTGACTCAGCCTGGGTTGTGGTTGATCGCCTTACTAAGCAAGCTCACTTCATCCCCGTCAAGACTATTTACACTGCAGTGAACTATGCGAAGCTGTATATCCAAAATCTGATGAAGCTTCATGGTGTGCCCAAGACCATTGTCTCAGATCGAGGTTCTCAATTCATTTCCAACTTTTGGAGGGCTTTCCATAAGTCACTAGGAACAAAGCTGCTACATAGCATTGCATACCATCCATAGACTGACGGACAGACTAAGAGAGTCAACCAGGTGTTGGAGGACATGTTGAGGGCATGTGCACTCAATTACACAGAATCGTTGTAACACCCTAAATTTGGATTTAATTAAAGCATAGAAAAAAAAAATTAAATGTTTTAATAACATTCTTTTTAGCTATTTGATTTATAGGTAAAATAATAATTTTGAGATGGAAACAAGTTATGAAAATATGAAAAATATGTATTGTTGCATACATACTGTTGTGCATCATTCTTGTTTGCCTGTAGTACATTTTGCTTTGCTGGTTTTCCACAAATAAATTTTTGAAAACTTTTTGTGTAAGTTAAAAAAGAAGAAGAGGAAATATCTTTTCTCCTCTGTTTGGCCAAGAGGCCCTGCTGTTCTTTTCCCCTCCCTCTGTTTTGGCCGTGCAGCCCAGGCCGCCGGCGCTGCTCTCCTCCTCGCTCCTTGCCGAGCCTAGCCCAGGCCAGCGAGCGCCTCCTGCCTTCCCTGCTCTCCAGGCAGAAGTCCACCGCGCAGGAGGGCTCAAGTTGAGCACTCCCAGGTTCGAGTCCGACCCATGGTCGAGCACGCCTCCAACTGCCAAGCTCCGAAGTAGCCGCGTGCGTGCCGCCTTCCGAATCCGCCTGCGAAACCCTTGCGTGCTTCCTTTAAAAACCTCTAGAGTCTGCCCTGGTCTCCTTTTCCCATCTATTAGCTCGCCGCAGCTGCCATCCTTTTTCCTGAGCCCTAGCACGCCACCATCACCTACCGAGCCGCCGAACAGATTCCCGCCCGCCGCCGTCGAGGCGCGTGAGAGAAGCTTCCTCGTCCAAATTAAGCATCGTGGTGAGCATCCCCACAATCCGTACTTCCTCCCCATGCCCTCAATTTAACGAATCGAGGTCTCCAATGGCCTAGCCGCGAGCGCCGAAGAGCTCTTGCCGCTGTCTATGGCGGCCACCTCGCAAGATCCCATCCTTGACCTTGTTTTTGCCTTAGACGAACTCGCGGTCATCCCCTCTCTCTTCCGGTGTGTTTGGTTCGAAGAATAGTGGACTGCAACGGCCGAACCAAGGTCGCCGGCGAACTCCTGGCCGGAATCCATGGCCGCCACCGCACTAGAGTCCTGTTCCCGGCCGGCAGCACTCTCCCTCCTTCCTTCAGTTAACCAGAGCCATCCATCTCTTGATCAACGGCTGTAAATAGAAGATACCCCTTCGCTGGAAAATTGTTAAAGAGACCCTATGTTTCTTCAGTTTAGAACCCGCCGTCCCTTCGCGCCCCTGCTGGAAATACGTTTTCTTCATTAGGAAGACGCCACTCCATTCTGAAATTGGGAAAAATCACATTTTAATTAAATTGAAAAATTTCAGTTTTGCCATTGCATTGTTTTATTCATAATTTCTTTATTTTAAATCCGTTTGAGTTGATTCAAATTGCGTTAGATTCGTATTCGCGAGCTCTACGTATTTATACCACTGTACAGTGAGTTTGTCACTTTTAAAATTTCGAGTTACTATTATATTAATTATTTTTCTATAGTAAATCTTCGGAAAATCGTATCTTTTACGTTTTAAATCCGTTTTCAGTGATCTTTATATCGATGTGATCGTTGGAGCGAGTAGAATAATTTTATATCATTTTTAAACTGTTTTTATTTGGTTGGTGTATGTTCTAATTACTTTTCCTTTGTTTGCTTCGTGTATGATTGCCCGATGCTTGTGTGGTGATATGATGATCGTGTGAGTAGACGGTGAGCAGTTCGTGGGCGATCAAGAATACTTCTACGAGCAGGACCAGCAAGAATTCTTTGATCAAGGCAAGTATAACATGGACCATCCTTGTTGTCCTATTCACAATAATCACATTCATATATGCATGTGTCCACCTTGACAACCGTAGAGATTATAACTTAGTTATTTGAATTCCTGATTCCTTGTTCACCTATTGGGATGTGCATTGGGTAGCTATTGCTAGTGCTTTATTAATTCCAATGATCTTGTGATATGTTTAATGGATTGTGCAATGAACATTCAATATGACTTCATTATTGCTCAAAAGGGGGCTAGAGCCTTGGGTTGGATGGTTTGGCTCTAGTTTCTCTCCATAGGACTTTCTGAACGTGATGAACCGGGATTTGTCGTACAGCTGTGAGGGCTACATGGCTCTGTCTTTAGTCATTTAAAAGACCTTCTCTAACTTGTTAGAGGTTACCCGAAAGGGCGCAGTTGGGGGTTTGCCACCTTGGGTGTAGTACAGCTTCTAGTCTTATGTGTATAGCTGAGAAGGAATGTGCCATATTGAAAAGGGGGGTTCCTACATCTCGCTGCCACTCACCCTTGCGGCCCTAACTTGTTAGACGAACTTTTAGATGACTTTATATGGTTAGCTAGTGTTTGGGCGTAATTAACCCATGTATTAGAAAATCATGACTCACAGGTAAAGTGTACACCTCTGCGCAGAGTTTAATAATCTATCTTGAAAGCCGCGCTCACGGTCATGAGCGGCCTTGGGCACATGTTCCGCTAGATGATAAATGTTAATTATATTATGTTTATTATTATTGTTAATTCCTTTGCTATTTATTAACCTTATTACAATTGATCATTTGGCTTATAATATGGGAATTGGATTACTTGATGCTACTCAATTGCTAAAAAGAATATGGATAATAAAGCTCAATGAAGTCAAACAGTGTCTAGCTTTTTGTGCCTCATGAACCCGTGTTATACTTGTTGAGTACGAAATGTGCTCACCCTTGCAATTCACCACCACAGATGAAGATTGGAGTGAAGACTATCGCAATGAATATTAGGCTTGGTGTCTCCCAGTCGACGTGTCCCTGTGTTGGAGCTTCCGCGAGCGTTTCGACATTAGTTATTATTTATCTATTTGATTTATATTTGTTCGAGACTATGTAATAAATGTCTATCCGGATTGTAAACACTGTGATGGTACTATTTATAATTTATCGGCTTATATGTGTGATTATTTCTGGGGCACATATGAGTTATTTGAGCATCCTATTTTGTTCTTAAAATATGAGTGTGACAGATTGGTATCGGAGCTTTGTTGACTGTAGGACGCAAGCCTAGTTAGCACTAATCGATTTGCAAACCTTATTTTGCTATAAAACTAATTTTTCTACCTCCTTGGCTCATTCGCTTGATTAATTCTTAAACTTGTCATACTATTGTCTCTCCCCTTGATAGCTTTCTTTGTCCTACTTCTGCTTATCTCCTTGATCTATTATTTTAGTTGCTTTACAAAATTTTCTATACTCATCTTGCTCAAAATATCGATGACCTATCATCATATGTACCCTTTAGTATGTCTATCAATTGAGGAGAAGCACGTGTAGTTTCGAAGTTGTGAACTCGTGTGTGCTTGGATGAATTGTTATTGTGATAATGTGTGACTTGGATCTTTGTGATGATTGCTGGAACTTTGTGGACATGTCTACAAGTTTCTTATATAATAATATTCAGTTATAGTCATAATTATATCGTGGATTCAGTTCCAACCTGTTTGTGCCCTTGCTGTTTTTCTAGAGCAGCCTGCGATATTTCTGTTATATCTCTAAAAATATTTGTCCAAAAATTATGAAATTTTTCTGGGAATAACTAGACTTCTATATCTTTCCAACCCCACAAGTTTTACCTTTTTTTTCAATTTTGAGCTGTGAGATGTGTCTGTTCTAAGATGAGGTTCTGTGCAGTCTGGAAATTTTAGAACAGTTTCGGTTTTGCTCTATTTTGGTAAATTCAACATCAGAATCTGGGAAAGTGGTCTGAACAAAAGTTGTAGGAAATTTTATTAGCTTTCCAACCGTGTATGGTACACATAAATTGGATTTTGGAAACTCTAGACATTTCTGTTTTACTGAACTATTACAGATGTATCTCGCCAGAAAATTTCAGATGCACTTATATGTTGCTATTTTTAAGTTAATGAATAATTCTAAAGAATTTTTTACTTAACTTGCAATGCAGATGCCTAGAGGAAGGCCTGCTGGAGCTAACCAACCCCCACTACTGCCACCAATGACGGCGGAACAGCTAATGGAAATGCAGGCACAGTTGATGCAAACGATGATGCAATTCATCCAGAATCAGCCTGCTGGAGGGAATGCACCTGCTCCACCGCCCGTGAATAAGAGAAGGGAGTTCATGCAGGGCCACTCTCCTGTGTTTTCTCATGCTGCTGATCCATTGGAGGCCGATGACTGGCTTCGTACTGTGGAGAAACAACTCAATATCTGTCAGTGTGATGACCAGCAGAAGGTGTTGTACGCTTCTGGACAGCTTCAGGGAGCAGCTCAAACTTGGTGGAAATCATATCAAGCTGCACGTCCTAACAATGCTCCTCCCATCACTTAGGCCGAGTTTGTTAGGGACTTTAGGGCCCGACACATTCCAGAAGATGTGATTGAATTCAAGCAAGAAGAGTTCAGAAATCTCAGGATGGGACAGACGACTGTTAGTGAGTACCATGATCAGTTCTCACATCTGGCTCGCTATGCCCCAAATGAAGTTAGAGAAGATGCTGACAAGCAGCGGATGTTTCTGAAGGGCATCTACTATGATCTCAGGCTACAGCTGAAAGGCAACACATATCCTAACTTTCAAGCTCTAGTAAACCGTGCTATTGTACTTGACAATGAGCGTAGGGAGATGGATAGGAAGAGAAACCTGAGGGGACAGTCCTCAGGAAGCAAAACACGTCAGCGTCTCAACTCTCAGCATGGCTTTCATCAGAAATATCAGGGGCCTATTAGTCAGTGGAACCGCAACAACAATCAGCAAGGCAATCAGTCCCAGCAACGCTCTCAGTCCCAGCAGCGCTCTCAATTTTAGCAGCGCCCACAGTACCAGCAGCAGAGTGGTCAGCAGACTCCACGTCAGGGAAATCCAAACACCACCCTCATGAAGACCAGTGAACCCAGTACTCCCAGAGTGTGCTACCATTGTGGGGAGCCAGGCCATTATGCCAACTTTTGTCCCAAGAAGAGGAACCAGCAGACCCCCAGAGTCAGAGCAGCAGCCAGAGGCCATCCCACACTGGAAAGGTGAATCATGTGTCCACCGACACGGCTCAGGAAGCGCCGGAAGTGATGATGGGTACGTTCAGTGTCAACTCCATCCCTGCTACTGTTCTTTTTGATTCTGGTGCTTCACATTCTTTCATCTCGCACAATTTTGTTAAGATACATGCCATCCCCATAGTACCAATGACAAATCGACTTATAGTAAATTCACCGGGTGGGGTTTTGCAAGCTGGATTCTACCTTCCATCTGTTAGTATTATTTTAAGGGGGGTAGAGTTCAAAGAAAAGCTTACAGTCTTGACAACCGCTGGTATTGATATTATTCTGGGATTGGATTGGATGAAGAGACACCAAGTAGAAATTAAATGTGCACAGAAGATAGTTGAATTGAGCGCACCCAATGGGGACAGACTCAGTGTTGATGTGATTGTGCAAAAACCACCGATAGCTGCTGTGAATCAAGTGAATGAAGATGGGAATCAATAGGATCGTGTTGTGGATGAATTTCCAGATGTCTTTCCAGATGAGTTGCCAGGTATGCCACCTGACCGAGACATTGAATTCCTTATTGAGTTGTTACCTGGAACTGCACCTATAGCTAAACGACCATATAGAATGGGATCTAATGAACTAGAAGAACTTAAGAAACAAATAAAGGAATTGTTAGAAAAGGGTTTCATTAGGCCTAGTTCATCACCATGGGGTGCACCTGTTATTTTTGTTGATAAGAAAGATGGTGGTCAGAGGATGTGTGTTGATTATCGATCACTTAATGAGGTTACCATCAAGAATAAGTATCCATTGCCTAGGATTGATGATCTATTTGACCAGTTGAGAGGTGCGTGTGTGTTCTCTAAAATTGATTTGCGTTTTGGTTATCATCAATTGAAGATTCGTGCTTCTAATATCCCAAAGACAGCATTTACTACTAGGTATGGCTTATATGAGTATACTGTCATGTCTTTTGGTTTGACCAATGCACCAGCCTACTTTATGTATATGATGAATAAGGTGTTTATGGAGTATCTGGATAAGTTTGTGGTTGTGTTTATTGATGATATACTGGTATTCTCCAAAACTAAAGATGAACATGCTGAACATTTGAGGCTAGTATTGCAAAAACTTAGAGAACACAAGCTATATGCCAAACGGAGTAAATGTGAATTTTGGTTAAAGAAAGTTGCTTTTCCTGGTCATATTGTGTCCAATGGTGGGATATCTGTAGATACAGGCAAGGTGAAGGATGTGTTGAATTGGCAACCACCTACTGATGTGAGTCAAGTTCGTAGTTTCTTGGGATTGGCTGGATACTATAGAAGATTTATTGAAGGGTTCTCCAAACTTGCTAAGCCTATGACAGCTTTATTAGAGAAGAACGCCAAGTTCATATGGTCTGAGGCATGCCAAGCTAATTTTGAGGAATTGAAGAAGAGACTGACTACTGCGCTGGTGTTGATATTACCAAATCTGAGCAAGAAATTCTCTATTTATTGTGATGCATCTCGTCAAGGATTGGGGTGTGTTCTTATGCAAGAAGGTAGAGTTGTTGCTTATGCGTCTAGGCAGTTGAGGAAACATGAACTAAACTATCCTACTCATGATTTAGAGTTAGCAGCTGTGGTTCATGCTTTGAAGATCTAGAGACATTATTTAGTTGGACATAAGAGTGATGTATACACCGATCATAAGAGTTTGAAGTATATTTTCACTCAGTCTGATTTGAATTTGAGGCAGTGTAGATGGTTAGAGTTGATTAAAGATTATGAATTGGATGTGCATTATCACCCAGGAAAGGCTAATGTTGTTGCAGATGCACTTAGTAGGAAGAGTTATGCTAATGAGATGGAAGTATTGCCTATGTCGAGTGAGTTATGTTCTGAATTTGAACATCTAAACTTGGGAATTGTTGTCAATGCAGCCGAACTGGTGATAGAACTGACACTTGAGCAAGAGATTCACGAAGGACAGTTGAAAGATGAGAAATTGAGGGAGATAGCAGAAAATATAGTGGTTGGTAAGTCACCTGGTTTTAGAATGGATGATAATGGAACTCTGTGGCATGGCAAGAGGTTGTGTGTACCTGAGGATCCAGCAATAAGACAGAAAATTCTGCGGGAAGCACATGAGTCAGCTTATTCTATACACCCTGGTAGTACTAAAATGTACCTTGATCTCAAAGAAAAGTATTGGTGGGTTGGATTGAAACGAGATGTGGCTGAATATGTGGCAGTGTGTGATGTTTGTCAAAGGGTGAAAGCTGAATGCCAGAGACCTACAGGATTGTTGCAACCAATGAACATTCCTGAATGGAAGTGGGAAGAAGTTGGAATGGATTTCATAGTGGGATTACCTCGCACTCAAAGCGGTTATGATTCCATTTGGGTGATAGTAGACAGGTTAACTAAAGTTGCTCATTTTATACCAGTGAAGACTCATTATCCAGGTCCAAAATTGGCTACCCTATATATGGAGAAAATAGTATGTCTGCATGGAGTGCCTAAGAAGATTGTTTCTGACAGAGGTACACAATTTACGTCTCACTTTTGGAAAGCAATACATGAGTCATTGGGGACCCAATTGAATTTTAGTACAGCATATCATCCACAGACAGATGGGCAGACCGAAAGAGTCAATCAGATATTAGAAGATATGTTGAGAGCTTGTGCATTGCAGTCTGGTACTAGTTGGGATAAAAGTTTGCCATATGCGGAGTTTTCATATAACAATAGTTATCAGCAAAGTCTTAAGATGGCACCGTTCGAAGCTTTGTATCGGCGTAAGTGCAGAACTCCTTTGTTTTGGAACCAAACTGGTGAAACTCAGGTGTTTGGATCAGATGTGCTGAGAGATGCAGAAGAACGAGTGCAGATAATCCGGGAGAACTTAAGAATAGCACAATCCCGTCAGAAGAGCTATGCTGATAATCGAAGAAGAGATTTGTCTTTTGAAGTAGGTGATTATGTCTACTTGAAGGTGTCACCAATGAAAGGTGTGAAGAGATTCGCTGTGAAAGGGAAGTTAGCACCGAGGTATGTTGGACCGTTTAAAATTATAGCCAGACGTGGTGAAGTTGCTTATGAATTAGAATTGCCTAAAAATCTAGCCGCTGTGCATAATGTGTTTCATGTCTCACAAGTGAAGAAGTGTTTGCGCGTACCGGAAGAGCAAGTACCTTTGGAGGAATTAAAAATTAAAGATAATCTCACCTATGAAGAGTATCCTGTTAAGATCTTGGAGACAGCAGAAAAAGTTACCAGAAGTAGAGTGATTAAAATGTGTAAGGTACAGTGGAATCGTTATTCAGAAGCAGAGGCAACTTGGGAATGGGAGGATGATTTCAGGAAGTCATACCCGCAGTTATTTGAGTAAGCAACCCAATCTCGAGGACGAGATTATTTTAAGGGGGGTAGAATTTGTAACGCCCTAAATGTGGATTTAATTAAAGCATAGAAAAAAATTAAATGTTTTAATAACATTCTTTTTAGCTATTTGATTTATAGGTAAAATAATAATTTTGAGATGGAAACAAGTTATGAAAATATGAAAAATATGTATTGTTGCATACATACTGCTGTGCATCATTCTTGTTTGCCTGTAGTACATTTTGCTTTGCTGGTTTTCCACAAATAAATTTTTGAAAACTTTTTGTGTAAGTTAAAAAAGAAGAAGAGGAAATATCTTTTCTCCTCTGTTTGGCCGAGAGGCCCTGCTGTTCTTTTCCCCTCCCTCTGTTTTGGCCGTGCAGCCCAGGCCGCCGGCGCTGCTCTCCTCCTCGCTCCTTGCCGAGCCTAGCCCAGGCCAGCGAGCGCCTCCTGCCTTCCCTGCTCTCCAGGCTGAAGTCCACCGTGCAGGAGGGCTCAAGTTGAGCACTCCCAGGTTCGAGTCCGACCCATGGTCGAGCACGCCTCCAACTGCCAAGCTCCGAAGTAGCCGCGTGCGTGCCGCCTTCCGAATCCGCCTGCGAAACCCTTGCGTGCTTCCTTTAAAAACCTCTAGAGTCCGCCCCGGTCTCCTTTTCCCTTCTATTAGCCTGCCGCAGCCGCCATCCTTTTTCCTGAGCCCTAGCACGCCACCATCACCTACCGAGCCGCCGAACAGATTCCCGCCCGCCGCCGTCGAGGCGCGTGAGAGAAGCTTCCTCGTCCAAATTAAGCATCGTGGTGAGCATCCCCACAATCCGTACTTCCTCCCCATGCCCTCAATTTAACGAATCGAGGTCTCCAATGGCCTAGCCGCGAGCGCCGAAGAGCTCTTGCCGCTGTCTATGGCGGCCACCTCGCAAGATCCCATCCTTGACCTTGTTTTTGCCTTAGACGAACTCGCGGTCATCCCCTCTCTCTTCCGGTGTGTTTGGTTCGAAGAATAGTGGACTGCAACGGCCGAACCAAGGTCGCCGGCGAACTCCTGGCCGGAATCCATGGCCGCCACCGCACTGGAGTCCTGTTCCCGGCCGGCAGCACTCTCCCTCCTTCCTTCAGTTAACCAGAGCCATCCATCTCTTGATCAACGGCTGTAAATAGAAGATACCCCTTCGCTGGAAAATTGTTAAAGAGACCCTATGTTTCTTCAGTTTAGAACCCGCCGTCCCTTCGCGCCCCTGCTGGAAATACGTTTTCTTCATTAGGAAGACGCCACTCCATTCTGAAATTGGGAAAAATCACATTTTAATTAAATTGAAAAATTTCAGTTTTGCCATTGCATTGTTTTATTCATAATTTCTTTATTTTAAATCCGTTTGAGTTGATTCAAATTGCGTTAGATTCGTATTCGCGAGCTCTACGTATTTATACCACTGTACAGTGAGTTTGTCACTTTTAAAATTTCGAGTTACTATTATATTAATTATTTTTCTATAGTAAATCTTCGGAAAATCGTATCTTTTACGTTTTAAATCCGTTTTCAGTGATCTTTATATCGATGTGATCGTTGGAGCGAGTAGAATAATTTTATATCATTTTTAAACTGTTTTTATTTGGTTGGTGTATGTTCTAATTACTTTTCCTTTGTTTGCTTCGTGTATGATTGCCCGATGCTTGTGTGGTGATATGATGATCGTGTGAGTAGACGGTGAGCAGTTCGTGGGCGATCAAGAATACTTCTACGAGCAGGACCAGCAAGAATTCTTTGATCAAGGCAAGTATAACATGGACCATCCTTGTTGTCCTATTCACAATAATCACATTCATATATGCATGTGTCCACCTTGACAACCGTAGAGATTATAACTTAGTTATTTGAATTCCTGATTCCTTGTTCACCTATTGGGATGTGCATTGGGTAGCTATTGCTAGTGCTTTATTAATTCCAATGATCTTGTGATATGTTTAATGGATTGTGCAATGAACATTCAATATGACTTCATTATTGCTCAAAAGGGGGCTAGAGCCTTGGGTTGGATGGTTTGGCTCTAGTTTCTCTCCATAGGACTTTCTGAACGTGATGAACCGGGATTTGTCGTACAGCTGTGAGGGCTACATGGCTCTGTCTTTAGTCATTTAAAAGACCTTCTCTAACTTGTTAGAGGTTACCCGAAAGGGCGCAGTTGGGGGTTTGCCACCTTGGGTGTAGTACAGCTTCTAGTCTTATGTGTATAGCTGAGAAGGAATGTGCCATATTGAAAAGGGGGGTTCCTACATCTCGCTGCCACTCACCCTTGCGGCCCTAACTTGTTAGACGAACTTTTAGATGACTTTATATGGTTAGCTAGTGTTTGGGCGTAATTAACCCATGCATTAGAAAATCATGACTCACAGGTAAAGTGTACACCTCTGCGCAGAGTTTAATAATCTATCATGATAGCCGCGCTCACGGTCATGAGCGGCCTTGGGCACATGTTCCGCTAGATGATAAATGTTAATTATATTATGCTTATTATTATTGTTAATTCCTTTGCTATTTATTAACCTTATTACAATTGATCATTTGGCTTATAATATGGGAATTGGATTACTTGATGCTACTCAATTGCTAAAAAGAATATGGATAATAAAGCTCAATGCAGTCAAACAGTGTCTAGCCTTTTGTGCCTCATGAACCTGTGTTATACTTGTTGAGTACGAAATGTGCTCACCCTTGCAATTCACCACCACAGATGAAGATTGGAGTGAAGACTATCGCAATGAATATTAGGCTTGGTGTCTCCCAGTCGACGTGTCCCTGTGTTGGAGCTTCCGCGAGCGTTTCGACATTAGTTATTATTTATCTATTTGATTTTATATTTGTTCGAGACTATGTAATAAATTTCTATCTGGATTGTAAACACTGTGATGGTACTATTTATAATTTGTTGGCTTATATATGTGGCTATTCCTGGGGCACATATGAGTTATTTGAGCATCTTATTTTGTTCTTAAAATATGGGTGTGACAATCGTGGGATGAGTGTTTGGCACTGGCGGAATTCTCGTATAATAATAGTTATCAAGAAAGCATCAAAATGGCACCGTTCGAGGCGGTGTATGGTCGCAGGTGTCGAACACCCCTAAATTGGTCTGAGCCTGGGGAGAGATGGTTCTTCGGAGTTGACTTGGTGGAAGAGACTGAAGAAAAGGTCCGGCAGATACAAAACAATCTGAAGGTTGCACAGTGGCAACAGAAAAGTTACGCTAATCAAAGGCGTCGTCCCTTGGTGTTCAAGACAGGAGATTATGTCTACCTCAAAGTCTCACCCATGAAGGGAATTAGTCGATTTGGAGTTAAAGGCAAGTTAGCTCCTCAATACATTGGACCATTTCAGATCATAGCTCGTCATGGGAAAGTAGCTTATAAGTTGAGGTTGCCAGATCATCTCTCAGCTGTACACAATGTATTTCATGTATCACAACTCAAAAAGTGTCTTCAGGTGCCAGATCAAGTCATTGATGTTGAGGGAATAGAACTCCAACCCGACCTAACATACTCTGAGTATCCCATCCGGGTTTTGGATCGGAAAGATCGCGTCACTCGGAGAACCACTACAGGATGGTACAAGATTCAATGGAGCGAACATTCAGAGGATGAAGCCACTTGGGAATCTGAAGACTATCTCGCCGAAAACTTCCCCGAATTCTTCGCTACACTGTGAATGTAAAATTTCTAGTTATAGCATGTATAAACTCCCTTATTATTTTATAGTAGAAAACTAGGGTAGGTTTACTTGAGACATTTTCTTTTCCATTACTTAGCCCTAAGGTTTATCGTCTATCAAATCTCGGGACGAGATTTCTTTAAGGGGGAAGGGCTGTAATACCCCGGGTATTACGGCTAATTAATTATGCCAAGTCATCATATTTATTATTAAGCATCTGCATATGAGTGTGATTAGGGTCTTTAGAGTGGCTTATTTATGAATGTTATGGATGTTACAATTAAATCCCTGATTTGGTAATTAAAAACAAAACAAAAGAAAGATTTAAATTTAAGCCCTAATCGGACCCAAAACCCTAAATCAAAATATACTTGGAATCTGGTGATGGTGTCTTAATAAAAGTTGTAGATCTTTTAAAATGGAACAACTCTTATTTTGGCTATTTTTGAAGTCCCTTAATAGAAATTTAAATTAAACCTTAATTACTACTTTGAAATTCAAAATTGAAATGCTAATTTGAAAAATATCAAGAATCTAACCAAACTTCTTTAATGAAAGTTATGAAGCTCCACAAATAGAACAACTTTTATTTTTGAATATTTTGAAGTTATTGAGAAAAATCCAGAGAATTTGATAGGATTAGAAATGGATTTCAAATAGTGAATTTACCCCCTTTTAATATTTTCAAAATTATTCAAAATCTGAACATGGTCCCAAAATCAAAGTTGTTCAGAATTTGGAACACTACAACTTTTATGTTTGCACTTTTCCTTGTTGGTACACAAAATCTAGTGGAATTGATCAAAAACCGAATGGGGGCAATTGATTGAGCTACAGTGATCTGCCCCTCTCTTCTGTTCGCGCACAGACGCCCGCCCGCCGGGCCGCACGCGCGCTCGGCGCCGCCCGTGCTGGCCGGGATTTTGCCCCCGGCATGGCCGCACGTGTGGGGGACCCCGCGCCACCCTGAGCCGCTTCTGCCCCCTCTGACCGGCATAAAGTGGCACCGGCACCCTTCTCTGCCCTCCCTCTCTACTACGACCACCACCGCACCCGCCTCGGTCTCGAGCCGGAATTGGCCGCCCTCAGACCTCCTTCTCCAAATTCCTCTCGTCTTTAGCCTCTCAGGATCCCTAAACACTGCTTGAGTCACCGTGGTCCAGCTTTCATGCTTCGAGGGTCCCGGAACGCGCGTCGTCGTCTTCGGGTCCGGCAGAGCACCGCCGCAGCCTTCCCCCACGCGTCTAGCTTGCTGCGGCGAACCTCTCCTTCCTCGGCCTAGTGTTGTGAACTCTCTGGTTCATGTTGATGCTTATGCCCGCGGCAGTTTTCCGTTTGGTCGCTCAGGGTCGTCGGAACGGGAAGTGAGCCGCTGGTGAACTTCGTTGCAGCCGCTGCCGTCGTCACGCCCGCGCCTCCGTACCGCCTCGAGCTTGACCACCTAGCCTAACTAACCCCCGGTGAGCTCCTGAGTCGATTACGCCCCTAACCTTGAACGCTACTGCCTTGACCTCGCCGGAGTACGGCGTGCCGCCGTGGCCGAGTCGCCGTGCTTGCGGCTGGGGCGAATCCTAGGTCCCAGTGGCCTCAAAACCTAGCTCGATGTACGCGCATGGGTCTTGGGAGTGTGTTGGGCCGATTGGTTTCATCAGAGACCTCGCCAGCGGCGAGTTATCGCCGGTCAAAGCCGGCGGGCATCGGGTCAGCACGTGTGAGAGAGCGAGAGGGACCTCGAATTAGAAGAAACCAAAGTTCGGGGGGTTATTTGCATAATGGATGACTCATATGAATAGTTACCGTCGGACCACGGGTTGATTCCCTAGTAACCCGAGGGCTTTTCTACAAAAGCGCCTGCGCGCGCGAGCGGGCAGGCCGAATGGGCCGGCCTGTTTCGCTTGTGGGCCACCCCGGGCTAAATCCCTTTTCCATTTTCCCGGGGATTTAAAAGGGCATTTCCATTTTAATTTTGAATGAATAGTACTGTTACTTGTTATTTTTATAGGAATATTTCTGTTGAGTTAAAAATCATGAAAATAATTGTGTATGCTCTTTGAGGTGTGTAGTATTTTATAAAAATACTAAATCTAAGATTTGGACAATTTCTGTGGGGACTAAAAATCAGCATATTAATTAACAAATGCAACTTTGGGCAATTTTAATAAATTCCAGATTTATCCAAAAATCATGAAAATTTATGTGGCACTATTTTAGAGTAGAACCTATCTGTTGGGTAAGTTTGGGCTCAATTGGAAACTGTTAGGACACTTGTTAATTAAATATGGGGTATACGGGATGATAGAATTAATTTAGCAAATAATCCCTGTTGTTTGGTGTGATTTTGGATTGATTGGGTTCATGGATCTTTCACCATAGTGATCCTTGACAAAAGTAATGAAATCACTTGTTGGTGGTAGTAAAGCTGTGCAGCGGCTTTCTATGATCGTTAAAATGATCAATAAAACAAAAGTATGAAAACACTGTTTTACTTTCCGTAAAACGTTTACAACTTTACCGTGAAGGAAAGTTGTACTCAAGGTCTAAATGATTTACTTCTAAGCATTTCATTCATTGTCCTCATACCATGCTAAGCATACATCATTGCATACGTGTAGTGCCCGTCCCCGAGGAGGTCCAAGTCGAGGCCACTGCCGAGGAGGTCACTCCGGAAGTCGTCCAGGGATTCGACATCTGCGGGACCGAGCCCGACCCGACGCTGTACGCAATCCAAGGCAAGCCCCGGTGCATTCAGCCCCGCCTTGTGTTTTATAAAATATTTATGACTTGAGTCTATTATTGCATTAGGTTGTTAGGAGTTGTTTGTCACCTATATTGTTGCATTACCTGCCTTGATATATAATACCCTTGAAACCTGATTAAAAATTAAAAATGTTCAAAAATGCTTAGTCCCACTTAACCAATTTAGATTTTCATAAAAAGGCTATTTTGACCTATGTGAATGTGATAACTATGAAACATGAGAAAGGAAGAAGGGACATGAGTCCGCGCGGGAATTGTGTACTTGGGTAGCAGCCCCAATGCATCGTGACCGCCGGAAAGGGATTTTTCCGTTCGTTGGTTGTGAATTTGGGTTAGAGTCCCAATGCTTGACCATCGGCGGGAAAGGGATTTGAAAACCGTTGGGACACTTGTATTTGGGTTAGAGTCCCAATGCAATGTCGCCGGCGGAAAAAGAATTAGGGACCGTTCATTGTAGGCCTGCTGTGATCGAGACTTTGCAACTAGCCACATACTACGGAAAGCTCTGACTCTGGTGGCTCTACTACTTGAACCGACAACCACGCACTGTGAGTGGAGAGATGGCGAGAGCAGCGTGTACCCTCGTTGCCGGCATGCCTAGAGAGGAGAGGAGTACTGTGTTCTCGGGTGGCGCAGGACCGGTTCAAGGGTAGAAAAGCCGTGGTAGCCGGAGTTGGTATATGCAAGGTTAAGTGCTATATATGCAGTGTGGATAGGGATCCCCAGCTAGGTACTAATCGATTCGAATCGTCGTTGCTCCTCGGATATGAAGACTTGATCCTTTGACCTACAACTGAAAAGTGGTTCGGAACTAGGTGTTTTGAGAATGATTAAAGAATTTGAAAGTATGATTTTATATGAGAATGAATTTGGAATTATGGATTATGATTAGAATAAAATTGAGTAAAATATTGAAATAGGATAGTAATGCTTTTCTGCAAAATCTTTGACTCTTGCTCAAACCTTACCTTGACTCCCTCCAGCTTGCATTCCTGAGTCTCATTCCTCTTTCTTAGTCGGGTAAGTCTTGCGGAGTACCCAGTACTCAGGGTTTGTTAACCCCATGTTGTAGGGATACAGCAGTCGGAGGTTTGTCTCGCCCCCTGCTGGGTGACAGTGGTCCAGGAAGGAAGTGAGTAGGAGTAAGGTTGAACCCATGGGCAGGGTTCTTATCATTAAATACTTAATTATGTTGTATCGTCATTGCACTGCTACTTATTTTATTTATGGTCTGTAATATTTGCACTTTAATCATATTTGGACAAATGGTTGTAATCTAAGTACCTTATAATCTTTCCGCGCTTTTACTCTGATGTAATTTGTTATGAAATGTTGTAATTCTGTAATGGCTTCGCAATGGGATCCTGTCGGAGGAAATCGGGCGCTAATGTAGTCCGGCAGCACCTTCTAGATCATTTGGGACACGGGCCCGGCTGTCAGAGGTCTTTAGTGACAATGACAGGTGCCTGTGGGCCATGTGATTTAGGCGGTTCTATCACAACTCCCATATGTGCTAATATATGTTAGTTTCTCTTCTGTTGAAATGATGAATAGTTGCTCTGTCTATAATTCGTTTGTGCCTAAGTTATAACCTTAGTATTCCTCAAGATTTAAGTTTGTTGGCTAAAAATATCTCATTCTGAGAACTTGAAATCTTGTGGGTTGCAATTGCATGATCCTTTTCTAAGTTGTAGCGAGATTTGAGATGGTACAAATAGACTTTGCTATGACTTTGTTCTAAGAGAAACTTGACATCCGGAGATTTCTTTTCAAAAATTCAAAAATCAAAAGTTCCCCAATGATTATGAAATACCTACCAAGGCCATATTACATGCCCAACTTTTACAAAAACTTAGTCATATGCTACTTACGGAACTTTGAGTTGAGTCAAAACGCTGAGACCTAGTGAGATTATGGTCATACACCCATGATTGAGATTCACGTACACCCACCAAATAAAACCGACTCTCATCCTGAGAGTTGCGCACAACATGCACCTTTCATCCACCAAATAAAAATGCCGACCCTCACTTTGAGAGCCATGCATACAAAAAAATTCACTCCTTGTTCGCCATCATGACATCTCTCCATCCAAAAGTTTTCATATGTCAAATCAAAATATGGGCTATGCTAGAAAAAAAAAAGCCAAAGGGCATGAGAAAACAAACGGGAAAGAAAATACAAATACCCGTTCAAATATATATATATATATATATATATATATAATGATATAGCCCAAATTCCTCCAAAGAGTTTTATTCCATCCAATAAAAAGAGAGTCATGATGCATGGAGTGCCAAAAAGATTAGAGATAGGTTTTCACCATTCCACACACTTGCACATCTCAATCAAGGTATATGACTTGTATCTCCTTATGGTCCGGTCTTTGACTCAGCAATATAAGTAATGTAAGTACGCCCACCTTCATACCTACCCAAAACTCCACTCTCAGCCTTAGTAGTAGGATGAAAAGGCAACACTACAATGCCTTTGGTAAGGTAAACCATACACATTGAGCGATTGAGAGAATCATTTGAGGGACTTGGTTTATTTTGCAAAAAATTCATAAAACCTCCGGATAAAAAGTCTATCAAAGAATGAATGATTGGTGAGTCTATTATAACCATTCTAACTTGCAACCGCCCAAGAAATTGGAGAAACTATAAGCCCCATAAGAAATCAAGGTAAAGAATGGATAGAATGCCAACTTATTTAAATTACGAATGAATGCTATGTTATAGGTATGACACTTATGAATTATATCGGGATTGTAGCAACTCCTGATCAACAACCATACTTGGCTATTTGCTCGGGACGAGCAAAGGTTAAGCTTGGGGGTCTTGTTGGTGGTCCTTATGGATAAATTTTATACCACCAACTTAGACTAAAAAGAGGATTAACAATCATATTCTAGCACATATGCTTTTACTACTAACAAGTTCCACTTGTACCCCTAGCATTCATGTTTTACAGCTTTTATGGCATAACAAGTGGAAATACATATCAACATGGAGGAAGCGCAAAGTCAAATGATGAATCCGACAAATGCGCAAACAAAGAATACTAAAGAAGCCCACCTTCAAGGCGTAACTGAATCCATCCGTAACCACGGGGGAGGCCCAGGCCCAGAGAGTAACCGACCACCTGAAGGTGGTGGCCAGTTGGTGCATCCCAGGGACCGACCACCCCCAGGGGCGACCGCCCCCCTAGTGGGGCCTCCCGGGCCCATCTTTGGAGACGGTGCCGATGGCGGTTTGCTGATGGCGGTTTCACCTCCTTCCAAGTTTAGATGCGCCAAACCGTCATAGTTCCACTATAAATAGAGGGTGCTCCATCCCCTTCAACACACACATCATTTGGAGTCATCTACCTCACACCTCTCACTTATATCTTTAGAGTAGTATTAGTAGTTTGTGAGCAAGACAAGAGCTATCAAGGAGAGCTTGTCTCCTTGGAAGAAAAGGATCATCTTGGTATGAATACAATTCGGTCTTCTTTCATGAGAAAGTTCTTATCAAACTTATATGATTATGCATATGAACTAGAGTCTAGTTATGATCTTGTTATGAGCATAGTACATGAGCTAGAACATAGTTTATGTATCATGTTCTTGACTTGTTCATCATTGTTCTTCATTGTTCATCGAATTAGTATGAATAGTAAGAACTAGGAATGAGGTGATGGTTCGTCGTGCTGTCATGGCTACTCTTAACCTAGCCTGTCAATCTGAAGGGTTGGGGTCCACAGGGGTTAGGAGTTGTTTCCAAGTATGCAAGCATGGAGCTTGGGTATGCGGAGATCGGCGGATATGTCGGTATCCCACGAGCAGAGGGGTAGGTGGACAGGTGGTGACCGCCCTGTCCATTCCTAGCATTCCCCCACGTTTGGATATTGAGTAGGAGTTCGTAAAGTCTCTATCGGCTGGTAGACCAGCTGCGGGGATCTCCCTATCACCCCAGACTTAGTCTTGATACTAGAACTACTAATTAGATAATTTGCTAACAGTTCTTTGCATAATTATATATGACCAATGCTTGCTCGGTTAGATATATTCTTTTATTCTTTATTTTCCTTTTATCCTTGAGGTTGATCCATATGTGTGTCCACTATCTTGAAATCATGTCTTATTCCTGTTTACTCTATGCCTACCATTGCACTCAATAAGTGATCATGTTTACACCACGCTTGATGCATATTGCCCTCCTACGGGAAATTATAAATACGACACCCTACTCACGGGTTGAAATGCTACAATGATAGTTCTGTGCGCTTGCAGAGTAATATTATTTCTTACTGAGCTATCGATTGGCGTACCTAAGTACCATTACTTAAGGATTGTAAATCTTGTGCACCCCACGGCGCCGTGCCACAGTTTTGCATATCGTAAGTAATGACGGTTAGGAAGGCCAATCCGGCACTTCTAACTGCTATTACCAGACTGCATTACCTAGGCCGGCGCCACTAAGGGCCAAGGATTACCTTTCTGAAGTATTGGTGGTTGGGAATGTCAACTTATGTTTCTAAGTATTATTATTAAGGACGGACCTTTAGTCTATCTTTAGTAGTAATGCTAAGAAACGCCAATAAGCATTTCTGGCGCCGTTTCTAGGGATGGACTTTTAGTCTATCTTTTGTAACGACGTTAAGAAGTGCCAACACAGGGGCAAAGCAGCAAGAGCAAGGTTAGAGAGCAACCAAAGGTGCAATACAAGGATGAAAGGCATCCACACATCAAAAGTGGCTTAGGCCATGTTGCTGGGGGTAAGACAAATGGAAGATACATGAAAAATGGAGTGGAATGTGTCAGATTTGAGAGGAAGGCACAGATTGATACAAAGAGGCCTGCACAGACCGCGGGAGTGCCGCGCCCTAGGGCGGCAGTGCCGGACCACGGTAGTGCCGGGCCTAGAGCGGCAGTGCTGCGCTCCAAGAAAGGGAAGGCCACCAATCTGAAGCCTGATCATTCCAAAGCACATGTCCAAAGGGTGCCCTAGCAGAAGCAGGTTTTCCAGAAGCCACAAGAATCAATATGGGTGACCAAAAACAAGTTTGTGCACCAACCAAAGCCAAATATCACCCGTGAAAGTTTGGAATCTTGCTATGTGTTGAATTGTAACAACCGTGATAAAGTTGCTGCTAAGATTGTTGGTCAAGAGACCAGCAAGCATGTAGGAAAAGCAATTTGGGTTCCTAAGATACTTGTGACTAACATGCAAGGCCCCAATGCTACTTGGGGACGTAAATCAAGGAACTAAATTGTTTTGCAGGCATACTCTTCCGGTGGATCAAGTTAGGTACTTGATAGCGGATGCACAAATCACATGACCGGAGAGAAGAGTATGTTCAGCTCATACTCCCCTATCGAGAATCCAAGTGAAAACAAAGTCTTTGGAGACAACTCGAAAGGGGGAGTAATCGGTCTTGGTAAAATTGCTATAACTCATGAACATTCAATTACTAATGTTTTACATGTTGATTCGTTGAATTACAATTTGTTATCCATATCACAATTGTGTGAGATGGGCTACAATTGTTTCTTTACGGATAAGGGTGTGGAAGTCACTAGAAGGGAGGATTCCTCTATTGCTTTTACGGGTCGCTTAAAAGGGAAGCTTTACCTAGTTGACTTCAACAAAAGTAAAACTAACCTTGAGACTTGTTTAGTGGCAAAATCTAGCATGGGCTGGTTGTGGCATCGCCGGCTAGCTCATGTTGGGATGAGGAACTTGGCCAAACTTCTAAAGGACAACCACATTCTTGAACTAACGAATGTTCATTTTGAGAAAGATAGGATATGCAGCGCGTGCCAAGCCGAAAAGCAAGTAGGAGCACCACACCCACCAAAGAGCATCATGACAACCACCAAGCCATTGGAGCTAATTTATATGGATCTCTTTGGACCCGTGGCCTACTTAAGCATTGGGGGTAACAAATATGGACTTGTTATTGTTGATGATTATTCCCGTTTCACTTGGATATTCTTCTTGTATGATAAGTCCCAGGTACTAGATAAAGTGAAGACATTCATTAGAAGGACACAAAAGGAATTCGAGCTTCCCATCAAGAAAGTAAGAAGTGACAATGGGACCGAATTCCAGAACACCCAAGTTGATAGCTTCCTTGATGAAGAGGGCATCAAGCATGAGTTTTCAGTTCCATACACTCCTCAACAAAATGGTGTAGTTGAACGGAAGAACCGGACTCTAATTGACAAGGCAAGAACAATGCTTGATGAGTACAAGACGCCGGATCTCTTTTGGAGTGAAGCCATCAACACCGCTTGCCATGCAATCAACCATCTCTACCTACACAAGAAGCTGAAGAAAACCTCATATGAGCTGCTCACCGGTAACAAACTAAAGGTGTCTTACTTTAGAGTGTTTGGGTGCAAGTGTTTCATACTTAACAAAAGGCCCAAAACCTCTAAGTTTGCACCTAAAATTGATGAGGGTTTCTTACTTGGTTATGGATCAAATGAGCATGCCTATCGTGTCTTCAATAAGACCACCGGTCGAGTTGAAGTCGCGGTGGACGTGACATTTAATGAATCTAACTGCTCTCAAGTAGAGCAAATTGATTTAAGTGCTATAGGAAAGGAGGATCCACCATGTGAAGCAATCAAGTAAGTAGCAATTAGTGATATAAGACCACAAGAAGACAAGGCTACAGACGTAGAAGGACCTCAAGAGAAGGCCACTGCAGAATCTGCTGCTGCAGGGGGCCCAGCAGTGCCGGCCTCAGGCCCGGCAGTGCCGCTCCCCCAGACAGCAGAGCCATCAACCCATGCAACTGCTGAGAGAACACCGCTTTTGAGGGATGATCTTGCACTTGTTCTTGAAGTAGATGAAAATGATTGGCCAGAAGAAGAAGAACAAGAATCCATTGATCATCCAAGGCTACGTCAAACTATTCAACGGGATCATCCCGTTGACAATATCCTTGGGAGTCTTCGAAGGGGGTAACCACTCGTTCACATTTGGCAAATTTTTGTCAATTTTACTCTTTTGTCTCCTCTTTGGAACCTCTCAAGGTAGAAGAAGCACTTGGTGATCTGGATTGGGTGTTAGCCATGCAAGAAGAGTTGAACAACTTCGAGAGAAACCAAGTATGGACTCTAGTTGAAAGACCCAACACCAACATCATCGGCACCAAGTGGGTATTCAGAAACAAGCAAGATGAAGATGGAATGGTGACAAGGAACAAGGCAAGATTGGTGGCTCAAGGATTCAGTCAAGTAGAGGGCTTGGACTTTGAAGAAACATATGCACCGGTAGCAAGACTAGAGGCAATCCGAATGCTTCTAGCCTATGCTGCCCATCACAACTTCAAGCTATATCAAATGGATGTGAAGAGTGCATTTCTTAATGGCCCAATACAAGAGTTGGTATATGTGGAGCAGCCATCGGGTTTCAAAGATCTCAAGTTCCCAAACAATGTCTATAAAATCCATAAGACGCTCTATGGGCTTAAGCAAGCACCAAGAGCATGGTATGATTGCCTTAAGGAATTCTTGCTCAAACAAGGCCTTGAAATAGGCAAAGCTGATCTTACTCTTTTCACTCACAAAGTTGGTAAAGATTTATTTGTGTGCCAAATATATGTCGATGACATAATATTTGGTAATACTAACAATGTCTTTTGTGAGAAATTTAGTAGGACCATGACTAAGAGATTTCAGATGTCCATGATGGGTGAGCTCAAGTTCTTCCTCAAGTTTCAAGTCAAGCAATTGAAAGGAGGAACTTTCATAAGTCAAACCAAGTACACCCATGACATGCTCAAGAAGTTTGACATGGCGAATGCAAAGGTTATCAAAACTCCCATGCCAATCAACGGACATCTTGATCTTAATGAGGAAGGAAAGCCGTGGACATCAAGGTATATCGCTCCATGATCGGCTCTCTACTCTATTTGTGTGCATCTAGGCCCGATATTATGCTTAGTGTGTGCATGTGTGCTAGATTTCAAGCTAACCTGAAAGAGTGTCATTTGATGGCCGTTAAAAGAATCTTGAGATATCTAGTGCACACTCCAAACCTTGGCTTGTGGTATCCTAAGGGCTCTAAGTTTGATTTGCTTGGGTATTCGGATTCCGATTACGCCGGTTGCAAAGCAGATCGAAAAAGCACTTCGGGGACGTGTCAATTCCTTGGACGGTCCCTAGTGTCTTGGAGTTCTAAGAAACAAAATTGTGTAGCCCTTTCCACCGCCGAGGCCGAGTATGCTGCAGCCGGTGCATGTTGTGCGCAACTACTTTGGATGAGGCAAACCCTTCGTGATTTCGGATGTTACTTTACCAAAATTCCATTATTGTGTGACAATGAAAGTGCCATAAAGCTTACAAATAATCCCGTAAGCCACTCAAGAACCAAGCACATTGACATCCGACATCACTTCTTGAGAGACCACGAAATCAAAGGAGATATCGAAATACGCCATCTGAGCACCGAAAAGTAACTAGCCGATATCTTCACTAAGCCTCTCGACGAGTCAAGGTTTTGTGCTTTGCGTAGTGAACTAAATATCCTTGATTCTTGAAATGTGGTTTGAAACTTAGCACACAACTGTTTGCTTAAGCTAGGTTGTTTGAAAAGGATTTAAAAGTTCAATTATGTCTTGATCGTGTGCTTGTGCAATCTTGGTCGCTGCTTTTAATTCTTATTATTTCTGACCAAGTGATTGCACAAATAATAGCATGTGACCTTGTTCTTGGTGAAGATCAGAATAGGTCTAGGTTCTCTGCTGGAAGGCAGGGTGGCAGTGCCGCGCCTTGCCAGCTTGGCGGCCCGTGGGCCACCTTAGTCAGAACGGTCGGGCTCTCCTCTCTCTATCCTGTGCCCGTGACCGTTCCTCCCTCTCTCCCCTCATTCTCTCAATCTCTCTCTCTCTTCTCTTCAAATCAAGAGAGCAGGCGACGGCGCCCCTGCCCGGCACCGCCACTGCCCCTGCTGCGCGCTTCCTTCCTCTCCGGACCTGCTGTTGGAACGTGGGGAGATCTCTTCTCTTCCTTGCCGGTGTCCAGGTCCCCCTGTTGGCGCGGCCGCTCCTCTCTCCTTTCCTCTCTCAAGGTATGAGTAGCCCTAAGTTGAAGTTTCTTCCCGATCTATGAAATGTGATGGATTCAAGTGAAGAAAAGTGTTGTTTAGGACTGTTTGATGTGTAATGATTCAATTCTATGGGTTGGAAAATGCCGATTTGTTGATTCAAAGGTCGGGAGAGATTGGAGGCAGTATGGCCTCACTGCGCAGGTGCGGCAGTGTCGGCCCTAGGCGCGGTAGTGCCGGGCCCTGTGCAGAGAACCTCTGTCCTCCAAATTTTATCCCCATCTTTGACTCCACAAATTGGCCTTGTTCATTCCAGTGACTTGGTCAGCACTCATCTCTTCCTATATTTAACACATTTTCCGCACACATTTGCGTAGATGGCGGATGACGGAAGGCGTGAAGCGAGGACGAAGGGTGGTTTCGACGCTGGGGCTGGGTCCAGCAACCCACGTCCCCTGCGTACGAAGCAGCTAGCCCGTCGAGGTGGACGGAACCCGGAGGGCAGGACGGATAGGCAGGCTCTCTGTGATGCTGAGTTGTTGGAGCAGGCAGGCAGGACCATTCCAGATGGTGCCTGCCCAGATACCCTAGATGATCTTTCCATGTTTGATGGGGCTTACCTGCAGTGGGATGAGCATGATCACCATGTGCATGTTCCAGTTGAGAGGAGACAAAGGCACAAGATCAGCTACTACAACCAGTTCAGGGCTGTGCAGGAGCAGAGACAGGTCAACCCTTATGCTAGGCGTAAGGATGTTGAGCTTGATTACAGGTTTTGGTCTGCCTTTCAGTCGGACTTCTATGAGTCCGTCCTCTTTGCTTCCAAGATGCCCAAGATTGTTCCGATGAGATATATTGATTGGGAGCACTTGGCAAGCAAGAATGACAGAGTGTGCAACCAGGTCATTGCCTTTTGCAAGAACAGAGGCATCTATGATTTGATGGGTTTCAGGTATGACTGGAACACAGAGATTCTATATCAGTTCCTAGCCACCTGTTACTTTGATAGAGAGGATGATGAGTTGCACTGGATGACTGATGTTCACCACTACCAAGTAGATTTCACTACCTTTGCTCGGATCCTTGGTTTTACTGAATGGGACAGGGATGCTTATGATCTGCATGATGAGCGGGCACTCACTGATGGCGAGTTGGCCCATCTATATGATCATCCCAGTCAGGCAGATGGTTTGGTGAAGGGGCTGAAGAGTCGGTACTACATCCTGAACAACCTGTTCCACCAGACTCTTCATCCCAAGGTTGGTTCAGCTTCCAACCTATATGGGATAGCGAGGAACAGGCTTGTCAGGACACAGCCACGTAGTGGGTCTTTCTCAGTGTCTCGCTTCATTTGGCGCGAGTTGATTATCACTTCTGAGGATGCTAGGAAGGCCCTACCTTATGCTCCATACTTGATGTTTGTGATTGAGCGTGTATCTGGCATCATATTCAAGAAGGATGTGTCCCATGAGCCATTTCGGGTTGATAAGACTCACCACTCAGGTGTTGGTGAGAGCAGGGCAGCCACCCGGTCTTCCAGCAGGTGGGCTGCCCCCCGTCTTCAGATATTCCCAGTTCTTCCCGTTCTGGCTCCCAGCGGCGCCTCAGGAAGAAGAGCCATCTCTCCCGCATGCTAAAGACGATTTTCGGGGCTTGTATGCATGCTTCTGACTCTGCGTACAAGGCTCGCATGGAGAATAGGGAGATACGTGAGCATTTGGGGCTGCGACCGATTGACCCTCCTACACCACCTCCTGTGTTCAGTGAGATGTCTGGCTCCGACGTTGAGGACGTCGATTGGGACCAGCTTGCACGAGAGGAGCAGGAGGACCATCCCAGCACGTCGTCTCGCGGCGTACACTTCACCGCCACCACTCAACGCCAGGGATGCGCCGTTGTCGAGTCCTATGACGATGAGGAGGAGGAAGAAGACCAAGACGACAACGATGACGACGAGGAGGCCTCTAGTGAGGATGATGACGAGTAGTTGTACTTCACTCTTCTCTCTTTTCTTCCTTTTTGGTGCTTGTTGCCAAAGGGGGAGAAGGGGATTTGAGAGGGGTGCAACAACTTTTCATCATTTTTACTAGTGTTCAGCTTGTGAGCTTAATGTTTAGATCTTGTGAGAGCTAGTAGTTGTAGAGTTGAGAGTGTTTCTCAAACTCATTTGGTTTGTAATAAGTACTTTATTGTCTCGATTTTCTTTTGGTTGTGAACCTTAGTACTTTATTTGTGAACCAGCCCGTGTTTGTGCGTAAACTAGTTCTATTTTTCATATACTCTGTGTAGGTGCTTTGCTTCCGCGAAGTTTCTATCTGCAGACAGAGCGGCAGTGCCGCCCTATCTGACGGCAGAAGCTAACTCTGATTGTCTCACATGCCATTTGCATCACGTTTATCTTTATGACACTGTGTGCTGCACCCCACAGAGATCATGAATGTAGGGGGAGACCCTATTTTACTCTAGTGTGTGAAACTTAGCCTTTTATGCTAAGTTTGGAAATTCAAATTTCACTCACATATTCAGGGGGACTCTACATTCAAAATCTCATTTAAATCTCGCAGTACTTTACCTTTTACCTCTCTAATCGTGTTGCCATCAATCACCAAAAAGGGGGAGATTGTAAGTGCAATCAAGCCTTAAAGTGGGTTTTGGTGATAATGACCACGCGATTAGAAGACTAATGAGATTTATCGAGATGATGAACAGGCAAAAGTATTAGGAGGATGTAATCTTATGCAGGTGGACCCCTAACATTTAAAGGATGCGGCATCCGGCTCAAAGGAGGTTTAAATTCTTTTTGATTTTGAAATTGAGTATAGCAAAGCCGTACTATTAAGGGGGATGCAAAAGACAGGTTTGAAAGTGTGACCAAGTGCAAATCTCTACACCAAACATCCTCACTTCCACTGCCAAAGCTAGCCACAAAATTCCAGATCATTCTATCCTGGTTTGGCAGTGCGGCACTGCCGGCCCTAGGCCCGGCACTGCCGTGACTTGTTTTGACCGTTAGACTCGAGGGAGCTTCTTAGCCTCCCTCATGTCGCCCCCAACGGTCATCTCTGCCATTTGCTCAGTTCTCAGACCAGAGAAGTCACTTTCTTGCTCTCTCTCACTCCCAACAAGCTCTCCACTCAAAAGTTTGAATCCAAGTTTGAATCTAGAAGAGTGTGAGCTGAATCTTAGCAAGAACAAGCTTCTCCCCACTGATCTTCAACTTCCTCAAGCACTTGGTTCGCGTTCAAGCCGGTGGTTTGCATTTGTTACTCTTGGAGCTTGCTCCTAGCCGGCTAGAGCGTCGCCCGGTGAGCTTGCCAATCTTGTGGCAGCCCCGGGAGGTTTGTAATCACCCTCACAAGCTAGTGGAATCACCCCCTCTTTTCAAGAGTTAACTCTCTTGACTTGAGAACGAGGATTGGGCTTTGTGAACCCAAGTTTCCTTTGTGGAACCTCAACAACGTGGAGTAGGCAAGCCTTTGTGGCGAGCTGAACCACGGGTTAAATCTTGTGTCACTTGTGTTGCTTGTTTCATTCTCTATTTGTTGAGTTTCTTGACTTCTAGGGTATTGTCCCGATCTACGAATTGGTGGTGTTCTAGCTGCAAGGAAAGGGTGTGCTAGGGTCTACACATATTCGGGAACATCAGTAATTTGTTCGATCTAAATTTTCCCAAGCAGTTTTTGAATTATGTAGAATTTGCTCTGCGAGGTCCAGCACTGCCGCTCTGGGAGCAGCAGTGCCGGGCAGCCCGACAGTGCCGCTCTACAGGCCGGCACTGCCGTGCTTGTTACTAATCTCCGTTCGCGAAGATTTTTCACAGGCCTATTCAACCCCCCTTCTAGGCCAGTCCGTGATCCTACAATTATCATGTGATTGAATAGTATAGTTGTTATACTTTGGCATAGGATCTTCGCTCGCATCGAGTGCTCTAGTTATAGATCGTGACTAGAGTAATAATCGATAGGCTAGACATGGTGTTTTGTCTATAGGTTATCTAAGATTGCACTCAACCTTATGAATAGTTGTGGTAGCCCCAGGAGGTGACAGCCCTGATGGCCGACGTATTCCACCTCGTGTAAGTTGATGATTGTAGGACCATAGTCAGAGCTTCCTAGTCCCATTCTCATCTCAGTCTGAGACTAGTGTTCTGATGTCCCGAAGTGCTATTGTGTGATTCCCTATCTAACTATCGTTCAGTTGCCTTAGAACCCAAGTAATAGAGAAGTATTTAGGAACCTTGAACTCTTCCGTTGTCCTCTCAACTTAGCTAAACTACTCAGTTATCTTATAAGTGATTATTATGCATAACTCCTATTATTTATCACTTGCCCCACTATAGTCTAGTTGGTGTATTAAGTTGGTGGATACATGATTGTAGCTATCGGATTCTTTAACCATTGCTTCCCTGTGGTAAAATATAAATAACGATACTCTGGAATACTCCCGGGTAAAAGCTACAATGGTATTCTGTGCGCTTGCGGAATCTTTCATATTCTATTTGCACTTAATAAATACCAACAGGCACCTTATGTGGGATGGCCTACACGTGAGAAAGAAGAGGAGAGACTAGGCGTCAGAAGACCACGGGTGATCGTGCACAAGCCTGACGGTCCTACACAATAGCGCGTGGGCTCGAGGCCATGGGGATGTCAAATGTGGCCTATGTATGGAGAAGAAGCACCGGTAGCAGAAACGACCTTCCCACGCGGGTGGCGAAGGAGGCATGGGGCTGGGTGGAGGAAGCCTGGGGCGTGGCCAGCTGAGGAGGTCTTGGGCGCAATCTATTTGTCTTAAAGGTCTAGGGCGTGGCCCTGCCAGCGGAGGAGGCCTTGAAAGTGCATCTAGCCCTTTAATGGGTTTTGGATGATTTGATGACATCAATGGTTAAAGATCTAATTTGTGTGGTAAGTGTAAAACAAGAAATGGTTTGTCTCGCGCACACTTGAATTGTTATCTAAAGCCAAAATGATGGGTTATTGTGTTTGCGATCAAGCTCAAACACAAGACAACAATTAAAAATGGAATTGATGCAAAGCCTTATATATTGTGGGACACCAATGATTCATATAAAAAATATGTTCATCAAAATACATTAACAAGATTTGGTATATCAATTGTATTTGAGACATAGAGGTTTACTTATAGAATTGTCTCATATTTGAAGTTTGGTCAATCAAAATAAAGAAGACAATACAAATGAATGGATGATTCAAAGCAAGATATGGCAAGATGGCTTGAGATGGTGAATATAGCAAGGAAAAGTTTTTGAGGTACTAAGCAAGGGTGAAGGGCAAGCGATGAATTAGCGGTCGAGGAACCTATCTAGGGTGAAGAAGAAAGTACTTATATTTAGTCGAGGAACTAGTCAAGCTTGAAGGTCATATTTATGTTGACAATCAAATTCTTAGTTGAGAAGTGTTGATTAAAGTGACTTGATGCATTTGGAATATTTCATATTTGATGAATGGAATCAAGTCACGTGCTCGAGATGACTACGCTCAAGATGGAATCCAAAATCAATCATGATAGCATCCTCTAGTTGATGAAAATACAAGAAAGCAGCTTTGGGTTCATGAAGATCAACTCTAAAGGTTCAAATTTGTTTTATTTTGAATTTGAGTTGAATAGGAAAGCCATACTAAAAATAGGGATACAACATGATGAAGGATGAAGTTACATATTCAAGCCAACATATGAGAGTTTTGGGAGAGATAGGCTAGATATTCTAACTTAGTGTGTGTTGCCGTAAGTACCGGACACGTCTGGTATCTGTGAGATGTGCAGAAGGCTCTCTGTGCCTCGGGCTCTCTCGTGGCTCAGAGGTTTCGGCGTTTGGAAGTTACGACTTAAGTCAAAAGTTCCGGTTTTCTCGTAGTCCACTAACTTTTGAGCGTTGGAGAAATACCGGACGTGTCCGGCATTCCAACGGCTAGCTTCGGGACATGCTTTATAAATACCCCCAAGCCTCCACCTTTGGAGGCTGTTGATCCTACTAACTTCTCTGCCTATTCTTGAGCTTTGCTAACACTCTCCAACCTTCTCTAAGTGAGTGAGTGATTCCAATTGCGAAATCCTTTCGTGGGTTGAGAGAAAATCAAAAGAGAGCAAGCTATCCTCTTGATCACTTGTCGCAATTGTTATTGTTGGACTCTTTGGTCCTAAATGGTTAGGTGTCCCCGGAGAGCACCCAAAAGCTTGTGGTGTGCCTAAAAAAGTTTGTAACGATCGATCTCAGTGCCGAAAGGGAAGAGATCAAATAGTGGAAGGCGGAAAAATGGTTGGAAAAGACCGCAACTAGAGTGACCTTTGTTGGTATCCCCTAGGGTGAACTTAGTGTTCCCCGTACCCACGTCAACGGAGAGTTGGACTTGAGGGAGTCCGAACTTCGATAATGCAAATATCATGTCTCACTTTGTGTTCCAATCGATATTTGTGATTCTCTGTTGTTGTGAGTTTTGCAGGATCCCTGTGTCAAGAAATAATTCTAACTGGCCCCTACAATACCTGTGAAAGATTGGATTTGAAGGGAGCAAGTTTTGCAGTTGGTGTGCACTGCTCGTGTATAACGGACACGTTCGGTATCACACAGGTCATGTTCGATATTGGTCAATAGAGCTAATTTTTGTCTTCCCTGCTCTGATCAATTGTGTTGCAGGTGTCAGGCTCCTAGGTGTATTTCATTTAGTTAATATACTCTGGTCACTTACATTTGCGAGGTTTTATTCCTTGTTAGGAGTCTCTAAGCAATTAGAAACTCCAACTCTAATCGTTTTCGCTGTATAAGATGTTAATTTTTCAGAAACACCTATTCACCCTCTCTAGACGACATCCTAGGTCCTTTCAGGCCTCGAGCGCAGCTCACTGGTGGAGGAGGCCTGGGGCGCGGCCGATCGTCGGCTTGTACATGGAGTGGGAAGCAATCGAGATAGAAGGAGGCATCGAGGGAGAAAAGGATGAGACATGAGAGAAGAAAAGTAAAAATAAATAAAAAAAGTGACAATAGGCTCCACCTGTCATTGGTTGATCCCATTTTTTATGTCTCTGGACCAAACAAAAAACAAGTTGGTCACATCCTTCGTCAACCAAATAAAAATTGGAGTCATCACATCCTAGAAACCAGAGATGACACCATCTCACTCTACTTTGGCTCCCAACCGAATGCCAAGATTGTGTCACCGCCTATGACTGTCTTCAAGCTAATTGTTGAAGCTCCAACTTGCCACAAAAGTTTAGGGTGTGTTTGGCATGACTCTAGAGCCTAATTACAGGCTAGAGCTGACTCTAACTAGCCAAACACCTAACTCTGGAGTAGCTTAACTCTATAGAGTTTTTGAGTTCTAGTTTGTTTTTCTAAAGCACTTCTTTCTCAACTTTAGGACCCTCCAAAATTGACCTAGACTAAGAGTTTTGAAGAAATTACCCACAATTAATATTGCTTATACATTTTAGACAAAAATAATTTTATAGTTGGTTCCACCTAGAGTTCTGAAATAGAGGTATTCTACGCAAAGTTGGAGGTATAGCAAACAGGCCTTAGTCTCATGTTTGGACAGCTACCGAGCCTGCCATAACTTTGGCTTGCCACGGTTTTCATCCAGACTTCCGCACAATCTTTGGCTCTACTCGCTTGAGTTTATAAACAACTTATTTCGATTTCTTCTCAGTTTTAGAATAGTATTTTGTTCTCCTAAGAAATCAGCTTTGAGCGATCACAAGCCTTTAACGCCAGAATCTTGGCATGGCGCACCTTGGGCTTGGCAACGCCAGGTAGCAAGCCAAAGACGCCAAAAAATGACATAAAGCTCCGCATGGTACAGACAGCCGCCAAACAACCACCGCAAGTGGCAATCTCTACCTTATTTCAAACAGAAAAAAAAGAAAATCAGATGACAATCATAGAGTACAATCGTACAGGGCGATATATCTTATCTATACGTTACAGCCTACTCGGCGTCAGATAGAATCAAAAGAGTCCACTCGAGTCACAAAACTGAAAGAAAAAGGGCCATGAAGACGTTAACGGAGCAAATTATATGTGTCGCCCTGCTCGTGCCTCGTGCGGTCGTGCCACGTAAAGATTGTGGGATACTGTATACTAGTACTCCGTATGTCTCTATTCCCAAGCCCAACGATAGTTGGGAGTCTTGGAGACTGCGGGATATCATATTTTTCTCGGCCAGATTGAGCTTTCCCTCTGTCTCAATCGTGAGCCAGCCAATCGCTCCCCAGGGTGGTAAACCAGTCCGACAACTCTATCGTCGTCGTCGTCGTCTTCTTCTTCTACTTCTACTACTGCTATTCCGCAGAGGAATTCTACTACTTGCATCTCTCGTCATCTTTCTGCTGAACATCAGCAGCAGCAGCAGTAGCTGTAGCAGCGGGACGGCATGGCCGCCGCGGTGCACAAGCCCCTGGGCGCGATCACCGCCGACGACCTCGCGGCGGCGGCGCCTGGGTCGGACGCCACCGCGCTCCACTCGGCGCTCCGGCGCGCGCTCGACTCGCACGGCCCCGCCGCGGTGTGGGGGGAGCTCTGCCGGTCCGTGCTCCGTCCGTCCGTCCCCTTCGCCGTCCACCGGATGCTCTACTACGGCTGCTTCGCCGGGTTCCCGTCCCCCACGCCGCCGGCCTGGACCCCCGACCCGTAAAGCCCCGATCGTTCCGTTCACCAACTCCGCCTCGGAGAGGGGGCTTTTTTTTTTTTTACCCCTTCCGAATCCTGCTGATTTTTGCGGGGAAAATTTTTTCAGCAAGGAGGCTGCCTTGACCAATGTCGGCCGTGTTCTGGAGGCGCGTGGGAGGGACTTCATCGGCGACGCGTACAAGGATCCGATCACCAGCTTCCCAGACCTCTACAAGTTCTCCAACGAGAACCCAGAGGTGATATAAGCTACTACTACTACAGTTTGATTCCGTTCGTTGCTTGTTACTGTTGCAAGATTGAGCTTAGTGTCTCAGATCGATCCGTGGTTTCTAAGGACAGGCGTACTGGAAGATGGTATTTGAGGAGATGGGTATCCAATTCAGTGTAGAGCCATCCTGCATCTGGAGAGAGAACACAGCATATCCCGGTGGCGAGTGGCTACCAGGCGCCGAGCTCAACGCTGCTGCGAATTGCTTGATTGCTAAACCCGGGAGGAGCTCCGACAGTCCGGCCATTGTATGGAGGGATGAGGGGAAGGATTCTGAGCCTCTTAACTTTGTGTCCCTAGAGGAATTGAGGAAGAAAGTTTGGTGGGTAATCATATCCTGCTCTGTGAAGTTTTACTAGTTTTGATCATAACCATGCTTTTGATTCATCATAATCTAATTTGATAACCAATCTGTCTTGCTTAGAGCAGCCTCGTGGCGAATGCACTTGATTCCCTGGAACTGCCAAAGGGATCTGCAATTGCTATTGACATGCCTATGGATGTCAATGCTGTTGTCATCTACCTTGCGATCGTGTTGGCAGGATATGTGGTTGTCTCAATTGCAGACAGTTTTGCTGCACCTGCAATATCAACGAGGTTGAAGATATCAGAAGCAAAGGCAATTTTTACTCAGGTATCTCGCTAACCCTGTTGCTATTGGTTGATTGCTTCTTCATTTAATTAGCTGATACTTTTTTCTGATGAAAAGAGTTTATGCTTAAATAAAGCTTGGGAATACTGACAGTCCGTTTCTTTCTAGGATTACATCCTTCGTGATGACAAAGAACTGCCATTGTACAGGTGCGTTGTATAAGTACAGAAGCTATAATGTACATCAAGACTTTGTATTATTAGAATCTACTTCTCACACCATATTTTGGGTTCTACAGTAGAGTTGTGGAGGCTAAGGCCCCTATTGCAATTGTGATTCCTGTAAGGGGATCTTTGCCGATAAAGGGACTACGTGTTGACGACCTTTCCTGGCAAGATTTCCTTGGGAGGGTTAATCATACCGGGTGAGTTCTTTTCTTGTCCTCTTGAGAAACCCAAGTTCTAACTGTCTTTCCTGTGCTTAAGTGAATTGTAATGAGCTGTCTCTAGAACACGCGTCAAATTACAGAACAGTTGTAGATTATTTTCACAATGTGCAATGTTCAGTAAGCACACTAGTTGTTTGGTTAAGTAGTATGGAAAGAAATTAGTTAACTCATGAAACCCACCTAGTTTCCTTGGAATAACTTGATGCTATTGGACAGTCACTGATACAACCAAAACAATGCAGGGCGGAAAATTACACTGCTGTTAAGCAACCTGCCTATGCATTCACCAATGTCCTATTTTCATCAGGGACCACAGGTAATATGAAGTTTGATAATTTTGTCAGTTCTGACATGTCTCGTCCATATGCAATTATTAGGTATACAGCTGCACAGTGCAAACTGGCCAATGGCAGATCCAATTTATATGATAACAAGTTGAGCAATTCGTGCATTTAAAAATATTTTTGTACAAAAGTTTCTGACACTTCTCCATATTCAGGGGAGCCCAAAGCAATTCCATGGACACATATAACACCCCTAAAGGCAGCTGCTGATGGATGGTGTCACATGGATATTCGTAAAGGAGATGTTGTTGCATGGCCAACTAATCTTGGTTGGATGATGGGCCCTTGGCTTGTTTATGCTTCCTTACTGAATGGAGCTTCCATGGCTCTGTATAATGGATCCCCAAATAGTTCAGGCTTTGCGAAGTTTGTACAGGTACAGAAAATAGACAGCTCAATTCACAAAATTAGTGTCAGAATGACAGAAATTATGGACCATTTCACAGTTGTGTTCATATACACTGTCTAAATAGTAAATATCAATCCCAAATAGCTAGAACATAAACTGAATGCACAAATTTTTCTATGCATGGTTTGCTATTCCAGTTAAGCTTTTTCAATTATTCATCATGAACCTCAATCATTTGACTTGGTTCACTCATATGTTTGTGGATTCTTAAGAAAAATGAATAGTGCAGGCATAAAACTGTCCAGTTTGCATTGTTCCTATGTATATATCGCTCCATAGTGTCTGCTTTTGATTAAATTTAGTTTAATGGTATTCTATCTTCATCCATTGCAATCTTGTTCCTACTTATAGTTACCTAATTTCCAGGATGCTAAGGTGACAATGCTTGGGCTGGTACCCAGCATTGTTCGTACATGGAAGAATACGGACTGTACAGCTGGACTAGACTGGTCCTCCATACGGTAATTGCTCAATTGCTCAACTCTCCAGACCTTTTCTATCTTAACTTGCATATTACACATCTTGTATGGTATGCACTATGCAGTTTTTATTGGTCATATTCATTATATACAGATGCTTTAGCTCATCCGGGGAGGCATCCAGTGTGGATGATTATTTATGGCTGATGGGAAGAGCTGGCTACAAGCCAGTAATTGAGTACTGTGGAGGCACAGAGATTGGTGGTGGATTTGTTACTGGATCCTTGCTGCAACCTCAAGCATTGTCTGCATTCAGCACACCTGCCATGGGTTGTACCTTGTTCATTCTTGATAGCAGCGGGAATCCTTTGGTAAGCTCATGGAATGATAGAACAGGATTTTACTGAATTCACCTTTTGTCTCTTTTTTTTTTCTTTCAAAAATCAATATATCCTATTTTTATACCAATGCATAGCATTGAATCCTGGCTGTGGCATGTTAGCGCAATTTTGATATCATAGACATCTCTACATTTATGTTAGCATTAGCCTAACATTATGTCCTACTGCGTTCATCTACTTGCAAATCCTGATACACGTTATATCTGGATTTTTCTTTGCTAGTATGTTAACTTCCACAAGTCTCATAAGAAAATAACTGTCAAAACTGATATTGGTGCTTCTCTTCAATCTTTATAGCCACAAGACTCTGTGGGTATCGGTGAACTTGCACTTGATCCAACTTTATTTGGATCATCAACAACACTTCTAAATGCTGATCATCAGGAGATTTACTTCAACGGAATGCCAGAGTGGCATGGGAAAGTACGTATTTGTTTTCTTTGCCTATTGCTAATGTGTAAAGGTTGAGCCCCTAAACATTGTAAAAGTGCAGATCCTCCGCAGGCATGGGGATGAATTTGAGCGCACTTCTGACGGGTATTACAGGGCTCATGGGCGTGCAGATGATACAATGAACCTTGGTGGAATTAAGGTATGCATTTCATTGTGGAAATATGCAACTACACATCGCAGTGTAGCATTTCCTGATCCACACACGGAATTTGATGTGCACTTTCAGGTTAGTTCCATTGAGATTGAGAGGATCTGCAACAGAGTACATGACGCCATCCTTGAAACAGCAGCTATCGGGGTTCCACCTGTAGGGGGTGGCCCCGAACAGCTAACCATAGCTGTCGTGTTGAAAGACCAGAGCTCACAAGTAGAGGACTTGAACCAACTGAAACTAGCGTTCAACGTGGCTCTGAAGAAACTGAACCCTCTCTTCAAGGTGCGTGCATTGTTCCTGTAAAAACTGTCCAGGTTTTGATTTTGCGGACTGCAGAAATCCCTAAGAACTCCATTGCTCCCCCTGTGTATGTAGGTTTCCTCCGTCGTCGTGGTCCCGTCTCTCCCTAGAACCGCCTCTAACAAGGTCATGAGGAGAGTCCTGCGCAAGGAGTTCAGCCAGGCAGCCCAGGCAAAGCATTCGAAAATATAGATAGTTAGAAATAATTAATGTTTCTGCTGTAAATGCACCTACAGAAAGAGTTAAACGCAAACTGTGCATATCTTCATCATAGGCCCTTCAAAATCCTGTTGTATACCTCTAAAACAGAGAAATGAGATGTTCTTAGATTTTGGGTAATAAAGGAGCTGTATTTCCTGCCAGCATGCAGCACTGACTTGACGTGAGTTCACATATGAGAGGCACTAATAAAACATTAACAATAGCATTAAATTAGTCTGAACTCTAGTGTAAACCATAAGCTGCCCGGCCTTCTTCCCCACCGTCTGACCAGACTGTCTCCTTCGATACCTGCCGGAGTTGGGAAGGAGAGGGGAGAGACCAACGAGGCACTCGATGTTTTCTTCGCCTCTAGCACGGGTAGGCGGGCGCAGGAGGGAGAGAGAGAGACGAGATGTGCGGGGAGGGTGGTCGCACCGTCATAGGCTTTTGTGTTGTACCGGCAATTGAATAGGCGGTGAGGTAGGCTGTGAGGTTGCCAGATTGTTCGGTTGGCTAATTTTCGGTGGCCGCTGATGTTTTGTTCCGAGAGAAAGACACCGTTCTATGACTAAAAAATAACGTTAATTTTAGCTGATAAGATTAATTGAACAGTGCAAATTATTAGGGCCAGTACAAATTGACGTTGAGAAGACGAAAGGCTCCTCTTGGTTGTTGATAGGATCCGTCGACGTACGATCTTCTGATTTGTTTGGCCAATGGTCATTTTGTTAGCCTAATTACTACTAGCATTATCCTACAGTCTGATTCTTTTTTATAAAAAAAAAAGGAATACAGTGTGATTCTTGTGCAATATGACCCCGCCGTTTCTTGCTTCTCTCAGTACAAGCGTTGGCTACCGGCTACGAGCCTACGAAGCGATAGGGCTAGAGCAAGGACGCCTAGGAATCCTCGATTTCAGGCCACATTATCGAGAATCAAAGAATCTAGGATGCTGTGTCTTGCCAAGGTAGAAAAAAATCCCACGTGACAGTATATTTTAAGGCAGCGTTTAGTTCATAAATTTTCTTCTCTCTCCCTATCACATCGATTGTACTTTTCGTCTGCATGGAGCACTAAATGAAGTAGCACCTGTTGCATGTTTGTACTTTTTGCCTGGCTATCTCGAGATGAATCTTTTGAGTCTACTTAGACTATGATTGAACAAAAGTTATCAAATACAAACAAAAGTGCTATAGTTATAAAACTTTTTAAAATTTTCAAACTAAACGCAGCCTAAGTATAAATTGTTTTATTACACGGTTACATATTTAGGTCGGTAAATAAAATAATCTCTCAACCTACAATTTCATCTCACGATTTCATTTCATAGATTAACCAGAATTATTTACAGCATAAGGCTAGACCAAATTCATGAGATACAATTTTTGGTCAATTGATTACCTAGACAAGCACCTCCGGATATAAAAGGCTCCATCGGCCTAGCTCATAGGGAACAAGTTTTATTTTCCATCGGCCTAGACAAGGACCTCCCATCTCCCGTGCCTCTCACACGTTGCAAGGTGGATCCTAGCTAACGACAGGCTCAATAAACCAAATGGGTGCTCTATAGAAAATACATTGAATATAACAATTTTTTTAATATGGTTGAAGGAAAATGGACGGCTCACGATCACCGATCCGACGGCTCGAAAGGGATAGTAACCAAGAGATACCAATTTTAGAGTAACCAAGAGGTACCTGGTACCTTCTAAATGTTGAGGTTATAGGTACCTGGTACATATTAAAATTGGTGGGACCAACGCTTAGAAAAAAGACATGACAATATCATTTTTGAAATTTTATTATATTATTAAGGGTAGAATGGTAAATCCGTAATAAGAAATAATATTTTAGATACTTTAGGGATGATTGCATTAGTATAGTTGAATAATTAGGTTCCTCACTTGCTGTTCTTTTCTCTCCGTTCACGAGGGCGGCGGCGGCACCGAGGGCGAGGGCGACGGTGGTGGTTGCAAGGGCGAGAGCGAGGGCAGGGCTGCGGCCGGCGATTGCGAGGGTGAGGGCGACGGCAGCGATTGCAAGGGCGAGGGCAGGCCGGCGGCGCTGGTGGCGCGTGACGACGAGGGCGACGGCGGCGATTGCAAGGGCGAGGGCGAGGGCAGGGCTACGGCCGGCGACTTCGAGGGCGAGGGCGACGGCGGCGATTGCAAGGGCGAGGGCAGGTCGGCGGCGCTGGTGGCGCGCGACGACGAGGGCGACGGCAGCGATTGCAAGGGCGAGGGCAGGGCTGCGGCCGGCGACTTCAAGGGCAACGGCGACGGCGGCGATTGCATGGGCGAGGGCAGGCCGGCGGCGTTGGTGGCGCGCGATGACGAGGTCGATGCGGGCTTGCGGGGAGTGAACCTCGCCATCCGCGACCTCCGATCCAGCGATCCCTACATCGTTGTTTGCATCGGCAAGCAAGTCAGTTCCTCCTCCCCCTCCTTTTCTTCGAGTACCCTGATTTCTGTCCAATTTCGTTCGAATCGATCCCCCAATCTACACGACGTGACGATTAATTTCACAGTAATTATTGTTGCTCTTATAGTACCTGGAAGAACCTCGAGGAGGTCAACAAATAAATCTTGTTTATACTGTTATATCTTGTTTTGAAACCTGTGATGTGGATCGACATAAATCTACTCTGCATGTATCACAAATTAGCCTCTGAATCTGTTATTGGCAGTGTGATGAATGTTCTTGGCAAAGAGGTAGAAACTTGCTTGTGCAAGTGGCTACACATGGAGAAAATACTAGTTATGAAGTTCCTTGCTTGATAGTTGCTGCGAAAGATGATCTTGACCAATCAACTAGAGTCCCCATATAGTGCATAGAAGCACAGGTTTGTATCCAATCTACTTAGAATCCGGGTTTGCGGACCAACCCTCTTAAAATGGCTTATATCTGGATACCTATACTGGTGCAAATACTATGCAACAGGTGTTCGTAGCTTCACTTTTCTATTGTCCATGTTCCTCTGTAGTATCGGTAGAAGACCTAGTTATCTAGGTGAAGGATAACTTGGTATTTGTCACCAATCGTGAATTATTGTGACCATAGAATGGAATTCCTCTTATTTATTTGCCAGAAGAAGTAACTGTGAAAAAATCTACTTTCCAGGTGAGCCAAGACATGTGAACTGAAACACCAATTCCGATCAGCGTGAAGCTGAGAGATTTGAACAACATTTTCTGCAAAATAGTACATGCTGTGCAACTGCCCCATTTGAGCATTCCAGAGACTGAAGCTGGAAAAACACGCCGGCAATATCGGCAACTTCTAAACCGTTCAATAATGGTTGTCTCTGGTGAGTTGCATGCACCCTTGTGTTTGTGAATGGGTTGAATTAACATCATACTGAACATAGAACTATGAGATTACAGGTTCAAGATTAGAAATCTACCTTGATGCTCAAGATTAGACTCTGCGGGGCTCCCCACGCAGAACAACGAGCTCATGTTCCGGCTACAGGCAATGGAGCAGCAGGCGCAGCTGCGTGACGGTGAGGACCAATTCCGCTTTCTTGGATAGCAGCTGCATTGCATGGAACCCAGAATTCCAGTTCAGTTGCCTTTTCAGCTTCCTACGCTTTGTAGTTTGACTGTACTTGTGTAACAAGGCACTGGAGCCACCAAAATAAGAGAAATCAAAGTATAATCAATATATGTGGCCATTAGTGCTCACTATATTACTAGCAGACCAGCACAACTAACAAATAACACAGCAAGAGGAGGAGGTGGCATCCAAACCTGTGGCTAGCAGATTACACACGGATCAGGTGGCGGGGGATTAATCAGGCAACTGCTGCTATTTCCTGCACATAACCATGCATTTCAATGACCAAAAAAATACAAATTAACTTGAGAAAAAAATTCAGGTAGATAAGGTACCAAAATCGCGACACGGCACAGGCACGAATGGCACTTATCAATAACTCCTTCGTCTGTCCCAACTCTCTCTTTGTTTACCCTGCCTACATGCCCTTGTAGCCTTATAGGCCTGCATAAAGCTCCCAACTCCCTTAATCTTCTCTCTACCTACCAGTCCTCACATTGTTTAGTGCAGTTGCCTATTATTGGATTAGGTGTGGTGTTAGTCTCAATCCAAATTCTTCAGCTAGCAGTTTCCATTTTCTGGCCATGAATTCAAATTTCATATACCAAGATCAAGTCCTACCTACGATAATACCGAGTGATGTAAATAATAAGCAGACTGAAGTGCAAGAACCAGGTCTCGTCGGCGGCGTTGTTCTCGGCCCTGTGCAGCTTGGCGAGCGTTATCCACGATGGAGACGGTCGCGAGCGTATCGATGGAGGGCACGAGGCGACCGGCGGGGGCGACGTCCGTCTCCACGGCAGCTGCAATGGAAGGCCCGCGGTCACCAGGGAGGATGGCGGAGCAACGGGCCGAAGGCGAGGGCAGGCCGCGGCGCTAGCGGTGCGCGATGATGAGATCGAGGCGGCAGTGCGCAACGGGGAGATCGAGGCGGCGGTGCGCTAGGGCGAGGGCGAGGGCGTTGCGGCTGCGCCAGCCGCCAGGCAAGGGCGAGGGTGAGGGCGATGCGGCGGCGCCAGACGAGGGCGAGCGCACGGGGTCACTGGGGAGGAGGGAGGACGGAAGAGTGCCGGCGAGGTCGAGGCGCCGGCGAGAGCGCTGCGTGGACGCCAGGTGAGGGCGCTACGGTTCTTCCTAAGGTCGCGACGGCGGCGGCTAGGAAGTTGCGTCGCGTACCCGTTCGTGGGGTGAGGGCGAGGGCGCTGATGGGTGAGGTGAGGGACATGGTGCTAATTACCATACTGCCCTTCAACACATAAATTAAATTAGAGGTAATTTTTTGCCTAGGTACCACGAGTAACTAGGAGATACCATCAATCACCGAAAAAGGACTCTTGAATATAATCTCTCCGTTTCTGAATATAAGACATGAATATATTTCAAATTTCAATCTTTCTTATCTTTGACTAACAATTAGTCTAATTATATCAAAAGATGTTACATAAGATTTATTTAGAAATACATACACATATTTCCAATTTCAATCTTTGTTATGTTTGACAAATAATGAGCCTAGTTATATCAAAAGTTGTTACATTAAATTTGTATTTAGAAATTAGAAATAGTTTACAATGATCAAACTTTTATTCCTATAAATTACATATTATAAGTCAAAATATGTTCTTGAAGACTACACCAAATCAAATCGCGTCTTATGTTTAGGGACTGAGTAAGGATATTTTAGTAGTCTTGTTTTTTTCTTATTGGGCTTTAATTAGCTTTTTTTCAACACTAATGTGACATAATATGTAGTAGTTATATGATACAAATAACCAAACATATACTTAATTAATTGCTTCATGATGTTGAGAGCAAAAGTTTTGGAGATGAACAAATTACTTACTAGTGGGGCTCATTCTAGTTTCATGACCTTGATATATAACTTTGTACACCATGCCTTATCATGGTTGAACTTATTGTGACTATGGCTGATTTGTTTCATGGCTGAAAAATAGGGCTGATTTGGGCTGATAAGCTGAAGCGAACAAGGGGTTAATGACTTTTCTTTCTCTTCATAAACTTCATGCCATGTCACTGGTTTGGTTTGTAGATCGTGTCATATAGTTTAACCAGTTCTAGCAGTTTCATCGAAGAAAGAACAAAGAAGATGGAGACAACTCTTTAACTCCCGGTCATGTTCCCTGCGACCCTGCCCGCAGTTGACGGTTCACCTCTGCTGACAAATTGACCTGGCACGGCGGTGGCGAGCCAGCCTGCATGCAGGCTTGTAGCTACCGCTATCACTATCGCCTATCGGCTAGCACAGGAGACGGATGCCTGCGTGACGCGCGCGTCGTGTGAGAATGAGAGCCTTGGGCTGGCTGGCTGGCTGGCTCTTTCGTCTTTCCCGAACCCAACTGCATCTGCATTTAAACGCGGGCGCGTTTGACCGGCGGGCGCCCAAGCTTTCTCGCCACCCACGCATCATCTCATCACCCACGCACTCCTCCGGGCTCCGGCGGCGACAGCGACGGCGCGCGGCATCATCGCCATCCCGTACGTACGCAGATGAGCTAGCTCTTCGCCGTCGTCCTCTCGCGTCGGGCATCACGAATGCTCATGATCAAAGCAGCGGCGGCGGCGCTGTGCCGTGCTCGGTCTTCCATTTTGTGCAGGAATTGAACATAATCTCAAGGAGCAGCTCGATCGGCGGGCGGCGATCCAGATCGATGGGGAAGCTGGCGAGGCTGGTGGACGTCATCAAGGAAAAGCTGGGCGGGGACAGCGGCGGCGGCGGGAAGAAGGCGACGGCGGCGTGCTACGACAAGATGGACAAGACGGACAGCATGAGGGTGGAGATCAGGAGCCGCCGGACGCGACAGCTCATCGCCAAGAACCTCGCCACCGCCGATTCCATCGCCGGGAGCAGCCCCAGCCCCCGTGGCGGCGCCGCCGGTTGCGCCGGAGGCAAGAAGACGAAGAAGCGGTTCTTGGCCTTCTGATCCAATCCAGGACGTGGATGGTGGTCCTGCTCCGATCCCTCGCCCGCCGCTAGCTCGTCGATCTTGTCGTCGTGATGACAGTAATGCCGCTCGTCAGTTGCTCATGCATCCTCATCCATCCTGTAGAAACCGTGCGTGCGTGCCTGGGCCCTGGGTGCGCCTTGAGCATTTCTCAGTCTCTATTAATTAATTTGTCATCTTCTCATGTAAATAAAAAGATCCAGTAGTGGATTCCTGGTTTGCTAGCATTTAAGCGTCTGAATCCGATCGAATGGATTGTGTACTCGAGGCGGTTTCATTTTTGTCGCAGCATTTTAAAAAGAAAAAAGAAAAACAGAATTTTTCTAAAGGAGTAGTGTCATCATAGAGGGAGTAAACATACAAGAACCGAGGCAGAGGCATCATAAAACGCCGCAAGGTGAAGGTGCGCTGGCAATGCTTTGCCGTTATTTATCACTCGCAGCCACACGCAAAAAAGCTTTGCACTACACGTACGTTTCATTTAGACATCCATTATGAGATGGCTAGCTCTTGCTTTATCAGCCCAGTTGTGCTTGTTGGCTCCAATGCCTAGTTCTCACATGGATAAGCATGTACCTTCAAAAGCCATTATTAGGCAGCCTACTGCATGCATGAACATGTAGTTTTTCTTGGAAGAAAATTAGCAGGAGCACTACTCTATCATTTAAATTTTAGGAGAGGAAACAACAAGCCCAGTTTTTGCGACCTAATTTAAAGCAAAATATTAGTGGGCTGACAGAAAAAAAAAAAACTGAGTTCACTACTAGAGATGCTTTGACTGTCAAGAAAGTTGGAATGACATAATTTGAGATAGATGGAGCATTGTGTTGCAGTGAAATTATTTTATCTTCTAAAGCGGTCTAACGGATCGGTCCACGTTGCCCGTTAGCCCGCTGGCCGTCGGATTGACCCGTCACGCAATAATAACCGTCCGATGCGGGTCTGATCGGGCCTCTCCCGCAAACCTGGTCACCCGCGAGGCCGCGAATCGTCGCGAACCCGGGCCGACGCCGACCGCCTCCTTTGCTTCCACCGATGCGGCCGCCATCCGCGCAGCCCCGCGCCGCGCCTCCTCCGCCGCCACCGGTCCCGTCCTTACCGAGCGTCGCCCTCGTCCCAGGCCCGCCCAGGCTGTCCTCATCCCCTCCGCGGCGCGTCTCGCACCTCTTGCTTTGGCATGGGCGAATCGTGTGGATCGCGAGGTGGGCGGGCCAACGGAGATGGCACAGAGTGGCACGAGCCCGTCGCCATGGCCAAGCATGGTGTACCGTGCTTCCATGGCCCCCTGAACCTCCCGTTCCCTCATCGCTTCCCTCGCCTCTGTCTCTCAACAGCACCGGCGACGGCGGAATCTTCCACGGCCCTGCCACAGCGTCCGCCCCGGGCACTGCTGTGCTGCCACGAGCACAGACGACAACAGTAGCAGCAGCGCGGGTGACCAACTGACAATCCGGAAGAAGAGGAGATGTGGGCATGTGGCGGGTGCACGACGCAACTCGACGAACTGGAAGCGGCGGCCGTGCACCACCACCGTGCTCTCCACTAGCAGACTCTGGACTCTGCTGCTTTGGTGCCAACTTGGAGGCTGCAACGCCTCCGGGACCATCCCCCACCCCTGCTTCCTGCCGTGATGACAGATTGACAGAGGGCGTCTGGTAATCTCGCTCTCTCTTCCTCCCTGCCTGCCTCATAGCTATTTCGTTTCTCTCGCACACCATGTGTTTGCAAAAATGGCCATAGGAAATATTATGTTGTACCACATGGTAATAATCAGTTTTTAAAATATTTTTCCTTACTACCTTCAACTTACCATGGCATCAACATCTATGGCGGATTGGATTTTGGGTGTTCCAAATCAATGTGCATAAAGACACCATTTGAACCAAGGGGTGTGCAAGTAACCTAAATTTCATCTCAAATGGAAAATAAGCAAAGATTTTTTTTTTTGGTTTCTGCTAGGTAAGCTGTCAGACCATGCGCGAGCGAGCAATAATCTAAACTGGAAAGGATACGAGTGAAGTGTCGGTTCCAGTTCCAGGGTATTGCTAATGCAGTTTATCCCTTTTTGTATCTTTTCAATGTACGCATTTTTGTTCAGCTTATTAAATATATATATACTCAACGACCACTGCATCTCTTACTGCACCACATCAACTATATATCATACAATTTCCAATTTGGTATTTGCTCCGATAAATCACTATTCGGTAATCAAGCCACTATATGTTTTTCTGTCCTACAACTATCTATGGCATGAATTTGTGATCATTATGGTACTTCCAGTTAAACTACTGCCCAGAGAACATGAACTCTGAAAGATTAGTTCAAACATTAAACCTCAAATTATACAGATTGTAATACAGAAAATAAACTAAGAATCTGAAGACCATTCTTTAGTCATTAACACTCTAGGTCGAGGTATGCAGAGATGTAACTGGGAATTTGGGATCTGATGTTATTCTTCTATACGCCTACAATTTGGTAAAAGAATACATAAGTTTCCCGCTGACAAACAAAATGCATCTTCAATCAGTGTTGTTAGCTTCAACTCCAAGCCAAGAACTTATAATCTACATCTTGAATACACATAGGTGATAGCTTACACATCTATTCCTTTTATTTTGTGCTTATACTGATTCATAAGGATTCTGAAGCAGCAAAAAAGAGCCCTTGCTGGACAACCCCTCGCTGAAAGTCTATCCAGCAAAAGCACCCTCTTTGCCTGTAAATTCCAACAGCGAGGCCACGTCAAGGTCCTTCATCACATATCTCAAGGTAATAACCTGATTCCTTCTCAGCAGTAGAGGTAGAACAACAATAACAGAAGCTTGTTTAAATTTGCTCTCTCTATATAGAAGAAAAAAAAAGTGCACCAAGACCTACCTAAATTTAACCAAATTGGAACTCACTTCGTATTTATTTGAAACCTTCTAATATGCTAAACTATCAATTGCAAGATAAATAAGTAAAAATAAAAATAGTATATCTAGCTGGACCAGGTTATGGCTTTCATCACTTCTGATTCTACATGATATCAGCAAAATTCCATTGCACATGAAACAAATGTATCACCCTTTTCCTATTCTTCAATTTCCATAGTTTCGAAACTCGGTATAGGGATACATTACCCAAAAGAGCATGTTCTGATTTTTCCCCCTTCTACACAATCTTGCAGTGACTATTCAACTAGCTGGAACATCGAAACAAAAGACAGACTTGGAAGAGTTGTTGTAGCCATTGCATGCTGCAGTCATTAGAAGAGTTCTAGCAACTTCTTTGTGTATGACCATGTGGTGCCTCCTGGTGTCCATCGTGCATGCAAATCAGATCCATGAGATGTTGACATCTCTATACTAAGCTTATCATATATTCACTCTGTTCAGTTGGCTGATACGGTACGGCTGGCTGGCTGATTGTTCTGAGAGAAAAACACTGCTGAGTGGCTGGCTGGTGCTGGCTGGTATGGGCAGCCGAACAGAGCAATTATCAATTTATTTTCTCTTCAAGTTGATATAGGCGGTTAGGCACATCATGTTTTCTTGAGAATGATCTCCTTAATCAGGCAGTACGTGATGGATGCAACAGATGACTGGCCAGTAGGGCGCGGCAAAGCCGCGCATGATTTCTAGTAAGTAATGAAACTCAGTACTACAGCATTTAGGCTCTCATCAATGGTTCCTTTGGTGGAAATCCCTTCAAAAGTTGCATTATAATATTATAAGTACCTTCAAATAAATACTGCACTGTTGATTCCATGTTGATGATAAGGAACGGAACCGGTTCAGAGTGAGTGGGTTTTGCAACAGCACCAAACATATGGGCATTTGCACCAAAATTTACAGCACCAAACGTCATATGTGATTAATTTCCTACTAGAAAAGAGAAAAGGATTGAGCACATAGCCCGTTACAGAGTGTAAACCTAACACAGCCCAGCCCACATAAGGCCCAGATAGGAGCCGACAGGCCGGCCTCACGACCCACCAACCAACCTGTCTCCTCGTCCCTGTTCCTGCCTCCGTCTCCGTCGCTCCCTATCCAATCTTCCCCTCCCTCGTCCTTGGGTCTTTCCCTCCCCCGCCCGCGTCGCGGCAAGACGACCTCGCCGCTCCCCGCCTCCCTCCCTCTCCCCGCCACAGGCGACGGAGATGCAGGCGACTGCCGCCGCCTTCCTCGCCCGCCCACTCCCGCGGCTCCGCCGGTGCGCGCGCCTGCCTTAAACCCTCCTGTCGCCCCCGCCTCGTCGTGTTATTTTATTCCCTGTTTGTGGCGTGTTCTGAAGGTGATGTGGTTTTGTTCGATTCAGCATTGGCAGCTGGGGTGCGGATGCGGCGGCGGTGCGTGGGAGCGTCATCGCGCTCCCGCCGCGGCTGCGGGGGTCGCGGTGCTCCATCAGCCTCTCCATCGGCGCCGGCGCTGGCGCCGGAGGTGACCGTGAGTTCAGCTACGGTAATAGGCGTTGAATTCATAGCCTAAATTCCTCCGAAGCCTCTCTGGGTTGTTTTTCGAGTGTAAAATTTTGGTAGGGTAACGTACTAACGTATGTGTCATTTTGGTTGCCGATACATGAAGTAAGGAATAGTGTGTGGGGATCGTGTGCTGGCCTTCAGTTAGCAAACTGATAGTATATTTTTTTAGTTTTAGCAATGTACACTGGTCAATGTGATCATGATGACGAAATTGGAGGATGGGGGGCGGGGACGTACTGGAGATACAGAATGTTATCCAGGAGAACCCTGTGTTTTGGGAGGCAGTCAAATTGAAGGACGCCAGGTTATGCTTTTTTAAGGAGTAATTAGCCAAAGTTTATGAGTAAGAAAATTGACATTATGTACCTTCAGATTAAAAACCCGTTTAAATGTGTCTTCTCTCTTGTATAAACGAATGGTGTTGCTCTAAATGTTCATAACTTTTTGTGCAAGCTCCTGTAATCTGTAAATTGTGGGGGTATTGTGGACCTAGAAATCATGCTTTTGTACCAACACTAACCTGGATGGGGCTGCTACAGTCTTAAAAAAGCAAATGTATATGGAAATTAAAAATCTCAATTAGTTGTGACAACATTATAGGTGTGATTTTAGTTGTTACCAATGGCCTGTTTCTTTCAAGTCTCAGATTCTATCTTGGTTTGTAATTTAAGACCGCACAATTTGTTGCTTTGTTGGGTTATTTCTGTTCAAACAATTGGTTTACATGAGGTCATATCCGCCCCTCTATTGGTTATCAACAGAGCATGTTCCGGTGTTCCCTAGATACCGAATACGAGATCCCTACAAGCTTCTTGGCGTTGATCGTGACGCATCTGAAGAAGAGATCCGAAGTGCGAGGAATTTCCTTATTCAACAGTATGCTGGGCATGAACCGAGTGAAGAAGCTATTGAAGGTGCTTATGAGAAGATAATTATGAAGAGCTACCAGCAGCGGAAGAAGACAAAAATTAACCTGAAAACCAAGTTAAAGAAGAGAGTAGAGGAATCCCCTTCATGGGTCAAAGCACTTCTTGGTTACTTTGAGGTGCCATCGATGGATATTATTTCCAGAAGATTGTTTTTCTTTGCTTTCATTGCTGGATGGAGCATAGCAACTTCTGCAGAGAATGGACCTGCGTTTCAGGTATGCGCTTTGATTTATCCTGAGATTATACGGTCTGTCTTTTCTTGTTTGAGGACATGTTATATCTCCATGTCTGTTGAATCTAGGAAGCTGGCCTATGTAGTTTGTAGCTTTTACAGTGTCCATTAGGTTTAACCAGCTTGTTACTAAGCACCTTAATGCTAAAAAAATTGCTGCTCCCTGAGTCCCTGTGCATATGTTTGTTCATGCTAATGTCTAGCATCTACATGGCTTAGTGATCTGATGGTTTTTATCACTTCCATTTGATTGACAATAAACAGTGTTGGCATGTACTATCTAAATATACTATGACAATACAGGACCTGATAAATCTAGATCTGGTTTACTGTTGATCTTGGCTCTTGGGCATCACTGAATTGAAATGGTTTGCATGTGCAGCTTGCGATATCTCTATTCTCATGCATATATTTCCTCAATGAAAAGATGAAGAACCTCCTCAGGGCATCAACCACTGGGTACTGAAACTTTCTTCCATCAAGGCCTTAATTTGTCATCAACAATAGCATGTTTACTCACTGCCTTGTTCTTCTAGGTTTGGAGTACTTGTTGGCGGTTGGATTATTGGTTCTCTACTGGTTCCTCTGGTCCCAACATTCATCATCCCACCTTCATGGTCCCTAGAGCTACTCACCTCGCTGTTTGCTTACATTTTCTTGTTCCTGGGATCCACTTTCCTGAAATGAATCTGTTTCAATCTTGTAACTGGAACTGTAGGATCTTTTGAGAGGGAAATTACGATGACTGACATCTGGATTTGAGTTTCAGAAAATTTTTGCTTGTACTGACCTCTTGAGATTGGAATATTGGCGTCATTGTGGCTTAGGATTCCCTTTTTGGTCTTTTTCTCAGCTGATGTAAACAGTTTTTTTGTTTCTATCTGATGACGGCGCAGGGATAAATATGGCAGGTACACATATCTGGGCCGTATTTTTGACAGAACAGATACAAAACTGGGCTGGGATGTCTCGGCCTGCTTGATTGCTCTGTTCTTTTACTGAGGATAGAAGGCTTAAATCCATTGTTAATTCTCTATTGTTGGATGATATCTTTTCTATTATTGGATCATCATAGTTGGATTTGGACTTTGAAGCAATTGGATATGATAATTATTTGGAATTAGATTTGGATTGGATGTTAAATCGTTTTCTTTGGATTTTAATTGTTAGACAGGGCCCCTCAAGTGCTCCTTTCTACCGTTTATTAGAAAAACAATGCCACACAGGGCCATTATGGGACTAATTTTTTTGTAATAGATTTTGTTAGTTGATAATTTATTTGAGTACAACTTTGGTACAAGTATTGGTTTGGTTGATTTATTTTAGGAAAAGATTAATGTTAGTGTTAGAGGAAGTGGGCATTCCAATAATTAAATCTAATTATGTGTTGCATGTAGCAATTTTTAGTATTCAACTCTGAGTGATCAAATTATTCTAAAATAAACTAAGCTACGCACACTTAGCTAGGTTCGATGAATTTGTTGCACAAGGAGTTCGTTTATTATGTTGTATTGCTATTTTTGATAAATTGTTATTTGATAAATGTGGTAATATTTGTGTGTAGACTAATGCATATATTTTTTTAGGATCATAACGGTGGTAAAATCATTGTATTGCTTTATTTTTATGCGCGGTATTGATAAGCTATCATTTAAATTTCATAGCAATTTCACTAAAGAAACTAACTTTATTAATTATTTTAAAAAATAGAGGAGTCTAGATCCTCATTTGTAGCAATAAAGTTACACAAACATTTGATATTGTGCTAGTTATGTAGAGTTCAACAAACTTGGTTTGTCATTTTTAAATTTTTATTTAGTTTATTATGGTTTTTATAAAATTTTAACAGATTTAGATACATAATAAATTTGTAGGAAATTTAAAAAGAGCGTTTGGTCTAATTTGGCCCGTAAATAGGACCATGCGTGACCTAGATTGCGAGTTGATTTCGAAAAAACGCTAATGACTTCTTTGCAAAAACAACTTGAGAGGAGGCTTGGGTAGCACATTGATTTTGGCAAAGTTTGAGAGCTTTTTTTTCCAGAAAAAAACAAGAATTGGCCGATCAAGGCTGTCTACATGCCTGATCCGATGACCGGGAAAAACCAATAACGTGATCACGCTAGTTGGCCCTCTTTTGGTGCAAGTTTTGTTTGCGTGTGGGGGAGAGAGAGAAAGAGAGAGAGATTAAAATAAGAAACTACTCCCTCCATCCTAAAATAAGTGTCGTTCTAGGATTTGACTATCTCCTTTCGATCATTCATCTCATTCAAAAAATTTATAAAAAAGTTAATTATTTTATTAAAAATGGTTTATTATTAGAAGTATTTTAGTTTTGATTTATTTATTTTTATATTTTCCTAATTTTTTTAAATAAGACGAATGATTAAATATCGATTTTTAAAAAAATGACACTTATCTTGGTACAGAGGGAATACTCCTAAAGTGTTTAGCACGGCTCCCTGCGACCCTGCCGAACAGCTTGTTAGGTGATTCTAAATTTTAATCCATTACCGTGTGGAGCATTCAACTAGTGAGTAGTGAACTGAGTTTCTTGAAACTGAGAGCACTAGTAGGCAGGCCATTCGTAGTAGGTCCGAAAATTACGTCCTATAAGGTGCTGACGAACAGAACCGAGAGCACGCAGGATGCAGTCGTCAAGGGTTCGTGGCATTGGAATGGAACCGTTGGTTGCTCTGAAAGATTCTGAACTTGGAACTGCTCGTCGTACGAATCGAATAGTGTACTAGGGGGTGTTTAGATCTAAATTTTTTTTGGGATTTTAGCACTGTAGCAACGAGGAATTTTTTTAATAAGTGTCTAATTATAGCGTAAGCAGACTCAAAAGATTCATCTCGTGATTTACAGGCAAACTGTACAAACATGCAAAAATTTTATCTACATTTAATGTTTTATGCATGTGTCGTAAAATTAATGTGACAGAAGTTTTAAGATTTTAGAGAGTAACTAAACAGAAAGTCTGGAAAAGTTTACCACGACTCGTCTTGTCGATTGGAGCAGTTGCTGCAGCTTTGGCCGGACGGGACACACTAGCTGCAAGTCAGCGAGTGACGGCGTGAGCAGCTGGACAGGACAGGAGATCATCACCTCATTTCTTTGATGGAACGAACGGTCGAATCCAGTCAGCTGGAGAAGAAAGAACATTTTGTTTAGGCTACGTTTAGTTTGAAAATTTTGGAAAGTTTTATAACTGTAGCACTTTTGTTTGTATTTGATAACTTTTGTTTAATCATGGTCTAAGTAAACTCAAAAGATTTATCTCGAGATAGCCAGGCAAAAAGTACAACCATGCAATAGGTGCTACTTTATTTAGTGTTCTATACAGACGAAAAGTACAATCGATGTGATAGGGAGAGAGAAGAAAAATTATGAACTAATGCCTTACTGGAAATGATTTTGGGTTCAGGCACCGGCAGTAAGTTTTCTTTCTATAAAAGATGACGCACCTAAAAACGCCATGGTAGGTGAAAATACATGTCTGAACAAGCACCGTTTGTCGCATGAACGAACGAAACGATTTTGGCTGATGAAGGCGTGCAACGAAAGTACAAAACGACATGGTTTGTACTATCGTCGAACGAAAGCTGTAGCCCCCGATTTTGGCGGTGGAGCAGAGCAGGTAACTGTGGAGCGACGCACACGGAGGAGGGAGCAGTTGGACTGTTGGTTAGGGTGATGGCGTATGTCATGTGGATAAACAGTTATCCCATTCGGCCTCGTTCTCTCATGATGTGCGTTCTGTCTGAATCTGCAGCAGTTCATGATGCATCACATCACATCATCGGCGTCGCGCAGGAGTACTGTGGTACTGCCTCTGCAGCTGGCTGCTGCATCCCCTGCCCTTTTTGTCTTTCTTTCTCTACTAGTACAGTACTACTACTACAGTCTACAGTAACGTACCGCATGGCATCAGGCACTTGGTACACGTACTCCGTACTGTACATGATTATTCACGCAGTCTGCAACCATGGTTTGGGTGATCAATTCGGAGTAGGAGTACATGTGATATGTCAGCGGAGTCGGAGATGAGCAGTGACGACGACGGTGTGGAGACGCTGGGTCAGTGTCACTCGGACCGTTGCGCCCGTCGGAGTAGTAATGAGTATAATCTGGTAGCATATCCTCTCGATGGCCATGAGACCATGTGATGTGAGTCAAATGCACCTCTAGCCTGCTGACACGGAAGCACGGCACCAGGCAGCGTGGCGCAGTGGTCGTTACCACCGAATTGGATGGTAGCAACCGTAGTACCGAGACGCGAGGCGCTGCTGTCCTGGGAAGCGGCCGGACCTGACAGAGTATAGGTGAAAATGGTGTAAATATTTATTTAATTGTCAGTTCTATCGAATTTATTTAGGAGTGTTTAGATCTATTCATATTCGAATCTGAATATTCGACATCCGTACCTAAATATTTAAATCGTATATTTATGATGTTAACATCTAAAACTATCATATCCGGTATGGCTTATACTATTCATATTTGTATCTAAATCTGACTATAAATATAAAAATAAATATAATATCAGTAATAATATTTGTCCGTATTGCATCCGTTTTCATCTCTAGCTCAGAGCGAAACGGTCGAACGACTCACCGGGCCGAGTGGCGACTGTGGCCGTGGCCCGAGAGGTAGCAGGCCCAGCCAGTCGGATCCGACCAAGGCCTTCCCCGCTTTTCCTCTCTGCGTCGCGGCAGAATTCCCGCCTCAAAAGGGGAGCCACCCAGCCAGTTGGTCTCGCTGGCTGCAACTGCTCCAGTTTCTCCGGTAGACGCCCGGCCGCGCACTGTGGTGCACCGTTGCCACGACCAACGACTCCGCTAGTAGTACGTTCTGCAGGAGTATGTACAGTATACGCTCGTCTCAAGAGTCAAGACTCAAAACAGCTAGCCAAGTGTTTTTTTGTCTGTATGTGTCGGCGGTCGGCGGGTCACCGCTCATCACAACAGAGTCGCCGCTGTCGATCGCAATAGGCCACGACGATTCAGGTTCCATCAGTTTATTACTACAGTAGTAGTACTACATACTAGTGCACAATATTCCTGTTCCAAAAAAAAAAACAAGTGTAATACAGCATTCCTACAATATACTCCTACGGAGTATACGCGCGCGCTGATGATGAACCTGATGATGAACCACTTTCCAGCGCACATATAAACTCGGCATGAATTGCTCCCTTCCTAATCAAATCATACGGGCATCGTCGTCCCAGCACGGAAGCACATCTGCACATGTGTAGTGTATGTGCATGTACTGAAAGAAACCGTACGTGGGACCAAAAAGATGACTTTGCAAATTGCACCCAGCTGCTACACTTAGCCAGGCGCCGACGACTACGGCAAATTCCACACCGGACGCAGCCGAAAGCCGAGAGATGGAGGCCGCGTCGTCGGCGGCGGCGAAGGAAAAAGAAACGCGACGTGTCTCGCAAGCCTCAAGCCTCGAGCCTGAAAGAAAGCCTCAAGCCTCGAGGCGTAGCTGAACGTGTCGTCGTTTCTTTTTTCAGACGACCTGAAAGGAAGCCTCATGCCTCGAGGCGTAGCGTAGGCGAACGAACGACATCGACGTGGTGGCCTAGCGAGTGACGGACACGTCGCGCTGTTCCGTTCCGCGCGGCGCGTTGTTGGTTAATCAATGGGACCCGTCGAGAAGGCGCTGCATGCATCAGGCCAATGCCACGGCCCACGGGGACGACGGTGGTTGGTTTGCAAGCTTTCTTTCAGTCTATTGTTTTGGCTAAAAAAATAAACGCTGATTTTGGTTATACTGTTTCGTGGCTGAAAATATACACCAATCGATAAAAAAACAAGCTATTTGGTGTGAACCGGTGGTGCACCTGCACATGCAGCCGCAGCGCCTGCGGCCAGCCACAGGAAGCTTGACTCGGACTACTACTTAGGAGTACTAGTAGATGATAGACAAGGACGGCCTCGTTTTGGTCGGTTAATTAATCCATCCATTCATTTCTTTTCTAAATTCTGCTGGTAGTGTCGTCTAGTGTCACCATCGATGGTTCATCGCTGGATCAATCTTGTGCGTGACACTTGGAATCAGTGCGGGCACGACATGTTGGCAGCCTCGCCGGATAAGCAACCATACAGTAGTCTTTGCCTTTATCCCCTTTTTTCCCCTCATTCAGATAAACATATTACTCCAGGCATGAGCAGTGAGCACACGTCACAGTGGTATTCCCGCTGTCGGTCTGCCTTTTTTTCCACAACACAAACCGGTGGACGCATAAACCTCGGTGTTTCGGAGCCATTCGGCTTGTGCCGGGGACTGATTTTTCTCCATTCTTCTCGTCTCTTCCACACTGCTACAGGACAGGAAGGCCAAAAGGAGGTGGAGCGTGTGTCCGGCGGCGATTTCGCCGGTCCTCCTCCTCTCCGGCGACCGGGGAGGCGTCGGAGAGTGGAGAGGACCGGTGAATCGTCGTGCGGTTGTATATAGACTAGGTAGTTTCCTATCTAGGTCTAGGGTTTGCCAGTGAGGCTTGGCCTCTTCGCGGCTTCATCTTCCTGGCGGCGCCGGTGAGGCGACGGCGGCGACGCTGCAGTGGAATAATCTTCCTCGATCTCTCCCTCGCCCCTTTGGCGTTCTCCTCCGGTGCCAATGGCAATATCGGGAAGGAGGGGATCTGGCGATTCCCCTTTCTAGGAGCCCGAGGCCGGTAAGTCGCCGTCTCTGGCAGATGGTGGTGTTGCTGGCCCTCTTTTACTTCAAGGGTGCAGGGCAGGTTGCGGGTTTTCCGGATGGAGACAGGCTGGATCTGGCTCGGCTTTCCCGTAGCGGTGGCGGCGGTCGTCTACGGCAAGCCTGGATCCAGGAGCTGGATGGGTTGGGGCGCAGCCCCGGTCAATGGGCGACTGCCGATGGCTTCTTCAACTGCGACTGCAACAAAAGCCGGTGTGCAATGCGGCTTCTTCAACTCACGGTGGCGTTCTTCATCCTCGGTGGTGGCTTTTGCCGGCGACGAAGATGTCGAAGCTTCGGGAGCACTGGGTCCAGGAACCTTATTGTAATTTCTTTTTTCTTCAGGGCCCTTTGTGCTAGTTGGTTGAGGCGGCAGTACCTGTATCCGTATACGTACCTGTATCTGTATGAGACACTGTATGCTCTCCTTAACTAGAAATACAAATACGTATTATAAAAAAAAAGCTCTGAATTTTTTCTCCTCTGAATTCTTTCTCCGCATGCACTCAACTGTACTGTAGCCAGTGGCCGCGTCAAGCCGGTCGTGGTCGTTGCCATTATTTGCCCAGTGAACCAGGGAATTCGTTCGTACTACACGTACAAGCATTGATGCCACGACCTGACCGGAAACCTCTCCATGATCTCGTCTCGCCTCTTATCCGGCGATGTCTCCGCCCATCACAGGGCCGGCCGGCCGGCCGGTCGATTGCGGCATGGATTTACACGGCCCGGCCCCGCCCGGCCGGCTGGTCCCTGATTGATGCAGATGCTAGCGTCGACGACCACCGCCATCGTCAATCCAGAAAGGAATGGGTGTTAATGGGCACTGCTGCGCCATACCGTTTTTTATCCTGGAATTGAATGTGCTAATCTTTTCGTTTTTATTTGCTCGCTATTTTGTCATCATGGAGGGCAAAAGCCACTCTTGGAAATTGGAATTGGTTGGTAGCAGGTTCGGGGCAAATGATGGCTTCCACTCGTGCTAGTACATAGGGTTTCTTTTGATCACGGACTAGGTGACTAAAGTTTAGGATATGTTTACTTCATGAACATGTCGGCTCTGCCAGTCATTCAACGGTGTTTTTCTCTCAGAACAATCAGCCAGCTAACTGTACCGTGCTAGTCAGCCGAACAGAGTGATCATATCTGTGTACAGTGTTTGTACTGTGTAATTCGTAATATATATGGTAAGAGCAACTTCAAGAGATTCTCTAAATTCTTTCTACGTGCTAGAAATAGAGATTTTGTTGAAAAACTACTATTTAACACCTTGTCTAAATGATTATTTAAATATAGCTATCTTCTATTCTGTATTTTTCGTTAGCCAAATATCGAAGATAAGAATGACTCTCCAGAGTGCGCATGAGATATAGAAGAATTGTTGGAGAGTCAAAAGATATAAAAAAGATTTTTATGCAAATGACTCTCTAAATGATGATTTAGAGAGTGAGATTTAGAAAGACACTTGGAGATGTGTTTCTTCCTCTTCCAGCATTTGAATTTTTGACCGTCGATATCTGAATGCAAAGGCTCACACTTCTTCCACCTCGTGACCCCATTGTTTATTTTCTTCCTCGGCCCCGGCCCCGCCCCGCCCCATGCGGCCGCCATATTCCGCTCCCCCTCCAACCATAGAGCTCTCGGCTCCGACTTAGCCCGACCACCTCCCCCGCCGCCATGGTCCTAAACCGCTCGGTCACCGTCCACCACCTAGCTGGCTTGTCTTCCCCGGGCTCATCTTTTTTCTAAGGTCGTCGGAGTTGGGAAAGAGATGGCAGAAGCGATATGCAACCCTAACTCCCAGATCCAGGATGATCGGAGGAAGGGAGGGTGCCATTGGCGAAGGGGGGCGTCGGCTGCGTAGGGGAGGGCAACTCTGGTGTTGGAGAGGGAGAAAACACCTATTTGCCCTTTACCATTTCTCTAAGGATAGGTTTGTTCTGCCATAGTTTTTTAAGCAATTGTTTTGTTCATTGTATAATTATGGAGTGCATCACCTTTTTTAAGACCTTGTCCTATACCTTGTAGACCTATTTTCTTACCAAACTTTGCCGCAAATATGACTTTGATTTTGATTACAACTACACTTTAGATCTTGTTTGAATGCACATATATTCATCCAATCTACTTGTGTTGAAGGAGATTGATGTGGAATTAAACTAAGTTCCATGCCAATCTGCTCCAATACATATCCAGACAAGGTCTTACCACAACCTTCCTAAGGTTAGCATGGCAAACTACAGTACCAACCAAAGAGGTCCTTAGTCTCAGATAGAGTCGCTTGTTTGGATCACCTTGAACTAAAGTCTAGATGGACTAAAACCTAGACCGACATCTCCAAATGCCAGAACTGATGGAGGAAAAAAAGAAGTGGTTTCACCAGCTCTTAGTTTAGTTTGGGGAGAGACCAAATGTAACGATTCCGATTTCCTCGAAGGGAAATCCACATATACGAAATATATTGTGACGGTCCACAAGATCATCCCATCACAATGTCCGATAACATCTGGTATCACAAGTCATACACGAGTGCATAATACATAAATGGTTCAAATTTAATTATTACATCGCCGACATGGCAGAAATATCAGAGTTCTAGCAGCATGAAACAGCAGTAGGGAAGCGGAACGCCGAAGATCCTTCCACCATCTTGAGCGTCAGATGATACTCTAGTCCTCCTGGTCCTCGTCCTCGAAGTCATAGTCGGCCTCCGGTCCTGGTTAACAACTTTCAGTACCGTTTTGTACTGGCCACCGGCTACCACCCTATGCTTTGCGTTGCTTTGTGGAGAGTGGATGCAAGATGCAAGGGTAGAGAGAAAGGCCTATATATGGCTGTAGTTTTTCCTAGGCAACTTTAATTAAGTAGTAGCAATAGCAACAATATCATGTTTATCATCCAAAGTCCAGTTTTAACCCATCTTCCACACATTCTCCCATTCCAACACTTCTCACCACACTCACACTCTCTAGGCGGCAAGGACGACTCCCTCTCGTCACATGCCTCAACGGCGAATGCCGGACCTGCCAAACCCAGGGGAAAGAAGAGAAGGGACTCATCTCACTAGTCGAGGGAAGCGTAGAGAGTAGGAATGTCCAATGACCGAGGACGCGGCTATACGTATAGATTATAACTCTGCAGAGCTTGTACACCTGGAACCACAAGATCGCCATCATCGGCGATGGCCGTCGCCTAGGCCGATACTGGGCCGCCGCCCATACGGGGCAATGCCACTCTATCACTCAGCCCTAGGTCACCCCGGAACGAATTTCGACACGCTGAGACTGTGAGACAATGTACTGGGCCCCCAACAGTACATCGCTGTCTCGGGAGGGTGTGGACCGCAGCCCGTACCTCCCTACACTATCACCTATCATCCTAATAGCAGTGGCAATGCTCCGGGGAGGTTGACCTCCTAGATCCCGCCCATTCAGGAATGAGTGGTGTGCACGAAGGGTCCTACAACCCGGTTCTCCCAACATAACAGTTCCTAGGTGGTGACCGGACAGGATATCTGTAATACCTCTGGTATTACTGAGTAATTAAACTGACATGTCATCATGTTTAAATTAATCATCTGCATATGATTATGCTTAGGACTTCTAGAGTGCTTTGATTATGTTTGGTAATGATTGAGCAATTAAACCTTTGATTGGAAATAAAGAATTTAATTAAAAGAAAGTTTGAATTAAGCCCTAATTAGCCTCAAAAACCTAATTCAAAAATTATAAAGAATCTGATGGAAGTGTCTTAATAAAATTTGCAGATCTTTTAAAATGGAACAACTTTTATTTTTGGAGATTTTGAACTTATGTAGTGGAAATTCAAATTAACCTCAAATCAATGTTTTAAAAAATTGAATTTGAAACACCATTTCAAAAATTACTTAGCATATAACAAAACTTCCTTAATAAGAGTTGTAGGGTTCACTGAGTAGAACAATTTTCATATTTACCATTTTTCAAGTTGTTGAGGAAATTTAAAAGTAATTTTGAAAAATCAGTTTGACATTCAAATCATACTCTTACCCCCTTTTGAATAATTTCAAATTGGTGCAGAATTTGAAAAGGATTCAAAAAGAAAAAATATTCTGCATAAAATTTCCTACAACTTTTGTATTGGGCGTTTCTACAAATTCGGATCAGATGAGTATCAATTGAATTCATCTAGCGTTTGACCTAGATTTTGTAGCCACTGTAGCTAGAAGGGGGGTCCCCTGTTCGTCCTCGTTGCCGTACATGCGTGCCGCGCCGCGCGCTGCCGCCGTCCAGCCGGCAGAGGCGCTGTCGCCGCCACGCCAGGGACGCTCAGGGGTCCCGGACTGAGCCCGATCTTATCCCCTCGTCCCCTGTCCGTTTAAAAGACGACGAGCGCCCCCTATTCATTTTCTCTCCCGCCGGCCGCCGACGGGCTCGCCGCTGTCCGCGGCAAAATTCGTTGCTCTCAAACCACCACTAGCCGCTCTGACTCATCCACACCTTCGCCACCTTCTTGAGTGCTGTTTGGACCCATTTGTGAAGACGTTCGTGACCGGAGTCGACCGCACTGCCGAGCTTCTTCCTCGTTTTCGGTGGGGGTCATCGCCGCACCGCCTCGTCTCGTCTCAGCGACGTTGTGGTGGGTCTCTTACCATTCTTTTTGGTGTTTTGGGTTCCCTGTGGCACACCCCTTCCCTCGGATTAGTTTCCCAAACCTTTACCGCCTTAGGGCCATCGGAACGGAGACCGTGTCGCCGGCGCGGGCCGCTGCATCCGCCGTCGACGTCGAGCTCACTTTTCCGCACTGATACGACTTCAACCAACTCACTAAATCAAGTCCCGGTGAGCCATTTAGGTTGTTGGCTAGGCTTGGGATTTCGCGTTGGCACGCTCGGTTCCGCCTGTCGCGTGGCCGGCGGCTGGATCCGCGGCGGCCGCCGCATGCGCACTCACGCGGGAGCACCGGCAGGAGGAGGAAGAGGGAGCTGACAGGGGGGACCCGCCTGTCAGCGTCCCTATGAGAGAGGGTGAGCGCGCGTGGGCGCTGAGCCAGCCGGGCTTACTGGGCCGTCTCGGTGAGATTGGCTTTTCATTTTTGGCCGGGAGTTTTTAAATGATTTTCCATTTCTAATTAAATTGAATAGTACTGCAGTTTGTTATTTTTGGGTGAATTAATGTGTAGCTCATAAAATCATGAAAATATTTGTGGAGGCTCTCTGTGTCATGTAGAATTTAACAAAAATATTAAATATAGATTTTGGATAGTTTCTGTAAGAATTAAAAATTGGAAGATTAAATGATAAATGCAAATTTAGACAATTTTAATTAATTCCCTGTTCATCTAAAAATTATGAAATTTTATTTAGCACTATTTTAGGGTTAAATCTAACTGTTGGTAAAGTTTGGGCACAACTGAAATTAGTTTGGTTAGTTATTGATTTGATTAAAAGATTAATAAAAGGAAATAGAAAATCTTAATGACTTAAGTTTGGTGTGATTTTGGACTGTGGTTCTAGGTCAATCACCCTTTATGACCTAGGGCTTAATGGATTAGAATGATCATAGTTAGCCTGTGGTAGGGTTATGATCAAGTCTGTATTATTTATTATTGAATCTTATCTGTCATTTCATGTTGCATCGTATTCATGCATTCATTATTGCACACGTGTAGTGACCGAGAATACTGAGGTGAAGCCCGAGGTGATAGTTGAGGAGCCTATTGCTGAGTTTGTGCCAGGGTTTGATATTTGCGGCACCGATCTCGACCGACCCTTTTTGCAATCCAAGGCAAACCCCGGTGCATTTGTCCCTCCTTGTATTTAAAAATGTTTTATCACTTGAGTTAATCTACTGCATTAGGTTAATAGGAGTTGAGTGTTAACCTATTGAAGCATTACCTTTCCTTGACCACTGATTACACTCGATAACCTGGTTTTTTTTAAATATTGAAAAATGCTTAGCCCTGCTTAATCGAATTAGATTTGCTTCAATTGCTATTTTAAAACATGATGATATGCAAAGAAAGAATCATTACTTGGGATTGGTATTGTTCTTGTTGTTGGTGGTGTACTTGGCCAGTCCATTGTCATCAACGGGGATGGATTTCCGGGTGGTGGCCGTATGTTTGGGTTAGAATCCCAACTTATAGTCGCCAGCGAAAAAGGGATGTGAAAACCGGGTGGTCACCAGTGTACTTGGGTTAGAGTCCCAGTGCATGGTTTCCAACGGAAAAGTTTTAGGGACCGTTCGTTGTCGGCCTGCTGTGATCGAGACTTTGCAACTACCCACATACTACGTAAAGCTCGATCTCCGGTGGCTCAATTGCTTGAACCGACAACCACGCACTGGGAGTGGAGAGATGGTGAGAGTAGCGTGTACCCTCATGGCCGTCGTGCCTGGAGACGAGAGGAGTACTGTGCTCTCGGGTGGCGCAGGACCGGTTTAGGGATAGAAAAGCCCTGGTTGACGGGGTTGGTATATGCAAGCTTCGGTGCTACATATGCAGTGTGGTTAGGGATCCCCAGCTGGGTACTAATCGATTCGAATCGTCGTTGCTCCTCGGTTATGGAGACTTGATCCACTGACTTACATCGAAAAGTGGTTCAGAAGTAGGATGTTTTTTGAGAATGAATAAGTAAATTGTTTTGATGGACATATAAGTAATGAATTTTGAATTATTACTATTGACTATTAATAAGGATTATTAAAATGTTGAGAACATGATTAGTAATGCTCTTTCCGCAAAATATCTTGACTCTTGCTAAAGCCTTACCTTGACTACCCTCAGCCTGCATTCCTGAGTCTCATTCCTTTTTCTTAGTTGGGTAAGTCTTGCGGAGTACCCCAGTACTCAGGGTTTGTTAACCCCGTTGCAGGTAGTCAGCAGCAGGAGGTTTGTCTCGCCCCCTGTTGCGTAACCATCACCCAGGATAGTGAAGAAGAGTGAAGAGGACCTGTGGGCAGGGTCCGGGTTTTACCTATCTTATTATGTTATGTCGTTGTTCTACTACTGCTACTACTATTTAAACTTTGGTCGGTAATAACTGTATTTGGATTCTATTTGAACAATCGGTTTGTAATCTAAGAACTATTGAATCTTCCGCACTTTTACTCTGATGTATTTTATTATGAAATGTTGTAATCTTGTAATGGCTTCGCAATGGGATCCTATCGGAGAAACGGGTGCTGATGTAACCCGGCAGGGCTGTCTAGATCATCTGGGACACGGGCCCGGCTGTCAGAGGTAATTAGTAACAATGACAGGTGCCTATGGGCCATGTGATTTAGGCGGTTCTGTTACAGCTGGTATCAGAGCATTCCATTGCTAAATCATTACGGTATTTCTTTGCAAAAACTTCAAAATGTTTTGGATCATAAAATCTAATTTGCTATTTTGGTCCAAATTGCTTATTCTTGCCTTATTCTGCAAATAGTTATGGTAGCATATGGAACAACTTAAGTAGTAGCCCTATGTTAAATTTATTTATGTATTTAATTGCCTTGCATTGATTTAAATTCATAAGTACGGCATATGCATCATGTTTAACTCACTATGATAATACTTCCTCCTTAAAAGTTGGGTATGTGGGTTAGGATTTACCAAACCTATTTTTGCTAGCCTGTTATATCTTTACTAATCCACACTTACCTTCTCCAGCTGGCTCGCTGCAAGTTGACTGCTCGCAAGATGACTAGACCTCGGGGAGTTCCGCGTGACCAGCTGGCGCCACGTACGGGAGAGGGGGAGGCGTCTGGTAGCCGCCCACCCCGTCGCAGCAGGAAGGAGCTGAAGGCTGAGATCAAGGCGCTCAAGAGAGAGGCAAAGCTCATGCAGGAGGACTTCAGGGTGGCTTGTATCAACCACTACAGGGACGTGAGGTTGAACAACGAGTTACGCCAGGAGGTCGAGCGGCTGACTCAGGAGAGGGATGAGGCCCTGGAGCGTGAGGATGCAGCCCGTGAAAGGGTCCAGTGGTATGAGAACTATGCCGAGCAACTCGAGGGGTACAACGATGCCCTGCATGAGGAGGTCCACCGGCTCAACAATGAGCTCAACCCTATCCTTGTTCCTCGTCAGGAGGAGCCCGAGGACGGTGTGGTTTTGGGACCAGAGGAGGAGGAGTATGACAGTGAGGCTACTGAGGATGGTTTCTTCGAGGTCGTTGATCCGATGGAGGACGTGATCGTTGAGGATGACGGCGAGGAGGAGGTCATCGTCATTGACGACGACTAGACGAGTCACAGCACCAGGAGTGCCGGCCTATCGTTATCTCCATGTTGTAGTGTTGTTGTGTCATGAACCTTCGTTTGGGGTGGGAACTTTGTTAAGACCTAGTCATGTTGCTAAGACTTGTTTAAGTGTTGTAATCTTTATGTGTGACCTGCTGTTGTGTTTTAATCAAGTTATGTTAGTTCTAAGTTGGTACACCTTTGGACAGATGACTCGCAACACCCGTTCGACTGGTCTTGGCACCTCTGAGGATGGGGCCGCTTCCAGCCCACCGCCGTTTCCACCCCACTCTGCAGAAGCCATCGCCGCTTTGACCAATGTTGTTGAAATGCTCGCTCAGAATCAGGAGCGGCGGGCGTCGTGGCCTCCGCAATGAGGATGAAACTACTCATGTTAACTTCACGGACACACGCCCACCAGTGTTCACAAAGGCTAATGAGCCACTGGAGGCTGATGACTGGCTTCGCACCATGGATCAAAAGTTTAGTCTGATCTACTGCACTGAAACTCAGAAATCGCTGTTTGCAGCGCAGCAGCTCCGTGGTCCCGCGAGTGGTTGGTATGCAAATCTCTTGGCAGCTCAGCCTGCAGGACATCAGATGACTTGGGCTGAGTTTCGTGAAGCCTTCCGTGCTCATTACATCCCTGCGGGTGTGATGAAAATGAAGCTGGATCAATTCTTGGCATTGCAGCAAGGAGACTCCACTGTGATGGAGTATGTCACCAAGTTCAACCATCTGGCCTAATACGCTCCTGAACATGTTAATACTGATCAGAAGAAGAAGGACTGCTTTGTAAGGGGTTTAAATTACAAGATTCAGCGCAGTCTATCCAACAACCATCAATGCACCTACCATGAGGCGGTCAACATTGCCATAGCTTTTGAAGAAAGTGACCGTAAGCACCAGAATGAGAAGAAAAAGAAGAAAGCTAGGTTTTCTGGCAGTCAGAAGCGCCAGAAGATCATTTACCACCCCACTCACCATAACCGCCCACAGTACCCCCAACAGCAGGTAGTTGTGCGCACTGCCGCTACCTCCCACATCTCCAACCAACAAAACACCACCCAGCCGAATGCCCCTGGCGTTCGTATCACTACCCCTCAGACCAACTACAACCACCCTTGCTACAACTGTGGAAAAATGAGACATTGGGCTCGTGACTGTCCATATCCAAAGAAATACAATCAGAATGCACAGAAGGGCCCTGGTGGTCAGCAGCAGCAGCAGCACGTGCAGTACCGTGGACATCAGCAGCACGCCTAGAAGGGCAAGGTAGTGAAGAAAGCAGGCCAGGTTTTCTACACTCAAGTTGGTGAGATTCCTGAAGGCGAACCTGTCATGCTAGGTAGGTTCCCAGTCGCTAGCCATCCCGCAATTCTGCTTTTTGATTCTGGTGCATCACATTCATTCATCAATTGTACGTTTGTCATTGAGCATGAGATTCCAATCGGGGAAATAAAGAAAAATTTCCTTACACAGTCGCCCGGGGGGCGCATATGTACTAAGGAAGTAGCTTGGTAGGTACCTATAGCTTTGGGAGGGCATATATTCCCTACCACCATGATAGTACTAAAAGATCAGGACATAGATGTGATCCTAGGCATGAATTGGATGTATCAGCACAAGACTCTTATAGACGTGCTGAATAGGACTATAAGAGTGAACATACCTGACAGCAACTCGCAACTTCTCATCCAACTTCCACTTCCTTTGAGAAAAGCCGAAGGATCTGCTCATTGGTTGTGCGCCACATCAGTCAATGAAGTGCGAGATATTCCAGTGGTTTGTGAATTTCCAGACATATTCCCTGACGATTTACCCGGTTTGCCACCTTACCGTGATGTTAAGTTTGCTATTGAGTTAAAGCCTGGGACTGCACCTATATCTCGTAGAGCCTATACAATGCCTCCTAAAGAATTGGCAGAGCTTAAGGTACAGTTGCAAGATATTCTGGACAAGGGTTTCATTCGACCTAGTTCCTCACCTTAGGGTTGCCCTGCCATTTTTGTGAAAAAGAAAGACAAGTCTCTTCGACTCTGTGTCGATTACCGTCCACTCAATGAGGTCACCATAAAAAATAAATATCTTTTACCTCGTATTGACCTACTCTTTGACCAACTAGCGGGAACCAAAGTGTTTTCCAAAATTGACCTTAGGTCTGGCTATCACCAAATAAAGATTCGTCCCGAAGACATTCCAAAAACAGCCTTCACCACCAGATACGGCCTGTATGAGTACCTAGTCATGTCCTTTGGCCTAACCAATGCTCTTGCTTACTTCATGTACCTCATGAACTCCGTTTTCATGCCTGAGCTTGACAAATTTGTGGTCGTGTTCATTGACGACATCCTTGTCTATTTCAAAACTCCCGAAGAGCATGCCCATCATCTTCATGTCGTCCTAACTCGTCTGAGGGAGCACCAATTCTATGCTAAGTTCAGCAAGTGTGAGTTTTGGTTGGACAGAGTTCTGTTTCTCGGACATATCCTGTCAGCTGAAGGTGTGTCTGTTGATCCGAGCAAGGTAGAGGAAATCTTAAATTGGAAGCCACCGACCACAGTCTATCAAGTCCGTAGTTTCATGGGGATGGCGGGATACTACCGTCGCTTTATTTCGGATTTTTCTAGAATAGCCAAACCCATCACCAACTTGTTGAAGAATCAAGTCAAGTTTGTCTTGTCACTGGAGTGTGAGACAGCATTCCAGACTTTAAAGAAGTTATTGACCACTGCACCGGTCCTGGCTCAACCTGATATTGAAAAGCCATTTGACGTCTACTGTGATGCTTCTGGTACTGGACTAGGTTGTGTCTTGATGCAAGAAGGCCGAGTCATTGCTTATGCTTCACGGCAACTCAAGCGTCATGAAGAGAACTACCCCACCCATGATTTGGAGTTGGCAGCTGTAGTACATGCCTTAAAGATTTGGCGTCATTATCTGTTAGGTAGTACTTGCAATGTTTATACTGACCACAAGAGTTTGAAGTACATCTTTACTCAAGAAGAGTTGAACATGAGGCAAAGAAGATGGCTCAAGTTGATCAAGGATTACGATATTGAGGTGCATTATCACCCTGGTAAGGCGAATGTCGTCGCCGATGCACTTAGTCGCAAGGTTCACTGCAATTGTCTGACAGTGAAACCTCGAGATCTTTCCTTGTGCTATGAGCTGGAAAAATTGGGCATTGAAATAGTTCCATAGGGCAGTCTAGCCAGCATCAGCATTGAAACACCTATCCGGGATGAGATTATTGCTGCTCAAAAAGGAAGCAAAGGAATCAAGCACATCAAGGAGAAGGTTCAAGCTGGAAAGGCAGATTGTTTCAGGATTGATGATGAAGGTGTTGTGTGGTTCAAGGATCGCCTGGTAGTCCCAAAGATACCTGGATTGCGTCAAAAGATCCTCGATGAAGCACATTTAACAAGATTCTTCATTCATCCAGGAAGTAACAAGATGTATCAGGACTTGAGGCAGAAATTCTGGTGGACAAAAATGAAGATAGAAATTGCTCGATATGTTGTCAGGTGTGATACCTGTCAAAAGGTAAAGGCTGTGCATATGAAGCCCAGGGGAGAGCTGCAACCATTGCCTGTCCCTGCATGGAAGTGGGAGGATATCAGTATGGATTTCATCGTGGGTCTACCCAAGACATCCAGAGGCTTTGATTCCATCTGGGTCGCTATGGACCATCTCACCAAGCAAGGTCACTTCATACCTGTGAAGACTGCATATACTGCTGCAACCTATGCGAAGCTATATATGGAAAATTTGATGAAGCTGCATGGAGTGCCTAAGACCATTGTCTCCGATCGAGGTAATCAGTTTGTCTCCAATTTCTGGAAAGCATTTCACAAGTCATTAGGGATGAAGCTTTTGCACGGCACAGCATACCATCCGCAAACTGACGGACAGACTGAAAGAGTCAATCAAGTACTTGAGGACATGTTGAGGGCTTGCGCACTCAATTACACCAACACGTGGGACGAGTGTCTAGCTTTGGCAGAGTTCTCTTACAACAACAGCTATCAAGAAAGTGTCAAGATGGCTCCGTTTGAGGCAGTCTACGGTCGTAGGTGCCGTACTCCATTGAATTGGTCCGAACCAGGAGAAAGATGGTTCTATGGAGTTGACCTGGTAAATGAAGCCGAAGAGAAGGTCCAACTAATCCAAGAGAATTTGAAAGTGGCGCAGTCGCGTCAGAAAAGCTATGCCGATCAAAGGCTTAGACCGTTAGCATTCAAGGTTGGAGACTATGTCTATCTGAAAGTGTCACCAATGAAAGGAATTAACCGCTTCAGAGTCAAAGGCAAATTAGCCCCACGTTACATCGGACCATTCCAGATTATGGAACGTGTGGGAAAAATGGCTTACCGACTGCAATTACCAGAGCACCTCTCTAATGTGCATAATGTGTTCCACTTGTCGCAATTGAAGAAGTGTCTTCGGGTGCCCGACTAAGTTGTTGATGTTGAAGGAGTGGAACTCGAACCGGATCTAACATGTTCCGAGTATCCAATTCGAGTCTTGGATCGAAAGGACCGAGTTACCCGAAGAACTACAACCAGGTGGTACAAGGTCCAGTGGAGCCAGCATTCCGAAGATGAAGCCACTTGGGAATCGGAAGACTATCTCGCGGAAAATTTTCCCGAATTCTTCGCTATTCTGTAGATGTAAGGTTCCGAGTCGTGTAATGTATAAACTCTTCTACTCGTCTAGTGATCAAGGGTGAAGTAGGTTAAACTCTCCCGCCGGCCGCCGACGGGCTCGCCGCTATCCGCGGCAAAATTCGTTGCTCTCAAACCACCACTAGCCGCTCCGACTCATCCACACCTTCACCACCTTCTTGAGTGCTGTTTGGACCCATTTGTGAAGACGTTCGTGACAGGAGTCGACCGCACCGCCGAGCTTCTTCCTCGGTTCCGGTGGGGGTCATCGCCGCACCGCCTCGTCTCGTCCCAGCGACGTTGTGGTGGGTCTCTTACCATTCTTTTTGGTGTTTTGGGTTCCTTGTGGCACACCCCTTCCCTCGGATTAGTTTCCCTAACCTTTACCGCCTTAGGGCCATCGGAACGGAGACCGTGTCACCGGCGTGGGCCGCTGCATCCGCCGTCGACGTCGAGCTCGCTTTTCCGCACTGTTACGACTTCAACCAACTCACTAAATCAAGTCCTGGTGAGCCATTTATCATCCCTGACTCTTCCATTTACTCTCTACCACTCTCTTGTGGGTGGAACGCGTAGACCGCACCACCGCATCCGCCATGGGCGAGCCTAGGCTCGCCGGAGGTGCGTTGGATGGGGGTTGAGCCAGCTAGGTTGTTCGCTAGGCTTGGGAGTTCGCGTTGGCACGCTCGGTACCGCCTGTCGCGTGGCCGGCGGCAGGATCCGCGGCGGCCGTCGCATGCGCACTCACGCGGGAGCACCGGCAGGAGGACGAAGAGGGAGCTGACAGGGGGGACCCGCCTGTCAGTGTCCCTGTGAGAGAGGGTGAGCGCGCGTGGGCGCTGGGCCGGCCGGGCTTACTGGGCCATCTAGGTGAGATTGGCTTTTCAGTTTTGGCCGGGAGTTTTTAAATGATTTTTCATTTCCAATTAAATTGAATAGTACTGCAGTTTGTTATTTTTGGGTGAATTAATGTGTAGCTCATAAAATCATGAAAATATTTGTGGAGGCTCTCTGTGTCATGTAGAATTCAATGAAAATATTAAATATAGCTTTTTGATAGTTTCTGTAAGAATTAAAAATTGGAAGATTAAATGATAAATGCAAATTTAGACAATTTTAATTAATTCCCTGTTCATCTACAAATTATGAAATTTTATTTAGCACTATTTTAGGGTTAAATCTAACTGTTGGTAAAGTTTGGGCACAACTGAAATTAGTTTGGTTAGTTATTGATAATATGTTTGATTAAAAGATTAATAAAAGGAAATAGAAAATCTTAATGACTTAAGTTTGGTGTGATTTTGGATTGGTTGTGGTTCTAGGTCAATCACTCTTTATGACCTAGGGTTTAATGGATTAGAATGGTCATAGTTAGCCTATGGTAGGGTTATGATCAAGTCTGTATTATTTATTATTGAATCTTATCTGTCATTTCATGTTGCATCGTATTCATGCATTCATTATTGCACACGTGTAGTGACCGAGAATACTGAGGTAAAGCCCAAGGTGACAGTTGAGGAGCCTGTTGCTGAGTTTGTGCTAGGGTTTGATATTTGCGACACCGATCCCGACCCGACTCTTTCCGCAATCCAAGCCAAGCCCCGGTGCATTTGCCCTTCCTTGTATTTAAAATATTTTATCACTTGAGTTGATCTACTACATTAAGTTAATAGGAGTTGAGTGTTAACCTATTGAAGCATTACCTTTCCTTGACCACTGATTACACTCGATAACCTGGTTTTTTTAAATATTGAAAAATGCTTAGCCCTGCTTAATCGAATTAGATTTGCTTCAATTGCTATTTTAAAACATGATGATATGCAAAGAAAGAATCATTACTTGGGATTGGTATTGTTCTCGTTGTTGGCGGTGTACTTGGCCTGTACAGTGTCATCAACGGGGATGGGTTTCCGGGTGGTGGCCGTATGTTTGGGTTAGAGTCCCAACTTATAGTCGCCAGTGAAAAAGGGATGTGAAAACCGAGTGGTCACCAGTGTACTTGGGTTAGAGTCCCAATGCATGGTTTCCAACGGAAAAGTTTTAGGGACCGTTCGTTGTCGGCCTGCTGTGATCGAGACTTTGCAACTACCCACATACTACGGAAAGCTCTATCTCCGGTGGCTTTATTGCTTGAACTGACAACCACGCACTGGGAGTGGAGAGATGGCGAGAGTAGCGTGTACCCTCGTGGCCGTCGTGCCTGGAGACGAGAGGAGTACTGTGCTCTCGGGTGGCGCAGGACCAGTTCAGGGATAGAAAAGCCGTGGTAGACGAAGTTGATATATGCAAGCTTAGGTGCTACATATGCAGTGTGGTTAGGGATCCCCAGCTGGGTACTAATCGATTCGAATCGTCGTTGCTCCTCGGTTACGGAGACTTGATCCACTGACTTACATCGAAAAGTGGTTCAGAAGTAGGATGTTTTTTGAGAATGAATAAGTAAATTGGTTTGATGGACATATTAGTAATGAATTGTGATTTATTACTATTGACTATTAATAAGGATTATTAAAATGTTGAGAACAGGATTAGTAATGCTCTTTCCGCAAAATATCTTGACTCTTGCTAAAGCCTTACCTTGACTACCCTCAGCATGCATTCCTGAGTCTCATTCCTTTTTCTTAGTCGGGTAAGTCTTGCGGAGTACCCCAGTACTCAGGGTTTGTTAACCCCGTTGCAGGTAGTCAGTAGCAGGAGGTTTGTCTCGCCCCTTACTGCGTAACCATCACCCAGGATAGTGAAGAAGAGTGAAGAGGACCTGTGGGCAGGGTCCGGGTTTTACCTATCTTATTATGTTATGTCGTTGTTCTACTACTGCTGCTACTATTTAAACTTTGGTCGGTAATAACTATATTTGGATTCTATTTGAACAACCGGTTTGTAATCTAAGAACTATTGAATCTTCCGCACTTTTACTCTGATGTATTTTATTATGATATGTTGTAATCCTGTAATTGCTTCGCAATGGGATCCTGTTGGAGAAACGGGTGCTGATGTAACCCGGCAGGGTTGTCTAGATCATCTGGGACACGGGCCCGGCTGTCAGAGGTTATTAGAGACAATGACAGGTGCCTGTGGGCCATGTGATTTAGGCGGTTCTGTTACAATATCTTCCTCTCTGGGGCCAAGCCGCAGCTTGCCCCGATGAAACCTCTATCCCGAGGACTCGTCCCACAGAGAGCCTCCTCCTCGGGATCTCATCCTCTAACCCACCAAGGTTCTCATGCATCCGCCACAGGTACCTCACATGGGGAATGCCTAGGTCACACACCCCCGGCATGACTTGCCTCCCAGGCTTGCCGTAGATCCCGTCCCGTCGACTCGACCCTCACTACGCACCCAAGACTCACGCCAAGATCTCCCCGATTAGTCATCAGGTTTTCGGCACTCCGTGCCTTAGTCACATTCCAAACAGATCATTCTTCATTTTTAGCAGTATTAAGTGAATAGTGAAGTAGTAACATTTATGCAGTAATGGCAGTTAAGCGTGTCTATCCTATCAGCGGGTGAGCAGGGGATAGGTTGCGACAAGGTAAAGGCCAACAAGCAATTCTACCTTAGCATAGGATAAAATGCCAGAAAGTAAAGCGCTAGCAGCTATCATGTCATGCCTAATAGGATTCTACGGGGTTGGGTGGATGGTGGCACCTGCAACCAGGTCGTCTCCGAGCTCCTCGGTGTAGTCCGGGTCGTCCTCCTCAAGCTCCTGATCCTCCGGGGCTGAAAACGGGACGTATTCGTCGCATAAGCGACGCCTATAGATACTCACAAAGGTACAATAGAACTTCAAAAAGACCCAAATGCACTCATACATAAGCCTATGACCGAGAGCTCATTTTTAGAAAAATTTGGACATCTCATTTGCATTTTTCTGAGTTCATATGAATATTCTATGAATTTCTAAAGTTTTAAATTATATTTTGAAAAAGAAAAGATACCAGAATATTCCTAGGGTGACATGTGGCAGTGTCTGATTGGTCGGCTCTTATGCGGTCAGTGACAGGTGGGCCTGGTCAACGGTCAACGCTGACCGGTCAACAGTCAACGCGGACTGGGCTCGGAGTGGGCCAAGATGGGTCGGTTGGGTCAGCCCGGCTCGGACACGTGTCGGCTCTGGGGTGAGCCACGCGTCAGGCCCGGCCCAAGATGGGGCTCGGTTTACAGGCTCCGGTCCACGGTGATCTGGCGCGTGCGGTGCAGTGGACCAAAGGCACGGTACGCGGTGGACCAAGCTCATTCACCCGCTCTCTCTCTCTCTCTTGGCTCACGGTGCACCAGGTGCACGGGGTGCGTGCTCCCTCCTTCCTACACCTTTCCCCCTCTCAGCACGGCGCGGCGGCGCTTGGCCGGTGGCGAGCTCGTCTCTCCGGGCCATCTCAACGGTCGAAGGTCCGGTTAAAGGTCTCGGCGGGTTCCCATGGGCCAAGCGAACGCCCTTAGGGTTAACTGTCGGATCCTTGGCCTCCAATTTGGCCGGCGTAGCCTCGACGGCGGTGGTGTTTAGCACGGTGGCGGCGGCGAGGCGGTCATGGTGTTTGGGAATTCCTCCAGGGTTGTGAGTGCGTCTTCCTATGCTCTGGTGGTGCCGCGGGTGGCCTTGGAGAGGGCGCTACGGTCCTTGCGATGGTTGGCGGTGTTGACCGCGGTGTCTCGAAGGTGACGGACGGTGGTGGTCCGCCTCGGCATGGAAACGAGGCCCAAAAGTGGTGCCTTTCCTCAATTAGCCATGCTCCAAGTCACGGGAAGCCCATTCCCGACGATCTAAGTGTGCCGACGACGCGGCTAGTGGCGGTGCTCGCGGCAGAACGCCGGCGAGCTCTCGGCTTCTACCCACAAGGCAAAAAGGTGGCGCTTTGGTCGCGATTAGCCACACGGGTGACTTCGCGTGGCCGCGGTGAAGCTCAACGGCTCTTCCTCGTCGAACGAGGCAGCCGGAGGTGCTCGGAACGGCGTCTCTCCATGACGGAACGTGACGGTGGCGTGCGCGTTCTCGCGCGTGTGCTCGGTGAGGCGTTCCTGAGCCGCAAGGGCTCGGCATCGCTAGCTTGTGCTTGTCCATATATCCCACTGTGCGTGCAGTGTTGTGGTGGGGAAAAGAGGCGCCTTTGCCTCTCCTAGGTTGGGAGAACGCGGTGGCGGTGGCGACGTGGTCGCGGTGGCGCACGGAAAGAGACGGATCGGCTCACCGTGGGGCTCGGGGAGGCTAGGATGGCGGTGCGGTGGCGAGTCGTGGCCGTGTAGACGAGTAGTAGTGCCGTGCAGAGCCACAACAGGGAAGAAGACGCCTCGCGCTCCTCCTCCTGCTCCGGCAGCTCGTCGGCGATCCTGGCAGAGCGGACGGCGCTCCCTGGCCGCCGGGCTCCTCCTCCCTCCTCTGTGCTCTCTCTCTTGGTCTTGTGCGAAGTGGTGTGGCCACAGAGTGGCGGCGGAGTGGTTGGAGGGGGCGCTAGGGCTCGGGCTTGCCCCTTTTATAGGCAGTCGCGGCCACGGCGCGGCGGTGGACGGCGGACAGCGCGTCCGGGGTACGTGGAGGCCATCCGTCGCGCCTAGCTAGGGTTTTGGGGTGCGGGTGAGTGCGCGAGTGGTTGGGCTCCCCGAATTCAAATTCGGATCGGGGGCGGCGCGTGACATCGTGCGGGGCTGGCGCGTCGCGCGCCTCTGCACCGCGGGAAGAGAAACATGAGGTGGGGGGTAAAGCTAACAGGTGGCCTCCACTCTTCAGTGGCTATCGGCGAAAGAGGAGGCGCGCGCGCGTGTGCTCGAGCGGGCCGCCAGGCCGGTCCGTGTGCACGCGGGTGCGGGAAGAGGCGTGGGCCGGTGCGCGGTCGTTGGGCCGCGAGGTGGCGCTGGCGCGCGGGCGAAAAGGGATGGGCTGCGCGCGGTTGCGGGCCGAATGGCCGTGCTGGGTTGCTGCTGCCTCTCCTTTCCTCTTTCTAATTTTTTTCCAATTCTATTTTCTATTTTTCCCACACATCTATATTGCCATATTATAAATATAGGCTATATTATAGTTGTGGGTACAATATACTCTAGGAAGGGCCCACTCAAGTTTAGGGTCTAAGCCAAGGTTGGGTTGCCACTAAGCATATTTATATAAAGACACACACACACACACACACACACACACACACATATATATATATATATATATATAGAGAGAGAGAGAGAGAGAGTGAGTGGTGTTCCAATAAAGGTTTTAATTAATTGATCAATACATAAAACCCAATAAGAAGCAACTCATAATTGTTTAAGGATGCACATGCTGAATTATAGACTAGTGTTAAGCCTAAGATAAGGTTTTTCTACATGCCACTCACCAACATCACGTTTATTTTCAAAAAGTTTTTGAAAGTTGGGATTTTTGGTGTTTGAAAAACCTAGGTTGTTACACCAAACTTACCATTTCTCTAAGTATAGGCTATTTCTGCCATAGTTTTTTAAGCATTTGTTTTATTCATTTCTATGATTATAACGTTCATCACCTTTTTTAAGACCATGTCCTATACAGTATACGTCGTAGACCTATTTTCTTACCAAACTTTGCCGCAAGTATGACTTTGATTTTTATTAGAACTACACTTTAGATCTTGTTTGGATGTACACATATTCATCAAATCTACTTGTGTTGAAGGGGATTGGTGTGGAATTAAACTAAGTTCCGTGCCAATCTATTCTAATACATGTGGATTAAAATAAATACACATGCATCAAACAAGGTCTTATGTCGCTGCCATAGCTTTCCTAAGGTTAGCATGGCAAATTACGTTACCAACCAAAGAGGTCCTTAGTCTTAGAGTCGCCTATTTGCATCACCTTGAGCTAAAGTATCGATGGGACTAAAACCTAGACCTTAGCTCTTAGTTTATTTTGGAGAGTGACCAACTATTTGTAAATATGAATAAAAAAAAAAGTAGCCTCCCTCGATAAAGACTCAGTACCTTTAACTTTTAGTCACTCATGTGCACCTTTTAGAATGTAGTAATTGCTAGTTGGGATGAAAATAAAAATAGTTCACTTTTAGTTCATCTATTTTTTTTCATCTGTTTATCCAAAGACCTCATGAAATAGACCCATTCAGACTCGGGCACAAGGACCAGGAATGCCGATTATTACATGGAACCGTCACTTGATGAGCACTACCATGTCACTATGTAATCTTGCCAAAGATGATAAAGTTGGCCGATAAAGCTCCTTTCGGGAACAGTTGTACGTAATTCTAAGCGGACCCTGCCATTTATTTCCAGCTCTCACAAACACAAGAATAATAAAAACTCACAGGACTTCCCTTGGTCTTGACTCTTGACCTAAAGACCTGGAGTCCTGGACTACTAATGAAGAGGTGTACTGTACGTCTGTACTAGGACCCACTGTCTTTGGGTATCATTGCTTATGCTGTTGTGCTAGTATGCTTCATGTTTTCTCTGTTCTTCCACATGCATATGGTCCAATAATCCAGCATGCTCCGATGCCAACAAACAGCCTGAAGATGGCTGTTGATGAACCCACCAAGCAGCGACGAAAATATTATTATATATACTAGTACTTGTAGTCTTGTAGACTACGATTATACTGCTAATATAAAAACCATAAACAAAAATTGTGCCTACTCCTACCTTTGAACAGCAGGGGAGAATGTATTGTAACCGTACCAACCCTCTCAGCACATCAGTTTAGTACGTACTACTCTAATCAGCAGTATTTGTGGTCAACTGGGAGTCATTGCTGGTTGCAGGGTTTTTTTTTTTTTCCCCCAACATTGCTGGTTGCAGTTGTACCCTACTGACCAGAATTCCCCGCATGCCGCTAAGATTGAGGCAAGATTTCAGGCACGTATAGGCTGCTTGCGCTTGGCATGATCCTAGGCGTAAAAAAAAAAGGATGGGGGTTAGGTCTGCTTTCAGTAGTTAGACTATCATGAGTCATGGCCTTTATCTAGATAGAGAATAAATTCCCTGCTTTGCACTAGACCCATATTCCCATGTCCAAAGGAAACAAAAAAGACCGTAGGACACTTAAAATGCTTGACTTTGCTTAAAGACGCAGAGAAAAGAGGTTGGCATTTGCTGTAAGAGCTGGACACGCTATTGAACCGTGTTTTTTTTCTTTGTTGCATGACGGAGTTAGTGTTTTCTTTAGCAAGAACCAATTTCTTTAAAAGTGAGGCATTTTATGGTTTTTGTGAGGCACCACGATGTACTTGTCCAAAAGCAATATGGATCCTTAGAATAGGAACTATATAGTATATACTAATTAATATTAATAATAAACCATAGTATGTGCCCTAGCAACATATAATATTACCTGATTCAAAGTTTCGCTAATCAAATTTGATTATCTTTACTCTCTCCATTTCCTAACACGATACTCATTGGGTAATCTATAATATCTGGCTCTATTTGCGTTTGATAGATTACATTTCCCAATTGCTTTATGCATTGTCATCCATATACTAATATTAATCGCCTGTGCCCTAGCCCCTAGCACGACATAATATAACCTGATTCAAAGTTTTGCTAATCAAAATTGATCATCTTTGTATTCTCCATTTCCTAACACAATACTCATTGGGCAATCTATAATCTCTGACTCTATTTGCGTTTGCAATTGCTTTATGCATTGTCATCCTTTTGCGGTGCACCTATCTACAAATTAATACAACTTTAATTTTAGTTAACCCTCTTGTTCATCTCTTTTTTTGTGATATCATGGAATAATATCTTGATTTTCAAATTTTGATATTAGATATTATAATCTTTATCTACTCCATTTGTCCCAAATAATAAGACATTTTGGCTTTATAACTTTTACTTTGCACTTAAATATACACTATGTATAAATACATAGCAAAAGCTACGTATCTAGAAAAATCAAAAGTTCTTATAGTTTGAAATAGAGTAAGTACCCAATAAATCCAATACAAACTCTATATTTCACATCTTTTATTCAAAATTCCCTTTTATATTTCATTGAAAATAGATTATAGCTCATAGACTCTAATCAATTTACTTCAACACAATATTCAAAAGGTGGGTAATTTAGATACAAATTAAAGGGTTAACTTTATATTGTGCTTCATAATGGTACATGTGGCTAATTTAAACATAAATTTAAGGGTTAATTTGTATTATATCTTTTGTAAAGATATAGTCTTTTTATTGAATTTTGTAATGATATAGTTGGGTAATTTATATGTGAACTTGTGGGCTATTTTAAATTGCCTTTAGTAATAGTAAAAATTGCAATTTAGATGCAAATTTAGTTAGTTGCTTTATATTATTTTCATAATGAACGATGTGGGTAATTTTTAACTGAATAGATTTTGTACTATTTATTGATAATGAGGATTAGAGTATGCCAAATTTAAGATCACATATTTTTTTATGATGAAATTAGAATATCCTTTTCTTTCTGCACGTCTCATGATAATCAATTTTGAATCCTCCAATTAGTAATACTAGCATATCAATCCGTGCTTCATAGGCTAGAATCTTGTGAGACATAGGTATTAGATGTTTATGTATAATACAATAAACTAATAAAGATTTACTTGTATTATTTACGTGTATTTTCTCTCTGTTCTCTCTAACACAATGCATATATTTATTATCTATATTCAAACATGATAAATTTATCAAATATTGATCTATATGTTTTCAGTCATATACACAGTTTTATCCTTCACATAGCACAGCAATATATCTTCATCATGCATTATGTTGAAACATTAGCTTAAATTATTGTGGCTCTCGTGATACCATAAATCAAGTAGGAGCTGGAGCATGTGCATGCGATGAGCCGATGACCTTACCAAAGCTATAGACGATTTCAATTTGTTGTATAAAAATGGGATTGAGAAGCAATTAACCGAAGACAATCGTAATGGACAGAAAGAGATGACAAGTGAAATGACCACGTGACAACACATATCTTGTTTCGAATACTTTCAAATTTAACTTTGAATTTAAACTTTAGTTTTGAGCATTGCTTTATTAAAAAACTTTGGATTTCACTTAAGCATACATGCTAAAAATTTACGTGACAAAATATTGCTTTTTGAACCACAAAATTAGATATTTTCCTAGATTTTTAGACTATTTTAGGGCTAAACAATTTAACCAAAAACTCAAATAATATAGCATTATAGGAAAGTTTTTAAAATTTGAAATTATAATAGCTATGATGTTAGGTCTAGCAAAATGGACCGTGCTTATTTTTTAACATCTACTTAGTTTGAAGATGTTTAGATGTCCATACATCATTCGTTTTGAAAAAACACTCCTTTTGTTTTAAATTATAAGCCATCCTTATTTTTTCAGGTATATTATTTTTGCTATGCACCTAGGTATAGCATAGCATATGTCTAGTTATATAGAAATTGTTTATGTAAATAGTCAGAACAACACGTAATTTGAAATAGAACAAGTAAAAAATAAATAAAAATAAACAAAATAAGCAATATAAACAAATGATGTGGTACACATAGAAAATGTTCATTTAATCCTGCTAATGTATAACATGACTGTATTCATTTGTTGTGCTACGTGCCCGCACACGTAAAGTTCTCTGTGTACGAAAATGTTCAATCCTCATTTTTAAGGAGTCATTTGATTTAAAATCGCTCAAATTTATATAAAAAGGTACTAACATTTATGATATAATAATTATTGAAATTAAGGAAGTCAATAGATTAGGCTAAGTTGCAACGGCTAGCTGGACAAGAACACAGAGGATTTGGGACTTATGGTTGGAACGCGCCTTATATGCTCCGCGACTTCTTGGGCCTCTACATGGTCCTGGCGCTCTTGGCGACCTCACCGTTTGGAGCCTGCTTCATGGGGCGGGGAGGTGAGGCGAGGCGAGCGGGTCGAGGATTAGGGAACCATCCCCGTCCCCACGATCTGCGATGAGGACAACTTTTCTATCAGTGTTATTCTTGTAGGGATTAATTTTTCTCTATCTCCATCCCCTAATAAAAAAAATTCTCCATGAGGAATCGGGGATTGGGTCCTTATTACTATCTTTAATGCCACATATCAAGCTATGACATAGTGTACATCTTCTGGACAGAGGGAGTGTAAAATTAAGTCCAGAAAAAAATGGTTTTGTTAAAATGACTAAGGGTGTTTAAATTCGAGATGTGAAGTTTTTGTGCGTCATAGCCGGATGTTACATAGAATGTGAATGTGAGAAGGATTTTTTGATACTAATAGAAAACTAATTTCATAATCCGTTTGTAAACCACACGATGAAATTTTTAAACATAATTAGTCCATTATTAGCAAATATTTACAGTAGCACAATATTATCAAATCATGACCTAATAGGACTTAAAAGATTGGTATCACAATTTACACATAATCTGTATAATTAATTTTTTATTTAAAAATTCATGTACTATGTGTTTAAGCGATTGTGATGGATGTAAAGGACCACTATTGGCTAAACAGGGCCTGTTTTACTGGTGGCAAAATGAGGAAAACTGCAGTAACGGCCGGCCCAATGCCGTTGCAGGCGTGCAGCACTGCAGCTGCAGGAGCAGTAGTGCATTTACGTCCGGTCACCCGATCCGGCTTTTGGCTTGGAAAGTTGGCAGGCAACCAACGGCATGAGTCAAAGCCCACAACCGCTCTCGGGCAGCTGCACACGGCACACACATTTCCTCCTCGCATCTTTCAGCCAGCGCCGCGCGCAGCAGTCCACACACTCCCGCGCCCCGCCCCGTGCCGGACTGGCGGGACTTGAATGACCAGTTCCGAGAGCGAACAGCGGTGAGGTGTGAAGAAACGAAACGGATGCCACCCCTCCCCGGCACCGGCAGTCGGCAGCGGCGTTGCGGCTGGTCCAGATAAAAGGCGCCGGTTTTAAAGGGGGAAAGCGAGGAGAAAAGTTATTAAAAAAAGAAAAAGAAAAAAGAGGGGAGGAGAGGCGTCGTTTTCTCCTGCGCGCCTCGCCGCTGCCACCTCCTTCGTGCCCTGGTTGTGCTGAAAACGAAAACAAGATTGCGGATCCTTCTGGAGGCACCATCGTGGCAGGGGTATTAGTAGTATTTGGGAAGCCAAGCGCCCGAGGCTCCAAGACCAAGCCTCCACGAAGCCATCTCTTCTCATCTTCCTCCTCCATCACTCTTCTTCTTCTTCCTAGTGTTTCCTGCCACCGGGTGATTCCATTCCAGCGGCTTCAATCCCAGTCAATCATAGAGAGCAGAGTTTTCTTATTTTTGACATTAGCAGAGTGATAGTGTTGTGTGCCCGTGGGCGTGTACGAAAGGGAGGAAAAAAAAGGGCGCCCTTTTCTGGGGCACAGCCAGATTCCATTCCTTGCGCGGGAGTACTACGGCTGCTACTTCTACTTGCTGCTAGTAGGCTGCACTCCGTGGAATCAGCTAGTGCAAAGCAAGGCAAAGGCAAAGAAGGGGTGCGAGAAGCCGAGAACTAGCAGCAGCAGCCGCCAGCAGCCTCCTCCCTCCCTCCCTGCTTCTCCTTTTTCCTAGTCCCAGCCATCGATATTCTTCCTTTCTTCCTCTTGAAGGCGTCGAGTCTCTTTGTTCTTGCTTTCTTCCTCTGCTAGGCAATTATAGACAGAAACAATCCCTCGTGGGAGTTGCTTGGAGGGAGCTTCCCTTGCCGGTGTCCTCACTCACTCACGACGGTACGGTCGCAGCGCAGTGGACTTGACTGAGCGCGTGAGTTGAGGTGAAACTTAATTTGGAGCCGGCCGGAACAGAGCATGGCCGCCGCGCCGCCGCCCAAGGCCGACGAGCTCCAGCCGTTCCCGCCCAAGGAGCAGCTGCCCGGCGTCGCCTTCTGCATCACTAGCCCGCCGCCATGGCGTACGTGCTTCTTTTCTTTCTGCCACCTCCTGCCTCCTGCTCAGCTCTACAGTACTCTACTCTAATCGGGGAGTGTTTTTTTTTTTTTGTCTGTCTTGCTTGTCTCGCCGTTCAAATGTTCTCTGTGTTTTTGTCCTCTTGCCTTCCTTTTCTCGTTGCCCTGCATGCTTCAGTCTTTTCTCTGATGCTGAGGTTGGTTTTCGTTTCACTTTTGGATTTGGAGACGTCTCTGCCGATCCTTTGTTCATATAAAGTACTCCTAGTCTCCTATTACTAGCTGGGATGATTACTCCACTTCTTCTTTCTCTGTTTATGCCGGTGTTTGCTCCAAACTGATATGCTGTTGTAATTAAAAGTGCGCATAGCTTTCCTCATAGTATTTTTTTCTCCTACTATGATTTGGTTCTTGATTTCCGGATAAAAAAAGTAGCTTTCCTTGATCAAGTAACAAGTAAGGTTGCTTTGACTTGAATCCTCCGTGAAAACTAAACAAAGGTGTGTGGTTGCACATCTTTTTCTGTAAATTAAATTTTGTGCAAGTCCCAACGCATGAAAATGGCATGTACCATATGGTCCTGCATGATTAAAGTTTCTCTCACATCCTTGTCAGAAAAAAAAAATCCTCTGACCCTTGCTTGGGATCCTGCATGCAGCCGAGGCCATTTTGCTAGGATTCCAGCATTTCATCGTTATGCTGGGCACCACTGTCATCATACCCAGCGCGCTCGTTCCTCAGATGGGAGGCGGAAATGTGAGCCCCGTAACGCTAATAATCCTGGCTCTATTTCGTTCATTAGATAAAGTTTGAATTCTGTTTGCACTGAATTAGCCAAGTACGTACTATATTACAGTAAAGTTTGCACTGAATTGACGCCCATACGGAACACCTGACCTGAATGATACGTTACCCGTTCTGTCAGGAAGAGAAAGCTCGGGTGGTTCAGACAATATTGTTCGTAGCTGGCATAAACACCCTGTTCCAAACATTCTTCGGGACACGTCTTCCGGTTGTGATGGGCGGCTCATATATCTTCGTCGGACCCACCATCTCGATCATCTTGGCTCGACGGTACAACAATGAAGCAGACCCTCACGAGGTACCTCATACAAGCTTTCTTCTGCTCAATTGCTCTGTTTCTTCAAGAATAATACATTATATTGATATTGACAAGCATATTATTGCTCACATGAAGAAATTTTTGCGGACGATGAGGGGAACGCAAGGTGCTCTCCTCATTGCATCGACAATTCAGATCATACTTGGATTCAGTGGGCTCTGGCGCAATGTTGTCAAGTTGGTGTCAAACTTTTTTTTACCCATGCCTCTATTTTGGGGGGTACCATGTTCATGTTCACTTTGTAGTCTGTAAAATTGACTAATCATCACTTTCATTCGCAGATTATTGAGTCCGCTGGCAGCTGTTCCTCTGGTGTCACTTGTTGGATTTGGGCTCTACGAGCTTGGCTTTCCAGGGGTTAGTTTGTTTGCCTACATCTTCTTCTGTCCATGTTTCTACCTTCACTGGGGTGCGGCCAAAAGTTGTTCATTTTTGTAGGTAGCGAAATGCGTCGAAGTTGGCCTTCCAGAACTTCTTCTGCTGCTTGCATTTTCTCAGGTACTGATATATCTTGGTTGCTACACCACTATCTATTATACAATACACTATGTACTAATATTGCTTAATCCTTTTCACAGTATTTGCCTCAAGTTCTGGATTTCGGGAAGTCTGTCTTTAGCCGGTTTAGTGTTCTTTTAACTATCTCTATCGTGTGGCTATATGCTTACATTCTCACCATCGGTGGTGCTTACAAGAATTCTCCACCAAAGACACAGGTGCATTGCCGTGTTGACCGTTCAGGCCTTATTTCAGGAGCGCCTTGGTAAGATCTCATGATGAATATAATCTTAGTTTAAATTGCTATATTGGTGACAGTCCTCATGAAGGTTATGAAACAACTGTTGTAGGATAAGTGTTCCCTATCCCTTTCAGTGGGGTGCTCCAACATTTGACGCTGGAGAAGCTTTCGCTATGATGATGACTTCATTCATTGCTATTGTAGAGGTTTGTTTCCAATTTGTAGACTAATATATACTCTCAATCCACAAATAAATCAACTTAAAGAGTTGACCTAAGTCAAAAAAAAAAAGTTTAACCAAATTTGTAGAAAAGAACTCCAAAATTTATGGCACAAAATTAGTATAGCTAGAAACCACAAAATATATTTTCGCAATGTACTTGTTTGATGTCACCTATGCTACAACTCTTTTTGTATAAAGTTGGTCAAATTTAAGAAAGTTACTTACAACTCTCGAAGTTGATTTATTTGGGTCAGAGGAAGTACCAATTTATAAGTAGTATACAAAATTGATATATTTTAATCCTGTAGGCAACTGGTGCCTTTATTGGTGCTTCAAGATACGCAAGTGCAACTATGATTCCTCCATCAATTATTAGTCGGGGCGTGGGATGGCAGGTAAGGATTCAAATATTGTACTGTGGACTCAGTGATCTGAGTTTGTACCATGGTGTTGGTAACATTGTTAAATGTGAAACATCCTTGTCAGGGCATTGGTCTCTTGCTTGATTCATTTTTTGGGACAGCCACCGGGACATCAGTTTCAGTGTAAGTATAATTCGAGTGAAAAAAATTAAGTGTCAATCCTTGTTTGTTCAGAACAAAAATGTGTTTCTAATATGCATTATGATTTCTTGTGCTTACAGAGAGAATATTGGATTGCTTGCATTGACACGTATTGGCAGCCGGAGAGTAGTACAAATATCTGCAGGGTTCATGATTTTCTTCTCTGTCCTTGGTAACTTGCTTTACTGACTTCATTAGATATTGCAATGCAGTGTTTTGTTATGTTCATGTATATTTCTCTGATGCTGTGATAGGTTAAATGATATTTGTTTTGCAAAATCAGGAAAATTTGGAGCTCTGTTTTCGTCAATTCCACTGCCCATATTTGCTGCCATGTACTGTCTCTTCTTCGCATATGTTGGTAAGTCCATTTACCTGAAACAAACTCTTTGTCCTTGTCTGACAGTTTCCACTTGATAATTTTCATCTTATTATTCTGCATCTCACTCAATAATGCTTCCATTTGCAGGTGGAGTTGGCCTGAGCTTACTTCAATTCTGCAACCTAAACAGCTTTAGGACCAAGTTCATCATGGGGTTCGCTTTCTTCATGGGCCTATCAGTTCCTCAGTACTTCAACGAGTATACAGCTGTTTCAAGTAATGGTCCAGTGCACACTGGCGCTAGATGGGTATGGGCAAGAAAGCCTAGCTACACTATTTTTTCCTTGGTAGCCTGAGCTTCGACAAACTAATGTTCTGTAACAAATTAACCGATCTTTGGTTTTTGCTCTTCGACAGTTCAATGACATGATAAACGTGCCATTCACGTCAAAGCCGTTCGTCGCCGGGTTGGTAGCCTACATCCTGGACAACACCCTCCAGATTAAGGAAAGCGCAGTGAGGAAGGACAGAGGCAACCACTGGTGGGAAAAGTTCAGGAGCTTCAAGAAAGACGCGAGGAGCCAAGAGTTCTACTCGTTGCCGTTCAATCTGAACAAATACTTCCCTTCGGTCTGATCTCAACGGCGCTGCTAAATGAATTCTGGAGACAACCCTTGTTCATATGGGCTATGGGGAACATAATTCTGCAGGTCTGGCCAGTGGAAGCTTCTGTGTCACCAATGTTGGTCAATTTTGTGTGTTTTCGGAAGAGATGGGAGTAATTGGACAGTAGAAATTATTAGGATTGAAGTATGTCAGCGTTCTCTTTCTGATCTACATGGATCAGCATCTGATAATCTGGTTGTAGTTTATTTTCTCAAGCTGGCAATGTACATCAGTATTACAGTTAACGCTATATGTAGCTTTCCTAGCTAAGGTACTCCTTTCGTATAGAAAAAATACGAAGTTTAGGACAACAAAACGGTCTTCAACGCATGACTTTAACTTCATATTTTTATAAAAATATTTATTAAAACGTGATATATGTATACTTTTATAAAAATATATTTGAAGATAAATATATTTATATAGTTTTCATATTTTCAAACTTAACAATTTAAAAATTATTCATGATTTATATTCTCAATGAAGACGTTTTCTAAAACGTCATCTTTTTTCTATACGGAGGGAGTAGAATGATAATTGATGTGTTAAAATTGTTAATTTCTGCCATAGAACTAAACCGCGAAGTGTTCATTTACCACCCTTTGCTACGTCTGTAACTTAAAATATCTGAAGAAGTTATACTCATGATCAGCACTTCCAGTGCTACAGCGTTACAAGCTGATCATTACTTGTTTATTACTCGGTCCATGGTAATTGTATGAGTAAAATGCTTTATATTTTAGGGCGGAGGTTAACTTTTAAAATTGGTGTTATTAAATGCTGTAGGTGTAGAAACTTTGGTCAGTCAAACGTTCTTATGATCATTGGAAGCCATGGGCCTTGGGCCTTGATAGTGATCCTTTGGTAATTTGGCCTCTCAATATTCTTGGAGTTAGGGGCCCTGGATACCGACTAGACGCTAAAAATAGCACATTAGCTGAGCAATGAGGACTAATAAGTGAGAAAGGATATCACTAATCCTTAGGTAAAAATCGACCATAGTGATCTCCTTAGTTGTTGCTTTTACTCCGCTAAAAACTTGGTGCTAATTTGTTTTATATGCAGTAAACAGTGAAAGTGTTTATTTGCATAACTGATCCTGCAGGTGAAGAGTATCTAGACCAGTCACAGAGGTGGTTTCATGTCCTAATTTCCAAAAGAGGAAAATTCACCAGCGGTCTTTTAAGTTGGCACAAGGTGTCACTTAACTCTCCGAACTTTTAAAGTGATATCTGTGAGTCCCTAAACTTGACAAAATATGTCATCTAGGTCCCAAACTTTTAAGGTGATCACCGTAGGTCCCTAACTTGGCAGAAGGTGTCATTTAGGTCCTTAATACTGTAGCAAATTTCGGAAAAAAATTTTAAAAAGAAAAATCTAATTTTAGGTACTGTAGGTATAATTGTAGAATATTTCAAAAATTGTATCTTTTCCATATGATCTCGGATGAAGATAATTTTTATATAAAAATTATAGTTCTCGACGAGATCTACAACTTTTTAGTTTTGAGTTTTTTTAATTTGAGGTCGTTAAAATGCTCAAAAAAATTAAATAAATTTTTAGCAGTATAATAATCGCGTACAAACGCTTATCGCCTTAAAAAAATCATATATTTATTATATGCTATCAAATGGAGATACTTTCTATATGAAAATTGTAGCGCTCAAGGAGGTCTACAATTTTCTAGTTTTAAGTTTTTTAGTTTAAAGTCGTTAAGATACTAAACAAATAAACCGTCGATTTCAGTTTATGCACGGTGGTTTTATATTTTTTATTTTTTTTAGCATATTAATGCTTTTAAACTAAAAAACTGAAAACTAGAAAGTTATATATCTCCTCGAGCGTTACAACTTTCATATATAAAGTATCTCTATTTGCTAGCATATAAGAAATATATGATTTTTCCAAAGTGACAAGCGTTTGTATGCGATTATTATACTGCTAAATATTTATTTAATTTTTTTAGGGTATCTTAACCACCTCAAATTAAAAAAACTCAAAACTAGAATGTTGTAGACCTCCTCGAGCACTACAACTTTTATATAGAAAGTATCTCCATTTGATAGCATATAATAAAGATATGATTTTTTTCAAGACGACAAGCGTTTGTACGCGATTATTATACTGCTGAAAATTTATTTAATTTTTTTGAGCATTTTAACGATCTTAAATTAAAAAACTCAAAACTAAAAAGTTGTAGATCTCGTCGAGAACTACAATTTTTATATAAAAATTATCTTCATCCGAGAACGTATGGAAAAGATACAATTTTTGAAATATACTATAATTATACCTACAATACCTAAAATTAGATTTTTTTTATTTTTTTCCGAAATTTGCTACAGTATTTGGGACCTGGATGACACATTCTGCCAAGTTTAGGGACCTACGGTGATCATCTTGAAAGTTTAGGACCTAAATAACACACTTTACCAAGTTTAGGGACTCACAGATATCATTTTGAAAGTTCGGGGACCTAATTGATACCTTGTGTTAACTTGGAGGACCGCTGGTGAATTTTCCTCTTTCCAAAACTCCCATATGCTGTCATGCTGAAAACAGTATAGACTAGTTTTATTCCCATTAATATGGTGATTACTCTCTCTAATAATATAGTGTCATGTCAACATATTTGCTTAAGTTGGTAGCATATTTAATACTATGAACCTCATGAAATTTAGAAATTCCCACTGAACTATTGCAGTTTTTTGTTGTTTGCTATCGAAAGAAAAGGTTTCTGTTAATTTGATCGCTCTTTTGAACGGACAAGCCCAGCAGTTTTGGACCATCTAGGCCAAGGCCATAAAGAAATAAGCCTGGGCTTTTACACTGAAACTTCGGAGCATAACGGGCCTTCACCTTGCAATGCGCGGAAGGCCAGATAGACAATGGAAGCTCACGGTCGGAGAGAGAGAGAGAGAGAGTTACAAGCTGGAGATGCAAACCACATCCCCGATCGATTGGTGTTAGTAACTTGCTTAGCTAAACAAATGAGCAATCTTATTACAATTTCTACTAGCATGTATACAGGAAAACTCTTGAAAGGCAAGCCTCAACTAATCAATCTTTTTCGGAATCGGATCAATGATGGATCTTTGCGTCTCCTCCTTCCACAGATGGGTAAACTCTAAACTATCTGTCTCCACCAAAACCCGTCGCAACCCCAGCTGCAGAGCAACCTGGAGCCTCCATTATGCATGATCATAGCACAAAGCTTGTGCCGCCTCAATGACTCCTTGACCATCTCTGATAATATAGCTCTTGCCGCATTCCTGCTATCCGCTGAAAACGGTTCGTCAAAAGACAGTTGTGCACTCTTGTTTTCCCTGACTCGGATCGGAGTTGTTTTATAAATCGTCTTATTTTACAATTGGGCAATGCTAAGTTACACCTTTACATCTTACCTTTTTAAGAGGTAATATCTCAAATAAATCTAGACCGTTAAATATTAGAATTTTTCAAAATACATAATACATTAAGCAATATAGAAAAAGAAATTTATTTCCCTAGCTGCTCCTGGAATTGCTGCATGCAGTTTGTTTCCGGGAGAAAAAAACAGTGGATGTAGAGCAGCAAACGGTGCATGGAGTTTGGTTCCAGAATTGCGTGCATGCAGTTTGTTTCCCGGAAAAAAAAAAAACGGTGGTTGTGGAGCAGCAAACGGTGCATGTAGTTTGTTTCCGGATCAACGCCACGATCGAGTGCATGCAGTTTGTTTTTAGGAAAAAAAAAGAACTGCCGGGTGCACAACGCCGCCTACGACGCCTTGATGCGCGCACGAAAAAAAGGACTGCCGATTGCCCGACGCCGCCTACATCGTCTTGAAATATAGTTTTTTATTATACAGTGTTTTTAAATGAAAGAGTTGTCAACTACAAAGTTATATAACTTTTTCGGATCTAAAATTATCATTCTGGTTAAATTTTCATTTGAGTTTGTTTTCTCGATTCAGTATTTGAATTTCAAAACATGTCAACTTCAAACAACATTTTCAAAACATGAATAATGTTACTATCATTTTGTCGGATGAACAAACGACCAAAATAAAAGTTGTACATCTTGATTAGTTATACAACTTTTATGTTTATGATTTTTTCGACTGATGTCATTTACCACTTCAAAGTGTTGTTTGAACTTGTCATTTTTAAAATTCAAAATTTTCAAATGATAGAACAAAATCTAATGACAAAAATAATGCTTCAAATCGATAGAGCATGATTTTAGAAACATTTACGAAAAAATCATCAGATTTAGAGCTAGTACGAGGGAGAAAGACTAGTTACAAAATTTCATTGTAGATTAAAAAAAAATCATCATTATTACTCATAAACTATCAAAACACACCATCTAATTAATCCAGCCACAAGCCCATTAACGTGATGTCCAATCAACTTCATGCTCACACATGCACGTCATGCACGGTGTCATAAAAAAAAGAAGTGAATGCATGCAAACATATCTAGATGCATGCAAACAAATCTAAAAAAGATTTTTCATACCTTAAATATTTCTTTTTATCCTTTTTTAATAAATGAATAAATATATATATATAAATATATTTAATATATTACCTTCTTAGGAGGTAAGATCTGTCGTGACCGTCCGATCAAAATAAATGAAGGGTTTCACAGTCATTTGGGGATACCGTAGCAATTCTCTTTACAATTGGACCTTTGACACGTCACAAAGGGCTTCTACTAAAATTTGATTGGAGAAGCAAACTCAACAAAGTTTGACAAACACAATAAAAGAAGACTAAAATTAAAAAGTCAGTCCAGAGAGCATTTCTACCTCTAGCCGTTAGGTTATTCTCTGCTTTTGTGATCTTGCCATGCTTTCACCGTCACTCTTGTCTCGTGCCTCCAGGGAATCCGTAGCGGCATAGCTTGCGTTGTCAGTTCTGCTTCTGCACTGCAGTGACAAGCCTAGTATGCGTGCACGATTTGCATGACCGCGCTACCAAAGGATTCACGAGCTAAAGTTACTGTATTTGCATACACATATCTTTTTTTATTCAGTCATACATTACACAACATTCGTGAATCTGGAGAATAGATGATCCGAGACGTAATTCCACAGGAACTACTAGATTTGTTGCAGTTAGATTTGCATTTCTATATAGACAGAACAGAACCAGAACCATCAGGCTGCCTGCTGGTCCGGCACGGCTACGGCGCTCTCGTCGTCCGCGACGGCGGCCGGGACCGGGAGCGGGACGGCGCGCGGCAGGTGGGGCAGGACGCGCGCGTGGCGAGCCACGCTTCCACGCAGGCGGCGTGGAAGCCGTGGCCGCACGCCGGGAGCACGCGCACGCGGAGGCGCTCGCCGCCCTCCTCGATGTCCAGCTCCAGCTCGGACAGGCAGATGGCGCACTCGGCCTCCGCCCACGCGCCGGCGACCACCGGGCTTATTTCGGTGCCGACGGCCGCGTCGGAGGCGGGCTTGGGCTCCTGCGCCTGTGCATGCGCCTCCCGCGAGCCGGCGGCGCGGCGGCGGTCGAGGCAGCGGAGGAGGACGCGCGCGGCGTAGTGGAGGCAGAGGGCGACGCAGGAGAAGCAGACGAGGACGACGAAGACGGCAACGAGGTCGGAGAAGCAGGCGCGGCACGGGGCAACGAGGCGCGGAGGCCGCGCGGGTGACGACGGCGGTGAGGAGGAGGCCATCATGGTCGCCGCCGCCGCTGCCGTGGAGGTGGTGGAGGTGATCATGTCTCGTGCTTCCTTTGGGCTTTTGGTGGTTTGGACTTTTGGAGGCAAAAGTTTGTTTGTGTGTGACAAGGCCGCCGCCCTCAGCGTGAAATTCGTTGGATGGGCTAAAAATGGGCTGGGTTGCCTACTGTAGGCTTCGGTTTGTTACTTTGTTGGGCTTTTGTAGGAAATTGCGTTTTTCATTTGGGTCTGTACATAGAAGATGACGCGATCGACGGATGTTTTTCGCAAAAAAAAAAAGAAAGAAATTTGAGCTGAAAACAACAGAATATCGGTTTGAAATTTCAGCCGCTAGAACGCTTTCGAGCTCGTACGTCTGGATGCTGCAAAGATGGCAACACGCCACCGCCATGGCCGTTTCAGCGAAGAAAAAGGCCTGGCCTGGCCCCCCGGACCTGGAGAGGAGATGTGGCTGTGTGAACCGGGCGCCCGAAATCTGCATGGAGTTGAGGCCTAACGCCAATGCTGATGGCAACTTGGTTTATCTCTATGCGGAAACCCGCAACAAACCGTGATACTGCCAGATACGCATACGCGTACAACGCATACGCATACGCAGCAAGGGCCCTTGGCCTTGTCGTTCCAGAACAAATAAGCCTACAGAAAGCGGCAGCAGTTGCTCGTAAAAGGTCCACGGTACAAAAGTCTCACAGTGCCTAAAAACCACGCACCTGTCTCTTGATCTTGATTGTGTTTGTTTACAGTCTTACACACAAGACTCGTGGACTTATTTACACATCTAGAAATTTCCAGTGTTTAATTTGGCCCACGGGACAAAAATTTCACAGTTCCCTATATAAATCAACTGATGCGAAGTGCTGGCGTCTAACTGTTTATAGTGGAAACCTCGACAGATATAACCATACATAAGAGAACTGAAATGTACTATCTCCACTTGAAAAGAAAGAATTATAGTTTCATTTCCATATTCAGACCATCTAAACTTTTGGCCTATTTTATAGAAAAGAATTTGTCAATGTTTATGATGAAGGTTCGAGCTAGATAAATGACGTACAAATAGTCTAAGCAAGTGAATCATTCACATAACAAAATGGTTGGTTTTATAACGTGCGTAATAGACAGACTTCTATGTATGTAATGTAAAAAGAAGGAAGTTTTAGGTGGAGCCTTCAGAAAACAAGGAACGAAGACCTGAAGCGTCGAGAGGTCCTCGCAAAGAACACGAACGACCAGAGTGGATTTCTACTTACCCTTGTGCACGCTAGGATTATCCCAACCGTACATTCTGTGAATCTGTGTTGGGATTAATGCAAAACGAGGTAGGTGGATAAAATAATTATATAGGTGATAGATATTACTCCATCCGTCCCAAAATATATGCCTTTCTCACTTCTTAAGAAAACTCTTTGACTAAATATAATTTAATAATATTAATATTTATGGTATATACTTAATATCATTGGAAAGATCTTTTAGTCTAGTTTTTTATCAAATTTATTTGGAGATGAAAAGATTGTGCACATTTTCTACAAATCGAGTCAAACTCGTCGCACGAAAATCCACAACGACCTACATTTTGGGACAGAGAGAGTATATCATATCAAGATTCGTACAGCAACAGGAGAGAAAGGGGACAACCAACGGTTAAGATAGTCCCTGTGGCCACAAGGGCATGAGGACTTGCCTTTCGCAATATGAATGAAGAAATATGAATATCATTACAGAATGATAAATCCCTTGAAGACATTTGAATCAAAAAAGAGTGAGGCTAGGCTATGGTCCAATAGTAGAACTATTTAGTGTGGGACACTATCCACTAAGGTTCAAATCCTGGTGCTCGTACCTTTTTCTGGGATTTACTGACGCTATGTTTTAAGTGATTGGCAACGTTCTTCGGTGGTGCTTACAAGGGTAGGGTTTACCTACATGTATTCATAGGGTCGTCCTTCGATGGTGCTCACAGGGGTAAAAAATACATTTCACGACCAATCTGATAATATTTATTTGATATCATAAATATTCTTTTTTTATATAGAAATTTGGTCAAGTTCAAGAAATATGACTTGATACTATGCTAGATTTACACTCTTTTAGGGCAGAACTAGTGTATACAACAGCTGCGGTGAGTAATGGAAACTAATTACTTTCTAGATGATGAGGTATGAGCCAAAATGCCACACTTTAGCCTAGCAGTTTGATGATGCCCTTTAAATCTCTTGAACAGAGATCTCGGGGTACGGTTACTTGACTTGTATGTTACAAAAGTTGTGCGAAAGTGACTCCCCAGTCAAACTCTCTGATGGCCTCTCCTCCATGAGCACTTGAGCAGACTTGCATTTGCCGGGGCCAACTTGTCATTCACCGCTAAAAGGCGCAGCAGCAGCGAGAGACAGGAAAACAAGAATTAGTGTTCCATGACAGCAGCCTCCTTTTTTCATGCCTCCTGAAACGATTCCCCTCTCCCCCATCATTCCAATCCTACACACGGCCGGATGGGAATAGCTAGGATGGAGACAGATTGCATTGCGAAAGCCTTCTTCCTTGCAACTGCAGTACTAATAGACTAGAAAGTGCCCGCAGGCTCTGCCGCCTCAGTGTCCATCCATCCAGGAGACACGAATAAAAATTAATCAAAGTTTGCATGCACGACACACATGGATGGAGAGGCAACTTTTGGCTCAGAGATCGCTTGTTGTTTGTCACACATGTGAGATGGAAGCTAGAGGAGAGTTGGAGCAAGCAACAGCTACTCATGGTCATGGCTTTGTTGCAAGCCTTTTTCTCTTTCTTTGCTGGTCTTCTCAATGATGCATTTCGTGCTTGCTGGTAGCACACCCTCCTGCATGCTTTCCAACCTTTGCAACCTTTGTGTGTCTGTGGCTTGCTCCCCATGATTGCCCACATGAGAGGGCAATACATTATCCATGGTACAACTGCACTTAGGCAGGATCTATGTCGGCTAATGAGACAAAGGCCCAACCACAAACCACACAAGATTGATGTGGCAATCCACTAGGGCTAGCTAGCTTGCTGCTGCTTCCTTGCACCTCGCACCTTGCACCTTGCAAGATTTATATGTTTGCTTCTTGATCTTGTCATCACAAGACAAGCATGCAAGTACACGGAAACAGACGAGAAACTTGAGTGCCTAACTAAATTGGATTTTGTGTACGTATGTCTAGCTATGGCATTTTACACAAGTAAGCCAAGTGTAACAACTTCCGGTTAACAATCTGATTAAATACTTAACTACTGGTCCTATCTAGTGGAAGGTGAGATGAAGGATCTCCCTTGGCCTGCATTGCGTGTTGATGGGGGTTTTTTTTTTTGGCTCCTGTGTGAAAGGTAGTTTTGCTTTCTAGTGTATGTAATAAGGTCCAGCTGCTAGGTGATGTGTTAATAGGATACAGGCGTCAAATAGCTTTCAACTGTTAGTTTACCTGCTTGTCTTGTTCTAGGTATTTCATCGTTATGTCACTTTCAAAGATCGAAATTGATTAACCGCTTCGATTCTATATGTAGTAGTACATACATACTCTATTTAGGTTCTATTTGCAACAAGTTTGTGTAGGATAATTTAGTGGTTATGTCATTTTACAGCTCGTTGCTGTCTTACATCATGGTATAACGGGCTTTCAAGTTCCAATCCCCGACAGGCGTCTAGTAAGCCGAGGAAGAATCTTCAACTGCCAGGCCTATTAATAATCGTCGCCGCTAGTTTTCGTATGTAAAGTTTAGAAAATACGTGGAATATTTATATCTTTAAATCAATTTATTAAAAACTGTCTATATAATAATATTAATTATGTATAAATATTAATATTTTTAAAATATATTTAATTAAAGTAGATTTCTAGAAAACGCAAACAATATGTGTACTATAATGCATATCTTATCGAAATTTGGACAAGCATAAAAGGGACGCAGAGAAAAGAGGCCGGCTGATGGCACCATATCTTGTATTCGGACGAAATATGAGCTCACAACATCACACGGAACAAGCTGCTTCTGTCATCCTAACCAACACCCGAAAGTGTTTGCTGTGTCGTCGTCGTTTGTGATGACGCATGCCAAATGACAGGTTAGGTATTGTTTGTCACTAGTACGTATTGAAGACTTGAAGGCCGTGTCGGAGTTAGCTGTTTGAGGGCACAAGAGCGGGAGAAGGGGGTGCTGATGATGTAAAAACACTGTTTGACAGGGCTTGTCGATCAGCACGATGTTGACATCTACTAACGTCACCAAATATAACTATATAACTTTTAATATGAGAGACGAGATTAGAAGATGTATGGTAATTAATTAACTGATCATTAGTAACTAGCCACTTATCTATCACCAACATTCTTAGACATGAACTAGATTGTCATCCCTAGTTATATATGCTAAGAATAAATAAAGGGTTCATATACTATTCAATGTGACTAGGCAGAAATATATAAATATAAACTAAGATTAATTCTGCAAGCGGATAGATAATTATACTATTGTACCATTTTACCTAGATTCTACCAGGTTGTCGATTTATATTTATACCACTGGGAAGGACTGGATAAACTTTAATCTATTATATTGATAGTGATTATATACAATGGATAAGTGACATTACCGATGTCATTTACTCTACTCATAACAGGTAGAGGTCACAAGATATTAAAGATAAATAAAGTGATAAGTATGATCAAGCACATAAATAAAGGATAACATCAGAGCACTTTCTAGTCATAGTAATAGCTAGCCAATGGATAAACTAAGGAATTAATATCTAAGGTAATTCTATAACTATACCAATGAATAACTCTAATTAGTGTAATTACATCTAGCAATCAATGTTAGATTAGTCCTATATCATGATCACATGCAAAGGGCATCATCTAGGAATGATATGAACAGAGTCATCACCTAAATTCGCGACAGTGCCTGCTTGCTTACATACGGGGGGTGGACTACAGAGGACTCAACGTACCTGTCACCCACGCGATCTACCACACGACCCGGTACATTAGGGTGCACTCGCAGATAAACAGAATATCTAGACACCACGTCCAAATATTGTTCATCATCTACCCATCGATCGTATGGATAAACGCTATACGAGCAATTACATGAATTCAATAAGATCAAACTAACTATACTAGACATGTAATCAAAGTAGACAAAAACTATTATAATCAAGAACATATGAACTATTAAGAACAATGTTTCCCTAATCATAATAAAGGATACAATAATAGAGAAAGAACTAGAACTATACCGAACTCTGCGCTCCAGACGGATGCCGGGGCTCCAGATCCCGCCGAAGAACTAGAACTCCTTTACTTCTAATCTAACTAGGCTAGAACTATGAACTAGATGGCTCTTGATGAACTAGAAGGCTCTTGATGGCTTGACCGAAGACTTGATGCCTTGGATGAATGATGGGATTCTCCAGGGGGTCTGCCCCTTTATTTATATCCCGGTGGGTTGCACGTGCGCCGTAGGATGAAACCGACTTAACCAAGGGCCGGGATGACTCCTCAAAGGCAGTGGAAGAAGACTCTAGAAGACAACGGTAAAACCCTAGGGGTGCGTCGCCCAGCGCTGCCTTGGCACCGGCCGGCCCCACCTGTCAGGTGGTGGGGCCCCGGTTGCTTCGGGTGTTCTCTAGATCCTTCCCACGTCCTGATGACGATGTTTCCTTCGCGGTTAAGTTTCGTGTTTTTTGTGCTCTTTAATCCTTCTTTTACGCTTTTCTGGAATAGCCCCTGAAAAATATAGAACATGCAAAACTCGTGAAAATTGTCAGTTAAAACCCTAGACTAGTGTGTATTCATATATCCTTTGGTGTCTAAAGTTCTAATAAAAGTTGACGTTATCCACCATCAACAACACTCCTAAGCTTACCTATTTGTCAGTCCCTTGGCAAACAAACTAAGCCTAATTTACCAAAGTATTTGGATCAGGAGTTGCTACAATGCTTTCACATTTTCCAAGTACACATGCTTTCAAACAGATATTCCCCTCCGGATTCGACAATAACTGCTCTAACCTTCAAATTTACCTATTTTACCTTTAACTATGGAGCTTTACAGTTTTCGCATAAGTCTTGAGCAATTGAAAGATAGAACAATCAAATCAAACAGTATGTAGCAAATTCTTCATAGTACCAATATTCTGAAGTTTTTTATAAGTTCAAAAATAAAACTCAGAGCTTAATTGTATGACACCCTCAAGTCTCTTAATATGTGGTATTTATGGATCTCACTTAGGCATTAACAAGGTCATGCCTCCCTATCGATAAGAATATATAGTGGAGCTTATAGGAGTGGCAATAACAAGGATAAGCATACTTGCAGTTCATATATTGTAAAGTCAAACAACGGATCCACAGAGAATCGAGGCATACAATCAAACCAAGATGTGCATGTGTATGGAATATGGTGGATAGGTGTATATATGGTGGCTAATCCTAATTCTACTTATGCTCTTTTGAAAATAAATCTCTCTTTAAGACTCACAGGAAACATGGGCTATCTTTATTCTTTCTCCTTCTCTCTTCTTTTTTTAATAGGGAGGCGAGCATCTAGTACCCATTGTTTTAATTATTGGGACACTTGTCCATCTTTTACTCTCTTTTATTTTCATACTTTGCATAACCACATGTATCCTTTGAATATAAACAATTAGAGAGATAATGATAAGAACTTATAGCAATTAAACAGTGGCTGTCCTATAGGGTATATTTTTTGGGTGTTTACTCCCAGTGTAGGAGAAAAACATTTTTATGATAAATATAGATGGAAATGGAAATGGTTGCAATTACTCTCAGGGTAGGAATAATGCATATGTGGCTGGAGTGTGTAAGTGATCTTGGTTATAAAAGCATGACAAGACTCTCATAAGGTATACAACAAAGGTTGACTGAACTCAATGCAAAGCAAGCAGCATAAATGTGCAAAGGTTTCCTATCTAAATATGTTATATATGGCTTTGGTAGGAATTCACACTTTGTCATACAAGAGCTCATCATGTAGATTTTAAGTTTTCAAAATGAATCTCCAGAACTTAGTAATATTAGGAATAAGATAAATAGCAGCTTGACCTTCATGAATCATATACATCAATCACCTAGACTTAGATCAAACATATGCCTCCACAAGTTTCAGGTTCAGAGTAAATTCTCAAATTAAAACAACAGTATCTAAAACTCAGGAGAATTTAAGGTTGAAAACTAGGCATTTGAAAGGTACGATAACAGAGCAACTTTTCATCATCTCCAAGATAAATTTTAGTGTTCATCAATTTTAATTAATTCTAGCCTAAACTGACTCCGAACATATTTTAATATATAGCTAAGTGTTTATTTGGTTTAATTATTTTTGATTGGACTAAAATAGGACTCTATAATTTGTGGACCTTCATGTGGCCATATATTTTTGGTATTTTATGACTATATAAAACAGACTCAATAATCGCTTAGGTATAATTACCTGATAACTAGGGGATGCTCCTCCCCCAAGCTAGATGTTTGTAATACTTGGTGTTAAATGATCTTCAGAGTGAGCTAGCCAGTGGTAGTCCTGGTGGGTACCACTGATAGACTCTCTCCTCAGTCATAATATTGTTCCTGCATAATTATACTCCAACAAGAAAACCAAAACTTGAGCCTTGAATTTAACAAGGGGTTAGCGGTCAGCCAATGAATAATTGATTATTCTTTCGGTTGATTTTAATTAACAGATTCTAGCAGGATTTTAACCGGATTCTTTTTTTGGGTTTTTCTAATTTTCTTATGCAGCAATCAAATATGTATGCATGCTATATATATTTTTTATGCCACCACGGAGAATATTTATTCTCATGGGGCTTAAGATTTTTATAATGCAACAAAGTAAATACAGATGCTACTACCCCATATATATATTATTTTTATTCGTTTTTATTTTTATGTCACCATAGTAAATATTCATATAGAGTTTACATAAGTGTGATGGGGCTTTTAATTTTTTATGATGTAGTAAATAAAGCAGTAAATATTTTTGTTGTTTTATATTTAATGTGCAAAAGTGATTGTACTAATAAATGTGTTAAAACAAAATTACTAATAAATGCTAACTTAGTTAGATAACTACCATTCTAACCTTATGGTTAGGGTACGGAATTTAAAGTCTACCGATAGGACTTAGATAGAGGAGAATATTTATTCAGCAGGTTCATCGTCTGAGGTTATCTCAGTCAATTTCCCATTCTGCGGTGGTGTAGTAGGTGCTTCTTCTTTCTCCTTCCATCTCATTTCTGTCTCTTCTGCTTCTCTCTTTTCTACCTCTAGCTCTTCCTTGTTACACTCCCTCAGGTGTACTTCTCTTGACTCTTCATCTTTTTTCATCTATTCTTCTAATTGTGCATGGATCTCTTCCTTCTCTGCCTTAGCAATATGATCCATCCTTTCAGCTTCCGCTTCCCTCTCACTCCAGCGTGGTGCTTGTACGGCTTCCTCTTGTTCCTTGTAGCAGTCTTCATACTTCACAATCTTGCCAGGGAATTCCTCCCATCCACAGTGAGGCTGGGCAGCCTGACGGCGGGCTTGGCGTCTTCTCCTGTTGCGTTGCTTCCTGTTCTGCTCATGGTTAACAAGTGTTTTAAATTGACAGCGTACCTTTTCCGTGGGTAGGTTGAAGTGGATCTGTCCAGACCCGATGTAGATAATAGCATTCGCAGTGTAGAGGAATGGTCTTCCCAAAAGAATAGGTGATTCATCGTCTCCCTGCATGTCAAGGATTAGAAAATCTGCGGGTATATATTTATCTTGAATTCTTACCATAACGTCCTTAACCACGCCTTCAGGGAATCTTAGTGATTGGTCTGCCATCTGCAACTGAATATATGTTGGGTATAGAGGTAAATCATTAAATAAATCATCATATACCTGTTTGGACATTACGTTGACGCCTGATCCAGTGTCGTAGATGGTGTCGGCAAAAGTGGTGTCTCTGATTGTGCATTCAATGATTGGTACACCTGGGTCACCTTTCTTCGTTGGAAATGGTTGGGGGAGCATATGATCAATTTCTATGTTGAGAGCAGTGATTAGCTGAGCAGTTTCTTCAGGTACATGCTGGGGCTTGTTCTTCCTCCATCTTTTATTGTTCTTTTTTTTGGGTGCTGGTTGTTGTTGCTTTTCTTGTTGATGGAATTGCTTAGGGACTGCAGGAGTCTTTAAGATGCGGTTCTTGAATGAGAATCTCTCTTTCTTGTCCTTGATGGAGAGGACAATCTTGGCATGTTCCGCATAGATGATGGCTTTGGTTGTGCACAAGAATGGTCGTCCCAAGATAATGGGTGCCTTCACATCTCGTCCTGTCTCCATAATCACGAAGTCAACTGGGACATATGATTGCCCCACTCGGATGATAGCTTCTTCTAGTACTACCTCGGGATAGCAAATGGACTGATCCGCAAGCTACAAACACATATCTATTTACAACAAAGGATCACCTAAAATTTTCTCATAAATTACCTTGGGCATTATGTTGACACTTGCGCCGAAATCGCAGATAGCCTCTGGAAAACTGTGACATCCTATAGAGATAGGAATGACAGGTCTCCCAGGGTCTCCCATCTTCTCAGGTAGTGAGTGATCAATCCATTGTATATCTGCGGGCTCAATATGGTATTGGGTTGCATTATGAATATCGAACAAGGTTAGCAGTTTCTAAATCTTCCGGCTGGCCCAGAAATCTTACCTTTCTCAAATGCAGGGACAACAGCAGCTAGCTCAGGTAATTGTGATTCTAACATTTTATTAAAGCTGTGCTGATTCTTGTATTAATATTTTCTAAAGCTTTATCATTAGAGACTATCTTTCTAGATATTTAATCTAACAATTTAGATTGACCAGCAACTAAATCTCTTAAAGGTGAAAGATTGTAATTATTGTAATTATGACCTTGGTTGTTACCTTGTTAGTTATCTTGTCGAGATTGCTAATTTCATCCTTGATTTGGCTGGTTCCATCCTTGACCTTGTTGAGGATGATAGTAGGTGTTATTGTTGATGAAGTTCACATCCTCTTGCAACGTAGGGCAGTTGACAGCTGAATGCCCGTAATCTCCACATTCTTCACAGGTCATGCGAGAATCATTAATATGTATGACTTCCTTCTTCTCTATATCTAGCTTCTTCATGATGAGGTCTAGCTTGGCAGTGACCATGTCAGTTTCCTTGAGATGATGGATGCCTCCTCCTCTCTTGTGAGGTTGAGTACGTTTTTCATTATACCTTGGATTTGAGGCCATCTTCTCAACAAGTGCTTTAGCTTCTGGAAGCTTAAGTGACAGGAAAGCTCCTGCTGCTGCAACATCTATGGACTCACGGGTGCTAGAGATGAGCCCGTGGTAGAAGGTCTGCATCAATAGCCAATCCTCTATCCCATGATGAGGACAGTCTTCAATATAATCTTGAAATCTTTCCCATGCTTCATTGAATGATTCGTTATGTTGCTATTGAATCCTTGAAATTTTCCCACGCAGAGCATTCGTTTTACCTGTAGGAAAGAACTTTGCTAGGAAAGCAGTTGAGCATCGGTCCCATGTAGTGTTCTTCTCTTTGTTGGCGTAGAACCACTGCTTAACTTTCCCCAAAAGTGAAAATCGGAAAAGACGGAGTAAAATAGCATCTCTTGGTACTCCTCTGATCGTGAAGGTCCTGCAGATCTCTAGAAAGTGTTGTAAGTGTGCACTTGCATCTTCATGACCTTTTCCACAAAATTGACTGGCTTGAACCATGGTGATAAGAGCAGCCTTGAGCTCAAATCCATTCTCCCCAGTGTTGACTGCTTGTCCAGTCCGGATGTTTTCTGTTGTTGGGGCAGAGAACTCACACAGTGTCTTCTCAGCCATGTCTTCAAACACAAGAGTTAAATGTTCTCCTAAATGTTCTTCTTCAAATGTTAGAGCTGGTTCCTCTAATGGACTAGCTTGAGCAGCGATGGGTATTCTTGATAGTGACTTGAAATTGTCCCTCGCCTCTACAACCTTCTTCCTTCTAAGAAGTTTCTCTGGATCGTCAGTGAAGTTGTTTGGAAGAGAAAAATCATTCATTCATCACCCTGCATAAGATAAACAAATAATAAAAACAAGGGTGTGCCTGTTTGAGTTAGAGATCAATCGGTAACACAATCTTGTCCATTATGTATATATGTTATCAATATTTACTAAGCTTAATGTGCCTTCCCTGGCAATGGCGCCAAAAATGCTTGTTGACATTTACTAACGTCGCCCAAAATAACTTTATAACCTTTAACACTAGAGACGAGATTAGAAGATTTATGGTAATTAATTAACTGATCATTAGCGACTAGCCACTTATCCATTACCAACATTCTTTAGCATGAACTGGGTTGTCAATCCTAATTATATATGCTAAGAATAAATAAAGGGTGCATATACTATTCAATGTGACTAGGCAGAAATATATAAATATAAACTAAGATCAATTCTGCAAGCGGACAGATAATTATACCATTATAGCATTTTATCTAGATTCTATCAGGTTGTCGATTTATATTTATATCACTGGGAAGGACTGGATAAACTTTAATATATTATATTGATAGTGATTATATACAATGGATAAGTGACATTACCGATGTCATTTACTCTACTCATAACAGGTAGAGGTCACAAGATATTAAAGATAAATAAAGTGATAAGTATGATCAAGCATCATAAATAAAGGATAAACATCAGAGCACTTTCTAGTCATAGAAATAGCTAGCCAATGGATAAACTAAGGAATTAATATCTAAGTGTTAGCAGTGGATATACCATAAAAATCCACATTCAAACACCGTCAACCTGCCTTGGATTGAAGGAAGGACAAGCATATCATGAGCATATTTTATCAATAACTAGTTCCACTTGTACTCTTATCTTGTGAATGTAGGGAAGATCAAAACAGGACAAAATGCAGCAACTGGAGCTCACATATGTGGTTCGGCCGACCCACATATGGAGGCACCAGATCATCACATTTCAAGAAATGACACAAGGAAGCAGATAGAAGAGAGTGGAGCACCTGGAGGGCCCACATTGGGTTCGGTCGACCCACATGTGGGGCCCACCAGGGCTCTACTGACATGGCACAATCCATTTGACACTCCACCTAGCTTATTTCCACCTTTGGATCAAACGTGTGTTTCCATTCAACGGTGGAAGATCAAGGCATGAACCGACGAGTACCAACAAATCAAGTACACAGCCATGCTCTATGACTGATGGGGACAACACCTGGATGGGCCCACCTGTCACAGGGGGTCGGCCGACCCCCCTGGTGGGTCCAGGCCAACGCCTTACTCCACCGCCTTCCTGCATGCTTCCCACGTGCTGGATTCACCAATGCCGTCCATCTTGAGGCGGTTCAAGGTCGGTTCATCCAAGGGAGGAGAGGCAAGGAGCACACGGATCACTGACGTGGCATGCCTCCATTCTCCCCTGTAAATAGCGGCTGCCATCACCCTCTTCAAGACACACAAGATACACAAGAGACAAGAGAAGATAGAGTTTCACTCTTTAGTAGTAGTATTAGTCTAGTGTGGGAGTTAGAGTCGAGTCGAGCTACGCTCGGGGTCTCCAGAGTCATCTACTGGAGAGTCTAGTATACCTCTTGTACCTTTCCTTCTGTAAGACTTTACTTTACTTTACTAAGTCTTTACTTAGTGTTTTACTATTCATTATAGTATTGTTATGTCTTGTCTTGCCTTATAGTTGATTTACACTAGATTGTGATCCTGTAATCAGCTCACGTGTGTAGTTCATTGCCTGTCATAGGGTGCTTTAGCTGTTTGGTACCTAGCTAGAGTAGTGAGAATTAGTGTAAGCGTGGTGCTTAGGCTAGATCTTACCCTTGAATGCCGCTTGTCGCACGGATTGTTAGTGGGTGCTAGCAGGTGGTGGCAGCCCAGTCTAGTCTTAGTATCCCTCCACGTGCTTTAGGCAAGTTCTTAAAAGGTAGGCTCCCATAAGAGAGTAGACGCTTCGGGTAGAGGTTATATCCTCTATTATTTCGCACTACCCCCTACACACCAGAAATAAGGTAGCTGTCTTAGTGTAATTCATCCATTTGATAAGATAATTCACAAGAGTAAAGTAAGAGTCATAGGAGTCTTATACTCACTCATTGTCCTCCCACCTAGCTATACTCTACTAGTTATCCTTAATTATCCTAAACCTTGGCGTGTCTTTGTGTCATTACCCTTTTCTCTATTTATCGATTTACCCCCTATCACTAGTTGATACTAAGTTGCTATAGACTTAAGGATCTCTCTCTTTTATTAATTATTCCTAGCAACCATTTTCCCTTGGGATAAAATAAATAACGATACCTTGGAATACTCCTGGGTGAAGTGCTACAGCGGTATATTCTGTGTGCTTGCGGAATTATCCAATAGACATAAGAAATACCCCTCAGGGCACTTCTGACGCTGTTATCAGAGATAGCCTAACACCCTGTCTCTGGTGGTTGTGCTAAGAAGTGTCAACATGCATTTCTGGCGCCGTTGCCGGGGAAAGCATCAGCCTAGGAATATTAATAAATTTGAATCCGGAGTCTACTATCAACTTAGTTAAGGATTAGTGTTAGGGCCTTACCTCTGTCTGTGTTTCTCGTTATCGTGAAGCTAAGCAGTGCATGAGCGGTTTCCAATTACCGTCAAATTTCATTGAAGATCCTGAGCAATTGTTGAGGAGAACTAGATGCCGTCAAGTTCCACCTCAAAGGTTCATCACAAACCTGAATCCGTTCGAGGAAAGAGGCTCCGCACTATCAATCAAGGAAGCTATGGCCCAAAATACCGTCTTTGAGTTCTCTGCACTGTCGGCTGACAACATTGCCACCGGTCCGCAGCTCAACTTGGGGGATGCTACCTTTGAGCTTAAGCCAGCACTATCAATATGATGCAAGCCAACCCATTCTGTGGGAAGCCACATGAAGATGCTAATGCCCATCTCCAGCATTTCTTGGAGGTGTGTGGTACCTTCACTATCAAGAATGTCTCGGCTGACGCCATCCGCGTTCGCCTAATCCCAATCTCACTGCTTGGGAAGGCGAAGCAATGATTCTCTACCAACAAGAATGAAGCTACCACTTGGGAGAAGTGCACCAATACATTTCTCAAGAAATTCTTGCCAATGGGCAAAACCAGCGCTCTTCGTGGAAAGATCTCAAGTTTCCAACAGCAAGCTGATGAGACGATTTCCGAAGCATGGGAACGTCTCCAGGAGTATATTCGTGCTTGTCCTCATCATGGAATTGAAGAATGGCTCCTAATCTAAGGTTTCTACCATGTGCTGACTGGACTAGCCCGTAGTCACCTTGATGCTACCGCTGGAGGAGCATTCCTGCAACACAATATCAAGGATGCTAAAGACCTCATTGAAAAGATGGTTATCAACTGAGGATGGAATGAGGAGTGTTTCCAGCCCAAGAAAAGGGGTATGCACACCGTTCATGAGGTGGACATGCTCTCAGCAAAAATAGACCTCTTGATGAAAAAGATTGAGGAAGGTTCCAAAAAAAAACAAGAGGCCATTCGAACCACTGCCACCGCACGAGCAATCGAAGCTGATCCATGGTGCGAGGTATGTGGTGGAGAAGATCACTCGGGTAACAACTATCCCGAAACGAAGGAGGAAGTGAGCTTCATCAACAACAACAACAACAATGGATATCGACCCCAGCAACAAGGAGGATGGAACTCGCACCCCTTCTACCAAGGAAATCAAGGTAATGGTTACAGCAATAATTTTAATAATTCTTATGGTAACCAACCTTCTTTTCAAGATCTTGTCGTATGCCAATCTAATATCAATGATAGTATAAACAAGAAAATAATGGCTAATGATAATATTCTTGAAAATCTTAGTGAGAAAATGGATAGCTTTAACACTGCTATGAAAAATCAATTGAGCTTCAATAAAATGCTAGAAAAACAATTAGCTCAAATAGCAGCAGCTGTCCCATCCTTCGAACAAGGTAAGATCCTAGGGAAACCTGAGGAACCAATTGAGGGTGTCAAATTAATTTCCACGAGGTTTGGTAAGCCTCCGGTCAGGCAAAATCCGGGTTGCCTTCTTGACCCGCCATTCATGGCCAAGTAGAGTGACCCTGGCCATCCTACCATCACCTGCGAGATCGGGCCGCACACCTTCAACAACGCTTTCTGCAACCTTAGATCTGGAGTCAACATCATGTCCAAGGTAATGTATGAAAATTTGTTAGGGGGCCTTTGTACCCCACTTTTGTCAAATTGCAGATAGCGGATTAATCCATTCGATTCCCCGAGGGATTGGCAAGGGACATCCTTGTCAAAGTTCAAGATGAATACATCCCCGCCGACTTCATCATTCTCGATATGGGGGCCGATGACGAAATACCCGTCATCCTGGGAAGGCCGTTCCTCAACACCGGGAACACCATCATCTATGTGGGATCCGGCCAAGTCCACTTCTAACTCCCAGGTAAGAGAATTAAATGTCGTTTCAATGGTTATAAATTGATGCAACGGGCAAGGAAGAACCTATGGAGAAACAAGCCACAATATGCACCCCGCAGGAAGAATCAATCACCGAAGGCCAAAAAGGCCGAACTGGTAAGTAAAGCCGAGACAGTAAACAAGGATGACTCCGCTGAGTCACAAGTATCAACCAAGAAGGAATGGCGGAATAAAGAGGTGCGATCATCATGATCCCCATCTCCGGATCGATGCACCCGAAGAATGAACCCGAAAAGCAGAGGTCCTGCTCACGGATCTAAAACATGGAGCCCTTGCTGGTAAGGTAAATCAGTATTTATCTCATATTTAATTCCTGCATTTCAATTCCTGCATTTTCTTCATTGCATTTCATATTTAAATTTTGCAACATTTTATTTCGACAAAATAAAGAACTTAGATAAATAAAACTTGAAAAGAACTATAGTGCTCACGCCAGAGGTGGTGGGACCACCCAAGGTGGGGTCGGCCGACCCCACCATGGGGCCCACTCACCTCTGGTGATGTTGGTCTGGTGTCCTGATCATTGTCTCAACTTTAATCACCAGTTCATTTTGAATTTGGTCGACCACTTTTTGGTCATGACCACTTTCACATGCTCCAAGGAGAATCCAATATCCACCATCATCCAAATTCTGAAAAGTGGACACTTTGGCATGCATTAGTGCTCCCATGGTCCATGGGAATCACTTTAAAGCATGTCCCCACTTTTGTCATACACCTTTCTCTTTCACAAAACACTAGACAAGGGAATCTCTGAAAACTTCACTTTTGGTCCACCACTAATCTTTACTTTACTGGACAAAGTGAAACACACTGTTTAAAGCTGAAAAGAGGACCAAACATGGGTCGGCTGACCCATGTTTAAAGTCCTGTCTGCAAAATTGTATTTGAATTCAAATAGATTCCCTGTCCAAAGGTGAAAGCAGCTCTGACACTGCCATTGTGGGGTTGGCCGACCTAGCCCTTGTGGCCTGGTCACCAGCCCTTCACCCCCTATAAATGCCCTTGCATTGTGTACTTATTTCCAAACCCAACCAGCTAAATCATCTCGAGCACACAATCTCTCTTCTCTTCTCTAGTTGAGCAAGTTCTTTCTCAAGTTTAGTTATAGTTAGCCACTCAAAACAAAAATCCAAAAATATTGTAGTAGTAGAAGCTTGTCTTTGCTCTCAAGAGCGGTTTTGTGGAGGTGACCATACCCCGCAAGGACTACTAACATTGGGATAGCTAACGCTAACGCTAACGCTAATCCTTATTGTCCTAGTGTGTTCTTGTGTTGTCTCATTGCTGCAGGAATATGAAGAAGTTCTCCTCTGCATTCAAGAAGGCCAAGAGTGTCGTAGGGAGTTCCTCCCGACGACCCCACCATGACGAAGATGAAGGAAGAGAAGCTCCACTGAGACAAAGCTTTGGAGTACCTCCTGAGAGGGCGCTCGACCCCGAGAGCGGCCACATGCTAGACCAAGAAGAGTTCCAAAGGTACCTCTCCATCCGACACCGCGGTTATGAACATACCGGCACCATCGACTCTGTCCTTTTGGACAACACAGGTATGACCGCAGAGTTTAATACTGTTTTCAATACAATTGGGTGGGGAAGCTTTTGGGAAGTGCAAGAACTTAGAATTGAAAAACTCACCATGGAATTTCTGTGCTCTTTACAAGTCACTGATGATAATGTCTACTTTCGCATGTTCAATCAAGAGTATAATTTAACTTGGGGAGTTTTTAGTATGGTACTTGGTTTTGATAACAACTGTCATCCATATCTAGTTAATGCCACAAGAAAATTTGATAAAGCTAATTTCTGGAAAGCCATAACTGGATCCAATAATTGCTCTGATCCTAAAACTGATGAAATCCATAATCCCACTTTGCGCTTGCTCCGCTATTGGATGGCCATAACTCTTCTTCCTGGCTCCAATGTGCAAATCCTTCTTAATGATGAACTAAGACTGCTTTATGCCATGACCAAAAAAATAAAAGTTTTACCTGCTAAAATTTTAGTCTGCTTTTGACTTGGTATTTTCCATAGAAGCGAGCCTATATTCTTTACCTCTTTTATTCACTCGCATTGCTGAAACAATGGACTTGCTAGATGGAAAACACTACTTTGAATATATTGCTTCTCTTAGAGACATTATAAATAAAGATTTCTTTATAAGTGCTCAAGTCCTAAAAGGAGATAAAAATAGTGATCTTAAAATGATTTATCCAGGCTATACAGCCAAAATCTCTCTCTCCTGTGAGAGGTGTCGGTTGTATGCGTTGCGTACACTAACCATAAATTGGGACCGAGAGGCAAGAAGCTAAAATGTTGCAGGAACAAGAAGGGTGACAAGGAGCATGTCACAGACTGCTCAATTTGAGCAAGGCGGCACCTCACGAGCAGCAGGAGGAGACGAAGAAGAAGGCGATGAGGCAAGTTCCATGGACATTTTAGGGTCCACGGAATGGCTTCAACAGCACACTCCAAGAGTGTGCACTCCCCGTCCATCCACACGGGCGAGGGGTCGTCAGAACCAAGGATCGGAAATGGATCAACTCATCAACGACATGGGCGCAATGCAAGTTGAGTAAGATGCAACTCTAAGTTTGGCACAACAAAATGCCCAACTCATGCAAGCTATCCAAGATGAAGAAGCACAACGCTGGGCGGGATGGTTCCAATACTATCCACCACCACAATGAGGAAAGGCAAGCTTGGGGGAGATCCTCTCCCCCACCAAGGTAAGTCCTCTATCTCATCTTATTGCATTATTTTCAGTTATATTATCTTTACTTTAAAAAAAGGAAAAAATTCCATATGTCTCATGAATGTTTATTTTCCTCATGGAAATGATGAATAGTTGCTCTGTTAATGTTTCTTTAATGCCTAGTATACAACTTAGTGTTTCTTTGAGTATGGATCACTTGGCTCATTTAAAATCATCATGAACCTAAAAACTTTATGGATGCTAAGTGCTAGAACTAAGTCTAAGTTGTTGTGAGACATGATATGGTAAAATAAGAGCTGCTATAATATTGTTCTAAGCATGCATGATTACTGGACAATGATTTCTTAAAACAATCAAAACCTTATTGTTCCTCAATGGTAATAAACTCCTACCACAGCCATATATGCTACACATGTCTTGGACCTTCTACTTAAGCTATTTGCTTTGTATTGAGTTTTGTCAAGTCTTGTTGACCCTTATTGAGAGACTTATCGTGCTCCCAAGATCAAGATCATGTACACACCACATATATTTGCTACTTCTACAGTGGAAGTACGCAACCGCATGCCTTTCATTTCCACCAAATAAATGCTCCATGTGTTAAAGTTTTAAATATCTCTCTTAGTTAATTTGGTAGAAGAGACAAAAGGCTATGCAAAAAGAAAAATAAAAAGGAAAATGGACACAAGAAAGTCCATAGAAAAGAAAAGAAAAATATATGAGTAAAGTCTAGGCTCATAAATAAAAGAAGAAAAATGATAGCCATGTCTCAAAAATTTGTTAGAGAGAGATACAATTTCAAATAGAGGAGCATTATAGTCCACTTTTTCCACACACTTGCACATCTTGATCTAAGAGCATGGCACTTCTCTCTTTGGATCCAAGCTTTGACTCTACAATACATGCAAGGTAAGTATGCTACATTCTTTCATTCCTATCTTAAGCTCCACATAAGCCATTTTTTCAGAAGTAGGATAACAAAGAGAAGGCAACATTTACTTTGTGCCTTGGTAAGGAATCATACACCATTTGGGTGACATGAGAGAACCATAAGAGAAACATTAAGTTTTCTTTTGCAAAACATTACTAAAACCTCCAGTATGAAACTTGCAAAGAATGAGAAAAGTAGTGCTCAAGTTAAACTGTTCTGTCTCTCAACCACCTAAGGCAAGAGAAAGGTCATTAGCCCCATAAAAGGCAAAGGTAAAATGGGTGAATTTTTATAGCCAATTTTTCCATTCAAAAGAGAAGTATTTTGTTGTGCACTTAGTACTAAGGAAATATGAACATTGTAGCAACTCCTGATCCACCAAGGCTAAGTTTAATTATTTGCTCGGGACGAGCAAATGTTAAGCTTGGGGGATCTTGTTGACGGTGGATATACCATAAAAATCCACATTCAAACACCGTCAACCTGCCTCGGATTGAAGGAACGATAAGCATATCATGAGCATATTTTATCAATAACTAGTTCCACTTGTAATCTTAGCTTGTGAATGCAGGGAAGATCAAAACAGGACAAAATGCAGTAGCTGGAGCTCACATATATGGTTCGGTCGACCCACATATGGAGGCACCAGATCATCACACTTCAAGAAATGACACAAGGAAGCAGATAGAAGAGAGTGGAGCACCTGAAGGGCCCATATTGGGTTTGGCCGACCCACATGTGGGGCCCACCTGGGCTCTGCTGACATGGCACAATCAGTGTGACACTCCACCTAGCTCATTTCTACCTTTGGATCAAAGGTGTGTTTTCATTCAACGGTGGAAGATCATGGCACATGGATCAAGGCGTGAACCGACGAGTACCAACAAATCAAGTACACAACCATGCTCTATGACTGGTGGGGACAACACCTGGCTGGGCCCACCTATCATAGGGGGTCGGCCGACCCCCCCGGTGGGTCCAGGCCACCGCCTTACTCCACCATCTTCCTGCATGCTTCCCATGTGCTGGATTCACCAATGCCGTCCATCTTGAGGCGGTTCAAGGTCGGTTCATCCAAGGGAGGAGAGGCAAGGAGCACACAGATTGCTGACATGGCATGCCTCCATTCTCCCCTATAAATGGAGGCTGCCATCACCCTCTCCAAGACACACAAGATACACAAGAGACAAGAGAAGATAGAGTTCCACTCTTTAGTAGTAGTAGTATTAGTCTAGTGTGGGAGTTAGAGTCGAGTCGAGCTACGCTCGGGGTCTCCGGAGTCGTCTGCTGGAGAGTCTGGTATAGCTCTTGTACCTTTCCTTCTGTAAGACTTTACTTTTATCAATGTATTATCTTTACTTTACTTTACTAAGTCTTTACTTAGTGTTTTACTATTTATTATAGTATTGTTGTGTCTTGTCTTGCCTTATAGTTGATTTACACTAGATTATGATCCTGTAACCACCTCACGTGTGTAGTTTATTGCCTGTCCTAGGGTGCTTTAGCTGTTTGGTACCCAGCTAGAGTAGTGAGAATTAGTGTAAGCGTGGTGCTTGGGCTAGATCTTACCCTTGAATGCCGCTTGTCGCACGGATTGTTAGTGGGTGCTAGCAGGTGGTGACAGCCCTGTCTAGTCTTAGTATCCCTCCACGTGTTTTGGGCAAGTTCTTAAAAGGTAGGCTCCCACAAAAGAGTAGGCGCTTCGGGTAGAGGTTATATCCTCTATTGTTTCGCACTACCCCCTATACACCAGAAGTAAGGTAGCTGTCTTAGTGTAATTCATCCATTTGATAAGATAGTTCACATGAGTAAAGTAAGAGTCATAGGAGTTTTATACTCACTTGTTGTCGTCCCACCTAGCTATACTCTACTAGTTATTCTTAGTTATCCTAAACCTTGTCGTGTCTTTGTGTCATTACCCTTTCCTCTATTTATCGATTTACCCCCTATCACTAGTTGATACTAAGTTGCTATAGACTTAAGGATCTCTCTCTTTTATTAATTATTCCTAGCAACCGCTTTCCCTTGGGAAGTGCCACAACGGTATATTCTGTGTGCTTGCGGAATTATCCAATAGACACAAGAAATACCCCTTAGGGCACTTCTGGCGCCGTTATCAGAGATAGCCTAACACCCTGTCTCTAGTGGTTGCGCTAAGAAGTGTCAACACTAAGGTAGTTCTATAACTACACCAATGAATAACTCTAATTAGTGTAATTTACATCCAGCAATCATTGTTAGATTATTCCTATATCATGATCACATGTAAAGAGCATCATCTAGGAAGGATGTGAAACAGAGTCATCACCCAACTTCGCGACCGTGCCTGCTTGCCTACATTCGGGGGGTAGACTATAGAGGACTCAACGTAGTTGTCACCTACGTGATCTACCACACGACCCGGCACATTAGGGTGCACTCGCAGATAAACAGAATATCTAGACACCACGTCCACATATTGTTCATCATCTACCCATCGATCGTATGGATAAACGTTATACGAGCAATTAGATGAATTCAATAAGATCAAACCAACTATACTAGATATATAATCAAAGTAGACAAAGACTATTGTAATCAAGAACATATGAACTATTAAGAACATTGTTTCTCTAACCATAATAAAGGATACAATAATAGAGAATGAACTAGAACTATACCGAACTCAGCGCTCCAGACAGATGTCAGGACTCCAGATCACGCCGAAGAACTAGAACTCCTCTACTTCTAATCTAACTAGACTAGAACTATGAACTAGATGGCTCTTGATGAACTAGAAGGCTCTTGATGGCTTGACCAAAGACTTGACGCCTTGGATGAATGATGGGATTCTCCAGGGGGGTCTGCCCCTTTATTTATAGCCCGGTGGGTTGCACGTGTGCCGTAGGATCAAACCGACTTAACTAAGGGCCGAGTTGACTTCTCAAAGGCAGTGGAAGAAGACTCCAGAAGACCGCGGCGAAATCCTAGGGGGCGCCGCCCGGCCCCCCCTTGGCGTCGGCCGGCCCCACTTGTCAGGTGGTGGGGCCCCGGTTGCTTCGGGTGTTCTCTAGATCCTTCCCATGTCCTGATGACGATATTTTCTTCGCGGTTAAGTTTCGTGTCTTTTATGCTCTTTAATCCTTCTTTTACGCTTTTCTGGAATAGCCCCGGAAAAATACAGAACATGCAAAACTCATGGAAATTGTCAGTTAAAACCCTATACTAGTGTGTATTCATATATCCTTTGGTGTCTAAAGTTCTAATAAAAGTTGACGTTATCCACCGTCAACACACGAGCCATTAAAAGTAAAATGAAATGACTTCACTAGTTCTCTAACATGTTCTCACATAGGTTTAGGATGAATTGGAGAAAAAAAATGACTTCACTCAACTCCTTGTCCGGTCCTATAACCCATGGCCCTTGGCATTTTTTTGGCAGCGTCAGACAAAATCGGTGCTGAAGTCAGCATCAGGCAAAATCAGTGCTTATTATCAACCCAAACGAACAGAACCATCTAGAAGTTCGCCAGAAAAATAAAATATCGTTGCTCTAACTTTAATTTTCTAATATATGATTTCTAATTTGTAAATTTTAATTTTTCAAATTCAATTGTGTACTCGGATAGATGTAAAAACATATAGAAAAACGTCCGGCTGCTAATGTTACTATACATCTATTGAAGAACCAAGAGGCGACTCAGAGGGGGGTGAATGGGAGCCTCAAAAATTTCTTTCGAAATTGATCGGTCACTGTTCCAAGTTCAAACCCCAAGACGCAAGAACACCGATAGAAGAGATATCCACGAATGATTGGGTGCCTACTAAAGACACAATGGGATAGTAGGACAAAGCACAGAAGCAAGAACACCAAACCAAAATGAAAGCTCACTGCACAGACCCGAACTGTCTACGGCCTAACCTCGGACTGTCCGACGTGTGAACCTTCGGACTGTCCGGCGTCAAGAGATAACAACCCACAGTTTTCTAGGCAAGAACTGTTCACTGTCAGGAATATAAGTTCGGACTATCTTGGAATTAGGGGCAGACTGTCCAACGTTGAAAAATAAAAAAAACAAACTTCAAGAAATAGTTCTGTTCACTGTCGGAAATACAGTCCCAGACTATCCGCGCCTGCATAACGAGCAGACTGCTACAGCCCACTGTGCTCAGCCCCAATGGCTAGACTGTCCGGAGGTGACCCGCGGACTGTCTGCGCCTGTATAGACAGAACATGTTCAAAATCGCCCGAAATGAAAATCAAAGAGAACTCGGTCAAATTCGAACTAACTGCCACCAAATTTCGGCCATAAGGTCACAAGACAGTTGAGAAGCTACTCTCAAGAGATCATGGCCCAATTCAAACTTAGTTGACGGCAAATAAAAAAAACTAAAAAATGCTCATGAACTATGTCATGGTATTGAATCGACCCGATCTATGGATTAGAGTGGAATCAATAGATTTTCCAACACATGTCCAAGAACAAGTCTGTGCAAAAGGAACGGATCGAATCACTCTCAAAACGATGAATTGCAATAAGAACGAAGAGGGGGAAAAACAAAGAACACGGGAGACGAAAACTACAAACACAATCGGTGAATCTCGGAGGACAAAACGAGGTTAGGGCCTCGATTCCCAGTCATAAATCACCACAGCTTCGCCTGGGTTTTGAGGCCCGAACCCAAAAACCGTCCTCGGCCGTGTCTGACCGCGTCAGCCCACGAACCGCCATCTTGTACTCTTCTGCTCTTTGATATCCCAGATGTCAGCCACCCCGGCTAGTCGTCCAACCTCTTCGGTCCCTTGGTCCAAGATCCAGCGTCCATTCTTCACCGCTCTCAGTACATTGGCACGAACATGCTCGACCTTCACTATAGCCGCCGACCACCGCCTCCATGCTGCACACCTGCACACCATAAGCCAAGAGACATGTTAAATGAACTACGTTGACAATCACTCATTGTTGGTATTTTTAACATCACTTCACGTTAAGTTGTCATCCCTAACATGATGTCAAAAACTAAAGGTAAAATAATCTTCACTTGCCTCCTAAAAATAATACTATAGAATATATCCGCAAGCGCACAGATAATTCTCCTATTGTAGCACTTCACCCGGTAAGTATTCCGAGTATCGATGATTTATTTTATGCCAAAAGGATAAAGGGCCATTCTACTCATTAGGATAATCTACTATAATGATTGGAAAGATAAATGTGCAGACCTATGATAATCCATAACTCTAGTGCTTTAGCAATAAATAAGTCAATGATAAATGGTAAATGATAACTGAGTAAATGAGGTAAATGGTATTTCCAGAGATAGAATATAGAGACTCACTAATGTAGTAAGACAATCTCGAGATTCGGCTAAAGTAAAGGAAACCTATGTAATTACTAAATACAAAGTCTACAGCCTATGCCACATTACGCATTTTCATCTATAGCATAATCAACTCAGAAAACATCATAAGGAGCATCATCTAATGAGGATAGTAAGACACAAGGGTCACCTCCTTTGCGACCGCGCTCTGCTCGTCCTACGTACGGGGGGTGGACTACAGAGGAACCAACGCAACTGTCACCTACGCGGACTACCACACGACCTGGCACGTCAGGGTGCCTTCGTAGGTACACAATATATCTAGACACTATGTCAACATAACGTATACCACCAAACTCACTCGAGTACTGAATTAGGCGCTTTACGATCAAATGACAATAATCATCACCAATCACAACTCTATCGAATATGCAACTAGAATGAACTAAGAACTGAATAAGTAGCAATATATTAAAATAGAACAAAGTCATAATGAGATACAAGATAAGATTATCGATCTCCAGACGAATAGATCTGGAATCCCGAGCGTAGCGTCAACTCTACTTGAACCTTATTAGACGTCTAAACTATGAACTTGAAGAACTAGAGCCCTATTTCTAATCTCTGGAAACCTTAACTTCTGTCTACTCATGACGAATGAAGCAGGAGGATTGAATTGGTGCCCAGGGAGGGGGGTCTGCCCCTCTATTTATAACCCGGTGGGATGAACGTGCGCCGTGGGATCAAACCGACTTGAACAAAGGGCCCAGATGACTTCAGAGAGGCGGTGGAAGAAGATTCCAGAAGGTGGGCCGAAACCCTAGGGGGCGCCGGCCGGCCCCACCCTGGTGGGGTTCGGTTCCCGGTCGCTTCGGGTGTGTTCTGGACTCTTCCAGGGTCTTCGTGATAATGTTTCCTTGGCAATTAAGTTTCATGGTAATTAAGCACTTTAATCGTTCTTTTAAGCCTTTCTAGAATAATCTCTAGAAAATATACAATTCACCAAAACTCGTGGAATTTGTCAGTAATAACCCCTATGCTTCTATTATTGATCTTCCCAAGGCATTAGTTGACGGTATAAAATTGGTACTTAACAACCGTCAACAATACCCCCAACCTAAGTCTTTGCTAGTCCCTTAGCAAAGTTGACTTGAAATAATTTATTTAGGGTTCCATAAAATGTATAACTCCCAACAAATACTTAAATATTTAAATAGAAATTCTTTTCCGGATTGAAATTCATTAATTTACCTTTCAAACTTATTCCTATTCTTTTCAATCGTGGGATTTTAAACTAGATTTTGGGTAATTGAGAGACAGAATAATCAAGCAAGCACTATGTCTTTCATCCTTTGTTTCAACCATTACTCCAGATTTTTTTTAATAAGTATATAATTTTTATTTAGAAAATAATGAGAGTATACTAATAAGATTGCAGAAGACTACTAAGCTATACATCATGATTGAATGTGTGAATGTGATTAAATTTCATTTTTGAACTCCTATGCATTATCCTCTCTTTTCTGTCTTTCTGAAAAGTGTGGGCTATCTCCCCAGCGGATACTCTTTGTACCTATTTTTTTTCTCTCAGGCGAGTGTCTTTGCACCCATTGTTTTTTCTCTCTTTCTTTTTTTTGGCACGTACCCTTTTGATATGGCATCTTGTAGGCTTATACTTCTTTGGTATGGCATCTTTTAATTTTATAACCCACACTCTTTGTTGGACTTCTAAGAGAGATTTATGCATAGAGTGAAAACTTTGTGTGCATGTGAATTCAATCATGAATGCATAACAGAATAGTCTACTTAAATCATATTAGCAGAACAAATTATTATTTGTTTTGATTTTAATTTTTGAAATGTCTGGAGCTTTAGGTATCACTCAGAATGAAATAAATAGCAATTCAAACCTTCTTATATCATATCCATCAATTACTTAGAAAAGCTTATGCTACCCATTGATATCAAGTTTCAGAATAAATTTTCATGGTAGATAAACTTCATGAAATTCATAGGAGAATTTAAATTTAAACACTAAGCAATTGCAGGAAATTATATTTAAACAATTTAAATATCTTTTTGATTTTTCTCTAGCTTCAAGTTCTAATTATTCTAAAGACAAATCGAATGCGGAATTTAAAGTAAACTTAATTATACAATCTATTATTTTTTTGGTTTTTCATTTTTAAGCAAGCAGAAATTTAATGCAATAAGTAAAGAAAGCGGTAAATAAATTTTTATTCAGTTTTCTTATTGTTTTTAGCAATATTGAAATTGACAGAATTGAAGACTGAATTAAATACTGAAATAAAAAGTATATATAAAGGTGAGAGGTACTCACCTAACGGGGATCTCCCCCAAGCTGGATGTTGCTCAGTAATGTGGTGGAGGTGGCGGCGGATATCCCATTTGATGAATCAAATACTCCAATCCACTCTGCGTCTACTGCTGTCCTTGATAGATCTGATCAAGTCGTTGGTCCGTGCTGTGCTGTCATTGTTCATACTGGTAGAACCTGTCGTCGACCTGCTCATTGTTCATGCTGGTAGAACCTGTCGTCGACCTGCTGCTGCCACTGCTCGTGCTGGTGCAGTGTGTCGCTTATTGTGTTCTATCCCTATTCAATGTTAGTGAGACGCATAGATAAAGCTGGGAAATTGTTAGCGGTAGCTGTAAAGTGCTGCTCAGGTGGTTGATAGCAGTCATCTTCCGGTGGTGCGTGGAACGGATACGGTCCGCCGGTGGTGAAGTCTGTGTTTCCGCGTGTAGAAAAAGATGCTCGTCCTCTCCGAAAATCAGTTGCTCCCCAACCCGCTGCTGCAGCTGCTGACGAAGATTCTCCTTACTGAAATGTGGGATGTTCCTCCCATTCTGCATGTGAGGTCCAGTGCTGGCGTGGCTCCTGCGTCGATACCTGTTTAACAAAATTAACATAGTGGGAATAAGCTGGCCCAGATGGTGCTAGGTCAGCTCCAGTGAAATTAGTTCTCGGCGCTTTGCTGATGCACGCGGATGGACACCTGCCAACATTAGCTCTAACAGCTGGAAAAACAAAATTCTGAACAGAATAAATTCCTAACTCCCTGTCTGGTAGTTCGTACTCATTGTCATAATTTTTATAAATCATAACTATTTTATTATTTCAGCGTTTGAGCGTGTAAGCACGAAAGAAAAAATCATAACCAATAATTCTGCGGGATCAGAAATATAAGCAAGTGTAGCATTAGATAATAAACCTAGCCCTGCAGCTAAACATGTAATCCAGGAAGTAAAAGAAATACTGCACTTTCTCAAGGAAGGGACAGTTCTCCAATAATTCAACATCATTTTTCCAGGTGATGCTTTTTCCTCTTTTTAATCATGATATATAACAAATGCAGCTCATCTTGTTTAATAGTATTTAATTCGTCTCTAGGAAAGAATGTAAAAGCTAGGCATTTAAGCATGAATCTCATCGTGGGGTGATGAACTTCTTCAGTAGTATATTTTTGTTTTCTCTCTGGTTTCTTTGTAGTGATACTCTCTCAAAAATCATCTTTATCAAAGTCTTGGAGAGTTTCAGAAATATTGACTACACACTGATTATTGAATCCTAGTGCTAAACTAAGAGTTTTCCATGAGAGGGTGAAAGGTTTATTAAACATTCTAAAATTAACCTCATCATCATCAAAGTCTAGGGTGCTAATAAATTCTATAGTGAGTAACTTGCTACCCTGCTCATTAAGTTGCCATGCATTTTTCCATCCAACATTTCTAAAAATAAGCTCAAACTCGGAATCCATTCCGATTTCATGGAGCAAAGTGGCATAAAAAATTAGAGTATGCATAAATTCCTTATTTTTAACCACATTTAATATCTCCCTTTGCGGTCTAGTTGGTAATGAAATTTGAGTTATGCTTATGAACTCATATCTCTCTTCTGGTTGGGAAGAGGATGACGGGTTATCATACGTGAAGGGTGACGGAGGATCGATATTCATGTCGGAGCCGACGAACGATGACACTTGTGATGATGATTGACTTCTTGTTGTGCGGTGTGAGAAGGCTCTTCCAATGGATCGAATGGCACCTTTCATTCTATTGCTCATCTTGCCTGAAAATGGAGAACACGAAGAACACGGCAAGAATGAACAAGAACACAAGAACAAAATAAGAACAAGCAAGAACAAGTGAAGAGAAGGAATCAACGTGGTGATCTCTCTTCTTGGTCTTCTTGCTAATCTTCTTCTCTACCCTTTTCCTTGCTTAAAGTTGAATCAAATGATAGGATTATGGGAGTTTGTGATCACGAGCAGCAAGGCAACTTGGCTATGTGCTCTCTGGAGTTTATGTGAGTGAGGGAGCAAATGAGAAAAGTGGAAGGCAGAGAAGGGGCAGAGGGGCGCCGGCCGGCATGGCCGTGGGGCCGGCCGGCCCCACCTGGTGTGCTCTGGCTCTCAGCTTTGGCTAGTGTCGACACCACCTTGATGTCCTTCCAAATGCATGTGGTTGCATGCTTTCTCTGATCAATGAATGAGTGGAGGGTAGTACATCTATGAATGTTGGAGTTTGGATGGTAGTGAAAGGTGGTGGTTGATGATAATGCATGATGTGACTTGATGTGAGGATGGTGGGTCCCATATGTCTCCCGTATTTATACCGTATAATGACACAAGAATGAAAAACTAAATTACTTTTATAAATCTACGAAAAATTAGAATTCTAATGATGGTCTTTTTATAATTTTCTGCCACCACAGTAAATTTCACTGACGGAGGTTTAACACTCCGTTAGTAATGATCTCATGGGGCTTAAGCTTTAATTATGCTATGCTTATTTTTATTTCTTTTTAATAATGCAATTTATGAGAAAGTAAATATGCAAATTTTAATGCAAGAATTAAATTACCGATAACTACCGAGTTACCTCTCGGCGAAGGTTCGGGGTTTTTGAGTCCGCCGATCCGGACTTCTCCAGTTGAATTATTCTTCATGATTCATCTTCGGTGTTGGAGATGTTGTTGCATCTTGTTCTTCATGACACTTCAACGTTTGGCATTGCTCCAGTCTTGGCTTGAATGCGAATCGCTCTTCTTGCCCATTGATGGTGAATGTGATCTCTCCAGCTCCGACGTTGATGGTTGCATTTGCAGTGTTTAGGAATGGTCGCCCGAGGATGAGGGGTATTTTCCTCTCTTCCTATATGTCAAGTACTACAAAATCTACAGGAATGAAAAAGTTGCGGATTTTCACCGGAATATTTTCTGCGATTCCTGCGGGATAGCGGACCGATTAATCAGCTAATTGCAAACACATCATGGTTGGTGTGAGCGTAGAATAGTTGAGTTTATCGAAGACAGTCTTCGGCATGACGCTGACACTTGCTCCAAGATCACATAAAGCATTCTCGAACATCTGGTCTCCTATTGAACAATCAATAGTGGGACACCCTGGATCCTTCTTCTTAGTAGGAGAAGAACTCAGAATTGCCTCACTACACTCCTCCGTTATCTTGACAACTTCAGTAGAAGGTAGTGGTCCTTTGTTGTTGAGGATGGTTCGAAGATACTTTGCGTATGTAGGTACCTGCATGGCATCTAACAACGGAATATTGACATATAACTTCTGAATTACCTCTACAAACTTACCAAATTGATCATCTGTTTTAGCTTTGCTTCTTCTGCGTGGAAATGGTAGGAGGGTTGTGTCATGAAAATCTTAAGTTAATTCTTGATCTTGTTGTTCAACTGGTGGTGAAGGTGGTATAACTTCTTCTTCTCTGTTGTCCTTTTCAATCTCTTCTTCTACCTGCACTAAATGTGATGGTCTACATGCCCCTTTTGGGTAAGGTGGATCACGTGTAGACTTACCTCTTCTAGTAGATATTTCTTTTATTTGTTCATGGTTAGTGGTAAACAAAGTAGAAGATAACTGCGCATTTTGTAATTCTATCTTTTTATTAAATAATATTTGATCTTTAACAGCAGAAGAGAAATTATCCAACTTAGAATTAATTCCTTCTAAAACTTTATCATTAAAAGCAAGCTTCTTATAAATATTTTCATTAATTCTACCTTATTCTAATATTAATTCTCTCAAGGGTGATTATCTATGATTTGAAAAATTAGAATTACCTTGGTACTTACCTTGACTGACTGACCGAGATTGATTCCATCCTTATTTCTGAGAAGTAGACTTGATAATTATACTAATATCTTCTGGGGGATTTGCAAACTCAATTTCTAAAGATCATTCATATTGATTCTAAGAATTGAATGCATTTTGAATAGCTTGGCGATCTCTTTTATGATTGGCTCTTTGCTCTAACCAGTTCAACAGTACATCCATCTTGGTTGACAATGCACACACTTCCTCTAGAACTTCTTCACTTTTATGGCATGTCTAAGTGTTGTTTGTCCAATTCTGATTTTCTGCTATCTTTGCCATAATATCTTCAACTCTTCCAGGGGTGAGTGACATAAATGATCCTTCAGCAGTGGCATCTAGTTGCTCACGTGACCTTTGAGTTAGTCCGTGATAAAATGTTTGCATGAGCAACTACTTTTCCATTCCATGATGGGGATAATATGATGTGTAATCTTGAAAACGTTCTCAGGCTTCTAAAATAGATTCACAATTCTGCTGACAAAATTCTGAAATCTTTCCTCGTAGAGCATTTGTTTTGCCTACTGGGAAAAACTTTTCTAGGAAAGATTTTGAACATTCTACCCATGTTTTGACTCGATCTTTATTCTGATAAAACCACTGCTTCTCCTTTCCCTCCAATGAGAACGGAAACAAACGAAATAGCACGATATATTGAGGAATGCCTTTAATGTTGATGGTGTTGCCAATCTCCAGGAAATTCTGCAGATGGACACTTGTATCTTCATCTTTCTTTTCATTAAATGTGATAGTTTGCACTATTTTGATGAGGCTTGGCTTGATCTCGTAATCATATTCTCCAATGTTAAAAGTTGGCCCAACGTGAATATTCTCAGTGCTTGGGGCAGAGAATTCAAGCAGAGTCTTCTCAGCCATGACTTTACAAAATAATGTAAGACCCTTCTTCCTATGGTTGTTTCTGATTGATAAGAGTTAAAGTACACAACCAATCCTACACTTACCCTCTATAAGATATTTTAAACATAAACAAAACACGGGTAAGTCTGCTAAAGCAAAAAATTATGATTATCTCTAAGTATTTATGTCTATAGCCATTTTTATGTTTTTCTATTAATATCATCTATGAAGAACTCTCCTATATAAAATTCGAGAATAAATATCCTGGCGAATAAAATCAATGAACTCAATAAATTATCCTAATGAACACAATTGCCATCCCTGGCAACGGCACCAGAAATGGTTGTTGGTATTTTTAACATCACTTCACGTTAAGTTGTCATCCCTAACATGATGCCAAAAACCAAAGATAAAATAATCTTCACTTGCCTCCTAAAAATAATACTATAGAATATATCCGCAAGCGCACAGATAATTCTCCTATTGTAGCACTTCACCCGGAAGTATTCCGAATATCGTTGATTTATTTCATGCCAAAAGGATAAAGGGGCATTCTACTCATTAGGATAATCTACTATAATTATTGGAAAGATAAATGTGTAGACCTATGATAATCCATAACTCTAGTGCTTTAGCGATAAATAAGTCAATGGTTAATGGTAAATGATAACTGAGTAAATGAGGTAAATGGTATTTCCAGAGATAGAATACAGAGACTCACTAATGTAGTAAGACAATCTCGAGATTCGGCTAAAGTAAAGGAAACCTATGTAATTACTAAATACAAAGTCTACAGTCTACGCCACATTACACATTTTCATCTATAGCATAATCAACTCAGAAAACATCATAAGAAGCATCATCTAATGAGGATATTAAGACGCAAGGGTCACCTCCTTTGCGACCGCGCTCTACTCGTCCTACGTACGGGGGTTGGACTGCAGAGGAACCGATGCAGCTGTCACCTACGCGGACTACCATACGACCTGGCACGTCAGGGTGTCTTCGTAGGTACACAATATATTTAGACACTATGTCAACATAACGTATACCACCCAACTCACTCGAGTACTGAATTAGGCGCTTTACGATCAAATGAAAATAATCATCACCAATCACAACTATATCGAATATGCAACTAGAATAAACTAAAAACTGAATAAGTAGCAATATATTAAAATAAAACAAAGTCATAATGAGATACAAGATAAGATTATCGATCTCCATACGAATAGATCTGGAATCCCGAGCGTAGCGTCAACTCTACTTGAACCTTGTTAGACGCCTAAACTATGAACTTGAAGAACTAGAGCCCTATTTCTAATCTCTGGAAACCTTAACTTCTGTCTACTCTTGACGAATGAAACAGAAGGAATGAATTGGTGCTCTGGGAGGGGGTCTGCCCCTCTATTTATAGCCCGGTGGGATGAACGTGCGCCGTGGGGTGAAACCGACTTGAACAAAGGGCCCAGATGACTCCAGAGAGGCGGTGGAAGAAGACTACAGAAGGTGGGTCCCGGCGCCGGCCGGCCCTACCCCGGCGCCGGCCGGCCCCACCCTGGTGGGGTTCGGTCCCGTATCGCTTCGGGTGTGTTCTGGACTCTTCCAGGGTCTTCGTGATGATGTTTTCTTGGCGGTTAAGTTTCGTGGTAATTAAGCAGTTTAATCCTTCATTTAAGCCTTTCTGGAATAATCCCTGGAAAATACACAATTCACCAAAACTCGTAGAATTTGTCGGTAATAATCCCTATGATTTTATTATTGATCTTCCCTAGACTTTAGTTGACGGTATAAAATTGGTACTTAACGACCGTCAACACTCATCATGGACTCGACACGCAAGATGTTACCCACTTTGTGTTTATATATATATATATATATATATATATATATATATATATATAGACACACACACTACAAAGAAATATCTTGGACAATTGACATCTCTCAACCATGCATGATAAATATAGGTGAAACCTTTTAGCAAACAGTTTACTAAAACGGCTTTTAGTTTTACCGGTGAAATCATCCGAAGTGCTTAAACCAAAAACTCTTCGCCAGTGAAGTGAAGCCTTGGCAAAGATGGCCTCAAAATATATCCTCAGCTCACGCTCGCCGGCAAAAGCTCTGCCGAGGGGGAGGGCCTCGTGAACGGCGTTCCGCTTCAATTCGGCGCGGCTGCGTAGCGCGCCAAGCACGACACGCGCACGCACGCATAGACGCTCTATCTCTCGTGCGTGCACAGGAATTTTGACCGCGCTCACCAATGGCTGCTTCGATGGATGTAGTCAAACGTCCTAGTAGCTAACAGTGTGCATTCGATTTGATCGTCCCAATTCAAACTGGAGTGTTTTGTTTTTCACTTCTTATATAAATTATACGTACGTACTAGTACACTACGGGAGAGGCAAAATTCGCCAAGTGCCAGATGTTTTACCGAGAGCTAAAAATCGAGCACTCGGCAAAGACACTATTTGCTCGGTAAAGATTTGCAGTCGGCAAAGACTGGCTTTGCCGAGTGCCAGAGAGTTCACGGTGTTCGGCAAAGGCTCTCTTTGCCGAGTGCAACACTCGGCAAAAGGTGAGACTTGGCAGAAAAAAAATGTTACCTAATAGCCGAGAACGTCCGCGCTGTCAAAATTTATAAAAAAACAGTAAAGTCTTTGCCGAGAGCTAGGAAGAGGCACTCGGCAAAGAGGCCTGCTTTGCCGAGCGCCAGGTTCTGGCTCTCGGCAAATCATTTTTTTTGTATGTTTTTTATCCAGTTTTTTTCTGAGGCCTTCCCACATTATTTAAAATTCCATATTCAAAGTTGGGACAATTTTGAGTTTTCTTAATATATTTCATTATTTTTTCGTTTCGTTTAATGTTTTGGAATTTTTGAAAGATTAAAATGCATCACAGGTCCCTAATCTTTGGCCTCTATATCATATAGGTCTATCAGCTTTAAAAGTGCAGTTTTAGGTCACTAAATTTTGGCATATGTGTCATATAGGTCCTTAATCTTTGAAAGTGACCTTTTAGATCCCTAATCTTTGCATGCAGTTCACTGGTAGTCCATCTCTACTGTAGTAGTAACGCCACCTTTTTGTTTTCTCTAAATTTCTCTCGAATTCGTGTAATAACTTAAAAAAGTACAAAAATAAAAGTTATTCTAAATTTCATGCTGTACAACTTTGCTTTTAAAACTATTTACAGATTCTATCTAGTTTTTGAAATTTTGAATAACCCTTAAATCAAGTACTTAATGACCCTTAAATTCAAAAATCTAGGGTTAAAACCTAATTTTAAAACTAATTAGAATATGGGGTTGATCCAAAAAGAAAAAAGGTAGATCTTTTTAATTGGAGCACCTTTCATATTAAAAGATTTTGAAGTTTCTAAATAAAATCTTGCGCAAAACCCTAAATTTGAATGCAAAGTTTCAAATTAATACCCTAGATAGAATCTGAAAATTGTTTGAAAAGTAAAGTTATAGAGCATAAAATTTAGAATAACTTTTATTTTGGAACTTTTTTACATAAATTTGGGAGAAATTGATAAAACAAAAAAAAGAACGTCACTGCTACACTACAAATGGACCTTCAGTGAACTGCATGTAAAGATCAGGGAACTAAAAAATCACTTTCAAAGGTTATGGATCTAAATGACACACATATCAAAGGTTAGGGACATAAACCTGCATTTTCAAAGGTGATGGACCTAAATGACACAGACGCCAAAGGTTAGGGACCTGTGGTGCATTTTGCTCTTTTTCAAATTTGAACTGTAGGTGCATGGAATAATCGAATTTGGTCGTTCAAAAAATGATATTCATAATATTTGGTGTATTTGGAGGCCGTATCCAGAAACTCACATGAAATGTCGAGCATCTTATTGACGTAACATGATGAGGTACTTGCAGAAATCGTGTTTTTAAATTATATAAAATCCGAACAAAGTCTGAAAATCGTGAAACTTGTCGAGGTGTCATGTTATCGCATGTAGAAGTTATGATAAAAAATCGAGAAGGTTTCGAGTAAGTTGCGACGTCGGATGCCTGAAACCCAGACCTCTCAACATGTAATCACAAGTAATAACATGTGGAAGTGTTAGGGTTTTGGACATTCGATATCGCAACTTACTCGAAAACTTCCTAATTTTTTATCATAGCATTTACATGTGATAACATGACTCCTCGAAAGGTTTCGTGATTTTCGGACTTCATTTGCATTTTATATAATTTAAAAACACTTCGACCACAAGCGGGTGCCCATGTTTCGTGAACAAGCAGTTAAATTTTTGGGTGAGTTCATGGATACAGCCTCAAAATACACTCTACACTATTAATACCATTTTTTGAATTGACACATTTCATTATTTTATGCACATGCTATTCAAATTAACTTTTTCGGAAAAAATACAAGTAAACAATATTAATTCATGAAATATAGGAAAAAGTTATAAAATTGTCCCAAATTCAAACCTATGCTTTTATACAATATATAAGGATTATATAAAAAAATTTAAAATCAAAATTCAAAAAAATTTTGCCGAGTGCCCTATTTGGCACTCGGCAAAGGGGGCCTTTGCCGAGAGAAAGGCTTCTGCTCTCGGCAAAGATCTTTCCTTTGCCGAGTGCCAGGATTAGGCTCTCGGCAAAGACATTTAAAAAAAATGTAAACAAAATCGGGCACCCACCAGCCTAACCCTAACCCTAGCAGCCTAGCCCACTAACCCGCGCCCCCGCCACCCCACGCCCCCCGCCACCCCGCCGGCAACCCGCCACCACCCCGCCAACCCGCGCCCCCCGCCACCCCGCCGGAGCGCCGCCGGCGCCACCGTCCCAGCCGCCCGCGGCGGCCCCGCAGTCCCACCCCGCCCCCTCCCCGTGCCAGGTCCGCCCTGGGCCCCCGCGCTAGGCCCGCCCAGGGGAAGGCCGCCTGCGCCCTCCCCGGTGGCCAGCGCCCGCCGGCGCGGCCGCCTCCCTGGCCGGCCGGGCCCGCCCCGACCCGGCCGCCAGCCCCTGCGCCAGCTCCGCCCCGACCGCCCCGCGACAGCACTGCCCCTGGCTCGCGCGGCCGCCGGCCCGCCCTCCACCCGGTGCCTGCCCGGCCCGCCGCGGCCGCCCCGGCTGGCCGTGCCCGCCCCTATCCAGGCTCCAGCACCCGCTGCTACTGCCCACACCCGGCGCGGCTGCCGCAGCCGCCCTTGCCCCGTTCTGCCCCGGCCCCGATCTGCCTCGACCGTGCTCGCCCGGCCCCGTTCCGCCCCGTCCGCGGCCGCCCAAGGGGTTGTGGGAGGAAGAGGAGGGAGGAAGGAGGAGGAAGAAGAAGGGGACGTAGAGGAAAAAGAAGAAGAAAGAGGAGAAGGAAGAAGAAGGAGAAGGGAGGATAAGGAAGAAGAAAGAGAAGGGAGTTCGGTCTTCCGTTCTTCGACGTCGTTCGTCCCGGCTCCTCGCCGCAGAAGAAGGTAAAGCCCCACGGTTATCGGCCATCGTGCCAATTCGTTGACGGCCTTCGTGCCGGGTTTGTGGATGTGTGGGCCATCGTGCCAAAAATGTGGTTGTCAGCCTTCGTGCCGATGTTTTTTCTTGCAGGTTTTTAACTTATGGTGATGTGTTTCCTCTTTTGCAGAGCAGCACCTGTCCGAGGGGACCCGAAGCACCTAGGCGTCCCTGATCGTGTTCGTCGGCGCTGCGGTCCTGCCTACACAACGCCGACTCGCCACTGCACCGACTCGCCACTGCGTTGCTAGCCTGTCTCCACTGCCACCCTAGGTATAATTAAGCTCTCTTCCTTACAGCTATCGTGCGTAGCCCAGTTAGGCGTCTCCTGTCCGAAATAGATATGGTTGGGGATATGCGTATCTTTGCATATATATGACCGTATCTGTTTCGGATTGTCCACCTTTTCTGGACAGCCCGCGGATGCGTAGATGGGTTGGTTTCCATGTTCTGCTTGGATCTGAGATGGAGTTTCAGCACCACCTCCCTGTTGTTCTCCAGATACACACTCTCCCTTGCAGGACGTGTATCGGGAGAACAGCGGGGAGGTGCTGCCAAAATTTTGTCTCGGATTAGAGTAGAGCATGGAAACTAACCTCATCTACACATCCGTGGGTGGGATTAGGACATATCCTCACCTATTAGACAGTAGGCACGCCGTGCAGATGTAACTTAAGGTTATATTACTCTGTTATTTGTATATGCTAAAGGATGGATAACCGTGAGTGGATGTACACGGGACGCCTAAGTTAAACTCAAATCACCCCCGAATGGATGACTAAGACCGAGAAATTCTTGGGTCAAGCATTTAGCAAGGCAGCTAAGGGGGCGAGTGACACCTTCTGTCCCTGTAGCGAATGTGAAAACAAGAAAAGAAAAACAAGGAAAGTCGTGGGGCAGCATATTTGCAAATATGGATATATGCCAAACTATAGTGATAAACTTCCTAGCGTGCATAATCCCGATCTCACTACGACACTCAATTCATGTAATCCCAATCATAAAGAATATTAGAAATACATGTAATACTATGTTATTTTGTAATGACATTTTCTTTATTTTGCATCCCTTGCTAAGTACTTCTCGTTTATATGTAGTAATACTGGTCTATTCTTTTTAATTGCAGGTGATGGGGCCTACTAGGAGGAGCTGTCCCTCGACTCACTCGAGGCCGAGGGGCACATCAGCGCCTGAGGAGATGGAGCCGGAGCCATCAGAGAGGTGGAGGAGGCTGAGGGGCAGGCCTAGGTGAAAGCCGCCGACTGACCACGAGCGTGGCCCCTCACGCTCTTTTAGGGACGATGATGTCCCTCAACACATGGTGGGCGTGGAGGCGGGTCCACAGATGTACGACGACGTTGTTTTGCCTACGACCGAGGAGACGGCTCCGCCCACGTCCGAGGAGGCAGCACCGCTCACGTCCGATGAGGCGGTTCCACCCACGTCTGAAGAGGGGGCAGGGGGTTCCACATCCTCTGCAGCCTCAAAACCCTACTTGCGAGGTCCCGCGATGCTCCCTAAGCGACCAATTCCCGTTGACCGTCGCCCACAGATTGTTCCCGAGGGGGATAAGTAAGTAACTTCATATGGTCTTCATTTTATATGTTGAAAAATCATAATAATAGATAATAAAACTATTGTTAACCACTTGTGCAGGAACTGGATGCTTGTGGACGAGGGGGTCGAGGCTCGCAATGTCAATGGGATCCTGGGACTTCTGTGCAGGGAACACTTCCCTGGCCTGGTGTGGACGTCAGAGGATGCGGAGCCAGAGGTACCCACCTCGTTAGACCTGTACGCCCTCGTCGAGGATGCTCCAGATGTCCAACAAAGGAAGTTCAGAAACGTGGTAGATCGGGTGATTATGGAGTTGTGGGTAAGCCTCTCACTATGACACTAAATTCATCACATTCATTGGACATTATTGAAATAAAATAATGGATACCTCCTGTCTTTATGCAGGACTTCTTCAGATGCGCACTGGGACAGGAGGAAAGGGCGTATCAGGTGGCTTACGCGTCTTGTAAAATGCGTGTCTCGGACTTGCTTTACGAGGCCTGCATCCAGGCGCACATTGACTACAACGCCAACTTCCGTAATAGAAGGATCAACACAACTCAGGCAAGAAGAGAGATGTGGACAAGGGAGCAGTACCTACAGGTAAATAGAAAATATCTCCTATTGATTTCTTTTGAGATTAACTATGACTAATTTGATCTTCTGATGGCTTGTAGGTGACTCCAAACTGGTGCGCCATCCACCCCGATTGGTGGGCAGCTATGGTGGACAAATGGCTGGACGTGGACCGGCAGAAGGTGCACCAGGAGAAAAGCGAGCAGCGTATGCTAGTGCCAGGTGTACCTCACCACCAGGTGTTGACGGTGGATATACCCTAAAATTTCATATTCAAACACCGTCAACAGGCCTCAGATTCAAAGGAGGATAAACACAACATGAGCATATTTTATTAATAATGAGTTCCACTTGTACTCTTAGCTTGTGATTACAAGGAACACCAAAACAGTGCAAAAGTGAGCAGCTAATGGCTAACTACATGGTTCGGCCGAACCATGTCAAGTTGCCCCAGGCCACCACCTTTCAACATGGTGCATATAACATCAAATGGAAGAGATCCAAGCCAAGGGTGGGCCCACCCATGGGTCGGCCGAACTGGCCATGGGGCCCACCTGGCTCTGGTGACGTGGCAGGATCCGTGTGACACTCTAACCAAGTCATTTCATCCATCGGATCAACTTGTGCTTTCATTCAATGGTGGAGATAAAAGGCACACGGATTGAGGCATGAAACGAAGCAATCAAGATAGGACAAGTACCAGGGGAGACCCTATGACTGGTAGGGACCACACCTAGCCTGGCCCCACCCATCATAGGGGTCGGCCGAACCAATTGGTGTGGGCCCCAGCCACCGACGTTCCCCACCGATTCCAAGCATGCTTCCCATGTGCTCAAATTGCCAAGACCATCCATTTTGAGGCGGTTATAAGGCGGTGGATCCAAGAAAGGAGAGTTGAGGAGCACACAGATCGCTGACGTGGCATCTCCCCACTCTCCACTATAAATAGAGGCTGCCCACTCCTCTTCAAGACACACTACACAACACAAGACAAGTCACAAGTCACAAGAGTTCTACTCTTTCGTAGTAGTATTAGTCTAGTGTGGGAGTTAGAGTCGAGTCGAGCTACGCTCGGAGTTTCCGGAGTCGTCTGCTGGAGAGTCTGGTATAGCTCTTGTACCTTTCCTTCTGTAAGACTTTACCTTTATCAATATATTATTTTTACTTTACTTTACTAAGTCTCTACTTAGTGCATTACTATTCTTTATAGTATTGTTGTGTTTTATCTTAACTTATAGTTGAGTTATATTGGATAGTGATCCTGTAACCAGCTCACGTGTGTAGTTCATCGCCTGTCATAGGGTACTTTAGTTATTGGTACGCAACTAGAGTACTAAGACTTAGTGTAAGCATGGTGCTTAGACTAGATCTTGCCTTTGAATGCCGCTTGTCGCACGTATTGTTTGTGGGTGCTAGCAGGTAGTGACAGCCCTGTCTAGTCTTAGTATCCCTCCACGTGTTTTATTCAAGTTCTTAAAAGGTAGGCTCCCATAAGAGAATAGCCGCTTCGGGTAGAGGTTATATCCCCTACTGTCTCGCCTATCCCCTACACACCGGAAGTAAGGTAGCTGTCTTGATATACTTCATCTATTTGATAAGATAGTTCACAAGAGTAAAGTAAGTGTCATAGGAGTCTTATACTCACTCGTTGTCCTCCTACCTACCTATACTCTACTAGTTATCTTTAGTTATCTCAAAACCTTGTCGTGTCTTGGTGTCATTACCCTTTCCTCTATATATCGATTTACCCCCCTATCACTAGTTGATACTAAGTTGTTATAGACTTAAGGATCTCTCTTTTTTTATTAATTATTCCTAACAACCGCTTTCCCTTGGGATAAAAATAAATAACGATACCTTGGAATACTCCCGGGTGAAGTGCTACAGCGGTATATTCTGTGTGCTTGCGGAATTATCCAATAGACATAAGAAATACCCTAGGCACTTCTGGCGCCGTTATCAAAGATAGCCTAACACCCTGTCTCTGGTGGTTGCGCTAAGAAGTGTCAACACCAGGACAGCGCCAGCCTCAGCAAATATGCAAAGGCATATGTAAGTCTCCACCATTTGTCTAATCTAGCCGCGCTCAATTCTGCATTATTTCTAACCACATGTTGACTTTCTCGCAGTCGGCGGCGCATGGTGGCCAACCAATTGGCCAACTCACGGCGTATGCTCTAGCCCACATGGGCCCGGCAAAGTCCAACATCCAGTACAACCCGGATGCGGGCCCAGAGGCGTACAGCAACTCCAGCGTCCACACTCGCCTCACTGCATACACGGAGGCGGCAAGGTCTGTCAACGGGCCGGACTACGATCTGAGGAACGAGGAGCGCCTTGATCCTGAGCTCGTGATGAGGGTGGGGCAAGGCAAGAAGCATGGGCGATTCTGGCTTGGCAACGGCGTCCTCGACACGGGCTCTACACCTCCTCTCAACTGTCTCCGAGCAGCGAGCACCAGCTCTAGCGTGCCCGTAAGCCAACGGCCGACAGCGGTGGCGGCACTCCCAGTAAGTACTCCAGTTTCATTCGTCGTTCTTTGACTTTTACATTCCTTAGATTTGCATTATCGAAACATTAGGGTCGAATGTTGTAGGCTGAGCTGCAGCTACTTTGGGCTCAGCAGGAGGCCCAGCTGGCTGAGCGGGAGGCTGAATGGGCCGAGTGGGAGGCCGAGCGTCAGAGGATACAAGCTTTCGAGGCCCAGCGGGAGCATGATCAGCAACAGGTGGCGGATTTGGTCAGGTTCGTGCAACAAATTGGGCAGCAACAAGGTTGGGAGATCCTACAACAACTGCTTGCACCACCACCACTACCACCATCTCGTCCAGATTCTACTCCGGTGAGTATGAGTACATATGTTTTACTTTCTATGCTCATGCTTAGTGTCAAACATAGTGATGGCCTTCGTGCCGGCTTTGCTTATTTGTGGGCCTTTGTGCTGGATTTATTGATGTGTCGGCCTCGTGCCGGAAATGTGGTTGTCGGCCTTCGTGCCGACGTTTTTCTTGCATGTTTTGGAAACCTCCCCGTACAGGGGAGGTGCTGCCGAATTTTTCAACTTTCCTTTAAACTGCTTACATATTTATCTTGTCAATATCTTACAATCTCTTCTCTTTTGTGTAGCATCAATCGGGGGCGGCGTTGAACCAGTCCGGAGAGTCGCCGGGGTCGCACGTTGGGCCATCACGACCCTCACAATCGCCGTGAGCAGTTTGTGGAGTCGTTTTTATGTAGTAAACGTTTGAACTTGTGGACTTTGGACTTGTCAACTTGTGGACCTGTGAACTTATCGTTTGTAAGATATTATGGATTATGTGCTTGTGAACTTGTGCATTATGTGTTTGTGAACTTGTCATGAGAAATTTGCTCGTTTATCATATAAATGTGGTTTGTGATAAATTGCTGTTAAATTGGGTGTTTCTAATATATATATATATATATATATATATATATATATATATATATATATATATATATATATATATATGCATTGTTGTTGACATGGAAAATAAAAAAACAAAAAACAAAAATTTACAGGTGGCTTTGCCAAGTGCATTCTTCATGACACTCGGCGGAGATTCTTTTTTAAAAACTATGCAAAACAGCTTTGCCGAGTGCCTCAGCACGCAGCACTCGGCAAAGGCTAGTGCTGCGAGTTGAGGCACTCGGCAAAGAGGATTTTTTTTTAAAAAAAAAGAAAAAAAATGTTTGCCGAGTGTTGCACTCGGTAAAGAGGATTTTTTTTAAAAAAAGAAAAAAATCTTTGCCAAGTGTTGCACTCGGCAAAGAATATATATTTAAAAAAAACGACTTGATCATGTGATGGACGGCGTCAAATATTTGCCGAGTGCCTGTGTTTCGGCTCTTGGCAAAACAGCCCTTTACCGTGAAGCACTTTGACGGTGGGTCTTTACCGAGTGTTGCACTCGGTAAAGGTTTTGCCGAGTACAATATTGCCTTTGCCGAGTGCCTGTACTGTAGGATGATGGACGTACTTGCCGACTTGCACGCACTCTCGTGACATTGGATTTAATTACTGATGACTACTTCATTTTTTTTTTTTGGTGAAAGATGGGATGTGTGACTTCGTTATATTCTATATCGAATCAAATCGATTTGATCATCTTTAATTTATATAGCTGTGCATTCGCTTGGCTTGTTTAGTTGACTTTGCGGTATGCTTTCTCGATCGTATAGGCAGGCTGTCCTTAACCTGCTACCGATGAAGTGCTACATGCCAAAATCATGTGACACGAGTCGTTATCTTTTCCGTATGTTGTCTAGATTAATTATATCCCCGTCCTCTGTTTGATCGATCCAGTGTTTTCTGCCGGATCAATATGCCTTATGCTATATATTGTAAATAGGAAATACAAAAGCAAAAGGTAAAGGATGAAACTTTATTTTTCTCACTGCAAATCTTCACATGTTTCACAAATACCATGCAGGCCATGTAAGTGACTACTTATAATCAGTAATAGTATATATGCTAACGGAATTATGCCTAACTAATAAGGACGAATAAATGCCTAACTAAGGACGACGAATAATAATAATGTACGCGATCATATACGTCCCAATTTCCTGTTTCGGAAAAGTTTAAAGTAGATTTGGAATAGTATATTATATTTCACCAGATGCCGGCCCGCGCGCGAGTCAAAATCCACATCCCATGAGACACAAAAAAGTACCCAAGTGAGAAATTAATAAATGCGTATATGGAAAAATAGCTCTGATTATTTCTAGTCTAATCACACACTACGTCGGCGGTTTGGTAGCGAGTCCTTGTACAGTACCTACGTGTCCGCGTTTCAATATTTGTGCAAAAAAAAAATACAAGTTTTGCAATGATTGTATTGTGTATATATACATGGACCATTTCGCTCTAATCCGGCCAATTCGTCGGCCGGACGGACATAAATAAAGCACTTGCCGTTCAGACCCATCTTCCTTGTTTTCTAATTATTAGAGAGTGCTATAAAGTCATGCAAGCGGCTAGCTAGTTGAATCAAAGCTCACATCTGGTTTAAACAATTTGATAGCCTGCACCTTTTAATTTGATAAACTACATGGTTTTTGAATTGTACAAAAATGCTGCAGGCAGCAGGCGTGTGAGGCCTGCCTGCAGAGCCAGGTTGTTGACCTTTATTGTAGACTTTTAATTTGGACGATCGATGCCATGATCAGCTACCTCCATCCCAACCTAAATTACAAGTCACTATAACTTTACTATAGACTCAAAACATTTCAAATTTAACCAAATTAGTACAATAAAATGCGAACTAAATATCATTAGATTTTATTAATTATATTTTTATAGTATACTTATTTAATGTCATGAATTACAATTCTCTCTATACTTTTGGTTAAACTTGAGATACTTTAACTTTAAAAAAGCTTATATAATTTAAAACGGATTACTAATAGTCCTTGGAAGCAAAGATTGTTAAGGAAAGCAAGAGAAGCACTAGATATATAGATTATTATTAGTCGATGTTAAGTACGACACTACACTAGTAATTAGTGTACTTTGCAGATTCTCATGATAGTTTAATCAAACCAAGGCCCTCATGATAGTTTAAGTACGACACTACACTAGTAGACCATTTCTGGCCCTCAAGTTGGTGGTGGTGCTGCGCTCGGTACACAACAAATGCTATCCCTTTCTTTTGGGTCGTGTGTGTGTGTGTGTGGGGGGGGGGGGGGGGGGGGGGGGGGGGGGGGTGGTTGGTTATTATTACCTTCTCGCTTGCAACATGTTGGTGGCATTATGGACCCTGGGGCGCATGAGCTATACCCAGTCCTACTCATGAGTCAAAAAAAACAGCTCCAATTTTTCAACTCCTTATGTAGCTTTATTGGAGAGGAACATATCTAGTGTAAACCAACCACTTGGTGCAAACTTACAAACTTCTAATCTTGGTCATATGATGTTGATCCAAGGGGCATAGGGGATTAGGTAATTTTGCGCTTAACCGCCCGCTCTTAATCATACGTATGCAAATCCCCCTTCCACCTCTCTCCTGTGTCCCCTTAGATCAACATCATGTGGCCCAGATTAGAAGTTTGCATGGTTTGTATGGAGAGGTTGGTTTACATTTGATACGTTGCCTTATTGTAGACCATCCAATCCAAGTGCTGCTTTATTTGCAATTCATAACTTTCGTTCGGTTATGATGATTTCTGGCAAGAACTTTTCCTGGCCTATCTTTTCTTCGATATTTTAACGCCGGATCCATTCCTGACCAGGAATGGCCGGATCGGTGTAACCGAACAGAGCCTAAATTGATGGAAGGGCAACAACTCACGTCGGACGTCTGGACGGAGGCTCACGTCCGGACGCCCTCACCAACTACTAAATACGCACCCCACCATATATGCCCGCGCACCTCTCACTCCACACGAGACGCGCCTGCACGTCCGGACAGCCACGCGCCTGCAGTCCATCCCCCAGCGCGCACCTGCAACCCGCGCCCCCCACACGCAGCTGCGGGGGTGCATGCGGTCGACGCTAGGGGCCGACGCGATGATGTTGATGGAGGAGCTGGTGGCGGGACATGGACAGCGATGGGCTGGCCGAGTTGACGCGCCTCATGACGTGCCTGTAGCAGGATGCCACCGAGGTTAACCGAGATGTCACACCCCGATCTACTTTTAAAATATTCGGATGAAACACTTGCAACATACATCTAAAGCCAGATGAAACACATAAAACATGCATGTGAAACACAAGCTGCAACAGCAGATCTGCTTTTGAAACATTCAGATCAAAACAATTACAACATACATACTAATACTTCTGAAACACTCGAAAACATGGGCATAAAACACTTAGGAAAGAACTGAAAAAACACAAATAACCTTTTTCAAAAAACCATACGCAACATCCAATAAAACATGTGCAACATAGGCATGTATACACTGCAACATGTGTAACATTCCGATCTACTTTTGCAACATCAATTTGCTTCAACTGCAACATACCTCTGAAGCTTCTGAAACAACTGAAGTATACAATTGCAACAGAGGAGGGGAAGAGAGAGAGAGAGAGCATAGCACGGCGAGCACCGTGGCCGCCAGATTTGCGGGCACCGGAGGCTCCCGGTGAGGGAGGACGTCAGTGTGGGGGAGGGACGCCACCAGGATGGAGAAGGAGGACGCCGGGGTGGGGGAAGAGCCACCCGGGGGTGGATGCCGGAGCAGGGCTGCGTGCCCTGCGCCAGATCTGCACCTGCCCTAGGGTGCGAGGTCCTTTCTTCTTCCTGATGACGATGAGCAAAGCTGGGGAACAACTTATTCCGGCTAACCGCCGGCCTTCGATGGTGGAGCAGCCGCGAGCGGCCAGCTGTGCCTGCGCCTGGCCTCGTCTTGGCCAGCGATGCCACTCCCATGGCTGCCTGGCCACATGCAACGACGACGAGACCCAGCAATGACTGCGGAGCTGGTGCCGTAGTCGATGGAGAGCGGAGCAGTGAGGCGAGGAGCGGAGCGGATGGCGATACGAACGAGGCCGAGGAGCGGAGTGGGCGGCGATATGCACGAGGCCGAGAAAAAATAACGAGTAAGGAAGGGATAAGAATATCAGGAGGAGAAAGCGGAGGGCCCGCTCCTTGAGGCCGCGTCCGTCCGCGTCCGGACGACCGTTCCGGATCATTACCGTTGATGGAATGCATATGGGCGATATGTAAATGTATACACTACTGCAGGCCGCGGCTTTGCCGAGTGTTTTTACACTCGGCAAAGAGCCAATTACACTCGGCAAAACTTTTGCCGAGTGTAGCACTCGGCAAAGTTTGCTCGGCAAAATTCTGCTCGGCAGTGTTTTTTTCGAGGCACTCGGCAAACTATTAAAAAATTTTACAGAGTGTTATTGAAAACACTCGGCAAAATATTTCTGGCCGTTACGGCGGCGGCCGTTAAACAATATTTTGCCAAGTGGTTTCAAAAACACTCGGCAAAATCTTTTTCAATTTTTTATATGAGAAACTTTGTCGGGTGCTGCCCGAATGGGCACTCGGCAAAGAATATTTTTTATTTTCTTTGCATTTACTTTGCCAAGTGCCCTTGCACCTGGCACTCGGCAAAGGTTTTTTTTATTTTTCAAAAAAATTACTTTGCCGAGCGCAAAATGTAAGGCACTCGGCAAAGTTTTATTTTTTATTTTACTTAATAATTACTTTGCTGAGTGCCCCTGACCCGGCACTCGGCAAGGTTTTGCTGAACTCTGTTTAAAGATAAATTTTGCCGAGTGCCTTGCCCGTGGCACTCGGCAAGGACCCGAGGATTGCAATTTTTTTAAAATTTTGACATTTCATTATAACATATATATATATATATATATATATATCGTCACAGCTATATCATCAGCATGCATTATATATCAAAAGCACACGCATATTTTATAAATCCGTCGAAAATCCATCATAAATCCACCAAATTTCAACATCCTGAGTTCATTATTACAAGTTCACATCACAGAGTTCAACATCAACATCCCTACTGCAGCGGCGGAGACTGGAACTGTGGCCACCCAGACTGTGGTGAAAGACCGGACTGCGGTGAAGGATTGACGCGATCAACCGCCGGTGACACGATAGCGGGATTGTTTGAACCCGCCGACGGAGGCTGCACAAAAGAGTGGAGATTGCAAGTGTTAGACTTAAAATTAAAAATTTTGGCAGCACCTCCCCTGCACGGGGAGGTTTCCAACCTACAAGAAACAGCGGCACGAAGGCCAACAATCCAAGCGGCACGAAGGCCAAAAGTCACAACGGCACGAAGGCCGACAATCCCAAGGCCGACAATCCCAACAGCACGAAGGCGTTAAACTTTCATACTCACAGGAGTGAAGTGTCAAACCGGAGCTATAGTTGGCAACTGCACTGCTACACCCGATGCTTGCCCGATGGTCCGCATGATCTGGTACATTTTCGCCATCTGCTTCCGCGTGGCCTCCAGCTGAGCGGTCAGGTGCGTGGTCGTCTTTGTCGAGTCCAGCTCGGCCTTTGTCGAGTCTAGCTCGGTCTCAATCACATGTGTAAAGCAATATTGCAAATCTGATCAATGTGTGTAAAGTTCAATGTACGACGAGTGAAACCAAATTTACCTGAAGTTCGTCGACCCTCGACAGTGTTGGAGTAGGCCGTGCATGTATGGGAAGGCTTCTGGATGTGCTCTGTGCCCTCACGTTGGAGAGAGAGGGTGCATAGGTTGAGGAGTCGGCACCGTCTGCAATCCACAGCCGCCCGTGCTTCCTGCCTTGCCCCAACCTCACGATCACCTCTGTCTCAAGGGGCTCAGTGCTCAGATTGTAATCTGAGCCACGGAGCGACCTAACCGCCTCCACGTAGTCTCTGACTTTACCGTGGACGGTCGGGTCAGAGTAAGCCTCGGCAGGGGCATCTGAGTTGAAGGAAACATCGGATTTCACCGAGCCCATGTGGGACACGGCCCATGCTGAGAACTCCGACACCGGCACTTTCGGGTTGCCGCCTCCTACGAGAAAGACGACAAGATGATAAGAAATCAAGCAAAATTGAGGGTTAGAATAGATAAGTGACATCACGCACAAGTGCTCGCTGGAATTCTGTGAGGTTGCGGCCGCCTTGGTGGTGAGATAGACCTGGTCTTCAGTGCCCGCTTGCGCTTGCCTTGCTCGTGCTTTTCGGGGTACGCCGGGTCAAGGTACCTGTCCACGATCATCGCCCATGCCGATCTATACGACATGCACCACGAGGGCGGCACCTACACGTCAAGTGAATCATCGGGTGAATCATGTCGCCATCACATAAATCTCAAAACGAATCAATATTATTCGCCTACCTAAAGGTACTGCTTCTTGGTCAATGCCACCTTTCTTGAGCCGGCCTTGTCGAGGGGCTATTTCTTGATGGACCTGTAGTAGTCGACATGGGCCTGGAGTCGCGCCTCGTGAATCATGTCGCCAACATACTTCTGACAGGCTCTGTGTGCCGTCTGATCCACCATGGCCTCTCGACCTTCTTCGGCCTTGAAAACACTCTGCATACAAACACGATGTATCCGTTCATTATTTCAATAAAACACTTAACCAATGGAGGAGATGTATGGAGCTAAGTTGTGAGACACTTACCCAAAAGTCTACCAAGACCCGCTCCTACTTGTTCTCGTGCTCGTCATTCGTGGCTTTCGCGTACCTCTTCCACGTCCAGGCTGGCTCTAGCTTGCCGTCTCCTAAGTCCACAAGGTCGGGGAAGTGTTTCCTGCGCAGACATCCCAGGATGGTAGCGAGGGTGCGAGGGGAGGTCAAGAGCACCCGACAGAACTAACTAGCCCCTGCATAAGTCATTAAGAAAAATTATTAGTTTCACTTTTGATTTTCAATGTACCATATGAAGTACTACCGATAACATCTATAGTTACTTACCTTCTTCCCACAGGACGAACCACTGGGCATCGGTCAAGAAGTGGAAGCGGAGGGAGGCTTGTGGGACCTCGTAGGTAGGGAGTCGCCTGAGCAGAACTGTCCTCCGTCTGCTGAGTCCCCTCGTCCGTCTGTCCAGTCCCCTCGTCCCTCGACGGAGTGTCTGTGGTCGTGCCCTTGGCCACCACGAGGTCCTGCGGGGTAGGAGACGGGTCCTCCGCCATGTGGTCCTGCGGGGTAGGAGGCGGGTCCCTCCTGGGGCGACCCCAACCCTCCCCCTCCCCTTCCCCTCCCCCTCCCTATCCCCATCCCCGTCACTGTCCTCGTCCTCGTCCTGGGCGACCTAGGCCTGCTCTCACCGCTGCCCCTGAAGACGGTACCTCGACTCCATCAGGACGGCGTAGCCTCTGGTACACCGAGGCTACTTGCCTCGGTGAACGGTTGCCCACCATCTTTGTTCTGTCACCTGCAATTTACAAAGAAAGAACAACAAGCGTTAGTACATACACTAGAAATAGTACAAAATGAATAAACGTAACAAAATTTAATAAAAAACATAGTATTCATGCTTTGTGAATAATCTTCCAACGGGTCATAGGTCTTGTCGTCACTATCAAAATTGTCCAAATGGCGAACACTATCCGAAGGTTTTGTGTCTTCTTCATTGTCTTTGCCTAAATGGAATCGCTCAAGCATTTGAATGCCCTTCGGATTCAGCACTACATCTCCAGGGTCCTCCTCATCAACCGTTTCATTATCTACTTCCACAGCGGTCACACAGGGTAGGACTATCTCAAACCTCCCTTGTAGCCTATCTGCCTGATAGAACTCTCCATCATATGTGTTTGTGTCGAAGATGTAATCTTCATCGTTTGGAAGAGGTAGTTTACCGTGCGGAGATACCTGGTGCACAATAGACCAACCCTTAAGATGGTCTTTGTCCTGGCACACGTATGGCGTATGATACACCTGCACGGCCTATTGAGCCACAATATAGACATCTTTTTCTTTATACACGGAATCATGTCTAATCTCGACTAGCCCAAGATGAGGGGTCCATCTCGTTCGTCCAGGATTAAACCAGTGGCACTTGAACATGACAGGAGTAAGAGGTATCCGGCCCTCATATTCAAGTTCATAGATCTCCTCGATTATTCCGTAGTATTTGATGCCATTAGTGCCCATCGTAAAAACTTGGCTGTTGGTGGTTTTTCGACTGGGCCGGGTGTGCTCGTGTCTTGACGTGTGGAAGCGATATCCGTTCACGTCATAACCGGTATATGACTTGACCCTATTCTTGAAGCCATTTGCAACCTGTCTCAACTCGTCACTCATGGACGCATTGGTCTGCGCCTGCAAGCTCAAGCATGATACATCGTTATATTATTGGAATATACGAGCTACTAAGGAATATCAACAAACGTACGAGCTAAATTGGAAAGTACCTTTTGTTTGAACCAAGAAATGAAATCAGGCCTCCCATTTCCCGCACATGCTGAAAGAAGGGCATCATGTTCCTGTGGGGTAGGATCCCTTGATTGATGCCACTCTTGACAAATAAATTCCCTGTACCAAAGAGAATCAATGGGGTTAGATATAGAATAATGACGTCGTATTGAAACAAGTTCGTTGAGAACTTACTCAATGAATGGCGCAACCTCGACAAGGTTAGTGAACACATATAGCATGATTTTGCGCCGCTCTTCTGGATCCAATCTCTTGGGGGTCGATCCACTTGCGGTGCCTACTTGGCCTTTGAAGAGGCTGAGGGTCGATTCAATTTCGCCAGCATTGTAACGAGGGAGTGGATTATGCTTGGTAGGAAGGTTCGGCTTGTAGTAGGATGTTGTGAAGTTTGCAACCTCCTCCCGAATGCTTGCCTCTGCAATGGAAGCCTCATTTCTGTCTTTATTTGTACATTTCTTGCGAAGAGTCTATAGACATCGTTCGATTGTATAGCACCAATGGAACTGCACAGGCCCCCCAACCGTGCCTCGGTCGGGAGGTGCACAATCAGATGCTGCATCGGCAAGAAGAAGCCGGGTGGAAAAATCTTCTCAAGCTCACAGATCAACTCAGGTGCCATAGTTTCCAATTCTGAAATGACGGTCGAAGATAGCTCCTTGGCACAAAGTTGGCGGAAAAGGTAGCTCAACTTTGCCAGCACTAGCCAGACATGCTCAGGGATATAGCCTCGAACCATCGATGGAAGTAACCGCTCAATCCATATGTGGAAGTCATGACTCTTCATCCCGTTGACTCGCAGAGTTTCCAAGTTCACTCCCCTGCTCAAATTCGCTGCATACCCATCAGGGTACATTAAGTTCTTCATCCATCGAAGTACTTCCCTCCTTTAATCGATTTTCAAGACATAGGGGGCCTTAGGCCTTCTCCATTGCTTTCCTGTTGCAGGAGGCCGCATCTCTAGGTTTGGCCAATCGCACAATGTCGCCAGGTCCACTCTAGCCTTAGGGTTGTCCTCAGACTTGTCAGTGTCCATAAGCGTTGCCCAAAGTGCTTCGGCGATATTATTTTCAGTGTGCATGACATTGATGTTATGGGGCAGTAGGAGGTCATCAAAATAGGGGAGCCTCGTCAAGCCAAACTTATGAGTCCACATATGTTGCTCACCATATCCCACAAAACCACCATCTTGGTTGGGCACAAGAGCATCTATCTGAGCATGAACCTCGGCCCCAGTCCTCAAGTGTGGTCTAGGGTCCGTCACTCTGATACCTTTCGTAAAGTTCTTGACGTCTTCCCTGAATGGATGGTCAGGAGGGAGAAATTGACGACGTTTGTCGAACTACGAATACTTGCCACCCTTCTTCAACCATATGAACCTCACAGCTTCCTTTCATATTGGGCATGGGAACTTCCTGTGAACACACCAGGCTCTGAATAACCCATACGCCAGAAAGTCGTGCAGGGAGTAGTGGTACCAGACGTGCATTTTGAAGCTTGTCTTCGTAGCTCGATTGTATGTCCACACCCCCTCGTCCCAAGCTTGGATCAACTCATCTATCACAGGCTCCATGAAGACACCCATATTACTCCCCGGGTGTCCAGGAATTATCAATGACAGGAACATGGTATGCCATTGAAAGGAGACGTCGGGGGGGAGATTGAGGGGGACAACAAACATGGGCCAACATGTGTATGGTGCAGCCATCATACCATATGGATTGAACCCATCTGTTGCCAGCGCGACACGTACATTACGAGCCTCCCTGTGCTTTGAGAGGATGCCGCGAATTGAAGTACTTCCATGCATCGGCATCGGATGGATGTACCATCATCCCAGGATTGTACCATTTGCCGTTTTTGTGCCATGTCATCTGTTTCACAGATTCCTCGGTCATGAATAGTCATTGGAGCCTCGGCAGGAACGAAAGGTGTCATAGGACTCTCATGGGGATTGTAAGCTGCCTCTTCTGGCCATCGCCTGAGTCTACCTCCACGTACCTGGAGGATTTACACTTCGGGCAGTACTTTGCATCCTTGTGTTCCTTCCTAAATAGGACGCACCCCTTCGAATAGACATGTATCTTGTCATACGGCATCTTAAGTGCACGAAGGAGCTTCTCTGACTCGTACAAGTTCTTCGGCATAATGTGTGTCTTCGGTAGCATGTCGCCCCACACGGCCAACATCTTGTCGAAGCTTTCTCTACTTAGGTTTAACTCTGCCTTCAACCCCATTACGCGACCAATGGCACCCAACTGAGAAATATTAGTATGCTCCTGAAGGGGTCTCTGTGCCAAGTCCAACATTTTGTAGAAGGCATCTGCGGCAGCCTCCATCTCCGCCTTATCACGACCTTCAGCGAACTGAGCTTGGTGAGTGTCATCCAGCATGTCTGCTACCCCGGCATCATCATCAAACACCTCGAGCCGTGGTCTCACCACCTCCTCCCTGATACAATCGGCTTCACCATGGTGGATCCACTGGTAATAGCCCGGAGTAAATCCAAACTTCACAATATGTTTACCCATGGTTGTCCTACCTTTCCTTCTTCTGTTATCACAACCGCTGCAGGGACAAACCACTAGAGAATGGCCTCCAGCACTCTCGCCAAATGCATGCTTCAATAATTCTTCGACCTTGACTATAAACAGCAAGTCATAATCCTTCTCGTTTCTCCGGAGCGTGTGCATCCACTCATGGTCCTCCATCCTTTAACAGACGTATGAGCACATATCTGTGACCATCAATTGCATCTACGCGGTGTCCCTACTCTCTAATAGGTGAGGATAGGTCCTAATCCCACCCGCGGATCCGTAGATGAGGTTAGTTTCCATGCTCCGCTCCTATCCGAGATGGAATTTCGGCAGCACCTCCCCGCTGTTCTCCCGATACACGTCCTGCAAGGGATAGTGTGTATCCGGAGAATAACAGGGTGGTGATGCCGAAACCCCGTCTCGGACCGGAGTGGACCATGAAAACTAACCCATCTACGCATCCGCGGGCTATCCAAAAAACGTGGACAATCCAAAACAGATACGGTCGTAGATATGTAAAGATCTGCATACCTCCAACCCTATCTCTTTCGGACGGGAGACGCCTAACTGAGTTTCACGCGGGCTACAACAAACATACGGGAAGAGAGGTGATTTATACCTAGGGTGTCGGTGGAGTAAGGCTAGAGGGGCAGTGGCGAGTCGACGCAGTAGCGAGGCGATGCAGTGCTGGCAGACCCGTGACGCTGATGAAGACGATCGGGGTCCCCTGGGTCACCTCCGACGGGCTCTTCTCCTGCACAAAAAGGCAAAAATTTAGTGCTTGTTAAAAATTTTGGCAGCACCTCCCCTTCACGGGGAGGTTTCGATAACCTGCAAGAAACGAAGGCACGATGGCCAACGATCACAACGACACGAAGGCCGGCAACCACAACGGCATGAAGGTCAACTATCACAATGGCATATACCTTGGCGAGACGTGCCGAGAACTGGACGGGACGTGCCGACGGAGGCACTTCCTCCCCTTCTCCTCTTTAGCCTCCTACTCCTCACCTTCCTCGCCTCGCCAGCCTCTTCCTTCTCCTCCCCCTCCTCCTTCTTCCTCCTCCACTTCCCCTTCCTCCTTCTTCTTCCTCCTTCCTCCTTTCTTCTTCTTCTTCCTCCTCCTCCTTCTTCCACCTACCTCCTTCTCCACCTAGCTCCTGACCGGCGGTCGGGGAAGCCCACCGGTCTCACCACGGGCGGGGGTGGGGCGGGCAGCGGTGGAGCACTACAGGGGAGTGAGACGGAGCGCGCTGCAGGGGAGGGACCAGGGAGGGAGCAGGCCGAGGAGGGAGCAGGGGACGGAGCCAGGTCGGGGCCTGGCCGGGGTCGGCGGCCTGGCTTGGCCTGCCGGGGGCGGGGGGTGGCCGGGGGAGGGCTGGGCGGGCGGCGACGGCGGATGCGGTGCGGCCGCAGCTGGGGAGGCAGCCGCGCGCTGGTGGGATGCAGGGGCGGTGGGCGCGCGCGGGAGGGAGCAGGGGCGGCAGGGCGGCCGGTGGCGGTGGGTGGGCACGAGCGCGGGTGGGCAGCCACGCGAGCTGGCTAGGTAGGGTTTGGGGCACGTGCGGTGGTGGGCTAGCCGTGGCCCGCGACCTTATTTCGTTTAGTTTTTTTTTGAAATTTTGCCGGGAATTTTTTTTTGATTTTTAGGCTGATTTTTTTGAGCCTTGTGGCATTATGTGAAACTCTATTTTAAAATTTGGGTAAATTTTGGGTTTTTTTTGTTATATTTAAGTAATTTATTTTGTTTCAGCGAATATTTCGAAATATTTCAAATTTAAACTGCAGGTACATGGAATAATGAAATTGGGTCATCCAAAAATTGATACTTATGATATTTAGCATATGGTGATGCCGTATCGAGGAGTTCACATGAAATCTCGAGCTTCTCGTTGACGTATCATGCCGAGGTACTTGTGGGAAAATGATTTTAAATTATATAAAATCCAAACGAAGTTCGAAAATCACGAAACATGACGAGGCATCGTGTTATCACATGTCTGAGTTTTTAACATCCGACGTCACAACTTGCTTGGAACCTTCTCAATTTTTTACCATAGCCTCCACATACGATAACATGATGCCTCATCAAGTTTCGTGATTTTTGGACTTCGTTTGGATTTATATAATTTAAAATCATTTTCCCACAAGTACTTGGGCATGATACGTCAACGTGATGCTCGAGATTTCATGTGAGCTTCTGGATACGGCCTCAACATACCCTAAATTGCATGAGTATAATTTTTTGGATGATCCAATTCCATTATTTCATGTACCTGCCGTTCAAATTTAAAATATTCCGAAAAATTCGATCAAACAAAATCAATTTATAAAATATATGAAAAAATTAAAAATTGCCCTAAATTTCAAAAAAGAGTTTGACATACTGTGACAAGGCTACACAAAAAAATTCAGGCCAAAAATCAAAAAAATATATTTTGCCGAGTGCCACAGCGGGGCACTCGGCAAAATTTGAAAAAAAAATAAAAAAATTTGCCAAGCGCCCAGCGTATTACACTCGGCAAAATATTTTTTAAAAAAATAAAAAAAACTTTACCAAGTGCCCATCTTATTACACTCGGCAAAATATGTTTTTTAAAAAAAAAACTTTGCCGAGCGCATATTACACTCGGCAAAATATTTTTTTAAAAAATAAAAAAACCCTTTGCCGAGCACTCAGCATGCTACACTCGGCAAAATATGTTTTTAAAAAAGAAAAAAACTTTGCCGAGCGTCCAGCATACTACACTCGGCAAAATATTTTAAAAAAAAAATTGCCGAGTGTCTTACGGCTGCCACTCGGCAAATTTTTTACGACGGGTTGCCGCCGTTCCGGACGACGAAATTATACCGAGTGGCGGCTTGGCACTCGGCAAAGGCTATATTTGACGTGTGTAATATTTTGCTGAGTGCCCGGCACTCGGCAAAATATTCTTTGCCGAGTGCAATATTTTACCGAGTACGGCACTCGGCAAAATAAGGCCCCAAAATTTTGCACTCGGCAAAGTCTCATGCACTTGGCAAAGTCTAGTTTTCCAGTAGTGATAAGACGTCTATAACAGCTTTTGGACCAATATTGTAGTAGACGAGTATGCAAATGGAAATTGTTGAATGCATGCATGCTTCTTCCCGGCATGGAATCCAAACAACTGGATGCCAGACATGAATGGAGCAATGCGTGCCTGCAACTGCAATGCATGCAAGTCGTTTCTTATACGCTTCAACTAGAGCCTCCGCGTGCCTGCAACCTACGGACCGTAGAATACTGCTGTACCTGACTAGAGACACTATATGGTACGGTATCTCCATCATCTGAACGTACGTACGTGAATTATGAATACGTATGTATACATGCATAGCCCAGCCCTAGTGATGATTTCATCGATCGGTACATGCACGCATCTATACCTCTCTGTGACATTGACGGGTGGGCCCGCTGTACACATGGATCCTACGTTTTCCAGGGTTCGGATAAAAAGGGGGAGATGAGATGAAAGAAAAAGAAGGCTATCTGGCTATGCATGCAATGCGATGCGATGCAACGCAAGATCGAAAAAAATGTGTGACACAGCTCGCGGTCAGTCAGTCCGATCAGAGTCACCACCGCCGGCCCATGACGCGGGGCCCGCATGCAAGGACCTGAGACTGACTGCGGGACCCGCCGGTAGGTCATGTCACGGTCCTCTTGCCCTTCATGCATCATGCATGCGCTACAGCCATGAATGCCATGCATGGCCCATCAATACGATGGCCCGTGTCGAGCCGGCCACCAAATTTATATGCAGATACCCCTAAAATGATATCGGCTCTGTTCGTTTCAGCTGAAAAGTTGAGCTGATTTAGACTGAAACTGATTTGTTGTGAGGGAAAATACTGTTGCAGAGCTGAAAAATATGTGTTGTTTAGTTGAAGCGAACAGAGCCATCGTTTTAAAATTTCAAAACATATTATTTAACTATTCATTTTATTTAAATTTTTAATAAATATTATTTATCTTGTTATGACTTATTTTATTATTAAAGGTATTTTAATAATGATTTATTAATTTTATAATTTATATAAAAATTTTGAATAAAATGCGCGGTCAAACACGATATCTGAAAGTAAAAAAACGACATTTTTTTTTAGGATGGAGGGAGTATTTTTCTTATTATTTTAGTAGTTGGGTTTACTTGTTGTAACGAATGACAAGGACGGATCATAGTAGTCGACTACCAATACCATAAATAGAAAAAAATGGATTTAAAATGGCACCGACCTAGTTTAGATAAACCATGAAAAAATCGAGCATAGGAAAGATTAAAGATGAACAACATTCTGTTACAAATTATAGAATGACAATGGGATCTAACTCTGATGATCTCGAGCTAAATTCAACCTCGATTATGCTTATGCTCAAGTTTATTGGTTGACAATACCTAAATGGCCAACCAATGATCGATCTTGCCTCATATACATTCTTCATTATTCCGGCATATGATCTCTCGCATTCCTACCCTAGATATATAGGATATCCGGTACCGTCGAATTGGGTATGGCTACTAGAATCATACACAACAATTCTAGCACAACTCCTAATTAAACCTCTAAACCTAAATTTAAGGACTTAAGCTAAAACGAGAGTTGAGGAAGGGTATTCTAGCAGAACTCTCGTAGAATTGGGTATGGCTACTAGAATCATACACAACAATTCTAGCACAACTCCTAATTAAACCTATAAACCTAAATTTAAGGACTTAAGCTAAAACAAGAGTTGAGGAAGGGTATTCTAGCATAACTCTCGTTTATTGAGACTCTATAAGACCCTACTTTCTGTTTCCCATTTGATTTTCACGCGTAGGCACACATGGAACACCCCCATACAAGAAGAGATTTTAATTTAAGGTCCAATGTTGAAGTTGAGATAGTAACAATAGAATCCACAATAGAAAAAGAGACTCAAATTTCAAGCAGGAGTCTTGATTTGAAAGGCATTGTAGAAACTGTTCGGCCCTCAAACGAAACTCTATACAAACTCTAATCTTATTGGACACCTCACTAGGTTAGAGAAAATAAAGGCAAGATAGAACTAACAAAATACTTTTGTTCGATAAAGGATAGATTGATTGTTTAGGGTTTGTTTAGAGCCACTGCTCTAAACTTTAGAGAAATCTTCAAACATGTGGTTTGAAATTAACTCTAAATTTTAGTTCATCTTATATTAGAGTTTCATATCTCAAAACTGAGTTAAGGCTCTGTTCGTAGTTAAACAACACTCATTTTTCAGCTATGAAATAGTTTTTCCTCTTATAACAAATCAGCTTCAGTCAAAATCAGTTCAGTTTTTCAGCTCCAACCCTAGAGATTTTAGAGCTCTAAAATTTAGAGGAGGAGATCTAAATAGATCTTAAGGTTAGTGGAAAAAGAGAGCAGAAAATGTTTTTTTTTTAAGAGAAGGGTGATGAAAGGCTGAATGAAAAGTAAGGGCGCCGGAATGAAGAAAGGACGATAATAAGCGTCAGCAGTTTCCCTTTTGCGTATATAATAATAATATACATGTTAAAAAAAATGTGCATGTGCGATGTTGAAGTACGCTCACCGGCCAGGGAAATACGGCAATGGCAAGCCCTGTGCCCGACCGTCTGTCCGTCTCCACCTGAAAAACCTTGAACGCTGACACATTGCTTATCCAACATGCTAACACACCCTTTTTCACTACTATTCGTAATAACTTTAATATATAGTATTATTATATCTAATCCCGTCAATAATATACGACATCTATTCACAAGTTGATAAAAGTGACAAGACAACAACAAATCCTCCTTTCTTCTGCAAACACGACACACAGAGAAAAATAATACACCAGCAGAAGTAATAAACATTCAAGAGTCTGAAAGTTTAACACACATTCTTTACAGCGCAATGTTCCGGGAAGCTCTCTAGGGTTTGTTTGGATGGACTAGAACTAATGATTAATTGGAATTAGTGATTAGCTGGACTAGTAGTTAGTTGACTAGTAATTAGTTCAGTCATGTTTGGATCTAAGGACTAACAAGCGCTACTATACACTAGAAGTAGTTGTTAGCCACCAATAGTTGGATTTTATGGACTAGTGAACTAATAACTAGTTGAGGCTTGAACTGGTTGTTAGTCTAATCACTAGTTCACCTGTTTGTATCTTGAAGGACTAAATTTTAGCCTAACTAGTTGTTACTCCATGAAATCCAAACAGGCAGCTGAGCGCAAAACTAATGTGGCAGCAATTTGTTTGTACCCGAAATCCTTTCAAAGAAAAATCTACCCGAAACTTGAACGATTACCCCGTGAAATTTTCTGGCAGTTTTGTCATGCCCAAGAATTACCGTGGCCATTGCGGATTCAAATCCTCAAGCTGAGCGAAGCTCCGAAATCCAAAATCCAAAACCCTCTAAGAGGAAAGGCAAAGGGACCATCACCCACCCTTGCTCAGCTCACATTTAACTCCCACCACCTCAAAAACTGCAAGCGCACGACCACCGCTCCTCCTCCACCACCACAATCACCAGTTCACCACCGCCTCCCTCTGACCCTCTCCGCTCTCTTTCTCCCGACGACTCAAACCGCCACCGTCGCGGCTCCTTGAACCACCAACGCTGCTGCTGCTGCTGCAGTCTGCAGGGGAGGGCGCGATGGGGAACTGCCAGGCGGCGGAGGCGGCGGCGGTCATCATCCAGCACCCCGGCGGGAAGGTCGACCGCCTCTACTGGTCCACCACCGCCGCCGAGGTCATGCGGAACAACCCGGGACACTACGTTGCCCTCGTCATCCTCCGTGTTCCTGCAGACAACAAGCCCGCCGCCGGGGACACCGCGGCGGCGGCGGCCGGCGGCGGCGGCGGCGGTGGTGGCGGGGCCAAGATCACCAGGGTCAAGCTTCTCAAGCCCAAGGACACGCTGCTCCTTGGCCAGGTCTACCGCCTCATCACCTCGCAAGGTTAGTTAGCACTCAGCTGTCCTGCCCATGCGCCCATGGCGCCGCGGTTGAATTTGCGCCTCGATTTCTCTGTCTTCCGCTCCCGGCAATCTCCAAATTCTCAATCCCCATCGTGCTCCGCGCGCAGAGGTGACGAAGGCGCTCCGGGCGAGGAAGAACGAGAAGATGCAGCGGTGCGAGGCCATCAGGCAGCAGCACGAGCAGCTCCGGCGCGGCGACGGGGCGGACCAGAGCTCTTCCAGCCAGGTCGGTCAGCGTTTTTCTCCGACACCATTTTTCCTGCTACAAGAAGCAGTTGATTTTGGCTGATAAGCTCAAGCGAAGGCTTACTGATTCTCGCTCCCTCTCTCTCTCCTCTCTCTCTTTTTCAGGACGGGAAGCAGGACAAGGACCGGCACCGGGGAAGAGGCCGGAACTGGCGACCGGCGCTGCAGAGCATCTCCGAGGCCGCGAGCCAGAGCAGCAGCAGCTTCTCTGAATCCGCCCCCAGCTGAATGCTACTGACCGGAGTCTGCCATCCGGCCGGCACTCTCTTTCTTCTTCTTCTTCTTCTTCTTCTTCTTTGGATTTCTGCTTGCTTGTTAGTATAAAGTGCTTGAGCCTAGCCAGAAATGAAAAAAGAACTGTAAATCAGAGTGTCAGAGCAGGATCGATAGGAAGCTTGTTTCGTCTCATGTGATTTAGCATGGTGAGATTCCTCAAAAAAAAAAGCATGGGTGAAACTGAAACCAAAACTGCGTGTTCAGATCAATCGGGTGGCTTGCCAATTGCAACTTTTCAGAGCATGAACACTGAACAGAATGGAAGAAAAAGGATGCAATCCTTACTCTTTCGTCTTCGATCCACAAACTGAGTTTTCATGCTCTGAGAAAAAGGTTTAAGCACCAGACTCTTGTACGATCCGGTATCCGGTATTACTAGTCTTCGCATCACCAGCAGAAACCGAGTTCAAATAATCGAGCGATTTGTCAATTGTAAGTTTGCAAAGAATGAAGTCTGATAGCAGAAATTATACAAATCTGAGTATCTGATAGGTAAGCAAAACGAAAGAATTTCAATTGCAGATTGGAGATAATTATATATGCTCGAGAGTACCAAAAACTGTACCAGAGACCATCATACATACACACTTCCAATCTTGATACTTGAGCACTGCTGGCGTCCAAGTTACTCATAAACTAGGGAGGGACAGTACCATTCTCCATCTAGAATTCGCGATGCTCGAGGCGCCTTCGTTTTGAATTCCGGAATTAATCAGAGGCTTACCATTACCAGTGATCGACTGACTGACTGTCAGGTGCTAAGCACATGCGGTTCAGTGTAAAATACTCGGCACCTCTGCTGCTGCTGCTGAAGCAAGTGTTTAGGGGCGCTAAGCTCCATGAGACAACTTGGGGGAGCCGCCGCCCGCCGGCAGTGCCAGCCCGGACGGACACCGTCCACGGCTGCCATGCCAGTGGAGCTCCAGCCAGCCGCTGGGCGCTGGGCGCTGGCCGAGCCGAAACTGCCCGCGCACGTGTGGCGTGCTGCTGCCGCCCACCGCTGCGGTCTTAGGCCTGCAGCCTGCATGAGGGTCAGCTCAGTTTGCAATGCATTGGGAAGAACTGCTGCTTGAAACTGAAACTGAGCTCAGCTAATATTGTATTGGGGGAGATACAGTAGAGACCCGGATCCACATGCAACAACCAGTGTGGCATTACGGAGGGCAGTGATCATGTTCACTTTTAGTGCAGTTTCAGCAGGTGAAGTTCTGAGAAATGTTGGACAGATAGAGATCAGACGCACCATGATCGATCGCCTCTTAAGGTTTCCGCGGGGCGATTACGGTATAATCCAGCCCCTCCAATGAATGGCTCAGATCCAGATCTTAGGGTGTATTGGACTATTGTGTGGGGTTTTGTTTGATAATTTGATCTGGGATCCATGCATCCCGTCCCGTCCCGGCTCAATGATTCTGGAAGGGGCAAAAGCCTGATTAGCAGCGTGCGTGCGTGCGTGCGTGCTGCTAAAGGGCAAAGAGGTGTATCATTGTTCAGAGAAAGTCTTAATCTGAATCTTTTTTTTTTCTTTTTTGAACAGATCAAACTGTTATGGCAGGAATTGGTAATCTACACATTCCTGGCCCATAACAAAATCTGGAGAACTGCAAGTGAATATCTGACCAAATAGTATTGGATACAACGTTGACAAGGTTCAGTATCTAAAACTAGAAGGAACTACTGACAAGTTCCACACAACAGATACATACAAAAACCTCGTTGCACGATATCCCGTCTTAGGAAAAGTAACTAATGCTCATTGCTAACAGAACAGATTAGCAAATGGTAAATTAGGAAAGCAGCTTAGAATACTAGGAAGGACGAAGGCTTCAATCTAAAGAACATCGGTTGACTCCTGCTTCGCGCCTATCAAGACATGAGAATGCCCAATCAGTACCAGGAACATAACAGGATAAAATCAGGAAAGGAAAACAGAAAGTCTAGATCACAGGTCGTACCAGCTGGTGTCAGCCAATCCTGAGTACAAACAAGCTCTTCAACCCAATGTTTACTACTGGACTCGGATATTGCCAGTGTTGCAGTTCTTGTTGCAACCTTCCAGTCACTAATGCATGGTAGTGCCAACACATCGCGTGCCATCCGAGCAACCGTGGGATAGTTCCTGCCGTGTTCCTTCCACCATTGGAGACCACTGGATTTACCTGCTGCTCCTTTTAAACCAGCGGGCACACTTGCAGTGAGCTGTGGCGCTTGCAAATACTGATCAAGTTCAGTCATCGGTCCCTCATTACACTGGTGCCCAACATCTACAACAGTTCCCTTGCTAGTTTTAGACCCAGAAGTGTTGTTAGGGTCTTCTTCCTGATCCAAATACTCGTTGAAGAGGCTGACCAATGTATCATGCACATCGTGAATATAACCTCGTACATTTTTTTCCGAACCAGAAAGCCAAAGGGAGAACCTAATGCGCTCCAGGCGGCATTCAGGATCCATGATCATAGGCATACAGCAATGGAAGAAGCAGCTCTTCCAGCTTTCCTTGAACTCCTTTTGCCTCTTCTTCATTATTTTGGAAAATGCGCCATCATCCTGGTAGAGGGAGGAGATATAAGGTTCAAGATGCAGATCCTTCTTCACACTGCACAGCATGTTAAACAAATGAGCTGGAGTAGGGTATCTTTTGGTGGAGCCCACGTGCTTATGAAGATTGTCCAATTTACCACAAATCTTTCTTGCTGTCCACCAATATTCTGATGTCGGTGCATATCTGCAGTTGGGATACTGTACTGCTGCAGGAGAGCGACTGTTTGTACACCTAGAGAACTTTGACAGCTTCTCCAAGGTTTTCTCGAGTTCATCCATCCCCAGCTGAATAACCCGATCAACTAAATGAGTTGCATATCATACTACAAACAAGCTCTGGTTTGCAGAAAGTGGATTCCGTTCCTGAAGGTTGGCTTTTACACTCAAAGCCACTGAATTATCAATGAATGCATCATCCAATATGATGCAGAAAACCTTGCCATCAAGGCCCCAATGTTGAACACCTCTCAATATTATATCACTCAGCTCCTTTGCATTGCAAGAGGAATCCACGGCACGGAATATGATGACCTTTTCCTGCTTGTCCCATTCATCATCGATGTAGTGAACTCTCATGCATAGGAATGCCAAGACTGGATCATAGTGCCACATATAGACACTCAAGCACACACGACTGTGTAAGGCTGTAAACTCCTGCATAAGCTTGGATTTTTCTTTCTGAAACAAGTTCGAAGTGTTCATCATCAGGTCGTCATGCGATGGCATCTTGACTAAAGGATTCAACCAAGTAACCAGCTCTCTGAATCCATCTTGATCCACCATCTTTGGCAGGTGCCCATGCATGGCCAGTATCTTGGTAAGTTCTTCTTGAGAAGCGTCCTCATCCACCTCCTGATGCTTTTGACTCATGTCAGCAGGAATGCCGATCTGCTCAGTCGATGCGTTTTCCTTGTTAGATTGATTCCTCCTATTGTAGGTGGAAATTCCAGGTAAAGCAAGATTTTTCTTCTCTGCAAGATCCTCATGAGATCCATTTTGATCAACCTCTTGATTTATCCTAGTCATGTTAGTGGGAGTGGCAGGCAAGGCAAGCTGCTTCTGCGCAGGTGTCATGTCATCTGTGCCCGCACATTTGTTTTGGTTACATGGCAAGAATGGGAGCTTCTTCTGTTTAGGATCAGAGCCAGCTGATACTGTGCTATTCTGTGTACATGGCAAAGATGTATGCTCTGGCATCTTTGCCCTCTTGAGAGTCGCAGGCACGCAGCTGGCCAGGTGCCGTAGCAGGCTGCTAGTGCCATTGGTGCCACCGAAGACCTGGTGGCAGTGCATGCATTTAGCCCGCACGATCCTCCCTTCGGCAAAGGTGGGTATGAAGTCATCCCACACCTTGGATCGGAGCCTTTTGTTCAGATTTGTACCAGAGAACAGCGGGCTGGGGATGCTGCCAGTGCTCTCTTGTTCAACTAAGTTATTGGCAACGGCATCCATATCTTCTATGCCTAGGAATAAAAGAAAAGACACAGTATTAGTACATGGAGCAATTTCATCATAAGATTGCCGCTATCTGAATTTTGTAGCGATGCAGTGGAATGACTTTTCAAGATGTTAAGCTAACAAGCTTCTTTCTGTAACCCTAGGCCCTAGGAATAATAACAGAAGAGTACTACTGAATGCTAAAGACTAAATCTAATAGGCCGAAATGTCAGTAGAGATTGTGAGGGTAAAAGAACATGAAAGTTGAAGTGCCGCTAATATTTCGTCCATAGGAGTGAAAACGTTAAACAACATTGAAGATGCAAGAAGAATATACTCCCTCCATAACTGTAAAGAAAGTCATTTAGGACAACGGCTTCAAAGCATAACTTGACTTCATATTTTTATTAAAATATTTATTGAAAAATGATATATGCATACTTCTATAAAGGTATATTTCAAGACAATCTATTTATATAATTTTCTTATTTTCACATTTCCAAACTCAACAACTTAAAAGTTATTCATGATTTATATTCCCAATATTTGACTAAAATATTGTCCAAAATGACTTTTTTTCCCAGGTATGGAGGGAGTACTACTTAATCACGTATTGAAATTATGTATCAGACTACAGAGCTATAGCTATCACTGCGTGTGTGTGTGTGTGTATATATATAAATATATATATAAAGAGAGAGAACCATACCGTTCGCCATTTTATGGTTTTTTTTTTTGACGAAAATTCAGACTTTTCTCACCTTCATACTCTTTCCACGGCTAGTTACCAGCAAAGTACAAACCAAGTAAACCAAATCATCTATCCTGATCTGCACCCCCCCCCCCCCCCCCCCCCCCCCCCCACACACACACACACCAAAAAAGAAAAGAAAAAAAGAACATCAATAAATAGGCGAAGGCGAATCCCATACCGACCGATCTTTGCAGTCTCTCGGCAAGAGCGGATCAGCAAGGGCTAGGAGCTGGGTTCTCGTAAGCAGAGGAGATGGAGTGGGGAACGCAGTATTCTTCCTCTCGGCGTCGGCGTCGGCGGAGGAGACGAGGCGGCAATGGAGGGAAGGGGAAAACCGGGAGTAGCCTTTCCCGCCGCTTTCCTCCCGCTACTCTGACCGGGCCTGAGCACAGTGTATTTGATTGGAGGTGCTGTAGGCTGGCCCGCTGGGCTTCCGGAGCCCAATGTATATTCGTACAAAACAACCTATACAGTAACCCTATATATACGACAATGTTAAAAGTAGACAGTAAGTTCGCTGTGAGGGTCTATAAATTAGAAAATAAGTACGGAGTATGTGCTTTAGAATTTATGATAATCTACTAATTTAGATTTAATAGAAAAAGATGTTTAATTGGAAAAAATGAACATGCATTATTTATTTTAATGATCATGTGATGATCTAAAATAACTCAAGTTCATATACCAAATACAATACAATCAATATGAAGGTAAGTTTATAAATATAAAAAGAACATAAATAGAAAGTATTTGGAAAATAAATACACAATATTCATTTTAATGATTGTATGATGATCTAAATTTGCTAAAGTTCCTAGTACTAAATACAATCAATATGTAGGCAAGTATGTACAGAATTTTAAAAGTACATAAATAGAGAGTTTATATCTATAAAGATTAATACAACCATATATGTACGGTAGCCATGTTACTGTTACTCTGTTCATTTTCATCATCTCCCAAGAATGTAAAGAGAGTAGCAAGGGAGGTATACCAACCCCGGCAAGTGAGATGATTCAATCAATAAAATACCAAAGAAGCCAAGACAAGATGACAAATGAATTTATCCCAAAGTTCACTTGCTTGCCGGCAAGTTACATTCCCATTATGTCTTTTTACACCACATGGTTCAGTGGCTAATCGGTATCACACACCGAGCCTTTCAAAAGGTGCCATTTCCTAGAGTTGTCTTTGGTGCTCCGCCGGAGAAGACACAAGAACCCCTTATAATCACCAGAGGTGGGCAAGAACAATCTCCTTCTCTTCTCACAACTCCACAACTCCTCCAACCAGTTAGGTGACGGCAATCACCAAAAGTAATACGAATCCACAGGCAAAACAATCATTAAGTGCCACTAAATGCTAACACTCAAGCCGGACTCCTTATATTACTTGGATATATAAAATGTCAGGTGATCTTTTGATAGTGATACTTTAGTTGACATTTTCTATGCTTGCCTTACTTATTGTAGTCATGTTTCCATTTTTTCGTTCATTCATTAGATATAAGGCTCCAAGGAAGAAGTGAGGCCTGCTTGTTTTCAATACTTTTCACTTCAAAAAGTGAAACGACCTCGATTTCCACGAAGGGAAATCCACAGGCTCGAATTGTAATTCAACAGATTGCTTGGGACAATCCATGAAATTACCCATATCTCAGTTGACACCAGGATCCATACAACGATAATTAAGTCTTACATAAATATTTATTACATCGCCACACTGGCGGAATCAACAATCAGAGAAGCTTTAGAAGATGCGGAAGCGATTCATCCTTCACGGCCAACTTGAGTGTAGCACGCGACCCTATTCCTCGTCATCATCTCCCTCGAAGTCGTACTCATTCTCGTCACCTGACAGCAAATTTATCAGTACGATTTGTACTGGCCACGGAGCCCACCTATGCAGCATTTGCTTTGTGGAAAGTGGATGCAAGGCTATACAAGCAGACCTATAGGCTGAGGTTTTCCTATGCAGCTGTAATCAATGTTTAATTAGTCAAGTTTTATCACCAGTTAACACCATCATCCCTTTTCCCATCACCACACCTCACATACCCACACCTCACTCTCATTCGACAGGCCCAACTCCCTCTCGGGCCTATCTCAGCGGCACACTACCACAACGGGTACACTGCCGGAAAAATGTCATCCAGGGGGAGAAGAGAACACTCACTACACTAGTAGAAGCTTCACAGGAAAGGTCCATAGCCAACAGGTTGGCATATGTATCGATCGATCAACCATACACTCTGCAGAGGTTTCACTACTCACAAGATTAGCCATCATAGGTGTTGCGCAAACACCTAGGCAGAATTCCGGGTGCTTGCTTGCCTAGGTCGATGCCACCCTACCACTCAGCCCTGGGATATTCCGGATCCTACACCGTTATGCTGAGACTGGGAGACACAGTACCGGGCCCATCCAGTGGTACTGTGCATCTAGAACGGAACGGGAACCCATCAACCGTCTCCGCCCACCCTTATCACCTTTCAACCTAGCAGTAGTGGCACCGTCCTACCAAGTAGTCCAGCCGTCTCCCGCCCATCAGAAGCGAGTGAGTAGAAAAGGATTCCCATGAACCTGAAACTAGTCCATCCTAGGTTTGACCAAGCAGGCATCTCCACTTAGGGGATACTCTCCCCGTGCCATCACAGCACCTCCGTTCACGGGCTTCAAACCACCAAGGCTATCCCACCCGGAACCTCCTCAACAACTTTACCCGCCACAGGTATCTCGCTTGGGGATGCCCAGGTTGCACCCCCGGCACGACTTGCCCCATGGGCTTGTCTCACATCCCACTTGGTCGACATCAACCCTTACCACGCACCCAAGACGCACGCAGCACTCTCTCCCAGTAGTTATAATCAGTTATACACCGTCCCAATTCCACCACATAGCATAAAGCAAGTAGAAAGTAGTGGAAGAGTAACAGTAAATTAAGCAGCAGCTAACCTAACAGCGGATAGCAGGGTAAAGTCTTATCAAGGCAGGGAATTCAAATATACTACCATGCAACCAATCCATACATAATCATAAAGCAATAGCAACAATGTCATTTGCAATGCGTAATAGGATCTAAGGATTTGGTGGGACGTGGCACCTTCGTAGTCGTCTCCTAGCTCTTGGAAGTACTCGTGGTCGTCTTCCTTAGTCAGATCCTCCTCCGGCTCTGAAATCGAACACGAAATAGTCGCGTCAGCGACTCCTATAGAGTATTTCAGAAAAATCCAATAAAACAAAGAGCCAAATGCACTCAAACATAGTCTTAGATTGTAGATCTCATTTTCCTGAGAATTTTGATATATGGTGCGCAATTTTTGGTCATCGTATGAATAAGTTATGAATTTCCGAAGATTATCCTATTTTCTGAAAATGGGAAAACTAGTCGGTTAATCAGGGGCAGCTCGGGATGTGGCGCGCGGGTCCAGTAGTGCGGCATGTGGCGCCTCAACAGAACACAGACCCGATGGTCGTCCAGGTGTTCGATGCTGGTTCCCAGAGAGTTGCCGGAGTTGGCGTAGCTCGGCGTGGCTCGGCGGTGGTCGGTGGTAGCTCGGCTGTGGTTGGGGTATCTCGGCGGAGCTCGGCGGTGGTCGGGGGTAGCTCGGTTTAGCTCGGCGGGGCTCGGGCGAATCGGAGATTCGGGGCGCCGAGGGTGCCGCTCTCCCGAGCTCTCCCGGGGAGGCTCGGGCGAATCGGAGATTTGGTGAGCCCGAGGGTGCCGTTCTCCCGAGGTCTCCCGCGGAGGCTCGGGCGAATCGGAAATTTGGGTGCCCGAGGGTGCCGTTCTCCCGAGGTCTCTGCGGAGGCTCGGGCGAATCGGAAATTTGGGTGCCCGAGGGTGCCGTTCTCCCGAGGTCTCCTGCGGAGGCTCGGGCGAATCGGACATTTGGGTGCTGAGGGTGCCGTTCTCCCGAGGTCTCCTGCGGAGGCTCGGGCGAATCGGAAATTTTGGGCGCCGAAGGGGCTGCTCTCCCGAGCTCTCCTGGGGAGGCTCGGGCGAATCGGAAATTCGGGTACCGAGGGGGCTGCTCTCCCGAGCTCTCCTGGGGAGGCTCGGGCGACTCGGAGATTTGGGCGCCGAAGGGGCTGCTCTCCCGAGCTCTCCTGGGGAGGCTCGGGCGAATCGTAAATTTGGGCGCCGAAGGGGCTGCTCTCCCGAGCTCTCCTGGGGAGGCTCGGGCGAATCGTAAATTTGGGCGCCGAAGGGGCTGCTCTCCCGAGCTCTCCTGGGGAGGCTCGGGCGAATCGGAGATTCGGTGCTAGCAGGGTTCCAGGGCGTCTGTTCAAGGCGGCGGTGTCTCTCCGGTGTGGCGGTCGGTGACAGGGCGGCGATGGCCATATTTCGGCAAGACAGGGCTCGGCTATCTAGCGGCGGTGCCGAGGCAGACTTGGCGAACCTCGGCGGCCTTTCTTCGCAGCGCGAGGCGACCGGGGGTACTCGGAACGGATCTTAGGCGAGGCGGAACCTGTCGGCGGCGATGTCGTCGCGACGGTGAGGTTCCGGCGGGGTTAAGGAGGTCTTCTAGGAGATGTATACGCGTCCAGGGTCCAAGGCGATGGTATACCAACTACCAATTTTGGCTACCGAGCTTTCCAAGGTGCTCGGTTGTGGCGGCGGCGTGTCGCCGACGACGGCGGAAAGCGGCATCGCGGCTACGACCAAGTATTGGTTCAATCGAATGCGGTCTCGTCAAATTGGTGAGGCCAGAGAGGCATACAACACTCTGGTGGCGAACTTAGCCACGGCATGACCTTCTTTTGGCTACGGCTCGCGGCGGCGCTCCGGTAAGGTCGCGGCGCACGCGGCCAAGGCGATTCAGGCTTCCTCTAGCGCTTAGATCCGCGTAGCTAGCTCAAGGGGGGTCGTGGCGGTGCTCCACGACGTTCTAACCTGTACGGGTGCTAGTCGGATTGCTCGGAACGGGTGATTCGGCGTCGGAACGCGTCGGTGGTGAGCGCGCTCCGCCGAGAACGCGTCGTGCTGCGTTCTCGGTCTAGCAAGCTTGTAATCCGGGGGTTTTGGCTGGTCGAGTGAGTGCATGGTGCAGGTGATCTTCCCGAGCCGGTATAGGCTCGTGCCTGCGCGTCCCGAGGGTGGAACGCCATGGCAAAAGCAGGGCAAGGTTCGGACATGGCGTGCGGTGGCTCACCGTGGTGTCGGTGAAGCTAGGATGGCGGTGCAGTGGCGAGTCGGAGCCGTGCAGAGCGATCGCAGTGCCGTGCCGCTCCTCGTCCGCAGCTCGGCTTCTCCTCCGTGTCCGGCTCCGGCGTGCTCCGCGGCGGCGGCGCTCCGGCAGCTTCTCCTCCTCTGCTCCGCCCTTCTCCTACGCTCTCTCTCTCGGTTTGGTGCGGTGTGCCGGTCTGTGCTGCGGTGGCGGCGAGGGGAAATGAGGGTAGGGCTTCGGGGTGCTCCAATTTATAGGCGAGCTTGGCCAGTCTCCAATGGCGAACGGTCTCGATTGCGCTCGGCCGATCGAAGGGCCGTGGCTCGAGTGGATCTAGGGCTCCGGATGGCGCGGGTTCGCTTGGCGGCCAAGAAAGGAGGGGACAGGAGGGGGACAGCGGGGTCCAGGGCTCTGCCATGCTGTCGGCTGTGGGACCGGGGTCACGCCATTCGCGCGACACCCCCGGCAGGCGCGTCGCCTTTGTGAGGAAGAAGAACAGTGGAGGCGAGAGTGGCTGACAGGCGGGGCCGGGTTGGCAGCGAGCGCGAGCGCGAGCGCGTGTGTGCCGGTCGCGCGCGTGCGCTGCCGAGCCGCGACGTGGGCCGCGCGCGGTGAGATGAGGAGAGGAAGGTCGGGCGGGCTCGGGCTGGCTTGCTGGCCGAACACTCTTTCTCCTTTTCTGTTTTCAGTTTAGTGTATATATACATATATTGCCCATTTAACATATTGAGTAAATACAAACATAAATTGCAATAAATCCCAAATGTGATGCATAAGTTATTATTCTATGTGAATGGAATTAAAATGCAAACTACACTCCTTTATTTACCAATTTCATAATGAAACCTATATGCTTGCACAAGGAAAATGGGTCTTCACAATAAATAAATGAAAAATTTTAATTGGTTGGGATTTTTAGGTTGTGTGGATTTTTAGGGTTGTTACAGTCCTCCCCCCTCATTAGGATCTCGACCTCGAGATTCAGGGATAACGTACCCTTCGAAGAGGTAAGGAAACATAATCCGCAAGTCCGATTCCTTCTCCCACGTAGCTTCCCTTTCAGTGTGATTGCTCCACTGTACCTTGCACATCGGAATGATTTTGTTTCGCGTCTCTTTGGTATCCCGTGCCAAGATCTTGATCGGATGTTCCTTGTATTCAAGTGTGTCTTGCAGGTCCAATGCATCCGTAGGAACTTGTTCCTCGGGAAGCTTCAAACACTTCCTTAATTGCGAGACATGAAACACGGGGTGTACTCCAGATAATTCCTCCGGTAGTTCCAGCTTGTAAGCAAGCTTTCCAACCCTTTTACAGATCTTGTATGGCCCAACATATCTTGGTGCCAATTTCCCTTTTACGTGGAATCTGACAGTGCCACGAAGTGGAGATACCTTGAGGTAGACATAATCCCCAACCTCGAACTCAAGCTTTCTACGTCTTCTATCTGCATAGCTCTTTTGCCTACTCTGTGCAATCCTCAAATTCTCTCTTACTTGGGCAACACCTTCTTCTGCTTCCACAATCTTAGCAGGACCGAAGAATGTCCTCTCACCTGGTTCTGACCACATTAGTGGGGTCCTACAGGGTCTCCCATACAATGCTTCAAACGGTGACATCTTGAGGCTTGTTTGATAGCTGTTGTTGTATGAGAACTCGGCGTGGGGTAGACAGCTCTCCCATCCTTCCTTGTACCTCAATACACAAGCACGTAACATGTCCTCGAGAATCTGGTTCACTCTCTCTGTTTGCCCATCCGTTTGCGGGTGGTATGCGGTGCTATAGTCGAGCTTGGTTCCGATGGACTTGTGCAAGGATTTCCAGAACTGTGATACGAACTGTGAGCCTCGGTCAGATATAATACTCAGAGGCGCCCCATGTAACTTCAAAATGTTTGATACGTACAGATCTGCTAGCTTTTCGACTCTATATTTCCTTTTTACCGGTATAAAATGTGCAACTTTGGTTAGACGGTCCACTATTACCCATATAGAATCATATCCATGCTCGGATCGGGGCAGTTCTATTATGAAGTCCATGGATATGCACTCCCACTTCCATTCTGGTATCTCAACTGGTTGTAGCAACCCTGCTGGTCTCTGATGTTCGGCCTTGATTCTATTGCATGTATCACATCGGGCTACATGCCCTGCAATGTCTGTCTTCATATTCTCCCACCAGAAGTGCTTCCTTAGATCATGGTACATCTTGGCTGACCCTGGGTGAATGCAATATTTGGAGTCATGGCCTTCTGACAGAATCTCTTCTCGTATCGCTGAATCCGTCGGTACACAGATTCTATCTTTGTACCATACAGTTCCCTGCTCATCTTCTCGGTATTCAGGGCCTCTTCCCAGCTTCATCAAACCACGGATATAGTCTATCTCAGGACAGTTCTTTTGTGCTTCACGGATTCGTGAGGTGAGATTGTACTCGACGCGAAGCTCATTTAGCATGCCATAGGAGACTACCTCGAGCTGAAGTGCGTCGAACTCTCTCCTGAGCTCAGGTGGCATAGAGTTGGTGATGAGGGTATGGCAGTAGCTTTTGCGGCTAAGTGCATCAGCGACAACATTAGCCTTTCCTGGGTGATAATGGATCTCAAGATCATAGTCCTTGATGAGTTCCAGCCATCTGCGTTGCCTCATATTCAGATCTTCCTGTGTGAAGAAGTACTTCAGGCTCTTGTGGTCAGTGTAGATGTCACACTTGTTGCTTATCAGATATTGTCTCCAAATCTTGAGTGCATGTACCACGGCTGCAAGTTCTAGGTCATGAGTCGGGTATCGCTGCTCATGCTCCTTCAACTGCCTTGAGGCATAAGCTATCACTCTTCCTTCTTGCATTAGTACACAGCCCAAACCTTGCCGAGAGGCATCACAATATACAACAAAATCCTTGTGAATATCGGGCAGGGCTAGTACAGGTGTAGTAGTGAGCTTCTCCTTCAAGGTCTGAAAACTCTTCTCACATTCAGGAGTCCATATAAACTTGTTCTCTTTCTTCAGCAAGTTGGTCATGGGTCTTGCAATCTTGGAAAAATTCTCAATAAATCTGCGATAGTATCCTGCAAGTCCCAAAAAGCTTCTAATTTCTGACACATTACAGGGTTGTTCCCACTCTTTCACAGCTTCAATTTTGGCTGGGTCTACTGCGACTCCTTCTCCTGACAGTACGTGTCCAAGGAAAGCAACTTTCTCAAGCCAGAATTCGCACTTGGAGAATTTGGCGTATAGTTGGTTGCGAGACAACCTCTCCAATACGGTCCTCAGATGATGTTCATGTTCCTCTTTTGTGGCTGAATAAACCAATATATCATCAATGAATACCACCACAAACTTGTCTAGCTCATTCATGAAGACCTTGTTCATCATGTTCATGAAGTATGCCGGAGCATTAGTGAGTCCAAATGAGACTACTGTGCACTCATATTGTCCATATCTAGTGACAAATGCAGTCTTCGGGATATCTTCTTCCCTGATCTTCATCTGATGATACCCTGATCGGAGATCGATCTTTGAGAAGTACTTGGCCTTACTCAATTGATCTAACAGATCATCGATGCGGGGCAATGGGTACTTATTCTTGACTGTAACCGCATTCAGATTCCGGTAGTCAATGCACATCCTCATCGTGCCATCCTTCTTCTTGACAAACAAAACGGGAGATCCCCAGGGCGAAGCACTTGGCCTAATGAAACCCTTCTCCAGTAATTCTCCCAGCTGCTTCTTGAGTTCCTTCAACTCATCAGCCGACATTCTGTAGGGTCTTTTGGCAATCGGTGCAGTCCCTGGCATCAGCTCTATAACAAACTCCACATCTCTATCTGGTGGCATTCCTGGCAACTCCTCTGGAAATACGTCATTGAATTCACAGACTACTGGCACATCTCTGAATGTCAGCTCTGTCTTATCTGCTTTAGTCTCCAGGGCACATAGGAGGGCTTGGACTCTCTCGGTTTGGGGTACACATCGGACAGCTGTTCCCCAAGGGTGGGTTACCTGAACATATCTAGGTGAACAAGATATCACTCCCCGGTGTTTGGTTAGCCAGTCCATGCCTAAGATGACATCTAAGCTATTGGAGGGTAGTAGGGTTAGGTCAGCTCGAAAGTCAAGTCCCTCGATTGTGATTATCACTCCCCTACATATGTGAATGCTTCTGAAGGTTCCTAAGGGCGAGCTAGTTAGGATGGGGTTTGCCCTCGGGGTTACCGGTATGTTATGCTTACGTGCATATGCAGATGAAATGTATGAACATGTAGCTCCCGAATCGAACAGAACTGTAGCCATGTTACCCTGAACTAGGAACGTACCGTACACAGCATCAGGTGCAGCTTCAGCTTCCTCAGCGGTCATGTGGTTCAGTCTTCCTCGGGTAGCAGATCCCCGGTTCGGTGTGCCCTGTGCAGCTGCTGGTGCGCGGTTGAGGTCGGGGCACACAGCCACACGGTGTCCAGGCTTTCCGCATCCGAAGCAAGTGAAGGGCGCACTGCCTGCTGTAGCTGTCGCAGGAGCCTTCCAATTGTCTGTCCTTGGCGTGTTGGCAGCGGGGGCGGGTGTGTTCTGCACAGCTCGAGTCGGCGCAGGGTAGGTCTGAGCGGGGCGGTGATAGTTGCTGCTGTTGGTACCACCACGGCTCGTTCCCGAAGAGGGTCCCTGGCGAGTTCGAAAAGACGGAGGTGCACCCGTTCGCTGTCTCTGGGGTGGAGCAGTGCGAGCGGGTCCCTCAGAGCGGCGCTTCTTTCCCTTGTTCTGGGCCTCGAATTCCAGTCGTGCTTCCATGCGATCCTTCTCGATCTCAATACAGCGGTCAATTAGCTCACGCAGAGTGTAGCTCTTGTTCCCTGACAGAGCCAACCTGATCTTGGTCTGAAGTCCCTTCCTGTAGTAGTACATCTTTTCCTTCTCGGAACTCACGCAAGACGCAGGTGCGTAGCGGAGCAAGCAGTTGAAGCGGGTGGTGTATTCGTGGATCCGGTCAGCTCCCTGGGAGATGTTGCGAAACTCGTTCTCCTTGGCCTCCATGACTCCCTCAGGAATGTGGTGGTCACGGAAAGCCTCGGTGAACTCATCCCAGTCAATGCGGGCTGGGTCTTCGTGAGCGCTGGTGTAGTTGTCCCACCATGCTCGTGCAGCACCGGTCAGCTGGTGGCTAGCAATCCCAACACACTCCTCGTCGGAGCAAGTGGTCAGGTCCATCTTCTTCTCCATCTCCTTAAGCCAATCATCGGCAGCGAGAGGATCGCTGTCGGTTCCGTCGAAGGTAGGTGGCCTCAGCTTCAGGAAACCCTCCAGTTTCCTTTGGAAGTCATTCTGGGGTGGCCCATGGTGCCTGTTTATCCCAGCAGCTATGGCATTCAGCAGCTGGGTCTGCTGAGCCATCACTTCCGCCAACGTCGGTGGCGGCGGCGGTGGCGGAGGCACGTTCTCGCCTTGTGGTGGCGGATTGATCACTGGCGGTGCATCCTCTGCCCGGCGCAGCTCTTCTTCCAGGTTAACTCCAGCACGTCTGCCAGCTGGGCGTCCACGGTTGCGACCACGCCCGTATCCTAGCGCAGGTGCGGGGGAGGGCTGGCGGTTCTCCAGGCGCGCGGAACGTCTCATCGACATCTGAAGCTATTAGGTACGTGCTCAGTGCAGTAATAATCTTGTAGTGGTTTAAGTAGGAGTTAGATGTTTTCAACGATTTAAATGAATTAAAACATTTTTCACGCTATCCTACACTCAACCAAAGAAGCATAGAGATCCATAAGAAGCATAAGATCCAAATATCACTCATCACATGGTTATTATTATATAAAGGATGTTCCTAGCTGCTAAGAAGATCGTGCTATGCGCAGATAGCCAAATGACAGGACAACTCATGGTATCACTAGTCTAAGGGCCACGCAGGGTCCATAAGCTACTGGTGCATAAGGTCAATGGCCATTTGATCGGGATCTCAATAGTGCCGTCGTGCAGTGGACGAAGTGGTGGTCCAAGGCTGGTCATCTGCAAATTTTTCAAGAAACGGATTAGCAGGTCCTTGTATTAGATAAGCCATTGCATAAAAAGTGAATGCAAGGTCGGTAATATAACCGAAAGAGAGTCTGGCTTCCTATTCTAACGTCCATTTTCTATGGGTCTCGTCCTACAGTCAAGTATGGCTCTGATACCAACTGAAACGACCTCGATTTCCACGAAGGGAAATCCACAGGCTCGAATTGTAATTCAACAGATTGCTTGGGACAATCCATGAAATTACCCATATCTCAGTTGACACCAGGATCCATACAACGATAATTAAGTCTTACATAAATATTTATTACATCGCCACACTGGCGGAATCAACAATCAGAGAAGCTTTAGAAGATGCGGAAGCGATTCATCCTTCACGGCCAACTTGAGTGTAGCACGCGACCCTATTCCTCGTCATCATCTCCCTCGAAGTCGTACTCATTCTCGTCACCTGACAGCAAATTTATCAGTACGATTTGTACTGGCCACGGAGCCCACCTATGCAGCATTTGCTTTGTGGAAAGTGGATGCAAGGCTATACAAGCAGACCTATAGGCTGAGGTTTTCCTATGCAGCTGTAATCAATGTTTAATTAGTCAAGTTTTATCACCAGTTAACACCATCATCCCTTTTCCCATCACCACACCTCACATACCCACACCTCACTCTCATTCGACAGGCCCAACTCCCTCTCGGGCCTATCTCAGCGGCACACTACCACAACGGGTACACTGCCGGAAAAATGTCATCCAGGGGGAGAAGAGAACACTCACTACACTAGTAGAAGCTTCACAGGAAAGGTCCATAGCCAACAGGTTGGCATATGTATCGATCGATCAACCATACACTCTGCAGAGGTTTCACTACTCACAAGATTAGCCATCATAGGTGTTGCGCAAACACCTAGGCAGAATTCCGGGTGCTTGCTTGCCTAGGTCGATGCCACCCTACCACTCAGCCCTGGGATATTCCGGATCCTACACCGTTATGCTGAGACTGGGAGACACAGTACCGGGCCCATCCAGTGGTACTGTGCATCTAGAACGGAACGGGAACCCATCAACCGTCTCCGCCCACCCTTATCACCTTTCAACCTAGCAGTAGTGGCACCGTCCTACCAAGTAGTCCAGCCGTCTCCCGCCCATCAGAAGCGAGTGAGTAGAAAAGGATTCCCATGAACCTGAAACTAGTCCATCCTAGGTTTGACCAAGCAGGCATCTCCACTTAGGGGATACTCTCCCCGTGCCATCACAGCACCTCCGTTCACGGGCTTCAAACCACCAAGGCTATCCCACCCGGAACCTCCTCAACAACTTTACCCGCCACAGGTATCTCGCTTGGGGATGCCCAGGTTGCACCCCCGGCACGACTTGCCCCATGGGCTTGTCTCACATCCCACTTGGTCGACATCAACCCTTACCACGCACCCAAGACGCACGCAGCACTCTCTCCCAGTAGTTATAATCAGTTATACACCGTCCCAATTCCACCACATAGCATAAAGCAAGTAGAAAGTAGTGGAAGAGTAACAGTAAATTAAGCAGCAGCTAACCTAACAGCGGATAGCAGGGTAAAGTCTTATCAAGGCAGGGAATTCAAATATACTACCATGCAACCAATCCATACATAATCATAAAGCAATAGCAACAATGTCATTTGCAATGCGTAATAGGATCTAAGGATTTGGTGGGACGTGGCACCTTCGTAGTCGTCTCCTAGCTCTTGGAAGTACTCGTGGTCGTCTTCCTTAGTCAGATCCTCCTCCGGCTCTGAAATCGAACACGAAATAGTCGCGTCAGCGACTCCTATAGAGTATTTCAGAAAAATCCAATAAAACAAAGAGCCAAATGCACTCAAACATAGTCTTAGATTGTAGATCTCATTTTCCTGAGAATTTTGATATATGGTTCGCAATTTTTGGTCATCGTATGAATAAGTTATGAATTTCCGAAGATTATCCTATTTTCTGAAAATGGGAAAACTAGTCGGTTAATCAGGGGCAGCTCGGGATGTGGCGCGCGGGTCCAGTAGTGCGGCATGTGGCGCCTCAACAGAACACAGACCCGATGGTCGTCCAGGTGTTCGATGCTGGTTCCCAGAGAGTTGCCGGAGTTGGCGTAGCTCGGCGTGGCTCGGCGGTGGTCGGTGGTAGCTCGGCTGTGGTTGGGGTATCTCGGCGGAGCTCGGCGGTGGTCGGGGGTAGCTCGGTTTAGCTCGGCGGGGCTCGGGCGAATCGGAGATTCGGGGCGCCGAGGGTGCCGCTCTCCCGAGCTCTCCCGGGGAGGCTCGGGCGAATCGGAGATTTGGTGAGCCCGAGGGTGCCGTTCTCCCGAGGTCTCCCAGCGGAGGCTCGGGCGAATCGGAAATTTGGGTGCCCGAGGGTGCCGTTCTCCCGAGGTCTCTGCGGAGGCTCGGGCGAATCGGAAATTTGGGTGCCCGAGGGTGCCGTTCTCCCGAGGTCTCCTGCGGAGGCTCGGGCGAATCGGACATTTGGGTGCTGAGGGTGCCGTTCTCCCGAGGTCTCCTGCGGAGGCTCGGGCGAATCGGAAATTTTGGGCGCCGAAGGGGCTGCTCTCCCGAGCTCTCCTGGGGAGGCTCGGGCGAATCGGAAATTCGGGTACCGAGGGGGCTGCTCTCCCGAGCTCTCCTGGGGAGGCTCGGGCGACTCGGAGATTTGGGCGCCGAAGGGGCTGCTCTCCCGAGCTCTCCTGGGGAGGCTCGGGCGAATCGTAAATTTGGGCGCCGAAGGGGCTGCTCTCCCGAGCTCTCCTGGGGAGGCTCGGGCGAATCGTAAATTTGGGCGCCGAAGGGGCTGCTCTCCCGAGCTCTCCTGGGGAGGCTCGGGCGAATCGGAGATTCGGTGCTAGCAGGGTTCCAGGGCGTCTGTTCAAGGCGGCGGTGTCTCTCCGGTGTGGCGGTCGGTGACAGGGCGGCGATGGCCATATTTCGGCAAGACAGGGCTCGGCTATCTAGCGGCGGTGCCGAGGCAGACTTGGCGAACCTCGGCGGCCTTTCTTCGCAGCGCGAGGCGACCGGGGGTACTCGGAACGGATCTTAGGCGAGGCGGAACCTGTCGGCGGCGATGTCGTCGCGACGGTGAGGTTCCGGCGGGGTTAAGGAGGTCTTCTAGGAGATGTATACGCGTCCAGGGTCCAAGGCGATGGTATACCAACTACCAATTTTGGCTACCGAGCTTTCCAAGGTGCTCGGTTGTGGCGGCGGCGTGTCGCCGACGACGGCGGAAAGCGGCATCGCGGCTACGACCAAGTATTGGTTCAATCGAATGCGGTCTCGTCAAATTGGTGAGGCCAGAGAGGCATACAACACTCTGGTGGCGAACTTAGCCACGGCATGACCTTCTTTTGGCTACGGCTCGCGGCGGCGCTCCGGTAAGGTCGCGGCGCACGCGGCCAAGGCGATTCAGGCTTCCTCTAGCGCTTAGATCCGCGTAGCTAGCTCAAGGGGGGTCGTGGCGGTGCTCCACGACGTTCTAACCTGTACGGGTGCTAGTCGGATTGCTCGGAACGGGTGATTCGGCGTCGGAACGCGTCGGTGGTGAGCGCGCTCCGCCGAGAACGCGTCGTGCTGCGTTCTCGGTCTAGCAAGCTTGTAATCCGGGGGTTTTGGCTGGTCGAGTGAGTGCATGGTGCAGGTGATCTTCCCGAGCCGGTATAGGCTCGTGCCTGCGCGTCCCGAGGGTGGAACGCCATGGCAAAAGCAGGGCAAGGTTCGGACATGGCGTGCGGTGGCTCACCGTGGTGTCGGTGAAGCTAGGATGGCGGTGCAGTGGCGAGTCGGAGCCGTGCAGAGCGATCGCAGTGCCGTGCCGCTCCTCGTCCGCAGCTCGGCTTCTCCTCCGTGTCCGGCTCCGGCGTGCTCCGCGGCGGCGGCGCTCCGGCAGCTTCTCCTCCTCTGCTCCGCCCTTCTCCTACGCTCTCTCTCTCGGTTTGGTGCGGTGTGCCGGTCTGTGCTGCGGTGGCGGCGAGGGGAAATGAGGGTAGGGCTTCGGGGTGCTCCAATTTATAGGCGAGCTTGGCCAGTCTCCAATGGCGAACGGTCTCGATTGCGCTCGGCCGATCGAAGGGCCGTGGCTCGAGTGGATCTAGGGCTCCGGATGGCGCGGGTTCGCTTGGCGGCCAAGAAAGGAGGGGACAGGAGGGGGACAGCGGGGTCCAGGGCTCTGCCATGCTGTCGGCTGTGGGACCGGGGTCACGCCATTCGCGCGACACCCCCGGCAGGCGCGTCGCCTTTGTGAGGAAGAAGAACAGTGGAGGCGAGAGTGGCTGACAGGCGGGGCCGGGTTGGCAGCGAGCGCGAGCGCGAGCGCGTGTGTGCCGGTCGCGCGCGTGCGCTGCCGAGCCGCGACGTGGGACACGCACGGTGAGATGAGGAGAGGAAGGTCGGGCGGGCTCGGGCTGGCTTGCTGGCCGAACACTCTTTCTCCTTTTCTGTTTTCAGTTTAGTGTATATATACATATATTGCCCATTTAACATATTGAGTAAATACAAACATAAATTGCAATAAATCCCAAATGTGATGCATAAGTTATTATTCTATGTGAATGGAATTAAAATGCAAACTACACTCCTTTATTTACCAATTTCATAATGAAACCTATATGCTTGCACAAGGAAAATGGGTCTTCACACTAAATAAATGAAAAATTTTAATTGGTTGGGATTTTTAGGTTGTGTGGATTTTTAGGGTTGTTACAAAAAGTTTCAAGCCAAAGTTCCAGATCGACCTTGTGTTAGAGTGTTCCATTTTTCTGAATTTGAGCACTTTTTTTTAGATAATGGAATTTGAGAAGCACTTGGAGCTCTAAGTATGTTATTTGATTTTTTTGCGACAGTATGTTATTTGATTATCGCGTCGAAATTTCTAAAACCGTGTTATAAAAATTTGTTTTGTTTTATTTCATTCCATGATGAATCTTCATATATTATGAACTTTGGATTTATAGAAGAAAAGTTTGATGACCCATAGAATTGATTATGTGTTTGCACGGCTTCTATTAGTACACTACAATGAACGCTCACATTGTTATGTTCCTTTCCGGCCTACCCGTTATCTTATTGCTAACCAAACATCATGAATAATAAAGGGAATAAGACATTACTAAATTGAAACAAACAAATCATGTTTTACCTTACCAGATGCAACGGGTACCACTGCAACCTCATTCCATTAACCTTGCCTCTCCCACTCATGGGACCAAACGGCAACTAAAACAATAGAAATTTACATTCACTGACGGATACATATACAAAGTAGTAACAATAAAAGTTAAAACACTAGAAATTTACAATCACTGTATATAGCAGGTCACGCTCGGTAAAGTAACAAACGTCCAACCGAATGAGTTACAGAGTGTTTCCTCAAAAGAAAAGAAAAAAAAAAGTTACAGGAGTCAGCCAAAACACTGCTCTGATGGCAACGGCCCCGGGATGGACCCCTGCTGGAAGAACTGCAGGCCGAAGACAACGGCAATGGCGGCGATGGTGAGGTAGGCAACGCCCTCAGCGGCGCCGAGGAGGCCGTAGGGGCCAGCCGGGAGGCCGGACCCAGTGCGCACCTTGGTGGTGGCCGACCACCCGACCAGACCCGCCACGACGAGGTAGCTGACTCCCTCCGCCGCGCCGAGGGCGCCGCCGGGGCCTGGAGGCAGGCCGCACCCCGTCGCCTTCAGCGTGTAGAGGGACCACGCCACGACCGCGCTCGATGCCAGCCCGGCGGCCCCCGCGGCCAGCTCCAGGGTGCTGTTGCCGCCGCTCGGCTCCGCCTTGCAGGTGATGAGGCTGAGGCGGCGCCGCGGGCGAAAGACGCGGTGGAGTGTGGCAGCGTGGCGGGAGCGGGAGCGGGAGCCAGCGACGAGCGCGAGGGTCGTGGATGAAGCGGCGGCGGTGGCCGGCATGACGGGGCGGAGGGCCAGAGACGCCATGGTTGTCTCGTCTCGTCTGGCCGGTGGCCGCCTTGCCGGATTGGAGCTGGACCAGGCGACCGACTCTGAGTGGACCGAAGTAGGGGGCTTATCCTCTCCGGCGCTTGTCTCTTGTCTGGATTCTGGATTGGTATTAGTATACGGCCTGCTTTGTTTAGCCTTGTGCAGTTATGGTCGAAAACATAGCTTGATATTAAAAAATACTCTATCCGTCAAAAAAAAAAATATCATTTTCGCTTCTCGAGAAATATTTTTGACTAAATTTATATTAAAAATTATTAATATTTATAATACATAAATAGTATCATTGAATAGATTTTTTAGTCTAGTTTTTTAACAAATTTATTTGGAGATGTAAATGTTACACGTATTTTCTACAAATCTAGTCAAACTTGTGACACGAACACTCAAAACGTCAATAGTTTAGGGACGAAGGAAGTAGACAGTTGTAAATAGTGTATTCGGTACCAGATGGTTCAACAAAGTTGGATCATGATAGTGCCTTGATGGCTTTGTCTGATGTTTAATTTCAGGCTTTCAGCATTACCTAAATGAGGATGTCGAAGTGGGTTACCACTTACCAGCTTCACAGGGGTTCGTGACTTGTCTGTCTGTCAAGGGACAGAGGCTCCATCCATGTAACTCTAGTTTCGATGTTCAGTAATACGTACTGTGCTCAATCTACAACATTGGCTGTATCGAGAAAAGTCAACAGGAAGAAGACCATGGAAGAGTTTAGATATAATGTATCGTATCTTCTTTTTCTTTATTTTAGGTTTTCTTCATGTGTAATCTGGCTGTATATTATGCCAAGTTTTAATATATATCCCATTTGTTCAAAAGAAAAAGAACAGCATTGTCTAATAAATTGAAAAAAAAAATCTATAAACAGTATTTTTCTCTCATAATAAATTAGCATTAACCGAAATCAACGTTTCTTTTTAGACAAACAAACAGGGCCATAAGTGCTAGGCAACGTGTTTGGAATCTATTTTTTTAGTTTTACAGTTACACTAGGTAGCGTGCCCGTACGTTGTTACGGGACAGTAAACTTTTTCTATTAAAAAATATGGTTCGCACGATAAGAATATTGGGTGGGCGAAGACAGGGCGTGCTGGGAACGCCAAAAGGCCACTGTGTTTTGCCGCCGCCACGCATGAGGGCCACCATGCCAGGCCGCCGCGGCGCCTGGAGCAGCCAGGGTAGGGTGATGCAAGGGGGAAGAGACCAGGAAACGGAGAAAGAAAGATGAGAGTCAGACAGGATATAAGTAGAAGATATTTTTACCTAGTTCCAACCAGTTTAGGCCAGCCACGTGATTGTGATCTAACAGTGAAAAATTGTGTTTATTTTCGTGTTGCGCACGCCCATGAGCGCGAGTCATGGCCGAAGTTCTATTTAAAAATAGAATAACAATATTTATAAAGAGTGAAAATCAGGTCAATAATATGAGTGGCAACACAAGCAACGAATAGAAAGATGGATTTCTAAAACAGTGCAAGATGTTCGAACACTACTTGTATATTATATTACATGAGACATAGAGGGTGTCCAAATAGTATTTATATCTTACACGAGCCGGTGCACACCGGTGCAAGGTAAAGCTATCTTTAGCAATCGACAGAAACAGCGAGCGCAGCTGCTGCTGCTGCATGTTGCATTTAGTGGATTTTCTAGCTGGAGAAAGAGGAAATAAATGGCAAAACAAAAGTATGTCATTGCTTTTTACCCAAATATTTATCACAATAGAAAGCTAATGTAGAAGCACCCAAACAGCAGCTCATAGCAGCAAAGATCAATGCACATATACATAACCCTCATCGTGGATATTTATGCACTAAAACATATATTTTCGTACCATGACATGGCAGTGCTAATAACATGACACATGAGAGCATCGAGAAGGTATCAAAATAAGGAGCTGATAAAGCCATACAAATATGGAAACCTTCAATCTAGCAATGCAGTAACAAAAAGAACATGTTCAAGGCATTAAAATATGCACTCAAACTTCAATATAGCAATGCAGTAACAAAAAGAACATGCTCAAGGCATCAATAAACAATAATCTGACATTAGTAAGTACCTAAATAGAATTAGAAATCATGCAGGGTGGCAGAATTATGATTTGTTGTGCACTGCTTTTACATAATTAAATGAGAAACTTATAAATAGAAGTTTCAGCTTTCTACATAGGACTGGTGTTCCAATGAAAGAAAAACAAGGCCAACACAGTTATTGAAATACCACTAATAGGTGGTCATACCAATTTCTGAAAATATATAAAGCTAACAGAATCCATCTAATAAATAATTATCTCGTAACCTACCTGAACCTTGATGATTCCAGTTATCAATTAACCAATAGAGAATGCTCTAATCCCACACTCTCAAACTTGCATCCATCTTGCCCTTTGTAGACATTGACAAGGCTCTCTCCATGTCTGATTGTCTCAAACGGTATGGGTTCTGAAATAGCAGCAGGAAGAGAAGAACAAAAAAAAAAATGTAAAACAGCCTATGAATGAACTTTACTACTACAGACAGATAACCCGAAGTCCAAATAGCAAAATTAATTATATGTATTTCATCCATGAATTCAACACCATACAATCAACATCATTATTAGGCAATGTTAATGATTAGCATTGAAGAAAAACATCAAGAAATGTGCTGACAAATCATAGCAAACACAATTGAGTTCAGTTAACTATCTTTCGATTCCTAACTCGTGTATTTTCAGCACCATGCCCATTGTCCAGCTTGACCTCCAAATCAATTACAGTCTGCACCATGATCATGTAAGGAGCTTGAAAAGAAGAAATCAGTTTGGGGTTCTAAAATTACATGCTTCTTTGATATACATTAATTGTCTATTAGTTCATAAACATTTATGTTCTCAGGATGAAGAGCCCAACAGCTGGTTTTTGATATATATCCTAGTATGCCATGCAAATTCGTCTAACTCCAAAATGAGATACATCCATAAGGGAGCTCCAAAACCAAATAAAGAGTAAATCTCGTTGAGGCTAAATGTTTCATGCCTTGTTTCCACTTCCTTCTACGTTCTTCTACTCTCCAAGAACTTTCCCACAGATGAGCTCCATATTTCCTACACAAATTGATGATAATTTGGCAAATCCATCCCGAATCCCATCCCAGTCCAATACTCCAATGCTCACTAATAGATGCCAATTAATATCAGAAAGTTGGACAAGCCATGGCTGCCACTCCCATGTTGCAAAGTTGTCGGATCTAAGACATGGCTGCAATTTCTTGTATCCACATACAGTACTTCACGGTCAAATTGGGAACTAATTGCTTATCATTCCATGGATGAGATAAAAACAAAATACTCATGCAAACAACGAGGAGATGAAGGCTAGGAAACCGGTACACATACACACAGGCCAAAGTAGTTCCATTAGGAAATTCCAAAAGTCATGACTAGTCTATTACATGCAAAAAAGTTCTCTTTCAACTTCACTCAAAAGTCATCATTCTTCTCCCAACAGACATTGCAGTGCAGAGATTACCTATTCTCTTGTTTTTACAGTAGCATTCACATACACCTCAAATGCAAATGTGCAGAGACAGACAATAGGGACATGTGTAGAATCGACAATGAAAATGGCAAACCAATCCCCAAATCTTTTTTTAGCATACAGCTTCCATGTGCCAATTAAAATGAGGATAAAAGGAGGGCAAGGAGGTGACCACTATCTACCTCAGGGTCTGGTGGCGGCGGCATCGAGTGGAGTTCTTGACAAATGTGCTTGAGCTCAACGATCTTCAGCACCAGGCAACAAAGAACAACCACCAAATTAATAGTGTACCTATCGAAAAAGACAGTAAAAACGAGGCCACATGTCACTGGAAAATAACCATATCGCCCATATTAATGAACTTGAGAGAAGCAATTAGCTGCTCCTTGCATGTTGGGTGCTCAGCGAGGAACAGGTTGGGCGTGCCACTGACATGGAGAGATCGTTGTCGTTGTATGTGGTCGTACCGGTGCAGCAGAACGAATCATGGATGGCACGGCCGCTGCCGCATCCGCCTGTTATGATGCCACGGGTGCGCTTCGATTCTGACTTTGAGAAAGAGCTCATACCGAGACGCATGGAGACACGAAGGTGCTGAGTCGTCCCGCCGCCTGCTAGTTGTCCTGGGCTGTCGCCGCCATCCGCCGTAGAGATGGGCACGGTGGCACAACAGGGTGTCGGCGTCGATTGGGGAGGAGGGAGGGCCGGGTGGACAATCAGTAGGGGAGGGGTCAGTTCCAGCCCACGAGGGGCCACTGCCGCTGCACCATGCCGCCGCCCCACATGCCAACGCCAACGAGATTTGGGTAACGACTAGGCCCTCACTGATGCGCGAACTGAAACTCACTGATTCGGGTGCTCGGCGGCGCTGCCTATGGTGGTCCTGCAGGACCCGAAAAACAGCCCCCGCGAGGCCGCGTGGGCCGCCGTACCCGGCTTGCCGGAGCCCGGAGGGTTGGGCGAGGAAGAGTGAGGGCAGAGCGGCAGCTTCGCGGCGTCGGTGCTCGGCGGCGCTGCCTCGGGCGGTGGGGTTGGGGTTCGGGTGCTCGGCGGCGCTGCTTGTGGTGGTCCTGCAGGACCCCAACAACAGCCCCCGCGCGGCCACATGGGCCGCCGTACCCGGCTTGCCGGAGCCCGGAGGGTTGGGCAAGGAAGAGCGAGGGCAGAGCGGCAGCTTCGCGGCGTCGGTGCTCGGCGGCGCTGCCTCGGGCGGTGGGGGTGGGGTTCGGGTGCTCGGAGAGAGGGAATTTGGCGAGGGAGAGGAACCGGAGGCGGGATTTTTGCCGTGAGTGAGGTGAATGTGTCGCAGGAGTACGGAGAGATAGAGCGATGGTGCAAAGGTATCGCACAGGGCGACGGAGCGACCGGACGAAAAGTCGCACAAAAAATTGTCCACGGGTCTTATTAGTTGTAGTGGTAAGAGATACTGTATTTGACTTTAGCAACCTTTGCTAATTTACAATGCCCTGTAAGTTTTGTGTGCACCTTTGGACTCTTCATATTTGGAAAACTACTTGGCTCTTGACATGACACAACTTGTGTGTGCTTAAATGGGTTTATATATCTTCTTGTTAGCACATTTTAAGCACCTGGAGCAAACCTGAGCATATTATCCTCCTTGTAACTTATAAGCAGTGCATACGATATAAGAAATATCCTGTACCATGTAAGAAATATCATGTTGAAGGTATTATATGTTGTTTATATATTATTTTTTATATTCAAATGGATCTATCATATCATTTTTACTATATTTGTCGTGGAGAAAGAAGGGTTTAAATTATTTATTAACGACGGAGGAGTATAAGTAGGAGGAAGGTTAATGTAATTGTGAAATGAGGAGAAATCGACCTCAAATAATGAAATTTGGCAGTAAATAGTCGGGATGGTTACCACGAAAAGATGTAGGAGAACAATTTTTATTTATAGCAAAATAGAATCTTAGGTTGTGTTGACACTTTCTTTATGAATGTAGTTTTAGTATTTAAAATGACGCATTGTTGTAATAACTATTGATATTATTTCATTCCTAAAGGCATAGGTAAAAATTTATAGTAAAAACTTTCTACTAAAACATGTCATATTTTGGATGCATTGTATAGATCTACTTATGAGGATTGTAGATATCTTGATTTTCTATTTTATGATTTTACTGTGATTTATTTTCAAACCCTTAAAGGCATATTTAAAAAATTATATTAAAAAATTTCTACCTAAGCATGTGTTGGGGATTTCGACTTCAGACCAAACTTAGCCCCGAACTTCGGAGAAACTTGACTTCGCAGTGAGAAGGCGCGAAGATACTGAAGCATGAGCGAAGTTGGCTTCGCGCATCCAGGAGAAGGCGCTAATCCTAGATGAGCCTGCACTGGAAGAAAACCTTCGCTTAGGTGTGCAGCGAAGCTAGAATAAGTTTGAAAGTGAGAAAAGGTGGATCATGGAAAGGAGTTGTAGTAACCGCGATGGTGAAAAGACAACTTCACCCCGCATGTAAATCTAAAAATTGTAATAATCAAATAGGGGTAAAATGGTCTTTAGGTAAAAAATAGCGAAGACCGGACCCCTATAAATATCCCCCTCTGACATGTACAGTCGGGGGGGGGGGGGTGGGGCAATAAAGTTACTTTCCACGTGAGCGATTTGGCCACGTGGCTTTCTCTTTGTTGTGTTGTGAAGGTTTTGAGCCAACATCTGGCGCCCACCGTTTGTGTGTGCTCGAAAAAATTTCAACCATAAGGTTAAGAGAAAGATGGCGAAAACTAGCAAGAAAACAGTGAATTCGAGCGAAGATCCCCCTCCAGCAGGCGAAGACAAAAGGCTCGACAACGAAGAAAGAACCCCGCAAAAACAAGAATCTTCAGAACAAGAGCGAAGACTAAGTGAACTAGAAAAGCAAGTTCTCCAGAAAAAGAAAGAGCTTGAAGAATGTTGAGCTAGAATGCGAGAAAAGACAATCTAGCAAAGAATCGAAGAGGCAGAAGAGACTCTCAAACAGCTCAACAACGAGCTGCACAGCGCAAGTCATGAAGTCATCAACATTGATGAATCAGGATCAGCAGCAAAAACCACTCAAGAAAAGAACTAGCAAAGATCATTTCTAACAGTTGATCAAAAGTCCCCGCTGTCAACAAATCTACAACTCGCCCCATGGCCTCTGGGGTACAAATTCAACATGCTTTCATCCTTCGAAGGCGATTCCGATCCCAGATAATTTCTAATGAGCTATGAAGCCACAGTCATAGCAGGCGGAGGTGACGAAACTACTATAGCAAAATCATTAGTCATGACCGTCAAAGGACCAGCACAACAGTGGTACACTTCGCTGCGTCCACACTCAATCCACTCTTGGGAACAACTCAAAGCAACTTTGCTAGTAGACTTCCAAGGTTTTCAACCAGCAGGACTCACTGTACAAGACCTTTTCAGTTGCAAACAGCAGGCTAAGGAACCCCTAAGCCAATACTTCCGAAGATTCCTCCAAACAAAGGCTCAAGTGGCAAACGTGCCCGACGAAGTCATCATAGTAGCTGCAATAAAGGGGCTTCGCATGGGGCAATGTGCTTCACACTTCGCCCGAGAACCTCCGACTTCAATCACAGAACTTTATGAAGTCATGTAAAAATTTTGCAAATCAGACAATGATCACAGGAAAAGAGTCGAAGAAGAAAACAATTTCAGAACTCAGTCAAAAAACACTCTTTACCCAAGACAAAGTAACTTCGTGCGAAGACCGCCAACAACCTTTCAAGTCAATCAAATTGACAATGAAAATGCAACTGCAGAAAATAATTTCCAAGAAAAAAGCAGCCAAAGGGAAAGAACATTTGAAAGAGGAGGACCCAGCAACAGAGGACACCAAAGTGGTGGCAAGGTTAATGGGAGATGACTCAGACCCGAAGACATGTTTTGTGTCAATCATGGCAAAAGGGCTGGGCACACTTCAAAAATATGCCCCAAAGTAAAAAAGAGCATTGAAGAACTATAAGACGAAGCCAAGTCAAAACATGTCAACCATGTAAACGTAGCTTCTCATCATCAAAATTATTACCCAATCCATTTTGGGCAAGCAATGATTCCGGCTCCGCCCAGTGCATTCAACATTGAGCCAATCGCAATGTTTCACCCTCCACAAAATCAATGGAGGACCTGCCAACAGCAAAGTGCAATTCAATCAGAAGCCTCAATAGCAAACAGCAATCAAACAAAGAATCAAAATAGGCAGGAAGTTCAATCCCGTCACCCTCTGTAGCTGAAATGACCTCGATTTCCGCGAAGGGAAATCCACAGGCTCGAATTGTAATTCAACAGATTGCTTGGGACAATCCATGAAATTACCCATATCTCAGTTGACACCAGGATCCATACAACGGTAATTAAGTCTTACATAAACATTTATTACATCGCCACATTGGCAGAATCAACATTCAAAGAAGCTTTGGAGATGCGGAAGCGATTCATCCTTCACGGCCAACTTGAGTGTAGCACGTGACCCTATTCCTCGTCATCATCTCCCTCGAAGTCGTACTCATTCTCGTCACCTGACAGCAAATTTATCAGTACGATTTGTACTGGCCACGGAGCCCACCTATGCAGCATTTGCTTTGTGGAAAGTGGATGCAAGGCTATTCAAGTAGACCTATAGGCTGAGGTTTCCTATGCAGCTGTAATCAATGTTTAAGTAGTCAAGTTTTATCTTCAATTAACACCATCATCCCTTTTCCCATCACCACATCTCACATACCCACACCTCACTCTCATTCGACAGGCCCAACTCCCTCTCGGGCCTATCTCAGCAGCACACTACCACAGCGGGTACACTGCCGAAAGACATTATCCAGGGGGAGAAAAGAATAATCACTCACTACACCAGTAGAAGCTTCACAGGAAAGGTCCATAGCCAACAAGTTGGCATATGTATCGATCGATCAACCACACACTCTGCAGAGGTTTCACTACTCACAAGATTAGCCATCATAGGTGTTGCGCAAACACCTAGGCAGAATTCCGGGTGCTTGCTTGCCTAGGTCGATGCCACCCTACCACTCAGCCCTGGGGTATTCCGGATCCAACACCGTTATGCTGAGACTGGGAGACATAGTACCGAGCCCATCCAGTGGTACTGCGCATCTAGAACGGAACGGGAACCCATCGACCGTCTCCGCCCACCCTTATCACCTCTCAACCTAGCAGTAGTGGCACCGTCCTACCAAGTAGTCCAGCCGTCTCTCGCCCATCAGAAGCGAGTGAGTAGAAAAGGATTTCCATGAACCTGAAACTAGTCTGTCCTAGGTTTGACCAAGCAGGCATCTTCACTTAGGGGATACTCTCCCCGTGCCATCACAGCACCTCCGTCCACGGGCTTCAAACCATCAAGGCTATCCCACCCGGAACCTCCTCAACAACTTTACCCGCCACAGGTATCTCGCTTGGGGATGCCCAGGTTGCACCCCCGGCACGACTTGCCCCACGGGCTTGTCTCATATCCCACTTGGTCGACATCAACCCTTACCACGCACCCAAGACGCACGCAGCACTCTCTCCCAGTGGTTATAATCAGGTTCTCATATTCACCGTCCCAATTCCACCACATAGCACATAGCAAGTAGTAAGTAGTGGATGAGTAACAGTATTAAAGCAGCAGCTAACCTAGCAGCGGACAGCAGGGTAAGGTCTTAACAAGGCAGGGAATTCAAACATACTATCATGCAACCTATGCATAACATATAATCATAAAGCAATGGCAACAAAGTCATTAGCAGTGCGTAAATAGGTTCTAAGGATTTGGTGGGACGTGGCACCTTCGTAGTCGTCTCCTAGCTCCTGAAGGTACTCGTGGTTGTCTTCCTCAGTCAGATTCTCCTCCGGCTCTGAAATCGAACACGAAATAGTCGCGTCAGCGACTCCTACAGAGTATTTCAGAAAAATCCAATAAAATAAAGACCCAAATGCACACAAACATAGTCTTAGATTGTAGATCTCATTTTTCTGAGAATTTTGATATATGGTGCGCAAATTTTGGACATCGTATGAATAAGTTATGAATTTCCGAAGATTATCCTACTTTCTGAAAATGGAAAAATGGCCGAATTACAAGGGGGTGACACGTGGCGGCACGGGATTGGTCGGGGAACTGTTCACATTAACCGAGTCAACGGTTTCGGCGGCAACGACTCTGCTGACGTCAACGTTGTCACTCGGTTGGAACCGGATGACGTTATGGTGACGTCATCGTGACGTCATCACCCGGACACGTGGCGACACCGGCTTGCACCACGTGGCGGCTCTCGGTCAGCTGCGGGTTTCGGCGTGTGGACTCCGGTCCATGGTGGACTCTCTTCTCGTGGTCCGTAGACCCGAGGCTTGGCTCATGGTGAACCAGGTTCACCGACTCCTTCATCCTCACAGTTTTCGGTGGACCGGGTTCGTGCGCGAGCTGCTGTGGCCGAGGGCGCTCCTGAGGAACGCGCGTCAGGTGTTCGACGCAGGGGCTCAACGGGTCGCCGGCGGCGGTGAGGCTCGGCGGCGGTTCGGCGAACTTGGTGATGGTCGGTAGATGACATCTATCAATGGTTGACGGCTCGCGGGGTGATTTTGGACTAAAAACGGGTCGGCTTGTGCCCAAGGTTGTGAGTGCAGAATGCTCCGCTCTCCGGCGGCGAGGCTGCCGCGCCGGTGAGACCCCCGGCAAGGCCTGGGAGGCCCTCCAAAAGGTGGTTAAGCTTCTAGAGTCCCGGTTGACGCTAAGCCAGTTCCCAATTTCGGCTTCAAGGCACACAGAGGTCCATTCCCGACGGCGGCGGTTCCTCCGGCGGTGGCGGATGGCGGCAAGGCAGCAATGGTCGCAGTTTGGCCCAATTGAACGTGGCTTTTCTCAATTGGCATGGTCACTAAGACATACCGGCCCAAAAGGATGAACTACGGTCTCTGCAGGATCTCCTTCACCTCTATGGCACACGGTGGCGCTCCGGCGGTGTTGCGGCGCACTCGAGCAGGGCGGTCAAGGCTTCCTCCAAGGCTCAGATCCGTGTGGCTGGCTCGAGGGGTCGCGGTGGTGCTCCGCGACGAGCTATCCTATCCGGTTGCTAGCTAGATCGCTCGGAACGGCAGTGGCTGCGGCGGAACGCGCCCATGGTGAGCACGCTCCGGCGAGAGCGCGTCATGCTGCGTTCTCGGCTTAGCAAGGTTCGTAGCCCAGTGGCTTTGGCCGGTCGTGTGCGTGCGGCGTGCATGTGCTTCGCCTGAGCCGGTAGCGGCTCGTGCCTGCGCGTCCTGGGGTCGGAACGCCATGGCAAGAGCAGGGCAAGGTTTGGACAAGGAGCTCGGGTGTCTCACTGGTGGTGCTGTTGACGAGAGGGTGGCGGTGCAGCGACGAGTCGATAGCCGTGCAGATGGATCGCAGTGCAGTGCCAAACCGCGACGGGGCTCCGGCTTCTCTTCCGCGTCCGGCTCGGCGTGCTCCGCGGCGGCGGCACTCCGTTAGCTTCTCCTCCTCTGCTCCGCCCTTCTTCCTTCTTCCTCTCTCACTCGGTGCGGTGTTGGTGTTTCGTGCCGCAGTGCGGCGGCGGCGAGTGGGAACGGGGCTAGGGCTGCTCGGGCAGTCCCCTTTATAGCCGAGCTCAATTGGCTCCAATGGCGGACGGCCGTGATCTGCCGAACGGAAATCAAGGGCTATGGCGAGCGCCCGGCTAGGGTTTCACGGTGCCTTGGCGACCAAGGTGAGGGGACAGACGGGGGACAAAGCTGCCAGGGGCGTGGCGCTGCCGGCTGTGGGACCGGGGTCACGCAAATCGCGTGTTGTCCCCTCCCGCCTCCATGAAGAAGAAGAACAGTGGGGGAGAGCGAGAGCGGCTGACAGGCGGGGCCGGGCTGGCAGCGACAGCGCGCGTGTGCGGTCGGCATCGCGCGTGCGCGCGGTGTCGGGCCGCGACTTGGGCCGGCTGGCTCGCGCGCGAGGCGAAAAGGGAAAAGAGGCGGGCCGGTTGGCTGGGCTAGCACGGCGCGCGGGTGAGGCCAAGCAGGCCGGCTGGGCTGAATGGCTGGCTAGCCTTGCCCTCTCTCCCTCTCCTTTTACCTTTTTCCATTTTAATTTCTAGCTTTCAATTAAATACTTGTATTTGCTCTTATGTACCACACATGTATATACAAGCAATAAGTACAAATGAAAATCCAAGTATGCTGCATGCTCTTTATTTTAAAAAAAAAGTGATAGGGTGTAATTGTCATTATATTTTAGTATTTACAACATTAACCCTACATGCATGCATGAATTACTATATTACTTGGAAAAATAAAATGCAAGTGGCAATCACATAATTATTATTTGCATAATTAAACCTACATGTATGCACAAGTCATGGGTTTAAAGAATTAAGTTGGAAAAAATTTTAATTGGTTGGTATTTTTGGTTTTTGTATTTTCTAGGGTTGTTACAGTAGCTAACAATTCAGTGATACCTAGCAGAGGGAGAATCCTAACAATAACAGGAGGAAACAGTCTGGAGCATGAAAACAGAACTTAAAGAAAGAATTACTTTAGAAGAGTAAATTCAATATCGATGGAAGGACGGTTTAAAAAGACAAGATGGTCACATTTGCCCATAACTTTTTCCGAAGATGACCTCAAGTTAAAAGACTTCCCTCACATGGATGCAATGGTAATCGAAGCCAACATCGACGGGTGGACTGTGTCCAAGATCTTGATTGACGGAGAAAGCTCCGCAGACATTATATTCACCTCAACACTTGATGCAATGAAGATAGACCGCAGAATCCTACAAAGAGCCGAGAATCCCTTATACGGCTTCGGAGGAAATAAAATTCACTCAATCGGCAGAATCAACTTACCAGTATCATTTGGGACAGTAAATAATGCAAGAACAGAGCAAATAGCTTTCGACGTTGTCGAAATGCATTATTCATATGATACAATCTTTGGAAGAGGAATGCTTTCGAAGCAGTAATAAGCTATTCCTACCTCTGCATGAAAATGCCAGCTATCAATGGAATAATCACTGTTTATGGAGGTCAAATGGAAGCATGAAACATTGAAAAAGATTCTGTTCCAAGACAAAAGAACATCTACACTATCTTGAAAGAAGAAGAAGAAGAAGAAGAAGAAGAAGAAGAGACAGAAAACGCGAAGCCTCAACCAAAGGCAAGACCTTGTGAATACACTAAAAAAGTGCCTCTAGACCCTCTGGTACCAGAAAAGCAAGTAATCATTGGCACACATCTAAGTCCAGGAGAAGAACAAGAGTTAATCCAGCTTCTTCGTAGCAACAAAGATATCTTCGCTTGGCCCTCAAAAGATTTAGAGGGAGTCAGTAGAGACATCATTGAACACAAGTTAAATATAGACCCAACTTTCAAACCAAAGAAGCAAAGACTAAGGAAAATAGCAGAAGAAAGGGCAATAGCTGCAAAAGCCAAAGTTCAAAGATTGCTCGATACAAAAGTCATAAGAGAAGTACAACTCACAACCTGGGTAGCAAACATAGTCATGGTCCAAAAGAAAAACGGAAAATGGAGAATGTGCATATACTTTACAGACCTCAACAAGGCATGCCCCAAAGATAATTTTCCTCTTCCAAGAATAGACACTCTAATAGACAAAGCTGCAGGCAGCGAAATGATGAGTTTCTTGGATTGTTTCTCTGGTTATCACCAAATATGGATAAAAAAATAAGATGAAGAATATACAAGCTTTATCACCCCGTTTGGAATTTATTGCTTCGAAAGAATGCCAGAGGGGCTCCGCAACGCCAGAACAACTTTTGTCAGAATGACTTCACATGTCTTCAAGGATCAGGTCAGAGACAATCTCCTCACTTACGTTGACGACATCGTCGTAAAAAGCAAGAAAAGAGCAGACCACATCAAAGACTTGCAGCCAAATTCTCAAACATGAGGAAGGCAAACTTAAAGCTGAATCCAAAAAAATGCACTTTCGGGGTACAAAAAGGAAAAATCCTAGGATGCATAGTATCAGTAAAAGGAATAGACCCAAACCCTGATAAAGTCCAAGCAATCCTAAACATGGCCGTTCCAGAAAATATCAAAGATATTCAAAAGTTAACAGGAAGATTAGATGCATTAAACAGATTCATATCAAAGTCAGCAGAGCGAAGTTTTCCAATTTTCCATACGCTCAAAGGAGCAAAGAACTTTGAATGGGGACCTTCGCAACAAAGTGCATTTGAGGAGATTAAAAGTTACCTCTCCAATCCTACTACTCTGACAAATCCGGCATCAGGAGCTGATCTACTACTTTATGTCTTTGCGATAGAAAGCGCCGTAAGCGCAGTTTTAGTAGAAGAAAAAGAAACTGATCATTAAAAAAAACAGTTCCCAGTCTACTTTGTATCAGAAGCCCTTTCAGGAGCAAAAAAGTATTACTCAGAAATAGAGAAAATAGTTTACGCAATACTAACAGCAGCAAGGAAGTTGAAGCACTATTTCCAAATGCACAAAATCAGAATACCCATAACCCATCCACTCAAAGAAGTACTACAAAGTTCAAAAACTTCAGGAAGACTCGGCAAATGGGCATCGGAGCTCTCTCAATACTTCATTGAATTCGAAAAAAGAATTGCCATAAAATCTCAAGTCTTGGCCGACTTCTTAGCAGAATGGACACCCACGAGAAACACAAGCAAAGTCCAACGAGACCCAAAATGGACAATATGTTATGAAGGGGCTTGGGGCTTCACAGGTGCAGGCGCAGCGGCAATCATAACTTTGCCTTTGGGAATAAAGATGAGATATGCGGTCAGAGTCGAGTTCCAGTCAATAAACAACGTCACTGAATATGAGGCCGTTCTCCTAGGACTGCGAAAAGTAAAAGCATTAGGAATCAGAAGGCTCATAACCAAAACTGATTCACAAATCGTTGCTGGACATATAGAGAAGCAAGAGATCCGGAACTAGCCAAATATCTCCAATATCTAAGAGATCAAGAGAAATACTTTGAAAGGTTCATAGTCAAGAACATCTCAAGAAATGATAACTCCGAAGCAGACGAACTAGCAAAGGCAGCAGCACAAAAGACAACTTTACTACAGGATGTCTTTTATCAAGTACTAAACCAAGCTTTGATCAAAACAAAACCAGAACCACCAAGAGAAGTTCATCTAATGTAGCGAAGACTGGAGGGCACCTATCATGGCCTACCTTCGCAGTCATTATGAACCAGAAGATGAAACATATGATATCAGGATGAAACATAAGACAAGAAACTATCTAATCCTTGATAATCAACTTTACAAGCAAGGATTGTGCCGACCGCTATTAAAATGCATATCGAAAGAAGAAGGTAAAATCTTGTTGCAAGAAATCCATGAGGGGATATGTGGAACTCACCAAGGTCCAAGAAGCATTGCTGGAAAAGCATTTTGCCAAGGATTCTACTGGCCAGCGGCACAGAACGACAGCAAAGAAATTGTTGAAAAATGCCACAACTGTCAGGTTTCAGCAAGCAACTCAAAAAACCCATCAACAAATTTCAAAACTATTGATCCAACTTGGCCACTCTCAAGATGGGGAATAGAAATAATTGGAAAATTACCAACTGCTCAGGGAAACTTGCAATATGCAGTAGTGGCAATGGAATATTTCACAAAATAGATAGAAGCCAAACCAATAGCAAACATGTCTTCGCTCACAATGAAGAAATTTTTATGGCAAAATATAATCTGCAGATTTGGAGTCCCGAGACACATAACTGTAGACAATAGAACACAATTCGACAGCGAAGACTTCAAGTCTTATTGTCAATACTTGGAAGTTGAGTTATGCTTCGCATCAGTTAGACATCCAAAGTCAAATGGAGATGTTGAAAGAGCAAATGGAATCATATGCACTGGAATCTCGAAATGTCTCGTGGGACTAGCCAAAGGAAAATAGGTCGACGAATTACCAAAAGTAATTTAGACTCACAACACAAGTGTCTCAAGATCAACAGGCTTTACCCCATTCAGGCTATTATATGGAGAGGAAGCAATGACTTTGGAAGAAATCAAATTTCAAGGACCAAGAACGAATGTTCAAGCAATACAGGAAGAAGATTTAACAATAATCAAAGATCTACTTGAAGAGGAGAGACTGCAAGCAGCATAGAATCTCTCAAAGTATCAAGATGAAACAAGAAAGTGGTACAAAAAGAATGTAAAACCAACTAAGATATGTCCTGGAGACTTCGTTTTGAAGAGAAAGAGAAATGAAGACACGGTGGCAAAATTTCAGCAGAAATGGGAAGGACCATATCTGGTCACAGAAAGTCTTAGGCCAGGATCCTTTCATCTGGCACACATGAAAAGAAACGAGTTGAATCACACATGGAATGCCGAAGAGCTTCGCAGGTATTATCCCTAGAAGAAATTTTCATTTTTTTCACTTTCTTTTAATGCCATTTACTTTTAATATGTAAAACGAGCTGCACTCTTTTTCCACTCAGGGGAAAGTCCTTCACGGGGCGAGTGATTTTTTTAACGAGACAGTCTCTATCTGTAATCTCATATTATATAAATGAGAAACCCCCATTTTTCCCCAATCAGCTGAAGATTTAGACAAGATCACATCAATATCAGCAAACAAAAATCCCTAAGTATTGTCAAATATTGAAATACCCTCAACATTCAACAATTACCTAGACAATGTAATATGCGAAAGCTGACTTCACTAAGGCAATCAGCAAATCAATTCACAAAAGTGAAAATTAAGCTATCCTAAGGGATAAGCGAAAGCTGATTTCGTTAAGACGATCAGCAAATCAATTCACAAAATTTAAAATTAAGCTATCCTAAGGGATAAGCGAAAGCTGATTTCGCTAAGGTGATCTCAAATCAATTCACAAAAGTGAAAATTAAGCTATCCTAAGGGATAAGCGAAAGCTGGCTTCGTTAAGGCAATCAGCAAATCAATTCACAAAAGTAAAAATTAAGCTATCCTAGGGGATAAGCGAAAGATGACTTCGGTAAGGCGATCAGCACATCAATTTACAAAAGTGAAAATTAAGCTATCCTAAGGGATAAGCGAAAGCCGACTTCGCTAGGGAAATCAGCGAACCAAAAAATTACAAGTCTCCACGTCGACTTCGCTTTAAAAGAAGGGGGACGACGTTTTTTCCATTCTAAAATTTGTTTCTAAAAAGAGATGAGTCTCCACGTCGACTTCGCTTTAAAAGAAGGGGGGACGACATTTTTTTCATTCTAAAACTTGTTTCTAAAAAGAGACGAGTCTCCACGTCAACTTCGCTTTAAAAGAAAGGGGATGGCGTTTTTTCTATTCAAAAACTTATTTCCAAAAAGAGACGAGTCTCCGCATCGACATTACTTTAAAAGAAGAAGAAACGGCGTTTCCTTCCCAAAAAAGATAGCATCCAAAACTATCATTACATTAAAAAAATGGGAAATTACAACAACAATTCACAAAAATACAAGTTGTCCAAAAAAGAAAACTAAAAACCTTCTAAAGCTACAATACTTGCAGCTTCGTTAATCAAATCGTCCACAACTTCATCCAAAATATCGTTAACTTTCGCCTGAAGAAAATCTTTTGAAAAAAGAAGAGAAGGGTCTCTGGAACAAGAAGACTAAAAAGTTAAACAAAAACAGTTACAAGTCGTTATCAAAAAGTTTATATATCAAACACACTAGCCCAAACTGACCTCTGTTACTTCGTTGAAAACAGTTGAACATTTGAAATCAATCTTATTTAAATCCTCAAAACCGCCAAGTACGTTAGTCTCTAGGAAGACAAAACAAGCGAAATCCTTTGAGAAACTATAATAAAGAAAAAACCCCTTCTATCATCACTAATAATTTTTAGGCGGCTTACTATTGAGATAATGATAAAAGGAAGTGGAAGGATTATCCGTCGCAAATTCCAACCACAACGATGGCTCAACGAAAACATTATTTTTTAACATCAACAGAGGCATAACCTCAACTATACCCTGAGTTTACAACACAACACCACTTAAGTTTAAATATTACAATTACAAGATCTCCAAGTTCTAAAAATAAAACTAGATTGGATGGTCACGAACTGAATCATCAGCCTTCGCCCTCTCCGCAACTGCCTTCTCTGCCTTTTCAGCATGAGCGTTCGAAGCAGCAGCAGCTTCTTCGATCTTCTAAAAAAGAGAGAGGCAAGAAAAAAGAAGAGATCAGATTAGTCGAACATCTTTCAATAGAAAAGGAGTGAAAACGAAACAACACAAAGAATGATGCTTACCTTCTCAACTCGAGCCTTCACCTTTATCATAGCATAATCCCTGCCACCACCATTCCAATATTCATTGAAAAACTTTTTGCCAAGCACATTTGTCCTGGCATTAATCTTGCTAAGCGCCTCAACAGATGGAAACTTATACTCATTTTTCAACATCTCTTCATAGAGAGGATCTCCAGCTTCTTTCATCAAATGAAAAATCACCCGAGTAGCATACATGCAACTGAAATCTGAAGTAGTTTGTAGCACCGTAGGCAAATCTTCATATTGACAACACAACCAACTGAAAAAAGGAGCATAGTCACCAACTTCCCAATCAGCTTCTTCGGGTTTCGCACCAAACTTTTAATAACATGCTGTTGACACTTGTTATCATCCAAATTTTATTATCAATTATCCCTGCATTAAACATGAATATCCAGTAGAATATAATTACTACTAACAGATTCCACGAGTTTTGGTGAATTATCTATTTCCTAGGAGATTTTCCAGAAAAGCTTAAAAGAAGGATTAAAGAGCATAATTACCACGAAACTTAACCGCCAAGGAAACATCATCACGAGAACACTAGAAGCATCTAAAACACACCCGAAGCATCGGGGCCCGAGACCCGCTAGGGTGGGGCCGGCCGGCACCCCCCTAGGGTTTCCTCCCCGCCGCCTTCTGGAGTCTTCTACCACCGCCTATTAGGAGTCATCTGGGCCCTTGGTTAAGTCGGTTTGATCTAACGGCGCGCGTGCATCCCACCGGCCTATGAATAGAGGGCCAGACCCCCTGGAAGAGAGCCAGATCAAGAGATGAAGACTCTGAAGTATTAGATAGATATCCACTAGATCTAGGCAAGCAATCAAGAGAGAGATTAGAGAGATAGAGTAGATGAGTAGAGATTCGGAGGAGTCCTGGCCTGTCGGAGCTTCTTTGTAGCTGTGTTCGTCTGGTTTCAGCTCCCTCGCTCGGAGTTGCGTTCTGAGGTACTTTTGTATTCAACATCCTGATTCAAGTAAGCATTTGTTCTTATTCGTTCTTAAGTTTACAACTCTATTTGAATGCTTTGATCTTGGTAGCTCTTTGGTTGAAGTAGTAGTTTGTAGTGTAGACGTGGTGTCTGGGCTATAATTACTTGTGAATGTCCCTTGATTGGCCGGATAGTGGTAGATCACGTAGGTGATAGCTGCGTTGAGTCCTCTGTAGTCCACTTCCCATTGATAGGATCGATAGGTGTATAAGTGTCTGGTAGGAGGGAACTCTGATTTCGCCTCTTATTCATTTCACTGCCCGATTAAAACGATACTATTCAAAGTTTACCGGTTGTTGGATCTAGATAATCATTTGTTATCTCCTCATTCTTGACATTCTCTGGATTGATTGTATTATCGGGTTAAGAGCCAATAGACTTAGTCAGTATCACCTACTATTCCTTTGGGTTCGATATTAAAACCGGGATTGTCTGGTGAAGTGCTACATCGGTGTTTTATCTGTACGCTTGCGGATACCTTGATAATAGTAATCTTTAATAGAGTGCAGTTAATTTATACCAACAAGCATTTCTGGCGCCATTGCCGGGGAACGGTTTGCTGGTTTTGGCTGAGTCTATCTTAATCTTGTATTATACTTTTATCTTTTATCTTTTACCCTTTTAAAGTATGGAACCCACGTCCCAACTTTTATATCAATATGGAGCACCTTCGGGATCGTATCTCCAGCCAAAAGAATCATCTTTACCTGTCACATCATCTGGCAATGAGTTACGCCCGGGATTAATTAAATTAGTTCAGGATCATATTTTTTCTGGTAGTTCTAGTGAAAACCCCTATTCCCATTTAGCCGATTTTGAGCAGACATGTTCATGTTTGCACATTAAGGGCATGGCAGATGAAACTTTAAGATGGAAACTCTTTCCGTTTTCATTAACGGGAAAAGCAAAGTAATGGTATAATCACCATGTTGGGAGTAGCCAAGGAGATTGGGAAGTATTGTGTGCTAATTTTTGCCTTAAATTTTTCCCTATCGAAAAGGTCGCTAAACTTCATTTTGAAATTATTGTATTTAAACAATTAGATAATGAATCATTAGGTAAGGCTTGGGAGCGCTTTGATGGATTTATAAATTCTGGACCTAATCTTACTTTGCCAGAACCTATGTTTTTGCAACATTTATTTTTAGGCCTTGATGATAAAAATAAAGAATACCTTAATTTAGCCGCAGGAGGAGCATTTATGCATATTACTGCTTCACATGCTAAAACTATTCTTACTAATATCTTAATTGATCTTCTTGAAGAAAAAGAAAAGTTGTTAGAAGATGAATTTTTGTCGTTTCATTTTAAACTTTTGTCTGATTCATCTCAACTTTTACCTGAACTATCTAATGAGAAGGAGATAATTCTTATTTCTGATTTTATGCTTGAATTTGAGGATGAACTTTTTGATGATTATGGAAACACCTCACGCTATCATAAAATTATAAAACCACAAGAGTCTATGAATTTTAAAAGTTTTAATGTTTCATATCCTACTGATTTAAAATTCCTTAGAGAGACAACTAGATAATTGATTTTTGTTATGAGTAATGAGTGGTTGGTAGAATCTGAGCTTTCAAATGATATAATTTGTTTAAATTCTCCTTTCATTACTATTAAATGTCAAAATGATGCATATCCTTTTGATGCCTTTTATAATCCAATAGTAGGTGTCAATATCATGTCTCTTACATTTGCTAAAAAATTCTTGAAAGATATGCCATTAATTCCTACAAATAAATTATTGAAAAATCGTTTAGGACATATTATTCCTAGTTCAGGTATTTTATGTTCTCTTCCTGTTGTGATTAATGAATTCTGAATTTTGCTGAATTTCTATATCTTTGATGTTTGGGATTTCGATGTAATGATTGGATTACCAATAGGAAAACTTTTGCGAGAAGGTTGTACGGGCAATTTAGATATTGAGCTTTGGAAGGGATTTAATCTCTCAGTGCCGATAACTCATGCTTTAAAAGCTAAAGCAGAGCCACCTCCTGAGTTAGATCCGATAGAAGAAATTAAGGCTGTGTCATTTGAGGAATTTATTGAACCTAATTTAGAGGATGATACTCAGTTCTTCATTAATGAAGAGGAGGAGGATCCGATTGATCCTGAACCTCTGGATGAATTACTAGAGCCACCTAAGCCTTCTATTGAGCTTAAACAACTACCTTCTGGTCTTAAGTATGTTTTTCTGAATAATGATCAAAATTCTCCTGTGATTATTAGTGATAAACTTTCTGAAGAAGAGTCTTTTAGATTAATAACTGTCTTAGAAAAACATCGTGCTGCTTTTGGTTATTCACTCTAAGACCTTAAGAGGATTAGTCCTGTTTTATGCACCCATCGTATTCCAACCAACCTAGAAATTACACCTTCTAGAGAACCCCAACGTAGGCTTCAAAATGCAATGAGGAAAATTGTTAAGAAAGAGGTCTTAAAACTTTTGCATGCTGGGATTATTTATCCTGTGTCGCATAGTGAGTGGGTAAGACCTGTTCAAGTTGTACCTAAAAAAGGTGGTATGACCGTAGTTAAAAATGATAAAAATGAATTAATACCCCAGAGAACTGTTACAGGATGGTGAATGTGTATAGATTATAGAAAACTCAATAAAGCAAATAAGAAAGATCATTTTCCGCTGCCCTTCATTGATGAGATGTTAGAGCGTTTGGCAAATAATTCTTTCTTTTGTTTTCTTGATGGTTATTCTGGATATCACCAAATTCCTATCCACCCTGATGATCAAAGCAAAACCATTTTTACATGTCCTTATGGAACTTATGCTTATCGTAGAATGTCTTTTGGAGTATGTAATGCACCTGCTTGTTTTCAAAGATGTATGATGTCTATATTTTCTGAAATGATAGAAGAAATCATGAAAGTTTTTATGGATGATTTTTCAGTTTACGGAAAAACTTTTGATGATTGTCTAGAAAATCTAGATAAGGTTTTGCAGAGATGTGAAGAAAAGCACTTAGTCCTTAATTGGGAAAAATGTCATTTTATGGTTAGAGAAGGAATAGTGCTAGGACATTTAGTGTCTGAAAGAGATATAGAGGTAGATAAGGCAAAAATTGAAGTAATTGAACAACTACCTCCACCTGTTAATATAAAAGGAATCCGAAGTTTTCTTGGTCACTGTGGTTTTTATCGCAAATTTATAAAAGATTTTTCACATATTACTAGACCACTGACTAACTTGTTAGTTAAGGATGTTCCTTTTGAATTTGATGATGCATGTTTAAAATCTTTTAATATTCTTAAAGAAGCACTTACATCAGCACCAATCATTCAACCCCCTGATTGGTCTTTACCTTTTGAAATTATGTGTGATGCTAGTGATTATGCTGTAGGGGCAGTATTAAGACAAATAAAAGATAAGAAGCATCATGCAATTGCTTATGCTAGTAAAACTATGACAGGAGCACAACTAAATTATGCAACAACTGAAAAGAACTCCTGACTGTTGTTTTTGCTATTGATAAATTTATATCTTACTTAGTAGGAGCAAAAGTAATTGTTTATTTTGATCATGCTGCTTTAAAATATTTGCTCACTGAGAAAGATGGTAAACCTCGTTTAATAAGATAGATTTTGTTACTCCAAGAATTTGACTTAGAAATTAAAGATAGAAGAGGAGTAGAAAATCCAGTTGCTGATCACTTGTCTAGAATACACTTTGAGAAACCTCAGGAATTGCCTATTAATGACTCATTAAGAGATGACTCATTAAGAGATGACATGTTGTTTAAAATGACCAAGTCAGACCCTTGGTACGCGAATATTGTCAACTTTATGGTTGCAGGTTATGTACCACCAGGGGAAAATAAAAAGAAACTCATTTATGAAAGTCGTCTCCACATATAGGATCCACCATAGCTCTTCAGAATTTGTTCAGATGAATTACTTAGAAGATGTGTACCAGTAGAAGAGGGCATGCAGATCATTCAGAAATGCCACGCATCACCATATGGAGGTCATTATGGAGCATTCCGCACTCATGCTAAAATCTGGCAGAGTGGGTTCTTTTGGCCAACTATGTATGAAGACACCAAAGATTTTTTTCTAGGGATGTGGATCATGTCAGAGGCACGGAAATATCAATGCAAGAGATGCTATGCCACTCACCAACAATCTCCAGATCGAGCTCTTTGATGTCTGGGGAATTGATTACATGTGACCATTTGTGAAATCAAGAAATTATGAATACATTCTGGTGGCAGTTGACTATGTATCCAAATGGGTAGAAGCTATGCCATGCATGAATGCTGATTCAAAAAATTCAAAGAAGATGTTCGAAGAGATTATATTTCCAAAGTTTGGAACACCAAGAATGGTCATTAGTGACGGAGGGACACACTTCACTGATAAAATGTTTCACCGATACTTGCAAGCTCATGGCAACCGTCATAATGTTGCTACTCCATACCATCCTCAGACAAGTGGCCAGACAGAAACATCAAACAAACAAATCAAGAATATTCTACAGAAAACAGTAAATGAGATGGGTACTCCATGGAAGGACCGATTACCCGAAGCACTTTGGGCATATTAGACCGCATACAAGACACCTTTGGGCATGTCATCTTACCAGCTAGTATATGGTAAGACTTGTTATTTACCAGTAGAATTAGAGCATAAGGCTCATTGGACTATTAAGAGATGGAACATGGACTTTGAAGCCGCTGGAGAAAAGAGAAAGATGCAATTATCAGAATTAGAAAAATGGAGAGAAAAGACCTATCACAATTCAAAGATCTATAAAGAAAAAATAAAAGGATGGCATGACAAGAGGATCAAGAAGAAAGAGTTTGCCAGGAGATAAGGTATTACTTTTTAATTCCAGGTTCAAATTATTCGGGCTTGGGAAACTACGAAGCAAATGGGAAGGACCATTTATGGTCGTGAATGCATCGCCACATGGAGCGGTAACTTTACAATCACACGAAGGTACGTTATTCAAGGTAAATGGTCGCCGACTTAACTTATTTTTAGAACCATTTAATTTAGAAGTTGTTGACAGGCCGGACTTTGTCCAATTACCCACTTTTTAGTCCGGTCATTATCCATTACAAAAAATTATCGCGCATCGCAACTAACAGGAAGTAGGAAGAGTCTAGAGGCTTCACGAGCTCGGCCACCCAGGGAAGACACCTGGTGGGGCCGGCCAGTGCCCTAGTAGGGCCGGGCGGCGCTCTCTGTCCCCTCTTGTCCCGACTCAAGTTTCCTTTTCTTTCTCTATCTTTCCTAAACACAATCCCGTAGATTCCCGATGCGTACGGATAATTTTTTCGTACGAATCCTGTAGAACCTAGATTTGATCTTATCCTATCTCCTAAAAACCCATATAAATACGCACCTATACCGCTCTCAAATGCCATCCCATCATCATTGCCTTCCTCTCCTCCAAAGAAACTCTCTAGTTTAGATCTAGTAGCAATGGCAAGCAAAGCGGTCGTCGGCGTTGACTCCGGTAAGATCCAACGCGACGACTCGAAGGCCATCGTCCTCGCGCAGCCGAAGCCCCATTGCCATCGTGCTGCCGAAGCACCTCGCCGTCATGCCTCCGAAGCATCTTGCTACGGTGCCCCAGCAGTTCGAGCAAGTCTACTACACGCATGATCAGCCTGCTCTGCCATCGCCACCTGAGAGACTGCTGCTAGAAGATGGTACCAGGGGGAAGCAGATCGCTATTTCCCGAGGCACCCCACTTCTTCCACTAGAGATAATGAGTGACTCCTATCGGTCAAGACCGACAAGAACGGAACGCTGGTATGTGCGAAGTACACCACTGCTCGCCCTGCTATCCAAGGAGTTTGTGCACGTCCAGGCCAAGTCATCTACACCGAGTTCATACCACCTCCGCCTAAGAGACAGCGGGCTACATCTACATCAGCACTAGAGAAAGTCCCTAGACAGCCCCCGCTCTCTCTACGCATCCTTAATGAGAAGATGGAAGCTCTCTCTAACACCGTTAGGGGTATAGAGAGGAATGAAGACTTAAGGAGTAAGATTATGAGTGACATGATTAAGCGGATAGAAGTCAATGTCAAGTTAATTCGCAGTCTCAAGCACGAAAAAGATCAGCTGAAAGAAGAGATTGGTGAGCTTAAGGAAGAAATTAGAAAGCTCGCAAAGTAGGGGCAGCCTTAAGTTGCCCTCGGTATCTATGTAATAAGGCACAAGTGTGTTAGGTTTGATTATATTATTGAGTGTGCTAGGTCTGATTTATAATATTAAGTATGTTAGGTAAGCCCATTGAGCTAGGGCAGTCGTTAGCTCAGTCAGTTATCAGAGTTATCTAGTATCGTTAATAAATACAGTGCCTTATTCTTTTTATCAATATTAATGCTTTAGTTTACTCTACTCTCTATATTTTTGGTACGCATGTTGTCTCCACATGTTGCGTAGAAAAGTATGCGGGAAAATAAGTGTGGGGGAGGCACATCGCGACTATGAAAAATCAATTCGCTCGGGAAAATCACGTAATTCGGAAGATAATCGAACCAGGACCTCGCGCACCGAAGTGGACCCCGTGGGGCCACAAAGGCACGTCGCCCGGTGCCCTACCTGGGCTGGCCGGCCCCCTCTGCACCCTCTGCATCCCCTTCTCGGTCATGGTCAGGTTTGATCCCCATACAATATAATTGCATATGTTTTGATTTCTGTTTCAATCCGAATTAAAATTCACATGCTAAAATTACTTTTAAAAAGAGAAGAAGAGATTGTTTAATTCATGGCTTAAGAATAAATTATATAACACTTTTCTAGGAATCATGTTACTATTGGAAACTATTTATAGGGACCCCATGATTGCTTAAGTCGTTGTGAAACATGATATAGTTGAAATAATGAGAACTCAATCCCTGATGTTTTGTCTTTGGAGATTTTATTTCGAAAATTTAAATGATTAGTTATACCTCTCCTTTGTGGTAAAAATATTGTCCTACCAGAGCTATATATAGGATAGAAGCCTGCTACATATAATACTTATCTTTGTATTGAGTTTGGTCAACCTTTGTAACCCTTTGAAGAAATTTGTCATATTTTCGAATCAAGTGCCAATGCCACATAAGCATTACTCTAATCCGGAGTAATAGCGAGTCATTCTATTGAAAATGTTTCTCTCCTACATTGGGAGAAAACACCAAAAATAATTATATAGCATAGTTACCAAATAATTGCTCCATGTTTTGTTAAATTCTCTCAACTACTAAATTCAAAAGAGTTATGAGCTTTGCAAAAGAAGAAGGGAGTATAAAAAAATGGACAAGTGTCCGAAGAAATTAAAACAATGGGTACTTAGATACTCGCCTCCCTTGAAAAAAGAAGAAGAAAGAGATAGCTCATACTCTCTGATTAAGCTCAGTTGTATAAGAGAGAGATTTATTTTTTTTCTCAAGGAGCAAGGTAGAATTAGGTTCCGCCATATTCCACCAAATAAAGCTTGATTCGATTATATGCCTCATTTCTCTGTGGATTCATTGTTTGACTTTACAATAAATACAATGCAAGTATGTTTTCACATTTTACCTACCTGAGATCCACATAAGCTTTTTAGAAGTAGGATAAAGAAGGCAATTTCATTAATGCCTTGGTAAGGATACAAAAATACCAGATATATCAGTGATTCGAGAGTACTACAAAAGGAGAAGGTAAAGCTAAGTTTATTTGCAAAATTACATACCCTCCAAATGACTTAACTAAAGGAAGAGAGTGATCTGTTTTCAAGCTATTTTGTTCTTCAACTACTCAAAGATTTATGGTAGACACTTTGAATTCCGTAGTACATGCAGGACTAGACTAGCTTTATATAATGCACTCTCAAGTTATGTTTTAAATGCTCCATTCTCTCTAAGAATCTTACATCTTAAAACCAACCTTTTTCTCGGGACGAGCAAAAGCCTAAGTGTGGGGGTAATTGTTGACACTTGTTATCATCCAAATTTTATTATCAATTATCCCTGCATTAAACATGAATATCCAGTAGAATAGGGTTATTACTAACAGATTCCACGAGTTTTGGTGAATTGTCTATTTCCCAGGGGATTTTCCAGAAAAGCTTAAAAGAAGGATTAAAGAGCATAATTACCACGAAACTTAACCGCCAAGGAAACATCATCACGAGAACACTAGAAGCATCTGGAACACACCCGAAGCACTGGGGCCCGAGACCCACTAGGGTGGGGCTGGCCGGCACCAGGGTGGGCCCGGCCGGCACCCCCTAGGGTTTCCTCCCCGCCGCCTTCTGGAGTCTTCTACCACCGCCTATTAGGAGTCATCTGGGCCCATGGTTAAGTCGGTTTGATCTAACGGTGCGCGTGCATCCCACCGTCCTATAAATAGAGGGCCAGACCCCCCTGGAAGAGAGCCAGATCAAGAGATGAAGACCCTGAAGCATTAGATAGGTATCCACTAGATCTAGGCTAGCAATCAAGAGAGAGATTAGAGAGATAGAGTAGATGAGTAGAGATTCGGAGGAGTCCCGGCCTGTCGGAGCTTCTTCGTAGCTGTGTTCGTCTGGTTTCAGCTCCCTCGCCCAGAGTTGCTTCTGAGGTACTTTTGTATTCAACATCCTGATTCAAGTAAGCATTTGTTCTTATTCGTTCTTAAGTTTACAACTCTATTTGAGTGCTTTGATCTTGGTAGCTCCTTGGTTGAAGTAGTAGTTTGTAGTGTAGACGTGGTGTCTGGGCTATAATTACTTGTGAATGTCCCCTGATTGGCCGGAAAGTGGTAGATAGCGTAGGTGATAGCTGCGTTGAGTCCTCTGTAGTCCACTTCCCATTGATAGGATCGATAGGTGTATAAGTGTCTGGTAGGAGGGAACTCTGATTTCGCCTCTTATTCATTTCACTTCCCGATTAAAACGATACTATTCAAAGTTTACCGGTTGTTGGATCTAGATAATCATTTGTTATCTCCTCATTCTTGACATTCTCTGGATTGATTGTATTATCGAGTTAAGAGCCAATAGACTTAGTCAGTATCACCTACTGTTCCTTTGGGTTCGATATTAAAACCGGGATTGTCTGGTGAAGTGTTACATCGGTGTTTTATCTGTGCGCTTGCGAATACCTTGATAATAATAATCTTTAATAGAGTGCAGTTAATTTATACCAACACATGCCTTATAAAGTTCCCAGACATGGCAAGCAGTAGCCTGGAAATATTCATCTTTTTCCTTCAACTTCTGTAACAACCCTAAAAATCCACACAATCTAAAAATCCCAACCAATTAAAATTTTTCATTTATTTATTGTGAAAACCCATTTTTCTTGTGCAAGCATATAGGTTTCATTATGAAATTGGTAAATAATGGAGTGTAGTTTGCATTTTAATTCCATTCACATAGAATAATAACTTATGCATCACATTTGGGATTTATTGCAACTTATGTTTGTATTTACTCAATAATTAAAATGGGCAATATATGTATATATACACTAAACTGAAAATAGAAAAGGAGAAAGAGAGTTAGGCCAGCCATTCGTTTCGGCCAGCCGGGTCGCTAAGCCAGCCCCAGGCCCGCCCGACCTTCCTCTCCTCATCTCACCGCGCGCGGCCCACGTCGCGGCTCGGCAGCGCACGCGCGCGACCGGCACACACGCGCTCGCGCTCGCGCTCGCTGCCAACCCGGCCCCGCCTGTCAGCCGCTCTCGCCCCCCCACTGTTCTTCTTCCTCACGAAGGCGACGCGCCTGCCGGGGGTGTCACGCGAATGGCGTGACCCCGGTCCCACAGCCGACAGCATGGCAGAGCCCTGACCCCGCTGTCCCCCTCCTGTCCCCTCCTTTCTTGGCCGCCAAGCGAACCCGCGCCATCCGGAGCCCTAGATCCACTCGAGCCACGGCCCTTCGATCGGCCGAGCGCAATCAGGACCGTTCGCCATTGGAGCTGGCCAAGCTCGCCTATAAATTGGAGCACCCCGAAGCCTTACCCTCATTTCCCCTCGCCGCCACCGCAGCACAGACCGGCACACCGCACCAAACCGAGAGAGAGAGCGTAGGAGAAGGGCGGAGCAGAGGAGGAGAAGCTGCCGGAGCGCCGCCGCCGCGGAGCACGCCGGAGCCGGACACGGAGGAGAAGCCCGAGCTGCGGACGAGGAGCGGCACGGCACTGCGATCGCTCTGCACGGCTCCGACTCGCCACTGCACCGCCATCCTAGCTTCACCGACACCACGGTGAGCCACCGCACGCCATGTCCGAACCTTGCCCTGCTTTTGCCATGGCGTTCCACCCTCGGAACGCGCAGGCACGAGCCTTTACCGGCTCGGGAAGATCACCTGCACCATGCACTCATTCGACCGGCCGAAACCCCCGGACTACAAGCTTGCTAGACCGAGAACGCAGCACGACGCGTTCTCGGCGGAGCGCGCTCACCACCGACGCGTTCCGACGCCGAATCACCCGTTCCGAGCAATCCGACTAGCACCCGTATAGGTTAGAGCGTCGTGGAGCACCGCCACGACCCCCTCGAGCTAGCTACGCGGATCTAAGCACTAGAGGAAGCCTGAATCGCCCTGGCCGCGTGCGCCGCGACCTTACCGGAGCACCGCCGCGAGCCGTTGCCAAAAGAAGGTCATGCCATGGCTAAAGCTCGCCACCAGAGTGTTGTATGCCTCTCTGGCCTCACCAATTTGACAAGACCGCATTCGATTGAACCAATACTTGGTCGTAGCCGCGATGCCGCCTTCCGCCGTCGTCGGCGACACGCCGCCGCCACAACCGAGCACCTTGGAAAGCTCGGTAGCCGAAATTGGTAGTTGGTATACCATCGCCATAGACCCTGGACGCGTATACATCACCTAGAAGACCTCCTTAGCCCCGCCGGAACCTCACAGTCGCGACGACATCGCCGCCGACACGTTCCGCCTCGCCTAAGATCCGTTCCGAGTACCCCCGGTCGCCTCGCGCTGCGGAGAAAGGCCGCCGAGGTTCGCCAAGTCTGCCTCGGTACCGCCGCTAGAAAGCCGAGCCCTGCCTTGCCGAAATATGGTCATCGCCGCCCTGTCATCGTCCGCCGCACCGGAGAGACACCGCCGCCTTGAACAGACGCCCTGGAACCCTGCTAGCACCGAATCTCCGATTCGCCCGAGCCTCCCCAGGAGAGCTCGGGAGAGCAGCCCCTTCGGCGCCCAAATCTCCGATTCGCCCGAGCCTCCCCAGGAGAGCTCGGGAGAGCAGCCCCCTCGGGCGCCGAAATGTCCGATTCGCCCGAGCCTCCGCGGGAGACCTCGGGAGAACGGCACCCTCGGGCGCCCAAATTTCCGATTCGCCCGAGCCTCCGCGAGAGACCTCGGGAGAACGGCACCCTCGGCGCACCAAATCTCCGATTCGCCCGAGCCTCCCCAGGAGAGCTCGGGAGAGCAGCACCCTCGGGCGCCCAAATTTCCGATTCGCCCGAGCCTCACCGGGAGAGCTCGGGAGAGCGGCACCCTCGGGCGCCCAAATTTCCGATTCGCCCGAGCCTCACCGGGAGAGTTCGGGAGAGCAGCCCCTTCGGCGCTCACATTTCCGATTCGCCCGAGCCTCCGCGGAGACCTCGGGAGAACGGCACCCTCGGGCGCACCGAATCTCCGATTCGCCCGAGCCCCCCCGGGAGACCTCGGGAGAGCGGCACCCTCGGCGCCGCGAATTTCCGATTCGCCCGAGCCCCGCCGAGGTACGCTGAACTATGCCGAGCCCCGCCGAGCTACCCCCGACCACCGCCGAACTATGCCGAGCTCCGCCGAGATACCCCCAACCACAGCCGAGCTACCATTGCCCACCGCCGAGCCACGCCGAGCTACGCCAACTCCGGCAACTCTCTGGAACCAGCATCGAACACCTGGTGGGCGACCCTCGGGTCTGTGTTCTGTTGAGGCGCCACTTGCCGCACAACTGGACCCGCGCGCCACGTGTACCAATCCCGAGCTGCCCCTATTAACCAAACAGTTTTCTCATTTTCAGAAAATAGGATAATCTTCGGAAATTCATAACTTATTCATACGAAGTCCAAAAATTGCGCACCATATATCAAAATTCTCAGAAAAATAAGATCTACAATCTAAGACTGTGTTTGTGTGCATTTGGCTCTTTATTTTATTGGATTTTTCTGAAATACTCTATAGGAGTCGCTGACGCGACTATTTCGTGTTCGATTTCAGAGACGGAGGAGGATCTGACTAAGGAAGACGACCACGAGTACTTCCAAGAGCTAGGAGACGACTACGAAGGTGCCACGTCCCACCAAATCCTTAGATCCTATTATGCATTGCAAATGACATTGTTGCTATTGCTTTATGATTATGTATGGATTGGTTGCATGGTAGTATATTTGAATTCCCTGCCTTGATAAGACTTTACCCTGCTATCCGCTGTTAGGTTAGCTGCTGCTTAATTTACTGTTACTCTTCCACTACTTTCTACTTGCTATATGCTATGTGGTGGAATTGGGACGGTGTATAGCTGATTATAACCACTGGGAGAGAGTGCTACGTGCGTCTTGGGTGCGTGGTAAGGGTTGATGTCGACCAAGTGGGATGTGAGATGAGCCCATGGGGCAAGTCGTGCCGGGGGTGCAACCTGGGCATCCCCAAGCGAGATACCTGTGGCGGGTAAAGTTGTTGAGGAGGTTCCGGGTGGGATAGCCTTGGTGGTTTGAAGCCCGTGGACGGAGGTGCTGTGATAGCACGGGGAGAGTATCCCCTAAGTGGAGATGCCTGCTTGGTCAAACCTAGGATGGACTAGTTTCAGGTTCATGGGAATCCTTTTCTACTCACTCGCTTCTGATGGGCGGGAGACGGCTGGACTACTTGGTAGGACGGTGCCACTACTGCTAGGTTGAAAGGTGATAAGGGTGGGCGGAGACGGTCGATGGGTTCCCGTTCCGTTCTAGATGCACAGTACCACTGGATGGGCCCGGTACTGTGTCTCCCAGTCTCAGCATAACGGTGTAGGATCCGGAATATCCCAGGGCTGAGTGGTAGGGTGGCATCGACCTAGGCAAGCAAGCACCCGGAATTCTGCCTAGGTGTTTGCGCAACACCTATGATGGCTAATCTTGTGGGTAGTGAAACCTCTGCAGAGTGTATGGTTGATCGATCGATACATATGCCAACTTGTTGGCTATGGACCTTTCCTGTGAAGCTTCTACTAGTGTAGTGAGTGTTCTCTTCTCCCCCTGGATGACATTTTTCCGGCAGTGTACCCGTTGTGGTAGTGTGCCGCTGAGATAGGCCCGAGAGGGAGTTGGGCCTGTCGAATGAGAGTGAGGTGTGGGTATGTGAGGTGTGGTGATGGGAAAAGGGATGATGGTGTTAACTGGTGATAAAACTTGACTAATTAAAACATTGATTACAGCTGCATAGGAAAACCTCAGCCTATAGGTCTGCTTGTATAGCCTTGCATCCACTTTCCACAAAGCAAATGCTGCATAGGTGGGCTCCGTGGCCAGTACAAATCGTACTGATAAATTTGCTGTCAGGTGACGAGAATGAGTACGACTTCGAGGGAGATGATGACGAGGAATAGGGTCACGTGCTACACTCAAGTTGGCCGTGAAGGATGAATCGCTTCCGCATCTTCTAAAGCTTCTCTGATTGTTGATTCCGCCAGTGTGGCGATGTAATAAATATTTATATAAGACTTAATTATCGTTGTATGGATCCTGGTGTCAACTGAGATATGGGTAATTTCATGGATTGTCCCAAGCAATCTGTTGAATTACAATTCGAGCCTGTGGATTTCCCTTCATGGAAATCGAGGTCGTTTCAGTTGGTATCGGAGCCATACTTGACTGTAGGACGAGACCCATAGCAAATGGACGTTAGAATAGGAAGCCAGACTCTCTTTCGGTTATATTACCGACCTTGCATTCACTTTTTATGCAATGGCTTATCTAATACAAGGACCTGCTAATCTGTTTCTTGAAAAATTTGCAGATGACCAGCCTTGGACCACCACCTCGTCCACTGCACGATGGCACTATTGAGATCCCGATTAAATGGCCATTGACCTTATGCACCAGTAGCTTATGGGACCCTGCGTGGCCCTTAGACTAGTGATACCATGAGTTGTCCTGTCATTGGCTATCTGCGCATAGCATGATCTTCTTAGCAGCTAGGAACATCCTTTATGTAATAATAACCATGTGATGAGTGACATTTGGATCTTATGCTTCTTATGGTTCTTTATGCTTCTTTGGTTGAGTGTAGGATAGCGTGAAAAATATTTTAATTCATTTAAATCATTGAAAACATCTAACTCCTACTTAAACCACTACAAGATTATTACTGCACTGACCACGTACCTAATAGCTTCAGATGTCGATGAGACGTTCCGCGCGCCTGGAGAACCGCCAGCCCTTCCTCGCACCTGCGCCAGGACGCGGGCGTGGTCGCAACCGTGGACGCCCAGCTGGCAGACGTGCTGGAGTTAACCTGGAAGAAGAGCTGCGCCGGGCAGAGGATGCACCGCCGGTGATCGATCCGCCACCACAAGGCGAGAACGTGCCTCCGCCACCGCCACCGCCGCCGCCACCGACGTTGGCGGAAGTGATGGCTCGGCAGACCCAGCTGCTGAATGCCATAGCTACTGGGATGAACAGGCACCACGGGCCACCTCAGAATGACTTCCAAAGGAAACTGGAGGGTTTCCTGAAGCTGAGGCCACCTACCTTCGACGGGACCGACAGCGATCCTCTCGCTGCCGACGATTGGCTTAAAGAGATGGAGAAGAAGCTGGACCTGACCACTTGCTCCGACGAGGAGTGTGTTGGGATTGCTAGCCACCAGCTGACCGGTGCTGCACGAGCATGGTGGGACAACTACACCAGCGCTCACGAGGACCCAGCCCGCATTGACTGGGATGAGTTCACCGAGGTTTTCCGTGACCACCACATTCCTGAGGGAGTCATGGAGGCCAAGGAGAACGAGTTTCGCAACATCTCCCAGGGAGCTGATCGGATCCACGAGTACACCACCCGCTTCAACTGCTTGCTCCGCTACGCACCTGCGTCTTGCGTGAGTTCCGAGAAGGAAAAGATGTACTACTACAGGAAGGGACTTCAGACCAAGATCAGGTTGGCTCTGTCAGGGAACAAGAGCTACACTCTGCGTGAGCTGATTGACCGCTGTATTGAGATTGAGAAGGATCGCATGGAAGCACGACTGGAATTCGAGGCCCAGAACAAGGGAAAGAAGCGCCGCTCTGAGGGACCCGCTCGCGCTGCTCCACCCCAGAGACAGCGAACGGGTGCACCTCCGCCTTTCCGGACTCGCCAGGGACCCTCTTCGGGAACGAGCCGTGGTGGTACCAGCAGCAGCAACTATCACCGCCCCGCTCAGACCTACCCTGCGCCGACTCGAGCTGTGCAGAACACACCCGCCCCCGCTACCAACACGCCAAGGACAAGCAATTGGAAGGCTCCTGCGATAGCTACAGCAGGCAGTGCGCCCTTCACTTGCTTCGGATGCGGAAAGCCTGGACACCGTGTGGCTGTGTGCCCCGACCTCAACCGCGCACCAGCAGCTGCACAGGGCACACCGAACCGGGGATCTGCTACCCGAGGAAGACTGAACCACATGACCGCTGAGGAAGCTGAAGCTGCACCTGATGCTGTGTACGGTACGTTCCTAGTTCAGGGTAACATGGCTACAGTTCTGTTCGATTCGGGAGCTACATGTTCATATATTTCATCTGCATATGCACGTAAGCATAACATACCTGTAACCCCGAGAGCAAACCCCATCCTAACTAGCTCGCCCTTAGGAACCTTCAGAAGCGTTCACATATGCAGAGGAGTGATAATCACTATCGAGGGACTTGACTTTCGAGCTGACCTAACCCTACTACCCTCTAATAGCTTAGATGTCATCTTAGGCATGGACTGGCTAACCAAACACCGGGGAGTGATATCTTGTTCACCTAGATATGTTCAGGTAACCCACCCTTGGGGAACAGCTGTCCGATGTGTACCCCAAACCGAGAGAGTCCAAGCCCTCCTATGTGCCCTGGAGACTAAAGCAGATAAGACAGAGCTGACATTCAGACATGTGCCAGTAGTCTGTGAATTCAATGATGTATTTCCAGAGGAGTTGCCAGGAATGCCACCAGATAGAGATGTGGAGTTTGTTATAGAGCTGATGCCAGGGACTGCACCGATTGCCAAAAGACCCTACAGAATGTCGGCTGATGAGTTGAAGGAACTCAAGAAGCAGCTGGGAGAATTACTGGAGAAGGGCTTCATTAGGCCTAGTGCTTCGCCCTGGGGATCTCCCGTTTTGTTTGTCAAGAAGAAGGATGGCACGATGAGGATGTGCATTGACTACCAGAATCTGAATGCGGTTACAGTCAAGAATAAGTACCCATTGCCTCGCATCGATGATCTGTTAGATCAACTGAGTAAGGCCAAGTACTTCTCGAAGATTGATCTCCGATCAGGGTACCATCAGATGAAGATCAGGGAAGAGGATATCCCGAAGACTGCATTTGTCACTAGATATGGACAGTATGAGTGCACAGTAGTCTCATTTGGACTCACTAATGCTCCAGCATACTTCATGAACATGATGAACAAGATCTTCATGAATGAGCTAGACAGATTTGTGGTAGTATTCATTGATGATATATTGGTTTATTCAGCCACAAAAGAGGAACATGAACATCATCTGAGGACCGTATTGGAGAGGTTGTCTCGCAACCAGCTATACGCCAAATTCTCCAAGTGCGAATTCTGGCTTGAGGAAGTTGCTTTCCTTGGACACGTACTGTCAGGAGAAGGAGTCGCAGTAGACCCAGCCAAAATTGAAGCTGTGAAAGAGTGGGAACAACCCTGTAATGTGTCAGAAATCAGAAGCTTTTTGGGACTTGCAGGATACTATCGCAGATTTATTGAGAATTTTTCCAAGATTGCAAGACCCATGACCAACTTGCTGAAGAAAGAGAACAAGTTTATATGGACTCCTGAATGCGAGAAGAGTTTTCAGACCTTGAAGGAGAAGCTCACTACTACACCTGTACTAGCCCTGCCCGATATTCACAAGGATTTTGTTGTATATTGTAATGCCTCACGGCAAGGTTTGGGCTGTGTACTAATGCAAGAAGGAAGAGTGATAGCTTATGCCTCAAGACAGTTGAAGGAGCATGAGCAGCGATACCCGACTCATGACCTAGAACCTGCAGCCGTGGTACATGCACTCAAGATTTGGAGACACTATCTGATAAGCAACAAGTGTGACATCTACACTGACCACAAGAGCCTGAAGTACTTCTTCACTCAGGAAGATCTGAATATGAGGCAGCGCAGATGGCTAGAACTCATCAAGGACTATGATCTTGAGATCCATTATCACCCAGGAAAGGCCAATGTTGTCGCTGATGCACTTAGCCGCAAAAGTTACTGCCATACCCTCATCACCAACTCTATGCCACCTGAGCTCAGGAGAGAGTTCGACGCATTCCAGCTCGAGGTAGTCTCCTATGGCATGCTAAATGAGCTTCACGTCGAGTACAATCTCACCTCACGAATCCGTGAAGCGCAAAAGAACTGTCCTGAGATAGACTATATCCGTGGTTTGATGAAGCTGGGAAGAGGCCCCGAATACCGAGAAGATGAGCAGGGAACTGTATGGTACAAGGATAGAATCTGTGTACCGACGGATTCAGCGATACGAGAAGAGATTCTGTCAGAGGGGCATGACTCCAAATATTGCATTCACCCAGGGTCAGCCAAGATGTACCATGATCTAAGGAAGCACTTCTGGTGGGAGAATATGAAGACAGACATTGCAGGGCATGTAGCCCGATGTGATACATGCAATAGAATCAAGGCCGAACATCAGAGACCAGCAGGGTTGCTACAACCAGTTGAGATACCAGAATGGAAGTGGGAGTGCATATCCATGGACTTCATAATAGGACTGCCCCGATCTGAGCATGGATATGATTCTATATGGGTAATAGTGGACCGTCTAACCAAAGTTGCACATTTTATACCGGTCAAAAGGAAATATAGAGTCGAAAAGCTAGCAGATCTGTACGTATCAAACATTTTGAAGTTACATGGGGCGCCTCTGAGTATTATATCTGACCGAGGCTCACAGTTCGTATCACAGTTCTGGAAATCCTTGCACAAGTCCATCGGAACCAAGCTCGACTATAGCACCGCATACCACCCGCAAACGGATGGGCAAACAGAAAGAGTGAACCAGATTCTCGAGGACATGTTACGAGCTTGCGTATTGAGGTACAAGGAAGGATGGGAGAGCTGTCTACCCCACGCCGAGTTCTCATACAACAACAGTTATCAGACAAGCATTAAGATGTCTCCATTTGAAGCGTTGTATGGAAGACCGTGCAGAACCCCGCTAATGTGGTCAGAACCAGGTGAGAGGACATTCTTCGGTCCTGCTAAGATTGTGGAAGCAGAAGAAGGTGTTGCCCAAGTAAGAGAGAATTTGAGGATTGCACAGAGTAGGCAAAAGAGCTATGCAGATAGAAGACGTAGAAAGCTTGAGTTCGAGGTTGGGGATTATGTCTACCTCAAGGTATCTCCACTTCGTGGCACTGTCAGATTCCACTTAAAAGGGAAATTGGCACCAAGATATGTTGGGCCATACAAGATCTGTAAAAGGGTTGGAAAGCTTGCTTACAAGCTGGAACTACCGGAGGAATTATCTGGAGTACACCCCGTGTTCCATGTCTCGCAATTAAGGAAGTGTTTGAAGCTTCCCGAGGAGCAAGTTCCTATAGATGCATTAGACCTGCAAGACACACTTGAATCCAAGGAACATCCGATCAAGATCTTAGCACGGGACACCAAAGAGACGCGAAACAAAACCATTCCGATGTGCAAGGTACAGTGGAGCAATCACACTGAAAGGGAAGCTACGTGGGAGAAGGAATCGGACTTGCGGATTATGTTTCCTTACCTCTTCGAAGGGTACGTTATCCCTGAATCTCGAGGTCGAGATCCTAATGAGGGGGGAGGACTGTAACAACCCTAAAAATCCACACAATCTAAAAATCCCAACCAATTAAAATTTTTCATTTATTTATTGTGAAAACCCATTTTTCTTGTGCAAGCATATAGGTTTCATTATGAAATTGGTAAATAATGGAGTGTAGTTTGCATTTTAATTCCATTCACATAGAATAATAACTTATGCATCACATTTGGGATTTATTGCAACTTATGTTTGTATTTACTCAATAATTAAAATGGGCAATATATGTATATATACACTAAACTGAAAATAGAAAAGGAGAAAGAGAGTTAGGCCAGCCATTCGTTTCGGCCAGCCGGGTCGCTAAGCCAGCCCCAGGCCCGCCCGACCTTCCTCTCCTCATCTCACCGCGCGCGGCCCACGTCGCGGCTCGGCAGCGCACGCGCGCGACCGGCACACACGCGCTCGCGCTCGCGCTCGCTGCCAACCCGGCCTCGCCTGTCAGCCGCTCTCGCCCCCCCCCCCACTGTTCTTCTTCCTCACGAAGGCGACGCGCCTGCCGGGGGTGTCGCGCGAATGGCGTGACCCCGGTCCCACAGCCGACAGCATGGCAGAGCCCTGACCCCGCTGTCCCCCTCCTGTCCCCTCCTTTCTTGGCCGCCAAGCGAACCCGCGCCATCCGGAGCCCTAGATCCACTCGAGCCACGGCCCTTCGATCGGCCGAGCGCAATCAGGACCGTTCGCCATTGGAGCTGGCCAAGCTCGCCTATAAATTGGAGCACCCCGAAGCCTTACCCTCATTTCCCCTCGCCGCCACCGCAGCACAGACCGGCACACCGCACCAAACCGAGAGAGAGAGCGTAGGAGAAGGGCGGAGCAGAGGAGGAGAAGCTGCCGGAGCGCCGCCGCCGCGGAGCACGCCGGAGCCGGACACGGAGGAGAAGCCCGAGCTGCGGACGAGGAGCGGCACGACACTGCGATCGCTCTGCACGGCTCCGACTCGCCACTGCACCGCCATCCTAGCTTCACCGACACCACGGTGAGCCACCGCACGCCATGTCCGAACCTTGCCCTGCTTTTGCCATGGCGTTCCACCCTCGGAACGCGCAGGCACGAGCCTTTACCGGCTCGGGAAGATCACCTGCACCATGCACTCATTCGACCGGCCGAAACCCCCGGACTACAAGCTTGCTAGACCGAGAACGCAGCACGACGCGTTCTCGGCGGAGCGCGCTCACCACCGACGCGTTCCGACGCCGAATCACCCGTTCCGAGCAATCCGACTAGCACCCGTATAGGTTAGAGCGTCGTGGAGCACCGCCACGACCCCCTCGAGCTAGCTACGCGGATCTAAGCACTAGAGGAAGCCTGAATCGCCCTGTCCGCGTGCGCCGCGACCTTACCGGAGCACCGCCGCGAGCCGTTGCCAAAAGAAGGTCATGCCATGGCTAAAGCTCGCCACCAGAGTGTTGTATGCCTCTCTGGCCTCACCAATTTGACAAGACCGCATTCGATTGAACCAATACCTGGTCGTAGCCGCGATGCCGCCTTCCGCCGTCGTCGGCGACACGCCGCCGCCACAACCGAGCACCTTGGAAAGCTCGGTAGCCGAAATTGGTAGTTGGTATACCATCGCCATAGACCCTGGACGCGTATACATCACCTAGAAGACCTCCTTAGCCCCGCCGGAACCTCACAGTCGCGACGACATCGCCGCCGACACGTTCCGCCTCGCCTAAGATCCGTTCCGAGTACCCCCGGTCGCCTCGCGCTGCGGAGAAAGGCCGCCGAGGTTCGCCAAGTCTGCCTCGGCACCGCCGCTAGAAAGCCGAGCCCTGCCTTGCCGAAATATGGTCATCGCCGCCCTGTCATCGTCCGCCGCACCGGAGAGACACCGCCGCCTTGAACAGACGCCCTGGAACCCTGCTAGCACCGAATCTCCGATTCGCCCGAGCCTCCCCAGGAGAGCTCGGGAGAGCAGCCCCTTCGGCGCCCAAATCTCCGATTCGCCCGAGCCTCCCCAGGAGAGCTCGGGAGAGCAGCCCCCTTGGGCGCCGAAATGTCCGATTCGCCCGAGCCCCCCCGGGAGACCTCGGGAGAGCGGCACCCTCGGCGCCGCGAATTTCCGATTCGCCCGAGCCCCGCCGAGGTACGCTGAACTATGCCGAGCCCCGCCGAGCTACCCCCGACCACCGCCGAACTATGCCGAGCTCCGCCGAGATACCCCCAACCACAGCCGAGCTACCATTGCCCACCGCCGAGCCACGCCGAGCTACGCCAACTCCGGCAACTCTCTGGAACCAGCATCGAACACCTGGTGGGCGACCCTCGGGTCTGTGTTCTGTTGAGGCGCCACTTGCCGCACAACTGGACCCGCGCGCCACGTGGACCAATCCCGAGCTGCCCCTATTAACCAAACAGTTTTCTCATTTTCAGAAAATAGGATAATCTTCGGAAATTCATAACTTATTCATACGAAGTCCAAAAATTGCGCACCATATATCAAAATTCTCAGAAAAATAAGATCTACAATCTAAGACTGTGTTTGTGTGCATTTGGCTCTTTATTTTATTGGATTTTTCTGAAATACTCTATAGGAGTCGCTGACGCGACTATTTCGTGTTCGATTTCAGAGACGGAGGAGGATCTGACTAAGGAAGACGACCACTGAGTACTTCCAAGAGCTAGGAGACGACTACGAAGGTGCCACGTCCCACCAAATCCTTAGATCCTATTACGCATTGCAAATGACATTGTTGCTATTGCTTTATGATTATGTATGGATTGGTTGCATGGTAGTATATTTGAATTCCCTGCCTTGATAAGACTTTACCCTGCTATCCGCTGTTAGGTTAGCTGCTGCTTAATTTACTGTTACTCTTCCACTACTTTCTACTTGCTATATGCTATGTGGTGGAATTGGGACGGTGTATAGCTGATTATAACCACTGGAAGAGAGTGCTGCGTGCGTCTTGGGTGCGTGGTAAGGGTTGATGTCGACCAAGTGGGATGTGAGACGAGCCCATGGGGCAAGTCGTGCCGGGGGTGCAACCTGGGCATCCCCAAGCGAGATACCTGTGGCGGGTAAAGTTGTTGAGGAGGTTCCGGGTGGGATAGCCTTGGTGGTTTGAAGCCCGTGGACGGAGGTGCTGTGATAGCACGGGGAGAGTATCCCCTAAGTGGAGATGCCTGCTTGGTCAAACCTAGGATGGACTAGTTTCAGGTTCATGGGAATCCTTTTCTACTCACTCGCTTCTGATGGGCGGGAGACGGCTGGACTACTTGGTAGGACGGTGCCACTACTGCTAGGTTGAAAGGTGATAAGGGTGGGCGGAGACGGTCGATGGGTTCCCGTTCCGTTCTAGATGCACAGTACCACTGGATGGGCCCGGTACTGTGTCTCCCAGTCTCAGCATAACGGTGTAGGATCCGGAATATCCCAGGGCTGAGTGGTAGGGTGGCATCGACCTAGGCAAGCAAGCACCCGAAATTCTGCCTAGGTGTTTGCGCAACACCTATGATGGCTAATCTTGTGGGTAGTGAAACCTCTGCAGAGTGTATGGTTGATCGATCGATACATATGCCAACTTGTTGGCTATGGACCTTTCCTGTGAAGCTTCTACTAGTGTAGTGAGTGTTCTCTTCTCCCCCTGGATGACATTTTTCCGGCAGTGTACCCGTTGTGGTAGTGTGCCGCTGAGATAGGCCCGAGAGGGAGTTGGGCCTGTCGAATGAGAGTGAGGTGTGGGTATGTGAGGTGTGGTGATGGGAAAAGGGATGATGGTGTTAACTGGTGATAAAACTTGACTAATTAAAACATTGATTACAGCTGCATAGGAAAACCTCAGCCTATAGGTCTGCTTGTATAGCCTTGCATCCACTTTCCACAAAGCAAATGCTGCATAGGTGGGCTCCGTGGCCAGTACAAATCGTACTGATAAATTTGCTGTCAGGTGACGAGAATGAGTACGACTTCGAGGGAGATGATGACGAGGAATAGGGTCACGTGCTACACTCAAGTTGGCCGTGAAGGATGAATCGCTTCCGCATCTTCTAAAGCTTCTCTGATTGTTGATTCCGCCAGTGTGGCGATGTAATAAATATTTATGTAAGACTTAATTATCGTTGTATGGATCCTGGTGTCAACTGAGATATGGGTAATTTCATGGATTGTCCCAAGCAATCTGTTGAATTACAATTCGAGCCTGTGGATTTCCCTTCGTGGAAATCGAGGTCGTTTCAACTTCTTCTGGAGATAACTGACTTCTTTAATAGGCTTCCCAAGTTCAAACTCAACTTTAGAAAGTTCTTCAGTCTTATTTTGCAGAGAAACAAAAACTTTCAACAGATTATCCTCTAACTTCTGATAGTCTTCAACCACAGAAATTCTTTCCTTTTCTTTCTCCGCGAGCTAAGATTTTAAGTTATTAATTTCTTCAAGCATCTTTTTCTCATGAAGAGCAGAAGCTTCTTCGCGCATCTCGAGACTTCGACGAAGACCCCTCTGAAGAAGTGCATTCTGATAAAAAGAAAACAAAATATGACATTGGAAAAAACAAAGAGAAACAAGAAAGCTCAAAATTACAAACATACCTTATAAGACAGTGTAACTGAAGCACCCCCAAGCTCAAAAATAGATTTTTTAACCAACTCCTCCTCAACGTCAGGAACTGAGAATGTTTTATCAATACATTCAGACAATTTAAGTTTCGAAGACTTTGGAAGCATGTGGATCTTGTCCAAACCAATACCAATAAATTTAAAAGAATCTAGTTCCACACCTTGACGGTGACAAAAATCAAGGCAGCGAGCCAAAGACTCTCTTGAGGTATCTTGAACAGTTGGTCGCGAAGCTGAAGGAGGAGTAGGAGGATCTCCAGTCACACTCTTTGATTTAGACAATGTTTTAAGTAGCGGGCTACAACAAATAGCGGCGACCCTCCACAACAAGCTATAGCGGGCTAAAATGAGGCTATAGCGGAAATTTATACGTAAATTCATTTAGCGGCAAAATGCTCAAAAAGCTATATCAAGGCTATAGCGGGGCTATAGCCGGCTATTTGAAACTATGATTTAGACATATCCACAGTTACTTCCTTTTCAGAACAAGAACCAGGAAACACAACATCTGAAAGCAATGAAGATTGTTAAGGAAAAAATAATAATAAAAAAGAGAGAGGCCAAAACTTTGAAGGAAGATAGAGTTTACCGGTTGAAAGCCCATTTTTCTTCTGAAGATCAATCTTTTCACCAGTAGAAACATTCACCAAGGATTGAGACAAACTAGTAATTCTTGCATCCTCAGCATCTTCATCAAAGACATCTTCATCCGAGTCATCAAAATTCACTTAAGCGCAAACAGGACCTTTTCGAGAAGATATTTCAGACTTCGCAGCAACTGAAGGAAAAACTTTTTCGGATTTAGTAACTGAAGGATTACCACCTTCAGCAACTGGAACCTTATCTTCGCGAGCGTGTGAAGTTGAATCTGCAACCAAATCATTGAGCAAAGATCCATGGGAGCAAGGAGAAAAACTTTTAAAAGTTTCAAGCTTCTCCTTCATCACAAAATCACCCCTTAGAGGTGTATGAGCAGTGAAATGAGGAGAAGATGCCCGGGCAGTCTCTGATGAACCAACAATATCAATCTCACCTTCCTTGTCGAAATTACCTCCACCACCTCTGAGATCAAACAAAGTTTGGGGCGGAAGAGGCCTAGCAATATTGTCGACCGTAACATTCAAAAGCTGTTCATCAACAACCAAAGGTTTCACAACATCAAAAGACTAGAAAAAGTCAGCAAGCGGAGTCAGAGGAGAAGGCAAACTGCTCGAACAAAAGACTTCAACAAAAATTCTCACCTCCTGACTGATGTTAAGAGCCTCTGTATCAGTTTCAACATTAACTGACCTCTCCCAGAGGTTGCACCCAAAACTTGGTCTTCTTATTCATCAGAAAGGACAAGAACCTCAGTATCTCATTTCTTCTTCTTGGAAATCTTCTTAACAATCTGTGGAGTACTCGAAGCTGGTGCACCTTTCCTTTTACAGGTGGTCTTCTCCAAGCTTTGTTTCCCTCCGCGCATATACAAAGGCTGAGCCCTTGGCCCATACTCAATTTGTGTGATCTCAAAAATCTGATTCAAACGCTGATAGTTAGAACTAATCAACTTCAAAATCGTATCATTCTCTGACTTGTATTGTTTTTCGAGAAATTCACAGACTTTAAGTTCAACTCCCTTGACAAACTTCGCATCAGAGTCAAACCTTTTAGGGTGAACAGTCTCAAAATCTGGAAACAAATACTTCTTGTTACTGACAGTCTTTTCATGGAAGCGAAGAGGTTCCCAACCTTTTCGCATTGGCCAAACCCGGGCAGCCACATACTCCTCACACAAATCGCGGACTGACTGAACAGAAGCAACAAGCTTATAAGTGTAACAGAACCGCCTAAATCATATGGCCTCCAGGCACCTGTCATTGTCACTAATGACCTATGACAGCCGGGCCCGTGTTCCAGATGATCTAGAAAGCTCTGCCGGGCTACATCAGTACCCGTTTCTCCGACAGGATCCCATCGTTAAAGCCATTACAGCAGTATAACATTTCATAATAAAATACATCAGAGTAAAAGTGCGGAAAGATTACATAGTACTCAGATTACGAACCGGTTGTCCTAGTAGAATTTAAGTGCAGTTATTACAAACCATAGATAAGTAGCAGTAGCAGTGGAATAACCAAATACATTATAACTAGGTAAAGATAACATGAACCCTGCCCAAGGGTCTTGCTTCACTCATCATCACTTCCTTCCTGAACAATGGTCACGCAGCACGGAGTAAGACAAACCTGCTGCGGTGGTTCTCCTGCAACAAGGGTTAACAAACCCTGAGTACTGGGGGTACTCCGCAAGACTTACCCGACTAAAGAAAAAGATGTGACTCAAGAATGCAGGATGGGGGGAGTCAAGGTAAGGCTTTAGCAAGAGTCAAAGTATTTTTGTGGAAAAGAGATACTAATCTTTAATCCTACTTTCAATACTTTAACTCAATATTATTTTCATCAATAACTATAGATTTCAGTTCTTTCACAAGTATCCTTCAATTTCATTTACTTATTCATTCTCCAAAATATCCTACTTCTGAACCACTTTTCAATTGTAAGTCAAAGGATCGAGTCTCCATATCCGAGGAGCAACGATGATTCGAATCGATTAGTACCCAGCTAGGGATCCCTATCCACACTGCATATGTAGCACCTAAGCTTGCATATGCCAACCCCGTTGTTAACACCAGATTTTGGGCTGGGAGCCGATAGCCGATGCCAGAGGCCGATAGCCGATACCGGAGGAAGATAACCGATCTCGGAGGCAAATTCCGTCCAACGGAAGGAAGGAAAATAGCCGATTGCACGGTGAATCGGTTATCGGGCCAAGGTGACAGGAGGCGTGCAGCGTCGGCATTGGTGACGTCATCCAGAGTCCGCGCCGCCAAGATACGATCACGATCGGAGTCCGTTATGAAAGAGAAGTTGGGACTCCAAGTTACCTTAGATATAGGATAGTTTGTTGATTTCCTTATCTATTAATGAGTTGTAATTCGATTAGGACTCTAGCTATGCTCAGGGTATAAATATAAGCCCTCAGCCATTGTAAAAGATACAACAATATCAATACAACACAACTTTCGGCTCCGGCCAACAAACCCTAGAGTCAGTCGAGTCCGGCGAGTTACTTCATCCAGGCTGGGTGTCATCCGGTGGACGCAGGCTTGCTTGTAAGTATCGTCAACCCCCTGTTAAACTATGTCTTTTTAGCGTCATCCGGTGGACGTGGAAGCATGGCGGACCAGGGTCCTTGCTAAGCTCTGTTTCTTTGGCGTCATCCGGTGGACGCGGGAAGCATAGTGAGTCAAGGATGATTCACGCTGGTTTACCTGATCAATCTGTGTTAACCGTCATCCGGTGGACGAGATGCAGATTAGGACGGTTTTCACGCGCGGATTAGTTATCGATTCGTGTTTGTTTGCTTGATTAATCTATTAGTTAACGTCATCCGGTGGACAGGCTATAGATTAAGACAGTTTGCATGCATGGATTAGTTATCGGCTCTAGTTAAATTTGGCAGTTTAGCTGGATTCATTAAGTTACCGATGTTGCTTATGTTTATTGTTTATTATTTAAAGCAATCATCAATTTGCCCGTCTTGATCCATATGCATCGGCTTACATCTAATAGATCTATATATTCAACGAATTATGTTTGCCATTGTTTTATATTGATAAGATAGAATGCTTTGCACCAGCCGGTTGTATTTTGGATCTAGATTAGATACGGGTCGCACTCAAGTAATAAAATAAACATTGTCTAGATTCAAAGGTTAACGGATTTAAGTTGCAACTTCATCATGACTGCCTCGATCCACTCGATCTCCACTGTTGCAAGATTGTGATTTAGATCTATTAGCCGGAGAGTTGAAACATTGTCTACTTTATAGGCTTGTATGTTACTCGTATACACTAAATCGGCTGAAATAGCCGATTTCATCTTGTTTTACATTGAGACATCTTATGATCATGTCAGCTTGCTGTGACTACATCTTTTATAGCATATTTTCGTCTAATGCAAGTATATGTCATTGAATTCATGTCTGAATCGGTTAACTTGAGTTATAATGCATGTTTCGCTATAATCGGTTCATAACATGACAGAATCGGCTTTCTAGTCGATCTCCCATTACATCGGCTCTTCGAGCCATATAGTTGGAACTACCTGGACACACCGGTTAGTTCCGCCCTGTGATTACTGATTACTATCTTTTTCCTTGTCAATTGCAGGTCAAATTGACTGGCACGCTTGGGTGTTAGTGACACTCTCGGACCGGGTTCGAAGCTAGCTGGATCTGCGAGAGCTTTACTGCCTCAAGGGTCATTTCCGGCTTCGCTGGTGTGTTGGCCTTAGGGAACCACTTTTTGCGCCAACACACTTTTTGGCACGCTCGGTGGGACAATTCACTGAAGACCATGGCAAAAGGAAAGGCTGCGGCGGACGGCCCCTCCAGGGATGACGGTGTCCTCAGGGTCAGGGTCGAAGATCTCAGTGAGGAGGACGCGGCAGTGCTGAACAAGATTGTTGAGGAATTCGCTGATGCCTGCCTGCTTTCATTCAGCAAGCAGCGTGATGGCTCTATAGTGAAGAAGAATGCATTCCCGAGATGGATCATGGACGGCCATTCTGATAAATCTGAAGAGGAGTGCAAGGCCGACCTCAAGCAGATGCTGGAAGAAGCGACCTGGGAGGTCGCCTATTCAGCAGTCGGCCATCACCATAAATCCTTCCTGCAGACATTCTATAACATCATGAAGACTGTTCTCAAACGGCAGGATTGGGAGTCTCTGGGTCCGGTTTACTTCAACATACCCGCAGAGGATGCAGATCCAAAAGCAGCGGCAAGGACCTCCAATTCCTCACCGCAACAGCCGAGCCAGCCGAAAACGCCAGGGCAGGGTGCCACTGCGGCCGGTTCGGCTCAAAAAATAGCAGCTTCTCCCAGATTATACAAAGATCATACTCCGGAGGAGCTCACCGCTTTCATGCAGGCCACTGGACAGTCGGTGAACTCGATGAACTCATCAGCAGTGAACCTGACAGCTGGAAATACGTCGGCGGCAGACGTGGCCAACCCAACTCCTGGATACCATGAGGGGATCACATATCAAGACCTTCAGGCAGCACCGCATCCGGGGTATGCCCAGACACCCAACAATCAGCTGCTGGAGCAGATGAGTGCCATGCTCCATGATACGTTCGGTTTACAGCCGAAGACCGGGACTGGAATCAAGTACAGGCGCCCTTACCCCGAGTGGTACGACCGAGTGACATTGCCGCCCAGGTATCGCTTACCCGACTTCTCCAAGTTCAGTGGGCAGGACGACATCACCACCATGGAACACATCAGCCGTTACCTGACCCAGCTCAGCGAAGCTTCGTATGAGGTAGCTCACAGGGTCCGGCTCTTTTCGCTATCATTGACAGGGCCGGCGTTTAGCTGGTTTGCATCTATGGAGCCTGGCTCGATTCAAGGCTGGGAAGATCTGGAGACTAAATTCCATAATTACTTCTTCTCTGGCACTGGGGAGAAAGACATCACAGATCTCACCAACATGCGCTAAAAGCCGAATGAACTTGGATCGGCTTTCATCAAGCGGTTCAGGGAGACCAGGAATATGTGTTACTCTTTGAACCTGAACGACAAGCAGCTCGCCAAGATAGTGGTCAGTGGGTTGCTCCCACACGTCCAAGAGAAGCTTGTGGGCTCCAACTTCAACAGCATCAGCGAAGTGATGCAGAGGGTGGCCGCATTAGAACAGCAGGCCCAGAGTTTCAAGAAGGAATCAAAATACAAGCAGGCCTACGTCTGCAATTCTGACTCAGAGGATGGAGAGAATGAAGAAGTGGCTGCTGTTGAGCTCAAATGGGGGACAAAGCCCATGGCCGTACCGAAGGGTTGGAGCGCGGAAGATCAATACGACTTTGACACGCGCAAGCTGGACAAGCTCTACGACCTGTTAGTCAGTGCAGGCCACATCACCTTCTCAGCTGATTACGTCAAGCCATCTCCTGAAGATTTGCAGGGAAAACCTTTCTGCCAGTACCACGGCCTCACCTCACACTCTACAAACAACTGCCGCAATTTCAAAGCAGCAATCCAGAATGCTATTAGGCGTGGTTTGTTAAAATTTGAGGCTCCTCCCAAGGGGAAGATGAAGATCGACAAATTCCCATTCCTGAAAGGGCAGAACATGGTCCAGATCGCGAATCCTCTGACTAAAGTAAAGGTATTAACTTCCGAACGGGCCAAGAAGAACTCCTCAGTTGATACTGATGCACAAATCATAGCCGAGGAGCTGGCGCTGATCAAAGGAAGGAGGGAGCAGAATCAGAGGCAGCCGGAGCAAGGAGAATCCAGCGGCACCAAGAGCAGGAGGCTCACGCATCTGCACCTTCTGAACAAGTGGCGGCGACAGAAAGAGAAAGATCATCAGAGGCGGCTGCAGCGCGAAGAAGAGGAGTACCGTAAGTGGCTCCGTGAAGAAGAAGAGGCGCGCTATCACGAAGAAATGGCCCGTCACCGAGGAGGTGAGGAGGATCATTGGCATTGCCCATTCTTCCGACACTGCTGGAATGAAGGCTTGAGACTGCCAACGCTGCGCAACTGCCCAGAATGCAGCGATCAGTACCGAGAGTACAGGCAGTCCCAGGTCAACCGCCGGTCTGTGCATCAGAGGCTGGGGAGCCCCCACAGCCCGCGGGATCGGCGTGAAAAAAGGAACTCGCGCGATCGGCTTGATGAAGCGGTAGTTGAACGCCGACAGCCGGTTTGGCAAGAGAATCAGTGGTGCCCGGGGGATCTAACTAGGAGCCAAAGGCGCCGGGTGCAGCGGCTCAGAAACAGAGAGCTCCAAGCTGAGGGGTGTGCCAAACAGGTGTGGCGCGAGAAGCCTCCACAAAATAATAGAAAGGCTGTAGCCGATGCACAGATGGTGTTCGTGCTGCCTGCAGAGTTCAGAGCCACGAAGTATGATACCGAGTCCGACTCAGATGATTCGGGATCAGAAGACGGAGTGGCCAAGTTAGTGCTCGCACAGCAAGCTACTTTTGATAAGCCAGCCAAGAATCGACATTTGAAGGCCCTCTATCTCAAAGGTTATGTCGACGGCATGCCCATGACGAAGATGTTGGTGGACGGTGGTGCCACTATCAATCTCATGCCCTACACTACGTTCCGCAAGCTAGGCAAGGGTCCCGATGATCTAATAGAAACTAATCTGATGCTCAAGGATTTCGGGGGCAATTCTTCCAACACTCGGGGGGCAATCAACGTCGAGCTAACAGTGGAGAAGAAGACACTGCTTACCACCTTTTTCGTGATCGACACTAAAGGTGCCTATAGCTTGCTACTCGGACGTGACTGGATTCATGCCAACTGCTGCGTACCATCGACCATGCATCAGTGCCTCATTCAGTGGCATGGCGATGAGGTCGAAGTGGTCCCGGCCAATGACTCGGTCAGCGTGGCGACGGCAGATGCCACATACTGGGAAGCTGGGGATCATGACTGCTTCTCTGGCAAGGCTTGGGAAGGAGGCTCCATCAAGGTCAGCGATGAGAGTCAACAGCCGATTAGGGCAATCGGCTCTGAGTCTTTTTATTAAATGGAGAATCCGATCGACGGCACAGAGGGTAAGTTGGGGCAAGGATTCACGTCGGCTGACAAGCTCGAAGAAGTGGATGTTGGACCCGGCGACAGACCAAGGCTGACGTTTATTGCCGCCAATTTTGACCCGGAATTCAGGCAGGAGCTGATTCAACTGTTGAAGGAGTACAAAGATTGTTTCGCCTGAGAATATTATGAGATGCCTGGATTGGACAAATCTATTGTTGAGCACAGGTTGCCTATCAAGCCAGGGTTTCGGCCACACAAGCAGTCTCCACGTCGTTTTAGAGAGGATGCTCTACCCGACATTAAGGCCGAAATCACGAGGCTGTTAGAAGCCAAGTTCATTCGAGCTTGCCGATATGCCGAATGGATATCGAACATCGTCCCCGTGTATGAGAAAAATGGTAAATTGCGAGTCTGTATTGACTTTAGGGATTTAAATAGAGCTACACCGATGGATGGCTACCCTATGCCAATAGCCGATATGTTGGTAGACTCGGCTGCTGGGCACCAAGTTATTAGCTTCATGGATGGCAATGCTAGTTATAATCAAATTTTTATGGCTGATGAGGACATCCCGAAGACCGCCTTCAGGTGCCCTGGTGCGCTTGGTTTGTTTGAATGGGTGGTCATGACGTTTGGTTTGAAGAATGCCGGTGCAACCTATCAGAGAGCTATGAATTATATATTTCACAAGTTGATCGGCAAAGTCGTTGAAATTTATATAGATGATGTGGTGGTGAAATCCAAGAGCAATGAAGATCACCTGGCTGATTTGAGGACCACTTTGGAGTGCACAAGGCGACATGGTCTGAAGATGAATCCTAACAAGTGTGCGTTTGGTGTGTTAGCTGGCGAATTTCTAGGATTCATGGTCCACCGCAAAGGGATAGAGATCGGCAGCAAGAGTAGGAAGGCAATCGATGAACTCGTACCTCCAACCAACAAGAAGGAATTGCAGTCTTTACTTGGTAAGGTTAACTTTATCAGAAGGTTCATTGCCAACTTATCAGAGAAGGTGCTGCCGTTCTCACCATTGTTGAAGCTCAAGAATGATCAAGAGTTCAAATGGGGTGACGTGCAATAGAAGGCTTTTGACGAAATCGGAGAATACATGAAGACTCCCCCTGTCTTAGTACCGCCACGGACAGGGAAGCCTTTTAAGTTATACGTGACGGCCGAAAGCCATACCATTGGATCGGCCCTTTTTCAAGAGTTTGAAGGGAAAGAGAGAGCAGTCTTCTACCTGAGCAGGCGGCTCCTTGACCCTGAGACAAGATACACACCAACCGAGAAGTTGTGCTTGTGCCTATTCTATTCATGCACCAAGTTGAGGCACTACCTGCTTGCCTCAGAATGTGTGGTGGTGTCCAAGGAGGATGTCATCAAGCACATGCTTTCGATGCCCATTTTAAATGGTCGGATCGGCAAATGGATCCTAGCACTTTCAGAGTTTGACTTGAGGTTCGAATCGGCTAAGGCGGTCAAAGGTCAGGCGATAGCCGATTTCATTACACAGCATCACGGAGGATCGGTTAATGTAGCGGATATAGCGCCATGGACTATGTTTTTCGACGGTTCTTCGTGCAAGCAAGGTGGTGGCGCCGGAGTAGTGCTCATCTCACCGCGGGGTGTGCGTTTTAAGTATGCTTTCCAGATAGGGCCGATTGTCACAAATAATCAGGCTGAATATGAAGCCGCGTGGAATGGTTTTCAGCTTCTGCATGAAGCAAGAGCTGATGCAGTTGAAGTATTTGGCGATTCACAACTAGTCATCAACCAATTGCTCGGCTTGTATGAATGTAAAGACGAGATACTCAGAGGCTACTATGATCAGTGCCAGGCTCTCATCAAGAAGTTCATGACGGTATCTCTCTGTCACATCCCCAGGGCCCAGAACCAGGAAGCTAATCGGCTAGCGCAGAACGCGTTGGGTTATCGGCTGATGCAGGAGATTTGTAACAGCGAGCAATCAGCTGATGACTGGAGGGGTGAGATAGCAGGTTACCTGGCAAATCCTTCACAAAAGGTCAGCAGAAAGCTAAGATACAAAGCCACCAAGTACGTGTTGTTGGATGGTTAGTTGTATTACAAGACTGTTGAAGGAGTGCTGCTCAAATGCCTGGGGGCAGAGGAATCAGTAAAGCTGATGAGCGAAGTACATGATGGAGTCTGCGGTGCACATCAATCAGCTCACAAGATGAAGTGGATCATCAGGAGGACTGGTTGCTATTAGCCTACGATGCTGGAAGATTGTTTCAAATATTATAAAGGGTGTCAAGAATGCCAAAAGTTTGGAAATATACAAAAGTCTCCAGCCTCTGCTATGAATCCTATAATTAAACCATGGCCGTTTAGGGGATGGGGTATTGATCTAATCGGCCAAATCTACCCACCATCGAGCAAGGGTCACAAATGGATCTTGGTGGCGACTGATTACTTCACCAAGTGGGTAGAAGCCATTCCTTTGAGGAACGCCATTTCAGCTGACGTGATCGAATTTGTGAAGGAGCATATTATTTACAGGTTCGGCATACCTCAGACGATCACAACCGATCAGGGGACAATGTTCACTTCAGAGGAGTTTATGACCTTTGCTGACGACATGGGCATCAAGATTTATAATTCATCGCCGTATTACGCCCGAGCCAATGGACAAGCAGAAGCCTCCAATAAAATTTTGATCAAGGTCATCAAGAAAAAGAATGAGCGGAATCCCAGAAAATGGTATTTGCATTTGAGCAAGGCACTGTGGGCATATCGCATGGCACAGCATGGGTCGATCAAGGCTTCACCTTATGAGCTAGTCTATGGACACGCTACTGTCTTGCCATGGGAGATTCAGTCTGAGACATGGCGTGTCACGTTGCAAAACAAGCTTACAGCCGGTGAATACAAAGACGTTATGATGGACAGTTTAGAAGATTTGCACTGTCATCGGCTTAGGGCTTTGGAATACATTGAAAAGAATAAGGTACGGGTGGCCAAGTATTACAACACCAAGGTAAAAAGCAAGAGCTTCACCGAATCAGAGCTAGTATGGAAAGTTATTCTACCTATTGGTACCAAAGATAGCCGATTCGGTAAATGGTCGCCAAACTGGGAAGGCCCGTATCGTGTGGTGGATTGTGCTCCAGGTAATGCTTATATCCTTGAAGACTTGGAAGGGCAGAGACTCGCCAGAGCCATCAACGGGAAGCATCTGAAGAAATACTACCCTAGCATCCCAGTAGGGGGATAATAGCCGATTCATGTGAATCTGGCTCTAACAGCCGATGCCGTGTAAGCGGATCGCCTTCAGGACAAAATGGCCGACATCATATTAACGAGTCGCCCTTAGCACAAAAAAAAGAGAAGAAAATAATAAAGGAAAATACATATATGTATCCGAACACATATGGAAATCAGATTGATGCTTTTGAAGGAAGTTTTATTTCTGATTGTGCCTACAGGAGTCCTATTACATTCTAATCATGCGTGGCTTTATCTATAACATCCTGGGCGTCGGTGACAGCCACGACCTCATCGGCATGAAGGAAGAAGTTCGCCAGTTGGGCGCTGGCCTCCTCCATGTTCTGGCCCTCCGGGAACCCAGGCTCGACGGCTTCCAGAGCAATGCCGGAGCGGAGTCGCGCGGCTGTGAGAGCCCCAGTGGCGCCGTGACGATCGCCGGCCATGGCCACCTGGGAGACGCGGTAGTGAACATCCAGGAGTCGTTCCGCCTGCGTGTTGCCATGCGCATTAACGGCATTGGCGGCGGCCTCGGCGGCCACGCGTAATTCTTCAAGCTACGCGGTCAGGACTGCAAAAGAAAGAAGTGTCAGCGTGAAGGTGATTGTTAGCACGTCACAATTCAAGTTGTTACCGGCCACTGCAGCGTCCGATTCGGCGAGTTGGGCTTGCACCCTGGCCACCTCGGTTTCGGCGGCCGTAAGGGCAGCGGCTTGGGCTTCGGTGACGCCCTGCAGCCGGCCATTCTCCTTCGTAGCCTCTGAGTAGAGGTTACGGTACTCCACCATCTGGTGATGGAATCGGCGACCGTCGGCGGTGGTGTAGGACCCGTCAGAAGACCCCGATTCTGATCCAGCGCTCAGGGCCGGATTTTGAGGGGTTTCCTGAGGAGGCGCAGTTCTGAGAGGCCGAGTGTCCACGCCAATCGGTGCTCCCGGTGGGAAAGGAATCACGTGGGCCTGACTGAAGGTTGACAAAGAAGCAGATGTGTCAGAATCGAAAGAAAACCAATGTCTTGGGTACAAACTGATTTACCTGCTGTAGATGGCTAACTACCGGGGCGTCACCCAGCGACGACGACCGTGATGTGGGTCAGCAGCGGCATCCGAGCCAGGGGTGGCTCCAGCGGCTGCAGGGACGGCTTGAGACGGCCCGGCACCGGTTCCCGAACCTCCGACGCCGGCAGTGCCCGCATCGCTGCGCAGGACGGTGATGGTCAAATTAGATCAGGTCGATCTATCAAGAAGTGAGCAGCAGCCTTACCCTAACCAGGCTTGCAGGCGATGCCTCCGTTCACCCATGGCTCGTAGGCTCCGGGTGAAGTTGTCACCTTCGGCGGAACTTGAGGCCGGCCGCTTGCCGTGGTTTCCGTCGCTAGCCATGGATTTGGGGGATTTTGTTTTCTCTGGTCTGAGGAGAGAAGGCCGGGAGAGCGAAGGCTTTGATGTTGCGGTTGCTTGTCCAGGCCGAGTGTGTATTTATAAAGATGAGGGTATTGAGACGGTTCCTCCTCGGAAGGCGAGACGACGCGGCGGATTTTAGGTTGCGGTTAATCCGCGTTTCTTCAATCCGGAACAGTTGCCGAATCGGGGAGACGAAGCGCCGCCATCAATGGTCACACACCGATCGGCTTTTGTGGGTCAGGCTATTTAGCCGATCCTATTATGAGTACCCACAAGCCGATTCGTGATGGATCTGGCTGAAGGGTTAGTTCCAAAGGAATGCCGAACAAAGCCGATACTAAGAAGTACGCCCGAAAGCCGATTCGTATGCAGAACAGGTCAGGCTATGTGATTGATTGTAAGGTACAAAGCAGTTCGAAAGCCGATTCGCATACAGAAGTATATCAGGCTGAACAGAGTCAGTGCGAGACAAAACAAAGTCGGTATTAAGGTGTAAAATCTAAGTGCAGATCAGGCTAAGTTGTCAAATTCAGGGTGAACAGCACATGCCAAGCAGTATACCCATCATATTACAAAGATAATAAGGATTGAATCAGTTCTACTAATTCAGTACGGAGCGCGTGGCCAGCCTGCAGCAGTTGTTGATCTCGGTTTTCAGTGAACTGCAACAAGTTTAGGCGTTGGCATGACTTTCTGTCTGCAACGATCAAGCTGCTGATTTCCTTCTTTTTCTGGGAGAGCTCGATCGTGCTGGTGGAGATAGTGATTTCGCGCTCACTGATAGCCGATTCAACTGCTTCCAATTCTTTTCTCAGCTGGTCTCGCCTTGTTTTCAATGTCTCCAGTTCTGTTTCGGCCGTACTGATGGAGGACTTGAGCAACCTGGCTCGATCGGCTAATCCGGTGGCTTCTTGTCTGTTGGTCGATTTGTTGCTCCTTAGCTGTTCAAGCTCTGCCAGGTTCTTGTGAGCAGTGATGATCCCTGATGCTGTAACTTTAAGATCGTCAAGTCTTTGCAGGGACTTCAAGGCTGACAGATTGGGTTGCTGCTGGACGAGTTCCATTATTTGATCAATCAGATCGGGATTCGAGGCCAGAGTGACCAAATCACCCTCTAGATGGGGTAACAGTGCACTTAGCCGATTGTTGAAATCTGGCTCTAAAAGTCTCTCGGAGGAAGAGGCCAGTTCATCTTTATCACAGAACTCTTCTATGTCGAATGGAAAGCTAGGAGACAAAGGCTTCAATGCCTACAGTGCATACATTCTCTCATCAAAAAAAGGTACAATATAGATTAATTGTTTTCTGGCAGAGATGGGATACCTGAATGAGGCCTGAAGGTTGTAGAATTGATGATGATGCTGTTTGTTCGACTAAAGCGGTTGTATCTTTCGCGACATGCGGATCCTCGGTTGTCACTGCCTCAGGTAGTTGGGTTCCCGCAAACCAGAAGTAAGAACAGTATGGAAGCAAGGATAATTGCTAACAGCCGAATAGGAGTTACCTGGATTCCTCTCAGGGGGCAACTCCTCTTCTTCAAGGTTCGCCCAGATTTCTTCGGAAGGGCTGTTCGGCTGTATTTTTGAAAACAAGATTTGGTCAATTAAGACATTTAGGAAAGAAGAGCCCAGTGAGTAGTACCTGAGTTTTTGCTCCTTCTTCCCGGATCCCTTCTTCTTGAACAGCTGATTCCTCATGGCCTGTAGATTCTGGTGGTTCTTCGGCCTGTTTCTCTTCCAAGGTACCTTGAGTTGGTTGGGGATTCACCTGGTAGAAAGCCGATTTAAGAGTTGGGGTGTACTGAAGTAAAGGAAAAATGCTACTGGGTACCTGAATTTTTCTTATCGATCGGCGTTTCTTGGGAGTTTGCTTTTGGAGCTGAGATGCAGCTGGTCGTTTTGAAGCAGAAGGGGAGGATAGTACAGCAGGGCCTGCCATTAGTTGTCTCAGCGTTGGCGCTCGGGAGCCTAGTCTTGCTGTTGGACAAGTTGGATAGTATTCCACTCGCTCTGGTGGATTGGATGATGGGTCCTGCGAGAGATATCTGTTAAGTAACATGTTTGAATAAAGCCATTTTTATTGGAATCGGCTGAGAACACTTACTGCTCGGGGAGATTGGAAGTTTGAATCCAGGGCTCTGCATTTGTCGTGGACGGTTTGGCAGAACAAGTGAGCGTGCCATTGTTGCCACCAATCGTCAAAGCTCTGATGAGCGATGCAGATTTGATTCCACGGCTTTGGCGAGAATGTGGGCAGGTGTGCCCCAAGTTGAAAGATTCTGACAGCCTGAAGGTGCTCTGTAATGTTCTCCTTGGGTTTCAGTGTATTCAAAAAAGGGAGCCGAGGGGGCAATTGGCCGAAACCTAGCTGTCTTGCTGCTATGTTTGGATGATAGAATTCATAAGAAGGATAGCTAGTTGCCTTGCCGCTTGCGCTCCGAAGGTGCTTGAAGTCTGCTGGCAAGGCACAGGGTTTGATGATTGCGTTCAAGATACTGATACCTCGTCATTAGAGCACCCATTGTTGAATTTGAAGCTGGAGGGCGCTGGAAATTCATCTTCATCTTCATAAGGGAACCAGGTAGCAACATTTGGTCCCAAGCCCCTGTATAATATTTCCAGCATATTGCCCTTTGAGGTTGAGATGGTTATGGCAGAGGCGGCTTCACCAAAACTTTGACAGCCTCTGGTTTTTGGGTCTTCCTCCTCTGAATACTCGGTGGATGGAAAGTTGAGGCCTTGGAGTTGTGTCCTTACCAGCTTATGCAGGTACAGGTTGAGCCATAGCTGTACTAGCCACCAAGGGCCTGTTATGCATTGCACTTCTTCACCTATGATCAAGGAACTGAATACCCGGCTCATAAGCCTGTATGCTGCACCCAACAAGAGTTTGCCCAGGGGGATGGAGTGCCCTTGAGCCAGTTTCTCTGCTAAGACCCGATAAGGATATGCTGGCCCGGCAGTGGCGCCACAGAACACGAACCTTTCAAGCCACATGGTCAAGAATGCGACATGTTCTTTCTCGCTGACAGAAGAGGAGCTTTTCTGGTGGTGTTGAATATAACCACTCCATCCTTTGTATGTGTCTAGCTTTGGGAAATACGGGTCCTTCTTGCCACTGGAGCAAAGATCCCAGAAATCATATGATCCAGTAATCTGAAGCCCGGTGAGCATATGGATGTCGCCCAGGGTAATGGTTTTTGGACCGTCTCCGAACACGAAAGCATTCAAGGAGTTGGACCAAAAATGACTGGTAGCAATCAAGAGCGGCTCATTCCTTGTCATCTCTGATAATGATAGGTCAAGACATTGGCTCAGATGGTGCAGCTCCCAGTCAGCGCGCTTCTTCGCTGCGACGCGACGGAACCAGTTCCTCCACCCAGCAAGTGCGCTTGGCCAGTTTCTGAAAGATTTGGCCCAAGAGGAGGCGCCCATCATGGAGCTTCGGAATGGGAACTGGTTGGTTTCTTGAATGATGAAGTCTTTGGGGATCGGATCGCCCATCGGGCCCAGCTAGTAGGTATTGGGGATGTCCTTCAGTGGAATCAGAATATCATTCCTCAGCACCTGGATTTGAAACTCGTACTCAGTGAGGTTGAAAAGGGATTCATGAATCAGGGGGGCGGATCGATGAAATTGATACCTCAGGGACCTCAGAAGGAGTCGCCATTAGCTCAGGGGTGATTTGATGGCGACGAATCGAAGCTGACAGCGGCGGATTGAAGCCGGTGGCAGAAGTTGCGACGGTTTAGGGTTTCATTTTGGTGCGAAAGTTTTGAAGTGCCGAGAGGGAAGCTACGGTTTGGCTATTTGAAGGCTCAAGCGCTAATTTCAGAATAAACCAGTTTATTCCAAAATTGGGGGGCATGTGTTAACACCAGATTTTGGGCTGGGAGCCGATAGCCGATGCCAGAGGCCGATAGCCGATACCGGAGGAAGATAACCGATCTCGGAGGCAAATTCCGTCTAACGGAAGGAAGGAAAATAGCCGATTGCACGGTGAATCGGTTATCGGGCTAAGGTGACAGGAGGCATGCAGCGTCGGCATTGGTGACGTCATCCAGAGTCCGCGCCGCCAAGATGCGATCACGATCGGAGTCCATTATGAAAGGGAAGTTGGGACTCCAAGTTACCTTAGATATAGGATAGTTTGTTGATTTCCTTATCTATTAATGAGTTGTAATTCGATTAGGACTCTAGCTATGCTCAGGGTATAAATATAAGCCCTCAGCCATTGTAAAAGATACAACAACATCAATACAACACAACTTTCGGCTCCGACCAACAAACCCTAGAGTCAGTCGAGTCCGGCGAGTTACTTCATCCAGGCTGGGTGTCATCCGGTGGACGCAGGCTTGCTTGTAAGTATCGTCAACCCCCTGTTAAACTATGTCTTTTTAGCGTCATCCAGTGGACGTGGAAGCATGGCGGACCAGGGTCCTTGCTAAGCTCTGTTTCTTTGGCGTCATCCGGTGGACGCGGGAAACATAGTGAGTCAAGAATGATTCACGCTGGTTTACCCGATCAATCTGTGTTAACCGTCATCCGGTGGACGAGATGCAGATTAGGACGGTTTTCACGCGCGGATTAGTTATCGATTCGTGTTTGTTTGCTTGATTAATCTATTAGTTAACGTCATCCCGTGGACAGGCTATAGATTAAGACAGTTTGCATGCATGGATTAGTTATCGGCTCTAGTTAAATTTGGCAGTTTAGTTGGATTCAATAAGTTACCCATGTTGCTTATGTTTATTGTTATTATTTAAAGCAATCATCAATTTTTCCGTCTTGATCCATATGCATCGGCTTACATCTAATAGATCTATATGTTCAACGAATTATGTTTGCCATTGTTTTATATTGATAAGATAGAATGCTTTGCACCAGCCGGTTGTATTTTGGATCTAGATTAGATACGGGTCGCACTCAAGTAATAAAATAAACATTGTCTAGATTCAAAGGTTAACGGATTTAAGTTGCAACTTCATCATGACTGCCTCGATCCGCTTGATCTCCACTGTTGCAAGATTATGATTTAGATCTATTAGCCGGAGAGTTGAAACATTGTCTACTTTATAGGCTTGTATGTTACTCGTATACACTAAATCGGCTGAAATAGCCGATTTCATCTTGTTTTACATTGAGACATCCTATGATCATGTCAGCTTGCTGTGACTACATCTTTTATAGCATATTTCCGTCTAATGCAAGTATATGTCATTGAATTCATGTCTGAATCGGTTAACTTGAGTTATAATGCATGTTTCGCTATAATCGGTTCATAACATGACGGAATCGGCTTTCTAGTCGATCTCCCATTACATCGGCTCTTCGAGCCATACAGTTGGAACTATCTGGACACACCGGTTAGTTCCGCCCTGTGATTACTGATTACTATCTTTTTCCTTGTCAATTACAGGTCAAATTGACTAGCACGCTTGGGTGTTATTGACACTCTCAGACCGGGTTCGAAGCTAGCTGGATCTGCGAGAGCTTTACTGCCTCAAGGGTCGTTTCCGGCTTCGCTGGTGTGTTGGGCTTAGGGAACCACTTTTTGCGCCAACACCCGTCTACCATGGCTTTTCTAAAACCTGAACCGGTCCTGCGCCACCCGAGAGCACAGTACTCCTCTCGTCTCCAGGCACGCCGGCCACGAGGGTACACGCTACTCTCGCTATCTCTCCACTCCCAGTGCGTGGTTGTCGGTTCAAGTAGTAGAGCCACCGGAGACAAGGCTTCCCGTAGTATGTGGCTAGTTGCAATGTCTCGATCACAGCAGGCCTACAACGAACGGTCTCTACTTCATTTTCTCGTCGGTCACGATGTATTGGGACTCTAACCCAAGTACAAGGTTACCAAACAAATTCTGAATCCTTTTTCTGTTGGTGACAAGGCATTGGGACTCCAACCCAAGTCCTCAACCACCGAACGGACTTCAATTTCTTACCAACCGGTTCCAAACTATTTCCGAAGGTGACAATGCATTGGGACTCTAACCCAAGTGCAAGTCAACCAACAGATATCAAGTTCTTCACCCATTGTCATATGTCGTTCCCAATATATATAATCATAGCACAGAAAATAGCATTTTATGCAAAGACTAAATTAATTAAGCGGGGCTAAACATTTTTTAAACATTTCATGTTGAATCAGGTTTCAAGGGTGATATTCAAGTGGTCAAGGATGGTAATGCATCAATTGGTAACCCAACTCAACTCCTACCAACTTAATGCAACAGTTTAACTCAAGGTGATAAACGTTTTATAAATCACAAGGAAGGGTTTAAATGCACCGGGGCTTGCCTTACAGTGCGAATAGAGTGGGATTGGGATCCGTGCCATAGATATCAAAGCCTTGTACCACCTCAGGAGCAGTCTCCTCAGCAGTCACCTCAGCTTTCACTTCTTGATTCTTGGTCACTACACGTATGCAATGATGAATGCTTTAATGCGATGCATCGATACGGAATACAAGACATAATAAATAAAGTACACTACAAGCACTATTGCCTTTCATACTATTTTAAACAACTTAGCCTAAGATTCCCTAGGTCATAAGAGTGTTTGACCTAAGACCACAATTGATCTTAAAATCACACCAAACCTAAGTCATTAATTATTCAAACCTAATTTACTTAGCATTTAATCCTAACAATAATTAGCCACTAATTAAATTACTTCCAAATGAGCCCAAACTTCACCAACAGATAGATTCTGAGCTCAAACAGTACCAAAATAATTTTCAGGATTTTTGGATTAACAGAGAATTAATTAAAATTCACCAAAATTGCATGTACTAATTTAAGCACTGATTTTTGATCCCTGCAGAAAGGGATCAAAACCTATATTTAATATTTTTATTAAATTCTTCATGCTACAGAGAGCATCCAAAAATATTTTCACAATTTTTCAAGGAGTACATTAATTACTAAGAAAATAACAAAACAGAGCACTATTCCATTAAGTTAAAAATGGAAAAGATTTTTTAATATCGCGGGAAAAATGGAAAACCGCTTTCAACCGAGGCGGCCTAGCAAAGCAGGCCGGCCCAGTGCGGCCCACGCGCTCATCCACGCGACTGCCCGTGTCCTCTCTCTCCCGGGGACGCTGACAGGTGGGACCCCATGTCAGCTCCCTCTTCCTCCTTCAGACGCGCACCCGCGCGCGCGCAAGACTCGCCCGGCCGTGAAGCTCGTTGGCGGTGGCTCCAACGCCCAAACCGAAAGCACCCAGTGAACCGAGAAGCCTAGCGGACGCCTTAGCCCACCCAAACTGGAAGCTACACGCAGCCCGCCCATGGCGGACATGGCGACGCGGGTGACTCGTTCCGACCACTAGAGCACGGTAGAGTTGAGGAAAAAGGCTTGGGCAGAACGAGGAGCTCACCATGGTCCTAGACCGATGGATGGTTGGTGCAGAGACGGTGCGGAGTGACGGGTTCGACGTTGAGCAGTCCTACGGCGGCGTTCACCGGCGGCTCCCTCCTTGTTCCGGCGAGCCTAGGTCATCAAACGGGGAACCACCACAAGCATGAGCACTGAGACAGACTAAGGAGCTCAGAACACAATACCACGAAGGGAGGAGCTCACAGAAGCAAGCTAGACACGTCGAGGCAGGCCGTGGCGGCGCTCCGACCGGCCACGAGGACGACGATGCTCGTTCCCACACACTCAGGACACTACACTTGGGGAAAAAAGTGCAATCGACGCGCAATGAAGCGGTCTAGCTGGCTGTGAGATGGAGGGTGTGGAGGTGACTCGAGCACGACGAATTTCACCGATTTGTGGAGGTGGTCACCGGCGGCCGCGCGGGGAAGAACGGAAGAAATGGAGGCTCGTCGGCTCTTACACGACCGGGAAATGGAGGGATAAGAACGAGCGGGGTCCGGGACCCCCGAGCGATGCAAACGCAGTAGCGACAACGCCCTGCCCCGGTTGGACGGCGGTAGCGCGCGGCGTGCGCACGCGCGCACGGCATGCTCAGCTCTATAGGGGCCTGGGCACTGTAGCTGGTGTCCTAGGGTCAAACCCTAAATTTTCCAATTATGCCCTATCCAAAAGGAATCAGGTGAAACTCCAAAAATAAAAGTTCTAGAAAATTTTGTGTACAACATTTTTGCTTTTTGAAGCAAGTTCAAATTCGATATATTTTTGAAAATATCAGAAAGGGGGTAAATCCCCAATTTGAATTTCAAATGCAATTCAATCAAATTCTCAAAAAAAATTCAACATCTTGAAAATCTGTAAAAATGAAAGGTGTTCAACTTGTTGAAGGAAGTTTGGGCAGATTCATGATAATTTTTGAAATAGCATTTCAAATTCAAATTTCAAGACACTGTTTTGAGTTTAATTCGAATGTCCACTGCATAACTTCAAAATCTCCAAAAATAAAAGTTTCTCCATTTTAAAAGATCTACAACTTTCATTAATATATTTTCATCAGATTCCTTATGGTTTTTGAATTAGGTTTTGGGACCCAATTAGGGCTTATTTTTTATTTTCTTTTTGAATTTATTTTTGGGATTTCAATTATGGATTTAACTACACAATCATCATCATTCACAATCAAACCACTCTAAGGTCCCTAAGCACAATCACTTGCAGGCAATTAAATTAAACATGATGACATGGCAGGTTTTAATTAACCGTAACACCAGGGGTGTTACAATAAGCTCGTTCATAGTCTTTTGAATTTTGCGTCCTATCAAGAGTAGGTTTGCATTCAAAAGAAGTACGAACAAGCTTTGAAGTAAGAGGAAATTTCTTAACAATTTTTCCTTTCATGGGAACCTTATGATAACACCATTGTCTTGACCAGTTCTCAGGCCACTTTTTGCGCGAAGCCGAAGGAATCCGAACAGCTCCTCGAGCAGCTTTGAAGCTACTACATGCAAAATTTGAGATAATTTTCTTATCATTAACAATTTGACTTTTGAACTGTGTATGCATCTCGTTCAAGTTGCAGAAAGCACCATTGTCTGGCTTGGCATGTTGGGACTTCACAGCCCAAATGAAAAGGGCAATTTTGCAGACACCATTCAGAGTCAGATGGTGCATCCCTATGTTGTAGACACGAAAAATATCCTCAAGCAAATCGTCCACAGGGAATCGAAGTCCAGCAGTGAAAAGATCTTTGAAGACTATACATTCATCCTCACGTGGATTTGGGACAACCTCATCTTTGGAAAGATAAAAAGAATCTTTGTCCAGAATATTACGCTCATAGAAAGGCTGCAACTCCTCTTTAGTAATCAGAGTCCTTCAAAACTTAAAGTAGCGCATTTCATCCGCAACTAACTCTGACTCAGACGCGGAGACATCACCAAGGGAGTCTGCCGAGCCCTCGGAATTTGTAGCAGACATCTCCAGAGAATTATCACCTGACTTCTGATCCAAGTCAAAAAGATCATGTTTCGTGGAAACCTGAGAAGAGCAGAGAAATAAGTTTGCGAAGACGACAACCAGGGAAAAAGAAAACCACGAAAGGAAACCTTGGAAACATGAAGCAAAGAAGCAACGAAGCCAAAGTTCGACTTCGCGTCAAAGCACAGGGCTGTAGAATCTCAGTACTTCTGAGAAACGGATAGAACAGGGGGACCCCATCTTCACCCTTTTATAGAGGAGCGCTGGTTAAAGCAAAAACCGACGATCAAACTACCAAAACAAAGGTCGGCCAAAATAAACTCCGAAGTCCGGGAACGGCGTTTGGAAAGCTCCGTAACAAAATCAAACTTCGCGAGATTTAGACCTTCGGAGTAGGCCTTCGCCCGCGAGGGGCTGATGTTGGGGATTTCGACTTCAGACCAAACGTAGCCCCAAACTTCGGAGAAACTTGACTTCACAGTGAGAAGGCGCGAAGATACTGAAGTATGAGCGAAGTTGGCTTCGCGCATCCAGGAGAAGGCGCTAGTCCTAGATGAGCCTGCACTGGAAGAAAACCTTCGCTTAGGTGTGCAGCGAAGCTAGAATAAGTTTGGAAGTGAGAAAGGGTGGATTATGGAAGGGTGTTGTAGTGACCGCGAAGGTGAAAAGACAACTTCGCCCCGCATGTAAATATGAAAATTGTAATAATCAAATAGGGGTAAAATGGTCTTTAGGTAAAAAATAGCGAAGGCCGGACCCTTATAAATATCCCCCTCTGACATGTACAGTGGGGGGAGGAAATAAAGTTACTTTCCACGTGAGCGATTTGGCCACATGGCTTTCTCTTTGTTGTGTTGTGAAGGTTTTGACCCAACAGCATGTCATATTATGGATGTCCTGCATAGGTCTACTTATCAAGATAAGTCACAAAAAAAAGGTCTACTTATCAAGATTGTAGATCAACTGGATTTTCTATTTTATGATTTTTCTGTGATTTACTACATAATTTTAAATTTTTAGCTATTTTATTTCGCAAAAGAAAAAGACATAATTTTTAAAATGGACTGCGAGTTGATTATTTTTAAATCTGAGGGGGTTTTCAGAAAAATATACTGAGAGGAGATTTGGGGCATAGGTTGATTTGCAAAAAGGCAAAGGGTTTTTTGAAAGATGACTACAACTGTCCTAGTTGGACAGCGGGTTGATTTCTAAAAAGTCGAGGGGGTTTTCAAAAACCTATTCTAAGAGGACATCTGGGCTGCGAGTTGATTTCCAATAAATAGAAGGGCGTTTTTGTAAAATGACTGTTGTTCGCCCGATCTAGGCCGTCCACGCGCCCGATCCAACGGCCTGCAAATGTGGGAGACGTGGCCACACAGCCAAACCCTCTTTTGGATTAGGATTCCTAGGAGAAGATAGTTGAATCAATAGTTTCTTTTTACTCTTTGGCGGTAATGTTGTAGTCCCAATGTTGAGCCTAAAAAGATGCAATTCTCTCTTATGAAATTTCATATCCTCTACATCTGCTATTGAAAAAAGCTATTAAAGAAAACATCATCCCAATGCAAGGTTTACCATGGAAAATATGGAGCGGTGCATTTGTTTTACCAAAAACATCATGAAATAGGGATATCTCGTTGCACTAATTACAAACAATGGCACAATCAAGGATAAGTAGAGCTGTATTTCGCGTGGGGTGATTTGGTATTAGAAGGGATGATATGGAAGCTTATGGCATATACAACATAAAGACATCTTTACATACAGACGTTTGAACAGACAACTTGTATGCCAATTGTTTAATGCTTTCATGTATCTATAATCAAACATAAATATGATTTGTTGGATTAATTGAGCAGGACCCATGACAACTTGTATGATGGTCTCCATGTTTAACCATATATGCAAATTGTTTAATGCTTTCATGTATCTATAATCAAACATACATATGATTTGTTGGATTAATTGAGCAGGATTCATGGCTAGTCTAGCAATTAATCAAAGGAATTGCAAAGACCCGTAATAAGTGTTGAGTGAGAATGGAAATAGTACCACACGGTATACTCACTAGGAAGGTGATCATCTAAGCTAGTTGCTGCTCCTATAGACAAGGTGAGAGGGAGAGTTGGGAGATTGCACAAGTCGCTACTGTTGCACTGAACGTGATGTGTTGGGCCACATTTTGGACCTCAGAACAATGGTCACATGGTCATAGCAACGGTCAAGGGTGACACAATGGTTGAATGAATGTGCGGCTGATGCTGCAGCAAGACAGACGCGAAATAAGCTACTGCCCCTGCAAGAACCTGTCCAGCTTCATCCCCTTGAGGTAAGGCTGTTTAAATGCAGCAACTCCTCCCCTTCCATATACCAAAAGTTTTGAGCTTCATCTTCTTCCTCCCATCTTCTTAAGCTTGAGTTGCACTCTGTCATCTCCGGCCCGAGCTCCTTGCGCACAAGGGGCTTAGGTGAGCAGGTATTTGAAGCTCCATCCGTCAAACATACCTGCTCGGGTAGGCGTGTGCTTACATTTTTAGGGAGCGTATCCATGTGACTGCTCCTGTTTGATCTGGCGACCATGTTTTTCCCTGAGCGAACGACTACATTGATGACCGACTGCTTGTGGATTACATCGACTATAGATCGGTTACTTCAACAAGGCCACCATGACCCAGACACAATCTGGTGCCAGTGGTGCCATCGGTGGCTCCTCTGCCAGTGGATCTGGTATGAGTTTTACCTAAGGTTATGAACTAAACTCATATCTAATGCATATGGCAATGTGTATTTGTTGGCATTTCTTAACGTCGATACAAAAGATAGACTAAAAGTCCATCCCCAGCAACGGCGCCAGAAATGCTTGTTGGTGTTTCTTAGCATTACTACTAAAGATAGACTAAAGGTCCGTCCTTAATAATAATACTAGAAACATAGGTTGACAATTCCAACCACCATTACTTCAGAAAGGTAATCCTTGGCCCTTAGTGGCGCCGGCCTAGGTAATGCAGTCTGGTAATAGCAGTTAGAAGTGCCGGATTGGCCTTCCTAACCGTCATTACTTACGATATGCAAAACTGTGGCATGGCGCCGTGGGGTGCAACAAGAATTACAATCCTTAAGTAACGGTACTTAGGTACGCCAATCGATAGCTCAGTAAGGAATAAGATTACTCTGCAAGCGCACAGAACTATCATTGTAGCATTTCAACCGGTGAGTATTCAAGGGTGTCGTATTTATAATTTCCTGTAGGAGGGCATGGTGGATTCATCTAGCTTTTGGTATAAACATGATCACTTATTGGATGCATAGGTAGGCATAGCATAGGCAGGGGTTAAAATATGTTTATAAGATAGTGGACACACACATCGGAGCAACCTCAAGGATAAAAGATAAAATAAGGAATAAAGAATAAATACGTGAGCAGACATTGGTCATATACAGCTATGCAACGAATAGTAATTACATTGAATTAATAAGACTAGGATCAGGACTAAGTCTGGGATGATAGGGAGATCCCCGCAGCTGGTCTGCTAGCCGATAGAGACTTTACTAACTCCTACTCAACACCCGAACGTGGGGGAATGCTAGGGATGGACAGGGCTGTCACCACCTGCCCACCTACCCCTCTGCCCGTGGGGTACCGACATATCCGCTGATTCCCGCATACTCGAGCACCACGCCCGTGTAATTGGAAACAACTCCTAGCCCCCTGGGACCCCAACCCTTCGGATTGACAGGCTCGGCTAGGAGCAACCATGACAGCACAACGAACTATTATCCCATCCTTAGTTCTTTCTCTATTCATACTAAATTGATGAACGATGAAGAACTTTGATGAACATATCAAGAACACAACACATAGACTATGAACTAGTTTACATGTTATGATCATAATATGGACAACACTATACTCTAATTCAGATGCATTGCTATATAAATAAGATAAGAGCTTGCTCATAGAGGAGAACCGATGTGTATTCATACCAAGATGTTCTTGATTCCTCCAAGGAGACAAGCTCTCCTTGATAGCTTTGCCTTGCTCTACTACTACTACTAAACTAGAGAACAAGTAAGAAATGTGAGGTGTAGTGCTCCAAATATTGGTGTGTCCTTTGGAGGGGGTGAAGCACATCTATTTATAGTTGATCAAGGGCGGTTTGGGCGTTCTAAGTATGGTAGGAGGTGAAACCGCCATTAGCAAACCGCCTTGAGCATGTGGCTGAAAACTGAGCCCGGGAAGTGCCATCTGGGGGGCGGCCGCCCCCGGGGGCGGTCGGTCCCTGGGAGGTGGCAACTGGCCACCGCCTTCGGGTGGTCGGTTGCTTCCTGGGCCTAGGCCTCCCCTGCGGTTACGGATGGATTCCGTTTGATGCTTTGATGGGCTTTTCTCTTTTATTCTTGATTTGCGCCTTTTCTGAATGCGTTTCCTGGAAGTGCGCTTTCCTTGATATTTTGATGCATTTCTACGTGCTATCTCTGTAAGTTAGGTGCACAACAAAACTCATGGAAAGGTTAGATAAAGCCCTATTCTCTATTTGTTTTAGTATTAAAATGATGTTATATTTATGTTGCGCTAAGGACCGCCAACAGTATTGTGATGTATGTTTAGAATCCATTGCATCTTAGTTCGGCAGCAGATCTGCATTTGTGATGTTTAAAGTGATCATGTTAGTATGTGTTGTGTTGCATTTACGTATTAAAACATGCCACAAAATGATTAAATATTCAACATGATTTGTATATACTAGTGTTATTACTTGTACAATGGCAAAGAATAATAGGTAGCATCCGCAAGCATGTGATCGAGTCATCCGTCATCGAGAGAAAGACGTGCCCTACAACCACAAGGCGTCGTCGATCTATCAAAGCATGAGTCAAAGCCAGGTCTCACAAGAGGGTCATGGGAATGGTTGGGGTGACCAATTGGTTAGCCCAGCTTCGAGTCATGAGAAACTCACCTTTGTATGGCTTTTAGCCACATTTAACTGAGGGAGAAAAAACTTTCGCATCTGCCCTACGTTCAAAGCACAGATATATAACTACCGCATCTCACAAACCTACGATAAAGATCTTCTTCTTAAACAAATACTTGACGGCTATTTAGCCACAACGAATTGAGTTTGAGTTTTTTACGAGAGGACGAGTGAGACCTTTTTTGGCTAATGTACTGGAGCATAGACCACTTAAAAGAGTTGCTCCTTGAGTCAAGTTGTCCCCCCTCGACCAATATGATCGAAGATTGAACAATATAACCGAAGAAGATGCTACAGGTGAATCAAGATTCTGGAGGTGGCGAAATGCCAGATTAGTAGTATGGTGCGAAGCCGAGATGGTTACATTATTCTTCAGAAAATACCTGAACTTTTGAAACCAACACATCGTCTCCACGGCACAAAGTGGTTTCATAAAAAAAAAGAAGCATACATGATAATTTCATGTCCGTCCGCAACGATGCAAGAAGATACCACAACTCCAAGCTGCCAACTCTTTTCCTCAAGCTTGACATTACCAAGGCATTCGACTCGGTGAGATGGGAATATTTACTAAACCTGCTAAACGTTTTGGGATTCCCCCGGCGATGGCAAGACTAGATCGCTGCGCTCCTTTACACCTCTTCCACAAGGGTGCTGTTGAACGGCATCCCAAACGCGCCAATCAAACATGGAAGAGGGCTGCGGCAAGGAGATCCCCTCTCACCTTTGCTATTTGTCATAGCCATGGACCCTCTGCAAAAGTTACTAGACCTAGCAACCCGAAGAGGGTACCTGTCAAGGCTAAGAGGAAGAACGGCTCAACTAAGGGTGTCCATGTACGCGGATGATATGGCAATTTTTGTCAGGCCAACAAGAGAGGACATGCTAGCTTTGACTGACCTCCTCACGTCCTTCGGCAAGGCTTCAGGGCTGAAAACAAATTTCCAAAAGTCAACAATCATCCCGATCCGATGTGAAGGACTAAATCTAAACAGCATCTTGGCTGGCTCTCCTACAGATGTCTCATGCTTCCCCATCAAATATCTAGGATTGCCATTAACGGTCAAATGCCTACGACGAGTGGATTTCCAACCTCTGGTGGACAAGGTAGCAGGCAAGCTTGAAAGACCCTAGTTTGGTTTTGGTAATTGATGAAACCTAGCTACTAACCTAAGTGCTAAGTGTGTGTAGCCTAAAAGGGGTTAGTGATGAGAAGTAAGCTGACATGGGCAAAGAAGTGGAGATCAAGTGAAGAAAAAGGGAAAAAGTAAAGGATCAAAGAGCTAGAGGCAAAGGTATAAGTTAGGGCTCTTTGGTTTAGTGATCAAGGCACGTAGTGAGTGCGATCACATTTAGGATAGTTAGCCGAACTATTAAGAGAAGAATTATTTCGTGAACCCGGTCAGCAAGTGCTCTAGATGCATATTAGTTGCATACACTTGATCTAACCTAGAGTGACTAACATCGCCTTGCAAATGTGCTTAAAACCTGCTAACATATGTGCCTAAAAGTGTGAAACACTTAGTTGTTAGCATCTAGAAGCAAGGTAGTTGAAGAGAGAGTGAAAACAGCTCTCACAGGAGCACCGGACGCTGGCTGCGTCCGGTGGGTGCTCACTGGACGCGTCCGGTGTGCATTTGACCTCTCTGTGAAAGCATCGGACGCTGGACTAGTAACTCCAGTGCGTCCAGTGACTTAGTTCATGCGTCTGGTGTTAAAGTTGAGAATCTGACTCGGTGAGAGCACCAGACGCTGCGAGCGTCCGGTGACCTAACAGCGGACGCGTCCGGTGCTAGTTTGAGCTCTCTGGAAGCTCTCTGTTGTTGCATCGAACACGGGCGTTGGAGCGTTCGGTGTGACTGCTCCGTGTCCGGTGCGAGCGCGCGCAGTGGACAAATTCAAACGGCTAGTACACGTGTCAGCGGGCGATACACCGGACAACCACCGGACGCGTCCGGTGCGAACTTAAGGAGCGTCCCGTGTGCACGTTTTTAGAGTAAAACAGCTAAATCTTTGAGCACGCTTATAAATAGGAGTGTGGCTGGCTTGGGGCGTCTACCTTGCGCATTTTGATCTTCCTAAGCCCCTTGAGAGCTGTTGGCGCAAAAAGTGGTTCCCTAAGCCCAACACACCAGCGAAGCCGGAAACGACCCTTGAGGCAGTAAAGCTCTCGCAGATCCAGCTAGCTTCGAACCCGGTCTGAGAGTGTCAGTAACACCCAAGCGTGCCAGTCAATTTCACCTGCAATTGACAAGGAAAAAGATAGTAATCAGTAATCACAGGACGGAACTAACCGGTGTGTCCAGGTAGTTCCAACTGTATGGCTCGAAGAGCCGATGTAATGGGAGATCGACTAGAAAGCCGATTCCGTTATGATATGAACCGATTGTAGCGAAACATGCATTATAACTCAAGTTAACCGATTCAGACATGAATTCAATGACATATACTTGCATTAGATGGGAATATGCTATAAAGATGTAGTCACAGCAAGCTGACATGATCATAAGATGTCTCAATGTAAAACAAGAAGAAATCGGCTATTTCAGCTGATTTAGTGTATACGAGTAACATACAAGCCTATAAAGCAAACAATGTTTCAACTCTCCGGCTAGTAGATCTAAATCACAATCTTGCAACAGTGGAGATCGAGCGGATCGAGGCAGTCATGATGAAGTTGCAACTTAGATCCGTTAACCTTTGAATCTAGACAAAGTTTATTTTATTACTTGAGTGCGACCCGTGTCTAATCTAGATCCAAAATACAACCGGCTGGTGCAAAGCATTCTATCTTATCAATATAAAACGAATGGCAAACATAATTCGTTGAACATATAGATCTATTAGATATAAGCCGACGCATATGGATCAAGACGGGCAAACTGATGATTGCTTTAAATAATAAACAATAAACATAAGCAACATCGGTAACTCAATGAATCCAGCTAAACTGCCAAATTTAACTAGAGCCGATAACTAATCCATGCATGCAAATCATCTCAATCTATAGTCTGTCTACCGGATGACATTAACTAATAGATTAATCAAGCAAACAAACATGAATCGATGACTAATCCGCGCGTGAAAACCGTCCTAATCTGTATCCCGTCCACCGGATGACGGTTAACACAGATTGATCGGGTAAACCAGCGTGAATCATCCTTGACTCACTGTGCTTCCCGCGTCCACCAGATGACGCCAAAGAAACAGAGCTTAGCAAGGACCCTGGTCTGCCATGCTTCCACGTCCACCGGATGACGCTAAAAAGACATAGTTTAACAGGGGGTTGACGATACTTACAAGCAAGCCTGCGTCCACCGGATGACACCCAGCCTGGATGAAGTAACTCGCCGGACTCGACTGACTCTAGGGTTTGTTGGCCGGAGCCGAAAGTTGTGTTGTATTGATGTTGTTGTTTATCTTACAATGGCTGAGGGCCTATATTTATACCCTGAGCGTAGCTAGAGTCCTAGTCGAATTACAACATATTAATAGATAAGGAAACCAACAAACTATCCTATATCTAAGGTAATTTGGAGTCCCAACTTCCCTTTCATAACGGACTCCGATCGTGATAGCATCTTGGCAGTGCCGACTCTGGATGACGTCACCAATACCGACGCTGCACGCCTCCTGTCACCTTCGCCCGATAACCGATTCACCGTGCAATCGGCTATTTCCTTCCTTCCGCTGGACTGGAGTCTGCTTCCGAAATCGGCTATCTTCCTCTGGTATCGGCTATCTCCCTTTAGTATCGGCTATCGGCTCCCAGCCCAAAATTTTGTGTATTTCTTTGCTTCTATACCATCGGCCAGCTCTTTCCTTTCTGGGGCAAATTTACCAAATTTTGGTGTAAACACAGGCCCCCCTAGTTCGGAATATGATTTCTTCAAGCTTCGAACTATGATCCGATGGTCTTCCTTGTGCCGAGAAACTCATTAGCAGCCATAGTGCGTCTAGGTCTTCTTCCTTTAACCCTTGAAATATAAGCATGTTCTCACCATATTTCCACACCTCTATATGCAAGTCCTGTAAAACAATAATCCTCCAATACATGTGGAAATAGATTAGTAGTAAATGCATATGTGTATAAATATTATAGTTTTATCCATTTTTAGATATTGTTGATCAGAAGATGCTACAATATCGATTACATCCCAAGAGTATCATATTTATAACCAAGATTTCTTTTAAATTTGAATAAAATGGTACTTTACTCATCCATCTATCTCTTCAACCATGGGGCTTTTACTTTTCACTAAGTCCTCAAGCAACTGCAACACAGAACAGCTACAGAACTGCTTATCTGTTATCCCTTGAACACTTTTCTTCCGGAGTTTTATTATTATCTTTTTATAAATTGTATCACGTAATATTGCAAAGTCAAAAAACCGAACCTTAAGGAGATAAAAGTCATATACTTAGATCAAGAAGTGCAAGTGAATATTTTTTGTATTTTTATTTTCCCTGTGCATATGCCACTCTCTTTGATCATTCTAAACTATAAGGCTATTGGGCCTTTGGCCATCTTTCATTTTTATTTGGCGATCACGCGATCGTCATTTTTTTTATTTTTCTCTTCTCAGTTCTGGCGGACACGTGTCCGTCATTTTTATTTCTGAGTTTATAGAATAGCCTCATATCTTATCTTAATCAAAGAGAGAATGTCCATGGCTCATCAAGGAATTTTATTAATTTATAACGTATACGTGAATCTTGATCTTAGGAGCATGACTATAATCTCACTAGTGGTCACAATAATTTGACAAGGCTCAATATGAAATCAATTAATCTTTATTAATCATTTTATAAAACTCTCCGGATTTCAAGTATCTCTCAGAATAATGTCATAGCAAATTCCATTTCCATTCACATTGTACAGCCACTTTTAGACAAAGTTCAAACTTTACGCAACCCACAGGTTCTCAAGACTTCAAGACAAGTATCAGACCAAGAAACTCAAACCTTAAAGAAATCAAAATTATAAACTAGAAACGGGTGAGACATGAAACAGAGCATCTATTAATCATTTCAACAATGGACAAACTAAAACATTTATATCACATATTTGTAGAGTGGAATTACCCTTAAGATTTCAAAGTTTTGCCTTTAAACATTTCCAACTATAAACTTTGAAACTGTGAGAGTAGAGTTGTGCATACCATCGTTGAAGATGTAGGAGCCAATGAAAGTCACTCGTCTTGTCCGTCTTCGTAATGGATCGCTTGATGTCGTGCAACGTGTGCATGCGGCGAGTCCAAGCCCCCAATGCATAGCTGATGCAGGATCTTGAGACGCTGTGTGTGTCCTTCTCAAAGGTCTTATTCGCCATTATTTCTTCGCATCTGTATGTACGTCCCTTCATTCTAGGCCGATAAAGATGTTGACGACTTTTTGCTGCATGCGAATCGGCTCTCAGGCTTGCATTGTACCTTAGAATCGATTACTCAGCCTGATCCGTTCTACATACGAATCGGCTTTCGGGCCTGCTTCTTAGCATCGGTTTCGTTCTACTTTCCCTTAGAATTAACCCCTCAGTTAGATTCACTACGAATCAGCTTGTGGGTACTCACAATAGGATCGGCTAAACAGCCTGACCCAAAAAGCCGATCGGTGTGCGACCATTGATGGCTGCGCTTCGTCTCCCTCCAGGATGGCGTCAATAATCCAAACTAGACTGTATTAGGCATTTTGATGTATATGATACTTCTGAACTCGTTATGCCCAAAACAATCCAATCTGCAAGGTTGTATATTTTGTTTATTTTTGCTCTAAAGGCGACGCTTATCGCATCGGCTGTTATGCCCCATCGAGGGTATTTCATTTTTGTGCTAAGGACGACTCGTTACTACGACGTCGGCCATTTTTGTCCTGAAGGCGACCCGCTTGCACAGCATCGGCTATTAGAGCCAGATTCACATGAATCGGCTATCATCCCCCAACTGGGATGCTAGGGTAGTATTTCTTCAGATGCTTCCCGTTGATGGCTCTGACGAGTCTCTGCCCTTCCAAGTCTTCAAGGATATAAGCATTACCCGAAGCGCAATCCACCACACGATACGGGCCTTCCCAGTTTGGCGACCATTTACCGAATCAGCTATCTTTGGTACCAATAGGTAGAATGACTTTCCATACTAGCTCTGATTCGGTGAAGCTCTTGCTTTTTACCTTAGTGTTGTAATACTTGGCCACCCGTACCTTATTCTTTTCAATGTATTCCAAAGCCCTAAGCCGATGACAGTGCAAATCTTCTAAACTGTCCATCATAATGTCTTTGTATTCACCGGCTGTAAGCTTGTTTTGCAACGTGACACGCCGTGTCTCAGACTGAATCTCCCATGGCAAAACAGCAGCGTGTGCATAGACTAGCTCATAAGGTGAAGCCTTGATCGACCCATGCTGTGCCATGCGATATGCCCACAGTGCCTCACTCAAATGCAAATACCATTTTCTGGGGTTTTGCTCAATCTTTTTCTTGATGACCTTGATCAAAATTTTATTAGAGGCTTCTGCTTGTCCGTTGGCTTGGGCGTAATACGGCGATGAATTATAAATCTTGATGCCCATGTCGTCAGCAAAGGTCATAAACTCCTCTGAAGTGAACATTGTCCCTGATCGGTTGTAATCGTCTGAGGTATGCCGAACCTATAAATAATATGCTCCTTCACAAATTCGATCACGTCAGCTGAAGTGGCGTTCCTCAAAGGAATGGCTTCTACCCACTTGGTGAAGTAATCAGTCGCCACCAAGATCCACTTGTGACCCTTGCTCGATGGTGGGTAGATTTGGCCGATTAGATCAATACCCCATCCCCTAAACGGCCACGGTTTAATTATAGGATTCATAGCAGAGGCTGGAGACTTTTGTATATTTCCAAACTTCTGGCATTCTTGACACCCTTTGTAATATTTGAAACAATCTTCCAGCATCGTAGGCCAATAGTAACCAGTCCTCCTGATGATCCACTTCATCTTGTGAGCTGATTGATGTGCACCGCAGACTCCATCATGTACTTCGCTCATCAGCTTTACTGATTCCTCTGCCCCCAGGCATTTGAGCAGCACTCCTTCAACAGTCTTGTAATACAACTGACCATCCAACAACACGTACTTGGTGGCTTTGTACCTTAGCTTTCTGCTAACTCATTGTGAAGGATTTGCCAGGTAACCTGCTATCTCGCCCCTCCAGTCGTCAGCTGATTGCTCGCTGTTACAAATCTCCTGCATCGGCCGATAACCCGACGCGTTCTGCGCCAGCCGATTAGCTTCCTGGTTCTGGGCCCTGGGGATGTGACAGAGAGATACCGTCATGAACTTCTTGATGAGAGCCTGGCACTGATCATAGTAGCCTCTGAGTATCTCGTCTTTACATTCATACAAGCCGAGCAATTGGTTGATGACTAGTTGTGAATCGCCAAATACTTCAACTGCATCGGCTTTTGCTTCATGCAGAAGCTGAAAACCTTTCCACGCGGCTTCATATTCAGCCTGATTATTTGTGACAATCGGCCCTATCTGGAAAGCATACTCAAAATGCATACCCCGCGGTGAGATGAGCACAACTCCGGCGCCACCACCTTGCTTGCACGAAGAACCGTCGAAAAACATAGTCCATGCCGCTATATCCGCTACATTAACCGATCCTCCGTGATGTTGTGTAATGAAATCGGCTATCGCCTGACCTTTGACCGCCTTAGCCGATTCGAACCTCAAGTCAAACTCTGAAAGCGCCAGGATCCATTTGCCGATCCGACCATTTAAAATGGGCATCGAAAGCATGTGCTTGATGACATCCTCCTTGGACACCACCACACATTCTGAGGCAAGCAGGTAGTGCCTCAACTTGGTGCATGAATAGAATAGGCACAAGCACAACTTCTCGGTTGGTGTGTATCTTGTCTCAGGGTCAAGGAGCCACCTGCTCAGGTAGAATACTGCTCTCTCTTTCCCTTCAAACTCTTGAAAAAGGGCCGATCCAATGGTATGGCTTTCGGCCATCACGTACAACTTAAAAGGCTTCCCTGTCCGTGGCGGTACTAAGACAGGGGGAATCTTCATGTATTCTCTGATTTCGTCAAAAGCCTTCTGTTGCACGTCACCCCATTTGAACTCTTGATCATTCTTGAGCTTCAACAATGGTGAGAATGGCAGCACCTTCTCTGATAAGTTGGCAATGAACCTTCTGATAAAGTTAACTTTACCAAGTAAAGACTGCAATTCCTTCTTGTTGGTTGGAGGTACGAGTTCATCGATCGCCTTCCTACTCTTGCTGCCGATCTCTATCCCTTTGCGGTGGACCATGAATCCCAGAAATTCGCCAGCTGACACGCCAAACGCACACTTGTTAGGATTCATCTTCAGACCATGTCGCCTTGTGCACTCCAAAGTGGTCCTCAAATCGGCCAGGTGATCTTCATTGCTCTTGGATTTCACCACCACATCATCTATATAAATTTCAACGACCTTGCCGATCAACTTGTGAAATATATAATTCATAGCTCTCTGATAAGTTGCACCGGCATTCTTCAAACCAAACGTCATGACCACCCATTCAAACAAACCAAGCGCACCAGGGCACCTGAAGGCGGTCTTCGGGATGTCTTCATCAGCCATAAAAATTTGATTATAACCAGCATTGCCATCCATGAAGCTAATAACTTGGTGCCCAGCAGCCGAGTCTACCAACATATCGGCTACTGGCATAGGGTAGCCATCCATCGGTGTAGCTCTATTTAAATCCCTGAAGTCAATACAGACTCGCAATTTACCATTTTTCTTATACACGGGGACGATGTTCGATATCCATTCGGCATATCGGCAAGCTCGAATGAACTTGGCTTCTAACAGCCTCGTGATTTCGGCCTTAATGTCGGGTAGAGCATCCTCTCTAAAACGACATGGAGGCTGCTTGTGTGGCCGAAACCCCGGCTTGATAGGTAGCCTGTGCTCAACAATAGATTGGTCCAATCCAGGCATCTCATAATATTCCCAGGTGAAACAATCTTTGTACTCCTTCAACAGTTGAATCAGCTCCTGCCTGAATTCCGGGTCTAAATTGGCAGCAATAAACGTCGGCCTTGGTCTGTCGCCGGGTCCAACATCCACTTCTTCGAGCTTGTCGGCCGACGTGAATCCTTGCCCCAACTTACCCTCTGTGCCGTCGATCGGATTCTCCATTTAATAAAAAGACTCAGAGCCGATTGCCCTGATCGGCTGTTGACTCTCATCGCTGACCTTGATGGAGCCTCCTTCCCAAGCCTTGCCAGAGAAACAGTCATGATCCCCAGCTTCCCAGTATGTGGCATCCGCCGTCGCCACGCTGACCGAGTTATCGGCCGGGACCACTTCGACCTCATCGCCATGCCACTGAATGAGGCACTGATGCATGGTAGATGGTACGCAGCAGTTGGCATGAATCCAGTCGCGTCCGAGTAGCAAGCTGTAGGCACCTTTACTGTCGATCACGAAAAAGGTGGTAAGCAGTGTCTTCTTCCCCACTGTTAGCTCGACGTTGATTGCCCCCCGAGTGTTGGAAGAATTGCCCCCGAAATCCTTGAGCATCAGATCAGTTTCTATTAGATCATCGGGACCCTTGCCTAGCTTGCGGAATGTAGTGTAGGGCATGAGATTGACAGTGGCACCACCGTCCACCAACATCTTCGTCATGGGCATGCTGTCGACATAACCTTTGAGATAGAGGGCCTTCAGATGTCGATTCTTGGCTGGCTTATCAAAAGTAGCTTGCTGTGCGAGCACTAACTTGGCCACTCTGTCTTCTGATCCCGAATCGTCTGAGTCGGACTCGGTATCATACTTCTTGGCTCTGAACTCTGCAGGCAGCATGAACACCATCTGTGCATCGGCTACAGCCTTTCCATTATTTTGTGGAGGCTTCTCGCGCCACACCTGTTTGGCACGCCCCTCAGCTTGGAGCTCTCTGTTTCTGAGCCGCTGCACCCGGCGCCTTTGGCTCCTAGTTAAATCCCCCGGGCACCACTGATTCTCTTGCCAAACCGGCTGTCGGCGTTCAACTACCGCTTCATCAAGCCGATCGCGCGAGTTCCTTTTTTCACGCCGATCCCGCGGGCTGTGGGGGCTCCCCAGCCTCTGATGCACAGACCAGCGGTTGACCTGGGACTGCCTGTACTCTCGGTACTGATCGCTGCATTCTGGGCAGTTGCGCAGCGTTGGCAGTCTCAAGCCTTCATTCCAGCAGTGTCGGAAGAATGGGCAATGCCAATGATCCTCCTCACCTCCACGGTGGCGGGCCATTTCTTCGTGATAGCGTGCCTCTTCTTCTTCGCGGAGCCACCTGCGGTACTCCTCTTCTTCGCGCTGCAACCGCCTCTGATGATCTTTCTCTTTCTGTCGCCGCCACTTGTTCAGAAGGTGCTGGTGCGTGGGCCTCCTGCTCTTGGTGCCGCTGGATTCTCCTTGCTCCGGCTGCCTCTGATTCTGCTCCCTCCTTCCTTTGATCAGCGCCAGCTCCTCAGCTGTGATTTGTGCATCAGTATCAACTGAGGAGTTCTTCTTGGCCCGTTCGGAAGTTAATACCTTTACTTTAGTCAGAGGATTCGCGATCTGGACCATGTTCTGCCCTTTCGGGAATGATAATTTGTCGATCTTCATCTTCCCCTTGGGAGGAGCCTCAAATTTCAACAAACCACGCCTAATAGCATTCTGGATTGCTGCTTTGAAATTGCGGCAGTTGTTTGTAGAGTGTGAGGTGAGGCCGTGGTACTGGCAGAAAGGTTTTTCCTGCAAATCTTCAGGAGATGGCTTGACGTAATCAGCTGGGAAGGTGATGTGGCCTGCACTGACTAACAGGTCGAAGAGCTTGTCCAGCTTGCGCGTGTCAAAGTCGTATTGATCTTCCGCGCTCCAACCCTTCGGTACGGCCATGGGCTTTGTCCCCCATTTGAGCTCAACAGCAGCCACTTCTTCATTCTCTCCATCCTCTGAGTCAGAATTGCAGATGTAGGCCTGCTTGTATTTTGATTCCTTCTTGAAACTCTGGGCCTGCTGTTCTATTGCAGCCACCCTCTGCATCACTTCGCTGATGCTGTTGAAGTTGGTGCCCACATGCTTCTCTTGGACGTGTGGGAGCAACCCACTGACCACTATCTTGGTGAGCTGCTTGTCGTTCAGGTTCAAAGAGTAACACATGTTCCTGGTCTCCCTGAACCGCTTGATGAAAGCCGATCCAAGTTCATTCGGCTTTTGGCGCATGTTGGTGAGATCTGTGATGTCTTTCTCCCCAGTGCCAGAGAAGAAGTAATTATGGAATTTAGTCTCCAGATCTTCCCAGCCTTGAATCGAGCCAGGCTCCATAGATGCAAACCAGGTAAACGCCGGCCCTGTCAGTGATAGCGGAAAGAGCCAGACCCTGTGAGCTACCTCATACGAAGCTTTGCCGAGCTGGGTCAGGTAACGGCTGATGTGTTCCATGGTGGTGATGTCGTCCTACCCACTGAACTTGGAGAAGTCGGGTAAGCGATACCTGGGCGGCAATGTCACTCGGTCGTACCACTCGGGGTAAGGGCGCCTGTACTTGATTCCAGTCCCGGTCTTCGGCTGTAAACCGAACGTATCCCGGAGCATGGCACTCATCTGCTCCAGCAGCTGATTGTTGGGTGTCTGGACGTACCCCGGATGCGGCGCTGCCTGAAGGTCTTGATATGTGATCCCCTCATGGTATCCAGGAGTTGGGTTGACCACGTCTGCCGCCGGCGTATTTCCAGCTGTCAGGTTCACCGCTGATGAGTTCATCGAGTTCACCGACTGTCCAGTGGCCTGCATGAAAGCGGCGAGCTCCTCCGGAGTATGATCTTTGTATAATCTGGGAGAAGCTGCTATTTTTTGAGCCGAACCGGCCGCAGTGGCACCCTGCACTGGCGTTTTCGGCTGGCTCTGCTGTTGCGGTGAGGAATTGGAGGTCCTTGCCGCTGCTTTTGGATCTGCATCCTCTGCGGGTATGTTGAAGTAAACCGAACCCAGAGACTCCCAATCCTGCCGTTTGAGAACAGTCTTCATGATGCTATAGAATGTCTGCAGGAAGGATTTATGGTGATGGCCGACTGCTGAATAGGCGGCCTCCCAGGTCGCTTCTTCCAGCATCTGCTTGAGGTCGGCCTTGCACTCCTCTTCAGATTTATCAGAATGGCCGTCCATGATCCATCTCGGGAATGTATTCTTCTTCACTATAGAGCCATCACGCTGCTTGTTGAATGAAAGCAGGCAGGCATCAGCGAATTCCTCAACAATCTTGTTCAGCACTGCCGCGTCCTCCTCACTGAGATCTTCGACCCTGACCCTGAGGACACCGTCATCCCTGGAGGGGCCATCCGCCGCAGCCTTCCCTTTTGCCATGGTCTTCAGTGAATGGTCCCACTGGGCGTACCAAAAAGTGTGTTGGCGCAAAAAGTGGTTCCCTAAGCCCAACACACCAGCGAAGCCGGAAACGACCCTTGAGGCAGTAAAGTTCTCGCAGATCCAGCTAGCTTCGAACCCGGTCTAAGAGTGTCAGTAACACCCAAGCGTGCCAGTCAATTTGACCTGCAATTGACAAGGAAAAAGATAGTAATCAGTAATCACAGGGCGGAACTAACCGGTGTGTCCAGGTAGTTCCAACTGTATGGCTCGAAGAGCCGATGTAATGGGAGATCGACTAGAAAGCCGATTCCGTTATGATATGAACCGATTGTAGCGAAACATGCATTATAACTCAAGTTAACCGATTCAGACATGAATTCAATGACATATACTTGCATTAGACAGGAATATGCTATAAAGATGTAGTCACAGCAAGCTGACATGATCATAAGATGTCTCAATGTAAAACAAGAAGAAATCGGCTATTTCAGCTGATTTAGTGTATACGAGTAACATACAAGCCTATAAAGCAAACAATGTTTCAACTCTCCGGCTAGTAGATCTAAATCACAATCTTGCAACAGTGGAGATCGAGCGGATCGAGGCAGTCATGATGAAGTTGCAACTTAGATCCGTTAACCTTTGAATGTAGACAAAGTTTATTTTATTACTTGAGTGCGACCCGTATCTAATCTAGATCCAAAATACAACCGGCTGGTGCAAAGCATTCTATCTTATCAATATAAAACGAATGGCAAACATAATTCGTTGAATATATAGATCTATTAGATATAAGCCGACGCATATGGATCAAGACGGGCAAATTGATGATTGCTTTAAATAATAAACAATAAACATAAGCAACATCGGTAACTAAATGAATCCAGCTAAACTGCCAAATTTAACTAGAGCCGATAACTAATCCATGCATGCAAACCATCTCAATCTATAGCCTGTCTACCGGATGACATTAACTAATAGATTAATCAAGCAAACAAACACGAATCGATAACTAATCCGCACGTGAAAACCGTCCTAATCTGTATCCCGTCCACCGGATGACGGTTAACACAGATTGATCGGGTAAACCAGCGTGAATCATCCTTGACTCACTGTGCTTCCCGCGTCCACCGGATGACGCCAAAGAAACAGAGCTTAGCAAGGACCCTGGTCTGCCATGCTTCCACGTCCACCGGATGACGCTAAAAAGACATAGTTTAACAGGGGGTTGACGATACTTACAAGCAAGCCTGCGTCCACCGGATGACACCCAGCCTGGATGAAGTAACTCGCCGGACTCGACTGACTCTAGGGTTTGTTGGCCGGAGCCGAAAGTTGTGTTGTATTGATGTTGTTGTTTATCTTACAATGGCTGAGGGCCTATATTTATACCCTGAGCGTAGCTAGAGTCCTAGTCGAATTACAACTTATTAATAGATAAGGAAACCAACAAACTATCCTATATCTAAGGTAACTTGGAGTCCCAACTTCCCTTTCATAACGGACTCCGATCGTGATCGCATCTTGGCAGTGCGGACTCTGGATGACGTCACCAATACCGACGCTGCACGCCTCCTGTCACCTTCGCCCGATAACCGATTCACCGTGCAATCGGCTATTTCCTTCCTTCCACTGGACGGAGTCTGCTTCCGAAATCGGCTATCTTCCTCTGGTATCGGCTATCTCCCTTTAGTATCGGCTATCGGCTCGCAGCCCAAAATTTTGTGTATTTCTTTGCTTCTATACCATCGGCCAGCTCTTTCCTTTCTGGGGCAAATTTACCAAATTTTGGTGTAAACAAGAGCTCAGCACACTCCCTCCAACTCTCTCCCTTTTGATTCAACTCAAGATTTTGATTGAGAGAGAGTGAATCAAGTGTAGTGATCATCATCTTGCATCCGAGTGCACTTGGTGGCTTGGTGACGGAGTAATTCTTGTTACTCTTGGTGATTGTCGTCACCTAGCCGGTTTGGAGGTGGAGAAAGTGTGGAGAAGCTTGGTGATTGTGCTTGCTCACACCGGTGAATTGTGATGGGTTTGTACCTACCCCGAGCGGAGTGCTCAAAGGTAACTTAGTGAATTGCTCATGTCATTGAGTTACTTCCTCCGTGGTAGGTCCTTGTGGCGCCTTGTGTAGACTCGATGTATGATACTGATTAGCCACCGGACCACCAGTTGAAGTCGACACAATGGGGACGTAGCGTGCCGGCAAGCACGTGAACCCCAGGGATAAATCTTGATATTCATATTGCTATCCTCACCTTCGAGTGAGTAATTTGTTGGTTATCCCGGTGATTGGCTTCTTCTCAAGGCAAAGGTATTACCACAAGCACATCTCTTTTATCTTTGTGCAAAGTAGTTACTTCTCTAGGTAGTTTGCTTTGTATAGTTGTGTAGTTGCTTTGCTTGTTTGCGTGGCTTAGTGCTTAGAGTATACTAGACTTGTGTAGGTGGCTTTCTTAGACTAGTTGTTGCTTTAGCATTGCAATTATAACCTCTTGTGGTTCTAATCACTTGTTCTAGTGGTTTGTAGATTTTTATTTAGGCTATTCACCCCCTAGCCAACTCGGACCTTTCAAGTGGTATCGGAGCTGTGGTCACCGTTTAATCAAGGCTTAACATCCTTCGGTGCATTGAAATGGCTCATATCATGTTCAATCATGTTGGGGGCAAACCTCCTCACTTTGATGGCACAAGCTCATTTGATTATTGGAAGAGAAAGATGAGGATGTACCTTGGCTCAATTCATGAGAAGGTGTGGGAGGTCACTGAGAAGGAATACATTGTACTTGATCCCGCAAGCCCCACACCTAGAGAACAAGAGAACAACCAATGAAACACAATGGCTCTCAACACCATATACAATGGCATTGATTCAAAGGTGTTTGAGCAAATCAAGGATTTGGATAGAGCAAGTGAAGTGTGGACAAGACTAGAGCAAACATATGAGGGCACTTCAATGCTAAAGAGTGCCAAGTTGTACATGCTCAAGGACAAACTCTCAAACTTCAAGATGGATGATGCAGAGAGTATTCCGGAGATGTTCTATAGGCTCCAAGTGATCATCAATGATCTCAAGGCTTTGGGAGAAAATACAAGTGATGAGGACTTCTCTCACAAGTTTCTCATGTGCTTGCCTAAAAGGTTCAAGACCTTGAGGACTATCATCTTCCGGGGTGGCTTGAAGGGTGTCACTCCAAATGAGGTTCCAGGTGATGTGATTATCGAGGATCAATATAATGAGAAGAGTGATAGTGAAGAAGTGAAGAAGGAGGATGACAAGAGCAAGAAGATCGTGGCATTCAAATCTACCACCTCTTCTTCCAAGAACAAGGGCAAGGGCAAGAAAGTGCAATCAAGTGATGATGATAATGATGCATCTAGCCTTGATAGTGATGATGAGGCACTAGCTCTCTTTGTGCGCCAGTTTGGAAGATTCATGAAGAAGAAGGGCTATGGTGCAAGGAAGAGAAGAGATAACTTCAAGGGCAAAGATGTAGTGAGAAAATGCTACAATTTCAAGAGCACGGACCACCTTGTGGCAGATTGTTCAAATGCTAGTGATGATGAAGATGATCACAAGAAGAGAGGCAAGATGGACAAGAAGGACAAGGTAGAAAAGAAAGATAAGAAGAAATTCAACTTCTCCAAGAAAAAGGGTGGATCCTACGTGGTGACATGGGATAGTAATGTTTTCTCCGATGATGATGATTCTAGTAATGATGATGAGAGGAAGACATCCAAGAAGAAGCCTATGGCTTCTATTGCTATCAACAAGAGGCCTTTATCATTTGATTCATCATGCTTCATGGCTAAGTCCACCAAGGTAAAATATGATGACTCAAGTGATGATGATGATAAAAATGATAATGATAGTGATAGTGATGATGATGAGCCTAGTGTAGCACAACTCATGGACATGTTAGAGCAAGCCGAATACTTGATTAGCTCTAAGTCTAAGAAGTGCAAGGAATTTGTCGGTTACCAAAGTTAGGGGTACCCAACTTCCATGCAAAAAACGCTCATTCCCAACTTGGTCTGGCCCAAGTAAGGCCAGTCGAAGCCCACGAAGGCCGCGTCTACAGAGGCCCAAATCTCCGATTCGCCCGAGCCTCCTCGGGAGAGCTCGGGCGAGCGGCCCCCTCGGCGCCCCAAATCTCCGATTCGCCCGAGCCTCCTCGGGAGACCTCGGGAGAGCGGCGTCCTCGGCGCCCCATTCTCCGATTCGCCCGAGCCTCCTCGGGAGACCTCGGGAGGCGGCGTCCTCGGCGCCCAAATCTCCGATATGCCCGAGCCTCCTCCGGAGAGCTCGGGAGGCGGCGTCCTCGGCGCCCAAATCTCCGATTCGCCCGAGCCTCCTCGGGAGACCTCGGGAGAGCGGCGTCCTCGGCGCCCCATTCTCCGATTCGCCCGAGCCTCCTCGGGAGACCTCGGGAGGCGGCGTCCTCGGCGCCCAAATCTCCGATTCGCCCGAGCCTCCTCCGGAGAGCTCGGGAGGCGGCGTCCTCGGCGCCCAAACCTCCGATTCGCCCGACCCTCCTCGGGAGAGCTCGGGAGGTGCCGTCCTGGGCGCCCAAGTTTCCGATTCGCCCGAGCCTCGCCCGAAGCCTCCTCGGGAGAACTCGGGAGAGCGGCATCCACGGCGCCAAAGTCGGCATCCAAGGCACGGGTGATGCCAGCGGAGCAATCTTGGACCATAAGAAATCTCTCTGACCACTTTACAAGCACTGTCCCGTCAGGCGAGACTCTCGACGCGACTGTGCTTCGCACGCCATTGATGGCCATACCACCTGTCGGGATTTTCCTGACAGCAGATTTGACGAGCCCACTACGACCGTCCTCCACGGTATGGTCCACGGTGCGCCGCCCCGTTTCGGGAAAGACGCCCACTGCGCCGTCCACACGAAAGGATGAGCACGCCTTCAAGATCCCGAGCCTCGGGAAACAACGCCCCAAGATTTGATGGGCCCACTACGATCGTCCTCCACGGTATGGTCCACGGTGCGCCGCCCCGTTTCGGGAAAGACGCCCACTGCGCCGTCCACACGAAAGGACGAGCACGATCCCGAGCCTCGGGAAACAGCGCCCCAAGGTGATTCTCCCTCTTGTCACATCGTACGGAAGGATAGCCGGCAGGTGTAAACGCACCAAAGTCGAGCGGACCACGACGGCCATATCCAGAAGACCCAGAGAACCGACGACAAGACATGGTCAGACGACTGTTTCTACCTTGGAACTCGCGAACCAAGATAGCCATACCCATACCCCGGAGACACGGAGAAAAGGCAGCAGCTAGTCAAACCGAGAACAGCAGCTCTTCACTATTTTTATAGGTAGCGTCGTAGCCGCCTTTGCCTCTCCCTTACGGCTATAAAAGGGAGAGCAGAGGCCATCTTTAGGACGACAGAGACAGACGAACAAACGGACGGACGGAGAAGTTCCAAGTTCTCACTCACAGCAAACGACTTGTAAACATTTAGACACTCACAAGAGACCTGGGAGCACTTCCCTCTCTCGACTAGCTTGTAACCCCTACTACAAGCACCCCGGTGCAAGGCAACACGACTCTCCTCTCCACTGGACGTAGGGCTTGCTCGGCCTGAACCAGTATAATCCCTGTGTTCCCCTTGCGCACCATCCGTAGCCTCAACCGCAAAACACATATTTACTAGCCGGTGTTAGCCTCGCCAAAATTAGCACCGACAGTTGGCGCGCCAGGTAGGGGCCTTTTGCGCGTTGACATAGGTTTCGGATGGCAACCAGCTCCACCACGCTTCCCGCTGGCACGGAACTCCGGTTCGGGACTCTCGAGTTCGTGGCCACTGGCCATGGGCTCGAGATGAACCTGCGTCCGACCGGGCCCCGTGTCACGGTCGTCCCGACTCTGGCCTCGCAGACGGCCGGAGAAAGGACCCCTGCCACGCTTCCGCCCGCCTCGGAGGACGGGGGAAACGTTGCACGCCGCCCTCGGCGAATCAGGAGGGGGAGGCGCAGTGGTGCCAACCAGCCTCCCGCCGCGGGAGATGCGACTCACCAGGCAACTCCAACGGACGCAGCCAATACTGCGCCGACCGCGATCCCGGAATCTCCGGCACCAGCGGTCACGCATCCGCTTACCGCCCGAGGGAAGGGCGAGGGCGGAAACACGACGCCAGCCGATTTTTCTCTCCGCCCTCACCGGCAGAGGAGAACGGCGCCATCGTCTTTCTTTGGGCTTCAGAGCGCCATGGACGCTCACGTGTGTGCAGTTCATGCATTATTGCACGAACTGTCGGACACTCCGGTCCAGCGCCTCGAGCGCCAAGACAGCCTCGTGGGAGACCACGTGGCATCCTCACCGCCATCCCCTGGGGAAAGTGCCAGGACACGCGGCGGTGGGGAAACAGACACCACCGCCAACCTCACCCCTCGGCAACGCTCGGAGGGGGGGAGTCGTTATGACCGGAACTCGCCTCGTCGCAGCTACAGCGACGATGATGACAAATTCTGGGCAAATGTGGACAACGCCGCCCACACCAACGACTCGGGGGAGAACACACCGAGCGTCGTCCCCAGCTCACAGTGGACCTACATCGACCCCTCTCGGGAGTGCTACAACTTGATGCACCCTGATGAGGGGCGAGTAGAGGATGTCCACTCGGGGGGCGACGACGACATACCCCCTCCGTCACACCCCCAGCACGAACAAGTCACGCCCCCTCCAGCGGCCCCGAAGCCCTCGCGGTCAGCCCCGGCGCTGGGTCAGGGGGCAGGAAGCTCTCGCTCCGCACCTCAAACCCCGGAGCTAGAGCAGCTCCGGGAGCTTGAGGCACGGATGGACGAGGACCGCTTGCGCCTCACCCAGCTGCGAACTACGCTGGAGCTTGGCGAGCGGCAAACCGATGGAGGAGCAGCTCGGCGTCGAGCCCGAGATGTCCAGGCCCGAATCATCGCTGACGACAGGGCCGAGACACCAGGGGTCGCCCCCCGAGCAAGCCGAAAGCTCGCGGAAGCAGCCATGCTACTCCGAAGTATACCTGAGCCCTCCTCCGAGGAGGCGCGACAGCTCAGGAATCAGCTCAAAGACCTCCTGGAGGATGCCGCCGTCCTCCAGGCGGAAAGTTCAGCGTCGCGACACCATGGCGCCGAAAGTCACCAGCATGGTGGCATAGCACGTCACAAGCGCGAAACCTCGGTTCGACCCGAGGCTCCAAGGGCTCCGCCAGTCCACCAACGGCTTGGCAAGGACGTCGACGTCCGAGCCATCCTACAAGCCCGCGGTCGGCGAAAGACTGACGGAGCCGCGCGCGGCTACAGCGTCCATCGGGGCGGGCGCTACGACTCGGATGAGGATCGTGAACCCTCACCCGAGCCCTCGGGACCACGCGTCTTCAGCGAGGCCATCCAGAGGGCCAAGTTCCCGTCCCGATTCCGACAACCAACCAACATAGCCAAGTACTCGGGGGAAACTAACCCCGAACTCTGGTTAGCGGACTACCGCCTTGCGTGCCAACTTGGCGGCGCGCAAGATGACCTCATCATCATCCGCAACCTCCCCTTGTTCCTCGCCGATTCCACGAGAGCTTGGCTGGAACACCTTCCCCCACGAAAGATCTTCGACTGGAGCGATCTGGTCAAGATATTCGTAGGAAACTTCCAGGGCACGTACGTACGCCCTGGTAACTCCTGGGACCTCCGCAGCTGCAAGCAGAAACCGGGCGAATCCCTCCGGGACTACATCCGGCGCTTCTCCAAACAGTACAACGAGCTGCCCCAGGTCGCCGACTCCGATGTCGTCGGAGCGTTTGCCGCAGGAACCTCCTGCAAAGAGCTCGTTCACGAGCTCGGACGCCGGACACCCACCAGTGTCTCTGAACTCATGAAGATCGCTACCAGCTTCGCCTCAGGGGATGAGGCGGTAGGAGCCCTCTTCTCCGACCCCAAGGGTAAACGGAAGGAGGAGGCCCCCGAGGGCACCTCTTCCCGAGGACCGAACAACAAGAAGAAGAAGGGGAAGGGAAAGGCCCCACTCCGCGATGACTCCCTCGTGGCAGCCACCGAACCCAAGAGGGAACGACCCCCTCGAGGCCGCTTCGACGACATGCTCAGCAAGCCGTGCCCTTATCACCAGGGTCCAGTACATCACACACTCGCACAGTGTGTGATGCTCAAGAAGCACTACAGCCGGCAGCCGTTCAAGGACGACGCCGGCAAGAAGCCCGCCAAGGATCAGGAGGACGAGGGCGGGAAGGACGATGAGTTCCCGCCCATCGACAAATGCCTCATGATCTTCGGGGGGCCCGGGACCGCCCCTACGCCGCGGCAGCGAAAGCGCGAGCGCAGGGAGGTCTACTCCGCCGGACCAGCGACACCATGCTTCCTTGACTGGTCCCAAGACGCTATCACCTTCAGCCGGGACGACCACCCGGACTACGTCCCATCGCCGGGACGCTACCCACTTGTTGTCGATCCCGTCGTCGGCAACACGAGGCTCTCCAAAGTCCTCATGGACGGAGGCAGCGGCCTCAACATTCTCTACGCTGAGACCCTCGACTTAATGGGGATCAGTCGCTCGCTCCTCCGGGCCACGACGTCCCCATTCCACGGGATAGTGCCCGGAAAGAGCGTACAACCCCTCGGGCAGATCGATCTGCCCGTCTACTTCGGGACTCCTGACAACTTCAGGAAGGAGCCCCTGACATTTGAAGTGGTAGGCTTCCACGGCACCTACCACGCCATCCTCGGGAGGCCATGTTACGCAAAGTTCATGGCAGTTCCGAACTACGCCTACCTCAAGCTCAAGATGCCAGGGCCAAAAGGGGTGATTACCGTCAGCGCCTCCTACCAGCACGCGTACCAGTGCGACGTCGAGTGCTGCGAGTACGCCGGCGCGTTGGTGGAGTCAGAAGCCCTCATGACCGACCTCGACAGGTTAGGAAAAGAGGTCCCCGACCCCAAGAAGGCCACGGGCACCTTTAAGTCCGCTGAGGGGGTGAAGGATGTCCTCCTCGACCCGAACTCCCCCAACGGCAGGGCGCTGAAGGTCAGCGCCACCCTCGACCCAGAATAGGAGGCAGTGCTCGTCGACTTCCTCCGCAAACACGCCGACATGTTTGCGTGGAGCCCCTCGGATATGCCAGGCATCCCGAGGGAGGTCGCCGAGCACTCCTTAGATATCCAGGCCGGATCCAAGCCGGTGAAACAACGCCTGCGCCGATTCGACGAGGAGAAGCGCCGGGCCATCGGGGAGGAGGTGCAGAAGCTTTTGGCGGCTGGATTCATCAAGGAGGTCTTCCATCCACAATGGTTAGCAAATCCTGTTTTGGTTAAAAAGAAAAATGGAAAATGGAGAATGTGCGTCGATTACACTAGTTTAAATAAAGCTTGTCCTAAGTATCCATTTCCATTACCTCGCATTGACCAAATAGTAGATTCTACTGCTGGCTGTGAGCGGCTTTGCTTTCTTGATGCTTATTCCGGTTACCATCAGATCCGGATGAAGGAGTCCGACGAATTAGCGACCTCTTTCATCACTCCTTTCGGCACATATTGTTACGTAACCATGCCATTTGGCCTCAAAAACGCGGGCGCAACTTACCAGCGTTGCATGCTCAAAGTTTTTGGGGACCTCATCGGGCGAACCGTTGAGGCTTACGTAGACGATATAGTGATAAAATCTAGGAAGGCGAATGACTTAGTAGCCGACCTAGAAAAGGCATTCGACTGCCTTAAAAAGAAAAACATAAAGCTAAACCCCGAGAAGTGCGTTTTCGGGGTCCCACGGGGCATGCTCCTCGGGTTCATTGTTTCCGAGCGTGGCATCGAAGCCAACCCGGAAAAGATATCGGCCATCACACAGATGGGCCCGATCCGAAACCCGAAGGGCGTGCAGAAGCTTATGGGGTGTCTCGCGGCCTTGAGTCGATTCATCTCAAGGCTCGGCGAAAAGGGCCTTCCCTTGTATCGGTTGCTTAAGAAAAACGAACGCTTTACCTGGACCGCCGAGGCCCAGGAAGCCCTCGAAAGGCTTAAAGCTCTACTTTCAAAAGCGCCGGTTCTTGTGCCTCCTACGAAGAAGGAAAATTTCTTACTATATGTCGCGGCTACCAACCAGGTTGTGAGTGCAGCGATCGTCGTAGAGCGGCAAGAAGAAGGACACGCCTTACCGGTACAGCGACCGGTCTACTTCATCAGTGAAGTCTTGTCAGAGACCAAGACACGCTACCCTCAGATCCAGAAGCTAGTGTACGCGATCGTCCTTGCCCGACGCAAGTTGCGACACTACTTCGAATCCCACCCCGTGACCGTGGTGTCATCCTTCCCCCTCGGGGAGGTAATCCAAAATCGAGAAACGACGGGGAGGATCGCCAAGTGGGCCATCGAGCTCATGGGTGACGGCATCGCCTACGCGCCACGCAAAGCCATCAAGTCCCAGGTACTTGCGGACTTCGTGGCAGAGTGGACCGAGACACAACTACCGCCACTCCCGACCCAAGAGGAATATTGGGTCATGAACTTCGACGGGTCAATGATGAAGACTGGTGCTGGCGCAGGCATCGTCTTCATCTCACCCCTCGGGGTCCGGCTCAAGTACCTACTACGGCTACACTTCACGGCTTCCAACAACGTGGCCGAATATGAGGCTCTGGTGAACGGTCTCCACATCGCCATTGAGCTCGGGATCCGACGCCTCGAGGTCCGAGGCGACTCCCAGCTCGTCGTGGATCAGGTCATGAAGGAGTCGACGTGCCAGAACCCCAGAATGGCCGCCTACTGCACGCTGGTGCGGTTGCTCGAGGAAAAATTCGACGGCCTCGAGCTCAACCACATTGCGCGTCGGTACAACGTGGAGGCCGATGAGTTGGCAAAAATTGCAGCAGCCGAAAGGGCCACGGTCCCAACGGGCGTATTCGCCAACGACCTCCACAAGCCCTCGATCAATGCCGATCCCTCGGGGGCTGTCGACCCTTCCGACAAAGGGGAGTCACCCGAGGTCATGGGTAAGGACGGCGACGAAGCCGAGGCAATGGAGATTGAAGCCGAGATGGACGACGACGAACCAGACTGGCGCGAGCCGCTGGTCAGCTGGCTAGTCCGAGGCATTTTGCCCCCGGACAAGACCAGAGCACGACGACTGGCTCGCAAAGCCAAGTCTTTCACCATGATCGATGGTAGCCTCTACCGGCGGAGTCCCTCTGGCGTGCTTCAGCGCTGTATCCCTTTCAGTCAGGGCAAACGCCTGCTCGAAGAGATACACGCCGGGGCCTGCGGTCACCACGCAGCGCCGAGGACCTTGGTCGGTAACGCCTTTCGACAAGGCTTCTACTGGCCAGCCGCCGTGGCCGATGCCACTGAGGTGGTACGCGCCTGCGAAGGGTGCCAGTACTATGCTCGGCAGACTCACTTACCGGCTCAAGCCCTCCAGACGATCCCGCTCACTTGGCCGTTCGCCGTTTGGGGACTAGATCTTGTCGGGCCCCTCCAGAAGGCACCCGGGGGCTTCACCCACTTGCTTGTCGCCATCGACAAGTTCTCCAAGTGGATCGAGGCTCGGCCGATCACCCAAATCAGCTCGGCTCAAGCGGTGTTGTTCTTCACCGACATCGTCCACCGGTTCGGCATCCCGAACTCCATTATCACGGACAACGGCACGCAGTTCACCGGAAAGAAATTTCTGGCTTTCTGCGATGAGTACCACATACGAGTGGACTGGGCAGCCGTCGCCCACCCGAGGACGAACGGCCAGGTAGAACGCGCCAATGGCATGGTTCTCCAAGGCCTTAAGCCAAGGATATTCAACCGATTGAATAAATTCGGCAAAAGGTGGCTGACGGAGCTTCCGGCAGTAATATGGAGTCTAAGGACTACGCCAAGCCGAGCCACGGGCTTCACGCCCTTCTTCATGGTATACGGTGCAGAGGCCGTCCTCCCTACGGACCTGGAATACGGCGCCCCGAGAGTCCGAGCCTACGATGAACAAGGCAATCAAACTTCTCGGGAAGACGCGCTGGACCAAGCCGACGAAGCTCGGGACGTGGCCCTGCTGCACTCGGCCAAATACTTGCAATCCCTACGCAAGTACCATGCTCGGCGCGTCCGAGGTCGAACCTTCAGCGTAGGCGACCTGGTGCTACGGCTCAGGCAGGACAACAAAGGGCGCCACAAGCTCACTCCACCGTGGGAAGGACCATTCATCGTCGCCGAGGTACAACGCCCCGGCACATACAAGCTCGCGAACGAGAACGGCGAGGTCTACAACAACGCTTGGAACATCGAACAGCTACGTCGCTTCTATCCTTAAGATTCCATGCATTGTACTATTTTGAACATCTTGAAATCGATGAAAAGACCCGACTTCTGCTCTTTTTAACATGATTTTAGATTTTCAATCCGAGCCTACACTCGGAAGTGAAATGAACCTTTATTTCACCACGCACTAAAAAGCGAGGCCCGGCCTATCCTACGGAAAGGCCGACCCTCCCTCGGGGGCTAAGACGGGGGGAAACCCCGGACTTTCCCGAGATCCGACAATTTTGGAAACGCAAAAATTTCAAAACTTGTCGAATTCGTTTCTCCCTAAAACACGCTTCCTTCCGAAAATCAAGCATGAACTTATAGAATTCGAAGAATGAGGGAAGCCCCAGAAGACAGAGCCGGTCGAGTCGGAGACCGCTTATGCCCCAGGGCCACAGCATCTTCCCTCGCCACTCCGTGTTCGAAGGCTAACCCGCACTCGGAAGAAAACCTATAAGATCTACGCTCGGCCAAGGGAGGAAGCTCGGGAGGAAACACCTAAGCTTCTTTTCTAAAAAATTCTTTCTGCCAAAGCTCTTAGGACGTCGGCTGCGTCTATGCCACTAAAGCTACGACACCCGAAAAACGTCCCCCGAGGCTCGATGGCCCGGGAGCAGGATCGGCAAGAAAAAATGCGTAAGGAAAAAAGCACGAAACAAAATGAAACAAACATTCAGCAAATATTTACATGCAAATATTTACATAAATGTTAAGGCCACGAAGGGCCATATTGTTTGTTTCCTTTCAAACCACTCCCGAAAGGTTACTTTTTACAAGGGCACTATGGCCCGCTTCTTCTTCACGGCAGGTTCAGAGGAGGGAGCTCGACCTCGGCTTGGAAGAGACCCGCCATCACCACGCACGCAAACCGCCTCGACTGAGCCAAACCGTCGCGTCCGTCAGGCTTCGCGCCTCAAAAGGTGAGCCAAATCATTACAACCGCGCGCTTCGATTCCACCTGCGTTTTCTCAACGAAGAAACCCCGGGCTCGGGCGCCCGTTACGTTCCCAGGGGATCGAAGACTGGCCCTCCGAGGCTCGAACAGTCGCCCCAGGGAAATCGAGTTAGGGACAGCTAGTGGATGGGTCACGAAAACGGCCAGTATCCCGACGCCCGGAACGTCACAAGGGACATCCCATGCTGTGTCCAAGTCCCAGTAGTGAGTCGGTTACGTGGAATCCCTCCGTGGGAGGCATCATGCCCTCGGGACCCGTCGAAGGGACCCGACATCCACTAACTGACCCTCGGGAAATAATTGGAGTGTGCTCAGGCCACTAGCCGACCCTTAACGAATAGGGCACGGACCTCCACTTGGACCAACCCGTTTGTAGCTCACCGGAAATGCCGACTCGTGCCCCAGCGGGGAAGTCGAGCAGGACCAAACCTTCCTCTTCCCGAAAAAAGAGCGTGAAGGTCGAATTAAAAAAGACAGGGAGGAACCCGATCGATCTCCGATACGAAAACGGAGGCTCGGAAACTTACCCTGCACCTTGGAAAGACCACCGAACGATCTCCCAACACGGTGCGAGGCTCGGGGGCTCCGCTTCCAAGGAAACAACCCACCTAAATAAATCAAAAAACACCCGAGGACTAACAAACACGATTCTAAGCCTTTGAAGGGATATATCATCCCTCCAAAGCCTCGGGGGCTACACCCGGCGGGTGCGCTCGCGCGCACCCCCCGGAAAAACAACCCACACTTTATCTTTTTTGACAGGAAGAACCGGCGTGAACCTGTGGAGGAGTGCCTTCACTCCGCCACAGGCTCGGGGGCTACTGTCGGTTACCAAAGTTAGGGGTACCCAACTTCCATGCAAAAAACGCTCATTCCCAACTTGGTCTGGCCCAAGTAAGGCCAGTCGAAGCCCACGAAGGCCGCGTCTACAGAGGCCCAAATCTCCGATTCGCCCGAGCCTCCTCGGGAGAGCTCGGGCGAGCGGCCCCCTCGGCGCCCCAAATCTCCGATTCGCCCGAGCCTCCTCGGGAGACCTCGGGAGAGCGGCGTCCTCGGCGCCCCATTCTCCGATTCGCCCGAGCCTCCTCGGGAGACCTCGGGAGGCGGCGTCCTCGGCGCCCAAATCTCCGATTCGCCCGAGCCTCCTCCGGAGAGCTCGGGAGGCGGCGTCCTCGGCGCCCAAACCTCCGATTCGCCCGACCCTCCTCGGGAGAGCTCGGGAGGTGCCGTCCTGGGCGCCCAAGTTTCCGATTCGCCCGAGCCTCGCCCGAAGCCTCCTCGGGAGAACTCGGGAGAGCGGCATCCACGGCGCCAAAGTCGGCATCCAAGGCACGGGTGATGTCAGCGGAGCAATCTTGGACCATAAGAAATCTCTCTGACCACTTTACAAGCACTGTCCCGTCAGGCGAGACTCTCGACGCGACTGTGCTTCGCACGCCATTGATGGCCATACCACCTGTCGGGATTTTCCTGACAGCAGATTTGACGAGCCCACTACGACCGTCCTCCACGGTATGGTCCACGGTGCGCCGCCCCGTTTCGGGAAAGACGCCCACTGCGCCGTCCACACGAAAGGATGAGCACGCCTTCAAGATCCCGAGCCTCGGGAAACAACGCCCCAAGATTTGATGGGCCCACTACGATCGTCCTCCACGGTATGGTCCACGGTGCGCCGCCCCGTTTCGGGAAAGACGCCCACTGCGCCGTCCACACGAAAGGACGAGCACGATCCCGAGCCTCGGGAAACAGCGCCCCAAGGTGATTCTCCCTCTTGTCACATCGTACGGAAGGATAGCCGGCAGGTGTAAACGCACCAAAGTCGAGCGGACCACGACGGCCATATCCAGAAGACCCAGAGAACCGACGACAAGACATGGTCAGACGACTGTTTCTACCTTGGAACTCGCGAACCAAGATAGCCATACCCATACCCCGGAGACACGGAGAAAAGGCAGCAGCTAGTCAAACCGAGAACAGCAGCTCTTCACTATTTTTATAGGTAGCGTCGTAGCCGCCTTTGCCTCTCCCTTGCGGCTATAAAAGGGAGAGCAGAGGCCATCTTTAGGACGACAGAGACAGACGAACAAACGGACGGACGGAGAAGTTCCAAGTTCTCACTCACAGCAAACGACTTGTAAACATTTAGACACTCACAAGAGACCTGGGAGCACTTCCCTCTCTCGACTAGCTTGTAACCCCTACTACAAGCACCCCGGTGCAAGGCAACACGACTCTCCTCTCCACTGGACGTAGGGCTTGCTCGGCCTGAACCAGTATAATCCCTGTGTTCTCCTTGCGCACCATCCGTAGCCTCAACCGCAAAACACATATTTACTAGCCGGTGTTAGCCTCGCCAAAATTAGCACCGACAGAATTGATCAAGAAGGTGAAAGACCTTGAGAAATCCCTTGATGAGCTAAATGCTTCTCATGAGTGTCTAAAGGAAGACCATGAGGATCTAAAATTAGCTCACACCAAACTTGAGGAAGCTCACTCCTCACTCTTAGAGCTAACCAAAGTAGAGGATGTTGCTATAACATGTGATGTGGGTGTAACTTGTGACTTAATGAATGAATCAACTAATGAACCACATGTTGCAATCACACCTAATGACACTATCTCTTCATCATCATCCACTTCTACTCCTACCTTCACTACTAGTGTTGACCCAACACTAAAAGTTGAAAATGAGAAATTAAGGAAGAAAGTCGACAAGCTAACCCGCACATTAGGCAATGCCTATGGTGGGGATGCCTGCTTGCTACAATGCTTGGGTAGCCAAAGATATAGTAACTCTAAGGAGGGACTTGGCTATACTCCCAAGAAGGACAAGGCGGCCTTTGTAACTCCAAAGCCTAGCTTTGTGAGGAGCAATGGCCGGTTTTGCTACAAGTGCAAGCAAGTAGGGCATATTGAGGCAAATTGCATTACTAACAACAAGAACAAGCAAATAAAATTTGTAAGTGCTAAATCTATTAGGCTTGATTCATGTTACATGCTTACCAAGGATGAGAAAGGTGTCAAAGCTAAATACATTGGTACACCTAAAGAGAGCCCAAGGTTGAAGGCTATTTGGGTATCAAAGGCTTTGGATGCTAACCTCCAAGGACCCAAACAAGCATGGGTACCTAAAAAGCATTGATTTGTTTTGTAGGTGAATTACAAAGCTGGAGGGAGGCATTGGGTTCTTGATAGTGGGTGTTCTCAACACAAGACCAGTGATGCAAGAATGTTCAACTAAATCAATTCTAGTGGCAATGAGTATGATAGTATCACTTTTGGGGACAATAGCAAAGGCAAGGTCAAAGGGCTTGGCAAGATTGCAATATCCAATGACTTGAGCATTTCCAATGTGCTATTGGTAGAGAGCTTAAACTTTAATCTATTGTCGGTGGCTCAACTTTGTGATCTTGGTTTCAAATGCATATTTGGTGTTGATGATGTGGAAATCATAAGTGTGGATGGTTCAAATTTGATATTCAAAGGATTTCGATAAGAGAGCATCTACTTAGTGGATTTTGGTGCTAGAGAGTCTCAATTGTCAACGTGCTTACTCTCTAAGTCAAGTATGGGTTGATTATGGCATAGAAGGCTTGGTCATGTTGGAATGAATTAATTGAACAAACTTGTGGAGCATAACTTGGTTAGAGGTCTTAAAGATGTTGAATTTGAGAAGGACAAGTTATGTAGTGCATGTCAAGCCGGAAAACAAGTTGGCAATACTCATCCCAAGAAGAGCATGATGAGCACATGCAAACCATTTGAATTATTGCACATGGATTTATTTGGTCCAACCACATACACAAGCATTTGTGGCTACAAGTATGGTTTGGTGATTGTAGATGACTTCTCTAGATACACATGGTTTTCTTTATGATTGACAAGAGTGATGTGCACGCTATCTTCAAATCTTTTGTCAATAGAAGTTGCAATGAGTTTGAAGCCACCATCAAAAGAGTGAGAAGTGACAATGGTAGTGAGTTCAAGAACACAAGAGTTGATGAGCTATGTGATGAATATGGAATCAAACATCAATTCTCGGCCAAATACACACCTCAATCCAATGGGCTAGTTGAAAGAAAGAATAGAACTCTCATTGACATGGCAAGATCTATGTTTGGTGAGTATGATGTGAGTCAATCCTTTTGGGCCGAAGCAATCAACACGGCATGCTACTACTCAAATAGACTATACTGCCATCCTATGTTGGAGATGACTCCCTATGAGATCTTGAACGGAAGAAAGCCAAATATTGCATACTTTCGAGTCTTTGGTTGCAAGTGCTACATATTGAAGAAGGGTGCTAGATTGAGCAAATTTGAGAAGAAATGTGATGAGGGATTCTTGCTTGGATATTCCACCACTAGCAAAGCTAATAAATTTACAAGAAATCCACCCACTACCAATCCTTAAACATTTCTGGAAACCACACTGGATCAGTATCGCAGTGCTCGTCAATCATTTCATCCCCTACAATATCGACAAGTCCATAAGCTTTGGCTTCGTCTGCTGACATAAAAACATCCCTTTCCATGTCTTCGGATACAACCCAAAAAGGCTTGCCTGTTCTTAGTGCATAAACCCTTGTGATCATTTCGCGAACTTTGTGTAACTCTTCCACTTCTAGTAAAAATTCTGGTGTCCTTGCCCGATAATAAGCACTAGCAGGTTGGTGAAGCATAATCCTAGCGTGAGGGAATGCTATACGCTTGGTGGGTTCTCCTCCAAGCAGAATGAAGGAGGCCATGGACGCGGCTATTCCGAGGCATATTGTATATATATCAGGTGTCACCGTTTGCATCGTATCAAAAATCAGTTTGGAATTTGGGAAGTGGTCAACTTAAGGAAGTCCATGATGTTGAATTTGATGAAACCAATGGGTCACAAGATCAAGATGAGAATCTAGATGATGTGAGTGCACCTCAATTAGCAAAGGCTATGCAAGAGATGGACATTGGTGATATTAGGCCAACTCAAGTGGTTGACATAGAAGATGACAAAGATCAAGTGCAAGTTCCATCCAATGATCAAGCTAGTGGCTCTCAAGTGCAATATCAAGATCAAGCTAGTTCATCTCAAGCAAATCAATCTAATGCTCAACCAAGCTCAAGTAATCAACCTCAAGTGCTCCAACCATCAAATGTTGCAAGAGATCATCCATTAGATCAAATTATTGGTGATATTCAAAAGGGTATGCAAACAAGATCAAGACTAGCATCATTTTGTGCCCACTATTCATTTGTGTCATTTGAAGAGCCGGAAAACATTGAGAAAGCCTTGCAAGATAGTGATTGGGTGAATGCTATGCATGAAGAGCTCAACAACTTTCAAAGAAATGAAGTTTGGGAATTGGTAGAAAGGCCAAGAAGCTACAATGTCATTGGAACCAAATGGGTGTTTAGAAATAAGTAAGATCAAGATGGTGTTGTAGTAACGAACAAAGCAAGATTAGTGGCACAAGGTTACACTCAAGTGGAAGGATTGGACTTTGGAGAAACTTATGCTCCGGTTGCAAGATTGGAGGCAATAAGGATTCTTCTAGCATATGCTTGTGCTCACAACATCAAGCTTTACCAAATGGATGTGAAAAGTGCATTTCTCAATGGCTTCATCAATGAGCTAGTATATGTTGAATAACCACCCGGTTTGAAGATGAGAAGAAACCCAACCATGTGTACAAGCTAAAGAAGGCACTCTATGGATTGAAACAAGCACCAAGAGCATGGTATGAGAGGCTAAGGGACTTTCTCCTCTCTAAAGGGTTCAAAATGGGCAAGGTTGACACCACTCTATTCACCAAAATGGTTGATGGTGACTTGATGATCATGCAAATATATGTGGATGACATTATATTTGGATCAACAAGTCAAGCTTTGTGTACGGAGTTTGAAGGCATGATGGCTAAAGAATTTGAAATGTCTATGATGGGAGAACTTACATACTTCCTTAGATTGCAAATCAAACAAATGAAAAATGGCACATTCATTAGTCAAGGGAAGTACACAAGGAACATGATCAAGAAGTTTGGAATGTAAGATGCAAAATCAATTAGCACTCCCATAGGCACTAGTGGAAACTTGGATGAGGACAAATGTGGCAATATGGTTGATCAAAAGGCATATCGGTCTCTAATTGGAAGCTTGCTCTATGTCACCGCATCAAGACCGGATGTCATGTTTAGTGTGCGCATGTGTGCTAGATATCAAGCATCTCCTAGAGAGAGTCACATGATGGCCGCAAAGAGAATATTGAGATATTTGAAGCACACTCAAGATGTTGGATTGTGGTATCCCAAGGGTGCAAAGTTTGAATTGATTGGATATGCCGATGTGGATTATGCCGGTTGCAAAATCAATAGAAATAGTACATCGGGCACATGTCAACTCTTGGGAAGATCTCTTGTCTCAGGGTCATCTAAGAAGAAAAATAGCATATCTCTCTCCACCGTCGAGGCCGAATACATTAGTGCGGGGAGTTGTTGTGCTCAAATCTTGTGGATGAAGGCAACTTTGAGAGATTTTGGAATCAATTTCAAGAAAGTGCCATTACTATGTGACAATGAGAGCGCCGTCAAGCTAACTCAAAACCCGGTTCAATATCAAAGAACCAAGCATATTGATGTGAGACACCATTTCATTCGGGATCATCAACAAAAGGTTGATATTGACATTCAAAGCATAGGAACCGATGATCAATTGGCCGACATACTCACCAAGCCACTAGATGAGAAGAGGTTTTGCAAGTTGAGGAATGAGTTGAATATTCTTGATTTCTCCAATATGAGTTGAGATCACCCCACACATATATGACATGCCTATACTCCGACAAAGCAAGGTAAAATTGTTTGACATGTCATTCATACTTGCTAGGACATGTTCAGAGCATAGAGACATACAACTTAAGATCATTCATGGAAATAAAATGTTTTCGATGGATATATGCAACCACTATTGTTTTTCTTGCTTGTATGAACTAGTGGTGACATATGACATGCATGTGTGCTTAATCCCCTGGTGTTCAATCTAGATTATGAGGTATAGGTGTATAACTTAACATGGGCAAGATAACCTCTAGTGGCATGAAGAAACTTGTCCTTTGGATCAAACTTAGTTATATATCCTAGGCAAATGCACTAGATTGAGCCAAAGTGGAAAATAAACTCTCTTTCTAAATCAAATGAACTTGACTATTCCTTTCCACCAAAATTAACCTTTTTGTGAAATTGTTGACAAAGGGGGAGAGAAAGTTACAAAAGAAAGAAAAAGCGCGATGAACCATCATTAGGCCGATGATGGGAGAGCAATAGGCCAAAGAAAAGTGGTAATTAAAATTTTGAAGCACACAAGTAGGGGAAGCAATCACATATGCAAGTTGTTGCATTTGGATGTGCATTAATCATATGATTGCTCATTGCATTTGTACTTACTTTCATATACATGCTTGTGTGGTGTATTGCTAGTAGTAGGGCTTGAATGGTGATTTGAACAACTAGCATGTGTAGGAGTAACTAGTTGGTCTTGTACTTTCAAGTGGTAACTAGAGCTTGTTTATAATGTGATCTCACGGTATGCTCTAGTATTTCTGATCCTCTAGTTACTAAGATGCTAAGGATGGTGTACATGGCAACTCCGATGGTATCATGCTTCAAAGGTCCATTCTACACACCTTAGCATCATTTTGATAGAGTTGCTCACCATAAAAATGCACATGTGCTAGCTTTCAATCCAAACTCGGTGCACATATGTAGGGGGAGCCAATGCTACCAAAATAGAACTTGTGATGGTTGTCCAAATCCTTTCATGATCTACTTATGGACAAGCATAATAAGTTCAAAATCTTAATGCATATTTCTTTTGTAAGAGTTGTCATCAATTACCAAAAAGGAGGAGATTGAAAGACCCTAGTTTGGTTTTGGTAATTGATGAAACCTAGCTACTAACCTAAGTGCTAAGTGTGTGTAGCCTAAAGGAGGTTAGTGATGAGAAGTAAGTTGACATGGGCAAAGAAGTGGAGATCAAGTGAAGAAAAAGGGGAAAAGCAAAGGATCAAAGAGCTAGAGGCAAAGGTATAAGTTATGGCTCTCTGTTCTAGTGATCAAGGCATGTAGTGAGTGCGATCACATTTAGGATAGTTAGCCAGACTATTAAGAGGAGAATTATTTCGTGAACCCGGTCGGCAAGTGCTCTAGGTGCATATTAGTTGCATACACTTGATCTAACCAAGAGTGACTAACATCGCCTTGCAAATGTGCTTAAAACCTGCTAACATACGTGCCTAAAAGTGTGAAACACTTAGTTGTTAGCATCTAGAAGCAAGGTAATTGAAGAGAGAGTGAAAGCAGCTCTCAGAGGAGCACCGGATGCATCCAGTGTGCATTTGACCTCTCTGTGAAATCACTGGACGCTGGAACAGTGACTCCAGCGTGTCCGGTGACTTAGTTCGTGCGTCCAGTGTTAAAGTTGAGAATCTGACTCGGTAAGAGCACCGGACGCTGGGAGCGTCCGGTGACCTAACAGCGGACGCATCCGGTGCCAGTTTGAGCTCTCTGGAAGCTCTCTGTTGTTGCACCAGACACGGCGTCGGAGGATCCGGTGTGACTACTCCGCGTCCGGTGCGAGCGCGTGTAGTGGACAAATTCAAACGGCTAGTACACGTGTCAGCGGGCGATACACCGGACAACCACCGGATGCGTCCGGTGCGAACTTAAGGAGCGTCTGGTGTGCATGTTTTCAAAGTAAAATGGCTAGATCTTTGAGCACGCTTATAAATAGAAGTGTGGCTGGCTTGGGGCATCTCCTTGCGCATTTTGATCTTCCTAATCCCCTTGAGAGCTCAGCACACTCCCTCCAACTCTCTCCCTTTTGATTCAACTCAAGATTTTGATTGAGAGAGAGTGAATCAAGTGTAGTGATCATCATCTTGCATCCTAGTGCACTTGGTGGCTTGGTGGCAGAATAATTCTTGTTACTCTTGGTGATTTCCGTCGCCTAGCCGGTTTGGAGGTGGAGAAGGTGTGGAGAAACTTGGTGATTGTGCTTGCTCACACCGGTGGATTGTGAGGGGTTTGTACCTACCCCGAGCGGAGTGCTCAAAGGTAACTTAGTGAATTGCTCATGTCATTGAGTTACTTCCTCCGTGGTAGGTCCTTGTGGCGCCTTGTGTAGGCTCGGTGTGTGATACCGATTAGCCACCGGACCACCAGTTGAAGTCGACACAACGGGGATGTAGCGTGCCGGCAAGCACGTGAACCCCGAGGATAAATCTTGGTATTCATATTGCTATCCTCACCTGCGAGTGAGTGATTTGTTGGTTATCCTGGTGATTGGCTTCTTCTCAAGGCAAAAGTATAAACCACAAGTACATCTCTTTTATCTTTGCGCAAAGTAGTTACTTCTCTAGGTAGTTTGCTTTGTATAGTTGTGTAGTTACTTTGCTTGTTTGCGTGGCTTAGTGCTTAGAGTATACTAGACTTGTGTAGGTGGCTTGCTTAGACTAGTTGTTGCTTTAGCATTGCAATTATAGCCTCTTGTGGTTCTAATCACTTGTTTTAGTGGTTTGTAGAATTTTTATTTAGGCTATTCACCTCCCCTCTAGCCAACTCGGACCTTTCAAAGCTCACCCTCTGGAACAGATGCCAAATCAATCCAGCAGGACACTTGACCTTGGTTAAAGCAGTCCTCACCTCGCAGGCGATGTACTTTCTCACTTCATTGCGTGCCCCAAAGGAAACACTCAAGGACATTGATCGACAAAGGAAGAAATTCCTTTGGGCGGGAGCTGAGGCGCTAACTGGAGGGAAGTGCAAGGTAAATTGGCCTTGGTTAGCAAGGCCCAAAGACTCTGGAGGCCTAGGCATCCTCCACCTTGGGAAGTTTGCTAGAGCTCTCAGGTTACGATGGTTGTGGAGAAATTGGTCAACAAATATGGACAAGCCTTGGGATGGAGAAGGAACACCATGTAACAAGGTAGATGAGCTCCTCTTTGTAGCATCTACAACACTCATGATTGGAGATAGGAAAAGGGTGTCATTCTGGAAGAGTGCATGGCTAAACGGACAACGCCCTTGTGATGTAGCTCCACATCTCCATTCTATCTCCATGAGAAAAAACAGAACACGGCACCAAGCCCTACAAGCAAACAATTGGATACATGACATCAACCGTCGGCACCCAACATTTTTTGCCCAGCATTTTGTCGAGTACATATATCTATGGTGTGAGACCAGGCGCATTCAACTCGCAGTGGGTACCCCGGATACCCTTAGCTGGAAATTCGAGAAAAATGGAGAATATTACGCCTCTTCAGCATACCATGCTCAGTTCTTAGGTGCAACCCGGAATAACTTCAAAACCATTATATGGAAGCCGTGGGTGCCGCCTAAATGTAAATTCTTCTGTTGGCGTGCCATCAAAAATCGAATCTGGACTGCTGATAGATTGGAAGCCCGTAACTAGTCAAATCAAAGAACATGTCCACTCTGTAGGATACATGTAGAGTCAGGGCTGCACCTCTTCAAAGACTGCAGGTTCATGAGGCGTTTGTGGAGTGAAATCGCCTCTTGGACGGCAACCCCTAGTTTGCATCCGAATGCTTGGCCATCACCTTGGACATGATGTTCACTCCAGATCCAAGGTCGCAGAAGGCATTGTTGAAGGTGTGCGGCCCAATTTCGTAGGTGATGGTAGGATGACCAGGGTCACTCTTCTTGGCCATAAATGGTGGATCAAGAAGACAACCCGGGTTTTACCTAACCGGAGGCTTACCAAACCTCGTGGAAATTAACTTAACACCCTTAATTGGTTCCTCAGGTTTCCCTGGGATCTTACCTTGTTCGAATGATGGGACAGCTACTGCTATTTGAGCTAATTGGGTTTCTAGCATTTTATTGAAGCTTAATTGATTTTTCATAGCAGTGTTAAAACTATCCATTTTCTCACTACGATTTTCAAGAATCTTATCATTAGCCATCATTTTCTTGTTTATACTATCATTGATTTTAGATTGGCCTAATACAAGATCTTTAAGAGAAGGTTGGTTACCATAAGAATTAATAAAATTATTGCTGTAACCATTACCTTGATTTCCTTGGTAGAAGGGGAGCGAGTTCCATCCTCCTTGTTGCTGGGGTTGATTCCTATTATTGTTGTTGTTGTTGTTGATGAAGCTCACTTCCTCCTTCGTTTCGGGACAGTTGTTGTCCAAGTGATCTTCTCCACCACATACCTCGCACCATAGATCAGCTTCGATTGCTCGTGCGGTGGCAGTGGTTCGAATGGCCTCTTATTCCTTTTTGGAACCTTCCTCAATCTTTTTCATCAAGAGGTCCATTTTTGTTGAGAGCATGTCCACCTCATGAACGGTGTGCATACCCCTTTTCTTGGGCTGGAGATGCTCCTCATTCCATCCTTGGTTGATAACCATCTTTTCAATGAGGTCTTTGGCGTCTTTGACATTGTGTTGCAGGAATGCTCCTCCAGCAGCAGCATCAAGGTGACTACGGGCAAATCCAGTTAGCCCATGGTAGAAACCTTGGATTAGGAGCCATTCTTCGATCCCTTGATGAGGACAAGCACAAATGTACTCCTGGAGACGTTCCCATGCTTCGGGAATCGTCTCGTCATCTTGTTGTTGGAAGCTTCAGATCTTTCCACGGAGAACGCTGGTTTTGCCCACTGGGAAGAATTTCTTGAGAAATGCATTGGCGCACTTCTCCCAGGTGGTAGCTTCATTCTTCTTGGCATAAAACCATTGCTTCACCTTCCCAAGCAGAGAGAACGGGAACAGGCGAAGACAGATGGCGTCAGCCGAGACATTCTTGATAGTGAAGGTACCACACACCTCTAGGAAGTGCTGGAGATGGGCGTTGGCGTCTTCATGTGGCTTCACACAGAATGGATTGGCTTGCACCATGTTGATAAGTGCTGGCTTGAGCTCAAAGGTAGCATCCCCCAAGTTGAGCTACGGACCGGTGGCTATGTTGTCAGCCGACGGTGCAGAGAACTCAGAGATGGTCTTTTGGGCCATAGCTTCCTCGGTTGATAGTGCAGAGCCTCTTTCCTCGAACAGATTCAGCTTTGAGATGAACCTTTGAGGTGGAACTTGACGGCGTCTAGTTCTCCTCAACAATTGCTCAGGGTCTTCAATGAAATTTGATGGCAATTGGAAACCGTTCATGCACTGTCTAGCTTCACGATAATGAGAAACACAGACAGGGATAAGCCCCTAACACTAATCGATAAATAAATTGATAGTAGACTCCGGATTCAATTTTTTTATTAATATTCCTAGACTGATGCTTTCCCCGGCAACGGCGCCAGAAATTCTTGTTGACACTTCTTAGCGCAACCACCAGAGACAGGGTGTTAGACTATCTTTGATAATGGCGCCAGAAGTGCCTGGGGTATTTCTTATGTCTATTGGATAATTCCGTAAGCGCACAGAATATACCGCTGTAGCACTTCACCCGGGAGTATTCCAAGGTATCGTTATTTATTTTTATCCCAAGGGAAAGCGGTTGCTAGGAATAATTAATAAAAAGAGAGAGATCCTTAAGTCTATAACAACTTAGTATCAACTAGTGATAGGGGGTAAATCGATATATAGAGGAAAGGGTAATGACACCAAGACACGACAAGGTTTTTGGATAACTAAGGATAACTAGTAGAGTATAGCTAGGTGGGAGGACAACGAGTGAGTATAAGACTCCTATGACACTTACTTTACTCTTGTGAACTATCTTATCAAATAGATGAATTATATCAAGACAGCTACCTTACTTCCGGTGTGTAGGGGATAGGCGAGATAGTAGGGGATATAACCTCTACCCGAAGTGGCTATTCTCTTATGGGAGCCTACCTTTTAAGAACTTGCCTAAAACACGTGTAGGGATACTAAGACTAGACAGGGCTTCCACCACCTGCTAGCACCCACAAACAATCCGTGCGACAAGCGGCATTCAAAGGCAAGATCTAGTCTAAGCACCACGCTTACACTAGGCCTTACTACTCTAGTTGCGTACCAACAACTAAAGCACCCTGTTGGCATTTCTTAACGTCATTACAAAAGATAGACTAAAAGTCCATCCCCAGCAACGGCGCCAGAAATGTTTGTTGGCATTCCCAACCACCATTACATCAGAAAGGTAATCCTTGGCCCTTAGTGGCGCCGGCCTAGGTAATGCAGTCTGGTAATAGCTGTTAGAAGTGTCGAATTGGCCATCCTAACCGTCATTACTTACGATATGCAAAACTGTGGCACGGCGCCGTGGGGTGCACAAGAATTACAATCTTTAAGTAATGGTACTTAGGTACGCCAATCGATAGCTCAGTAAGGAATAAGACTACTCTGCAAGCGCACAGAACTATCATTGTAGCATTTCAACCCGTGAGTATTCAAGGGTGTCGTATTTATAATTTCCTGTAGGAGGGCATGGTGGATTCATCTAGCTTTTGGTATAAACATGATCACTTACTGAATGCATAGATAGGCATAGCATAGGCAGGGGTTAAAACAGGTTTATAAGATAGTGGACACACACATCGGAGCAACCTCAAGGATAAAAGATAAAATAAAGAATTAAGAATAACTACGTGAGCAGGCATTGGTCATATACAACTATGCAACGAATAGTAATTACATCGAATTAATAACACTAGGATCAGGACTAAGTCTGGGATGATAGGGAGATCCCCGCAGCTGGTCTGCCAGCTGATAGAGACTTTACGAACTCCTACTCAATACCCGAACGTGGGGGAATGCTAGGGATGGACAGGGCTATCACCACCTGCCCACCTACCCCTCTGCCCGTGGGGTACCGACATATCCGCTGATTCCCGCATACCCGAGCACCACGCCCGTGTAATTGGAAACAACTCCTAGCCCCCCGAGACCCCAACCCTTCGGATTGACAGACTCGGCTAGGAGCAACCATGACAGCACAATGAACTATTATCCCATCCTTAGTTCTTCCTCTATTCATACTAATTTGATGAATGATGAAAAACTTTGATGAACATATCAAGAACATAACACATAGATTATGAACTAGTTTACATGTTATGATCATAATATGGACAAGACTATACTCTAATTTAGATGCATTGCTATATAAATAAGATAAGAGCTTGCTCATAGAGGAGAACCGATGTGTATTCATACCAAGATGTTCTTGATTCCTCCAAGGAGACAAGCTCTCCTTGATAGCTTTGCCTTGCTCTACTACTACTACTAAACTAGAGAACAAGTAAGAAATGTGAGGTGTAGTGCTCCAAATGTTGGTGTGTGTTTTGGAGGGGTTGAAGCACATCTATTTATAGTTGATCAAGGGCGGTTTGGGCGTTCTAAGTATGGTAGGAGGTGAAACCGCCTTCAGGGAACCGCCTTGAGCATGTGGCTGAAAACTGGGCCCGGGAAGTGCCATCTGGGGGGCGGCCGCCCCCGGGGGCGGTCGGTCCCTAGGAGGCGGCAACTGGCCACCGACTTCGGGTGGTCGGTTGCTCTCTGGGCCTGGGCCTCCCCCGCGGTTACGGATGGATCCCGTTTGATGCTTTAATGGGCTTTTCTCTTTTATTCTTGATTTGCGCCTTTTCTGAATATGTTTTCTGGAAGTGCGCTTTCCGGTGATTTTCATGCATTTCCACGTGCTGTCCCTGTAAGTTAGGTACACAATAAAACTCATGGAAAGATTAGATAAAGCCATATTCTCTATTTGTTTTAGTATTTAAAATGATGTTATATTTATGTTGTTAAGGACCGCCAACACACCCTATGACAGGCGATGAACTACACACGTGAGCTGGTTACAGGATCACTATCCAATATAACTCAACTATAACTTAAGACAAAACACAACAATACTATAAAGAATAGTAATGCACTAAGTAGAGACTTAGTAGAGTAAAGTAAAGATAATATATTGATAAAGGTAAAGTCTTACAGAAGGAAAGGTACAAGAGCTATACAAGACTCTCCAGCAGACGACTGCGGAGAGTCCGAGCGTAGCTTGATTCGACTCTAACTCCCACACTAGACTAATACTACTACTAAAGAGTAGAACTCTTATGACTTGTGACTCTTGTGTATCTTGTGTGTCTTGGAGAGGAGTGGGCAGCCTCTATTTATAGGGGAGAGTGAGAAGGTGCCACGTCAGCGATCCGTGTGCTCCATGCCTCTCCACCCTTGGATGAACCGTCTCATTACCGCCTCAAGATGGATGGCAGGGGTGAATTCATCACGTGGACATCATGCTGGGAGGCGGTCAAGGCCAACCGACCTGGCTGGGCACCCGGGGGGGTTCGGCCGACCCCTCTATGACAGGTGGGCCTAGCCAGGGTCTTCTAGGAGGACTCCCCATCTGTCAGGGAAGGTGTAGGTGGCCTGGGTCCACCAATAGTGGTTCGGCCGACCCACACCTGGTGGGTTGGGCTTACCACCGTGTTCTCCATCTGTCACAGACTGTCTCCTTGTGTTGGTTCCACTTCGTTTGCATGTTGTCACGTTGAATCCTTGTGCTTTGCTTCTCAACCGTTGAATGGAATCACATGTTGATCTGAGGGCTGAAATGGACTGAGTGGAAGGTCACACAGATCCTGCCACGTTACCAGAGCCAGGTGGGCACCATGGTCAGTTCGGCCGACCCATGGGTGGGCCCACCCTTGGCTCCCATCTCTTCCATGTGATGTTTTGCACCATGTCTTGATGTGTGACGACTTGGTTCCCAAATACATGGTTCGGCCAAACCACATTATTGGGCTCCAAGTGTTCATTTCTACTCTGATTCATCTTACCTGCGTTCACAATCTTAAGAGTACATGTGGAACTAGTTATTGATAAAATATGCTCATGATATGTTTATTCTCCTTTGAATCCGAGGCATGTTGACGGTGTTTGAATTTGGAATTTTAGGGTATATCCATCGTCAACATGATCCCCCAAGCTTAACCTTTGCTCGTCCCGAGCAAATAATTAAACTTAGCCTCAGTGGATCAGGAGTTGCTACAATGTTCATGTTTCAATAATACCATGTGTACAACTAAATACTTCTCTTTTGAATGGAAAAATTGGCTATAAAAATTCACCCATTTCACCTTAGTCCTTTATGGGGCTAATGACTTTTCCTTTGCCTTAGGTGGTTGAGAGACAGAACAGTTTAACCTGAGCACTACTTTTCTCATTCTTTGCAAGTTTCATACTGGAGGTTTTAGCAATGTTTTGCAAAAGATAACTTAATGTTCCTCATATGGTTCTCTCATGTCGTTCACATGGTGTATGATTCCTTACCAAGGCATAAAGTAAATGTTGCCTTCTCTTTATCATCCTACTTCTAGAAATGGCTTATGTGGAGCTTATGGTAGGAATGAAAGAATATAGCATACTTACTTTGCATATGTTGTAGAGTCAAAGCTTGGATCCAAAGAGAGAAGTGTCATGCCCTTAGATCAAGATGTGCAAGTGTGTGGAAAATATGAACTATAATGCTCCTCTTATTTGAAATTGTATCTCTCTCTAAAATTTAGAGACATGGCTATCATTTTTCTTTTCTTTTATTTATGAGCCTAGACTTGCTCAAATATTTTTCTTTTCTTTTCTATGGACTTTCTTGTGTCCATCTTTCTTTCTTTTTATTTTCATTTTGCATAGCCTTTTGTCTCTACTACCATAATGACTAAGAGAGATTTTCTATGACTTTAACACATGGAGCATTTATTTGGTGGAAATGAGAGGCATGTGGTTGCATACTTCCAGTGTAGAAGCAGCACATATATGTGGTGTGTACGTGATCTTGATCTTGAGAGCATGATAAGTCTTTCAATAAGGGTCAACAAGACTTGACAACACTCAACACAAAGCAAATAGCTTATGTGGAAGGTTTTAGACATGTATAGCATATATGGCTGTGGTAGGAATTTATCACCATTGAGGAACAATAAGGTTTTGTTTGTTTAATAAATCTCCAGTAATCATACATGCTTAGAACAATATTATAGTAGCTCTTATTTCACTATATCATATCTCACAACAACTTAGACTTAGTTCTAGTACTTAGCATCCATAAAGTTTTCAGGTTCATGATGATTTAAATGAATCAAGTAATCCATACTCAAAGAAATACTAAGTTGTAAACTAGGCGTTAAAGAAACATTAATAGAGCAACTATTCATCATTTTCATGAGGAAGATAAATATTCATGAGACATATGGAAATAAGGGAAATATTTTTGGTGTTTTTATCTTATGCATTTTTTAAGTAATAAATTAAAATAATGTAAATAATTAAGATAAAATACTTACCTTGGTGGGGGAGAGGATCTCCCCCAAGCTTGTCCTTTTGCTCATTGTGGTGGCGGGTAGTATTGGAACCATCCCGCCCAGCGTTGTGCTTCTTCGTCTTGGATAGCTTGCAATAGTTGAGCATTTTGTTGTGCCATATTCAGAGTCGCGTCTTGCTCAACTTGCATTGTGCCCATGTCATTGATGAGTTGGTCCATTTCCGATCCTTGGCTTCGACGACCCCTCGCCCGTGCGGACGGACGGGGAGTGCGCACTCTTGGAGTGTGCTGTTGAGGCCATTCCGTAGACCTTGAAATGTCCATGGAACTTGCCTCATCACCTTCTTCTTCATATCTCTCTGCAGCTCGTGATGTGCCGCCTTGCTCAAATTGAGCGGCTTGTGACATGCTCCTTGTCACCCTTCTTGATCTTGCAATATTTTGGCTTCTTGCCTCTCGGTCCCAATTTATGGTTAGTGTGCGCAGCGCATACAACCGACGCCTCTCACATGGAAGAGAGATTTCGGCTATATGGCCGGGATAAATCATTTTTATATCACCATTTTCATCTCTTTTTACGACTTTAGTACTTATGAAGAAATCTTCGGTTACAATATCTCTAGGAGAAGCAATGTATTCAAAGTAATGTTTTCCATCTAGTAAGTCCATTTGTCGGGTACCAAAGTATGGGGTACCCAACTTTGATGAAAAACACACATTCCCAACACGGCCTAGCCCAAGTAAAGCCAGCGGCAGCCCACGAAGGCCGCACCTATGGAGGCCTATGACGACGCTGCATCAACACCAGCCTACTCTTGGGAAAGCGGCACCCTCGGGCGCCGATTCTCCGATTCGCCCGAGCCTCCCTGAGAGAGCTCGGGAAAGCGGCACCCTCGGGCGCCAATTCTCCGATTCGCCCGAGCCTCACCGAGAGAGCTCGGGAAAGCGGCACCTTCGGGCGCCGATACTCCGATTCGCCCGAGCCTCCCCGAGAGAGCTCTGGAAAGCGGCACCCTTGGGCGCCGATTTTCCGGTTCGCCCGAGCCTCCCCGAGAGAGCTCGGGAAAGCGGCACCCTCGGGCGCAATCTCTCAAAAGCATCCAATGTACGATTGACGTCAGCGGAGCAATCTTGGACCACAAGGGACCTTTCTGACCACTTTACAGGCATGGTCACATCGGGAGGGCCCCTTCACACAACAGCGCCCCGAACGCGCACGTTCGCCGTACCAACTGCCCCATCTCCTCTGGCGGACGATCTGACGGTCCTCCTCCTCCCACGCCGCTACAGGGACAGTCAACCGTATGGCTCCCCGGGCTAACGAGGAGATTCTCCAACCACGATGGCGACTTCCATGCCCCGGTCACACGTGTAACACCAGGGAATGGGGAATAACAATTGCCCAGCCAACCCGGGGGAATGCGCAAGCCTTACGACCAATTTCGCCTATCCCCTGGAATGTACCTCACAGGAAAAAAGAAGCGCCCAAAGGAGGACGCTCCCCCCGCTCTGTCCCATCAAGCCCCCGATGGCACCAAGGTGTCCCGAGCTTCGGGAGCTCATACTCAAAGGTCAACCTATCTACTCGTTGCACTGTGCAGGGTCGGACGCGATGGCATGACGAAGTGCCACGCAGCAAACGCTATTCAGCACTGTGAGACACCTTGGAACTCACCAATGGAACAGTGGTGGATCAACCGAATGACTAATGCCTTGCCGCCGAGGCGCCAAGACGAAGGCGTGGCTAACGATAGCCACTAGTCACCACCGACTCCGCCATGCCGAGCACTGTAACCACAGGGCAACACATATAACTCTAGCCTCTCCCTTGTAACTATAAAAGGGAGGGCAGAGGCCGATCACAGGCACGTTTTTCATTCACTCACAACCAGAACTCCCACTCAATACAATCTACAATACTCAAGAACACACACACGAACACTCATACTCACAAGAGACTTGGGAACCCCTCCCTCTCTCGACTAAGCTTGTAACCCCCTACTACGAGCACCCCCATGCAAGGCAACATGACTCTCCTCTCCACTGGACATAGGGCCTACTTGGCCTGAACCAGTATAACCCTATGTTCCCCCTTGCACACCATCCAGAGCCTCAACCGCAAAACACAAAATCACTAGCCGGTGTTAGTACCCGCTAAAACTAGCACCGACACCCTTGTTTCAGAAATGCGCGTGATAAAAGAAGTAAAGGATATGGGCTCGCTTCTATGAAAAATACCAAGCCAAAAGTGGACTAGCATCTTAGCTGGTGAAACTTTTATTTTCTTTGTCATGGCATAGAGCAGTCTTAATTCATCATTATAAAGAACTTGCACATTAGAGCCAGGAAGAAGAGTTATGGCCATCCAATAATGGATCAAGCGCAAAGTAGGATTATGAATTTCATCAGTTTTAGGATTAGAGCAATCATTAGATCCTGTTATAGCTTTCTAAAATTCAGCTTTATCAAATCTTCTTGTTGCATCAAAACCAAGTGCCATGCTAAAAACTCCCTAAGTTAAATTATACTCTTGGTTGAACATGCGAAAGTAGACATTATTTTCAGTGGCTTGTAAAGAGCATAGAAATTCAATGGTGAGCTTTTCTATTCCAAGTTCTTGCACTTCCCAAAAACTTCCCCACCCGATTGTATTGAAAACAGTATTAAATTCCGCGGTCATACCTGTGCTGTCCAAAAGGACAGGGTCGATGATGCCGGTATGTTCATACCCTCGGTGTCGGATGGAGGTGTACCTTTGGTACTCTCCTTGATTTAGCATGAGGCCGCTCTCGGGGTCGAACGTCCTCTCGGAAGGCACTCCAAAGCTTCGTCTTGGTGGAGCTTCACTTCCTTCATCTTCATCATGGCGGGGTCATCGGGAGGAACTCCCTACGACACTCTTGGCCTTCTTGAGTATGGACGAGAACTTTTTCATCCTGCAACAATGAGCTAACACAAGAACATACTACAATAGCCGGGATTAGCGTTAGCGTTAGCTATGCCACTGTTAGTAGTCCTTGCGGGGTATGGTTACCTCCACAAACAAGATATTGATAGCAAAGATGAGAGTGAGACAAGCTTCTACTACTACAATATTTTTGGGTTTTTTGTTTGAGTGGCTAAACTTAAACTAAACTTGAGAAAGAATTTGCTCAAATGGAGAGAAGAAGGGAGATTGTGTGCTTGAGATGATTCAGTTGGTTTGTGTGTGGAATTGAGCACACAATGCAAGGGTATTTATAGGGGGAGAAGGGCTGGTGGCCAGGCCACCATGGCCAGTTCGGCCGACCCCCCCTATGACAGGTCTTTGTTGTTTTCATCTTTGGATAGGAAATCTATTTGAATTCAAATTTAACTTTGCTGTCAGCTCTTCATTGATGGGTCGGCCGAACCCATTATGACATGATCAGAGTTGCTTCTGCCTTTATACAGGGAATCTATTTGAATTCAAATGCAACTCTGCAGAGAGGACCTCAATTATGGGTCGGCCGAACCACTTATGACAGGTTTAGTGTTGCTTTTACCTTTGGACAGGGAATCTATTTGAATTCAAACACCACTTTCTTGAGGGGAGCCAGAACATGGTTCGGCCGAACCAGGTTTTGTTCCCTTTTAGCTTTAAACAGTGTGTCTAGAAAAGTAGAGACTAGTGGTGGACCAAAAGTTTTAAAAATTTCAGAGATTCCCTTGTCTAGTGTTTTGTGAAGGTAAAAGGTGTATGACAAAAGTGGGGACATGTTTAAAGTGATTCCCATGGACCATGGGAACACTAATGCATGCCAAAGTGTCCACTTTTCAGAATTGGATGGTAGTGGAAGTTGGATTCTCCTTGGAGCAAGTGAAAGTGGTCATAACCAAATGTGGTCGGCCAAATTCAAAAGGAGATGGTGCTCAAAATTCATGAAGTGAATCACTACACCAGGCCAACACCACCAGAGGTGGGTGGGCCCCATGGTGGGGTCGGCCGACCCCACCTAGGTGGTCCCACCACCTTAGGTGTGAGCACTACTGTTCATTCTCAAGTTTTATTCATCTAAGTGTTTTATTTTGTCGAAATAAATTATTGCAAAATTTAAATATGAAATGCAATGAAGAAAATGCAAAACTTGAAATGCAAGAATTAAATATGAGATAAATATTGATTTACCTTACTAGCAAGGGCTCCATGTTTTAGGTCCGTAGAGCAGGACCTCTCCGTTTCGGGTTCATTCTTCGGGTGCTTCGATCGGTCCCGGAGATGGAGACCGTGATGATCGCACCTCTTTCTTCCGCCATTCCTTCTTGGTTGATGCTTGTGATTCAGCAGAGTTAGCCTTGTTTACCACCTCCGCTTTACTTACCAGTTCGGCCTTTTTGGCCTTTGGCGGTTGATTCCTTCGGCGGGGTGCATATTGTGGCTTGTTTCTCCATAGGTTCTTCCTTGCCTGTTGCATCGATTTATAACCATTGAAAGGACATTTTATTCTCTTACCTGGGAGCTGGAAGTGGACTTGGCCTGATCCCATGTAGATGATGGCATTTACGGTGTTGAGGAACGGCCTTCCCAGGATGACGGGAACTTCGTCATCGGCCCCCATGTCAAGAATGATGAAGTCGACGGGGATGTACTCGTCTTGAACTTTGATAAGGATGTCCCTTGCCAATCCCTCGGGGAACCAGATGGATTGATAGACCATCTGCAATTTGACAAAAGTGGGGTACAAAGGTCCCCCTAACATATTATCATACATTACCTTGGACATGATGTTCACTCCAGATCCAAGGTCGCAAAAGGCGTTGTTGAAGGTGTGAGGCCCGATTTCGCAGGTGATGGTAGGATGACCAGGGTCACTCTTCTTGGCCATGAATGGTGGATCAAGAACATAACCCGGGTTTTGCCTAACCGGAGGCTTACCAAACCTCGTGGAAATTAACTTAACACCCTCAATTGGTTCCTCAAGTTTCCCTGGGATCGTACCTTGTTCGAATGATGGGACAGCTGCTGCTATTTGAGCTAATTGGGTTTCTAGCATTTTATTGAAGCTTAATTGATTTTTCGTAGCAGTGTTAAAGCTATCCATTTTCTCACTAAGATTTTCAAGAATATTATCATTAGCCATCATTTTATTGTTTATACTATCATTGATTTTAGATTGTCCTAAGACAAGATCTTTAAGAGAAGGTTGGTTACCATAAGAATTATTAAAATTATTGTTGTAACCATTACCTTGATTTCCTTGGTAGAAGGAGAGCGAGTTCCATCCTCCTTGTTGCTGGGGTCGATACCCATTGTTGTTGTTGTTGTTGTTGATGATGAAGCTCACTTCCTCCTTTGTCTCGGGACATTTGTTGCCCGAGTGATCTTCTCCACCACATACCTCGCACCATGGATCAGCTTCGATTGCTTGTGCGGTGGCAGTGGTTCGAATGGCCTCTAGTTCCCTTTTGGAACCTTCCTCAATCTTTTTCATCAAGAGGTCCATTTTTGCTGAGAGCATGTCCACCTCATGAACGGTGTGCATACCCCTTTTCTTGGGCTAGAGACGCTCCTCATTCCATCCTTGGTTGATAACCATCTTTTCAATGAGGTCTTTGGTGTTTTTGACATTGTGTTGCAGGAATGCTCCTCCAGCGGCAACATCAAGGTGACTACGGGCTAATCCAGTAAGGCTATGGTAGAAACCTTGGATTAGAAGCCATTCTTCGATCCCATGATGAGGACAAGCACGAATGTACTCCTGGAGATGTTCCCATGCTTCGAGAATCGTCTCGTCAGCTTGTTGTTGGAAGCTTGAGATCTTTCCACGGAGGGCGCTGGTTTTGCCCATTGGGAAGAATTTCTTGAGAAATGCATTGGCGCACTTCTCCCAGGTGGTAGCTTCATTCTTGTTGGCATAAAACCATTGCTTCGCCTTCCCAAGCAGTGAGAATGGGAACAGGGGAAGACGGATGGCGTCAGTCGAGACATTCTTGATAGTGAAGGTACCACACACCTCCAGGAAGTGCTGGAGATGGGCGTTGGCGTTTTCATGCGGCTTCCCATAGAATGGATTGGCTTGCACCATGTTGATAAGCGCTGGCTTGAGCTCAAAGGTAGCATCCCCCAAGTTGAGCTGCGGACCGGTGGCTATGTTGTCAACCGATGGTGCAGAGAACTCAGAGATGGTCTTTTGGGCCATAGCTTCCTCGGTTGATAGTGCAGAGCCTCTTTCCTCGAACAGATTCAGCTTTGAGATGAACCTTTGAGGTGGAACTTGATGGCGTCTAGTTCTCCTCAACAATTGCTCAGGGTCTTCAATGAAATTTGATGGCAATTGGAAACCGTTCATGCACTGTCTAGCTTCACGATAACGAGAAACACAGACAGGGATAAGCCCCTAACACTAATCGATAAATAAATTGATAGTAGACTCCGGATTCAATTTTTTTATTAATATTCCTAGACTGATGCTTTCCCCGGCAACGGCGCCAGAAATTCTTGTTGACACTTCTTAGCGCAACCACCAGAGACAGGGTGTTAGACTATCTTTGATAATGGCGCCAGAAGTGCCTGGGGTATTTCTTATGTCTATTGGATAATTCCGTAAGCGCACAGAATATACTGCTGTAACACTTCACCCGAGAGTATACTAAGGTATCCTTATTTATTTTTATCCCAAGAGAAAGTGGTTGCTAGGAATAATTAATAAAAAGAGAGAGATCCTTAAGTCTATAACAACTTAGTATCAACTAGTGATAGGGGGTAAACCGATATATACAGGAAAGGGTAATCACACCAAGGCACGACAAGGTTTTTTGATAACTAAGGATAACTAGTAGAGTATAGTTAGGTGGCAGGACAACAAGTGAGTATAAGACTCCTATGACACTTACTTTACTCTTGTGAACTATCTTATCAAATAGATGAATTATATCAAGACAGCTACCTTACTTCCGGTGTGTAGGGGATAGACGAGACAGTAGGGGATATAACCTCTACCCGAAGCAGCTATTCTCTTATGGGAGCCTACCTTTTAAGAACTTGCCTAAAACATGTGGAGGGATACTAAGGCTAGACAGGGTTGTCACCACCTGCTAGCACCCACAAACAATCCGTGCGACAAGCGGCATTCAAAGGCAAGATCTAGTCCAACCACCACGCTTACACTAAGCCTTACTACTCTAGTTGCATACAAACAACTAAAGCACCTTATGACAGGCGATGAACTACACACGTGAGCTGGTTACAGGATCACTATCCAATATAACTCAACTATAAGTTATGACAAAACACAACAATACTATAAAGAATAGTAATGCACTAAGTAGAGACTTAGTAAAGTAAAGTAAAGGTAATATATATATTGATAAAGGTTGCCGCGAAGATGAGGAAACTACTTATGTGGATTTCACTGAAACATGTCCCCCAGTGTTCACAAAGGCCGATGAGCCCTTGGAGGCTGATGATTGGCTCCGCACTATGGAGCAAAAGTTCAGCTTGATCCGCTGCACAGATATCCAAAAGCCACTGTTCGCGGCTCAACAGCTGCGTGGTCCTGCCAGTGCCTGGTATGCCAACCTGTTGTCTGCACAGCTCGAGGGACATTAGCTTACTTGGGCAAAGTTTCGCAAAACCTTCTGAGCACATTACATCCCTGCAGGTGTAATGAAGATGAATCTAGATCAGTTCTTAGCTCTGCAGCAGAAGGAATCTTCTGTTATGCAATATGTGAACCAGTTCAACCATCTAGCCCAATATGCTCCTGAACATACCAACACTGACCAAAAGAAGAAAGATTGCTTTGTCAGGGGCCTAAACTTCAAGATCCAGCGCAGCTTATCCAACAACCTTAATTGCTCATATCACGAAGCCGTCAACAGCGCCATTGCTTACGAAAAAAGTGATCGTAAGCATCAAGATGGAAAGAAGAAGAAGAAGTCAGGCTTTTCTGGCGGTCAAAAATGCCAGAAGATCATCTATCATCCTACTCACCACAACCGTCCAGCTTACCCACAGCAGCAAGTCATGGTACGCACCGCGGCTACCTCCCATACCTCAAACCAACAGAACACTACTCAGCCGAATGCCTCAGGCGTTCGTATCAATACACCTCAGACCATCTACAATCATCCCTGCTACAACTGTGGCAAGATGGGGCATTGGGCCCGCAATTGCCCATACCCCAAACAGTACAACCAAAATGCACAGAGGGGTCCTGGACAGCAGCAGCAACATCAGGATCAGCACCGTGGCCAGCAGCACCAGGTTTAGAAGGGCAAAATTGTCAAGAAAGCAGGTCAGGTCTATTATACTCATGTTGATGACATCCCTGCAGGAGAGCCCGTCATGATGGGTAGGTTTCCTGTCGCCAGTCACCCTGCTATTACACTTTTTGATTCTGGTGCATCACATTCATTCATTAATCGTACATTTGTCGTCAAGCATGAGATTCCAATTGGGGAAATAAAGGAAAATTTCCTTATACATTCGCCCGGGGGGTGTATAAATACTAAGGAGGTAGTGCAGCGAGTACCTATCGAGTTGGGCGGGCATATATTCCCAACCACCATGATAGTACTCAAGGATCAGGACATAGATGTCATATTAGGTATGAATTGGATGTATCAGCACAAGGCTTTGATCGACGTGCTGAATAGGACCATAAGAGTCAGTATACCTGGTAGTCAATCTCAGCTTCTTATCCAGCTTCCACTACCCGTGAGAACTGTTGAAAAGTCTGTGCAGAGATTGTGTGCCACCTCAGTCCAAGAAATCCAAAACATTCCGGTAGTCTGTGAATTTCCGGATGTATTTCCTGATGATCTGCCTGGCCTACCACCTGATCGTGATGTGGAGTTTGCTATTGAGTTGAAGCCAGGAACTGCACCTATATCCCGTAGAGCCCATAGGATGCCTCCCAAAGAATTAGCCGAGCTTAAAGTTCAATTGCAAGATCTGCTTAATAAGGGTTTCATCAGACCTAGTTCATCTCCCTGGGGTTGTCCTGCTATCATTGTGAAAAAGAAGGACAAGTCCCTCAGACTTTGTGTTGATTATCGCCCACTCAACGAGGTAACCATCAAAGACAAATATCCTTTACCTCGTATTGACCTACTCTTTGACCAATTAACTAGAGCCAAAGTATTTTCCAAAATTGACCTTAGGTCTGGTTACCACCAAATAAAAATCCGTCCCGTAGATATCCCAAAAACAGCGTTCACCACTAGATATGGCCTTTATGAGTATCTGGTCATGTCCTTTGGTCTAACCAATGCACCTGCCTATTTCATGTACCTAATGAACTCTGTCTTCATGCCCGAGCTTGACAAGTTTGTAGTCATGTTCATGACGACATTCTTGTTTATTCCAAAACCCCCGAAGATCATGCCAACCATCTTTGTGTTGTTCTAACCCATTTGAGAGAACACCAGCAATATGCCAAGTTCAGCAAATGTGAGTTTTGGTTGGACCGAGTTCCTTTTCTCGACCATATTTTATCTGCTGAAGGTGTATCCGTGGACCTGAGCAAGGTAGAAGAAGTATTGAATTGGAAGCCACCAACCACAGTTCATCAAGTCCGCAGTTTCATGGGAATGGCGGGGTACTACGTCGTTTTATTCCGGACTTCTCAAGAATAGCCAAGCCCATTACCAACCTGTTGAAAAATCAAGTCAAATTTGTCTGGTCACCAGAATGTGAGAAGGCATTTCAAACTCTGAAAAAGTTGTTGACCACTGCACCAGTACTAGCTCAACCAGACATTGAAAAGCCATTTGATGTGTACTGTGATGCTTCTGGTACCGGTCTTGGTTGTGTCTTGATGCAAGAGGGCCGTGTCATTGCTTATGCTTCACGTCAGCTCAAGTGACATGAAGAGAATTACCCTACCCATGACTTGGAGTTAGCAGCTATGGTACTTGCCTTGAAGATATGGCGTCACTATTTGCTAGGCAGCACCTGCAATGTATACACAGATCACAAGAGTCTGAAATACATCTTTACTCAAGAAGAGTTGAGCATGAGACAGCGAAGATAGCTCGAGCTGATCAAGGATTATGATATTGAAGTGAGTTATCATCCAGGCAAGGCCAATGTAGTCGCTGATGCGCTCAGTCGGAAGGTCCAATGTAATTGTCTGACAGTGAGACCTTATGATTTATCCTTGTGCTATGAGTTGGAAAAATTAGGAATAGAGATAGTTTCACAGGGCAGCCTGGTCAATATCAGTATTGAAACACCCATCCGAGATGAGATTATTGCCGCTCCAAAGGGGAATAGCGAAATCAAGCACATCAAGGAAAAGGTTCAAGCTGGCAAGGCAGATTGCTTCAGGATTGATGATAATGGTGTCGTGTGGTTCAAGGATCGTCTGGTAGTTCTAAAGGTGCCTGAGTTGCAACAAAAGATCCTTGACGAAGCACATTTGACAAGGTTTTCTATCCATCCTGGCAGCAATAAGATGTATCAGGATTTTAAGCAAAAGTTCTAGTGGACAAAAATGAAGATTGAGATCGCACGGTATGTCGCGAGATGTGACACTTGTCAGAAAGTGAAAGCTGTTCACATGAAGCCTGGAGGGGAGTTGCAACCATTGCCTGTTCCTGCATGGAAGTGGGAGGACATCAGCATGGATTTCATCGTGGGATTACCCAGGACAACTAGAGGATTTGATTCAATATGGGTTATTGTGGACCGTCTCACGAAGCAAGCTCATTTTCTACCAGTCAAGAAAGATTACAGGGCACCGACATACACAAAGCTTTATATAGAAAACTTAATGAAGTTGCATGGAGTGCCGAAGACCATCGTTTCCGATCGAGGTACCCAGTTCATCTCCAAATTTTGGCAGGCCTTTCACAAGTCCTTAGGTACAAAACTTCTGCATAGCATGGCATACCATCCGCAGACTGACGAACAGACGGAAAGAGTCAATCAAGTGTTGGAAGATATGTTGAGGGCCTGTGCACTCAATTACTCTGACAAGTGGGATGAGTGTTTAGCATTGGCAGAATTCTCGTACAACAACAGTTACCAAGAAAGCATTAAGATGGCTCCATTTGAGGCAGTTTACGGTCGTAGATGCCGTACTTCATTGAATTGGTCTGAACCTGGAGAAAGGTGGTTTTACGGCGTTGATTTGGTCAATAAAGTCGAAGAAAAGATCAGATTAATACAAGAGAATTTGAAAGTGGCACAGTCTCGACAGAAAAGTTATGCCGATCAAAGGCGTCGACCCTTGGCATTCAAAGTGGGAGACTACGTGTATCTGAAAGTATCACCGATGAAAGGAGTCAATCGATTTGGCATCAAAGGCAAGTTGGCCCCGCGTTATGTTGGACCTTTCCTGATTATAGAATGCATGGGAAAGGTAGCCTACAAGTTGCAGTTGCCAGAGCATCTGGCAGGCGTGCACAATGTATTCCACGTGTCACAACTCAAGAAGTGCCTCCGAGTGCCAGATCAGGTCATCGATGTGGAAGGAGTGGAACTTGAACCTGAGTTGACGTACTCGGAGTATCCTATTCAAGTCCTGGACATAAAGGATCGTGTCACACGAAGGACAACAACCAGATGGTACAAGATCCAGTGGAGTGAGCATTCTGAAGAAGAAGCCACATGGGAATCTGAAGACTATCTTGCCGAGAATTTCCCCGAGTTTTTCGCTACCTTGTAGATGTAATTGTCTGATGATGTAGCATGTAAAGTCCCCTAGTTAGTTTGTATCAGATGGGTTTATATTGTTTAAGACATTTTCTTTTCCATTACTTTGTTGAGTCTTGTTTTATCTTGTATCAAGTCTCGGGACGAGATTTCTTTTAGGAGGAAAGGCTGTAATACCCCTGGTATTACAAAGCAATTAACCTGCCATATCATCATGCTTAAATTTAAGTATCTGCATATGATTGTGCTTAGGGTCACTAGAGTGCTTTGATTTCATGTGTTGTGGATGGTGTAATTGAGCCTTTAATTAAAAGTCAAACATTTAATTAAATCAGAAATCGAATTAAGCCCAAGAATTGACTTAAAACCCTAATTCAAAATATATAAGGAATCTGATGAAAGTGTCTTAATGAAAGTTGTAGAGCTTTTGAAATGGAACAACTTTTATTTTTGGAGATTTTGATGTTGTGTCACAGAAATTCAAATTAAACTCAAATTACTATGTTAAAATTTAAATTTGAAACTCCAATTTCAAAAATATTGAGAATCTAATAAAACTTCCTGAATAAAGGTTGTAGAGCTCACTGATAGGAATAACTTTTATTTTGACAATTTTTCAAGTTGTTGAGAAAAATTAAAAGTAATTTTAAAATTTCAGTTTGAAATTCAAACCCTACTTTTACCCCCTTTTCTGTAGTTTGAAAATTTGACCGAATTTGGGATTGGTGTCAAAAGCAAAATTGTTCTTCATGAAATTTTCCACAACTTTTGTTTTGGTTGCATTCACTGAATCAAACCATAGGATCATCATTTGAAATGGATAGAAATTGACCTATTGAAACCTACACTGTAGCTAGGGGGTCCCCCTGTTCGTCTCCTTCCTCGTGTACCGCGCGTGCCGCGCCACGCGCTGCCATCGTTCGGCCGGCGTGGGCACGTCGCAGCGCTGTCGAGCGGTCGAGGAGGGGGGCCCGGACGTCCCTGACCTTATCCCCTCACTCTCTGGCCTTTAAAGACGACGAGCACCCTCCCCTTTTCATTTTCCTTCCGCGCGGTCGCCGGTGAGCTCACGTCGGCCACACTCAAATTCTCCCTCGTCAAGCCATCTCCATCCCCTCCTTCTCACAGATTGCATCTCCACTCAATTGCGCCTCGTTTGCCACTATCCGTGCCAGCTCTAGTGCACTGTGAGCCCCAGAACGTCGTCGTCGTCTCCACGGGTGCGCAGAGCGCCGCCGCAGGTCTCACCATCGAGCCTGTGCCACTGTGGTAAAGGTCTGGCCTTCTCGCAGAGTGTTTCGAGTTCTTGGTGACTCGGTGAGCCTAATCCCTTAGATGGTTTGTGCTTTTACATCCCAGGTTCGTCGGAACGTGTAGTCGCCGTTGCTGCCGAGCCGTGTCAACCGTCGTCGTCGTCGTCACACCCACCTCTTCGCTCTGTCTCCAGCTGAATCAATCCATCCATCTACTCCGTGTTGAGCTCCTGAGTACACCCGTACCTATTTCCGTAAGGCTACCGCACTCCACCGGCCGGAACACGAGTTGCCACGCCGCCGTTCCGCCACGGGCGAGCTCCCGCTCGTCGGAGGCGCGTAGTGTAGGAGCTGTGCATGCTCGGGTGTCTGTTAGGTCCTAGGGTACACGTTGGCCGGGTTGGTTTTGCTGCCGAGGTCGCCGGCGGCGAACTGCGCGGTGAACCGCCGTGTGTGTGCGCGGGAGAGAGAGAGCTGAGGGAGGAAGAGGGAGCTGAAAGGGTGGCCCCGCCTGTCAGCGTCCCTGGGGCGCGCGGGCGCGCGCGGGATGGCGAGCGGGCTGTCGCCCGTGGTTCTGGGCTGGCTTGCTGATGATAGGCCATCTCAGGCTGATTTTGGTTTTTCATTTTTCCGAAGAATTACAATAGCTTTTCCATTTATATTTTGGATGAATAGTGCTACATCTTAATCTTTTTGTAGGAATATTTTTTCTGCTCCTAAAACCACCAAAATTTTTGTGGGTGCTCTCTGTAACATGTAGTATTTAATAAAAATATTAGATATGTGTTTTGGACATTTTCTACAGTAGATAAAAATCAGTATTTTAATTCCTGGAAGCAAATTTGGTGAATTTTAATTGATTCTCAGTAACTCCAAAAATCATGAAAATTTATTTGGTACTATTTTAGGCCAAGAGCTATCTGTTGCTAAAGTTTGGCATTAAATGGAAATAGTTTGATTATTTATTAATTGTGAGTTAGATTAATTGATTAATAAAAGGGTTAGAGAATTGAGATAATTATGGAGCGGTGTGATTTGGGGTTGATTGAGATTCTAGGTCAAACACCATTATGACCTAGGGCATGATGAATTAGGATAATCATGGTTAGCCTATAGTAGAGTTGTGATTGGAGCTGTGTTATGTATTATTGAATTTTATCCGTCATTTCATGTGCATCGCATTCATACATTCATTATTGCAAACGTGTAGTGGCCGAGAATCCGGAGATAAAATCTGAGGGTGCATCTGAGGAGACTGCTCAAGAGATTATGCAGGGCTTTGATATTTGTGGCACTGACCAAACCCGACTCTCTACACCATCCAAGGCAACCCCCGGTGCATTTGCCCATTCATGTTGTTTTAAAATGTTTATAACTTGACTTAATTTACTGCATTAGGTTAATAGGAGTTGATTGGTAACCAATTGATGCATTACCATCCTTGACTACTTATCAATACCTGAAAACCTGATTATTTAAAAGTATTGAAAAACGCTTAGTCATGCTTAACGGTTAGATTTGCAAAAATGCTATTTTCAACTGTGATGATAAAAAGTAATTGAATCACTTTATGGGACTGGTTATGTCCTTGTTGGTTGGCAGTGTTCCTAGCTAGTTCATTGTCATCAACGGGGATGGGTTTTCCCGTTTGGTTGGCCAACTGTTTAGGTTAGAGTCCCAACTTTCGTCGCCATCGGGAAAGGGATGTGAAAACCGGTTAGTTACCAGTGTACTTGGGTTAGAGTCCCAATGCATGGTTTCTAACGGAAAAATATTAGGGACCATTCATTGTCAGGCCTGCTGTGATCAAGACTTTGCAACTAGCTACATACTACGGGAAGCCTCTGACTCCGGTGGCTCTACTGCTGGAACCGACAACCACGCACTGGGAGTGGAGTGATGGTGAGAGTAGCGTGTACCCTCGTGGCCGGCGTGCCTGGAGACTAGAGGAGTACTGTGCTCTCGGGTGACGCAGGACCGGTTCCGGGGTATGAAAAGCCATGGTAGGCGGGATTGGCATATGCAAGTTTAAGTGCTACATGTGCAGTGTGGATAGGGATCCCCAGCTGGGTAATAATTGATTCGAATCGTCGTTGCTCCACGGTTAAGGTGACTTGATTCTCACACCTATAGTGAATAGTGTTTTGAAACTAGGATGTTTTTGAAATGAATAAATATATATTGAAAGAATGATGATGGATATTGAAAGTACTTGAAATATGGTAATGATTAATAATATTATGGAAATAAAATATTGAAATAGGACTAGTAATGCTTTTCCGCAAAACTCTTGAACTCTTGCTAAAGTCTTACCTTGACTCCCCTCAGCCTGCATTCCTGAGTCTAATTTACACCTTTTTGTCGGGTAAATCTTGCGGAGTACCCCAGTACTCAGGGTTTGTTAACCCCGCTGCATGTAGTCAGAAGCCTGAAGTTTGTCTGGCCCCGTGCTGTGTTACGATTATCCAGGAGGATGAGGACGAGTGAAGTTGAACCCGTGGGTAGGGTTCATGTATTATCTATCTATCATGTTGTATTATTGTTCTACCGCTACTGTTACCACTTTTTATTATGGCCTGTAATAACTGCACTTAATTTCTATTTGAACAACTGGTTTGTAATATAAAGTATTATTTAATCTTCCGCACTTTTACTCTGATATAATTTATTATGAAATGTTGTAATCCTGCAATGGCTTCGCAATGGGATCCTGTCGGAGATAACGGGTGCTTACGTAGCCCGGCAGAGCCTTCTAGATCATCTGGGACACGGGCCCGGCTGTCAGATGTTATTAGAGACAATGACAGGTGCCCGTGGGCCATGTGATTTAGGCGGTTCTGTTACATATGTTGCCAGTAGGATTAGGAGGCCTATCAGTAAAGCAGACCCACTAGTTTACAATTTGAGATGTGATGCTGAGCAGCATAGGCAGCGCACCCTGATGGCCATTTATAGGTCCACTGATAGAGAGTGTCTGTCCATGATTAGGATGACCAGAGCCCCCTTTTTTGCATTGTGTGACCTATTTAGAACTAGAGGCCTTGTAACAGAGAGCCATGGTTCCTCTGTTGAGGAGCAGGTTGCTATGTTCCTGCTTATTGTTGGACACAACCAAAGATTTAGGGTTGTCCACTAAGCATTTAGGAGGTCAATTGAGACAGTACATAGGCACTTTCACCAGGTTTTGTATCTGTTGGTGAACTTAGAAATGAGTTGATCAAGGCCCCCTCATGTGCCCCTTATCCAAAGATCCTTGGCAGCCCTAGATGGAACCCTTATTTCAAGGTAAATGTGACTATGTAGTGGTTAGTGTTTCCCATTGTTTATCCACCCAAATGGCTTAACACATTTGCACATTTTTAGGATTGCATTGCTGCCATTGATGGCACCCATTGCTTGGCTAGGGTACCTAGGAGAATGCAGCAGGCTTTCAGGGGTAGGAAGAAAGAACCAACACAGAATATCATGGCTGTTGTGAACTGGGACCTCAAGTTCATCTATGTGTTGGCTGGCTGGGAGGGGTCTGCACATGATTCCCACATACTTCATGATGCCATTGAGAGAGAGGATGGGTTCACTGTGCCTGAAGGTAACGCAAACCACATGCCTACTGCATTTGTGTCCAAACCAACCATTAGACACTAATCATGCCCTTCCCTTATGCACTTGTAGGTAAGATGTACCTTATAGATGCAGGCTATGCATGCCACAATGGCTTCCTACCTCCCTACAGGGGGTAAGGTACCATTTGTCTTAGTACAGCAGCACCAACAGGCCAACCAATGCAAGAGAATTGTTCAACCTGAGACACTCTTCACTTAGGGTGACAGTTGAGCGGGCTTTTGGGGCTCTAAAGAATAGGTTCCGAATTCTAGACAACAAATTATTTAACCCTTACAAGACTCAGGTTAAACTAGTCATTGCCTGCTGCATCCTCCATAATTGGATCCTGGGATTTGGTATTGATCACTGTGTGCCAGATGAGGATTGGCTTCCACCTAACCACACAAACCATGAGCCTGTGGTGAATTTATTGGCCCAGGATACACTTGCCATGACTGCTAGGAGAGATGAGATTTGTAATGCCATGTGGCAGGGTAGGGGCAGCCATAGGACCTGAAACATGCATGTCTTTTGATGATTAACTTTGTTTCTTTACCCTGGTTTGGAACATTTGGTTTGTGAACTTTGTTTTGATTTGTAATAATTGATGGACAAGCTGAGACCAATGTTGTGCCCTATGATGTAACTTAAATTAACTGAGGTGGTTGTTGAGTTCTTCATATTCATTTTCATGTCAGGCATCAAGTGTTCTAGCATCATCCACAGTATTGCATCCTTTGGGTGCAACTCAATGTGAGGGCACACTGTGGATGGAATGGAACATTCCATGCCTGCCATGTACTTGTTCTATTTGTTTCTTCAGTTAGTTTGCACCCACCAATGATGTTAGTTTTTTTGGATGTCTAATTTGCTAAGTGCTAACACTGAGGCAAAAGTTCTACATTTTACTACTATGTACTTACACCTGTTGTGGGATTTGTTATCTGTAATGGCCCCCAGTTAGGATGGCATCCCAAGTTGAGGCTGGGTCTGGGGGTGCTGCTGATGTTGAGGCTGCAGTTGGACATGCAGCTCCTGAGGCACCTCCAGCACTAGCTGCAGCCCCTGTACCAGCACTACCAGCAGCAGCTGGTCCAATGAGGTGGAACAACAACACCTCAGGTTTTGTGCTAAGGAGGATGGCACAGCTGTTGACTGATGGTACAAGGCCTGACAAGGTCTTCAAGGATAAGGATGTTAACTATGTGGCCAAGTGCTTGAAAGACTACAGTGGTGATGTAGTTAGTCCCACTTAGGTGTACAACCACCTGAGGAAGTGGAGGCAGAAGTGGTCTAGGGTCAGTAAGCTTAAGGAGCTGAGTGCTGCCCTGTGGGATAGTGACACACATGCAATCATATTTGATCAGGATCACTACCTAGGCCACTGCAAGGTAGACCAATGATTCATTTTCATCCCTCCATTGTCTATCCTCCCATAAGATTCTATGCTGAGATGGAGGCCATTTTTGGCCATTCCATGGCCACTGGTAGATTTGCAGTTGGTTCTGGTGAGCCCCTTGGGGTGAACCAGGCTAACAGTGATGCTGCTAAGGTAGACGGGGATTCCCAAGGTGACAAGAGCCCTACTGAGAGGGGGGAAGGCAGTAAGGCCACACACCAGCAGTCCCAAGATGTAGTTGGCAACAAGAGGAAGAGCGGGACCTTTACTGAGGATGAGATGGTCATGATCACCAACATGTCTGATGCTGTTAGAGATGTTGCCAATGCACTTAGGGAGATTGGGGCTGGGCATGTTGACCCTAACCTGTACCTAGCAGTCTTGGAGATGCCAGGGTTCACCACTGAGGCCCTTATCTGTGCCTACACCTATCTGCTTGAGAACAAGACCCTTGCCACAGGCTTTGTGAAGATAGAAACTAGACATAGAGATATTTGGCTGAGGACCTACCGTGCCAAGAACTACTTCATGTAGTTCTATCCACCTAGGACAGCAAGGTTATGAGGGTGTTGACTGTAGAGATGTATAGTTCCTCCACCTCCCTCACCTACTCTCTCACCTTTTGATGACACTTAGGCGTAGCTTTTGTGCAGGGCATTTGGCTGATTGAGGCCTTAGCTTTTGGGGTTAGTCTAGTTGGATGGTGACTAACTATAGTGGTGAGGTAGCTCTTACTTATGCTCACATGGTTGAGGCAAACATGGATCTGTAATGCACTATTGCTGGCCTCTGTTGGCTGCCCCTATTTGCTACTATTTATGCTTTCCTATGATGATGGTTCTATGAGCTGTTCTTCATTTCATTTTGGTTATACTGGAATGGTTGTTAGAATTTGTGGGAAGGATATAATGGCTTATGATGCAATAACATACATGAGGTGGCTGCTTGCTATTTTGCATTTCTATTTTTATGCTTTTTCATGCAATATCTGTTTTGCCATCCTCCTTGCCTCCTACCAAACACGCCCCTAGTGCCTTGCAACACGTCCTCCTTTTGGATGCTGATGGCAGGCCCTGAATTGGTATTACTAGTTTTGTTTTTGTGATGCAGCCACCAATGACTAGCCCTAATCAATATAACCACCTATTGCTACATGCTGAGACCAATGGTATGGCACTTGATGGCATGATTTCGCCATGAAACTCAGCCATACATGTACTAGAGTCATAGTAGAACTATGCCACTATAACTGCATGGCTATGTCCCATGGTGAGATCTCTATATCAGTTTACTGTACTTTTTTTGTTATCTGTTTACTGGTAGTATTTGTGGCCATGTTAACTATCCTACATGACTAACCTCTTCGATCTGCCTGTTTCTTCATGTCCTTACAGCTGTTGCTCCTGATGTTCACCTTCTGTCCAAGCCTATGATGCTTTCCACTGAACTGAGGTGGTTTCATTTGGATATCTGTTGTTCTTGTTCCATCATGTGTGCCATCAAATCCATAAGGACCATCCACTCTCAAGCAACTGTTGGGTAACAACCAACTTGATGGCAGGGAATGGATGGCAAGATGGATTCCATGACACCCATGGTTTTATTTTTACCTATTCTGTTGCATCTGTTTGTTATTGCTGGGGTTCAGCCACCAATGATGTCTCTTAATTCTTGGAATGTTTTACACTAAACAACAACTGAGGCCACTTTCATTTTGCTGCTGCCTGTGATGTCTAACAACTAAGGCTTATTGTTTCTTCTTTCTGACTATGAAGTATGTCATCAAATCCATGAGAAACATCCATACCCTTACAACTGCAGCATGTACCTGCCTTGAAGGCAGGGTATGGATGTTGCCATGGATTCCATGGCATCCTTCTCCTACTGATGGATGAGATGGTTGAACCCTAGAAAGGCCAATGATGCAAACCAATAGCAGATTGGTTGAATATGTTGCATATATAAGAAGCTGAGGCCATTTTAAATTGTCTTGATGCCTATGATGCCTTTTCTTGTTACAAATATTATGAAGCTTGTCATCGGTGAGGGATTTGGGCTCTACAATTTGGTTGAATCACAGTCGTAGATCTTCCAATTCCTCACTCATGTCAGGTTTCAGACAACACAAATAGTAGCTGAGGCACATTGCTTTTGTTTACAATGCATGTGATGTCATTCCTATCTGTTATTTGCAACCTTTAAGGCAATGGGAGACTTACATTTGACTGAGGCCAATCAATATTTTCAATTACAGACACATGGCTGCTTACTATGTCATTTTCGATGGGGAGCATGATGGGTTTATGTGAGTTGGGGTGAATGCAGCAAGTATGTGCTTGGGGTCAGAAGTGCCAGATTCAAGAAGTTTAAAAGTTATGAGGAAGCTGTTAGGGAGTTCCAGGCTGCTACTAGGTTTGCCTCACCCAAAAAGAAACCTCCCCCTCCTACACTCCATTATGATCCATTGTCTGAAGATGAGTTTGACCCGAGCATTGAGCATCCTCAACACCCCAAGGCTCCTTGGTGGAAGAAGGTGATAATGAGTTGCCCTCTTGTGTTTGTGGTCTTTGGCATGTTGATGAAGGCAGGCAACAGGGGCACGTTGGACTACTGCCCCAGCTAGTATCTTAACCTAGTGTTAATCACCTCCATGGTTGTGTTGCTGCTCGGTTTCTGGATGCAGAGGGCCAACAATGGCACATGCAATTCCTCTTGTTAGCTGATGAAAAGAAAGAGCTGTTGTTTTGTCCTATGATTCCTGTGACCTCTTTGCTTCTAAGAATTGTGGTATTACTACCTGCTTGTTGTTGTTAATTTAGAACAGTTGCTGTTAATGCAGCTATGACTCCATGCATTTGAACTGAAATAGTCTGAGGCCAATGATTTATAACTGCTTAGTTATTTGCTCTTGTTCATGTCAATGTGTTCATGTTCATCTGCTCATGTGCTTGCTCGTGCTGGTTGATGGCCTGGTTGGGAACCAAACACGTTCTTGGCCTGGAAGTTAGTGGTAGTTGATGTTGGGTTGGCCTACCTGCAGTTAAATCAAACACGTTCTGAACTAGGCCAGGCTCATTTCATGCTTCCAACCAAACATGGTGCATTGCACCCACTCATCCAGGCTCTGGCTGGTTTGGGCCTGTTCTCTGGGCCAGGCTGCCGAGCTACAGCGTACCAAACACGCCCTAAGAGTATGCTTGGTCCCTTCACCGGCTCACCTTACCTATCTTGAGTGTGCAAGGCTAACCTCGCTAGCCCGAGCAAGCTAAATTGTCTCACCCATAGAAGGGAGGAAAAAAGCTTGCCCGTAAAGATTACTCCCTCCATTAAAAAAACGTTGTTTAACTTCTTGTTTGACCGTCGTTTATTTAAAAATTTTAAATAAATATTATTTATTTTATAATAACTTATTTTATTATTAGAGATACTTTAATAATACTTTATTTTTTTAATATTGAAATAAAAAATAAGACGAATGGTCAAACGCGAAATCTAGAAACAAAAAACGCCACTCTTTTTTGGGATGGAAAAAGTATGAGGTAACCTAGCCCACCAACAAACACACATATTTATCCTAGTTTTCTTAGCTTGGCAAGATAAAACAATATAAGCCAAAGGATCCAAGAAGCTCCAAAGAGTGAGCTTCCTGGGTGGTTTTCTTGTGATGCTCGTTGGGCTCGGCAACAACTTATTAAGAACTTTGATCTTGCTATTCATGGGTGCTATGTGAATTATCAAAGATATATTATGGAACATCTTAAAATTATAGATAAAAAGATCTATAAAATTTATAGAGTGAAAAATACTAACAATAGATGGATATAGGGAGGTGAGAGGAAAGTTTAGCCTTGGTTGCAATTAAAAAAATAATGAAATTAGAGGAAAGGTTTTTCGCAGCCGACAATATAGGAGAGCACAATGCAACCCCCGTGTAAGCCTGCTAATGGGGTGGGGCAAAATAGGGTTATCGAAGCGGGTTCTAGTACGGTGTGTGTGTGCGCGCGCGCGTTGTAGGGTCGAGATGGCGGACTAGAAGGGGGTGAATAGTCCGAACAAAAATTAATCGCAGCGGAAATAACACCTAATCGGTTCTACCGACAATTCACCCCTCTAGCTAAAACTCTAAGCACCATGTAAAAGATCCTACCAAGAAACAAAGCTGCAAGCCTAGCTTGAGCTTCTCTAAACTGTTCTAGCGTAAGGTCACACAAAACTAAGCACTAGTACTTTAAGCACCGGGGAGCTCCTACTAACTAGCAAGCAAAAGCGCACTAAGCACATAAGCTCACTACGTGCTCAATGACAAGGATATACAATCCCAATTAAGGAGCGCAACTTGATTAGCTACACAAACTAATCAAGACACTAGTTCTAAGCTACACAAGCTAAGAAGATGAGTGACAAGCTACACAAGCTAACCGGTCTAACAAGAGCAACTACTGGTTACAACTAGTTACAACTGATTTCAATTTTAGTTATAGCTGAACTCAACTAGTTGCAACTGATTCCAAAAGGTTTCAACTTAGTTTTTCAGCAGCTCTCAACTGGTTGCAACTAGTTTCAATAGTTTTTAACTAACTGCTAACACAAGACAGGTAAACTAGTTACAAGAGCAACTACACAAGCACAATATGAGAATAATATAAATAACTTGTGTAGAAGGGAACAAACCACCGCGAAGGATGAGAAGATGTTGACGCGGTGATTCTTGCCCGGAGGTTCACTTGTCACCACAAGCTACGTCCTCCGTTGAGACGAGCTCTAAGCTTGCCACCGATCCTCTAGCTTGAGGTGACCCACCACAAGCCACCACTCCCACGTGGAGCGCCCGCAAGCTCAAGCTCTTGATCCGGACGGACCACTCGTTGCTCTTCACGTCTCGCTCAACTAGCGATGCTCTTCGCGACTCCTGCGGGGTGAGCTCCAACCCCTCACAAGCTTGCTCCGGAGCCAAGCACAATCTCCTTGCTTGCTTCCACGGAGCTTCCCGCCATTAAGCCGTCTAGGAGGTGGCGACCTCCAAGAGTAACAAGCACCACCGGCTTGCAACTCGAACAGCTAGTGTTAACTCTTGCAATCTCTCAAAGCAAAGCATTAGAATCACACACACTCGCAATCGGATGCAACCACTATGTGCACAAGTGAGTTAGAGGCTCTCCAAGCACTCCCCAAGCATGGACACACAGTCCCAAGGGTGCTAGACCACTCAAATGCCCGGCCACCCCATCTATTTATAGAGGGAGGCCTCAAACTAGCTGTTACAGAATTTCTGCGTCACTTGCGGACAGTCCGTCCTTGAAGGCTCGGATAGTCCACCGTTGTAAAAAAAACTAGCCATTATGTTCAAACTGCACACCTGCGGACAGTCCGCCCCTTGGTCCCGGACTGTCCGCCGTTGAAACCAATGGCCCCCAACAGATCAGGTGCATTCTGTGTGTGTTTTCACGAATAGTCAGCGGACTGTCCGCCCCTCGGGCCTGGACAGTCCGCAGCTCAAAAACAGCACAGACCACCGCTCGGTAAAATGGCCATAACTCTTAGCTCCGAAGTCTGATTTCTATGATCTTGGACATTTTGAAAAGCTTATTTAAAGGGCTACACAACCCACATGAATACATGATCCAAAGCACAATGGATCAAAGCAGTTTTCTAAAACAAGAATCATCACTCCTCTTTTTCAGCTCGAAAAATCTTCGAAACTTCTCCAATTCCTTCACCTTTGCAAATGTGCCAACACCACCAAGTGTACACCTCCATGTGCATGTGTGTTAGCATTTCACAAACAATTTTCAAAGGATTTTCACTCTTACTTGCCAAGCCACTCTTTCCTACCAACGTCACGATGTTAGATCACTCGAGTGACACTAGATGACCGATATGCAAACAAATTTTCCCCTCTTGATAGTACGGCCATCTATCCTAAACCCGGTCAAGTACTTATCTACTCAACCTTAGATCGGTGAAATGGAAACGCCCTAGGTTATACCTTTGCCTTGCGCTTTCCATCTTCATCACCGTCTTCATCTCCATCTCCATCTCCAAAGTCGATGCCGATGCAACACTTGCACCAACACCTCACGAATGATATGATCCATTTCATGTCATCATGTGGCTTTTGGTCCATCGATCCTCGACTTCACTTGCTCTTCACCCTTGCTTCGGCCTCTGGCACCAAGTCTTGCTTGAGTCTCCCGACACTCAGTACCAACGAATTCAAAGCCTACGACTTGCCCTTTGCCCTTGCAACGAGTCCATCAAGCCAAGCTTCCATCTTGATCTTCTCCACCTAGCCACATGACTCCATGTCATGTCTCATGTGCATTTAGCTCCTTCATCATGATATGTGTGAGCTAAACAACTCTCTCCAAGCCATTTCCACCTCCATGGCATAGTTGCTCACACATATGTACCTGTGGACTAATCACCTGTGTAATCCACACTCAAACACATATTAGTCCACCTAAGTTATCACTCAATTACCAAAAACAAACAAGGACCTTTCACGCGCACTGCAGATGATGCAGGTGCAGTCACTGCCAACACAGTCCAACGGTCGTAAGGAGTACTAGTATTTTATTTTATTGTGTGACCCTTATCCCACACGGTACCGCCGCTTTCATGCATCACGATCAGGTGGCATCCAATGACTCAACCGAAGGGTTCAGGGGTGCTATCTTGCCATCTCTCTCTCTCTCTCTCTCTCTCTCTCTCTCTCTCTCTCTCTCTCTCTCTCTCTCTCTGTGTGTGTGTGTGTGTGTGTGTGTGTGCGCGCGCGCGTGTTCCTACTTTACGGGTTGAGTTCACAGATAAAATGGGTTGGGGCAAGTTGGTGTCCACCCCATCTCGGATGACTCTCAAAATCAAGTCTGTGCTCCTCATGTCATAGAAAAAGCAGGTTGAGTCAGGTTGAGGCGGGTCGGGGCATGTTTGCCAAGTATTTATTTGGGTAGGGTCAGGTTGGGAACTCTCTCTGAAATGTATGGGGTGAGCCAGGTTTGAGGAGAGTTTACCCCCATTAGGTTGGCTAAACCCGTGCCCCGTGGGAAAAGAAACTACGAACATGCTTGGTCCCTTCACCAGCTCGTATTGCCTGGCTTAAGTGGGCAAGGCTAACCTCGCTAGCCCGAGCAAGCTAATTTGGCTCGCCCAAAGAAGCGAGGAAAAAAACTTGCCCTTAAAGACTATGAGGTAATCTAGCCCACCAACAAAACACATATTTATCATAGTTTTTTAGCTTGGCAAGGTAAAACAATATCAGCCAAGGGATCCAAGCAGCCTCTAAGATAAGAGTGAGCTTCATATGTGATGCTCGTTGGGCTCCAGCAACAGCTTATTAAGAACTTTGATCTTGCTACTCCCTTCAGCTAATTTCAGGGCATTGATATAACACACCTTTGATTAACAATCTCTATTTGTAATAGATTTCTATGACATATTAAATTATAACGAGCAATATGCGCGTGATTGTCATTGTCTCCATTAAAACAGACATCCGTAATGAAAGTTCCCAAAGTCATGATTTTTTTTATAACCAAAACACGTTCAGTATTTGTAACAGCTGCAAAGGAAATTACTTTAAAAAATACAGTTGCAAAGGAAAGAGTCGGGGAAAGTTCATATCCCTTTCTGTAGACTGTAGTATGCACACAAATATCCCTTTGTCCTCTTTGAACATATGAATAATGCTTGCTTTCGTTTCTGAAAACCGACAGATGAAATGAAACTGTGATTCCATGTTGTGAACGAAGTCTGAACAGCAGCGTGAATGCGTGAGTGCTGGTGCGCATCATTGTTCAGAAGAAAACTCAACTTTTTGACCAACAAATGAAGCTGGTGCAGAATTAGCTATGCAAAAGGATACCACAATAGGACTGGAGCGCAATGAACTCAAAGCTCCAGGAAACCTTGTGCAATTAATCAAAACTAAAGATGAGCCATGGCCAAGGATAATCACATAACATGTTCAGAGGTACCTGGAGGGGTTTTTTCCCAAGGAAGTATATATTAATCTAGAAGCAGGAACTAGTGACAAGCTTCACGGTGCCACCTACCGATGCATACATAAACCACAATACAGCTCAATAAGTAACTAAAACTAGTAAAAAAAATGCTTGAAGTTCCCCACAAAAGTGTGACGATTTCTCATCTTTGAATCCTGCATCAAATAGGCAACTAAATGAGCCACTGCCAGCAACACATATCATACAGGGTGCATGAGAAAAGCAGCATACTTGGAAGATTAGCAAGGAGAGACCATTTATTTCCAGTAGAAGCACTCATCATCGGGTGACTCCACGTTTCTGGTACCTGTGAAGGCATGAGAAGATTAGTATAACAGAATCGACCAATTTATACGAGCACAAGTAGGACGATCGCTAATTTAATAGCAATCAAGTCACACTTGAGCCAAAATAAACCCGGTAGTCCGAAAATCTCGAAGGATTTCAAACATTTTAAACAGAACATACCCCAAGGATCTTACAAATTCAGCAACAACCCATCACATGATACATAAGTTCACAACCGAATTAAAACATCAGAGTACAACATAGTCCTTTACATAAATGTAACAGTAGCGGAAATCAACATAGTTTTGAAACAACGTAGTTCATATACGAGTACCACCAGCTGACCGTGTCGCAGCATCTTACAAAAGCTAAAGATGGATAACGACCTTGCCCCAAGTCTAATCTTCTTCACCCGCAGGGGTGAAGCAGTTCTTGCAATAAGCATAGTAGACCACTCCTTCTATAACAATAGGAATAAAACCCTGAGTACTCAATTGTACTCAGCTAGACTTACCCGACAGGAAGTAAATAAAAAGACTCTCAAGGATATGCAGGCTTATTTGGTGGAGCTCAGAGGATAGCAACATTTTGCATAAAAAGCATTACTACAGTAGTTCCTCAACTTATAAATTTTAGATATGGTTTAGCTTCGATTTCAGTTAAGCTATTAAGCTAAGGTTCACAGCTATACTAAACAATCACTTGATATTATAGCAAACAATACAACCATATGATTTCCGATATCCACAGATATCAACCTCATCTCACCATAATCAATATGTTCAAGTTGTTAACCTCTACCTCACCAGAAGATCAGTTCAGTTTCTCACTAACCAGGAGAGATAGCGATTCGAATCGATTGTACCAGCTGGTAAACATGCCAATCACAAACCCTGTCAGCCTGATCAGTGGCTTCTTGGGTCACCGTTAGATGTTTTTGAGTCATATTATATCGCGAGCTTGGCGGGGGCCATATTCTCGGAGACAAACCCACTCACAGGAAGTGCAGGTCCCTGACCTGACTATAGCAAAATGGTGTCTCCGCACATCCTTCCTACCTTTAGAATATGTCTATCCATGTCACACCAATTCTCGGCTCAGAAAGAACTACTCAGCTTCGCGGTCAGAACGACTTATCTGGCCAGCTATGTGACGACGTCATTCAATCTCAACTGATGTCTGGTGGCCTCAATCCTAGTCGGCCGCAAGCAGCACCGAAGACAGCATGACCTCAACCATGTCATGCGGCTCCCTGCTACCTAGCTTTGATTCTCTTATTATCATTGTGGCATGATGGCACATATAGTCAACCATGTGGAATCCATCCCCATCATCATTAGTCACCACGTATGCTCGCGAAGGACAGGAAATCCCTCGACTTCTATCGGTTTAAGCATGGCTAAGCATAAGATCGAACCCATCCCTTGTCTAGTAATATTTCCAGGATCAAAATATATATATAGTGGACAAGGTATAAATACAGCAACGGTATCAAATCAACTCCTATACTTAAGTGCACAATCATACGATTTAAGAAAGACCGGTGCATTTATAAAAAGAGATAGGTGGAGGCTTAGAGATGCTCCGGGGCTTGCCTTTCACAAAGTTAGATGGCTGATGGTCAGTGCACTCCGGCAGTTCAATTTCCTCCTCGGCCTCGGGAGCTTCCGGCACCTCGATCTCCGGGGGTACTTCTTCCTCAGACGGATCGAATTGTAGCAGTGTAACTCCTCCAGGCAATCCTGTATGCATGATATGCATATATGAGAACTGAGAATGCACATGAAATGCAATATAGAGATGCACAACTTGAGCCATGAGATGCATTAGACAACATGTGAGCATCCAAATAATTTATCAAACATTTACTGAGTATGTGCATATTTCTTCTCTAAACAACAACATATACTCACCCTTCTTAAGCAAACTATAGAACAATTTCTCGTCTTGCGTAAGAGGTCTACAACCTGCACTAACAATTAATTTGAATTAAACTTCCCTACCACACCCACCTTTTAACTAATAACCACGAATAAAGCATATAAGCAAAGACATTTGACCTAGCTGCCCTACACATGAACAAGATCAACCCCAAAGTGTCCAGCAAGGTTACCAAGCTGGAGCATCACAGAAATGCATCAAAACATCTTCTAACCAATTATTACTCAATTAAAAACAATTAAACAAGCACTAGCTTATAACTGGACCCTTTATTTGATGTGCCCACAAAATTCTAGAAAAATTACAGCAGATAGCACACTCCCATATTAGGATACTGGCAAAATTTCAAGTTATTTAGACAAATATAACATGCCACACAAAAATGACAAGCAGACAGCCATTTAAGCAATGGAAAATACTTACTATAGTGAAAAGTATCAAACAACAGATTTCCTATTTTTCTTAGCTTCTTTATCACAAAACAAGTCTCAAAAAAAATATTCATAGCCATTACTTAATACCATCAAACATGGTGAATTTAGCAAGAGTATAGCATGAAAGGCATGTTACACATGACATCATATAAATAACAGTAACCAACCAGCAAACATATTTTCCCCAGATCCTACTACTCTAAACAAAATTAATTCAAGTGGAATCACATTTTTAACATATTCCTATAATTAGTTATGCATTTATCAAGTTTACAAGCATATAACAAATTAATTATAACTGCATAGAAAGTTATCACAAAGTCATATTTCATATTTTTCCTGTATAGAGCCCATAAATACAAACCCAACAAAATTTAGTTCACCTCATTTGGATACTTTTAGCTCCAGATATGAATTTTAGAAGGTTTACCAAAATTTCTGGAAATTCATTTTCTCTTTTTCCTTTAAAACGAAACCAGACCTAAATGCTACATGCACCCGGTCCAGTGAACCAGAGACGGACCAGAGCAACTGACCTGTGGGCTCCCCGGTCAAACCGGTCCCACGCGTCAGAGAGAGAGCAGCCCGCCGGCGCTGACCGGCGCTAACTCGCCGGCGGCGAGGTCACCGGCGGCATCGAGGGCACCTACGTGCTCCTGGGAATAAGGCGAACCCAACGGACTAAGCCTCAATACCTAACCCTTACCGGATCAAGCTCAACGGCGGCAATGGCGGACGACGGAGCTCCGGCAAGCGCGCGCCGACGGATTCCGGCCTTCACCGGCGAAACCTATCTCTGTTTCATGAACACTAGATCCAAACGAAACTACGTGCACGAAGAATCGGACTATGGAGCTCGGACGCGCAGCAATCGCACGCGCATGGCGGCACGGCGGCGAGCAGAGTCACAGCGAGGCCGTGTTCCGACGAGCCTACGAGACGAAAGGCCCAACCAACTCCTCAGACCTAAACCGTGACCCAAGAAGACCTAGAGACAAAGCAAAACGAGAAAGAATGACTACGGGAAGGCGCTGGTCGTCGCGAGCAGAGAGCTCGGCGACGTTCCGGCAATGGCGTGGCGGCGAGGAGCTCGCTACGGCTATACCTTAGGTCGACTCGGCCTGGAAAGGGGTCGAGGATGTAGAGCAGAGAGTGGCGAAGCTATGGTGGAGGTGGAGCGGTCGGAGACGGTGTGGTGGCGGCGGATTTCACCGCGAAGCCGACTCGGCGGCCATGGCGACGGCGGAGCAGATGAGCAGGAGAAACGAGAGAATGAGAGAGGGAAAAAGTGAATGGAGCGGCCAGGGGACAGGGTGGAGTGTCGCCTTTGCACTGCAGGCCGGCCGAGGAGGCAACGACAGCGTACAGCGCCACCTGGCGCGCGATGCCTGACGGCGGCCACGGCGGCCCCTCCCCGATTCAAACTGAATCGGTTGATTCAGTTCAGCGAGCAGGGCCTGAAACCCATTTTTGATCGAGTCATAACTCGCGATCTAGGGCGTTTCAGCGAAAACTTCACTAATATGGGTCAAAGAGCTACACGAGTACTCCAATCCATATTAGAACACCTTCAACTGAAACGGCTTGGTTTGAGAGATATGGATCGAAGAACACAGGTACTTTGAAACTGGAAACAGCTTTAGACTTAGCAAATTTCAGCAACTCCAAAACAGCCCCAAATCTGCACTAAAACATATTTTTGACCACCTTACACCCATTTTCATGAGTTGACCCAAAAATAAAGTTTGTTGCTTATAAAATTCTACACAACTTTGATTAAGGGTGCTCTGACATTCAAAGTCTCTAAATTAACTTTCTTGTTTGGTCAAACAAAATAGGTTTAGGAGGGCTTTCTAGTCAACTATGAGCTAGAGAGGTATTTTGGGGATTTCACCAACATGAACATTGTTCCAAATGTTGACCCAAATATGTTTAAGGCATTTAGAACAGTAAACAAGCATCACATTTGCATGCTAGCACATCTATGACATTGTAGGCATATAAGCAAACATATAGCATATAAAGGAATGTAAATCAAATCAAATGGTGATGATGCATGAAATGACATGATCAATGCTTGATGGCATGCAAATGCAAATGTAAAAATAGTAACTAACACTAGGGTGTTACAATTAGTGTACAAGAAAGAGATCCGATGAAAAACAGGAGATGCAAGAGCACAGGTCGTAGCAGCTGGTGTGAGCCAATCTTGAGTACAAACAAGCATTTCAATATGGCTCTCACCAGCCAACTCACACATTGCGAGTCCCACAGTTCTTGTTGCTACCCTGCTGTCAGTATTGCATGGTAGTGCTAGTATATCACGTGCCATCTGAGAAATTGTAGGGTAGGTCAGGCTATGTTCCTTCCACCACTGGAGAACACTGGGCTCGCGTGAAGCGTGACGAGTCTCTTGCAGGTACTGGCCAAGCTCAGTGATTGGTCGGTCACAACATCGATGCTTAGAGTCATGATAATAGTAATACGGCTTAGTGTCATGATAATACTTAGACAGCGTATCTGCATCCTCAACAGTTCCCTTGCTAGTTTTTGACCCAGTAGTGCAGTTAGGATCATCCACCAGATCTGTGTATTCATTGAAGAGGTTGAGAAATGTATCACGCACTTCATGCATATAGTCATGTTTTCCATTCTCTTTAACAAAGAGCTTGATGCATTCCAGACTGTAATTAGGGTCCATGACCATAGGCATACAGAAATGTAAGAAACAGAATTTCCAGCATTCCTTGAACTTCTGTTTTATCTTCTCCATGACTTTGGAAAATGCTTTATCACTCGCATATCGACTGCTGGAATGAGCCTTACTATACACATTTTTCAGAGTGTGAAAGAGATCAGATGGACTAGGAAAGTTTGGAATCGAATCAATATATTCATGAAAGTGTTCCAAGATCTCATAAATTTCACTTGCTATACTCCAGTCCTCCGGTGTTGCTGCATATCTGATATTGGGATACTGCAATGCTGAACAGCTGGAACCCTTTGTACACTTGGAGTACTTCGCTGATTTCTCCATGATTTTGTTAAGTTCATCCAGTCCCACATGGATAACCTGATCAAGTAAATGAGTTGCAGAACGTACTACAAACAAGTTCCGGTTTGCATTGACCTTGTTCCATTTCTGTAGACTGGTTTTGACATTTGAAGCCACTGAATCATCAATGAAAACATTATCCACTATAATGCTGAAAACCTTGTCATGGAGATCCCATTCTCTAATAGCTTCCACTATGATATCACTTAATTCTTTTTCATCGCAAGAGGGGTCCATGGGAGAAAATGTGATGATCTTTTGTTGCTTCTCCCATTCATCATCGATGTAGTGAACAGTCAAGCACAAGAAGGCCAAGTGTGGACCATAATGCCACATATAAGCACTCAAGCAAACCCGACTACGTAACGCAGCTAACTTCTCCTTTAGCTTGGACTTTTCTTGCTGAAACAAGTCACAGATGTTCCCTATGAAGTCATAGTGAGATGGCATATTGAGCATAGGACTCAAGCAAGCAGCTACCTTTCTGAATCCATCTTGCTCCATCATCCTTGGTAGGTGCCCGTGTATGGTCAATATTCTGACAAGTTCTTCAGGAGAACAGTTCAGATCGACCTTCTGGTTCTTCTGACTCGAGTCATTAGGAAAGTCCTGCTCAGGAAATGTGATTTCCCCATTAGACTGGTTCTTATGCTGGTCACTGTAAAGCTCAGGTGCTGCAAGTACTTCATGAGAGCCATTGTGATCAACTTCCTGATTTTTGTTATTCTTGTTGGTGTGTGTGTCAGGGAAGGTAAGTTCCTGCACAGGGACTGCATCTGCTGTGCCTATGCATTTGTTTTGGCGGGATAGCAGGAATGGCAGCTTCTTCTGCTTTGGGTCAGAGCTGTCGGCTGGTGTGCTCTTCTTTGTAGATGGCAAGGGTCTGCCCAGCTGCTGCTTTAGCCTCTTCTGAGTCCTAGGGCTGCACTTGTCCTGGTGCTTGCGCAGTCCGGTAGTGCCATTGGTGCTGTTGTAGTTGAATACCCGGTGGCAGTGCATGCATTCAGCCTGCACAACCTTTCCATCAACGAAGGTGGGTATGAAATCTTCCCACACCTTCGACCGAAGCCTTTTACTTGGCCTTGTCTCAGAGAACAGTGGACTGGGGATGCTGCCAGTGCTCTCTTCTCCGTCACCCATGTCATTGTTGAGACCGTCCAGCACATCTTCCAAACCTAGGCACCAAGACACACAAATTATGAATATGGGACAAACATGAGAATATTCCATGCCTACATTGTCCAAGTGCAATTGAGAAAGCTTTTGATTTCAGAAGTTAACTTAACAGTCTTTTAATACAAAATTCAATTCCATAGCCTATAAGAAACTTGTTCCATATTCAGGCGCCTGAATTTTCAGGCGATCTCACACAAACTAGCACAATTAAAAGGAAAACTCACAAGAAACTATTCATAACTTTTTCTATATCAAATAATGAAAAAATACCACAATATCAAAAAAAATCAGGCGCTATAGGAGAAGTGCTGAAAGAAACGTGTTCCATAGCCTGAATAGAGAGATATACAGAGAGAGATGTAGTTCCGTACCATTGTCTTCTTCACCGCTGTAGAGGGGGGAACCATCACAATCTTGACCCATACCTACAAAACGCTAAAGCTAAATCATCCACTCAGATTCGCACAACCGATTTCCGAAATAAACGACCAAACGAATCAACCACAAAACAAAATCTACCACGACAAACGATTGCACGAGTTGCAGTGCATATACTAGAAACCATCAAGAACTTGGCGAAGGACACACCAACCTGAGAGAAGGATCACTCAATCTAGGTTCACGGAATCAGGGGAGATAAAGAGAGGGAAAGAGGGGAGTAGGGCATTCTTACCTGAACCGGAAGAGACGAGGCCGCAGCCGCTGCACTGCAATGTAGCACTACCAGGAAATCGGCCACCGTCGAGGAAATGGGTACGATGGGTCTGGGGTAGTGGAGGGAAGGGGAAAGCATTTTCCCGCCGCTTTTCCCGCCACAGCTATTGGGCCGGAGGGGCTCGGCGCACCAACTCGTCGTGGAGCTGGATAGCGGATAGAACGGTCCACGGCCCACTCCAGAGAGACGCTCACATGATAGGCTGGATAAGTCGATAGCACAGCCCATGGCCCACTCATACTGTCCTTTTCCATTTTAGTCTCTATTCGTGGCTTAATTATAATAATAATAATAATAATAATAATAATAATAATAATAATAATAATAATAATAATAGAATTAACAACAACAATAACAACAACAACAACAACAATAATAATAACAACAATAATAATAATAATAATAATAATAATAATAATAATAATAATAATAATAATTTACTAAAAAAACTGACGGTGCAAAAAGTTTGTCAGATGCGACATTTAGAATCGCAATATTCATAAATATAGTGTTATATATACTATTTAATTAAAAATAGGAAATGTTCAAGTATTCCAAATTGTTTCATGAAAATAGCTTTTTAACAACAAGAAAGCTGCCTAAACATCAAAATATGCAAAATGACTACCATAAGAGCATCTCCAACAGTTTTATACTCTCTCCATTGCAAATTGTAAGTCATTTTTTAAGAATTTTGGAGAATCAAAGTATCTCAAATTTGACCAAATTTATATATTAAGATAATAACATTTACAATATCAAGTAAGTATTATTAAATTCTTCAATTAATATATTTTCATAATATATTTATTTGGTGTCATAAATATTTTTATTTTTCTCTATAATTTTGGTCAAACCTGAATACTTTGACTCTCCAAGATTTTTGCAATGACTTACAATTTAAAATGGAGGAAGTAAATGACTTCTCCATCCTTAATATTTAGGGGGAAAAAAAGAAAAACTTTGTTTTACAAATCACTTTCTAAATTTGGGAACTTAGCAAAATCTCTCTCTATATATAAATATGTGTATGCTTTCTGCGTCGTGATCTCTCTATAAAATTTAAAATGGATGGAGTAAATGACTTCTCTATCCTTGTAATAATATTTAAAAGAGTTGCACCGCATACAGACTTTCGACGTCGTGATCTTCTTGGTGCTGCTGCTTCCCGCGGTTTTCTCCTTCGCGCCATGGCCAATCATCGCTGAACCCGGACATCAAAGGCGTGGTGGGCATCGAGACCAACCACGTGGACGCCTCCGACGCCGATGCGCCGTCCGCTTTGGCGACCGCGCCGAGTACGTGGATCTGGGCCACTCCATGCAGGCCATCTAAGAGCCTTCGTCGACGCTGGCACGATGCCCATCACCCTGCCGGCCGGGCGTTCCCACGCCGCCCATGCCCATGTCCGAGAAGGAGCGCCACTTCGACCTCGGCGAGCTCGTGGATGAGGCTGCCTGGGAGGTGGTTGTGACCGGCAGGAAAGGGCAAGTGAAGCGGCAGCGGCACGACCTCTCGGCAGAAAACGAGAAACTGCACGATAAGTATACAGTAGGGCAATAATTCAGATATTTGGAGTTAAATATGTGGTACTTTTAGAAATAGCGTACCCCCACCTCCTATCCATACTAATTTCAGAGTTGGCGAATCACTACATTTGGGAGATAAAATTTGCAAAACTGCTAGAGATGCTCTAAATACAGTTGGTCAGAGATGGTCTAAACTTCTCTTATATCACTGCATCAAACCGGTGTAGAAGGGCTGCAGGGTTAGCACCTAATTAGACCAAACAAGCATCGGAGAGAAACCTCAAAGCTCTTGAACAGAATCATACAGCCATACAGGTAGCATCAGGTTCCTTAAAAATAACCGTGGATTGCTCGCACCGGAGGGATTCACACGTCCGGCGTGGCCTAGGCGTGCCGGCACGCGTCCTGGCACGTTTTATACAAAAACCCTCATGTTTCTTGAAAATCAACCTGTGATTCATTTTTTGTCCGATATGCAGTATCCACGTATAGTTAATTCTCCTGTAGCCCCCTATCCTTAAATTTATTTCAATGTGAAGAAGAAAAAATTCGAGATTCACATCATTTTTTGTAAAATCAGGTTCCTTAAAAATAACTGTGGATTGCTCGCACGGAAGGGATTCACGCGTCCAGCGTGGCCTGGGCATGCCGACACGCGTCCTGACACGTTTTATAAAAAAACCCTCATTTTTCTTAAAAATCAACCCGTGATTCATTTTTCGTCCGATGTGCGGTATCCACGTACATTTAATTCTCCTGCAGCCCCTATCCTTAAATTTATTTCAATGTGAAGAAGGAAAAATTGGAGATTCACATCATTTTTTTTCAAAAAACGCCCGCACGCAATTTTGCGGAGAACCCCCGAGCGGCCGCAGCCCTACCTTCCCCTTCGTTCTCTTCGCAACGCCGCCACTCTCCTGCTTGGCTCACGCGTTGCTCGACCGCCGTCGTCGTCGCTTGAGCAGGGCGGAAGGAGCTCGTCAGCCTTGCAGTGTATCCTATGGACATCCATGAGCCCGTCTTCCTGAAGGCGGAGGCAATCTCATCGACACGGGCGACGGGTCCTCCAAGCATGTCGGATCTACGGCGAGTAGCTTCGATTCCTGTCTCAGGCGGCCGAGCTCCAGGTGTCCCCCTCCTGTTGCCCCTCTCCACCCCATCTGCTGCTTCTACTCATGGTGCAGACTGCAGAGGGCCTCCTCCCACGCAGTCGTAGATCTTGTGGGGGGCAATGAGGTCGGGGCCTGAATCGATGGGCACGGTGATGGCAAGGATCCCTTCATCGTTGGATCTCGAAATCTACAGCTGCACCTCTCTACATCTACAGGGTGCTCTCGTGCTCCTCAGCTATCTATTTGCAGGTGAGGGTGTTGTGGATCCCAGATCCGCGACATGGTGAGGCAGTTCTCCAACGCTCCAGCCTGTAGGGAATGGTCGGCATCAACCTCAAAGCCAATTAGTGTTCCTCCAGCTCCAAGCACCACGGCCATTTGTGTATCTGCGATTCTTGCCTCGGAGCAGTCGGAGGTAACTTTCAGGTCTACTTAGTTGTTTTATCTGTTGCCGAATGAATCCCCCATGGCAGGAACGACACTTACATGTTCGATGAAATGCGTCTGACACGTGGTGTTTCTATTTGCCAAAATTTGAAAGGCTTCATCTTTAAGAAAATCTATTTTTAGATAAACATGTGTAATAAATTTGGCTCGAATGTGTTAACTTTTGGATTCGATTTGACATCTAAGTGATGATAGAGAAAAAGTGCTTGACAAGGAACTTTGCCCATAGGATAGATTTTGGATTGAACACAGGTTAAAAACTCAAGCTGTAAATATTATGTTACTTGAAATATAGAGCCATCAGTACTCTGTATTGTTTTGACCAGTGATGCTGAGATTCATCGAGTTGCATTTGCTAAGGTTCCATTCTCACGTTGCTTGTGTCTTTAAAGGTAGATCAGTAGATGCATGTTTGAAGTTAGTATCTGACTTTTTTTTTTTTGTTATCTAACTAGCCATGCATGTTTTTGTGGAACTTCATCACCGTATACAAATGTTGGCGGCACAGGAAACACCTGTAAGCAGCTAACTGTCCATAGAGAGGGGAAAGATAAAGCATGGATGCCCATTGCTACTTATCATTTTTATTCAGGTTCTGAAATATACAAGCTTAATTGCAGACTGCTGCAGATCTTGACCCAGTATGAACCCACCTGGTGGCTCTACAACCAGGACATAGAGGAGAGTTACAAAGAAAAAATGTCTTTGCAAAATAAAGTGGACCCATAAAAGAATTGATGGATTTCCCTCTGTTAAATATTTATGTCTCCCAGGTTTGTTTTATACTCCTACACAGCAGGAGCGCCATGGCTGCTTATGAGGTATATTCCAGCTCATATTTAATAGTGCTTTGTTGAAACACTCGAACAACATGATACAGTTCACACGTTTGTCAACCAAATTAACTTTATTGGACACGCTTACACATCTACAGATGGCTCTGCAGAAAGGTGAAGGTCTGAATTTGCACACAGAAAGTGTGGTTTCAGATACTAACATTCCTCCAGATGCTCTTGCAAGATCACCACAAACACCGAAGTAATGACAATGCCCTTACAGATAAGGTTATAACTTTCTGCTGACTGAATCCTCTTTAATTTAACATTGGAACAAATTCCTTAGCAAATACTAAATGATAATGGAAATTATCTCCTTCCAGTGTACAACAGTGTACTGATTTTTGCTAACTATTTTTTACGTGTTACTCTTAACATTTGCTTTAGGTCACATGGTACTTGAATATATAAAAAAATTATATATCATGACTGAAATATAATGCTGATCTTTGTCTATGTGTTTGATCGCAGGTTGCTGCAAGTCCTGGTGCCAATGTGGAACTGAGGGGTGGCTCTACAACCGGGACACATAGAAGTGGTACAAAGAAAAGGTAGCCTTCATACATGGAAATCCACTTAAATGTTTCCATAATAGGTGTAGGGTCTTATATTTTGGTTTATTATGATCTACTTATAGGACTTGCCCTTCCCCTACCAAAAAAAAAAAAGAGCAAAGAAATTGTCCTTCCAAGATGATGACCTTGAAGATGATGGCGATGCCTCTAGCCATGATGAGGATGAGCCAGGGTATATAGCCTGTTTATTTCTAAATTTCATCACATGAATAAATGTTAATGCAGCTGGTGATGACAACAAACATAAACACCCATCTTATTTATGACGTGTGGCCGATTCCACTAATAGATTTTGGCATTGCAGGGCAAGCAGCAATGCTTATCCATCAACAAAGAAAGGAGTGCCAACCCTTTTGTCTCCAACAATTGCAGCCAGCTCTTTTGTGTATGGTTACTTGACAAGTACCACTTGGTCTTTTGCATTAGAGAAACTTGCTATTGGTTTCATCAGCTGCATATTTTGTTGTCAAGAAACAGCGGTGCTGCGTATGCATTTCGGATTACGTCCGTCTTTCAACTAAAGGGCACAAGTGTCTATTAATATTCCTATGGACTCTAAACAACAGCACATCTTTGCAGAATAAGGTAGAAACATGTAACTCTGCTGGCCGAACATGTATCATTCATTACACGTTTGTTGACTTCCTCTCATGGCTTGTTTGGTACAATCATACATTTAATAATTGTTATAACTATGAGTTTTTCATATACATTTTATTTTATTACTTCACAATGACACGCTGGTAGGGCGCCCGTAAGGGCGCTTTCTTTTCTAGTGCATCTAAAAACAAGAGATCTGCAGGAGCCGACGCGGCCTCAGCCTGGCCACGTCACCTAGACGAGTGACGGCCGTTGGATTTGAGATCGACGGTGTTGCTGCTTTCTCACATATCGAATATATACCGCGAACCCTAACTCAACCTTGCGCACCCTCTCCTCCCTCTCTCGGCGCTCAGCCTCACGCTCCGCTCCCCATTCCCTCTTCTCCCCTTGGTGGTGCAAAGGTGTGGCAGCGCGAGGGCGAGCGCGCTCCCCGGCGCGGCGGCCTCGATGTGGGGCCGGCGGCCGAGGGCGAGCGTAACCCCACGACTGGCAGCTCTCCTCCCCACTCCCTCCCCTCCCTGTGGTGGCGCGGCAGCGCGACCGCGAGCGCGCTCCCCGACGTGGTGGCCTCCACATGGGGCTGATGGCCCACTCCCTCTTCTCCCTGTGGTGACGCAGAGTCGCGGCAGCGCGAGGGCGAGCGCGCTTCCCGGCGCGGCGGCCTCGGCGCGGGGTTGGTGGCCCAGGGCGAGCGCACGACCGCCCCGCACTGGCCCCCAGCGCGGCGCCCAGGCGAGCCGTCCACAGCGCGACGCCCCCAGGCGCGGCGGGACCCCGGTGGCAGCCGCAGGCGCGAGCGAGTGCGCCCGCCTCTCCATCTCCCTCATCCTCTCTTGGTGCTCCGGGAACGTGTGCGAGGCGAGGGCGCTCCCCAGTGCGGCGAGGCGGCCCTAGCGTGTATTTCTTCTTCCTCTGTTCATTTTAGGTTGGATATTCATGGATGTGGTGCTTTTATTTTGGGATTTCTTGGTTTCCAATCTGGTTGTGTACAGCACGACAGCCCCGACGAGGGAGGCCCTTGGCACAGCGCACGGGCGAGCTCAGGCGCAGCCTCCCCGGCATGGTGTGGCCACCCAGTTGTGTACAGGTACTGCATATTCTTAGAACGAGCATTAAAAAATTGGCCTAGAAGGATGGTCTGTAGTCATATTTGGTCTGTACTCCTGCATATGCATATTGATGCGTTTATGATTTTGCATGAGCAAAGTTAAATTACATTTTTCTCTGCTCCAATGGTGGATGAGTTCCAGAATAAAAGAAGAGTAATTTTTGTCAAACAAATATATTTATTTGTTGGAAGAAAAGCACTAAGATCCACCTCTTATGACTTTCAGCAACTAACTCTGCCCCATAGATGATATTGATTGCGTCAGTGTATTGGTTTGGTTCTAGAAAAAAAAAAAGGTTTGGTTGGCTGTTCTGAACTGCTAATGTTATTGACAACGTTATTGTATTGATTTTGGTTCTTGAAAAAAAAAGGACCTGCTTGTCTGATACAATATTATTAGGCTTCTAAGTAGTGTTCTTTCAGATTTTAGTTGTGCTACGATGATGTTAAGTTATGACAACTCTACTTCTTGTGCTCTGAGTCCTTTACTCTAGCATTCTATTGGCTTCGTTAATAATGGCATTGTTATTTTCTTTGGGTGCACAGGCCACACAGATGGATGCAATCATGCAAGTGATGATCAATAAATATTAATATGTCCCTGACAACAAGTATGTGGATTTTCGATGTGCACTTTTCGCCTTTTTTTTTTTTTTTTTGCTATAATGCAGCTAAATTTTGTCCTCACTCCATTTCCTATAAGATGATAGTTGCTGCTGTCAAATGCTTATAGTTAGCATGGAGGTGACAGAGATCTGATCGTTTGATGTAGACTTCTCCATTCCTTTACTGTCTATGAGCAAGAATTTCCTTCATAAGTTTTTCCAGTAGATTTATATTACCTTGTTGGACCCATAGATATAGCTGACTACAACTTTATATGTATGACTGCTGCAATAAGGCAAACTGTAGGTGTCTTTGCATACCATTGCCATTACAGTTATTGCATCATCATGATTCTTCTATTCTTTGAGCTATTTAATCCTCTGTTGCAACTTCTTTGCTGCAGGTCACAGCCGAGTCCCAGAACAAAAGCAGGTTAATCCGTTGCATCCAGGGAAAATAATCATAGCAATTGAGGTGAGATCATGCTAATTAAAGAAAGAATAAAAAACAAAGTATAGAGCTTTTTACGATTTGGCTATATATTTGTATAGATTTAAAATATGCAACCAGGTTCAGACACCTCATCAGGATTTGGCTATTTTAGTTCCAATCACTTTTTTCTGAGCTTTTTAGGAAAATTTGCCACCTGGTTTCTGAATGATGGCTTAAATGCAGACCATGAATATTGTATGGTACTTTCACACTGTGCAAGCTAGGAAAACACCAATACATAAATTAGCTTACTTCTTTCAATTTTCCGTAAGACTCGAGAAAAACACATTAATACCTACGCTTGATGGTCGGCATGAAAAAAAAAAGAAGCTTTAGCACAATGCTCTGTTAAGATCTGAAATTATTTATTAATAGACCTCTGTTTTTGCAAGGAGATGTGATCTATCACAATAGGTGGTCTATGTTTTCCAAGGTTTGCCCATACTAACTGATGATATTATATATTTTTCCCCACAGATGCATAGGTGGTGATGGCACCTCAAAATAGAATTACACCAATCTTGTGTTTGAGCACTATCTTTTAGAGATTTATAGTATTGGATCTATTGCAGAGTAACTGCTGCTTAAATCAATGCATCATCTCCTGCGTTTTTGAGAAATAAATCAATGCATCAAATATGTTGCTCAGTTTTCCAATGAGGTATATCCAAAATTTTCAGTCTATGCGTGCCCATTGCAGATCACATGTTTGTTGGAGAATTTCCTTTGAATGTAGGACCTGATGCTCTGAAAAAGATAACTTGATAGGCTGCATGCTTGGCACCTAAATTTTACTTTACATTCCTATCGTGTTTTGTTCAGCTTCCTTGTGTTTAGTTCACATGAAAATTGTATTGGCCATCCTATGTCATCATTATTCTCATACTGTGCATTTGGAGTAGGCACTCTGTATTTTCCTGTTGTCAAAATGTTGAAATTCTTCGGTGTCCATGTGGTATCTATTACTGCGATGGATGGATGTTGGTATTCTGCTCACCAAGCTACACATTTGATGCCTTTGTTTTGTACTTTTCCTCTAATCATGCACCAAAGTATTCACTCTGATCATGCACCAGAGTAATGTAAAGCCTGATCATATCTAGCCATACCGTGGCATGCAGACAACAGAACTATGTATCTTTTGTTGAAACAAGACTATGGTCTTGATGAACTATGTGTGTACCTTCTTGCTACAACTGTATCTGCTTGTGTGACCTATTTGTACTATCACGATATTTCATATGTATATTCAGTTTGTATAAACCTATCGTGTTCATTCTTTGTCGACATTTTCTGAGATAGGACCGCCGTGGCCAATGACTGCGCGCATGGGCGCGCGCAAATCACTAGTGTGAACATTAAGACATTAGGGCATCCGAACATACTGGAGTACTAATCAACTATAAGCACTTAAGCAGAAAGAGTGCCCAGAAGACAAGTATCTGAAACTAGAGGTAGAAACTGTTGACAATTCCCTCTACTCACATACGCAAAAGATTCATTACAACTCCATCAGTAACTTAATCTAGCATCCAGAAATTGGCCAAACACCATCTGCAGTGCCTCATAGCTTTCCATCTTCGAATCCTGCATCGTCAAGGTAAAAGCGGGGCTTACATGGATTACTAGATTCAGGAGCGGTAAAATTTTCAGTTTTGAAGATTAACGGTTGATTCCACCCTTGTAGTACCTACCAAGACATGAAGGTTCGAGTTATTAAAGACTGATTAGATATAATGACATACCAAAAAAAAAAAAGGAGAAAGGGCACATGCTATACCATCTTGTGCAAGCCAGTCCTGAATACATACAACTGTCTCGACCCCGCTTCCATATTCTGACTCAGACATGAATAGTCTCGCAGTTCTTATCGCTTCCTTGCAGTCAGTGCCGCATGGTAGTGCCAATATATCGCGTGCCATCCGACCAAGTGAAGGATAGGTCAGGCTGTTTTCCTTCCACCATTGTAGAACACTGAACTTACCAGTTGGATGTTGTGCCTCTTGCAAGTAATGATCAAGTTCAGTCAATGGTCGCGGGCAATACGGATATTCAGTATGTAGATATAACTCATGCAGAATATCTCTACCTATGAGCTCCCCCATCTCAATTTTAGACCAAGAAGTGCAGTCAGGTTCTTGATCCTGGTTTGAATATTCACCATAGAGGTTAAGCAATGTATCATGCACTTCGCCAATATAATCATCTATGTCGCTGTCCACACTATACATACTCTCTACAGTGAACGGTTGTATGCGTGCCTTGATGTGTTCCAGACGGTATATAGGATCCATGACCATAGGCATACAAAAATGCAAGAAACAGACTTTCCAGCATTTATTGAACTTCTTTTCCATATCCAGCCTCATAAGGGAAATTCCTTCCTCCTCCTTGTCACGTAAGTTGAGTTCCGTGCGTGTCTTGTACCTATCAGCTTCCCAACAATTGCGAAGCACCTTTTCCTTCACACTCCACACCGTATGAAACAGATTATCTGGACGAGGAAATTTGTTGACCAAGACCTTGTATCTATGAAAGTCTTGCAAGTATTTACAAATCTTCTGTGCTTTTGTCCAAGCAGCCACTGATCCATATCCATATCCGTACTTGGGATGATGTGCTGATGAAGGGGTGGGATACATCCTGGAACGCTCTGCTGAATTCTCCATGATTGTGTCAAGTTCAACCAGACCTACCTGAATAATCTCATCAAGTAAATGAGTCGCATAACGTGCCACAAACATGCTCCGTTTTGCAGCAATTTTGCTCCTTTTCTGAAGACTGCTTTTGACATTTGAAGCCACTGAATCATCAATGAATGTGTCATCCAGTATAATGCTGAAAACCTTGTCATCAAGACCCCATTCTTCAATAGCTTTCAATATGGTATAACTCAAACTTTCGGTACTGCAAGAGGGACCCACGTTGCAAAACTTGATGATTATTTTCTGCTTCTTCCATTCATCATCGATATAGTGAACAGTCAAGCACAAATATAAACGCCGTGGATCGTAGAGCCATGTGTGTGCACTCAGGCAAACTCGGCATGGTAAAGCTGCTAACTTCTCCTTCAGCTTGGTCTTTTCTTGCTCAAACAAGCTAAAGGTCTTCCTCATCAGATCGACGCAGGATGGAATCTTGACCGCAGGATTCAAATGAGCAACAAGCTTCCAAAAGCCATCTTGTTCCACCATACTTGTTGCGTGACCGTCCATGGCCAATTTCCTGACGAGTTCTTCATAAGAAATGTTCTGATCAGTCCCTTGATTCTTCTTATTCTGATCAGTGGAAATAAATGGCAGAGCTAGATCCTTCTGCTCAGGTGCTGCAGGTTCCTCATGACACCCATTCTGAATAGCTTCCTGATTCTTCCTATTTGTGTCTGGGGGAGTGTCCAGAAAGGCAAGATCCTGCCCGGCCATTGCATCTGCTGTGCCCGAGCCTTTCCTGAGGCTGGATAGCTGGATCGGGAGCTTCTTCTGTTTTGGATCAAAATTGGTTGCTACTGTGTTCTTTTGGATAGATGGCAGAGATGTATGTTCGTGCAGCTTTTGCCTCTTCTGAATTTGAATCCTAGGGCTGCACTTAGCCTGGTGATTCCAAAGGCTGGAGGTGTCACAACAGTTGAAGATCCGGTGGCAGTGCATGCATTCAGCATGCACGAGCTTCCCGTCGACAAATGAGGGTATGAAGTCATCCCACACCTTGGAAGTGAGTCTTTTCTTCGGCTTTGTGCCCATGAGCAGTGGGCTAGGGATGCTGCCAATGCTCTTTTCTTGTTCATCTATGTCATTGTTGGCATTGCCAACTGCGTATTCCACACCTAGGCATAGAAAAGTACAGTATTCCACAAATCAAACACTGTCTTAATGCCAGAGAAACAACTCTCCTTCGAAAAGTTAACTGAACATGCTTCTTTTCCATATACAATGAGAGTATGAGACAGTTAACTCTTTAGACTTTAAGCTGAGAAGCAAACTGAAAATGCATTGTGGCTGGACAATAAGCAACTTGAGCAAAGATACACTGCTAATCAAACATTGTCCTAGTGCGATTAAACAAATTTTCATGCACGAGGCTAAACACAGAGCAATTGTTTCATACAGGAAAAATCAAACAAACTTCGTGGATTAATCAACATCTCAGCATTGTATATGTAAAACACTATTTGAATCAACCAATAAAAGAAGTCTAATGGCATTTGAGGGATAAACATGAAGTACCATTCACTGTCAGATAAATGCTAATAGATAGCAGCATGTAACGCATGGGCATCTAGCTAATTAATCGTCATTGACTCCTCTTCCCTTCCCCTTGAAGCTGTTACTGACTAGTGACTACTCCCTCCATTCTATCTAATCTAAATTGTAAGTAATTCGAAGAATCTTGGAGAGTCAAAGCATAAATCAATCAATCGAAAAGGGACCGTGCCCAGATCGGAAAAGTAAAAAAAATGAGGACCATCAGATTACACATCAACCACCTCGAAGAACTTACCATCCACAATGCTCTCGTCACCGTTGCCGCCGCAACTGTCACACTCTTGGGTTGAACCTACATACCAGACAAACAAAATAATCTTATCAATCTAGTTTCTGCATCGATTTCCGAGACAATGACCAGCCGAATGAACAAGAAACAAAGCATGCAAAAGAAAACAGGTAGCGATGCATTTGGTACCAGAGATCATAAAGAAACAGTGAGAAGCGCACACCGATCTTAATCTTTTACAACTCCAAGGCGCGCGACACAGAAGGTCAATCCGACAAGATGGGTGTGCAAAGCTGGGGTCCTGGACTCTGCGCCGGCTCCGAAGCTCTCGGAATCGGGGGAGGGGAGAAGGGGCAGGAGACGTGGCGGCGCCCTTGCCTCCACGGCGGTGCGGCGGAAGAAACGGGCCGCCAATGGAGGTAATAGGAATGACCTTTCGCGCTGATTTTTTCACTCCACCCGCCAAGGCCTTTGGTGGCGTTTCTTTTTCATTTTTTTCCCTCTCCCTCTTTTGCAGATAGTATAGACCAAGCGCCCAAGCGGTAACTCGGGCACGCTTGGTTGCCTAGCCTTGCCTGGCTGGGCTAGCACAGATAACAAGAAGCTTGCCAGGTTAAGAAAATGCTAAGGCTATCCGCACCTCACACACTACAGGAGGGACCCACTTGGCAGTAAGCATAGAGGAGAGATGAACTGTGACGTACCGACCTCTATCCTCTACTCCTCGCTCCCTCCGCCTCCCACTTCTTGCCAGCGGTGTGGCTCCAGCGTGACAGTGGAATCCAACTCCCCGTTCTCCCTCCTCGGCAGCTTGGCAGCATGGGCACCTGGAGGCGGTCTTCCTGGCGCGGCCTTTCTCCCTCCCCGGCGCGGTCCCCCGACGCTCCTCCTCCCTCTGGCTCTCTGGCACTCCTGCTCGTGCTCGTGGCGCATTTGGGGGCGCCGGCCCCTTCCTCCCTCCCTGGCGCAGATGGCTACACAACGGCGGCAGACTGCATGACGATGGATAGCGGCTCTACAACGCGCCTCTGGGCTTCCAGGTCTCCTATAGCGAACATGGCCGTGGAGGGTAGGATGGCGTTAAGCGGTGCGGAAGTTGTACCTCTAAATCTGGGGTCGCGGATGTTTTATTGCGCGGCAGTACGGATAGCCTAATAGCGTTACATCTGGAGACACGCTAAATTCACATCGTCACGTCGATGCGTATACACTATCCTGCATCCCAACGTGGAGTTCGCCTCCATCATCATAGTACTAGTTAGGTACCTATAGAACTAACAGTTTTGTTTGTAGTAATCTTTCCATGACCTTAGGCTGTCTGCACCGGTGCTCTGTAAAAGGAACTAGACGTCAAATTTAGCGTTGGAACACATGCACCGCAACACTGTATTTGAACCCCTACCGCTCAGTTTTCTACACGAAAACGCTGAATCTAGCGCTCGCGCAGAGAAACGCCATGCACTTTACTAGGCCCCGGCATGCTCAGAAAGGGTGACCGCACAGAGAAACACCATCCACTTTACTGGGCCCCACCATGCTGGCCGCGTTCGTTTACAGAATGAACATGGAGTGTTCGCGACGGCAGCTTGTGAGTGGTAAAAAAAAACTGTGATGTGTACTGTAGTTGTTTACAGAAGCCTTTACCTAATGTCCGGTGCGGACAGCTTTATGAGGTCAAGTATACTCTCTTTGTTCCAATTTAATAGTCATTTTAGGTTTTCGTGTCAAAAACTTGACTCGATTTGTAGAAAATTATAAAATATTTACATCTTCAAATAAGTTTATTAAAAAACTGGATTTAAAGATCTTTTCAATGATACTAATTATGTATCGTGAATATTAATATATTTTAAATATATATTTTTGTCAGAGTTATTTTTCAGGAAACAAAAATGACAAAGTATCTTAGGTTGGAGGGAGTATCTTTTACGTATGCCTATTTGGTTTTACCTTTTTGCGTTATCCTTAGGAGAAGCACGCATGTTTGGGTTATATCAGGTAGTTTTCTGCAGGATTTTATACTAGATTTGCATTTTCTGGTTTGCAAATCTATCCGGACAAATCGCCGCTGTTTCCTTACCGCACTATTCAATTCAATTTGATTCAACGTTTTACAACAGTATGTATTTGTACGAGTTGGAAAAAAGAAAGAAAGCGTGGAAAGCGTGCTTTGGATGAAATCATCATGTCTGTTTCAGCTCACCCAATTTGGTTGCCTGCCTGGTAGAGCCAATAATTCAGCTAAAAAAAGCATATACAAGCTGAGTCAAATTAATTAGCGTTTTTTTAAACAATAGTTGTAGCCAAGTGATGAACCAAAGAAGAGATAGTCCTAGTGTGTACTAGTACTACTTATTGCTAAATAAAGTGTCGGGTACCCAACTATAGGGTACCCAACTTCAACGCAAAATCACATTTTCCGAATGGAGTCCGGCCCAAGAAGGCGCCAGCCGAGGCTCACGTAGGGCGGCCCATGCAAGAACTTCCCGCACGGCCTAAAACAGAGCCGTGCAGAAGCACGTCGCCTCCCTCGAGCGAGCGGACCCCTCGAGTGATAGACTTCTGATTCGCCCAAGCCTCAACGATAGACCTAGGGAAGGCAGACCTCGGGCGATAGACTTCCGATTCGCCCGAGCCCCCGCCACAAGCACCCACGGGCACACCCCTTGGGTTCGCCCGAACCCTGCCGACGTCAATAGGGCAAACTTGACGGCCAAGGGAATTTCCCTGACCACTTTACGTGCATGGTCCCATCGGGTGGACCCCTTGACACAACGGCGCCCCGAACGCGCACGATCGCCGTACCAACTGCCCTATCTCCTCTGGCAGGCGATCTGATGGTCCGACTCCTCCCACGCCACTACAGAGACAGTCAACCGTACGGCCTCCCGGGCTGACAAGGAGATTCGCCAACTACGACGGTGACCGCCATGCCCCGGTCGCACGTGTGATACCAGGAAAAGGGGAATGGCAGTCGTCCGGCCAACTCAGGGGAATGGGCAAGCCTTACGATCGAGTTCGCCTAGACACTCCTCCTGCTCCATCCCATCGCGCCCCCGACGGCACCAAGGTCTTCCAAGCTCAGGAGCTTATACACAAAGGTCAATCTATCTACTCGTTGCACTGTGCAGGGTCGGACGTGACGGCATGACATATTGCCATGCAGCCAACCATGTCCAGCACTGTAAGACGCCTTGGAACTCACCAATGGAACAGTGGTGGATCAGCCGAATGATTAACGCCATACCGCCGAGGCGCCAAGACGAGGGCGTGGCTAACGACAGCCACCAGTCATCATCGACTCCGCCATGCTAAGCACTGTAACCACAGGGTAACACATATAATTCTAGTCCTTCCCTTGTAACTATAAAAAAAAGAGGGCAGAGGCACGCTCTTCACTCACGTTCCAGACACACATTCGCACCCATCACCAGATCCTCCAGTCATACAACTCACAAACACTCGCACTCACAAGAGACTTGGGACTCCCTCCCTCTCTGTACTAAGCTTGTAACCCCTACTGCAAGTACCCCGGTACAAGCGACTCAATTTCGCACTGGACGTAGGGCATTCATTGCCTGAACCAGTATAAACCCTGTGTTCCTCTTTACATACCATCCGTGACCTCAACCGCAATCTCTAAGTTTATTAGCCGGTGTAGCACTCGCTAATCTAACCACCGACATAAAGCATGTTTTGCTACTTTGTACAATTGCACGTATAAGACGGTTTGGTTCATGCACATTTCGCGGCAAGAAAACTAGTACGCAGAAATGGCACTGTTTGTCATCCTTTGCGACGTCCTTTTCTGTCCAACAAAGAAGTTCGGGCCATCCTTCCACAATTTTTTTCCATTGACTTCTCGCCATCTTCTTCCTCTTTGGGTTACCCATCCATTGCCTTCTAGCAACTACTCCATGCCATACGTGGCACACAGTAAATAGCTTATAGCTGATAGCTACTGACAGACTAAATTTTGTGCTGCCTTCCTTTTCCTCGTGGCTATAAATATCTGGCATGTTCCTACTGCGACCTCACCGCACTGCTACTCGTCCAGTTGTCCGTTCTCATTCTCATGGCAGCAGTCAAGTGTACTGTGTAGAAAGGGGAAGAGGAAGAGGAACAGAGAGAGCAATGGGGAACAGGCACCTCTGCTGTCTGTCCTTGCTCCTTCTCCTGGGACTGGCATCCGGCCAGGTCCTGTTCCAGGTAACCAACGCATTCGATTCGATCATGGCGGCCGGATTATTTGCCTGTTGAGTTTCCTTGTCTGAAGCTGAAAGAATCGAGTCCGTAAATCGTGCAGGCGTTCAACTGGGAGTCGTGGAAGCAGAGCGGCGGGTGGTATAACCTCCTGATGGGGAAGGTCGACGACATCGCCGCCGCCGGCGTCACGCACGTCTGGCTCCCGCCGCCGTCGCACTCCGTCTCCACCCAAGGTCCGCCCGCGTTTCTTGTCTGAACATGGTTCACCGTGAGCGTGAGGGAGAGGGGTGAGACTGGGACAATACACGGTCAATAGCTAAAGCATCCTGGCAGCAGACATGGAGCGGACAACACGCCACGCGAACTGCTTTGATAGCCATGTTTTTTGCACTGCCACGCCACGCGAACTGCTTTGATAACCATATTTTTTTGCACTGCCTTTAGCTGGTCATACGTCATACCTGATTCAAGCGTATTACGACCAATGGTAAAAGAAATTAGATGGAATACTCCAGTATACATGAGTCACGTATTACTTAGTTACAGATATCTGTAGTATGGATATACAACTATACTGCAGCCAATTCGTGCCAAATCAGAAATTGCAAAAATTTATGATACATGTTGCTCTATTCATACTCGGCAGCAAAAAGAAACATCAATCATATATTCATAACAAGAGCAAAATCCACCAGCCGTCCTCTAAGTTGGCACAAGGTGTCACTTGGGTCTTCGAACTTTCAAAGTGATATCTGTGAGTCCTTAAACTTGGCAAAGTAAGTCATCTAAGTCCCAAACTTTCAAGGTGATCATCGTAGGTCCCTAAATTTGGTACAAGGTGTCATTCAGGTCCCAAATACTATAGAAAATTTCGGAAAAAATTTTTAAAAGGAAAAATCTAATTTTAGGTACTGTAGGTATAATTGTAGAATATTTTAAAAATTATATCTTTTCCATACGATCTCAGATGAAGATAATTTTTATATAAAAATTGTAGTTCTCGACGAGATCTACAACTTTTTAGTTTTGAGTTTTTTAATTTGAGGTCGTTAAAGTGCTCAAAAAAATTAAATAAATTTTTAGCAGTATAATAATCGCGTACAAGCGTATGTCGCCTTAAAAAAAATCATATCTTTATTATATGCTATTAAATGGAGATACTTTCTATATAAAAATTGTATCGCTCGAGGAGGTCTACAATTTTCTAGTTTTAAGTTTTTTAGTTTGGGGTCGTTAAGATGCAAAAAAAAATAAATCGCCGATTTCAGTTTATGCATAGTGGTTTTATATATTTTTTTTAATTTTTTTAGCATATTAATGCTTTCAAACTAAAAAACTCAAAACTAGAAAGTTGTATATCTCCTTGAGCGCTACAACTTTCATATAGAAAGTATCCCTATTTGATAGCATATAAAAAACTTCCTGTTGATAGACTCTTGTACATGATTATTATACTGTTGAAAATTTATTTATTTTTTTAAACATTTTAACGACCTTAAATTTAAAAAATTAAAACTAAAAAGTTGTAGATCTCGTCGAGAACTATATTTCTATATAAAAATTATCTTTATCCAGAATCATATGGAAAAAATATAATTTTTGAAATATTCTACAATTATAACTACAATACCCAAATTAGATTTTTTTCTTTTTTTAGAAATTTGCTATAGTATTTGGGACCTAGATGACACCTTCTGTCAAATTTAGGGACTTATAGATATCACATTAAAAGTTCAGGGAGCTAAATAACACCTTATGCCAATTTAGAGGACCGCTGATGAATTTTCCTTTACACGCAATGAGGAAAAATAAGGGCGGAATAGTCAAATTCGTCCTTGAACTATCGCCGAAAGCTCAGTGTAATCCTTGAACTATAAAAACGACCGTTTTAGTCCTCAAACTTTCACAGCCGGCTCAATTTCGTCCCTAAACTATGAAAACGACCGTTCTCGTCCTCAAACTTTCGCAGCCGGGTCAATTTCGTCCTTAAACTATGAAAATGACCGTTCTCGTCCTCAAACTTTCGTAGCCGGCTCAATTTCGTCTCTGGTCCGATGTGGAGCACCATGCTAGCTTGTCTCGTCATCACCCAGTCAGTTGGAATCAGTTTTCGAAAGCCTGTAACTGATTTATTCTTATTCTAACTTGTCGCAACTAGTTGTAACTCTTCAATACAAAATGGGATGAAGATGATTTTTTCATAAAAATTGTAGATCTCGATAAGATCTACAACTTTCTAGTTTTAATATTTTCTATTTGAGGACATTAAGATACTCAAAAAGTTCATATTATGGTGCTAAAATTTTATATTAACTTTTATATTAATTACAAGCAGCAGCAGGTAATTATTATGGTGCTAAAATTTTATATTAACTTTTTGAGCATCTTAACATCTTTAAATAAAAAAAAATTAAAACTAAAAATTTGTAGATTTTATTGAGATCTACAATTAAAAATCATCTTTATCAATATTGTATTGAAGAGTTACAACTAGTTGCAACCAGTTGGAATAAGAATAAATCAGTTGCAGACTTTCAAAAACTGATTCTAGCAGACTAGGCGATGACGAGACGAGCCAGCGTGGCGCTTCACATCGGACCAGAGACGAAATTGAGCCGGCTGCGAAAGTCTGAGAACGTGAACAGTCGTTTTCATAGATTAAGGACGAAATTGAGCCGGCTGCGAAAGTTTGAGGACGAGAACGGTCGTTTTCATAGTTTAGGGACGAAATTGAGCCGGCTGTAAAAGTTTGAGGACTAAAACGGCCGTTTTCATAGTTAATGAACTAAACTGAGCTTTCGGTGATAGTTCAAGGACGAATTTAACTATTTCACCAAAAATAAGCATCATATCAACAGCAGTTAGCCGGTGCACATATACAGAACAGAGTGAATAGTCGGATTCGGATATAAGATTTTATATACAGCAGAGACAGAGTGGACGCCCAGATATACCAACTGCACTATATGTACGTGTATATTTATTTTATACATGCAGGTATTTATTATTTATGTTGGGTGCAGGTTACATGCCTGGTCGTCTGTACGACCTAGACGCGTCCAAGTACGGGACGGCAGCGGAGCTCAAGTCGCTGATCGCGGCGTTCCACGGCAAGGGCATGCAGGTGGTGGCGGACATCGTCATCAACCACCGGTGCGCCGACTACCAGGACGCGCGCGGCATCTACTGCATCTTCGAGGGCGGCACCCCCGACGGGCGCCTGGACTGGGGACCCCACATGATCTGCCGTGACGACACCGCCTACTCCGACGGCACGGCCAACCTCGACACCGGCGATGACTTCGCGGCGGCGCCCGACATCGACCACCTCAACGACCAAGTCCAGCGGGAGCTCACCGACTGGCTGCTCTGGCTCAAGTCCGACGACCTGGGCTTCGACGCCTGGCGTCTCGATTTCGCCAAGGGCTACTCCCCTGAGGTCGCCAAGGTCTACATCGACGCCACGGCGCCGAGCTTCGCCGTCGCCGAGATATGGGACGGCATGGCGTACGGCGGGGACAACAAGCCCGAGTACAACCAGGACCTGCACCGGCAAGCGCTGGTGGACTGGGTGGACCAGGTGGGCGGGGCGGCGTCGCCGGCCACCGTCTTCGACTTCACCACCAAGGGCATCCTCAATGCCGCCGTGGAAGGCGAGTTGTGGCGGCTCATCGACCCGCAGGGGAAGGCTCCGGGAGTCATCGGCTGGTGGCCTGCCAAGGCCGTCACCTTCGTCGACAACCATGACACCGGCTCCACGCAGTCCATATGGCCATTCCCCTCCGACAAGGTCATGCAGGGCTACGCCTACATCCTCACGCACCCCGGCAACCCATGCATTGTGAGTCATCTACAGTACTGTGTATAGTGTTCTTCGCAATGGATTCGACATCCAAATGGCACCGGCCGGCATGGCAGGCATGAGGCATGTCACAATTGTATATTGCTATGTTTCATGCAGTTCTACGACCACTTCTTCGACTGGGGCTTCAAGGACGAAATCGCCGCCCTGGTGGCGGTGCGGAAGCGTAATGGCATCACGCCAACGAGCGAGCTCACCATCCTCAAGTACGACGGCGACGCCTACGTGGCGGAGATCGATGGCAAGGTCATCGCCAAGATCGGGTCCAGGTACGACGTCAGCTACCTCATCCCGGCGGGTTTTGAGGTTGCCGCCCACGGTAACGACTACGCCGTCTGGGAGAAAGCCAGCAGCGCCGACGAGTACGTGATGACTCGAGCTTAATCGTCTCAGAGTGCTCAGAATACAAGTATACTGTACACGGGACTGCATTGATAAAATAAGGGGTTTCTCCTCTCTAACAAGGGAGCATAAAAGGGCAATTGGAGTCTGTTGACGCCGAAAATGACTCCGGATCTACTGTTAGGACGTCTCAGATAGGGCTGGTGTGGAAACGCAATGAGAATGCAACGTAAACGATGATGATCTAGACACTGATAGGGCTGGTGTGGAAATCGTTCTCGACCGGATAGGCTCCTGAACACCTCCCGGGAAGACGGGTCGGGGAAGAGCACGCGAAGGTTGTCCTAAGACCAATAAGGCTACCTAGAACGCTGCCAAATCTCGATGGGAGACGTAACGAACTGCATGTAGGATTAGAAAAAAAGGTAAAAAGAGTAATTGTTATGTTTTTTTCCGATTGGATAGATCTTTTCATATATAGAGGGGGTGGTCTCATCCCGCAGGAAACAATTTCAAAACGCGTCCAACAAGTTTCCCACGTCAAACAATTGCCAAAACATGATTCAATATAAAATGGTTCGGACTCCAGGGGGGCAGCTTAGTCGGCTCAAGAACCAGCTAAGCTGGTTTACATGGGCCCAAGGGGGCGCCTCAGCTGGTTGGGAGAAGGAGCCAGCTCAGCCGGCTTCAGGACCCAGCTAAGCCAGCTCAGAGGTAGAAAACCGGCTTAGCCTTGGCCGGGGTTCGCGTGGCTCGCTGTCTTCTTCGCGCGTTTTCTTGGGTTAACATATGCCCCCTATTTTTAGGTGAATAAAACATGAACCTAAAAACACAATACAAAACCAAATAGCAACGCTACGCACCTTAGCATCTAAGGGCAATGTATACATCAACTCTTTTTTTTTCTAAGGGCGATATATGTATCGGTCATTGCTTGAAGAGAATTTAGACTTCTTGTCAAACACTTGGAAAGTATCTTTTCAAATACCTTATGTTGATTGCTCTTGGAAAACCCTCACCTTGCAATGTCTCCGGCATGTATATAAGAATTTCCGAATGTGACTTTTTTTTGACAAACAACAACTTTTGTTATTAGCAGCAAAAAACTGCTATGAGGGAGTAAGGATTCCAAGTTACATACTGCAGCGCCATGCGCAGAGGGCAGCTGCTTACATGGTTCGTATTGGTATGAGTGATGCATGGTTGATTACATTGATCATCATCTGAGTGCCTGAAAGCCTGAGCAGCAAGAGAAGGGGCTGTTACATTGAAGTCCTAGCAATCTTTAAAACCTGAACTTTCTTGTTGGTTACAACGTTAAAGAATCTTCGAGTGAATGGCATTATATCCCAATGGGGAAGTGAGCAGAGATCGTTGCCATTGAAGAAGCTGGCTGTCTGTGAGGAATGATGTGTCATTGGTGTAAGCAAGGAGATGACTGAAGGCAAGGCCAGCTGCTTCAGCCATGAGGACAGAGGTGATATGACTTATTTGAGTTTTGATGTAGAATTTGGATTGGTGCCTTGGTGAAAGACCCTAGTTTGGTTTTGGTAATTGATGAAACCTAGTTACTAATCTAAGTGCTAAGTATGTGTAGCCAAGAGTAGATTAGTGATAGGGAGGAAGATGATATGAGCTCAAGTAAAGATCAAGATGAAATGATCAAGGAGAAAGAAAAGGACTTAAAGAAGGAAAGGTAGAGGCTAAGGTATAATTCAAATAGGGCTTTTCTTTCAGTGATCAAGACTCCAAGTGGGAGTGATCACATTTAGGATAGATAGCCGACTATCAAGGGGAGAACTAAGCTATTGGATTACTTTCAAGTGCTCTAAGTTGCATCTCATGTGCATTGATCTAACCAACCTAAAGAATCTCTTTAAAAACCCTTGAAAAATATTTGCAAAATGCTAACACACTGAGCACAAGTGTTGGAGACCTTGAGTGTTAGCACATGGAAGTAAGGGGTGAGAACTAGACTTGAAAAACGCTGAAAAAGGAGCGTCGGACCGGTTGCTAACGTAGCGTCGGACCATTGAGTAGAGTCCGACGTCTAACCCTAGTTCTGGCCAATAGCGAGCGTCGGACGCTTGGTAAACGAGCGTCGGACCATTGCCCACTTCAGTCCGACGGTGGCGAGCGGTGTCGGCATGACGTGTGGCGTTCGGGAGAGCGTCGGACGCTTGAGAATAGTTTGACGGCGAGCGTTGGACGGTGTCCGACGATGTTTTAGCGTTTCTGAACCTCTCTGGAAGCGTCGGACCCTGGGAATTTTTAGTCCGACGCACTGACTCGCGATCGTCCGATGGCACGCGCACAGTGAACTGAAAGAGCATCGGACGCAAGTGTTTAGTCCGACGCCCTCAGTCCGACGGTTTGAAAAAGCGCGCGGTGAGGTATCCGTTGCGATCGGACGAACGTCGTTGAATCCAGCTGACACGTGGCGAGATCGTGAGCGTCGAACTCTATCGGTTAGTCCGACGGTTGCGTCCGATGGTAGAAAAAGAGTGTTAACGACTGTTTTAGAGTGGGTAACGGCTAGATTTGCACTTAGGGGTATTTATACTCCCTCCCTGGTCACTTGGTGATACCTTTGCACACTTGGATCATTGTCATACACTTTGTTGCATTCTAGCCTCCCACTCTCTCACTAGTTCATCATCTTGATCATCCTTAGTGAGATTGAGTGAACCTCAAGTGTATCATTGTTTGTGATTTGCATTTTAGAGGACTTGAGAGCAAGCCTTGGTTCAGTTCTTATTCTCTTGGGACATTGCCGTGTCCCTAGACGGCTTGGAGGAGAAGAAGGTGTGGAGAAACTTGGTGATTGTGCTTGCCCACACCCGGTAATTGTGAGGGGTTCTTGTGCCTTCCCCGAACGGAGTGCTCAAAAGTAACTCTAGTGGATTGCTCATGTCTTTGAGTTACTTCCTCCGTGGTAGGTTCTTGTGGTGCCTAGTGTAGGCTCGGTGTGTGATACCGATTAGCCATCGAACCACCGGTTGAAGTCGACACAACGAGGACGTAGCGTGCCGGCAAGCACGTGAACCTTGGGGATAAATCTTGGTGTCTCTATTGATTTCCTCACCTTCGAGTGAGTGTCTTATTGATTGTCCTGGTGATTGGCTTCCTCACAAGGCAAATGTTTAATCGACGATCATTCCTTTCTTATTCTTGTGCAAAGTAGCTTGTTTTCTTGTCTTGTGTTGTTGTGTAGTCTTTTTAGCTTTTGCTAGCTTGCTTGTGTGGCTTAGAACTAAGAATTAACTAGAATTGTGTAGGTGGCTTGCCTAGGTTAGTAGTTGCACTAGCATTGCACATTTAGCCATATTTGTTACTAACCTCTTGGCCTAAGTTCTTTGTAGAAATTTTATTAGGCTATTCACCCCCTCCTCCTCTAGCCATATTAGGACCTTTCACTTGGGTCAAGGATAAAAATTCCTATACCCGCCTTCCTTGGATTAGGGTTCACCATGTTAGAAATTATAGAAGCGTTTGAGTAGCATTTGGCGCCTGAGAGTAAAATTGGTAACCTGCAAACAGTGTGATTGTTGGGCAGGCCCAGCCTGAACTCTTGTCGGGGAAGAGGCACTTGTGCACATCCTTCGTCAATTTGTGTTACTGCAAAGGAAAACTGGTTCTTTGCGTACTATTAGAGTTGTGGATGCCCTTAGTACTCCTTGCATTGGTATTGAGGCTGTCCATCTGAAAGCAGACACATGCAACATCAATATCAGCCTCCACTGCATGATGAACCTGCAAAATAGTCCATTTTTTATTTTGAGATCATTTCTGGCTTTCCAAATATACCAAAGAGTTAGCATCATTCTCTAGAGATCAACATCCGAGGTGTTCGTATTAATGATAATGGACAAAATATCCTGCACCCCATCCTGTTCAAGTTGAAGCAAAGAGGTACGGAAGGGGGTTTTGGAAGAGAACCAAACACCCTTGCAAAAGTGCAGTGAAAGAACAAGTGCTAGTCATTTTCAAGCATGGCACTATGGATGAAAATGGTACGGATATTTATCCGACCGTCCGTTCGACCGAATCCGTTTAGAAGTGTTCAGATCTGTCCGTATCCGAGTCCGGATATTCAATATTCGATACCATATCCGTATTCGAATACTCAAATCGTATATTTATGATGTCAACATCCAATCGTATCCTATTGGGCATGACTGACATTATCTGTATTCGAATCCGAATCCGACCAGAAATATGAAAACAAATGTGATATCAGTGATGTCCGTTCGTATCCGATCCGTTTTCATCCCTACATGGCACAATCCTTGCTTATCTTTGTCGACAGATTGCCAACTCGTGCCCCAGTAGCATTAGCCCTTCGAACTAATCTCCAAACAAAACCTTTGGTGTTTGGAGATAAAAGTTTATGAGACCATACCCTTCGCAGAATATTCATCGCTTGAGTATCGATACTCCTTGTTCCCTCAGTAGGGAGTTGCACCTGCATTGTGCGCTAAGAAGCTTAAAAGCTTATTTTGCAGAACAGTTACCATTTGATCACATCGATACTATCTGAGGGAACAGTTATAGTTTGGCAAATACTAGAAGCAGAATTGCTATAAAAAATTTGACAAATGAGATCATTATTCCAATTGTGAGTGTTAGGAATCAAAAGATTAGGAATTGTCTGAGGCAAATTAGGGACAGTAATAGGGAAATTAAGATGGTTGTGAATTTCTTTCCAAACCGAGCACCTAGGAGTGGACCGTATACTGGAGTCACCTTTGTGAATTTGGACAGTGCAATTTTCAATGAAGATATCTTTGATTTACATAACTGAGGACCAGAAAGCAGATTTTATGGAATTATTGCGAGCAAGCCAAAAACTTGTTTAGGAAAATATTTAACCTTGAGAATAGCAGTGAGGAAAGGATTCTTACCTGTTGGCAATGTTCCAAGCGGCATGGAGAATAAGGCTGCGATTAACAGTAAACAAGTCTCTTATGCCTAATCCTCCCTCTTTTTTGGACCTGCAAATATCCTTCCATGATCTGGAATGGAATGGAGAAGAAGCATTGTCTTCTTGAACCCCAGCCCACCAAAAGTTCCGAATAATAGTGGTGATCTTGGAGATGAAAGTTTTGGAAAATAAGATGGTGGAAATGTGTAGTAGATAGGAATAGAGGCAAGAACCAAATTAATGTAAGACGACCAGCATGGTTGAGTTTGTTGGCCTTAAGCGTGGTTAGCTTAGCCCTGAATTTGTTTAGAATGAAAAGCTTTGGCTCTATCTTTATGATTAAAAATAAGGGGATGACCAAGATAAAATTTATATAAGGGGATCAATGTTTCTTCACTATTTTATATATTTCTTGCATGTCTGTAGTTGAGTTTGTAAAAGGTCCCTCACCAATTACCTGGTTTTGCTCTGAACCATTGATCCAATCCCATCCTTCGTTGCTTTCACTGTTATGATTCTGGGACCTGAAAATGTCCATAAAATAATTGTTTGTTGTATGGGCTAGTTGCTCCTGAGTGGTGGAGAAAGAGCCATCAGGATTTTGAAAATGGGTGATAGTGTTTTTCCTGGTTCTTTTAATTCTAGACTGGTGGAAGAAACTCTGTGGTAAGCCTCATCCTTCGCTAGAAGTATCATGCTGATAAATAAGATCTTTTTGGATGTTGGTGTTTTGAAGATGAGGTGGGCGCATTTGGAAGTGAAGAATCTGGTCCTCAATAGCTTTGAGCTGATCTGAAATTTTAGGTTTGGTTTTGCGCCACCTGATCAAATCCTTGGCAAGATATAGGAGGTTTTGAGATGGAAAGGGCGATGAGAAGATTTATGTCAGCTTTGTTTTGCAACATTTTCATATATAGTCATCCTCAAGGAGCCACCAATTCTCAAATCTGAAAGGTTTGTTGGTTTTAGTTCTAGTGGAATTGAGAACCGTGAGAACTGGCGCATGATCACTCTTCATCATCGGCAGATGGTAGACCATTGTGGTGGGGAAAGTTGTACATCATTCTACATTACCTAGACACGGTCTAGTCATTCATAAGTGGGATCAAAACTGAAACGCTTGTTAGTCCAAGTGTAAGCTGACACATTAAAACCCAAATCAAATAAACCACAATTTTTAGTCATGCAACAAAAATCAGAAATACGTTTAGCATTAGCGGGATTTCGACCCAACTTTTCATTAGAATTCATAATATTGTTGGCATTGGCATACCAGGATATGTGTTTCAACAAAAGCTTGCACTTCGGACCAGATCATAACAGTGTTTTGGTGGTGGGGGTCCATATACATGCAAACGAAACCAAATTTAATCATGGATTGCTTATGAATGCATAGAACAAAGAGAAAATTGTGGCTAGAGGATACTATTTTAGCATATATTTCCTGCTTCCAGAGCAGCCAAAGCCCCCCTCCCCCCCCCCCCGACAAGCCTTGGGAACGAACAACATGAGCATGATCGACTTGAAAGCGATTTATAAGAGCAGTGCTTGTGATTTTTAGAATTCCTAGTTCCTGAAAGAAAATTTACTAGCACATTAGTAGATGTTATAAGGTGACCGAGTTGCAACATTTTGGAACTGTTTAGATTGCCACCGGAGCCATGAAAGTTCCATGCCAGGAAGCTCATGGCGCCCGCCTGGTGCCAGGTCCAAGTGTAGGTTGATTTGAGCAGATTGGCACCCTAAATCAGCAAACGGATGTTGGGATCTCTGGCCATGATAGTGCTAAGACGTAGTTATGACCTGAACGAGGGAGATGAGGGCATTCCTCTGTTAGTGCGTTAGCAATGCCCAACCCGCTCTATAGCGTTTGGTCTCACAGGTGTGACCAATACCCGCACGTCTCAAATTGTCCTTCACTCACAGCTTTTAGCTTCGATTTTCTCTCAATTTTGTCGGTGGTTTTGGTTCTTGTGTGGCGTTGAGCATGAGGAGTAGGGCATGCGGAGGATAAGGGGACAGAGGGAGATGGCGACGGTGAAGGTTGGGGTTTCCGCTTCTGCTGACGTAGGGAGGGTCATGGCCAGCGACGGGGACCAGAAGCTCCGCACCGATGTCGCTTGTTTAAAATGCACTATAAGTGTGCGTACCAACCCCTAGGCATGAAACGTTGCCACCAATCGGGGATCCATCTCCAGAAATGAAGGAACAAGGGATGATTCAAGCCAGGGATGAGGAGATCAACTTCCCAGATGTCAATAATGAGATGAATTTGTTGATGGAAACAAACTAGATACAGATTCAATGCAGGATTTGGTGGAGGGAGAGGAAGGGGATGAACCGGCCAAGTGCCCACTACTTGTATCGAATCTTGGGCAGGAGACAATCACAGGTAAAGATGACCATATGGATCGATAGATCAGACAAGAAGCTGTCAATCACTGATTTGGAAATAATTTGGGAATGGATCTGGATAGAGATCGGGAGGGGAGGGGAGGGGAGGGGAGGAGAGCTATAGTAGCTAAAGAGCCGGCAGTCCGCCCACAAACCGCGTTGACGCTTCAAAACTCGTATAGCAGACCAAGATGGCGACCAGTGCCCAACCCTACCAAATATGACTTTGAGCACTCTATAAGAGCCTTCCTAGATAGGTGACCAGTTACCAAACTTGTTACTCTTCGTCCCAAGTAGTATGGTTTCCCAAACTAAATCTCCAACTTGGAATGATTTGCTTTCAACTTTCTTGTTATATGCCTTGGTGACTCGGTGTCACCCCCGATTTTAAGGACAAAATCGAATGCACAATATATGTATGTCACAGTCGGTTTTCATACATATATCAACTTCATTATAGTATCAAAACAAAAGTGATTATAGAGTGGAACATTACTACAAAATGACCCGTGGGTCTAAAAGAAAAGGTACATAAAAATAAAAACTTCAGCGGAAAGGGATGTCATCTCCATAGGAACGTCGACCGGGGGTAGCACCAGCCTAGTACACGTCGGGGGTGAAAAGCACCATCTTCTAAGTACTCGTCGTCAACTCCAACATCTGGGTAGGGTAGCAGGGGGACAAAAAGAAAGGGTGAGTACATCGAAATATACGCCGCAAGTGTAGGAAAATATGACATGTGGGCTTAATGCAAGGATAGGCTAACTTGGTTTGACACAGCTCTTAAAGCGACACATCCTATTACCTTAATTCCTTAAACACATATTTTAACTAAGTGAAATCTCATCTTCTCAGAGTAACCAACACTCAGAAATCCCATTCGAGCAACCACACTTAGAAATCCATCCGAGCAACCAACACATGGAAGTCCATCCAAGCACCCCGTTCCTTCACCAAGGAACCGCCCAACCAGAACCAGTGAATCAACTAATCTCAAAGAAGTCCAAGCCAGCTCTAGACCGCAAGCATGACTGATATATCAGTTTTAGACTCTGCAGAGGTTGCACACTTTCACTACGAGTCACTTTCACTACGAGTCATGTTTTCCCCATCACGCCAAACACTGCCTAGGTGCATAGCGGAGTCACACTACAAGGCCTTTACAAAATCCCTCCAAGCCTATTTACACGTTCTATAAGGTTTTGCCCCCACGGGCCCCCTCTTGAGCCACAAAAATTGTCCCCATGTAAAGCCAAACATAGAAAGAATAATTAATTAGCCAGGTTCATCCCATTCCAGCCTCATGGTTGCGCTGTAAAGCCGGGTTACTTGTTCTAAGAACTGATCTGTAACACTTAGTTTTCCAAAGAATACCAAACGTTAACTATATGTGTGCTAGGACGTCCACGCAACATATATAGCGGTAAATATGGTAAATATCAGAAGAAATGCTTTATTACATAATAAAACATATTTACATAAAGACTTTTATATATATATATATATATATATATATATATATATATATATATATATATATATGTCGGTGCTAATTTTGGCGAGGCTAACACCGGCTAGTAAATATGTGATTTGCGGTTGAGGCTACGGATGGTGTGCAAGGGGGAACACGGGGATTATACTGGTTCAGGCCGAGCGAGCCCTACGTCCAGTGGAGAGGAGAGTCGTGTTGCCTTGCACCGGGGTGCTTGTAGTAGGGGGTTACAAGCTAGGCGAGAGAGGGAAGAGCTCCCAGGTCTCTTGTGAGTGTCTAAGTGTTTACAAGTCGTTTGTTGTGGGTGAGAACTTAGAACTTCTCCGTCGGTTCGTTCCTTGTTCTTCTGTCCCCGTTCTAAAGCTGGTCTCTGCTCTCCCTTTTATAGCCGCAAGGGAGAGGCAAAGGCGGCTACGACGCTACCTATTAAAATAGTGAGGAGTTGCCGTTCTCCGTTTGACTAGCTGCTGCCTTTTCTCCGCGTCTCCGGGGTATGGGTATGGCTATCTTGGTTTGCGAGTTCCAAGGTAGAAACAGTCGTCTGACCATGTCTTGTCGTCAGCTCTCTGGGTCTTCTGGATATGGCCGTCGTGGTCCGCATGACTTTGGTGAGTTCACACCTGCCGGCTATCCTTCCGTACGATGTGACAAGAGTGAGAGTCACCTTGGGGCGCTGTTTCCCGAGGCTCGGGATCCTGAAGGTGTGCTCATCCTTTCGTGTGGACGGCGCAGTGGGCGTCTTTCCCGAAACGGGGCGGCGCACCGTGGACCATACCGTGGAGAACGATCGTAGTGGGCCCATCAAATCTTGGGGCGCTGTTTCCCAAGGCTCGGGATCCTGAAGGCGTGCTCATCCTTTCGTGTGGACGGCGCAGTGGGCGTCTTTCCCGAAACGGGGCGGCGCACCGTGGACCATACCGTGGAGAACGATCGTAGTGGGCCCATCAAATCTTGGGGCGCTGTTTCCCAAGGCTCGGGATCCTGAAGGCGTGCTCATCCTTTCGTGTGGACGGCGCAGTGGGCGTCTTTCCCGAAACGGGGCGGCGCACCGTGGACCATACCGTGGAGAACGATCGTAGTGGGCCCATCAAATCTTGGGGCGCTGTTTCCCGAGGCTCGGGATCTTGAAGGCGTGCTCATCCTTTCGTGTGGACGGCGCAGTGGGCGCCTTTCCCGAAGCGGGGCAGCGCACCGTAGACCATACCGTGGAGGACGGTCGTAGTGGCCCATCAAATCTGCTGTCAGGGAAATCCCGACAGGTGGTATGGCCATCAGGGGCGTGCGAAGCACAGTCGCGTCGAGAGTCTCGCCTGACAGGACAGTGCTTGTAAAGTGGTCAGAGAGATTTCTTGTGGTCCAAGATTGCTTCGCTGACATCACCCGTGCCTTGGATGCCGACTTTGGCGCCGTGGATGCCGCTCTCCCGAGTTCTCCCGAGGAGGCTTCGGGCGAGGTTCGGGCGAATCGGAGACTTGGGCGCCTAGGATGCCGCCTCCCGAGCTCTCCCGAGGAGGCTCGGGCGAATCGGAGACTTGGGCGCCGAGGACGCCGCCTCCCGAGCTCTCCCGAGGAGGCTCGGGCGAATCGGAAACTTGGGCGCCGAGGACGCCGCCTCCCGAGCTCTCCCGAGGAGGCTCGGGCGAATCGATGACTTGGGCGCCGAGGATGCCGCCTCCCGAGCTCTCCCGAGGAGGCTCGGGCGAATCGGAGACCTGGGCGCCGAGGACGCCGCCTCCCGAGCTCTCCCGAGGAGGCTCGGGCGAATCGGAAACTTGGGCGCCGAGGACGCCGCCTCCCGAGCTCTCCCGAGGAGGGTCGGGCGAATCGGAGAATTGGGCGCCGAGGACGCTGCTCTCCCGAGCTCTCCCGAGGAGGCTCGGGCGAATCGGAGATTTGGGGCGCCGAGGGTGCCGCTCGCCCGAGCTCTCCCGAGGAGGGTCGGGCGAATCGGAGAATTGGGGCGCCGAGGACGCCGCTCCCCCGAGCTCTCCCGAGGAGGCTCGGGCGAATCGGAGATTTGGGCGCCGAGGACGCCGCTCGCCCGAGCTCTCCCGAGGAGGCTCGGGCGAATCGGAGACTTGGGCGCCCAGGACGCCGCCTCCCGAGCTCTCCCGAGGAGGGTAGGGCGAATCGGAGATTTGGGGCGCCGAGGACGCCGCTCTCCCGAGCTCTCCCGGGGAGGCTCGGGCGAATCGGAGATTTGGGCGCCGAGCGATTTGGACGCCGAGGGTGAGGCTCGCCCGAGCTCTCCCGGGGAGGCTCGGGCGAATCGGAGATTTGGGCCTCTGTAGACGCGGCCTTCGTGGGCTTCGACTGGCCTTACTTGGGCCAGACCAAGTTGGGAATGAGCGTTTTTTGCATGGAAGTTGGGTACCCCTAACTTTGGTAACCGACAATATATATATATATATATAACATAAACTATTCTTCATCTTTTATCTTGGGGTTACCAAACTCCACAGGGACTGGGGGAGCATTCGCCTAGTACTCTTGGAACTCCTTTGATAAACTCATCACTTGGTCCATCATCTGGTACCCATCCGGAATTTTTATTGAATGTAAAGCAAGTGTGAGCGCACCATACTCAACATGAGGGGATGAAAGGCTCACAAGGCTGACATGGCTGAACTGTGGCAAACATTTTAGTTGGTCATATTTTACTTATTAAGACCATATGTAACTAAGTTATGCTTAGCTCCCCGGTGAGAGTATAATAATTATCATCAAGATTAATCATCATCCCAAACCAACCATAAAACCATCTATCTCGGAAAGGATCTAGGACGCTCGTATCCGTGAGCACGGCTGATATATCATTTTGATCCAACTCTACAAAGTGTGTACACTTTCACCATGAGTCGTGAATACCCATATACCCGAGGTGGCTAACCTCTTAACACTTCTAAGGTGAGTAGGCAGGGTTCAATACGAAGCCTTTCCAAAGATCCGTCTAACAAGTTAGTGGCCGCGAGGTTTCAACAACTAGGTGAATGAAGCCCCCTTCAAGAATGGCACACCTTGTGACCGCAGTCCAGAACACATCTTGACAGGCAAGAAGCCATTTTGCAACCTAGGCCCCCCTCTTGTGTCTTTCGGTAACCACTAACAAGCTAGAAAAATCTAGTTACTTAGCCAAGACCAGTACCCATTAGTCCTCATGGTTGTACGGTAAATTTTGAGTGGTTGTTTTAAGATTCAGTCCTTACAGAGGGCAAACTAGAGCACCCAAAAAGGACCAATGCTCTAGCCCCCTTCTGTCCATGTTGTTAAAAAGCATCTTTAATCCATAGTTACATAAATCATTAATCAATATTATAGATCATTACAATTGGTGATAGAAAACTAAGCCAGTCTAGCCATATGCAAAACCTATAGGTAACAAAGATACAAGATATCAATAGTTCTAGGTAAAATCCTTATGGGTTTATCATATTAAACACATGCATATGAAAAGGTGGTTAAATAGTTATTAGGTAACAAGAGAACTCATGTTACACTTGCCTTCCAAAAGCTTGATCAAAATCTAACTTTCCTTCTGGATCTTCCTCGTATAGCTTCTCTTCTATCGAAAGCAAACCAATATAAGCACCTGAAGATGACCCTAAAAACAGTACACCAAACATTACAAAACAAGCCACAAAGGTTTTGAAAACGTATGACTTGCTCTATGATCGTGAGAGCGCAAAACCTAAACAAAATAAGGACCACAATTAAAGGATGTGAGAGTTGAAAGGTATATGTGGCAAGCATTGGATTAGATGAGCAATGTGAAATTTGGACTAGATCATATTTAACATAACAAAAAGGATTGAATAATGGATACCATGATATGATATTGGTAAGAAGATTTATCTCTGGTTATAGAACATCACCTGACAAAGATGGTGTTGGTGACTAGGACGGGTAGATGTTGTCAAGTGCATGGCGATCATGGATTTAAGGTGGGAAGAGAGGTTACACAAATGGCTTAGTTTTAAATTTTCCACTATTTAGAATGTCGACAACTTAACTAAACTTGACAAACTTTAAAAAAATAGTAAACAACTTTTGTTTGATTTTTAGTAAAGTAATCTGTAGCAACCGAAACAAAATGATGCCCCATAGAAATGGGGGAAGAATCTGGCCAATAAAATCTAGTTGCCAACCACGAAAAGGCCATGATTTGATAATAGAATGAAGCATAACAACAAGCACTTACCAAACCTTTGACACTCTTCACAACCTTTGTAGTAGCTAAAATAGTTGACCATCATAGTAGGCCAATAGAAACCAGCTCTACGCAATAAATACCACAAATTTCTTCATGGACTTCTCCCATAACCACTTTTGCTTGATTAGATCCTAGACACTTAAACAACAAATCTTCAGCAGTTCGTCTATATAGCTCATCATTATGCAAGACACACTTAAAAGCACTCCGCCAAATATTTTTATCAAATATAGTGTTTAGATAACATAAAAATATCAATATAGGAGACCTCTAATCATCCAAATCGGTCCCAAAACCATCGAAAAACGCACTGGACCGATTTGAGGCTTCAAACGGGTTGTTCGTAGTGACGAGAGAGGAGCTGACTGAGTCGACTGGGGTATAGCCGGTTTGGCACAGTCGGCTGAGCCGACTAGGGAAGCTAGCTTAGCAGAATTAGCCGCTGGAAGGTGTAACTGGCTAAGCTGACTCCTGTAACCAGCTTAGCCGGTTCTGAAGCACCTGTATTGATAAATTGCAGATCCTTTTACATCGGCCTCTTTATGATGTGAAAATTACGCCCACCAACGTCATAGCAAGATACTTGCTGAGCCAATATGTCATGCCTTGGAATGTGTTGAATTTGAAATTCCACAAAAGAATAAATGATATCAAGACATTTATCAAGGTAAACATTCAGTGATCCTTCTAAGTATTGAAAGTTACCAATAACTTGTTACACCACTAGCAAAGAGTCACCATAGGCTTCGACGTGTTTTACCTCCATGGAAGACAATATTGCCAACCCAAACAAGAGAGCTTCATATTTAGTTTTGTTGATACTACAATGATAATCTAATCGACTTGACATCTCGAATTCAACCCCATTGGGGAATAATAACAACACCAACTCCTTGTCCATTGCTACAAACTGATCCATCAAAGTATATTTTTTGTGGAATAAAAGTAAGGTAATCGACCTCATCTCCTAAGTCAATACCATGCTCAACAATAAAATTAGTAAGAACTTGTCATTTTAATGTTTTTAAAGGCTCGTAAGTCGAGTCATATTCAATTAGCGTATGTCTATTTGCCTATCATGCCCCTAAGGATTGACTGACATAATATATGTTTTTATCACATTGGCCTAGTAAGCAACAACGCATGTACTTGATAAAAAAATAGTATCTCATCTTAAAGCAAGAAAATTACAATGATAAATACAACTTCTCAATATAGATATACCTTGTCTCGGGATAAAAAAGACGACTACCAAGATAAGCAATAACATGCTCTTTCCCCTCCTCTTCTTAGTCAAGACAGCCCCATGAGGGCATACCCATCAAACTTCAGTTTGCGTGAAGTCATCTTTTCCTATGAGGACTAGACCTGCTAATGGGTTGGGTTGAAATGGGTTTAATGGGTTAGGTTATTAAATGGGTACAATTTGGACGGGTAGAAATGGATTGAGTTACTGAACGGGTTGGGGTGGGTTGGATTTTATAGGAAATGGGTTGGGACGGGTTGGGATTGACATCTCATTTTTGTGGGCTTGAATAGATTGAACCCGTGGATGGATGTTAGATTAATAAATATCTGACAGTGCCGATTTTCATGAAGTTGCTGCTTGATATATTAAATCATCTGTAATAAATTTTAATTGATTTCGATAAACTTTTAAGGTGTGAACGCGAGGTTTTATTTGTAGGGTCCGACTCTGATGTGGGGCCCACATACACATCTGACAGGGTCGGTTGGCATGACATTGCTGCTTGGTATATTAAATCATCTGCAATAAATTTCAGCTAATTTCAATAAAATTTTAAGGTGTGAACATGAGGCTTTATTTTTAGGGTCCGGTTCTGACGTGGGCCCACATATACATCCGGCAGTGCCGATTGGCATGAAGTTGCTGCTTGCTATATTAAATCATTTGCAACAAATTTTAGCCAATTTTGATAAAATTTTAAGGTGTGAACGCGAGATTTTATTTTTAGGGTCCGGCACTGGCGTGAGGCCCACATACACGTCCGGCAGTGCCGGTTGGCATGAAGTTGCCGCTTGCTATATTAAATCATCTGCAACAAATTTCAGCCAATTTTGATAAAAATTTTATGGTGTGAACGCGAGATTTTATTTTTAGGGTCAAGCTCTGGCGTGGGGCCCACATACACATCCGGCGGTGCCGGTTGGCGTGAAATTGCTGCTTGCTATATTAAATCATCTGCAACAAATTTCAGCCAACCTTGATAAAATTTTATGGTGTGAACGCGATGTTTTATTTCTAGAGTCCGGCTCTAGCACATCCGGCGGTCCCGGTTGGCGTGAAGTTGTTGCTTGCTATATTAAATCATCTGCAATAAATTTCAGCCAATTTCGATAAAATTTTAAGGTGTGAACGCAATATTTTAAATTTATGATCCGGTTTATGCGTTGAAATGGGTTGGGTTGAAGATAGAATGCTATGGAGTGAGATGTGTTGAAAAAAGAGTTAATTTATTATGGGTTGGATTGGATATTAACCCGCAGGGACCCTGCCGGCGCCTCGCGTGGAACCCAGCATCGACGCAGTACAACCGGCTGTTCGTGCACTCCGCCACCTCCCACGTCATCGTCGAGCAGCGCCACTTCGACCTCGGCGAGCTCCTCCTGGAGAACTATGACCACCCGTCGCGTGACGTGGCCCAGGGCCAGTGGTTCGTCAAGAAGGTGTACGAGGCTGCCTAGGAGGTGGCTGTGGCCGGCATGAAAGGGCAAATGAAGCGGTGGCGGCACGACCGACAGTACGGAAACAATTTAGATATTTGGAGTTAAATATGGGGTATTTTTAGAAATATTAGCTTTTTTCCTCACTCCATACTAATTTCAGAGTTGGTAAATGGCTACATTTGGGAAACAAAATTTGTGGAACTCCTAGAGTTGCTCTAAGTACCGTTGGTCAGAGATAGTCTGAACTTCATATACCAACACATCAAACCTATGTAGAAGGGCTGCAGGGTCAGCACCTAATTAGACCAAACAAGCATCGGAGGGAAAACTCAAAGCTCTTAAGCAGAATCATACAGCTATACAGGTAGCATGCATGTGAACATTAAGACATTAGGACATCCGAACATACTGGAGTACTACTTATCAACTATAAGAGAAAGAGTGCCCATAAGACAAGTATCTGAAACTACAGGTAGAAAAACAACCTCCTCTGCTCACATACGCAAAAAGATCTGCAGCGCCTCACAGCTTTCCATCTTCGAATCCTGCATCGTGAAGGTAACTAAATGACCCTTTGCTAGTCGCATCAATTACAGGGAGCGCGCAGGGGGGGGGGGGGGGGGGGGGGGGTGGCGGTACATTAGGAAAGCGGGGTTTACATGGAATATTAGATTCAGGAATGGTAAAATATTCAGTTTTGAAGATTGACGGTTGAGTCCACCCTTGTAGTGCCTATAGACATGAGGGTTCGAGTTATTAAAAATTGATTAGGTATAATGAGACAAAAAAAATGGAGAAAAAGCACAGGCTATACCATCTTGTGCAAGCCAGTCCTGAATACATACAACTTTCTCAACCCCGCTTCCATATTGTGACTCAGACATGAATAGTTTTGCAGTTCTTATCGCTGCCTTGCAGTCAGTGCCGCATGGTAGTGCCAATATATCGCGTGCCATCCGACCAAGTGAAGGATAGGTCAGGCTGTTTTCCTTCCACCATTGTAGAACACTGAACTCACCAGTTGGGTGTTGTGCCTCTTGCAAGTAATGATCAAGTTCAGTCAATGGTCGCTGGCGATACGGATATTCAGTATGTAGATATAACTCATGCAGAATATCTCTACCGATGAACTTCCCCATCTCAATTTTAGACCAAGAAGTGCAGTCAGGTTCTTGATCCTGGTTTGAATATTCACCATAGAGGTAAAGCAATGTATCATGCACTTCGCATATATAATCATCTATGTCGCTGTCCACACTATACATACTCTCTACAGTGAACGGTTGTATGCGTGCCTTGATGTGTTCCAGACGGTATTTAGGATCCATGACCATAGGCATACAAAAATGCAAGAAACAGACTTTCCAGCATTTATTGAACTTCTTTTCCATATTCCGCCTCATACTGGAAATTCCCTCCACCTCCTTCTCACGTAAGTAGAGTTCCGTGAGTGTCTTGTACCTATCAGCTTCCCAACAATTGCGAAGCACCTTTTTCTTCACACTCCACACCTTATCAAACAGATTATCTGGACGAGGAAATTTGTGGACCAAGACCTTGTCTCTATGAAAGTCTTGCAAGTATTTACAAATTTTCTGTGCTTTTGTCCAAGCAGCCACTGATCCATATCCATATCTGTACTTGGGATGATGTGCTGATGAAGGAGTGGGATACATCCTGGAACGCTCTGTTGAATTCTCCATGATTGTGTCAAGTTCATCCAAACCTACCTGAATAATCTCATCAAGTAAATGAGTTGCATAACGTGCCACAAACAAGCTCCGTTTTGCAGCAATTTTGCTCCTTTCCTGAAGACTGCTTTTGACATTTGAAGCCACTGAATCATCAATGAATGTGTCATCCAGTATAATGCTGAAAACCTTGTCATCAAGACCCCATTCTTTAATAGCTTGCAATATGGTACAGCTCAAACCTTCGGTACTGCAGAAGAGATCCACGTTGCAAAATTTGATGATTTTTTTCTGCTTCTTCCATTCATCATCGATATAGTGAACATTCAAGCACAAGAATAAACGCTGTGGATCGTAGAGCCATATGTATGCACTCAGGCAAACCCGGCAAGGTAAAGCTACTAATTTCTCCTTCAGCTTGGTCTTTTCTTGCTCAAACAAGCTAAAGGTCTTCCTCATCAGGTCGACGCGGGATGGAATCTTGACCGCAGGATTCAAGTGAGCAACAAGCTTCCAAAAGCCATCTTGTTCCACCATACTTGTTGCGTGACCGTCCATGGCTAATTTCCTGACAAGTTCTTCATATGAAATGTTCTGATCAGTCCCTTGATTCTTCTTATTCTGATCAGTGGAAATAAATGGCAGAGCTAGATCCTTCTGCTCAGGTGCTGCAGGTTCCTCATGAGACCCATTCTGAATAGCTTCCCGATTCTTCCTATTTGTGTCAGGGGGGGGTGTCCAGAAAGGCAAGATCCTGCCCGGCCATTGCATCTGTTGTGTCCAACCCTTTCCTGAGGATGGATAGGTGGATCGGGAGCTTCTTCTGTTTTGGATCAGAATTGGTTGCTGCGGTGCTTTTTTGGATAGATGGCAGAGATGTGTGTTTGTGCAGCTTTTGCCTCTTCTGGATTTGAATCCCATGGCTGCACTTGGCCTGGTGATTCCAAAGGCTGGAGGTGCCACAACAGTTGAAGATCCGGTGGCAGTGCATGCATTTAGCATGCGCAAGCTTACCGTCGACAAAGGAGGGTACGAAGTCATCCCACACCTTGGAAGTGAGTCTTTTCTTCGGCTTTGTGCCCAAGAACAGTGGACTTGGGATGCTGTCAGTGCTCTTTCTTGTTCATCTATGTCATTGTTGGCATTGCCAACTGCATATTCCACACCTAGGCATAAAAAATACAGTATTTCAATATGAAACAGGTTGGTGTAAATTATGCTGCAAATCAAACACTGTACTAATGCCATAGAAACAACTCCCCTCCAAAAGGTTAACTGAACATGCTTTTTTGTCCGTATACAATGAGAAGGGTTAACTGAACATACTTTAAGCTGAGAAGTAAACTGAAAAGGCACAGTGGCTGGATATGAAGCAACTGGAGCAAAAATACATTGATAATCAAACATTGTTCTAGTGCAATTGAACAAACTTTCATGCACAGGGTGAACACTGAATAGAAAAAAAAAATTCATACAGGAACAATCAAACAAACTTAGTGGATTAGTCAACATCTCAGCAGTGTTGTATATGTAAAACACTACTGAACAACCAAGAAAAGACGTCTGTCTAACATCTGAGGGATAAACACGAAGTATCATTCACTGTCAGATTAATGCTACATAGCAGCATGTAACGTCTAGCTAATGAATCGTCCTTGACTCCTCTTGCCTTTCCCAGGACGCTGTTGTATTTCCGTGTAATCAATCGAAAAGGGACAGTGCCGCGGTCGGAAAAGTAAAACAACACCAGATTACGCATCTACCACCAAGAACAGTCTCAGAAGGAACTTACCATCCAGCATCCTCTCGTCTTTGTTGCCACCGCAGAAGGGATTGGGACTGTCACACTCCTGGGTTCAACCTACAAACCAGACAAACCAAATTATCTTATCCATCCCGATTTCTCCGTCGATTTTCCCAGATAATGACCAATCGAATGAACCAGAAACAAATTATGCAAAGGAAAACAGGTAGCTATGCATTTTGTACCAAAGATCATCAAGAAACAGGAACAAGCGAATACCGATCTTAACCTTTTACAGCTCCACGGCGCACGAGGGAGGGAAGAAGGATCAATCGGACGAGATGGGTGTGCAGAACTGGGGTCCCAGACTCCGCGCGGGCTTCGGAGCTCTCGAAATCGGGGGAGATGGAGCGAGGCCGCGGGAGATGTGGCGGCGTCCTTGCCTCCGCCGCTCCGCGGTGGCGTGGCCGAATGAAGCGAGACGCCGTTGGAGGGAATAGGAATGGTCTTTCGCGCTGCTTTTTCTATCGTCCCGCCAAGGCCTTCGAGGCATTCGTCATGGGCTACGCTTTTTTTTTTTTAGCCCAAATGGTCTGAAGCATGATAATAAACAGCCTAGCAGCCTAATGATGGCTGGAGCATCCTTAATTTGGGCTACATGCGCGGGCCATGTTGAGGCCCCGTCGTATCTGCACGAAGTGTCCGCCGCGCCGATTACAAGGTCCGTCCGTACATCAACAACGGGCTCAAAAAAAAAAAATTTCGGGAGAAAACTATTTGCTGATCCGATTTCCATACCGAGCGAGGAATATGGGGTCTATGTCTATCTGATCAAGGCAATACTACTCAGTCCGTTCCAATTTATTAGTTGTTTGATTTTTTTTCTCAAATTTGACCACTCGTCTTATACAAAAATTTGTGTAAAATATCACTTTTTCTGTTATGACCTGCTTTGTTAATAAAAGTTCTTCAAGAATAAGTTAAATTTAACTCTTTTTGCGCATATTATATGAATAAAACGAGTGATCAAATTTAGAGTTAAAAAAGTTAAACGACCTATAAATTGGGACGGATTAAGTAGCCCACAACGCCGGCCTAGACTGGCTCTGATCATTTTTTTTAGCATGACTCTATCATGCAGTTTTATATGTTTGTTTTTTATATTTTATATAGTGTATTAATCAAATAATAATATATTATAGACCAAAGAAAGACTATTTCTTCTGGTTCTGGATTAAAAATTAATAAATAAACGAATCTATTTTTCATATTTTTAAATAAGAAATAACTCATGTATAAGCAATCTTTTGTAAATTTAAATAAACTTTTCGTAAATTGAAACAACATTTTCGTAAATCCAAACAACCTTTTTTAAGGCGTTCTCAAATAGGCCGGGGGATCGGATTGATTACAGAAATATATGTTTCACCGATCCACAAGAAGTCCGATTGAGCAGAGCTTGTGTGTGTGTGTGTGTGTGTGTGTGTGTGTGTGTGTGTTGTTTTTTTGCCTGTACAAATAGCCAAATAGGTATGGTTGCCATGCACAAGGAATCTGATAGCCTTACCACCGTACCTTTTTCTTTCTCTCCTCATTATAATTTCGTCGAGAAACTAAACTGCAACTACGGAATCGTCGAAGAGATCGGCCGCGAGCGGTTTTGGCGTGGTCCACTGCTATCTCTCCGACGCCACGAGTGAGCCCTTCGCCGTCGTCTTCGTCTCTTCGACAAGCAGGTGTATGCGGCGTTCATGCTCAACGTGTTGCCGTTGGGTGTCCGTCACGGGGCCGGCCGGCCGGCGAACGTGGCTCTGATGTCAACGCTGCTGGACACGGCCAACCCATATCACCGGTGTCGCTAGTCATCGTTGTAGGGCCTTTGTTGTACGTTGTCGTCTGGACACTACTAAAGGCCAAAATGCCAAATGCAGGGAGTGATGTCCGAACGGGCATGGAGATAGGAAAGGAGACGAGAGAGGATGGTAAAAAAATAATAGACGGATGATAGAAAAAAAAAAGTGATTAGATAGAAAAATCTATTAAAAAACCATCTATTGAAATTGAAAATAGCATTTGCATAGTTCACCGTTCATCCCATAAGAAAAATGTCATTCTAGTTTTTCAAAAAGTTAGATTTTTTTATTTTTACTATATATATATATATATATAAAAGAAAATATTAATAATTATGGTATGCCGCTAGTATCATTGGATAGATCGCCGAACATATTTTTAAATGTTACTAATATTTTTATAAATCTAGTTAAACTTTAAAAGGTTTGATTAGCATAAGTCACATATACAGTGGCTCTTTTTATAGGACAGAGTAGTATGTGATATTTCATTGGATGCGCATTTAATTTGACAAATATATAGCCTTTGCATAAGCATAGGGCTAAGCTGAATTTGGCTGCGGCTGAAATGTTACGAGAGAAAATACTATTACGTGGCTGAAAATAAGTTATATCTAACTTAAGCGAGCAGAAGGATCGGCTTTTTACTTAATTAATGAGCCTCTATCGCCAGTGTTTTTTTCATACTATCTGAGCCGGGAGATGCATGTGTGACCATTGCACAGCTGCCCCTTTGCCCGCGCCGACACGAAAGCTGCCAGGATGTATGTGGTGTGTGAGACACTGAGGCCCCATTTAGAAAGCAAAAATTTTTAATAAATGTTTAATCATGACCTAAGTAGTGTTAAAAGATTCGTCTCGTGATTTACATGAAAACTCAAATATGCAAAAATTTTATCTACATTTAATGCTCCATGCATGTGCCGCAACATTCTATGTGATGAAAATCTTGAAATTTTAAAGTGTAATTAAACAGGGCCTGAGACCTCTACTGCGCAGTGTTGCATTTGCAGGTGAGTCCGGGCATGCGCCTAGGGTCGCCGGGCCCTGGGTCCGCCCCAGTAGGTGAGTCATCTTGGTATATGAAGCGTTTCGAAACCCATTTAAACAAAATACTAGAGTCCAAGACAAGTTTAATACCCAAGAGGAATCAAAGAAGAGTTTTGGACTTGAATGACTTTGTCTCCCAGATTCAGGAACTGCCAACAATATAGTTTACTCAATAGTCTTTAATGTTACATTTGGCTCGAATTGCCCTTACTTTTGTGCTCACTTGTTAGAGACGAGAAACCACTTATTTTATCAATGCAGTACCGTGTACAGTGTACTTGTATAGAATGGTTACACCAAATCGTGTATATATCTGCTTGTAGCAGATAAACAAATCCGTATATTCTGAGCACTCTGAGACGATTATACGCTCGAGTTATCACTCGTCGGCGCCGGCTTTCTCCCAGACGGCATAGTCGTTGCCGTGGGCGGCAACCTCATAACCCGCCGGGATGAGGTGGCCGACGTCGTACCTAGACCCGATCTTGACGATGACCTTGCCGTCGATCTCCGCCACGTAGGCGTCGCCGTCGTGCTCGAGGATCGTGAGCTCGCTCGTCGGCGTGATGCCGTTGCGCTTCCGCACCGCCACCAGGGCGGCGATTTCGTCCTTGAACCCCCAGTCGAAGAAGTGGTCGTAGAACTGCGCATATGAAGCATATATAGCAATAATATATAGGGCTATGCTAAGGTACAAACTTTACCTCTAAGATGTAAGATGTCAAATAAATCTAGACCGTTGAATATTAGTATTTCAAATTACATAATAAATTAATAAATATAGAAAAAGAGATTTATTTCCTATTTTCTCCTAGAATCTTGGTGTTGGCTGCTGGCCGCCGTGATCATCTCGTATGTGTTCCTCGTTAAAAAAAAGAAAACCACGGTAATTACATGCATGTATTACGTAAAAAAAAGAAAGAAACAACCGCCGATCATTTTCATCGTGCCTCTCATCGTGCCGCGACGTGAACGCCCAAGAAGTAGCGACCCTCCGCCGCCGGCCCCGACATCGCAATCCGCCGCCGCCGCCGACGTCGCGATCCGCCGCCGCCGCTGACGTCGTGACCGGCCACCACCGATGAGCCCGGCGTTGCTTTGATCCGTGCCACCGCTGCGCGAGGACCCCCGAAGTCGGGACGTCAGGACCAAGGAGCTCTTCGCCGTCAAGTTCATCGAGTGGGGCATGAAGGTGCATCCGGCCTTTGAATCTATTTCCTACTTCCCTACCTTGATTGGGTTTCCCTCTCGTGTGAAAAAAAGTTCGATCTTGAAGCACGTTCGTTCGGTTAATGCGAATTCTAGCAGGTGAGTTCTTCATCGGATTGTTGGTTCTGGTCCTCCCTAGTCCTAGGTTTGGCTTGTTGTGCTGGTGCATGATGTACCGTACTATTTCCCTTGCAATGCAAGCTTGAAATGTCTATATGATATACCATACTATCTTGCTTTGATCGTAGAAGCTTCTGTGAATTGCAGCTTGGTTGAAATGAAAGAACAAAATTTTGTCTCAAAATTTAGATCCTGTTTTTTGATAGTACTATTAACATTGTTTATTTTTTTATCAGAATTGAATTCAGATTATTAAAGTTGGTGGAGTGTGGTCCCTACTGCTATAAAATAGTATATTCGTATAGCATAATATACATCGTATGAGGGTGTAGTTTACATTCTATTTGGTTTTCTTATTTTTTATATGATTGACAACCAGGTTCAAACCGTGTGTATGCCCACCAAATTTGCGGACATGTGCAGCAATTTGACAGATGAACAAAAGCGTATCGTTACAAAAATCGGATTAGGCGGTCTGCTTAGTATCCCTTACATGCCTATTCAACGCATGCTAGTGGAATCTCTTGCTGAAAATTTCAATGAAATGGATAGGACCTTTAATATTCGTGGCCATGTGGTTCCTGTTTCCTATTAGGATGTGTATTGTATCTTAGGTTTAGTTGATAAAGGAGAGAAGATTGAAATCAGTAGAAAACTACCTGACCCTGCATTGTTTAATCTTTATAAACAAAAGGGTGATACAGCCATCACATTCAAATACATGGAGGAAAGGATTCCAAGGAAGGCCGATGAGGTTCATTTTACTAGACTTTTCGTGCTCTATGCAGTTGGTGCGATTTTGGCCCCTACATCTAAGAAGTATTTTGGTAGCAACTACCTGCAACTTGTAGAGAATGTAACTAAAATCAAGGGCCTTAATTGGGCGAGATTTACACTAGACCATTTGTTGGAGCACTTAGCTATGTTCAAGAAGAGTAGAAGAACTCAACTTTCTGGAAATTTGGCATTCCTTCAGGTAGTAATTTTTGAAAAAGTTTAGCTACCATTTGTTGCTTCCATTGAAAGGTAAAATTTTTCCTAATGTGTTCAGGTGTGGTACTTTCAGCACTTTCAAGTGATGGGTGATTGCTTTCACTATGACTTGCATGAGTACCCTTTAATAAAAAATTAGCATCAAGCAAAAGTTATCAAGCGGGCTGAAAAGGTAGATTCAGTTCCTTGTGTTTTGATATAAGTGATGGGTTGTAAAATGAGATTTTGGCATGTTGCAGGTAGTAATGGAACTCCTTCCAAATGAGTCTAAAGTGTGCACTAGTACTAATACCTTTGATCAAATGGACTATGAAGGTGTCAAGGTAATTATTTGTATTATATTATTTGTACATAGATAGCTAAATGTGTCTGCGAAGGTAATGTTTTCTCTTTTTTTTTGATAGGTTGAAAATGAAGACATAAACGTTGATGGGCTGCATGATGCTAATGAGGATGACCAGAGAATGAAAAAGGTACATACAAATGCCTACATATACCCAATTCATGTAAATTTATATAAATGTCAATAAATTACGGGATACTATGGAATCAGTTAAGTTCCTATTGGAAAAGGAAGATATGTTACCAGAAGTGCATATGATTATAAAGGTTAATATCTTAACTTGCTTAAATTTCAAATATCAGTATATATTTGCTTACACCGTTTACATTTAAAATATTAGATGCTTGCCAAGCTAGCTGATGGAAATAATAAGTCAGTGCAGCGTGAGGATAAACAGTGTGTTTCAACGGGTACTAGCAAACCGGGAGAACCATGCCCACAATCGTGCCTAGAACCAGAGACTGCTGCTGATCGAGACTTTTCTGTTCGAACTAGTGATGGATCGAAATCTTGTTCTGTAGCAAAGAGGAAAATTGAAACTTTAAATATAATTTATCATGACACAGTGATTTCGAATGAAAAAGTTGTCAACTAAAAAGTGGAATAACTTTTTCAGGTCTACAACTTTCATTTTGGTCAACTTTTCATCTGAATTATTTTTCTCAATTCAAAATTTGAATTTCAAAACATGCCAACTTTAAACTACATTTTCAAATAGTAAATTACTTATGTTCAAAAAGTTATGTACATAAAAGTTGTACAACTCATCAAGATCTACAACTTTTATTTTGGTCATTTGATCGTTCGAGAAAGTGATAGTAACATTGTTCGTAAATTTTATATTCTCCTTTAGAGTTCATGAGACTATTAGAGAGATGTAAAATTTAAGAACAATATTACTATCGTTTTGTCGGATGAGCAAATGATCAAAATAAAAGTTGTATATCTTGATCACTTATACAACTTTTATGTTTATGATTTTTCAGTCGATGTCATTTACTACTTCAAAATGTTGTTCGAACTTGCTATTTTTCAAATTTAAAATTTCAAATGATAGAATAAAGTCTAATGAAAAAAGAATTTTTCAAATCGATAAAGCATGATTTTAAAAACATTTTAAAAAAGAATTATCATATTTGGAGTTAGCACGAGGGAAAAAGACTAGTTACAAAATTTCATTGTAGATTAAAAGAAAAAAAATCACAATTATTATTTATAAACTATCAAGAACATCATCTAAAATGTTTGCACGTGCATGCAATTCCCCATATAACGTTCATCACGTATTGCAAAAAAAAAAACGTGTCCATGCAACACCACGGTATTAACGTGTCCACGTTCATCACGTATTGCCAAAGAAAAAAAACGTGTCCATGCAACACCACGGTATTAATGTGTCCACGGTATTAACGTGCATCACGCTAATGAAAAAAAAATGCATGCAAACACATCTACTAATGCATGCAAATAAATCTAAAAAAGATTTTTCATATCCTAGTTATTCCTTTTTTTATCCTATTTTAAATAATAAATAAATAAATAAAAATGTATTTAAGATATTACCTCCTAAGAGGTAAGATCTGATCGTGACTGTCCGATCGAATAAAATGAATGGCTCACAGTCATTGGGGTAACGTAGCAATTCTCTAATATATATAAGTGTGCGATGCTGATGCTTGCCACTGCCGATGCCGTGTTGTGTTGATGTCCAATCCAATGAGAAGACTAACACTATATAGTAGAGAATAGAGGAGACGACTCACAATGCATGGGTTGCCGGGGTGCGTGAGGATGTAGGCGTATCCCTGCATGACCTTGTCGGAGGGGAAGGGCCACATGGCCTGCGTGGAGCCGGTGTCGTGGTTGTCGACGAAGGTGACGGCCTTGGCAGGCCACCAGCCGATGACTCCCGGCGCCTTCCCCTGCGCGTCGATCAGCCGCCACAGCTCACCTTCCACGGCGGCATTGAGGATGCCCTTGGTGGTGAAGTCGAAGACGGTGGCTGGCGACGCCGCGCCGCCCGCCTTGTCCACCCAGTCCACCAACGCCTGCCGGTGCGGGTCCTGGTCGTATACGGGCTTGTTGTCCCCGCCGTACGCCATGTCGTTCCACACCTCTGCGACGGCGAAGCTTGGCGCCGTGGCGTCGATGTAGACCTTGGCGACCTCAGGGGAGTAGCCCTTGGCGAAATCGAGACGCCAGGCGTCGAAGCCCAGGTCGTCGGACTTGAGCCAGAGCAGCCATTCGGTGAGCTCCCGCTGGACTTGGTCGTTGAGGTGGTCGATGTCGGGCGCCGCCGCGAAGTCGGCGCCGGTGTCGAGGTTGGCCGTGCCGTCGGAGTAGGCGGTGTCGTCGCGGCAGATCATGTGGGGGCCCCAGTCCAGGCGCCCGTCGGGGGTGCCGCCCTCAAAGATGCAGTAGATGCCGCGGGCGTCCTTGTAGTCGGCGCACCGGTGGTTGATGACGATGTCAGCCACCACCTGCACGCCCTTGCCGTGGAACGCCGCGATCAGCGCCTTGAGCTCCGCTGCCGTCCCGTACTTGGACGCGTCCAGGTCGTACAGACGACCAGGCATGTAACCTGCACCCAAAACTCGCTTTTACTCTCGGTTTCTAACCCCCTATAGTCCCGATTTGCCCAACCGAAACTGAAAATCCGGGAGTAAAGACTAAGTCTTTCAAACCCGGTTGATGAACCGGGACTAAAAAGTCTTGTGAGACTAAAAAATAAAGAATTCCATGCACTGCGTCCCATGAGATTCGCTTTTACTTCCGGTTCCTAACCCCCTATAGTCCCGATTTGCCCAACCAGAACTGAGAATCCAGGAGTAAAGACCAAGTCTTTTAATCCCGGTTGATGAACCGGGACTAAAAAGTCTCGTGAGACTAAAAAATAAAGAATCCTATGCACTGCGTCCCATGAGATTCGAACCTGAGACCTCATGCATGGCATCGCGTGCCGCTTACCACCCCACCTATACAGCACATGTGACTTCAAATAGCATGTAGTCCTTTTAAACTGGCCCACGGACCACCCTTTAATCCCGGTTGGTGTTCCCAACCGGGATTAAAAGGTTCACTTTTAGTCTGAGTTGGTGTTATCAATCGGGACTAAGAGGTCCATGCCTTTAGTCACGGTTGGTAACATAAATTAGGACTAATGTTGACCCTTTAGTCTGAGTTGGTGTTTCTAACCGAGACTTAAGGTCCTCTGACAACTTATAAAAGTTAGAACCGGGACTGATTCTTCTTTAGTCCCGAACACAAAAAAAAATGTCGAGACTAAAACAAAAACAGGCTACTAGTGTTTGCATGTATAGTACTGTATCTGTATTTGCATATACTCCGTATATCTGGCCGTCCACTCTGTGCTGTATATAAATTCTTATATTCGACCGTTGACTCTGTTCTGTACATGTGCACCGCCGGCTAACTTCTGTTGACATGATGCTTATTTTTCCTGATCACTGCGCTGTATACATGTGCACGGTTTTCTTTTTTTGCTGGTGAGCATGATGCAGAATGTACGAGTCTACGAGTAGAGAGCAACATGCATCATATTTTCTTTGTAATTTCTGAATTCTGATCTGGCACGAATTGGCTGGCTAGTTTATGCCTGGTTTGGTACAGCTTCAGTTTCTCCGAGAAGAATTACTCTCAACCAATCAAATGCTTAAAACGTCAACTGATTCAGGTGGGGATCAGCAAAGAATCACTTCTACATTTACATTAGTAGGTGGGAGCCAAAAAAACCTACTTTTCCAGATTCTCTCCCGCTCCGTGTTATATTTCGGTGGGGATCAGCTGAGAATCAATTCTCTGCTGATCCCCACCCTGCTCCTAAGAATCTAATAGAATCACTCATTGGAGAATTAAGGAACAGAGCTAAAGATCCGGGAGTGGGAGTGGAGGTCTATCAAACGGGCCCTTAGTAGTATACCATACAGATACTGTAACTAGTGAATACGTTTTTTTTAATACAGTGGATTCATTAATCCGGCCTCTATATAACTACTAGTACGTAATTTCTTTGACCATTGGTCATAATACGCTTGAATCAATATGACGAGCAGCCAAAGGCAGTGAAAAAACATGGGTATGAAAGCAGCTCGCGTGGCGTGTTGTCCACTCCATGTCTGCTGTCTGGATGCTTTAGCTACGTTGGATCATATTTAGGCTACGTTTGGTTTGGCAAAAGTGCACTGTAGTAGTTTTGTTTGTATTTGACAACTTTTGTTTAATCATGGCCCAAGTAGACTCAAAAGATTCATTTCGAACTAGCCAGACAAAAAGTATAAACATGCAACAGCTGCTATTTCATTTAGTGCTCCATGCAGATAGAAAGTACAATCCATTTGATGGGGAGAGAGAAAAATTTTTGCGAACCAAAAGCAGCCTCAGAGACAATAATTGGAGAGGAAAGGCACGTTCAGACTTCGGAGAGAGACGGACGGACCTTGGGTGGAGACGGAGTGCGACGGCGGCGGGAGCCAGACGTGCGTCACGCCGGCGGCGGCGATGTCATCGACCTTCCCCATCAGGAGGTTATACCACCCGCCGCTCTGCTTCCACGACTCCCAGTTGAACGCCTGCACGATTTACGGACTCTGTTCTTTCAGTTTCAGAAAAGGAAATTCAACAGACAAATAATCCGGCAGCCACAATCGAATCGAATGCGTTGGTTACCTGGAACAGGACCTGGCCGGATGCCAGTCCCAGGAGAAGGAGCAAGGACAGGCAACAGAGGTGCCTGTTCCCCATCGCTGTCTCTCTGTTCCTGTTCCTGTTCCTCTTTACTGGCTGGTGCCTTGAGAACGGACGAGGAGGAGAAGGTGAGTAGTAGTGTGGTGAGATCGCAGCAGAAACAATGCCAGATATTTATAGGCACAAGGAAGGCAGCAGAGAATTTAGTCTGCCAGTAGCTATCAGCTATCTACTGTGTGCCAAGTTTGGAAGGGAGTTGCTTGGAGGCAATGGATGGGTACCGAAATCTGTTAGGAGTTATCACAACCTAGAGCTGTATTCCATCACTCAACCGCTGAGGAGAAGACGGTGGTCAAGTCAATGGTGGATTGTGGAATGATGGCCCAAGCTTCTTTTTGTATGTCCTGTTTAGATTCATCGCCAGATACCAAAAGTTCTGTTACATTAATAACATATGTATAAAGCATTAAATGTTCATAAAAATTTAAATTAATTTGACAGCTTTAAAAAAAATTGTGAGATGAATCTTTTAAGCAAATAGACCATAATTGGACACTTATTATAAAAGTTAGCACGTTGCTACAGTAAAAAAATTGCAAAATAGACAATCTAAGCAAGCCCTAAGTAAATTTCACTACCAATTATTGAACTTGTCCCGAGTTCTCATTTACAATACAATACTTGTCTTGAGTCCTCATCTAGGTCCCGGTATTTTCAAATTACATATTTAATTCTCTAAATAATATGGAGTAGTTGCATGCATTGGAGGCAATGGATGGGTAACAAAATCCGTTATGAGTTATCCTGTCCTCAGGCAGCCCAAAGAACTGGACTCCATTACTGAACTCAACCGCTGAGGAAAAAGAGATGAAGATGAAGTCAATGGAAAGAATTGTGGAAGGATGGCCCAAACTTCTTTGTTGGACAGAAAAGAATGTCGTAATGGACAACAAACAGTGCCTTTTCTGCGTACCAGTTTTCTGACCGCGAAATGTGCATGAATCAAACCATCTTACTATACTTACAATTGGGAAAAAAAAAGGAGCAAGACATGCATTTTTTTTAAGACCGCGAAATATGATCAACCAAAGCAGTAAGTAGTACAAGTATACACAGTATCTCTTCTTTGGTTCATCACAGTGGGTTTGGCTACAACTTTTTTTTTTAAAAAAGAGCTACATTAATTTGACTTAGCTTGCACTACAGGAGACGCGTACTTTGCCAAGTGCCTGGTAGTTTGCCGAGTGCCAAATATCGCGCCTTCTTTGCCGAATGCCGCACTCGGCAAACCACAGCACTCGGCAAAGTCTTCTTTGCCGAGGGTCTAGCACTCGGCAAAGTCGGGCACTCAGCAAAGGAAGTTTTTGCCGAGTGCCAGACACTCGGTAAAGATACGCACTCGGCAAAAAATTGTCCGGGACCGACGGCGTTGGGCGCCGTTATCTTTGTCGAGTGCCAGGCGTTTAGCACTCGGCAAATTTGTAACTTTGCCGAGTGCCAACCCTAAGCACTCGGCAAACAGATTTTTTTTGTATTTTTGCACCCAATTTTTTTTATAGTTTGCTACAGTAACACAGACAACATGTTGAAGTTTGGGACTTTTTTATTGCTTTTTGATATATTTCTTTAGTTTATTTTGTTTTCTTGAATTTTGCCGGAAAATGTAAGTTTGAACTGCAGGTACATGAAATAATGAAATATAGTCATTCCAAAAATGGTATTCATGTTGGAGGATATCTTTTGAGACCGTATCCAGGAACTCACCGAAAATTTTGAACGCCTTATTCGCGGAACATGGCGACCCGCTTGTTCTCGGATTGTATTTAAATTATATAAAATTCAAACGAAGTCCGAAAATCACGAAATTTGTCGAGGTGTCGTGTTATCGCATGTAGATGCTACGATAAAAAATTGAGAAGGTTTCATGCTAGTTGCAACGTCAGATACTTAAAACCCAGACATCTCCACATGTGAAGAATATTTCTAATTCATGTATTATTATATTATATTATATTATATTATATTATATTATATTATATTATATTATATTATATTATTATGTTTAATTCATTTTGCATCTCTTTATAAATACTTTGTAATTTAATTGTGCTAATTGGTTTACTCTTTGAAATTGCAGGCACTCAACAAAATGCCGGGCGAAAGACAGGGATGTCGTGCGGTCAACTCTCTCTACATGAGGGACCGTTCACCACTCCACAATGAGAAGGAGCCTTTACCGGAGCCGGCACCGAGGAGGCCGAGGACCGGCGGCCGTCCGAGGACGCGTGTAGAGCCGACTCCTAGCCTGTCAGTGGACGAGGACGACGAGGCAGGAAGGGGTGACACCTCCTCTGACTTGTCGGACCACGAGGAGGGGGCGACCGCGACAGTAGGGGGTTTCACTTCCACTACTACCTCTGGCTCTACCTCATCGGGAGTCTACTTGCGCGGGCCCTCGAAACTCCCGGCGCGACCGATCCCACTTCACCGGCGCCCGTTGATTCGACCCCAGAGCAACGAGTACATATCATTTCACTACTATTTCATATGATATGCAGACTCTTAATGACTAACAATTGTTTTTAATGACTCTTACAGCAACTGGAAAGTTGTGTTCGGAAAGCTCCGGCACATCAATGGCACACTGGCCCTTCTGATACGCTGGGTGACTTCGCCGCCCTGGACGTGGGACCACTTCCACGCCGCTGAGGACAGTGAGCACAGCACCGTTACGGCGCGGATCAAGGTCGAGTTCTGGGTGAGTCTGCGTCACACTAAATTGGTCAATACTATGTATTCATTGGTCGCTCTAAAAATAATTAAACAATACATGATGTATGCATGTAGGACTTCTACAGGTGCGACGCTAGGTTTGAGGCCCAGGCAGCGCGCGTGCAGGACAAGGTTTGCAGGTCCCGACTCTTGGACCTGTATTACGAGACGTGGCTCCAGTGTATCATCAAGTACAACGCCGACGTCCTTGGACAGATAGTGAGGAAGTACGATGTCAGGAGCATGACGCTTATGAGGGAGCAGTACCTCTTAGTAAGTAGTACTTTCATGAATAACAGGTTGGCTTTATTTTATCTTCTGATATATCAATAATTTGATGGCATGAAGCAATGTCCTGATTGATGCGTCAGGCACCGTCTCTTCTGGGAGACCATTGTGGACAGGTGGCTCTCGTCCGAGTGGGCGGAGAAGCACAAGATCCGTCGGAACTGTCGCCTGCAGATGGGTGGGGCATCACACCACCAAGGCAACCAGAGCCTCAGCGCGTACGCCAAGACATGGGTAAACTTCTCTGTGCTTTCATCTTTATTTATATATTCTAACACTAAATTCAAACTACTTGTAATCGTCTTTGTATTTTCCTCACAGTCCCAGGCGCACCAGGATCAGGAATGCAATGAGTTCATGGCGTACGCCCTGGCACACAAGGGCAAGGCGACGACCCCGGACATCACCTACAACCCGGCGGATGGCCCCGAGGCGTACACCAACGCGAGCATCCACAGCAAGCTTAACGAGTACACCTCGGCGGCTCGCCAGCGCCATGGGAGGACTTCGATCCGGCCAACCAGCCCCTGGAAACGGACCTCGTGATGAGGCTGGGAGGAGGCAAGCAGCATGGCCGGTACTGTATGGCGGACAGCACAGTCGACTCCTGCTCTGTTGCCAACCTCGCCGACATTCGAGCAAGGAGCACGGACTCCTCCCTCCCCATACGCCCTCGACAGCCAAGCTCACAGCAGCAGATGACAGAGTTCCAGGTTACTACTCACAAACCCGTCGTTCATTACTTTTACACATGTACGTTACGTTTGCATTGTTTAATCTTTGCGGTTGAAATGTTGCAGGAGAACATGCGGAGGTTGCAGGCCCAGTAGACGGCACAGGTGGAGGCCCAACGGCAAGCGATGGAGGCCCATCGGCTGGAGATGGCGGTTGTACAAGCACAGAGGGCGGCCGAGGAGCAGAGGATGCGGAACATGTTCAGTTTCATGGCGAGTCTGCAGGCCTTGCCAGGTGTGGTCGTGCCTCCGTCGGTTCTCGCTCCAATTATGCTTCCTGCTCCTATTTTAGGGACTTCGGTTAGTATGTGAACCTGTTGATTCCTTTAGCTTTTGTGCCCCTCCTGCACACACTCATGATTTCACTTCTCCTTTGTACAGCCACAGTCGGCGGGTTCGGCCCCGACTCCACACGGTGGCCCTTCTCCAACATCCAGGTGGCTAACTGGCCCTCCTCCACAGATCGAGCACTCTCGTAGGTGTGGTCGTGCCTCCGTCGGTGCTCGCTCCAATTATGCCTCCTGCTCCTATTTTAGGGACTCCGGTTAGTATGTGAACATGTTGATTTCTTTAGCTTTTGCGCCCCTCCTGCACACACTCATGATTTCGCTTCTCCTTTGTGCAGCCACAGTCGGCGGGTTCGACCCCGACTCCACACGGTGGCCCTTCTCCAACGTCCAGGTGGCTAACTGGCCCTCCTCCACAGATCGAGTACTCTCCTCAACAGCCTGGGTGGACAGGACCAGGATGGTAGTAGGTACCTCTCTTCATGTTCTTCGGACTTCTTCAGGACTTAGACTTGTGATGTGATGTGATGGACTTAGACTTGTGATGCACTAGAGACACTATAGATATATTTATATGTATGTGATGGAATATGGATTCTATATGATGGATTATGGACGATATGTGTATGTGATGCACGATGGACGGACGATATATGTGCATTTCGTGGATTATGGATGATGAATGTGATATATTATGTATTGTGTGTGATGATGTATATGATATATATGATGTGTTTGTTTGTTTTGATGAAAAACAAAACTAAAAAAACAGCATTTTTCACCCCTTTGCCAAATGTGGCACTCGGTAAATCTTGGTTTCCCAGATTTGCCGAGTGCCAGGGCCATGACACTCGGCAAAGAATTTTTTTAAAAAAAAAATAAAAAATTTCTTTGCCGAGTGCCACGGCAGCAGCACTCGGCAAAGAGTTTTTTAAAAACAAATGGACCATTTTCTTTGCCGAGTGCAACGGCTAGGCACTCGGCGAAGAATTTTTCAAAAAAAAATAAAAATATCTTTCCCGAGTGTCACCTCTGTCGGCACTCGGCAAAGAAGCCGTCAAAATTGACGGTTGACTTTTTTTTTGCCGAGTGCTGACTTCTTTGCCGAGTGTCCGATATTTGGCACTCGGCAAAGAAACCTTTGCCAACGGATTCTTTGCCGAGTGCGGCACTCGGCAAAGTCTTTACCGAGTACATTAAGGTCTTTGCCGAGTGCCCCAGGCACTCGGCAAAAAAACCGCATCCTGTAGTGTTGTATGTGCTTTTTTAAGCTGAATTTTTGTCTCTACCAGGCAAGCAAGCGAAATTCGGTGAGCTGAAACAGACATGATGATTTCATCAAAGGACGATTTCCACACTTTCTTTTTTTTTCCTACTCGTACAAATACTTGAAACTGTTGCAAAACGTTGAATCAAATGGAATAATGCGGTAAGGAAACGGCAGCGATTTGTTCGGATAGATTTGCAAGCCAGCAAATGCAAATCCAGTACAAAATCCTGCAGAAAACTACCTGACATAACCCAAACATGCGTGCTTCTCCCAAGGATAACGCAAGAAAAATTAAAACCAAATAGGTATACGTACGTACAAGATACACTTGACCTCATAGGGCCATGGAAAGATTATTTCGCACGAAACTGTAAGTTCGATAGGTACCTAGTACTAATGATGATGGAGCTGCACTGCACCTTTTGTTTTTTGACAAGTACCGCACTGCACGTTAGTACGCATCGGCGCGGCAATGTCAATTCAGCATGCCTGCAGATGTAACGCCAATGTGACAATGACAGATCATTACAGATCGATCATTAATCGCCAATGATCCCCTAATCTCACAAGGAATTAACTGTCAGAAAACACACAAGATAGGAGTATCTTACATATCACTCCCATTCTATCTGAGTTTACTAGCTAGTAGGCCAATCTTTACATTCCAGAATGAATGCACAGACAGTTAGGGTGAGTCTCTCGAGGCAGAAACAACGGCGCTAGCGCATTGCGTTGCGCATGGAGCTTGTCAGCTTGACAACCACATGTTGTAAAGCGTATGTTGCCAATTGGACGAAGCATCCTGCGCCGGCTGGTTTCAACTGATTGGTCATAGATATAGATACTAGTTTTGGATTACGTTGGACAGGGACGCAAGTAAGAGAAGAATGATGAGCCGGTCCTATCCATCTTTAATTTGGTTGGGAGTCCAAGGAGTGCAAAGCTTCCTTTCGTGGAATGCTGTCTAGAAAAAATATCAAGAGCACCGGTATGCTGCCGTCTTTCATGCACTTCGCAAATTCTACTCCATCAATCCACCATAAATGTAAGAATTTTTGGGGTTTCAAAGTTTGTCCTCAGGTCCAATTTACCTGAATGTAGTTAGGATTTAACAATATTGTTTATGGCATCGGTTGCCTGATGCATAGGTACAATTGTTTATTTGCGATTGTTAGGGCATTCTCAATAGAAAAAATTAGGGGCTGTTTTTATAGAGAAAAAAGAGTTACTAATGTCCAATAAAAACTATTTTTTTCTAAATCTATAGTTTCTACAGCAGTTGCAATACAGAGGAAAACTTAAATGCAACATGAAAAAGAAGTTAATCATCTGTGGCAAGCAACCATATAGTCTTGTTACACAGTCGGTTCTTTGTGCATCAAACAAAGCAACTATGGCAAGCAAAAATATTAAGCATACCCTTAAAAACCATATATTGTCTACTCTCCCATCGACTCTTTTCATCCGATGGACAGGTTCTATCACAGATTCGCAGAGGAAAACCACGCCGCTCCACGTCCAACACCCGCCCCTAGCACCACGCCGCTCCACTGCCGACCCCCGGTTCCAGTGCCGCCCGCAGCCGCCGCCTGGGCCCAGTGCCACACTATGTACGTAGCTGTCCAAGCGCCATGACGCGCAGCAGAACCAGCGCCGTGCAGCTGCCAAGCTAAGCAGTGTGCAGGAGCTGTGATTCAAAAGGGCGCGCACAAGAGGAGGAAGAAACGAGCTGAGTACGAGTCCTTCCAACTCTATTTGCATCGTTTTCTTAGCGCATCCATACAAGAGAAAAGACTCGGTTTCCTTTAGAGGAAACGGTTTCTCTTCTTTTTTTTCCTTTCTTCTTGATAAAGCTACTATCACGTCAGCAAAATACTGAGTTATTAGAATAATTAATATAGATAGAAACTATCATCAGCACTTCATTGGGACTGCCCTTATATGCTTAATTGAGATGTATGTATGTACATCTTTTGCCTCGATGTTTTAGTTGTCACAAAACTCCTGTGAGTGGACAAGGAGGGTACCTTAGTGAATAATGTCACTAATAATGGTCTTATGGTCCACACTCAAATTAAAGATAACAAGTAGATAGCTAGATATTTAGATACTTGGCACCATGCTGCAATCTCCTCATTCCACAAATGTAGTAGAGTTTGGAATTGCTTCATCCTCCTCTAGCTCATCCTCATAGGCAATGCAATCTTCTTGATAGTTAGGATCTTCATATTCAGATTCCCACTCTTTTTCATCCACCTATGTAACCACTCTTGCACTCCTTCGAGGTTGAAACTGTTCATTAATTCCCATTATTTCTCCAATGACACTCCATGGTATCCCTATCCTCAGTAATTCTCTCTCATCTTCTCTCACCCCTAAAGACAACAAATCCCAAAGAAAAATCCTTGAGCTTTACAAGCATCACTACTTACGAGCACTTCATAGTTACTCTTTCTAGTAATCTTCTCCTTCTTGGACATCAAATTATTATTGAATTAGATGAATACTAGAGAATTGAGGCGTTCTGCTGTCAATGTGGTTGAAAATGGTCGAAAGCGATTGGTAGGAGGTTAAATCATTTTCAACTCAACATTATAATGTCAAAAACGAGATTGATATGATGCTGTCGAAAACGAGAACAATATCGATATTCCGGTGAATTTGGAAACGACGAATCAAAAGTACATCAATAATAATCGAACTATTAAACACAATAAACACATCAATTGTATTGATTAACCTAGGTCACATGAAAAAATAGTATTGTACTAGTAATGATGTATGGCGTTTCATGGAGCGCAAAGCAAACAGTTTTCCTGCGAATGGTAGGTTCAAAGCAAACTGTGCTCCTATCTTGCATCGTTGTTTCACAACGCATCCAAACACATCAAAACAAGGTTCCACTTCTCTTATAACACCTATGAGTTTCATGGAGTGCAAATCAAATAGTTTTCATGCCTATGGTTGTTCGAAGCAAACCGTGCTCCTATCTTGCATCTTGGTCTTACAATGCATCCAAATGAGGTTCCACTCTTCCTATGACACCTATGAGAGTTTCATGGAGTGGAAAGCAAATTGTCGGGCCCCAGGAATGGTTGAAGCCATACCCAATCGAAAAAGGATATTATCCAAACGCATTTCAAGTAATTGTAGTAAAACCTGACCTGTGGATCTTTTTGCTTTTCCAGCGATATGTACATATCTAAGTAATTGTCGTTCTGTCAGACCATAATGAAAACGCAATTTCTGTTTTTCTTGAAGACGAATACGATATTGCTCTTTTTTCCCAGAATGGAATTTCTTTTTCTGATTACTTCCGGATTTAGGCGTTTTTCTAGTGAGTCCTGGTAAAGCTCCCAGACGGCGTATTTTTTTTAAACGAGGCCCTTAAACCCTTCACTTCGCAAAGAGTGCACTATTATTAAAAATAAAAATACTTTGAGCGTGATGTTTGATATCTAAAAATTCAAGAGCTGAATGCTCTCAGACGTCCTCTATACTGAAGCAAGCAAATAAGATGATGGAACGCTCACACCGATTCAACAGATTTAACTAAACACATAAGTCACATACGCATTAAATTGTACCTAAGTACATTGCTATGAGATGAGTTTGTAAAAGAAAATGCATTAAGAAATTATGATCGTACAAAGGGATGATATAAATAGCTACAGTTATCCTGTGGATATGTTTATGCAGAAGCAACCCACATTACAAGACTGTCAGAAAATCGGAGAGCACAATGTCTAGTACTGAAGATATCAAGCAAAATTTCATGGCCATGCTTGTACTAAAACTCTAAATGAACCATAGCAAAAAAAGCAAGCAAACTATTAATGGGATCAAGATTATTGTAAATTTAAGCACATTGACTCAAATAAAGAGTGATATCTTCTCGTATAAAAGGCAAAGCCAGGATTTGATGATATAAAGTTAATGAGACTGAGCGTTGCACATAACTATGTCTATAGAAAAAGGTTAGGAAGCCATACAGATCCAAAGAAGAAGTATCAGAGGATTCCATCTATCATGAAGTATCAAGGGGGCAACTGCTTGCCTGATATGCTTCAGCCCATCCCAGGCAGATACAACATATTGTTTACAGTTATAGGTCCTGCATTCTATTTACAGTTATAGATTAAGAAAGTTAGCAACTACTTTGCCAAAGGTTTGTTGACGTAGCTTGAATCCCCATATCATCAAGTATCAAGGGGGCAACTACTTTGGCAAATCTATAACTATAAAGTAGTGGCCCCCTTGATACTTATAGATTTGCCAAAGTTACACGCATAAATTGTGATACGGAAAAAGAAATTTCCACAACTCCAGAGCAGAAGCTGCATGCATTGGAAATGACACATTTCTCAAATCTATATTCTGTGTCACAAGAGATATTCAAATTTATAAAAATAAGAATTATAAAAGACCAGTAAAAACATCTTGTCTGGCTACTTTCAATCAGTAGTAGAAATATCATATTATTAGATTAGATTTTAAACAGACATCTTCCCCATGTAGTTGTAGGTTGCATGACAAATATTGACAGGAATCAGGAAGCATGGAATGCTAACAGGGGACTATAGGTCCAGGGGAGATGAGGCGATTTTTTTCGCACGAAGTCACGGTCTGTCTTAAGATTATTAGTTGTAAGAGAAAAAGTGATACTTATTGGTCTCACAAGCACACAAACGCGCATACACGGTAGTCACAAGCTCACAAACTTTCCTCCCCACGCCAAGCTCACTCATGCAGCAACTTTCAGCCATGGCTGGAGGAGAGCCCATTATTTTGGTGGGCCGATCCCGTTTGTACTACACACTTCTTCCCTCCTATTTCTCTTGAAGCAAGTTTGACTTTGTCCAGTTGTCCTAGTCCTAGAAAAAAAGAGGTTGGTATGAAATGGTGATGAAATTTCATACACACTAGTAATCAGGTTTCTTAAAGATAGCTTCAGATTGCCCGCCTTACAGAATTCGGAGCATCGGTGGCTAATTCCTATGCAGACGAGTGGCCGAGGCTTCCAAATTTTGATAAATAAACCCGTGCTCCTATTCAGTCAGGCGGTACAGTAGGCGTGTTTAATAATTTTACATGTAAAACCCTGATGTAAATATTATTTCAATACAAAGAAGAGAAAATTGAAGTACGTTCTCATTTTACATAAAACCGCCTGCATCCAGTTTTGCACGGAACCCCTCCCGTTGCCCGTTGCTCCCACCCCATCTGCCCAGCCCTATCTCCTCTCATTCCTCATCGTCCTTTCTCTCTCTTCTTCCGGCTGCCACCCCACTCCTCGCTGCTAGCTGCACGCGTCTCCGGGTTTGTCGTATCCAGGGTGGCATAGGAGGCGTCGTGGATGGGTGGGAGCACGGCGCTGAGAGTTCCGCCTCCTCATGCATCGAGAGCCCTCGCATCTCGCCCCGCCGGCGTTCCTAGCCTCCGTTTCCTGGCGGCGCTCGATGGACACGACAGCAAGTTTGTGTCGTGGGAAGCTACGCGACATAGGTTCTGGGATCTCAACGGACTCCTCGCGTCAACATGACTGCGAGCTCAGCCATGGCGTGTGATCCGCAGTGTGAGCTCCTCCGTCTCCAGATCTGGTTTAGTGGACCTGGTTCCAGCCTCGCTCGTGATCTATGATGGGAGGATTGTGATGCGGCAGACCTGGAGCCTCCAACTCGCGTCATAGGGCTGGGACACGATCCTTGCGTGTGACATGTGCCCTCACCCGCCGCCCTCGCCCTCCCTGGCATGAGAAGGCCGGTGAGCACCTGTGTTGGGCAGTGGTCCAGGCCCTTCTCCATACCTGTAAGCTCTTGGAGGTAATAAGATGCTTCATGTTTCTGATGCAAATTTGTTCCTGCTTGTGAAATGTCACCGTTGTTTGCCAAATGCATGTTAGGACTGAGCTTGAGGGCCCACACTAGGAACGGGCAGCTATTTGTGGATGACTAGATTAATTTCAATTTCAGAGCTGCCTAATTTCGTTACATGTAGAATGATTTCTTTCCTTCTTGAGTTCTAACTAGCAAAAAGTGAGTTCTAACTAGCAAAAAGTGCCTGTGCGTTGCAACGGGAGAGTATCAAAATAAATTTTCGTCAACTCAATTGTTAACGACCATGCGCTGCAGCTGGCGAGTGTCAAAATAAATTTTTGTTAACTCAATTGGTTTCGTAACCAATTTAGAAAAAAATAAGTATTATACGTGTTTGACTTGCGTATCAACATCTCTATCAAAAAAATCCAAGTAAAATATAAGTTTTCTTAGCAGAATGCCTCTTGTTTTATCTGTATCTCACCTGGTTGTCTTCTTTCACTTTATCATATGGTACTATATGGTTCGATTCAATTGTAGCATTGTTGTACTTGATTTTGGTTTGGTTTGATTTAAGTTGGACATTGCGTCTGATTTTGTACCGGATCTCTACCGTCGTTCCAAAGGGCCAGAAGCCCACGCTCGAGTAAGTGTTCGAGTTGGACTGTTTTCACCAGAAGAAACTTTAAGCTGCTGGGAGAGGCCAGGACGGAGTCCGCCCTGTTTAGGCCGAAGGCTGTGGGCCACCGGGCCTAACAGGTAAGACGATGGGATGGGCCTGATTAATAAATAGCCAGACGACGAGTGCACCACGCCGGTACCGATTAGAAAATAAAACAACCGGACGAAAAAAACAGGAGAAGAAATCTTCTCGCTTTATCAGTAGATTAGAAAAAATACCCGTGTGTTGCTACGGATAAAGGATATTTATATTGATCTAATTTGAATATTATTATTACACTTTCTTGATAATTGAAAGAGTATATTTCATTTTTTGATAATTAAAAGAGTGAAAATGTATATGGGCAAAGGCCAAAATGTCTTGGGAGTCTTTCCCACGTGACTATACAAGAAAATCTAAGAAACTTGATTGCCGTAAACTGGAAGCACATATTGGTAAAATGGTAAGGTGCCCTGAAGTCTATCAAAAGAAAACTGACCTTATTTTTATCAGTTCTGCCAACGGTGATGCCTCTCTCTAGGTTATGAAGCATACCAAAAGAAAACTGACAGCTGAAAAGTTCGGCTGATTTTGGCTTATACTGATTTGATATGAGAAGAAAATACTATAGAAGAGCTGAAAAATAAACGCTTATTAGCTGAAGTGAACAGAGCCAGTTGATGAAGGCATTATACACCCCCGGTTGATAAATTTAGGAACCCAAGCATAATCTGTAAAAAAATCTTTGGATATACCTCCTGCACTCCAACTCTCCGCCTTCCCTGTAAACCTGTTAGCACCACTATACCATCAAAAGCAGCTCCTTTCACATGGCAAAATCAATCAAAGAACACAGATTTGACCGCAAACTTGCACCAATCATGGCCATGCAGCATCAGCAAATCGGATCCATGGCCACTGGCCAGCCCCTCCCCATTTGGATCCGGACGCTGCAGATGCGAAGCAACCAACCAATCACCAGAATTAGCCTTCCCCACCAGACAACCCAACCCAACCCCAATCAAGGCGTTGGAAGGGTGCGTACATACCTTCATGATGGATAAAAGAGGGCAAAGCTATAAAAGAAATTAGAGATCACCTCAGTAAAGACATTTTTTGAATAGAAAAAGTCTACATCACCTCCGTAACTATGGAGGTGGTCTACTTTACCCCTTGAACTATGAAACAGTCTATTTTACCCTCCGAACTTCTAAAACCGGGCAAATTACCCCCTCAGGTAGTTTTGTACGGCGGTTTTGTTACAGTAACGCTACAGTACCTGCCGGTTTTGTCTTTTCTTTTTTATTTATTTTCGTCGAACCTTTGAAAAATCATAGTAAATCAGAGAAAAATCATAAAATAGAAAATCCAATTTTATTGAACTCCACATGATTAGATCTACAAATGAACATATAATATGGTATATTTTAATATAAAATTTTTGTTGTAGCTTTAGATTAATTGGAAAATCTAATTTTGTCTGTAATTAATTGGAATAGTTCATAGCTGTAGCTTCTATGGTCCAATTGTGGTGAAATTTTTATGATTGTACGCTTGAACTATAGTAAAAATTTCATATGCATTGGATCAAGTATAATTTAGTTATAAATTTATTTAGAGGTTTAAAGATAAAGCATAGATTTAGCTACAACTGTAATTGGAATAAGTTTATAACTAAGTTATACATGATTCAATGAATATGAATTTTTTACTATAGTTCAAGCATACAATAATTAGTGCATCATAAAAATTTCACCACAATTGGACCATAGAAGCTGCAGCTATGAATTATTCTAATTAATTAGAGACAAAATTAGATTTTCCAATTAATCTAAACCTACAGCAAAAACTTTATACTAAAGTATACCATATTATATGTTCATTGTGTGGAGTCTAATAAAATTAGATTTTCTATTTTATGATTTTTCTGTGATTTACTATGATTTTTTAAAGGTTCAATCAAAATAAATAAAAAAAGAAAAAGACAAAACCGCCAAGTAGTGTAGCAAAACCATGGTTACTGTTTTTCATAGTTTAGGGGATAAAGTAGACCACTCTCCAAAGTGGAGGGGTGGGGGTTGATGTAGACTTTTTACTTTTTTGAATTATTGTTACATCCATAATGCAAAGTACTTTAAAAGTTACAATTATATAAAAAAAACATCCAGAAGAACACGTGATGTGGAGAGTAGCGTTCTGAATTGTTACATCTATAGTGTAAGGTACTTTTTTTTGGAAATATAATAAGAACATCTAGATCACATGTGGAGAATAATATCACTCATAGAACCAAACCATTATATTCCCAACAGAGTTTTCTTTTCTTAAACTAACCTCTTATTTTCAGAATTTCCAAAAAAGCATGGTAAGTTGTTAGCATTGACCATCATCATGTTCAGAATAATAGGAGTAACCTACCCAGTAGACACTTTGAGTTCCTTGTGGAGCATGTAACCTACCCAGTAGACACTTTGAGATCCTTGTGGAGCATGTTTTTAGCTCATCTGGTAACCTGATAAGCAACAAGTTCTACTAAACAAACAAGCTCCAATTTCAACCTGTGAGCACAATTAAAAAAACAGCTAAACAATTTTACTATTCTTTCATGTGAAGCACACCAAATCAAAACGAAAATAAAAGCTCGGGCCTGATGAATTTTGTAGAAATACACGGGGCATATGAAAGTAGACTCCACCAGTGCACTTACTTGAGTCCGTAAGCTCCGCAACTGCTTCCATAGTTCCTCCATGTTTATTACATCTGCATTGTGCAATGGAGTCAGCAGAGGGCTGATCGAATCCAAGTGGTACGTAATGAAGAAAAGGCTACTACAGTATGTACATAGTAAAAAAAAAGGGAATGGCGGATCTCAGATTCTAACCAGTGTCGCTAGCTACCGGCAGCTCCGCGTCGCCGCCGGCCGCCACCGAGGATGACCCCCCCCCCCCCCCCCAAATCTTACGTGCTTTCCTCGCCACCCCCTTCCTTCCACGCGGTAAAGAAGCTCTCGTCGTTGCCGCGTCGACTTTCCCCAACATCCCCTTCGTTGAATCTCTTGTGCACACGGTGAAGCTCTCGTCGTTCACGCGTGAGCGCAGGGGCTGAGCTTCCCAAGTTCCGAGATATGCAGATCCGGCCGGCGCGGATGGCCCCGTGAGATAGTCCCTAAGCCAACTATTGGAAGGAGGCTCCGTTCCTTTTTTACCAGTCTCGGGCGGTTGAAACGGAGCAAGGCAGGACACAACCACCGCGAGTAGGCCGGGGAAAAAACGACTTGACGAAAAATCTAGGCCGAGTGCGCCACATCATTGCTAGAACAAAAAACGATGACCAAAAACAGGAAGAAATCTTCATATTTTATTAGTAGATATAGATATATAGATTTCATTGTCTGTGTTCTGTCGGCTTTGAAGTGAGTAGTGGCATATTCTGATTTCAATGTCTGTGATCTGTGCAGCCCTGCAGGTTCTCTTTGTCTCTTGATGCATCTCCTGTGCAGTCGCGGTTTTTTTTTTTTTTAGCATTCAGACCGATCCTGGTGATCAGGTAATTTCCCCGTGCACTGTTTCATAGTTTCAAACTCAGTTTGGTTTCAGCTTGGTGTGCCTGCATTATATTTTCTTTGGACTGGAGCTGTCTAACCTTTTTCTGCCCGTGTTTCTGAAAGGTGCTCTTGGAGGGATTAAGCGCATTCGTTCTGCAGCCACATCCTGCCCACTCGCTGTTCGTTCCTTTACCCGCTCACGGCGTCCCGGCAACCTCTGCTGCCCACCTGTCGTGTCTGCCAGCGCGGTCGTTGTATCCAATTGAATGTTTGGCAAGGTACAACTACTGGCTCCGTCCCAGTTGCAGTTGCAATTCTGCACTGTAGCACGTTCGTTTGTATTTGACAACTTTTGTCCAATCATGGCCCAAGTAGGCTTAAAAGATTCGTCTCGTGATGCACATGCAAAAAGTACAAACATGCAAACATTTCATCTACATTTAATGCTCCATGCATGTGCCGCAACGTTGATGTGACTAGTTGCAGTTGCAATTTGCACTGGATGCCTAATCTTGCAGATGACTTGCACTGGATCCAGTGGATGCATTACTAAATTGGTTGTGTATTTGAAATCTGGTGGATTCATTAATGAACTGTTTGTGTATGTGGAAGCATAGCCATCTGGTTTTTGCTGGAGAAGTATTGAGGACTTAGGTTTCTTCGAACTAATTGCAGGGGTGAAGCTAGCAAGAAATGAACCTATTTTATAAAGATAAGCAGTAAATGTTAGACTCTTTAGTGGTAAAAACAATTTTACCCTGGTGCATGGGCACCAGGAAAGGTGAATGTGGTGTCGCCCCTGACCAATTGCCCTTTTGAATATAGAGGCCGAGGACGTATTAGTAGTTGATTGGACCTAAGAAGTTTTAGTCAACACGAGGAGTTGTTGTCCTCCACTATATATTCCCTTATGCGTCAAATGCTTAGTCTTTCAGACATCAGTATCAATAATCAGCTAGAACTACCGTAGTTTTAAATCTATTCATTTGCAACTCCTGTTTGTTTGTCAGACGACCAAATCCTGATACATTTTACTATTTTACTTGTCTAACAATAGACTGCTTCGAAGAACTATGAGTGACCTCACCATCTTATGTTCAGTAATGAGCAGGAAACAGGTAATCACCTATTTTTTGATTGATGTGTGGCTTCTTGTGTTTTGAAAGGATGTCTAAAGTGATGAAATTGATTTAAGTCTGCACTTTGAAACCCTGGCGCGTTTATGGATTAGAAGTGAGAAATATGTTACAACGGTGCTTATTGAACTATCAGAATCCTGTTTGTTTTCAGAGAAAGAAGGCTTGCCACCTGCAGGTAGTGAAGATGGACGGCTGATAGCTTCTCATCCAGGAGTTTGGTAAGTGGGGAAAGATTGCCATTTCTATCTTATGTCTGGCTTCATAAATGGTTATATGCAGAGAAGAGTTAACCCTACATCTAGAATTTGCTGTGCATGTGCCTGTATACTCTACTCAGTCACGTTTTATTTACTTCTGGTTAGCAGGTGTTAAGATGGTGTTTTCTTCAGTTTACATAATATGATACATGTACATATATAGCCAGTTGGCCAATGTAGTAGTGAATGACATGGTTCTGAATTGGCCTCCACCTAATGTTATCACATTGACTCGAAGACTACTATGGTAGCAATGAAACCTTGAAAACGACCCTTAGAATAAGCTAATAGCTGGAAATATTTTTCTTATTTGGAATGTATCTAAAAGGTATCTTCTCTTTTATCAAAGTCTTTGGTCATGGTCTAGGTGTTTAGATCCATCAGCAACTGCCTATGCTTGTGAGTTCACCTTGTTCTCATCTCCTATTTTCTTTCTTTGCAGCTACCATGCCTATTATTATCCTTTTTGATTTATAGAGCAGGCAAAGATACCTAATCAACAGAGGATGGCTAGAAGCATATGAGCAGCTGAGATGGCCATACAAAACATCCTATTTGCACTATGAAGACATTGAATATATGTTATTGCTTGATAATTTGTACTCTGCATCAATTGGTTCTATATGCCAGATCTTAATTAGATGCTGGTGGCAATGACAGTATATATAAAGAGAATTGCTACGGTACCCCCAAATGACTGTGAGCCGTTCATTTTATTCGATCGGACGATCATGATCAGATCTTACCTCCTAAGAGATAATATTTTAAATACATTTTTATTTATTTATTTATTATTTAAAATAGGATAAAAAAGGTATATCTAGGATATGGAAAATCCTTTTTAGATGTGTTTGCATGCATTAGTAGATCTGTTTGTATGCATGCATGTTTTTTTGGCATTAGCGTGATGAACGTTAATACCGTGATGGACACGTTAATACCGTGGTGGAATTGCATGGACATGTTTTTTTTTGGCAATACCTTGATGAACGTTATATGGGGAATTGCATGCACGTGCAACATTTTAGACGGTGTTCTTGATAGTTTATAAACAATAATTGTGCCTTTTCTTTTAATCTACAACAAAATTTTGTAACTAGTCTTTCTCCCTCGTGCTAGCTCTAAATGTGACGATTCTTTTTCGTAAATGTTTCTAAAATCATGCTTTATCGATTTGAAGCATTCTTTTTTTTCATTAGACTTTGTTCTATCACTTGAAATTTTGAATTTGAAAAAATAGCAAGTTCGAACAACATTTTGAAGTAGTAAATGACATCGACTAAGAAAATCATAAACATAAAAGTTGTATAAGTGATAAAGATGTATAACTTTTATTTTGATCGTTTGCTTATCCGACAAAACGATAGTAATATTGTTCTTAAATTTTACATCTCTCTCTAATAGTCTCATGAACTCTAAAGAAGAATATAAAATTTATGAACAATATTACTGTCACTTTCTCGAACGATCAAATGATCAAAATAAAAGTTGTAGATCTTTGATGAGTTGTGCAACTTTTATGTACACAACTTTTTGAACATAAGTAATTTACTCTTTGAAAATGTAGTTTAAAGTTGGCATGTTTTGAAATTCAAATTTTGAATTGAGAAAAATAACACAGATGAAAGTTGACAAAAATAACTCTCGATCAGCAGCCGTCTCTGGTTCTTGGCACGATTGTGGGCACAGTTCTCCTGGTTTGCTAGTACCCGATGAATCACACTGTTTGTCCTCACGCTTCACAGACTTATTATTTTCATCAGCTAGCTCGGCAAGCATCTAATATTTTAAATGTAAACGGTGTAAGCAAATTTATACTGATATTTGAAATTTAAGCAAGTTAAGATATTAACCTTTATAATCATATGTACTTCTGGTAACATATCTTTCTTTTCTAATAGGAACTTAAGTGATTCCATGGTATCCTGTAATTTATTGACATTTACATAAATTTACATAAATTAGATATATGTAGGCATTTGTATGTACCTTTTCCATTCTCTGGTCATCCTCATTAGCATCATGCAGCCCCTCAACGTTTATGTCTTCATTTTCAACCTATCAAAAAAAGAGAAAACATTACCTTTCGCAGCATCATGCAGCCCCTCAACATTTATGTCTTCATTTTCAACCTATCATAAAAGAGAAAACATTACCTTCGCAGACACATTTAGCTCGCTATGTACAAATAATTACCTTGACACCTTCATTATCCATTTGATCAAAGGTATTAGTACTAGTGCACACTTTAGACTCATTTGGAAGGAGTTCCATTACTACCTGCAACATGCCAAAATATTATTTTACAACCAATCACTTATATCAAAACACAAGGAAATGAATCTACCTTTTCAGCTCCAAATTTCTTTATGCCTTCGAGCTGTGCCCGCTTGATAACTTTTGCTTGATGCCAATTTTTTATTAAAGGGGTACTCATGCAAGTCATAGTGAAAGCAATCACCCGTCGCTTGAAAGTGCTCAAAGTACCAAACCTGAACACATTAGGAAAAACTTTACCTTTCAATGGAAGCAACAAATGATAGCTAAACTTTTTCAAAAATTACTACCTGAAGGAATGCCAAATTTCCGGAAAGTCCAGTTCTTCTACTCTTCTTGAACATAGCTAAGTGCTCCAACAAATGGTCTAGTGTAAATCTCGCCCAATTAAGGCCCTTGATTTTAGATACATTCTATAAGGTCCAGGTAGTTGCTACCAACATACTCCTTAGACGTAGGGGCTAAAATTGCACCAACTACATAGAGCACGAAAAGTCTAGTAAAATGAACCTCATCAGCCTCCCTTGGAATCCTTTCCTCCATGTATTTGAAAGTGATAGATGTATCACCCTTTTGTTTATAAAGATTAAACAATGTAGGGTCAGGTAGTTTTCTACTGATTAATTTCAATCTTCTCTCCTTTATCAACTAAACCTAAGATACAATACACATTCCAATAGAAAACAGGAACCACATGGCCACGAATATTGAAGGTCCTATCCGTTTCATTGAAATTTTCATCAAGAGATTCCACTAGCATGCGTTGAATAGGCATGCAATGGATACTAAGCAGACCGCCTAATCCGATTTTTGTAAAGATACGCTTTTGTTCATCTATCAAATTGCTGCACATGTCCGCAAATTTAGTGGGCATACACAAGGTTTGAACCTGGTTATCAATCATATAAAAATAAGAAAACCAGATAAAATGTAAACTACACCCTCATACCATGTATATTATGCCATACGAATATGCCATTTTATAGCAGGTAGGGACCACACTCCACCAACTTTAATAATCTGAATTCAATTCTGATAAAAAAAATAAACAATGTTAATAGTACTGTACAAAAAATAGGATCCAGATTTTGAGACAAAATTTTGTTCTTTCATTTCAACCAAACTGCAATTCACAGAAGCAAAATTGTTTTTGCTTCTACGATCAAAGCAAGATAGTATGGTACATCATATAGACATTTCAAGCTTGCATTGCAAGGGAAATAGTACGGTAGATCATGCACCAGCACAACAAGCCAAACCTAGGACTAGGGAGGACCAGAACCAACAATCCGATGAAGAACTCACCTGCCAGAATCCGCATTAACCGAACGAACGCGCTTTAAGATCGAACTTTTTTCACACAAAAGGGAAACCCGATTAAGGTAGGGAAGTGGGAAATCAATTCAAAGGCCGGACGCACCTTCATGCCCCACTCGATGAACTTGACGGCGAAGAGCGGATCAAGGCAACGCCGGGCCCATCGGCGGCGGCGGATTGCTACATCGGGGCCAGCGGCGGAGGGTCGCCACTTCCTGGGCGTTCACGCACGTCGCAGCAGGATGAAAATGATCGTGGTTGTTTCTTCTTTTTTTTTTTGTTTACCTAATAGCTGCATGCATGAGGTGATTACGGTGGTTTCCTTTTATTTTAATGAGGAACACATGCGAGATGATCACGGCGGCCAGCAGCAAACACCAAGATTCCATGAGAAAATAGGAAATAAATCTCTTTTTCTATATTTATTAATTTATTATGTAATTTGAAAAATTCTAATATTCAATGGTCCAGATTCATTTGAGATTTTACCTCTTAGAAGGTAAAGTTTGTACCTTAGCATTGCCCATAAATAAAATGTCTGTATTTGAATCTTTGCATTATCATCTAATTATAAAGTCATGTTCATTAGACGTGGATAATAGCTTCTGTTTTTAAGATCATTGCAGGGCGCCTAATGCTCTAGTATTAAAACAAAGAAGGAGTGTGTTGACACTCAAATTTAGCCGCCTCGACACGTCCAATTTATGAGGTTATCAAAATGTAAAATGGACATCACCATTGCATCCGTTTCGTCGAGCTGATCGAAAAACATATATGGTTTGCCTCGCTTGGTGTCCGGACGAAGGAGTTACACCCTCACGAATATGCCGTCACGTCGGAAGTTCCGACTCAACTTCCGGCACAACTTCCGACGCGTCAGAAGTTCCAACCTAAGTCAGACGTTCCGACCCTCCGGAAGTTCCGACAGGCGCCGGAACTTCCGACAGACCTAATAAAAGACCCTGTTCGGATCTGACCTTTTGGATTCCGAACCGGACTCTTCCAGGCGCGTGGGAAACTTGGAAAATAAGCCTTGGAGAGGTTTGCTACTGGGATAAGACCATCCCCTCTATATATATGAGAGGATCATGGCCGATTGAGATCTTAACCATCCAATCGTCAAAACACATCTACAAAGTAGATTCTCGCGGTGGTTAATCTCTATCCTGCTGTTCGGCTCGATTCTCCGCGAGTTTAGTCGGCGTTCTAGGAGTCCTCCACGGTCCCTAGGGCAACCTCCACGTGCATCTCTCCGACGGATCTTTCCAAGAGGTGTTCGGGAGTTCTCCGGCGAAAGGCGGGCGCTACAACGACCATCAACGTCCTGTGCTACAGATTACCGGTCATCCCGACGATCAAGAAGACACGTGCGATCTAGCACCTGCTGGTGTGTTGGCCAGAATCTGCGTCAACACACTTTTTGGCGACTCCGCTGGGGAAGAAAGCTCAATCCCAGATCCAATCTACTAGCGGCATGGCGGCCGACGACGGAAAGAAGACCGACAAGAACGTCAACGAAGACAACGTCGTCCGCCCCACGACCATTGATGAGCTTCCTGAAGAGCTTCGCAAGAAGCTAGACGCCAAGATTGCTGCCGACATCCAAGCTTTCCTGAAGAGTTGTGATAAGGATCGGCGCAACAAGATTACTCAAACCCGCAAGTCTGAGTTCGGAGACTCGTCGTCTTCATCCGGTGGAGGAGGCGGGAAGACCGAAGCGGAGAAGGCTGCTAAGGAGGAGGAAAAGCTCAAGGCTAAGGTAAATAATGATGAGAACGCCTCCGCTACTACCCATGATGGTCTTGCATATTTAGTTGAAGATATGGGTAAGCAAATTAAAATTTCTATTGATGCATCCGAAGCGCATATCTAAAATTGAGGAGAAGTTAGTTGGTTTTTCAGATCCTGATAATCAACCTGAATTTGGTATGCCTTTCGATTTTTATGAAAATCAACCTGATTTTGCTATAGCTAGTCAGTTTCAATCGGGTCCTTCGGCGCATGAAACCGATAAAACCGATCGCGGCATGGCTGGCTCTTCAGCTAGACAGGTAAATCCGACTAGGCCATCGGCGGGTCGTAACACTGTTTTACCTAATCCCTCGCCGTCACCTAGTCAGATTCCAGTGGCTAATAATGCGGTCACCGGTTCCCCCAAAACCGATGTAGACGCTATCGTAAATCGGTTTAAACCTGAGATGACTAAATCCATTGAGAGGAATCTGGGCATAACCATTAAGCCTATTCAGAGTTCATATCAGAAACCATATCCTTCCACCTATGATGTTTTGCGGGCACCGCTTGGGTGGAAGATGCCCGATTTTCAGAAATTTAATGGTGATGATAGTAAAACCACTATGGAGCATATTGGCATGTATTTGGCTCAGTTAGGAGAAGCTAGTGCTCATGATTACATGAAAATTAGATGTTTTCCTTTGTCTTTGTCTCGTACAGCATTTGCATGGTTTTCTTCATTGCCACCATATTCAATTAATACCTGGAATGATTTGGAGGAAAAATTTCATAACTATTTCTTTACTGGTGTTCAAGAAACTAAACTGTCACATCTCACATCGGTTCGTCAAGGGCATGATTCCGTACTTGATTATGCTAAACGTTTTAGGGACGTTAAGAACCGATGCTTTAATTTGAATATTTCTGATAGAGATTTGATAGATTTATTTCTTAACGGTTTGAACTCTAATATTAGAGAGAAATTGGAGCAATATGAATTCTATAGCATTAATCAATTGTTGCAAAAGGCTATTGCTATAGAATCTCGTTTAGCAAGTGAATCCAAAAAATCTTATCGGACCCATGTGTTGGAATGTTCTGACAACGAGAACGATGAGAATTTGGAGTGTAACTCTGCTGAATTTGTTTGGTCTCCAAATAAAAAAGGAATTTCTTGCCCGTCTTTGAAACCAATTTCTAAAAATCGGCAGGATGAAATTAAATTTACTTTTGATGTTTCTAAATGTGATCGGATCTTTGATGAATTGCTTAGAACCGGTAACATTAGAATTACTCATACCTTGCCATCTAGTGAAGAATTGAAAAAGCAGGCATATTGCAAATTTCATAATTCTTCTAGTCATGCTACTAATGATTGCAACTATTTTCGCCGGCAGATACAATCGGCCCTCAATGAAGGACGATTGAACTTGGCTGAGATGATGGTTGACAAGGTGCCGTTTCCGATGAATATCATCGAGAAAGGGGAGCCCGCTATTTTGATCCGTCCAGAGCAAGCCGGCACCACGCAAGGCAAGAACGTGATCATCGGCGAACCACGGGAGGTCTCGAAACCAGTTTCGGGGCGTCAAGTGGTGCTTGAGAAGGACGAAGACGGCAAGACGAAATTGACAATCTCTGCAGAGTCGTCGCAGTACTCATCCCGGTAGCGGCGCTGGGAGGCCACGGCGGCACAACAGAGGCCGGCCAGACCGGTTCTGGCGCCAACCCGGCCAGGCCGGGTCCAGTATCCGGCTCAGCCGGTTTTGTCGGGGGCGGCGCTTCTTCCTCTTCTACTGCTCACAGGGCCGCCGGCGCTGGTGGTGCTCAAGTGATCAGGACATTCGTCCCGAAGCGGCTTGAGATTGGCACTTGGAAGACGAATGCAAATTCAAATAAGGGGAAGGTTGTTCCCAAGAAGCTTTGCACGTTCGACCGGCTCATGGAAAAATACCAGCAACAAAAGGCCGATTCTCAGAATCGGCCCTTAAAAAAAGAGAGGTGACTCCGCCGCGTCGAGATGAGCAACTGAAAAGGATGACAATGGCTCCGGCGGTGCCTCTGGCACAAGAAGTTGCTCATCCTCGTGTCTCTCGTTGGGGTCCTCCACCTCCACCTCAGCCGCACTGGGGGCCCAACGGAGTTTTTGTGCCATACCCTTTTCTCATGCAGCAACAACCGATGAATGGGGCTTCCTCATCATCGGTGTTTAGCCGATTGAGCCATGGCCAATCGAGCTATGATGGTCAGGCGGTGCCGCTCCCGCCACCGTTGACGAGGTTGGTGATTGGTGACAGAAGAGAAAATGCTCGGGCACGACAAGTTTATGTCCCTAAGAGGGTCATGGAGCCTCCTATTGCTCCTACTGCTCCTATCCTACCGCCGCTGAAGGAAGCACCTTCGGCAACAATTCTTATCGGCTCACAAGAAGTGCACATCGTCGACAACGACGAGCCGATGAAAATTGAAGATCCATCTTCCTCCGCTCCGGAGGTCGCCACCAAGGTTGTGGAGAAGAAGCCAAGGGATCCCAAATATTTGCAACCTAAGTGGTGCCCGCCGGGATTGACTAAGACACAGCGGCAGAAGTTACAGCGAGCACGCCAAACTCAACAAAAGCGGGAGAAATTGGAGAAGATGAGGAAAGGGATCTTCAACGCCGCACATCCAATTTTCCTGCAAACGCAGAAAGGAAGCGACCCAGCATGCTTTCCAAAGAGTGCTGGACAGTCGGAGCAGCCGGAGATCAGCGCTGCCCAGGTCGCAGAAACCGGTCAGGCCGGGTTGTAGCCGGCCCAGCCAGATCTCCCAGGAGCCTGCCAGGCCGGGTCTGCCTAAAGCCGGCCAGGCCGGGTCCAACCCAGCTAGGCCGGGTTTCGCGGCTTCGTCTCCCGCCGCCGCCGCCGCCGACGCCGGTTCACTGGAATCGGCCGACGCTGCTGTTTCTTCTGTTGTTGCAGGTTCTGGTGACGCAGAAAATGAGGAGATGGTCGATTATGAGCCAACGCCGCCGCGCTGTAGGGTCGAGATGGCGGACTAGAGGAGGGTGAATAGTCCTTGTTAACAACTAATCACAACGGAATAAAACCTATTCGGTTCTAGCAACAATTCACCCCTCTAACTATAACTCTATGCACATTGTAAAAGATCCTAACGAAAACAAAGGTGCAAGCCTAGTTTGAGCTTCCCTAAACCGTTCTAGCGTAAGATCACACAAACCTAAGCACTAGTACTTTAAGCATGGGGGAAACTCCTACCAACTAGCAAGCAAAAGCGCACTAAGCACCTAAACTCACTACTTGCTCAATGACAAGGATACACAATCCTAATCAAGGAGCGCAACTTACTTAGCTACACAAGCTAAGCAAGACACTAGTTCTAAGCTACACAAGCTAAGAATGTGAGTGGCAAGCTACACAAGCTAACCGGTCTCACAAGAGCAATTACAACTACACAAGTAAAGTAATGCACAAAATAAATAACTTGTGTAGAAGGGAGCAAACCACCGCGAAGCATGGGAAGATGTTGACGCGGTGATTTATTTCCCGGAGGTTCACTTGTCGCCACAAGCTACGTCCGCCGTTGAGACAAGCTCCAAGGTTGCCGCCTGTCCTCTTGCTAGTGGTGACCCACGAGTCACACTCTCCCACGTGGAGTGCTTACCACAAGCTCTAGCACTTGACTCGGCCGGACCACTTGTCGCTCTTCACGTCTCACTCTACTAGCGATGCTCTTCGCTATCTCCCACGGGGTAAGCTCCAACCCCTCACAAAGCTTCTCCGGAGCCAAGCACAATCTCCTTGCTTGCTTCCACGGAGCCTCTCGCCACCAAGCCATCTAGGAGGTGGCGACCTCCAAGAGTAACAAGCACCACCGGCTTGCAACTCGATCACTTAGTGCCACTCGAAGCAATCTCTCAATGCAATGCACTAGAATCACTCACTAGCGATCAATTGGATGAACACTAAGCACACTAGTGAGTTAGAAGGCTCCCAAGCACACCTACACAAGCCACACAGGCCTGAGGGTGCTCAGCTGGTCGGCCAAGGCCGCCAAGTGCTTGGTTTTATAGCCTTCAAGCGAATAGAGCCGTTGCCCTCTCAAACCGACCGTCGGACTGAGAGTCGGACGCTAAGCCGCGAGAGCGTCGGACTAAAGACGACGGTCCGACGCCTCCGATGGTCACCACGTGTCAGCTCGATTCAACCGCAGCCGCTAGATCTCAACGGCTACTTCTCGCGCCGTTTTCCCAACCGTCGGACGCTCAAGCTGATGGTCCAACGTGCGCACTGCTCCAGGCGTCGGACCATCCGACTCTCACAGACAAGACACAGCTCGGCCACCGTCGGACTCTCGCGAGGTTAGCCGTCGGACCAATGATCACCACGGTCCGACGCTTCCAGAGAGGTTTCAACTCGCTCAAAGCTGTCGGACTCCAGTCCGAAGCTCGCCGTCAGACGAAGCTCTAGCGTCCGACGCTCTCCCGAACGCCACGCGTCGTGCCGACACTGCTCGCCACCGTCGGACTGAAGTGGGCAATGGTCCGACGCTCGTTTATCGAGCATCCGACGCTCTCCATTGGCCAGAACTAGGGTTAGGTGTCGGACTCTACTCAATGGTCCAACGCTGCCCCACCACACAGTCCGACGCTCCTTTTACTTCGCCAAAAACCTCTGAATCCTGCCTCACAAGCTCAGCAGGAGGAAGAGAGATCTAAGCCACCTTTCACCTTTGCAAATGTGCTAACACCATAAGTGTTCAACCTTAAGTGCAACTGTGTTAGCTTTTCACAAACATTTTCACAAAGGATTTTCTCTCTTTTCACCGCGCCACTCGATCCTAGCAATGCATGCAAGTTAGATCCCTCAAGTGGCACTAGATGACCGATATGCAAACAACTTTTCCCCTCTTGATAGTACGGCCATCTATCCTAAATCCGGTCAAGCACTTCTCTACTCAACCTTAGACCGATGAAATGGAAATGCCCTAGGTTATACCTTTGCCTTGCGCTTTCCATTCCGATCACCGTCTTCATCTCCATCTCCGACACCATCGATGCCGGTGCAACACATGCACTAACACCTCAACAATGATATGATCCACTTCATATCATCATGTGGCTTTTGGTTCATCGATCCTCGACTTCACTTGCTCTTCACCGTTGCGTTGGTCCATTGGCGCCAAGCCCACTAGCTTGCCCTTCACACTTGCAACCGGTCTGTCGACGACAAGTCATGTCTTGATCTTCTCCACCTAGCCACATGACTCCATGTCATGTCTCATGCGTTTAGCTCCTTCATACCATATGTGTGAGCTAAGCATCATCTCCAAGCCATTTCCACCTCCATGCCATAAATGCTCACACACATGTACCTGTGGACTAATCACCTATGTAATCAACACTTAAACACATATTAGTCCACTTAAGTTGTCACTCAATTACCAAAAACAAACAAGGACCTTTCACGCGCGCCGTACTTAATGTCGTTTACTTGTCTTCCGATTACTATGTAATCGATGAAGATGAAGGTTCGGCGACGGCTCAGTTTTGCTTCGCCGCCGAGGATGCCGTCTTCAAGAAGCCAGAGGATTCCATCAACCACCTTCGGCCGTTCCATATCAAGGGGCATATCAACGGCACGCCGATTCATCATATGTTAGTGGATAGCGGCGCGATTGTCAATCTAATGCCGCATTCGCTCTACAAGAAGCTCGGCGGCACGGAGGGGGAGCTAGTGAAGACCAACATGACGATCACCGGAGTTGTAGGCGGTGAGCCAATTCCAGCTTTGGTGTAGCGACGATGGAGTTGACTGTCGGTAGCAAAACGTTGGCAACCGTGTTCTTCGTCGCCGAGGTACAAGGTAGCTATAATCTCATCCTTGGTCGCGATTAGATTCATGCCAATCGTTGCGTTCCATCCAGTTTGCACCAGACTTTAATTCAATGGGTGGGGGATCAAGTTGAGGTTATTCATGCTGATTCATCGGCCTCCATTGCTACGGCCGATGCTCCTTTACTCGGGGGGCACGATGGTATTGCTTTCTTATCTGGTCATGACTTGTCTGGCGTTGAGTTTATTAGCGTCACTAAGGAGGGATTTGTGGCTGTGTCATTGAAGCCGATTGACAATCGGCTCAATATCATCGTGTAATTAATTTTTTGCAATGGATGCTAATGTTGAATGGTTAAAACATCGTGTGGATCAATATCGGGCTTCTATGACCGATGTCTGTGAAACAATTGATGATTTTGATGAGCTCAATAAGTTGGGCCAAGGTTTCACGTCGGCCAACCCATTGGAAGAAGTTGACAATGGGGATGGTTCTACATCTAGGCCGACGTTCATTAATAAAATTTGAAAGCCGATTATAAAACTGAATTAATCGCGCTTTTGAAAGAATATGCTGATTGCTTTGCATGGAGCTATAATGAGAAGCCTGGATTGAGCCGAGAGCTTGTTGAGCATTGGCTTCCCATTATGCCTGGATTCCGGCCTCATAAGCAACGTCCTCGCTTCTTTCATGCTAAAATTTACGAGCGCATTAAAGAAGAAATTAATCGGTTGTTGGAAGCAGGATTTATTCGCCCATGTAGATATGCGGAGTGGATCTCTAATATTGTGCCCGTTGAAAAGAAAGGATGGGGCAAGATTAGAGTTTGCATTGATTTTAGAGATTTGAATAGAGCCACTCCAAAAGATGAATATCCTATGCCTATTGCCGATATGCTTATTAATGATGCTTCAGGACATAAAATTCTTAGCTTTCTTGATGGTAATGCTGGTTACAATCAAATATTTATGGCCGAAAAAGACATGTCCAAAACGGCATTTGTTTGTCTTGGGTTTGTTGGATTATTTGAGTGGATTGTCATGACATTTGGATTGAAGAATGCCGGTGCTACCTATCAACGTGCTATGAATTTAATCTTTCACGATTTAATTGGCGTGATCATGGAAGTATATATTGATGATATTGTGATCAAATCGGCTGCCAATAATTCTCACTTGGCCGATTTGTGTCTTACTTTTGAGAGGATGTGCCGTTACGGTTTGACGATGAATCCGTTTAAATGTGCTTTTGGTGTATCGGCGGGCAAGTTCTTGAGATTTATTATTCATTAGATGGGCATAGAAGTTGATCCCAAGAGAATAGAGAGTATCAAGCAAGTTCAGGCGCTTGCATGTAAAAAAGACTTGTAAAAGTTTCTGGGAAAGGTGAACTACTTGAGAAGATTTATTACTAACTTGTCCGAAAAAGTTATTCCTTTCACCCCCATATTGAGATTGAAAGATGAGAGTGAGTTTGCTTGGGGGGAAGGCAACAAGAGGCATTTGAGAAGATCAAGGAATACTTGTCAAAGCCACCGGTTCTTCGTGCTCTAAGAAGAGGAGTTCCTTTTAAATTATATATTGCTGCCGAAGAAAAAAATAATTGGTGTGGTTTTGACTCAAGAGGATGATGGCAAGGAGTATGTTATTACTTATATTGGTCGTTGTCTTCTTGATACCGAGATAAGGTATGCCCATATTGAAAAATTATGCTTATCATTATACTTTGCTTGTACTAAGATGGAACATTATTTATTAGCTAGTATATGCATTGTTGCTTACCAGACCGATGTAATTAAACATATGTTATATCGGTAGTGGAAGGATCGGTAAATGGGCATATGTGTTGATAGAATATGACTTGACTTTTGAACCTTTGATAGCCATGAAAGGTCAAGTGCTTGCTGATTTTATTGTTGAGCATGCAATTGATTTAGGAAATGAGATCAGTTACATAACTTTTATTCTGTGGAAACTTTATTTCGATGGATCGGTTTGCAAACAAGGCCAAGGTGTTGGTATTGTTATTATTTCGCCGCATGGAGCTGAGATGGATGTGTCAAACCGATTAGAAAATTATTACACTAATAATCATGCCGAATATTTAGCTTTTTATTGCGGCTTGGAGATGTTAAATTCTATGGGAGTAAAACATGTTGAGGTTTATGGTGATTCTTTATTAGTTGTGCAACAAGCTTCAGATGAATGCCAATGTTTGGGAGAATCACTTAATGCTCATCTTGATACTTGTCTTGATTTAATTGCATCTTTCGCCGAATTTAAAATTCGGCACATACCGAGACATGAAAATTCAAGAGCCAACATGTTAACTCAACGAGCATCAGGTTTCGACGTCGGTGGGCGTAAAGATTTAAAGCCGGTGCGAAGTGTTTTTTCTGGTTTCTGTGCTGGCACGTAGAAACCGGCCCAGCCGGGTCTGGAAGTCAGGCAGGCCGGCTCTGGGCCAAACCCGGCTAGGCCAGGTGACGAAGGCGGCCAGGCCGGCTCTGGCCAAAAGCCGGCCAGGCCGGGTACAGTAATCGGCCAGGCAGATTTTTGTGGCTTCGCTGCGAATCAGCTGGATGTCTGCCCGATTGATAATCAGGCTGATTCTGAGGATTGGAGAACTCACTTATTAAATTTCCTACGGGATCCCAGCGCCAAAGCTGATAAAAGCATTCGGCGGACTACTTTAAATTCACTTTGCATGATGGTGAGCTTTATCGGAGAACCGCCGATGATTTATTGCTCAAGTGCTTGGGACCTGATGAAACTAAAGTGGCTATGGGAGAAGTCCATGAAGGTGTTTGTGGTACGCATCAATCGGCTTCTAAGATGAAGTGGCTCTTGAGAAGGGCTGGTTTTTATTGGCCTACTATGATAGCCGATTGTTTTCGTTATTACAAAGGATGCGAAGAATGTCAACGGTTTGGTAATATTCAGTTAGTGCCTGCTGCAATGCTTCATCCTATAATCAAACCGTGGCCTTTTCGTGGTTGGGGGCTAGACTTTATTGGCCAAATTCATCCCCCTTCTTCAAAGGGTCATTGCTTCGTGTTGGTAGCCACGTATTATTTTACTAAGTGGACTGAAGCGGTGCCTTTGAAGAATATGACACATAAGGAGGTGATTGAGTTTGTGACTGAGCATATTATTCATAAATTTGGCATTCCTCAGACTTTGTCTATAGACCAGGGAAAATCTTTCATATCAAAAGAGGTGCGAGAATTTGCTGAATCATATAAGATTAAGTTGCTCAATTCATCTCCATACTATGCTCAATCCAATGGCCAGACTGAGTCTAGTAACAAGACCTTGATCAAGCTTATCAAGAAGATAGAGGATAATCCAAGAAGGTGGCATGAGGTATTATCAGAGGCTCTGTGGGCTCATCGTATATCTCGTCATGGTGCTACAAAGGTTACTCCTTTTGAGCTAGTATATGGACAAGAGGCTGTGTTACCCGTCGAGGTGAATTTAAATGCGTATCGGCTCGCTAAGCAAAATGACTTGTCTGCCGTTATGTATCATGATTTAATGATGGACAACATTGACGAGGTGACTGACAAAAGATTAGCGGCTCTAAAGGAGATGGAAAAGAAAAAGGTCCGAGTTGCTAGAGCTTATAACAAGAAAGTGAAGATCAAGTCGTTTCAAGTTGGAGAATTAGTGTGGAAGACCATACTACCAATTGGAGCAAAGAGCAATAAGTTCGGCAAGTGGTCACCTAGTTGGGAAGGTCCCTATAAAGTGGTCAAGGTGATATTCGGAAATTCTTATATGCTAGAGACGTTGCAAGGTGATCGTTTCCAAAGAGCAATTAACGGGAGGTATTTGAAAAAATACTTTCCAAGTGTTTGGCAAGAAGCCTAAGAGCTCTCCAAGCAATGGTCGATACATGTATCGCCCTTAGAACAAAAAAAATGGCCGATGTATACATCGCCCTTGGATGCTAAACAGCAGTTGGGTTAAGCATCGTCGCTGTTTGGTTTTGCTTGTGTTTTCAGGTTCATATGCAGAAATTCACCTGAAAACAGGGGGCATATGTTAACACTCAAATTTGGCCGCCTCGACACGTCCAATTTATGAGGTTGTCAAAATGTAAAATGGACATCACCATTGCATCCGTTTCGTCGAGCTGATCGAAAAACATATATGGTTTGCCTCGTTTGGTGTTCGGATCAAGGAGTTACACCCTCACGAATATGCCGTCACGTCGGTAGTTCCGACCCAACTTCCGACGCGTCAGAAGTTCCGACCTAAGTCGGAAGTTCCGGCGCCTATCGGAACTTCCGATAGGCGCCGGAACTTCCGACAGACCTAATAAAAGACTCTGTTCGGATCTGACCTTTTGGATTCCGAACCGGACTCTTCCAGACTCGTGGAAAACTTAGAAAATAAGCCTTGGAGAGGTTTTCTACTAGGATAAGACCACTACCTCTATATATATGAGAGGATCATGGCCGATTGAGATCTTAACCATCCAATCATCAAAACACATCTACAAAGTAGATTCTCGCGGTGGTTCATCTCTATCCTACTGTTCGGCTCGACTCTCCGCGAGTTTAGTCGGCGTTCTAGGAGGCCTCCGCGGTCCCTAGGGCAACCTCCACGTGCATCTCTCCGACGGATCTTTCCGAGAGGTGTTCGAGAGTTCTCCGGCGAAGGGCGGGCGCTACAACGACCATCAATGTCATGTGCTGCAGATTACCGGTCGTCCCGACGATCAAAAAGACACGTGCGATCTAACACCTGCTGGTGTGTTGACCAGAATCTGCGTCAAAAGAGTGGAAGGGGAGGCTCGAACATCGCATTGTAAGTATAGGTAGGGAATGGGGAGAGGCACTCTTGCCGGACGCCGCCCGGAGTGGCCGGTCAGTACACACTCATCCCCTTCCACACCAGCTGCGCTGCTTTCTAATGCTGCCCGTGGCTGGCCTGCATGCAGCTGGCTTTGGCGCATCCCCGGCGCACTGCGTCGCCTGGTTGCGCACTTGCGCTGTGTCCTCCGACTCACCATCGCATTTCTCCTGTCTCGAGTACATCTGAAACGTCTGACCGATTTGACGAACGGATCGACCAGATCGGAGTTTTTTTTTTCCGGGGGGGGGGGGGGTCATGAATTATACGTACTGCCTATACTAGTACTGGCTAGCCAGCTGTCGGAATCAGAACATGATGATTACCATATTTTAAATTTGGACGATTGGACAAGAGAAAAGCAGCTTTGAATTGGATGCATGGAGCCTGTCCAACAAAGCCACGCCAGGATACGTACGTGTGTTCGTTAGTAATGCATGTCTCAGTCATACTATGCATATGCAGTTATGCACACACCAAAAAGAATCTCCTTTTTTGCTTGCTTATTGCTGGTGGTTTCATTAGGCACCGGGTTGTATTAGCATGCGTTACGTGCCATTATGATCGATTCATCTGCAATTCTGCATCACCATCATCATATGCGGATCGGAGTCCGGCCTTTCTGCCGAGCCGGCCCGCCTAGCCTGCGAGAGACTACTACACTTAGCTCTTCCAGGCGGCCCGGCCTATGGCCCATGGCCATCAAAGCCTCTCTGGCCTTCTTCGTCCATAGAAAGATGATGGAAAGGGACGGCAACAGGCTCCTTTCTCCCGTGGTTTTATTTTTCCCGGTTAACATTCTTGCCTCAGCTCGATCACAGTACCATGCGTTTGTCGTTATCACTCTATTCAAATTACAAGTTATTTCAAAAATCTTGGAGAGTCAAAGCATATAAACTTTGATCGAGTTTATATATTAAGATAATAATATTTACAATATTAACTACATATCATTATATTCTTTACTAAATATATTTTCATAGTACACTTATTTGATGTCATAAATCTTTATATTTCTATCTATAATTTTGATCAAAGTTGAGATGGTTTGGCTCTCCAAAATTGGGATATGATGGAGGGAGTATGTATTTTGAGTGCTATATATTTGATCAATGCAAAAGTGGTAGACGAGATAGAGACGTTGTGTCCATATGCCACGCACATGTACCACATTCCGTCGGCAACATCGGTGTAATTCATCATCGATAGTGGTAGGGTTAGCTGATGGGAATTGGGGATACTGTTCCCATATTGGGCCGCAGGTCATGTCGCCAGATACATGTCTGCTACTAATACTATGCTCCCAAGCGCTCCACATATATTAGTGAGGAGATCTAGACAGCATAGACATCATGTGCATCACAATGTGAATGTAAGTTGAACGAAGAACCCGCTTCCTCAAGCCTTATGCATACACACACACATAAGTACGCATAATAATAACCGCTGAAATTGTAAGGGTTGGTTTAGTGTGGCTCCTAGATAGGCTCCGTTTCCTCAACCATAGCACCACTATGGTGCTACTGTATGGACGTAGCACAGACGGAAGAAGCTTCCAACATAGCTCCACCGGCTCCTCCTCTGCATAGTTCATTTTTGTTCAATGAGAGATATATGGAGTTGTTTTGGTGCAACAAGACTCATTAAATGTTTAAGGGGCTGTTTGGTTTAAAACCACCCATGCAACAACAACGCTAGGCATGGATCACAGCCCCAGACGTCCAAAATCGGACGCCTGAGAGAGCTCCCCGTGACAGGTGGATTTCCCAGTAGTGCAAGCAAATAGGCTCTAACTGTGTGGAACAATATATCTTGAGCTAAAGCCCACACAAAAGAATGGCCAAAAGATACATAACTAGAGCCGCCATTGCCCTGGTTGTCGCCGCCTCGCAGTCCCTCCTTTCTCTCCAGAGAGAATGCCAGTGGCAAGAAGGAGAGTGGCCCATCCCTTATTTATAGTTAAGTATTCTTGTGAGATAAATCATCGATGGCTACGCGGAGAGGAAATTAGACTTTCAACTTGACGGATCAAGGATTGGTAGTATACGAGTTTAAGGACTTAGATGACATGTGGAGACAAGTTGAGGGAAGAGGGCTAAAAATTATATTTTCAGAGTTTGAACCCGAATTATAACATTGATAAAATTTGTGGCCTTGAATAACACCCCGAAATATATTTATGGTCCTCTCGTATGTTTTACTTTTCTTTTAACATACATCAATTGTATTTTTCTAAAGGCACAATCCACTTAGTGGGACGAGAAGTATCCCCACTTGTATCCTACAATAATCTTACTATCCTGCCAAATCAAAGTGACACTCAACCTATTTGACATCTTAAATTTCATATCATATCTAAAGACTTCACATTATCCTATATAAAATTTTATAGTATTCCAATACTATATGGTCTTACGATACTATACATAACTTTTGTGTAGCATATAAAATTTGTGTATTAGTGCACCAAACCACCTGGAGGATAGCCCAAGGGTCCATGTAAGCCCAAGAATGCAGGGCGATCGCCGCGATGAGCGAGGGGGAGGGCAGGACGACGGCGGCGGTGGCCTGAGTGAGGGAGACAACAAGGTGACGGTGTGGTGGCAAGGGCAAGGGAAAGAGCGTCGCTAGGGTCAGGGAACTGACCTTTCCAACGTGCTGCCAAGGGCCCAAGGGTGCGGGGGAAGAGTGAGATCTGGGAGGCAGAGTTGTGCGCAATGACTATATTGTCCTCGGACCAATAAAATTACTAAAAATGGCTATTTTGTGGAGACATGTAAAAGCATTTGGAGGCATTTCTAACCATGTAAAACTCTCGATCGATACTACATTACGGTCCTAGGATCCATATTATCAGGCAAGAAATGTTACTCCATGATGATCCTAATAATCTTGGAAAGTACATAAACTTGACTTGAAAACTAGGAAATTCGTGAGCATAACACCTTGACCAACAAAGTTTTAGTTGCCTCACCGTGAACCATAGTCAAGAGCCACATTATAGTGGTCGCATGGTCTGGTCACTCATCACTGAATAGACCATCCGTTATATGAAGAATTCAGGATCTTCTAAATTGAAAAAAAAAAAGGGAAAAAGAAAAGAAAAGAAGTGCAAAGTCGCGAGGCAAAGGCTACGTCTGGTGCAGCTTGCACCGTGCTGCCGGATGGGGTAGCTGCCTCCCCACGCCGCCCCAAAGGAAACTCGCCCCCGCTCCAAATATTCTCCCATATCATGCAACCTTTTGACCACTCCATCGGTCGGACCCGGCGACCACATCCACAGTAGGGTGGCACTGGCACCGCACCACGCCACGCCACCACTCCCCTCCTGCACTGGCCAAAGCATGCTGCTCATGCGATCGCTGCGAGGGGACGAGCTTGCTCGACGCCAATACGCTCGTGAGCAGGCAGCAGCAGCCGAGGCCTAAAGGCGACACTGCACGAGCGACGAGTGTGAGCGCACGTATGCGGGACCAAAAGGAGCAAGCCAGCACTTCTTTTTATCCGCCTTTGCCAGCCCAGCATCTGAATTCTCTGAAGATTGGTTTTTATCTGAAAGCAAAGGCGCATCGTCTTCTGCAGAGCTGAAGATACATACGCGCATTGTAGTATGTACCGCTTGCACTGCACTGGCAGTCTCTGATTTTTCTCCTCTGTTTCTGGCTTTTCTGCCCTCGCAGACAGGCCTGCAGATACCGTTTGCATAACAACAGTCTGCGCATTTGCAAGCATCCTGTGCTTCCTCTCTCTCAGCTGTCCTCGGAAATACAGTGCACGGAGAATGTGAAACTGAAACAGCATGCCCTCGCCCTGCCCTCGATCATTCTCTACGTTTACAGAGATCAGATCAGGGGTACAAACTATCACATGTTTCTGCAATCTGAGACAGAGGCTTTCGTCGGTCCGTCTTTTGGGCTCGGACGGACGCTCGGTCATGGGATTCCAAAGCTGCGTGAGAGACCATGGACTTTTTCTTCTGCTGTGGTGACCAAAGTGCAGTGTTGAATCAGCAAAGCTGTGGTCGGGGGGGCTCCATCCATGCCGCTCCACCATTTGATTCAGTACTCGACGCCATCTGCACCGTTCGATCGGACCCAGAGTTCACATCTCTAAATCTTGACCTGCTAATAGTTTATTTATTGATGAAATTCATTTCGAGCCCTCAAAGTCGCTTTTTTCCCCTCTCCCTCTTTTCTTGATCTTGAGAAGAAAAAAAAAGATGACGTTTTTTAACCTTTCCTTGAAAGTGAATGACTCCTCAAGATCTACCCTTCTGACAAAAGAGCGGCTGCAAAAACTGCAGCCATCGCCGGTGTCTGTAGTAGTACGACGCCGCAAAGCTGTGTTGTCTGATACCAAAATTTTCTCCATCCAGCCATTCAGCAGAAGAAACAAGACAAACAAATACGCCCAGTGAGCGCATCACATTCACAGCAGCAGAACTCAAAAAAAACCATAAAAGATTGGCTATCTGTTGTGGGGCTCCAAGGTCATGGCCTCATTTGTACAATAGGGCAAAGTATGGCGTTGCATGGCCTGCCACAGATCATCAGGTATTGGTGGCGTGCATTACCCCATGCCAATGCCATGGCCATATGCAGCACCTCTGTCACCCTGTGTGCCTGCTCTTGGAGTTGGGAGGTCCATGGTCCATGTCCATGACATGTTGTGTTGCCCTTTCACCTCAGCCAGCTTGCACATTGGTTGCTAGCTGTACTGGGTGGGTAACTCCCTTCCAGAAACACTGAAAAGAAGGATCAAAGGATATGACAAACTGCCCCTGTTAATGGGTACTACAATGATTCCCATTAGCCACTACTGTTGACCACTACTCTAAATGAGGTTCAACAACAATGATGGGGGGTGGATTATATATAATTTATATGTGTTATTCTTCCTAGGGGGCAGGGAGTTGCATAGAGTGGTGCCCTGCACATTATCAGGTTGTGGATATTGTATTCTGTAGATCAGTTCAAAATGCTAATTCCCTCATCTTAAAGGAAAGCATATAGGAGATCCTTAGCATGCATCTAGCTTAGCTAGCAGGAGATTTACAATGATTTTCTGTATATATTGTCCTGATCAAACATATAGTAAGTAGAAAACCCGAGCCCTCAAACATGATTGAGCGAGCAATTCCTGTTGGGAGGAATAAATAATATGCAAAGTTGAGCCATTCCTTGCGGTGCATGTCTACTTCTTACTTCCTATTGAGCTTTTTATGCATGTACCTAACCTACTCAGCTATATACGCTTCCAACAATCATGTGATGATGCACATCCATTTGTTTGACGTCGTGGGTTCATTAGCAGGGGAATTCTGAGTGTCAGACTACCCCTTAGCCCCTTACAGTGCCTGGGGCCTTTTCTGTTAAAGAGTGACAGTGGTAGTGGTCATATGTGTGCAGTAGTATGTGCAAGCTCAAGTAGTAACAAAAAAATTATATGCCAGTCTGGCCAGCTGCAGTTTCTAATCTGACTGAGAATAACATAGCAGGAACACAGTGCTAATCCAGCAGCAGGTAAAACACATCAATTCTCAATTCTCTCTTTTTACTCTCTTCTCAAGCCAATTCAAATGGGAAGATGTTTATTGATACACAAACAAGAAAGACGAGATACAAACATACAATCGAGCAGCAGACAAAACACATCAACTCTCTCTTTTTACTCTCTTCTCAAGCAAATTCAAATGGCAAAATCTTTATTGATACACAAACAAGAAAGAAGAGATACAAACAATTAGCAAGGGGCCCCCAAAAGCCCCATGCTTGGACAGACACTGTTAGCCCTGGAGATGGACAAATATTTCCCTCCAGAGCACCACTACACTCACTAGGGCATATCCATGTGACTCCCATCACAGCAAAGCATGCCCCCCCCCCCTTCCCTCTCTGACGCCAGTAGCACCAACAAAATACGAACAAACCACTCGGAAACAAACAATTTTTGCCCTCATGAATATGAACAGAGACTTTGCAGGCAGGGCTGCATCTTGGCAGGAGCCCTGACCGTCCGCCCGGCCCTTTGACCACCTCATTTAACCCTACCAATCATCGTCCATCCACCGCAACTCATTGCCTCTTTCCCTCTCCATCTGCCGCCATGGCTGTCAATGGTTCCTCTGCAGCTCGTCGGGGTTGAAGAAGCCCCACAGAGTGTTGTGTTGCACAGAGAAACACAGATACGGAGTACTGGGAGTAGTAGCTGTCTTTCTTTCTCTCTGAGTGTCGTCACCTTCAGTCCTTCACAGAGTACTGGCTGGCGATGCAGAGAGAGGCCATGATGGCAGGCTGGGCCGATCGAGCAGGCAGAGCCCCCACCGAGGCGTAGAGAGCCAACCCCAAAAGAAGAGAACGAACAAATGACAAAAGGGGGGGAAATGAAAGAAAGAAAGAAAGAAAGAAAGAAAAACGACAAACAAACTGCAAAGAAATCGATCAAACCCTGTTAATCTGCCCCAAAAAAAGCCGTGTAAATAAATAATCCTATCTACTTGCGTTCTTCAGTTTTCACGTCGGCGACCTCTTCCTCCTCTTGGCCGGGGGAGGCGAGGAGGCAGAGGACGAGGAGGAGTGCGAGGACGGCACCTCATCCGAGCAGCACAGGTTCTCTGCTTCCATGGTCGTCGTGCTGGCGACCCTTGTCTGGGCGTTGCCTATCACCAGCTCCTGCATCAGTCTGTAGCAGCTGCTGATCCCTTCCTATACATATATATATATATATAGGCAAAACAAAATGTTATTACTTATACGCTTCCAAATAATTATAATAAAAGTTACGAAAATGACACATCGTTCTTGTATGGAGTACCTCTGCAAGGCCGATGCACCAGCTGACGGCCGCCCCAGGGCTGACCGACTCCAGCGACGGCGTCTCACCGATGGCGCAGAGCACGGCCGCTGCCGCCATTGATGACGGGCAGTGGTCCAAGAACTCTATGCCTGTGGCATCACAGTTTCGCAGTTAGTACATTGGAGGCTGGAACTGCGCAGTTACCCCCAAGCTAGGTCCCCCAACAAGCAGTGCATTGTATTACCATACCATGCACTGCAGCCAGAATGACTCGCGTGGCCCGGGCAATGAGGCACCTGGTGTGCCTCCCTCCTGGATCCACCTTGCACGCGAAGAAGTCGATGAAGGTGAAGGGAGTAACCGACCGGAGCCGCCAGTTGAGCGCCGCCAGGACGATGAGCTCCATCCGGCCCACCGTCCCAGGCTCGAAGTCGTATCTGCTGCTGCCCTCAACCTGCAATGCAATGCAATGCACAATCAATCAATGTTCATAACATTCTTAATTAGTTAGCTCATGAGTATTATCGGGATTAAACGTGGAGACATAGTGGCATGCATGGATGGCAAGTAGTACTAGCTAGTGTCCAGCTAATTGCCTTGCCTGTAGGTCCAGGAGGGAGGGCACGAGAGTCTCCTCCATCTTGGCAGCCAGGGAGAGGCAGGTCACGGCCAGCAGCTGCATCGCCCACCCGTCCTCCTCCTGCGTGCATTCATGGAGAAACGCACAAAGAAAACACAGCAATAAATATGCTGGAGAAACAAGGATCACGAAACCAAGGACAGATCGTGTTCTATACGGAGTATTCATGTATTGCATTGCATTGCATCTCTTGTTCTTTTATTATGTCATGAAACATGATAAAATCCTTAAATTCCGAAGTTTATTTGTTGGTTGGCATGGAAGCAAGGACACCTCGGTAGGTCCTGTATATAGTAGGGCCATCAAGATTTTGATAGAGATGTTCACATGGCAACCACAGAGGTGGTCATTTCTCAAGACCACATACATTGATTGTTATTACCTACTACATATTCAGGAGTCCTGTTAAGAGTTATTATGCTATGATATGAGGACATAGAGGACATTAGGGGCTAGCTTTATTAGGAGCAAGTTAGGCAGGAAACACTGTTACATTAGAGCTCTAACAAACCATTACAGTTGAGAACAAACACATACGTACGGCTCTGAAAAATATATGTTACTTCCAACAAAGGTTGGTGAGGTCTTGAGTTTCAGTCAAAGCAGAGCATGGATAACTCTATTATCTTAGTGTAAATCCCTGAAGTTTCAGAGGGTGACCTCAGCATGGCCCATGCTTGCTTTGCTTTTACAGTGGAGTCCTAGTGTATATATATATTCTGTGGTTGATTGTTTCCTTAAACAAACATATATGAATCCAAGAGCATGTGTTCAGTTCAGGAAGAACAGCAGCAGCAGCAGCAGCAGCACAAGGCAACAAAAGTCAGAAAAATAATGCTGCTGTTTCAACCAGGGCAGGTGCTGCATATGACTTGGTGCATACAGTGCGAGATGCGTGAGTGAGACCACTTTGCAGTGTTTACAGCTAGCTTCCTCTCCTTTCCTTTGGTTCAGAATGTATTCAGATAAACTACTCCCAGCACCACACCCCCACAACTAGCGCAGTTGAAAGCCTCGCTCACAAGTCACAAGCAGGGGCAGGCCATGGCCATGGCAATAGATGGACTAAAAATGGGGATGGAATGGGGACGAGGTGATGGATGGCGAGGCACAATGATAAGGTGTGTGTTCCACACACGATGATAAAAGTGTCAGGCAGGCTGCTCTTGCGCTAAAGCACGGCTGCAAAGGCAAAAGACACCTCTGTCTTGAGTGCATAAACAAATCCCCTTGCCCCTGTAGCTGCCTGCTGGCCCCCTAATTCATGCCGTTTAGGGGTAGGGAGGTCATTAAGCAGATGCTTATAATTGATTAGTTAATCCACGCGGACACGCTCCTCCAAATCCTTTCTTTTTCATTCCACACTCACCAACATCAGCACTAGTGCACTTTGAGCATCGATCAACTTCCCACTGACAGCCACCCCACACACACACACATTGTGTGTGACTCCATATACTTCCACGGGCACCACCATGCTCTCATACATATGAAAAAAGAACTTTGGTGCTCATGTGTTGATGCTAGCTGTTGATATGCCTTTATTTATCGGTAGCACAAATTTAACTCGATTTATAGATAAAATAAAATGTACATTATTTATATCTCTAAATAAATTTATTAAAAAACTAGATCCAAATATATTTTTCAATAATACTAATTATATGTCATAAATATTAATGTATATTTAGTTAAAGTTATTTCTCCGAAATGAAAACAACGGGAGGGAGTAATTTAGTAAAAGTAGCTTGTCGTGTGTGGCGAAAAGAGAAATGGCGGCCGCGGCGGCGGGGGGCCACAAGCTAGGAGCTTACCGGCAAACGGTGGAGAGAGAGGAACCGGTCCATGTAGTTGACGGCGAGGTAGGCTGTCAATGGGAGAAATCCATAGTATTCTTGCACCTGATGCATGGTGATGAAGAAGATATATAGAGATGAGATTGCTGCTTGCTGAGTTAATCTGTATACATGCATCTTCGACAAACTAACAAGACTAGAGCACGAAACGCATGGTGAGCTAGAGAGCGAGGAAGGTAGCATGCATGGTGGTGCATCGCGAGTCACCGTGTCACCTTGAGAATCCATGCGACCGACTCGGCCCGGGTGGCCGGGTCGATGGACCTGGACCGGAGCCTGTCGGGGTAGTCCGGCCTCGGCGAGTACTGGGCCTCGCCGCCGATGAGCTCGGCGATGGAGGCCGCCGACTCCTCCTCGACCGCGGAGGAGCACCCGTCATCGTCGTCGACGTCGTCCCCGGTGGTGGCGGTGCCGGCGTCGAAGACGAAGGCGGCTGCGGCGTCCTCGGCGCAGAGGAGGTAGGCGTCGTCCGGCATGCCGCCAGCCCGCCGGCACCGGCGCTGCGATGGGTCCCGTCCCGTGTCACTGGGCGGCGGCGGCGGCCATTGGTGCCGATGTCGCTCGTGCCCGAGCTAGGGGAGCTAGCTAGTGGGTGGTGGTGGTGGTGGTGGCGCAGAGGGCCGGCGCGCGGCGAGGTGGCCGGTCGTAGTGGAACGAGTGATGAGGATGGATAGTAGTAGTTGTAGGCAGCGTAGCGTCAGATCAGCATCAGCGTGTGGGTGAGCGATCGATGTGAGAGCACTACTGGATATCTATATAAAAACTAGCAACTGCCACTACTACACAGTCTACACTCTACGCACTAGCTATAGCTATCGTATGCTCACCATGCATGATACACTACCTATAGCTATCATATAAGCATATGGTGAGGTTTTTTGTACGAATTTATCCTTGTGCGGCTGTGCCTTTGCCTTTGTGGTAAAAAGAAAATCGATCGGCAGCATGATGGACGGATAAGTATATAATGTATAAGTAGGGAATGATTGGTAAAAGGAACCGTCCCGTCTCATCTCATCCCTCTTTTATACATGTGCACCGTACCTGCCATGCCATCCCCTCTCTCGATATATAGTTTGCCGACCAACAAGGGCTCCACATGCTAGTGACGACGCGATCAATGACAGTTCTTCCGAAAGGGAATAATAACAAAGGGGACATCAGAGGTGAATTATGGGGTGTTTAGATCCCAAAATTTTTCAGCGAGGAATCTTTTGCAATAAGTGTTCAATTATAGTTTAAGTAGACTCAAAAGATTCGTATCGCGATTTACAGGCAAACTGTGTAAACATGCAAAAATTTCATCTACATTTAATGTTTCATGTATGTGCCGTAAAATTAATGTAACGGAAGTTTTGAGATTTTAGAGAGGAACTAAACACCCTGTATATCTACGTGCCCCTCTCTCTTTTTTCCCCGACCTTGATTTTCGCGAGTGTGACTTCTAGATATCTCTCGAGACTTTTGATCGATAGTCTTCGTCAGGTCACAAGTCACATACACGGAAGGGAACAGACTAGGAACAAAATTGGGCTCCCAAGAATGTGACATGTTGGGCCAGAGGTGTAAGTGACTTTAGTAGGGCTGGCATGCATGCCTTGCCTGCAGCCTGCAGCGCGGCGGCCATGACCATGATTGGAGCACGGATGGTCAAGATCTACTCAAGCCAGGGGTGGAGATCCGATCTGATCCATCGTCTGTTGGGCTTGTCGATACGGTCTACTGCTCATACTATACATAGTATAGGAGTAGTGTAGTCGTACTACTACCGATCCATCCATCCGTGAGGAAGAGAGGAGGATAAGACACGGCCACAGATCACAACACAAATGGGGAACGATATGCTTTGCTGGCTTGGCTCGCCGTACGTGTCGTAGTACATGGCGGCGGCAGCAGCAGCAGTACACTTGCACACACGGATTTTATATGAGTAGAGTATAAGTATGTCCAGTTAGCGCAGCTGTCAAGTGCGTGACAGTATCTACAGCCACTAGTGACTGACCGATATGTTCTTTGATTGCGTATGTATATATGCGGTATATATATGTGTGCCCGTGCAATCGTATGATTGATGTGGAGCAAGGAGCATTCATGCCTTTCTTTTCCTTCCTACTAGAAAGATGGCTATCTGAAAAATGTTTTACAAGGAACCCAATTAAAAGAAGTGCAGCATGAAGTGCGCCAGGCAACCATTTACAATTACAGGTACTGTACAGCCACATCCATACGATCGAACGGATAGAGTGGTCACAGAGGTACCTACCTTGTTATTGGGATTCAGGTATGCTTGCGAATTTATGACTCTGCATGCAATGAACGAACAAAGAAGCCACGTAGAGCACATTACATTACATAGGAGCCTGTACAAATAAATTCACGTGCCCTACCACCATGTAGTATGTACCAAGAACGATGGCAACACCATATCTCTGTGCAGCCAATCCCTAGATTGAAACAAATAGCTGTAGCTGCCATGAATTTCCACCAGCTCTGGCCGTCGATCTCTAAGAACCGATTATCCACGGCACAGAAGCGAAGAACATATATAGAAATGGCAAAAGGGGAGGACGAGACCAGACCATACCTGCACTGCACTGTCTTACCGTCACGTACATGGACCCGAGCCGGCATTACAACTGCTCACGGGCCACGGCACACCAATCTCAAGACAAGACACCAGAGCTGCACGCCTCCACTCTCCACCCACCATAACTTCACTCCATGGATCGTGAAGCTCCGATCCGGCCGATCCATGAGAGCAGCGAGCAGAGCAGGGAGGCAGCTATTTTCACACAGACGCTTTCAGCTTCAGGCCACTTGAATGGCATGGACCCAGCCGGCCAACCCTATCAGCGGCAAACCCTCCGTCTCCGTGGCACCACATTGAAGCGGACGCCATGGTGTTCAAATCTCCGGCTCCATCTCCATTGAAGTGAACTGTGAGCATGACCCTTTTGCACTCTGCAGTTTGGATGGGCAGGCAGGCGTTGACCGGGTCAGCGGCCAGAGTGAGTTAGTGAAGAACCTGTGGAGGATGTCACCGGTGATTCCCTTGCTGGCGTCGTAGCAAGAACTGACTTGAATTTTGGGTTGGTGGCAAGCGCCATCTGAATCTGCAAGCTTGTGATTTTTGTGACCTGCAATTGCAAACATGACATGGCAAAGGATCAAGTGGTCACGGTGGTAATGGCAAAATGGCCTGCCTGCCACATTGATAATAGTGTGTGCAACTAGTTGCTGGAAAAGTTTCGATCATCAGAGAGAACCACGATGTTCAAGATTAATTGCACTTTTGGAAAGAGGAAGATCACACACCTTCAACAGAAGGAGCGGACCAAAATTTTGTGTTTCAAGAGCTCGGAATGACTAGTCTAGAGTTCTACCTCAAGCCTACAGTCAAACAGATAGTGCAAGATGAAAGGCACTCCTACAGACAGGTACACCCAACAAGAACTAGTGCTAGTATTCTCCGGTCCAGGCCTTCCAATCCTTGTCAATGTTCTTTTCAGCCCATGCTATTGCTGCCCGTGCCGCTTGAGGTGCGCCAGGGAGCCCCCTCTCCTTGATCTCACCCTTCATGTCCAGGAATGGGTGAACCAGCAGCGTCCCAGGTCCACAGTAATCATTCTCCAAGAATGTCCCTAAGATCTGGCAGTGAGGAACATGCCCATAAATTAGTCCTCTCTATAGATTAACTCGTGTAGTACAAGTGTACTGTTATCTATATCTAAATAAGATCTATGTTGTTCTATTGCCTACATAAAAATTGAGAAACATGTGAACACACACACAAACAAATCAATGATTTTTAATCCAACTTAGGTTGTACTAATAATAACTGGTGAAAGCGCCTCATTCATCTCACATGAATAACGTAGCTTAACTTACAAACAGCTGCCTGAATTTACATGTCTAACACCATATAACTTGCATGCTTCACTGTATATGTAATGTAATCTGCAAAAGGTCTTCTACTCTGCACAATTTGATGTAAACTATGCAGAGACTTTTTGGACTGTACTAAACTACGTAGCAATGTCTAGCACAAAGTATAAGGAACATATCATGCATACAAATCTGAACCGTGAACTACAGTGAAGAAACATTGTGCGTCCTTCAGAGACGAGACACCAACTTTTCATGCCTCATTCCACAATTAATTCAGGAGATCTCCTTTAAGATCCTCAAATTTCCCCAGCACATTACACATTCGTTCAATGCGATGCTAATTCGTGCAAGCAAACTTTGTGATTCCAACTCCCGACTCAATTCAATTCATATAAAGCAAGAGCTCTGGCCATTACTAAGAATCAAACGAATTATGCGGTTGGATACGTGCCTCCGTGCAGATGTCGACGATCTCCTCGACATGCTCTCCGAAGTAGCCCTCTTTCTTCTGCTCCAGCCGCCACGCCATGTGCTCCCTGAACTTGCTCGTCTCCTGAAACAGGCCCCAGAAGAATGATAGACAGCAGCAGCAGCAGAAGTCTTTGTTCCAACTCAGACTCAATAGGAGGAAGGGGAAGGGGTGAGAGAGTGACCTGCTCGGCGAACTCCGGGATGGGGTCCGGGAACTTGTAATCCTCGTACCCCGCGTTCTTGGCGCGGCGGCACACAAACTTCTTCCCCGGGCACGGCCGGCGGCTGCACAGCCGGAGCCGGAGCCCCATGGCCGCCGAGCTCTGCGCTGGGGAGACCGACTGCCCGGGCGAGCAGGAGCGGTGAGCCAGGAGTTGAGGGTTCAAGGCCGCGGCCGCGGCGACCCATGCCCTCGTCGCCATCGCCGGTGAGCGCCCACCTCACTATACTGGGTGTTCGTCTTTCGCTACGCAGCCCGGGCACGGTTTGTACTCCTTATCTGTTCGGGGCTTTCCAGTGCCGAGATGTTGATTGAGCTGTGCCGTCCTTTTTTTTTTTTTTGATAAATACCAAAACGAAGGCTGGGATTGGGGTGGGGGGTTGGGTTTGTAGATGTGTGAAGTTTTGAAATTTTAACACTGTAGCAACAAGAAATCTTTTCCAATAAGTGTCCAATCATGATCCAAATAGACTCAAAAGATTCGTCACGCGATTTACAGGCAAACTGTGTAAACATGTAAAAATTTCGTCTATATTTAGTACTCCATGCATGTGTCCTAAAATTGATGTGACAGAAGTTTTAGGATTTTGGAGGGGATCTAAACACCCCCGGGTCATTGGGCTACGCCGCTTCGGTAGCCTGTCACATTCTGGCCACTTTGGCATTTGGGCGAAGGGAGCCCGAACAACACAAATCAGCCCAGTATCGTAACGTGTGCCGTGATTAACGATCATAACACACTGTTGTTAAAAAAAAAAAGATGATAACACACAATTCATTTTGTTGAACTTAGTTCAACAGAAGCCAAGTCTGCGGAAGAACCCAGGTGGTAAAGAAAAGCAGGAGGCGATCATTCATCACGATTCACCATGAAATGCTTGTGCCACTCTGTTTGCAACTAGGCCATATAAAAAAATACAAATGTTATTTGTCAATCAAGGTTAACCTAGTTTATTTTATTTTACATGGTACGAGTGATCAACAAACGAGGCTCGAAGTGACAGAATGCCAGTTTATGCTGATGGATCACTTCCCGGAATAACTGCCCTCACATGATTGTTCTTTCCTTCATTTTGTGTTTGTTGCCAACACAGCAATCTCGTAGCTGCAAGCTGCAGGACAATCGCACAAACATCAATCAGCATCTGTTAAACACAACAACCAGACATACTAGACTTCTGATGCAAAAGGCAGCACAGGTGACATGAAGTAGGCATTCCATTTTTTGTCACTTCAGAAGAACAGTTCTCATTAAGTATTCTATGATAAACTGACAATACTTGAGGAATATTTGTAACATTCAGCTTTCTGATGATGAGATGCGTTATAACAAACTATTTAGTTCATTTTTTTATATAATTTCTTAAACATCATATATTTATTAAAACAGAGAGAGTACAAAGCAAATGCTGAAACCTACTGCTTAGTCTTGAACTAACTGCAGGTACTATGCCCAATATATCGATATCGATTAATACTAAAAACATATCAAAATCTCATGCTGGATATGTAGAACGCTAAAATGCACAGCAGTGTCCTGAATCCTGATGTAATGTCCACACACTCTGCCGCTATGGTAGTCACCTAGTAGGAATACAGATAACCAACGAAACAATATGCCTTATGATACAATATATCCCAATGTTTGTAAATGCAACTGGGTGATAACTGATACGCGATGGTCATACACCAGACACAACTTTGGCCACTACCAGGTGGCAACTAATCACGCATACCAAAGACTGATAAATTAAATGCGAACTCACCAAAAACCTTAAAGAATCTGTTGGTAGTGGAAATCTCACTATAGGATAAAATATACTAAAGATTCAATTAATCGAATGGGATCCAGTAAGTTGTGTATCAAATTGTAATGTAAGAAATATACAACTATCACCTACCAATATTAGTTTACAGCAAGATCTTTTATTTTTTATTTCAAGGTAGAAAATTCACTAGGCACAACTTTAACTGTATCCTTGTATCACTGAAATAATAAGAAAAAGCTCACAGCTAACAGAATAGTAGGTATACACCAGTAGGAGAAGCAATCAGCATTAATTCACATGACGCATTGATAATTGTACAGTCCAGTCCCCAAAGATTTAAAGAGCTGAAACTAAAAGGCAAGTGCGATCAACTACAAAGACATACCAAGTACAACAGCTAAAGTGAGAGCATTCCCAATCTTGGAGACCTGTTTCACACTGTTCTTATATGATTTGAACCTCTTCAAAGCAACATCCTCCTCCAAAAGCTGTCAAATAGGAATAATCTCAAAATATTAAAGAGGAGAAATAACATGATTCAAGATAGTAAAAAAACTTAAAAAAAGAAACACACATATCACAAAGAAATTCAGACAAAAAAAATTATGCCAATGAAACAGCAGTGTGGAGTTTAATAAACTACACTCATTCCAAGGTGAAATATAAAATATCTAGTAGCAGAAACAACAACATTGCACAACCTCGATGACCTCTTATATCTAAATGATTAGTTCCAACATAATTGCGAAAGCCAAATACGAAGACATAGAGCGCGATCAAAAGCCACACAGAAATATGATTTTCACAAAAGACCCAGGGGAAGTACTTCCATCATATTTACATAACGATTTCATTGTCTTCACAAAGAGATGCAAATTTCAACACGATTAAGAGCACTGGAGACAGCAACTTCCCAGCATCTGAATTCTGAAATAGACAATATCATCACTTAAGAAACTACAGCCTACAGTGACTTGAAACTCCACCCAAGAGATGGAGTATAACATCCATGCCTCAAAACAATTTGAATTGAATGATTCAGAAGGTATAAGCACACCAAGACACTACCCACTTTAATCCAGATGATCTGATGCATCTGCTACCGTGTATGGCTTGCCTCAGTTCGGCAAAGACCACATTTGGACGACCTTCATATACTAACGGCAGGGATTGCAACCCTAGCAACCATAACGAAAGCAACGCGGAGCACCTCGAGGTCAGCCATCCTTGGCCAGAGCCCAGCCGCAACTCCTCTACGCGATGCTCCCGCCCAACAATGACCCGCACCCACCCCGCGCTTATAGGAAAGCTCTCAATCACGGCGGCACCTACGCCCGCCCATTCCACACAGATCGAGCCGACGCAGCCCGCAACACGGCGAAGGCAGATGAGACCTAGAGGCGCGATCTAACTCCACAAACCCACGAGTCACAACGAGAATCCCCTCCCCCACCAGGCTACCACACGACCCAGCGATCGAAGTACGGAATCAAGGACGATATGGCGACAGAAAAGGGGAGGGGAGCGCTTACCGCTTTCTCGCGAGCGCCGAGCTCGACGTGGTAGCCCCGGTTGGGCTGGAGGCGATGTTGCGGCGGCGGCGCAGAGCGGAGGCGGGAGCGGAGAGAGGAGAGGAAGGCGGGCTGGGCCATCGCGGAAGGGAAGGCAGGCGAAGGCGGCCGGGCGCGGAGCAAGGTTGAGAAATTGGAGCCTTGGTGGGTGCGAGGAGATCGACCCTCGACGCGAGTAGTCCAGGCCAAGGCCGTGTGTTTTCTCTGTTTGGTCCCTGAGACCCCGGGCAATTTTGCGTTAATCCATGTTCGCTGCCCAATCTGGTGTTGTGTCTGATCGAGCTTTGGCCTTTGCCCTTTTTCACTTTGACATATCCATCCATATCGGGTTCAACCAGACAGTTCGTCAGATTTAACAGTCCCATGCATAAGTAATCTGGAAACATATATCTGATTCATACAACGAGGTTGCCAAAGATTTGTGTCATTTTATTTATTTTTCTTGGTCAAACTCACCTATGTAGTATGAGGGTATACGTTATGTAAACCACAATGAAGGATCAAGGAAAAAAGAAAGGGGGGAGCATAGGAATAAATGTAAGACCTTAAACCTTAACAAACAGGAACAACAGAATAATAGAAGGATCCAATCCTTGAACACAGCTACTAGAGCGAAGAACGAGATAAGCAACAGGAACACCAGCAGCCTCGGTACGGTGGAGCCGCACGCACAGGTACAAGATTCAAGATTTGATTGCAAAAATTATTAACAGCAGAAGATCAGTTGTAGCTTCCGAAAAGCTCAGGTTCATTCAGCAAGCAGAATGACCCATCATAAGTTCATAACTCGCATAGCTATCTTATTACACGCTTTCACAAACAAGCTCCATACAAAACCAAGCCCCGCGCCAATCTGGCTTACAAACACAAAATTTTTACAACACTTTTTTTTCCTCAATATAAACCATATATAACCGAAGTCGCACGTATCGCACTGCACCGAAAAGCATGATAAGTGCAGCCTTTAAAACCAGGAAACTGTCAGCACGACATCCTCCAGGCAGCAGCATTAATGATCCTGAAATGAGCGTGATGAGTGCCCTCTCTGTACCAGCCCACTTCAACGTAAATCTGTCACTTGTATCACATGGTTAGCATGGCTAATACCGCGAATGATAAGGCGCTGCAGCCTGTACTGCTGTTGCCGCCAATCTCTGGCACTGTAATTAATTACTATCATTTGTTGTGTCTTCTGTGGGATGAAATAAAGAGACGATGAATGCTGCTCTCTGTTCAATGGTCAGCATGACACTCCTTTTTCACGTTGGAACCTCTATTTGGAGATGGTGTTTTACCACAGCCAGCTAATCTCATCACTGTAAGAGAATTCATATATAATTTTTTTTTTTTGTATCAGCATTGGGAGGAATTATCAATAGTGCATAGACAATGAAAACTTCTGTTTACCTCTCTCCCTCTCAAGTTCCTGGTCCAACTCTTCTTTCCACTTCCTCTGCCTTTCGGCGAAGCTGATGCTGTTAACAGGAATACTTCCAGTTAGATCATGCACAGGCCTTGGCCCAAAAAAAGAAATGAGACTACAAGTGCTTCAGTATTGGTCAGGATTTTGCGTAATAGAATTTCAGCTCTAAAAAATGGCATGGCATAGCAAACAAACCTTGGGCTATCTTGGGCATCAAGATGGAGTTTATCTGCAAACTCATTGAGTTGAGGAGAAGCGATTTCTCTCAAAATTCGGCTGCTCTCCACCACACTGCTTCTTGGAAATTGCTTGCAGCAGCTTTCAGGAGCTGTGTTATTCAAAGTATCACATGCACCTCCACGTGTCTTACTTGGAGGTGACTTTCCTCGAGGGGGCAATTTTGGACTAATTGGGAGTTTCCCCTTGGAAGTTTGATCAGCTCCCTGACAACTCCCTCCATGGACAGTGTTGTAGAACTCCTCGTACAAAGGTGTTTGTAGCTTTTTGAGGTCAAGAGCCTGCCAAGGAAATCAGCAAAGAGCATTTAAGCACTAGCAGTAAACTGAATTTGTGTAACTAATAAATACTAATTACCTTCTCCTCAAGAAATGCCTTTATTTTTGACTCCGTAAGTACATCATCATCTTCACAACTTCCCTCCACAGGGAACGTAAAATCACTCTCAGTTATGCTGCTTTCAGCACATTTTGCCAATTCACCAAATTCCATTGGTTGATGAGAATTTTGCTCTGGGCTTATGTCAAACTTGTTTTCCCAGTTATCAAATGGTTCTGACATAGGATTATAGCTCTGGAATCGACAGAGTGGAAAGTCAATACAAGAATGTAACATAGTTGATTCACAGCAAAATTATGGCAAATTCACAAAACCAGCCCATTTGTATTTTGAGACACCACCTCATAAGACAATTTGTTGCAAAAGGGACGACCCCCCCCCCCCCCCTAGTCCAATCCGTTGCAAAAACCACCCCACTATACATGTACGTAGCTACTTTTTCCAGTTTTTGCCAACGTGGAGCCACCATGATCCATGTTTGTGGATTCAAGTTTTTCTGGTGCTTATTCATCATGTGCGGTGAAGAAATTTGCAAACAGCAAAAAACCATTGTGATCATGCTTAAGCTTTTCATCTGTGATTCTTTTGTTGGGAGCACTTAAAAACATCAGGTTTGTACTTTTAGAATAAATCTAGCTTTATAAAGACTACATTAGTGGTCGTATGGTGGGGTGGTTTTCACAACAAAAAAACATGTAGGAAGGGATGGGAAAAAATACCGCATATGCAAATCACAACAAATGTGGAAGCAATACTTTGAAAAGCCAATTGCTGAAGAGAAAATCTTACAGATCCAACTGCTGCATAGTCATCCTTGTCAGCAAACTCACACATGTCGTCATCATCACAGCTACCCTCCCATAAGGGCTTGATTTTTGATGACTTATTGGAGTTCATAGTCGACCAGTTGGAAGAATGATTCAAACCCCTGGAAGCAATTAAATAATTCTAAAAGCTATAGATGAAAAAGTGAAATAGATGATGAAGAATCAGGCGATCACATGAATTACACAGAATTCACTTACAAGCCATTTGGCATATCATGTCCAGGAATTTCATTAAAAGAGTCCTGCATCATTGTTTAGATGAAGCTATTAAGTTAAAAGAGTGAACAAAAGTCCCAAAAAATAGCAGGAAGCAACATCAGATATGCTATATCTAACATTGTGTGAAGCATGATTGAGTGGCTGCAGGTCATCCGATTCTCCAGTGACAAAAGGATGCTGCAAAAAAAAAAAATGTTTCAAGAAGTCAAAATTATCAGGCACAATCAGCATACACTTGCTACGATTCAGAATGGGTTCAAATATACCTTTAATAAGTCTGGTGCAGTAGACCTCAGCTCCGGTTCCCTAAAAGAACAGAGAATCAAGGCACCAGACAAAACATTAGAAAATTGGCTTTTCATTTGCAGGAAGTTTCCAAATACTTTCGGAGGAGATATTAGTTAAGTGGAAGGTATAACAGTAATAGGCATACTTCTGCAGGCACTTCAATAGAAAATCTTTGGCCTCTGCAGATAGATGTTCAGGTATAGGTGGATGCGACTTCGTGGTTCCAACATGAAAAAGAAGAGCAACCTGAAAAGATGTTCTTAGCGCATGAAATAAGTGTTTTCTTGAATTTTCTTAGGGTTTATGTGATAAAAACTTACCTCTTGATACTGCTGGCTCCATGGTGGTTTACCGGTGGCCATTTCAATGACTGTGCACCCTACACTCCATATATCGGCAGAGCTGGGAGAATGGAATAGTAAGGGTGAGTACGCCAAATAAGATTAAAAAATACAAAAAAATGATTCTCAAAGTAGTTTTCTATTTCAAATCACAGTATATTGCTTTCTTCCTTGGTAAAAGTCATACATCTGTAACAATGAATCAAAACTGTAATACCTACTGTTGCTGTTTCCTGCCATTTTTTCTGTATTTGGACAACAGAAGTCACATAACAAGTCATTTAGCAAATTTGATTCGAGGTGATATTCTACTTGTACTGGTGACATTCTATATTTCTATGTAGCTCAGGGAGGATATTTAACATACATAATCCTTACCGGCAATGTTTTTATTCTGTCCTGGAAAACTACAAATTGTGCATAACATAAAGCAGTACTTATAGTAGCATATTTTCGAATCAGCTCCACGATTTCATTTACATAAAATGTATTATGTTTCCAAGATATAAGTGAGGCCTGAACATTCTTAATTTAATCCTAAACAAGATATTATTGCTGTCATTATAGCAAAAAATGCCTTATTTAAATCTGGAAGAGCGATAAACAAGATAATGGCAGAGTTTATGTAGACATACAAGCTATGCCCACTCCCAACAATGACTTCAGGTGCCATCCAATACGGTGTGCCTTTCATTGTTTTGGCTGCTGTCACAGTAGCCTGACAAAGCATGGATATTGTTGTAAGTGCATTGAAATAAGAAATTAGGAATATCTTGAAGAAAGGAAAAACATAGTGGCATCATATCTTCAATTTAAAAAAAATCAGGACACATCAGCAGTAAATTATGTTAATACACAAATAATACGAGAAGGATGAGCATTGGCAAATGCTAATTGTTGTGACACACTGCTACACCAGAGTGCATAATTGTGACCAGAAGTAGAAATGTGATGATCAGATGGGTATTACTTGCTATTTTGAAAATAGATCACATCAGCAACATACCAGACTGCCTATTTTCAGTAAATTAACATTGCCACCTGATAATAACAAGAAGCACTTCTGTCCCAATCAAATTCAGGCAGGCTAGAGATAAAATTCTAGGAGAGCTTCAGCACTGCCACTACAAGAATAGAAGTTGAGCGTCCACACTTTGTTTTGTAGGCATTGCTACAGGCCTACAAGAATAGAGATTGTTTTCTAGGATTTCCATGCTTCGTCTTTCCCCTCCTCACGTGTCAGTATCTTTTAGCATTGGGTATACCTTTTCCCCTCCTAGCACTTGTTTTATCTTTATTGTATTCAATTGCAACTAATTTGGCAAAGGGGGGAAAGGAACAGTTGGCTCCCTGAATCGAGCCTGCATGGGACTTGCTCTTTCATTATTGATGAGATGGGATACTCAAGTTTGCTAACCCAGTCTTATTACCCAAGTTTGCTAACTTCCCTCGGCTACACTTGTCCTTAAGGACACACTGAGCGTATTATTTTTTATCTTACCAACTTTGCAACTTGCTTAGACGCCCCAAAATCAGCAAGTTTGATGCACCCTTTATTATCAACAAGAATGTTTGCACCCTGAAAATTTAGCAAATTTCCAGGTTCGTTAGAATAAGCATTGCAACAGAACAAGCAAAGCCAAAGATCTGCCATTATATATATTATTAAGACTTCAGCGTGCGTACCTTTATATCTCTATGTATTATTGCATTGCTATGCAGATACTCCAATCCTTGCAAAATTTGCTTAGTGTATTTCTTAATGACCTGATCAACAGATATAATGGATAAGTTCCTCTTCCGCTCTGAACTCACCAGCATTGCAAGTCACACAGTTTGATGATTACTTACAGGCTCTGGGAATGAACCGAGCTTCCCCAAAAGTGACTGAATAGACCCTCCAGGGACAAATTCCAGCAAAATGTTTAGCGTGTCTTCCTCACGAACAGTCCCAAGATACCTCTTTCCGGACCAAACAGAGTAAATCAAACAACAACTTAGCAATTACCTAATGAAAGCAAAAAATTGCCACTCACAACAATGTTGGGGTGAGACAGGTTCTTCAGCAGCTTCACTTCTTCTTCGAGCTCTTTAATATGAGCCTAGCCACAAAAGGCACAACATATCAGACAAACTCACGAAAACCTCAAGACTCTAGTTCCCTGACAAAGCTAAAAAAAAATGCTACTCACTTGGGCCTTCTCCCGTGTCGCGTTGCTCCTGCCGATCAAAACCTGTAATGAGTCACAAGATCAATTCACTGATCTGAATGCCAACAAAACTTTAAACGGTAAAAACACAATAATCCCGCGCGAACGAAACCCCTCACCTGTTTGACAGCGAGGAGCTCGCCCGAGTCCAGGTTCATCCCGAGGTAGACCTGTCCGAACGCACCGGCCCCGATAAGCTCCCCCTTCCGCCACCGGATCGGCGGGTTCTCCTCTCCACCTCCGCCGTCGCCCCCACCCTCTTCTCCGCTGCCGCCGCCCGACTCGTCGGGCATCGGCGGCAGCATGCTCCGAGGCGGCGATGGGCTTTTGGTTATGAGACCTAGCAGCCCCATCCCCCGCGACTTCCGGAGGCAAGAGCTGATCCGCACGCCGATCCCCCCGGCCCCCGCGCCGAATGGACCCGCGGGGGCTTCCGGGGCGGCGGCGGCGGCGGCGGTGGGCCGGAAGGAGATGGAGCGGCGCACCGAGTCAAACAAGTCGTGGAACCCGGTTCCGCCGCCGGCATCGTCCCGTCGCATGGCTTGGTTCTAGGGCTCCGCGGACGTTCTCGTCGTCGGGGGGCGGCGTCAAGCTGGATCGAATCGAGGAGGGGATCGAATGGGGAATGGAGACGCCCGCTCTCGAGTGCGGGGTTTTGAAATTTTGGGGTTTGCAGGGGCGGCACAAGGACGGGAATGCCCCTCGCGACCGTTAACGAGGGAGCATTCGAGAGTGGAGTGGTTCGGCTTTAAGCACGGAAGTGCGTGTGGACGCGTTGATTAATCGGGAGTGAACGAGTCAGAAATGGGTTCCAGCCTTCCATATCAGTTGACACTTTAATAAGTCGATCTGAATCTACAAAGATTCACGAGGAACAGCAGAAACTTTGTTAAAATTATTGGTTCAACCTTGTGTCAAAACTAGGAGGGAATGAGAGTCTGTTTGGTTCACTCCCAAAATTTATCATACCAAAGATTTGGCAAACCATAATTTTAGTTAGCATTTGATTTGCTACTTACTCCATCCCAAATTGTAAGTCATTCCAAAAATCTTGGAGAGTCAAAGCATTTCAACTTTGACCAAGTGTTGACGTCGAAATGGGACAACACACAGTAAGGTGCTAGATCGCACGGTCGCGCACGAAACGAAACAGCACGGAGCAGCACGCCCGCGAAACCCGGCCTGGCCGACTTTGATAGTCGGCTGAGCCGGTTTCCTCGGGTTCGCCGAGGAAACTAGGGTTCCGGTCTTCTGGTCGTCGGGACGACCGTCTTCAGCAGCAGAGGACGTTTGGTGGTCGATGTAGCGCCCGTCCTTCGCCGGAGACTCCCGAACACCCCTCGGAAAGATCCGTCAGAGAGATGCACGTAGAGGTTGCCCTAGGGATCGCGGAGATCACCTAGAACGCCGACTAAACTCGCGGAGAGTTGAGCCGAACAGCAGGATAGAGATGAACCACCGCGAGAATCTACTTGGTAGATGTGTTTTGACGATTGGATGGTTAAGATCTCAATCAGCCATGATCCTCCATATATATAGAGGGGGGTGGTCTTATCTCAGTAGGAAACACGTATTTAGGTAAGTCTCCAAATTTCCCATGTCAAAAAACTACCAAAAACCGATTATATCTATTAATCGGCTCGGACTCGACCAAACCCGGCCAAGCCGGGTTTCACGGGGTCTCCTGGGGCGACACGTGTCCTGCCGACGGGGCCTGGCACAAGGGCCAAAACCCGGCCTAGCTAGGTTCGATACCCGGCCTAGCCTATTTTGCAGACTACGCCAAATTTGAGTGCGAACATATGCCCCCCTGTTTTCAGGTGAATTGCTGCATATGAACCTGAAAACACAAGCAAAATCAAACAGCGACGATACTTAACCCAACGGCTGTTTAGCATCTAAGGACGACGTATACATCGGCCATTTTTTGTAAGGGTTATACATGTATCGGCCATTACTTGGAGAGCTTTAGAATTTACACTATGCCCCCCGAGCGACATTGAGCTCGGCGCGTGGCGGCGTCGGCTCATAGTCAACCATCTCTTCATCTTCCTCTGCATCTCCAGAATCTACAACAGCAGAGAAAACGGTAGTAGGGACTACCTCCACCGAAACAGCATCGGCAGCGGCAGCGGCATCAGCAGGCGAAGTCGTAAGACCCGGCCGAGCCCCCCCCCCCAACCCGGCCTGGCCGGTTTCTGGGAGACTCGGCTCGGCCGGTTCTGACCCGACCTGGCCGGTTTCTGCATCTTGTGCGGGTCTCGTTTCTGAAAGCTCCCGATCTACAGGAACCTTCTCCATGGATTTTACAAAGCACGCTGGATCACTTCCTTTCTGCGTTTGTGGAAAAATTGGATGTGAAGCGTTGAAGATCTCCTCCCTCATTTTCTCCAATTTTTCCTGCTTTTGCTGGGTTTGGCGCGCTCGTTGCAACTTTCGCCGCTGCGTCTTGGTCAATACCGGCGGGCACCACTTCGGTTGCAAGTATTTGGGATCTATTGGTTTCTTCTCCACAACCTTGGCGACGACCTCTGGGGCGGTGGAAGGTGAACACTCAATCCTTATTGGCTCGTCGTTGTCAACGATAGGCACCTCTTGAGAGCCGATAAGAATTGTTGCCGAAGGTGCTTCCTTCGGCGGCGGTGCAGTAGGAGCAATAGGAACAATGGGAGACTCCACGACCCACTTAGGCACATAGACTTGTCGCGGTGGAGCCTTCTCTCTTCCATCACCAATCACCAACCTCGCTGGTGGCGGCGGGAGCGACGCCCCTTGGCCGTCGTAGCCCTATTGACCGTAGCCCAATCGGCTAAACACCGATGATGAAGACGCTCCATTCATCGGCTGCTACTGCATGAGGAAGGGATATGGCACAAAAACTCCGTTGGGACCCCAATGCAGCTGAGAAGGAGGTGGAGGACCCCAACAAGAAACACGAGGGCGAACAACCTCTTGTGCCGGGGACGTCGCCGAAGTCACTGTCATCTTCTTCGGTTGCTCGTCTCGCTTCGGCGGTGTAGAGTCTCTTTTTTTAAATGGCCGATTCTGAGAACCGGCCTTTTGCTGTCGGTATCTTTTCATGAGCCGGTCAAATGTGTAAAGCTTCTTGGGAACGAATTTCCCTTTGTTTGAATTTGTGTTCGTCCTCCAAGTGCCAATTTCTGGACGCTTTGGGACGAACGTCTCGATTGCCCGAACGCCACTAACGCCAGCGACCTTGGGAACTCCAGAGGAGGATGGGACGCCGTCCTCAACAGAATCGGCCGAGCCGGCTCCTGGACCCGGCCTGGCCGGCTCCTGTAATCGGCTGGGCCGGGTTGTCGGCTGGGCCGGTTCCTGGAACCGGCCTGGCCAGCCTCTGCTGTGCCGCCGTGGACTCCTAGCGCCGCTGCAGGGACAGGTACTGCGACGACCCTGCAGAAATTGTCAGGTTGGTTTTGCCGTCTTCATCTTTCTCTAGCACCACTTGACGCCCCGAAACTTGTTTCGGTGCCTCCCGTGGTTCGCCGATAATCACGTTCTTGCCTTGCGTGGTGTCGGCTTACTCTGGACGAATCAAAATAGCCGGCTCTCCTTTCTCAATGATATTCATCGGAAAAGGAGCTTTATCAACCATCATTTCAGCCAATTTCAATCGTCCTTCATTGAGGGCCGATTGTATCTGCCGACGAAAATAGTTGCAATCATTAGTGGCATGACTATGAGAATTATGATATTTGCAATAAGCCCTTTTCTTTAGCTCATCACTAGATGGCAACGTATGAGTAATTCTTATGTTACCGGTTCTAAGCAATTCATCAAAGATCCGATCACATTTAGAAACATCAAAAGTAAATTTAATTTCTTCTTGCCGATTTTTAGAAATCGGCTTAAAAGATGGGCAAGAAATCCCCTTCTTATCTGGAGACCATATAAATTCAGCAGAATTGCATTCTAGAGTCTCATCGTCCGAGGCATCGGAATGCCCTTCTCCCACAACTGTCCGATAAGACTTTCTAGATTCATTTGCCAAACGAGATTCTACAGCAATAGCCTTTTGCAATAATTGATTTATGCCATAGAATTCATAATGCTCCAATTTTTCTCTAATATTAGAGTTCATACCATTAAGGAACAGATCTGCCAAGTCTCTATCGGAAATATTTAAATTAAAGCATCGGTTCTTAACATCTCTGAAACGCTTAGCATAATCAAGAACAAGATCACGTCCTTGACAAACCGATGTGAGATGAGATAGTTTAGTTTCTTGCACACCAGTAAAGAAATAATCATGAAATTTCTCCTCCAAATCATTCCAGGTGTTAATCGAATAAGGAGGCAATGATGAAAACCATGCAAAAGCTGTACCCGAGAGAGATAAAGGAAAGCATCTAATTTTCATGTAATTATGAGCACTAGCTTCTCCTAATTGAGCAAGGTACATGCCAACGTGTTCTATCGTGGTTTTGCTGTCATCACCACTAAACTTTTGGAAATCGGGCATCTTCCATCCAGGGGGTGCCCGCAGAACATCATAAGTAGAGGGATATGGCTTCTGGTATGAACTCTGAATAGGTTTAATGGTTATCCCTAAATTCCTCTCGATTGATTTAGTCATCTCAGCCTTAAACCGATTTACGATAGCGTCTACATCGGTTTGAGAGGAATCAGGGGCCACATTATTAGCCATTGGAATCTGAATAGGTGACGGTGGGGGATTAGGTAAAATGGTGTTACAACCCGGCGATTGCCTATTCGGATTCGCCTGTCTAGATGATGAGCCAACCAAACCGCGATCGGTTCTATCGGTTTTATGTGCCGAATGACCCGATTGAAACTGGCTAGCTGTAGCATAATCAGGTTGATTTTCATAAAAATCAAAAGACATACCAAATTCAGGTTGATTATCATGATCTGAAAAACTAACTAATTTTTCCTCTATTTTGGATATGCGCCTACCAATTTTAGTTTCAGATGCATCGATATAATTTTTAATTTGTTTACCGATGCCTTCAACTAAGTAAGCCAAACCATCATGGGAAGCAGAGGAGGGGATTTCATCATCATTCACCTTTGCCTTGAGCTTTTCTTCCTCCTTGGAAGCCTTCTCCGCTTCGGTCTTCCCGCCTCCTCCGCCGGATGAAGAAGACGAGTCGCTGAAGTTAGGCTCGGAGACTTGGGTGACCTTGTTGCGCCGGTCCTTAGTACAGCTATCCAGGAAGGCTTGGCTATCGGCAGCAAGCTTGGCCTCCAGCTTTTTCCGGAGCTCCTCAGGGAGCTCGTCGATAGTCAGGGCGGACGACGTTGTCTTCATTGACGTTCTTGTCGATCTTCTTTCCATCGTCGGTCGCCATGCCACTAGTAGATTGGATCTGGGATTGAGCTTTCTTCCCCAGCGGAGTCACCAAAAAGTGTGTTGACGCCGAAACGGGACAACACACAGTAAGGTGCTAGATCGCACGGTCGCACACGAAACGAAACAGCACGGAGCAGCACGCCCGCGAAACCCGGCCCGGCGGGTTTCAGAACCCGGCCGAGCCGCCTATCCGGCCTGGCCGACTTTGATAGTCGGCTGAGCCGGTTTCCTCGGGTTCGCCGAGGAAGTTAGGGTTCCGGTCTTCTGGTCGTCGGGACGATCGTCTTCAGCAGCAGAGGACGTTTGGTGGTCGATGTAGCGCCCGTCCTTCGCCGGAGACTCCCGAACACCCCTCGGAAAGATCCGTCAGAGAGATGCACGTAGAGGTTGCCCTAGGGATCGCGGAGATCACCTAGAACGCCGACTAAACTCGCGGAGAGTTGAGCCGAACAGCAGGATAGAGATGAACCACCGCCAGAATCTACTTGGTATATGTGTTTTGACGATTGGATGGTTAAGATCTCAATCGGCCATGATCCTCCATATATATAGAGGGGGTGGTCTTATCCTAGTAGGAAACACGTATTTAGGTAAGTCTCCAAGTTTCCCACGTCAAAAAACTACCAAAAACCGATTAGATCTATTAATCGGCTCGGACTCGACCAAACCCGGGCAAGCCGGGTCCAAACCCAGCCAAGCCGGGTTTCACGGGGTCTCCTGAGACGACACGTGTCCTGCCGACGGGGCCTGGCACAAGGGCCAAAACTCGGCCTAGCCGGGTTTGATACCCGGCCTAGCCTATTTTGCAGACTACGCCAAATTTGAGTGCGAACACCAAGTTTATATAATAAGATAATAATATTTACAACATCAACTAAATATCATTAGATTTTTCATCAAATATATTTTTATAGTACACTTATTTGGTGTTATAAATCATTGTATTTATCTCTATAATTTTAGTCAAACTTGATATAGTTTCACTATTCAAGATTCTTGGAATGACTTACAACTCGGGATGGAGGGAGTACTAAAACTTATCAAAATCTCACATTTAGCTTACCAAATCTGTAGCAAGTTTTTTGTCTAACTTTTGGCTTGCCAAATTTATGGCATGGCAAATTTGGGATGTTAACCAAGCAGGCTTGAATGTCTAGATACTCGAGTTATAGGAATTCGTATATGCTAAAACTTATAATATGAATAACTATATTCACATCCATTTGTCACTTGCTAGTTATCTGCTGGCAGGATTATTTGGTATTAAATCTATTAGATTTTTATATGTTTGATTGTATTTCATGATTTGTGCTACAACTACACACTAGACCGCATTTATAAAAAATCTAACAAATTTGATCATATAAATTCTATTGACAAATAACTAGACACTCTCTTGTTTTATTTTTAATATTAACAATTACGCATTAAGACTATTTAATAGTATATCTATAAAAAGAAATTGATAATTATTTAATATTACTAATGGTATATAAAGATTAAATTAATTTATTATTTTTCTAATTAGTTTAAACGTAGTATATTTGTTGTTGTAGATTATTTTAGTATTTTAATAAATTTATTTATTGACATAACTTAAGTTATATAGTCTACATTTTCATATTTTCATGATAAATATTATATTAATAATTATTTATTAACTGATATATTTAATTATAAATACTTGATCTGTGATGAGCTATTCTTGTCTATACTGTAAGACCCACACACTTTATAATCTTGTAGTGAAATTCTATTCATGTATTCACGTATGTTGGATATAACAATATGCACTTTGAGTTGGATTTAGTAAATATTTCGTATGAAAATCAAATTTGAGACATCCCTTTTGTATTTGTACTCAAAAAAGTTGTATCTATATTTGGATTCAAATTAAAATATGGTAAAAGATGATATCTAGATATAATTTCATGTAAATATGATTCATTTCCATCTCTAGTCAAAACTTCTCGCTTTTAATCTGTGATGAGCTATCCTTGTCTATATTATAAGACCCACACACTTTATAAAAAAAACTTGGTCGGTGGGGTACAGCCCACCCCCATGGTATTAGGTGTCTGCCGGACCTAGGTCGTGCGACACTCAAGGCGCACACACACATACACACGGTCCATAGGTCGGGCCAGACTAGACATAAGAGGATTCCTAGTTTCCGACCAAGAAACCCCCCCTCCCCACCCTGACTATTGTAGCGAGGGGGATTTTTTATACCCCAGCCCGAATTTCGCCTCGACCGAGTTTCGAACTTAGAACCTGGGGGTGCCACTGGAGTGACTAGACCAACTAGACTAACATCTTTGGCACACACTTGTAGGGCCTATTTAGAACGCTGGACTTTCACATGAATTTTATAGGAATTTCACAGGAATCAGTTCAATTCCCGCAGGAATGAGAGGAAAATCCTCCATTCCAAACGGGGCCGTAGTGAATTTCTATTCATGTATTTCATATATGTTGAATATAACAATATGCACTTTGAGTTGGATTTAGTAAATATTTGTATGAATTTCAAATTTGAGACATCCCTTTTGTATTTGTATTCAAAAAATTATATTTGTATTTGAATTCAAATTAAAATATGGTAAAAGATAATATCCAGATATGATTCCATCTAAATCTGATTCGTTTCCATCTCTAGTCAAAACTTCTCACTTGAAGGCTTGTTACGCGCGCATTGAAGATGTTGCTCCTTTTTGAAGATTGGGAACAATCTATATTATTGGTCTTAGAGTTCATGGCTTGATGCCTTACATTTGTCATGGACTCCATTCTCAAGCTACTGTAGGTAACATTTTCTTTCTTTTTTTTTTGAAACTCATACCTGTATTACTGAGTAAAGGAAACATACACGTACATGTACAGATACTGAGAAGGATACAAGGACAGCTGTGAAAACCATCTAGCACAAAGGCCCCTAAGAAAGAAAGATATTACAGAAAGGTCCTTGGACCATGTGCTTCCCGAAACCGCCAGAGACTGCGTTCGCCCGCTACCGTGAAGCCATCGCCGGCCACCGTCGTAGAGGAAGAAGCCCCGGCCACCCAAGAACTGGAGGAACCCCATCGCGCAAAGGCTTTGAAGAGCCGCAACATCCACCCGACGCAGACGCCGAGATCGAATCGCCCTTGAAGGAACATCGGCCGGGGGCACACCCCCAGCACCTCCAATCCCGGACCGAAACTCACCGGTGACCCGTGCTGCCGGAGAATCGAGCTCGGTCCGCCCTCCATCACACCACACCACCCACAGTCACCACAGAACCCTTGACATACCTCGCGCCACGAGCACCGCCGCTCCGCCGCGACGACGAAGCAGCAGCCGACGCCGACTCCTACACCACCTCACCGACCTCCCGCCGTCACCGGAGCAAGCAACCACGAGGTGGATGAAGACCGGGAGGACTTTATTCCACCGAAGCAGCGCCGCCGCCTCCACCAAGCGCTCGCCGCCGGGAACCCTAACCCTAACCAAGAAACCTACTCTACACCGCCGGACGAGGCCACGCGGCTCCCCACCAATCCGAGGCCCCAAGGGATGCCGGAGGCGGACGGGACCAGTGACCTCGCCGGCGGGAGGACGAGATCGCCTCCCTGTCGCCTCTCTCTACTGTAGCCCTGTTGGCGGTCCTTAGCAACTAAAATACAACATCATTTTAATACTAAAACAAATAGAAGGTAGGGCTTTTATCTAATCTTTCCACTCAAAAGCTTTAGAGATGGGTTATGAAAGAAGGCAATTCCAAAATGCCTTGGTGAGGAACCAGACACATATATGATGTAACAGAACCGGCCAAATCACGTGGCCCACAGGCACCTGTCATCGTCACTAATGACCTCTGACAGCCGAGCCCGTGTTCCAGATGACCTAGGCGGCCGTGCCGGGCTACATAAGCACCTGTTATCTCCAACAGGATCCCATTGCGAAGCCATTACAGAATTACAACATTTCATAATAAATTACATCAGAGTAGAAGTGCAGAAGATTAAATAGTACTTAATATTACAAACCGGTGTTCAAATAGAAATTAGGTGCAATTATTACAGACCACAATTTAAAGAGGTAACAGTAGCGGTAGAACAATAGTACAACAAGATAGATAGATAATACACGAACCCTGCCCACGGGTTCAACCTTACTCTTCTTCGCTTTCCTGGATAATAGTGACACAGCACGGAGCAAGACAGACTTCAGGCTCCTGCAGACTACTTGTGACAGAACCGCCCTGGTCACCGGGCCCACGTGCACCATCATCGTCCCTAAGGACATCCGGTTACTGTGCGCGAGTTCCCCGCGACCTTGGTGGCCTGTTGGGTTTCCTTGGAAACCCTGAATTCCCCGAGGATCTCATTGTAAAGACCTTGCAAGTATTACAACAGTTTACAAAAATAATTTAAATCAGAGTACAAGGTGCGGAAGTATTACATAAACATAGATTACAAATATAAATTACATTTTCCCACCGGAGTTCCGTAGTGGAGTAGCGTCATATAACTAGACACCCTGCCCAAGGGTTATATCATAGACTTCATCATCCAAGCCCGATTCGCCAATCGGCACGGTCTCAAGTAGAATCGTATTCTCGGCTCACCTGCAACAGGGGTTAACAAACCCTGAGTACTGGGGTACTCCGCAAGACTTACCCGACCAAGAAAAAGGAATGAGACTTAGGAATGCAGGCTGAGGGGAGTCAAGGTAAGGCTTGAGTAAGAGTCAAAAGTTTTGCAGAAGAGCATTACTATCCTATTTTAATATTTTAACTCAATCTTATTTTAATCATATCCATAATTCCAAATTCATTCTCATGTATCGTCATACTTTCAAATTCTTAATCATTCTCAAAATCACCTAGTTCCGAACCACTTTTCAATTGTAGGTCAAAGGATCAAGTCTCCATATCCGAGGAGCAACGACGATTCGAATCGATTAGTACCCAGCTGGGGATCCCTATCCACACTGTATATGTAGCACTTAAGCTTGCATATACCAACTCCGGTTACCACGACTTTTCTACCCCTGAACCGGTTCTGCGCCACCCGAAAACACAGTACTCCTCTCCTCTCCAGGCACGCCGGCCACGAGGGTACACGCTGCTCTCACCATCTCTCCACTCCCAGTGCGTGGTTGTCGGTTCAAGTAGTAGAGCCACCGGAGTCAGAGCTTTCCGTAGTATGTGGCTAGCTGCAAAGTCTCGATCACAGTAGGCCTACAATGAACGGTCCCTAATTCTTTTTCCGCCGGCGACATTGCATTGAGACTCTAACCCAAATACAAGTGTCCTAACAGTTTTCAAATCCCTTTTTTCGCCGATGGTCAAGCATTGGGACTCTAACCCAAATTCACAACCACCGAGCAAGAAAATCCCTTCTCGTCGGTGACAATGTACTGATCAGGTGCACAGTCACCAAACGAGAATATACCAATTTCTTTTTTCATGAATTAATCATTAGCATAGATATATATATATATCACACAGCTCAAAAATAGCATTTTCTGCAAATCTAATTTATTTAAGTAGGGCTAAGCATTTTTCAAATCATTTTGTTTCAAAATAGGTTCAGGATTTTTGTGGTCAAGGAAGGTAATGCATCAATGGGTTTATCAAACAACTCCTATCAACCTAATGCAATATATTAACTCAAGTTATAAAAAATTTATAAATAGAGGGGCTGAATGCACTGGGGCTTGCCTGTTGGTTGAAGTAGATAGAACTCTGAAGTCAATCACCAAGAATATCCATGCCCTCCGAGTGAACACCTGATTCGGGACTTGCTCCCAATAACAATTACCGCGCGTTCACTACACGAACAATGATGCAATGCTTATCATGATGACATGTATGCCATGATGTATGACATGCACTAAAGTGCGAAATAAATAAAAGTCAACTTAATCTAGAAGATTGGGTACAACTTTCCTTCACGGTAAAGTTGCGATCCAACAAAACCTATCTACCGTTTTACTGATCTTTTTAACAGTCATAGAAAGTCGCTGCACAACTTTACTACTACCTAGTGAAAACCCTTATTTTGCCAAGGATCACAACAGTGAAAGACCCATGGTCTACAATCAATCCAAAAGTCACAAAATGCTACAGGGATTAGGGTTTATATAAATTTTATTATCCGATTAATACAACATTTATTTAGTAGATAATTAAACTATCCCAATTTGAGCTCTAACTTCACCAATAGATAGTTCTTGTCCTAAAACAGTACTACAATAACTTTCATGATTTTTGGATTAGCAAGGAATTAATTAAAATTACTCAAAATTGCATTTATTAATTAATATACTGATTTTTAATTCCTACAGAAAGTGTTCAAAATATACATTTTATATTTTCCCTGTATTCTACACATCACAAAGAAGTTATATAATTAATTTTATAATTTTTGGAGCTCTAAAAATATTACTATGAAGATGATAAAGTGCACTACTATTCATTTGCCCAGAAAATAGAAAAACCCCTCAAACCACTCGCCCGAGCTACTGGGCCGGCCTGCTCGGCCCATGCGCGGCCCAGCCTTCCCGGCGGCCCGCCCCCTCACTCGGGCATGCCCGCGCGGCTACTGGGCCGTCCCACACGCGGCCCAGCACGCGGTCGCCTCTCTTCTTCCTTTCCTCCCTTCACCGCGCGCGCGCACGACGGCCCCAGCCGCGGTGGCTCGCCGCCGGCGACCTCCCGGTGACACCGAGAGCACAAGGATGCGACCCTACACCCCCCGCACATACCTAGCTAGTCGGTTGGGCATATTAGAGTTAGGCCCGAGCTCCACCGCGGCCATGGCGGCTCGGCCAGCGAGCAGCACAGCGGCAAGCGGCGTTCCGGTCGATTAGGCACGGTAGAGTACGAACTGAGAATGCTAAAAGGTGCAGGAGCTCACCACGACTTTGTTTGGCTAGATGGTTGGACTCGAGGTGGTGCAAAGAGGTGGTCTCAATGACGGCGGCGATGCGGCGGCGCGAGCTCTACGGCGGCGTCCCGTTCCGACGATTGCCGAGCATGAAATGTCAAACCAACTCGAGCATCAGATCCGCACAGCCAAGACAAACAGGAAACACGAGAAGGATAGGAAGAAAAGTGACCCGAGGCGGTTGGTCGCGACGAGCGGATCGCGGCGGCGCACACTACCGGAGCCGAAGAAGGAAACGGCGACCACCGGCTACTCCGTCAACGAAACGCCACCAATCCCGACCCCAACGACGTGCAAGGACGATGCGAAGCTATTGGCAAGCTGGAGGGTGCAATGGTTGAGCGGCGGTGGCGAAATCGGCCGTGGACAGTGAGGTGACCGGCGACGACGATGGAGAAAAGGGAGGGACAAAGGAGCGGCGCGTCGGTTTATAAACAGGCCAAGGAAGGAGAACAAGGGACCGACAGCTCTCCGGACCCCCACGACTTCAAAACGGCCAGCGACAAATCCCCGGCCAGCACGGGCGGCGACGCCGCGCGGCTGGCACGCGTGCTCTGTTCGCGAACAGAGGAAGGGGCAAAACACTATGCCGATTTACTATAGCAGGGCCAATGTCCATTTTACTGTTTTCGCTTAATTGCTCTAGATTTGGTGTGGGAGCTCGAAAAATATCCAAAATAAAAGTTGTAGTACTCTTAATTCTGCACAACTTTGGTTTTTAAACCAATTTCAAATTCTGAACGGATTTTGAATAATTCAAAAGGGGGCAAAAGTGGATTTTGAATTCCCTTTCAAATCCGGACAAATTCTCAAACGTTTTCTCAATAACTTGAAAATATTAAAATATAAAAGTTGTTCTATTTGTCAAGGTTTACAACTTTTATTAAATGAGTTTGGTTAGATTCCTAATAATTTTTGAAATATCAATTCAAATTTGAATTTCAAAACGCTAATTAGGGTTTAATTTGAAATCTCACCGCATAAGTTCAAAATCCCCAAATATAAAAGTTGTTCAACTTGAAAATCCCTACAACTTTTATTAAAGGTGTTTGCCCAAATTATTAATAGTTTTTGAAAGGGTATTTTAAATTTGAATACACAAACACTAATTGGGGTTTAATTCAAATTTTCACTGGTAAACTTCAAAATTGCTCCAAATAGAAGTTGCTCAACTTTTAAGTATTTACAAATTTAGTTTAAGGCCCAACCTATAATTTCATTTAGTTTTTAAATTAGGGTTTTGTGTCATATTTAGGGTTTTAATATAATTTTGCTTCTAGTTTCTAGTGGGATCTGAATAAATACACACAAACAAACATTTATACAATCAAATCACTTTTGATCACCTCTGCACAATCACATGTAGAAATAGAACTTATTTTAGTGAATGCATAGTAAAAGGTTTTTATGCAGGATGATTTGCAGATGCACATGATGACATGGCAGATGTTAGTTGTCGTAACACCAGAGGTGTTACACTACCTGCAACGGGGTTAACAAACCCTGAGTACATGGGGTACTCCGCAAGACTTACCCGACTAAAGGTGTAAAATTAGACTCAGGAGTGCAGGCTGAGGGGAGTCAAGGTAAGGCTTGAGCAAGAGTTCAAGAATTTTTTTGCAGAAAAGCAATACTAGTCCTATTTCATTATTTTATTTCCATAATATTACTAATCATTGACCATATTTCCAAATTCTTCCAAATATTCACATTATTCTTTCAAATTCATTCCAAAAACATCTTAGTTCCGAACCACTATTCACTGTAGGTGTGAGGATCAAGTCTCCATAACCGAGGAGCAACGACAATTCGAATCGACTAATACCCAGCTGGGGATCCCTATCCACACTGCGTATGTAGCACTTAACCTTGCATACGCCAACCCCGCCTACCACGGCTTTTCATACCCCGGAACCGATCCTGTGCCACTCGAGAGCACAGTACTCCTCTAGTCTCCAGGCACGCCGGCCACCAGGGTACACGCTACTCTCGCTATCTCTCTACTCCCAGTGCGTGATTGTCGGTTCCAGCAGTAGAGCCACCGGAGTCAGAGGCTTCCCGTAGTATGTGGGTAGTTGCAAAGTCTTAATCACAGCAGGCCCGACAACGAACGGTCCCTAATATTTTTTCGTTAGAAACCATGCATTGGGACTCTAACCCAAGTACACTGGTAACTACCCGGTTTTCACATCCCTTTCCCGATGGCGACGAAAGTTGGGACTCTAACCCAAACAATTGGCCAACCAAACGGGAAAACCAATCCCCATTGATAAAAATGAACTAGCTAGGAACACTGCCAACCAACAAGAACAAAACCAGTCCCATAAAGTGATTCATTTATTTTGTATCATCACAGTTGAAAATAGTATTTTTGCAAATCTAACCATTTAGCATGACTAAGCATTTTTCAATACTTTTAGTAAATCAGGTTCTTAGGTATGGATAAGTGGTCAAGGATGGTAATGCATCAATTGGTTGTCAATCAACTCCCATTAACCTAATGCAATAGATCAACTCAACTGATAAACATTTTAAAATAGTAAGGAGGGGCAAATGCACCGGGGCTTACCTTGGATTGCAAAAAGAGTCGGGTCGGGGTCGGTGCCGCAAATATCAAACCCTGGCACAAACTCAGCAACAGGCTCCTCAACTGTCACCTCGGGCTTTACCTCAGTATTCTCGGTCACTACACGTGTGCAATAATGAATGCATGATTATGATGCAACACGAAATGACAGATACGATTCAATAATAAATAAAACAAACTTGATCATAACCCTACCACAGACTAACCATGATCATTCTAATCCATTGAGCCCTAGGTCATATAGGTGTTTGACCTAAGTTCACAATCAACCATAAAATCACACAAATCCTAAGTTATTAATGTTTTCTAATTACTTTTCTTAATCATTTAATCGAACATTTATTTAATAAATAATTAAACTATTTTCATTTGATGCCAAACTTCACCAACAGTTAGCTCTTGACCTAAAATAGTACCAAATAAATTTTCATGATTTTTGGATTAACAGGGATTTAATTAAAATTCATCAAATTTGCTTTTATGAATTAAATTGCTGATTTTTAGTTACTGTAGAATATGTCCAAAAGACATACTTAACATTTTTATTAAATAATACATGTTACAGAGAGCACTCACAAAAATTTTGGTGATTTTAGGAGCAGCAAAAATATTCCTACAAAAAGATGAAATGGGAGCACTATTCCTAAACAATATAAATAGAAAAGTCCATTTAATAGCTCGGGAAAATGAAAAAGTGACAGCGGCCCAAGTCGGCCCAGTGGACACAGGCCGGCCCAACTCACCCACCCGAGCCAGGCCGCCCGCGCTGACGCCACCGAAGACGCCCCAAGCCTACACACGCCACCCGCGCACGCGCGCGACCGCGTAGGTCCGCCGGAACCTCGCCGCCAGCGACCTCAACGGCGGAACCGACTACGCCAACCCTAACCCTAGCACCTAGCGGACGGCTCAAGGCACCTAGACCGAAGCCTACTCGCCTCCGACGAGCTCACGCCCGACAATGGCGGACGCGGTGGTGCGGTGGCTCTGTTCCGCCCTCGCCGGAGCGGTAGCGATAAGGGATTGGGTCGGGAAAGGTCCAGGAGCTCACCACGAGTCGATTAAGACAGCTGGTGGAGACCGAGATGGAGTAGAACGGCGAGCGCGATGGCGGTGATGGTCACAGTGATTCGGACACGGCGGTGATCCCCCGTTCCGACCTATCCTGTGCACCATAGATGAAACGACCGAGCACATGAGCACCAGTGGAGCACCATGAGTCCGGAACAGACCACAGAAAAGAGGGATTCTCACCCCGACGAGCAGGGCACGGCACGAAGGCGGGCGGCGGCGCTCCGAAGACACCCGAAGACGACGACCGCGTCCGGATCCGGCACAGGACCACAGCTCACGCCAACGGAAACCACTAGTGCGCAGGTGTGTGTCGGGCTTGGCAGCGAAGTGAATTGGTCGGAGGTGAACTGGAGGTGGCGAATTTCTCGTGGACCCGGAAGATCTCACCGGCGGCCGAGCAGAGGGTAAGAGGAAAAGAGAGGGTGCTCGTCGCCTTTAAGGGGGCTGGAGAGGATGGGATAAGACCGAGAGTGTCCGGGGCCCCCTGGGGAGCTCGACACGGTGGCGTCCGGGCCCCCTGGCCTGCCAGACGAGCCCGGCGCCGGCTGCGGCACGCGCGAGTACGGGGGGGGGGGGGGAGGTGGGAAGATGAACAGGGGGACCCCCCCTAGCTACAGTAGTAGGGCTGTAGGTCAAAAGCTATTTGGTGCCAATTTGATCTAATCTCAATCGAATCCGAGGAAGTGGTGAATATAAAAGTTGTAGGGCATTTCCAGTAGATCACTTTTGCTTTTGACACCAAATTAAAATTCAGCTCAATTTGAAAAATATCAAAAAGGGGGTAAAAGTGGTTTGAATTTCAAACTGTAATTTTGAAATTACTTTTAAATTTTATCTACAACTTGATAAATGGTAAACATGAAAGTTGTTCTAATCAGTGAGCTTGACAACTTCTATTAAGGGAGTTTTGGGAGATTCAACATATTTTTGAAATTGAAGTTTCAAACTTTAATTTCAACAAAGTAATTTGAGTTTAATTTGAATTTCTACAATAGAACTTAAAAATCTCCAAAAATAAAAGTTGTTCCAGTTTAAAAGTTCCACAACTTTTATTAAGACACTTTCATCAGATTCATTATAGATTTTAAATTAGGGTTTTAGGTCAACTCTAGGGCTTAATTTGATTTCTTATTTAATTTTTATTTTTGACTTTTGATTGAGGACTTAATTACACAATCAATACTAAATGAAATCAAATCACTCTAGGGGCCATAAACACAATCATATGCAGATGATTAATAATAAACATGATGACATGGAAAATTAATTAAGCAATAATACCAGAGGTATTACATATGAGCGATTTGAGAGTATCATTTGAGGAGCAAGGATATCTTTTATTTTTCAAAAATCTTACAAACCCAAGTTTCTGAGTTAACTGATGCAAGGGGATTTGAATCCATGTTGTTCCATTATTCAATTACCCAAGGAAATGTGATAGACAATTTGAAGTTCACAAGTCCAGGTGAAGCTTGGAATAATCTGTATGCAGATCTTTTTAAGGAAGATGAACCCATTTGGTCCTTAGCACTTTACTCGAGGATGAGCAGAGGACCAAGTGTGGGGGAGTTGTTGGCGGTCCTTAGCAACTAAAATATAACATCATTTTAATACTAAAACAAATAGAAGGTAGGGCTTTTATCTAATCTTTTCACGAGTTTTGTTGTGTATCTGACATGCAGGTCTGACACGTGGAAATGCATAAAATTCACAAGAAAACGCACTTCCAGGAAGCGTATTCAGAAAAGGCGCAAACCAAGGAAAGCAAGAAAGCCTACCTCAACACTGAACGAGATCCATCCGTAACCACGGGAGAGGTCCAGGCCCAGCGAGCAACCGACCACCCGAAGACGGTGGCCAGATGGCCCAGCCAGGGGACCCCTAGTGGGGCCTCTCGGGCCCAGTTTTCTTCTGGCGGTTGTAGGACGGTTCCCCAAGGACGGTCCCACCTACGATCAACACAGATGGAAAGTGGAAACCGCCCTTCGGAGGTCGGTTTGGGTCCTTCCATTTGGGGATGATCCTTTTGCATAGAACCCCCTCCTCTCAAGCTATAAAAGGAGGCCTCCTCTCTACACCTATGAATGAATTGATTCACCAGCACAAGAGGTCATAATGTAGAGAGGAAGAGCAAGCTCCATTCCATTAGCTTATAGTTAATTTAGTATAGGGAGTGAGAGAGGGACAAGAGCTGGAGAAAGAGCGGAGTCGAAGCAGTTTTGCCTCTGGGTGGATGAAGTGCCAGGCTTGTCGACTCTTGATCCAACTTGTACCTCTACGATCGTCTTGCTACTTGAAGTAAGAAGTTCGTGTTCAACTTTGGTTTGATTCATTAAGCATGTTACTTCCATAAAGCTACTTGTTTGTGGGATCGTCGTTCGTCCTTTGGACAGATGCTCTAGTAAGAGGACTCCTGATAGAGACGGATGTTTCTGTATGCTGCTAGAGTAGTAGTCGCCTTTGTAGACGTGGTGTCTAGGTCGGAGTCTACCTTCGTATGTTGTGCGCGTCCACGGGCAGAGGGCTAGGTGGCAGGTGGTGACAGCCCTGTCCACTCGTACCAGCATCCCCCCATGTTCGGACGCGGAATAGCGCTGATACTGGTATCGCCTGGCAGACCAGGTGCGTCAGTGGGCCTGAAGCAAGCAAGTAGTGGGGAAGTTTCCATCGCTTATATGCGTTTGACCTTAGAAGAACCTCTCTACCCAAGCTATCCCTTCCGTCTCTTCTGAGTAAACTAGTTTAAAAGACTAAGTACAAAGACCGTTCCTCTAGGAAATTACGATACCCTGAATACTTCCGGGTGAAGGCTACAACGGTACTTCTGTGCACTTGCGGATTTTTCTACTGAAGCTAAGAAGCGCCAACAAGCCCTAGGCGACAGGGAGGGAGGGGCGCTCGCTTCTCGTTTCCTGTAGGTAACATTTTCTTCTGTCACGTGGTATTCAGAAAGCTTGTATGCCACAGGTGCCACAACATGAATTGATCGGTTGGTTGTATAAGAGTTTTACACAATGCTATATCTATTGATGAAGCTCAAGAATAGAGCAATCAAAGATGATTATATGACGAATTCAAATCACATGCTACTACCAATCCTACAAATGCAAGTGTTAACCACTTTGGGCTGTCGGATAGAGCTCTCAATCCACCAAAAATAGATCTGGTTCCGGCTTTAGTGGAATAGCTTTATTTTGCTTCATCTTCATTTATCAAAGAAACATTCGGTAAAATAGCTTCTCATTGGATCATTTTATATATAACCTCACTTGTCATTAGGCTAATCCTTTGTTCCTTCCATCAACTCCTCTTAGATCTTTCTCACCTCCCACATCTCTCTCGTGGTCGCCGCCGCCCCAAATGCCCCCATGGTTGCGCCAAGACATTGACGCTCGCTTCTCCACTGTGCTAGATCGCTCCCTCTACCGATGTTGGGCTCCACACCACTAGCACCAGCCCTCCTCCCAAGCATCGCTTGCACCAACAGGCAACATGACGAAGCGTTGACGTCTAGAGCAGCGTGAGATAAAAGGCCACGGTGCTACCTTCTTAGCTCCTTTAGCACATGAGGGCTCTAGGTTTCAAGGGAGCGAGATGGAGTTGGGTGAAGCTCGATTTTTCAGCCTCTCCATCGTATTCCAACTCTAATTGTAAGGTTTTGTGGGATTTTTGGTACGAAGCTACTTTGTGAGAAACCATTTGCTTGGTGGTGTGGTGAAGCGGCTCCTCAAGTGGCAAAAAAAAAATTGTTACCAAACGTGTCCTTAATTACTTGCTCTTAAAACTTTTGCGATACAAAAATGTTGTTGCAAAGAACCAAACTGAAAATACAATTACCATTCTCACTCAACGTGCTAGAAGTATTTCCTATGCTTGATTTTTTAATATTGCGGTTATAGAAATACTTCTCAAGAATCTCGTTTCCGACTAGGTTTGTAGAAAAATATTGATATTCATGCTTTCAAATATATTTGTCATGAAAATAAAATATATTTTATACTTAGTCTAATCATATATGTTACACATCATAAGTATCAATATTTTTTGTGAATTTAGTTAAACTTGATATTATTTGGCTCTTTGGGAAATGAGTTACATTTTTTTTTGAATGATGAGAGTCAAACTTAAATTGGACAGACGCATGATTTTCTATATCTTTAAATATTATACGTTTCACGGTTTTTTCTTATTATAGTTATATACTATGTATATCTATTAATAGTGTAAACATCTTAGATTTGTGATTGGAGAGAGTAGTTGGCTAACCGGTGACTAAACCATACATGATGCTAAAAGGTTGTTTGGATTCTCTAGCCTAAAATTTAGTTGGCTAAAGTTGCAGACTAAAGCTTTTAATTACTTTAGCCCACTTGTGTATCTATTGCTTTTATGAGGTTAACTAAACTCTAATCGACAATTTAGACCTCATGTTTGGAGTCTCAAGAGCTAAAATGGTTTAAAGCTTAGTGACTCAACTTTAGACTATTGGGATCCAAAGAAGGCCTAAATAAAAAAAAATTGTATTTTTTCTCTATATTCTAGTAGCCCATTTCATTGCAAAAATATGTTTTATTTTCTTACTTTATTTAGGAACATTTGAAATGTGGATTTTAGAGAAGTATGTTTTCTTGGAATACCTAGAAACATTTCTTCGTTTTGAACTATGAAGGCAGGAGACTTTGGAATTTGGATCGATGGTTAAATAATTTCACCAATTATTGCAAAGCAACTGAAACATAGAAAAGTTTCCAAAGAGGATCTGCAATGTTTTCAGAAGAATCTCTATCCCTAATCAATGTGCTCAGAGGAAATATGTAGTAAATCAATGTATTTAAAAATAGCGTCTTATATAATTTAAAATGAAAAGAGTATAATGTAAAATTTATGCTCTATGAACTTTCATGTGGTCATTATATTGCAACTAAAATTTCTATATATATTCCACAAAATAAAAATATCATACATCTTTAAATTTGAAATAAAATGTCATGCATGCCATACTTTTTCCGCTTTAAATGATAAGGATTTTTATTTTTAGATATATTACTGATAAAACATAAATACATATCTAGCAAAAGTTATATATTCCCCAATTTCTAAAAACATGCAACTCTACCGCAGTAGTATGTTTTAGTGTATCAACTTTAACCAATTATAAATAAAAAATTATAAATGTTTATAATGTTAAATAAACACCATTAGATTAAGTATGAAATGTATTTTTTGTAATATATTAATTTGGAGTTATAAATATGAATATTATTAGGGAGTATATCTAAAAAAGCGTGTTATAATTTCGAAGGGAATGGTCATTAAAATGGAGAAAGAACCATCTCATTCCGCTTTACCATCCAACCATCAATCCAGCATGGTCGTCCATGATCCGACGACTCCGCCCTAGTAGGCTAGTACCCTACCCGAATGCGGCGCCAGGACCAGGAACCCAGCACACCAGAGACAAGACACTCCACGTCACCGTCGCCATGGCGCTGCACCACCTCCGCCTCGCGCCGCTCGCGTTCCTTCGCGCCGCGAGCCCCCCGCCCCTCGCTTCCTCCCGTATCGCCGGGCGCGGCCACCGCCACGTTCTCCTCTTCACGCCGCAGTCGTGGCCGTGGCGCCTCCGGTCGCCCGCTGCGAGGCCGCGCGCGCTTGCCACCGCTGCGGCTGAGGCGGACTCCGACGATGCTACCTCGGGCTCGGGCAACGGATTCTTCGCCGAGAGCACGTCGTGGGCTTCACTCGGCGTATCCGAACGCCTTGCGTCCGCCCTGCGCGGCGCCGGGCTCTCGAGGCCTTCCCTTGTCCAGGTAAGGGCTCCGCGCGCATCAGCAACTACACGCGCCACGTGTTCGACGAAATGTCGGACCTCGTGTGATCGTCTCATGCCTGTTTAACATGAGCAGTTCAGTTGGTAGATGTACATTTTATATTCTTTTGCTCCGCACAGGTATGGTATGTGAATTGACCGAGCTCTTTAAGCTCTGTCTATTGTTGGGGACCAGTCCGTTTGCTTGTCAGGGTGAACCAATGTCTATTGTAATTCCCAATGCTGTTACAATTTGCTTAATGGAGATTGTAACTTCTTGCATCTCAAATCTAAAATTGCAAGCACTTTATTATTTAGATAGGTAATTGAGCACTAGAGGATTCAGGTTACATGCTTCTCCCCCTTTTTCACCTTTGTGGGATTAGTCAAATCAGTTCTGTTGTTAATGACCACATATATTTGCCTGTTGCAGACAGTAAGAATGTAAATCCTTACAACGACAACTGCAAACCTTTTTGGGTCCCAAGCAAGTTAGGGTATTTAGGCTAATTGTGCTGCAAATATACTAGTGTTGTCATCTCTTCAAGGCACTTCTCTTTATTGTTGTTTGATTCATAAATGTGATTGGGGTATTTTTGATATCCACCTTTTGAATATTTTTTTGATCTGATGATAATTTCACTGGGACTTGTCCTAGTATATTTCCAAATACGTATATCCTGTCTTGCTAAGTGCCTACTGTTTCACGAAACTATGAAAGATACTTATGTAAAGTTTCAAATGTTATGCAGGCAACCTGTATACCACATGTTCTCATGGCGAATGATGTAATTGTTGCAGCAGAGACTGGCAGTGGCAAAACCCATGGTTACCTCGTACCTTTGATTGAAAAGCTGTGCTCAAAATCTTCTACCACCGAAGATGACAATTGTCAGGACACCACCCCAGGGGCACACGACATTGTGTTGGTCCTTTGTCCCAATGTCATGCTCTGTGAGCAAGTTGTTCGCATGGCTAATTCATTGCTTGACGAGTCTGGTGAACCACTTAAAAGTGCTGCTGCTGTTTGTGGGCCAAAGGTATGCTATGCTCTATCTGAACACTATCTATGCTAATTAATAATATGTTAAACTCATCTTTTTCTTGTCCTACTTATATAGATAAATATATGATTATCCTACCACATTCCACAGCTAGCGCCCATTTTAATTTCGAATTTTCTGTAATGGAATGTCCTTTTTCCTAATGTTGCAACTTGCGAGTGTGTTATCAACATGGATCTTCATTTTAGGCTATTTACTTCCTATTTGTGCCTTTACTCATACAACACCTCATGCAATGATGCAGTAATGCAGCTTATTGTGGTGATGTTTTCCTTATTTTTTTTTATTTCACGGCAGGGCTGGCCAGCTGTTCATCCAGATATTCTTGTTGCTACTCCAGCTACTCTCTTAAACTATCTGTTTGACTTTGACCCAGAAAAGAGGCGAAGAGAGAGATTCCTGCGTAATGTAAAATTCGTAGTAAGTATTTAAACAAAACATTTCCTTTTCTAGTGTCACCTTTATATTCTTGTTTTATCTAATCGATTTTCTCAATATGCTTGGCAAAGCTAGAATAGTTCTCTGATTCTTTTTTTTTTCATTTCCTGTCACCTGGATAAGAAATATCTGGAATAGTTTTGAGTTAAGATTAAGATGTGATATCTATGTAGTTAGCATGTTTGGTGCATGTCTTGAATCCCTTTAGTGTGTCTGTTATTTTTTAAAGCAAGTATTTGATTTTATGGCTACTAGAAAGTCTTAATAGTTGTACATTTGGAATAGGTGTTTGATGAAGCAGACATGCTACTTTGTGGAAGTTTTGAGAACCAGGTCATTCGTCTCATCCATATGTTGAGATTTGATGAAAAGCTACTTTCTAGAGCACATGATTCTGGAAAGGAAGCATCACTTGGGAGTGATGATGAATATCATGAGGATTCAAGGTTTGAGACTGCTGAATTTAGTGGTTCCGATGAGGAAATTGAAGACAATATTGTGCAAGATAGACCTGCCAAGGTGGAGAATAGGCACTTTGGAGCACGCAAAGACTGGAGGAGAGTTAGAAAAATATACAGACGCAGCAAGCAGTATGTCTTTGTTGCTGCCACCCTTCCTCAGAGTGGGAAAAAAACCGCTGGTGGTGTGCTAAAGCGTATGTTTCCAGACGCTGTATGGGTTAGTGGCACTTATCTGCACCGGCACAACCCCAGGTATGGTCAGGATTCTTGCTTTTAATTTGCTTGCTCATTTATGGAATTCTCACTGGCATTACAATTAAATCTTGCTATTTCTCTTGTAATCCCATTTTTTTTCTTTGTTAATCCCTCCATCCCAAATTGTAAGTCATTCCAAGAATCTTAGAGAGTCAAGCCATTTCAACTTTGACCAAGATTATATGATAAGATAATAATATTTACAATATCAACTAAGTATCATTAGATTTTTCACCAAATATATTTTCATAATTCACTTATTTGATGTCATAAATCTTTGTATTGCTCTTAATAATTTTGGTCAAACTTGAGATGGTTTGACTCTCCAAGATTTTTGAAATGACTTACAATTTGGGATGGAGGGAGTACTTCATATTCCTGCCTTAAATTTCACATGCTTGATATATATTGCACGTATATGCAGATTAGAGCGAAGATGGATAGAGGTCACTGCCGATACACAAGTTGATGCTCTTCTGAACGCAGTTAAATATGGCCTGAAGAGTGAAGTTCATGATGCTAAAGATGTTCCAAGACGCACTATGGTCTTCACGAACACCGTTGATGCTGCCAATTCAGTCTCTGATATATTGAGGCGAGTTGGTATTCCATGTATCTTGTACCATCGTGAGAGTTCCTTGGAGGAGAGGGCTAACAATTTGCAGTCTTTCCGGGAAAATGGTGGTGTGCTTGTATGCACTGATGCTGTTGCCCGTGGGCTTGATGTCCCAAATGTTTCTCATGTCATTCAGGTATCATCAGTTATGCATATGAAATTGTAATTTTTGTCATATTCCTTGAGTAACCCAGCTACAGTTGAATTTGTGTGGGGTGGTTTCATCTCACAAGAATGCTTATCAAATGATCTTCGCTTCTGTAGGCGGAATTTGCTGCCTGTGCTGTTGATTTTTTGCACAGGGTGGGCCGCACAGCCAGAGCTGGTCAATCTGGTATAGTGACCAGCCTATACACAGAGGCAAATCGTGATCTTGTAAGAGCAGTTCGTCAAGCAGAGGAGTTGTCTCAGCCAGTGGTAAGACTCTTTGTTTTATTCACCATCTGGAAGGTATAATATTTTTCTGGAGAAGCACTTGCATAATAAAAATGTTAATGTTTAAACAGGAGAGAGCATTTAGCAGGAAAAGAAGCTTTCGCAACAAACTAAAGAAGCAGGCATTACAAAAACGTGAAGCACTGGTATCTTGATAGCGCGACTCACTATATTTGTAGTAAGAAGAAAATATGTTTTTTCTCCTTTGTTACTGTTGGTGATGAATGTTTTTTGTAGTGCTGTAGAAAGCTGCTACATATTAAATGGAAGTTATATTCAGATGGAATGCGTTGAAGTAATCTGGCCAACATGTAGTCTCTTGGAATAATTATATTATTGTGGCGTTTCTGTGGTTTTCCTACCGCCTTATTGCAAGTGATTACAAATACTTTCTCGACAAACCCTCTTTCTGATACCGGCTATAAATATCTAAGACTTGTCCAAAGAGTCGCTTTCCCAATCGGCGCGATGGCCATTGCCTTGCCGTGGCGTTTCTTCAGTTATAACAAAGAGTGATAATAATATACAAGTCCATCATAATATATATATATATTTCAATTGCTGAAATCAACCCAGATACTGTAATCAAGTTTTATGGTCTCCCAAAATTCAGAAAATTCTTGGTGTTCCAATCCACAATTCCATATGCCGGTGCCACTAGCACACTGTGCCACGCTAGCCGCTGTAGATATCGGTACGAAGGCCAGTTCGCCTCCTCTCTCAACAAGGCGAACGTGTAGCGGCTCAGGCCAATCGTATAGCCTGGGGATGAAGATCTTGTTTTGCATCCACTTAACATCGGTCTTAACCATCAACGTGGTGGGCGTACCGGTGAACAACGCCCGGCCTCGTAGGCTGTCCACCTCCTCCCACTGCATCTCCTGGTCATTGAGCCTGAGGACGTGCACCGGAGTTCCACGGCGGCCAAGGAGCACCGCCATAAGATCACCTTCGTCGGACTCGAAGAGGTAGGAGGAACAATCTTCAGGGTCGTAATCGAAATTACCAAACCCCAAGAACCCGGAGGCCTTCCTCAAGCCGGCGGTCATCATACACCGCCAACCTCCCGTCAACACCCAGCAGGTAGAGCAAGCCACGGTGGTGGACCAGGTTCGTCAATGGCGATGCGTCGAGCGTCGCCGGCTCGTCGAGTCTAAGCTCTGAGTTTTCCCATTGGTACCAACCGCCACTGTCGTCCTGTATAGCACGGGCGATCTTAAAATAGGCGAACGCATTGACGCAATACATTCTTCTACGCTCGCCGTCGTAGAAGACGAAGTCAACCAAGGCGCTGTGCTCGAGCGGGACGAGGTCATAGATGGCGCGACTCACAAGATCAATGTGAACCACCTGCACGGCAATCTCCTGATCCACAGGTTGGCACACCGTGAGGTGTCGGCCCCTGGCGCTGCAGATCTTGGCGTTGGGAGTTTCCAAGTCGAAGCTGATCTCGAAGATTTTGTGGTGGTAGGGGCTGTAGTACCGAAGATTGGTGGAGCCGATGTCAACGGCGTTGAGGAGGAGCGGGGTTAGCCAGGCGGGATAGAAGGGCGACACGACGGAGCGCCAGTGCTTGCACACGGCGGCGAACCTCGGGTGGCTCGACCACGGCAGCAGGTCCAGGATGGTTTTCAGGAGGTCGCCTGGGAGGGACGACCAGCCCGGTTCCTGATCAGTGGCGGCGGCGGACGAGCTGTTCTCCATCGATCTCCTTGTCTCTTGCCTACATGTGTTTATCGTTTTGGATAATTGGATTCGATCGGAATCGGAAACAAGTTGTACTACTTAATAATAACTAGTAATAAGGTAGAGTACTACTACGAGAAGCTAGACTTGTTCCCGACGATCTATCTTGGCATGTATGTATCTTGTCATGGGATCCACGCGTATATTCTGTATTTCTGTTGGGACTCGAAACTCCCGTGATTATTAAAAATATACCTAATAGCTATTTTTACTGGAGACGGAGACAGCTTTCTCGACGGGTACAAGGTAGCGCACCGACTACACGGCATACCCGTACGTGGCGTTGCAGCCCTACCAGAAGCGGGTACCAGAAGCTGCACGTGTACTACGTACATGATCGGCGTCGGAACTTGACCATCACGCAACGGGTCCGGCTGCCGTTGGCGCATCGCCGTCGCCAACGTGCTGCTCGACAGCGTCGTCGCGCTCAAGAAGAAGCCCAACCCGTCCGAACCTTAGGAGAGGGTACGTGCGTGCGTTTTGACAGTGCCAACGGCGTTCGTCGGTTCCTTGTCTTTGCCGGCGGCGCGCCGGCGGATACGATATAGAAGAGAGAGGATTTTCATCGTTGGAAGTCATGGTCAGGCAAACAACATGGTATCTGGACAGATCTGACGAGGAACTATAAGACATGGATCCTATAAAAATAGTCTTGGCCTCGACCCGGACTAAATACCCAGTGACGATGATCCTAGACCTTCTACCCGATCCTCATCGCCACCCCGCAATAAGCATGCTTGCATCCCCGCCTCGACCAACGCCATCCTAGGCCTCAAGGAGGTGGTGCTCACCACCACCAACATGGACAACGGCTGTGCCATCTGCTTCAAGGCTTTGGCCGCCGGCCTGGTTGTTTACGATGACGAGGATGAAACAGCAGATGGAAATACCAGCAACAAGAAACATACATTGTCTCACTATGTTTCTTTTAAAAAATAGCCTTGCGACAAGCTTTTATTCATCTGACATTGTTACATCGTTTGATTGTAAATTAACTGTGGAACAACTAACGTGCAATGTCACACAATTTGTACTAAAAAAAAAAAACTAAACAAGACCAGAATACAGAAGAGCATGATCTGCAGGTGATGTTGCTGGATATATAGGAACAACTATTGTTGAAGCAAAAATAAGGCATGGGTATGCTTCATCCAGGAAAGCTCTAAATGCTACCTGAATGAATGTAGCAACCCAGATCCCTTATGAGTTCATCTTCACTTTGAGGAAAGTAGATAAAGCATGGGTATTCACCAATCACCATTAGAGATTTGTAAAAACCATATATAGAATTCATTGGAGGCTGCACACATACAGAATCGAACTTCTGGTCTTGGGTTATCACAACTACAATCATTTTCTTGGGCCCTGTTATAACCACAACTAAATCTTCTTAATTACCAGCAAAATTATGAACGGATGAATTACTTGCATGGTCTCCACATCTTGAAGCTACTTGTAGGTCTTGACTGCTGATAGCATGTTTTATTAGTTCTAGCCTAATCATATTTAAATTGTTTTAATATGCATGGTCTGCCTGTTGGTGAAGAATAAAAGCAAAAATCCCTCATCATGTCTGGACAAGCGTTTACGCAGTTCAGGGGTTGTTGGGCAGTCCATATGGAGTATGACCCAACTCGAACGGAAGAGGCCTCTATATACGAGTTAGTGTAGTAGCTTGTGAAATCTTCTCCCAACAAGGGGTCGCATGTAAATTGTTATTGCCTATATATAATGTCTAGAGAATGAGGGCAAAGAGGCGTTCTCCTTTCCTAGTCTCATTAAGAGCAGACCTTAGCTAGGTCTCTCCTCTCCACTCTCCGTAAACCTATTTGGAACGTAGGTTCTAACAATAAAGATTCATATTGCATAGTTTTTTCAATAAGATTTAGATATGCACCTCTCAAAATCAATGGTTCTAAATGTGCATGGACAAAATTTGGGCTCAAATCAAAACATTCAGAGCTAGTTAGGTAAGCTAGTATGTGCTAACGAACACGCTTGGCCGAAGATCCACCAGTGAGATAGCTGAAGATGCGAGGATCGACGAGAATACTCATAGATCATCGCTCTGTTCGGCTGGCTAGATTATACGGCTGGCTAACTGATTGTTGTGAAAGAAAAATACTGCTGAATGGCTGGCTGATGCTGGCTGGTAAGTTCAAACGAACAGAGTGCATGTCATGAAGTCAAATTATGCGATGGCTTGGAATATCTAGTGCTAATCTTGAAACAAATGGAGGTAGGGAAAAGAGGGAGAGCAAGGCTACGAGGAAGAAGATCTGCTTCTTCCTCAGTGCCGCCTGGGAGGGACGACCAGCCCAGTTCCTCAGTGGCGGCGGTGGACGAGCTATTCTCCATCGATCTCCTTGTCTCTTGCCTTGCTTGGGAAGCTGGCGTCGGCGGCCGGCGGCCGGCTCTATTTATTCTAATTGTTTTGGATATTGGATTGGATCGGAATTGGAAACAAATTGTCCCGTTTCCATCTAGTAATGCTATGGATCCACGCATATTCTATATTTCTTTTTCGACTCGGGAATATTTAAGAAGATTTTGTGGAGGAGTTTAAATAATACTGAAAAAATGTGTCCATGCGTTGTAATATCTATATTTATATATATACTTCTATACCTACTAATAAAGAGGGAAGATTTCTTCCCTCTTTTTTCGTCAACCTTTTTTGTTCTGCCGTCCTAGCGGTGCCCTGGTGTCCTTGTCCGCTATTGTTACAACAGCGAGGTTAGATCGGATCGCTACTCGCAGTGCCGTCCGTGCCATCGACACGTCCTTCTCCTCGCGAGATCCTGCTAATGGCGCGCCCCATCCGCTCGCCCACGCCGCTGATAATATATCCACTACATGGACCCAGCCGCTCTGGGTCGCAAACGGGCAAGGGCGCAGATGCGCAAGGCGAGGCGATCAAGGTGCCGAGCGTGAGAGTGAGGCTATGATAAAGCTCACCACACCCTTGAATCTCGCCCTCGTACCTGATGCCGCCGCCGCCACATGTATCGGCCCAGCGTCGGTGGCGCAACCGGAAGGGAGCCTGCCCAACAGTGCGTGGGGCTGCGCCACGCCTGCGCGGCGACGATGGCCATTGTAACGCACACGGTGGCAACACAACGACGGCGGGATCCAATAACTACACGGACCAGTGTTGTGGGAGACCAGCGAGCTCGGCCTACACGATCAAGCTGGATGTCACTGCATCGGTGGAGATCAAGCCCGGAGCTCGTTCTGCCGGACAGCTCACGCCCTCTCGCTAGAGATCGAGCCTCGCGCCCTCGCCACATCATGGAGAACTCACGCCCCCTTGCCGGCTTTGTCTCAGCTTTGGGTCCAGCAGTGTTGAGGCCAACTCCTCCGCACGGAGTAAACTAGGGATCCACCCCTCCACAAATTCTCGTCAATGTGAGCATTCCCCCACCAGGCGATTTGGATCCAGCAGCGTTGAACACAAGGTAGACGTTGCTTCTTCTCGTCCGTTGCATGCATCTCCCCTTCAGCCATGAGTGCACATGGCCATGTGCTTTTAACCCTTCCCTCAATTTGCATATGAATGATGGAATGATTTTAGTTAAGCAACAACTTCTGCATAGTTGCATGCAGAGGGCTGAAGATCCACTCAAGCATGGCACCAGATGTTTAAATATGTATGGAAAAAGATCCATCAAGATTGTCAGGTACATATACAAGGTCACGTCTTCCCCCCCCCCCCCCCCCCCCTCCGTTAATCATCCATCACGTGCATACATGCTCATAAAAATAACTCGGATTCTAACATCTTTGCCCTTGGCCATGAACCTCCTTTCCCTTTTGGATCGACTTAACTTAATTCTTATAACTATTCTTTTATTCTTCTATTTTGGATCCAAAGAAAAGGAGAAGAATAAAATCCATAGAAGTACCTAACTAGAAATGTGATTTCCAATGTTTTTTTTTGTAATTCTTTGAATTCTCGAACAAATCCAATCCAATAGAATAAAAAAATTTATATTCATAAATTAAGTAATAAAACATAGAGAAATAATTAAAGAATACAATCCTTATCCATCTTTTCTTTCTTTTTGCTTCATATACTAAAAATAAAAAAGAATTCAAAAAGGGAAAATTTTTGTCATGTCACGAAGAATTATATCTCTTGCATAAAAATAACTAGAATTAAAAAAAAGGGAATGACAAAGCATCTGGGAATAAACGATTAAAAATGATTTGAAATGAATCAATTCTCATATGCATTCCGGGTGTTTGATAAAATGTAAATGAGAGCTAGGGAAAATACTTTCTATTAATGCACCTTATTCCTTAAACAGCTATACAAAATTATCATATATTTTCTTTCCTGATTTTTTGCTGTTGCCTACACAAGAATCGATTACATGAATTGGCCTGATCATTCAGTTTAGATTGACTTTGTCGTTTAGAATATAGTTTGTGTAGTCTGGTTGAAATAGAAAGTGCACTATTAAATACTATTCATTTTTTGTTTTGGCTATCAGGACTAATTTGGACTTTTGACATAATAAACAATAACTTCTTTTAAACAAAAAATTCAATCAAATAAAAATTTGTATATATTTCAGTAGTGTTATATGACAACCGAGTGCTTCTCCCCTCCGCAATACACGATTTGTGCGCTCTCCAATCCACGCGCGGGAGCACTCGTGGCCGTCGGATCCCGCACAAGGACGACCTCGCGGCTCCATCCTTCCTCCCCTCTGGTGGCGGCAACGGCCAAGCTCGCGGGCACGGACGAGGTAGGCTTCTTTCTCCTCCTTCTCCTCCTCCTCCTGGATCTAACCCCACCGGAGATAAGGATGACGGCGGCGGGTGCTAGGGTTCCAGCGAGCCTCCCCCCCTTTCTCCTCTAACTCCAGCGGGTATAGAAGGGACCGGCCGGGGGGAGGCGGGGAAGATCAGCGGTGGAGATGGAGGCGGGCGGCGGGGGAGACAGCCGGGCCAGGTTTAGGACGGGGGAGGCTCGCCGGAGTCAGAGAAGATGGTGATAGGCAAGGGCAGGGGGAAGAGGGCGGCCGCCGCGAGCGCAAGGGTTCGCCGGAGCTCCGGCGAGTTAGGGCCGCGGGGCGGTGGCTGACGGCGGGGGTGAGGATGAGCGAGAATCATGGCAGCCGGCTGGAGGAGGAAGAAGAACAGTGAAAAAAAATCAAGTGTGGGTTATGAGCCAAACACTCGGTTGTCAAGTAGACAGACCCATATATTTTTATTAACCCCGACAAATTTACTGTTGACATATGAATAACGTATAATAAATTGCGCCCCGATGCAATGCACGGGCATGTTTTGCTAGTACTAATAAAAAGGGGGAGATTTCTTCCCTCTTTTTTCGTCATCGTTTTTGTTCTGGCGCTTGCCCCCATCCACCCCCACCTACGGACTCTGCCCTTCCCACCTACAGTATTCTTCAATTTATTTCCAAAAGAATCAAATAAAGATAATAGAAAATGGAATCTACGCGAGGGATACAAATACAAATAATCTATGGCTCTTTCCGGTTTGACTAAATTGACTAAATTTAGTAGTAGAGAATCTGCAAGTATCTTTAATGGGTCATATTTAAATAATAAGACATATGCTTAGTCTGATTTAGTTTTGTGTGCCCGATTGACATTACTACCATATGATAAAGCGAGGAAGGACAACCATGTGAGATGCAAATAAAACAAGAGACATTCTACTAAAAAAATTCATATCCCAAAAAGATATTGATATACAAGTCAAACACGTATAATAATTAATTTTTTTAGATTGGTTACAAAACCAATTTGAATTAACAAAAAATTATTTTGACACTCTCCAGCTGCAGCGCGTGGTCACTAACAATTAAGTTGATGAAAATTTATTTTGATACTCTCCCGTTGCAACGCACGGGCACTTTTGCTAATAATTATTATAATAAATCTAATTCTAAGAATTCAAATAGGGCCTAGAGATTATTATAAGTGTTCTTTGATTTTATTTCACCTTGGTTATCAACGAATTTATTGTAAAATTATATTCATATATGTTGAATTGAATTTAACAATATGTACTTTAAATTGAATTGAGTTTCTATCTGAATAGAAATCGAAATCCAAGACATTTTGTATTCGTATTAAAAAAATCCACATTCACGTTTAAATATATTCCCCACATTCCAATTTATAAGTCGTTTGACTTTTTTATCTAAGTTTGACTATTTGTCTTATTCGTTCAAAAGTTTGCGTAAAATATGACATTTTTTTGTTATGACATTTTTTTGTTATGACCTACTTTATTAATAAAAGTTCTTCAACAATAAGTTCAATTTAACTTTTTTGTACAAATTTTTTAAATAAGACGAGTGGTCAAACTTAGGGTTAAAAAATATCAATTTACTTATAATTTGAAACGGATTAAGTACATATACAAATCAAAATGTGAATAATGGCTCTATTCATTAAAAGCTGATTTCTTCTTCTTTGTTTCAGCTGCTCCCACGCACGCAGACCGGAAGATCTCAGTTGTCCTGGACTAGACAAGTACGTAGAGATCTTCGTGGAACCGGGGAGGGAGTCTCAATCGATCTTTTCTAGGATTCCAACTCACGCCACGCACGAAGATTTATCTATTGATAGAGTTAAGGGCTCGGCTCCCCCGACTCTAAAAGGTTAGGTTACTACCAGCTTGCCTCTACGGAAGAGGTGTACTTTGTACTGTCTAGAGGTCATATAGATCGGAACCCGGAGCGAGTTGAACGAAAGCCTTACCCACTGCTACAACTACTTGCGCTTCAAAGGGCTTAGATTCTAAGGTAGGGGTGTCAGCCGTGAAAGCCTTTGGTACTTTAGTAAGGCGAGCAGCCCTTAAACAAAATAAAAGGCGCGACCATCCCCCCTTCCCCTATTTTTGCATTTCATTCTCTATTTGGCCCGCCTCATGAAAAATGATAGGCCAGAGAGAAAAATATTGTTTCAAAACTAAAATAATCAAAATAAATCGCTTATAAGCTCAAGCGAAAAGAGCCAAAGATGATATCCTAGTCTAAAAGAATCGGATCCATTTCCACGCATAAGCCCATTAGGAACACCCTTTCGTCCGTCACAGTCAACACCGCCGTCACATCAACACCCGTCCCTCTCAACCCTGCATCCGCCGCCGCCCCCCGCCGACACCATGGGGAAGGGCGCCACCAAGGGGGTGGGTAAGGCCCTCCACAGTGTCATAGCGGTGCCCAAAAATCACCGGATCTTTCTGGCACCACTCTTGAAGGCTCACGGTGATAGCAAACTCCAAGCATCACTTGTGGGACCCGCCGAAAGACAAACAAATGAATAGAAAAACAAGCAGCACTGATCACCTCTCTCACGACAGCATTTATTGAACTGGCAGCGGTGGGCATCGGTTCCTCTACTTGCTCCGCTCCCAACTTTGTTAGCACCACTAGGAATTAGTATCACTTGTTGTAATGGAAAGAGTGGTGCCTAAAATTTCTCTCTCTAGTTGAAGCACCACTCAAGGGATACATTGCGGAAGGCCTAAGGGCTCCGCCTCCACCAAGGGGACCAAGTACCACTGCAACGCGTGCAACGGAACCTTCAAGATGGGATTCACGAAAGGACAACAGCACACGATGAAGTGCGAGAAGGAAAAGGCCGATGCCCTGGCAGAGGCCGCGCGGGTGAAAGCACGTGAGAAGGAGCTCGAGGAAGAGATCCAGAGCAACTTGTCCCGGTCGCAGCGCCAGAACCAGAACCAGCGAAGGGGCCAAACAAACCAGCGCCGGACCGAGCAGAGGGCCCAGCCAATCGAGAATTAGGTACAGCAAATCTTGACGATCTGCTTATTTAATGCATCTATTAATCTTTGCACCTGTATTCTTTGCTACTTGTTTAATGCATCGATCTTTGAATCTGTCAATACGCTTGTTTAATGAATCTGACAAAACGCCTGTTTGTTGCATCTGACAGTAAGGGGCAGTTAAATTTTTTGCACCCCAAATCTTGTCTATAGTTTTAGATCTGATTTCATGTTTCAGCAAATATGTAATCATCCATAATAGAACCGTGGCATGTGCATTTATCTATAATTTTACGTCTTGTTTCATGTTTCACCAAGATCCAACATGCTCATTCAAATATGTGCACATGCTGATTCAAATACTTTTGACTCTGTCGCGTGCTACAAATAATATTAGAGAGTGTAAGCACACACCTAGACCTCACATGCCTCGCCGAGTGCACCAAATCAAGTACCTGCAATAAAAAAATTGATGAGCTTAGAGCCACAAACAATAAAATACACACTCGCACTGACATCTCAATTCTGAAGCAAGAAGCAAGTGACACTATTGAGGACATGAGAGCATAAACTTATATTTTTTTCTTAAAGATGAGCAAAGCAGAGGAAGATACCGCTGCGGATGAACAAAGGACTTACATTTCATAGGGGGTGTTTACATCCCAAATTTTTTGGGTTTTTGGCACTATAGCAGCGAGGAATCTTTTACAATAAGTGTCCAATTATAACCCAAGTAGACTTAAAAGATTCGTCTCGCGATTTACAAGCAAACTGTACAAACATGCAAAAGTTTCGTCTACATTTAATGTTTCATGCATGTACCGTAAAATTGATGTGACGGAAGTTTTGGGTTTTTGGAGAGGAACTAAACACCCCCATAGCACTAAAATAAAAAGTAACAATGGAAACTGTATGCCATGCATGGGAGGGTAAGACCTTTGGGGGTTAATGTTAACAGTAGTACGAATTCAGAAGGGGAAAACCAATGGAGGCTAACACAACCAGCTGGAGGATGCGGGGAATCTCCCTGACCCTAAACCCTATACCTCCACCTTCCTCGTGTAATTCAGCAGCTGGATCTCCCTGACCCTGCCGCTAACCACCCCAGAGTTCCTCTCAGCACTGATGATCTCCTTCTCCGTGAGCTCACCCTCACCCTCCACCTTACCTGGACTCAACTCAATCAGCAGAGCAGCATTAACTTAATTCAGCAAGAATCACATCACACCCCTTGAATTCTCATCCATTCTATTTCTCTCAGAAAACTAATGAGACAAATGAATCAAAGGCATGGAGGGAGAAATTAACAGTGGAGGTGGAGGGGGTGTTCGTGTTCTTACCGAACCTCCCGAACACGGTGCTGGTGGCCAGCACCTTGTCGCCGACCTCGAACTGGCCCGTCCTGTCGGCGGCGGCGCCGGGGGCGATGGCCTCCACGTAGGTGCCCCGTCCCGGCCCTTGGTGAACTTGAGCCCGTATGGCTTCTCGACCGTCACCTCGTAAGGAATTCCAATGTAGGGCTACCGGTTGACACAGGTTTCAAGTGATTGTGAAGTCCATTGCATTGAGAGTTCATTGTAGCAAAGATATGTACAGACAAATAACTGATGCAGGTAACAAAGCTTCCATTGATCTGAATATCAGAAAATTCAAAATTCAGCATTATTTAGCACCTAGTTACATTTAATGGAAATGTAGATCAGTAGTTTTCGAAAAGCATGGTCATATGATGACCAAGAGGAAAACTAAAATAATCAAACCAACCCAAGAATCATCTAAAGTTGCAAATATAATACTGACGAAAACCCCAAAATACATCCGGTTTCTGGTTGAATCAAGTCATAATAATATAAAACGTAGGCCGAATCAGTAAAAGCAAGAAAAACAAACTACAGGATGGTACCTTTGGGTGCAGGGAAACAATAGCAAGCGCAAAAACAAAGAATCAATGTGCAGACAATGAGAAACAGGTTGAGTCCATAGTCATGTCCAGATGGAGTGAACCAGTGAAATAGAAGTCCCGAGAAAGAGAACGTGGCAATGTAACAGACAACTGAGACAACCAACAGAGCCATCTACCTGCAGCGACAAAATAGTACAAATATAAATAATAATAAATACACCAATGTAAGCCCAAGCAAATATGGGAACAACAACAACAAAACAACCAACCAGAACTGCTCATCCTTGGCGACCCAGTTCTCATTCCTTCCGTCCACAAAATCCAACAACAGACCAACCTGAGCGAGAAGGAACAGCCCAGATCCAAACTTGGATATAGATTCTGCAAAAGTATGATTGTAGTAAGATTCCAAACACAATTAACACACACAAATGACAGGATACCTAACAAACTGCATGACCAACAATAGCAGAGTGGTAACTAAATGTTCAGGCAATCTTAAAGCACAACTTCCATTTCCACCAAAGGAGGCCATGAGCATTAACAATAGGCTTTGCTATTGTAAATCCAGTAATGTCTCTAGATAGTGTGCATGACCCAGAACCAAAATCTTTTGTTGTGCACATAACAAATGGTAGCTAGTCTATCTCGTTTTTTGCACATAACAACCACAAAGATTGATTCACAAAACACATACACATGTTAAGCAACCACAGATAATCAGTTAGAAGCAATCTCACCACCTGGAAACCAGCCACAATCAAATACATATGCACGGCTAACAAGAACTAACAAGCACTTTATGATGTAAGAATTTGCCAATTGAATGTGCTATCTTATTGAATTGCCAACTGAAAAGCACTAACAAGTGAACTAACCAATTTCTGCAAACACTCTCATGGCTAACAAGCAAACAAGGCAAACAACTGAAACCCACAAAATACACATTCAAAGGACTGAACTAGCGTCATATTTTAGACCACCTACAATTAGATGGGAGACTCGCCATTTGCCACTATCCAAAAAAGAAAAATATATAAGCAACAACTTGTTTTCATGTACAAGTACAACTACCAGCCAGATTCAAACTGCCATTAATATAAGCGACTTGAAAAAGCTGATACCATTTCCTAACAAATTTAAAAGCTAGTAAATAGCACTTTGTTCTTTTGGAGGGAGAGAGAGAGAGAGAGAGAGAGAGAGAGAGAGAGAGAGAGAGGGAGAAGCTGAAGACGAAGAGTCCTACTGCCCAACCAAAACTGAAACCTCAATTCAGTCAGTCTGAACCTGCCCAAAAACAAACAGATGGACCCTCCCTCCCTCCCCCTCCCCTCCCAATCTTCAAGTGCCTAGAAGCCATCTGCCAGGCCATGTAAAAAGGACAAAGGAAAATACAGCAGATGGCCCGCAGAAACCACTCATGAAACCGAGCAGATGTGTCATAACTAGAGAGCTACTAAACTAATATAATTTCAAGATGCCAGGTCACCAATCGGAAGAGCAAGTGCCATCAGGAGACAGGCCAAACGAGCCGACTAGTAACTAGTATTTCCTATTTACTTCCACATGGATTGTTGCAAACAAAAAGACACACTCATGGATTGCTGTCCTTTTCAAGAATGGGAACACTAATCACGCAAACAAACATATCCTGCCGGTGTGAAAATATGCTGTCACCTCTATGTCTCCTCACTGCTTTCTTTCAGTTGTGCTGTCAGCTGTCTATGATAATATAATCCAGTGTACTTTTGTTGTTAGCTTAGCATGCCTCACTTGCAACGAGCTGTATTTCTTTGGGGCATATATATATAATTCGATTAATGTGACTCTCATTTTCCTCGGGTTACTTCAACTATGTACAATGTGTAGCATGCATAGGCCTGATTACTGTTTTTCAAGCAAATTTCAGCGTTGCCACCTATATTAACTTGCTTTTACTCTATTCTTGTGAAGTGCAAGTGGTACAGGTCCAGAAAGAGAAAGCCGGGAAGGGGGGCATCATTTGAGAGGGTTGATACTTTGTTGGATTTCAATGCTTGATATGTAGCGCAGTACTAGTTGTCTAAGAAACTCAGTAATAGTTCCTACTTTTGTTTGACATGTGTTGATGTTTTACATGTTATTTGGACCTCTATGTTGGCATCTAAAACGGTAATATGATGGCATCTTATATGGATATGGTTTGTTGTTGTTAATTCAATATGTGTGCAATCTATATGTTGTGTGATATTAAATTCTAATTATATGGATGTAAGCTGATGCTGATATTTTCTAAAAATTTGTACACCAAATGTCATCTTGCTGATCTAAAACAGGGGTAAAAACACAAATATCATAATAAAACGAGGGTAAAAACGTATGGGAAAAATTGTCCTTTTTAACGCCGTTAAATGGACTTAACAAATTAGGTGTAGACTCTCCTTTCGTTTTGAAATGCCAGGGTAGAATTGCAAAGTTAAAAAACGAGGGTAAAATCACCATTTCGCTTTAAAGCAAGGGTAGAAACGCCAAAGCCCCTTAAGCCTATATGTGGGTTCGCGGGCCTAGCCTATTTGCATCCCTAGGTATAACCCCAACTGATGAATGTTGAACTCGTTGCTATTTTGAGAAGTTTAGGGATAACAAAAAAAAATAGAACTAACCTTGTTGGGGAATTACACAAAGGACATGAGAAGAGATGACACTGCCGTTGATCAAAAAAGAGGCAGCCCCTGATAAGAAGCTAGGCGTGTCTCCTAATATGAAACGAGCATGCCTCGTTGCTACCTTGGGAAAATCAGGGATAGTAAAATCAAGTAGGACAGGAACTCACTTGTTGGAGAATTGAGAAAACAACAGTTGATATGACAACGTGAATCAAGGAAGCGGGGAAGCCCATGATATGAAGCGGGCATAGTCATTCTAATTCTTTTTTTTTCTTATTTCTTATTTCATTAGTTTGTACTCACCTAATTATGCAACTATGAGAAGCGTACTGGTCTAGCTGTGTCAACTTTGACCAAGTTTATAGCAAAAAATATTAGCATTTATGTTTCAAAATAAATTTATTATGAAAATATATTTCACAACCAATCTAACAATACTTATTTTGTCTCATAAGAGTTAGTATGTATTTATATATTTATTTATATATTTTTAGTTAAAGTTTGGCATGGTTGACTCCTCGGAAAGTGAGAATTGCATATTCATTTGAACGGAGGGAGTATCTTGTACTGTATTAGGAAATATATATATATATCAATCAAATATTCTAAATTATGTGGTCTGCTCTTTGTAGGGTACTCAAGCAGTTGGAGAAAAACGGATGGTCAGATATACAAACTATCATCTCAAGTCACTATGCATATGTGCAATGCAGCAGTAGGCCTGCAGGGGCAACCGAAGCTAGGCCAGTTGGCTGCTGACAGTGGCCAAGCTAGGCCAGGCACACAGCTTACAGGAACAGACTGGCGGACAGCCGACTGCAGGGCTAGCGAAGGATGAGAGACAAGGTCCCGAGGTTAGCTGTCCGCACTCAATCACCAGGTCATACTCAAGATCGAGCAAGGGTAGGGGCGTCACCAAGAAGATGAAGTCATGGTCTTCGCTCGGAGAAGGGTTTTGTGCCTTCTTCTGTTAGGGTGGATGGCCCGGTGGAGCAGGTCAAGGGAGTTTTTCATCTGAGCTGCAACTAGGCTAAAATAAAGAGAGTTGATTTATTTTGGGCTCTGTGCTAGGGTGCAGCAAACAGCAACCTGGGTAGCAGGTCTGCCGTTCTGTGCAAGGGAAACAAAGACAGAAGCCACTATATACAAGGGGAAAAAAGAGTAAATTGCATCCACCATACAACAACTTAACAAGTGGGTCCAACTTGGTCAAACAATTTGTAAACTGCTCAAGTACATTAACTTGACAAATTGGTGCATATAAGATCCCAAAATTGCTATATGGCAAAATATGTACTCACCTTTAGGCCCTAGAATAAATGTATAATCAAGCCGATACGGTCATCCCAAATCAAACCAGAACAATACTAGATTGTTGCACTTGCACTAAAAATTTTCAACCTTCTATTTTCAGCAAAGAGAATATAATATTTTCATTTGACCTACTTACCAACAAAATTGAGTAGCAATGTTCACATGATAAACCATGGCCATAATCCTATTAATACCCAATGCTATCACTCTAGAATCCGTAACGAACAGTTGATCACCTTTAAACAATACTAGTAAACTAGATTCATGATAAAAACCAGCAATCATCCTCATGTGAAAAAAACCACCTTGGAATGATTGGAATAGATGAATAAAGTTTAAGAACAATATACACTGACTATATTTACGAGGAGCGACGCCGACTTCGGTAGTGCCTTGGGTGATCGCCGTTGTGGTGTACCAACTTTTGATACCCATCATAGTTACAAAAACATCTTAAACAATTCCACCACACACAAATGCACGTTTAACCCTAACACGTAAGATATGAGTACATATTTTATCACATTAGCAGCACCAATTTGCAAAACTATTGTACCTATTTGAGCGGCTTATAAGTTTGGACTAATCTACACCCACCTAACAAGTTGTTGTATGGTGAATATAGTTTATTAAAAAATCAGAACTTGAATATGCACCGGTCCAAATCCACAAACCACAGCCATGAAGTTCAAAAATCTACAATCTTGTATGGTGCCAAATTAAATACCTTTATATATACGGCCTGTTCGCTTGAGCTTGTCAGCCAAAATTCAGCACGACTTTTCATCTATGGAACAATGTTTTTCTCTCACAACAAATCAACAGCATAAAATCAGCCAGTCAAATAGGGCGATAACTTGCTTAGACCTTGAGAATAGAATAAACCTACACCAATGTCATCAAATTCTATAATCAATCATAGTGGCATTGGCACCAACCAGCCCGATTAATCATGACTAGTCATAGTGCACATCTGATCGCCATGGCACCATTCAGACCGACTAATCAGACTAATCGCGATTAGTTGCACAGACTTGATAAACATTGACATGCACTTGTATATAAAAGATGCAGGAGTGCATATCGTTGGTATTACTCACTTCGTCCCAAAATAGATGTCATTCTTACTTCCCGAGAAGTCAAAGACCTTTTGCCTTTGACCAAATATATATACAAAAATATTGTATTAATATTTATAATATATAATTAGTATCATTAGATAGATCTTTGAATATAGTTTCATAATATATTTATTTGGAGATATAAATATTGCACGTATTTTATATAAACTTAGTCAAAGTTAAGAAAGTTTGACCAGCACGTATACTATAGTGACATCTATTTTGGAATGGAGGGAGTATGCAGCAACTTGGGTGAAAATGATATTGAACTCAGGAACGCAAGCCACCTTCCAATTATCAACCTTGGCATCCGCTTCCTCCACAAGCAGAATCTGTCCCAAACACCATTGTACGGTCAAAACATATATCAGTAGACGACGTATCTCTGTACTAAAGTTGAAAGTTGATGTGAAACACATATAGATATAGTACATGTAACACCTATTGAAACAGTGTTATTATTGACCTAATAAACAAAGAAACACAAATAAATAAATGAAGAAACGTATATGAAGAAAAAATGGCTCAGATACCGTCTACATACAATACCTGATAAACATTGCCTGAACAGTAATATACCTTTATCACTTCGATGAGCAGACACGTCCCAAAAGCACTTGTAGATGGTACCGGCTGACTGGAGACCAAGACCGAAGGGCTCTCAAGACGTGACACAATAAGGTCATGGCAAAACAGCTCTTGCTCATATGCAACATCAGTAAACTTTGGAAGGGGCAGGTCAGGGAGATACATTCCATCGGCTGTAATCAGGCTACACTTCTGAGCAGGTCAGAAGACAAACAGAACGCCTCTTCATCCAAAGACTTTGAACTGGTGACTTCTATCCATTGAGAGCTCTGACCGGTTCATTTCAGGCGTCACGGCCAAAAGCTCCGCCGCGGCTCTACACAGACTAAAAATTACGGAACAGTAGTGTTAGTGTACCTTTATCAATTCGATGAGCAGACACACGTCTCAAAGGCACTATCGGCTGACTGGAGACCAAGATGTGACACAATAAGGACTCTTGCTCATATGCAGACTACGGTAACATCAGTTGACTTTGGAGTGAGCAGATCTGAGAGATTCACTCCAGCAACAGTTCTTCCAGAACGCCTCTTGATCAAAATACTTTGAACTGGTGGCATATCTCCGTTGAGAGCTCTGATCCGGCTAATTTCTGGCGGTCACGGCCAAGCTCCACAGCGAAGAAATTGCCAGGCCTCGGTAGAGGACGCTGGCATATAAACTATTCTAGCGAGATAACAGTAGATCTCCAAGCGATGGCGGCCTGGGGCGGCAGCGGTAACCTCGCCTAAGGACCGGGCGATGTTTGGCAGCCCTCCACGCGAGGGCGGCCTGGGGCGGCGGCGGCGGCAGTGACCTCGCCTAAGGACCGGGCGATGTTGGCCAGTCCTCCACGCGAGGGCGGCCTGGGGCAGCGGTGACCTCGCCAAAGGACCGGGCGATGTCGGGCAGCTCTCCACGCGAGGGCAGCCTGGGGCGGCGGCGGCGGCAGCGGCGGCCGGGGGTGTTTAGGGCTAGGACGACTTGTGAAACGATGGAGGAAGGAGTAACAGCGAGAGCGAGGCACGAGGAAGACGATCCGTTTCTGCCGTATGAATTTAGCGACGCACACATCCAGGTGGACAGTTCCACCCGGTGTACCAAATAGGAGTATATAGTATTAGATTGGTAGACACGGTCCATGTAAACTCGGTTCATGGACATTATCGTACTTTAGGGTGGAAAGATGTGACGTCGTGTTGTGTCAGAGCCCGGTCCGCGGTCCAAACGCCCGCCCAATCACCCTACGCCAAGCCGCCTCCACCGTTAAATCATGGGAAAGAAAAACGAAAGTAAATAATGAAAAATTTGATGAAAAGAAACGGGGGAGAAAGGAGAAATAATCAGTCTTGGGAGGACAAGAATTTTTCTTACAGACAAGGGGAGCGTAGATGGATGAACAGTGAAGATGCGGAGACGGGGTCTGGGAATGACGGCGGATGAAAGCAGCAAAAAGGTCAACGCACGGCGGCGGCGCGGCGAGGGCAACAGCGGAGAGTAGAGGAGGGGAATAGAATGGAGAAGAGAGAGATTGGGAAAGAGAGGGAGAGGTCCTGAGAGAGAGGTTCGATTTGGGAGAGAACAGGGAAAGGAGTGAGCAGAGAACAGGAGGGAAATGTACTGTCGCTGTCTATTGCGCGTCTCGACACCTCGACATGGGGTGGACGGCACACGGCAGGATAGTGCGTGCCCAGCATGGACGAAAAAAAAAACGGGTACATCATCTCATAATCGCTGCCGCCGGTCACGTCTCCGTCTCCACCGGGCGCGTAGTGGAAACCCATAGCCGAGTCACGACAAGCAGTCAAGCATAGTACGGAATACTCCCTAAAGCTTGCAATTCTACGTTCCCGAGACTAAATTAGGGGCTGTTTAGTTGGTGAAAAGAAGATGAAAAGTGTATCGTAACATTTTCGTTTGTATTTGATAATTTTTGTCTAATCATCACCTAAATAGACTTAAAAGATTCATCTCGAGATAGTTAGACAAAAAGTACAAACATGTAACCGCTGTTACTTCATTTAATGCTCTATCTAGACGTAAAGTACAATCGATGTGATGAGAAAAGAGAAAAAATTTTACGAAGTAAACAGGGCCTTAGGCTGCGTTTAGTTGAGAAATTTTGGGAAGTTTTGCAACTGTAGCACTTTCGTTTGTATTTGACAACTTTTGTCTAATCATGGCTCAAGTAGACTTAAAAGATTCATCTCGAGATAGACAGGCAAAAAGTACAAACATGCAACAGGTGCTACTTCATTTAATGCTCCATGCAGATAGAAAGTACAATCGATATGATGGAGAAAGAGAAGGAAATTTTTCAAACTAAACGCAGCCTTAGTGGCAGAGAAAATTTACCAGTATAGCCACTCTTTATCCGGTTGCAGACGCTCAGCAAGTGCACTACCAATATGTGGCGACCGAGAAGTTGGTACGGAGAGAAGATGATTTGAAAGATTTGTGCCTGAGAATCGTTTGCAGGCATATAGCGGGACATGAGAGCAGGACCTGCTGTTACATCTACTGGTATAAGACTCCGTTTAGTTCACAAATTTTTTCTTCTCTCTCCATCACATTGATTGTATTTTTCGTCTACATGAAGTATTAAATGACGTAGCAGTTATTACATGTTTGTACTTTTTGCCCGACTAGGTCGAGATGAATCTTTTGAGTCTACTTAGACTATGATTGGATAAAAATTATCAAATACAAACGAGAGTGCTACAGTGCACTTTTTTCCGACTTTTTCTCAACTAAACACACCCTAAAATTGCATCCTTCGCCGGACAAACCCAAGGAGCTACAATTGCATGCATTACGGGAGAGAGGGAGTACACCTCTAGAGTGCTTTTATAGTCGGAAAATTTTGAGTTTTTTTTCGTATGCATAGACTTAAAATATTCATCTTGATATGTACATAGTTCTACTTAGTTATTTTTTTATCAATATTTAATGCTCTATACTTGCTTCTAAAAATTCGATGTGACTGGGAATCTTGAAAAAGTTTGGGACTAAACATACCCTAAAAATTTCGTCACATCAATATTTGGACACATTTATAGAGCATTAAATATTGATATAAAATGAAACTAATTTGACAACTTCGTAAAAAGTTAGATGAATCTTTTAATTCTAAGCAGGTCATGATTAGACACTTATTGTAAAATTTAGCAATATTAAAATAATTTGTAAAATATTGAATTAAAAAATTAGTCCCTTTGGCTCGTCCAAGCCCACGGCCACTTGCTTTATGCTCTCTTGGTCTGAAAAAAATACAATTCTAGGACAATATTATGATTTTGTATGTTAAATTTAATAAATTATAGATAAAAAACATATTAATATTTATGATATGAAATTAATAACATCATATTACTTATGAAATGTATTATTATAATAAATTAATTTGATAAATATAAATATTATTCATTAGAAATTTGATCAAACATAAACTACTTTTGACAGCAAACAACCTATAGTTACGTCATTTCGAGGGAGTACTACTCCTGCGCAGCTACGTCTACAGTATCAGGTACCCTTAGGGCATCCCAAACAACTAGCTATTTGACTAGCTGTTATAACGTAAACAGTGAACAAATAAGAGAGAGTAGTTACTAACAATGAATAAATAGCCGATCTATTTTACATAGCCTAAAACCATATAACAGGAATACGTGGGTCTAATAATATAAGAATGTCTTTTATCTCGTCTATCACCTTCACGTTAACTAGCTATTATGAAATGTATTTTTATAATAGATTAATTAGGAGCCATAATTATAAATACTATTCGGTAGAAACTTGTTTAAACATTAATTATTTTATCTGACACAACTCATAGTTACATGTTTTCTTGAAGAGAGAGTACATGAATAAGTAGATCTTATACTATCCTATACAGGCTTAGACTAGCCAGGCTCAAGTAAGAAACACAACCAAACACACCCCTATATTCTTGATTGGGAAACAACTTGATTTCTCCCCATATATATCAAAGTGCTAGCTCAGGCATGCATGCATCAAAATTACGGGTTTTACATAATCGCATTCGCATGCATCAAAAGTATAGGGTTTGCAGAATCTGGAACAACCGTCCCAGGGCTGTGCAGGGTGGTAGTTCCTCGCTCCAAGTCATGCACATACAGCCCCTTATCAGCATCATGCGTGAAATAGATACAATTTGCCTTCAAACCGACCTCGCCTGCTGCCATCGATGCCCCAAATGCATAGCTGTCACCCACAACTACCAGAGAAGAACACCCTGTTGTCACCAAGTGTGGCTACCTTCACCGTCACCCAAGCGTTTTTGGATAAGAGCAGCTTGCAGACGTATATTTCCGTGATGCCTTCGGCGCAGAAGTGCTCCAAACTGATCCGCAGGAAGAAGAGGTCGCCACAGGATTCGACTAGGTGGGTTTGGGAGAACTTAGACCGCGCTGGCATGCACGTTACTCGAGTGCTCGAAAACATAGGTCCCGGCGAGAACTCAAGTTCCATAATCTTATTGTACCGTCTGTCTCCAAAGACAAGGGTGTAGAACTTGCCCTTTGCCGCGGGTAAGGCTGCCCATCACCCCATCGATACTGTTGTGGTCATTAACAAACAACTGGGACGGGTACTCATGCCTGAACCACCGGCAGCCCCCGGGGCTGCAGTACCACAGCACGGGGTCCTCGAGGTGGACCAGTAGCACGATGCAGCAACCAGGGTCGTCATCGTCGGTCGACGACGACAAGAGGCACCTCGTGTGTTCGTTGCTGTTTGGGAGGTGCAGGTTGCTGTCCGGCGGGGGCAGACGGTGAAGGGATCACGCAGGGAAGCATCGCGCGTGCTGGGGTCCAGAACGAGCACCCAACCCTGCGGCGTGATCCAGATGGCGGCGTCGCCGTCGAGGAGGTAGTCCAACCCGGCGACCGCGAGGAGCCGCCGCTTGGGTATGCTGTACAGGAACCTGGTGCCGCCGGCGCCGGCGCCGTCGTCGGTTGTTTCATCTCCCGGTTCGAACAGTAGGGCTGGAGCTAGGCTTGGGTCCAGCGGTGGAGGCAAGTGCTGGTTTTCCTTTTCCATGGTGTCGTCGACCATGTACACACGCCCGGCCTCCTCTGGTATTGATGCTGCGTGATGCAACGGCGGCGACAATATGCCTAGGAGGCCTAACCTCCCGTCGCCTTTTTTTATAGATATATTTTTTGGGGCGTTTGGGGTGGGGGGCTGCGGGGAGCAGAGTTCGTATCACAATCCACTAATCCAGCAATCAATTAATCCGACACAAATCAATAATACCCGTGGAACGCACGAACGGTATATATTTGTGTGCAAACAGGACATCACATTGATATACGTATGCGAAGGAGCCCTTGCTGAACGTACGTATTAGTTTGTGGGGCGCTCTCTCTCTCTCTCTCTCTCTGTTGATACATTACCGTTTGGGTTCAGGATTTGCCTCCTTCCAAACAATAATAATACATGATGTTTCCGAAGCGCACCGTACTACTCATCATAATCGGATTCCGGAGAAGACTTGTGCCGTGTCTAGTTAGGTAATCGGTCACCGTAGCTGTTCCAAGAAGTGGTGGAGCCCCCAAGTCGAGTCGAAAACTCATCATGGAAACTGTAGAAAACCAAGATTCGCTTGCTGTTGTTCGACGTTGAAGCAAGCGACGATACTTTGTTCAATCGTTTAGGTTTCAACTTCTTTTCAGACTTAAAACTGTATTTTCCTCTCAGAACAAGTTAATATCATCCGAAATCGATGCTTCTTTTCGGATAAATGAATAGGGCAGCGTGACCCTTTCTCCTCACGCATGGATCGGGAGACGCGAGGGCCTCCCCGATAGACAGACTACTAGGTTCCTGCTGTCAACGCACCGGCCAAGGAATAACTCTCGGTCCACCACAAGATGTCGACCCGTGTATAGATGACCAATGAGCCATCTCGGCACGACCCGACATGTGCCCAAGTTAGGCACAACCCGAAGGAGGTCGGGTTGCCTTCCGAACCGTGCCTCTCTGGCCCAGAGGAATGGCCTTCGGCCAAGGCACGGTCCTGTAGGCTGTTTTTCGTGTTGTGCCGGCCCATGAGGCACAGCCCACACTACAGATCGGGCCGGTCCAAGACCCTGCCTCCCCACGCTGCTGCCACCACGAGGAGCCGAGGGGCCGAGGCGTGGGGACCGCCGCCCACGTCGCAATGGAGGGAAGAGCTCTATGGCAAGATGGAGGAAGAGGGGGTGACAACAAGCTGTGGGAGGAGGTCGAAGTGGATCTGGAGCCTCCCCCACTAGGGCGGCGATGAAACGTTGATCGGTCGGTCCTAGGGTGCTCCCCTGCCCGTGAAACGTTGATCGGTCGAGACACCCGGAGCGAAACTTCGACGCGGTGATTGGACGGCGGTTGATGAAATGTTGATCGGTCGGTCCTAGGGTTGCTCCCCTGCCCGTGAAACGTTGATCGGTCGAGACCGCTCGGACCGAAACTACGACGCGGTGACTGGACGAGAACGGGGAGCGCGCGAGGTGTAGGGATGCGACCGGGCTGAGTGGAGCCCTGGAGCGAGGCGGAGGCGGTGGCGGTGTGGACGATTGAGGCGGCCATCGGGGTAGGTGACGACGAGTATGCGCTGCCTTGGGAAGAGAGGGGATGTTTGCGACAGAGTGCGGGCGGCAGCGTAGGGGTGGGGAGTGGGAGGCAGGAAAAGGGAGTTTAGGTTAGGGGTGGGACGTGGGGACATGAGGCTCTTAGTAGACCGAGCCATCGCCGGGCCATGCAGTGTCAGCCCACGTGCCTGGGGTGCTTCCTAGGCATGGTCTGGTCTACCGAGCCATGTCGGCATAGGCCAGATGCTAAACCGGGCCGTGTCTAGCTCATGCCGGGCCAAAATACCGTACTTCGGGTCGTGCTAACGGGCCACAGGCTACATGGATATCTATAGACTCGTGATCGTTTCAGCACCAAGTACCAGTCTGAAATCATCCATGAGGACTGCGACGTCTTCGTCATGATGATGGAGAGGCTCACGCCGGTCAGGGGCAGATTATTCCTTGGGCATCTCCCGATCTTGGAAGGTGAAGTCATGCGGCGAGGGTGTTCACCGTGAGATTCTTTTCCACAGCGCTGAGCGACAAGAGGGTGTCCCGTCCAAGTCGATAGGTGCTTGGGTGAGGGAGGTAGGGCTTGGATTCAACAGGGTGTGTTCTTCGTTAGTATATACCGGTCAGCAGGGACTGGTCTGATAATATGAAGAGAGCTAATTAGTGATGAGTTGCTTGTTCTAATTTCAGAGGAAGAGGTATATTGACCTAAATATGAGGGATTTCTACTAGGGGCCTCGATCCCCTCCTGTGGGTCAGTTTGGAGTCAACGCACGAGGTTGGCTTATAGCCAAACTGAGAGCATCGCCAGCAATATTATGTAAAATAGACTACCTATTTGTCTGTGTAGGTAGCTACCCTATTTCTCAACTACCCATATTTTGCTCCTAACTCTAACAGTACTATCTAATACAGGCTATCCAAACCCATCCTAGTAGAGAATGGTAGGCGGGCCCCACATGTCTTCTGTCTTCTTCTCCATAGATGAAGTCGTTACCAGTCGCCGCCGTGGAGGTCGGATCAGCCCTATCCGCCGTCGTGGTGTTCGCGCAAAAGGGAGCAGGGCAAGCGGTGCCAAGTAGGGGAGGGACTAGGGAGATCCCGCTGGCCATGTCCGCCTGCAGGGGAGCAACGCGACAGGCGAGGGCGGCTCGCCGCCTGTGAGGAAGAACACCGCCATCGCGCCGAGAAGAGAGAGAACGTCGCTCGCGGGAAGTACGCCGGCGCATGCAGGGAGCAACAGGCATGTGCTACGAGTGCTAGGAGAACGAGGGCGGTGGGTGGTGGGGAAAATAGATAGCCTGCTAGAGCCTGGAGTGTTTTTTTTACTTCCACTATCTAAATAGAGTATAAGATAGGTACTCTGTTGAAGATGCTTCTATGCACATGAGCTACAACCTTGACCCGTATATTCCGGATTCTACGTGGCCTCTGCTTTTGATGCTTGTGGCCAGGATCTTTTTTTCCATCTGCCTTAAAAAACAAGTATTAATGTGACATTTCAAAGTTCATTCAAGTGGAATCAATGAAGCTAAACAGAGTCCTGCTGTAATTCATATTCTTAATCCAACATTGAATTTACACAGCAAAGAGCCAAAGAACATAAAACAAATAGTATGTTCGCTGCTGGAGACCTGGCTGCAACGTGACAGTATGGCACATTGGCACGCCACAGGCAAAGCCTCAATAGATCTTGAGGCTCCGGATGGACGCCGGCAGCGCCCAGCCGCCGCTGCCGCTCCCTTCCTTCCGCGCGCCACGGGCACCACTCCCCGCCGGACCTCCTCGCCGCCGCCGCCGCCGCCGCCCCCACCGCGTGCGCGGGCGGTGGCGGCGCAGTCGTGGTCCGGCCGGGAACCTGTGCTTGAGGCACACCTTCCGGCCGCAGCCCCTGCAGTCCTGGGCGTTGGAGAAGGTGAGCCGCTCCTTGCACCGGCGCGCGGGGCACCGGGGCTTGCGCTTCTTGGCCGGGTCGCAGCGCCGCGACGCCACGTGCGCATCCAGGATCTCACGCTCGGCCTGCCCCGGGACCAGCCTCTCGATGGCGTCGCCGCAGTCCGGGCAGACGACGACGGTGCGGCCCTGGTCCGCCGCCTTGGCGCAGCCCGTGGTCCCGGTACGTCCGGTGCGCGGCGCAGAAGACCTTGCCGCAGCCGTCGCAGTCGAATGGCAGGAAGTCGAGCTGGTTGCAGTCGGGGCTCGTCGCAGTGCGCGCCCAGGTCCGGGAACGCCTCCGTGCCCCGCCGCGCCATGATCGCCGGTCGCCGCCCGTTCGCTCGGCCCGGCCGTAAGATTATTGAACAAGTGTGAACCGGATCGATTGGTTTCTTGCCGCGTCCGCGACTGATTGCGTGATGAGCGATGGAGCGGCGAGGGGACGGGTGAGATTTTATAGGTTGGGCTGGGCGGGCGGTGTCGCTGTTGCCGACGCGGAAGCCGAACCGCTTTGCCTTTCTTTCTTCCGCGGCAAGAAGAACGAAGGCGGTTCCGAGTCGGGACCGGGACAGGTCATCGCGCGCGTTGCGTTGCGTTGCGTTGCGTTGCGCCTGGATTGGGCTGGTCCTTCTCTGGAGGCGACTTTTCTAGCCGGGCGGTTTCGTTTGATTTGTTTTTTATTCGCGACGAGGCGAGCGTCCGCGTCGGCCGTGACGTGCGGCCGCGGGAGGTTGGTCGTTCTTTGTGGGTCACTGTGTCAGCGTCCTAGTCCATTTAAATGTAGTTCCGGCTATTCCACACTCCTTCGCCAAAATCAGTATGACAAAGGCTCCGTTTAGATCCCAGTTGCAGTTGCAATTTTGCACTGTAGCACGTTCGTTTGTATTTGATAACTTTTGTCCAATCATGGCCCAAGTAGGCTTAAAAGATTCGTCTCGTGATGTACATGCAAAAAGTACAAACATGCAAACATTTCGTCTACATTTAATGCTCCATGCATGTGCCGCAACGTTGATGTGACTAGTTGCAGTTGCAATTTACACTGGATCTAAACAGGGCCAAAGTCGATGGTGGCTATCAATTGACCTAAGCATTTTGCAAATCGTACTAACAAGAAACCCAATTAAATTTAGGCTCAAATTCTTTGCCCAAGACAAAGATGCGTGGGTCGGAACTCGGACGGCGCTAGCCGGGCCACCCCTTTCTGTAGAGGGTAAACAAAAACAATTGAAATAATTGAAATGCTACTACCTTTGTGTTTGCACCCGATTCTGTGCTGGCTGGCGAAACCGGCCTGGCCGGGTTTTGTGACCCGGCTTGGCCGGGTTTGGCCCCTGCGCCGACTTTTGACAGGCTGCCACGTGGCGCCTCGAGAGGCCCCGTGAAAACCGGCTTGGACGGGTTTGGACCCGGCTTGGCCGGGTTTGGCAGAGTCCGAGCCGATTAATAGATCTAATCGGTTTTTGGTAGTTTTTAGACGTGGGAAACTTAGAGACTTTGCTAGATACGATGTTTCCTACTGGGATAAGAACACCCTCTCTATATATATGGAGGATCATGGCCGATTGAGATCTTAACCATCCAATCGTCAAAACACATCTACCAAGTAGATTCTCGCGGTGGTTCATCTCTATCCTGCTGTTTGGCTCGACTCTCCGCGAGTTTAGTCGGCGTTCTAGGTGATCTCCGCGATCCCTAGGGCAACCTCTACATGCATCTCTCCGACGGATCTTTCCGAGGGGTGTTCGGGAGTTTCCGGCGAAGGACGGGCGCTACATCGACCACCAAACGTCCTCTGCTGCTGAAGACGGTTGTCCCGACGACCAGAAGACTGGAACCCTATCTTCCTCGGCGAACCCGAGGAAACCGGCCCAGCCGACTATCAAAGTCGGCCAGGCCGGGTAGGCGGCTCGGCCGGGTTCTGAAACCGGCCAGGCCGGGTTTCGCGGGGCGTACTGCTCCGTGCTGTTTCGTTTCGTACGCGACTGTGTGATCTAGCACCTTGCTGTGTGTTGTCCCGTTTTGGCGTCAACACACTTTTTGGCGACTCCGCCGGGGACGAAGGCTCAATCCCAGATCCAATCTACTAGCGGCATGGCGGCTGACGACGGAAAGAAGACCGACAAGAACGTCAATGAAGACAACGTCGTCCGCTCCAAGACTATCGACGAGCTTCCTGAGGAGCTCCGGAAAAAGCTGGAGGCCAAGCTTGCTGCCGATACCCAAGCCTTCCTGGATAGCTGTACTAAGGACCGGCGCAACCAGGTCACCTAAGTCTCCGAGCCTAATTTCGGCGACTCGTCTTCTTCATCCAGCGGAGGAGGTGGGAAGACCGAAGCGGAGAGGGCTACTAAGGAGGAGGAAAAGCTCAAGGCTAAGATAAATAATGATGAGAACCCCTCCACTACTACCCATGATGGTCTTGCATATTTAGTTAAAGATATGGGGTAAACAAATTAAAATTTCTATTGATGCATCCGAAGCTAAAATCGGCAAGCGCATATCTAAAATTGAGGAAAAGTTAGTTGGTTTTTCAGATCCTGATAATCAACCTGAATTTGGTATGCCTTTCGATTTTTATGAAAATCAACCTGATTTTGCTATAGCTAGCCAACTTCAATCAGGTCCTTCGGCGCATGAAACCGATAGAACCGATCGCGGCATGGCTAGCTCTTCAGCTAGGCAGGTGAATCCGACTAGGCCATCGGCGGGTCGTAACACTGTTTTACATAATCCCCCGCCGTTACATAGTCAGATTCCAGTGGCTAATAATGCGGTCACCGATTCCTCCAAGACCGATGTAGATGCTATCGTAAATCGGTTCAAAGCTGAGATGACTAAATCCATTGAGAGGAATCTTGGGATAACCATTAAGCCTATTCAGAGCTCATATCAAAAACCATATCCTTCCAACTATGATGTTTTGCGGGCACCGATTGGGTGGAAGATGCCCGATTTCCAGAAATTTAATGGTGATGATAGTAAAACCACTATGGAGCATATTGGTATGTATCTGGGTCAGTTAGGAGAAGCTAGTGCTCATGATTACATGAAAATTAGATGTTTTCCTTTATCTTTGTCTGGTACAGCATTTGCGTGATTTTCTTCATTGCCACCATATTCAATTAGTACCTGGAATGATTTGGAGGAAAAATTTCATAACTATTTCTTTACTGGTGTTCAAGAAACTAAACTGTCACATCTCACATCTGTTCGTCAAGGGCGTGATTCCGTACTTGATTATGCTAAACGTTTTAGGGACGTTAAGAATCGATACTTTAATTTGAATATTTCTGATAGAGATTTGGCAGATTTATTTCTTAACGGTATGAACTCTAATATTAGAGAGAAATTAGAGCACTATGAATTCTATAGCATTAATCAATTATTGCCAAAGGCTATTGCTGTAGAATCTCGTTTAGCAAGTGAATCCAAGAAATCTTATCGGATCCATGTGTTGGAATGCTCTGACAAAGAGGACGATGAGAATTTGGAGTGTAACTCTGCTGAATTTGTTTGGTCTCCAAATAAAAAAGGAATTTCTTGCCCATCTCTGAAACCGATTTCTAAAATCGGCAGGATGAAATTAAATTTACTTTTGATGTTTCTAAATATGATCGGATCTTTGATGAATTACTTAGAACCGGTAACATTAGAATTACTCATACCTTGCCATCTAGTGAAGAATTGAAAAAACGGGCGTATTGCAAATTTCATAATTCTTCTAGTCATGCTACTAATGATTGCAACTATTTTCGTCGACAGATACAATCGGCCCTCAACGAAGGACGATTGAACTTAGCTGAGATGATGGTTGACAAAGTGCCTTTTCCGATAAATGTCATCGAGAAAGGGGAGCCCGCTATTTTGATTCATCCAGAGCAAGCCGACACCACGCAAGGCAAGAACGTGATTATCGGCGAACCACGGGAGGCACCGAAACAAGTTTCGGGGCGTCAAGTGGTGCTTGAGAAGGACGAAGACAGCAAGACCACATTGAAGATCTCTACAGGGTCGTCGCAATACTTATCTCGGCAGCGGCGCTGGGAGGCCACGGCGGCACAGCAGAGGCCGGCCAGGCTGGTTCCAGGAACCGGCCCAGCCGGCTACAGAAGCCGGCCAGGCCGGTTCTGGCGCCTACCCGGCCAGGCCGGGCACAGTAGCCGGCTCGGCCGGTTTTGTCGGGGGTGGCGACTCTTCTTCCTCTGCTGCTCCCAGGGCTGCTAGCGCTGGTGGTGCCCACGTGATCAGGACGTTCGTCCCAAAGCGTCCAGAAATTAGCACTTGAAAGACGAACGCAAGTTCAAACAAGGGGAAGTTCGTTCCAAAGAAGCATTGCATGTTTGACCGGCTCATGGAAAAGTACCGGCAAGAAAAGGCCGATTCCCCAGAATCGGCGCATAAAAAAAGAGAGGCTACACCGCCAAGGCGAGATGAGCAACCAAAAAAGATGACGGTGGTTCCGGCAGCGTCTCCGGCGCAGGAGGTTGCTCGCCCTCACGTCTCTCGTTGGGGTCCCCCACCTCCACCTCAGCCGCATTGGGGCCCCAACGGGGTGTTCGTGCCGTATCCCTTCCTCATGCAGCAGCAGCCGATGGACGGAGCGTCTTCATCATCGGTGTTTAGCCGATTGGGCTACGGTCAATCGGGCTACGGCGGCCCAGGGGCGTCGCTCCGGCCGCCGCCAGCGAGGTTGGTGATTGGTGATGGAAGAGAGAAAGCTCCACCGCGACAAGTCTATGTGGCTAAGAGGGTCGTGGAGTCTCCCATTGTTCCTATTGCTCCTACTGCACCGCCGCCGAAGGAGGCACCTTCGGCAACAATTCTTATCGGCTCTCAAGAGGTGCCTATCGTTGACAACGACGAGCCGATGAGGATTGAGGAGCCATCATCCACCGCTCCGGAGGTCGCCGCTAAGGTTGTGGAGAAGAAGCCGATTGATCCAAAATATTTGCAACCGAAGTGGTGCCCGCCGGGATTGACCAGACGCAGCGGCGAAAGTTACAGCGAGCGCGCCAAACTCAGCAAAAGCGGAAGAAGTTGGAAAAAATGAGAGAGGAGATCTTCAATGCTGCACACCCAATTTTTTCGCAAACTCAGAAAGGAAGTGATCCGGCGTGCTTTGCAAAATCTGCAGAGAAGGTTGCTGGGCAGAGAGATCTGCCAGAAGTGAAGTCTGCACAGGTCGCAGAAACCGGCCAGGCCGGGTCAGAGCCGGCCCAGCCGGGTTTCCCAGGAACCGGCCAGGCCGGGTCTGCCTGAAGCCGGCCAGGCCGGGTCAAACCCGGCTAAGCCAGGTTTTGCGGCTTCGTCTCCCACCGCCGCCGCCGACGCCGGTTCACTGGAATCAGCTGTCGCTGCTGTTTCTTCTGTTGATGCAGGTTCTGGTGACGCAGAAGATGAGGAGATGGTCGATTATGAGCTGACGCCGCCGCGCGCCGAACTTAATGTCGTTTACCTGTCTTCCGATTACTATGTAATCGATGAAGATGAAGGTTCGGCGACGGCTCAGTTTTGCTTCGCCGCCGAGGATGCCGTCTTCAAGAAGCCGGAGGATTCCGTCAACCACCTTCGGTCGCTCCATATCAAGGGGCATATCAACGGCACGCCGGTTTATCATATGTTGGTGGATAGCGGCGTGATTGCCAATCTAATGCCGCATTCGCTCTACAAGAAGCTCGGCGGCACAGAGGGGGAGCTAGTGAAGACCAACATGACGATCACCGGAGTTGGAGGCGGCGAGCCAATTCCAGCTTTGGGCGTAGCGACGATGGAGTTGACCGTCGGCAGCAAAACGTTGGCAACCGCGTTCTTCGTCGCCGAGGTACAAGGTAGCTATAATCTCATCCTTGGTCGCGATTGGATTCATGCCAATTGTTGCGTTCCATCCAGTTTGCACCAGACTTTAATTCAATGGGTGGGGGATCAAGTTGAGGTTATTCATGCCGATTCATCGGCCTCCATTGCTACGGCCGATGCTCCTTCGCTCGGGGGGCACGATGGTATTGCTTGCTTATCTGGTCATGACTTGTCTGGCATTGAGTTTATTAGCGTCACTAAGGAAGGATTTGTGCCTGTGTCATTGAAGCCAATTGATAATCGGCTCAATATCATCGTGTAATTAATTTTTTGCAATGGATGCTAATGTTGAATGGTTGAAACATCGTGTGGATCAATATCGGCCTTCTATGACCGATGTCTGTGAAACAATTGATGATTTTGATGAGCTCAATAAGTTGGGCCAAGGTTTCACGTCGGCCGACCCATTGGAAGAAGTTGACATTGCGGATGGTTCTACACCAAGGCCGATGTTCATTAATAAAAATTTGAAAGCCGATTATAAAGCTGAATTAATCGCGCTTTTAAAAGAATATGCTGATTGTTTTGCATGGAGCTATAATGAGATGTCCGGATTGAGCCGAGAGGTTGTTGAGCATCGGCTTCCCATTAAGCCTGGATTCCGGCCTCATAAGCAACGCCCTCGCTTCTTTCATGCTAAAATTTACGACCGCATTAAAGAAGAAATTAATCGGTTGTTGGAAGCGGGATTTATTCGCCCATGCAGGTATGCGGAGTGGATCTCTAATATTGTGCCCGTTGAAAAGATAGGATCGGGCAAGATTAGAGTTTGCATTGATTTTAGAGATTTGAATAGAGCCACTCCAAAAGATGAATATCCTATGCCTATTGCTGATATGCTTATTAATGATGCTTCAGGACATAAAATTCTTAGCTTTCTTGATGGTAACGCCGGTTACAATCAAATATTTATGGCCGAAGACACGTCTAAAACGGTCTTTGTTTGTCCTGGGTTTGATGGATTATTTGAGTGGATTGTCATGACATTTAGATTGAAAAATGCCGGTGCTACCTATCAACGTACTATGAACTTAATCTTTCATGATTTAATTGGCGTGGTCATGGAAATATATATTGATGATATTGTGATCAAATCGGCTGCCAATAATTCTCACTTGGCCGATTTGCGTCTTGCTTTTGAGAGAATACGCCGGTATGGTTTAAAGATGAATCCGCTTAAATGTGCTTTTGGTGTATCGGCGGAAAAGTTCTTGGGATTTATTGTTCGTGAGAAGGGCATAGAAGTTGATCCCAAGAGAATAGAGAGTATCAAGCAAGTTCAGGCGCCTGCATGTAAAAAAGACTTACAAAAGTTTCTGGGAAAGGTGAACTACTTGAGAAGATTTATTGCTAACTTGTTCGGGAAAGTTATTCCTTTCACTCCCATATTAAGATTGAAAGATGAGAGTGAGTTTGCTTGGGGGGCAAAGCAACAAGAGGCATTTGAGAAGATCAAGGAATACTTGTCGAAGCCACTAGTTCTTCGTGCTCCAAAGAGAGGAGTTCCTTTTAAATTATATATTTTGAGAAGATCAAGGAATACTTGTCGAAGCCACTAGTTCTTCGTGCTCCAAAGAGAGGAGTTCCTTTTAAATTATATATTGCTGCCGAAGAAAAAATAATTGGTGCGGTTTTGACTCAAGAGGATGATGGCAAGGAGTATGTTGTTGCTTATATTGGTCGTCGTCTTCTTGATCCCGAGACAAGGTATGCCCATATTGAAAAATTATGCTTATCATTATACTTTGCTTGTATTAAGATGAGATATTACTTGTTAGCTAGTACATGCATTGTTGTTTGTCAGGCCGATGTAATTAAACATATGTTATATCGGCCAATCCTTAGTGGAAGGATCGGTAAATGGGCATATGCATTGGTTGAATATGACTTGACTTTTGAGCCTTCGAGAGCCATGAAAGGTTAAGTTTTTGCTGATTTTATTGTTGAGCATGCAATTGATTTAGGAGATGAGATCAATTACATAACTTTTACTCCATGGAAACTTTATTTTGATGGATCGGTTTGCAAACAAGGCCAAGGTGTTGGTATTGTTATTATTTCACCACATGGTGATGAGATGGATGTGTCAAACCGATTAGAAAATTATTGCACCAATAATCAAGCCGAATATTTAGCTCTTTATTGCGGCTTGGAGATATTGAATTCCATGGGAGTAAAACATGTTGAGGCTTATGGTGATTCTTTATTAGTGGTGCAACAAGTTTCTGGTGAATGCTAATGTTTAGGAGAATCACTTAATGCTCATCTTTATACTTGTCTTGATTTAATTGCATCTTTTGCCGAATTTAAAATTCGGCACATACCGAGACATGAAAATTCAAGAGCCAACATGTTAGTTCAGCGAGCATCAGGCTTTGACGTCGGTGGGCGTAAAGATTTAAAGCCGGTGCAAAGCATCTTTTCTGGTTTCTGTGCAGCTACGTGGAAACCGGCCCAGCCGGGTCTAGGAGTCGGCCAGGCCGGCTCTGGATCAAACCCGGCCAGGCCGGGTACAGAAGGCGGCCAGGCCGGTTCTGGCCAGGAACCGGCCAGGCCGGGTGTTGAAGCCGGCTCGGCCGGATATTGTGGCTTTGATCCAAATCGGCCAGAATTGTGCCAAGTTGATGGGCAGGCCGATTTGGAGGATTGGAGGACTCTCTTGTTAAATTTTCTGCGAGATCCCAGCACTAAAGCCGATAAAAGTATTCGGCGGATTGCGTTTAAGTTCATTTTGCATAATGATGAGATTTATCGGAGGACCGCCGATGATTTGTTACTCAAGTGCTTGGGACCTGGTGAAGCTAAAGTGGCTATGGGGGAAGTCCATGAAGGTGTTTATGGTACGCATCAATCGGCTCCTAAGATGGAATGGCTTTTGAGAAGGGCTGGTTTTTATTGGCCTACTATGATAGCCGATTGTTTTCGCTACTATAAAAGATGTGAGGAGTGCCAACGGTTTGGTAATATTCAGTTAGTGCCTGCTGCAATGCTTCATCTTATAATCAAACCGTGGCCTTTTCGTGGTTGGGGACTAGACTTCATTGGTCAAATTCACCCCCTTCTTCAAAGGGTCATTGCTTCGTGTTGGTGGCCACAGATTATTTTACTAAGTGGACGGAAGCGGTGCCTTTGAAGAATATGACACATAAGGAGGTGATTGAGTTTGTGACTGAGCATATTATTCATAGATTCGGCATTACTCAGACTTTGTCTACGGATCAGAGGAAATCTTTCATATCAAGAGAGGTGCGAGAGTTTGCCGAATCATATAAGATTAAGTTGCTTAATTCATCTCCATACTATGCTCAAGCCAATGGCCAGGCTGAGTCTAGTAACAAGACCTTGATCAAGCTTATCAAGAAGAAGATAGAGGATAATCCAAGAAGGTGGCACGAGGTATTATCAGAGGCTCTGTGGGCTCATCGTATATCTCGTCATGGTGCTACAAAAGTTACTCCTTTTGAGCTAGTGTATGGACAAGAGGCTGTGTTACCCGTCGAGGTGAATTTAAATGCATATCGGCTCGCTAAGCAAAATAACTTGTCTGCCGTTATGTATCATGATTTGATGATGGATAATATTGACGAGGTGACTGACAAAAGATTAGCGGCTCTAAAGGAGATGGAAAAGGAAAAGGTCCGAGTTGCTAGAGCTTATAACAAGAAAGTGAAGATCAAGTCGTTCCAAGTTGGGGAATTGGTGTGGAAGACTATACTACCAATTGGAACAGAGAGCAATAAGTTCAGCAAGTGGTCGCCTAGTTGGGAAGGTCCTTACAAAGTGATCAAGGTGATATTCGAAAATTCATATATGCTAGAGACGTTGCAAGGTGATCGTCTCCCAAGGGCAATTAACGGGAAGTATTTGAAAAAATACTTTCCAAGTGTTTGGCAAGAAGCCTAAAAGCTCTCCAAGCAATGGCCGATACATGTATCGCCCTTAGAACAAATATGGCCGATGTATGCATCGCCCTTAGTCACTAATCAGCCGTTGGGTTAAGTATCGTTGCTGCTTAGTTATTTGTTTTCAGGTTCATATGCAGAGAATTCGCCTGAAAACAGGGGGGCATATGTTTGCACCCGATTCTGTGCTGGCTGGCGAAACCGGCCTGGCCGGGTTTGGGCCCTGCGCCGACTTTTGGCAGGCTGCCACGTGGCGCCCCGAGAGGCCCCGTGAAAACCGTCTTGGCCGGGTTTGGCAGAGTCCGAGCCGATTAATAGATCTAATCGGTTTTTGATAGTTTTTGGGCGTGGGAAACTTGGAGACTTGCCTAGATACGTGTTTCCTACTGGGATAAGACCAACCCCCTCTATATATATGAGAGGATCATGGCCGATTGAGATCTTAACCATCCAATCGTCAAAACACATCTACCAAGTAGATTCTCGCGGTGGTTCATCTCTATCCTGCTGTTCGGCTCGACTCTCCGCGAGTTTAGTCGGCGTTCTAGGTGATCTCCGCGAACCCTAGGGCAACCTCTACGTGCATTTCTCCGACGGATCTTTCCGAGGGGTGTTCGGGAGTTTCCGGCGAAGGATGGGCGCTACATCGACCACCAAACGCCCTCTGCTGCTGAAGACGGTCGTCCCGACGACCAGAAGACCGGAACCCTATCTTCCTCGGCGAACCCGAGGAAACCGGCCTAGCCGACTATCAAAGTCGGCCAGGCCGGGTAGGCGGCTTGGCCGGGTTCTGAAACCGGCCAGGCCAGGTTTCGCGGGCGTGCTGCTCCATGCTGTTTCGTTTCGTACGCGACTGTGCGATCTAGCACCTTGCTGTGTGTTGTCCCGTTTCGGCGTCAACACTTTGGTTAAGGATCCATGACACATTTGTCTTTGCCCGGACGCACATCTTTGATCACTAATACTCCTACCATCTAGGATGTACTTTTAATCTTAATTTTGTTTTGTGGTTTTGCATGTATGTTCCATCTCAAATCAGATCTATAAATAATATTTTTTTTCGCCTACCACCGAATGCATTCGCTTTCCAGGGGAGTTCAATCCAGGACAGCCACTAGATTACATGTCTTTTTGCTATAAATATATCTTTTATGTTTCTAAGTCAAAGTTAAACTAAATACTCCCTCCGTATCGGAATTAGATGATATTTAGGACAATGACACGGTCTTCAAAGCATGACTTTGACTTCATATTTCTATAAAAATACTTATTAAAAAGTGATATATGTATATTTTTACGAAAGTATATTCAAAGACAAATCTATTTATATAGTTTCCATATTTTTAAACTTAATAATTTAAAAGTTATTGATGATTTGTATTCCTAATGTTTGACCGAGATTTTTTTCAAAAACATCATCTTTTTTCGATGCGGAGGGAGTATTGTCCTAGATGGCATGTTTTTTTTTTGACACGAGATGTGAGGGGAGCAGTAGTTCTAGGACGGACATGGGCTGGTCAAAAGTTTTTGGGCTTGATTATCGCGGTCCAATCCATCCCCATTCTTGAGCTTACTCGCTGAGAATGGTTTTTTCGGGCCGAGCCACATTTGCTCAGCTGACAACATTGATGATAACCACATAGAGGGCCCAGCTGGCTTTTGAGAGGGTTGGAAGACACTGCACGATTGTGATTAGGGAACTCCGAAGCTTTTGGAATTGGAAGGCTTAGTTCTGCCGTATATCCTTCAACGGTCGACGTAAACACTTCTTGAGGCTTCACTGCTTGAGCCTGGCATCCTTGCCGTTGCTGGCTACCCCTAAAGTGAGCAGAGAAGACTAACCGTCACCGCTGGGCAGCCACTCTCGCACTGAGATGGTAACAAGGACGAAGTTTGTAGTGTTAACCAAGCGCAATAAGCGCTGCGCTAGCTTGGCGAGTCGCTTTCGGTCGTGCTTCAGAACTCAGCTCGGTGGCGCCGAGGCCGACGGATCACCTGCCCCAGTGAGGCCCGCATACGCATGCGCCCATGATCATCGATCATTTTCCAGGGCAAGCGCCGGGGACGCACGCAAGGAAAGGATGGATCATGGATGCATCCGACGGCACGACCCCATGGCCATATGGCATGTGCACAGAGCACAGTGCCAGTGGCTTGGTGAAAGAGTCCTTGCGCTTGCGGCTTGGTGACGCTTGACGACGCGCCAACGGCAGGAGCAGAGCAGGCAGGCGGGCGCTCGCCGGTGGCCAGGGCCAGTTGCCAGAATGCCAGAACCAGAGCTCGCTCGGCACGCCCGGGGGAGCTAGAGCCTCGCTCGGCACGCCCGGGGGCGCCTGCCTGCCTACTCCAGGGACCCGCGCGCCAAAACGCTTTGGTAATGGTTGGGACTTGGGAGCGACCCGGGCCCCGACGTTTGGCCTGTGCCGTGCGCGCGCGCGGTCGTCACCAGTCGACGACACTCGACACGCCCCGGTGGTCTCGAGGCTCGAGGGTGGTACGACCACGCCGCCGTCCGTCCTTTCTTGTTGGTCAAACACGAAGCACCAGCCAATGTGCCGTGCGAGAGGCAGACGCATTCACGCCGATGGACGACGGCCAGTCGGCCGAGCTACCAAACTTTTTCACACCCTGGTCATGCCGAGAAGTTGTAGGTGCCTGACGTCTGACCTTTTGGTCCTGGTCTAGAGGGTCCAGAGTGACCGAAATTACACAGCCCTAGGGGTCAGCTCTATCGTTTACTACAGTATCATACTCATACGACACACAGGCTCACTGGCCCCACTCCCATGTTCTTTGCCCGTAAAAAATGGGTTAACGCTACATCGCCTGACGATACTACGAAACTCCAATGTCTACCCACCCCCAAGTCACAGTGACAGTAGTATCGGTATGCTTGGACTCCAAACAAAGCATCGCAACCAACGGGTCCGTCCACCAGCCAGACAGTCCCGAGCACGAAGCCGCATGGGTCCCTGGCCTCCACCGGGCCCATTGATCAGCGAGCGTCTTCTGCCGACACGCACGCCCGCTCGCCTCTACCGGGTCCCTGGCCTGCCTACTCTCGCGTCGTCGCATGGCTGGTCAGCAACCCACACCCCGCAGCGTTGACATTGCATGACTAGTGCACCGAGTCAGTGTCATCGCTTTTCAGATTCCTTTGTGTTTGTGTATCAAAGAATTTTCTGTTTGTTGCGTTCCATGATTAGGCGTGGCTGTGACTGACTGCGACTCCACAACGTGCAGAGTTTTATTGCGTTGTTTTCAAAATTATCACGTCATATAAAATAAAATAAAACTCAAATAAAACTTTACATTGAGAGAGTATTTCATCTCAGAGTTTTATTCACATCAAATTTCATGACTCATGGAGAGTTAGTACTAATCGTGTCAAGAGAGTTTTATCTAGATGAAACCTATTTCTTCTCTCTCTTCTTAAATACACTGACATGTCATCAAATATGCCTATGTGGCAACGTATTTAATGCAAATGAAACTCAATTGAAACCTCACTGAGACTGGCCTTACACTTCAAAATTCTAAGATTCCCATCACATCGAATGTTGTGGTAAATACTTGGAGCATTAAATGTAGATAAAATTTTTGCATGTTTGCACAGTTTGTATATAAATTACGAGACGAATCTTTTAAGCCTACTTAGACTATGATTGGACACTTATTGTAAAATATTCCCTTTCCAAATTCCAAATTTTTTTTCTTCTAAACGGAGCCCAATCCTAAGCTTCGTGTGTTAGATTCCATATATCAATTCGTCTCTCTCTCTCTCTGTGTGTGTTAATGTGTGTGTTAATGTCCTAAAATGACCTTGAAGACCTATTTGATAAGCAGAGTAGCAATTTTGTGGGAATTAGATGAGAATCAGTTTGATTTTATAGAAAAAAAAAAACTTGAGAATATAATAATACGAAGAAGAAAAATCCACTTTCCAGTGCAAACTGGGTCTTATGTTTTCAGTATTAGACTTCATATAATCATATTTGTTGCTAAACTTTCACATTGCATAGGTGAATGCCAGGTTCACTACTAATTTTCAAGAGAAATGGGTAATGCCACATGTAGTTAGAGATACAATTGGGATGGGTACTTCGGTATCAAATGGTGTGATTTTTGGATCAACTAACTAATTACGGTCAAATGTCATTCTAGTTCATTTTTCCATTTTTCTCAAACTATGAAAATACCATTCCAGTTCATTTGATCTTTTTAGGTCGATCCAGACCAAAAATATTTTGAACTTACATCCCTAGATGTAGTCAAGACTGTCGAGTACATTATGTCAAAATCAACGTTATATTGAGATCTCTCTAAGAAAACTGAGAATGGGTAGAAAATGATAATGAGATTCAAAAAATTTAATTCAAAATGAGATTCTATAATTCAACTATTTATTTAAACCATATTATTAGAGATTTTATGCAAAGTAAATAAAATATGTGACAAGATTCAAACAAGATACGGAAATAAATAAATAAATAAATAAATAAATAAGGGGTGGTCATCTCAAATGCTCCGAGCCTAGAGTAGGCAATATCTGGGAATCACGCAAGCGATGCCACTGCATTGTACTACAAGAGGTGAAGGACACTGTGACTGACACAAAAGGCAATAGACAGGCGTGGCCTGCATGGCTCTATCCATCTCAGCAGAAGAAAAAGGATTGAGGCCCTGTTTTAGATTCACTGTAAATTACAATTGCAAATAGTTATATCAACGTTACGGTATATGTATAGAGCATTAAATATAGACGAAATGTTTACATGTTTGTACTTTTTACATATACATCACGAGACGAATCTTTTAAACCTACTTAGACTATGATTAGATAAAAATTGTCAAATACAAACAAACGTGCTACAGTACAGAATTGCAACTGCGACTGGGATGTAAGCACACATGAATGTGATTGCATGTCCGAGATCTGGATCCGTCGAGGAGCAGCCAAGACATCGCCAGCGCTAATCAGGAGGAAAAGAATACTCCTTTTTTTAATTAAAAATAATAGAACATTGAAAAGGTATAGTACTCCTATTGTTTATACAGTAGCACATAACAAATTTTTGGACCAGAGGATGAATCCAGTTCCTATTTCAAATGGAATTTTTTCGCGCTCCGCTGATATGTGATAGTATGTGATACTCCGGATATCTGTTGGAATAGAAACATGCTTCTCTATGCCTTAAACCGTGAAACGACAAACGACGTAATACTGCATGACAGTTGACAGGGATGAAGCTGGAGCGGCACAAGTTGGATGAAGTCAAACAATCAATGTGGCTGAATCGCATGATGCGCCTCTCCTCTCGTCCAACTGCAATCAGCAAAATATTGGTGGATTGGAGATAAGTGAATTGACAGTGTAGGGACAGGAAGCATCATGAAAGATTAGAACGAGTAAGACTATCAGAGCACGCAAAAGATGGTTTACTTTATTGATGGAGACACATGCGTGCGTCTCTCTCCGTGTCCGTCTCTCGCTCTAAACTATATGGCTGGCCCGTCAGCCAAGCAGATCAGGTGAGCGAGGGAGTACTCAATGCTCTGACTTGCAAGCAACGCCCAACCCCGCCCGCCCGCCGCGCCTTGTCCGGCACACGACCCGGTCGCTTTACACATCCCGTTCCGTCCGCACTACAACTGCTAAGGCACACGCCACCTACAGTCCAAGTCCAACAACACACAACATGCGATGCGATGTGCGAGCAGGGAGCTTCACTGACAGTCACAACACACAAGGTACTATGAGGACATGAGAGCATTTGCCACCAAAAACCATGGACGTTTTTTCATCGTCTCATCTGCCTCACACACACACGGCACGAATGTCTAACCTCGTGAACCTAAACCAAGCAATTTACATAGGAGTACAAAAGATTCATCGCAATGGACGTGGACGGGGACCCGGTCGCCGCCTCGCCGGAGAAGGCCGGGTTTCAGAACTCGGCGGTGTTGCCGCCCGAAGAGACGCCGAGCTCGCGCTGCCGGCGCCGGAACGACATGAGCCCGTCCGACACGATGCTCCCGCCGCAGTCCTCGCCGTCGCCGCACTCCGCGCTGCTGCCGGTCAGGTCGTTGTACTCGCCGCCGCCGACGCCGTCCTCGTCGTCAAGGTCGCCCCGCATGGCGCGTAGGGTCTTCCGAGCCATCTCGCGGCGGACGCCGCCGCCCTCGTCGGCCACCACGCGCCGGAGCGCCCGGTCCGCGCCGGCCGCGCGCGCCAGGCCGCGGAACCGGAGGCTGCCGCGGCTCATGGCGTACATCGCCGAGACGCACCACTCCTCCAGGCCCGCCGTGTCGCCGGTGGCGCCGTCGTCGCCGCCGTGGGAGAGGAGGATGCCGGAGACGGAGGCGACGGCGCCCGCGTCCATGAGCGCGTTGCGGCCCTCGGCGCAGGCGGCCACGTTGCAGGCCACCATGAGCGCCAGCCTCCGGATGGGGCCAGGCTCCGCGGCGCCCGAGGCCGCCACGGCGAGCAGCGCCTTGGGCGCGCCGGGGAAGCGCGCCACCTTGGACTGGTTGACGGCGGCGAGGGTGAGGTGGTAGAGCGCCATCCCGGCGTCGCGGCGCGCGCGGGGCGGGTGGGCCGGGGACGTGAGCAGGTCCAGGAGCGGCGGCACCGCGCCCAGCACGCCGATGGCGGCGCGGTTGTCCTCGTTGAGGGCCAGCCCGAAAAGCGCCCCCGCCGCGTGCTCCCGCGCCTCGGGCGCCGACGCGCCCGACCGCAGCACCTCGACGAGCGCCGGCACCGCCCCCGCGCGCACGATGCGCACCTTGTTGCCGGGCTCCAGGGAGAGGTTCACCAGCGCGGCCGCCGCGTCCACCCGGGCGGCCGCGTGGCGCGGGAGCAGCAGCACGCGGCGCAGCGCGCCGAGGAGGCGCGGCGTGCACAGCGCGCGCCGCCGCTCCGGGCCCTCGCGCGTGGCCTCCCGCAGCGCGCCCATCGCCGCGGCCACCACCGCGCCGTCGTCGTCCGCGTCCATCACCTTGCCCACCACATCGTCCTCCAGCGGGTCAACAGGCGCCGCAGGCGGCTCCGGCTCCGGCTCCGCTTCCTTGCCCACCGTCCTCCTCCGCGGCGCCTCCTCCTTGGGCTCGTCCTCCGCCGCGGTGATCTCCGAGGCCGACCCGTACGACGACGTGGACGCCGGGGACGAGTAGGACGAGTTGGACGTGCTCGCGGCCGCCGCCGCGCGCCTCGCGGTGGTCCTCACGGACTTGCCGGCCGCGGCCGCCGGAGGCATAGCGCGCAGCACGGCCTGCCTTGCCGCCTCGGCGGACGGCGGCGCCGGCAGGGCCCGGCCGGAGCGCGCGCACCAGGTGCCGATGGCCGCCTTGAGCGCGGAGTTCGGGATGAGGGTGTCGGCGGCCCCGGGGGGCTGGGCGACGCCCGGGGGAAAGAACGCGAGCTCCGCGCAGGCCTGGAGGCAGGCCCGCTCGTAGGTCCTCCCCGACGGCAGTATGACGGGGTCCGCCATTAGCGCGCCGGAGATCGGGCACAGGAACTCCTCCGGCACCGCCGCCTCGGCGGCGGCCCACGCCTCGGAGCGCGCGGGCGAGGCCGGGCCCGGCGCGGCGGACGACCTGGACGAGGGCGAGCACGGCGCGCTGCCTCCGCCGCCGCTGCTGATGGTGCGGTGGAACGGCAGCTTCCAGCGCCGCGGACGCGCCGCACCCATGGACCGGGGTAAACTAGTTTATGCTAGGGAAGGGGAACGATGGATGGATGCTTTCGCTGCTGCTGCCGCGGGCATGGCTCCTTTTGTTTTGTTTTGTTTTGTTTTTCCGGGTGTGCTTTTGGAGCTTGGTGTGCTTTGTTCCGTGGCTGTCTGGAGCTGGAGCCTGGGAGTGTGGTTTTATGCGCCGGGAGAGAGAAGGAAGGCGTCGGCCGTCCGGGAGGGAAAGGGAAGCCTTAGCCAGCAAGGGACCGCTCGGGCACCGGAGTGTTGAGTGTGTTTCCCTGCCACTGCCGGGGCCGGAGCGCCGTTTGGGCTCGTTTCGCTGGGGTTTTCGGCTCCGTCTCGCGTCGTGGCCCGTGGGACGGTGGGAGGGAAATGGCGGACAGGGCCGTGTGGTCGCGGAGGGCGTTGGTTGGGGGCGGATCGGCAAAAGCCTCTGTGTTTGGCTGGACGGCCGAGACTAGGAGTAACAGGAACACGGCGGCTGTGTGCGACGCCTGGCGGGTGCGTGACTATTAGCGGTTGTTGGCTACGAACTCAACTCACCTGAAGGGAAACGGTGGCCGATTGGTGGAGCAACCACCATAGTTCGTTTCACTCAGCAGCCACCCGTCTTTGATTGGAGTAGCAGCGAACCAGGATCCTCCTCTGCTAATAATATATGATTACAGAAACAGGGTGGTTAGATGTGCTGTTCGGCCGGACCCGGACGGACGGAAACACCGCAGCGGGCCTCCGGCGGCGGCGGCCAGCAAGCAAACAAGAGCGTGCCCGCGGGGAACGCTGTTCGGACTTGAGAATGTTATGAACGACGTATAGAAATATGAAGTAAAGAATCAAGCCATAGAGGAGACACACGATTTAACGTGGAAAACTCCTCAGATGTGATGGGGAAAAACCACGGGCACCAGCCAGCAACAATCTCACTATCTCAAGAGTTTTGGGTTACACGCCTATGGCGGCTTACAAGAGAATCGAGTCTCCACGAAACCCTAGCAAGGGTGTATATACCGTACCGTACCGCGGGGGGCTCCGCCCCCCGCACCCCCCGAGTACAGGGGCGAGACCGGCCCATGGGCCGGCTTCAGACTCCGCTACGCTCCGGCCCAAGCCTCCGGCGACGAGCCTCCGCTTCGCTCCGTCAGAAGCCCGGCCTACATCCTGGAGTGAATTTGGAACAACTCCAACAAACTCCACCTTGAGACAAATTCATCTTGTATCATAAATCAACCCTTCATCCTGAACATAACAAAGATAGAAAAACCACTGGTGCCAACAATAGTCTCTTGGACTATCCAATTAAACCAACTAAGCTTGAGCACAGCTCAAACTTAGCAACAGGAACAGGCTTTGTCATCATATCAGCAGGATTATCATGAGTACTAATCTTACATACCTTCAGCTTACCTTCTTCAATCACATCACGCACAAAATGATACTTGATATCTATGTGCTTAGTTCTCTCATGGAACATCTGATCTTTAGTGAGGTAAATTGCACTTTGACTGTCACAGTGCAAACTTATGCAAGATTCAACTCCACAAAGCTCAGCATACAAACCTTTCAGCCAAATTAATTCTTTGCACGCTTCACAAATAGCCATATATTCTGCTTCAGTAGTAGACAAAGCAACAACTGACTGTAAAGTAGCCCTCCAACTCACAGCACAACTGCCAACAGTAAACACATAACCTGTAAGTGATCTTCGCCTGTCTAGATCAGCAGCATAATCAGAATCCACATAGCCAATAAGACCCTTATCAGTTCTTCCAAACTTTAAACAGGAACCTGCTGTGCCTCTGAGGTACCTGAAAATCCACTGAACTGCCCTCCAATGTTCTTTGCCAGGATTAGACATATATCTACTAACAAGACTCATAGCATATGACAAATCTGGACGAGAGCAAACCATGGCATACATCAAAGACCCAACAGCACTAGAATAAGGAACCCTTGACATGTATTCAATCTCTGCATCTGTACTAGGACACTGAGCAGCTGACAACTTAAAGTGAGGTGCAATAGGGGTACTAACAGCCTTAGCATTTTGCATGTTGAAACGCTGAAGAACTTTCTTGATATAATTTTGTTGACTAAGAAATAGCAAACCAGATTTTCTGTCTCTACTAATTTCCATACCAAGAATTTTCTTAGCACTACCAAGATCTTTCATATCAAAACCACTACTCAATAGCTTCTTTAACTTAGTGATTTCAATCTTACTCTTGGCAGCAATCAGCATATCATCAACATATAACAGTAAATATATAGGTGATCCATTAACATGCTTGATGTAAACACAGCTATCATACTTAGATCTTTTAAAACTGTGTGCTAACATAAATGAATCAAACCTCTTGTTCCACTGACGAGGGGACTGTTTCAAACCATACAAGGATCTCTTCAACTTGCACACATATTTTTCCTTGCCAGGCACTATGAACCCTTCTGGTTGGTCCATGTATATGTCCTCCTCAAGCTCTCCATGCAAAAACGCAGTCTTCACATCTAACTGCTCAAGCTCAAGATCATGTGAAGCAACAATACTAAGGAAAGTACGAATTGAACTGTGTTTTACCACTGGAGAGAACACATCATTGTAGTCAACTCCCGGAATTTGACTGTAGCCTTTAGCAACTAACCTTGCCTTATACTTTGGAGGCTCGCTTGGAGATAAACCCTCCTTTCTCTTGAAGATCCATTTGCAGCTGATGGTCTTCTTATTCTTAGGCAAAGGTACAATCTCCCATGTACTGTTCTTCTCAAGAGACTGCATCTCCTCATGCATAGCAGAAATCCAATTCTCAGTATCACCACAACGAATAGCTTCTTTATAGGTTGCTGGCTCATGAACATTCTCCACCTGTTCAGCACAACTCAAAGCATAGTAAGACAAATTACACTCTTCAATAAGACGCTTAGGAGGTGCAATTGTCCTTTTTGACTTGCGTTGAGCAATAGGTAAATCCTCCTCTAACTGCAAAATAGGAGGAGTTTGCTGAACATCATCATGAGCATCATCCTCAGTAACATAATTATCATGGTCACCATGCTCATCAACAGGCTCCACCTGCACACCTGTATCATCATCAACATGCTCCACGTGCATGCGCATACGCTGCAGCTCTTTTTCTGGAACATGATCTGAGGGCAAACTGTCAGTAAACATCACAGATTCATTGAAAACAACACTCCTGCTCATAAAAGTCTTTCCTGTTTCAGGATTCCACAATTTATAGCCTTTGACTCCCGAACTATAACCAAGGAAAAGACACTTAACAGCTCTAGGCTCTAATTTTCCATTATCAACATGAGCATAAGCAGTGCATCCAAAAACTTTCAACTGTGAATAATCAGCAGGCGTACCAGACCATACCTCAATGGGAGTTCTTTTATTTAGTGGAATAGAAGGCGACCTGTTTATCAAGTAACAGGCAGTATTAGCAGCTTCAGCCCAAAAATGCTTGCTCATCCTGGCATTAGACAGCATGCAACGGGCCTTGGACATGATGGTTCTGTTCATGCGTTCGGCCACACCATTCTGTTGTGGAGTATGGGGTATGGTGTGATGCCTAACAATGCCTTCCGATCTGCAATAATCATTAAATTCACGCGAACAAAATTCTCCACCATTATCAGTACGAAGCAATTTTACCTTCCTTTCAGTTTGCCTTTCTATCATTACTTTCCAGTCCTTAAAAGCAGCAAAAGTATCATCTTTCTGTTTCAGAAAATAAGGCCAAACCCTTCTAGAGTAATCATCAATAATTGTAAGCATGTAACGAGCACCACCAAGTGAGGACTTACGGGAAGGACCCCATAAATCAGCATGAACATAATCAAGAGTACCTTTAGTGGTGTGAACAGAAGTGTTGAAATGTACCCTTTTATGCTTACCGAAAATACAATGCTCACAAAACTTTATTTTACTCGAAGTGCAGCCATCCAGCAGGTTTCTCTTCATCAATTCTGCCATACCATGGTGACTCATATGTCCCAAACGCATATGCCAAAGCTTAGTTTTACTAGGTTCATCATTAGTAACAGCAGCAACAGCGGAATCAGAACCAGGTAAAGTACACCCTCTAAGGACATATAACTTTGCAGAATTAAGATCACCTTTCAAGCAAACAAGAGAACCTTTTGATACCTTCAGAACACCATCTGAACCGGAATAATTGTAACCTTCTGCATCAAGCGTGCTCAATGAAATAAGATTTCTGGACATCCCTGGTATATACCTGACGTTTTTCAGCGTGCGTGTCATGCCATCATCAGTCTTGATCTGAACTGATCCAATTCCCACAATGTCACACGGGTTATCATCTCCCATCCGCACAACATCCCCTTTCTGCACAGGCTTATACGAGCTAAACCAATTTCTGTTAGTGCAAATATGAAATGAACATGCGGAATCGAGAATCCATTCATCATGACCAGCAACACAACCAGCAAATACTACCAAACAATCTCCAGAATCATCATCAGACGCAGCAGCAGCAACAGAGACCTTACCAGCCGACTTTTGTTTCCTCTTCTCCTTATTCTGTACTTTTCTGCAATCCTCAACATTATGATTTGTCAGCTTACAATAAACACAGAACTTTTTATTACCATGCGGCTTGGACTTTGAACGGCCTCTTCTTTCGTAGTTCTTTCTACCATCATTGCCATCATTGGAGGATCTGTTTTCAGTTCTGCCTCTCACATGCAAAGCATCGCCCTTGGAGGACGACATCCCGTCATTCTGCACCATGCCTCTCATCTTCTCCCTAGACTGGAGAGCCTTATAAACTTCCTTTAAGGTTAGTTCATCACGGCTCAAAAGTATGGTGTCACGAAAATTTGCATACGAATTTGGCAAAGAACATAGCAGTAAAAGACCTAAGTCCTCATCATCATACTTCACCTCCATCGACACTAGGTCGGCGACGATCTTCTTGAATTCAGCGATGTGGCTCATTACTGAATCCTCCTCCTTCATCTTCAGGGTGAACAGCTTCATCTTCATCTGCATCTTACTGGTTAGATCCTTGGACATACAGATCGATTCTAGTTTCAGCCATAGTTCTGCAGCAGTTTTCTCTTTCAGACACTCCTGCAAAATATCATTATGAAGATGCAACTGAATTAGGGCGAGCGCCTTTTGATCCTTGCGGATCTCTTCTGGAGTCCACTCGGCCTTCCTCTTTCCGAAATTATCCAGCGCCTCATCATAGTCATGAGTCTGCGCCAGAATCCCTCGCATCTTGACTTGCCATAGCGAGAACCGTGTGTCGTAGTTCAGCAGCGGAAGATCGAACTTCATCGACGTCGTCATGAACCCTAACAGCAACCAAAGCTCCGATACCACTTGTTATGAACGACGTATAGGAATATGAAGTAAAGAATCAAGCCACAGAGGAGACACACGATTTAACGTGGAAAACCCCTCAGATGTGATGGGGAAAAACCACGGGCACCAGCCAGCAACAATCTCACTATCTCAAGAGTTTTGGGTTACACGCCTATGGCGGCTTACAAGAGAATCGAGTCTCCACGAAACCCTAGTAAGGGTGTATATACCGTACCGTACCGCGGGGGGCTCCGCCCCCCGCACCCCCCGAGTACAGGGGCGAGACCGGCCCATGGGCCGGCTTCAGACTCCGCTACGCTCCGGCAACGGGCCTCCGCTTCGCTCCGTCAGAAGCCCGGCCTACATCCTGGAGTGAATTTGGAACAACTCCAACAGAGAAGGAGACGCGCACGGCGCGGCTGCTGCGCAAGAACGTACCACGACCACGGTGCTTTTGCTAGCGAAGCACTTGGTACCACTCGCAGGATCGGACGCGTTCTGTCTGTAGCTCTACGTATAGTAGTCATGGCTCTAGCCACTCTTGGTGACGCTTACCGTGCCATCGTTTTCATTCCCCGCCTGCTTCCAAAAGATCCAGACCAGGAGTGATGGCCTTTCTTTCATCTGGACAAATTTATACATTACTTTTGCCAGCTTGTTCTTCAAGTCTGCCGCCTAACCTCGACATCCAATTCCGATAATTCGCAGGACAAGAATCGGGCGGGGCGGACGTGTGGATATCCAAGAGCCGACCGAGTCAAGGCACGCAGAGGCAGCTCTCCGTTCGCGGTCTCCTCATGGATTGGATTATGGCGCTGCTGGCGGGTGAGAGTTTGCATTGAAGATTTGCAGTGCTTGTGCACTCTTCATGAGCAGTGCTTTGCTGTAACAACCAGTGTTTTTTACCCGGGGCCCAACCGTGGCCTTGGCCTGCCCCCGATCGGGCGATTATTATTGCAAGGATGTTTCGGCAAACAAGCACGTACCAGTAGTTGCACGGGTACGTACCTCCAAATTAAATACAGCGCAAAGTTCATTCATACGGCCCAAAAGCAGCTGCTGCAAATGCTTCACGGGATTCTACAAGCAGCCGTTGCGTGGCCCAGTTTCTGTTTGGAGGGTCGCGTCGTCCCACTCCTGGTCCATGCATATGCAATGCATGCTTCAAGGAAGAAGCTTCACCCTCCACCGTAGTACGTGCGGAAGGAACGTTTCCTCCTCGACGCCCTTTCTCGTCTCCACAGTGTCCTCGAGTGCCAATTTAATTTCTGACGGTTGGGCCTCTGGCTCGTCGTACATGTATCGCCGTCTGATCGCTTTCGTAGTTTCGTTCCAGGCTTCACTGTTCTCGTATCGCCTGACCGCTTCGAAAGGCCCCCAAGGCTGGAAACTCTCAAGAAGGTAGCCTTGTCTTGTCGCACCGGACAAACATTTCGACATCCCCGCGCTGCTGCTGCCGGATTCCTTGGTTCCATTTGTAAAATTGGGAGAAAATGTTACTACTACTAGGAATTTCTTTGGAGTCCTAGAAAAGCCAAGGGCTTGAGCAGTTGTGCCTTGTGCGCATGGCGCGACAGGACTCGATGCAGCGTGTGAATTGGAGAGTGAACCGAGTCAAAGAATGCTCTCGTACGTCAGGACACCTGTTTTCATTTTCAACGGAGACCTGCCTGTCTGCCGTTGATACGTAGAGTAATGTGATGCCATCAAACAGCGATTCGATTCGTTTCCCCCAGCGGCCAGCGTCCGCTGTCCGGGACCGGGGCCCGCTTTGGTTTCTTGCCCCTTTCCCGGGTCAATGCACACGTCGCTCGCTGATTTCTTTTTTGGCAGCAACCGTACCCAAGCCAGCACACACACCCTGCTTCATCGCGACAGCCTCTAATCTAATCATACAGCGTGGCAGATTGGCAGGGCACCTCTAATCTAATCATACCCATGCAAAACACACCACGCTGATTCCTCGGACCAACCAAGAATGCGATTGCCGTGGATTTGGTAAAGTATTTACCATCAAGCGCCACATCGCCATCCGCTTAATACACTGCCACCTGTTACAACTGGGATTCACGTCATTGCATTCAGCAATCTGATATATACAGTAGTAGTACAGTAGTGAACAAATACCAGGTCACAAGTGCTTAGATCAGGTTACCTTAACGTCAGAACCATGGCTGAAAACAAAGTTCCTGTACTTGTTGACCCCCTTTTCATTGTTATTAATAGAAAGAAAAGCGACTTTGAAAGCCAAAGTTTAAGTATTCAGGTTGAGCGCCATGGAAATAGTTTAGTCCATTCCTGTTTACCAACCCCGTGTTAAAGTTAAACAACTACGAACAAGGCCTACCGGCATTGCTGTACTATGGTTGGGCCTAATGAGTGCCCGCAAATTAAGTAGCCAAAAGTTGGCTCTCGTCTGTATTATTTTCCCGCTAGCTCTTGTCTCTTCCGGTGGATAGCATTGGTATTATACTCCAGCAGCTTCTCTGCTTCTCTAAAATGAATGGCATTCCATGCCGTATTGTTAATCTTGCCTCTACCAAAGTGTTGCCGGCACTAAAGGAGATCCTGGCTTAAAGATGGGGATGGTTCGTAAAATAGATAGATCCTAATAGGCCCTGGCTTGGCTTGCCCAGTGTCTACCTACTTATAATTGGCTGACATCGACTGTAATGGTGGTAGGCTGCTAGCAGATGTTGCCTTCGCAAACAATGGCTCTTGGCTCCTCGCACAGCTAAGCTAACATTTGTGTGTATGCGCCCAATAGGCAAATGCACATGTGTCCTGTTTCAGACTATGCTGTCTGCTCAAACACACCACTTGATCTGAGGGAATTGGTTGCAGAATTATACCCAACCCTTAGCGCCTAATGCACTGCTAGTATCTTTTTCCTAGAAACAATGAGATGTGTGGCGATGTATGTGGGTGAATCACGTGAACACCATTCGTCGTAATCTAGATGCGCATCAAGTAGATACCACATGCAGCAAAAAGGGGGGAAAAAAACAGAAGGTGGAAAACACATGGCATCCTAAACTCCAGTTGCTTGCATTTTCTGAATGTATCGACAGATCAACATCATATAAACCTGTATTTGCTATCAAGTGGGAAGCACAAAACAGATAATAGAACCAAAAAAAAAATTCTTTTCCCTGCGAAAAAAACAGACATTTGTAACATATGACATGTAGTCTGGCGTGAAGCCTTGTGATGCTCACACATCACCCGACGTTCTTGGCACAAACGCAAAGCTCTCATCCAATTGATGCATCATCATCAAAGCCCAAAACATGAAGATGCAGCCATGGCGTCATCGTTGAGCAGAGATTCCCATGATGGCTTATTAGCTCCTTGCCGCACACAAGTGTAACAGGTGAAGTGGATCCGTCAGATTCCATGGAATAGAGCTCGAGCTGCAACCGTTGGTACTCCACTACTCGCACAGTCTAAAATGGTTTACGGCAGTGAGTGGTGATTATGACATGTGTTGAAACCTGATGCCAGATGGGCACGGCAGGTACTGACCGGCAGAAAAAGGTTGCTGCTGCAGCAGCAAGCCAGCAAAGGCAGCGCAAAGGCTGTGCAAAGCTTTGTTGCAGGCCAGAATGATACGCTTGGAAAGTTTCAGCAGTTCACACCAACCTACATATACATCCTTTTCTCCATCTCCCATTTCTCAATTCACAAATCCACGAAAAGTATTTTCCACCAAGTGAGCATGGAGATGCGATTCTACTCGATACAAGTATCTTAATACTACACGTTGTCATCTCTAGAGAAAACAAGAATCTAGATGATATGCGTACATTCTGTGATAAGTGGCGCATCACTTTATTCCACGGGAATCTTTAGCATACGGTATGTAGTAGAGCAATGGGCTTGTTTTCTGCGACTTGTTTGCAAAGCGAGGATCGTGATGTCTGCTCTAGGAAATAGTAGGATACAAGAGGTAATAAGCTGCTCGTGGACATGGACAGGACACAAATGCTTTACCCAACTCCACAGCCCCAAGTACTATATATATAACCACGAAATACGGTCTGCCTTTGGTTTACTTATACGTTTGTGCTTGCAAAAGTTCTGTCTAGCTAGCCACAACGCTTTAATCATGCGCCTTATTATAGTGGTTTCACTTTCACAATAAACGACCATACTCATGAGGGGAATGCACGAGTAAACAACCTTTTTTATGTGGATGGGGAAAGGTGGTCTTATGTATGTACGTGAGGGGAATGTACGTACAAAAAAAATACACCGAGTGAACTTGGGCAGGAAACATCTGGTGTAAAGATGTGAAGGACGCATGTCTCCTAATTAAGAAAGTAATTTATGTACATGTGCGTAGCTGATATATTCTCTTTGCGAATTGTGATGGATGGGAACGTGCTACTGCTGACATTGTAAACCATGTGCCATGTTAAAAAGAGGCTTTTCACAATTGACATTTACAAGTTGTCCTCTCATCTTTAGCAATGTGCACCGTGCACGTCTTTTGTACCCGCGCGGGCGCAGCTACTGGATCGGATTAGCAGTGCTTTTTTTGGGTGATACAATAGTTCAAGACTGAAGACTGTCATTTCCTGATTGTTGGGGTACAAATATTCCCTCTTATTTCTTAATTTGATAATCACATTCTTTATCAGAATATTCCAAAAAAAAACATTCTTTATCAGAAAGAATATACATGTCCTGGCTGTTTTGTTTCAGATAATTTTTTGTTGGATCAAGAAAGGAACCAGAGTTTTTTTTTGTTGGATCAAGAAAGGACACAGCAATACTATATCATTGAGCAGTGCGAAAGAAATAAATTAAAGGCAGCGTTTAAGGAGCTTAACCGGGGCCATGCTAGCTAATGAAAGCTGTCTAGGAAGGAGGAACATCGGAGAAATATACAGTGATGAGACCATGAAAAAATTTAGGTGGGGCTGGACTAAATACTGAGATAGGTCAACTTAACTTAATCTGGGTCTAAATTAAGCACAAGACATAACTATTGTCTTCTTTAACCTCTATATCTTGTTTTTATCCTCTCCTACACTTTAAAATATCTCCAGATCATATTTTCAGCCCATCCTATCCTTAAAATATGCTACCAATTTTATAAAAAATTGGCAGAAATTCTATTCGTTCACCAGCAGTAGTGGGGCTAGGGGCCCACCCGTCCCACCGCTGGCTGTCCCTGCATCCATACATCCATCCATCCATACATCCATCCATCCAAGCTAAGTTGTCGCCAAAATGACAGCCAGCAAACAGCATAGTGCGGCACATCACGCACATTGAACAGACCGCACAAACGCTGATGCCTTTTCAGTTTGGTTCCTTTTCTTCTTCTTTTTTGACGGCATGTTCCTTTTCTTCTTCTTATCCTGCTTTTTTAAATGACGAAATAGTCAAATTCGTCCTTAAACTATCACCGAAAAATCAGTTTAGTCCCTGAACTATGAAAACGGCTGTTTTAGTCCTCAAACTTTCACAGCCGGCTCAATTTTGTCCCTAAACTATGAAAACGGTCGTTCTCGTCCTCAAACTTTCGCAGCCGGCTCAATTTCGTCTCTAGTCCGATGTGGAGCGCCACGCTGGCTCGTTCTTGTCATCGCCTAGTCAGCTAGAACCAGTTTTTGAAAGTCTGCAACTGATTTATTCTTATTCCAACTGGTTGCAACTAGTTGTAACTCTTCAATACAACATTGATAAAGATGATTTTTAATTGTAGATCTCAATAAAATCTACAAATTTTTAGTTTTAATTTTTTTATTTAAGGATGTTAAGATGCTCAAAAAGTTAATATAAAATTTTAGCACCATAATAATTACCTGCTGCGGCTTGTAATTAATATAAAAGTTAATATAAAATTTTAGCACCATAATATGAACTTTTTGAGTATCTTAATATCCTCAAATAAAAAACATTAAAGCTAGAAAGTTGTAGATCTTATCGAAATCTACAATTTTTATGAAAAAAAATCATCTTCATCCCATTTTGTATTGAAGAGTTACAACTAGTTGCGACAAGTTGGAATAAGAATAAATCTGTTACAGGCTTTCGAAAACTGATTCCAACTGACTAAGTGATGACGAGACAAGCCGGCGTGGCGCTCCACATCGGACCAGAGACGAAATTGAGCCGGCTGCGAAAGTTTGAGGACGAGAACGGTCGTTTTCATAGTTTAAGGACGAAATTGACCCGGCTGCGAAAGTTTGAGGACGAGAACGGTCGTTTTCATAGTTTAGGGACGAAATTGAGCCGGCTGTGAAAGTTTGAGGACTAAAATGGCCGTTTTTATAGTTCAGGGATTAAACTGAACTTTTGGCGATAGTTCAAGGACGAATTTGACTATTTCGCCTTTTAGAATCTATCTATGATCTATCAACTACTCCCTCCATCCCAAATTATAAGTCGTTCCAAAAATTTTGAAGAGTCAAACTTTCTCAACTTTGACCAAAGTTATAGAGAAAAATATAAAGAATTATGACACCAAATAAGTGTACCATGAAAATATATTTGATGAAAAATTTAATAATACTTCGTTGATATTGTAAATATTTATCTTATTATATAAACTTGGTCAAAGTTAAGATAGTTTAACTCTCCAAGATTTTTAGAACGACTTACAGTTTGGAACGGAGGGAGTACATCAGTTAGGGTGTGTTTGCGACCCTGGCCGGAACCAGCCTGGCCTGCCCGATAGGCCCAGGCCTGTTATGGCCAGCCCGAAGAGGTGCAGTTGCACTTGTTTGCGTCCTTGTATGAATCGGGCCAGGCCAGACCGAGAATGTGTTTGCAACCCACTACACAGCCGGGCCAAACCACCAACTAACTCCAACTTACAGAGCGAGATCATGTTTGTGCCTTGTCCAGCGGCGGCCAGGCCCATAGCCACGTTACCAGAAATGCAAAGAAACAAGAAGATGACAAGAGTTTTGGATAGAAGAAATAGTTTGAATGAAATGGAACAAAACACGTATGCCTCAGACTAATTTCATTTAACCAACACAAACATTGCCGGCTACATTGCATAATCACAGCTGGAAATTAAGAACAGTGACAGAATTCAGTAGTTTGGCAAGCCAAAAAGAGCAAGAAGCTAACAGAAAGGAGAATACATGAATAAAAAGACAAGTAGCCAGCTAATGCATCAATCCCATTGTGTCATCATCGGCCTAACTAAAACAACAGTTGCGGCACATGAACAGCTTGACTGACAGACCAACTACAACCAAGATCAAGAGCAAGATCACAACATTTTTGCAACAGCCATGCAACAGAGGTGGATTAAGAACAGTAGCAGAATGATGGGATGTTGATGCTTCACCATGAGGGGCATGAACTGGTAATAGCAAGGGTTCTTCTTGAGGTACCCTTGCATTGAAATCTCTAAGTGCATCATCATAGTTGTTGTATTTCTGATAAATAACCCCCTTGTGTCCAAGCACTAGCTTTGCACACTCATACCATGTAAAATAAATCCCAGGTTTCTTCCCATTGAAGACCACATAGCAAGGAGCCATTATCTGAAACAAACCAATAGTAGAACTTGTAAGTGGTCTCAATGAAATGCCTCAGTCTACTATTTAGCTTGAAATGTTGCCTCAATCTGACATCATAGGCTACATGATCAAAAAATTGGCCTCAGCTTAGAACAAAGGTGGTTTGTTTCAATTTTCAGTCATTGGTGGCTCCAAACAAATGAAAGAAGCAAATAAAGATTCAAGACAAACCAACTAAAACATATAACCAGTTGCACTCACTGCCATCAGCCATCACAAAAGGATGTTGTTGCTAAGGAGTACAACTGACCATAAGCACAGCAACATAGCCAAATAAGGAACAAAGCTTAAGAGTTCAAACATCCAAAAAACAGCAAGGGAGCCACCTCATGTTGTTTTGTTGCATCATCGGCCTTCAAATCCCACATGTACCACCAAGGTCATAAAAACAGCAAAGATGCAAATAGTTCTGAAATATAAAGTAGCCAACAGAAGCTACAATTAAGTTCGTTACAATACCAAAGTTCAGCCCAACAGCTAAGGGCTCAAATGTTTCCCAGACCATTGCCTATTGTTAGCCACCCTCCTAGGCAAAGCACACCTCCAAGGTCAGGTGTCAAAAGAACAAGACTGCACAAAAGCTCCTGTTGTCAAAAGAAGAGAGAGCGGATGAGGGGGGTGGAGGAACTATACATCTCTACACTCAACCCCCTCCTGGCCATCTGGACCATCATGTGTAGTGGAACTACACACAGTAGTTCTTGGCTAGGAAGGTCCTAAGCCAAAGGGTCCTGTGGGCATCACTCATGTTCACAAAGCCCCTGCCTTGGGCCTTGTTGTCCAGGAGGAAGGTGTAGGCAACAATCAGTGCCTCCTGAGAGAAACCAGGCATCTCCATCACAGCAAGATAGAGATTGGCATCAACATGGGCAGGTCCAGTCTCCCTAAGTGCATTGGCCACATTGTTCACAGCATCTGACATGTTGGTCAGCATGAGGATCTCCTCCTCAGAGAAGTTCCCTCTCTTCCTCTTTGGGCCAGCAGGTGAGGAGGTAGGAAGCAGTTCAGTAGCCTGGCTGCCACCACCCACTTCACTTGGAACTTGTGTGTGTTTGAGAGGGGGGCCTTCAGCCTTGGCAGTACCACTGTCAGCCTGGTTCTGCCCTAAGGCTTCACCAGAACCAACAGCATACTTGCCTGTGGCCATTGCATTGGCAAAGATAGCCTCCATCTCACTGTAGAACCTAATAGGGCAGTTAAGGTACTCTGCATCTTTAAGGTGGTCCTGCATTATTGGGAAATTGATGTTTAAGAAATAGAATGAAGGTAATGAAGGCAAACATAGTAGGTCAATCTGCTACCTTGCAATGGCCAAGGTAGTGCTCTTGGTCAAGCATGATAGCATTAGTGGTAGGATCCCAAAGAGCACCACTAAGGTCCTTGAGCTTGCTCACCCTAGACCACTTCTGCCTCCACTTCCTCAAATGGTTGTACACTTGAGTTGGGCTCACAATCTCCCCACAGAACTGCTTTAGGGCTTTGGCCACAGCATTGACATCCTTGTCCTTGAATACCTTGTCAGGCCTGCTACCATCACTAACCACGGCAGCCATCCTCCTAAGCACAAAACCTGAGGTGATGCTGGTCCACCTCATTGCCCTCACAGGGCCAGCAGGAGCCTCAACAGGGTCTGCTGCAACTGCAGCAGCACCACCACCAGCCCCAGCTCCAACAGGGTCTGCTGCAACTGGAGCAGCACCAGCACCAGCACCAGCTGCAACAGGGGCAGCAGCACTGGCACCAGCACCAGCTACAACAGGAGCAGAACCACCATTGATGAGCTGGTCCATCACATCACTGTCAGACACAAACCCACCCTCAAATGCAGCTGAGTCCATCCTAGGGCTGGCAACAATGAACAATAGACTAATAGAATGAATTAACCAAAGCACTGACAGATAGAACTGAACAATAGACAACATAATGAATCAAGAATGAAAGCAGGAATGAAAGTATAAGGAGAAAAAATTAGTCTCAGCCTTGTCCAATAGATTACATCACCATGACACACACATGAGTTCCATAGCAGGGTACATAAACCAAATTCATGAATAAATTACATCAAATAAGATTTGTTCCCCTCCATTCCCACATAGCATTAGAGATGGCATCCCTGACTGCAGTCATGTCAACAGAGTCTTGGTCCATATGGGCAGGGGGCAGGTTGGGTGGATCAGATTCACCAGTGAACCCTTCCTCAGCAGGAACCACTTCATCAATGCCAAAACCTAAGATCCAGTTGTGCAAAATGGCACATGCAACTACCAGCTTGGCTTGTGTCCTATACTTGTGGAAGGGTTTGTTGTCCAATATCCTAAACCTCCCCTTGAGTGCACCTATAGCCCTCTCCACAGTCACTCTAAGTGATGAGTGCCTAAGGTTGTAGAGTTCTCTTGCATTGGTGGGCCTGTTCCTTGGACCAAACTCAAATAAATGGTACCTGACCCCCCTGTAGGGAGGTAGGAAACCATTCTTGCATGCATATCCAGCATCTACCAAGAACATTTTACCTACAGAAGACATCTACTATGAGAGTGTGTTAATGGGCCATGGTATATGTACTTAGTGTGGGTGTGCAATTACCTTCAGGCACAGTCAAGCCATCTGCCCTATCCAAAGCATCTGCCAAAACAGTGGCATCATGGGCTGACCCCTCCCATCCAGCTAGGACATAGGTGAATTTTAGATCACAATTCACAGCAACCATCACATTTTGGGTTGGCTCCTTGTACCTACCCCTGAAAGCTTGTTGAATACGCCTAGGAACCCTTGCTAAGAAATGAGTGCCATCTATAAAGCCAATGACATCCTAAAAATGTGGGGGTCAGTCATTGCAATAGGTCCAATGTAACTAAAGAACCCAAGGTAGACAATTACCTTAAAATATGGATTCCATCTATGGCTTCCAAGAATCTTTGGGTGTGTGGTAGTGGAAGCTGGTTTCATCAATTCATTCCTTAGCTCACCCACAGCATACAACACCTGATGGAAGTGTCTGTGGACAGTTTGGATGGACCTCCTAAAGGACTGGTGCACAACCCTAAACCTTTGGTTGTGGCCAACAATATGCAAAAACATGGCAACCTGCTCCTCTACAGACACCCCTTCCCTATCACTGACAAGACTCCTCTCTCTAAAAGTGCTCACTAGATGAAAAAAGGCAGCTCTCTTCATCCTAATCATAGCAATGCACTCAGAATCTGTGAAGTGGTATATCATTTTCATTGTTCTTTGCCTGTGCTGTTCATTTTCATCCCTAATTAGGGCCAGTGCTATAGGATCAGGCTGGGGGGTTTCAGGCTCAGGGGTTTTTCTTTTCAGCCTACTGGAAACAAAAGACACCATAACAACAGTCAAGGCAACTGCCTTCCTAGACAGCTGGTCACGGCTCAGAGACAGATCCATCTACAAGCATGTAAAAATGTAACATGATTTCAGCTTAGTACCCTGCTAAGGCATCAACATGAATGTGAAATGAATATATATGAAAAGCACGGCTACATCTTGTAACAGATGCCTCCCAGTGCTCTATTTGGACAACATCATCGACCGAACTCATCAAAAGCAGATCAAGAACAACAACAAACAGTGTATCCGCAACAGATCAAGAACATGGCAACTAAACCCTAACAGATCAGGAACAAAAAAGTAAAACAAACCCTAGCGTAACATGAACAGGGAACCACAAACCCTAACACCTTTATGAATCAAATAAGCAAGGTTCTTGGAGGTCGATTTCACCTTGGCTCGGGGTCGAAACGAACGGAGAGGAGGCAGATCTGGAAGTAGAGGACGCAGAATGAGAAGAAGAAGAAGACCACCACCACGGAGTCCCAGCAGCAGCAGGAGCGGGGACGCCTCCAAGAACCTCGGCACCGGAGCGGAAAGAGACCGGAGGTCCTCGCCGCCGCCACGCACCACCACTCACCGCCGCCGGTATCTCACGAAGGAAGTGGAAGAGTAGGAAAAAGAATCAGTGGAGAGCGCCAACACTTATAAAGGCAGAGAAATCGCAGCTCTTTCACTTCGCGCGCGGCGGCGGTTGGGAGCGAAGGAAGTTTCCCCTTCCCACCAGAGCCCGCGCGAGCCACCCCGCCGCCGCCCAAAATCGCCCGCCTGCGCCGCCAAGAGCCATGCCCCAAAGAAACGCCGATTTTCAGCGTACGCCGAGGGCTCGGCGGAGGGGGCGATTTTGGCTCCCCGGGGCCAGGCTCGCTCGCGGGCCAACGCCGCAAACACGGCAAGTTGCAGCCCACGAGCGCAGCCGAGCCCGTGGGCCGCCCTCACAAACACGCCCTTAGTGGCCCGATTGGCTTTTCCAAAAGCTTTGATATTTCCTGCGTTGCTCTTTCCTTCGCCGTACTGCTAACTAGATCTTGCAAATTAAATACTATAATAAATCATAGGATCTTCCTATAGAATCCTAGGAGAGACTCGATCGACTGCATTTCCTTGTCTTGGAGTACAACTTTTGCCCTCGCAGTTTACCCGTTTACCGCATAACAAGAATTGGTTAAAACTACTCGAACACACGGTACCCATGCACCCTTGGGTAGGTCTAGGAGTAGGACAATGCTATCCGGCAGATGAGATGAGATCCGATCTTGCTGTTGTAGCTAATGCAGGCCTGTCACTACAGTAGTTCCCAACCATTACGCCAGTCTCAGTCACACGGTTGTTAACAAATAAACTTGCGCTTTTAGCATGATCTTGTACCATGCTCTCGTGGTCCAGCTAAATTCATGGTGGATGTTTCCCATTTTCTTGCACGGCTCTTTTTTCTTTGTTGGTTTGTTCTCGGGCGAATTCATCATCATTTCGTCCGCACGGCGGCGGCTAGTGTATTTGTAGTACTGCGTACTACTAGTGGCCACGGTAGATGCGCGATGGCCAATGAATGTATTGTGTACATCGCATGGACGTAGAGTACCCGAGGTGTACCGAGTACTGGGGCGAGAACCTAACAGGTTAACGCAGCCCGTGCACGTACCGACGTACGTGCTGCGGTAGCCAACTGCATCGTGCAGTGCACAACCGAGTACTTTCCCTTTTTTCCTTTAAAAAAGGCACATTTTTCTCTTGTAGAATAACTCATTGTTACTGAAAGCTGATGCTACGTATTTTACTTCTCCTTTTCTTCACATAACTACTTACTATGTGATAATTTGTTTACATATTTTTGCTAGTTGATAATTTCTTTACATATTTTTGCTAGTTCAGAACCCCTGCCATGAACTGCAGGAGTTCCTGTGATTTTGATTGCAACACGGTAACACCGCTATTCTGAAATGACAGGATGAAAATGAAGCAAACACACGCAAGCACCCATATACACATTTTGGCCGCTTCAAAGTCATTTTGCTGACCTGGCTACCGGGCAAAAACTCTCTTTTCAACATGATAGGAAAAAAAAAAAAAAATCGACCCAGCACACATTGCAGCAACATCACACAGATAAACTAGCGCATTAGCGTAGAAGAAGCGCTAATTTTGACCGATGCTGATTGTAACAGGAAAACACTGTTCTATGACTGAAATTTAGCAAAAATCTAAACAAGTGAACATGTCCAATGAAGCTTAATAGGGTAATAATGATACATTACATGTTACGTCCGTACAAATGTCCTTGTCAGGTAGGCGTTTCAGTTAATATATGGAAACCATCTCAGTACATGGAACAAAAAAGCTTCATCGGATTACAGGATTCTCAATAACAATTGTGTTCAAACAGGCTTCCCGTTCAACTTGGGGAAGGGGTCTTGTTTGCTGAGGACAAGGACCTTACTCTTGTGAGCAAAGTAACCTTTTATAAGATTCTTGTATATGAGGCATGCCATGATGCATTCCACCTGGTAGCAGGGTCACAAACTATGTTAAAAACGTCATTAGAAATATAAGACGCAAAACATAACATTAACTATTGTACTCTCAAAGCACCTCATCCACATCCATGTCGATTTCAAGCCATTTCAGAGCTTTTACCACAACATCTAGTTTAATCTGATGTGCCTTGGCTGGTTCCTTCTGTCTCTGAATGATATGGCTGTGAAAGAATAGCAGGGCAAAAATAGTTCAGTCATAAAGACTGTAAAGTACGACAATGCCAAGTTTAGTTTTGCGCTCACATTTTCTTAACTAATCTCTGATAAACTTGAAGTTCAAGTTTCTCCAGTACAAGGTAGACGCCAGATTTCAAAAATCTGGCAAAACAAGAAGCTATCAGAGATGGCTACCGGAATGGATTTTTTAAGCAGAAGAACAGATCAACTTACTGGTCTTCATGCCTGTCTAGAGCTTGCCTGAGAAGCCTGAGATCTCCTCTCTTAAGTGCAGTCACAACATCTGCATACTGAAATGTTATATTACCACTTGTGCAAATCTTAACTACTAAGAAACAGAGGAGATCACCATATATAAGTACCTATAGAATTATTAAAAACGAGGCACACATATTCACAAAACTAAATAAAAACCTACAATGGAAAACCATATTTGTAAATAAGATGTTACTTAAGTAACTTGTGAGGCATAACCTGGCTTGCAGTGTTTTCCAACACTAAACAGTTGGTCACTTACTGTTTAGCCATTATTCGAACTAAACAGCCATTTTAATGGATAAAGCAGCCATTTAAACTGGATAAAACAGCCAATTATACATAAACAGTGTACCACCATATAGCATTTAGATGCTGTCTAAAAAGGCATAACAAATAATTAGGCAAACAGTGCTCGCTCATTTTGTGGTTCAAAGAAGTTGAAAGGTTCAATTCTACAGCATATATTGCGTGCTAGAAGCCTAGATCTTATTCCAGGTTAAGAAACAAAGTGTGAGTAAAATACCTCAAGCAAATTGTACCGCTCCAAGAGAGCCCTCTTTGGCAGTACACCTATTGAAAGCTTTACAGGGATAAGAAACTTCAAAATTCTCCTAAAAAATGGAACAAAAGTTATAGTATAAACACCTAGGTCTTTCAAACCACAAGCCAGAAAACCCCATGCAATAAAAGTACCTCAAATTTGACTCGCTTTGAGGATTGCAATGCATCAAAGCATAAGTTAGCTTCTGATCCGCCTGATCCAATTAAACAAAATCTGGTGTAAGCAGTTTTGCTCCTTTGCTGTTCAAATCATCGTAGTTTGTAACCATAAATAAGTTTACATGTATGAGACAGGGCTTACAACAAGAAAATTCTCATTAAACACCTCCAACCGCCCAGTGTAGTACATATAAGTGACCTGTACAATCACAAGCGGCAACAAAATGTCAAGGTAGCTGGGCAAGTCTCCAAGAGGGAAAGATGTCTGTAAACTATGTTCATCTCACCTTGTCTTTCACTGGAAAATCTTCAAAATCAAAATTCCTTGCAGTTTCAATACTTCTTATGACACTACGGCAAAGGTTTACTGTTCCAAGCTGCATAATTTCATAATCAGCTTCAAACACTTGTTAACTTAAAAATACAAAACAATTAGAACCCAATTACAAAGTTACATATACCAGAACAAAACTTAACAAAGAAAAATCATCCTACCCTGAAGTAAATTTTGAATAGCTGGCAGGTAACGTAGAGTGCTCCAATACGCTTAGGCCCTTTCACCTGAAACATTGGGCAGAAAATAGCTATCACAACACAAATGATGGTAAAAGTAAATATCTCTATGTCTACTAATATTAAAGGGAATAAGGTTTCTTCTTCTGCCGTTCCTAGAAGCATCCGACCTCTCAAGCACTCCACAATCCAAGTCCGCGCCTAACGTCCGTCAACACATCATGCAAATTGTAGCATGTGTTCATCATCATCGAGAATGACCGGAGTCCTTCTATGGACTCCCTTTTTGACAACATATGGGTCCTACATAGTCCCAAGGACACAATCACACAACTTTGACATGCTTTGAGTGCAGCATATGCGGGATATACCTGTGTTGGGCTTGACAACAAGTCCCCACGTGCCTTGAGCTGTTACTACATGTACCTCTGGGGTTGTACATATGCAGGCGCAGCAATGGCATATACTGCACTGATGCTAGGCCATTACCATATGCTAAATTGCTAACAAATGATTGTTGGGACATGTGCATTTGGCTGCTTCTTTGAGACAAGCTATGGGTAAATCTTTCTTATTCCTGCCCTAATGTTATGCATGTTTTGATCCAGGTAGTAAAGTCTACTGTATATACGTCTGAAAAGGGATAATTAATATTTGAGCTATATGCTACCATGACAAAAAAAAAAGAGAAAATACTTGAAATGACAATCTATAAAAAACATAGATACTAAGATTGACAAACAAAAAGATATAACAAGGGAAAGAAAAAAATAATAATAAAATGAATATGATTCCTATATAGAGGGACTAATGCTAGAAAAATGAGTATCTCCTCTGGATAGAAGGACATGCTACATGGACTGAGCAACGGGACCACGCTTGCTATGCACACTGAACGCACAGGCCAAGCTAACAATATTTGTCTAAAGCAATTGTATTGAAAAAATAAAAATGGTTGAGATGTAACGAGTACTTGAGTACAAAAAAAAACATATTAAGTTAAGATTCTATGATTTCTAGTAAATATTTAGACATTTTGAATGAAATGGAAACTACAATGGGAGAAATTAAAACTCTGCTAATTCTAGGGATGCAAGGTGGGTTATCTGCGAACCCGCAAATAGGCTTAACCCACAAATTAAGCCTATTTGCAGGTCCTCGAAGAACCCACCTTGCATCCCTAGCAAGTTCAAACTAAAATAATGCAATTAATATTTTACCATAGCAATGTGCAGAAAATCAATTATTTATTTGTAAGTTGGACTTGTCATGCGATTCTTCAAAACAGACGGTTTTCCTCTAAGATTAAAGTGGTTTTTTCATGTACATGATAAAAGGAAAAATATTGGACCATGTTTATTATTGGAATAGGGGAATACGAAGGCATACTTGCTAGTGAATAGTGATTCATCAAAGACCAAACTGATGGGATAGCCACAAATGGTCCAGGAAGATTTCTATATAAAACAACCCCCTCAATCTCGTTCCTCATAACTTAACAAATCAGAAAATGATAAGACATTTCGTCATATGATGATTTATCCTCAATAATCCTATTCAACTATTCAAACCTAGCTGGTTAGCACCACAACTAACAAATGCAGTTAACAACTGTCCTGGTAATTCATCTGATGCTTAAGAAGTCCAAATTCTGATTAAGAAGACTGAACAAATCACGATAACATACCGCTAGTGCGCCGAAAACCTTCATCAGAAAGGACCCTGCCGCCTGAAGCTTGTCAGGGTTCTTTCCATTCGTCGCAAGCTCCCTATCTGCCTACACCAAGATAACGAACCAGAATACGTGAGACAAAATACCAGAGAATTACAAACCCAGATCAGCCTCGTCCGCTCACCTTCTCGGCGATTAGCCTGATCTCGAGCACCACAGTGTGAATCGCCTCCATCGCCCACGGCGTCTCCCAGTTCCTAAACTCCTGTAGGAACGCGCTGCAACCAAAAACACGTCACATCGTCGAAAACTCCAGTAGAATGGACCGAATCGGGAGGACGCGGAACGAACTTGGAGGCCTTCTCGAACGAGGAGTAGGCGTCAGCGAAGCGTTGGATGGAGTGGAAGTGGATGGCGCGGAGCAACGGGATGAGGAAGTCGGCAAGGTGGGGGAAGCGGTCTCCGGCGAGGCGCGGGAAGTCCGGGATGGCGGCGAGCGCGTCGGAGAGCGGGGTGGAGGCCGGCGCGGCGGAGACGGAGAGGAGGGAAGCGAGCGCGGCGCCATCGGAGCAAGAGATGGCGTTGGTCACGCGAGAGAGGTAGTCGCCGATGCGGCGGTGCGCCTCACCCATGCTCAGGTACGCCGCCATCTCCAGCGACAGCGCAGCGGCCGCGTTGCGGTTTGGGGTTTCCGAGCGGCGGCGGCTGGAAGAAGCCTGTAAACGGCAACAGGACAAGTTCGATTGCCAGTTACGAATCTCAAAGCGACAAAAGCCTCCCTCCATCCTAAACTGTAACATTCCAATTATTTTATAATAAAGTCAAAGTATTTTAATTTTGACTAAACATTTATTTGATGTCACATTTTTTATTTTTTTATATAATTTTAATTAAACTTAAGATGTTTAACTTTTTAATATTTTATTAAAATACCTTACAGATTACAATTTGAAATGGAGGAAATAGAAGTCACCCCTCCGCCAATCACGGTGCACGGTGGTGGCGGCGCCTCCTCCTTCATCATCCATAGCGACGCTTCTCCCGCGCGCCCTTTGGAAGCACCGTAGACCTGGGATTGCAGCTCGCAGCCCGTTGTTTTCCACAGGGGAGGAAGCCACGAGTCATCTCGCCGGGAGCGTTTCCCTGCTTGACGCTTCGCGCATCGCATCTCCTCCCCAACTTCGCCTCGACTGAGACAGCCCCTTCTGCCGCCGCCACCATGGATCGTCCCCTTTGCCGTCGCCTCCGCTGCTTCTCCTCTACTAGCACCTCCGCCTCCGCATGGTAAGTCCCAAACCTCCTCCTCCACCCACACCAGCCTACCTCTGCTAGTGTTTCTCCTTCTCTTGCTCTCACTTGGCCCTTGTAGATGCAGGTTTGGACAACAGCTGGTTGTTTGTGTATTGAGCCGGAGGAACAGAGCAGTTACGTGTCAAGATAGCAAGAGCGGCGGGTTTTAGCGGTGGCGCTCAGTGGTGAACAGGTAAAGCAGATGCGTGGCAGAGCAGACTGCTGCCGCCGGTGCTAACTGAACTCGAGTTCAGTCATAATCTTACTCAGTTTACCTCTTCCGATCTCTTGATTTCATGTGTAAATGATTTAGTCGGCCTTAACAGAAGTTATTATTTCTGGTACAATGAGCTATTATATTGGTTTAAGGATCAATAGCAAATTATCAACATTTTGTAAGATATAAAGTCGTAAAGTTTGGTAATTTTGGTATAGAATTAAGAATTCAGGATTCAACATTTTTGTTTGGTTCAAATTATTACCAATATTAGATCTTTGATCAGCAAGGAATACATCATTTGATAGTTGCAAACACAGCCCAATTTAGGGTGAACTTTTGACATGTAAGTTCATAAATAAAATTTCTTTAAAATGAACACCAAACCTTGAACATTTTGTCTGTTTTCAGACATCGCAAATGGGAACTAAGTTTTACATCTTCTCAAAACATTCAAATTTAAACATCACCTAAAAATATGATATTTTCACCAAAGATTCCCCTGAGCTCTATTTTAAGCTGGAACACGCCATATAGTCAACAACTTCAGTTTCGGCACAATTTGCTAAGCATTTAAGAAAAAATTATTTGGTTGTCCTCCAAATAAGGTTGAAACATCATGATTACATAGTAAAAGAATTGCTGACTCATGGTGTGCCTCCTAAATAGCAGTCAGCAAGTGTCCAGGAGTTGGAGCAGCCATCAATGCCCAAGAGAACAGCATGTTGGTTGTTGGATGATGAAACCTTTGTCGAGCAGAGGTGGTTTGACAATCAGGTGTTTCTCCTTTCCATATATTTTCTGTTAACAATTCCGTGAACTCATAATGATAACTTTGTTTAGATTAGCATCCAGATAGCAACTCAGCCCTTATTATCAATCCATTGATAAAGATTCAGTACGACATTCTTGCTACATTCTTATTGTGCAAACAACTCAACAATTCTTTTTCCAATGCAACCATATCCATCGTCGAACATGTGTAAGTAGCATAGTCCAATGCATGTCCATCATGTCAGCATTCCGTAAAAAGTGAAGGAAGTTAACTAATGGGCTTTTGGTCTAAAAGTAACATTGTTTTGCATTGTCAGCGAAAAACAAAGGGTGATGGTTGTGTTGGATTATCAACAAGTTAGCTTTGATTAATTACCTCATTACTTAGGTCGTATTTTTGCATATAGTACTTAGGTCATGTTTTTTCCCCGGAGCACATAGAACAAATCAATAACATGTGTTAGTTGTTTACAGAACACCTATAATCATATTGTGTTATCTTTTGATCTATCTATCTCGTCCCTGTGTTATCACTTCAAACAATCACACCTACAGTAGATGTAGGAGCTTAAAAATTTTGGTGTGCTATACTTCTACTCTCTCTGTCTCCTACTTGATCAGCTACTTGCTTTTGTTTTTTCTCTGTAAGATAGATCACTTTGTTTTCCAGCATGCCACCATTAGAACATGGAAATAAGTGCAGCTAATTATGGAGTTGTCATTATACTTCTATGCTAATTAGTCCTACTAGAATTCATTTACATACTAAATGCTATAGCTTTCTCGGAGAACTACCTGACTGATGTATCAAAGCTAAATGATGTGTACAATGTTTCAGTGACAAGTTCTTTGTGTCAGTGCAGGCACTTATATATGCAGATTGTTCAAGTGATCATATCATCCCACTTGTTCAGTCGGGTAAGGTTATTCTAGTGATAAGTAGTAGCAGCCAATGTTAGATTAATCAATCATATTTCAGTTCTAGCCCATTTTAAAATAAGAAGGTAATACATTTCATGCATTTTTTTTTCTGAAAATGCATACGCATTGACGTAACTCATCTGTATGCCACTCTGACAGAGTGCAGGCCATGCGTATGTGGCATCGGTTGGTACCGGCACCGTTGGCAGTTGGTTCTGATGGAGACGATAGATCGTTGAGCAGCTACGAGCAGTGAAGTGTGTAGTTAGTGATCAGTTCTTCAGAGGTGGATATTGTTGCCTTGAAGATAAACTAGCAAGATGATGAATGTCTAGAAGTTCGATTCTTCTATCTTGTGGATTTTTACAGAACAATACTTTGAAGTCAAGTTTACCTATTGTGTGCAACTTGCAAGGATGACGGATAAGTGTATCAATGCCTGTATCATATTTTTTGATGACATATATTTGTCAAGAAGCTTTTTTTCCCCTCGAGTATTCTCATGAGTATTTGTGAATCATCCAGATATGCAATAGCTTTATCATATTGTTTGATTTTTTTTTTCAGATTTCTATCTTTTTTCTCATCTTTCGAGACTATTTTTGTTCATAGGGATTTTTGCCTCATGATATTCTAGCCGGTCCAAAAGCACGACACGATGAACAGTCTCACTGAATTTGTATATATACATGCGCAGCCTAATTTGTAGTACGTGCGTATACACGTGCAGCCTAATTAGCAGTCCGTACGTACTTAAGCCATGCACACGGAATAGTATTAGAGTTCACACAATCGCACCAGCACCACTGACTGACTACTGCATAGCACTAGAAATCAGCATGCAATGTTCACCCTTCACCGGCGCTCGGGCGTTCAACCCTGGTTCCCAAACTGCTGCAGCAGGAAACTAACACCCCCGAGAGAAATTGTCATAGGAAACGAAGGTCCACAGAAATCCTCGTCGGGGATTTTCTTCCCTAGGACGAAATAAGTCATGATCCAACTAAACCTATCTCTGATCCAACTAACTAATGACGTGTCCTTTATTGAGGGCAAAGCATTAGAGAGCTGCTGTGGATAAGAGTATAAACTGGGCCGCGTTCGCGAGCCGGGTCGAGCGGTCGAGCGAGCTCTCTGCTCTCGTATCAGGTCTGAGTCTGACACAACACGAATAGTCATGTGCGTCACATCTTTCTGCGTCGCTAAATTCATGTTCCTCGAGCCTCGCTCTCGCTCTCGCTCTTACTCTTACCTCCATTGCTTCATCCGTTTCATAAGCCCTAGACACCCCGGGCTGCCGCCGCCACCACCACCCTAGGCCACCGCCGCCACCACCAGGCCGCACGGTCCGAATTTTGAATTGCCCTCGCGTGGAGGGCTCCATCGGTCATCGTCGTTATGGTTGTTTGGTCAGATTCCAGACGCCTGAAGCACGCGTCTACGCTGTGCGTCACCAATCGCCCTTGGTTTTCCCACCCCTGGTCTTCCCACAGTGGGGCAAGATTCTTGGGGAAGGCGTTCTATAACTCTGGTGAGTTGACTCCATAACCTGCTCTGGTGATTTGACTCCATGACCTGCTCTGAGTATTCTCGCACATCCGTAGCCAGCGTCGTCTGCCGAGGCCTGGCTTGGCCGTGACCGCCTGAAATTAGCCGGACAAGAGCTCTCAATGGAGATATGCCACCAGTTCAAAGTATTTGGATCAAGAGGCGTTCTGGAAGAACTGTTGCTGGATTACAGCGGATAGGAGGAACTGTAGTCGGATTACAACGGATGGAGTGAATCTCCAAGATCTCCTCACTCCAAAGTCAACTGATGTTACCGTGGTCTGCATATGAGAAAGAGCCCTTATTATCTCAGGGTGTGTATAGTTCACATGAAATTTTTTCTTTTCCCATCACATCGATTGTACTTTCCGCCTGCATGGAGCACTAAATGAAATAGCAACTGTTACATGTTTGTACTTTTTTACCTAGCTACCTCAAGCTGAATCTTTTGAGTCTAGTTAAACCATAATTAGACAAAAGTTATCAAATATAAACAAAAGTAATACATTATACTCTTTCTCAACTTTTTCCAATCTAAACACAGCCTCAGATCTTTCTCCAGTCAGCCGGTAGTGCCTTTTAGACGTGTGTAGACGTGTGTCTGCTCATCGAAATGATAAAGGTACACTAACACTACTGTTTCCTAATTTTTATTTTTTATGCTCTCTGCACTAGTACTGTAGATGGTAGAGCTGTTTTTTATCTGTTTGTGCATCTGCATTTTATTCGTTTATTCATTCATTCATTCATATTTAGGTCAATAATAAGACCTCGTTTGCCACAGCTTAGCTTTACATGTGAAGCTGTTTTTTAAGAAAATAACTTCATGAGTAACTTATTTGGTGAAGCTGAGCCATTTTGGGAATGTTACTTGGCAACTTTACCAACAACTTTATATATGGTTGAGTGAGAGAAATGAGATAGAGAGCTGAGATAAGCTACTTTTTTCCAGCACAAGCGTACTTGGACTGCATGTTGGCCAAGTTACCCATATGCATAACACACTCATCACAATCAAGCTCATCGGTGACCACAACACTAGACTTAGCCAACTCAAGCTCTTTCACTGTGGCCTCCCACTTCTCTTTGTAGTCTTTTCTCTCACGGGCGGCGCGCTTCAACAACTTATCTTGACTAACTAGTGCGGTATTCAAAGTGTCAATTTAAGCGGCAAGGTCATCGATGTTGAGTGATACCTGCGATGTAGTGTCGTCCTCAAGTGCCTTGCCCTTCCCGGACTCCAACTCGGTGTCCTCGATCGCCATGGTGCAAAGTCCTCCAAGGGTGGAGGTAGCGACGAAGCACAAGCCATTGAGCTTGTCCTCGACCTTCTTGGTGGCTTCATCATCACTCGAGGAAGAGTCATGGTCGTCGCTGGAGTCGTCGTCGATGTCACTGAGAGAGGTGAAGGAAGGCTCACTGCTTGGCCCGCATCTTCTTCTAGAACCTCTTCTTGTACTCCTTTTTGTCGAAGCTCTTATCCTTGTGCTTGTCGGAGGTGTACTCCTTCTTGTCCCGCCGCTTGGAGTAGTCGTGCTTGAACGAAGACTTGCCCTTCTTGGGGCAATCGGCGATGAAATGGTCCAAGTCCCCATACTCGAAGCATCCTTCCTTGCCACCTCCACGCCGGCGGTTCATCCGGTTGCTATGAAACCGGGAGAACCGATTGATGACGAGAGCGAGCTCATCATCACCAAGAACCTCTAGCTGCTCCTCTATCATGGTCACAAGAGAAGACAAAGCAAAGGACAATTGTGAAGGGTTAGAAGAAGAAGATGCATCATTACCTCCATTACCTGACACCAGAGCCATAGATGATGAAGTGGAGTTCCAAATCCTGGCATGGGTAGCTTTGAGCTATTTCAGCAGCTTTGAGCTTGCTAAATAGCTCATCTACTGTGAGGGTGCTATAGGAAGAATACTCGGTTATGGCTGTCACTCTCATACCCCACACTCTTGGATCTAGGGCATGTAGAAGCTTTAGGGCTCTCTCATGGTCATAGTAGGGAAGTTGTGCTTTGTTGGCCCTCATCTTGTTTATCATGGTTTGAAAACGTGCAAACAAGGAATCAATGGACTCGCCATCAAGCTGATTGAAATTCTCGTACTCTCGCTTATACGTTTCGTAGAGACGGTCTTTCACTTGGGCGGTGCCCTCGTGATAGGCTTGAAGCCTCTGCCAAATCTCAGGAGATGTCGCACAATCCGAGACACGCTCAAACTTTGGGATCGACAAGCTAGAGAAGAGAACACTACGAGCACGAGAGTTAGCGTTGTGTTGGTCCTTTTGTTCTTGAGTGATCCGTGCCGCTGGAGCCAACACAACGTAAGCCTCGTTCTCAACGATCTCCCAAATGGTGTAGTCGAGGCCTTGGAGATGCACCGACATGCGGATCTTCCAATAGGCATAATTCGACCCATCAAAGGAAGGTGGCTTTCCGGCGCCACGATTCATGTCGCCTTCGCGGATCATGGACCGATTAAGGTGAAGTGATCCTTAACCGGCTCTGATACCAATTGAAGAATCGGAGAGACGACTAGAGGGGGGGTGAATAGGAGCCTCAAAAATTTCTTCCGAAATATTCGTGAGACCACTGTCCTAAACACAATCCCCAAGAAGCTCAAAACCCTCACGAGATATCCACGAATCAACAAGTGATTGGGTGCTTAGGAAGCACAGCGGGATACTTGGAAACAGCGAAGAAGACGCGGAAGCAAAGCACACTCGAGAGCTCACTCCTAGACCCGGACGGTCCGCGGACTGGGTGCGAACTGTCCGCCGTTAGATCTGGACTGTTCGCCGGCACAACCTGACGAGCAACAGTGTTTTGGACAGAAACTGTGCACTGTCAAACTGTGAACAACGGACTGTCCGCAAATTATAGACGGACTGTCCAACGTTGTGTGTCCAGAGAAAAAACAGAGAAGGAAGGGAACTGCCCACTGTTGGGAAACTGAGCCCGGACTGTCCGCGACCTGGAGCGGACTGTCCGCCGGCCAAAATCCCAAGTGCGGATTGTTCGCGCCTGTATACCGAGCAGGCTATTGCAGCCCACTGTACTCGGCCCTGACACCCCGGACTGTCCGAGGGTGACTCGCGGACTGTCCGCGACTAGACAGAGAGCACGAACACGAAACCGCCCGAAACTAAAATCGAAGAGAGCTTCGATCAAACAGAGAGAGCCATAAGGTCACTAGGTAGTGTAGAATCAAATCCCAAAAGATCAAGACTCAATTCGAAACAAATCACCGGTGTTGGTATAAGATATCTCAAATAAATAAACACTAGGATTATCTGCAAGCGAACAGATACCGATGTAGCACTTCACCCGGGAGTATTCCAGGTATCGTTATTTATATTTTACCATAGGAAAAACGAGATGACTAGAATCTAGACTTAACCCCTGAGCTGCTATCAAGGATGGAGAAAATAGGTGATATAGGAGATTACTAAGGCTTTTAGTTCTAATCCTCACAATAATAAAGCACTCAAAAGAATTGTAAACCTGAAGAACAATAATAACAACGTTACTCACTTGGATTAGAAGTTGAACTCCGAAGAAATCTTCAGAAACAAGCCCCAAAGAAGGACTTGAATCCGCGGGTACAAGTCGTAGAGTAGTCACCAACAGGCCAGCAACTCCTCCAACTATCTCCAGCTCTACTACCACACCACTTTTAGAACAAGAATAACCCTAATCTGGAGAGACTACAACGCTAATCTTCTACTTGATGCTTGGCTCTAGATCCTATCTTGCGTTTTTACTCTACTATAGATATGTCAGTGGAATTCTGAAACCCTGGATTGATTTCTCTCTGGATCATATGAAACCCTAGGGGGTCTGGGGCTCCTTATATAGGCCAGTGGGATAAACTGTAGCCTTTGTATCAAACTGACTTCGACGGACGGTGGAGATTGACGTAAAAATCGGGATGTGGGTCCACGTCGAAGCGGAGGCGAAACAGCCTCTCTGACAGGTTGGCCGACCTGGTCAGATGGTTGACCGACCCCCTCTCCCTGAGTCGCGGGTCCCGCTTCGGCAGGCGTGTCTCTGGTGTTCTCTAGAATATTCTTGATCTCCTGCCGCGGCATAATTCGGTATTTTTCTCTGCGATGTGGGTCCTTTTTGGTTCTTTTCCTGTATAGTCCTTGGAAAACACAGATTCACCGAAACTCATGGAATTCTGTCAGTTTAAACCCTATTCTAGATGTTGGCTCTTATTTATATCCCTTTTCATGATTGGTTGACGGGTAAAATCATACAATAACTACCGTCAACAAGCTCCCCCACACTAGATCTTTGCTCGTCTGAGTAAAGGATGGAATTAAGCAATCTTAACTCTTGGACTAGACATCAACATTTCACCATTCCTAGTCATACCTGCACTGCAGGATTCATTGTGTCTACCATGAAGCTTTGAGCGGTTGAAGAATAGAACAGCCAGCAACTGATCACCTTCTTCTACCAATCAAGTAGTTGGAGGTTTTTGAATATCTTTGAAAATGAAGCATAGCTTACCTTCTCCTTCTTTGTAGTACTCTCATGTCACTCATATGTGGTGGTGCTGATCCTTACCAAGGCATTGATGTTGTTGCCTTCTCTATTGCCTACTTCTAAAGCTTATGTGGAGCTGAGGTAGGGGTAAAGTGAAAACATACTTGTATTGCATATATTGTAAAGTAAAAACAAGGATCTAAGGAGAAAGATGTCATACTCTTAGATCAAGATATGCATGTGTGTGGAATATATGGTGGCTAACATAATTCTACTATGCTCCTTTTGAGGATTTTCTCTCTCTTTTTTCTTCTGCAGGACAACATGGGCTATATTTCTTTTCTTTTCTTTTCTCTTTTTTTTAGGCGGGCATCTGAGTACCCATTGTTTTGGCATTCCGGGCACTTGTCCATTTTTACCTCTCAGACGGGTATCTTTGTACACATTGTTTTCTTTCTTCTCACACTTTTGCATAGCCACATGCCTCTTCTCTGCATACTTTTGAGAGGTGATAACAAGAACTTTGAAGCATTTATTCCTAACTTCTTTTTGTGCTTCCTCCAATATCGGAGTTAAACATTTTTGGGTGGAAAGACATGTTGTTACGTATTCCCAGTGTAGGAATAGCAGATATATGTGGAGTGTACGTGATCTTGATCTTGGGAGCATGATAAATTTCTCAACAAGGGTCACTCGGTTTGACAAAACTCAAAGCAATAGTAAGTAGTAAATGTAGAAGGTTGATTCTATCCTATTTTTGGCTCGGTAGGTAAATGCTTTTACTACAAAGGAGAAGCATATCTATTGGTTTTTAAGTTTTTGCAAATAAAATTCTTCAACAACTAGATATCAAGAACCAATCTTTCATTATTCTTACTATCTCGTATTCTACAACAATTTAAGCAACATGGGGTCCCTAATTTATGTTCACAACAGCAGCAAGACTTCCAGGAAATGTGTTGTGTGTGTCTATCCTTAAGTCAAGGCTACTCAAATTAATCCTTTCATGTTTAAAATTTGCTTAATCATAAGATATTCAATTCAGTGCAAAACAACGAGCGGCGTACGAGAAAATAGAGAGTTCAGGGTGCGTACCTGACCATGGATGAACCTCGCGGCAAGGCGGCATTGAGATAGGTCGGCCGACCAAGGGCACGGGTCAGCCGACCCCTTCTGGTGGCTGTATGTGCCCCATCTCGTCGTGTGTGATCTGTGCGTTGGTTGCTTCTGTTTTGGTGTACTTTCATCTTTGGTGTTCATCGTTCCATCATGTGCTCCTCCCACACTTATTTCCTGATTTCCTTTATGCACAACATAGTGGAGACAAGTGTTGACATCTACTAACGTCGCCAAATATAACTATATAACTTTTACTACTAGAGACGAGATTAGAGATGTATGGTAATTAATTAACTGGTCATTAGCAACTAGCCACTTATCTATCACTAATATTCTTAAGCATGAACTAGGTTGTCATCCCTAATTATATATGCTAAGAATAAATAAAGGTTTCATATATTATTCAATGTGACTAGGCAGAAATATATAAATATAAACTAAGAACAATTCTATAAGTGAACAGATAATTATACCATTGTAGCATTTTACCTAGAGTCTACCAGGTTGTCGATTTATATTTATACCACTGGGAAGGACTGGATAAACTTTAATCTATTATATTGATAACAACTATATACAATGAATAAGCGGTGTTACCGATGTCATTTACTCTGCTCAGAACAGGTAGAGGTCACAAGACAATAAAGATAAATAAAGGTGATAAGTATGATCAAGCATCATAAATAAAGGATAAACATCAGAGCACTTTCTAGTCATAGTAATACCTAGCCATTGGATAAACTAAGGAATTAATATCTAAGGTAATTCTATAACTACGTCAATGAATAACTCTAATTAGTGTAATTACATCTAGTAATTATTGTTAGATTAGTCTTATATCATGATCACATGTAAAGGGCATCATCTAGAAAGGATGTGAAACAGAGTCATCACCCAACTTCGCGACCGTGCCTGCTTGCCTACATACGGGGGGGGGGGGGGTGGACTAGAGAGGAATCAACGTAGCTGTCACCTACGTGAACTACAACACGACCCAACATATCAGGGTGCACTCGCAGATAAATAGAATATCTAAACACCACGTCTACATATCGTTCATCATCTACTCATCGATCGTATGGATAAACGCTATACGAGCAATTACATGAATTCAATAAGATCAAACCAACTATACTAGACATATAATCAAAGTAGACAAAGACTATTGTAATCAAGAACATATAAACTATTAAGAACGATGTTCCCTAATCATAATGAAGAATACAATAATAGAGAAAGAACTAGAACTATACCGAACTCTGCGCGCTCCAGACGGATGCCGGGGCTCCAGATCCCGCCGAAGAACTAGAAGTCCTCTACTTCTAATCTAATTAAGCTAGAACTATGAACTAGGAGGCTCTTAATAAACTAGGAGGCTCTTGATGGCTTGACCAAAGACTTGATGCCTTGGATGAATGATTGGATGCCTCCAGGGGGGTCTGCCTCTTTATTTATAGCCTGGTGGGATGAACGTGCGCCGTAGGATCAAACTGACTTAATCAAGGGCCGAGATGACTCCTCAAAGGCGGTGGAAGAAGACTCCAGAAGACGGAGGGTGAAACCCAAGGTGGGGGCGCCTCCCGGCCCCCCTTGGCGCCGGTCGGCCCCACCTGTCAGGTGGTGGGGCCCCAGTTGCTTCGGGTGTTCTCTAGGTGCTTCTAGGGTCGTGATGACGATGTTACCTTCGCGGTTAAGTTTCGTGTCTTTTATGCACTTTAATCCCTCTTTTACGCTTTTCTGGAATGACCCCTGGAAAATACAGAATATGCATGTTGACGGTCGATAATGTCAACTTTTATTAGAACTTCAGACACAAAAAGATATATGAAAACATACTAGTCTAGGGTTTTAACTGACAATTTACATGAGTTTTGCATGTTCTGTACTTTCCAGGGGTCATTCAGAAAAGCATAAAAGAGGGATCAAAGTGCATAATTATCACGAAACGTAACTGCGAAGGAAACATCATCATCGGAACACTAGAAGCCTCTGGAACACAACCAAAGCGACCGGGGCCCGCACCCTGCCAGGGTAGGGCCGGCCGGCGCCCCCCGGCTAGGGTTTGGCCCTGCCTTCTGGAGTCTTCTTCCGCCGCCTTTTAGGAGTCATCTCGGCCCTATGTTTAAGTCGGTTTGATCCTACGGCGCACGTTCATCCCACCGGGCTATAAATAAAGAGGCAGACCCCCTGGAAGCATCAATCAATCATTCATTGAAGGCAACAAGTCTTCAAGCCATCAAGAGCCTAATAGTTCATCAAGAGCCTTCTAGTTCATAGTTCTAGCCTAGTGAGATTAGAGAGTAGAGGAGATCTAGTTCTTCGGCGGGATCTGGAGGCCCGGCATCCGTCTGGAGCGCAGAGTTCGGTATAGTTCTGGTTCTTTCTCTATTATTGTATTCTTCATTATGATTAGGGAACATGGTTCTTAATAGTTCATATGTTCTTGATTACATTAGTCTTTGTCTACTTTAATTATATGTCTAGTATAGTTGGTTTGATCTTATTGAATTCATGTAATTGCTCGTATAGCGTTTATCCAAACGATCGTTGGGTAGATGATGGATGATGTGTAGACGTGGTGTCTAGATATTTCGTTTATCTGCGAGTGCAACCTGATGTGTCGGGTCGTGTGGTAGTTTGCGTAGGTGACAGCTATGTTGATTCCTCTGTAGTCCACCCCCCGTATGTAGGCAAGCAGGCACGGTCGCGAAGTTGGGTGATGACTCTGTTTCACACCTTTCCTAGATGATGCCCTTTGCATGTGATCATGATATAGGACTAATCCGACAATGATTGCTAGATGTAATTGCACTAGTTAGAGTTATTCATTGACGTAGTTATAGAATTACCTTAGATATTAATTCCTTAGTTTATCCATTGGCTAGCTATTACTATGAATAGAAAGTGCTCTGATGTTTATCTTTATTAATGATGCTTGATCATACTTATCACCCTATTTATCTTTATTATCTTGTGACCTGTACCTGTCATGAGTAGAGTATATGACATCGATAACATCACTTATTCATTGTATGTATATAGTTGTTATCAATATAAGAGATTGTAGTTTATCCCAAGTCCTTCCCAGTGGTATAAATATAAATCGACAACCTGGTAGAACTTCTAGGTAAAATGCTACAATGGTATAATTATCTGTCCGCTTGCAGAATTGTTCTTAGTTTATATTTATTTATATTTCTGCCTAGTCACATGGAATAATATGTAAAACCTTTATTTATTCTTAGCATATACAATTAGGATTGACAACCCAATTCATGCTAAAGAATGTTGGTAATAGATAAGTGGCTAGTTGCTAATGATCAGTTAATTAATTACCATACATCTTCTAATCTCGTCTCTAGTGTTAAAGGTTATAAAGTTATATCTGGCGATGTTAGTAGATGTCAACAAGCATTTTTGGCGCCGTTGCCGGGGAAGGCATATTAAACTTAGAAAATATTGATAACACATATGTATGATGGATAAGATTATATTACCGATTGATCTCTAACTCAAACAGGCACACCCCTGTTTTATCATTTACTTATCTTATGCAGGGTGATGAATGAATGGTTTTTCTCTTCCAAACAATTTCACTGACGATCCAGAGAAACTCCTCAGATGAAAGAAGTTCGTAGAGGCGAGGGACAATTTCAAGCTACCATCAAGAACACCCATCGCTGCTCAAGTTAGTTCATCAAAAGAGCCAGCTCCAACATTGGAAGAAGTACACTTAGGAGAAGATTTATCTCCTGTGTTTGAAGACATGGTTGTGAAGACACTGCGCAAGTTCTCTGCCCCAACAACAGAAAACATCTGGACTGGACCAGCAGTCAACACGGGGGAGAATGGATTCGAGCTCAAGCCTGCTCTTATCACCATGGTTCAGGCCAGCTAGTTTTGTGGAAAAGCTCAGGAAGATGCAAGTGCACACTTACAACACTTTTTAGAGATCTGCAGCACCTTCACAATCAGAGAAGTACCAAGAGATGCTATTTTACTTCGTCTTTTCCCATTTTCACTTTTGGGGAAAGCTAAGCAGTGGTTCTACACCAACAAAGACAAGAACACTACATGTGACCAATGCTCAACTGCTTTCCTGGCAAAGTTCTTTCCTACAGGCAAAACAAATGCTTTGCGTGGGAAAATCTCAAGTTTTCAACAGCAACATGATGAATTATTCACTGAAGTATGGGAGAGATTCCAAGATTATATTGAAGACCGTCCTCATCTTAGGATAGAGGATTGGCTATTGATGCAGACCTTCTGCCACGGGCTTATCTCAAGCACCCGTGAGTCCATAGATGCTGCAGCTGGAGGAGCTTTCCTATCACTGAAGCTTCCAGAAGTTCAAGCACTTATGGAGAAGATGGCCTCAAATCCGAACTGTAATGAAGAACGTACTCAACCTCGCAAGAGAGGAGGAGGCATCCATCATTTCAAGGAAACCGACATGGTTACTGCCAAGCTAGACCTCATCATGAAGAAACTCGACATAGAGAAGAAGGAAGTCATGCATATTGATGATTCCCGCATGACCTGTGAAGAAAGTGAAGATTACGGGCATTCAGCTGTCAACTGCCCTATGTTGCAAGAGGATGTGAACTTCATCAACAACAAGACCTACTATCGTCCTCAGCAAGGTCAAGGATGGAACCAGCCAAACCAAGGATGGTATCAGCAACCTCGACAAGGTAATTACCAAGGTAACAACCAAGGTAATAATTATAATAATTATAATTTTCCACTTTTAAGAGATTTAGTTGCTGGTCAATCTAAATTGATAGATCAAATGTCTAGAAAGGTAGCCTCGAATGATAAAGCTTTAGAAAACACAAATACCAGAATGGATACCTTTGCTTCTGCTATAAAGAATCAGCACAGCTCCAATAAACTGTTAGAATCACAATTAGCTCAGCTTACTGCTGCTGTCCCTCCATTTGACAAAGGTAAGATTCCGGGCCAGCCGGAAGATTTGGAAACTGCTAACCTTGTTGATATTCACAATGCAACACAATACCAAATTGAGCCTGCAGATATACAGTGGATAGATCACTCATTACCTGAGAAGATGGGAGACCCTGAAAGACCTTGTCATTCCTATCTCCATAGGATGTCACAGCTTTCTAGAAGCTATCTGCGATTTCGGCGCAAGTGTCAACATAATGCCTAAAGTAATCTATGAAAGAATATTGGATGATCCTTTGTTGTACACAGACATGCATTTGCAGCTTGCAGATCAGTCCATTTGCTACCCTGAGAGAGTACTAGAAGAAGCTGTTATCAGAGTGGGGCAATCATATGTCCCAATTGACTTTGTGATCATGGATACCGGAGGAGATGAGAAGGCACCCATTATCTTGGGACGACCATTCTTATGCACAACCAAAGCCATCATCTATGCGGAACACGCCAAGATTGTCCTCTCCATCAAGGACAAGAAGGAGAGATTCTCGTTCAAGAACCGCATCCTGAAGGATCCAGCATTCCCGAAGCAATTCCATCAACATAAAGAGCAACAACAACAAGTGCCCAAGAAGAAGAACAATAGAAGATGGAGGAAGAACAAGCCCCGACATGTACCTGAAGAAACCGCTCAACTAATCAATGCTATCAGCACAGAAAATGATGATATGCTCCCAAAACCATTCCCAACAAGGAAAGGTGACCCAGGTGTACCAATCATTGAATGCACAATCAGAGACATCACTTTTCCCGATACCGTCTGCGACACTGGATCAGGCGTCAACGTAATGTCCAAAAAGGTATATGATGAATTATTTGATGAATTACCATTATACCCAACATATATTCAGTTGCAGATGGTAGACCAATCACTGAGATTCCCTGAAGTCATAGTTAAGGACGAAATGGTAAGAATTCAAGATAAATATATACCTGCAGATTTTCTAGTTCTTGACATGCAGGAAGACAACGAATCGCCTATTCTTTTGAGAAGACCGTTCCTCCACACCGCCAATGTTATTATCTACATCGGGTCTGGACATATCCACTTCAACCTACCCACTGGAAAGGTACGCTGTCAATTTAGAATACATCTTAACCATGAGTAGAACAGGAAGCAACACAACAGGAGGAAACGCCAAGCCCGCCGTCAGGCTGCCCAGCCTCACTATGGATGGGAGGAGTTCTCTGGTAAGATTGTGAAGTATGAAGACTGCTACAAGGAGCAAGAAGAAGCCGTACAAGCACCACGCTGGAGTGAGTGGGAAGCGGAAGCTGAGAGGATGGAGCAGATTGCTAAAGCAGAGAAAGAAGAGATCCAGGCAAAAGTGGAAGAATATATGAAGAGAGACGAAGAGTCAAGAGAAGCATACCAAAGGGAGTGTGACAAGGAAGAGCTGGAGCTAGAAAAGAGAGAAGCAGAAGAGACAGAAAAGAGATGGAAGGAGAAAGAAGCAGCATCTACTACACCACCGCAAAATAGGGAATTGACTGAGGTAACCTCAGACGATGAACCTACTGAGTAAGTACTCTCCTCTATCTAAGTCCTGTCAGTGGACTTTAAATTCCATACCCTAGCCATAAGGTTAGAATGGTAGTTATCTAATTAAGTTAGCATTCATTAATAATTTTACTTTAACACATTTAGCATAATCATTTTTGCATATTAAAAATAAACCAACAAAAATATTTACTGCTTTATTTACTGCATCATAAATATTAAAGCCCCATGTGAATGAATCTATGGTAACCCTGTAGGCATATTTACTGTGGTGGCACAAAAATAAAAATAACAATCTATATTTACTTTGTTGCATTATGAAAATCCTAAGCCCCATGGGAATGAATATTCCCTGTGGTGGCATAAAAAAAATAAAAATTATGTAGCATGCATACATATTTGATTTCTGCATAAGAAACTTAGAAAAAACCCAAAAAGAGAATTCTGTTAGAATCCTGCTAAAAACTACCAATTAAAATCAACTCAAAGAATAATCAAAGTGCTCATTGCCTGACTGCTAACCCCTTGATAATTTGATCCTCGAGTTTTGGTTGGAGTATAACTATGCAGGAATAATATTATGACTAAGGAGAGAGTCTATTAGTGGCACCCACCAGGACTACTACTAGCTCACTCTGAGAAACATTCAAGCACCAAGTATTGCAAACATCAAGCTTGGGGGAGGAGCATCCCTTAGTTATTAGGTAATTATACCTATGCGCTTATTGAGTCTACTTTATACAAGCACAAAATACCAAAAATATGTGAACACATGAAGGTTCACCATAGTATCATAGGAAAATCTAAAAATACCAAAAATATGTGGGTACATAAAGGTCCACACCTTTTAAAAAAATACTAAAAATATATGGGCACATGAAGGTCCACTCAGTTGGGAAGCTTCTGCTGGAAATAAAATCAATCACTTACCATGGAGTGGTGCTAAACCTAACCCCTCTCCATAAGATTTGGTATCTTTGTTGGCAATTGAGTTTCACAGAAAAAATACATGATCAAAAAGATAGTCGACCCGACACCTCTACGCTGTCGATACACCTGCTTCTAGAAGGATCACTCAATTTGCAATATCAAAGACCCTGTCAAACGTCAAGCTTGGAAGGGCGCCCTCCATTTTAAGTCCAGCTAAGTATCAGTTTCCCATACTATTATTCTTATCATTATTACTATATCGCTTTTTCGCGTAAGTTAGCTAGTAAGATAAAATTTGAAAACCAAATAAATATTTAGCTATATATTAGAGTTTGTTTAGAGGCAGTCTAGGTTAGAACCAAATTAAATTTGATGAGCACTAAAATTTTGTTTTGGAAATGATGAAATGTTGCTCTGCCCAATTCCTTTCAAGTGCCTAGTTGTCAAACTTGGATTCTCCTGAGTTTTGGATATTACTGTTTTAATCTGAGAATTTACTCTGAACTTGAAACTTTTGGAGACATATGCTCGAGCTAAGTTTAAGTAATTGATTGATATGATTTATGAAGGTTGAGCTACTATTTATCTTATTCCTAGCATTACTAAGTTCCGGAGATTTATTTTTGAAAACTTAAAATCTACATGATGAGCTCTTGTATGACAAAAATGTGAATTCCTACCAAAGCCATATATTATACATTTAGAGATAGGAAACTTTTGCACATTCATACTGCTTGCTTTGCATTGAGTTTAGTCAACCTTTTTTGAATACCATATGAGAGTCTTGTCATGCTTTTAAAACCAAGATCACGTACACACTTCAGCACATATGCATTATTCCTACCCTGGAAGTAATCGCAACCATTTCCACTTTCATCTATGTTCATCATAAAAATGTTTTCTCCTGCACTGGGAGTGAACACCAAAAATATATAAACCCCATAGGACAACCCTGTTATAAATGCTCTAAGTTTTCACTACTGTTATCTCTCCAAATCATGTATTGAATGCATGTGGCTATGCAAAAGTATGAAAAGAAAAGAGAGTAAAAGATGGACAAGTGTCCCCGCAATTAAAACAATGGGTACCAGATGCCCGCCTCCCGAATGAAAAAAATGAAGAGAGATAAAGAGAAAGAATAAAGATAGCCCATATGTTCCTCTAAGTTTCAAAGGAGAGTGAATCATTTCCAAAGGGCATAAATAGAATTAGGATTAGCCAACTTATATACACCTATCCACCATATTCCATACACATGCATCTCTTGGTTTGATTGTATGCCTCAATTCTCTGTGGATCCATCATTTGACTTTACAACATATGAATTGCAAGTATGCTTAAACCTTGTTATTGCCACTCCTATGAGCTCCATTATAATCTTTAGTTATGGGAAGGCATAATATTAATGCCTTAAGTGAGATCCACAAATACCATATATACTGAGAGACTTGAGGGTGTCATACAATTAAGCTCTGAGTTCTATTTTGAAAACTTGCAAAAACTCCGGAATACTGGTACTGTGAAGAATTTGAGACATAGTGCTTGACTTAATTGTTCTGTGTCTCAATTGCTCAAGACTTATGCGAGGGTTGTAAAGTTCCATAGTTAAAGGTAAAACGAGTAAATCTGAAGGTTAGAGCAGTTGCTGTCTAATCTGGAGGAGAATTTCTGTTTGAAAGCATGTGTACTTGGAAAGAATGAAAGCAATGTAGCAACTCCTGATCCAAATACATTAGTAATTATGCTTAGTTTGTTTGCCAAGGGACTGGCAAAAGGTAAGCTTGGGGGAGTTGTTGACTGTCGATAACGTCAACTTTTATTAGAACTTTAGACACAAAAAGATACATGAAAACATACTAGTTTAAGGTTTTAATTGACAATTTCCACGAGTTTTGCACGTTCTGTATTTTCCTGGGGTCATTCCAAAAAAACATAAAAGAGGGATTAAAGTGCATAATTTTCACGAAATGTAACCATGAAGGAAACATCATCATCGAAACACTAGAAGCCTCTGGAACACACCCGAAGCGACCAGGGCCCGCACCCTGCCAGGGTGGGGCCAGCCGGCGCCCCCCGGCTAGGGTTTGGCCCCGCCTTCTGGAGTCTTCTTCCGCCGTATCTTAGGAGTCACCTCGGCCCTATGTCTAAGACGGTTTGATCCTACGGCGCACGTTCATCCCACCGGGCTATAAATAAAGAGGCAGACCCCCTGGAAGCATCAATCAATCATTCATTGAAGGCAACAAGTCTTCAAGCCACCAAGAGCCTACTAGTTCATCAAGAGCCTTCTAGTTCATAGTTCTAGCCTAGTTAGATTAGAGAGTAGAGGAGATCCAGTTCTTCGGCGGGATTTGGAGCCCCGGCATCCGTCTGGAGCGCAGAGTTCGGTATAGTTCTGGTTCTTTCTCTATTATTGTATTCTTCATTATGATTTGGGAAACATTGTTCTTAATAGTTCATATGTTATTGATTACATTAGTCTTTGTCTACTTTAAGTATATGTCTAGTATAGTTGGTTTGATCTTATTGAATTCATGTAATTGCTTGTATAGTGTTTATCTAAACGATCGTTGGGTAGATGATGCCCTTTGCATGTGATCATGATATAGGACTAATCCGACAATGATTGCTAGATGTAATTGCACTAGTTAGAGTTATTCATTGACGTAGTTATAGAATTACCTTAGATATTAATTCCTTAGTTTATCCATTGGCTAGCTATTACTATGACTAGAAAGTGCTCTAATGTTTATCTTTATTAATGATGCTTGATCATACTTATCACCCTATTTATCTTTATTATCTTGTGACCTCTACCTGTGATGAGTAGAGTATATGACATCGGTAACATCACTTATTCATTGTATGTATATAGTTGTTATCAATATAATAGATTGTAGTTTATCCAAGTCCTTCCCAGTGGTATAAATATAAATCAACAACCTGGTAGAACTCCTAGGTAAAATGCTACAATGGTATGATTATCTGTCCGCTTGCAGAATTGTTCTTAGTTTATATTTATTTATATTTCTGCCTAGTCACATGGAATAATATGTAAAACCTTTATTTATTCTTAGCATATATAATTAGGATTGACAACCTAGTTCATGCTAAAGAATGTTGGTAATAGATAAGTGGCTAGTTGCTAATGATCAGTTAATTAATTATCATACATCTTCTAATCTCGTCTCTAGTGTTAAAGGTTATAAAGTTATATTTGGCGATATTAGTAGATGTCAACAATGCAAAACTCGTGAAAATTGTCAGTTAAAACCCTAGGCTAGTGTGTGTTCATGTATCCTTTTTGTCTAAAGTTCTAATAAAAGTTGGACGTTATCCACCGTCAACAACTCCCCCAAGCTTACCTTTTGCCAGTCCCTTGGCAAACAAATAAGCTTAATTACTAATGTAATTGGATCAAGAGTTGCTACAATGCTTTCATATTTTCTAAGTACACATGCTTTCAAACAGAGATTCTCCTCCGGATTAGACAATAACTGCTCTAACCTTCAGACTTACCCATTTTACCTTTAACTATGGAGCTTTACAGCTTTCGCATAAGTCTTGAGCAATTGAAAGATAGAACAATCAAGTCAAGCATTATGTAGCAAATTCTTCACAGTACCAATATTCTGGAGTTTTTATAAGTTTTTGAAATAAAACTCAGAGCTTAATTGTATGACACCCTCCCTCGATATATGTGGTATTTATGGATCTCACTTAGGCATTAACAATATCATGCCTCCCTATAGCTAAGAATATAGTGGAGCTCATAGGAGTGGCAATAAAAAGGATGAACATACTTGTAGTTCATATATTGTAAAGTCAAACAATGGATCCACAAAGAATCGAGGCATAAAATCAAACCAAGATGTGCATGTGTATGGAATATGGTGGATAGGTGTATATGTGGTATTTAGTGGCTAATTCTAATTCTACTTATGCTCTTTTGAAAATAAATCTCTCTCTTAGGATTTGCAGGAAAACATGGGCTATCTTTATTCTTTCTTTTCTCTCTTTCTTTTCTTTTTTTTCATTAGGGAGGCGGGCATCTAGTACCTATTGTTTTAATTGCTGGGACTCTTGTCCTATCTTTTACTCCCTTTTCTTTTCATACTTTTGCATAACCACATGTATCCTTTGAATATAAACAATTGGAGAGATAATGACAAGAACTTAGAGCAATTAAATAGGGGCTGTCCTATAGGGTATATTTTTGGGTGTTTACTCCCGGTGTAGGAGAAAAACATTTTTTATGATGAACATAGATGGAAGTGGAAATGGTTGCGATTACTCGCAGGGTAGGAATAATGCATATGTGGCTGGAGTGTGTAAGTGATCTTGGTTTTAAAAGTATGACAAGACTCTCATGAGGTATACAATAAAGGTTGACTAAACTCAATGCAAAGCAAGTAGCATAAATGTGCAAATGTTTTCTATCTAAATGTATCATATATGGTTTTGGTAGGAATTCACACTTTGTCATAAAAGAGCTCATCATGTAGATTTTTAGTTTTCAAAATAAATCTCTAGTACTTAGTAATGTTAGGAATAAGATAAATACCAGCTCAACCTTCATGAATCATATAAATCAATCACCTAGACTTAGCTCAAACATATGCCTCCATAAGTTTCAGGTTCAGAGTAAATTCTCAAGTCAAAACAGTAGTATCTAAAACTCGGGAGAATTTGAGGTTGAAAACTAGGTACTTGAAAGGATTGACAACAGAGCAACTATTCATCATCTCCAAGACAAAATTTTAGTGTTCATCAATTTTAATTGTTTCTAGCCTAGACTGTCTCCGATCATATTCTAATATAAAGCTAAATGTTTATTTGGTTTTAATGATTATACATCTTTCTAATTATTTTTTTATTGGACTCAAAAAGACTCTATGACTTGTGGACCTTCATGTGCCCATATATTTTTGGTATTTTTAGAATTTTCCTATGATACTATGATGAACCTTCATGTGCTCACATATTTTTGGTATTTTATGGCTATATATAAAATAGACTCAAAAATCGCATAGGTATAATTACCTGATAACTAGGGGATGCTCCTCCTCCAAGCTAGATGTTTGCAATACTTGGCATTGAATGATCTTCAGAGTGAGGTAGCTAGTAGTAGTCCTGGTGGGTGCCACTGATAGACTCTCTCTTTAGTCATAATATTGTTCCTGCATAATTATACTCCAACAAGAAAACTAAAACTCGAGGCTTGAATTTAACAAGGGGTTAGCGGTCAGCCAATGAGCAATTGATTATTCTCTGGGTTGATTTTAATTGACAGATTTTAGCAGGATTCTAACAAGATTCTCTTTTTGGGTTTTTCTAATTTTCTTATGCAACAATCAAATATGTATACATGATGTATATTTTTATGCCACCACAGAGAATATGTATTCTCATGGGGCTTTGGATTTTCATGATGCAGTAAATAAAACAGTAAATATATATTTTGTTGTTTTATATTTAATGGGCAAAAGTGATTGTACTAATAATTGTATTAAAGCAAAATTACTAATGAATGCTAACTTAATTAGATGACTACTATTACAACCTTATGGCTTGGGTACGGAATTTAAAGTTTACCGATAGGACTTAGATAGAGGAGAGTACTTACTCAGCAGGTTCATCGTCTGAGGTTACCTCAGTCAATTCCTCATTTTGCGGTGGTGTAGTAGGTGCTTCTTTCTCCTTCCATCTCATTTCTGTCTCTTCTGCTTCTCTCTTTTCTAGCTCCAACTCTTCCTTGTTACACTCTCTCAGGTGTGCTTCTCTTGGCTCTTCATCTTTCTTCATCCATTCTTCTAATTGTGCGTGGATCTCTTCCTTCTCTGCCTTAGCAATCTGATCCATCCTTTCAGCTTCCGCTTCCCACTCACTCCAGCGTGGTGCTTGTACGGCTTCCTCTTGCTCCTTGTAGCAGTCTTCATACTTCACAATCTTGCCAGGGAATTCCTCCCATCCACAGTGAGGCTGGGTAGCCTAACGGCGGCCTTGGCGTCTTCTCTTGTTGCGTTGCTTCCTGATCTGCTCACGGTTAACAAGTGTTCTAAATTGTTAGCGTACCTTTCCCGTGGGTAGGTTGAAGTGGATCTGTCCAGACCCAATGTAGATAATAGTATTGGCGGTGTAGAGGAACGGTCGTCCCAAAAGAATAGGTGATTCATCGTCTCCCTGCATGTCAAGAACTAGAAAATCTACAGGTATGTATTTATCTTGAATTCTTACCATAACGTCCTTAACCACACCTTCAGGGAATCTTAGTGATTGGTCTGCCATCTGCAACTGAATATATGTTGGGTATAGAGGTAAATCATTAAATAAATCATCATATACCTTTTTGGACATTACGTTGACACCTGATCCAGTGTCGCAGATGGTGTCGGCAAAAGTTGTGTCTTTGATTGTGCATTCAATGATTGGTACACCTGGGTCACCTTTGTTTATTGAGAATGGTTGGGGAAGCATATGATCATTTTCTGTGTTGAGAGCAGTGATTAGTTGAGCAGTTTTTTTAGGTACATGTCGGGGCTTGTTCTTCCTCCATCTTCTATTGTTCTTCATCTTGGGTACTGGTTGTTGTTGATCTTCTTGTTGATTGAATTGCTTCGGGACTGCAGGAGTCTTTAAGATGCGGTTCTTAAATGAGAATCTTTCTTTCTTGTCCTTGATGGAGAGGACAATCTTGGCATGTTCCGCATAGATGATGGCTTTGGTTGTGCATAAGAATGGTCGTCCCAAGATAATGGGTGCCTTCTCATCTCCTCCTGTCTCCATGATCACGAAGTCAAGTGGGACATATGATTGCCCCACTCTGATGACAGCTTCTTCTAGCACTCCCTCAGGGTAGCAAATGGACTGATCTGCAAGCTGCAAATGCATATCTGTGTACAACAAATGATCACCTAATATTTGCTCATAAATTACCTTTGGCATTATGTTGACACTTGCACCGAAATCGTAGATAGCTTCTGGAAAACGGTGACATCCTATGGAGATAGGAATGACAGGTCTCCCAGGGTCTCCCATCTTCTCAGGTAGTGAGTGATCAATTCACTGTATATCTGTAGGCTCGATATGGTATTGGGTTGCATTGTGAATATCAACAAGGTTAGCAGTTTCTAAATCTTCCGGCTGCCCCGGAATCTTACCTTTCTCAAATGGAGGGATAGCAGCAGCTAGCTGATCTAATTATGATTCTAACATTTTATTAAAGCTGTGCTGATTCTTTATAGCAGAAGCAAAGATATCCATTCTAATATTAATGTTTTCTAAAGCTTTATCATTAGAGGCTACCTTTCTAGACATTTGGTCTAACAATTTAGATTGACCAGCAACTAAATCTCTTAAAGATGGAAGTTTGTAATTATTATAATTAATACCTTGGTAATTACCTTGTCGAGGTTGTTATTCCATCCTTGGTTTGGCTAGTTCCATCGTTGACCTTGCTGAGGACGATAGTAGGTATTATTGTTGATGAAGTTCACATCCTCTTGTAGCATAGGGCAGTTGACAGCTGAATGCCCGTAATCTCCACATTCTTCATCGGTCATGCGAGAATCATTAATATGCATGACTTCTTTCTTCTCTATATCGAGCTTCTTCATGATGAGGTCTACCTTGGCAGTGACCATGTCAGTTTCCTTGAGATGATGGATGCCTCCTCCTCTCTTGCGAGATTGAGTATGTTCTTCATTACAGCTTGGATTTAAGGCCATCTTCTCAACAAGTGCTTTAGCTTCTGGAAGCTTAAGTGACAGGAAAGCTCCTCTAGCTGCAGCATCTATGGACTCACGGGTGCTAGAGATAAGCCCGTTGTAGAAGGTCTGCATTAATAGCCAATCCTCTATCCCATGATGAGGACAATCTTCAATATAATCTTAAAATCTTTCCCATGCTTCAGTGAATGATTCCTCATGTTGCTGTTGAAAACTTGAAATTTTCCCACGCAGAGCATTCGTCTTGCCTGTAAGAAAGAAATTTGCCAGGAAAGCAGTTGAGCATCGGTCCCATGTAGTGTTCTTCTCTTTTTAGCGTAGAACCACTGCTTAGCTTTCCCCAAAAGTGAAAATGGGAAAAGACGGAGTAAAATAGCATCTCTTGGTACTCCTCTGATCGTGAAGGTGCTGCAGATCTCTTGAAAGTGCTGTAAGTGTGCACTTGCATCTTCATGAGCTTTTCCACAAAATTGACTAGCTTGAACCATAGTGATAAGAGCAGGTTTGAGCTCGAATCCATTCTTCCCAGTATTGACTGCTGGTCCAGTCCGGATGTTTTCTGTTGTTGGGGCAGAGAACTCACGCAGTGTCTTCTCAACCATGTCTTCAAACACAGAAGCTAAATTTTCTCCTAAGCGTTCTTCTTCCAATGTTAGAGCTGGCTCCTCTGATGGACTAGCTTGAGCAGCGATGGGTGTTTTTGATGGTGACTTGAAATTGTCCCTCGCCTCTACAAACTTCTTCCTTCTAAGGAGTTTCTCTGGATTGTCAGTGAAAATTGTTTGAAGAGAAAAACCATTCATTCATCACCCTACATAAGATAAGCAAATGATAAAAATAAGAGTGTGCCTGTTTGAGTTAGAGATCAATCGATAATATAATCTTATCCATTATGTATATATGTTATCAATATTTCCTAAGTTTAATGTGCCTTCCCCGGCAACGGCGCCAAAAATGCTTGTTGACATCTACTAACGTCGCCAAATATAACTATATAACTTTTACTAGTAGAGACGAGATTAGAGATGTATGGTAATTAATTAACTGGTCATTAGCAACTAGCCACTTATCTATCACCAATATTCTTAAGCATGAACTAGGTTATCATCCCTAATTATATATGCTAAGAATAAATAAAGGTTTCATATATTATTCAATGTGACTAGGCAGAAATATATAAATATAAACTAAGAACAATTCTATAAGTGAACAGATAATTATACCATTGTAGCATTTTACCTAGAGTCTACCAGGTTGTCGATTTATATTTATACCACTGGGAAGGATTGGATAAACTTTAATCTATTATATTGATAACAACTATATACAATGAATAAGCGGTGTTACCGATGTCATTTACTCTGCTCAGAACAGGTAGAGGTCACAAGATAATAAAGATAAATAAAGGTGATAAGTATGATCAAGCATCATAAATAAAGGATAAACATCAGAGCACTTTCTTGTCATAGTAATAGCTAGCCAATGGATAAACTAAGGAATTAATATCTAAGGTAATTCTATAACTACGTCAATGAATAACTCTAATTAGTGCAATTACGTCTAGCAATCATTGTTAGATTAGTCTTATATCATGATCACATGCAAAGGGCATCATATAGGAAGGATGTGAAACAGAGTCATCACCCAACTTCGTGACCGTGCCTGCTTGGCTACTGTTGGAAATTATAATGTCACTACCAAGAATAGAGTTATTCCTGATAATGGCATTAGAAAAGCTTATTGATAATTCCTATGACTATTGCAGAATTCTGCAAGCGCACAGAATCTATCGATGTAGCACTTCACTTGGGAGTAACCAAGTATCGTATTTATTTCCACAGGGAAGCTTCTTATGGCTAGAGATATCCAATGGCAAGCCAAGAACAATCACGAGTTATAATAAAGGGATGAACTAGTATAGTGATAACTAATCCAAATAATCTAGTTTTCAGATAGAGCCAAGCAACGACGTAGACAGTGATGAGCTCAAGAGTGGAATGCAAGGTAACACGGTAGGTTAACTCCAATTAGCACTTCGGGGGAATGTGCGATCCCAAATTATTGGGGTTACTCACATCCAGAAAAACCCTACGCTGATAAAACCAAACCGAACGTGGTGGAATCCAGAGGATCTTTGGGCTGTCACCACCTAAGACCTACCACTGCTATCCGTGGGTCTAGCCGCAATCCAAGGTAACTTCTAGTCTAAGCACCACGCTTACACTATAGTCTACTACTCTAACCTCGCACTAAGATTAGAGCACCGTCTAGCGGCGAAGATCCCGCACTAATTGTATGTAAGCCGATAATTAATCCCCTAGTACTACCACAACTCGAGCACTCAAAGCAATATTTAAAGTAAATACTAAAAGTAAATACTGAAAGTAATGCGGAAAATGTAAATACTAGAAAGGAAATTATATTACCGAATGAAAAAGTACCTTACAAAGGAAGAACCCGAGAGAGAGACCTCCGCAGAGCTCTACTACTCTTCTACTTCTCTTCTCACTCACACTCTCACTCCCCTAGTGGTACATAACCTGCAACCATAAAGTTGACAATATTCGCGTACCAAGGGTCTGACTTGGTCACTTTAAATAACATGTCATCTCTTATTGAGTCATTAATAGGTAGTTTCTAAGGTTTCTCAAAGTGTATTCTAGACAAGTGATCAGCAACTGGATTTTCTATTCCTTTTCTATCTTTAATTTCTAAGTTAAATTCTTAAAGTAACAAAATCTATCTTATCAAACGTGGTTTAGCATCTTTCTTAGTGAGCAAATATTTTAAAGCAGCATGATCAGAATAGACAATTACTTTTGCTCCTACTAAGTGAGATCTAAATTTATCAAAGGTTTCTCAAAGTGTATTCTAGACAAGTGATCAGCAACTGGATTTTCTATTCCTTTTCTATCTTTAATTTCTAAGTCAAATTCTTAAAGTAACAAAATCCATCTTATCAAACATGGTTTAGCATCTTTTTTAGTGAGCAAATATTTTAAAGCAGCATGATCAGAATAGACAATTACTTTTGCTCCTACTAAGTAATATCTAAATTTATCAATAGCTAAAACAACAGCCAGGAGCTCTTTTTCAGTTGTTGCATAGTTTTGTTGTGCTCCTGTCATAGTTTTACTTGCACAAGCAATTGCATGATGCTTCTTATCTTTGTTTGTCCTAATACTGCCCCTACAGCATAATCACTAGTATCACACATAATTTTAAAAGGCAAAGACCAATCAGGGGGTTGAATGATTGGTGCTGATGTAAGTGCTTCTTTAAGAATATTGAAAGATTTTAAACATGCATCATCAAATTCAAAGGAACATCTTTAGCTAATAAGTTAGTCAGTGGTCTAACAATATGTGAAAAATCTTTTATAAATCTACGATAAAAACCACTATGACCAAGAAAACTTCGGATTCCTTTTATATTAACAGGAGAAGGTAGTTGTTCAATTACTTCAATTTTTGCCTTGTTTACCTCTATACCTCTTTCAGACACTAGGTGCCCTAGCACTATTCCTTCTCTAACCATGAAATGACATTTTTCCCATTAAGGACTAAGTGCTTTTCTTCACATCTTTGCAAAACCTTATCTAGATTTTCTAGACAATCATCAAAAGTTTTTCCATAAACTGAAAAATCATCCATAAAAACTTCCATGATTTCTTCTATCATTTCAGAAAATATAGACATCATACATCTTTGAAAAGAAGCAGGTGCATTACACAATCCAAAAGACATTCTACGATAAGTATAAGTTCCATAAGAACATGTAAAAGTGGTTTTGCTTTGATCATCAGGGTGGATAGGAATTTGGTGATATCCAGAATAACCATAAAGGAAACAAAAGAAAGAATTATTTGCTAAACGCTCTAACATCTCATCAATGAAGGGTAGCGGAAAATGATCTTTCTTTGTTGCTTTATTAAGTTTTCTATAATCTATGCACATTCGCCAACCAGTGATAGTTCTCTGGGGTATTAATTCTTTTTTATCATTTTGAACTACGGTCATTCCACCCTTTTTAGGTACAACTTGAACAGGGCTTACCCACTCACTATGCGGCACAGGATAAATAATCCCAGCATGCAAAAGTTTTAAGACCTCTTTCTTAACAACTTCCATCATCGCATTTTGAATCCTACGCTGGGGCTCTCTAGAAGGTGTAATTTCTGAGTTGGTTGGAATGCGATGGGTGCACAAAATAGGACTAATCCCCTTAAGGTCTTGGAGTGAATAACCAAAAGAAGCATGATATTTTTCTAAAATAGTTATTAATCTAAAAGATTCTTCATTAGAAAGTTTATCACTTATAATAGCAGGAGAATTTTGATCATTGTTCAGAAAAACATATTTAAGACCAGAAGATAGTTGTTTAAGCTCAATAGAAGGCTTAGGTGGCTCTAGTAATTCATCCAGAGGTTCAGGATCAATAGGATCCTCCTCCTCTTCATTAATGAAGAACTGGGTATCATCTTCTAAATTAGGTTCAATAAATTCATCAAATGACATAGCCTTAATCTCTTGTATTGGATCTAACTCTGGAAGCGGCTCTGCCTTAGCTTTTAATGCATGCGTTATACGCACAGAGAGCTTAACTTCTTTCCCCAGTTTAATGTCTAAATTACCCGTACAACCTTCTCGCAAAAGTTTTCCTATTGGTAATCCAATCATCACAAAGAAATCCCAAACATCAAAGATATAAAAATTCAGCAGAATCTGGAATTCATTAATCACAATAGGAAGGGCATATAAAACTCCTGAATTAGGAAATAATATGTCCTGAACGACTTTTCAATAATTTGTTTGTAGAAATTAATGGCATATCTTTCAAGAACTTTTTAGCAAATGTAAGAGACATAATATTGACACCTACTATAGGATTATAAAAGGCATCAAAAGGATATGCATCAATTTGACATTTAATAGTAATGGCGGGAGAATTTAAACGAATTATATCATTTGAAAGTTCAGATTCTATCAACCATTCATTACTCATAACAAAAATCAATTCTCTTGCTATTTCTCTAAGGAATTTTAAATCAGCAGGATATGAAACATTAAATTTTTTAAAATTCATAGACTCTTGAGGTTTTATAATTTTATGATAATATGAGGTATTTTCATAATCATCAAAAAGTTCATCCTCAAATTCAAGCATAAAATCAGAAATTAGAGTTATCTCCTTCTCATTAGATAGTTCAGGTAAAGGTTGAGATAAATCAGACAAAAATTTGGAATTAGGTAACAAAGACTTATCTTCTAACGACTCTTCTTTTTCTTCAGGGATATCATTTAAGATATTAGTAAGAATAGTTTTAGCATGTGTAGCAATAATATGCATAAATGCTCCATCCCTGACCAAATTAAGATATTCTTTATTTTTATCATTAAGGCCTAAAAAGAAATATTGCAAAAGCATAGGTTCTGGCAAAGCAAGATTAGGTCTAGAATTTATAAATCTATCAAAGCGTTCCCAAGCCTTGCCTAATGATTCGTTATCTAATTGTTTAAATCCAATAATTTCAAAGCGAAGTTTAGCGACTTTTTCGATAGGGAAAAATTTAAGACAAAAATTAGCACGCAATACTTCCCAATCTCCTTGGCTACTCCCGACATGGCGATTATACCATTTCTTTGCTTTTCCCGTTAATGAAAATGAAAAGAGCTTCCATCTTAAAGTTTCATCTGCCATGCCCTTAATATGCAGACATGCACATGTCTGCTCAAAATTAGCTAAATGGGAATAGGGGTTTTCGTTAGAACTACAAGAAAAAACGTGTTCCTGAACTAACTTAATTAATTCCGGGCGTAACTCATAGCCATATGATGTAATAGGTTTAGACGATTCTCTTGGCTGGAGATACGATCCCGTTGGTGCCCCATATTGATATAAAAGTTGGGATATAGGTTCCATATTTAAAAATGTAAAAGATAAAAGATAAAAGTATAATACAAGATTAAGATAAACTATAGTCAAGATCAGCAAACCGTTCCCCGGCAACGGTGCCAGAAATGCTTGTTGGTATAAATTAACTGCACTCTATTAAATATTATTATTATTATCAAAGTATTCGCAAGCGCACAGATAGAATACCGATGTAGCACTTCACCAGACTATCCCGGTTTTAATATCGAACCCAAAGAAACAGTAGGTGATACTGACTAAGTCTATTGATTCTTAACCCGATAACACAATCAATCCAGAGAATATCAAGAATGAGGAAATAGCTAGTGACTATCTAGTTCCAACAACCGCAAAGCTTTGAATAATATCGTTCTAACTGGGCAGTGACCTGAATAAGAGCAGAAATCAGAGTCCTCTCCTATCAAGCACTTATACACCTATCGATCCTATCAACGGGAAGTGGACTACAGAGGACTCAACGTAGCTTTCACCTACGCGATCTACCACAATCCGGCTAATCAGGGGACATTCACAAGTAATTATAGTCTAGGCACCACGTCTGCACTATGAACTACTACTTCAACTTAGAAGCTACCAAGATCAAAGCACTCAATACGAGTTGTAAACTTAAGAACGAATAAGAACAAATGCTTACTTGAATCAGAATGTTGAATACAAAAGTACCTCAGAACGCAGCTCCGGGCAAGGGAGCTGAATCCAGACGAATACAGCTACGAAGAAGCTCCGACAGGCCAGGACTCTTCCGAATCTCTACTCATCTACTCTATCTCTCTAGTCTCTTTCTTGATTGCTAGCCTAGATCTAATGGATATCTATCTAATGCTTCAGGCTCTTCAGCTCTTGATCTGGCCTCCTCAGGGGGGGGTCTAGCCCTCCATTTATAGCCCGGTGGGAAGAATACGTGCCGTAGGATCAAACCGACTTAACCAAGGGCCGAGATGACTCCTCAAAGGTGGTGGAAGAAGACTCCGAAAGGCGGCGGGCAAAAACCCTAGGGGGCACCGTCTGACCCCCCCTTAGGGCCGGCTGGCCCCACCACCTACCAGGTGGGGCCCCGGTTGCTTCGGGTGCCTTCTACACTCTTCTATCTTGCCGATGACGTTTGTTTCCTTCGCGATCAAGTTTCGTGATAATTATGCACTTTAATTCTTCTTTTAAGCTTTTCTAGATAATCCCCTGGAAAATATACAATTCACCAAAACTCATGGAAATTATTAGTAATAACCCTATTCTAGTAGATATTCATGTGTAATGCAGGGATAATTGATAATAAAATTTAGACATTAACAAGTGTCAACACCATAGGCACTACTACTATAAAAAATATGCTGCCCATGGTTTAGATGTGTCCATTTAAAAGATACAGTTCATGGTTCAGACGTGTGCACAACGAAATACCAACCTACTAATGATTTGTGCTTATTGTTCGTTTCCTATTTCGCTTCCAATATTTATGCATGCCATATAATGTATCCAATTTTATCCAATTTTGGGGTTTACTACATTTTCCCACCACATTTTGCAAGCTTATTAGTCAAAACCTAAGTTTCTGATTACATGTGGTACTTTCAGCTTTAGGATCATACCACTATTGCTAGATGTGACCTTACTCTCTAGTTCTTGAATTTGCTCTATGAAGTAGTTGTCGCAGTGCTCAAGTTTAAAAATAGCTCATTAGGACCAAATATCCAACATAAGCTTCCCATATGCAGTATGTATTTTCACACTATAAAGTCGCTCCATAAATAATAGTTTTGTGAAGCAGGCATTGCTATTTCCATGTCACTTCCCTTGTTCTTTACTTTAATGAAATTTGTTACAATGAGTGCTAAACTTATTGATAATTCCTGTGACTATTGCAGAATTCCGCAAGCGCACAGAATCTATCAATGTAGCACTTCACTTGGGAGTAACCAAGTATCGTATTTATTTCCATAGGGAAGCTTTTTATGGCTAGAGTTATCCAATGGTAAGCTAAGAACAAGTACGATTTATGATGAAGGGTGAACTAGTATAGTGATAACTAATCCAGATAATCTAGTTTTGAGATAGAGCCAAGCAACGGCGTAGATAGTGATGAGCTCAAGAGTGGAATGTAAGGCAACACGGTAGGTTGACTCCAATTAGTATTTCGGGGGAATGCACGATCCCAAATTATTGGCGTTACTCACATCCAGATAAACCTACGCTGATAAAACCAGACCGAACGTGGTGGAATCCAGCGGATCTTAGGGCTGTCATCACCTAAGACCTACCACTACTATCCGTGGGTCTAGCCGCAATCCAAGGTAACTTGTAGTCTAAGCATCACGCTTACACTATAGGCCACTACTCTAACCTCGCACTAAGATTAGAGCACCGTCTAGCGGTGAAGATCCCGCACTAATTGATGAAAACCGATAATTAATCCCTTAGTACTACCGCAACTTGAGCACTCAAAGTAATACTTAAAGTAAATACTTGGAAGTAAATATTAAAAGTAAATACTAAAAGTAATATAGAAAATATAAGTACTAGAAAGGAAATTATATTACCGAATGAAAGAGTACCTTACAGAGGAAGCACCCGAGAGAGAGACCTCCGCAGAGCTCTCCTACTCTTCTGCTTCTCTTCTCACTCACACTCTCACTACTAGCCTTGCTAGGAGGCTTCTCACTAGATGAGCTAGGATGGACTAAACTCCAAATCTCTCTATTCTTCCTAAGCTGATTACAACTAAAGCATTCAGGGGTATTTATAGCACTTGGATACCCCTGGGGTACTTGTAGGGGTGGCCGGAGGTCGGTGGCCCGAAAGTGCAGGGCGGGCACCCTACTAGGTAGGGCGGGCGCCCGGTGGATTCCACCGCCTTGCCATCCAACACTCCAGGATCCTCCCCAATGACAGGTTACAAGGTCAGTTGAGCACGTTTCGGCAGTTGGAAAGGCGGTTTGTGGCCCCTGGAGGATGACATGCGGGTCCATGAATCCAGTGGCACTTCATTTAATCTCCCTTGGATGAAAACCGACTTCAAATGGACGGCCACAAGTGGTTAGGTGCCTCTCCTCCGGATTGTGGTCGTGGGAGTCCATATTGATAGGGCGGGCACCCTGTCCAACAGGGCTACCAGATCCAAGTGAAGCGATTCTGAGCCATTGATGTTGAATCAACGTGCCACACTCTGTTTGGGAGGATATGACATGGATCCGTGATGTGGCAGAGCACAAATGGTGCCAAGTGGGGGGCAGGCGCCCTGTCCAATAGGGCGGGCGCCCTATGATTTGGCCCCCAACGTGGCTCTTGTCATGTGTACTGCTTAAATGTGCCTTGGTTTGCTTCATTTTCACCTGTTTTGCACCTGCAACCACAATTCTTCAAGTACAAGTGGAACTCCGTTAAATTAAACCAAAATCCTAGTCTCTATGTGCCATTTTCTTTCTTAATTTAATCATTGTTGATGGTTAAAATGTGCATTTAGTGAGTGTCAACAAATTCCCCCAAACTTATCTTTTGCTCGTCCCTGAGCAAAGACTCAAGATGTTATGCTTATAATTAACTTCTTATTAATGACTCACTTTTGATTTCAACATGTTAGTGCAACTACCCATATCCAATCACCATCACCCATGGGTCTTTTATCTATCCCTTAACCTAAAAAATAGAGCATAGACTAGCTAAAAAGAGGGTTTGTTCTCCATGCCCTTTTTGCTCGGTTAAATCTTATGGAGGTTTGCACATTTTGCAATAATCATGCTCTAGATTCTTCTGTGGCACACTCAGTCTCTCTAATATGTGTGGAATTTTTGACCTTGATAAAAAAGCTTGTAATGCCCTCACATCCTATCTCTAAAAGCTTATGTGGAGTTTCAGGATTACAGGAAAATGGGGCATACCTTATATAATGTAATATTGCTAAGTCAAACAATTGAATCAAAGGAGCAACAAGTCATAGACTTAGACCGAGAATGTGCATGTGTATGGTGGTGGTACTAATTACTCCTTTCATGGCTTTTCCCTTTTTTAGAAACATGGCTAGCTCCTTTTACTCTTTTTTTCATCAGAGCACCTGCTCTCTTTTTTTTACTAGAGACTAGCCATGTCTCTTTTTGAGGAATATTTCAGAGGGATAAATGGTAATACTGTGGTGTAGATCCTATCAATAAAGGCATGTTATTGCTTATTCTCCTTGTAAGAATAGCAGTATGATGGTGGGTGTTTGTGTTCTCGGTCATGAGAATATGGCTCTGGTAGGTGTTCTCTTTTGCCACAGAAGATCTTAAGCAAGTTTTATCATTGTTTTTGAAGAATCCCCACAGATTAACCTTGCTCATGACAGGATAGAAACTTACTCTTTTCTTTGCTAAATCATGTTACTCAAATTTTTCAATCCTTGTTCTAGCATTTGCAACCCACGGGATTTTGGTTCATGGTATAAATAAATCACATTAACAGTCAAAACATCAGCGAATTACTAACTTGAAGTAATTATAAGCAATAAACATTGTTATTCTCTTTTTTTATGCTAGAAATAAAATAATATAAATACATGAAATAAATGGATGGGGCTATGTGTACTTACCTTCGCGGGGGTCCTCCCCCAAACTGGTTCTGCAAACATCACTGGAAATCCCATCCCAGGCGACGATAGAAATCGTCCCAGCGGCGGTCATTGCGACGAGTCAGGTAGTGCATATCCCTCGTCTCCTCCTGATTCTCTTGCCTGCATTGCCAGAACTCATATGAGAAATCTTGTAACCCTTGATGGAGCTGGTCTTGGCCAATCTGGAGGCCCTCTATCTGATGCTGGACATAGCCAAAGTCTCGCTTCCATCCATGCACTGAAACTGAGTGTCGCGGTGGAGGGTATCCTTCAGTGTTGGATGAGTGCAAGCCTCGCGCAGCAGTATATCTATAAGAGCCACCCAAGTGTTGGGTACTCGCAAAACTGCTGATGGGTGCGGATGCTTGTCCATATGGGTCCCAAGGGTCAGACAGCTGGTGCTTCTGCTGTTGGGGTGGCTGGTACCAGTTGGAGCCTCCTGCTTGCTGAGAGCCAGGAGCCGGCCATGCACCCCACTGACTAGTGTGCGGCATGCATGGCTCCTTGGTGAAATGCTTCTTATGCTGCCTGCTTTGCTTGCACTTGTGCTGCAGTCTGAGCAGCTCTCGTCTAGGCCCTAGTTCTTCTTCCTGCAACCTGCACAGCATGTTCTCGTGCCAGCCTTGCGGCGTGCTGTTCCTCGGTCTTGAGGGGTAAGTGTAAAGAGTTCACATTTCCTAACCATAGAGTCATGTCAGGCAATGGAATTTCATTAATAAAACCCAGGTACGTCATGATATATTTTTTTTCATTTTTCACATCATATTTCATCATATATGGTTGACTGAAATGCTCGATGTCTAAAATTGCCCTCTCAGTGTTGATAAAATTAATTGCCTAGCAAACCCATGTTACTGTCACACCCAATTTTAAGGACAAAATTGAATGCATAATCTTATGTGCGCCCAAGGATCAGTCACACACATAAGCCGACAAATACAAGGTAATATCAAAAGACAATGTTTAAATACATAACGTAATATAATTAGAATATAACCTTAAGAAGAAAACAGCGAAAAGACACTCCGATCTTCGCGTGTAGACACCAACTCCACAGGGACACAACTGACTGGTTGACCACAAGCCTAAACTTCTCCTGAGGTGTGGGGAGAATAGCAAGAGTGAGTCCATGTCGAACTTAGTAAATATAACATGGGGTTTATGAGGCTCAAACAGGATAGACACGGGTTTACAGCGGTTTGCTTTTAATTAAGCATCTTTTATGCAATTGGATAGCAACAAGTTGAATAAGCCCATAATTCATGATCAAAGTAAACATAATTAATGAATAGCAACAATAATTTAGCAACAAGTCAACATCACCCCAAAAGATAACTATTCCGTGAGTTTTTCGGGCCACTCGTGACCATGAGCGCAGCTAGTATACCAGTTTTACACTCTGCAGAGGTTGTGCACTTTCACTATGAGCCATGATTCCCATTTGCTCGGGGTAGCTAGCCCCATAACACTTCCAAGGTGAGCGAGCAGGGTTTCACTATGAAGTCTTTCAAAGTACTCTATCTAACAAGTTAGGGCTGCTAGGGACCTGGCAAGTAGATGTAGAGCCCCCCTTCGTCGTGGCACAAGGTCACGCAGGTTATATACACTCGGACAACCCGAGTCGTCAGGCTCCATCACACCTTTTGGTAACCTCTTACAAGCTAGAAAAATTGCCCATACCTGACTAAAACCAGAGCCATGTAGCCCTCATAGTTGCACTGTAAGTCCCAGCTTTTGCTGACGGATCATTACCCAGGGTGAAGGATTTAGAGCCTCACAAAAACTATGCTCCAATCCCCTAGTTTCATGTTGCTAAAAAGGCATCTTTTAAACTTATTGCATATTCAAATAATCAAGTTTACATGATCATGATTCCAGTAGCGCGCTAGCATCAACTACCCAATGCGTAAGCCCATAGGTGATCAATGAACAAGATAACAATACTAGGTAGAAACTATGGTTAACAATGTAGACACATGCATATGAAATTTAATTATTGCGGTGAATAGGACAACAAGGAAGATCCCATGCTATACTTGCCTTAGACTTGAGATCATTTTCTCTGATCCAAAACCTTCAATGAATTGCTTCTTGATCACCACGTAAATCTCACCGACTGGACATGATCATAATGCACCACACAAGCATCCAATACATTCATGCATCACATACAAGTATAATATTATATTAGAACAATACACCAATCAACAAAAATAGAAGTTAAAAAGGTTTAGAAAACGAATCTCCGTATTGCTACGAGCACATAGACGCGAAGATCACGCTAATCGAAATTACGGTTGAAAAGTTACAACTACCAGAGGATTTGCTTTTTATAAAAGAAACAAAAGAAAACTATAAAATTTATATATATAAATACATTATAATATGTTTTCAGAGAATATTATTTATATTAAAATCATATTATATCAAGAAAACAAAATAAAGATCAATTATAGTTATTAATAAAGGACCAAGGTTGAATTATTTATAATAAGAAAAACAGTGGTTTTATGGATTTATAAAATAACATTTAGTTCAAACTCTTCAAATAATTTTAAAATGTTCATAGAACCTTTGTACTCGTCTCTACAATTGCATCAATATAAAGATCACGAAAATCGGATTTAAAATGTAAAAGATATAATTTTCCAAAGATTTTCTATAGAATAAATATTATCATAATATTAACTCGAATTTTAAACATGGGAAAAATTACTGTACAGCAATATAACTATGTAGAATACGAAGATACGAATCTAACGCAAGTTAAATGGTTCAATTCGGAGTTAAAAAGGAGAAACTACGTGGAAAATACGAACCGATGACAAAACCGTGGATACATCGTCTTCAACCTCTGTCATCTTCCTCCTTTGTCCAAACCTGCAGACTTGCATCCATGGTTGTGGTGCTGTTCGTGCACAAGGGCGAGGGCACTTGGCCGTGGGGCAGCAGGGCAACACCCAGGGCACGCGGCCAGCCGCAGCACACGGAGGAGGTTGTGACCGGCCTACTCATCTGTAACAACCCTAAAAATCCACACAATCTAAAAATCCCAACCAATTAAAATTTTTCATTTATTTATTACGAAAACCCATTTTTCTTGTGCAAGCATATAGGTTTCATTATGAATTTGGTAATAAGGGAGTGTAGTTTGCATTTTAATTCCATTCACATAGAATAATAACTTATGCATCACATTTGGGATTTATTGCAATTTATGTTTGTATTTACTCAATATTTAAAATAGGCAATATATGTATATATACACTAAAATGAAAATAGAAAAGGAGAAAGAGAGTTAGGCCAGCCATTCGGCCAGCCGGGTCGCTAAGCCAGCCCAAGCCAGCCCGACCTTCCTCACCTCACCTCACCCGCGCGCGGCCCACGTTGCGGCTCGGCAGCGCGCGCGCGACCGGCACACACACGCTCGCGCTCGCTGCCAACCCGGCCCCGCCTGTCAGCCGCTCTCGCCCCCCACTGTTCTTCTTCCTCACGAAGGCGACGCGCCTGCCGGGGGTGTCGCGCGAATGGCGTGACCCCGGTCCCACAGCCGACAGCATGGCAGAGCCCTGACCCCGCTGTCCCCCTCCTGTCCCCTCCTTTCTTGGCCGCCAAGCGAACCCGCGCCCATCCGGAGCCCTAGATCCACTCGAGCCACGGCCCTTCGATCGGTCGAGCGCGATCAAGACCGTTCGCCATTGGAGCTGGCCAAGCTCGCCTATAAAAAGGAGCACACCCCGAAGCCCTACCCTCATTTCCCCTCGCCGCCACCGCAGCACAGACCGGCACACTGCACCAGACCGAGAGAGAGAGCGTAGGAGAAGGACGGAGCAGAGGAGGAGAAACTGCCGGAGCGCCGCCGCCGCGGAGCACGCCGGAGCCGGACACGGAGGAGAAGCCCGAGCTGCGGACGAGGAGCGGCACGGCACTGCGATCGCTCTGCACGGCTCCGACTCGCCACTGCACCGCCATCCTAGCTTCACCGACACCACGGTGAGCCATTGCACGCCATGTCCGAACCTTGCCCTGTTTTTGCCATGGTGTTCCACCCTCGGGACGCGCAGGCACGAGCCTTTACCGGCTCGGGAAGATCACCTGCACCATGCACTCATTCGACCGGCCGAAACCCCCGGACTACAAGCTTGCTAGACCGAGAACGCAGCACGACGCGTTCTCGGCGGAGCGCGCTCACCACCGACGCGTTCCGACGCCGAATCACCCGTTCCGAGCAATCCGACTAGCACCCGTATAGGTTAGAGCGTCGTGGAACACCGCCACGACCCCTTGAGCTAGCTACGCGGATCTAAGCGCTAGAGGAAGCCTGAATCGCCTTGGCCGCGTGCGCCGCGACCTTACCGGAGCGCCGCCGCGAGCCGTCGCCAAAAGAAGGTCATGCCATGGCTAAAGTTCGCCACCAGAGTGTTGTATGCTTCTCTGGCCTCACCAATTTGATGAGACCACATTCGATTGAACCAATACTTGGTCGTAGCCGCGTTGCCGCCTTCCGCCATCGCCGGCGACACGCCGCCGCCACAACCGAGCACCTTGGGAGTCTCGGTAGCCAAAATTGGTAGTTGGTATACCATCGCCATAGACCCTGGACGCGTATACATCTCCTGGAAGACCTCTTTAGCCCCGCCAGAACCTCACAGTCTCGACGACATCGCCGCCGACACGTTCCGCCTCGCCTAAAATCCGTTCCGAGAACCCCCGGTCGCCTCGCGCTGCGGAGAAATGCCGCCGAGGTTCGCCAAGTCTGCCTCGGCACCGCCGCTAGATAGCCGAGCCCTGTCTTGCCGAAATATGGTCATCGCCGCCCTGTCATCGTCCGCCGCACCGGAGAGACACCGCCGCCTTGAACCGACGCCCTGGAACCCTGCTAGCACCAAATCTCCGATTCGCCCGAGCCTCCCCAGGAGAGCTCGGGAGAGCAGCACCCTCGGCGCACCAAATCTCCGATTCGCCCGAGCCTCCCCAGGAGAGCTCGGGAGAGCAGCACCCTCGGCGCACCAAATCTCCGATTCGCCCGAGCCTCCCCAGGAGAGCTCGGGAGAGCAGCACCCTCGGGCGCCCAAATTTCCGATTCGCCCGAGCCTCAACGGGAGAGCTCGGGAGAGCGGCACCCTCGGGCGCCCAAATTTCCGATTCGCCCGAGCCTCACCGGGAGAGCTCGGGAGAGCAGCCCCTTCGGCGCCCAAATTTCCGATTCGCCCGAGCCTCCGCGGGAGACCTCGGGAGAGCGGCACCCTCGGGCGCCCAAATGTCCGATTCGCCCGAACCTCCGCGGGAGAGCTCGGGAGAACGGCACCCTCGGCGCCCCGAATCTCCGATTCGCCCGAGCTCCGCCGAGCTAAGCCAAGCCTCGCCGAGCTACGCCAAGCTCCGCCGAGCTACCCCCAACCACAGCCGAGCTACCCCCGACCACCGCCGAGCCACGCCGAGCTACGCCAACTCCGGCAACTCTCTGGGAACCAGCATCGAACACCTGGTGGGCGACCTTCGGGTCTGTGTCCTGTTGAGGCGCCACTTGCCGCACTACTGGACCCGCGCGCCACGTGGACCAATCCCGAGCTGCCCCTGATTAATCGACCATTTTCCATTTTCAGAAAATAGGATAATCTTCGGAAATTCATAACTTATTCATACGAAGTCCAAAAATTGCGCATCATATATCAAAATTCTCAGAAAAATGAGATCTACAATCTAAGACTGTGTTTGTGTGCATTTGGCTCTTTATTTTATTGGATTTTTCTGAAATACTCTATAGGAGTCGCTGACGCGACTATTTCGTGTTCGATTTCAGAGCCGGAGGAGGATCTGACTAAGGAAGACGACCACGAGTACTTTCAGGAGCTAGGAGACGACTACGAAGGTGCCACGTCCCACCAAATCCTTAGATCCTATTACGCATTGCAAATGACATTGTTGCTATTGCTTTATGATTATGTATGGATTGGTTGCATGGTAGTATATTTGAATTCCCTGCCTTGATAAGACTTTACCCTGCTGTCCGCTGCTAGGTTAGCTGCTGCTTATTTTACTGTTACTCTTCCACTACTTACTACTTGCTATATGCTATGTGGTGGAATTGGGACGGTGTATAACTGATTATAACTACTGGGAGAGAGTGCTGCGTGCGTCTTGGGTGCGTGGTAAGGGTTGATGTCGACCAAGTGGGATGTGAGACAAGCCCATGGGGCAAGTCGTGCCGGGGGTGCAACCTGGGCATCCCCAAGCGAGATACCTGTGGCGGGTAAAGTTGTTGAGGAGGTTCCGGGTGGGATAGCCTTGGTGGTTTGAAGCCCGTGGACGGAGGTGCTGTGATAGCACGGGGAGAGTATCCCCTAAGTGGAGATGCCTGCTTGGTCAAACCTAGGATGGACTAGTTTCAGGTTCATGGGAATCCTTTTCTACTCACTCGCTTCTGATGGGCGGGAGACGGCTGGACTACTTGGTAGGACGGTGCCACTACTGCTAGGTTGAAAGGTGATAAGGGTGGGCGGAGACGGTCGATGGGTTCCCGTTCCGTTCTAGATGCACAGTACCACTGGATGGGCCCGGTACTGTGTCTCCCAGTCTCAGCATAACGGTGTAGGATCCGGAATATCCCAGGGCTGAGTGGTAGGGTGGCATCGACCTAGGCAAGCAAGCACCCGGAATTCTGCCTAGGTGTTTGCGCAACACCTATGATGGCTAATCTTGTGGGTAGTGAAACCTCTGCAGAGTGTATGGTTGATCGATCGATACATATGCCAACCTGTTGGCTATGGACCTTTCCTGTGAAGCTTCTACTAGTGTAGTGAGTGTTCTCTTCTCCCCCTGGATGACATTTTTCCGGCAGTGTACCCGTTGTGGTAGTGTGCCGCTGAGATAGGCCCGAGAGGGAGTTGGGCCTGTCGAATGAGAGCGAGGTGTGGGTAAGTGAGATGTGGTGATGGGAAAAGGGATAATGGTGTTAACTGGTGATAAAACTTGACTAATTAAACATTGATTACAGCTGCATAGGAAAACCTCAGCCTATAGGTCTGCTTGTATAGCCTTGCATCCACTTTCCACAAAGCAAATGCTGCATAGGTGGGCTCCGTGGCCAGTACAAATCGTACTGATAAATTTGCTGTCAGGTGACGAGAATGAGTACGACTTCGAGGGAGATGATGACGAGGAATAGGGTCACGTGCTACACTCAAGTTGGCCGTGAAGGATGAATCATTTCCGCATCTTCTAAAGCTTCTCTGATTGTTGATTTCGCCAGTGTGGCGATGTAATAAGTGTTTATGTAAGACTTAATTACCGTTGTATGGATCCTGGTGTCAACTGAGATAAGGGTAATTTCATGGATTGTCCCAAGCAATCTGTTGAATTACAATTCGAGCCTGTGGATTTCCCTTCGCGGAAATCGAGGTTGTTTCAGTTGGTATCAGAGCCATACTTGACTGTAGGACGAGACCCATAGAAAATGGACGTTAGAATAGGAAGCCAGACTCTTTTTCGGTTATATTACCGACCTTGCATTCACTTTTTATGCAATGGCTTATCTAATACAAGGACCTGCTAATCCGTTTCTTGAAAAATTTGCAGATGACCAGCCTTGGACCACCACTTCGTCCACTGCACGACGGCACTATTGAGATCCCGATCAATGGGAGGAACCACGGCGGATTTGCCATGGTACTACGTCAGGTGCTGGAGGAACTGGGAGCACCATCTGACCAGATCCAGTACTTCAGCCGAGGGAAGCTTGTCGAGGCTGAGAGGTTTGAAGGACCTGTCACTACCAGAGTTGAGACACCCGTCAGCCTGACCCTTCCAGGAATGCCGGTTTTTACTGACTACACTGCTGGAGAGACTGTGGAGGACGGAGTACAGTCTGTCTCCCGCAAGGTACTACGCGCAGTTGTGTACACAGCATACGAGTACCTTAAGGGGACCCACTTCCATCTGCTACCTCAGGCCTTGGAGCTGCACCCTGACCCCATCCAGAGGATTCTGTACACCAGCCAGATCGTTCAGGCCGAGACTGACCCTTGCTTATGCACAGTGGCACACCACCTCCAGGAGCAGGACGAGTTCATCAGCTCATTGGAGCAAAGGAGGCGGCATGACCGAGCACGCATGGCAGAGGTCGAGGACAGTTTGCAGAAAGGGACTCAGACCCTGGAGAGTTTGAGCAGAGCAGTCACTGACTTGCAGTTGGAGATGCAGCGCCGTGATGAGTTACACCGAGCCGAGATCGCCGACTTGCGAGACAAGATCGGAGATTTTGGGCTTCGCAATGACTACCTGAACAGCAGAGTGTTAGAATTACAGAGGAGGCTGGACGACAAGGAGAGAGCACTTGCTGAGAGGGAGCAGAGGAGCAGAGACAGAGTAGTCAAGATGATCACGTTGCGTTCCAGGATCAAGGAGTTGGAAAAGCAGCTGGAGAAAGCCGAGGACAAGTCCACCCGCAACCAAGGGATTCTGATCGACCGCGTGAAGATGGTGGAGTTCCTAAAGGACAAGCTACGGAGGACAGAGACAGCTTGGAAGCAGTCCGACGCCAGGAGAGCTATTGAGGTCCGGAAGGTACAGAGTTCGCTTCCCCCACTGGAGATGGTGAAGCCCCGGGAGGGAGACTTCCGCGTACCACCCACTACGCTCAACCTGAGAGCGTGTCCGTCTCAAAGGATGCAGGAGATTGAGGCCACTCCAGAGCTAGCAGTAGCACTCGACTATGTCAAGCGCCTGACCATGACCGATGACGAGATCGAGGCAGAGGACAGCCGCATACCCGACGCCGTACTTGACCTTATGCACCAGTAGCTTATGGGACCCTGCGTGGCCCTTAGACTAGTGATACCATGAGTTATCCTATCATTGGCTATCTGCGCATAGCACGATCTTCTTAGCAGCTAGGAACATCCTTTATGTAATAATAACCATGTGATGAGTGACATTTGGATCTTATGCTTCTTATGGTTCTTTATGCTTCTTTGGTTGAGTGTAGGATAGCATGAAAAATGTTTTAATTCATTTAAATCGTTGAAAACATCTAACTTCTACTTAAACCACTATAAGATTATTACTGCACGTAAGCATAACATACCTGTAACCCCGAGAGCAAACCCCATCCTAACTAGCTCGCCCTTAGGAACCTTCAGAAGCGTTCACATATGTAGAGGAGTGATAATCACTATCGAGGGACTTGACTTTCGAGTTGATCTAACCCTACTACCCTCCAATAGCTTAGATGTCATCTTAGGCATGGACTGGCTAACCAAACACCGGGGAGTGATATCTTGTTCACCTAGATATGTTCAGGTAACCCACCCTTGGGGAACAGCTGTCCGATGTGTACCCCAAACCGAGAGAGTCCAAGCCCTCCTATGTGCCCTGGAGACTAAAGCAGATAAGACAGAGCTGACATTCAGAGATGTGCCAGTAGTCTGTGAATTCAATGATGTATTTCCAGAGGAGTTACCAGGAATGCCACCAGATAGAGATGTGGAGTTTGTTATAGAGCTGATGCCAGGGACTGCACCGATTGCCAAAAGACCCTACAGAATGTCGGCTGATGAGTTGAAGGAACTCAAGAAGCAGCTGGGAGAATTACTGGAGAAGGGCTTCATTAGGCCTAGTGCTTCGCCCTGGGGATCTCCCGTTTTGTTTGTCAAGAAGAAGGATGGCACGATGAGGATGTGCATTGACTACCGGAACCTGAATGCGGTCACAGTCAAGAATAAGTACCCACTGCCCCGCATCGATGATCTGTTAGATCAATTGAGTAAGGCCAAGTACTTCTCAAAGATTGATCTCCGATCAGGGTATCATCAGATGAAGATCAGGGAAGAGGATATCCCGAAGACTGCATTTGTCACTAGATATGGACAGTAAGAGTGCACAGTAGTCTCATTTGGACTCACTAATGCTCCAGCATACTTCATGAACATGATGAACAAGATCTTCATGAATGAGCTAGACAAGTTTGTAGTGGTATTCATTGATGATATATTGGTTTATTCAGCCACAAAAGAGGAACATGAACATCATCTGAGGACCGTATTGGAGAGGTTGTCTCGCAACCAGCTTTACGCCAAATTCTCCAAGTGCGAATTCTGGCTTGAGGAAGTTGCTTTCCTTGGACACGTACTGTCAGGAGAAGGAGTCGCAGTAGACCCAGCCAAGATTGAAGCTGTGAAAGAGTGGGAACAACCCTATAATGTGTCAGAAATCAGAAGCTTTTTGGGACTTGCAGGATACTATCGCAGATTTATTGAGAACTTCTCCAAGATTGCAAGACCCATGACCAACTTGCTGAAGAAAGAGAACAAGTTTATATGGACCCCTGAATGTGAGAAGAGTTTCCAGACCTTGAAGGAGAAGCTCACTACTACACCTGTACTAGCCCTGCCCAATATTCACAAAGATTTTGTTGTATATTGTGATGCCTCTCGGCAAGGTTTGGGCTGTGTACTAATGCAAGAAGGAAGAGTGATAGCTTATGCCTCAAGACAGTTGAAGGAACATGAGCAGCGATACCCGACTCATGACCTAGAACTTGCAGCCGTGGTACATGCACTCAAGATTTGGAGACACTATCTGATAAGCAACAAGTGTGACATCTACACTGACCACAAGAGCCTGAAGTACTTCTTCACACAAGAAGATCTGAATATGAGGCAGCGCAGATGGCTAGAACTCATCAAGGACTATGATCTTGAGATCCATTACCACCCAGGAAAGGCTAATGTTGTCGCTGATGCACTTAGCCGCAAAAGCTACTGCCATACCCTCATCACCAACTCTATGCCGCCTGAGCTCAGGAGAGAGTTTGACGCGTTCCAGCTCGAGGTAATCTCCTATGGCATGCTAAATGAGCTTCGCGTCGAGTACAATCTCACCTCACGAATCCGTGAAGCGCAAAATAACTGTCCTGAGATAGACTATATCCATGGTTTGATGAAGCTGGGAAGAGGCCCCGAATACCGAGAAGATGAGCAGGGAACTGTATGGTACAAAGATGGAATCTGTGTACCGACGGATTCAGCGATACGAGAAGAGATTCTGTCAGAAGGGCATGACTCCAAATATTGCATTCACCCAGGGTCAGCCAAGATGTACCATGATCTAAGGAAGCACTTCTGGTGGGAGAATATGAAGACAGACATTGCAGGGCATGTAGCCCGATGTGATACATGCAATAGAATCAAGGCCGAACATCAGAGACCAGCAGGGTTGCTACAACCAGTTGAGATACCAGAATGGAAGTGGGAGTGCATATCCATGGACTTCATAATAGGACTGCCCCGATCCGAGCATGGATATGATTCTATATGGGTAATAGTGGACCGTCTAACCAAAGTTGCACATTTTATACCGGTCAAAAGGAAGTATAGAGCTGAAAAGCTGGCAGATCTGTACGTATCAAACATTTTGAAGTTACATGGGGCGCCTCTAAGTATTATATCTGACCAAGGATCACAGTTTATATCACAGTTCTGGAAATCCTTGCACAAGTCCATCGGGACCAAGCTCGACTACAGCACAGCATACCACCCGCAAACAGACGGGCAAATAGAAAGAGTGAACCAGATTCTCGAGGACATGTTACGTGCTTGCGTATTGAGGTACAAGGAAGGATGGGAGAGCCGTCTACCCCACGCCGAGTTCTCATACAACAACAGTTATCAGACAAGCATTAAGATGTCTCCATTTGAAGCGTTGTATGGAAGACCGTGCAGAACCCCGCTAATGTGGTCAGAACCAGGTGAGAGGACATTCTTCGGTCCTGCTAAGATTGTGGAAGCAGAAGAAGGTGTTGCCCAAGTAAGAGAGAATTTGAGGATTGCACAGAGTAGGCAAAAGAGCTATGCAGATAGAAGACGTAGAGAGCTTGAGTTCGAGGTTGGGGATTATGTCTACCTCAAGGTATCTCCACTTCGTGGCACTGTCAGATTCCACGTAAAAGGGAAATTGGCACCAAGATATGTTGGGCCATACAAGATCTGTAAAAGGGTTGGAAAGCTTGCTTACAAGCTGGAACTACCGGAGGAATTATCTGGAGTACACCCCGTGTTCCATGTCTCGCAATTAAGGGAGTGTTTGAAGCTTCCCGAGGAGCAAGTTCCTACGGATGCATTAGACCTGCAAGACACACTTGAATACAAGGAACATCCGATCAAGATCTTGGCACGGGATACCAAAGAGACGCGAAACAAAACCATTCCGATGTGCAAGGTACAGTGGAGCAATCACACTGAAAGGGAAGCTACGTGGGAGAAAGAATCGGACTTGCGGATTATATTTCCTTACCTCTTCGATGGGTACGTTATCCCTGAATCTCGAGGTCGAGATCCTAATGAGGGGGGAGGACTGTAACAACCCTAAAAATCCACACAATCTAAAAATCCCAACCAATTAAAATTTTTCATTTATTTATTATGAAAACCCATTTTTCTTGTGCAAGCATATAGGTTTCATTATGAATTTGGTAATAAGGGAGTGTAGTTTGCATTTTAATTCCATTCACATAGAATAATAACTTATGCATCACATTTGGGATTTATTGCAATTTATGTTTGTATTTACTCAATATTTAAAATGGGCAATATATGTATATATACACTAAAATGAAAATAGAAAAGGAGAAAGAGAGTTAGGCCAGCCATTCGGCCAGCCGGGTCGCTAAGCCAGCCCAAGCCAGCCCGACTGTAACAACCCTAAAAATCCACACGATCTAAAAATCCCAACCAATTAAAATTTTTCATTTATTTATTGTGAAAACCCATTTTTCTTGTGCAAGCATATAGGTTTCATTATGAAATTGGTAAATAAAGGAGTGTAGTTTGCATTTTAATTCCAATCACATAGAATAATAACTTATGCATCACATTTGGGATTTATTGCAATTTATGTTTGTATTTACTCAATAAATTAAAATGGGCAATATATGTATATATACACTAAACTGAAAACAGAAAAGGAGAAAGAGAGTTCGGCCAGCAAGCCAGCCCGAGCCCGCCCGACCTTCCTCTCCTCATCTCACCGCGCGCGGCCCACGTCGCGGCTCGGCATCGCACGCACGCGATCGGCACACACGCGCTCGCGCTTGCGCTCGCTGCCAACCCGGCCCCGCCTGTCAGCCACTCTCGCCTCCACTGTTCTTCTTCCTCACGAAGGCGACGCGCCAGCCGGGGGTGTCGCGCGAATGGCGTGACCCCGGTCCCACAGCCGACCGCATGGCAGAGCCCTGACCCCGCTGTCCCCCTCCTGTCCCCTCCTTTCTTGGCCGCCAAGCGAACCCGCGCCATCCGGAGCCCTAGATCCACTCGAGCCACGGCCCTTCGATCGGCCGAGCGCAATCGAGACCGTTCGCCATTGGAGACTGGCCAAGCTCGCCTATAAATTGGAGCACCCCGAAGCCTTACCCTCATTTCCCCTCGCCGCCACCGCAGCACAGACCGGCACACCGCACAAACCGAGAGAGAGAGCGTAGGAAAAGGGCGGAGCAGAGGAGGAGAAGCTGCCGGAGCGCCGCCGCCGCGGAGCACGCCGGAGCCGGACACGGAGGAGAAGCCGAGCTGCGGACGAGGAGCGGCACGGCACTGCGATCGCTCTGCACGGCTCCGACTCGCCACTGCACCGCCATCCTAGCTTCACCGACACCACGGTGAGCCACCGCACGCCATGTCCGAACCTTGCCCTGCTTTTGCCATGGCGTTCCACCCTCGGGACGCGCAGGCATGAGCCTTTACCGGCTCGGGAAGATCACCTGCACCATGCACTCATTCGACCGGCCGAAAACCCCCGGACTACAAGCTTGCTAGACCGAGAACGCAGCACGACGCGTTCTCGGCGGAGCGCGCTCACCACCGACGCGTTCCGACGCCGAATCACCCGTTCCGCGCAATCCGTCTAGCAACCGTATAGGTTAGAGCGTCGTGGAGCACCGCCACGACCCCCTTGAGCTAGCTACGCGGATCTAAGCGCTAGAGGAAGCCTGAATCGCCCTGGCCGCGTGCGCCGCGACCTTACCGGAGCGCCGCCGCGAGCCGTTGCCAAAAGAAGGTCATGCCATGGCTAAAGTTCGCCACCAGAGTGTTGTATGCCTCTCTGGCCTCACCAATTTGACAAGACCGCATTCGATTGAACCAATACTTGGTCGTAGCCGCGATGCCGCTTTCCGCCGTCGTCGGCGACACGCCGCCGCCACAACCGAGCACCTTGGAAAGCTCGGTAGCCAAAATTGGTAGTTGGTATACCATCGCCTTGGACCCTGGACGCGTATACATCTCCTAGAAGACCTCCTTAGCCCCGCCAGAACCTCACCGTCGCGACGACATCGCCGCCGACAGGTTCCGCCTCGCCTAAATCCGTTCCGAGTACCCCCGGTCGCCTCGCGCTGCGGAGAAAGGCCGCCGAGGTTCGCCAAGTCTGCCTCGGCACCGCCGCTAGAAAGCCGAGCCCTGCCTTGCCGAGATATGGTCATCGCCGCCCTGTCATCGTCCGCCGCACCGGAGAGACACCGCCGCCTTGAACGGACGCCCTGGACCCCTGCTAGCACCAAATCTCCGATTCGCCCGAGCCTCCCCAGGAGAGCTCGGGAGAGCAGCCCCTCGGCACACCAAATCTCCGATTCGCCCGAGCCTCCCCAGGAGAGCTCGGGAGAGCAGCCCCTTCGGCGCCCACATTTCCGATTCGCCCGAGCCTCCGCGGGAGACCTCGGGAGAGCGGCACCCTCGGGCGCCCAAAATTTCCGATTCGCCCGAGCCTCACCGGGACAGCTCGGGAGAGCGGCACCCTCGGGCGCCCAAAATTCTGATTCGCCCGAGCCTCACCAGGAGAGCTCGGGAGAGCCGCCCCCCCTCGGCACCCAAATGTCCGATTCGCCCGAGCCTCCACAGGAGACCTCGGGAGAACGGCACCCTCGGGCACCCAAATTTCCGATTCGCCCGAGCCTCCGCGGGAGACCTCGGGAGAACGGCACCCTCGGGCGCACCCAATCTCCGATTCGCCCGAGCCTCCCCGGGAGAGCTCGGGATAGCGGCACCCTCGGCGCCCCGAATCTCCGATTCGCCCGAGCCCCGCCGAGCTAAACCGAGCTACACCGAGCTCCGCCGAGATACCCCCAACCACAGCCGAGCTACCACCGACCACCGCCGAGCCACGCCGAGCCACGCCAACTCCGGCAACTCTCTGGGAACCAGCATGGAACACCTGGTGGGCGACCCTCGGGTTTGTGATCTGATGAGGCGACACACGCCGCACTACTGGACCCGCGCGCCACGTGGACCAATTCCGAGCTGCCCCTATTAACCAACCAGTTTTCTCATTTTCAGAAAATAGGATAATCTTCGGAAATTCATAACTTATTCATACGATGACCAAAAATTGCGCACCATATATCAAAATTCTCAGGAAAATGAGATCTACAATCTAAGACTATGTTTGTGTGCATTTGGCTCTTTGTTTTATTGGATTTTTCTGAAATACTCTATAGGAGTCGCTGACGCGACTATTTCGTGTTCGATTTCAGAGCCGGAGGAGGATCTGACTAAGGAAGACGACCACGAGTACTTCCAAGAGCTAGGAGACGACTACGAAGGTGCCACGTCCCACCAAATCCTTAGATCCTATTACGCATTGCAAATGACATTGTTGCTATTGCTTTATGATTATGTATGGATTGGTTGCATGGTAGTATATTTGAATTCCCTGCCTTGATAAGACTTTACCCTGCTATCCGCTGTTAGGTTAGCTGCTGCTTAATTTACTGTTACTCTTCCACTACTTTCTACTTGCTATATGCTATGTGGTGGAATTGGGACGGTGTATAACCAATTATAACCACTGGGAGAGAGTGCTGCGTGCGTCTTGGGTGCGTGGTAAGGGTTGATGTCGACCAAGTGGGATGTGAGACGAGCCCATGGGGCAAGTCGTGCCGGGGGTGCAACCTGGGCATCCCCAAAGTGAGATACCTGTGGCGGGTAAAGTTGTTGAGGAGGTTCCGGGTGGGATAGCCTTGGTGGTTTGAAGCCCGTGGACGGAGGTGCTGTGATAGCACGGGGAGAGTATCCCCTAAGTGGAGATGCCTGCTTGGTCACAACCTAGGATCTGACTAGTGACCGGAAACATCTGGATTCCCTTGCTACTCGCTCGCTTCTGATGGGCGGGAGACGGCTGGACTACTTGGTAGGGCGGTACCACTACTGCTAGGTTGAAAGGTGATAAGGGTGGGCGGTGACGGATGGAGAGATTCCCGTACCGTCCTAGATGCGCAGTACCACTGGTTGGGCCCGGTGCTGCGTCTCCCAGTCTCAGCATGACGGTGTTGGATCCGGAATATCCCAGGGCTGAGTGGTAGGGTGGTACCGACCTAGGCAAGCAAGCACCCGGAATTCTGCCTAGATGATTGTACAGCATCGATGATGGCTAATCTTGTGAGTAGTAAAACCTCTGCAGAGTGTATGGTTGATCGATCGATACATAAGTCAACTCGTTGGCTATGGACCTTTCCTAATGTTTCTGCAACCACTATTAGATGAGAGCATATTCTTTTCTCCCCCTGGATAACATTGTTCCGGCAGTGTACCCGTTGTGGTAGTGTGCCGCTGAGATAGGCCCGAGAGGGAGTTGGGCCTGTCGAATGAGAGCGAGGTGTGTGTAAGTGAGGTGTGGTGATGGGAAAAGGGAAAATGGTGTTAACTGGTGATAAAACTTGACTAATTAAACATTGATTACAGCTGCATAGGAAAACCTCAGCCTATAGGTCTGCTTGTATAGCCTTGCATCCACTTTCCACAAAGCAAATGCTGCATAGGTGGGCTCCGTGGCCAGTACAAATCGTACTGATAAATTTGCTGTCAGGTGACGAGAATGAGTACGACTTCGAGGGAGATGATGACGAGGAATAGGGTCACGTGCTACACTCAAGTTGGCCGTGAAGGATGAATCGCTTCCGCATCTTCTAAAGCTTCTCTGATTGTTGATTCCGCCAGTGTGGCGATGTAATAAATATTTATGTAAGACTTATTTATCGTTGTATGGGTCCTGGTGTCAACTGAGATATGGGTAATTTCATGGATTGTCCCAAGCAATCTGTTGAATTACAATTCGAGCCTGTGGATTTCCCTTCGTGGAAATCGAGGTCGTTTCAGTTGGTATCAGAGCCATACTTGACTGTAGGACGAGACCCATAGAAAATGGACGTTAGAATAGGAAGCCAGACTCTCTTTCGGTTATATTACCGACCTTGCATTCACTTTTTATGCAATGGCTTATCTAATACAAAGACCTGCTAATCCGTTTCTTGAAAAATTTGCAGATGACCAGCCTTGGATCACCATTTCGTCCACTGCACGACGGCACTATTGAGATCCCGATCAAATGGCCATTTGACCTTATGCACCAGTAGCTTATGGGACCCTGCGTGGCCCTTAGACTAGTGATACCATGAGTTGTCCTGTCATTTGGCTATCTGCGCATAGCACGATCTTCTTAGCAGCTAGGAACATCCTTTATATAATAATAACCATGTGATGAGTGACATTTGGATCTTATGCTTCTTATGGTTCTTTATGCTTCTTTGGTTGAGTGTAGGATAGCATGAAAAATGTTTTAATTCATTTAAATCGTTGAAAACATCTAACTCCTACTTAAACCACTACAAGATTATTACTGCACTGAGCACGTACCTAATAACTTCAGATGTCAATGAGACGTTCCGCGCGCCTGGAGAACCGCCAGCCCTCCCCTGCGCCTGCGCCAGGACGTGGGCGTGGTCGCAACCGTGGACGCCCAGCTGGCAGACGTGCTGGAGTTAACCTGGAAGAAGAGCTGCGCCGGGCAGAGGATGCACCGCCGGTGATCGATCCGCCACCACAAGGCGAGAACGTGCCTCCGCCACCGCCGCCGCCACCGACGTTGGCGGAAGTGATGGCTCAGCAGACCCAGCTGCTGAATGTCATAGCTACTGGGATGAACAGGCACCACGGGCCACCCCAGAATGACTTCCAAAGGAAACTGGAGGGTTTCCTGAAGCTGAGGCCACCTACCTTCGACGGGACCGACAGCGATCCTCTCGCTGCCGATGATTGGCTTAAGGAGATGGAGAAGAAGCTGGACCTGACCACTTGCTCCGACGAGGAGTGTGTTGGGATTGCTAGCCACCAGCTGACCGGTGCTGCACGGGCATGGTGGGACAACTACACCAGCGCTCACGAGGACCCAGCCCGCATTGACTGGGATGAGTTCACCGAGGCTTTCCGTGACCACCACATTCCTGAGGGAGTCATGGAGGCCAAGGAGAATGAGTTTCGCAACATCTCCCAGGGAGCTGATCGGATCCACGAGTACACCACCCGCTTCAACTGCTTGCTCCGCTACGCACCTGCGTCTTGCGTGAGTTCCGAGAAGGAAAAGATGTACTACTACAGGAAGGGACTTCAGACCAAGATCAGGTTGGCTCTGTCAGGGAACAAGAGCTACACTCTGCGTGAGCTGATTGACCGCTGTATTGAGATCGAGAAGGATCGCATGGAAGCACGACTGGAATTCGAGGCCCAGAACAGGGGAAAGAAGCGCCGCTCTGAGGGACCCGCTCGCACTACTCCACCCCAGAGACAGCGAACGGGTGCACCTCCGTCTTTCCGAACCCGCCAGGGACCTTCTTCGGGAACGAGCCGTGGTGGTACCAACAGCAGCAACTATCACCGCCCCGCTCAGACCTACCCTGCGCCGACTCGAGCTGTGCAGAACACACCCGCCCCCGCTACCAACACGCCAAGGACAAGCAATTGGAAGGCTCCTGCGACATCTACAGCAGGCAGTGCGCCCTTCACTTGCTTCGGATGCGGAAAGCCTGGACACCGTGTGGCTGTGTGCCCCGACCTCAACCGCGCACCAGCAGCTGCACAGGGCACACCGAACCGGGGATCTGCTACCCGAGGAAGACTGAACCACATGACCGCTGAGGAAGCTGAAGCTGCACCTGATGCTGTGTACGGTACGTTCCTAGTTCATGGTAACATGGCTACGGTTCTGTTCGATTCGGGAGCTACATGTTCGTACATTTCATCTGCATATGCACGTAAGCATAACATACCTGTAACCCCGAGAGCAAACCCCATCCTAACTAGCTCGCCCTTAGGAACCTTCAGAAGCATTCACATATGTAGGGGAGTGATAATCACAATCGAGGGACTTGACTTTCGAGCTGACCTAACCCTACTACCCTCCAATAGCTTAGATGTCATCTTAGGCATGGACTGGCTAACCAAACACCGGGGAGTGATATCTTGTTCACCTAGATACGTTCAGGTAACCCACCCTTGGGGAACAGCTGTCCGATGTGTACCCCAAACCGAGAGAGTCCAAGCCCTCCTATGTGCCCTGGAGACTAAAGCAGATAAGACAGAGCTGACATACAGAGATGTGCCAGTAGTCTGTGAATTCAATGACGTATTTCCAGAGGAGTTGCCAGGAATGCCACCAGATAGAGATGTGGAGTTTGTTATAGAGCTGATGCCAGGGACTGCACCGATTGCCAAAAGACCCTACAGAATGTCGGCTGATGAGTTGAAGGAACTCAAGAAGCAGCTGGGAGAATTACTGGAGAAGGGTTTCATTAGGCCAAGTGCTTCGCCCTGGGGATCTCCCGTTTTGTTTGTCAAGAAGAAGGATGGCACGATGAGGATGTGCATTGACTACCGGAATCTGAATGCGGTTACAGTCAAGAATAAGTACCCATTGCCCCGCATCGATGATCTGTTAGATCAATTGAGTAAGGCCAAGTACTTCTCAAAAATCGATCTCCGATCAGGGTATCATCAGATGAAGATCAGGGAAGAAGATATCCCGAAGACTGCATTTGTCACTAGATATGGACAGTATGAGTGCACAGTAGTCTCATTTGGACTCACTAATGCTCCAGCATACTTCATGAACATGATGAACAAGGTCTTCATGAATGAGCTAGACAAGTTTGTAGTGGTATTCATTGATGATATATTGGTTTATTCAGCCACAAAAGAGGAACATGAACATCATCTGAGGACCGTATTGGAGAGGTTGTCTCGCAACCAGCTTTACGCCAAATTCTCCAAGTGTGAATTCTGGCTTGAGGAAGTTGCTTTCCTTGGACACGTACTGTCAGGAGAAGGAGTCGCAGTAGACCCAGCCAAAATTGAAGCTGTGAAAGAGTGGGAACAACCCTGTAATGTGTCAGAAATCAGAAGCTTTTTGGGACTTGCAGGATACTATCGCAGATTTATTGAGAATTTCTCCAAGATTGCAAGACCCATGACCAACTTGCTGAAGAAAGAGAACAAGTTTATATGGACTCCTGAATGTGAGAAGAGTTTTCAGACCTTGAAGGAGAAGCTCACTACTACACCTGTACTAGCCCTGCCCGATATTCACAAGGATTTTGTTGTATATTGTGATGCCTCTCGGCAAGGTTTGGGCTGTGTACTAATGCAAGAAGGAAGAGTGATAGCTTATGCCTCAAGGCAGTTGAAGGAGCATGAGCAGCGATACCCGACTCATGACCTAGAACTTGCAGCCGTGGTACATGCACTCAAGATTTGGAGACACTATCTGATAAGCAACAAGTGTGACATCTACACTGACCACAAGAGCCTGAAGTACTTCTTCACTCAGGAAGATCTGAATATGAGGCAACGCAGATGGCTGGAACTCATCAAGGACTATGATCTTGAGATCCATTATCACCCAGGAAAGGCTAATGTTGTCGCTGATGCACTTAGCCGCAAAAGCTACTGCCATACCCTCATCACCAACTCTATGCCACCTGCGCTCAGGAGAGAGTTTGACGCGTTCCAGCTCGAGGTAATCTCCTATGGCATGCTAAATGAGCTTCGCGTCGAGTACAATCTCACCTCACGAATCCGTGAAGCGCAAAAGAACTGTCCTGAGATAGACTATATCCGTGGTTTGATGAAGCTGGGAAGAGGCCCTGAATACCGAGAAGATGAGCAGGGAACTGTATGGTACAAGGATAGAATCTGTGTACCGACGGATTCAGCGATACGAGAAGAGATTCTGTCAGAAGGGCATGACTCCAAATATTGCATTCACCCAGGGTCAGCCAAGATGTACCATGATCTAAGGAAACACTTCTGGTGGGAGAATATGAAGGCAGACATTGCAGGGCATGTAGCCCGATGTGACACTTGCAGCAGAATCAAGGCCGAACATCAACGACCAGCCGGCCTACTACAACCCCTCGCAATTCCAGAATGGAAATGGGAATGCATTTCGATGGATTTTATCGTTGGGTTACCCCGCACCGAGAAGAAACACGACTCGATTTGGGTGATAGTCGACCGTTTGACCAAAGTCGCTCACTTCATTCCCATCAGCATTGGCTACGATGCCGAACGGCTGGCGGATTTATACATAACCCACATTCTGAGACTACACGGGGCACCCACAAGCATAATATCTGATCGAGGCTCACAATTCACGTCTCGATTCTGGCAAGCCTTGCACAAATCCATCGGAACCAAGCTGGACTATAGCACGGCTTATCACCCACAAACTGACGGTCAAACAGAAAGAGTGAACCAAATTCTCGAAGATATGCTCCGAGCTTGTGTGTTAAAATACAAGACCAGTTGGGAAAGCTGCTTACCCCACGCTGAATTCTCGTACAACAACAGCTATCAAACAAGCCTCAAGATGTCACCGTTTGAGGCATTGTATGGGAGACCCTGCAGGACCCCGCTAATGTGGTCAGAACCCGGAGAGAGAGCCTTCTTTGGCCCTGCTAAGATTGTAGAAGCAGAGGAAGGCGTAGCACAGGTCAGAGAAAATTTGAGAATTGCACAGAGTAGGCAAAAGAGCTATGCAGATAGGAGACGTAGAGAGCTTGAGTTCAAGGTTGGGGATTATGTCTACCTCAAGGTATCTCCACTTCGTGGCACTGTCAGATTCCACGTGAAGGGGAAATTGGCACCAAGATATGTTGGGCCATACAAGATCTGTAAAAGGGTTGGAAAGCTTGCTTACAAGCTGGAACTACCGGAGGAATTATCTGGAGTACACCCCGTGTTCCATGTCTCGCAATTAAGAAAGTGTTTGAAGCTTCCCGAGGAGCAAGTTCCTACAGATGCATTAGACCTGCAAGACACACTTGAATACAAGGAACATCCGATCAAGATCTTGGCACGGGATACCAAAGAGACGCGAAACAAGACTATTCCGATGTGCAAGGTACAGTGGAGCAATCACACTGAAAGGGAAGCTACGTGGGAGAAAGAATCGGACTTGCGGATTATGTTCCCTTACCTCTTCGATGGGTACATTATCTCTGAATCTCGAGGTCGAGATCCTAATGAGGGGGGAGGACTGTAACAACCCTAAAAATCCACACGATCTAAAAATCCCAACCAATTAAAATTTTTCATTTATTTATTGTGAAAACCCATTTTTCTTGTGCAAGCATATAGGTTTCATTATGAAATTGGTAAATAAAGGAGTGTAGTTTGCATTTTAATTCCAATCACATAGAATAATAACTTATGCATCACATTTGGGATTTATTGCAATTTATGTTTGTATTTACTCAATAAATTAAAATGGGCAATATATGTATATATACACTAAACTGAAAACAGAAAAGGAGAAAGAGAGTTCGGCCAGCAAGCCAGCCCGAGCCCGCCCGACCTTCCTCTCCTCATCTCACCGCGCGCGGCCCACGTCGCGGCTCGGCATCGCACGCACGCGGTCGGCACACACGCGCTCGCGCTTGCGCTCGCTGCCAACCCGGCCCCGCCTGTCAGCCACTCTCGCCTCCACTGTTCTTCTTCCTCACGAAGGCGACGCGCCAGCCGGGGGTGTCGCGCGAATGGCGTGACCCCGGTCCCACAGCCGACCGCATGGCAGAGCCCTGACCCCGCTGTCCCCCTCCTGTCCCCTCCTTTCTTGGCCGCCAAGCGAACCCGCGCCATCCGGAGCCCTAGATCCACTCGAGCCACGGCCCTTCGATCGGCCGAGCGCAATCGAGACCGTTCGCCATTGGAGACTGGCCAAGCTCGCCTATAAATTGGAGCACCCCGAAGCCTTACCCTCATTTCCCCTCGCCGCCACCGCAGCACAGACCGGCACACCGCACAAACCGAGAGAGAGAGCGTAGGAAAAGGGCGGAGCAGAGGAGGAGAAGCTGCCGGAGCGCCGCCGCCGCGGAGCACGCCGGAGCCGGACACGGAGGAGAAGCCGAGCTGCGGACGAGGAGCGGCACGGCACTGCGATCGCTCTGCACGGCTCCGACTCGCCACTGCACCGCCATCCTAGCTTCACCGACACCACGGTGAGCCACCGCACGCCATGTCCGAACCTTGCCCTGCTTTTGCCATGGCGTTCCACCCTCGGGACGCGCAGGCATGAGCCTTTACCGGCTCGGGAAGATCACCTGCACCATGCACTCATTCGACCGGCCGAAAACCCCCGGACTACAAGCTTGCTAGACCGAGAACGCAGCACGACGCGTTCTCGGCGGAGCGCGCTCACCACCGACGCGTTCCGACGCCGAATCACCCGTTCCGCGCAATCCGTCTAGCAACCGTATAGGTTAGAGCGTCGTGGAGCACCGCCACGACCCCCTTGAGCTAGCTACGCGGATCTAAGCGCTAGAGGAAGCCTGAATCGCCCTGGCCGCGTGCGCCGCGACCTTACCGGAGCGCCGCCGCGAGCCGTTGCCAAAAGAAGGTCATGCCATGGCTAAAGTTCGCCACCAGAGTGTTGTATGCCTCTCTGGCCTCACCAATTTGACAAGACCGCATTCGATTGAACCAATACTTGGTCGTAGCCGCGATGCCGCTTTCCGCCGTCGTCGGCGACACGCCGCCGCCACAACCGAGCACCTTGGAAAGCTCGGTAGCCAAAATTGGTAGTTGGTATACCATCGCCTTGGACCCTGGACGCGTATACATCTCCTAGAAGACCTCCTTAGCCCCGCCGGAACCTCACCGTCGCGACGACATCGCCGCCGACAGGTTCCGCCTCGCCTAAATCCGTTCCGAGTACCCCCGGTCGCCTCGCGCTGCGGAGAAAGGCCGCCGAGGTTCGCCAAGTCTGCCTCGGCACCGCCGCTAGAAAGCCGAGCCCTGCCTTGCCGAGATATGGTCATCGCCGCCCTGTCATCGTCCGCCGCACCGGAGAGACACCGCCGCCTTGAACGGACGCCCTGGACCCCTGCTAGCACCAAATCTCCGATTCGCCCGAGCCTCCCCAGGAGAGCTCGGGAGAGCAGCCCCTCGGCACACCAAATCTCCGATTCGCCCGAGCCTCCCCAGGAGAGCTCGGGAGAGCAGCCCCTTCGGCGCCCACATTTCCGATTCGCCCGAGCCTCCGCGGGAGACCTCGGGAGAGCGGCACCCTCGGGCGCCCAAAATTTCCGATTCGCCCGAGCCTCACCGGGACAGCTCGGGAGAGCGGCACCCTCGGGCGCCCAAAATTCCGATTCGCCCGAGCCTCACCAGGAGAGCTCGGGAGAGCCGCCCCCCCTCGGCACCCAAATGTCCGATTCGCCCGAGCCTCCACAGGAGACCTCGGGAGAACGGCACCCTCGGGCACCCAAATTTCCGATTCGCCCGAGCCTCCGCGGGAGACCTCGGGAGAACGGCACCCTCGGGCGCACCCAATCTCCGATTCGCCCGAGCCTCCCCGGGAGAGCTCGGGATAGCGGCACCCTCGGCGCCCCGAATCTCCGATTCGCCCGAGCCCCGCCGAGCTAAACCGAGCTACACCGAGCTCCGCCGAGATACCCCCAACCACAGCCGAGCTACCACCGACCACCGCCGAGCCACGCCGAGCCACGCCAACTCCGGCAACTCTCTGGGAACCAGCATGGAACACCTGGTGGGCGACCCTCGGGTTTGTGATCTGATGAGGCGACACACGCCGCACTACTGGACCCGCGCGCCACGTGGACCAATTCCGAGCTGCCCCTATTAACCAACCAGTTTTCTCATTTTCAGAAAATAGGATAATCTTCGGAAATTCATAACTTATTCATACGATGACCAAAAATTGCGCACCATATATCAAAATTCTCAGGAAAATGAGATCTACAATCTAAGACTATGTTTGTGTGCATTTGGCTCTTTGTTTTATTGGATTTTTCTGAAATACTCTATAGGAGTCGCTGACGCGACTATTTCGTGTTCGATTTCAGAGCCGGAGGAGGATCTGACTAAGGAAGACGACCACGAGTACTTCCAAGAGCTAGGAGACGACTACGAAGGTGCCACGTCCCACCAAATCCTTAGATCCTATTACGCATTGCAAATGACATTGTTGCTATTGCTTTATGATTATGTATGGATTGGTTGCATGGTAGTATATTTGAATTCCCTGCCTTGATAAGACTTTACCCTGCTATCCGCTGTTAGGTTAGCTGCTGCTTAATTTACTGTTACTCTTCCACTACTTTCTACTTGCTATATGCTATGTGGTGGAATTGGGACGGTGTATAACCAATTATAACCACTGGGAGAGAGTGCTGCGTGCGTCTTGGGTGCGTGGTAAGGGTTGATGTCGACCAAGTGGGATGTGAGACGAGCCCATGGGGCAAGTCGTGCCGGGGGTGCAACCTGGGCATCCCCAAAGTGAGATACCTGTGGCGGGTAAAGTTGTTGAGGAGGTTCCGGGTGGGATAGCCTTGGTGGTTTGAAGCCCGTGGACGAAGGTGCTGTGATAGCACGGGGAGAGTATCCCCTAAGTGGAGATGCCTGCTTGGTCACAACCTAGGATCTGACTAGTGACCGGAAACATCTGGATTCCCTTGCTACTCGCTCGCTTCTGATGGGCGGGAGACGGCTGGACTACTTGGTAGGGCGGTACCACTACTGCTAGGTTGAAAGGTGATAAGGGTGGGCGGTGACGGATGGAGAGATTCCCGTACCGTCCTAGATGCGCAGTACCACTGGTTGGGCCCGGTGCTGCGTCTCCCAGTCTCAGCATGACGGTGTTGGATCCGGAATATCCCAGGGCTGAGTGGTAGGGTGGTACCGACCTAGGCAAGCAAGCACCCGGAATTCTGCCTAGATGATTGTACAGCATCGATGATGGCTAATCTTGTGAGTAGTAAAACCTCTGCAGAGTGTATGGTTGATCGATCGATACATAAGTCAACTCGTTGGCTATGGACCTTTCCTAATGTTTCTGCAACCACTATTAGATGAGAGCATATTCTTTTCTCCCCCTGGATAACATTGTTCCGGCAGTGTACCCGTTGTGGTAGTGTGCCGCTGAGATAGGCCCGAGAGGGAGTTGGGCCTGTCGAATGAGAGCGAGGTGTGTGTAAGTGAGGTGTGGTGATGGGAAAAGGGAAAATGGTGTTAACTGGTGATAAAACTTGACTAATTAAACATTGATTACAGCTGCATAGGAAAACCTCAGCCTATAGGTCTGCTTGTATAGCCTTGCATCCACTTTCCACAAAGCAAATGCTGCATAGGTGGGCTCCGTGGCCAGTACAAATCGTACTGATAAATTTGCTGTCAGGTGACGAGAATGAGTACGACTTCGAGGGAGATGATGACGAGGAATAGGGTCACGTGCTACACTCAAGTTGGCCGTGAAGGATGAATCGCTTCCGCATCTTCTAAAGCTTCTCTGATTGTTGATTCCGCCAGTGTGGCGATGTAATAAATATTTATGTAAGACTTATTTATCGTTGTATGGGTCCTGGTGTCAACTGAGATATGGGTAATTTCATGGATTGTCCCAAGCAATCTGTTGAATTACAATTCGAGCCTGTGGATTTCCCTTCGTGGAAATCGAGGTCGTTTCACCGACCTTCCTCACCTCACCTCACCCGCGCGCGGCCCACGTTGCGGCTCGGCAGCGCGCGCGCGACCGGCACACACACGCCTGTCAGCCGCTCTCGCCCCCCACTGTTCTTCTTCCTCACGAAGGCGACGCGCCTGCCGGGGGTGTCGCGCGAATGGCGTGACCCCGGTCCCACAGCCGACAGCATGGCAGAGCCCTGACCCCGCTGTCCCCCTCCTGTCCCCTCCTTTCTTGGCCGCCAAGCGAACCCGCGCCCATCCGGAGCCCTAGATCCACTCGAGCCACGGCCCTTCGATCGGTCGAGCGCGATCAAGACCGTTCGCCATTAGAGCTGGCCAAGCTCGCCTATAAAAAGGAGCACACCCCGAAGCCCTACCCTCATTTCCCCTCGCCGCCACCGCAGCACAGACCGGCACACTGCACCAGACCGAGAGAGAGAGAGCGTAGGAGAAGGACGGAGCAGAGGAGGAGAAGCTGCCGGAGCGCCGCCGCCGCGGAGCACGCCGGAGCCGGACACGGAGGAGAAGCCCGAGCTGCGGACGAGGAGCGGCACGGCACTGCGATCGCTCTGCACGGCTCCGACTCGCCACTGCACCGCCATCCTAGCTTCACCGACACCACGGTGAGCCATTGCACGCCATGTCCGAACCTTGCCCTGTTTTTGCCATGGTGTTCCACCCTCGGGACGCGCAGAAACGAGCCTTTACCGGCTCGGGAAGATCACCTGCACCATGCACTCATTCGACCGGCCGAAACCCCCGGACTACAAGCTTGCTAGACCGAGAACGCAGCACGACGCGTTCTCGGCGGAGCGCGCTCACCACCGACGCGTTCCGACGCCGAATCACCCGTTCCGAGCAATCCGACTAGCACCCGTATAGGTTAGAGCGTCGTGGAACACCGCCACGACCCCTTGAGCTAGCTACGCGGATCTAAGCGCTAGAGGAAGCCTGAATCGCCTTGGCCGCGTGCGCCGCGACCTTACCGGAGCGCCGCCGCGAGCCGTCGCCAAAAGAAGGTCATGCCATGGCTAAAGTTCGCCACCAGAGTGTTGTATGCTTCTCTGGCCTCACCAATTTGACGAGACCGCATTCGATTGAACCAATACTTGGTCGTAGCCGCGTTGCCGCCTTCCGCCATCGCCGGCGACACGCCGCCGCCACAACCGAGCACCTTGGGAGTCTCGGTAGCCAAAATTGGTAGTTGGTATACCATCGCCATAGACCCTGGACGCGTATACATCTCCTGGAAGACCTCCTTAGCCCCGCCAGAACCTCACAGTCTCGACGACATCGCCGCCGACACGTTCCGCCTCGCCTAAAATCCGTTCCGAGAACCCCCGGTCGCCTCGCGCTGCGGAGAAATGCCGCCGAGGTTCGCCAAGTCTGCCTCGGCACCGCCGCTAGATAGCCGAGCCCTGTCTTGCCGAAATATGGTCATCGCCGCCCTGTCATCGTCCGCCGCACCGGAGAGACACCGCCGCCTTGAACAGACGCCCTGAAACCCTGCTAGCACCAAATCTCCGATTCGCCCGAGCCTCCCCAGGAGAGCTCGGGAGAGCAGCACCCTCGGCGCACCAAATCTCCGATTCGCCCGAGCCTCCCCAGGAGAGCTCGGGAGAGCAGCACCCTCGGCGCACCAAATCTCCGATTCGCCCGAGCCTCCCCAGGAGAGCTCGGGAGAGCAGCACCCTCGGGCGCCCAAATTTCCGATTCGCCCGAGCCTCAACGGGAGAGCTCGGGAGAGCGGCACCGTCGGGCGCCCAAATTTCCGATTCGCCCGAGCCTCACCGGGAGAGCTCGGGAGAGCAGCCCCTTCGGCGCCCAAATTTCCGATTCGCCCGAACCTCCGCGGGAGACCTCGGGAGAGCGGCACCCTCGGGCGCCCAAATGTCCGATTCGCCCGAACCTCCGCGGGAGACCTCGGGAGAACGGAACCCTCGGCGTCCCGAATCTCCGATTCGCCCGAGCTCCGCCGAGCTAAGCCAAGCCTCGCCGAGCTACGCCAAGCTCCGCCGAGCTACCCCCAACCACAGCCGAGCTACCCCCGACCACCGCCGAGCCACGCCGAGCTACGCCAACTCCGGCAACTCTCTGGGAACCAGCATCGAACACCTGGTGGGCGACCTTTGGGTCTGTGTTCTGTTGAGGCGCCACTTGCCGCACTACTGGACCCGCGCGCCACGTGGACCAATCCCGAGCTGCCCCTGATTAATCGACCATTTTCCATTTTCAGAAAATAGGATAATCTTCGGAAATTCATAACTTATTCATACGAAGTCCAAAAATTGCGCATCATATATCAAAATTCTCAGAAAAATGAGATCTACAATCTAAGACTGTGTTTGTGTGCATTTGGCTCTTTATTTTATTGGATTTTTCTGAAATACTCTATAGGAGTCGCTGACGCGACTATTTCGTGTTCGATTTCAGAGCCGGAGGAGGATCTGACTAAGGAAGACGACCACGAGTACTTTCAGGAGCTAGGAGATGACTACGAAGGTGCCACGTCCCACCAAATCCTTAGATCCTATTACGCATTGCAAATGACATTGTTGCTATTGCTTTATGATTATGTATGGATTGGTTGCATGGTAGTATATTTGAATTCCCTGCCTTGATAAGACTTTACCCTGCTGTCCGCTGCTAGGTTAGCTGCTGCTTATTTTACTGTTACTCTTCCACTACTTACTACTTGCTATATGCTACGTGGGGGAATTGGGACGGTGTATAACTGATTATAACTACTGGGAGAGAGTGCTGCGTGCGTCTTGGGTGCGTGGTAAGGGTTGATGTCGACCAAGTGGGATGTGAGACAAGCCCATGGGGCAAGTCGTGCCGGGGGTGCAACCTGGGCATCCCCAAGCGAGATACCTGTGGCGGGTAAAGTTGTTGAGGAGGTTCCGGGTGGGATAGCCTTGGTGGTTTGAAGCCCGTGGACGGAGGTGCTGTGATAGCACGGGGAGAGTATCCCCTAAGTGGAGATGCCTGCTTGGTCAAACCTAGGATGGACTAGTTTCAGGTTCATGGGAATCCTTTTCTACTCACTCGCTTCTGATGGGCGGGAGACGGCTGGACTACTTGGTAGGACGGTGCCACTACTGCTAGGTTGAAAGGTGATAAGGGTGGGCGGAGACGGTCGATGGGTTCCCGTTCCGTTCTAGATGCACAGTACCACTGGATGGGCCCGGTACTGTGTCTCCCAGTCTCAGCATAACGGTGTAGGATCCGGAATATCCCAGGGCTGAGTGGTAGGGTGGCATCGACCTAGGCAAGCAAGCACCCGGAATTCTGCCTAGGTGTTTGCGCAACACCTATGATGGCTAATCTTGTGGGTAGTGAAACCTCTGCAGAGTGTATGGTTGATCGATCGATACATATGCCAACCTGTTGGCTATGGACCTTTCCTGTGAAGCTTCTACTAGTGTAGTGAGTGTTCTCTTCTCTCCCTGTATGACATTTTTCTGGCAGTGTACCCGTTGTGGTAGTGTGCCGCTGAGATAGGCCCGAGAGGGAGTTGGGCCTGTCGAATGAGAGCGAGGTGTGGGTAAGTGAGATGTGGTGATGGGAAAAGGGATAATGGTGTTAACTGGTGATAAAACTTGACTAATTAAACATTGATTACTGCTGCATAGGAAAACCTCAGCCTATAGGTTTGCTTGTATAGCCTTGCATCCACTTTCCACAAAGCAAATGTTGCATAGGTGGGCTCCGTGGCCAGTACAAATCGTACTGATAAATTTGCTGTCAGGTGACGAGAATGAGTACGACTTCGAGGGAGATGATGACGAGGAATAGGGTCACGTGCTACACTCAAGTTGGCCGTGAAGGATGAATCGTTTCCGCATCTTCTAAAGCTTCTCTGATTATTGATTTCGCCAGTGTGGCGATGTAATAAGTGTTTATGTAAGACTTAATTACCGTTGTATGGATCCTGGTGTCAACTGAGATAAGGGTAATTTCATGGATTGTCCCAAGCAATCTGTTGAATTACAATTCGAGCCTGTGGATTTCCCTTCGCGGAAATCGAGGTCGTTTCATCATTTGCTGGCTGTTTGCTGCTCGCTTGGTGGCTGCCTGCTAGCTGCGTACGTACAAGGAAGCCAGGAGGGTGCAGGGGGACACGGCCGACCTGGCAGCATGGCAGCACAGCGACGGCAAGGTAGCGGCCAGGGGAAGCGCAGGGTGAAGCCCGGTCGACGCTCGGGGCCGAGGTGGCCGGAGAATTCGAAGAACAGGAATCAGCCATGGAGCTCCTCACCGGAAACTTTCACCGGACAAAGAAAAACGAACGGGAAACAATCAAACAACGGTGGATTCGAGAAAATAAATATACCAAGACGTAGGGAACGAAGAGAGCGTGGTGGTGGTTTTTGCCGGAGACTGTCGAGATGGCCGGAAAAGCTAGCCGGAGAGTTCGACGGAAACCTAACTTTTCCAAACTTCGACTTTAGATCTACGAGGCTACGAGTGGCGGCTGCGAAAACGGGCCGAACTTTCAGAATCAGCGCGTCGAGAGCTACGCGGTGATATATATAGTTGTAGGGTTTGAGGTTGGTGGAAAAACGAGATATTTTATTATTTTTTGAAAATATTAAATATTCCGAATTAAATAAATCCAGAAAAGTCCAGAATTGATATTTAGGCCCCGAAAAATGTTTCGAAGGCTCCGAAAATTATACGAAAATTCTCAGAGAAATTTTGAAACATGATGAACCCAAATAAAGGATTTGGAGATGATGAAAAGATATTTTGGAGCATCTAAAAATTAGATTTTGCTCACAGATAAATAGGAGAAAGCCCAGAAAAAGCCAAAAAAATTTCCGAAAAGTATTTAGAGATACATTGATGAACGATGAGCATGAAAGAGTGATTTAGAGGTGAAGAAAAGGTTCTAATATACTCTAAATACAGAATTCAAAATTGGGAACCAAGGGATTTAATTAGAGAAATAGCCAGAGACATGTCATAAAGAAGATCGTTGTACTAAGCGCATCTTAAAACTTTATTCACTCACATCATAAAATTATTTAAAAAAAGGATTTGAATATATTTTAGTTTTGGCAAAGACCACTCAGCCAAAATAAATCATATGCAAGGACATGAGTGCACAGACATGTTGCTAAACCCTAGATGAATTTTAACTTAATATTTTTTTTAATTTTCCTATGTTTTCATGAACACAAAAATAAAAAATCAAATCAATTTAGCTCTATTCAAAATTAGCAAAATTTAGGGTGTTACAGTTACTGACTATCAGTGGGGATATAAACCCCTGGTACCACAAGACAAGACATGGGCCGCACCATCAAAGCTGGCCCGGCCCAAAAGACAAAGACGTGCGACGCAAGGCACTGCAGCGCACGGTTATTGTACCAACTTGGATAGTTTACTTGTAACCTTGTCCCTTCCGACTGTATAAGGGGAGGCAGGGATAAATCCCACAACCCAACTCATCTCATCTAATAGCAATACAATACAACACACAGGACGTAGTGTATTACGTCTCGCGGCGGCCTGAACCTGTATAAACCTCGTGTCCCGCGCTTGCTGCGCAACTCTTGCTCGTCTCAGGCGCACCTTCACCGATCAATCTACTACCTCGGGTATACCCCTCGGTAGACCGCCGATGATATCTCGTCGACAGTTGGTGCACCAGATAGGGGGTGTGCTTCCTGATCCCATGGCGAACAAGACGATGATTTTTCTTTGCGTCGTCGTCGACCACATCCGGCGGCGGTGGACTAGATAGAATTTTTCTTCGTCGTCGTCAACCATGCCAACGGCATCTGACGGCAGCGGACCAGATGGAATTTTCTTCACCAATATCCTCCGATCCATGGCGTCTCAACGCAACTCTCGTTGCGACATGTATCGTGGAATCGAGAGATGCAGCTGCAATCACGGCCTGGCTTCCCGTCCTGCACGACTGTAACACCTCTGGTGTTACGGTTAAATTAAAACGTACCATGTCATCATCATTGCATATAAATCATCCTGCATAAACTCATTTTTAGTACGCATTAACAAAAATAATTTTTATTTTAACATGTGATTGTGCATAAGTGCTTGAGAGTGATTTATTATGTAAATGTTTGTGTTTGAATGCAATTATCTAAATTAAATTGGGAAACAAAAAGAAAATCGATTATAAACCCTAAAGCGGACCTAAAACCCTAAATCAAAAACTAAGCATAATTAGGGGTTGGGCCTTAAATAAAAGTTGTAAATCTTTAAAAATTGAGCAATTGTTATTTTGGAAAAATTTGAAGTTATTATAAAGAACTTCAAATAAAACCCTAATAAATGTTTTAAAGTTAAATTTAAAACACTAATTCAAAAACTAGTAAGAATATGATGATAGTCCCTTAATAAAAGTTTTAGCCCTTTTAAAATGGAGCAACTTTTATTTTAGGGGAATTTGAAGTTGTACTGTGGAAATTCAAATTAAACCCAAATTACTATTTGAAAATTCATATTGGAAATGACAATTCAAAAATTTTAAGGAAACTGACTAAACTCCTTTAATGAAAGATCTAGAGACTGCCAAATAGGGAAACTTCTATGTTTACATATTTTCACGTTGTTGAGAAAAGTTTTGAGAATTTAAATGAATTGCAAATGAATTTCAAAAGGGTTATTTACCCCCTTTTTAATTATTCAAGATCCATACAAAATTTGGATGTAGTTCAAAAACAAAAGTTGTTTAAAATTCTATTTTATACAACTGTTATTAAGGGTATTTCTTCAGTTTACACATGAAATAAAAAGTAATTTTGCAAAATTGAATTGGATTGTATTTAAATTTCAAATATCCTATTCACCCCCTTCTTCATAATTTCAAAAATACTCAGAATTTAAGATTGGTCCAAGAAGCAAAGTTGATCTTCACAAAATTTGGCACAACTTTTATTTTTGGAGTTTTTACAGTTCCTACATGGAATAGGGAAATTATGAGCCACATAGAGTTTGACCTTGACATAGCTACAGTACTGGGAGGGCCTGGCTCTGCTCTGCTCACGCAGGGTGCGTGCGCGCATCGGGCGCCGGCGCCGCCCGGGGCCGGCCGGGTCCTATCGATAGCGCGCCGTGCTCGTGGGGACCCCGGACACGCCCTGTGGCAGTCGTCTCCTCTATAAAATCCCGAAGCCGCCATTCTTTTCCTTTTCTCCTCCGTTGGCTCACCGCCGACGAGCTTCGGATTATCGCCAAATTCGTCGCCGACATACAGTATCCACTGCCTCCATCTTGTAGTTAGCCCCGGCACTCCACCGCTCTTCGTTTGAGTCCTGTTGTGGGTCTTCGCGCCGCCGGAACCGCCGGCGTGGCGTCATCTTCCCCACGGCCAGTTGGGACGCCACCGCGCATGGGTTCATCGCGGCCAGGACGAGCCGGAACGCCGACGTGGTCATCGGAGAACACCGTCGAGGCCGCTGTGCATGTAGATGAGGCATCCCCGATCCTTTCCGTCCTTAATTAAGGCACCCATAGGTTCCTGGTGAGTTTCCTATAGCCCTAGGGGAGGACGGTCAGGGCTAGGCTGGGTCGGAGCCACCGGAACCTACTCGCCGGCGAGCAGGTTGCCGGTGGGCCGCCTTGAACGCGTTTGATCTCCACTGGAGTCCCGAACCGACCAACCAACCACCGTGTTAGGTTCGGGTGGTAGTGGGGAGCGCGTCGGTGGGCTTGGTCTCGCCGGAGAACTACTGGCGTCGGGCCACCGCGGCCAGAGCCGTCGTGCGAATGCGGTGGCCGCCCACCAGTGAGAGGAGAGGGAGAGGGTGGCCGAGTGGGGACCGCCTGGCAGTGAGTCGGAGGGAGGAGGAACTCGTGGGCCGCTCAGCTAGCCAGCTGGGCCGGCCCCAGTCGTGAGCAGGGAGACGGGAAGGGAGAGCGCGAGCAGGTTGGGCCGGTCAGCTTCCTGTGGGCCGTCTCGGGCCAGTTCAGATTTTTCATTTTCCAGGAATTTCAAATAGATTTTTCTAATAGCAATTATAAGGAATGGTTGGCCATCTTGTTATTTTTATAGGAATAAATCTATTGCTCATAAAATCATAAAAATATTTATGTGATCTCTCTATGAGGTGTAGACCGCTGTAAAAATATTAAATATATGTTTGGAACATTTTCTGTAGGAAATAAAAATGTGCCTTTTAATTAAGAAATGAGAATTCTAGGATTTTTATAGGCTAAAATATTAATCCAAAAATCATGAAACTATGGTGAGGCACTGTTTAGGTCATGGACTCCCTTTGCACAAATTTGTATCCCATTTAGATGAAGTTAAATATTGATTCTTAAAGTATGCCTAATTATTGATAAAAGAAAATGACTAGGAATTGTATATTGGGCTAGCATTTGAATTATTTCTTGATTTGTGTGTTATCCTGAAACTTTCTAAAACTTATGAAACCCTGTACCCTAGTGTTCATGGTAGACTACTGTTCTCAGTGTTATTAATATGATCCACCTTAGGTCTAGTAAATCAAGATATATAAGAGGGTATCATTTCCTGTAAAGGAAAATGAATTAACCTCCTAATGCAACTTTGTGTGTAAAATCATTGATTAAAACGTTTCCCTACTTTAACTTACCAGTCCTAGGGCAAGCGCACCCACTGTTGGTCCTAGTAGGATTTACCTCGCACCCAGATGCATTTACTCGCGTAACCCTAGTTCTTGATTCGTGTATTATTTCATGCGTGATTAGATGATCAATGAAATGTTTAGAGAATCCTAATGACTTGGAATTGGTAACCTTGGGTTGCTGATTGATCCAAAGAATGAAGCATCGATGTCAAAAGTACTTCAACAAATAGACTTGGCTAGGTTGCATGTTGGGTGCAACCTCGTGGGTAAAAACATCCCGATTGATTATTCCTCGTAAGTGCCAAACCAAGTCAACATATGACTAGTTAACTCTATGTTACGGTGGAGGAAATTTGTACTCAACTATCTAAATTAAGTTATTTTCTATTGGTCAATGATTTAATGCATCTCCTGCATCATGGCATACATATCATCATGTTAAGCTTTGCATTATTATTTCGTGTAGCGAACACACAGTGATTTCTATCAGAAGCAAACCCTGAGTCGGGTTTCGTTCGGTGAACGTGGAAATTCTCGGTGATTGATTTCTGGGTATTATCTGCTCCAAGCAACAGGCAAGCCCCGGTCCATTTGCCCCTCCTTGTTATTTAAAAATGTTTTATCACTTGAGTTAATCTATTGCATTAGGTTAATAGGAGTTGAGTGATAACCCATTGATGCGTTACCTTTCCTTGACCACTTATGAACACCTGAGAACCCGATTTATTTAAAAGTATTGAAAAATGCTTAGTAATGCTTAATGATTAGAGTTGCAAAAATGCTATTTTAAACACTGTGATGATATGAAACAAATGAATCATTTTATGGGATTGCTATTGTCCTCGTTTGGTGATGGTGTACTTGGCCAGTCCATTATCATCAACGTGGATGGGTTTTCCTTTTGGTTGGCCATTTGTTTGGGTTAGAGTCCCAACTATCGTCGCCATCGGAAAGGGATGGAAAAACCGGGTGGCCACTAGTGTACTTGGGTTAGAGTCCCAATGCATAGTGTCCAACGGAAAAATAAGTAGGGACCATTCGTTGTCGGCCTGCTATGATCATGACTTTCAACTAGCCACATACTACGGAAAGCCTCTGACTCCGGTGGCTCTACCGCTGGAACCGACAACCACGCACTGGGAGTGGAGAGATGGCGAGAGTAGCGTGTATCCTCGTGGCCGGCGTGCCTGGAGACTAGAGGAGTACTGTGCTCTCGGGTGGCGCAGGACCGGTTCTGAGGTATGAAAAGTCGTGGTAGGCGGGGTTGGCATATGCAAGCTTAAGTGCTACATATGCAATGTGGATAGGGATCCCCAGCTGGGTACTTCTGGATTCGAATCGACGTTGCTCCTCGGTTAATGGAGACATGATCCTCACACTTACAGCGAAGAGTGGTTCGGAACTAGGTGTTTGTTTTCGAGAATGAATATGAATTTAAAAGTACATGATATATGAGAATTGATATTGGAATTATGTATACGAATAAAATAATATTGAGATCAAATAATGAAATAGGATAGAAATGTTTTTCTGCAAAATACCTTGACTCTTGCTCGAGCCTTACCTTGACTCCCCCTCAACCTGCATTCCTGAGTCTAATCTTTCACTTTAGTCAGGTAAGTCTTGCGGAGTACCCCATGTACTCAGGGTTTGTTAACCCCTGTTGTAGGTGACTTAGGTGTACAGTTCTGCATGGGACCTGTGCCGGTCAACAGATCGTGCATGGATGAAGGTGTGTACATGATTTAACCCTTGGACAGGGTGTATAGCTGTATACTGCTACTCCACTACGAAACTCGGGTTTGGAATAATGTAATTTATATTTGTAAATCTAAGTTTATGTAACTCTTCCGCACTCTTTACTCTGATTAATATTATTTGTGTAAACTGTTGTAATACTGTAAGGCTTACAATGAGATCTTTGGGGAAATCTGGGTTCCCTAGGAGACCCAACAGACCACTAGGTCAAAAGGGAACTCGTGCAGACTAGTCAGAGGTCCTTAGGGACGATGACGGGGCACGTGGGCCATATGATTAAGGCGGTTCTGTCACAACGACCACGTCTTGCGACCCGATAAAGCAAGGCACCTTCTGATCTACATCAGATAACCGACATACAACACTTATGGAACATGCGCATAACCAGACCAATCCACAACTACGTCACGTCCGGTGGTGATCAAGGCTACTGGAACAAGCAAAGAAGACTCGCATCTACAAAGTGACGCAAAAACCAGTACTCATATGCATGCTCGTGACCTGATCTCCAAATCCACATGCAAGCAACCGAGGAGGACTGGCGAACGGATCTACTATGTCCTGAAGTCGACTACAATATTCAAGATATTTTTACTTGCCATCCGATCAGGATTCGTTGCCAACTCTAATCAGAAAGCTAAGTCAATTTTATTTAATTATCTTAATTAAGATATCTTATTATATCGTCTTTGGGTTTCTCCATGAATCTACATTATATTTCTTGGCAGAGAATCAATCGCGCTTCTCGTTGTCAACGCTCTACGGCGACTGTTGACGGTAGGATAACGTCAACTTTTATTAGAACTTTTGACATGAAAGGACAAATGAATACACACTAGTCTAGGGTTTTAACTGACAATTTTCATGAGTTTTGCATATTCTGTATTTTCCAGGGAGTATTCCAGAAAAGTATAAAAGAGGGATTAAAGTGCGTAAAAGACACGAAACTTAACCGCGAAGAAAACATCGTCATCAGGACGTAAGAAGGATCTAGAAGACACCCGAGCAACCGGGGCCCCGGATCCCACAAAATGGGGCTGGCCGGCCCTAGGCCGGCGCCCCCTGCTGGACTACGGGCCCTGTCTTCTGGAATCCTTCTCCCACGCTTCCTTGGCACCCAAGTAAAGCATCCTGTCACACCCAATTTTAAGGACAAAATTGAATGCATAATCTTATGTGCGCCCAAGGATCAATCACACACATAAGCCGACAAATGTAAGGTAATATCAAAGGACAATGCTCAAATACATAGCGTAATATATAATTAGAATATAACCTTGAAGTAGCAAACAGCGGAAAGACACTCCGATCTTCGGGTGTAGACGCTAACTCCACAGGGACACAACTGACTGGTTGACCACAAGCCTAGCACTTCCAAACTAGCAATCTGATAACCACCTGAGGTGCGGGGGGAATTGCAAGAGTGAGTCCATGTCGAACTCAGCAAGTATAGTAATCTCATGATCAATGTAACATAAATAATGTAAAGCATATAACAGTAAAAATGATCATGTTAGCAATCAAAAGTCACCATCTTAAATGTAAGGATTCCAAGGCCGCTCGTGTCCTTGAGCAAGGCTAGTATACCAGTTTAATAAACTCTGCACAGAGGTGTACACTTTCACTGTGAGCCGTGATTTACCCTTTTGCCCGAGGTGATCAGCCTCTTAGCCCACTACCAAGGAAGGCCGACAGGGTTCACTATGAAGCCTTTCAAAGGTTCGTCTAACACGTTAGGGCCGCGAGGTTTCCTCGGCAAGCAGATGTAGAGCCCCCCTTCCATATGGCACAAGGTCACGCAGGTTATACACATATGGACAGAGGCCGCACTATACCCGAGTCGGCAAGCCCCTCTTGCGCCTTTCGGTAACCTCTAACATGCTAGAAAAGGTCCTCATACTGAGCCAAAACCAGAGCCATATAGCCCTCACAGTTGTACTGTCAATCCCGGAGGTTCTCTTACAGACAAATCCTCAAGTTGCTAAAAAGTTATTTTTATCGTTTATTACTTAAACATTAATTAAGTCACAAGATCATAGTCACAAGAAGTAAATCCAAACTATACTTGCCTTAATTTGCTTTTCACCCCAAAGCGGTTGCTCAGTGAATCTTCAAAAAACTCCTGGATCACTTCTTCTTCTTGATCACCAACGCATCACTCACCGACTGGACACGATCATAATGCACCACACAACCATCCAGCCGACATACACAAAGCGAACAAGGAGAAATAACGAAAACAGTACACCAAACAGTAACAAAGTAGTTTCAAAAGGTTATAAAACTACTCTACTCGTTCCAACGATCACATCAATATAAAGATCACGAAAAACGGAGTTACGATCGAAAAGATACAACTACCCAAAAATTTGCTTTTATAAAACAAAACAAAATACAACTATAAAATTTGTTTAAATAAATAATAAATATTAAATTTCAGAGAAACATCTAAATTAGATTACACATATTAGAATTAGTTTGACAAAACGAAATAGAGTAATTATTCTTCTATTCATAAAAGATCAGAGTAGAATTACTTTTATTTAGAAAACAAGTGATAACGGACAATTAAATTAATATTTAATCTAAATGGGTATAGACATGTTAAACAACCTTTCTTCTGTGTAGAGTGTGATGAAACAAATCCAACACAATTTGAATCACTCAAATCAGAATTAAAGCAAATAAGTTATGAATTAAATAACGTTTCCTTTTGCAAAATACTAGTTTAAATATAATTACAAAATTTAAAAAGTTGAAAACATATATAACAGTAGAAAATACATGTAGACGACGTAAATGCGAATCTAACGCAATTGGAAGGGATGAAATCGGAATTAAAACGGAAAAACGACGGCCGAAATACGAACCGGTGGCAAAGTTGTAAATATGTCGTCTTCTACCTCGGGTCATCTTCTTCCTTGGGCTGAACGTGCAGCACCAAGAATTTCGTGGCCATGGTGGTTGCTTGTTCGTAGGGGGAAGAAGGGCCTCAACCAGCCTTGGCCAGCAGGCGGCACGACACCACGGCTGCCTGGCTCAGCAGCGCCGGAGGGTGAGGGCTCGGCCGGCCTTCCTGCTGCTACTGCTTCCCTGCTCGGCTTGCTGCTACTGCGTTCTGCTCTGCTCACGTACAGGGAACGAAGGGAGAGGGAGGGCAATCGGTCAGCAGCCCTGGACGACAGGACCGGAGGCACAGCGGCAGCGGTGCAAGGTCCCTCTGCTGGACCACGAAGCCACGGTGGCCGGAAAAGCGAAGAAGATGACCTGCAGCAATGGTGCTCGCTTGGTCAAGTTCGCCGGAAAACTCATCGGAGAAGAAAAACGAATGGGGAACGGTCAAACGAAGTTGGATTCGAGAAAAAAAATATACCACGACGTAGAGAACGAAGAGGGCTACCTTGTGGTGGTGGTGGTTTTCACCGGAGACGAACGAGATGGCCGGAAAAGCTCGCCGGAGAGTTCGCCGCAAACCTAGGTATTTACAGCTTCGACTTTAGATCTACGAGGGTACTGAGTGGCGGCTGCGAAAACGGGCCGTACTTTTGGAATCAGCGCGTCAAGGGCTACGCGGTGATATATATAGTGATAGGTTTTGAGGTCGGCACAAAATAAGATATTCTTATTATTTTCAGAATTATTAAATATTCCGAATTAAATAATTTCAGAAAAGTCTAGAATTAATATTTGAGCCCCGAAAAATATTCTGATGGCTTCGAAAATTATGGGAAAATTCTAGGAGACATTTTGGAACATGATGAACCGAAATAAAGTATTTGGAGCTGATGAAAAGATATTTTTGAGCATCTAAAAATTAGATTTTACTCAAAGAAAATAGGAAAAAGGGCCGGAAAAGCCGAGAAAAATTCCCGGAAAGTTTTTAAAGATAAGTTCATAATCGATGAGCACCAAAGAGTGATTTGGAGCTGAAGAAAAGGTTCTGATGAACTTCAATAGAAGGGATGGAGTTGAGAAACACGAAGTTTGATTATAGAAAGAGACAGAGACATGCCGCAGAGAAGATCGTTGTACTAAACGCATTTCAAAACCTTATTCACTCACATCATAAAATCATTTACAAAAGAGAATTTGAATAATTTTTAGTTTTGGCAAAGACCACTCAACCAAAATAAATCATATGCAAGGGCATGAGTGCACAAACATGTTGTTAAACCTAGTTGAATTTTAACTTAATAATTTTTTTTAATTTTCCTATGTTTTTATGAACACAAAAATATAAAATCAAATCAATTTAGTTCTATTTAAAAATTAGCAAAATTTGGGGTGTTACACATCCCTACGTCAATCTAAGGTCGGTTTGATCCGACGGTGCACATAACATGAGACGCGGATCGATGACGTAGCGGTTCCTTGCCCCCTACTCCACCTCGGCCTATATAATGATGCCCTAAGGCCCCTCCTAGAGGCATTCTATACCCCGGTGCTTCATATTCTCTACATAAATTAGGGTTAGGGTCCCTCTAGTAGATCTAGTTATAGTTCATCTAGTTGTAGCAGTTAGGAGAGACTAGTTCATTTAGATCTAGTCTTGTTTAGAGATTAGAGAGATAGAGTAGAGGAGTAGAGATTTGGAGGAGTTCTGGCCTATCGGCGCTTCTTCGTAGCTGTATTCATCTGGATTCAGCTCCCTTGCCTGGAGCTGCGTTCTGAGGTACTTTTGTATTCAATTTCTAATTCAAGTAAGCATTTGTTCTTATTCACTCTTAAGTTTGCAACTCATATTGAGTGTTTTGATCTTGGTCATTACTTGATTGAAGTAGTATTTCGTAGTGTAGGCGTGGTGCCTAGGCTAGGTTTACTTGTGAATGTCCCCTGATTGGCCGGATAGTGGTAGTTCGCGTAGGTGACAGCTACGTTGATTCCTCTATAGTCCACTTCCCATTGATAGGATCGATAGGTGTATAAGTGTTTGGGAGGAGGGAACTCTGATTTCCACTTTTATTCATTTCACTGCCCAGTTAGAACGATATTATTCAAAGCTTACCGGTAGTTGGAACTAGAAGTCAATAGCTATTTCCTCTTTCTTAATATTATCTAGCCCAATTGTAGGGTTAAGTTCATCGACTTGGTCATTATCACGTACTGTTACCCTGTGGATACGATATTTAAAACCTCCGGTTAAAATGTTACAGCGATATATTATCTGTGCGCTTGCAGATAATCTGAATATGATCTTATTTAATAGAGTGCAGTTAATTTATACCAACAGCAACCTCAACAACAGCAAGCCCGAAGCTGTCCGAGCTATATACCGAGCCACGGCGAGCCGTCCAGCGAGCCACGCCGAGCCATCCAGCGAGCCATGTCGACCCATCGCTAAGCGAGCCGTCTATGATATATCATCGCCAAGATTATCTCCATGATTCTCCGTCGTCGGCGTAAGCCCCGCACCTGCTCGGGCAGTCTAACTTCATCGCCGCGTAAGCCCCGCAACTGCTCGGGCAGCGTGACTTCACCGATACGTAAGCCCCACACCTACTCGGGCAGTCTAACTTCATCGCCGCGTAAGCCCTGCAACTGCTCGGGCAGCGTGACTTCGCCGATACGTAAGCCCCGCACCTGTTCGGGCAGTATAACTACGTCGACGCATAAGCCCTGCATTCGTCAGGCTACCCAATATCACCGCTTCATCAACTGCCCCGATAGATTCGGGAAGCCATCGCCCATGATAAGCATAAGCCCTTCTAGGCGCAGGCAGCTTCGCTACCACGTAAGCCCCAGGGACGCTTGGGCCATTAATCTTCACTACTACGTAAGCCCCGGGGACGCTTGGTCAGTTTTAGCAGCATCTCCAAAAGCCCCGTCAAAAAGTGCGGGCACTGGTCGCCGATTTCTCCAAAAAGTCCCATGTTTCGGGCTCCTCACCGATCTCTCCGAAAGCCTCGGCCATGCTCGGGCACCTCGTCGCTCTCCAAGACATGCCAGCCTCCACCATGTTCTCCAGTCAAGTTTTGCGCTCGGGGACTTCGTTAAGACATCGAACTCCATAGCGTTCTCTAGTCAAGCTCTACACCTTCTTAAAGGCCACCGGAGATTTGCACGCATCCATGCATGAGACATACACATACATGTACAAGATCTTGAAGGCTACCATATCCTGATGCTGCTTCACAACAAGCCAATCAAGAAGCAAGCAAGCAACATGCATCTACGTACAGCACCACCCGATTCACCTGAAGACCGATCCTAAGGCTCAGCAAGCCTCCTAGCTAAAATTCATTGAGCATCTCATCATCAACATTCTATGGCGGCGTCGACAACAGCAAACTGAAAGCCGTCTAATGAGCAACACCTCGACATGCCGACCACTCCACCCGACGTCGACCCAGCTAGGTGATATTTTTAATATTTTTCTATAAATCCTTCGATCTCCATATATCTCCGGAAATTGTCTTCATGGTTCTTCGCCGCCGACCTCTCCAAAAGCCCCGACAAAGCTCGGGCACTCACCGACAATTTCTCTAAAAGCCCCGACAACGCTAGGTCACTCAGAAGATTTTCTTCGCCGATGAGATACTAAGTATCTCTCCATTTTATTTTCTCAAGGGTTGCTTAACGTACCTTGGTAGCACACGCCTTAATTCGTGAAACCTATCTTCGCTCCGTAAGCCGTCAAAAACATGGTCATGTTAAGAAACCTCCGAACCAGACGCCGGGTCAGGTGCTTAAACATAACAGGCCAACTACCAGGGGAAATTACGTGACCTGACAAGAGCAAGAAACAGACAATCTTATCATGCATTCTACAATATTGGGATCCGCTCTAAAACCTACATCATGTACTACCTACTGTACATATTTATTTTGCAGGAACTTGCCGCCGAGCTCTCGTCGCTTCTCGTCGTCCTCGCGCAGCTCAGATTCTATTTCCGACCACGCTGGGGACATGTCGCCAGACTCGTCGTCGCTCCTCGCCGTCCTCGTGCTGCTCGGACACCGTTTCCGACCATGCTGGGGACTCGTCGCCAGACTCGTCGCCGCTTCTCGCCGTCTCGCACTGCTCGGACACCGCCTCCGACCACGCTGGGGACTCGTCGCCGCTCCTCATCGTCCTCGCGCTGCTCGGGCACCGCCTCCAACCACGCTGGGGACTCGTCGCCACTCCTCGCTGTCCTCTCGCTGCTCGAATTTTGACTCCGACCACGTTGGGGAATCGTCGTCGCTCCTCGCTGTCCTCGCGCTGCTCGGACACCGTTTCCGACCATGTTGGGGACTCGTCGCCGGACTCGTCGTCGCTTCTCACCGTCCTCGCACTGCTCGGACACCCCCTCCAACCATGTTGGGGACTCGTCGTCGCTCCTCGCCGTCCTCGTGCTGCTCGGATTTCATCTCTGACCACGTTGGGGATTCGTCGTCGAGCTATCAAGTCACTCCATGTTGTTCGGATCAGGGTGCTGATCTTGGGCAGCATATCGGGGGTCTTGATATGCGCCTCGCTTGCTCAGAAGGTTTTTCCCGATCACTTGATGTGCTCGGGGACTTCATCATCGTCTGCTCGGAAGATTTTCCTGATCACTTGCTGTGCTCGGAGACTTCGTCATCGCCTACTCGGAAGATTTTTCCCAATAACTTGATGTGCTCAGGGACTTCGTCATCGCCTACTCGAAGATTTTTCCCTATAACTAATGGCTTATGTGGAGCTCATGGGTAAGGAGACAGCTCATACATACTTGCAATGATTATATTGTAAAGTCAAACGATAAATCGAGGGGAATAAGTCATACAATCAAATTAAGATGTGCATGTGTGTGGAAGTGAGGTGGATATATATGGTGGCTAATTCTAGTTCTACTCTTTTGCTCCTTGAAAACATTTCTCTCTCTTTTCAAACACTAGGGAATTGTGCTACAGGATAACATGGACTATCTTTTCTTTTCTCTTCTTTTTTTATTAGGCGGGTATCGGAGTACCCATTGTTTTGATAAGTCAAACACTTATCCACTTTTACCTCTCAGGCGGGCATATTTGTACCCATTGTTTTCTCTCATCTTACTCTTTTACATAGCCACGTGCCTCTTCTCTGCAACAGTACTTCCCATAGCAACAAGAACTTTGGAGCATTGATCTGAGGTAACCAATGGGGTATATTTTTGGGTGTTTCCTCCTAGTATAGGAGTAAACTTTTTGGGTGGAACAGATGGAATATGTACAATGTCGATGCACCTACTCAGATGAGTAGTGCATTATGGGTGGTGTTCATGTGATCTTGATTGTAAAAAGCATGGTAAGTTCCTAAGGTATCAACAAAACTTGACAAAACTCAAAACAAAGCAAGTAGCATATAATGTGTGTGTTTTTCCTAATCTAGCACGTATGGCTATGGTGGGAATGTAAAGCTCATGCATATAGGAACTCATCATGTGGTTTTAAGAATTTTCAAAATAAATCTTCAGAACTCAAGTATCACTAGGAACAAGATAAATAGCAGTTCAAACTTTGCATATCATATCCCTCAATTACTTAGACTTAGATCAAGCATTTGCTACCCACAAGTTTCAGGTTCAAAGTAAATCTTCAAGTTAAAATGGTTGTCTAAAACTTAGGATGATTCATTGTTGAAAACTAAGTGTTTATGAGGAAACATGGTGGGGTGCTACTTATCAACTCCTATGCATTGTTTCTATCTAGTCTGAGCAAAATTATCGTAAGCACTCTCTTTTTATTTTATTCAAACATAGTAACACACTAACTAATCTAAACACTCTTTATTTGGTTTTCAAATTTTATTTCACTAGCTAACTCACGCGAAAAGCAATATGGTAAAGTAATAAGAATGGAAAACTTATACTTAACTGGATTAGATGGAGGGTGCCCTCCCCAAAGCTGGATGTTGACGTGGTCTTTAATGTTGCAAATTGAGTGATCCTTCTGAGAGCAGGTGTACCGGCAGCGTAAGGGCGTCAGGGTTGATTAGCTCTTTGATCTTGTATTGTCTTGTAATACTCAATTGCCAACAAGAATACCAAATCTCATGGAGAGGGGTTAGGTTTAATACCACTCCATGGTAAGTGATTGATTTTATAATTCCAGCAGAAATTTCCCTATGTGGGTGGACCTTCATGTGCCCATATATTTTTAGGTTTTTCTAAAAAAGTGTGGACCTTCATGTGTGTGGTATTTAATTAACTGATCATTAGCAACTAGCCACTTATCTATTACCAACATTCTTTAGCATGAACTGGGTTGTCAATCCAAATTATATATGCTAAGAATAAATAAAGGTTTTATATATTATTCCATGTGACTAGGCAGAAATATAAATAAATATAAACTAAGGACAATTCTGCAAGCGGACAGATAATTATACCATTGTAGCATTTTACCTAGGAGTTCTACCAGGTTGTCGATTTATATTTATACCACTGGGAATGACTTGGTTAAACTACAATCTATTATATTGATAACAGCTATATACAATGAATAAGTGAAATTACCGATGTCATATACTCTACTCATAACAGGTAGAGGTCACAAGATAATAAAGATAAATAGGGTGATAAGTATGATCAAGCATCATTAATAAAGATAAACATCAGAGCAACTTCTAGTCATAGTAATAGCTAGCCAATGGATAAACTAAGGAATTAATGTCTAAGGTAATTCTATAACTACGTCAATGAATAACTCTAACTAGTACAATTACATCTAGCAATCATTGTCAGATTAGTCTTATATCATGATCACATTGCAAAGGGCATCATCTAGGAAAGGTGTGAAACAAAGTCATCACCCAACTTCGTGACCGTGCCTGCTTGCCTACATACGAGGGGTGGACTACAGAGGAATCAACGTAGCTATCACCTACACGAACTACCACATGACCCGGCACATCAGGGTGCACTTCTAAATAAACGAAATATCTAGACACCACGTCTACACATTGTTCATCATCTACCCAACGATCGTTTGGATAAACGCTATACGAGAAATTACATGAATTCAATAAGATCAAACCAACTATACTAGACAGATAATCAAAGTTGACAAAGACTATTGTAATCAAGAACATATGAACTATTAAGAACAATGTTTCCCTAATCATAATGAAGAATACAGTAATAGAGAAAGAACTAGAATTATACCAAACTCCGTGCTCCAGACAGACGCCGGGGCTCTAGATCCGCCGAAGAACTAGAACTCCTCTACTTCTAATCTAACTAGGCTAGAACTATGAACTAGGAGCCTCTTGATGGCTTGAGGACTTGATGCCTTGAATGAATGATGGGTTGATGCCTCCAGGGGGGTCTGCCCCTCTATTTATAGCCCGGTGGGATGCACGTGCGCCGTAGGATCAAACCGACTTGAAACAAGGGCCTAGATGACTCCAGAAAGGCGGCGGAAGAAGACTCCAGAAGCCAGGGCCAAAACCCTAAGGGGGGCGCCGGCCGGCCCCACCCTGGCACCGGCCAGCCCCACCATGGTGGGTCTCGGGCCCCGGTTCTTCAGGTGTGTTCTAGACTCTTTCAGTGTCCCCGTGATGATGTTTCCTTGGCGGTTAAGTTTCGTGGTAATTATGCTCTTTAACCCTTCTTTCATGCTTTTCTGGAATAGCCCCTGGAAAATACAGAACATGCAAAACTCGTGGAAACTGTCAATTAAAACACTAGACTAGTGTGTATTCATGTAGCCTTTGGTGTCTAAAGTTCTAATAAAAGTTGACATTATCCACCGTCAACAACACCCCCAAACTTACCTGTTTGCCAGTCCCTTGGCAAACAAACTAAGCCTAATTACTAATGTAATTGGATCAGGAGTTGCTACAATGCTTTATACTTCCCAAGTACACATGCTTCAAACATAGATTCTCCTCCGGATTAGACAAAACTGTTCTAACTTTAAACTTACCCATTTTACCTTTAACTATGGGGCTTTACAATTCTTGCCTTAGTATTGAGTAATTGAAAGAAAGAACAATCAAGTCTTGTACTATGTAACAAATTCTTCACAGTATCAATATCCCGGAGTTTTGCAAATTTTCAAAATAAAACTTAGAGCTTTAATTGTATGACACCTTCAAGTCTCTCAGTATATATGGTATTTGTGGATCTCACTTAAGGCATTAATGTTATGCCTTCCTATAACTAAAGATTATAGTGGAGCTCATAGGAGTGATAATAATAAGGTTCAAGCATACTTGTAATTCATATGTTGTAAAGTCAAACAATGGATCCACAGAGAATCGAGGCATACAATCAAACCAAGATGTGCATGTGTATGGAATATGGTGGATAGGTGTATATGTGGTATTTAGTGGCTATTCCTAATTCTACTTTTGCTCTTTGAAAATGATTCACTCTCCTTTGTAACTTGGAGGAACACATGGGCTATCTTTATTCTTTCTCTCTCTTTTTTTTATTCGGGAGGCGAGCATCTAGTACCCATTGTTTTAATGCTGGGACACTTGTCCATTTTTTACTCCCTTTTCATATTTAGCATAGCCACATGTATCCTTTGAATATAAATAACTGGAGAGATAATAATAAGAACTTAGAGCAATTATATCAAGGCAGTCCTACGGGGTATACTTTTGGGTGTTTACTCCTAGTGTGGGAGAAAACATTTTCATGATGAACATTGATGAAAGTGAAAATGGTTGCAATTACTCCCAGGGTAGGAATAATGCATATGTGCTGACGTGTGTACGTGATCTTGGTTTTAAAAGTATGACAAGACTCTCATATGGTATACAATAAAGGTTGACTAAACTCAATGCAAAGCAAGCAGCATGAATGTGCAAAAGTTTTCCTATCTAGATGTATCATATATGGCTTTAGTAGGAATTCACATTTTGTCATACAAGGGCTCATCATGTAGATTTTAAGTTTTCAAAATAAATCTTCATAACTTAGTAATGCTAGGAATATGATAAATAGTAGCTCAGCTTTTATGAATCATATCAATCAATTACCTAGACTTAACTCAAACATATGCCTCCACAAGTTTCAGGATCAGAGTAAATTCTCAAGTTAAAACAGCAATATCTAAAACTCAGGAAAATTTAAGTTTGACAACTAGGCATTTGAAAAGTATTATGACAGAGCAACTATTCATCATTTTCAAGACAAAATTTTAATGTTCATCATTTTTTTAACTCCAGCTTAGACCAACTCTAAACAAACTTTAATATATAGATAGATATTTATTTGGTTTTTAAATTTTATCTTACTAGCTAACTCACGCGAAAAAAGCGATATAGTAATAATGATAATAAGATAGGAAATTTATACTTAGCTGGATTTTTAATTGGAGGGCACCCTCCCCCAAGCTTGACGTTTGACAGGGTCTTTGATATTACAAATTGAGTGATCCTTCTGAGCAGTGTATCGGCAGTGTAGAGGTGTCGGGTTGACTAGCTCTTTGATCTTGTATTTTCCTATGAAACTCAATTGCCAATAAAAATACCAAATCTTATGGAGAGGGGTTAGGTTTAATACCACTCCATGGTAAGTAATTGATTTTATATTTCCGGCAGAAGCTTAAGCTTCTTTACCCAATTAGGAAGCTTCTTTAAGAGTGTGGACCTTCATGTGCCCACATATTTTTGATATTTTTCTGAAAGGTGTGGACCTTCATGTGCCAACATATTTTTGGTATTCTTAGATTTTCCTATGATACTATGGTGAACCTTCATGTGTTCACATATTTTTGGCATTTTGTGCTTGTATAAAGTAGACTCAATAAGCGCATAGGTATAATTACCTGATAACTAGGAGATGCTCCTCCCACAAGCTTGATGTTTGCAATACTTGGTGCTTGAATGATCTTCAGAGTGAGTTGATTAGTAGTAGTCCTGGTAGGTGCCACTAATAGACTCTCTCCTTAGTCATAATATTATTCCTGCATAGTTATACTCCGACAAGAAAACCAAAACTTGAGGCTCGAATTATCAAGGGGTTAGCGGTCAGCCAATGAGCACTTTGATTATTCTTTAAGTTGATTTTAATTAATAAATTTTAGCAGGATTCTAACAGGATTCTCTTTTTGGGGTCTTTTCTACGTTTCTTACGTAGCAATCAAAAAAATGTATGCATGCTAATAATTTTTATGCCACCACAGGGAATATTCATTCTCGTGGGGCTTAGGATTTTCATAATGCAACAAAGTAAATATAGATTGTTATTTTTATTTTTATTTTTTATGCCACCACAGTAAATATGCCTACAGGGTTACCATAGGTTCATTCACATAGGGCTTTAATATTTATGATGCAGTAAATAAAGCAGTAAATATTTTTGTTGGTTTATTTTTTAATATGCAAAAATGATTGTACTAATGAATGTGCTAAGCAAAATTACTAATGAATGCTAAATTAATTAGATAACTACCATTCTAACCTTATGGATAGGGTACGGAATTTAAACTCTACCGACATGACTTAGATAGAGGAGAGTACTTACAGGGGGTGAACTACAGAGGAACAAAATACCTAGACACCACGTCTACATACTGTTCATCATCTATCCATCGTCCGCATGAATAAACGGTATACGAGCAATTACATGAATTCAATAAGATCAAACCAACTATACTAGACATATAATCAAAGTAGACAAATATTATTGTAATCAAGAACATATGAACTATTAAGAACAATGTTTCCCTAAACATAATGAAGAATACAATAATAGAGAAAGAACTAGAATTATACTGAACTCCGTGCTCCAGACAGACGCCGGGGCTCCAGATCCGCCGAAGAACTAGAACTCCTCTACTTCTAATCTAATTAGGCTAGAAATATGAACTAGGAGGCTCTTAATGAAGTAGGAGGCTCTTGATGGCTTGAGGACTTGATGCCTTGAATGAATGATGGGTTGATGCCTTCAGGGGGGTCTGCCCCTCTATTTGTAGCCCGGTGGGATGCACGTGCGCCGTAGGATCAAACCGACTTGAAACAAGGGCCCAGATGACTCCAGAAAGGCGGCGGAAGAAGACTCCAGAAGCCAGGGCCAAAACCCTAAGGGGAGGGCGCCGGCCGGCCCCACCATGGTGGGTCTCGGGCCCCGGTGCTTCGGGTGTGTTCTAGACTCTTCCAGTGTCCCCGTGATGATGTTTCCTTGGCGGTTAAGTTTCGTGGTAATTATGCTCTTTAACCCTTCTTTCATGCTTTTCTGGAATAGCCCCTGGAAAATACAGAACATGCAAAACTCATGGAAAATATCAGTTAAAACCCTAGACTAGTGTGTATTCATGTAGCCTTTGGTGTCTAAAGTTCTAATAAAAGTTGACGTTATCCACCGTCAACAATAAAGTCAAAATATGGCAACAACACAAACAGTTCTAAGATTGCAACCATTGTGCATAGCAACACAAGAATACGATGGATATCCCAATACTACAATCCTAAACAGTGCTTAGCATTCTCACAAATTTTACTTATCATAATAAATCCTTTCACTTATGACCGTCTTCATTCTTCAACCTCACACCATTCTCAAGTTTACCCTGCAAAGAGCAAACACATAATTTAGTAGCTGCATCAGTTGTCAAGTTACAAGTAATGCTAATACCCAATTAATGATTTTCTCGGCTACCTTATATGCATGTCTACTATGTTTCCCTGGTTATATGGGGTTTGCAAATAATAGCACTTATTAGTTGATCTACAAAGTTAACACACTGCAATAATCTTGTTCCTATGTGCAGGACTACAGAGACCACTAGCCTAGGTGCACTCTACAGTGTCACGATACCTAGGAGTAGTAGAGCAGTACTATAGGCTTTACAAACTTGATTTGTATAGATGATGCTCCGATGTCTGCCATTTGGTGAAGCTAACTTTTTAGATTAGTTAGACAGGGAGGTGGTTGCCTTGTTCTCCTTTGTATGATTAGTATTGTAAATTCTTGAGCTAATGGTTCACCCCTGGTAGTTTACTCGCATACTACTAGTACTCCTATAACATAGGCCACCTGTCAGGTGCAAAATGTTACAATTTAAAGCTGAACACATTTTGCTTCAGCGGCTGCTGTTCACCCCTGGCAGCTGCACTGGTTGCACACCTCATACAGCAAGACCACAATCCTTAGGTATGTCTCACAACCCTATCATCCCGCATTACTGCTTGCCTGTTGCCCATGAAGTATGGATGGACTTTCTATTTTTGAAAAAGGAAACCAAAAAACAACAGTCAGCGCTATCCTATATAGGTTCAAAAGCATAACCACCCTTCCGTACTAATATGCATATCAAAATTCGAAGGTGCTTGCAAGCACACTGCGCCCTGGTGTGCGGCCTTCAACAACTGAAGAAATTACAAATGGCCTTCAGATTTTAGAAATGGGATCAATGAGCTTGGTCTAGGTCAGTTTCCTATGAAGTGGCCATTACTGAATTAAGCTATGTGATCACTGAACTTTCAATAAAATCAACCCAATAAGAGTGTTGGTGTAATTTTGACTTCCCTATTTTCATAGTGTTCTATTACTCAAACCATAAAAAAAATCTTTTGCCATGATGATCACTAGTGTCCCTATTATGGTATAAAGAGATCCTACCAAAAGATACATCCATTATTGGCTGTTAAAAATAATTTCAAAAGTTCACATCAAATCCTAGTTTTTCTTATTCATCTATTTCATTTTCAGGCATCTACAGTAGGTAGATCCAGTGTATCGCCTGCTCTTCATAGGGAACTAATCGGAGACATCACTAACAACACATTGATTATGCTCCAGTAGTTAACGTCACGTTTGATTTTTTTTATCCTATTTGCGATTTAATTTGGTTAACATACTACATATGATGCCTCTCTTTTGGTCCAAACAGTTATCTAAATTGAAAGCAAGTTGCACAGGTAGTTAATATAGTTGATTTGTTGGTAAATTATAAATGTCATGTCTAGTTTCAACGAACATTAAATTTGAGTGTTTTATTCTTCCCCTGAGAATGGCTTTGCTTCAACTACCTATTACTACTCTGTTCATGCTTTCTACTCGTTCTGTAGAAGTGATACAGTGCAACTGCCCTCTCAGAAAAGAAAAAAATTGTCTTCAAACAATGCTTACCTATCTTACATAAACATGTTGTCTTGCCTAAGATATAAGTGGTGTCAGATAACTATTCTATGACCATTTCAAAGATCCATGATGGCTCCTCGAAATGCCTAAGATATAAGTGGTGTCAGATAACTATTCTATGGCCATTTCAAAGATCCATGATGGCTCCTCGAAATGCTTTAGCCCAGTCATATGGAATGATGCCATCTAAGTGTTGGAAAATTAAATTTACCTTGCTGCATGCATAAATTTGTGGCTACTGTATCAAATTTGCACTATTAGTAAACTACGCATTAGCTTAAGTAAGGTAACTTTGGTGCACCACAGATACAATGGTTTCATCTGCCATGTTTCACCTTCGCTATTGCCGTAGCCCGTTGGCACTACTACTATAAAAAATATGCAGCCCATGGTTCAGATGTGTCCATTTAAAAAAATACAGTTCATGGTTCAGACGTGTGCACAGCGAAATACCAGCCTACTAATGATTTGTTCTTATTGTTCGTTTCGTGTTTCGCTTCCAATATTTATGCATGCCATATAATGTATCCAATTTTTAGGTTTACTACATTTTCCCACCACATTTTGCCTGCTTATTAGTCAAAACCTAAGTTTCTGATTACATGTGGTACTTTCAGCTTTAGGATCATACCACTATTGCTAGATGTGACCTTACTGTCCAGTACCTGAATTTGCTCTATGAACTAGTTGTTGCAGTGCTCATGTTTAAAAACGGCTCATTTAGGACCAAATATCCAACATGTGCTTCCCGTATGCAGTATGTATTGTCACACTATAAAGTCGCTCCATAAATAATAGTTTTGTGAAGCAGGCATTGCCATTTCCAGGTCACTTTCCTTGTTCTTTTACTTTAATGAAATTTGTTACAATGAGTGCTAAACTTGACAGGAATGTAGTATAAAGGCCAATTTTCATTCTTTCTGACCATCATTTTAGCACTAATTGCTTCGCTCATGTTTCGATGTAGGTGGAACTTGGTTTGCAGTCGAAGTTGTAGACTAAAATCTACCGATATCATAGGCAACAAGAGTCTCAAATCCCAGGAATTGGTCACTCTTTTGGTACATTAGGATCAACTTCATTCTTCCTCCTCAGTATGCTTGCAATAACTATGAATAAGCTGCAATACCACACCAAGGTGCCCTCAAGCAGACATTAGGTTTTATATACATATTTATTTTTCGACTTTTGGGAGTAACTAATTGGCAATCCAAAATATATTAACCAATGATCTACACAAATTAATATACATGCGTGGTGCCAACCCCGCGTGCCCTTGTTGATATAGATGCATGCAGATCAAAGGCGATCGGGAAAAAAATGCAGATCGGTTGTTGTACCTCAATCGCGCCCGTTGTTGGTATAAATTAACTGCACTCTACTAAATATTATTATTATCAGATTATCCGCAAGCGCACAGATAAAATACCGCTGTCACATTTCACCCGGAGGTTTTAAATATCGAATCCACAAGGAACAGTAGGTGATAATGACCAAACCGATGAACTTAACCCTACAATTAGGCTAGATAATATCAAGAAAGAGGAAATAACAAATGATTATCTAGTTCCAACAACCGGTAAGCTTTGAATAATATCGTTCTAATTGGGCAGTAAAATAAATAACAGTGGAAATCAGAGTTCCCTCGTACCAAACACTTATACACCTATCGATCCTATCAACGGGAAGTAGACTACAAAGGAATCAATGTAGCTGTCACCTACGCGAACTACCACTATCCGGCCAATCAGGGGATATTCACAAATAAACCTACTCCAGGCACCACGCCTACACTACGAAATACTATTTTAATCAAGCAATTACCAAGATCAAAGCATTCAATATGAGTTGCAAACTTAAGAACAAATAAGAACAAATGCTTACTTCAATTAGAAGTTGAATACAAAAGTACCTCAGAACGCAGCTCCGGGCGAGGAAGCTGAATCCAGACGAATACAGCTACGAAGAAGCGCCAATAGGCTGGAACTCCTCCAGAACTCTACTCCTCTACTCTATCTCTCTACTTCTCTAGACAAGACTAGATCTAGAAGAACTAGTCTCTCCTAATTACTACATCTAACTCTAACTGGAAATATTGAATTGAAGCTCAGGAATAGGGATGCCTCCAGGGGGGTCTGCCCCTATATTTATAGCCTGGTGGGATGAATACGCGCCGTTGGATCAAACCGACTTAAAACAAGGGCCGAGATACATCGTGGGAGGCGGTGGAAGAAGACTCCAGAAGGCAGGGGCCAAAACCCTAGGGGCGCCGGCCAACCCCACCCTAGGGCCGGCCAGCCCCACTTTGTGGGGTCTCGGGCCCCGTTTGCTCGGGTGTGTTCTAGAGCCTTCTAGAGTTCCGATGACGATGTTTCCTTCGCGGTTAAGTTTCGTGTCTTTTACGCACTTTAATCCCTCTTTTTACGCTTTTCTGGAATAGCCCCTGGAAAATACAGAACATGCAAAACTCATGGAAATTATCAGTTAAAACCCTAGACTAGTGTGTATTCATGTGCCCTTTCATGTCTAAAGTTCTAATAAAAGTTGACGTTATCGACCGTCAATAACTCCCCCAAGCTTACCTTTTGCCAGTCCCTTGGCAAACAACCTAAGCCTAATTACTACTCCCTCCATCCCAAATTGTAAGTCATTCCAAGAATCTTGGAGAGTCAAACTTTCTCAACTTTGACCGAGTTTATATAATAAGATAATAATATTTACATTATCAACTAAGTATTATTAGATTCTTCATCCAATATATTTCATAGTACGTTTATTTGGTGTCATAATTCTTCATATTTTTCTCTATAATTTTGGTCAAAGTTGAGATAGTTTAACTCTCCAAGATTCTTGGAACGACTTACAATTTGGAACGGAGGGAGTAGTATTTTTGGATCAAGAGTTCCTACAATGCTTTCATGCCTTCCAAGTACACATGCTTTCAAACACAAATTCTCCTCCGGATTAGACAAAACTGCTCTAATTTTTAAACTTACCCATTGTACCTTTTAACTATGGAGCTTCTCAGCTTTTGCATAAGTCTCGAGCAATTGAAAGATAGAACTATCAAGTCAAGCACTATGTCTCAAATTCTTCACAGTACCAATATTCTAGAGTTTTACAAGTTTTCGAAATAAAACTCAGAGTTTAATTGTATGACACCCTCAAGTCTCTTAATATATGTGGTATTTATGGATCTCACTGAGGCATTGAAAGGACCGAATCGATGCCTAGAGGGGGGTGAATAGGCTCTTCAAAAGTTAGACAAAGGTTAGTAAACAAAATGCACCCCGACAAAATCGGCTAGGCCGGCTCCTCAACCCGGCTGGGCCGGCTAACTCGGCTTGGCCGGTTTTACCACCTGGCTTGGCCGGGTTTCACGACTAGAGGTTCCCCGGAACTTCCCTATTGCGTCGGAACTTCCGACACGTCGGAACTTCCGGTATGATCCAGAACTTCCGACCTGCACAGCTGAATAACGATGTTCGAACCGTTTCTTCTCTTCACTAAGATTATAACTCGACTTGTAGAGCTTATGTAAGTGTATGGACAAATCCAAACACCTCCTGCAAACACAAACCACAACAACCGAGTAGCACAAGTGGAATATGGAAGTAAATGTGTGATGAATGAGCAAAGGGTGAGGCAAACCAAGAGAAGACACGAGGATTTGTTTGACCGAAGTTTGGCACACCCAAAGGTGTCCTACTCTCTGTTGTGGAAGCCGGTGAGGACCCAACCAAGGTCAACTCGTGGCCGGACCCGAAACAGTCTCTTTCCACCTTCTTCACTAAGGAGCTTTCTTTCCTTTTTCAGCGGGGAAGCAACCCTTACAACAATGGCCACCAAGGCGGTCTACAACACCCCACGGGTGCTCGTCGGTGACGCCTTGCCACCACGGAGTCGAAGCTCCAAGCGGTAGAACGCAATGAACTAGAGAATCTTCGACTTGCTCAAGTGCTCAAGAATTGGATTGCTCACACAAACTCTTTTGATCACTCTTGCCACAAAGACAAATCTCTCAAGGCTCAAGCTCACTCACTAATCATGGATTAGGAAGTTGTAATCGTTTCACTCACAAAGAGAGAGTAGAGAGAGCAAGAGCGCTTTTCTGGTCGTGGATGGGTATTATGAGAATCAGCAACCTTGGAAGAGGGAGTGGGAGAGGTATTTATAGCCTCCTCTCCAAAACTAGCCGTTGGGGCTGAATCGACAAACCCGGCCTAGCCGGGTTGGGAACCCAGCCTGGCCGGGTTGGCCAGTTCAAAGTCCAACTAGCCATTGGAGAGGCAGCCTGGCCGGGAAAGCCGACCTGGCCGGGTTGGGCTACCCAGCCAGCTGCCTCTCTCACTTCCTCCCTTTTCTCTCAACCTCTTTTCTATCTGGTTTTTGTCCTTGAGCACTGTCACTTGTCTCCAATACTTTAGTGATGCGACTCTCCAAGAGGGGCAAACACAAATACAACTCACACAAATTTTGCTTTGTCCTTCACTTGAGTTGTTCTTGATCTTCAAATATTTTGTCGCTTTGAACTTTGAATTGTTGAGAGCTTCATCACTTTATCTTCATGATCCCTTCGTCTTGAGCATGTGACTTGTGTCGAATCCAAGTCATTTTTGAACATTTGATTGATCTTCCACATTGACAATCACCACTTGCATGGCTAACTTCAAGTTGGCTTCTTCTTCACCCTAGCTAGGTCCCTCGGCCGCCAAGTCGTCACTTGCCCTTCACCTTTCGCTTAGTCCCTCAAAGTTGCCCACTTGTCATTAACACCACATCAAGATTTATGTGCATTGCCCATGCTTCACATCATGCTTTGAATACCATTTCAATTGTATAATTGTTGTCTTTTGCTTCACCTAGATTGTTTCCAATCATCAATATAAGCTAGACAACCGAAGATTTGCAATCTCATATGGATTTAGAATAATTCAACCATCAATGTGCACCTGTAAATAAATACCTGCAAATCTCACAATGTTCATTAGCCCTTTAATCGTGTTGTTATTAATCACCAAAACACTTAGAGATCTTAGATGCTCTTTCAGGCATTAATAATGTTATTATGCCTTCCTACAACTAAGGATTATAGTGGAGCTTATAGGAGTGGCAATAACAAGGATGAGCATACTTGCAGTTCATATATTGTAAAGTCAAACAATGGATCCACAGAGAGTCAAGTCATACAATCAAACCAAGATGTGCATGTATATGAAATATGGTGGATATGTGTATATATGGTGGCTAAATGCTAATTCTAGTTTTGCTCTTGGAAAATGATTCACTCTCTTTTTTGGAACTTAGAACTTTCGCGAGAAAATATGGACTATCTTTATTTTCTTTTTCTTCTTTTCTTTCTCTCTCTTTTCTTCATAGGGAGGCGGGCATCTAAGTACCCATTGTTTTAATTGTTGGGACACTTGTCCATCTTTTACTCCCTTTTTTCAATACTGTTGCATAGCCGCATGCATCCTTTGAATATAAATAATTGGAGAGATAATGATAAGAACTTAGAGCAATTAAACAGGAGCTGTCGTATAGGGTATATTTTTGGGTGTTTACTCCCAGTGTAGGAGAAAAGCTTTTTTAAGGTGGATCTGGTTGGAAGTGGAAAATGATTGCGCTTACTCCCAGAGTAGGAGTAGTGCATATGTGGGTGGAGTGTGTAAGTGATTTTGATTTTAAAAGCATGACAAGACCCTCATAAGGTATACAACAAAGGTTGACTAAACTCAATGCAAAGCAAGCAGCATAAATGTGCAAAGGTTTTCCTATCTCTAAATGTATCAGATATGGCTTTGGTAGGAATTTACACTTTGTCATACAAGACCTCATCATGTAAGATTTTAAATTTAAAATAAATCTCCAGAACTTAGTATTGCTAGGAATAAGATAAATAGCAGCTCAACCTTTATGTATCATATCAATCAATCACCTAGACTTAGCTCAAGCATATGCCTCCACAAGTTTCAGGTTCAGAGTAAATTCTTAAGCCAAAACAGTAGTATCCAAAACTCAAAAGAATTTAAGGTTGAAAACTAGGCACTTGAAAGGAATTACGGCAGAGCAACTATTCATCATCTCCAAGATAAAATTTTAAGGTTCTCCAGTTTTTATTTGACTCTAAACTTAACAAGACAAACTCTAGACACACTCTTTAATATATTGCTAAGTATTTATTTGGTTTTTAAATTTTATCTTACTAACTAACTCACGCGAAAAGCGATATGGTACAATAATAATAAGGTGAAAAACTTATACTTAGCTGGATTTTAAATGGAGGGTGCCCTCTCCCAAGCTGGATGTTTGACAGGGTCATTGATGTTGCAAATTGAGTGATCCTTCTGGGAGCAGGTGTATTGGCAGAGTAAGGGCGTCAGGTTGACTAGCTCTTTGATCTTGTATTTTCCTGTGAAACTCAATTGCCAACAAAAATACCAAATCTCATGGAGAGGGGTTAGGTTTAGTACCACTCCAAGGTAAGTGATTGATTTTATATTTCCAGCAGAAGTTTCCTAATTGGGTGGACCTTCATGTGCCCACATATTTTTGGGTTTTTCTAAAAAGTGTGGACCTTCATGTGCCCACATATTTTTAGTATTTTCAGATATTCCTATGATACTATTGTGAACCTTCATGTGCTCACATATTTTTGGTATTTTATGACTTTATAAAACAGACTCGATAATCGCATAGGTATAGTTACCTGATAACTAGGGGATGCTCCTCCCCAAGCTAGATGTTTGAAATACTTGGTGTTGATGATCTTTTAGAGCAAGCTTGTCAGCAATAGTCCTAGTGGGCTCCACTGATGGACTCACTCCTCAGACATAGTGTTATCCTGCATAATTATATTCCAACAAGAAAAACAATACTCGAGGCTCGAATGTGATAAGCGGTTAGCGGTCAGCCAAAAAGTAATTGATTATTCTCTGAGTTGATTTTAATTGACAGATTCTATCAGGATTCTATTTAGAATTTTCTGATTTTCTTATGCAGAACAATAAATATGTATGCATGATGTATATTTTATTTTTATGCCACCACTGAGAATATTTATTCTCATGGGGCTTAGCATTTCCATAATGCAAGAAAGTAAATACAGATGATATTATCATTTTTTTATGCCAGCATAGTAAATACTCCTACTGGGTTACCATAAGTTTATTCACGTGGGGCTTTAATATTTTGTGATGCAGTAAATAAGACAATAAAGATTTTTATTTTTTTCTTTTTTGTTTTGATATGCATAAAGATGAATATGCTAAGGTGAAATTACTAATGTAAATTATGAATACTAATTAATTAGATAACTACCATGTTACCTTATGGCAAGGGTGCGAAATTTAAAGTCTACCGACAGGACTTTTTCTTCTACTCTTGTGTATCTCTCCGTCTTAGAGATGGAGGTCTTGATGGTTGCACCTTAGGTGATGGTGATGTCACTTTTGTTCTTTGCTTGGCCAGCAGGTTAAAGTAGGGCATTAATAGTGGGAACTGGCAGCATCTTGCTCAGTGTGCATGTTCACAGAACTTTCACTTGTAGAATTTTGGGAATCAATAAACTTTGGTCGAAGTGTTGTCCTATTTGCAAAACCAAGGTAGAGACCAACTGCATGGGTTCTGTTGGTGAAAAAATACTAACAGAACTAAATCTATTTCTTTGTTTATTCTTCTCTAGCCTTAGGCACATTGAACAAGACGAAATTGGTGTTGCATAATTTGTTTACTTATGACATGAGTGGTAAGATCAGAAGATTAAGCATTTATGTTGCATTTAAGTTCATATGGCAAAAAAGATTTAAATTGCTTAACCAATGGAAGGGTTGTCCATCTCTACATAATATATAAATTTTCACATGAGTGTCACTATCATCTTCCAAAGATAGAATACAATGTTTAGCACATTTGGTTAAGACTGAGATCAAAAGAATGATGCCGTGAACAATATTAAAGGACAAAGAATGTTGAGTTAATTAGGTTAATCCATTAAAGCTATAACTCTAGCATGTTTACATCTTCATTTATGTGCATACCAAGATCAAGAGGAAAATAGTGACCGCTTTCCTTGAGATATTACCTTCATTATTGGAGCGTGATGGCACTAAGTAATGAAGGGTAGATGACTGGTGGTTATTTCCTTCTCTTGCATCTTGAGTTGTTCATGAGCATCTTGTCTCCTTTGTTGCTTGTCCTCTTTGCCATCTTTTGCTTCTTTGATCTTATGACACCTTGTCAGTCCATTCATTATTATGCCTGCAACAGATTAGTGGACAACACATACCCGAAGAAATGTACAATTTTGGAACATAGGTTGTTTGTCCAGAATTTTATCATATTCCATCTATGCTACTAAGAAGATAGAGTTGATATTACGTTAGCATAGATCATGTTCTATACAGGCATGGCTTGAGTCCAAGTAACTTGCAACAGAAGATAAAGTGAATGAATCATTAATACTCACAGTTCTTCCATCCATGATGAATGAGCTGTGGCTTCCTCTGCAAAGTTATTAAAGTTCAGCATGCGCCCTATCTCATCTCTGGTTTGAAATTTATCTCATGACTTACCCAGATTAATTGTGAAAGTTTCCTACAGGGGTTAGTCCAACAAAATATCCAATGTCAACTACAGTAATTTCTAGTTCAATAAACAAACCAAACTCCATGTTTAATTTTGGTTAAGGAAGGCTATTTACCTAAGCACCACGCTCAATTTAAAAGCCTTTGAAAATACCTATACCGTCGTACATAGTACTTCCAAACCAAAACTTACTATGGCAGAAAAAAGTGAAATGAAAGCACTTATAGAGATTTATTCATTTAGAGATGAAAAAGCGAACAATTGAACATGGATTAGAAAGGTAGAGACAACCAATGTTAGCAACATAAGATTTTCTAATTGAGCCCATTCCCCCAAGCTGGAATTTTACAAAGCAAAGTTAAGCTTGGATGGATATAATTCAATATTACATAATGATTGGTTGGATATACCTTGCATTGTCACTCTTCTACTTCAAACCTGAAATGGTTAGTGACAAAAATACCCAAAGAAATATTTTTATAATTATAATTCTATGCTCAATTCACAAGAGCATTATAGTAAAAATTAAAGGTGCAAGCTCAATTCATTTTTCAAGAGTGGTTATTTTAGCACACAAAGTCGTTCTTAGGAAACCTTCTAATTATTGTGCTTTAAGTTCATGGGGTGGTTTCCTTTAGAACATCAGTCTTTGTGCACCTATATCAAGATTACAACGAGATCTACAATATTTATGATAAACATATGCATCTACAACCACCCTTTCAAAAAATTTATGAACAGGTAGAATGAGGGGTTGAAGATCTCGTGTGTGATAATGTTAGAGAGACCAATTGATCCAGGAGATATCTCATATGAGCATGGATTCGATGAGGTGTTAATGAAGTAATTCCCATGCTCATCGATATGATCTCCCTTTTCAAACTCCAAGGGTGTTTCTTCATGGATGTCTATAGGCAACAAGTTTGTCTCTATTATTTCATGCCTATGACATTCATTGGATGTTTTATTTTCTAGGATTTCCCATGGATTGGTGTCTCTAAGTTTGGTCTCGTCTAAGGCTTTCTCTAAACTTGGATGAGTTATGTTTACTACAGAAATTGATTTAAGCTCACCATTTGAATCTAGACCAAGTTTAGATGCTAGTACTAAGGCTTCGTCCTCTTCCATCCATTCTTTGATAATAGCTTATGTGTTTCTAGTATGTTCTATGCATTCCTGCCATTGTCATAGCTCTTCTTGGTCATTTCAAAAATCTTCATGACTCCTATTCTTGGGATGTCTTAATGGGATCTTAGGGTCATTATGAGACTTAGGAGAGAGAGCATAAGAAGGATCATCAGGGTTAAGGATGGGTTTAGAGATGGGTTCAGCTGAGACATTTAATGTGAGCATAGAAGGGGAAAAGATTGAATTAATTTCTAAGTGGCTTGGCTCTCCTTCTATGGCATCACTAGACATGCCATCCTTGCATTCTTCCCAATGTCTTTCAGGGGAGAAAGGAAGTTGACGACACTTTTTCTAAGATGCTCTTTTAAGAAGATCTGATTTACATTGATTTATGAACATCTTAGCTAATTGGAAGTCTAAATCATCAAAGTGGGGTTTCGATGGTTTAGGATTGACAGCTAAATCTTGGGATTGGAGTGGTTGTGTTTTAACTACCAAAACTTCCTCTGTTTGTTCGGGGTATGATTTCTTCTCTTCCTCGGGGAGCTCGGAATTAGTTAGAGCAATCTTGTTAATCATTGCTCTTGCTTTACTTATAGGCAATAAGGAAAGGCTCCTCCAGAGGATAAATCAAGGGATTCCCTAGAATTTTTGGTAAGACCCAAATAAAAATGTTGAATAAGCACTGGGTCTGGAAAACCAAGGTCAGGGCCAGTAGTAACAAGTTCATTAAAACGATCCCATGATGTACTAAGGGATTCTTGTTCTAATTGCCTAAAAGTGAGAACCACTTTTCGAAGGTTAACTACTATATGGATGGGAAAGAAATATAAACAAAATTCAGAGCATAAAGTTTCCCAATCCCCTTGCATACTTCCAATGGCTCGTTTAGCTCTTCCGATCAAAGAGAACGGAAAAAGCTTCCACCTTAAAGTCTTATTAGACATGCCAGCAATGTGCAAGCATGCACATGTCTGCTTGAATTCTCGTAGGTGCAAGTATTGATTTTCGTTACCTTCTCCTGAGAAGGGTTTATCCTGAATCATATTAATTAGATATGGGCGCAGCTCATAGCCAGGTGGTATGATAGGCTCTACAGATTTTGGTGGCTCAAAACTTTTGCGCATGCCAAATAGATAGATAGGCGTGGAATTTAAAGCATCCATAAGGATGAACATAAAATGATGAAAAGGTAGGGATAAAATAGAAAAGATAAAAGTATAATACAAGATTAAGCTAAACTAAGTCAAAATCAGCAAACCGTTCCTTGGCAACGGCGCTAGAAATGCTTGTTGGTATAAATTAACTGCACTCTACTAAATATTATTATTATCAGATTATCTGCAAGCACACAGATAAAATACCGCTGCCACATTTCACCCGGAGGTTTTAAATATCAAATCTACAAGGAACAGTAGGTGATAATGACCAAGCCGATGAACTTAACCTTACAATTAGGCTAGATAATATCAAGAAAGAGAAAATAACTAATGATTATCTAGTTCCAACAACCGGTAAGTTTTGAATAATATCGTTCTAACTGGACAGTGAAATGAATAAGAGTGAAAATCAAAGTTTCCTCCTACCAAACACTTATACACCTATCGATCCTATCAACGGGAAGTGGACTACAGAGGAATCAACGTAGCTGTCACCTACGCGAACTACCACTATCCGGCCAATCAGGGGACATTCACAAGTAAACCTAGCCTAGGCACCACGCCTACACTACGAAATACTACTTCAATCAAGCAATTACCAAGATCAAAGCACTCAATATGAGTTGCAAACTTAAGAACAAATAAGAACAAATGCTTACTTGAATTAGAAGTTGAATACAAAAGTATCTCAGAACGCAGCTCCGGGCGGGGAAGCTGAATCCAGACGAATACAGCTACGAAGAAGCGCCGACAGGCCGAAACTCCTCCAGAACACTACTCCTCTACTCTACCTCTCTACTTCTCTAGACAAGAGTAGATCTAAAAGAACTAGTCTCTCCTAATTGCTACATCTAACCCTAACTCGAAATATTGAATTGAAGCTCAGAAATAGAGATGCCTCCAGAAGGTCTGCCCCTTTATTTATAGCCTGGTGGGATGAATACGCGCTGGTGGATCAAATCTACTTAAAACAAGGGCCGAGATCCATCATGGGAGGCGATGGAAGAAGACTCCAGAAGACGGGGGCCCTAGGGGGGCACCGGCCGGCCCCACCCTAGGGCCGACCGGCCCCACTTTGTGGGGTCTCGGGCCCCGGTTGCTCGGGTGTGTTTCAGAGCCTTCTAAAGTTTCGGTGACGATGTTTCCTTCGCGGTTAAGTTTCGTGTCTTTTACGTACTTTAATCCCTCTTTTTACGCTTTTCTAGAATAGCCCCTGGAAAATACAGAACATGCAAAACTCGTAGAAATTGTCGGTTAAAACTCTAGACTAGTGTATATTCATGTGTCCTTTCATATCTAAAGTTCTAATAAAAATTAACGTTATCCACCGTCAACACCCGTGCTGGGCCAGCTCCTGTTGACGCTCTATCTCCCGCTGACGGGCCCTTGCGGAGGCGGCGAGTGCATCGGCCTTCGCTTTGGAGCACTTGACGACATGCTGGTTCCATTCGGCGATCTTCCCGAAGTCGGTCTTGCAAATGTCGCAATAGTACTTGGGCATGCGTTAGCCAGAGAACAACGTAGCATAAACTTATCCTGTGGCTGGGCCTTGTTACCATCCTCTTGCTGGGCCTTGTCTATTCCGTTGCTGAAGTTCTATTTTTTAATATTCTGTTCCAACTGCCGCACACAGCAAGCTACGATTAGAGCATCTAACTCAACATTTTTTTCTTAAAATCATGGATTTTCCAAATCAATAAAAATTATTAGAAGAAATAAATAAGATAATATAACAGTTACTAATAATTTATTCCTAAAATATAGAAGACAATTTACATTAGGAATCTTATACTATTTCTATTACCTCAACCATTTATTTCTACATCTCTCTTTTGTACATTTACATCAACAACTTTTTTTTATTTTGCTCTTTATTTGCTTCCACGTCCTTCCACCTTTAGATTGGTGGATTGCACGTGTGGGGGATGCGCACTAGAAATCCGCATGCAATGTTCACCCTTCACCTGCGCTCGAGCGTCCACCCCTGGTTCCCAAATTACAGCAGGGAACTAATACCACGGGAGAGAAATTGTCACAGGGAAACAAAGGTCCACAAAAATCCTCGTCGGGGATTTTCTTCCCTAGGACAGAAGAAGCCATGATCCAACTAAACCGATCTCTAATCCAACTAACTAATGACCTGTCCTTTATTGGGGGCAAAGTATTAGGGAGCTGTTGTGGACAAGAGTATAAACTGGGCCGATATATAGGCTGGGCCGTGTTCCCGAGCGGGGTCCCAGGGAGCGGTCAAGTGGGCTCTCCGCTCTCGTATCAGGTCTGGGTTGAGTCTGACACAACATGAACAATCATGTGTATCATATCTTTTCGCGTCGCTAAATTCATGCGCCTCGAGCCTCCCTCTCGCTCTCGCTCTTCCCCTTACCTCCATTGCTCAATACGTTTCATAAGCCCTAGACACCCCCCGGCCGCCGCCGCGTTTGGCACAGCTCAGCTTTATATCTGAAGCTGTTTTTTAAAAAATGGCTTCATGAGCACTTATTTGGTGAAGCTGAGCCATTTTGGGAATGTTCTTTGGCAAAACAGCTTTACCTACAACTTTACATATTGTTGGGAGAGATATGAGATAGAGAGCTGAGATCAGCTACTTTTTTCAGCTTCATGTCAGCTCATTCTTTTGTGAGAGGGAGAGAAAAATAGCCCCACCTATGAAGATATTTTAGAAGAGGGTGTTTGGAAAAAAAACAGCTCACGACAGCTTTGTGAAGCTATTGTGAGCTATGCCAAATAGCCCCTAAATTCCTTTTTGATACAGCTTTGCTTCACAAGTGAAGTCATTTTTTTAGAAAATGGCTTCATGAGCAATTTGTTTGTTGAAGCTGACCTGTTTTGCAAATGTTGTTTGGCAAAATAAGGGGGTGTTTGGCATAGCTCACAACAGCTTCATGAGCTGTTGTGACCTGTTTTTTTTTTTTTTTGCCAAACACCCATTTCTTCCCTCCCACAATGGGACGAGTTGGCATGAAACTAAAAAATTGGCTTCTCCTGGCTCTCTCCCTTATTTCTCTCTGTCTCAACCATACATAAAGTTGTTGGTGAAGTTATTTGCCAAACAATACTTCAAAAATAGTTTAGCTTCACCAAAGGAGTTGCTCATGAAGCTATTTTTCATAAAAACAGCTTTACAGCTTCACTTGTGAAACTGAGCATGTAGGGTTGAAGGAGAGAAATGAGGGAGAAATTTAGGAGAAGCTACTTTTTTCAGCTTTATGACAACTCATCCTTTTATGAGAGGCGAAGAAAAATAGCTTCATCCATAAAGCTGATTTAGAAAAGGGTGTTTAGCGAAAAAAATAGCTCACAAGAGCTCGTGAATCTATTGTGAGTTGTACCAAACAGCCCCTAACACTGTTTCAATAGGTCTATATGCGTTCCACGTCAACTTTCAACTTTAGTATAGAGTTATGAGATATTGTGTCCACTAATATTTGTTTTGTCATTACAATGGTGTTTGGCACATATTCTGCTCATGGAAGGCAGGGGCCAAGGTTGAAAATTGGAGGGCGGCTTACATTGCTAAGTTTAATCTCATTTTTACACCAAGTTGCTGCATAGTACCATCGATATTCACTCCTGATCTTTTGTATACAAGTGTAGATTTATTCTATTCTCAAAGTCTAAGGCTATCTCCAATAAGGAGATGCAAATCCAATATGGGTCTTCGATAGTACTGTTTTGCTCTCCAACAAGATATCCATTATGTGTGGTGGAATTGTTTGTGATGGTTTTGGTAACTATGATGGCCATCACGAAGCAGGTCATCCACAACGGCGATCACCTAATGAAGGGACCTAAGATGCCGCCTAGAGGGGGTGAATAGGCGTTTATAATTGCTTAGAAACTCCTCACAAGGAAACAAACTCCCCCAAAGGAGTAAACAGAGTATATAAATAGTAAATAAAACACCTAGGAGCCTAGAACCTGCAACACAAAAGATTAGAACAAACACCAAATTTTTCTACACAAAGAGCTAATACCAGACGTGTCCGGTATACTCCGGCTAGGAAGTTTTGTTCGAAAACTTGTGCTGCTCTTCTCCAACATGTCACATAGCCCTCTGGTGATGTAGATGAGCCTGTAGAACCTGCACAGCCACTTACACAACGGAGACAATCACAAATATCGAAAGAGATGCAAAGTGAGACACGATATTTGTTTTACCAAAGTTTGGCACCCCTCGGGTCCTACTCTCCGTTGAGCTGGCTGCGAGCAACCACAAGGGTTAGCTCTAGAGGGCGCCACAGGTCAACTCTAGCCGTGGTCTATTTCACCCGCTATGCTCCTTCCACTAGGTGATCTCTTTTGCGGTGAGATCGAACCGTTACAAACTTTCCGAGGCACACCACAAGATCTTCGGTGCTCTCCGGCGACGCCTAACTGTCTAGGACCGAAGAGTCCAAGAGTAACAAATCTGAACCACGAGATCGACGATTTGCACAAGTGCTCAAGAGATTGGTTTGCTCACTTTTGAATTCTCTCTAAGCCCACATTTGGATTTGGCACTTAGGATCAATCACTCACTTAGAGAGGGTTAGAGAGTGTTGCTAGAGCTCAGAGAAAGTCAGGGAAGTCGGTAGAATCAGCAGCCTCCAAAGGTGGAGGCTTGGGGCCTTTTATAAGCCACTCCCCGAAACTAGCCATTAACTAGCCGTTGGGATACTAGACACGTCCGGTAGGCATACTGGACACGTACTGGACACGTCCGGTATTGCCCTCGGAACTTCCGACCTTAAACCGGTACTTCCGACACCCGACCAACGCCAAAACTTCCAACAAACGAACAACCCAAAGCTGCGGAAAAACCTGCTGAGCCAGCCAATACCGGACATGTCCGGTATGCTCAGCCTGAGATCTCTTAACTAGTTGAAGTGCCCTACCTCTCTCATATATCACATGAGTTGGTTTGAGCACTGTTGGTATTTTTAACGTCATCACTATTTAGCAACATTAAAAACACATGGTACTTAAATTAACTTGTCATTAGCAACTAGCCACTTATCTCTCACCAACATCCCTAAGCATTGAACTAGGTTGTCATCCCTAATTATATTAGCTAGGAATAAAGTATTAAATGAATCTATTATTTCGTCTGACTAGGCAGAAATATATATAAGAATATGAACTAAAGAACAATTCTGCAAGCGGATAGATAATTATACCATTGTAGCATTTTACCTAGAGTATTACCAGGTTGTCGATTTATATTTATACCACTGGGAAGGTCTAGTAGGACTTATATCTACAACTTATACTGCTGATGTAAAAGATAAACCATAACTACAATCCTACTCACAGGAGGGATAAGTCACATGATAAAAATATATAGGATAAATATGATCAGTCATCATCATAAATAGGTAAATATCAGAGCTCATCTAGTCATAACAATAGCTAGCCAATGGATAGATAAAGGAATTATTATATAAAGTAACTCTATAACTACGTCAATGAATACTATGATTAGTGCAATTACATCTAGCAATCATTGTTTAGCTCTACCTACATCATGATTAAATGTAAAGGAGCATCATCTAATGAGGATATTAAGACACAAGGGTCACCTCCTGCGACCGCACTCTGCTAGACCTACATACGAGGGGTGGACTACAGAAGAATCAACGTAGCTGTCACCTACGCGAACTACCACACGACCCGGCACATCAGGGTGCACTCGCAGATAAGCAAGATATCTAAACACCATATCTACATACTGCCAATCATTCATCCACGATATCTCTGGATGAACGCTATACGAGCAATTACATAAATTCAATAGGATCAAACTAAATATGCTAGACATATAATCAAAGTGAACAATGACTATTGCAATTAAGAACATATATAAGATTAAGAACAATGTTTCCCAAATCATAATGTTGAATACAATAAGAGAAAAGAACTAGAACTATACCGAACTCCGCGCTCCAGACAGACGCCAGGGGCTCCAGATCCCGCTAAAGAACTAGAACTCCTCTACTTCTAATCTAACTAGGCTAAAGCTATGAACTAGAGAGGCTTTGCATGGCTTGATCTGCAAATGACTTGATGCCACCAGGGAGGGGGTCTGCCCCTTTATTTATAGCCCGGTGGGATGAATGTGCGCCGTAGGATCAAATCGACTTAACCAAGGGCCGAGATGACTCCTCATAGGCCGTGGAGGAAGACTCCGGAAGGCGGGGGCCAAACCCTAGAGGGGGACGCCGCCCGGGCCCCCTTGGGGCCGGCCGGCCCCACCTGCCAGGGTCCGAGGCCCCGGTTGCTCGGGTGTCTTCTAGATGCTTCTAGGGTCCTGATGACGATGTTTGCCTTTGCGGTTAAGTTTCGTGTCTTTTACGCACTTTAATCCCTCTTTTACGCTTTTCTAGAATATTCCCTAGAAAATACAGAATATGTCGTTAACTAGCCGTTGGAATACCAGACACGTCTGGTATTGCCCCAACGGTCACCTGTCAGAGCTCAGATCTCCCTCGAAACTTTTGACCTTAAGCCGGTACTTCCGACACCTCAGAACTTCCGACCAACGCCGGAACTTCTGACAAACGAACAACCCGAAGCTCAGGAAAAACCTGCTGAGCCAGCCAATACCGGACACGTCCGGTATGAATACCAGACATGTCTGGCATGCTCAGCCTGAGAGCTCTCAACTAGTTGAAGTGCCCTACCTCTCTCATATCTCACTTGGGTTGGTTTGAGCACTTATGTAACTTCATCTATCATCATGATGCATCCCTCTTAATAGTACGGCTCTTCTATCAACTCAAATTAAAATGAAAAATGAATTTAAACCTTAGGAGTTGATCTTCAAGTGAACCAAGCCATTTTTTTTCAATCTTGTCAAAATGGGATGTCATGAGTGATTTTGAAGTCCGTCTTGAGCAGTTACCATCTTGAGCATGTAACTTGAATGCAACATTTCATTTGTGGGAAGGTCTCAATGCATCAAGTCACTTTGATCGATTCTTCTCATCAAGCAAATTGATTCTTCCACTACGTCATGTCCTTCATGCTTGATTAGTCCCTCGACTAAATGCAAGTACTTCTCCTCTTCACCCTAACTAGGTTCTTCGGCCACCAAGCCCTTGCTTGCCCTTCACCCTTGCTTAGTACCTCAAAGACTTTTCCTTACTATCTTCACGAACTCAAGCACTCTAGTCACAACTAGCTTTGAATCATCCATTCAAATGTAGTGTCATCTTCATTTTGATTGTTTTGACTCCAAGTGAATCAATGATACCTCATAATAGATGAGCCTTTACAATAAACTCATTTTTATTATTGTCTTGTGTTTGAGCTTGATTTAAATCATAGAACAACCCATCATTTTGGCCCTAAGTAAAATTTCAAGCACATATGAGATATACCATTCCCTCATAATAGATGAGCCTTTGCAATAAACTCATTTTCATTGTTGTCTTGTGTTTGAGCTTGATTTAAATCATAGAACAACCCATCATTTTGGCTCTAAGTAACATTTCAAGCACATATAAGATATACTATTCCATGTTTCACACTTAGCACATGGGTTAGTCCTTTAATCAACATTGTCATCAATTCATCCAAAACCCACCAAAGGGCTAGATGCACTTTTAATCTCCCCTTTTTGGTGATTGATGACAACCTTGATTAAAGCTTACAAAAGATATTAAATTTAAGCTTTTGGATGCAATGAGTTATGAGATGCTTCCCCTTAATGTGTGCAATGAGAATGGAATTCAAAAATTGACCTCAAATGTCAATTTGTACAAATTAAGTCAAGTGGAGAACTTCTCCTAAGTCATTAAATCCATGAGATGCAAAAATGTGTGAGCAATATAGACCGTGATGCATATGACAAGATATGTCACACAAGAAGAAAAGTGAAAACATACACCAACTCATGTCAAAATCATCACACTAACATGCATAGACCTTATGAAAGTAAGTACATCAAGTATATCACACACAAGTCACACATCACAAGGTTCTCATGTCCACAACTACTAAGATAGAATATATCATACATAATAAGTCTCCATCCATCTCAAGATCATAGTAGGATACATCGATAAGCTCAACAAGATCTCATAAGACAAAGAGTACATCAATAAGCTCAAATACAAGCTAACTAGCTACAGCTCTACAGTACAAGTCTCCAGGAACAAAAGCTAAAACTAAACCAACATCCTGAAGCTTTAATCATCTCTCTCCCCCTTTGTCATCCATCTCCAAAAATGGTCGCTGAAGATCACGAAGATGCAAAAGGGCTGCAAGCTGAAACTGTCGCTAGACTCACTCATCATCATCGTCGTCGTCGTCGTCGTCGTCATAGCCACTCGGAGGATACCTGCTGCTCTATCCTAGGTCACGGTAGCCACTAGATGATCCCATGCCTCCATAGTCGTAGTCGTAACCACTGCCACTGCCAAAGATGTCCCCCCAAAATGTCTCTGCGGCGCTGGGTCGGTGCTGAACCGGTGGAGGTGGTATGGAATGCAAGGGTAGAGTACCAAAGGTCTACTGAGTGTGAGGCTGCTCCTCTCCTTGCTGCTGCTGCTGCGTTCCCTTAGTCTGCTGCTGCTGCTGCTGAGTCTCCCTCTCTGCCTCAGTCTGCTGTCTCTGACTCTCATCAAACTCAGAAAAGTAAGTGCTATATCTGCCCATCTGCTGCTCAAAGGTCCCAGGTGGCTGCTCATCTGACGTAGGAGACCTCAGAGGCTGAAGCTCAAGCTGCTAGTGAAGCCTCTTGACTAATCTATCAGTCTTCCTCTGTCGAGTCCTCACATCACTGATATCTCTGCAAATTCCAAAGAGCATGGTGAATAACTTCTTGATCGGAGAGCGTCTACCACCTGTGTGAGGAGGAGGTCGTGTACGAGGTGGTGGTGCTCCTGCTGCTGGTGCTGCTCCTGGCTCATCATTTGGCTCGAGTAGGTTCGCAGAAATTCTCAAGACTGTGTGCTGTGTATAAAGTGTGCCCAGCCGCCTGCTCGATCATATGCATAATGTAAGGGGCAAATTCACACCCCTTGAGTGGCCTCTCGCCCACACTCTTAATCTCACACCATATGAAATCAAAGATACTAAATAATCTCACTCCTGGTGCCATCCTCACAAGAAGGTTCTTCGAATAATCTGCAATGTTTCCCTTGTCACCAATTTTGCAATCAATCGTTCTCCAGAACATCCTCTCCAGATATCTGTATGTAGGGTGAAGGCCATCGACCTTCCCGACTAACTCCTCCAAAACTTGCTGGGTAGAGGTGTCCCATCTGCTCAGGTGGAAGTGGCAACTCTGTGTGAATCTTCTCCCTCTCCAAGTCCTCCTGACCAAAACCGAGATATGCTGCAAATGCCTCATACTCCACACTAGACCAATCTCCCTCTAGCCTCCAGTGGAGCCTGTGCGATATCCTCTGTGTTCCAGTCATGCTGGCACTCCATGATCTCATAGGCTTCAATCCTCTGGCAAATATCAATGGCTCTGTCAAGTGATGGCTTCTGCCACTCTTTGGTGTATTCCCAATCAACCCACTGAGATTTGGTCATTATTGGGTTCCTTGTGAGTATCACACTGTTATAGAAATCTCTGTGAAACTGAGTGTGAAATCTGTAATCACTCTGGTTATTGAGTGTGAAATCTGTAATCACTCTGGTTATTGGGCATACCTCTTGGATCAATCCTCATTTTAGTTCTGGCTCTCTCTGTCATGCCCTTACCCCTGTAGTTGACCTGAGGACGATGAGATCGATGGCACAGGACATGGGTGAACCTCAAGCATCCCAAAGTGAATGCCTCTAGGAGGTGGTGACTACTGCTAAGATGGTGTCTCCTCACCCTCTTCCTCATCCTCGGACTCCATCTCAGTGCTTCTTCTTTTCCTTGATGTGTCATGCCCTTCCTCACCTGAGGACTAGTAACCGCCAGCTGAAGAAGTGAACTGCTGTGAAGCTCTAGCTGCTGCTGCCCTCCTAGGTCTCTGACTCCTACTCGACTGCCCTGCATCTAAGTCGTGCTTGCCCTTCTTGTATTTTGCCACTCGAGGGTCATGGAAGTGCTTGGTCCATGGCTCCTGCGTTCCGCTCATGGCTGCTGCCCTGTGACCACATGACATTACCAAAGCACTTAGAAGATTGCCTCAAGCATAAGTTAATTGCCCCCAAGAGAAGTGATCATTTATCTAAAGATTTGTGAGCACCTAGATCAATTCGTGTTCATAGGTTCACAGTCTCATCATAGACAAACAATCATATCACTAGAGGTAATTACACAGAGGTTTGACATCAAAATGCAGAGAGTTCTGCACTGCTGGAGCATACCGGACACATCCGGTATGCATACCGGACACGTCCGGTATGTGCGCAGCCGCCCAACCTAGGGTTTCGGTCAAACCTTCACCAAATCAAACCAAACTTTTGGCACATCTTCTAGACCACCAATGCAGCACTTTGACCAAAGGAATTTGAAAATGAAGCTCTATGCTATAGATCAGAAGCGGTCCGAGATTTGGGTACCTTGAGAAAAAAGGAGAGGAGGGGAATCCAAATGCAGCAAGTAGATCCTTGAACCTTTACCTTCAATCACTCCATTCCACTTCTTCCCCTTGATTTTCCACGGTTGAATCACCAAATCGCCACCTAGGGTAAAGGAGGGGCGATTTCTACTGTACTGGAGCGGACAGAGAGGAGAGAGAAGTGTGCTGCTGTTCTGAACCGAAGGGGTACACTGACCTTATATAGCCCGCGGATACCGGACACGTCCGGTATTTGCTGGTTGGCTGTTTTTGCAGTCTTTTATTTCCTTTTTCTTCCAAAACCCCTTCTCAGCACATTCTTCATCCAAAAGTGCACTGATTCTTGATCCAAATGCCACTTAGGCTCTTTCCTTCTAATTCATTTGCTTAAGTGAGGATTTTTCTTATTTTACTTTTCTAGTCCACTCTTTGATCCAAGGTTCAGTTACTAGGGAGACTTCGAAGGATAGGATAAAACTATACTTAGTTGGAATAGACTTGAGAGACTCATGGTACTTGTGATTAGGCAATCAAGCAATCAAGAGGAGCTATAATCACAAGTCTCATGAGTAGGTCACAAAGACCAAGAACCAATGTTTTCACAATTCACAAATCCTACTCATACTAGTAAGGGTTTTAAAAATATTACTTCTATGTCACACAAGTGCACAATCTAGCATAAAGGGCCTTAGATGCAATTTCAATGCAAATATGTAAACACATACCTTAGCCTTGAGCCCACGAATATTTCACTAAGATGATATCACATTTAGCTTCAGGGAATATCATACTTCACTTAGAAGATAAATAGTAAGGTCATGGTCATCATGTCTTCATTCATTGATTTGCCATGCCCATTCATCGAAGATTCTTCTTTATGCTCATAGGCAACCAATCAAGAGAGTCCAAGTCAATCACTATATATATATATATATATATATATATATATATATATATATATCAATGGTGAAGTTTAGTGACTTAAACCACCATTCCTTTGTTTCCAATGATTCCGGACACATCCAAAGGATGCGAGGTAGAGGAAGGTTGTTTCTCTTGACTTGGGGTGCATAATCATGATCACAAGTCCTAGTGAGGATGAGGTGTCATCTGGAAAACCAGATGAAACAATGCTTGGCCCAGTCCTTCATCTTCTCTGCCCCTGTCCATATCGGACACGTCCGGTATGCATACAGGACACGTCCGGTATGTGCAGGACAGCACCAAGTGGATTTCTTGACTTGTGACTTCTAGCATCGTCTTTTGGTCTTCTGAGTATTCCTGCATTTCAATATATGTATTGCTCTACTAGAGAGCCATTAAAAACATCGAGTGGCACGCATTATAAACATTATCCAAATCAACTTGGACACTTTCAATATTTCACAAATATTCTTATTTGTGAGACATTAAGTAACTCAAGTGACCAAATTTCTTGGTTTAGGTACTTCTTACAACTAGTGAAGATGAAGTATATGCAATGATCATCTAATGAACTTTGGGTCAACCAAACAATATGGAATGATATAAATAACCACCAAGTCATCTTTGGGTCAACCATATAAGATGATATGTAGGTAATAGATTGATAGTTTGAGTTGAGATTTCAATATGCTTGCTCAACCACCCCGAAGTCATCATCTCACCTTGGTACCTATAATGAGACACTAAGCACATTTTGGTACCCAACTCTTGTTGGGTCCTTGGGAGTTAGTCAATAAGTGCTTAGGCACCCAAATGGATTTAAGCACTAGTGCATGGTGAACACATCACTTGTCTAGTACTACCTCCATAAGTGGTCTTCCTAAGCATATAATGGTGAGAATGAGCTTTCAGCTTAGAGAAGTTACCATTGGGACAATCATAGCTTAGATATCCCTTTGTTCCACATGAGTAGGATATGCGTCCTTTGTTTGCCTTGAACTTGTTTTGCGTGTTAGGACAAGAATCAATCAAGTGTCCCACTTTGTTGCACCCATAGCACCTTCTAGTTACCATTTGAGCCTTCTTTCTTGCTTCTTTGAATATGGGGCAATTCTTGCTAGGATGGCCGGATGTATTGCACTTCACACAAGTACTAGGGCCATTCTTCTTCACTTAATTTGCCAACTTGGAAGCAGCTCTTTGCTCCACCACTTCACACTTGTCGACCCTACTCTTGTGAGGACATGCTGCACTCATATGTCCATACACACCGCAACCATAGCATAGCCTTTTTTTCCATATTTCTTGCTCTTGGTTGACTTGTTCTTCAAAGATTCATGATTGTTTTGTTGGGGTTTGGAGAAAGCAAGGTTTGAACCCTTCTCAAACTTCTTCACCATGTTATCACGGTTATCTTGAGAAGGTTTTGCTTTCTCTTGTCCCTTCAAACCAATCAACTCTTTTCTCAATTTTTTAACTTCTTCAACGAGCTTTGCATTTTCTATAAGGGATTGCTCAATCGAAGATTGGCTTGCTTGAGAAACACACTTATTAGCATCAATAAGGTTTAATTGAGATGGTGCACTAGTGAGTGTAGGGGTGTGAGGTTGGGAAGATTTTACCATGGTTACCACAACCTCATTGTTGGCATTTCTAACGTCGTTACAAAAGATAGACTAAAAGTCCATCCCCGGCAACGGCGCCAGAAATGCTTGTTGGCGTTTCTTAGCGTCATTACTAAAGATAGACTAAAAGCCCCATCCCTAGCAACGATACTAGAAACGTGTGTTGACATCCCTAACCACCATTACTTCAGAAAGGTAACTCTCGACCCTTAACGGCGCCGGCCAAGATAATGCAGTCTGGTAATAACAGTTAGAAGTGCCAGATTGGCCTTCCCAACCATCATTACTTACGATATGCAAAACTGAAGCACGACGCCTTGGGGTGCAACAAGAATTACAGTCCTTAGGTAATGGTACTTAGGTATGCCAATCATGATAGCTCAGTATGGATAAATCCGCAAGCGCACGGAACTATCATTGTAGCATTTCAACCCGTGAGTATTCAGGGGTGTCGTATTTATAATTTCCCGTAGGAGGGCAGGACGAATGCATCTAGCTTTGGTATAAACATGATCACTTATTGTCACACCCAATTTTAAGGATAAAATTGAATGAACCAACTTATGTGCGCCCAGAGATCAATCACACACATAAGCGACAAATTACATAGTACCATCACAAGGTTTAATATATAATGAATAATATCACAGAATCTTTACATTAATAACAGCGGAATAATATAGATAACTCTCTCGCGGAATCTCCAATCCACAGGGAATAGTTGACTGGTGAACACAATCCTAATAATCCTCACAAGAATCCTCATAGTCATCTGTTACCCATCCGGGATTTTTATCCAAATATGAAATATAAAGCAAGCGTAAGTACATGTCGTACTCAACAAGAATAGCACGGGTTTATGAGGCTCAAATAAGGCATGACACTGGTTGACAGCGGTTGCTTTTAGTTGATCATGTTTTAGCAGTTCGAGTAGCAGCAATAGAATATACCAAGGAACAAGATTTGCATGATCATATAAACATGATAATTAATATGGAATAAACATCAATAGAAACTTCAAATAAATCAATATTAAATTAGTTAAGTTCCTGTAAGACGTCCAAGGCCGCTCGTGACCGTGAGCACGGCTGATATATCAGTTTTACACTCTGCAGAGGTTGCACACTTTCACCATGAGTCGTGATTCCCATGTGTCAGGGGTTTGCAAGGCCCACACTACACTGCCAAGGTGCATAACAGGGTCTCACTATGAAGTCTTTCAAAAGGCTCTCTAACAAGTTACTAATCAATCCGGGCGCAATGGCAAGGGGCGGTAGAGCCCTCCTTCCAAGTGGCACACACACGCAGCAGTACACACAAAGACAGGAGCCGCAAAACAACCAGCTCGGCAAGGAACCTTTCAAGATTAATAGCATGATAGAAAGTAACTTCCTATTTGACTAAAGCCAGAGCCATATAGCCCCCATGGTTACGCTGTAAGTCCCGGTGTCATACTTACAGATAAGTCCTTAGTCCATGTTGCTAAAAAGCATCTTTTAACTTTTATTCCATAATTAATTATTCAAGTTCATAAGATCATGACCCATTAAAGCACTAGCATCACTACTCAAATGCAATCTCATAGGTAACAAGAATCAAGTGATCAAAAGCTAGGAATAAATACTAGGGTTGCCAAGGTAGACACATGCATCATGAATTTGGTGATTAGGGTGAATAGGCAACAAGGATGGTCCATGCTATACTTGTCTTGATCAAAGTGCTCTGGAGAACTTGGATCCTCAGTGTACTCTTGATCACCAACGTATTGCTCACCGTCTGAACTCGATCATAAAATCACCACACAATCATCGAGGCAATCATACACGAAGCGAACAAGATCTATATTAGAAACAGTACCCCAACAGTGGAAAAACAGATTGAAAAGTGTATAAAAATAATCTACGCGTCGCTACGATTCCAACGATATAAAGATCACGAAAATCGGAGTTCAAACGGAGAAGTTATGAAATAAACAAGTTTTACTTTAATAGATTAAATCTAATCTCGAATTTTAAAAGTTCAAAACATGACTAACAGTAGCATCATTAGATAGATTACAAAATTACGAATCTAACGAGACTTGAACGGATCAAATCGGAGTTAAAACGAATATTTTATGGCCAAAATAAACTGAGTGGCAAATCTGTTAATATTGAAAACGTATTTTTGAATCTAACCCGAGGAAAATACGTTTTCCGAAAACAAAAGCGTATTTGACCAAAGATGCCAAGGGACTGCGGGTTAGAACATTAAAAAGCTCAGGGGGTTTTCTGCAAAATTGCCGGCGAAGGGGTATCTCTCACTGTGAGCCGTTGGATCGGCCGTGGACGGCGTAGGTTAGCTCGGGGGGAAAGAGGGGCGGCTCTGGTCGCCGGAGTCGGGCAGCGCTCGGCCGGTTCCTCGCCGGAAGATGGCCGGAGACGGCGTTTTCGGGGCTTGGAAGCTCGGTTCACCTCGGGATCTGGTCGGGGAGCAAGAGAAGCTCAAGCTAAACCGGTCTATGGTTTCGGTTGCCACAGAGGTAGCTCGGAGAGGATGCGGCGAGCTCGGTGGCGGAACTATGGCGGCGGCGAAGCTCGGCATCATGGCTACAGTGCACAAAACCGAGGGAGAAGGGGTCGGGAAGATCCCTGACCTTGCTGCGAAGCTTGGAGGGCAACCAATTTCGACGTAGAGACTTCTCGTTGGCGAAATCGACGGCGACGACGGAGCTCGGGGCGGCGGCGGCTCTGTGGCTGCGGCAAGGGCACGATTGGAGGGCGTGGCTTGCTCGGGAACTTGTGGGGACGGACGGCAGAGCTCGGCCGACTTATATAGGGGCGCGAGGGAGGCGTAGGAGATCCGGACTCGGCCACGCCAAGAGAGGAGGCCAGGGGGGTTACGGCGCGGACATGTCCGCTTCGAACACGAGCAGGAGGAGGAGGAAGATGACTTGTGGGCCCCGCGTGTCGGTCACAGATGGAGAGGGACGGCGCTGCGTGGCTGGCTCGCCAAGTTTGGGCCCTGGCCCAAGCGGGAGAGAAAGGAGGAGGAGGAGGAGATGGGCTCCGAGCTGGGCTGCAGCGCGAAGGAGTTGGGCCTCAGCCTGGAGCTGGGCTCGGTCCACGCGAGGCGAAGGGAAGAGGGGTGAGGTTTCTGTTTTCTTTCTTTTTAAAACTCATTTTCAAATTTATTTTCCAAATAGCTTTTCAAACTAAGATTTGAACCCTTGCAAATCCAAACAAATCTCAGGAAGTAAATATGTGCAGCAGCATGTATGCAACACTCAAGTTTCTAACTACCAAGATTTATTTTAATTGCCCAAAAAGATTTTATTCACTAGATTATATGCCACATAAACATAAATAGATTGGATTTAATCCTATTTAATAAATTGAAAATTTTCGGGTGTTACAATTCTACCCCCCTTAAAAATAATCTCGTCCTCGAGATTAGTTAGTGCTTACTCAAAAAGTTGGGGATATAACTTCCTTAATTCTTCCTCTTTTTCCCATGTTCCCTCGTTTTCTGAAGACCGATTCCACTGTACCTTGCATAACTTTATAATTTCACTCCTTCTGAATCGCTCTGTGGTTTCTAATATTTTAATTGGGTATTCCCCTTGAATCTTGTTAACTGTCGCTGCTGGTGGTGGTTGCATTACTACGTCAACACTGATTTTATCTCCTTTGGACGTAGTTAACACAACGACATTTTCCTCACACTGAATAACTGCCTTGTGCTGCTTCATCCAATCCAGACCCAATATAACATCTATTCCGGTTGTTCTTATTACCGTAGGGTTCACTTTAAAGTCTACCCCCATTAGAGCAATGCTAACCGAAGGACAATAATATTGAGCTTGCATAGCCCCACCCGGTGAATTTACCAATAATGGGTTTTGTAGGGCTAATAGTGGTATACCGTGTATCCTAACAAAACTTTGTGATATGAATGAATGCGAAGCACCGGAATCAAAAAGAACGGTAGCGGGGATGGAGTTGACGTTGAACGTACCCATCATAACCTCTAGTGCTTCCTGAGCTGTCTCCGCAGACACATGGTTCACACTTCCTTGATTAGACGATTGTTGATGTCTTCCCTTCTGGTTGCTACTCTGCGGAGTCTGCTGGTTCTGCTTCTTCGGACATTGGTAAGAGAGATGTCCCGATTCTCCACAGGCAAAGCACTTGATGGGAGTGCCAAATGTATTGGTCCTGTTGGGGGTCTTGCTAGGGGTAGCTTGCTGAGGAGTCTGGGTAGGAGTTTTCTGCTGTTGTGGTGGAGACTGAGAACGAGGCTGGTTCTGATTGCGGTTCCATTGATTTGATGGCCCTTGGTGTCTCTGCTGGAAATTCTGCTGCGGAGGGTTCGGGCGTGAACGGATATTTCCTGCAAAGGTCTGTCCTTGTTTCTTCCTCTTGTTATCTGCCATCTCCTTGCGCTTGTTGTCGATCACTATAGCACGATTCACCAGCTCTTGAAAATTGGGGTAGGTGGTTGTCATGAGTTGGAGTTGCAATCTATCGTGAAGTCCCTTGAGGAAGAGACGCTGCTTGTCCTTGTCATTAGCAACATCATCGGGAGCATACCGCGACAATTGAACAAACTGATCACGGTACTCTGGCACCGACATTTGTTCTTGCTTCAAAGCTCTAAATTCTGCCTGCTTCAGCGCTATCAGACCTTCAGGAATATGGTATGACCTGAAGTTCTCACAAAACTCTTGCCATGTGATAGCAGGCGCATTATTGGGGCGACCATACTGGAATGCATCCCACCAGTCTTGAGCAGCTCCTTGCAACTGTCCAGATGCATACAACACCTTTTCCTCATCATTGCATTGCACAATGGTGAGTTGTCTCTCCACGGCGCGAAGCCAATCATCAGCATCCAATGGGTCGGTGGCGTGGTTGAACACAGGTGGACGACCTTTCAAAAATTCTCCTCGCTTATCTCTAGCTTGAGGTTGAGCAGGTTGTGGTCCTCCAGCTGGTTGATTTTGAATGAACTGCATCATTGTCTCCATCAACTGCGTCTGCGAAGCGATGAGATCTTGAATGCTAGGTTGTGGTGGTGGATTAGTGTTCCTCCTATTACCGGCCATCTGTTTTTCCAACATATAATTGAGTTTTAGAATTTTCCCATTATTCAAATACTTGTAAACAATGAATCTGAATTTCTGGGCGAGATCCGATAACAGCAGCATAGTAAACTGATCATATCTGGAGGTTCAGAAATCAAACAGAGGCGTTCTCTATACCGTTGGAAAGCCTGAGAAATTCTCTACAATCTTCATGTGGACCACTTTCCAGATTCTGATGTTAAGGTATCCAAAAACAGACATTAACAGAAACTATCCAGGCTGCCAAATTGTGCAGGAATCTCAAGTTGCATCAATTGTTTCTCCCAAACCATACTAGATATTATTGTGCTTCTTGAGGCCATGGAAAGGGATGGAAGTCTACTGTTACCATTAAAATTTTCATAATTTTTGGATTTATGAAATTAATTAAGCAAAATTAAGAATGCAGAGAGGTCTGAAAATCAGATTTTGAGAAAACCAGATTTATTCAACCTAATTATTTATTTAATTTTTTTTACCCCTTAAATCTTTTAATTAAGAGAATTAGAGACTTGCCCATAATTCTCAACACTCATTACAAAGAACCAAATCACACATAATTCATAAGCACAAAGCAATCGAGCACATAAAATTCACACGCACACAAGACTCGACTCAACTTGACTCACATCTAAATCGTTCTATTATCTAAGTGGACTCCTATCTTGATTATTGTTATCGAGCTTGGGCATCCTTTTCTAATTTCTAGTTCATCCTCACATTGATAGTCATGCTTGCGGCTTGGCTTCTCCACCACGCTTGTGGAAGGTTTGGCGACCCTGTGCCATCTTCTTAATCATTGACCAAGATGGAGGTAGAATGAGAATCAAAAATTTTTATAATAGAACAAGATGAGAAAGCATAAAAACACGATAGAGCTTAGAACTAGAAGAGAAGTGTCAATTTTCATAATGGAATAAGGGTACGGGAAGCACATAAATTAGCAATTATCAAGGTTAAGGTAGAAAGCATGCATAAGATGAGGAAAGCACATCCTAAAATGTCCACTCTATCTAGGTTTGCATCCTACAGTCAACCTATGCTCTGATACCAATCTGTCACACCCAATTTTAAGGATAAAATTGAATGAACCAACTTATGTGCGCCTAGAGATCAATCACACACATAAGCGACAAATTACATAGTACCATCACAAGGTTTAATATATAATGAATAATATCACAGAATCTTTACATTAATAACAGCGGAATAATATAGATAACTCTCTCGCGGAATCTCCAATCCACAGGGAATAGTTGACTGGTGAACACAATCCTAATAATCCTCACAAGAATCCTCATAGTCATCTGTTACCCATCCGGGATTTTTATCCAAATATGAAAAATAAAGCAAGCGTAAGTACATGTCGTACTCAACAAGAATAGCACGGGTTTATGAGGCTCAAATAAGGCATGACACTGGTTGACAGCGGTTGCTTTTAGTTGATCATGTTTTAGCAGTTCGAGTAGCAGCAATAGAATATACCAAGGAACAAGATTTGCATGATCATATAAACATGATAATTAATATGGAATAAACATCAATAGAAACTTCAAATAAATCAATATTAAATTAGTTAAGTTCCTGTAAGACGTCCAAGGCCGCTCGTGACCGTGAGCACGGCTGATATATCAGTTTTACACTCTGCAGAGGTTGCACACTTTCACCATGAGTCGTGATTCCCATGTGTCAGGGGTTTGCAAGGCCCACACTACACTGCCAAGGTGCATAACAGGGTCTCACTATGAAGTCTTTCAAAAGGCTCTCTAACAAGTTACTAATCAATCCGGGCGCAATGGCAAGGGGCGGTAGAGCCCTCCTTCCAAGTGGCACACACACGCAGCAGTACACACAAAGACAGGAGCCGCAAAACAACCAGCTCGGCAAGGAACCTTTCAAGAGTAATAGCATGATTGAAAGTAACTTCCTATTTGACTAAAGCCAGAGCCATATAGCCCCCATGGTTGCGCTGTAAATCCCGGTGTCATACTTACAGATAAGTCCTTAGTCCATGTTGCTAAAAAGCATCTTTTAACTTTTATTCCATAATTAACTATTCAAGTTCATAAGATCATGACCCATTAAAGCACTAGCATCACTACTCAAATGCAATCTCATAGGTAACAAGAATCAAGTGATCAAAAGCTAGGAATAAATACTAGGGTTGCCAAGGTAGACACATGCATCATGAATTTGGTGATTAGGGTGAATAGGCAATAAGGATGGTCCATGCTATACTTGCCTTGATCAAAGTGCTCTGGAGAACTTGGATCCTCAGTGTACTCTTGATCACCAACGTATTGCTCACCGTCTGAACTCGATCATAAAATCACCACACAATCATCGAGGCAATCATACACGAAGCGAACAAGATCTATATTAGAAACAGTACACCAACAGTGGAAAAACAGATTGAAAAGTGTATAAACATAATCTACGCGTCGCTACGATTCTAATGATATAAAGATCACGAAAATCGGAGTTCAAACGGAGAAGTTATGAAATAAACAAGTTTTACTTTAATAGATTAAATCTAATCTCGAATTTTAAAAGTTCAAAACATGACTAACAGTAGCATCATTAGATAGATTACAAAATTACGAATCTAACGAGACTTGAACGGATCAAATCGGAGTTAAAACGAATATTTTATGGCCAAAATAAACTGAGTGGCAAATCTGTTAATATTGAAAACGTATTTTTGAATCTAACCCGAGGAAAATACGTTTTCCGAAAACAAAAGCGTATTTGACCAAAGATGCCAAGGGACTGCGGGTTAGAACATTAAAAAGCTCAGGGGGTTTTCTGCAAAATTGCCGGCGAAGGGGTATCTCTCACTGTGAGCCGTTGGATCGGCCGTGGACGGCGTAGGTTAGCTCGGGGGAAAGAGGGGCGGCTCTGGTCGCCGGAGTCGGGCAGCGCCCGGCCGGTTCCTCGCCGGAAGATGGCCGGAGATGGCGTTTTCGGGGCTTGGAAGCTCGGTTCACCTCGGGATCTGGTCGGGGACCAAGAGAAGCTCAAGCTAAACCGATCTATGGTTTCGGTTGCCACAGAGGTAGCTCGGAGTGGATGCGGCGAGCTCGGTGGCGGAACTATGGCGGCGGCGAAGCTCGGCATCATGGCTACAGTGCACAAAACCGAGGGAGAAGGGGTCGGGAAGATCCCTGACCTTGCTGCAAAGCTTGGAGGGCAACCAATTTCGACGTAGAGACTTCTCGTTGGCGAAATTGACGGCGACGCCGGAGCTCGGGGCGGCGGCGGCTCTGTGGCTACGGCAAGGGCACGATTGGAGGGCGTGGCTTGCTCGGGAACTTGTGGGGAGGGACGGCAGAGCTCGGCCGACTTATATAGGGACGCGAGGGAGGCGTAGGAGGTCCGGACTCGGCCACGCCAAGAGAGGAGGCCAAGGGGGTTGCGGCGCGGACATGTCCGCTTCGAACACGAGCAGGAGGAGGAGGACGATGACTTGTGGGCCCCATGTGTCGGTCACAGACGGAGAGGGACGGCGCTGCGCGGCTGGCTCGCCAAGTTTGGGCCCTGGCCCAAGCGGGAGAGAAAGGAGGAGGAGGAGGAGATGGGCTCCGAGCTGGGCTGCAGCGCGAAGGAGTTGGGCCTCGGCCTGGAGCTGGGCTCGGTCCACGCAAGGCGAAGGGAAGAGGGGTGAGGTTTCTGTTTTCTTTCTTTTTAAAACTCATTTTCAAATTTATTTTCCAAATAGCTTTTCAAACTAAGATTTGAACCCTTGCAAATCCAAACAAATCTCAGGAAGTAAATATGTGCAGCAGCATGTATGCAACACTCAAGTTTCTAACTACCAAGATTTATTTTAATTGCCCAAAAAGATTTTATTCACTAGATTATATGCCACATAAACATAAATAGATTGGATTTAATCCTATTTAATAAATTGAAAATTTTCGGGTGTTACACTTATTGAATGCATAGGTAGACATAGCATAGGTAGGGGTAAATCATAGTTCAAAGATAGTGGACACACATCTGAGCCGACCTCAAGGATAAAAGAGAAATAAAGAATAAAAGAATATATCTAATTGAGCAGACATTGGTCATATATAACTATGCAAAGAACTGTTAGTAAACATCTAACTAGCATGTCTAGTATTAGTGACTACGTCTGGGATGACAGGGAGATCCCCGCAGCTGGTCTGCCAGCCGATAGAGACTTTACGAACTCCTACCCAATATCCGAACGTGGGAGAGTGCTAGGGATGGACAGGGCTGTCACCACCTGCCCACCTACCCCTCTGCCCGTGGGATACCGGCATATTCGCCGATCTCCGCCTACCCGAGCACCATGCTCGCGTATTTGGAAACAACTCCTAGCCCCCTAGGACCCCACCCCTTCGAAGTGACAGGCTAGGCTAAGAGCAACCGAGAAGGCACGATGAACCGTCACCTCATCCCTAGTTCTTCCTCTATTCATACTAAGTCGATGAACGATGAAGAACAACGATGAACATATCGAGAACATAACACATAAACTATAGCTAGTTCATATATCATGATCATAACATGTCCAATACTATACTCTAGTTCATATGCATTGCTATATAAATAAGATAAGAACTTGAACTTGGAAGAGAACTGCATTGTATTCATACCGAGGTGTTCCTTCTTCTCCCAAGGATACAAACTCTTCTTTCTAGCTGTTGCCTTGCTCTAATACTAAAACTAATCTAAAGAATACAAGTGAGAGGTGAGGTAAATGGCTCCAAATGATGGTGTGTGTTGGAGGGGAGCTCTCCCTCTCTTTTATAGTCCAACTAGGGCGGTTTGGGCGTTCTAAGTATGGAAGGAGGTGAAACCGTCTTTGCCAAACCGCCATGAGCACCGCCTGAGGAGGATGGGCCCGGGAGGCCCCACCAGGGGGGCAGCCGCCCCCGGGGGCGGTCGGTCCCTGGGGAGCGCCATCTGGCCACCGCCTTCGGGTGGTCGGTTGCTCCCTGGGCCTGGGCCTCCCCCGCGGTTACGGATGGATCCAGTTTAGTGTTTGAGGTGGGATTTCTTATTTTCTTAGATTGCGCCTTCTCTGAATACTTTTCCTGGATGTGCGCTTTCTTTATGGTTTTTGTGCATTTCCACATGTCACACCTGCAAGTCAAGTACACACCAAAACTTTTGGAAATGTTAGTTTAAAGCCCTACCTACTATTTATTTTAGTAACATATTGGCGGTAAGAAATAGGCTTTAAGGACCGCCAACACTCATGTGCTATCTCAAGCATGGCATGTGATTCTACTAACTTCTCATATGAACACTTGAGATGAGTATGCTCGGCTTGAAGAAAGTTGTGCTCGAATGAGAGGTCACTTAGTTTTACTTTGAGCCTATAGTTCTCCTTTTCTAGTTGTTCAACATTAGAAGAGGAGTTAGTAACCAAAGCATGCTCAATTGACAATTTTTCATACCTCTCATTTAGAGCTTTTAGTTCTTCCATCATTGAGATGAGGAACTTTTCTTGATTTTGAAGGGTTTGCTCTTGTTCCTCATTCTCCTTCTCTAGCTCATCATTTTCCTTCAATAACTTGATGAACATAAGCTTGTCTTCGTTGTTAAGATAGTCAAGGGAGTCATCATCTTCAACATCAACATCACTCTCATCTTGACTATTGTCTTGTGCCTTCTCCTTGACTCCACCAAGAATCATCCATTCAAATGTAGTGTCATCTTCATTTTGATTGTTTTGACTCCAAGTGAATCAATGATACCTCATAATAGATGAGCCTTTACAATAAACTCATTTTTATTATTGTCTTGTGTTTGAGCTTGATTTAAATCATAGAACAACCCATCATTTTGGCCCTAAGTAAAATTTCAAGCACATATGAGATATACCATTCCCTCATAATAGATGAGCCTTTGCAATAAACTCATTTTCATTGTTGTCTTGTGTTTGAGCTTGATTTAAATCATAGAACAACCCATCATTTTGGCTCTAAGTAACATTTCAAGCACATATAAGATATACTATTCCATGTTTCACACTTAGCACATGGGTTAGTCCTTTAATCAACATTGTCATCAATTCATCCAAAACCCACCAAAGGGCTAGATGCACTTTTAATCTCCCCTTTTTGGTGATTGATGACAACCTTGATTAAAGCTTACAAAAGATATTAAATTTAAGCTTTTGGATGCAATGAGTTATGAGATGCTTCCCCTTAATGTGTGCAATGAGAATGGAATTCAAAAATTGACCTCAAATGTCAATTTGTACAAATTAAGTCAAGTGGAGAACTTCTCCTAAGTCATTAAATCCATGAGATGCAAAAATGTGTGAGCAATATAGACCGTGATGCATATGACAAGATATGTCACACAAGAAGAAAAGTGAAAACATACACCAACTCATGTCAAAATCATCACACTAACATGCATAGACCTTATGAAAGTAAGTACATCAAGTATATCACACACAAGTCACACATCACAAGGTTCTCATGTCCACAACTACTAAGATAGAATATATCATACATAATAAGTCTCCATCCATCTCAAGATCATATAGGATACATCGATAAGCTCAACAAGATCTCATAAGACAAAGAGTACATCAATAAGCTCAAATACAAGCTAACTAGCTACAGCTCTACAGTACAAGTCTCCAGGAACAAAAGCTAAAACTAAACCAACATCCTGAAGCTTTAATCATCTCTCTCCCCCTTTGTCATCCATCTCCAAAAATGGTCGCTGAAGATCACGAAGATGCAAAAGGGCTGCAAGCTGAAACTGTCGCTAGACTCACTCATCATCATCGTCGTCGTCGTCGTCGTCGTCATAGCCACTCGGAGGATACCTGCTGCTCTATCCTAGGTCACGGTAGCCACTAGATGATCCCATGCCTCCATAGTCGTAGTCGTAACCACTGCCACTGCCAAAGATGTCCCCCCAAAATGTCTCTGCGGCGCTGGGTCGGTGCTGAACCGGTGGAGGTGGTATGGAATGCAAGGGTAGAGTACCAAAGGTCTACTGAGTGTGAGGCTGCTCCTCTCCTTGCTGCTGCTGCTGCGTTCCCTTAGTCTGCTGCTGCTGAGTCTCCCTCTCTGCCTCAGTCTGCTGTCTCTGACTCTCATCAAACTCAGAAAAGTAAGTGCTATATCTGCCCATCTGCTGCTCAAAGGTCCCAGGTGGCTGCTCATCTGACGTAGGAGACCTCAGAGGCTGAAGCTCAAGCTGCTAGTGAAGCCTCTTGACTAATCTATCAGTCTTCCTCTGTCGAGTCCTTACATCACTGATATCTCTGCAAATTCCAAAGAGCATGGTGAATAACTTCTTGATCGGAGAGCGTCTACCACCTGTGTGAGGAGGAGGTCGTGTACGAGGTGGTGGTGCTCCTGCTGCTGGTGCTGCTCCTGGCTCATCATTTGGCTCGAGTAGGTTCGCAGAAATTCTCAAGACTGTGTGCTGTGTATAAAGTGTGCCCAGCCGCCTGCTCGATCATATGCATAATGTAAGGGGCAAATTCACACCCCTTGAGTGGCCTCTCGCCCACACTCTTAATCTCACACCATATGAAATCAAAGATACTAAATAATCTCACTCCTGGTGCCATCCTCACAAGAAGGTTCTTCGAATAATCTGCAATGTTTCCCTTGTCACCAATTTTGCAATCAATCGTTCTCCAGAACATCCTCTCCAGATATCTGTATGTAGGGTGAAGGCCATCGACCTTCCCGACAACTCCTCCAAAACTTGCTGGGTAGAGGTGTCCCATCTGCTCAGGTGGAAGTGGCAACTCTGTGTGAATCTTCTCCCTCTCCAAGTCCTCCTGACCAAAACCGAGATATGCTGCAAATGCCTCATACTCCACACTAGACCAATCTCCCTCTAGCCTCCAGTGGAGCCTGTGCGATATCCTCTGTGTTCCAGTCATGCTGGCACTCCATGATCTCATAGGCTTCAATCCTCTGGCAAATATCAATGGCTCTGTCAAGTGATGGCTTCTGCCACTCTTTGGTGTATTCCCAATCAACCCACTGAGATTTGGTCATTATTGGGTTCCTTGTGAGTATCACACTGTTATAGAAATCTCTGTGAAACTGAGTGTGAAATCTGTAATCACTCTGGTTATTGAGTGTGAAATCTGTAATCACTCTGGTTATTGGGCATACCTCTTGGATCAATCCTCATTTTAGTTCTGGCTCTCTCTGTCATGCCCTTACCCCTGTAGTTGACCTGAGGACGATGAGATCGATGGCACAGGACATGGGTGAACCTCAAGCATCCCAAAGTGAATGCCTCTAGGAGGTGGTGACTACTGCTAAGATGGTGTCTCCTCACCCTCTTCCTCATCCTCGGACTCCATCTCAGTGCTTCTTCTTTTCCTTGATGTGTCATGCCCTTCCTCACCTGAGGACTAGTAACCGCCAGCTGAAGAAGTGAACTGCTGTGAAGCTCTAGCTGCTGCTGCCCTCCTAGGTCTCTGACTCCTACTCGACTGCCCTGCATCTAAGTCGTGCTTGCCCTTCTTGTATTTTGCCACTCGAGGGTCATGGAAGTGCTTGGTCCATGGCTCCTGCGTTCCGCTCATGGCTGCTGCCCTGTGACCACATGACATTACCAAAGCACTTAGAAGATTGCCTCAAGCATAAGTTAATTGCCCCCAAGAGAAGTGATCATTTATCTAAAGATTTGTGAGCACCTAGATCAATTCGTGTTCATAGGTTCACAGTCTCATCATAGACAAACAATCATATCACTAGAGGTAATTACACAGAGGTTTGACATCAAAATGCAGAGAGTTCTGCACTGCTGGAGCATACCGGACACATCCGGTATGCATACCGGACACGTCCGGTATGTGCGCAGCCGCCCAACCTAGGGTTTCGGTCAAACCTTCACCAAATCAAACCAAACTTTTGGCACATCTTCTAGACCACCAATGCAGCACTTTGACCAAAGGAATTTGAAAATGAAGCTCTATGCTATAGATCAGAAGCGGTCCGAGATTTGGGTACCTTGAGAAAAAAGGAGAGGAGGGGAATCCAAATGCAGCAAGTAGATCCTTGAACCTTTACCTTCAATCACTCCATTCCACTTCTTCCCTTGATTTTCCACGGTTGAATCACCAAATCGCCACCTAGGGTAAAGGAGGGGCGATTTCTACTGTACTGGAGCGGACAGAGAGGAGAGAGAAGTGTGCTGCTGTTCTGAACCGAAGGGGTACACTGACCTTATATAGCCCGCGGATACCGGACACGTCCGGTATTTGCTGGTTGGCTGTTTTTGCAGTCTTTATTTCCTTTTTCTTCCAAAACCCCTTCTCAGCACATTCTTCATCCAAAAGTGTACTGATTCTTGATCCAAATGCCACTTAGGCTCTTTCCTTCTAATTCATTTGCTTAAGTGAGGATTTTTCTTATTTTACTTTTCTAGTCCACTCTTTGATCCAAGGTTCAGTTACTAGGGAGACTTCGAAGGATAGGATAAAACTATACTTAGTTGGAATAGACTTGAGAGACTCATGGTACTTGTGATTAGGCAATCAAGCAATCAAGAGGAGCTATAATCACAAGTCTCATGAGTAGGTCACAAAGACCAAGAACCAATGTTTTCACAATTCACAAATCCTACTCATACTAGTAAGGGTTTTAAAAATATTACTTCTATGTCACACAAGTGCACAATCTAGCATAAAGGGCCTTAGATGCAATTTCAATGCAAATATGTAAACACATACCTTAGCCTTGAGCCACGAATATTTCACTAAGATGATATCACATTTAGCTTCAGGGAATATCATACTTCACTTAGAAGATAAATAGTAAGGTCATGGTCATCATGTCTTCATTCATTGATTTGCCATGCCCATTCATCGAAGATTCTTCTTTATGCTCATAGGCAACCAATCAAGAGAGTCCAAGTCAATCACTATATATATATATATATATATATATATATATATATATATATATATATATATATATATCAATGGTGAAGTTTAGTGACTTAAACCACCATTCCTTTGTTTCCAATGATTCCGGACACATCCAAAGGATGCGAGGTAGAGGAAGGTTGTTTCTCTTGACTTGGGGTGCATAATCATGATCACAAGTCCTAGTGAGGATGAGGTGTCATCTGGAAAACCAGATGAAACAATGCTTGGCCCAGTCCTTCATCTTCTCTGCCCCTGTCCATATCGGACACGTCCGGTATGCATACAGGACACGTCCGGTATGTGCAGGACAGCACCAAGTGGATTTCTTGACTTGTGACTTCTAGCATCGTCTTTTGGTCTTCTGAGTATTCCTGCATTTCAATATATGTATTGCTCTACTAGAGAGCCATTAAAAACATCGAGTGGCACGCATTATAAACATTATCCAAATCAACTTGGACACTTTCAATATTTCACAAATATTCTTATTTGTGAGACATTAAGTAACTCAAGTGACCAAATTTCTTGGTTTAGGTACTTCTTACAACTAGTGAAGATGAAGTATATGCAATGATCATCTAATGAACTTTGGGTCAACCAAACAATATGGAATGATATAAATAACCACCAAGTCATCTTGGGTCAACCATATAAGATGATATGTAGGTAATAGATTGATAGTTTGAGTTGAGATTTCAATATGCTTGCTCAACCACCCCGAAGTCATCATCTCACCTTGGTACCTATAATGAGACACTAAGCACATTTTGGTACCCAACTCTTGTTGGGTCCTTGGGAGTTAGTCAATAAGTGCTTAGGCACCCAAATGGATTTAAGCACTAGTGCATGGTGAACACATCACTTGTCTAGTACTACCTCCATAAGTGGTCTTCCTAAGCATATAATGGTGAGAATGAGCTTTCAGCTTAGAGAAGTTACCATTGGGACAATCATAGCTTAGATATCCCTTTGTTCCACATGAGTAGGATATGCGTCCTTTGTTTGCCTTGAACTTGTTTTGCGTGTTAGGACAAGAATCAATCAAGTGTCCCACTTTGTTGCACCCATAGCACCTTCTAGTTACCATTTGAGCCTTCTTTCTTGCTTCTTTGAATATGGGGCAATTCTTGCTAGGATGGCCGGATGTATTGCACTTCACACAAGTACTAGGGCCATTCTTCTTCACTTAATTTGCCAACTTGGAAGCAGCTCTTTGCTCCACCACTTCACACTTGTCGACCCTACTCTTGTGAGGACATGCTGCACTCATATGTCCATACACACCGCAACCATAGCATAGCCTTTTTTCCATATTTCTTGCTCTTGGTTGACTTGTTCTTCAAAGATTCATGATTGTTTTGTTGGGGTTTGGAGAAAGCAAGGTTTGAACCCTTCTCAAACTTCTTCACCATGTTATCACGGTTATCTTGAGAAGGTTTTGCTTTCTCTTGTCCCTTCAAACCAATCAACTCTTTTCTCAATTTTTTAACTTCTTCAACGAGCTTTGCATTTTCTATAAGGGATTGCTCAATCGAAGATTGGCTTGCTTGAGAAACACACTTATTAGCATCAATAAGGTTTAATTGAGATGGTGCACTAGTGAGTGTAGGGGTGTGAGGTTGGGAAGATTTTACCATGGTTACCACAACCTCATTGTTGGCATTTCTAACGTCGTTACAAAAGATAGACTAAAAGTCCATCCCCGGCAACGGCGCCAGAAATGCTTGTTGGCGTTTCTTAGCGTCATTACTAAAGATAGACTAAAAGCCCCATCCCTAGCAACGATACTAGAAACGTGTGTTGACATCCCTAACCACCATTACTTCAGAAAGGTAACTCTCGACCCTTAACGGCGCCGGCCAAGATAATGCAGTCTGGTAATAACAGTTAGAAGTGCCAGATTGGCCTTCCCAACCATCATTACTTACGATATGCAAAACTGAAGCACGACGCCTTGGGGTGCAACAAGAATTACAGTCCTTAGGTAATGGTACTTAGGTATGCCAATCATGATAGCTCAGTATGGATAAATCCGCAAGCGCACGGAACTATCATTGTAGCATTTCAACCCGTGAGTATTCAGGGGTGTCGTATTTATAATTTCCCGTAGGAGGGCAGGACGAATGCATCTAGCTTTGGTATAAACATGATCACTTATTGTCACACCCAATTTTAAGGATAAAATTGAATGAACCAACTTATGTGCGCCCAGAGATCAATCACACACATAAGCGACAAATTACATAGTACCATCACAAGGTTTAATATATAATGAATAATATCACAGAATCTTTACATTAATAACAGCGGAATAATATAGATAACTCTCTCGCGGAATCTCCAATCCACAGGGAATAGTTGACTGGTGAACACAATCCTAATAATCCTCACAAGAATCCTCATAGTCATCTGTTACCCATCCGGGATTTTTATCCAAATATGAAATATAAAGCAAGCGTAAGTACATGTCGTACTCAACAAGAATAGCACGGGTTTATGAGGCTCAAATAAGGCAATGACACTGGTTGACAGCGGTTGCTTTTAGTTGATCATGTTTTAGCAGTTCGAGTAGCAGCAATAGAATATACCAAGGAACAAGATTTGCATGATCATATAAACATGATAATTAATATGGAATAAACATCAATAGAAACTTCAAATAAATCAATATTAAATTAGTTAAGTTCCTGTAAGACGTCCAAGGCCGCTCGTGACCGTGAGCACGGCTGATATATCAGTTTTACACTCTGCAGAGGTTGCACACTTTCACCATGAGTCGTGATTCCCATGTGTCAGGGGTTTGCAAGGCCCACACTACACTGCCAAGGTGCATAACAGGGTCTCACTATGAAGTCTTTCAAAAGGCTCTCTAACAAGTTACTAATCAATCCGGGCGCAATGGCAAGGGGCGGTAGAGCCCTCCTTCCAAGTGGCACACACACGCAGCAGTACACACAAAGACAGGAGCCGCAAAACAACCAGCTCGGCAAGGAACCTTTCAAGATTAATAGCATGATAGAAAGTAACTTCCTATTTGACTAAAGCCAGAGCCATATAGCCCCCATGGTTACGCTGTAAGTCCCGGTGTCATACTTACAGATAAGTCCTTAGTCCATGTTGCTAAAAAGCATCTTTTAACTTTTATTCCATAATTAATTATTCAAGTTCATAAGATCATGACCCATTAAAGCACTAGCATCACTACTCAAATGCAATCTCATAGGTAACAAGAATCAAGTGATCAAAAGCTAGGAATAAATACTAGGGTTGCCAAGGTAGACACATGCATCATGAATTTGGTGATTAGGGGTGAATAGGCAACAAGGATGGTCCATGCTATACTTGTCTTGATCAAAGTGCTCTGGAGAACTTGGATCCTCAGTGTACTCTTGATCACCAACGTATTGCTCACCGTCTGAACTCGATCATAAAATCACCACACAATCATCGAGGCAATCATACACGAAGCGAACAAGATCTATATTAGAAACAGTACCCCAACAGTGGAAAAACAGATTGAAAAGTGTATAAAAATAATCTACGCGTCGCTACGATTCCAACGATATAAAGATCACGAAAATCGGAGTTCAAACGGAGAAGTTATGAAATAAACAAGTTTACTTTAATAGATTAAATCTAATCTCGAATTTTAAAAGTTCAAAACATGACTAACAGTAGCATCATTAGATAGATTACAAAATTACGAATCTAACGAGACTTGAACGGATCAAATCGGAGTTAAAACGAATATTTTATGGCCAAAATAAACTGAGTGGCAAATCTGTTAATATTGAAAACGTATTTTTGAATCTAACCCGAGGAAAATACGTTTTCCGAAAACAAAAGCGTATTTGACCAAAGATGCCAAGGGACTGCGGGTTAGAACATTAAAAAGCTCAGGGGGTTTCTGCAAAATTGCCGGCGAAGGGGTATCTCTCACTGTGAGCCGTTGGATCGGCCGTGGACGGCGTAGGTTAGCTCGGGGGGAAAGAGGGGCGGCTCTGGTCGCCGGAGTCGGGCAGCGCTCGGCCGGTTCCTCGCCGGAAGATGGCCGGAGACGGCGTTTTCGGGGCTTGGAAGCTCGGTTCACCTCGGGATCTGGTCGGGGAGCAAGAGAAGCTCAAGCTAAACCGGTCTATGGTTTCGGTTGCCACAGAGGTAGCTCGGAGAGGATGCGGCGAGCTCGGTGGCGGAACTATGGCGGCGGCGAAGCTCGGCATCATGGCTACAGTGCACAAAACCGAGGGAGAAGGGGTCGGGAAGATCCCTGACCTTGCTGCGAAGCTTGGAGGGCAACCAATTTCGACGTAGAGACTTCTCGTTGGCGAAATCGACGGCGACGACGGAGCTCGGGGCGGCGGCGGCTCTGTGGCTGCGGCAAGGGCACGATTGGAGGGCGTGGCTTGCTCGGGAACTTGTGGGGACGGACGGCAGAGCTCGGCCGACTTATATAGGGGCGCGAGGGAGGCGTAGGAGATCCGGACTCGGCCACGCCAAGAGAGGAGGCCAGGGGGGTTACGGCGCGGACATGTCCGCTTCGAACACGAGCAGGAGGAGGAGGAAGATGACTTGTGGGCCCCGCGTGTCGGTCACAGATGGAGAGGGACGGCGCTGCGTGGCTGGCTCGCCAAGTTTGGGCCCTGGCCCAAGCGGGAGAGAAAGGAGGAGGAGGAGGAGATGGGCTCCGAGCTGGGCTGCAGCGCGAAGGAGTTGGGCCTCAGCCTGGAGCTGGGCTCGGTCCACGCGAGGCGAAGGGAAGAGGGGTGAGGTTTCTGTTTTCTTTCTTTTTTAAAACTCATTTTCAAATTTATTTTCCAAATAGCTTTTCAAACTAAGATTTGAACCCTTGCAAATCCAAACAAATCTCAGGAAGTAAATATGTGCAGCAGCATGTATGCAACACTCAAGTTTCTAACTACCAAGATTTATTTTAATTGCCCAAAAAGATTTTATTCACTAGATTATATGCCACATAAACATAAATAGATTGGATTTAATCCTATTTAATAAATTGAAAATTTTCGGGTGTTACAATTCTACCCCCCTTAAAAATAATCTCGTCCTCGAGATTAGTTAGTGCTTACTCAAAAAGTTGGGGATATAACTTCCTTAATTCTTCCTCTTTTTCCCATGTTCCCTCGTTTTCTGAAGACCGATTCCACTGTACCTTGCATAACTTTATAATTTCACTCCTTCTGAATCGCTCTGTGGTTTCTAATATTTTAATTGGGTATTCCCCTTGAATCTTGTTAACTGTCGCTGCTGGTGGTGGTTGCATTACTACGTCAACACTGATTTTATCTCCTTTGGACGTAGTTAACACAACGACATTTTCCTCACACTGAATAACTGCCTTGTGCTGCTTCATCCAATCCAGACCCAATATAACATCTATTCCGGTTGTTCTTATTACCGTAGGGTTCACTTTAAAGTCTACCCCCATTAGAGCAATGCTAACCGAAGGACAATAATATTGAGCTTGCATAGCCCCACCCGGTGAATTTACCAATAATGGGTTTTGTAGGGCTAATAGTGGTATACCGTGTATCCTAACAAAACTTTGTGATATGAATGAATGCGAAGCACCGGAATCAAAAAGAACGGTAGCGGGGATGGAGTTGACGTTGAACGTACCCATCATAACCTCTAGTGCTTCCTGAGCTGTCTCCGCAGACACATGGTTCACACTTCCTTGATTAGACGATTGTTGATGTCTTCCCTTCTGGTTGCTACTCTGCGGAGTCTGCTGGTTCTGCTTCTTCGGACATTGGTAAGAGAGATGTCCCGATTCTCCACAGGCAAAGCACTTGATGGGAGTGCCAAATGTATTGGTCCTGTTGGGGGTCTTGCTAGGGGTAGCTTGCTGAGGAGTCTGGGTAGGAGTTTTCTGCTGTTGTGGTGGAGACTGAGAACGAGGCTGGTTCTGATTGCGGTTCCATTGATTTGATGGCCCTTGGTGTCTCTGCTGGAAATTCTGCTGCGGAGGGTTCGGGCGTGAACGGATATTTCCTGCAAAGGTCTGTCCTTGTTTCTTCCTCTTGTTATCTGCCATCTCCTTGCGCTTGTTGTCGATCACTATAGCACGATTCACCAGCTCTTGAAAATTGGGGTAGGTGGTTGTCATGAGTTGGAGTTGCAATCTATCGTGAAGTCCCTTGAGGAAGAGACGCTGCTTGTCCTTGTCATTAGCAACATCATCGGGAGCATACCGCGACAATTGAACAAACTGATCACGGTACTCTGGCACCGACATTTGTTCTTGCTTCAAAGCTCTAAATTCTGCCTGCTTCAGCGCTATCAGACCTTCAGGAATATGGTATGACCTGAAGTTCTCACAAAACTCTTGCCATGTGATAGCAGGCGCATTATTGGGGCGACCATACTGGAATGCATCCCACCAGTCTTGAGCAGCTCCTTGCAACTGTCCAGATGCATACAACACCTTTTCCTCATCATTGCATTGCACAATGGTGAGTTGTCTCTCCACGGCGCGAAGCCAATCATCAGCATCCAATGGGTCGGTGGCGTGGTTGAACACAGGTGGACGACCTTTCAAAAATTCTCCTCGCTTATCTCTAGCTTGAGGTTGAGCAGGTTGTGGTCCTCCAGCTGGTTGATTTTGAATGAACTGCATCATTGTCTCCATCAACTGCGTCTGCGAAGCGATGAGATCTTGAATGCTAGGTTGTGGTGGTGGATTAGTGTTCCTCCTATTACCGGCCATCTGTTTTTCCAACATTAATTGAGTTTTAGAATTTTCCCATTATTCAAATACTTGTAAACAATGAATCTGAATTTCTGGGCGAGATCCGATAACAGCAGCATAGTAAACTGATCATATCTGGAGGTTCAGAAATCAACAGAGGCGTTCTCTATACCGTTGGAAAGCCTGAGAAATTCCTCTACAATCTTCATGTGGACCACTTTCCAGATTCTGATGTTAAGGTATCCAAAAACAGACATTAACAGAAACTATCCAGGCTGCCAAATTGTGCAGGAATCTCAAGTTGCATCAATTGTTTCTCCCAAACCATACTAGATATTATTGTGCTTCTTGAGGCCATGGAAAGGGATGGAAGTCTACTGTTACCATTAAAATTTTCATAATTTTTGGATTTATGAAATTAATTAAGCAAAATTAAGAATGCAGAGAGGTCTGAAAATCAGATTTTGAGAAAACCAGATTTATTCAACCTAATTATTTATTTAATTTTTTTACCCCTTAAATCTTTTAATTAAGAGAATTAGAGACTTGCCCATAATTCTCAACACTCATTACAAAGAACCAAATCACACATAATTCATAAGCACAAAGCAATCGAGCACATAAAATTCACACGCACACAAGACTCGACTCAACTTGACTCACATCTAAATCGTTCTATTATCTAAGTGGACTCCTATCTTGATTATTGTTATCGAGCTTGGGCATCCTTTTCTAATTTCTAGTTCATCCTCACATTGATAGTCATGCTTGCGGCTTGGCTTCTCCACCACGCTTGTGGAAGGTTTGGCGACCCTGTGCCATCTTCTAATCATTGACCAAGATGGAGGTAGAATGAGAATCAAAAATTTTTATAATAGAACAAGATGAGAAAGCATAAAAACACGATAGAGCTTAGAACTAGAAGAGAAGTGTCAATTTTCATAATGGAATAAGGGTACGGGAAGCACATAAATTAGCAATTATCAAGGTTAAGGTAGAAAGCATGCATAAGATGAGGAAAGCACATCCTAAAATGTCCACTCTATCTAGGTTTGCATCCTACAGTCAACCTATGCTCTGATACCAATCTGTCACACCCAATTTTAAGGATAAAATTGAATGAACCAACTTATGTGCGCCTAGAGATCAATCACACACATAAGCGACAAATTACATAGTACCATCACAAGGTTTAATATATAATGAATAATATCACAGAATCTTTACATTAATAACAGCGGAATAATATAGATAACTCTCTCGCGGAATCTCCAATCCACAGGGAATAGTTGACTGGTGAACACAATCCTAATAATCCTCAGAAGAATCCTCATAGTCATCTGTTACCCATCCGGGATTTTTATCCAAATATGAAAAATAAAGCAAGCGTAAGTACATGTCGTACTCAACAAGAATAGCACGGGTTTATGAGGCTCAAATAAGGCATGACACTGGTTGACAGCGGTTGCTTTTAGTTGATCATGTTTAGCAATTGAGTAGCAGCAATAGAATATACCAAGGAACAAGATTTGCATGATCATATAAACATGATAATTAATATGGAATAAACATCAATAGAAACTTCAAATAAATCAATATTAATTAGTTAAATTCCTGTAAGACGTCCAAGGCCGCTCGTGACCGTGAGCACGGCTGATATATCAGTTTTACACTCTGCAGAGGTTGCACACTTTCACCATGAGTCGTGATTCCCATGTGTCAGGGGTTTGCAAGGCCCACACTACACTGCCAAGGTGCATAACAGGGTCTCACTATGAAGTCTTTCAAAAGGCTCTCTAACAAGTTACTAATCAATCCGGGCGCAATGGCAAGGGGCGGTAGAGCCCTCCTTCCAAGTGGCACACACACGCAGCAGTACACACAAACAGGAGCCGCAAAACAACCAGCTCGGCAAGGAACCTTTCAAGATTAATAGCATGATAGAAAGTAACTTCCTACTTGACTAAAGCCAGAGCCATATAGCCCCCATGGTTGCGCTGTAAGTCCCGGTGTCATACTTACAGATAAGTCCTTAGTCCATGTTGCTAAAAAGCATCTTTTAACTTTTATTCCATAATTAATTCAAGTTCATAAGATCATGACCCATCAAAGCACTAGCATCACTACTCAAATGCAATCTCATAGGTAACAAGGATCAAGTGATCAAAAGCTAGGAATAAATACTAGGGTTGCCAAGGTAGACACATGCATCATGAATTTGGTGATTAGGTGAATAGGCAAAGGATGGTCCATGCTATACTTGCCTTGATCAAAGTGCTCTGGAGAACTTGGATCCTCAGTGTACTCTTGATCACCAACGTATTGCTCACCGTCTGAACTCGATCATAAAATCACCACACAATCATCGAGGCAATCATACACGAAGCAACAAGATCTATATTAGAAACAGTACACCAACAGTGGAAAAACAGATTGAAAAGTGTATAAAAATAATCTACGCGTCGCTACGATTCCAACGATATAAAGATCACGAAAATCGGAGTTCAAACGGAGAAGTTATGAAATAAACAAGTTTTACTTTAATAGATTAAATCTAATCTCGAATTTTAAAAGTTCAAAACATGACTAACAGTAGCATCATTAGATAGATTACAAAATTACGAATCTAACGAGACTTGAACGGATCAAATCGGAGTTAAAACGAATATTTATGGCCAAATAAACTGAGTGGCAAATCTGTAATATTGAAAACGTATTTTTGAATCTAACCGAGGAAATACGTTTTCCGAAAACAAAAGCGTATTTGACCAAAGATGCCAAGGACTGCGGGTTAGAACATTAAAAAGCTCAGGGGGTTTTCTGCAAAATTGCCGGCGAAGGGGTATCTCTCACTGTGAGCCGTTGGATCGGCCGTGGACGGCGTAGGTTAGCTCGGGGGAAAGAGGGGCGGCTCTGGTCGCCGGAGTCGGGCGCGCCCGGCCGGTTCCTCGCCGGAAGATGGCCGGAGATGGCGTTTTCGGGGCTTGGAAGCTCGGTTCACCTCGGGATCTGGTCGGGGACAAGAGAAGCTCAAGCTAAACCTCTATGGTTTCGGTTGCCACAGAGGTAGCTCGGAGGATGCGGCGAGCTCGGTGGCGGAACTATGGCGGCGGCGAAGCTCGGCATCATGGCTACAGTGCACAAAACCGAGGGAGAAGGGGTCGGGAAGATCCCTGACCTTGCTGCGAAGCTTGGAGGGCAACCAATTTCGACGTAGAGACTTCTCGTTGGCGAAATCGACGGCGACGCGGAGCTCGGGGCGGCGGCGGCTCTGTGGCTACGGCAAGGGCACGATTGGAGGGCGTGGCTTGCTCGGGAACTTGTGGGGAGGGACGGCAGAGCTCGGCCGACTTATATAGGGACGCGAGGGAGGCGTAGGAGGTCCGGACTCGGCCACGCCAAGAGAGGAGGCCAAGGGGGTTGCGGCGCGGACATGTCCGCTTCGAACACGAGCAGGAGGAGGAGGACGATGACTTGTGGGCCCCATGTGTCGGTCACAGACGGAGAGGGACGGCGCTGCGCGGCTGGCTCGCCAAGTTTGGGCCCTGGCCCAAGCGGGAGAGAAAGGAGGAGGAGGAGGAGATGGGCTCCGAGCTGGGCTGCAGCGCGAAGGAGTTGGGCCTCGGCCTGGAGCTGGGCTCGGTCCACGCAAGGCGAAGGGAAGAGGGGTGAGGTTTCTGTTTTCTTTCTTTTTAAAACTCATTTTCAAATTTATTTTCCAAATAGCTTTTCAAACTAAGATTTGAACCCTTGCAAATCCAAACAAATCTCAGGAAGTAAATATGTGCAGCAGCATGTATGCAACACTCAAGTTTCTAACTACCAAGATTTATTTTAATTGCCCAAAAAGATTTTATTCACTAGATTATATGCCACATAAACATAAATAGATTGGATTTAATCCTATTTAATAAATTGAAAATTTTCGGGTGTTACACTTATTGAATGCATAGGTAGACATAGCATAGGTAGGGGTAAATCATAGTTCAAAGATAGTGGACACACATCTGAGCCGACCTCAAGGATAAAAGAGAAATAAAGAATAAAAGAATATATCTAATTGAGCAGACATTGGTCATATATAACTATGCAAAGAACTGTTAGTAAACATCTAACTAGCATGTCTAGTATTAGTGACTACGTCTGGGATGACAGGGAGATCCCCGCAGCTGGTCTGCCAGCCGATAGAGACTTTACGAACTCCTACCCAATATCCGAACGTGGGAGAGTGCTAGGGATGGACAGGGCTGTCACCACCTGCCCACCTACCCCTCTGCCCGTGGGATACCGGCATATTCGCCGATCTCCGCCTACCCGAGCACCATGCTCGCGTATTTGGAAACAACTCCTAGCCCCCTAGGACCCCCACCCCTTCGAATGACAGGCTAGGCTAAGAGCAACCGAGAAGGCACGATGAACCGTCACCTCATCCCTAGTTCTTCCTCTATTCATACTAAGTCGATTAACGATGAAGAACAACGATGAACATATCGAGAACATAACACATAAACTATAGCTAGTTCATAATCATGATCATAACATGTCCAATACTATACTCTAGTTCATATGCATTGCTATATAAATAAGATAAGAACTTGAACTTGGAAGAGAACTGCATTGTATTCATACCGGTGTTCCTTTTCTCCCAAGGATACAAACTCTTCTTTCTAGCTGTTGCCTTGCTCTAATACTAAAACTAATCTAAAGAATACAAGTGAGAGGTAGGAAATGGCTCCAAATGATGGTGTGTGTTGGAGGGGAGCTCCCTCTCTTTTATAGTCCAACTAGGGCGGTTTGGGCGTTCTAAGTATGGAAGGAGGTGAAACCGTCTTTGCCAAACCGCCATGAGCACCGCCTGAGGAGGATGGGCCCGGGAGGCCCCACCAGGGGGGCAGCCGCCCCCCGGGGGCGGTCGGTCCTGGGGAGCGCCATCTGGCCACCGCCTTCGGGTGGTCGGTTGCTCCCTGGGCCTGGGCCTCCCCCGCGGTTACGGATGGATCCAGTTTAGTGTTTGAGGTGGGATTTCTTATTTTCTTAGATTGCGCCTTCTCTGAATACTTTTCCTGGATGTGCGCTTTCTTTATGGTTTTTGTGCATTTCCACATGTCACACCTGCAAGTCAAGTACACACCAAAACTTTTGGAAATGTTAGTTTAAAGCCCTACCTACTATTTATTTTAGTAACATATTGGCGGTAAGAAATAGGCTTTAAGGACCGCCAACACTCATGTGCTATCTCAAGCATGGCATGTGATTCTACTAACTTCTCATATGAACACTTGAGATGAGTATGCTCGGCTTGAAGAAAGTTGTGCTCGAATGAGAGGTCACTTAGTTTTACTTTGAGCCTATAGTTCTCCTTTTCTAGTTGTTCAACATTAGAGGAGTTAGTAACCAAAGCATGCTCAATTGACAATTTTTCATACCTCTCATTTAGAGCTTTTAGTTCTTCCATCATTGAGATGAGGAACTTTTCTTGATTCTTGAAGTTTTGCTGGCTCTGTTCCTCATTCTCCTTCTCTAGCTCATCATTTTCCTTCAATAACTTGATGAACATAAGCTTGTCTTCGTTGTTAAGATAGTCAAGGGAGTCTCATCTTCAACATCAACATCACTCTCATCTTGACTATTGTCTTGTGCCTTCTCCTTGAACTCCAGAATCATCCATTCAAATGTAGTGTCATCTTCATTTTGATGTTTTGACTCCAAGTGAATCAATGATACCTCATAATAGATGAGCCTTACAATAAACTCATATTTTTTATTAGTTGTTGGTGAGCTTTGATATCATAGAACAACCCATCATTTTGGCCCTAAGTAAAATTTCAAGCACATATGAGATATACCATTCCCTATAATAGATGAGCCTTTGCAATAAACTCATTTTCATTGTGTCTTGTGTTTGAGCTTGATTTAAATCATAGAACAACCCATCATTTTGGCTCTAAGTAACATTTCAAGCACATATAAGATATACTATTCCATGTTTCACACTTAGCACATGGGTTAGTCCTTTAATCAACATTGTCATCAATTCATCCAAAACCCACCAAAGGGCTAGATGCACTTTTAATCTCCCCTTTTGGTGATTGATGACAACCTTGATTAAAGCTTACAAAGATATTAAATTTAAGCTTTTGGATGCAATGAGTTATGAGATGCTTCCCCTTAATGTGTGCAATGAGAATGGAATTCAAAAATTGACCTCAAATGTCAATTTGTACAAATTAAGTCAAGTGGAGAACTTCTCCTAAGTCATTAAATCCATGAGATGCAAAAATGTGTGAGCAATATAGACCGTGATGCATATGACAAGATATGTCACACAAGAAGAAAAGTGAAAACATACACCAACTCATGTCAAAATCATCACACTAACATGCATAGACCTTATGAAAGTAAGTACATCAAGTATATCACACACAAGTCACACATCACAAGGTTCTCATGTCCACAACTACTAAGATAGAATATATCATACATAATAAGTCTCCATCCATCTCAAGATCATAGTAGGATACATCGATAAGCTCAACAAGATCTCATAAGACAAAGAGTACATCAATAAGCTCAAATACAAGCTAACTAGCTACAGCTCTACAGTACAAGTCTCCAGGAACAAAAGCTAAAACTAAACCAACATCCTGAAGCTTTAATCATCTCTCTCCCCCTTTGTCATCCATCTCCAAAAATGGTCGCTGAAGATCACGAAGATGCAAAAGGGCTGCAAGCTGAAACTGTCGCTAGACTCACTCATCATCCATCGTCGTCGTCGTCGTCGTCGTCATAGCCACTCGGAGGATACCTGCTGCTCTATCCTAGGTCACGGTAGCCACTAGATGATCCCATGCCTCCATAGTCCGTAGTCGTAACCACTGCCACTGCCAAAGATGTCCCCCCAAAATGTCTCTGCGGCGCTGGGTCGGTGCTGAACCGGTGGAGGTGGTATGGAATGCAAGGGTAGAGTACCAAAGGTCTACTGAGTGTGAGGCTGCTCCTCTCCTTGCTGCTGCTGCTAGCGTTCCCTTAGTCTGCTGCTGCTGAGTCTCCCTCTCTGCCTCAGTCTGCTGTCTCTGACTCTCATCAAACTCAGAAAAGTAAGTGCTATATCTGCCCATCTGCTGCTCAAAGGTCCCAGGTGGCTGCTCATCTGACGTAGGAGACCTCAGAGGCTGAAGCTCAAGCTGCTAGTGAAGCCTCTTGACTAATCTATCAGTCTTCCTCTGTCGAGTCCTTACATCACTGATATCTCTGCAAATTCCAAAGAGCATGGTGAATAACTTCTTGATCGGAGAGCGTCTACCACCTGTGTGAGGAGGAGGTCGTGTACGAGGTGGTGGTGCTCCTGCTGCTGGTGCTGCTCCTGGCTCATCATTTGGCTCGAGTAGGTTCGCAGAAATTCTCAAGACTGTGTGCTGTGTATAAAGTGTGCCCAGCCGCCTGCTCGATCATATGCATAATGTAAGGGGCAAATTCACACCCCTTGAGTGGCCTCTCGCCCACACTCTTAATCTCACACCATATGAAATCAAAGATACTAAATAATCTCACTCCTGGTGCCATCCTCACAAGAAGGTTCTTCGAATAATCTGCAATGTTTCCCTTGTCACCAATTTTGCAATCAATCGTTCTCCAGAACATCCTCTCCAGATATCTGTATGTAGGGTGAAGGCCATCGACCTTCCCGACAACTCCTCCAAAACTTGCTGGGGTAGAGGTGTCCCATCTGCTCAGGTGGAAGTGGCAACTCTGTGTGAATCTTCTCCCTCTCCAAGTCCTCCTGACCAAAACCGAGATATGCTGCAAATGCCTCATACTCCACACTAGACCAATCTCCCTCTAGCCTCCAGTGGAGCCTGTGCGATATCCTCTGTGTTCCAGTCATGCTGGCACTCCATGATCTCATAGGCTTCAATCCTCTGGCAAATATCAATGGCTCTGTCAAGTGATGGCTTCTGCCACTCTTTGGTGTATTCCCAATCAACCCACTGAGATTTGGTCATTATTGGGTTCCTTGTGAGTATCACACTGTTATAGAAATCTCTGTGAAACTGAGTGTGAAATCTGTAATCACTCTGGTTATTGAGTGTGAAATCTGTAATCACTCTGGTTATTGGGCATACCTCTTGGATCAATCCTCATTTTAGTTCTGGCTCTCTCTGTCATGCCCTTACCCCTGTAGTTGACCTGAGGACGATGAGATCGATGGCACAGGACATGGGTGAACCTCAAGCATCCCAAAGTGAATGCCTCTAGGAGGTGGTGACTACTGCTAAGATGGTGTCTCCTCACCCTCTTCCTCATCCTCGGACTCCATCTCAGTGCTTCTTCTTTTCCTTGATGTGTCATGCCCTTCCTCACCTGAGGACTAGTAACCGCCAGCTGAAGAAGTGAACTGCTGTGAAGCTCTAGCTGCTGCTGCCCTCCTAGGTCTCTGACTCCTACTCGACTGCCCTGCATCTAAGTCGTGCTTGCCCTTCTTGTATTTTGCCACTCGAGGGTCATGGAAGTGCTTGGTCCATGGCTCCTGCGTTCCGCTCATGGCTGCTGCCCTGTGACCACATGACATTACCAAAGCACTTAGAAGATTGCCTCAAGCATAAGTTAATTGCCCCCAAGAGAAGTGATCATTTATCTAAAGATTTGTGAGCACCTAGATCAATTCGTGTTCATAGGTTCACAGTCTCATCATAGACAAACAATCATATCACTAGAGGTAATTACACAGAGGTTTGACATCAAAATGCAGAGAGTTCTGCACTGCTGGAGCATACCGGACACATCCGGTATGCATACCGGACACGTCCGGTATGTGCGCAGCCGCCCAACCTAGGGTTTCGGTCAAACCTTCACCAAATCAAACCAAACTTTTGGCACATCTTCTAGACCACCAATGCAGCACTTTGACCAAAGGAATTTGAAAATGAAGCTCTATGCTATAGATCAGAAGCGGTCCGAGATTTGGGTACCTTGAGAAAAAAGGAGAGGAGGGGAATCCAAATGCAGCAAGTAGATCCTTGAACCTTTACCTTCAATCACTCCATTCCACTTCTTCCCCTTGATTTTCCACGGTTGAATCACCAAATCGCCACCTAGGGTAAAGGAGGGGCGATTTCTACTGTACTGGAGCGGACAGAGAGGAGAGAGAAGTGTGCTGCTGTTCTGAACCGAAGGGGTACACTGACCTTATATAGCCCGCGGATACCGGACACGTCCGGTATTTGCTGGTTGGCTGTTTTTGCAGTCTTTTATTTCCTTTTTCTTCCAAAACCCCTTCTCAGCACATTCTTCATCCAAAAGTGTACTGATTCTTGATCCAAATGCCACTTAGGCTCTTTCCTTCTAATTCATTTGCTTAAGTGAGGATTTTTCTTATTTTACTTTTCTAGTCCACTCTTTGATCCAAGGTTCAGTTACTAGGGAGACTTCGAAGGATAGGATAAAACTATACTTAGTTGGAATAGACTTGAGAGACTCATGGTACTTGTGATTAGGCAATCAAGCAATCAAGAGGAGCTATAATCACAAGTCTCATGAGTAGGTCACAAAGACCAAGAACCAATGTTTTCACAATTCACAAATCCTACTCATACTAGTAAGGGTTTTAAAAATATTACTTCTATGTCACACAAGTGCACAATCTAGCATAAAGGGCCTTAGATGCAATTTCAATGCAAATATGTAAACACATACCTTAGCCTTGAGCCCACGAATATTTCACTAAGATGATATCACATTTAGCTTCAGGGAATATCATACTTCACTTAGAAGATAAATAGTAAGGTCATGGTCATCATGTCTTCATTCATTGATTTGCCATGCCCATTCATCGAAGATTCTTCTTTATGCTCATAGGCAACCAATCAAGAGAGTCCAAGTCAATCACTATATATATATATATATATATATATATATATATATATATATATATATATATATATATATCAATGGTGAAGTTTAGTGACTTAAACCACCATTCCTTTGTTTCCAATGATTCCGGACACATCCAAAGGATGCGAGGTAGAGGAAGGTTGTTTCTCTTGACTTGGGGTGCATAATCATGATCACAAGTCCTAGTGAGGATGAGGTGTCATCTGGAAAACCAGATGAAACAATGCTTGGCCCAGTCCTTCATCTTCTCTGCCCCTGTCCATATCGGACACGTCCGGTATGCATACAGGACACGTCCGGTATGTGCAGGACAGCACCAAGTGGATTTCTTGACTTGTGACTTCTAGCATCGTCTTTTGGTCTTCTGAGTATTCCTGCATTTCAATATATGTATTGCTCTACTAGAGAGCCATTAAAAACATCGAGTGGCACGCATTATAAACATTATCCAAATCAACTTGGACACTTTCAATATTTCACAAATATTCTTATTTGTGAGACATTAAGTAACTCAAGTGACCAAATTTCTTGGTTTAGGTACTTCTTACAACTAGTGAAGATGAAGTATATGCAATGATCATCTAATGAACTTTGGGTCAACCAAACAATATGGAATGATATAAATAACCACCAAGTCATCTTTGGGTCAACCATATAAGATGATATGTAGGTAATAGATTGATAGTTTGAGTTGAGATTTCAATATGCTTGCTCAACCACCCCCGAAGTCATCATCTCACCTTGGTACCTATAATGAGACACTAAGCACATTTTGGTACCCAACTCTTGTTGGGTCCTTGGGAGTTAGTCAATAAGTGCTTAGGCACCCAAATGGATTTAAGCACTAGTGCATGGTGAACACATCACTTGTCTAGTACTACCTCCATAAGTGGTCTTCCTAAGCATATAATGGTGAGAATGAGCTTTCAGCTTAGAGAAGTTACCATTGGGACAATCATAGCTTAGATATCCCTTTGTTCCACATGAGTAGGATATGCGTCCTTTGTTTGCCTTGAACTTGTTTTGCGTGTTAGGACAAGAATCAATCAAGTGTCCCACTTTGTTGCACCCATAGCACCTTCTAGTTACCATTTGAGCCTTCTTTCTTGCTTCTTTGAATATGGGGCAATTCTTGCTAGGATGGCCGGATGTATTGCACTTCACACAAGTACTAGGGCCATTCTTCTTCACTTAATTTGCCAACTTGGAAGCAGCTCTTTGCTCCACCACTTCACACTTGTCGACCCTACTCTTGTGAGGACATGCTGCACTCATATGTCCATACACACCGCAACCATAGCATAGCCTTTTTTTCCATATTTCTTGCTCTTGGTTGACTTGTTCTTCAAAGATTCATGATTGTTTTGTTGGGGTTTGGAGAAAGCAAGGTTTGAACCCTTCTCAAACTTCTTCACCATGTTATCACGGTTATCTTGAGAAGGTTTTGCTTTCTCTTGTCCCTTCAAACCAATCAACTCTTTTCTCAATTTTTTAACTTCTTCAACGAGCTTTGCATTTTCTATAAGGGATTGCTCAATCGAAGATTGGCTTGCTTGAGAAACACACTTATTAGCATCAATAAGGTTTAATTGAGATGGTGCACTAGTGAGTGTAGGGGTGTGAGGTTGGGAAGATTTTACCATGGTTACCACAACCTCATTGTTGGCATTTCTAACGTCGTTACAAAAGATAGACTAAAAGTCCATCCCCGGCAACGGCGCCAGAAATGCTTGTTGGCGTTTCTTAGCGTCATTACTAAAGATAGACTAAAAGCCCCATCCCTAGCAACGATACTAGAAACGTGTGTTGACATCCCTAACCACCATTACTTCAGAAAGGTAACTCTCGACCCTTAACGGCGCCGGCCAAGATAATGCAGTCTGGTAATAACAGTTAGAAGTGCCAGATTGGCCTTCCCAACCATCATTACTTACGATATGCAAAACTGAAGCACGACGCCTTGGGGTGCAACAAGAATTACAGTCCTTAGGTAATGGTACTTAGGTATGCCAATCATGATAGCTCAGTATGGATAAATCCGCAAGCGCACGGAACTATCATTGTAGCATTTCAACCCGTGAGTATTCAGGGGTGTCGTATTTATAATTTCCCGTAGGAGGGCAGGACGAATGCATCTAGCTTTGGTATAAACATGATCACTTATTGTCACACCCAATTTTAAGGATAAAATTGAATGAACCAACTTATGTGCGCCCAGAGATCAATCACACACATAAGCGACAAATTACATAGTACCATCACAAGGTTTAATATATAATGAATAATATCACAGAATCTTTACATTAATAACAGCGGAATAATATAGATAACTCTCTCGCGGAATCTCCAATCCACAGGGAATAGTTGACTGGTGAACACAATCCTAATAATCCTCACAAGAATCCTCATAGTCATCTGTTACCCATCCGGGATTTTTATCCAAATATGAAATATAAAGCAAGCGTAAGTACATGTCGTACTCAACAAGAATAGCACGGGTTTATGAGGCTCAAATAAGGCATGACACTGGTTGACAGCGGTTGCTTTTAGTTGATCATGTTTTAGCAGTTCGAGTAGCAGCAATAGAATATACCAAGGAACAAGATTTGCATGATCATATAAACATGATAATTAATATGGAATAAACATCAATAGAAACTTCAAATAAATCAATATTAAATTAGTTAAGTTCCTGTAAGACGTCCAAGGCCGCTCGTGACCGTGAGCACGGCTGATATATCAGTTTTACACTCTGCAGAGGTTGCACACTTTCACCATGAGTCGTGATTCCCATGTGTCAGGGGTTTGCAAGGCCCACACTACACTGCCAAGGTGCATAACAGGGTCTCACTATGAAGTCTTTCAAAAGGCTCTCTAACAAGTTACTAATCAATCCGGGCGCAATGGCAAGGGGCGGTAGAGCCCTCCTTCCAAGTGGCACACACACGCAGCAGTACACACAAAGACAGGAGCCGCAAAACAACCAGCTCGGCAAGGAACCTTTCAAGATTAATAGCATGATAGAAAGTAACTTCCTATTTGACTAAAGCCAGAGCCATATAGCCCCCATGGTTACGCTGTAAGTCCCGGTGTCATACTTACAGATAAGTCCTTAGTCCATGTTGCTAAAAAGCATCTTTTAACTTTTATTCCATAATTAATTATTCAAGTTCATAAGATCATGACCCATTAAAGCACTAGCATCACTACTCAAATGCAATCTCATAGGTAACAAGAATCAAGTGATCAAAAGCTAGGAATAAATACTAGGGTTGCCAAGGTAGACACATGCATCATGAATTTGGTGATTAGGGTGAATAGGCAACAAGGATGGTCCATGCTATACTTGTCTTGATCAAAGTGCTCTGGAGAACTTGGATCCTCAGTGTACTCTTGATCACCAACGTATTGCTCACCGTCTGAACTCGATCATAAAATCACCACACAATCATCGAGGCAATCATACACGAAGCGAACAAGATCTATATTAGAAACAGTACCCCAACAAGTGGAAAAACAGATTGAAAAGTGTATAAAAATAATCTACGCGTCGCTACGATTCCAACGATATAAAGATCACGAAAATCGGAGTTCAAACGGAGAAGTTATGAAATAAACAAGTTTTACTTTAATAGATTAAATCTAATCTCGAATTTTAAAAGTTCAAAACATGACTAACAGTAGCATCATTAGATAGATTACAAAATTACGAATCTAACGAGACTTGAACGGATCAAATCGGAGTTAAAACGAATATTTTATGGCCAAAATAAACTGAGTGGCAAATCTGTTAATATTGAAAACGTATTTTTGAATCTAACCCGAGGAAAATACGTTTTCCGAAAACAAAAGCGTATTTGACCAAAGATGCCAAGGGACTGCGGGTTAGAACATTAAAAAGCTCAGGGGGTTTTCTGCAAAATTGCCGGCGAAGGGGTATCTCTCACTGTGAGCCGTTGGATCGGCCGTGGACGGCGTAGGTTAGCTCGGGGGGAAAGAGGGGCGGCTCTGGTCGCCGGAGTCGGGCAGCGCTCGGCCGGTTCCTCGCCGGAAGATGGCCGGAGACGGCGTTTTCGGGGCTTGGAAGCTCGGTTCACCTCGGGATCTGGTCGGGGAGCAAGAGAAGCTCAAGCTAAACCGGTCTATGGTTTCGGTTGCCACAGAGGTAGCTCGGAGAGGATGCGGCGAGCTCGGTGGCGGAACTATGGCGGCGGCGAAGCTCGGCATCATGGCTACAGTGCACAAAACCGAGGGAGAAGGGGTCGGGAAGATCCCTGACCTTGCTGCGAAGCTTGGAGGGCAACCAATTTCGACGTAGAGACTTCTCGTTGGCGAAATCGACGGCGACGACGGAGCTCGGGGCGGCGGCGGCTCTGTGGCTGCGGCAAGGGCACGATTGGAGGGCGTGGCTTGCTCGGGAACTTGTGGGGACGGACGGCAGAGCTCGGCCGACTTATATAGGGGCGCGAGGGAGGCGTAGGAGATCCGGACTCGGCCACGCCAAGAGAGGAGGCCAGGGGGGTTACGGCGCGGACATGTCCGCTTCGAACACGAGCAGGAGGAGGAGGAAGATGACTTGTGGGCCCCGCGTGTCGGTCACAGATGGAGAGGGACGGCGCTGCGTGGCTGGCTCGCCAACTTTGGGCCCTGGCCCAAGCGGGAGAGAAAGGAGGAGGAGGAGGAGATGGGCTCCGAGCTGGGCTGCAGCGCGAAGGAGTTGGGCCTCAGCCTGGAGCTGGGCTCGGTCCACGCGAGGCGAAGGGAAGAGGGGTGAGGTTTCTGTTTTCTTTCTTTTTAAAACTCATTTTCAAATTTATTTTCCAAATAGCTTTTCAAACTAAGATTTGAACCCTTGCAAATCCAAACAAATCTCAGGAAGTAAATATGTGCAGCAGCATGTATGCAACACTCAAGTTTCTAACTACCAAGATTTATTTTAATTGCCCAAAAAGATTTTATTCACTAGATTATATGCCACATAAACATAAATAGATTGGATTTAATCCTATTTAATAAATTGAAAATTTTCGGGTGTTACAATTCTACCCCCCTTAAAAATAATCTCGTCCTCGAGATTAGTTAGTGCTTACTCAAAAAGTTGGGGATATAACTTCCTTAATTCTTCCTCTTTTTCCCATGTTCCCTCGTTTTCTGAAGACCGATTCCACTGTACCTTGCATAACTTTATAATTTCACTCCTTCTGAATCGCTCTGTGGTTTCTAATATTTTAATTGGGTATTCCCCTTGAATCTTGTTAACTGTCGCTGCTGGTGGTGGTTGCATTACTACGTCAACACTGATTTTATCTCCTTTGGACGTAGTTAACACAACGACATTTTCCTCACACTGAATAACTGCCTTGTGCTGCTTCATCCAATCCAGACCCAATATAACATCTATTCCGGTTGTTCTTATTACCGTAGGGTTCACTTTAAAGTCTACCCCCATTAGAGCAATGCTAACCGAAGGACAATAATATTGAGCTTGCATAGCCCCACCCGGTGAATTTACCAATAATGGGTTTTGTAGGGCTAATAGTGGTATACCGTGTATCCTAACAAAACTTTGTGATATGAATGAATGCGAAGCACCGGAATCAAAAAGAACGGTAGCGGGGATGGAGTTGACGTTGAACGTACCCATCATAACCTCTAGTGCTTCCTGAGCTGTCTCCGCAGACACATGGTTCACACTTCCTTGATTAGACGATTGTTGATGTCTTCCCTTCTGGTTGCTACTCTGCGGAGTCTGCTGGTTCTGCTTCTTCGGACATTGGTAAGAGAGATGTCCCGATTCTCCACAGGCAAAGCACTTGATGGGAGTGCCAAATGTATTGGTCCTGTTGGGGGTCTTGCTAGGGGTAGCTTGCTGAGGAGTCTGGGTAGGAGTTTTCTGCTGTTGTGGTGGAGACTGAGAACGAGGCTGGTTCTGATTGCGGTTCCATTGATTTGATGGCCCTTGGTGTCTCTGCTGGAAATTCTGCTGCGGAGGGTTCGGGCGTGAACGGATATTTCCTGCAAAGGTCTGTCCTTGTTTCTTCCTCTTGTTATCTGCCATCTCCTTGCGCTTGTTGTCGATCACTATAGCACGATTCACCAGCTCTTGAAAATTGGGGTAGGTGGTTGTCATGAGTTGGAGTTGCAATCTATCGTGAAGTCCCTTGAGGAAGAGACGCTGCTTGTCCTTGTCATTAGCAACATCATCGGGAGCATACCGCGACAATTGAACAAACTGATCACGGTACTCTGGCACCGACATTTGTTCTTGCTTCAAAGCTCTAAATTCTGCCTGCTTCAGCGCTATCAGACCTTCAGGAATATGGTATGACCTGAAGTTCTCACAAAACTCTTGCCATGTGATAGCAGGCGCATTATTGGGGCGACCATACTGGAATGCATCCCACCAGTCTTGAGCAGCTCCTTGCAACTGTCCAGATGCATACAACACCTTTTCCTCATCATTGCATTGCACAATGGTGAGTTGTCTCTCCACGGCGCGAAGCCAATCATCAGCATCCAATGGGTCGGTGGCGTGGTTGAACACAGGTGGACGACCTTTCAAAAATTCTCCTCGCTTATCTCTAGCTTGAGGTTGAGCAGGTTGTGGTCCTCCAGCTGGTTGATTTTGAATGAACTGCATCATTGTCTCCATCAACTGCGTCTGCGAAGCGATGAGATCTTGAATGCTAGGTTGTGGTGGTGGATTAGTGTTCCTCCTATTACCGGCCATCTGTTTTTCCAACATATAATTGAGTTTTAGAATTTTCCCATTATTCAAATACTTGTAAACAATGAATCTGAATTTCTGGGCGAGATCCGATAACAGCAGCATAGTAAACTGATCATATCTGGAGGTTCAGAAATCAAACAGAGGCGTTCTCTATACCGTTGGAAAGCCTGAGAAATTCTCTACAATCTTCATGTGGACCACTTTCCAGATTCTGATGTTAAGGTATCCAAAAACAGACATTAACAGAAACTATCCAGGCTGCCAAATTGTGCAGGAATCTCAAGTTGCATCAATTGTTTCTCCCAAACCATACTAGATATTATTGTGCTTCTTGAGGCCATGGAAAGGGATGGAAGTCTACTGTTACCATTAAAATTTTCATAATTTTTGGATTTATGAAATTAATTAAGCAAAATTAAGAATGCAGAGAGGTCTGAAAATCAGATTTTGAGAAAACCAGATTTATTCAACCTAATTATTTATTTAATTTTTTTTACCCCTTAAATCTTTTAATTAAGAGAATTAGAGACTTGCCCATAATTCTCAACACTCATTACAAAGAACCAAATCACACATAATTCATAAGCACAAAGCAATCGAGCACATAAAATTCACACGCACACAAGACTCGACTCAACTTGACTCACATCTAAATCGTTCTATTATCTAAGTGGACTCCTATCTTGATTATTGTTATCGAGCTTGGGCATCCTTTTCTAATTTCTAGTTCATCCTCACATTGATAGTCATGCTTGCGGCTTGGCTTCTCCACCACGCTTGTGGAAGGTTTGGCGACCCTGTGCCATCTTCTTAATCATTGACCAAGATGGAGGTAGAATGAGAATCAAAAATTTTTATAATAGAACAAGATGAGAAAGCATAAAAACACGATAGAGCTTAGAACTAGAAGAGAAGTGTCAATTTTCATAATGGAATAAGGGTACGGGAAGCACATAAATTAGCAATTATCAAGGTTAAGGTAGAAAGCATGCATAAGATGAGGAAAGCACATCCTAAAATGTCCACTCTATCTAGGTTTGCATCCTACAGTCAACCTATGCTCTGATACCAATCTGTCACACCCAATTTTAAGGATAAAATTGAATGAACCAACTTATGTGCGCCTAGAGATCAATCACACACATAAGCGACAAATTACATAGTACCATCACAAGGTTTAATATATAATGAATAATATCACAGAATCTTTACATTAATAACAGCGGAATAATATAGATAACTCTCTCGCGGAATCTCCAATCCACAGGGAATAGTTGACTGGTGAACACAATCCTAATAATCCTCACAAGAATCCTCATAGTCATCTGTTACCCATCCGGGATTTTTATCCAAATATGAAAAATAAAGCAAGCGTAAGTACATGTCGTACTCAACAAGAATAGCACGGGTTTATGAGGCTCAAATAAGGCATGACACTGGTTGACAGCGGTTGCTTTTAGTTGATCATGTTTTAGCAGTTCGAGTAGCAGCAATAGAATATACCAAGGAACAAGATTTGCATGATCATATAAACATGATAATTAATATGGAATAAACATCAATAGAAACTTCAAATAAATCAATATTAAATTAGTTAAGTTCCTGTAAGACGTCCAAGGCCGCTCGTGACCGTGAGCACGGCTGATATATCAGTTTTACACTCTGCAGAGGTTGCACACTTTCACCATGAGTCGTGATTCCCATGTGTCAGGGGTTTGCAAGGCCCACACTACACTGCCAAGGTGCATAACAGGGTCTCACTATGAAGTCTTTCAAAAGGCTCTCTAACAAGTTACTAATCAATCCGGGCGCAATGGCAAGGGGCGGTAGAGCCCTCCTTCCAAGTGGCACACACACGCAGCAGTACACACAAAGACAGGAGCCGCAAAACAACCAGCTCGGCAAGGAACCTTTCAAGAGTAATAGCATGATTGAAAGTAACTTCCTATTTGACTAAAGCCAGAGCCATATAGCCCCCATGGTTGCGCTGTAAATCCCGGTGTCATACTTACAGATAAGTCCTTAGTCCATGTTGCTAAAAAGCATCTTTTAACTTTTATTCCATAATTAACTATTCAAGTTCATAAGATCATGACCCATTAAAGCACTAGCATCACTACTCAAATGCAATCTCATAGGTAACAAGAATCAAGTGATCAAAAGCTAGGAATAAATACTAGGGTTGCCAAGGTAGACACATGCATCATGAATTTGGTGATTAGGGTGAATAGGCAATAAGGATGGTCCATGCTATACTTGCCTTGATCAAAGTGCTCTGGAGAACTTGGATCCTCAGTGTACTCTTGATCACCAACGTATTGCTCACCGTCTGAACTCGATCATAAAATCACCACACAATCATCGAGGCAATCATACACGAAGCGAACAAGATCTATATTAGAAACAGTACACCAACAGTGGAAAAACAGATTGAAAAGTGTATAAACATAATCTACGCGTCGCTACGATTCTAATGATATAAAGATCACGAAAATCGGAGTTCAAACGGAGAAGTTATGAAATAAACAAGTTTTACTTTAATAGATTAAATCTAATCTCGAATTTTAAAAGTTCAAAACATGACTAACTAGTAGCATCATTAGATAGATTACAAAATTACGAATCTAACGAGACTTGAACGGATCAAATCGGAGTTAAAACGAATATTTTATGGCCAAAATAAACTGAGTGGCAAATCTGTTAATATTGAAAACGTATTTTTGAATCTAACCCGAGGAAAATACGTTTTCCGAAAACAAAAGCGTATTTGACCAAAGATGCCAAGGGACTGCGGGTTAGAACATTAAAAAGCTCAGGGGGTTTTCTGCAAAATTGCCGGCGAAGGGGTATCTCTCACTGTGAGCCGTTGGATCGGCCGTGGACGGCGTAGGTTAGCTCGGGGGAAAGAGGGGCGGCTCTGGTCGCCGGAGTCGGGCAGCGCCCGGCCGGTTCCTCGCCGGAAGATGGCCGGAGATGGCGTTTTCGGGGCTTGGAAGCTCGGTTCACCTCGGGATCTGGTCGGGGACCAAGAGAAGCTCAAGCTAAACCGATCTATGGTTTCGGTTGCCACAGAGGTAGCTCGGAGATGGATGCGGCGAGCTCGGTGGCGGAACTATGGCGGCGGCGAAGCTCGGCATCATGGCTACAGTGCACAAAACCGAGGGAGAAGGGGTCGGGAAGATCCCTGACCTTGCTGCGAAAGCTTGGAGGGCAACCAATTTCGACGTAGAGACTTCTCGTTGGCGAAATTGACGGCGACGCCGGAGCTCGGGGCGGCGGCGGCTCTGTGGCTACGGCAAGGGCACGATTGGAGGGCGTGGCTTGCTCGGGAACTTGTGGGGAGGGACGGCAGAGCTCGGCCGACTTATATAGGGACGCGAGGGAGGCGTAGGAGGTCCGGACTCGGCCACGCCAAGAGAGGAGGCCAAGGGGGGTTGCGGCGCGGACATGTCCGCTTCGAACACGAGCAGGAGGAGGAGGACGATGACTTGTGGGCCCCATGTGTCGGTCACAGACGGAGAGGGACGGCGCTGCGCGGCTGGCTCGCCAAGTTTGGGCCCTGGCCCAAGCGGGAGAGAAAGGAGGAGGAGGAGGAGATGGGCTCCGAGCTGGGCTGCAGCGCGAAGGAGTTGGGCCTCGGCCTGGAGCTGGGCTCGGTCCACGCAAGGCGAAGGGAAGAGGGGTGAGGTTTCTGTTTTCTTTCTTTTTAAAACTCATTTTCAAATTTATTTTCCAAATAGCTTTTCAAACTAAGATTTGAACCCTTGCAAATCCAAACAAATCTCAGGAAGTAAATATGTGCAGCAGCATGTATGCAACACTCAAGTTTCTAACTACCAAGATTTATTTTAATTGCCCAAAAAGATTTTATTCACTAGATTATATGCCACATAAACATAAATAGATTGGATTTAATCCTATTTAATAAATTGAAAATTTTCGGGTGTTACACTTATTGAATGCATAGGTAGACATAGCATAGGTAGGGGTAAATCATAGTTCAAAGATAGTGGACACACATCTGAGCCGACCTCAAGGATAAAAGAGAAATAAAGAATAAAAGAATATATCTAATTGAGCAGACATTGGTCATATATAACTATGCAAAGAACTGTTAGTAAACATCTAACTAGCATGTCTAGTATTAGTGACTACGTCTGGGATGACAGGGAGATCCCCGCAGCTGGTCTGCCAGCCGATAGAGACTTTACGAACTCCTACCCAATATCCGAACGTGGGAGAGTGCTAGGGATGGACAGGGCTGTCACCACCTGCCCACCTACCCCTCTGCCCGTGGGATACCGGCATATTCGCCGATCTCCGCCTACCCGAGCACCATGCTCGCGTATTTGGAAACAACTCCTAGCCCCCTAGGACCCCACCCCTTCGAAGTGACAGGCTAGGCTAAGAGCAACCGAGAAGGCACGATGAACCGTCACCTCATCCCTAGTTCTTCCTCTATTCATACTAAGTCGATGAACGATGAAGAACAACGATGAACATATCGAGAACATAACACATAAACTATAGCTAGTTCATATATCATGATCATAACATGTCCAATACTATACTCTAGTTCATATGCATTGCTATATAAATAAGATAAGAACTTGAACTTGGAAGAGAACTGCATTGTATTCATACCGAGGTGTTCCTTCTTCTCCCAAGGATACAAACTCTTCTTTCTAGCTGTTGCCTTGCTCTAATACTAAAACTAATCTAAAGAATACAAGTGAGAGGTGAGGTAAATGGCTCCAAATGATGGTGTGTGTTGGAGGGGAGCTCTCCCTCTCTTTTATAGTCCAACTAGGGCGGTTTGGGCGTTCTAAGTATGGAAGGAGGTGAAACCGTCTTTGCCAAACCGCCATGAGCACCGCCTGAGGAGGATGGGCCCGGGAGGCCCCACCAGGGGGGCAGCCGCCCCCGGGAGCGGTCGGTCCCTGGGGAGCGCCATCTGGCCACCGCCTTCGGGTGGTCGGTTGCTCCCTGGGCCTGGGCCTCCCCCGCGGTTACGGATGGATCCAGTTTAGTGTTTGAGGTGTGATTTCTTATTTTCTTAGATTGCGCCTTCTCTGAATACTTTTCCTGGATGTGCGCTTTCTTTATGGTTTTTGTGCATTTCCACATGTCACACCTGCAAGTCAAGTACACACCAAAACTTTTGGAAATGTTAGTTTAAAGTCCTACCTACTATTTATTTTAGTAACATATTGGCGGTAAGAAATAGGCTTTAAGGACCGCCAACACTCATGTGCTATCTCAAGCATGGCATGTGATTCTACTAACTTCTCATATGAACACTTGAGATGAGTATGCTCGGCTTGAAGAAAGTTGTGCTCGAATGAGAGGTCACTTAGTTTTACTTTGAGCCTATAGTTCTCCTTTTCTAGTTGTTCAACATTAGAAGAGGAGTTAGTAACCAAAGCATGCTCAATTGACAATTTTTCATACCTCTCATTTAGAGCTTTTAGTTCTTCCATCATTGAGATGAGGAACTTTTCTTGATTTTGAAGGGTTTGCTCTTGTTCCTCATTCTCCTTCTCTAGCTCATCATTTTCCTTCAATAACTTGATGAACATAAGCTTGTCTTCGTTGTTAAGATAGTCAAGGGAGTCATCATCTTCAACATCAACATCACTCTCATCTTGACTATTGTCTTGTGCCTTCTCCTTGACTCCACCAAGAATCTTTTCTACATTTTTCTTGGTTGCTTTCTTCTTGTTCTTCTTGGCCATAAGACACAAGTGATGAGTGTCATAAGATGTTGAAATTTACTCATCACTTGGTCTCCAACGAGCTTGAACATCAACACAATCAGTTTCTGGCTCCCTATCTGTCCTGGTGATACCGGACACATCCGGTAGCACTACCGGACACGTCCGATATTCACTGACAGAGTACAGAGAAGCAGCAGCTTGCACTTCTTTTTCTTGCTCAGCTTCCTTGAGGTTTCTTGAGGCTTCATCACTACATGAAGATGCAATGGACATGGTTTCCATTACTTCTTGATCAATTGCATCATACATTTGGATTTATCATATAACTCAATGAGTTTTAACCAAATAAGATGAGCACTCTCTAGAGGTGGTTGTCTATTGTAGATTGCCTCCTTTTTAACCTCTGCACTCAATGTATCTAAAATGATAAGAATGGCTTGAGCATTGAGTTGGACGCATACCTCTTCCTCTTTTGTCAAATTCTTATAGTTGCTCCAATCAACTATAGAAAGAGATAAGCTTCCAACTACAATGTGCTCAACAAGAGGACTAATAGTCCGAAATGCATTGAGTACATATGATGACCAAGGTAGAAAGTTTGAACCATTATTTTGGAGAAGCACCAGCTCTGTCTCCATAGGCGTAGCCATCCTTTCTCACAAGCGGTGAAGCTTAAACGTGAGTCCAAACTATGATACCAATTGAAAGGACCTACGATGCCGCCTAAAGGGGGGTGAATAGGCGTTTCTAAAAATATTACACTTTCAAATGTGGAAGCGATTAGAACCGGAGTTTCTAATTGCTTAGAAACTCCTCACAAGAAAATAAACTCCCCCAAAGGAGTAAACAGAGTATATAAACAGTAAATAAAACACCTCCTCGGGTGATGACTTTACCAAATATCACAACGGAGACAATCACAAATATCGAAACAGAAGCAAAGTGAGACACGATATTTGTTTTACCGAAGTTCGGCACCCCCTCGGTTCCTACTCTCCGTTGAGCCGGCTGCGAGCAACCACAAGGGTTAGCTCTAGAGGATGCCACAGGTTAACTCTAGCCGCGGTTTATTTCACCCGCTATGCTCCTTCCACTAGGTGATCTCTTTTGCGGTGAGATCGAACCGTTACAAACTTTCCGAGACACACCACAAGATCTTGGGTGCTCTCCGGTGACGCCTAACCGTCTAGGACCGAAGAGTCCAAGAGTAACAAATGCAAACCACAAGATCGACGATTTGCACAAGTGCTCAAGAGATTGGTTTGCTCACTTCTGAATTCTCTCTAAGCCCACAATTGGATTTGGCACTTAGGATCAATCACTCACTTAGAGAGGGTTAGAGTGTGTTGCTAGAGCTCAGAGAAAGTCAGGGAAGTCAGTAGAATTAGCAGCCTCCAAAGGTGGAGGCTTGGGGCCTTTTAAAAGCCACTCTCCGAAACTAGCCGTTAACTAGCCGTTGGAATACCGGACACATCCGGTATTGCCCCAATGGTCACCTGTCAGAGCATTAGATCTCCCTCGGAACATCCGACCTTAAGCCAGTACTTCTGACACCTCGGAACTTCCAACCAACACCGGAACTTCCGACAAACGAACAAACCGAAGCTCAGGAAAAACTTGCTGAGCCAACCAATACCGGACACGTCAGGTATGAATACCGGACATGTTCGGTATGCTCAGCCTGAGAGCTCTCAACTAGTTGAAGTGCCCTACCTCTCTCATATTCTCACTTGGGTTGGTTTGAGCACTTATGTAACTTCATCTATCATCATGATGCATCCCTCTTAATAGTACGGATTTCCTATCAACTCAAATTAAAATGAAAAAACGAATTTAAACCTTAGGAGTTGATCTTCAAGTGAACCAAGCCGTTTTTCTTCAATCTTGTCACAATGGGATGTCATGAGTGATTTTCAAGTCTGTCTTGAGCAATTACCATCTTGAGCATGTAACTTGAATGCAACATTTGATTTGTGGGAAGATCTCAATGCATCAAGTAAATTTGATCGATTCTTCTCATCAAGCAAATTGATTTTTCCACTACGTCATGTCCGTCATGCTTGATTAGTCCCTCGACTAAACGCAAGTACTTCTCTTTATCACTCTAGCTAGGTTCTTCGGTCGCCAAGCCCTTACTTGCCCTTCACCCTTGCTTAGTACCTCAAAGACTTTTCCTTACTATCTTCACCAACTCAAACACTCTAGTTACAACTAGCTTTGAATCATCCATTCCCTCATAATAGATGAGCCTTTACAATAATAGATGAGCCTTTGCAATAAACTCATTTTCATTGTTGTCTTGTGTTTGAGCTTGATTTAAATCATAGAACAACCCATTATTTTGGCTCTAAGTAACATTTCAAGCACATATGAGATATACCATTCCCTGTTTCACACTTAGCACACGGGTTAGTCTTTTAATCAACATTGTCATCAATTCATCTAAAACCCACCAAAGGGCTAGATGCACTTTCACCTAAGCCACTAGCGATGGAGCCTCATCATCGAGATGCTAAAAACACTGTTGAATGGCTGGATGATGTTGGCTGATAAGTCCAAGCGAACAGAATAACTAGGAAGTGAAAAGCATCTACCTAAGTAGTGTGAACATGTCCCTGCTGACTGCTCAGGAACGCAGGAGATTGAATGGGTTTCAGAAGCTAGGAGCTCATGAGCCGGTGCTATGCATCAGTCTCCTAGCAACAAAGATCTTCGCATGGGCTTGTTCTCCATGGAAAGTGGCTTGAGCATTGCTCATCTGGACTCTAAAGTCGGGAGCTGGACTAATCTCATGCTAGGCGCGACATTCCGTCGAACTGCTGGCACACAAGCCATGTCATACCTTTATTCGGACAACAGTGAAAGATCGAGATGGTTGACTAGAGGGGGTGAATAGTCTATTATAAGATTAATTACAATTTATACCCAATTTTAGTTTTAGAAGTTGTGAACCAAGTTAATTTTGATTTCACCCTTTTATTTAAGGTTTCAACTAGTGAGAGCTCTTCCAAACAATCCTAGATTGCAAGTTTAACTAAGCAAAACAACTTGTTAACGAAGTAAGCACAAGCAAGCTCTTACACAAACTAGTGAGCAACGGTCAACACAAGGCACAAGGTAAACAACACAAGAGATAATATATGCAATAAAGTAAACTTGTGTTGTGAAGAGCAAACCACAATGTAGAGGATGACACACGATATTTTTACATGGTTCGGTGACTTGCCGGTCACTTAATCCACGTTGAAGCAAGTTCTAGGATTGCCACTCCTCTTGTTAGTTCCAAGCCCGCAAGCTTAGGACTACCTCACTAGGTAGGCTCCACGTGAGCACTAAACTTTGAGCCGGTGAATCAACTAGATACTCTTCACGCCTCAATTCCACTAGAGATGCTGTTCGCCTTCCTCCAGCGGGGATGAGCTCAATAGCCCCTTCACAAAGCCAACTCCGGAGCACCGCACAATCTCCCTTGCGTGCTTCACAGAGACACAATCACCAAGCCGTCTAGGAGCCGGGAAACTCCAAGAGTAACAAGCAACCACGCCGGCACGACGACCACCTAGTGCCACAAGTAATCTTTCTTGCAAGATTCGCACTAGAGAAGCACACTCACTCTCCAAAGGTTGCTCTCAAGCAAGAAGTATGAGAGAAGGTGCTAGATAGGTGATCTCCCAAGAGGTATGCTGTTAAAATGACCAAGAGAGTGCCCACAAGCCGGGAAACCAAGTATATATAGAGAAGCACCTCAAAACTAGCCGTTACTGTGTTTCTGTGACGGTCATGGACAGTCCGCAGTATAAGTCCTGGACAGTCCGCCGTTCACTCAGAACTAGACGTTGCTTTCAAAATCAGGGTCGCGGACAGTCCGCCCCTACGGCCCAGACTGTCTGCCGTTGAACTTCGGCTGGCTGGATAGAAAGTCCAGCAGCACTGCCTGCGCCACCAAACCGCCGGCGGACAGTCCGCCGCAGGGGCGCGGACAGTCCGCGGTACAACTTTGACACTCTGTCTCGAGGAACAGCAGCTCTGGTCTCGGCCACGGTCAGCCGGCGGACAGTCCGCCACAGGGGCGCGAACTGTCCACCGTTGTCTTCAATGGTTGCCAACAGATTGTTTCCAATCTGTGTCGATTCTCAGGAATGGCCTGCGGACTGTCTAGCCCAGGGGGCTCGGACTGTCCATGTAATACCTCTTGTATTACTGTTAATTAAACTGTTATGTCATCATATTTAATTTAATTGCCTGTATATGATTGTGCTTAGGGTTGCTAGAGTGTTTTGATTGTGTATGGAGATGATTGTGCAATTAAACCTATTATTGGAAATCAAAAATAAAATCAAAAAGAAATTCAAATTAAGCCCTAATTAGGCCCCAAAAACCTAAATCAAAATCTATAAGAAAACTGAGGAAAATGTTTTAATAAAAGTTGTATATCATTTAAAATGGAGCAACTTTTATTTTTGGAGATTTTAAAGTTATATAGTGGAAATACAAATTAAACTCAAAACAGTATTTTGGAATTTGAATTTGAAATGTCATTTTAAAAACTACAGGGAATTTGACCAAACTCCCTTAATGAAAGTCGTAGAGCTCAACAAATAGAACAACTTTTATCTTTATAGATTTTTTAGTAATTGAGAAAAATTTTGAGAATTTCATTAAATTGCAAATCAAATTCAAATCCAAATTTTACTCCCTTTTGAATATTTTCAAATCTGAGCAGAATTTGAACTTACTTCAAAAACCAAAAATGTTTTACATGAAATTTGGCACAACTTTTATTTTGAATGATTCACCTGTTGCCATTAGGAAATAGGAGACAAGATCAAATTCTAGACTTTGACTTTAGGGACTAGCTACAGTACAGGGCCCCCTACCCCCTGCCGGTGCCCGTGCGCGCGTGCGCCGCGCCGCACGCCGGCATAGTCCGGCCGGCCAGGGCCCGGCTGCCGTCGCTCCAGCGTCGCTTCAGGGGCCCCGGGACCTCCTTGCCCTTATCCGTCTTTCCCTTGTCCTTATAAAGACGGCGAGCTCTTCATTTTCCCATTCCCCTCCGCGCAGTCGCCGACGACCACCCCACTGAGTCTAGGACCGTGGTGAGCTCCTAAGTCTTCCCACGCCATTTTTCTTAACTCTACCATGCTAGGTCGACCGGAACAGTGTCGCCGTGCCGCCGCAACCGCCATGGGCGAGTTGAGCTCGTCGGAGGCGCTAGGGTTAGGGCTAATCACGCTAGGTGGTCCGCTAGGCGCTAGGGTTCACTTTGGCGCGGTCAATTTCGTTGTCGGGGACGCCGGCATCGAGTTCCGCAGCGAGCCACCGCGAGCACGCGCACGCGCGAGCTGTCTGGAGGTTGAAGAGGGAGCTGACAGGGAAAGCCCGCCTGTCAGCGTCCCAGAGAGGAGGCAAGCGCGCGCCGCGCGCGGGCGGGCGCTTAGGCTGCGCTGCGCCGGCCTGCTGGTGGCTGGGCCACCTCGGGCTAGTTACCCTTTTTCATTTTCCAGGCAAATTAAACTGGTTTTTCTATTTTGAATTAATATGAATAGTGTGCTGCTTTATTATTTATGTATGAATATTTCTGCTGCACTGAAAATTATGAAAATTTTTGTGGATGCTCTCTGTAATGTGTAGAAGGATATGAAAATATTAAATAAATTTTTTGGACACTTTTTATAAGGCCAAAAAATTTATAGATTAATTAATAAATGTAACTTTTAACAATTTTAATTAATTCCCTGTAATTCCGAAAATCCTGAAATTTGGTTTGGTACTGTTCTAGGTCAAAATCTATCTGTTGGTAAAGTTTGGGTTCATTTGGAAGTAATTTAATTAGTGGTTTATTAATAGTAGGATAATGGGTTAATTAAAAAGGTAATTAAATGTTAATGACTTAGGGTTTGTGTGATTTTATGATTGATTGTGGTTCTAGATCAAACACCCTTATGACCTAGAACATCTTGGGTAAATTACATTGAATAGTTTGTAGAACAACAATATTGGTACTCTATTTTATCTGTTATGTCTTGTATTTTTATATCGCTGCATCGCATTCATGCATTTATCATTACATACGTATAGTGACCGAGAATCAGGAGGTGAAGACTGAGGTGACTCCTGAGGAGCCTACTCCGGAGTTGGTGCAAGGATTTGACATTTGTGGCACCGACCCCGACCCTACTCTTTTTGCAATCCAAGGCAAGCCCCGGTGCATTCAGCCCTCTCCTTGTGATTTATAAATGTTTATCACTTGAGTTAATCTATTGCATTAGGTTAATACGAGTTGAGGGATAACCAATTGATGCATTACCATCCTTGACCACTTATCATAATCTGAGAACCTGATTTATTTAAAGTATTGAAAAAAAATGATTAGTCATACTTAATTATTAGATTTGTAAAAATGCTATTTTAAACTATGATGATATGCAAAGAATGAATCATTGAAAGAGAATGGTATTGTCCTCGTTCGTTGGCAGTGCACTTGGTCAGTCCATTGTCAATAACAGGGATGGGTTTTTCCGTTTGCTGGTCATATGTTTGGGTTAGAGTCCCAACTTATCGTCGCCAGCGGAAAAGCGATGTGAAAACCAGGTGGTCACCAGTGTACTTGGGTTAGAGTCCCAATGCATGGTTTCCAACGGAAAAGAATTAGAGACCGTTCGTTGTCGGCCTGCTGTGATCGAGACTTTGCAACTAGCCACATACATTGGGAAGCCTTATCTCCGGTGGCTCTATTGCTTGAACCGACAACCACGCACTGGGAGTGGAGAGATGGCAAGAGTAGCGTGTACACTCATGGCCGGCGTGCCTGGAGACGAGAGGAGTACTGTGCTCTCAGGTGGCGCAGGACCGGTTCAGGGATAGAAAAGCCATGGTAGACGGGGCTGGTATATGCAAGCTTAGGTGTACATATGCAGTGTGGTTAGGGATCCCCAGCTGGGTACTAATGGATTCGAATCGTCGTTGCTCCTCGGTTATGGAGACTTGATCCTCACACCTACATCGAATAGTGGTTCAAGAACTAGGATGTTTTTGAGAATGAATAAGTAATCGGAATTGAAGGATATATGTGAAAGAACTGAGAACTATTGATATTGATTATAATAATATTGAGTAAAATACTGAAAGTAGGATTAGTAATGTTTTTTCTGCAAAATACTTTGACTCTTTCTAAAGCCTTACCTTGACTCCCCTCAGCCTGCATTCCTGAGTCTTATTCCTTTTTCTTTAGTCGAGTAAGTCTTGCGGAGTACCCCAGTACTCAGGGTTTGTTAACCCCTATTGCAGGAGATCAGCAGTCGGAGGTTTGTCTTGCTCCCTGCTGTGTGACAATCTTTCAGGAAGGAAGTGAGGAAGAGTGAAGTTGAACCCGTGGGCAGGGTTCGTGTTATCATTTATCTAAGTATGTAGTATCGTTATCCCACTGCTACCGACTTTTAATCTTGGTTTGTAATAACTACACTTAAATTCTATTTGGACAACTGGTTTGTAATCTAAGTACTTTATAATTTTTCGCGCTTTTACTCTGATGTATTTTATTATGAAATGTTGTAATTCTATAATGGCTTCGCAATGGGATCCTATCGGAGAATACAGGCGCTTATGTAGCCCGGCTGACCCCCTGGAGGCATCAACCCATCATTCATTTAAGGCATCAAGTCTTCAAGCCATCAAGAGCCTCCTAGTTCATCAAGAACCTCCTAGTTCATAGTTCTAGCCTAGTTAGATTAGAGAGTAGAGGAGTTCTAGTTCTTCGGCGGATCTGGAGCCCCGGCGTCTGTCTGGAGCACGGAGTTCGGTATAATTCTAGTTCTTTCTCTATTATTGTATTCTTCATTATGATTAGGAAAACATTATTCTTAATAGTTCATATGTTCTTGATTACAATAGTCTTTGTCTACTTTGATTATATGTCTAGTATAGTTGGTTTGATACTTATTGAATTCATGTAATTGCTCGTATAGCGTTTATTCATGCGTACGATGGATAGATGATGAATGATATGTAGACGTGGTGTCTAGGTATTTTGTTTATCTGCGAGTGCACCCTGATGTGCCGGGTCATGTGGTAGATCGCGTAGGTGACAGCTGCGTTGAGTCCTCTGTAGTCCACTCCCCGTACGTAGGCCAGCAGGCACGGTCGCGAAGTTGGATGATGACTCTGTTCCACATCCTTCCTAGATGATGCCCTTTGCATGTGATTATGATATAGGATTAGTCTAACAATGATTGCTAGATGTAATTGCACTAATTGGAGTTATTCATTGATGTAGTTATAGAATTACCTTTGATATTAATTCCTTAGATTATCCATTGGCTAGCTATTACTATGACTAGAGAAGTGCTCTGATGATTATCTTTTATTTATGATGCTTGATCATACTTATCACTTTTATCTTTATTTACCTTGTGACCTCTACCTGTTATGAGTGGAGTAAATGACATCGGTAATGTCACTTATCCATTGTATACCATCACTATCAATATAATAGATTGTATTTTATCTTAGTCCTTCCCAGTGGTATAAATATAAAGCGACAACCTGGTAGAACTCTCTAGGTAAAATGCTACAATGGTATAATTATCTATCCGCTTGTAGAATTGATCTTAGTTTATATTATTTATATTTATTTCTGCCTAGTCACATAGATTAATATATGAAACCTTCATTTATTCTTAGCATTATTAATTAGGGATGACAACCTAGTTCTTGCATAAGAATGTTGGTAATAGAAAAGTGGCTAATTGCTAATGACAAGTTAATTAATTACCATTCATCTTCTAATCTCGCCTCTCGCATTAAAAGTTATATAGTTATATTTGGCGACGTTAGTAGATGTCAACATTTTCTATGATTGAGTTGAGTACTCCAACATCTTATCAATCAATTCAATATCAATCATCCACCTTCTCTTGTGAACTAAACCAATTTTCCTTCACACACTCAACCGAAGAAGTTACAAGCGTTGTCATTAATTACCAAAATCCAAACTAGGGCCTAGACCTTTCAAACAGGGAGCTCATGTTAGACATGGACTACTACCCCTGACCATGGCCGCTAAGGCCTCAAGAGCCGAGCGAACCAAGCATTCGACAGAGGTGGTAGGGGAGCTCCGCGCATTTGATGGTGGCGTCGTTGGATGCATGGGAGCTTGTGGAGGCGGAGGTGAAATCCGGTTTGACGAAGCCCAGTTTTCGCCACCGATTCACTATATCCCTATAGTTGACCCTCCCGTCCTCAGTCTCCGCCCATAAAACGGGCCTGAATCTGCTCCCGCCGCCCACTCCGGGGTGACCTGAGGCACCACGTGCACATCACTGGCCCGTCGAGGTTGCAGGGGTAGCTGGGCCCCCATCCACATCCGGATAGCCGGACCGGACTAGCTAGGCCGCCGCCCCGCGTGCGCCGGGGCTGCTGGACCTCTACCCACGCCGGGATGGCCGGGAACGCCGCGCCCGTGGTGCCGCCCGCGTTGGGAGGAGGAGGGAGCTGCGGGGCGGCGGAGGACAGGACGGTCCGCGGAAAGGAGAGGACGAGTCGCTCGCGAGCGGGTTCGCGAGGACTCAGGAACATGCGGCTTGATCGCTTAACGGGTGAGAGACCCACTGCTCCCTCGATCAGACGGTCCATGTCATGTCTTGGTCAGATCTGATGACCAGCGGGTTTGCAGGCGACGTGGCCCTATCCGTTAGCCCGTTTTTGGGTCAGGTTTCTATGTAGAGATGTGAGGCCCTTTGTTAGTAGTTTTCTAGAAGCCGCGTTCAACGAACCCACAACAATCTTTTCTCAGCCCGTGGCTCAAAACAATTTTTTTTGAAAATCCACTGCTCAAACAAATGCACCTTAAGTTTTGTTATTTCCCCTATTTTCAAATTATATAATTATTACATGCTACTATAGTAGATGTCTTCAACGTATCAACAAATTCTAGAAGTGAACTTATATTTTGAGAGAGAGAGAGAGAGGAGTACCATGTACTTGTAACACCCAGTTTTTCGAAGAATACCAAACGTTAACTATATGTGTGCCCAGGATGTCCACACAACACATATAGCGACAAATATGGTAAATATCAAAGGCAATGCTTTATTACATAGCGAAACATATTTACATTAGGAGTTACAAATATATCAAAGCACAATGGAAACTATTCTTTGTCTTCTGTCTTCGGGTCACCAAACTCCACAGGGACGGTTGACTGGGGAAGCACTCGCCTAGTACTCATGGAACTCCTTTAGAAACTCCTCACTTTATCCACCATCTGGTACCTATCCGAGATTTTTATTGGTGACAACCACAAGCGTCAGCTCACCATGCTCAGCAAGTATAACATGAGGGGATGTAACGCTCAAAAGGCTGACACGGCTGAACTGTGGTAAGCACTTTTAGTTGGTCATATTTTACTTATTAAGAGCCTATGTAACTAAGTTATGCTTAGCACCCCAGTGAGAGTATAATAATTATTATCAATATTATTTCATCATCTTGAACCATCCATAGAACCATCTGTCTCGAAAAGGATCCAGACCGCTCGTGTCCGTGAGCACGGCTGATATATCAGTTTGATCAAACTCTGCAGAGTGTGTACACTTTCAACATGAGTCGTGAATTCTCATATGCCCCGAGGCGGCCAACCTCTTATCACTTCCAAGGTGAGCAGGCAAGGAACCACTACGAAGCCTTTCACTAGTCACTCTAACAAGTTAGTAGACGCAAGGTTTCAGCAACTAGGCGAATGGAGGCCCCCTTCAAGATTGGCACACCTTGTGACAGTAGCCCAGCACACTTCTTGACAGGCTCGGAACTCATTCTTGAACCTAGGCCCCCCTCTAGCGCCTTCCGGTAACTACTAACGAGCTAGAGAAGATCTAGTTACTCATCTAAGATCAGAGCCATCCTCATGGTTGTATGTTAAATCCTGGGTGGCCACTTTAAGATTCAGATGCATACGGAGGGCAGACTAGAGCGACCAAAAAAGCCAAATGCTCTAGCCCTCTTCTGAACATGTTGCTCAAAAACATATTTAATCCATAGTTGCATAAATCAGTAATCAATATTATATATCATTATTGTTGGTGATAGCAAACCAAGCCAGACTAGCCATATGCAAAAACCTATAGGTAACAAGGATACAAAATATCAATAGTTCTAGGTAAAATCCTTATAGGTTTATCATATTAGACTCATGCATATGAAAAGGTGATTAAATGGTTATTAGGTAACAAGGGAACTCATGTTACACTTGCCTTCCAAAAGCTTTCCAGGCTCTCCAATTTCTTCATGATCATCCTTGCATAGCTCCACTTCTAACGATCGCAACAACCAACAAAAGCCTCACATTCAAACCTTGAAACAGTACACCAAGCATTATAAAAATAAATTACAAAGGTTTTGAAAACCTATGGCTTGTTCTATAATCGTGTGAGCACAAAAACTAAACAAAACAAGAACCACAATTAAAGGATGTGAGAGTTGAAAGGTATATGTGGTAAGGATTTGATTGGATGAGCAAGGTAGAATTTGGACTAGAACATATCTAACATAGCAAAAAGGGTTGAATATGTATTGGATTTTAAGCACAAGGTTCGACTTTGGAGAGCATGATATATATTATGGTGTGTGGTAGAGAAACTGGAATGGACCGCTTTGGAGAATAAGATTGAATTGATATACATCATGCGGCATTCTCCTAGGGATATATGATGTTTCCATTAATAAGCCAGAGTGACATATCAAGGTTGATAGTAAGGATAGACGTTTATTTGTGGTGAAGATGTAGTTTATGAGAGTTGATAAAGCATGACTTGATATGACAAGTGTGTTTAATGATCACAAGCTCATGGTTCTATCTGGACGACGCAAATGGTGGCCAAAATATAGAAAATATGGGTGTAACACGTGGGGCCATGTCACACGAAGAGGGCACAACAATAGAGATGGACTTAGGACGGAACAAATTTGCAAGTTGGTGGGTATGCTAATGGACACCATTGGAGGACAAGGATAGGATGATGGATAACATGTTATGACATTGGTAAGAAAATTTATCTTTGGTTATAGAACATCACATGACAAAGATGGTGGTGGTGGTTGGGACATGTAGATCATGTAAAGTGCATGGAGAACATGCATTTAAGGTGGGAAGAGAGGTTACACAAATGGCTTGTTTTCCAAATATTCCTTAGAGATATGAGGAAATTATTTTAGATAAGTGAATAAGCTACTTCGAAACGTATCATGACCAACAAATGCACTGAGGTGGATGCTAGATCAACGGAAAATAAGATTATGTCGATTTGTGCATCGGTTAAGCGTAACCGGTTGCGGACATCGGCAAATATGATGATAGATTGCATGGTTATATAGCAAAGACAAGTAGTGATCAACTACTTGGGGTTGCAAGGAACAGCATGAAACATATTGTGTCAAAAGTATACGATGTTTCAACATTGGTTTGACAGAGAACGAAATTGAAAGGTGGCACTGCGTGGCTGTTGGCATGGCAAGGGCAGTGACATGGCGATGATTATAACTCAAGTGTCATTATTAATATAATAAAGCCAACTTGCATAGATGTGTGCAGGTATATGAGACACAATGTGATTGAAGGGTTTGATCGGCGGAGCGACGAATTAACGGGAACGCGCATGCCAACCGGCATCAGCATGGCTGCAGGGCAGCAGGACAGTGACCACAAGATAGGAACATATCTCTTTCATATTTGATACTATAGCCATGAAAATTTGCAGAGGTGTGTTAAATTATATAAAGGAAAATATAGCCAAAGGGTTCATCAAGGGGTTCAATGAATCAACAGGAACGCCACCGTCAAAAACAGGATGATTGCTGTTTGGACAGCAGGAGTGGTAAACAACTTGATCTTGATATCTCGGCCATCATGGATTGGATAGCCGAACCAACTTGTGGAATCATGTTCAGAGATGTCATGAACAAGTAGGTTCAATGGATTGGCGATTTGGTTAGTGGATTAGCAGGGAACGCCAAAAACTACTCAGAGCCACAATCTATCCAACAGCAGGAACAGCAGGCACGGAAATGATGATATCTCTAGTTTCTCAACTCCTATGAGGAAACCATTTTACAGGGGTGTGTTCAAGGGTATTAAATACAATTACACCAAAGGGTTTGATAATTTGATCAAAGGAGCAACGAGGAACGCCGTTGCCACAAACAGCAGCGCTGCTGGCCGCCAGGACAGCAAGACATATGTCGCATAAAGTTTATCGGGGATCATCCATACATCATCTCTGGTATTTGATATTCAGAGAATAACATGAACACATGATGGGAGATATTATGGAGGGTTCTCACCATGGGGATTGGTGTGGTGGATCGAGGAAGCACATCAACGACGGCCGATGATGACAACGCGGTTCAACGGCGCATCGTTCTCGCGATGCGGTTGATCGGGGCGACATCCATGGTGGTAGAAGCCATCACCACGACTTGACCAGCAGGGAGGGTGATGATGATGTCCTCTAAATCCTTGTTGGGTGCTTGGGAAGGGAAATCAAGGTGGCTAGATGGGTTCCAATCGCCGAAACACTTCGTTTTGACAGAGGGGAAGGAGAGGAAGGTTGAGGAATGGTTGGGGCAGCCATGGGGGAGATGGAGGGGCTCTAGGGGTGTGTCTCCTCTATTCTTGACGTGGGAATGAGAGGGGGAGGCATGAGGGGGCTGTGGGGGAGATATATGTGAAGGGGAAAGGATGGGAGGCCAAAGGGTAGGAAGGCAGAGGGCCATATCTTGATATTTTCATGACTTGGTTGATATTTTTGTGCAATATGGAGGGCTGCCATGAGATGGACGTGGGAGAGGGGAGATGATGAGGTAGAGGGCTGGTTGGACTTGATGTTGAACCACAAAGGAGAGGAGGATGGTTGGGCTTTGACCCGCGGCGAAAAAATAACTCAAAGTTTCGACCGGATTTGGCACGAAGCGATGTCGGAGGACGGAATGAGTTGGTTGACCCATTAGCAAAAGAAATAGAGATGGAGAAGATGGTTTACTAATGGGATAGATTATGTTCTTATACAAAGATAAGAATATAATATGAAATGGTAGTGTTGGGCTTGGCCCGCTAAATTCGCAGAGACACGATAAGAGTTTTCGGAAAATTTAGCATTCCAAAATGGTGAAACCATAACCGCATGGTTTTCAAGGATGGTTCAAAAATATGTTTAGCTTTGATCAAGAGGAGAATGAGTGGAGGAGAAATAGTCCATATGTATGTTGCCCAAAGGTCAGGAAAGGAGAAGAAAGTTGGAATTGAGATGAACTGGGTACACAACATGTGATTGTTTTGACTTGAACAAAGTGATGGTAGAGTTGCATGAGAGGAATGGGATACAATGATTGATCATTAAGCATATGTTTTGAGATTTGGACAAGACTCAATCAACAAGGATTGGAAGCTCAAATATAAGGAAGAAAGGATAAAAGAGAGAACAAGTTAGGATATGAAAAGTTAGGGACTTTGAGAACATGAGCTCGGGTGTTTGTCAAGATAAAAGTTTGGAGATCCATCAAGTTTTTTGAATAAGGATTAAGGTGCATGGCTTCCAAGGATATGATCATCAATGGGAACTTGATCAAAGATCTTGAGAATTTTGATTCCAATAAAACCCTATGCGCATTTGAAAACTTTTAAAATCATTTTTCATATAAAACACTATGCAAAGACATGAATGCAACAAAGCATTAAATTATTCACAAAATTTTTGGAAACTCACATTTTTCACTATCTAGAATGTTAAAAACTTAAGCTAAGTTGGAATTTCTAGAAAATAGTAAAAATATTTTGTTTTGTTTTTAATATTTTCTAGTCACATCCCAAAATAGAAATTTTGGGGTGTGACAGTACTCCCCCATACTTGTAAAGGAAGCCGTTTAGGACAACGACACAGTCTCTGAAGACTAACTTTGACTTCATATTTTTATAAAAATATTTTTTGAAAAAAGTGATATATAAGTACTTTTATGAAAGGTATATTTAAAGATAAATTTATTTATATAGTTTTCATATTTTTAAACTTAGTAATTTGAAACTTATTCATGATTTATGTTTTCAATGTTTGACCAATTTTTTTAAAAAAAGTCTTTCTTTACAAGTATGGATGGAGTAACATGTATTTATACACGCTATATTTATGCATAAAATAACCAAGCGTTAATAAAATCTGTCTACACCGAGCGTAAATAAAATATATTTGGACCTGCTTGGTCGACATCTAAAATTTGTCATGCCATAGATTTGGTAAGCCAAAACTTAGGCAAAAAAACTTGCCATAGATGTGGCAAGCCAATTATGAGACTTTGGCAAGTTTTGGTAGCAAATCAAAGACTAGTCAAAATCATAGCTTGCCAAATTTTTTTGCATGTTTAATTTTAACAATGAACCAAGCAGGCCCTTTATGCACGGGTCAGTTGGATCTCTAATATACTAGGGCCCTGTTTAGTAAAAAAAAAGTGTAAGATTCTCTGTCAGATCGATTGTCTTTTACGCATACATGGAGAGTAGCAGTTGTTGTATGTTTATATTTTTTTGCCTAGCTTTCTTAAGAAAATTTTTTTGAGTTTACTTGGCTATGATTGGACAAAAGTTATTAAATATAGTACAAACGAAAGTGGTATAGTGTAATTTTTAGCAACTTTTCATCAACTAAACAACCCAAGGATATGGTTTGTCCGAAGTCAATCAAATTAATAATCACCGACATTGCGCCGCAGAAAACGGATGCCACCCAACACCCATCAATCAAATCAAATCAAATTCTTCAAGATCACGACCAAGAGATTAAGGGTGTGTTTAGTTCATAAAAAATTTTCTCAATCCCCATCATATCGATTATACTTTCCGTCTGTATGAAACACTAAATAAAGTAGCAGCTATTGTATGTTTGTACTTTTTGCCTGACTAGTTTGAGATGAATTTTTTAAGTCTATTTAGGTCATGATTTGATAAAAATTGTTAAATATAAACGAAAATGGTATAGTACACTTTTTGTTAACTGTTTTTCCATCTAAACGCATCCTAAAGAAAATATCTTCGTGGGTTCACTCTCACAGCCCACACAGGCACCGAACATTCTAGCGCTCTGTGGTGTCAATGGCAAAGCGATCCCATCAAATCCGCCGTCCAAACGCGCGTGACTTACCACCACGGGATGCCCTCCATTCCTGATCCAATGGTTACCAAAGGAAGCAGCTTCTTTGCTTCAATACTGTTAGCCCTGTTAGAGCATCTCCTACAGTTCTCTAAATATTTCTCCTAAAAACTCCATGTTTTCCGAGTCCTAAAAAGATATTGAGAGAGAAAAAAGAAGCTCATTTCCAATTGTTTCTAATATTTTACTTCTAAAAATTTGAATTAGGTCGACGTGAATTTTTTCTGTCCTTTATTTTAGTGAAACTTCTATGTCGGTGCTACCTACAGCGCTGCGCCACCGCTGCCGCGCCTTCTCCTTTGTTTCGCGATCAACCATGGCCGCCACACCCTGCTACCATGGATGGGATCTTTGCTTTGCATCAATGATTAAGGCCCCGTTTATATCCTAATTGCAGTTGTAATTCTACACTATAGCACGTTCGTTTGTATTTGACAACTTTTGTCCAATCATGGTCTAAGTAGGCTTAAAAGATTCGTCTCGTGATGTACATGTAAAAAGTACAAACATGTAAACATTTCGTCTATATTTAATGTTCCATGCATATGTCGTAACATTAATATGACTAGTTGCAATTGTAATTTACAGTGGATCTAAAGGGGACTAAAAAAGACAAGCTAGCAGCAGGAGAGGGGATAGGTAGCAGGCAAGTAGTAGTATGCAAGTCTATCAACTCGTTTGATGACTGCGGTGTGGAGCCTGGACAGCGGCGTGAATCCTTCGACTAGCGCCTGCGACCTTCTTCTCCCGCGGCTCAGACTTCCTTCAACCGGCAGCAGCGACAACCGCATGAAAAGTAAATCGCACGAAGAAGATGTGAAAGAGTTTACGCGCGACGAAGAAGGACGTAACTTTACGCGCTAGAGGTCTAAATTTAACAACTGCCTGAATATCAGGAGGAAGTATTAGAAACTATTGGGGAGAGATTTTTTCTCATCTTTCTAAAAAGATCAGCTATTAAGAAGGGTTTAGGGAACTCTTGGAGATGCTCTTACTAGTGGGACCTCTTCTTCCACCTCCCATCGCGACGCCCGCATCGCATCGCCGTGCGCCGCACCGCATCGCGCCCTGCCCGTGGCCCTGTGCCCCTCGCCGCGCCGTCCTGCCCCCGTGGCCCGCTGCCTCGCGCCGCACCGCTCTGCCCCGGCGGCCCGCCGCGCGGCCGCGCGTCCCTGCTAGCCCCGCCGGCCATGAGCTTGCCCGCCATGGCCGCGCCGGCCCCGGACACGAGTTCGCCCGCCATGGCCGCGCCGTCCCCGGGCACGAGCTCGCCCGCCATGGCAGCGCCGTCCCCGTGCATGAGCTCGCCCGCCATGGCCTTGCCGTCCCGGGCAGGCACGAACGCAGACGTATCTGGACACACGACGTCGTAGATGCGGGCGAAGCTAGGTCGCCAGCTGATATGTGGCCGGAGTTAGGGCGATTGCAGCGCCCGTGCGCGGCTGAAGCTGGGCAGGTGGCGGCGCGGACACGTGTGAAGCAGAGCAGTAGATCACGCGGACACGGGCGAAGCTCGGCAGCATACCGCGCGGACAAGGGCGAAGCTCAGCAGCAGACCGCGAAGACGTGATCGCGGCTGGGGCAGCGGCGGCGCGATGCTCGACCGCGGCGGCGCGCCGCCCAAAATTACCGCGTGCGTCGTCAACGGCGGCAGGAGGAGCAAGTTAGGCGTTGGAGGTTCATTTGGGAACCCGAACTGGGCCTTATTTGGGCCACGAAACAATACTGGGCTGTGATTAATGAGGTGGGAAAGGTGATCTTTTATCAACCGTTGGATGGCAAATGAATGGCATCGGGCAGGGGGCAAGTTACCTGTGACTTGCCTCAAGTACGTTAGACAATCCACGCCGCGTCCAAACCAGCAGACCACAGAAGCAGACCCCCCATCGGACGGCAGAGAGCAGCCATTCGCCACATGGATTCAAACGCCCCCGTCACCGTCACTCTTATCGCTGCAGAAACTACGAAATTACCCCTAGCCCCGCTCCCTCAGTGTCCTGCTCCGTCTGAACGCACAGCCGCGGCCATTCCCCTTCTTGCTGCACCCTCTCGCTGCTAGGGTTTGCTCGCAATCCAGCCCCTCCGCCATGGCCAAGACGAAGCAAGGGAAGCGGGACGTCGACGCCTACACCATCAAGGGCACCAACAAGGTGGTCCGAGGTAAGCACTTGCTCGGCAGTGCTCTTGATCGAGCCCGTCTCTTGCTCTAGTCTAAGATTTGAGCCCTGACGGCTCTGGCTGCTGTGCATGAACCGTGAAGTGGGGGACTGCGTGCTGATGCGGCCGGCGGACACGGACAAGCAGCCGTACGTGGCGCGAGTGGAGCGCATGGAGTCGGACGGGCGCGGCGGCGTGCGGGTGCGGGTGCGCTGGTACTACCGCCCCGAGGAGGCCAAGGGCGGCCGCCGCCCGTTCCACGGCGCCAAGGAGCTCTTCCTCTCCGACCACTTCGACACGCAGAGCGCGCACACCATCGAGGGCAAGTGCATCGTTCACTCCTTCAAGAGCTACACCAAGCTCGACAACGTCGGCCCGGAGGACTTCTACTGCCGATTTGACTACAAGGCCGGCACCGGTGCATTCACCCCCGACCGTGTCGCCGTGTACTGAGCTCTTCCTTTTCTTTAACCTTCTGTCATGTGGTGGTCATCAGTTCGTATTGTCTCTTTGCTTCTGGTGTAATGTGGGATTGCTTGTCTTATGACATTGTTTGTATGTGAAGGTATTGCAAGTGTGAGATGCCGTACAACCCGGATGACCTCATGGTGCAGTGTGAAGGATGCAAGGACTGGTAAAGTCCTGTGAAAAACTTCACCTTTTTTCTCCCAATAATGCATGTTTTGAAAGGGGTTTATGTGGTAAATCACTGTGAAATTGCTCCACATTTTCCCCTCAACAATGCATGTCTTGAAATGGTGCTTATGTGGTGGCTATATGTACTGTCTTTTGTCGAGATGTCATGTTTTCTGGCTATCTGGCCCTATGTCTAGTTTGTCATGTAGAATGAACTACGTAGTTTATCTTGTGTTTATTTAGTTTCCTTTTGACTGTGATGCAAAGTATAATTCATCTGGAATATCTGCTTTGGTCAGGATTAAGACTAAACATTGATTATTGGGGTTTCTTAGGCCGTTCTGCTCCTGTGTTTGCTTGATACTTATGTAAGATATATGGTATTCACTATTGACTAGTATTGCTTACACAGTCCTTTTTGTAGATATATTGTAGTTTCAAGAACTGTTTAAACGCATATCATCAAGGAAAGGACTGGTTTTCTGCAAAATTTCGTAGCATTGGCTTTTCTTGCTTCACAAGAAGCTATCTTAGTTATATGGACTTGATTGTGGTACATGTGATTCCCCCTGGAATTCTACGAAACTAATATAGAATTGGATTAGAATTTAGAACAGAAGGTGCCATGCAGTGTTTTTAGGATTTGCATGGCCTGACATTTTTTTTTTCTATATATAAAGAAGCTTTTAAAATGTTTGATCTATATGAATATGATTGCTTATGAGAACATTTAGACATCATGGAGTATGCTATCTCTGGATTTTTTTCACATGATAAATGTACACATCATGTGTACTACATAATGATCAAAGGGCTGCATGATGGTGTAGTTATGATGTTTGTATTTTTCGTTGGCTTTATGCTGAAATGGTTGAGAGCTGAGACTTTTTTTTTTCATTTATACAGAGTATTTATTATTGTTTGTATCCAATATCATCTTATTGTTGCTAACCACTATTTCCTTTACATCGTGGTGCCATGGATATGACTTGTACATATAATCCTGTTTTTTTCTATGTTCTGTGAGAAATTCTTATTTAACTTGTTCGCAACATAATTTCGTTTCTGTTATTGTTTTTCTTTTTACCATTTGTATTAACTATCCAACTTTTAACTTTTGTAGGTTCCATCCGTCATGTATGGGAATGACCATTGAGCAAGCCAAAAAGATAGATCATTACATGTGCTCGGACTGTGCTAAAGAAAATGGTGCAAAGAGACCCTCAAATTCATACGCAGTTTCACCAAACTCTGATTCTAAGGTGTGTGTTTTTCTCTTTAGCACATGAATGCATAAATTGTTTAAATCTTCTGTTTTCATATAGTTTTGTATTTCTGCTCTGAGATGATTTTTTGGCTAAATCTTATAATAAGATCGGATTTCCAAGCAAAACATGTTTTCAGAACTGGTAGGTTTGCCTTCATTCCCAAATTATATCATGACCAGTGCTTAGTGTTGAGTTGTCGATTACATATGCTCATCCTTGTTTGTTGTCTATGTTTGCTGCAATTAGTTCTTTTATGCCAAGTTGATTCATTTTGTTGAATTGTCTTTCATCATGCACTGATCAGTATCAGTACTATCCCATAATTATTTAGTGCAACATCTGTATTGATCTTCATTTTGTGAGGTGTTTTTGGTGGGTTTCAACTCTAGCCTACCCCAACTTGCTTGGGACTGAAAGGCTATGTTGTTGCTGCTGTTGCTGCAGTTGCTGTATGGTGTTTTTGGCATATTTCAAAGGTGACTACTGACTAGTTCAAGTTGCTCCCTCTGTCTCAAAATAAATCAACTCCTAGAGTTGTGTCCTATGTCAACCTATTCAAGTTTAACTAGCTTTATAGAGAAGAGTACCAACATCTTTGAGACTCAATAAGTACACTATGAAAATGCATTTCATGATGTATCTAATGATACCAATCCATAAATGTTGCTATTTCTATAAATTTTCAGTCAAACTGAAGAAAATTTGACTTAGAACAACTCTAGAAGTTTATTTATTTTGGGGACTGACATTACCTTTTTAGCTAATTGGATTTTTGGGTGTTCTCAAGATTGTTTACGTTGCCTCTGTAGAACGTTAGTAACATTGCTGCCTAACATGCTGTTCTTGGTCATTAATCTAGGATCAGCAAAGCAACTCTTAAACCTTGATTTCCTATCTTCTCTTCAGATATCTGAAACATGCTTTCTTTGGTCCACAGTCAGTATTGTTTTGGTTGGAAGTACCTTATGGGCAACATAAAGCATACCATAGAGATATGTGTACCCTTGCCATTCTAATCATATTGAAAACTACAGCTAAAGCTACAATCACATGACGAAACCAGTGGTCTAGTCATGTTTGCTGTAGTGCAAGGTCTAGATTTTAGCCTTTTAACCTCGGTTAGCGTTTTCCCTATGCATTTCTTGGTACATTAGAATGCGTTGTTTCAACAGGGCTCCTTCAGATATGATTTCTGTTCTCCCTCTTTATCATCTGCAGACTGAATCAAAGAGGCGCAAGAGATAAATGCTGTGGCAGAAGCATCCCTGGCAAAGGAGATGCCATATTTATGGCGTCAGCTCCTCATTACTGGTGCATATTGGGATGTACACTGCGAGAGAAGAGCCAAGCCAATTGTAGGACAAACTTGTTTGACTTATCATTCTTATGTGTATTCTGGGGACTCTTCCTGCAGCTTAGACATTAGTGTGATGAGTAGGTCAGTTCCCGCTGCTGCGTGTGCATGATCAGCTGCTGGAGGCAGGATAAGTCGAGAAATGCTTGAGTGCTGCTGATTCTTGTCGATGTAACTTTATGCGTGTGTGTGTGTGTGTGTGTGTTAACATATGCACTGGCTGGAAACGTCCCCATGTGTGAATGGACGACTGCTGATGATAGCTTGACTGTTGTTTCATAATTCAGTTAGATGTTGCGAAGAGTTGAAATAATATTGAGTTTGATCTTAAACCTGGAATGTGCAGAACGCTATTGGCGATGAGCAGGCTACGCTGGATTTCCGTTAGAAAACACAGAAAGAGCATTGCACAGCAGTTTTCTGTGTGTTTGAGCAATCGACTTGGCCTGTTTGGCTGGCTGATTTTTGGCCTATGCTGATGCTGATTTGTTGGAAGAGAAAAACAATTTTTAGTCACTGAAAAGTAGCGGTTAAAGGTTTTTTTGAGACCATGTCTATGTCCAAAAAGATTTTCTTTAGGGACATCAAGGGAGTATTTGTTTTCTTTACATTTCACTGTTGACAAATAGTGCCTTCTCATAGACTCGCCGTTTAGAGAGTATTCCGATGTCATTTTCCTTTTCATTCTTTTTTTTAAAAAAAAAATTTGCTCTTTATTCCCAGGTGCGGAGGACCCGGTAGCGGTAGGGTGGCTCCGATGCCCACCCTGAGTTCCTCCGGTAGCCATGGTTGCAATGTCGACGAAGGTCTGCTGTTGAATGAAGCCTGAACTTTATGTTCGCAGGAAGAACCGTTCCTTGCTTAGCACTTGTGTGCCTGTGGCCTTGTGGGCTGCATACTCCATCGTGTCCACGAACACTTTGTCGTTTCGTGTTCCAGCGCACAGGACGCGGCCGGCGGCCGCCTGACGCTTCGCATTCCACCGCTCCAAATTCCTATCCATAGTGCGCAAATGGTTAGAGTATGTACAACCGGACGGGCTTATAAGACCATCTGCACTCATTATCCTCTAAATCCATCCTCTAAAAGAATATTCTATCCTGGTCATCGAGATTCTCTCCTCTATATCACATTTTTCCGCATCCATCCATCCTCGATATCTCTATGGCTTCTTGTTTTAATCAATCAGCGCTTATTTTCAGTCACGAAACAGTATTTTTCTCCCACAACAAATCAACACGAGCGAATCAGCGCTTATTTTTCAGCCCAAAAGAACAGGCCGCTACTCTATATTTACTTTTTCTTTTTTTTTATTCCCTTACCCTCCCCACTTTCTCTTCCCCTCCCTTCCCGTTCTCTCTCTCCCTCACCAAATCCTCTCTCTCCTCTTCTCCCCCGGCGAGCGCCGACGCCCTCGGCCGGCGTGGGCTCCGCCGCCGCCCCCGGCCCCGATGGCCTCGCGGCCTCCTCCCCGTGCGGCCCGGCGAGCGCACGGCCCTGCGAGCTCGCGGCGCGGGCCCCGACGGCCAGCGAGCCTGCCCGGGCAACTTCCGGCACGGGGCCCCTGGTGCCGGCGAGCCCGCCCCGCCCCCCGGCGCTACGAACCTCAACCGGCGAGGGCGCGTTGCAGCCCCGGCCGCCCCGGCGCGCGCGGCGAACCTCGGCCAGCGCGCGCGGCTCGGCCGCGGCGAGCCCTTCCCCGTCCGCACAGGCGTCTCCCTTCCCGCGCCGGCGGCCTCCCTCCCCGGCCTGGCCTCTCCTTCCTCGGGCGCGGTGGCGGCCGGCGGCGCCCCCTTCCCCTTCCCTGCCCGCGCCGGCGGCCTCCCTCCCCGGCCCGTGCTTTCTCTCTCTGCGCCCCTCCCCTCCCCTACTCCTCTGCTCCTCGTCCGCGATGGTGACGGCGATGGCGGGCGGCCTCGGCAGGCGGACCAGAGGCGCGGGCACCATGCCACGTCAGGCGGTTGCGGACGACCGCTACCCAGCTGGACTTCCCGGACGACACCCCCATCCAGGACGTACCGGGTGCCGATACCGGCCCCGCTGCAGCGCCATCGTCCGGAAAACGACCCTCCTGGATCGTTTCCCCGGATCCAGTGCAGTTGATCTAAGGAAAGAGAATCAAACAATTATATAAGAGCTTTAATGTACAATGAAAAATGCTAATTTTAACTGCTAATCTTCTTATCCATCTTTGAAACCGTGACTTTTTTGAACTGGAGCTGATAAGCTGAGCTGATTTCGGCTATTGCTGATTTTTTTGAGAGAAAAACACTGTTTCAGAACTGAAAAATAAGCGTTTTTTAGACGAAGCGAACAGTGCCAAAACTTCTAGCGCTGGCTGCTTATTTGAACAGCTACGCTTGTACCAAGCTCCGACAAGACGTACATGGTGGCAAAAATTGCATGAACTGCTGTTAAGCGCTGCCTCTAGCGCCGACGTTGTACCTGGCCTTACAGACTGTCATGGCAAGCCTAGCTGCACAAATGGCTGAACTTGATAGACACTGTTTATGTTTTTTCATTGGTTTATGTATAATTGAGTGGGCATTGATACTACCGGTCTGGTAGTGACGACATCACTTGAAACACTTTTCAGCTATGAATATTATCACAATAGAATTACGCAATAAGATATCCGATGATTGGCTTAATGACCTAATATCCGTATTCTTTTTAAAGCTAATATGTATATCTATATCTGTATTCGATTTTGAAATAGCACCAAAGTGAATACATCTGTATTCGATTTTATCTTTCTTTAATGGTCCGAATTCGTATCCATATCCGTAGGTATTCGTATTTGAATAGAACAAAGCACCTCTCTAAACCATAATATGAATATTGTATTTCCAACCAAATGCGAAACTAATATATTTATTGGTTATAATTATTTTCAAATGGTTAGTTTATTTATTTATTGATATAAATCATTTTGTATATAATTTAATCATTTTATATATTTTTACTATTTATTTATTAGAATACTATTTTAAAAAATTATTTATTTCTATATTTAATTATTTAAATATGTATTAATAATACTTTTAGGTATCTACGTGGTTTGCATACTTAATCTTTGATTTTTACAAACACGATAATTATATTCTTCTAATACTAAGCTAAAGCAAATAATACATGTGATATCATGTAAAACAAAGCAAATATCTAAATATGTATTCCTATTCGAACCATCCGATTCCGAGAATATTCAAATCCTGTACTTGTATTTGAATTTTAAAATATAGAAAGTGGCATCCATATCCGTTACTATCTGTGTATCCAATCTTGTCTTCCATAATTCACATGGTTAGCTGACTTTGCTTGAATTTTCTATAATTCGGTTTACTTATATATTTTGTGCTTGACTATCACTACGTCTAGTGAACCATTTTGAGAGAAATTATACTTCACTATCAATGCTATCGACTTTGTCATACCTTAGAACTTTTTTGTCCTTCACCACTATTTATTCCATACTACAATTTCTTCTTTTGATTCCCTAAGTTAACATATACAACCTCTGCATTAATATAATTCATGATATAAACTTCATTCATCTCTTTTTTATTTCTTCTTTTCCTTTTTTGGCTCTTTATTCCATACTACATACAACTTCTTTTGTCTTAATCCCCTGAATTTAACATATCTTTCCACTAAAATAATTCAGGACATAAACTTCAGTTTTATTTCGTGCAAAAAAACGTACCTCCCCTGGTGTGAAGCTCGTGGTACCTGTCAGTATGCTCTCCATTTTAAATTATATAAGTCATTTGATTTTTTTTTGTCTAAGTTTGACCGGTCGTCTATTAAAAAATTTGCAAAATATCATTTATTTTTTCTATAACTTGCTTTATTAATTAAAGTTTTTAAGAAGGATTTAAATGTAACTATATTGACATAATTTTTTTAATAAAATGAGTGGTCAAATTTATGGTTAAAAAACTAAACGATTTATAATTTAGAAGGAAAAAGTCTATATTACCCCCTCAACTATGGAGGGTGGACTACTTCATACCCCAAACTATGAAACCGGATTTTCTGCCCTCTGGACTTTCCAAAATCGGCCAAATAACCTTTTAGACGGTTTTGAACGGTGGTTTTGTATTTTTTTTTTGTATCTTTTGTTTTTTTTCCCAGGCTAAATCTTTAAAAATTCATAGCAAATTATTAAAAAAATCATAAAATAGAAAATCCAATTTTGTTGGACTCCACATGAGTAGATCTACACAGTGAACATGTAATATGGTAGGCTTTAGTACAAAGTTTTTTCTATAACTTTAGATCTATGCTTTTCTATAATTAATTGAAATAATTCATAACTACGACATACTATATTATATGTTCACTGTGTAGATCTACTCATGCCGAGTCCAACAAAATTAGATTTCCCATTTTATGATTTTAATTGATTTAATATGATTTTTCAAAGTTTCAAAGAAAATAAATAAACAAAGGCAAAACCATCATCACTGTACCAAAACCACTATTCAAAACCGTTTAGGGGTTATTTGACCTGTTTTGGAAAGTTTAGGGGGTAAGAAATATAGTTTCATAGTTTAGAGGCTAAAGTAGTCTACCCTCAATAATTGAAGTGGTTATGTAAATTTTTTCCTAATTTAGAATGAAGAGAACAATACAATATAATATTCCTATCTGTTTAGTGTATATAACCTTCAACTATTCGGTGACGGAGCTTGGGTTGACAGCCCCAAGCATCTAGTGAAGTATGCTCGTTCTGTGGCTTAACTAGCCAACGTATTAAGTAGCCAACGTATCCGTATCCGTGCATTACTGCATTACGTGGTGATAAGACGTTCGTTTGAGTTTACGGGCCAAAATTAACGTTTTCTAATAGTTTTTTATTCTTATAATAAAATTAACGTTTATTTTCAGCATCATTGAACGGATGGCGACCACGTCATGACTCTCGCGTTTGAATTTGTCTGGAATCAGCGTAACTACATCGTACATGCATGTTGCTGGTCACTGGTCAGAGCAATAACACGTTTTTATTTTTTTTGATAGCAAGAACACTAGCACGTTGTTCTTTATTCTAGAGTAAGTCTATAGCTATTGCTATATTCTCTCCGTCCCAGAAAATCGTCGTTTTAAACTTTTCAAAATTGTGTTTGACCGTCCGTCTTATTTAAAAATTTTATACAAAATATAAAATTAATTAATAATTATTATAGTATCACTAATAATAAGACAAATTATAATAAGATAAATGATATTTATATAAAATTTTTAAATAAGATGAATGATCAAATTTAATGTTTTGAAAGTTTAAAACGATAAATTTTGGGGATGGAGGGAGTACTAGCTTATTAGCTAGATCTAGATGGCAATGCCAGGCTTGAATTGGACGCCCGACGCCGCCGTCGTCGTGGTGCGTCAGCGCCACTGCCGCAACAGGAACTCCCTGAGACAGCGGTTGAAGACGCACGGCCGCTCCAGCATGACCAAGTGCCCCGCCTTGGCTATGCTTCGCAGCGTCGCCTTGTCTCCGAGCTGCCTGCGCGTGTGCAGTGAAATGCACATGCATCACACATCTTTTAGTTATATAGTACTACTATCTATTTATTTATTTATAATTATAATTTGCATTGTTTCTTTTTGCGGGTTATAATTTGCACTGTAATGACGCGTGTACATGCATGTCGTAGTACTCACTCTTTGAGGCTCCTCGCAAGCTCCATGTTGAAGATGCTGTCATTCTCGCCCCAGAGCAGAAGTATCTCCTGCAATTCGAGCGGGCGTGTAAAGAATGGTAAGTAACCTAGGCCACCGTTTAAAATGTAGGCGTATTTTACAAAAATATGAAGTACATCTTTTACGCTGCCTTACGTCCCGTTTGGCAGGACTTCACTTCATCAATAAAGTCATTTTTTTTTCTCCGGCTCAAAAATGGAGCTCAAGCTCTTTTAATAAACCGTTTGACAAAATAGCTTTACCTGTGTTTTATGCATAGGTAAGAGATGTCATTTGTCTAAGATACTCCTATATACACACTATATAATAAACTTGCAATTGTTCATATGTATATGTTTTTTCATTGGATTAAACTTGCATTTGAAAATTTAAAATTTAAATCTAAAATTAAAATAACAAAACATTTTCAACCATTATTAATGCATTGCCTACATGTGTATTGTCGTGACAAGATGTGTAATTGGGTTTTGTCAGAGTTCCAGAGATAGTGCCTCGGGAGTGTAAGGAAGGAGCAAGGTAAAGCATTTTTTTTTTGTTTGGCTCCTTTCCACCAAAAAGCCCTATGATAGTACGCTTTAAGGGTTTCACTGATAGAGGCATTCCATTTTAACCTGTTTAGCAGAAAATGGATCCAAATAGCTCCTGAAGCCAGTGGAGGAGCCCTACTAATAATGAAATTTGGATTGAGCATGTAAAAAATTGAGTGGAAGATTAAGACTAGTAACATGGACAAATTGAGATTTCCAAATTTGAAGACTCCATGCATGCTGGAGAACTTTTATGTTGACCTTTACTTCCTCCGATTTACTAAAAGATATTGTGTTAGACAGCGATACTCGCCCTGTTTAGGCTGAAAATAAGCACTGATTTTAACTAGTGCTGATTTGTTGTGAGAGAAAAATATTATTTCATGACTAAAAACAAGCGTTGATTGGTCAAACAAACAAGACGAGTCTAAATAACATCTTTGACCATTACTTTTTGTTATAAAATGTTTATAAAATATATTCAATATATACTTTTATGAAACTATATTTTGAAATAAATATACTTAAATTCACTTTCATATTTTCAAACTCAATTTTTTTAAAAAATATTTTTAGTCAAAGTTTAAAATATTTGACTTAAGACAGCCTCAAATCGGCGTACTACTTTGAAAATTGGAGGGAGTAATAATATTATGTCTCTCCACATTTAATGCTTAATACATTCAGCTTACTAACTGTAAGGTTTCCTTGTAGTCCTTCTCTCAGCCCACTCGTATAGTGATCAGTCTTTCATAGTTAATACATGACTCACTTTGTCTCTCCTGCATAGTTTCTTGTTCATGTGCACAAGCTCGTCTCTCTCCTTTCTTCTTTACTCAACGTCATTATTAGCCAGGCTAAACCCTTTTATTATACTTGGTTTTATAGAGCCCTAGTGGGGCCTGCAGGAGGTCATCTGCCCGGTGCCTTTCGATGCGCCGGCCCGGTGAGCGCCGTGACTGGCTCCACTGCCACCAGGTGCTTCATCTTCTCCAAGGAGGACAAAAGAGTAGACTCAAAGAGCGAGAAGAGAGGGGCAACAAAGCCGGCCGGGTTGGTTGGAGGGCAAAGGATAAGCCTGCTAACGGGGCTAAACCCGCCCCAAATCCGCTCCGCCCCGTTGTTTATTATATAATCTGATAACCTGGCTCGACCTAAAATTATAGCTCACCAACCCGTCCTGACCCACCCCGTTTCACCACTCAACTGCCCAACCCACACAGCTCGCAGTACAACTGTCATTCACAACACAACCCGTCCTAACCCCTTTGTCTGTAAACCCGACCCGACCCGTCCCGACCCGTAAGTTAGGAAAACCCGTTTTCACCCGTATACATACCACCCGAATAAAACCCGCTCTAAAAAACCCATTTTGACCCGCCTCGTTAGCAGGGCTAGCAGAGGAGGCGACTTGACCTAGGGCTTCCGACGGCGGTAGCTGTACGTCACCGTCACGAGAAAAGTCAGTGACTCATAGAACCGAGCGAGCGGACGCGGAGGTATCCTAAGTAGAGGTAATTTTGCCTTTTCCGTGGCGCCCGAGTAACTGAAAAGAGGATATTGAAAATAGAAACGAGAAAAATTTTCTCAGATCAAAATAATTCACATGTCTAGGGTCAAAATTCTAAAGATGTAGTACGAATTGGAACTCAAATGTAGAGGACACTCGTATTGAGAGTTAAATATCAAAATTTCTCTACTGTACCGATCATGCAGTAGAGACTATTCGTACCTGCCGCAAAGAAGGGACGAAAACAGTTGTGTCTTCATCACTCATCACCAATCGTTCCAGCAGCTGCGCCCTTTCCTTGCGGTTAAAGATCATCTGCAAATAAATGCAAGCAAAATGATCTCAACTCCTATGTAATTCCTCCAATTACTCATACGCGAGTAGTAACTGCTTTAACATAATACCGAAAGCTATTGTCTTGATTGGAAAGCTATTGAAACCGTCAAACATCCAATCCTCTGTTTGTCAAACATCCAACCATCTTGATGCGAAAGCTATTGGCTCTGTTCGCTTAAACCTTAAAATCCGCTTATTTTTCAACGGTTCTACAGTATTTTTCTCTCACAAGAGATTAACATCAGCGTTTATTTTTAGCGGTTTTCAGCTTCAGCGAACAGAGCTATTGTCAAACATCCAACCATCTTGATTGGAATCGTCTTCAATCATAATTTAGCTGTCTATTATATCTACCTCATGGTATCTATATATTGAAAAGCACAAACTCTGTTTCGTGATAGGTCGCGCTCCAGCATGAGTGCATGACTGCACAATCCGCGTCCTCCTCTCTCTCTCTCCTTCACCATCTCCGACTGCCTTAGAAAAAAGTTTTTTTATCAAAGCCATTGTAAATTTTTAAGTTTAGAGAACTGCCATTACAATTTGGCTATTATGAGATTTGTCTATTTTGAGAATTGGAAAAACTTTTTTAAGAGGTGACAGTGATAGCTTAAAAAAGTTTGGAGAATTGCTTCGACGGTAAAAACTTAGAAAAAAAGAGTTGGAAAAGCAGTCAAGTCAGACGGTGGGGATAACGAGGTGACAGTGATGGCGCCAGGCTGGGCGAAGGAGAAAGCAGTCATACTAGGTTAAGGTTGGTGGGAGAGCCAGAGAGGGGACCATGGCTATGGTGACGGCAGAAAGAGAGAAAGAAGAAGGCCACCGTGGGGCACATGCACGGTTGGGTTTTGCTAGAGGTCCATGGCCATGACCTTACCACACCTTGGCGAGGCCGTGGAGAAGAGGTGCCAGATGGGGCGGAAGATATACGTACCAGCTTTATATAGTCTCTGAGGACACGATCAGGGAACCACCACTTCCTATAAGTGGCCTCTGCGAAGAGCGACTTGAGCCCGGCGACATCGTCGGGGAGGAGGAACTCGGCGAGCGACGCCGCGCCGAGCCTCCGCAGCATGGCCTCGTTGGTGGAGCGGGTCATGTCCACGAGCGACGACCCCGTGGCGACGACGGACACGACCAGAGCCGGGTGCGCCTCGGCCAACTTGAACGCCACGAAGCCGCCGTAGCTGAACCCGACGGCGACGCACCGCTCCACGCCGAGCCTCCGGAGCGCGGCCGCCACGCACTCCGCCTGGAACCCCGGCGACTGGTGCCCGCCCGCCGGCGACGTCGAGCCACCGAAGAAGAGCAGGTCCGGGACGTACACGTCGTAGTGCCACGCCAATGCACAAGCCTGCTTGAGCGGTGAACTTATATATAGTAAATGAAGCACAATGATGTAGCTGCTCTGCTGCTGCAAGGAGAGATTGATCGAAGGCTACAACCTGAAGCACCCACGTCAGAATCCCATCACCGGCGAAGCCGTGCAGGAGCACGACGGAGAGCCTGCCGCCGTCCCGCTCTGCTTCCTTCTTCTTCTTCCTCCCCTTCGCCTCCGTCTCCTCAGCGGCGGGGGCAGTTAACTTGCCGTTGGGTACCCAGGCACTGATGACCGTGCCGGCATCATCGACGTCGACGGTGCACGCCCGCAGTCCGGCCATCTTCGCCAGGCGGTGCACCAGCTGTTGCTTCGCTACGTGTACCAAGTTCACCATCCTGCAAGATGAGCATCTTCGGTTCCCTGTGCTCACTTATATTATATTCATTCATGTTCATTCATGAGGGCAGGCTGACAGCTCATACAAGTCCTGCCGGTCTCCTAGCTACCATACACATTTATCAAGTCGTCACCTTTTGACCACATACATTTAGGCGTGTTTGGCGTGGTTTGAGAACCCAACTACAGGCCAAACACATGCTGAGCAGTCTAACTCTAGTTTATTTTTCTAGAAGTATTTCATTTCCCAACTTCCCAGGACCATCCAAAATAGAAAATCAAAATCAAAATCTATTCATCGTGCATACAAGTTTTCAGTTCAAATGTCCTCTTCGTGAAAACGTAAATAAATTCTACTCCCTCCATCTCAAAATAAGTGTCGTTTCTTACTTTTTAAATTGAGATTTGATCATTCGTCTTATTCAAAAAATTTACTAAAATATAAAAATAAACTAAATTAAGATTAAAGTACTTCTAGTAATGAATCATTTTATAATAAAATAATTAATTGTTTCATGAAATTTTTAAATAAGATGAAAGATTAAAATGAGAGAGTCAAAATCTTAAAACAATATTTATTTTGGGACGGAGAAAGTACATGAGAGAGCCAAAGTTAGGGTAAAAAAACTGTGGATTGGCCAAAGGGGATCGATGCTGGTGGCGTACACATAGGGTGTGTTTGGTTGCCTGGCTTTAAGGCTAGGCAGGCTTCCATAAGCTAACTTGGCCCTGTTTGGTTGCCTGGACAGCCCCTCTAGCCAGGCCCCGATAAGCCTCCCACGGCCCATAAACCAAGTTTTCGGGAAACGCCCGGGGGGGCGGGGGGTCGTTTTCCGCGGAGCCTAGTTTGGCCCAGTAGCACGCCCCGCTCCCCTCACCTCCGCTTCGCTCGACGCGCCCCGCTCTCCTCACCTCCGCTTCGCCCGACGCGCCCCTTTCTCCTCACCGGTGCTCCACCCGACGCGCCCACTCCCCTCACCTCGCTGCCCTCCGCTGCGCCATCCGCACCACCCTCCTCTCTGCACCGGCGCGCTGCCCTCTGCTCCGTCATCCGCACCACCCTCCTCTCTGCACCGGCGCGCCGCCCTCCGCTCCTGCGAGGCGAGCGAGATCCATGGCGAGGGCGGCGAACTCGGCTGGAGCTTGCGTGGATCCATGGCGAGGGCGGCCAACGCAGCTGGAGGTCACGCGGATCCATGGCGTCTCGCCGGATCCACCTCCTACGCATGCTCTTCGCTCCGGCTTCATCTTCTTCCCCAATCCGCTCGCCGGAGCCCACTATGGCGCAGGCCGCCGGAGCCCAAAAAGGAGCTGGTTCGCCGGAGCCCACCGTGGCGCTGGACCGCCAGGGGCGTGGTGCGACCACCGGAGCCCACCACCGTGGTCGCAGGCGTCCTCCTCGCCGGCGGCAAGCGGGTTCCCCTTCGGTCTCGTCCTCGCCTGCGGTAGACAGGCTCCCCTCCGTCCATGTCCGCACATGTTCGAGGAATTGCCTCAGAGGAGGTGAACTCACCGGCAAAAGAAAGAGGTGACTCTAACCAAACTAAATCAGGCAACCAAACACACCAATTCTTAGGCCAGGCTTAGATATTATAAGCAACCAAACATGTAGGGTCTTAGCTTGCTAGGGGGCAGGCTGAGGCTAGCCTGAATTACTTTTGCTAGTCAGACTAGCCGGAGAAGTGAACCAAACACATCCATAGTCCCTTCAAGAACCATGGAGTCCTGCCTAGCCTTAGGCTACGCAGGTTGTACACCTGCTACCATATAATAAAGGGAGCGGCCTCCCACCAGACGTCTGGACGGACGTTCATCCGGACGCCCGCACCAGGCGCTGCTGTGCTGTACTACACTTTCACCTGCCAAATCCTATAATTCTATCTATATTAATTTTTTTGAAAAAATTACTGTCTATGTTTATTGCTACTATTGTTCACGTTTATTGCTATATACGGGCTGCCAGTAAATTAGGCTCTAGACAAAAGTACAAAATGAATAACATCATAAATATCTCATGATTTTTAAAGTTAAAAAAATTATAGCTACTAAACCAAGTATCCTAATTAAAATTCGATCACACCATCGTGTTTCTTGTAATCAACTCTTTAAAACAAGACCTCACATGAATATATTTTGATAGATTTTTTTTCAATTATATACAACGTCTCGATATATTTTTACAACATCTATACGAAACACCCGCACCATACTTCTGAAACTACCGAAACACATGATACATGCTTTTGAAACATGTATATTTCTTTTGGCCAACGCAGAGCAGAGGAGGGGAACGACGGGTTCTGGCCTGCCAGCGACGGAGGAGGTAGGCGACGGTTGATGGAACGTTACGCCGGGCAAGCCGGATCGGTGTCGAAACTGATGGGGATAGAGGATGGCCGCTATGAAGAACGAAAGGAGGTAAGGAAGATGAACGCACGGGCAAAGGGACGATGACGGTTGCTGAGAAGATACGAGGTCACGTCGGCTGGGGCAGAGAAGGTCGCTACCGGTGGCGGATCGGCCGATGGACATGAAACAAGCATACAAAACAGTAGTTACGATACCAGATCTACTTTAAAATATCCAGATATAACACTTGTGACATATGCATAAAATTATTGAAACACTCGAAACATGCATATGAAACATTTGGAAAAAAAACACCTGAAAACACTTAGAATCTATTCATGAGCATACACACCATTAAGATAAAATGGTTGCAACAATACATGTAAAACGATATACAACATCCAGATGAAACACTTGCAATCATTAATTTAGAAAATAAGATGAAACATTATAAGCATACACTTAAAATATACATAAAAAAATATGAAACATTTTGAACAACACTTGCAATATGCATTTAAAAACACTTGCAACATATGCAATATTTTTATCTACTTATACAACATACATATAAAGAAACTAAAAAATATATAAATGTTAAAAATAAAAAGATAAGAAAAAATGGAAACAAAAAAGAAAAATAAAAATAAAAGGAAAAAAGGAAAAGGAAATAAACAACAAAAATGAAAAAAGGAAAACAGAAAAAAAAAATGGCGCAGGGGCGCACGGCACGCGCGAGAGGCGGGGGTGGGAGTCACGCGGGAGGCGCGTCCGTCCGGGCTAGACGGCCGAGTTGTCATTGATCTGCAAGCTTATGACATACTCCGAATTACAAGTCAGACTTTGTGTGGAGAAGATGACTCCTATAAAAGGTAGCAAGAATAGGCATGAAACCCCTTGACCTCAAAAGAAAATACCAAAAAAAGCTTCGATCTTATAGATGGTGCTCCCACCCTTCACAAGACTAGCCATTTATATTGGCATATTTGTGAAAATCAGCTCATTAGGAACCATTTGGCTTCACTGTCAAGTGAGTATACCATGTAGGGAGGTGGGATGAGTATAGATAGGGCTCCACACTTCGTTGGCACGAGTTTTCCATGATGAAAATTGCCCCAAGAAGCACACCTTCAAAGCTACGGGCCTTGATGTTTGGCATGTCACCGCTGAGGGAAAATGAAACAACAAAAACCGTGGGACAATATGATGCAATTGTGAAATCCATCTTATTGTCTTCTCTCGACAATAGTGTGTTCAATCATGTCTGCTTGCACCAATGCACAACAGCTTTGAAACTCTATCTATGAGAACCAGGGAGACAAAAAGGACGTGCAAAATGAAAAATATCATGTTCCCATTGAAAGTCTCAATAGCTTTAAATAACAAGAGCACGTGGATGCACTGATATTTTCTCACGCCTTCATGTTTTTGTAAATGAAATCAAATGCTTTATGTGTGAAAAGCATTTGTTAATGATGTGTACAGCTGAAATATCATTTCAACACTTCGGACTAGAATACAAGCGTGATCATCTCAATCCTTCATGAGAAGAAACTTCATGAGATTGAAAGTCAATCAAGTCACCAACAAGATCATAGCTCATGATCGTCAGATGAGCATCAAGAACACTTCTTCACCATAGCTAAACATCAATAAAGAGCTTGGCCACCACAAGCAAGCACAAGAGGAACCAAACGTCTCTAGGAATTTGCCCTCTCTTACTAAGCTCTTTGCTTACCGCATTTATATCTTCCCCATGTTGCTATGTCTGTGTGGCATTTACTTTCCTAGATTAGCTCTAGTTGTAGGGTTGCCTCTAGGTTGCTAAACTCTTCTCAGTCGAGGGTAAGACAGAGCACACTAAAAACCGTAAGTGGACGTCATGCTAGAGTCTTTTATAGTTTTTTCTAGTGGTAGTTTAACGTGAGCATTAGACTTTTAGTTTGTATTAGACACACAATTCACCCCTACTCATGGGACCTTGCAACAGTGCCATCGGATGATCCGCAGAGTTTCAACAACCATATTGTCTCTTGCATATTTCAGCATGTTTTTTAGCCTGTTTTAACTCAAATCTTAGCCAATTCAATATCTTTTAGATTCTTAACCACTTCGATCAGGCCACTGCCCACTTAGCACCTTGATTTTAACTGAGAGCTAGCATCATGTGCATTCCCATGGTGCTTGAACTCCCTCAAGATGAACACCTTTGGAAGCGCCCCCAGGTAATTAGTCTTCACTAGTGCTTTACGCCAATCAACGATCCAGTCTTCAGGCTAGAACACGCGGCTAGGGGCAAAATAGGTATATTATACTTAGGCCGTGCAAATGCACCCTATAAAAATGGGAAAACAACGATTTCAACTAAATTGCTCCACATAGACATGTCTCTAATTTCGCCACTGCTTGTGGCCATTCAACTTCTGACTAACTCTAATGATCACTGCCGCTAAATACACGTTAGTCATAATATGCTGATCAGTCACCAAATTGAGGACTAAATGCGTTCAATGGCATGATGAGTGTGTGCTTGACGTGGACCTAATATATGGATCCACATGTCATGCCTACCTTCATCTCCGATACGTGGGACCCATCGTCATAGTTTAAATATTTTTGTTAAAAACATTTTCTTCACCCTTTTTTTATTAGAAATAAAATGGACAGAACAGACGTGACACCATGCGAGCAAAGGTCAGGAGGTGGCCCTCGAGGAGTCCATCCACATCCAGCAAAACAATGCCTCCAGGGGAGCGAGCTAGCAGTTGAGTGCTAGGTCAAGTGGAAGTGGCGTGAGAAGCAAAATATAGCGCCGCACCCTTGGATTGAGCACCACACTTGGCCGCTTCACCACAACTAGCACAACGCATGCCTAGGGCTAACTAGGTCAGCGTCGCCAGTCACGACATGGGACATGCGCATACAAGGAGGGAAAAGAAGGAAAGAAAAATTTTAACACATTATTGAGCCCCACATGTCAAGGATAAAGAATAGATAAGAGAAACAGCCACATGTAGACCCCCACATGTCGGATGCTCGTCAACACAATCGATACCACATTAACATATGGAGTTAACATGCCACGTCCAGAGCAAATCAAACTGTTTAGACCAGGAAACGAAGTTGACCTTAAAATTAGCATCTTCGGAGTATAGGGGCTAGGATGGAACTTTTGCCAAGATTAAAAACCGACTGTTCACTCTTTCTGGAAGAGTAATTGTGACAGCAGCGTAAATGTGTAATCGAAGAGCACGTTTTGTTTTTATATACTTAGATGGACGTTATAACCGAAACAATTCGACTGAGGCGCGATCCCTGTACAACTAAACAGCAAGACGGCAGGTGCAGCCCAAATCAGCAAAGCTACAACACCGATCGTCTGCGCCAAATGAAAAAATTAGCACATGACAATTAACAACATACAAAAGGCACATGTTAGAAACTAATTACAAACCAAACCAGAGAGGGAGGGGGAGGCGTATATTATGAAATGCGATGGGAAAAGGCTATCGAACCCATCACAGAGCCTCCGAGCTAGATCGAAAGCAGCAGCTGGTTGTTGCTTCAGTCGTCTCCTACCGATGACATGGCCAGCGTCCGTCTGGATATCTCCATGTGGAGTTGCTTCACGAGGTTGATCCAAGCACCAACGCTCTGCCCATCTATCGTGACCCAATCCACAATTGTGGCTGCTGGCTGTTCGTACCACTCATCGACCTGGAAGTTGCAACAGCATAGAAGCACGAGTTAATGGTCACAAGACAAACAGGTTTATCATAGTAAGACTGCAACAGATCTAACCGATGGAGCAGTTGCTAAGTAACATACTGTTTGACACCATGATCAGGTATTCGCAAAAAACAGACACCATGATCGGGTGAACAAAAAAAGGCATAGCCAAGAAATCTAAATCAAAGCTACTAATTCGCTTACCAGGCCCCTAACACGCTGGCAATCGTCAAAACACCTTCGAGCTTCTTGAACTGCATTTCTCAGCTCCGGAAGCCATCTTTCACTCACCACCTTTTCTTGTTCGCCGGCTAATTTAAGACAATAGTTGGCCACTCTACACAAAGACATGCCATATCAGTACTTGTTCTGAAAACACATCCAAATTTGACCAGATAGAACAAAAATTCCAACTGAAATAAATACAGTAAAAAAATGAAGTAGATAATATCTCCTTTGCATTGAATCAGTTTCTGGCTGGAGTCAGTAAATAGCTACTGCAAAGGTACTAAAAATGTAAACAAAATGTTATGTACCTTTCATATTCTTGTTGAGCACGATGTGCACGGTTCAGCAAAACACGGTCATTCTCAACAAGATTCCTTCGTGTGTGCACCAAGTTGATAGATTTTGATAAATCCTCTAATATGCTAGCTTCAGACCCACATGGTTTTAGGCAGAACTCCAGTGAATTTAATACTGAAGCCAAGCCAGAATCTGTGCCTTCTGTACCTGGTGAAACTATTAATCAGGATATGGGAAGCATGTGACTACACTACAATTCAGGAAGGGGGATGCCAAAACAGTTGACAGATCAAGTAACATGTGCTGTAAGAAGTTGATACTGATGCATTTTGCAAACCAGTTAGTTATAGGTAGAATGTATAGGCAGCTAATTGTGAATTCTAGTATGCATCATCATGATAATACAACAACGGTTACATACAATTTCATCTTCAGTATGCTTTTTAAATTACAGTATCCAGTAATCAATGATGACACTAGCATGCATAATAGGTTAACATGGTTTATGACATAAAAGATCATATGCATTCCTGAACCAAAACACATAACAATGCCAGTACCACTGAACATACCAAAGTTATACTGAAGAGCAGCAGAGATGCGGCATATAGATGGCACAGCAGATGGATCTCTGGCACCAGCTCTTGCAGTCAACAAAGCTGCATGTTTCTCTGCAGCTAGCAAATGCTTCTGATCCTGTCACACCGTTAGAACCCACAGCCTCCAAAAGGGCCTACAGTAGGGTAATGTCAGCAATATAGTGACTAAATTTCAACTGTGAAAAGCTGATTATAAAGGAGATGGACAGAGGTAGAAATGGAATTTTGTCTTTATTGGCCTAAATAGTGGCTTGTTAAAATGCACCGGTAGTAGTCAATCTAATAAGAACTGGAATATTGAAAAGATGAGAATGTTGGACATGTTTCAGCAATGACAACATCAACATCACAAAGGCCATATATGAAGAAAACAGTCTAGCATATTTTTAGTGACTCATGCCTATCCAGTTCATTCAGGTAAAGTGGATATAAACGAGTACTGATCTAGGAACATAGCAAACAGATATTATTTTGGAAGTAATCAATTTAAACATATAACACTACTAACCTGAGGGGTTGCTGGCAACCTGCACAAGCTATTATCCAAGCTCTGGCTAAATGCAGCTAACTCTCGCTCTATGAGGTCTCTTGAGTTCGTAGACATGTCTACCACAGCATGGCACGCAGGGATAATTGTACTTGACGCATATCCTCTAGCTGATAATGGTTGTTGCTCCCAAAATGCTGATGCATCCTATATCATCAAGATTTGATGTCAACATAGCAATTGACCTAATTGTATTTGATATCAAAATACTGACAGTGAGACCAAACCCCATGAGTTCCCACCACCATTAACATATTTATGCGTAGTTCCTACAACCTACAAGCTGGAAACCACTAATATTACAAATGAATAATCAAATACCCAACTGAGCAGGAATAAACTAATATAATATAAGATCAAAGCTTACTACAACACCATACTCAATGACATCTGTACTGGCAAGAATAAAACCAGCTATTGACATCCATTACTAAGCTCATTCCCGTACCAGACAAATCCTAGAGTTGAAAGAGAAAGTCACAATATTGCAAGGTAGCTAACCATATTGGCCCGCTGAAGACCACTGTAAATGCACTCCAGCTCTGATCGACGGGCGTCAAATTCCTCGATTTTCTTCCATTTCTTCTTCAATGAATCTTCTGCTTCCTTAAACTCAGCACATAACTTATACAAACGCTGTACCTCAGATGTAAGTGTACTCAAGCTTGCCTTTAGTCCTGCAACCTCTCTTTCCTTGGCCCAAACGTCCAGCTAAAATGAGGTAGACTATGTTATCAGGAAAAGGTATTGATTATCCACTTTTTTGGTATATGCTAAACTGAATAAGAAAAATGCAGAATTAAGGAGCTAAGAAGCAGCAAGCACATAAAGCTATAAACAGAAGTTTTGCCACCCCCATGAGTCACTTATATGTAATTGCATTGTGCATGCATTCAGGTATATATTTTTATGCCCTAAGCAAGATGTTTAAACTTTGAAATGAACTTGGATTTTTACACTGCTCACGACATCGGTATTAATGTCGCTTGAAAACACAGACTCTAGACCACAAAATTGGAACAGCAAATTATATCTTAGACATGTGCACATGTTACTCTAGTTCCTATCTTACTATATGCATTATGAATACCATTTAGTCTATCAAGGAGCACACAAATTGGTTTCATATAAGATGCAGCTTTCAAAAAAATACCTCTAAATGCCTACTGTTGGTCACATTTTGTGTGGTGTTCCCAGAAGGCAGCTTCTTACTTCCTGCCATGTCAATGGTACCATACAGGCGTTGCAATAGCTTCTGACTTAGTGCTTTAGCTTCTGCAGCTTTGTTCAAAGCATCTTCCGTTGCCAAGAATTGCTGTACATGTTCTTTCTGAAAGGCAAAATGTGATTAATAAGTTATCTTCAGCATCATGTGCTTTATTCGAGGTTCTGTGCAGAATGGCATAATGCAATATGTTAGTGCACCAAGTGGACAAAGAAGAGCTAGATGAAATCACAAAATTTATTTTTTCGCGTAGGAGCTACCATGATACACTGCAGGTTTCAATTATGTTTTCTCCTTCCAGGGATTTAGTATTTTAATACTACGGATACTAATATTTGAATAATGTTGCTTTTAAAAATGTGAATTCAATATAAGCAGATAAGTTAAAATAAAGGAGGCCAAAATAATATTAGTACTAAGAGATAACTTGAAATTTCTGAATTTGGTGATCAAATACATGACGCAGAATAATACAGAAATGTAGTGTGCTGGTTTCATTCATAGAAAGAAGCGTGAACTCAGAAGAGAACAATAACTCTTTTGCTTATATGACATCAAAACACCTCATATGCACAGGAACAAAATGAACACTTCATAAGTAACTACCTGTCTTTCTAGTAGCTGATCATATGTTCCTCGGGTTGACAATTGAGATCCAGTCTTCCCATTTCCATACACCTGATACGGTAAGGGTGAGCTTGCATCAGTTGAAGCAGCATCAATAACCTGCTCATTTTCATATTTATACCTAGGAAAAGAATGTATATCTGGTCAACATCTAACTCAAAAAATATAAGCAGCTTAGCTAGTATGTGTAGCAACTCAATTCAGAACACATCGATTGACAAAAATACACACATCACAGAGCACAGACCATTTCAATTACAACCCTCGTGTCAATTTTAGTATCATATCCACATCCAACAAAGTGACATATACACTCAAATGCCTAAACAGTATATTAATCCCAACTAAAACTCAACCAATTCATGAATATAATACAATCTCTGTTCTCACCAATGAGCACATAACTAGACCCTCAAGAGGAATTCTTCTGCACAATCAGCACTATGTGACAAAAACCAAAAAATACACAGAACTCTTTTTAATGTCTATTTCTGAGATACAGTAATAAGAAAGATACAGTAATACGAAAAATTGAAGATAAGGCAATAAGGAATGTAATACCTCAGTAACTCTGCATCAGCGCGTATGTCAATCTTGTCTGTTTCTCTATGTATAAGTGTTCTCATGCGCGATGTGTAGGTAATGATTGACTGCAGAAGAAGGAACGGATTCTTTAGGGAATCCAATGCGACAGCTTTAACATCTGTTGGTATTTCACCATCCAAGTCAATACCCAGCTTTGCAGCATCTAATTGGCAACTTGAATTAATGCCACTTCCCTCAAATGCCGGGAATGAACTTCGAATTGTTTCAATCATATCCGCAGCAAGAGTTTCACATGCCTTCCGGATGCTCCTTTCACCTGAAGTTTCTAAAAGATCCTCTGGCAACCTATTGCTTTTGATAGTTGATGAGTAAAGATCCTCTCTATCACTCTGCAATTGCATATCCTCAACAGCACTTGTAGCTCCAGCCACGCCTATACTTGATCTTCGCACGTCCCTTGCTTGGTTAACAAACTGATGTAGCCGTCGCTGATATTCAGCAAATATTTTGCATGCTTCGTCGCATTGCTGTTCATATGCTTCGAGCATAACTTGCTTGTGCCTATTTATTTAAAAAAAAATCCTTGTCAATAATTCTAGATCTGCTACAAGCACACCATCACCACTTGCCACAATTTATATAAATAAATGAATGAAATTGCAAAGCCATGGAGGGAGAAATACAAATGCAGTATCGCTTAAAGTTTTCAAACATATCATGTTAATGCTCATCATAAAGCAACTATACCATAAAGATTGACTCTGACTGCCTCTGCGTGCCAGAATTGTGTGTTCAACAGCCTTTTCACATGCTAGGAGTTGGGTAGGACTTTTCATGTGTCAGCAGGCTTACTAACATGAATTTCTTGGTTTATTAATGCAACAAACATAAAGAAATATGAATTTATTAGCACTTATAAACCCTCAGAGGGATTGTCATCAGATGTTGGTATAAGCACAAATGCTGTTCCAGATGCAGATGATTTATAGGAATATAAAGACTTTTTTTTTTTTACTGATGGAGGAACATGTAGTGACATCTAGGCTGGTGAAACTGAGTACATCATAGAGACGGCGTTGCACTATGTGCCAGTCTTCTGGATTTCATATCTCTGAAAACCCCTATGTTTCCAGCCAAGCATATTAGGATTAACAATGATATCAGCTTCCAAGCAATCATATCAGTACATTGAGCATCGCCATTTCTATTAGTGGAAGAGTTACAGTCAGGAGCGCCCCTATTTCTGAGAAAATTTTGCAAGCCCCAAAACTGAATACAGGAATGTAGCAACAATTTAATCGCCTTGACGTAGCCCCATAATTCCGCTATAACTTTAGGTACCTGGCATTGGAGCGCTCGCCGAGGACGCGCTTGCGCTCCGCCTCCTCCCTGGCGACCTCCGCGATGCGCGCGCGGAGCTCCTTGCGCTGCCTCCTCACGACCCCGCGCAGCCGCTCGGCCTCCTCGGCGGCGAGGTCCCGCTCCCTGGCCTCGGCCTCCCTGGCCGCAGCGTCACCCGCGCCCGCCCCCATCGCCCCGCCCTCCCGCGCCCGCCGGGCCGCGACGCCGTGGACGAGGATGTTGCGGCGCGCGGTGGCGACGGTGCGCTCGGAGCGCACGCGGCGGAGCAGGAAGGACCAGACGGGGATCATGTTGCCCCGGCAGATCTTGCGGAGCTGCTCCGGCGCGGGCGGGGCCGAGGGGTACCCCATCTCGTCCTGCAGCCACTCGATGATGGCGTCCGGGGAGACGCCTCCGGGGCCGCTGCCCCCCGAGACGGAGGACGCGGGCATCGCTGCCGGCGGGGGGCGCAAACCCTAGGCACGCGGCGCTCGATCTGGTGGGATTGGGGTACGGTTTGGGTGGTAGTGGCGGTGGAGGGAGGGAGGGAGTGCGAATGGTTTTTTCAAACTTTTTTTTTTTTTGTAGTTTGCTTTGGATCTGTCTGCTTGGAGGCAATGGGAACGGCGCTGGAGCGGGCCGGCTGTTTGGTAGTCGAGGACGGCCGGAGCCGGACGGCGACTTGCGGCGGCTGGTGGGAGCCCTGCGTGGCTACGTCAGTGCCACTGCCGTCTGCCAGTGGAGCATGGAAGAAATGTTCCGTACCATTACTATCCAGCATTTGTTAACTAATAATTAATTAGCAATGCATTTGTTAATTAATTAAGAAATCCAGCGCCTTTTTTCACCTGCAAAAATAGTAAGGTATTCAGGTTTCAGTTTCTAAAAAAGTGTTCATGTTTCATCCGGTTGACAAACATTATATTCAAGTTTATGATTTGATCAGTACATAAGTTTATTTATTTAGGTTGAGCAAACAAGGGGTGATCATCAAGGGGCTGATCGCCTCGCTAGAAACATTTACATATTTACCATTATTAAGTGATGATGGTAATAAAGTTACCATATCAGTGACTCATTTGTCAGTGACATAATGTAAAAGGTCAACTCCTAATAATGGTAAATAAGCCGCAGCTTGCTAAGGCCGTATGGATGCTAAATATCAAGATGGTACAGAACAATTGGTGGCATTAAAGGTTAATAAGGCCGGTCACAATGTGATAATGATGCTCCAAAATAAATATGTCCCACATCAAGTAATGGGAATCGAAGCCTGAAGAGCTGCAGCGTTGCAAAAACTAGCAGCAATCATACCTATATCTTTGTGTCCATCAAGTAATGAGGACAATCAGCAACCAAGCCACCAAGGTGAGTGGCACATGAAATTCTCTCTTTATTGTTTGGGCATCTGCGCAACTACATGCTCCGCTCCCTTTTTTTCTGGTATCCCTGGTTCTGGGCATCGCTGCCCACGGTGGGAAGGAGTGATGTTTTAATTTTCTCTCTTTTTTTTTTCCACATCACTCAAGCAGCACATTGTGAAGGGCCTAAGATGGAGTACTTTTAGTCAAGTTATTCGAGGGCAGTGCCAGCAAGGGCAATCAGGGGCTTTGGTCAAGGTATTTGAGGGCACCAATGGCAATCAGGGTGAATGGGTAGAGTGGATAAAATAATTTCAGTGGAGAAAATTTGTCATGAAAGTAAAGAGAAGCGTTGTAATCCTTATCTCAAGATAGCAATAGCAAAACAGGATTTCATGGGAAAGAATTAGACGGATTTCACTTTGTGAGTAGCTAAACTAAAAAGACAAAACAAGTTAATATTAGTCTGTACAACTCGATCTTAGTGATTGGATCTAAATTCAAGAGTTTAATTTAATAATATGCCTTTCACAGGGTTTGCAACTAACTTTTTCTCAATTCATGAGCAAATCCAACTTGAGCTTGTGACTTCAACTATTTCAACACATAATGGTTCAATATATAGCTCCAAGTCACTTCAACTAATGGTCCAACAAAGTTTTGATATACTTGGTATTGCATATCTTCGCATGGTATGATGAGTTCTTTTATGTTAACCAAATACTTGTTTCTCTCCCATCCTTGGTTCCTCAATGCAAGAATGACATTTGCCTTTCACCATCACTTAGTTCCTCAGATCCAAAATTCTTGCTTAGCCCGTCATCCAATTTTGTCATCCTCAAGTCAAGCATTGTTTTGTATCAACAACATGCATTCATTGAATTCCATTTCTCCAATAACAAGATTCATACTTGAATGTTTACTTTTATACTAACCAAAAAATTACCATATTGTTTTCTAGAAATATTAAATCATTGAACAACTTTTTTTATTAGGATTATCATTTGTGCGACCAAAAACAATTGTAATTCCCCTTTTGATTCACCATTGCTCTTGATCATGTGTGTATATATATATATATATCAACCTTAGTGTCAAGGAACTATCAATGTTTCCTAGCAAATGCAAAGGCAAGTCATCATTGAGAATAAATTCTATCCAATATCTGTCCCCTTTTACATTATCATTTTTTTTTACCTTTCTTAATTTCAAGATACAACATAGTTTCACATGATCATTTGCAATATAACATATCCAATACAAATCTTTTTACAATTTTATTATTCAACCATCAAAACCGACCCTAGATGCACTTTTAGAGTTTATCTCGATTCCCAAGAACTTGGGTTGATTAAGCTAAATGGGCCATATGTATGGCAATCTACGAAATCAAAGGCCCACCAAAGTAAGGATCATAGTAACGGCGGAGGGATATAAAGTGCTTCCTTCCTCGCCATCCTTCCAGCAGCCCCATTTCCTTTCTTCACCGACCGGGGCTTCCTAGCGGCGCCGCGGTCTTGAGTGGCAGATGGCGCCCCCAGTCAAAGGATGGCAAGTCAGCAAGCACCGCCGCAGATCTAGCCTTTTTTGGTCAGGGCTAGAGACCCGTCGCCGAGAGCAGAGGGTAGGCGCTAGCGCTATAGAGGAGGAGGCACAAGTCCAGCCATGGTGGCTCCGAATCAATCACGGTATCTATTTCCATTTCTTGATCGAAATTTCATAATTTTTTATCCCTAATATCAGATCTATATTGTCATATTCCATTCTATATGCTTCGGTTGTTTATTTTGAGTTATGGTCTTTCTGGACATCGGATCTATATCGTCGCATTCTAAAGTTTATACTTTTGCTAGTTTGCGATGATTTGTTTCTCCAAACATCAGATTTGTGTTGTCGTATTCTAATCTCAGTTGCTTGTTTATTTTGTGACTCATCTTACAGTTCTTGATTGTTTATTTCATGATTTGTGACACTAGCCAATGGGCCTACATCGCTTCATTCTGATCTCTATGATTTGATCACTATTCTGTGATTTATTTCTTGAGACATCGGATCTGTGTTCCCGAACATTTATTTCATATTTTCTTTCTCCAAATACCAAATTTATGTCATTTTAGTGTGATCTCTATACTCATTCTATGCTTAAGATATCACAACCTACATACTTGTTCTACGCTTCTACTTCTACCATCACCTATCAGCATCGTCTTCTTTTTATTCGAGTTGGTTTCATCTAGTAGCTCACCTAGCCTAACCTTGTATGGCTAGCATGGAACATGAGAGCCTTGCCTAGCCCAACCAGGAGAGCCAATTTGGTTCTCTTAAGCTAGCAAGGTAAAGTTTGTCTATGCAGGCTTCAAGATAGTTAGCCAACACAACCAAATAAACAAGGTTAACCAATATCCTCTCTCAGCAAGGTTAAACCATACCTAGCCAAGGAACAACCAGCCTCTTCATCATCTATTGGCCTACCTCTCCAACCTGGAGACGTGACACTGAAGATGGCCCCGTACACGCCAGCGGCACCACCACCGTGGCCTAAATCACAAGGCACCAGCAAGGGCAATGACACACCAATTGAAGCAAAGTCGAGACCGGAAGCGTGCACGGCATGGTGAGGAGTTAGAGGTCCCCACAGCCAAAAAATCTGTGTGGACAATAGGATCCACATGGATGGACAGATCATCCAAGGCATGGCGCCCTGATGGACAAGCGTGAGTGATCCCGATGCTTTCTTCCTAAAATCATGCGCTTTTTGGGAAGAACCCCAACACTGAGAAGGGATTTTGTTGGCACGCTGTCGAAAAATGTGACCCCTATTCCCTCATCACTACCCCTTCCCAGTGTCGTTCTCGCCCGAATCGGTGAATCCTCCTCCTTCTATCCCTTCTTCCCACCGCTTGGCCTCTAAAGCTCCTCCTATGTGGCCCTGATCCTCCCGTACAATAGTGCCCACCGTGGCAGATCTTTGATTCCTCTGAAGTACATCCGGTGCTTTGCCATCGTCCCTGCTAACGTTGCTGAAAGCCATAACTTGGTTTTGGTTAATTGATGAAATCTATAGGATTAGGCCTATGCTCTAAGTGTATAATGAGATGTGATGGTCCAAAGGTTGGAGCTAAATGGCAATGGTGATGAGACCACATGATGATGGATCAAGTGCTCCACATTTGGAAAAGAAGAAAGAGAAAAACAGAAGGACTCAAGACAAAAGTATAAGACCTAAGGAGAATTTTGTTTGGATGATCAAGACACTATAGAGAGTGTGATCACATATAGGATAGATAGTCATACAATGACGAAGGAAAAAGCATGGTAATTGCGGTTATCAAGTACCCGGTTATCAAGTACCTTTAGGTCATGCAACTCATACATATGCGTTAGGACCTAGTGTGAGCCAACTAAACTTTTGAAAATGCTTTGAAATGCTAACACACATGCACAACATGATTGAAACACTTTAATGTTAGCACATAAAAATAAGAGTGAAGAAAAGAGTCGAAGAGGGAAGAAAAATGAGCTTCGGACCATGGTTGGTCGTTGGTCTGAAACAGTCAGCGTCCAAAACCTAACTCTAACTTGACGCGAGCTTTGGTGGAAGCTCCAGACACGGATGGTGATGTGGTCTGGATCTTTTTCTCCCGCTCGGTTGAGTAAACGTGGGGCACAGTAGGCAAGCCAATGAGGTTCATACGGCCCGTCCGGACGCTATTAAAATAAAAAATACTCTCGGATCACTTTTTGGAGTGCTTCGGACGCAGGTACACATTAGTGCGGACGGTGCACTGTTCACCATCCTGCGCTGGAGTTCGAAGCGCGAGAAAGAGTTGTTGTGACGCAACAACTTTTTCAAACGGTTGTCTATGCGTGGGATGGCTCCGCACGCTGAGCAATGGTCCGAACGGTTTAGGTTGAGCGTCCAGAGTTCCGTCCTGTGCCCCTTCGTGAGTATAACGGCTAGTAGAGTCTCAGAGCTCTCTTTTTTTCTTTTTCTTTTTTGAGAAAGTAGAGTCTTCAGAGCTCTCTGAACCATGGCGCCCGCGGGATCTTTTTTTCGTGCCTCGCTCTTTTCTTTTCTTTGTCTGGATGGACGAAGGATTTTCGAACCTTTTCTTGAAAAATCCATGGTTACTGATTGCGCAGGGCATAGCATCGCGGACAGCTCGGAGACAGGATCGATGGATGAGGACAGTGGCTCCGGCAGCGGCAGCGGCAGCAGGGAGCCGTTCGTGGGTGGGGCGGGAGCGGGGACTGGTGCAGGTGCAGGCAGCAACGGCGGCGTGGGAGCAGGGACCAGTGCAGGCCGCGGCGGCGTGACGCTGCCGCAGGTGCTGCAGAGGAGCTTCCGCGAGGTGCAGGGGATCCTGGAGCAGAACCGCGTGCTGATCCAGGAGATCAGCCAGAACCAGGAGAAGACCCGCGACCGCGACGCGGACGGGCTCACCCGCTGACGTGGCGCTGGTCCGGGAGCTCAACGCCAACATCGCCCGCGTCGTGGACCTCTACGGCGACCTGTCGGGATCCTTCGCCCGCGCCGTCGCCGCCAAGAAAGCCGCCGCAGGCGACGAGGGAGGCCCCAAGAGGCCCAGCTCCGCCGGCGCCGGTGGGCAGCAGCAGCCGTAGAGCCTCTCGTCCGGCGAATCCGTTAGAGAAGGCTCCGTCGTGATTGGACTGCACTGCACTGCATTGGAAAACCTCCGCTTCTTGTTTTTTTAATGTAACAGTATTTTTCTCTCACAACAAATCAGCACCAACTCAAATCAGCGCTTATTTTCAGCCCAAACGATGGCTTTTTTAATGATGTACTGGTGGATTTTAACTAGTTTGGCATTAAGAATTGAGACGGTTGCGTTAACCTTGTTGTCAATCGCTGCTGTGCTGACTGCGAATCAAAGATACAGGTAAAAACAGGTTCAGGTGAGTGTGTATGTGTGTGTGCATGGTTACTGATGCACAGCCAGCCACGAGGCATGCAGGTGGCCTCATGGTACCGTGGCTAAAGATGGCAACGGGTACATACCCACTGGGTATAATAAACTCAAACCCGTGCCCACGTATAAAAAACATGCCCGTTAAAAAAACCATACCCATAGACGGGTACAGAATTGCACCCATACCCATGCCCGTGCGGGTAACGGGTACCCACAGGTTGCCCGTATCCGATAAACTGCATGCTCAGCTAACAACAACTTGCTTTCACATAGCAATAGGAAGGATGGCCTACTCACGCGCTCCCTCTCCGCCCTTCTTTATAGTGTGTATGATAGACTGGGTTTAGAAAACCCATGGGTTTACGGGTTTGGATAATACGCTCCCAAACCCATGCCCGTAAACCCGTTGGGTTTGGCTTTTTGCCCATTAACAAATCCACGGGTCTGGAAATTGACCCGTACCCGTGCTCTAATAGAGTAGAAATCCGTTGGGTTTCGGGTTTCGGGTACCCGTTGCCATCTTTAAACGTGGCGTCTTGACGACATCACTACTCATGGTACCGTGGCGTCTTGACGACATCATCTTGTACGAGGGTTCAGAGTTCAGACGGCACGGCACCATGGCCACTGCCATGATGGCCGAACGGAGGGTTGAAGAAACAAACCGTTTAGATGCAGTTACAATTTGCAATTTTAACACTGTATTAGCGGGGAATTTTTTTTCAATAAATGTCCAATTATGGTCTAATTAGACTTAAAAGATTCGTCTCGTGATACACATGCAAACTGTGTGTTGACAACCAAAATATATCCATTTTATGAAGTTGTCAAAATATGAAATGGACATCACCATTGCATCCGTCTCGTCAAACTGATTGAAAAAACATATATGGTTTGCATCGTTCGATGTCCGGACGAAGGAGTTACGCCCTCACAAATATGCCGTCACGTCGGAAGTTCCGACCAAACTTCCGACACGACTTCTGACGTGTCGGGAGTTCCGACCTAAGTCGGAAGTTCCGACCCTCCGGAAGTTCCGACAGGTGCCGAAACTTCCGACAGAATAGGCTAGGCCGGGTACCGAGCCCTGGCAGCATGCCACGTGTCATCACAAGAGGCCCTGTGAAACCCGGCTTGGCCGGGTTTGGACCCGGCTTGGCCAGATTTGGTCGAGTCCGATTCGATTAATAGATCTAATCAGTTTTTGGCAATATTTTAACGTGAAAAACTTGGAGAGTAAGTCTTGAAGAGGTTTCCTACTGGGATAAGACCACCCCCCTCTATATATATGGAGGATCATGGCCGATTGAGATGCTAACCATCCAATCGTCAAAACACATCTACCGAGTAGATTCTCACGGTGGTTCATCTCTATCTGATGTTCGACTCGACTCTCCGCGAGTTTAGTCGGCGTTCTAGGTGATCTCCGCGATCCCTAGGGCAACCTCTATGTGCATCTCTCCGACGGATCTTTCCGATGGGTGTTCGGGAGTTTCCGGTGAATGACGGGCGCTACATCGACCACCAAACGTCCTCTGTTGCTGAAGACGGTCGTCCCGACGACCAGAAGACCGGAACCCTAGCTTCCTCGGCGAACCCGAGGAAACCGGCTCAGCCGACTATCAAAGTCGGCCAGGCCAGGTAGGTGGCTCGGCCGGGTTCTGAAACCGGCCAGGCCGGGTTTCGCGGGCGTGCTGCTCCGTGCTGTTTCGTTTCATGCGCGACCGTGCGATCTAGCACCTTGCTGTGTGTTGTACCGTTTCGACATCAACACACTTTTTGGCGACTCCGCTGGTGAAGAAAGCTCAATCCCAGATCCAATCTACTAGTGGCATGGCGGCCGACGACGGAAAGAAGACCGACAAGAACGTCAATGAAGACAACGTCGTCCGCCCCAAGACTATCGACGAGCTCCCTGAGGAGCTCCGGAAAAAGCTGGAGGCCAAACTTGCTGCCGATACCCAAGCCTTCCTGGATAGCTGTACTAAGGACCGGCGCAACAAGGTCACCCAAGTCTCCGAGCCTAACTTCGACGACTCGTCTTCTTCATCCGGCGGAGGAGGCGGAAAGACCGAAGCGGAGAAGGCTTCCAAGGAGGAGGAAAAGCTCAAGGCAAAGGTGAATGATGATGAAATCCCCTCCTCTGCTTCCCACGATGGTTTGGCTTACTTAGTTGAAGGCATCGGTAAACAAATTAAAAATTATATCGATGCATCTGAAACTAAAATTGGTAGGCGCATATCCAAAATAGAGGAAAAATTAGTTGGTTTTTCAGATCATGATAATCAACCTGAATTTGGTATGCCTTTTGATTTTTATGAAAATCAACCTGATTATGCTACAGCTAGCCAGCTTCAATCGGGTCATTCGGCACATGAAACCGATAGAACCGATCACGGTTTGGTTGACTCATCATCCAGGCAGGCAAATCCAAATAGGCAACCGGCGGGTCGTAACACCATTTTACCTAATCTCCCGACGTCACCTAGTCAAATTCCAGTGGCTAATAATGTGGCCCCTGATTCCTCTCAAACCGATGTAGACGCTATCGTAAATCGGTTTAAGGCTGAGATGACTAAATCAATCGAGAGGAATTTAGGTATAACCATTAAACCTATTCAGAGTTCATACTAGAAGCCATATCCCTCTACCTATGATGTTCTGTGGGCACCCCCTGGATGGAAGATGCCCGATTTCCAAAAGTTTAGTGGTGATGACAGCAAAACCATGATAGAACACGTTGGCATGTACCTTGCTCAATTAGGAGAAGCTAGTGCTCATAATTACATGAAAATTAGATGTTTTCCTTTATCTCTATCGGGTACAACTTTTGCATGGTTTTCATCATTGCCTCCTTATTCGATTAACACCTGTAATGATTTGGAGGAGAAATTTCATAATTATTTCTTTACTGGTGTGCAAGAAACTAAGCTATCTCATCTCACATCGATTTGTCAAGTACGTGATCTTGTTCTTGATTATGCTAAGCGTTTCAGAGATGTTAAGAACCGATGCTTTAATTTAAATATTTCCGATAGAGACTTGGCAGATCTGTTCCTTAATGGTATGAACTCTAATATTAGAAAAAAATTGGAGCATTATGAATTCTATGGCATAAATCAATTATTGCAAAAGGCTATTGCTGTAGAATCTCGTTTGGCAAATGAATCTAAAAAGTCTTATCGGACAGTTGTGGGAGAAGGGCATTCCGATGCCTCGGACGATGAGACTCTAGAATGCAATTCTGCCGAATTTATATGGTCTCCAGATAAGAAGGGGATTTCTTGCCCATCTCTTAAGCCTATTTCTAAAAATAGGCAAGAAGAAATTAAATTTACTTTTGATGTTTCTAAATGTGATCGGATCTTTGATGAATTGCTTAGAACCGGTAACATAAGAATTACTCATACGCTGCCATCTAGTGATGAGCTAAAGAAAAGGGCTTATTGCAAATATCTAATTCTCATAGTCATGCCACTAATGATTGCAACTATTTTCGTCGGCAGATACAATCGGCCCTCAATGAAGGACGATTGAAATTGGCTGAAATGATGGTTGATAAGGCTCCTTTTCTGATGAATATCATTGAGAAAGGAGAGCCGGCTATTTTGATTCGCCCGGAGTAAGCCGACACCACGCAAGGCAAGAACGTGATTATCGGCGAACCACAGGAGGCACCGAAGCAAGTTTCGGGGCATCAAGTGGTGCTAGAGAAAGATGAAGACGGTAAGACCAAAGCTGACAATTTCTGCAGGGTCGTCGCAAGTACCTGTCCCTGCAGCGGCGCTAGGGAGTCCACGGCGGCACAGCAGAGGCCGGCCAGGCCGGTTCCAGGAACCGGCCCAGCCGATTACAGGAGCCGGCCAGGCCGGTTATGGCTCCAACCCAGCCAGGCCGGGTCTAGGAGCCGGCTCGGCCGGTTCTGTCGAGGGCGGTCTCCATCCTCCTCTGGAGTTCCCAAGGTCGCTGGCGCTAGTGGCGTTCAGGCAATCAAGACGTTCATCCCAAAGCGTCCAGAAATTGGCACTTGGAGGACGAACACAAATTCAAACAAAGGGAAATTCGTTCCCAAGAAGCTTTACACATTTGACCGGCTCATGAAAAGATACCAGGCAGCAAAAGGCCGGTTCTCAGAATCGGCCATTTAAAAAAAGAGACTCTACATCCGCCGAAGCGAGATGAGCAACCGAAGAAGATGACAGTGACTTCGGCGACGTCCCCGGCACAAGAGGTTGTTCGCCCTCAGTGCTTCTCGTTGGGGTCCTCCACCTCCTCCTCAGCCGTATTGGGGTCCCAACGGAGTTTTTGTTCCATATCCCTTCCTCATGCAGTAGCAGCCGATGAACGGAGCGTCTTCATCATCGGTGTTTAGCCGATTGGGCTACAGTCAATCGGGTTACAGCGGCCAAGGGGCGTCGCTCTCGCCGCCGCCAGCGAGGTTGGTGATTGGTGATGGAAGAGAGAAGGCTCCACCGCGACAAGTCTATGTGCCTAAGAGGGTCATGGAGTCTCCCATTGTTCCTATTGCTCCTACTGCACCGCCGCCGAAGGAAGCACCTTCGGCAACAATTCTTATCGGCTCTCAAGAGGTGCCTATCGTTGACAACGACGAGCCAATAAGGATTGAGTGTCCACCTTCCACCACCCCAGAGGTCATCGCCAAGGTTGTGGAGAAGAAACCAATAGATCCCAAATACTTGCAACCGAAGTGGTGCCCGCCGGGATTGACCAAGATGCAGCGGCGGAAGTTGCAACGAGCGCGCCAAACCCAGCAAAAGCAGGAAAAATTGGAGAAAATGAGGGAGGAGATCTTCAACGCTTCACATCCAATTTTTCCACAAACGCAGAAAGGAAGTGATCCAGCGTGCTTTACAAAATCCATAGAGAAGGTTCCTGGAGATCGGGAGCTTTCAGAAACGAGACCCGCACAAGATGCAGAAACCGGCCAGGCCGGGTCAGAACCGGCCGAGCCGGGTCTCCCAGAAACCGGCCAGGCCGGGTTGGGGACGGCTCGACCAGGTCATGCGACTTCGCCTGCTGATACCGCTGCCGATGCTGTTTCGGTGGAGGTAGTCCCTACTACCGTTTCCTCTGCTGTTGTAGATTCTGGAGATGCAGAGGAAGATGAAGAGATTGTTGACTATGAGCCGACGTCGCCACGCGCCGAGCTCAATGTCGCTCAGGGGCATAGTGTAAATTCTAAAGTTCTCCAAACAATGGCCGGTACATGTATCGTCCTTAGAATAAAAAATAACCAATGTATACATCACCCTTAGTCACTAAACAGCCGTTGGGTTAAGTATCGTTGCTGTTTGGTTTTATTTATGTTTTCAGGTTCATGAACATTGATTCACCTGAAAACAGGGGGGCATATGTTGACAATCAAAATATATCCATTTTATGAAGTTGTCAAAATGTGAAATGAACATCACCATTGCGTCCGTCTCGTCAAGCTGATTGAAAAAACATATATGGTTTGCATCGTTCGATGTCCGGACGAAAGAGTTACGCCGTCACTGAATATGCCGTCACGTCGGAAGTTCCGACCAAACTTCCGACGTGTCGGGAGTTCCGACCTAAGTCGGAAGTTCCGACCCTCCGGAAGTTCCGACAGGCGTCGGAACTTCCGACAGAATAGGTTAGGCCGGGTTTGGCCCCTGTGCCGGGCCCCGGCAGCATGCCACGTGTCATCACAAGAGGCCCTGTGAAACCCGGCTTGGCCGGATTTGGTAGAGTCCGATCCGATTAATAGATCTAATCGGTTTTTGGCAATATTTTAACGTGGAAAACTTAGAGAGTAAGTCTTGGAGCGGTTTCCTACTGGGATAAGACCACCCCCCTCTATATATATATAGAGAATCATGGCCGATTGAGATCTTAACCATCCAATCATCAAAACACATCTACCAAGTAGATTCTCGCGGTGGTTCATCTCTATCCTGCTGTTCGACTCGACTCTCCGCGAGTTTAGTCAGCGTTCTAGGTGATCTCCGCGATCCCTAGGGCAACCTCTACGTGCATCTCTCCGACGGATCTTTCCGAGGGGTGTTCGGGAGTTTCCTGGCGAAGGACGGGCGCTACATCGACCACCTAAACGTCCTCTCCTGCTGAAGACGGTCGTCCCGACGGCCAGAAGACCGGAACCCTAGCTTCCTCGGCGAACCCGAGGAAACCTGGCTCAGCCGACTATCAAAGTCGGCCAGGCCGGGTAGGTGGCTCGGCCGGGTTCTGAAACCGGCCATGGCCGGGTTTCGCGGGCGTGCTGCTCCGTGCTGTTGCGTTTCGTGTGCGACCATGCGATCTAGCACCTTACTGTGTGTTATCCTGTTTCGGCATCAACACTGTGTAAACATGCAAATATTTTATCTATATTTAATGCTCTATACATGTACCGCAATGTTGATATGACTAGTTATAATCGTAAGTTACGGTGTATTTCTGTTCTTTTTGCGTGCTCTGTAGTCTACTGCTGGCGTATGTTCGTGCCACTGCGAGGATGCGGTCCGCGAGCTTTCGATCGATGGGTACGATCCGATCACAAATCCGTACTGCAAGCAATAGTTGGGAAAGATGTCCTTGCTTTTTCTTCAGAGCGGAAAGTTGTTTGTGCCATCTCGAAAGTCGAAACCGGTGGTGGTGTTCCCTTCCTGTCGATGCAAAAAAATAAAAATAAAAATCTAATTAACGGATTGGCCTCCTTTTGAACTTGGGAAATATTCTTGCTTCCTGTACTTTTCCCATAGAAATAAATTGTTTGTTTGAAATTTCTATACGATTGTTATGAATTTCTGTATTTCAAAGGGTCCGGACGGAAGACCGGGATAGATGAGCCGGCCTCTCTGATCACCAACGACATTGCCCTTGCTTCTAGTCTTTGCACACTGTTAAAAAATTGTTTGGATCTCATTCTTATACCGATGGGAGATAGTGGTGGCGTAGAATCTAGATTCTAAATAAAAACAATAAGTTGGCATTTTTCATATATATTACATAATTTCAGACAACTCTCTTATATCACCAACTAGTACAAGGAATAAATTGTTACTTTTGTGATTTGTTATTTATCTTTGTGCTAACACAAATAAGATTTTGTCAGGTTTATAATTTTGTCCAATGAGTTTTTTTTATTAATCGGTATCTAACACTACTATATAAAACTTTACGGTGGCAGGACAAAAACGATTGGATGGGACAGGAAATGGGACCTTTTCCGAGGACGGTAGGATGATCGTCACGGTAAATCAAATAAAAAAAAAGAGAAACCCTGTGGATAAGCTCGGGAGCCCATGGGCCAGCCGAGCCCATCCGCAGTGTCGCTGCCGCCACCGCTGCTGCATCCTCGCCGGACTGCGCGACGTAACAAGATCCATCATGCCCGTAGCCGGATCTGGCCTCCCGCCGCCGGATCCGGGCTCCTCATACCCGTCACCGCCACCGCTGCAAGGTCGAGCGTGAGCCGGGGCGCCGCCGTGCGCGTCGTCGGAGCGCTCCCGCGCGCCGCCGGGGCGCTTCCGCGGGCGCCGTCGGGGCCGCCTCCCCACGCGTCGCCGGGGCGCCTCCGTGCGCGCCCTCGGGGTCGTCTCCCCACGCGCCGGGGTGCCTCCGCGCGCGCCGTCGGGGCTCTCCCCACGCGCCCCGCGTTGTGTCTTGCGCCCACGCCGGATCCGGCCGGAGGAGAGGGAGAGGAACGTGTCGCGGCGGTGGGGAGGTAGGAAGGAGGGAGAGGAAGGGAGGCCGCGACGGGACCTGTCGATATGCTCGGGAGGGAGGAGCCGAGGGAGAGGGAGTGCTAGGGAGAAGTGAGAGTTAGGGTGAGGGTTTCATGTTTCCGTTTATATATTCAACGCTGATGGTGGGCTGAGTTGGGCTACCGGGCTGGGCCTCATTTACCGAGACGGTTGTTTTAAAATAGTCCACCTCATTTAATAATTTACCAAGGCGGTTGGCCTAAAAAAGACCGTCTCGGTTAATATATATTAACCGTAGCGGGCATTTTAGTGTGACCGTCTTGGTTAACCTATTTTGCGAGGCGGTTTTTTTAATCGCCTCGGTTAACAAAAAAAATGACTGCCTCGGTTAATCGAGGTATTAACCGAGGCTATTTTCAGTGCTGCCCGCCTCCGAAAAAAATCCAAACACCTCCTAAAAGATTTTTTTAGTGCAAATCGCAGATTGCGCCTAGAAACTACAACAAACAAAATATGTAATTTTAATATAAAATATATGCATGATATTGTCAGTGCTTATAGCCGATGACATTAGAAAATATTTGGATCAACCTATGTACCCATTGACTCATGGAGTCATAGAGGCTACGCTCTTTATTAGAGCACGTGCATCTCCAATATAGTTAAAAAAATTGGTAAATTAATGCGTATTCCAAGTGGCTACAAAAAAGCTGGGAGCATATTAGCTCCAAAGAAATTTTGCAATATGAATCCCGTAGTATGTTCATCCAATGACTTTTATATTTACGTTCTCTCTTGATATTTGTATTGAAAATCCTGTGCTTCCTCCTAGTTTTTCTCACATCCTTCTACCTTTAGTCTGGTCACACATATATTTTTGTGCAATTAGATTTTTTTTTAATGCGGAAAGATTGAGAGTTGAGATAAACAGTTTTCAAGAGGTCGAAACCATGCCTCTTAAATTTGGCATCGAGACTGCGGGACCAGGTTCAAGGCCGGAACCAGGTCTAAGTGTCTAACCATTCCTTTCCCAAATCTTGTTGGCACTTTGGCGAGCGAGAACCCAAGAAGCCAAAAAAGGGAAAAAAAAAGAGAGGATAAGTATTCGAGGATCTAATTGAAAAAAAATCTGTCGAATAATTTTTCTCGTCAGAAGTGTTATGGAAAAAAAGACTGTCGGAGTTGCTCAAATTTCCGCTCGGAGTCCGACCAGATTTTGCAAAGCACACGACTCCGGACTCCAAACAACTTTCAGACAACAACTTTCCATACGATTTGGCACCAATGCACATGCACCCCGGCCCCGAGGGACCGAGTGGGACCCGGTCTCGAACCCAACCAGATATCCCTGGAAACCCATAAGCCACGCAAGCAAGCAGCGACTCCGTCCGCGCACGGCACCTACCCCTCCCGGCACGGCCGCACCACCGCAAGCCGTTTCCTTGGCCGTCTCGCCGCCTCCTCCTCCTCGTCGTCGTCGGGCGGGCGAAAAAAAAAAGTCAACGCGAACGGGCAGGGGGCAACGACCTACCACCACGCGGCGAGGGCGATGGCGGCGTCCCCGCCGCGGAGGCGCCTCCTCCCTGCTGCGCGCCCGCTCATCTTCGCCCTCCTCCTCGCAATGTCCGCCGTGCTGCCGCGGGGCGCCGTGGCGGTGGACCTGGGGCTGAAGCTGCCCTTCAGCCCGGGGGACGTGCTCCCCGTCCTGCCGCGGCAGGTGGCGTGGCCCGTCATGAACACGCTCCACAGCGCCGTCGACCTGCTGCCGTCCTTCGTCGCCGCCGTGGCGCCCGGGGCGCCGGCGCCGGCGGCCTGGAGCGGCGCGTGCTTCGCGGAGAACGAGGCCGCTATGGAGCTCACGCCCGGGGACCGCAACGGGACCGACGTCGGCGGCGCCGTCCTGCGCCTCAAGGTCCCCCCATCCCTGCCTCTTGACCCTTGATTTCTCGTTCTGGAAATAGGGTCGCGTTAGCTAGCTTTCCATGATTTGCTGAATTAATTAGGCGGAAATTGCTTGAATTAATTCGTTCTGGAAACAGGGTCGCGTAGGCAGTCTTGACAACTGTTGACTTGAGGTGGTGATGCGGGCAATCACTTCATATGTGTTGATTGTGTTGACAACAGCTTAGCTGGGACCGTGATAAATAGCTCTAGTTCCTTTGTAAACATGTCTTCACTATATGTAAAAGTCAAATCGGGAGTGTTGGGTAATACTCAATTGGCAAGGTATTGGGGGGATAAATCATAACCGAAGACTCGATTTGGTTTTTGTTGTGTGGATATGCTTGAGTGGTACTGGGGAAGTAAAGCTGCCGAGTTCTTGTGCCATGTAAGCATTAGTTCTCTTTTTGTGTCAAATTCTTGTTTCATTTGATCATGTTAAGTCTATGTTGATAATGGATACTACAATTTTTCTTTCTTTTTAGATAGACTAGGTGAGTGCCCGTGCGTTGCAACGGGAATATGTACACATGTATGTTATACTTCTATATGCTAGGATCACAATAACTCATGTACAAATTGTTCGCAAAAAAAACTTATGTACAAACGTGTGTTACATTGTTATAAAAAGTTTTCGTAATCATAAGGTTTGGAGTCTCAAGATTACATGTCTTTTAAAAAAGAGAGAGAATATATATAACCATTACATTCAATTAATGACATGTCCTCGAGTCATCATATGCTACATGTCATGTTCTCAGACTCTTTCTATTACCTGAAAATGTTGATTCATACGACAAATATTAGTATTGCGATATAAATGTTAGATTTGCATCGGTTATAAAAAATAGAAGACAATACCTTTTTATAGAGTGAGAACCTCTTTGTAGCCAATATTTTTCATGTATGTACCATTTATTGTTCTCTTTTTTCCTTCTTATCACTCGGTGGGACGGCAAGGATCCTGATGTTCGATTTGGCAGTGGCTCTAGAAAGAACTACAGCTTCAACGGTCAGTTAATTGGATTTTCTCTAGAACTCTGAAAAGAAGAGAGCGCGGGTACTTACCCCTTGGCTTGCCGACGGCACGAGCGGCGGGAGCTGCGCGTCGTGGTTGTGGACGCCGGCTGGATGTCGGATGAGGCCGCGCCGAGATCTCAGGCTTGCCGGTCGGGGCAGACGAGGATGCGATGAGCGACACAGGGGAGACCGCCACACGCCGACAGCACGGGCGTCCACGGCACCTTCCTTCCTGCGAAACGCAAGTTGAGGAGCGGGCGGGAAACGGCTCCGGTGATGGCTCCAGCGACGGCGAGACGCAAGTTGAGGAGGAGGCTCGGGGAAAAGGCTCCGGCGACGCCGTGGTAGGCGGTGGCGGCAGGCTTAGATGCGCCCTCCACCACGGCTCCAGGCTACAGCAGAATCGGAATCGGAGGAGGAGAGCAGCGCGAGATTGGTTTTCGTTTGGAGCCTTTCCTTTTTGTTCGCACGAGAGCAGCGCGAGATTGGTTGTCGTCTATACGCACAGGCATGATGCAGCGCTTTCCTTTTTTTTTTGTTTTTTGCACGGCAAGGTGGAATGCAAATCGCGTGATCTCAAGAAGTCACGAGATTTTTTTTTGTTGCACGTGATTTCAGGAAGCCTTTCCTTTTTGTTCTACTTTTTTTTTTTTGCACGGCAGCGGGGGAAGTCACGATTTTTTTTTTCCACCGGGTGGAAATTGTTTCGCAGGTTGAGACTTCAACACCGTTAGGTAGACGGATCCAGTTCAGGCTTTTTAGTTGTAGAGATTTATATTTTTAGTCTCGAATATTCTTATAGCTTTCTAATGAGCTTCCAATTTAGTTCATTTCATGACCAATCCTCTTTATCGAACATTGAGGAATTAGATTTATTTTGTTGTTTCACTGCAGTTGTATGAAACCAACAATCTACATTTCCTGTCATCTCGGAAGTTTAAACTGGCACATGCTTTTTTTTTTGACAACATCTGGCATGTGCTTTAGATGAATAATGGCTATCATAGTTAATGGTGCACCGAATCCATTGCTTAATCTGCACTCATGGACAGGACCATTTATTAAGATTGGTCGTTTTATATATAATCAGGTCATCAGTGTCACTTATTATTTTCTTTAGATAGCTGAAGTTGTTTTTTCTTTTGTTTATGCAGACTGCTTCAGCTCATAGTTGGACATGCATGGATCTCTATGTTTTTGCAACACCATATAGGATAACATGGGACTATTATTTTGCTGCTCGGGAGCACACTTTGGAGATTAAATCATGGGAGGAAGAAGCGGAACTGCAATATGTGTGTTTCTTTTTGTCATGTACCTTTTGTTTTAAAATGGCTTGCTATCCCATTATATTCATCTCAGCAGTCTAATACTTCAAGCTTGTGATCAGGTGAAGGAGCATGGCATTTCTGTTTTTCTCATGCCATCTGGAATGCTTGGAACTTTGCTATCTTTGATTGATGTCCTGCCTTTGTTTTCAAACACTGCCTGGGGCCAGCATTCCAACTTAGCCTTTTTAGAGAAGCATATGGGAGCCTCATTTGAGAAACGTTCCCAACCTTGGGTTGCTAATATTAGAAAGGAGGATATACAATCTGGTGACTTTTTGGCTCTATCAAAGATTCGAGGACGATGGGGTGGGTTCGAGACATTAGAGAAATGGGTGACTGGTGCATTTGCTGGGCATACCTCGGTTTGCTTAAAAGACGAGAAGGGTGATCTTTGGGTTGCAGAGTCAGGCTATGAAAACGAGAAGGTAATTCATAGATTGAATCAAATTTGCTTTTGTCAGCATTATTCGTGCTACCATACAGCTGCTTTAATTTGTTTAATTATTCTTTGTTTTGATCATGATCAACATTCATATAATCAGTTCCACTTGTATTCTGCTAAATTACATGGTTCTAAGCTGTAACCCAATTGAACCTTTTACTCATCCCTGTGGATTTAATATTTAGTTGAGGTTAGCTGACTTGAACATTCAAAATTATTGTTGAGGATGACCTTTTTGTAGCTTCTTGTGTTGGATCGATTTCACTACACATACCACTTTGGTCTTATTTAAGGGATTTTCTCGTCCTTTTTGGTATCTCTTTTCAGTCCCTTGTAAATATTAGAATTCTGATTGTCTCAGGCACTGGATGCAAGGCACCAGTAGCTGAAATAGTTTTATTTTGTGCTGAGAATTCATGCATTTTATTCTGGTAAAATCACTTGGTTGTGAGATTTCTTGACAATAATCAATTGCAAAATAATAGGGAGAAGAAATCATTGCTATAGTTCCTTGGGATGAATGGTGGGCCATGGCCCTCAAGGATGATTCAAATCCTCAGATAGCCCTGCTTCCTTTGCACCCTGATGTACGTGCCAGATTCAACGAAAGTGCTGCGTGGGAATATGCCCGGAGCATGGCTGGAAAGCCTTATGGCTACCATAACATGATATTTAGCTGGATCGATACAGTAGGAGATAATTATCCACCTCCTCTTGATGCTAACCTGGTAATTTTTATCGATCTTTGGAAAGCTTAAATTGAGGCTTTATGCATGATTTATCTTATGTCACCCCAATTTTGTCAAACAATGTTTGTAGGTAATGGCAGTTATGTCAATGTGGACTAGATTGCAGCCAGTTTATGCTGCAAACATGTGGAACGAAGCCCTAAACAAACGACTTGGCACTGAGGTTTGTAGTTACTGTTAATACTTATTCTCCCTCATTGGGTACTGGGTATTCACTATATTATTTTGATTCAAGCTAGTTTAAGGTATAAACAATGCTGAATTTCTGTTAAACCTGTTTTTTTTTTTTCATCGGGCACTCTTTTCAGATATTTTTGTACCTATTTAGTTAGGGCAATATATTTACATGCCTTTACTGCAACCAAATTTTGGGTTTGATCATGGCTTGGTGGTATGGTTAGGGCAACTCAACGGCGATTTATCAGCTAGCTTTAGTGTACTGTCCTCAGGTTCTTAGTGGGAGTCTTTGTCAAGCGCAAGCGCTAGTCTATAGCAGAAACCAAGGGGCTCATTGGCCACCCACACCTATTCCCTCTGGCCCATGTGGGGCCTACAACGAACATGAAAATGTGCTGATATTAGATTGTTCTAAGGGTAAGATTTTATGCTATAACTATCTCTAGTTGACATGTTAGTGACGCGTTGTCATTATAGCTAGCAAGTAGCTATAACTGTTGGCGACGCCTTTTTATTATGGGCAGGCAGATATTGATTTGACTTTGTTGGGTGCGCAATAGATTTAGTGTCATGCTCAAAAATTAGGGGGAGAGATGTTCCCCCTTATTTTGTCCTTAAGAAGTTTGTACCAGCCTTCGAACCTGGACTGGTGATAGGGGTTTCATTGACCCCCGGACTTCAACGGTCTAACCAGTGTAGCTCAGTGGAAGTTGGTAGTGTCATTGCTCAAACTAATGTATGGGTTTTTCAAAATGGATAACTACATTTTTTTATCTAGTTTACTCATGCTTTAGTTGTTACAGTTATGCTCAGTAATCAAATTCATAAGCATGTGTTCTTTTTTATGTAGGGTTTGGACCTTCAGGGGATCATTATGGAGACTGAAAGACGTGGAATGTCTTTTGATCAATTGCTCACCATACCCGAGCAAGATGAATGGGTATATAGTGATGGTAAATCAACTACTTGTGTTGCCTTCATTCTTGCAATGTACAAGGAGGCTGGAATATTTGCCCCTTTTTCAGAGTCGATCCAGGTCACCGAGTTCACTGTAAGTGACATTTCATGCTTCTGGTTGATTGACGTTCATTACTAAGTACTAACCTGCATCATTTGACTCTGCTTCTTCTGCCTCAGATTCGTGATGCATACATGCTCAAGATTTTCGAAGACAACCCTGCAAGGCTTCCAAGCTGGTGCAGTGCAGACACTGACAAGCTTCCCTTTTGCCAGATTCTCGGAGAGTACAGAATGGAGCTGCCAGAATACAACACGATTGAACCTTATGCTAAAATGAACGAGAACTGTCCATCCTTACCCCCAACATACAAACGACCCGCACGCTGCTGACTATGAGATTGTCTACTGCATCTTTCTGCAGCTGCTGCGTTTACACAGTGGCAATTGAGTGTTGTTGATAAGTTCTGTAAATAAAAGACACTGTTAGGTGTTTGGTAGATTGTAGTTGTTACAAGTAACGTAGTTGCGATGTATTCAGATTCACGGTTTTTAAGTCGATCAGTTCTGAAGCGACGGGGTTGGCTACCAATATAATGGTTAAGATTTGGCCGCTCCGGAAAGTTGCTCATATGCATATAGGCAACATTGTTACTTTCTGTGGACATTGTTCTTGGTTATAAAGTGTGAACTCCGTCAAGAAATAAATGTACAATGCAACGTCAGTTGATTCTGATATGTGACCTTACTGTCGTCGAATTGGTTACCAAAGATTACTAACCTGTGCTCCTCAATAATTCGATTTTTGACTTTATTATTGCATGTTTGATCTTTGAATAATTGTACCAATCAGAAGGTGAAAAGACGCGACAAAGATTAAAGAGTAGGACAGGTTTTGTGATGCAAAATTGTCTTATGCGATCTGTCGAAAAAATTCAACAAATATACTATCAATTTTTTAGCCACAAGGAAAAGTCAGTGATCAATTATTATTTTTAAAACTATCGGAGATGCTGTAACAATGTTGTGTAATTCACTGAAAAAAATAATTTTTGGATCATACTTTTTTATTTTGGGTATATTATAAATTTTTCTTTTGTTTTAACGCGTCTGCATATTTTCTATTACAGGAAAAAAGATAACTAACGGCCCTCATCTGGCCAAAATTTACGCCGCATGTTACGCGCCCGAAAGATGTGATCGTGGCTGCGTAATGTTCTCTCAACCAATGCTCCCGGGGCACTTCGGGGATTTCATCAAAGCAAGATTTGTCGAGGACAGGCCTATAAACTCTCGTTCCCCACGAACCATCGACTGCTCTGTTTAGGGATCTGAAATTCTACTAGGGCCTTTAGAACCCGATCTGTAAGGTAACGCCTCCCCATCTTTTATAGTACAGTTCTTATTTGATTTTTGGTGGGTTGGAAGATGGATTTACATCTTTAGTCTCCTCAAGCTGAATGTTATATTTTTTTCATCAATCTTGTCTCTTTTACAATTTGTTGTTGTATTAATATGAGTTCTTAGGGACCTATTTGGTGGGGATTCAGATTCACTGAATTCATGTTCATGAGTTTGAACTCACCAAAATCTCTGTCAAACAGTCTATTTTCACTTGGATTTGGATTCACCAAAATGGTGGATATGAGGTCTGAATTCACCATTTTGGTAAATCTCCTCAAGGGGTGGTTCTCAGATTTGAGATTGGCGAATTTGGTGGAAAACACCCACCATGCCACTGATTACACATGTATCGGTTCATTTCTTTTCTCTTTCTCGGTCCTTGCTTTTCTTCCTCGGTGGAGATGCCCTACGAGTGCGAGGCCGGCGAGGGGGAATGCGATGGCAGCCCGGAGAGAAGGCGGCTCCGGCTCCATCCCGCAGGTTGGCGCCATTGCGCTCGCCTTCTTCCGCACCTTCGAGTTCTTCTCTGATGGGCGGGTGGGGCGGTCGCATGGCGGGTAGGCGGGCGAGCAGGCGGCATCCCGCGCGGGGCAGGCGAGCGCCGGCGAGTGGAGGGGTGGAGCGAGGGGAAGGCCAAAGACGGGCGGTGCTCTACTCTGCTATGCTTTTTTGCATGATTTCGTATGAGGAAGAAGATGGGCCTGATAGGTGGGCCCTAACAAGGGTAAAATAGGTCATTCCAACCAAAATGCCTTTGAGTGAATCTAGATCTACTGAATTTGCAGTGGTAGATTTGGAATTCACGGTAGATTGGATCCACAGTGAATCCCAGAGTCAGATTCACTTTTTGTCGTGGTAAATACCTGCCAAACAGTCACTTAATTAGAGACATACCTCTTCTCCAGGGTGGTTAGGGTTCGATTCGCTAGGGAGTCCCTTGTAGCTTCGGCCATCGTGATTGGAGGATGAAAAAACTCTCTTTTCCATCCCACATCCAAAGCATAGATTTATGGCCAGCTTACCTCACGGAGTTGTGGTGCCGCTGTGTATGGGTAGGGTAGAGGTTCGAGGTTTTTTTAGATCTACGTAAGAAGATATTCTTCATAAGACGATACATCTAAAGGCAATTTAGCCACAGCGGACCATTCTTTTTTTTTTAAATGGAGAGGCTCTTTCTCATGGTGACCTATTAGAAAAAGACTCAACCTTGACCAAGTGTTGTAGTAGAGATTCTAATGTGGAAGAGCAATTTATGCTTTATAGTTTTCTCTTGCGAATGAGCAGTAGCTCGATTGGTCATCCTGTTGTGGGAAGGCCTAGGTGGGGCTTCCTACCTCCGCATATATAGTGTAAAGAAAAATCTCCTCTTTGTTCCATGGCAAAGCACAAATCCAAAGTCTGGTCTAGTCTTACATTGATAACGGTGTTGCTATTTATAGGTGGGGCATGAGTTCTGGAGTTTTCTCATCTCCGCGAAAATATCACCTTCTATCTTAAGCAGAATACCCAGGTTTGTCTACCCCCATGACTTTTTTTTTAGTTTCCTATCTTTCAAATGTTTTTTTTTTCTTTTTTGCTTTCTCTATAGTATGATTTTATAATTGGAGAGTCAAATAATTAGTTGATCTTGATTGAAAGTAGGGAAAAGTATTTCACCTCACCTTTGCCACCATTTTACCTTCTCATATTTGTATCAAGATTGCGATTTAGAAACAACGAGTATAAAACCTAAGGAAAAAATACAAGTGTTTTATAGCTCCTTGTACCAAGTTATACTTAATTTAGATAGGAAATTTAGTTAGTTTACATGTAAGTTACTCCCTTCATCCAAGAAAAAAAAATGTAATTCTAGCACAGTGTCATGATTTTTTATTTTAAGTTTGATAAATTATAGATAAAAAATTATCAATATTTATGATATCAAATAAACATCAAGAGATTAATTACGAAATGTATTTTTATAATAAATTAATTTGGAGTTTTAAATATAAATAATATTCACTAAAAATTTGGTCAAATATAAATTACTTTTGATGGCGCACAACGTATGTATAGTTGCATTCTTTTCCGGAGCTGGAGTACAATCAATAGTATTTTTTGGGCGTTTGAGCCCACCGTAACATCTTATTATATATTACTATAAAGCTAGATCTAGTATCAATATGAGATGTATATTTTAAAATTGAATAGATGAAAAAAGTGCTAGGAGCATAAAAATGCTCCTTGTGTTTTATAGACACTCTCTTTAGATAAAAGTGAATAGGTACACCCTACCAAGCCATTGCATCTAAGGTCCAAACAAAGCTACAAATATATTATTTTCTTATACTGTATTTACTTAGCACTAAAAAAGTGCATGCATGATAGAGAGCTAACATAGTACTCCATCTGTTCTAAATCATAAGTTTCTTTGACTTTTTGGTACATTTATTTAACTATTGCTTTGTATCTAGATATAATATATATCCCGATACATAGTGAAACGGATATACTAAAAAAGTCACAGTGACTTACAATTTTGAACGGTGAGAATAGTAGTCTAAGTCTTAATACTATTACTCCATCTGTTATATAATATCAATCATTTTTGCTTTTGTAGGTTAGTTTACATGCAAATTACAATCGATAGTATTTTATTTATTTGGGTGTTTAAGCGCACATAACATATTTTTTTTATATTGTTAAGTCCATTTTGGCCCCTCAACTAATGCCTTCGTCTAATTTAAATCTCTAACTACAAAACTGTCTAATTTTGACACCTCAGCTATCAAGATCATTTAATTTTAACCCCAGATCCATATCAAAACCACTCAAAAACCGACTCAGATGTCAAAATAAATGGTTTTAATAGCTGAGGTGCCAAAGCTAGACAAAAGCAAGAGTTGAGGGTCAGAAGATAGACTTAATCAGTACTTTAGTTCTTCTTCATGTTTATGAAAAATTTATATTCTTTACAACACCAAAATTCTATTTGAAGCTCTATATTTTCAAATTCAATTTTTTTTGAATTATTTAAAAGAACCCAGAACCCTATATGGAGAAATGACCAAAACTAAATTTGTATATCTCAATGAGACAACAACTAAAATTTTAATATCTAAAAACTATTCAAATCTAAATATTTAAATACATATAAATAAAGATTTAAAAATCAAATATGTAAATAAATATTTAGTACATATAAATAAATATTTATCAATAACTAAATATAAATATATAAAAAGTTTCATAAATATATAAAAAAACTAAAGTACTTGAGTAAGTTTATTTTTTGTCCCCCATGTCTTGCTTTGTCTAATTTTTGACACCTCAATAGTCAAAATCGATCAATTCTAAGCCCAAAGCTACCTCAAAACTAGATTTTGGTAGTTGAGATGGCAAAACTAGATGGTTCGATAGTTGGAGATTAAAATCAGACAAAATCCAAGAGTTTAGGGACAAAAATGAACATAATCCTTTTTACATTATTCCAAAGTTAGATCTATATCAATATGGGATGTATATTTCAAAATTTAATAGGTGGAAAAAGTTCAAGTGCTAGGAGCATAGAAATGTTACTCCCTTCGTCCCAAAAAGAGTGTCATTTTAGAATTTCAGTCATCTTGTTTGACCATTCGTCTTATTTAAAAAATTATAAATATTATTTATCTTGTTATGACTTATTTTATCATTAGAGATACTTTAATAATGATTTATTTATTTTATAATTTATATAAATTTTTTGAATAAAACGAACAGTCAAATACGATGTTTGAAAGTAAAAAAACAACATTCTTTTTAAGAAAAAAACAACATTCTTTTTAAGACGGAGGGAGTATTTGTGTTATATAGACACTCCCTTTAGATAAAAGCAAGGCATTGCATCTAAAGGTCCAAACAAAGCAACAAATTCATTATTTTTTCTCCCTTTGTGTTTATTTAGCACTAAATATTGCATGCATAATGCATGTTATATTTGATAGAGAGCTTAGGGTAGTATCAATCTAAACTACTCCATCTTTTTCAAATTATAAGTCATTCTAGTTTTTATAAGTGCATAGTTCTATTTATGTATCTAAATATATACTATGCATAGATATATCTTGAAAAGATGGAACTGACTTATATAAAATGGAATGGAGGCAATACTACCAATTCAAAACCATAACGTTTTGTTTTTTTTTTCAAAAAGAACAACTTTGTGTATTTTTTAATAAAAAATTAGCCAAATTATATATGTTTAATGTAGATAACTTGTCCAGCTAAATTTATTTTCCCTTTGATTCTAGATATATGTAAGTTATATATGTCTTGTGAAAGCATTTCCCATGGCATGCAATTTTAATGAAACCATTGTAATAATTTTATTCTTGAATACAAGTATTATTAGCCATTGTAATAATTTTGCTAAAAATATTTAAGACAAGAACTTTAGTTACATGTGACCAACATTTTTAGTGTTTAAAACTCTCTAAATATTAACCCTGAGAAGTATTTTTTAGTATTGAGCCATTACAATCTTGCTATATGGTACATTTATACTAGCAATTTATGGTTAACACAAATGTTAAAGAGCATGTCAATATAACCATTTGATGTCTTTCATCTATTTTAAATTATAAGACATTTTGACTTTTTAAACGTATCATTTTACAATGGTGTATATCTAAGTGTATAACAAACGCTATGTATATAAAAAAAAATGTAACGTCTTGTAATTTGAAAGGGTGAGAGTAGTAGTTTGTGTTAATTATTTTAGCATAGTTCCGAATCAACTATCAAAGATTGTCAGCCAAAACAAATCTGTAGTGCATGGGCGAATAAAAGAATTTTAGGCCCTGTTTATTTGATGAAAAATGAGGTAAAAAGTCCCTGTAGCACGTAAAGAATCTTTTTCAATAAGTGTACAATCATGGCTCAAGTAGACTCAAAAGATTCATCTCGAGATGGTCAGACTAAAAGTACAAACATGCAACAGCTGCTACTTCATTTAATGATCCATGCATGCGTAAAGGACAATTGATGTGATGGGAAAAGAGAAAAGTTTTTTTTAGTAAACGTGGCCTTAGGCAATCTCTTGTTCGCGTTTCGGTGCATCTTTTATGGTACAGTTATAGAGAATGGAAGCAAGGCCTACTAATAAATTTGTGCTACAATTTATTGGAAACGATGCCACAGTTTGTAGATCTAACTTTGCAGTGATTAAAAGTCCGGCAGTCAAGCAAAAGATTGAAATTCTGTCATAACACATAGTATGGCATAAATTAAATATTTATTTTTTCAATACGCCCGCAGACATCAGCGGAAATCTACCCTTTTAGTAGAATTTCCAATATAAGATTATTATTTGTGCCGACAAGCAAAGCAACACGTCTACTGTTCCCTCGCTGCCTAGTTCAGGTGGACTTCATCATGTTCTCTAGTTTCCCTCACTGACTAGCAGAAATCCTTAAGCCAGCGCTTTCAGGCGGGCTCGTGGATGTGCGAGGCTCTTTAAGAATCGCCAAGGCATGCTCAACGGCATAGACGATCATCTTCTTCACCTGCAACCGTAACGAGAGGGAAAACAGTGTTAGTGGTAGCTCACGATTCTTGATTCAATCATCTGCTCGTAAAGTACAAAAATAGTGTCAGTGGCAGCTCACGTGAGCCAGGGCGGCAAGAAGAGTTAGAGAGAGTGATAGCTCCATCGAACGTGTTCCGTAGCTAACCCTAGCTACTCTACGGCCAGAGCGCGATTGAACGGTGAGCACGTCTTATCGACATTTTAATAGCATTTTTTTATGTCCGCAAGTGGGAGAGGCCAGTAAAAAAAGCGGTTGTTTGAGAACCGTCAGTAAATCGCGTGTACAAATTAAGTCTGTATTAGCAGTTTTCTTAACAAAATGTCAATACTGCCATTTTTCCGAAAAATCAGGTTGGCAGTCGTCAACTACAAAACTTGTGTCTAAAAGAGTGTTTAATTCCCCACATTATAACGAACCGAAAATTGACTATTCGAGACCCTAAACAAATTCAAATGAAAAAATTGTCAACTACAAAGTTGCATAACTTTTCAAGATCTATAACTTTTATGTTGGTAGTTTCTCCATCCGAAGTCGTTTATAAAATTTGAATTTCAAATTTGACAAATTTAAATATATTTTTCGCTGACAAGATGATTTCATAACTTTTCAAGACTTACAACTTTTTTAATAGTTTATTCATATGAGGTCATTTGAAAAAACTCAAAAAAAAATAAATTTCAAATTATTTTTACTAACGGTTCCTTAAAAAATCCATTACTTAAGAAAACCACCTGTAGAAATGAGCCATTTTTATAGAACACCAGTAGAAATCAATTTCAACTAGCGATTTTGTTCGGTTCAATTTCTACTAACGGACATCAAATGAAACCGCCTGTAAAAAAATCATCTCTATACTAGTGGCATTCGATCAGTGTTGGAGCTCTCTGGTGCCTCAATGGACGCCGACACTGGGCGTGTGAACAGTAACTCGAACGCTCTCTAGTGGTCTCTGCTCGTGCACCGGACGTCCGGTGGCGCAGTTGGCGCGTCGGGTGCAAGCTGAGAGCGCGTGCTAACAGCTAGTTTCAAACGGTCCATACATGTCGCTCTTCTACAGCGATTGTACGCTGCACCAAACGCATTCGACACCAACTTAACGTGTGTCCGGTGCACGCCTAGAAAGCTGAGTAACGATAGATGTTTTGATGCTACGCTTCTATATAGTCGTTTGGCTGGCTCGGGTTCACTCTCTTACGTCTTGCACATTTTGGTGATCCATACTCTCTTGTGAGCCTAGTCAAACTCCTCCCACTCATCTAAACCTTTGATTTCCATTCTTAGTGAGATTGAGATTGATCCAAGTGCATTGCTTTAGCTTGTCCATCGAAAGGCACTTGTTGATCAATGCTCGCTGCATATTTTTTTATTACTCTTGGTGATTGTCGTCATCTAGATGACTTGAGCAATCGGGGAGGTGCGACACGAATTGGTGATTGTTCGGTTTGTGAGGAGTTTGCACCTTTCCGATAAAGAGCTGCAAAGTAGCTCTAGCAAATTACTCATGTCATTGAGTTATCTTGCTGATTATGTTCTTATGACGTCCTTTTGTAGGGCTTGACTTATGCCAATTAGCCACCAAACCACCAAGTGAAGGTCAACATAATGAGGAGTAGCATGTCGACAAGCATGTGAACTTCGTGATAAATTTGTCTCCCAGTGTTGGCTTTCTTGGTGTTCTCTTAGATTTCATTGAGCTCACCAACATCGAGTGATTGATTGCCTTGAAATTTATCTTGTAGTGATTGGCTTCATCTACTCTACTCGGAAGTATAACATGCACATCTTCTCCTGCATTCAATTCCCTAATTGCACTAGCTTTTTAGCGTAGGATTAGTCGATTGAGAGCTGGTTAATGGATTGCATTGATTGAGTGAGTGTGGCTCTTTAGTTAGTCTTTGAGAGCACACTAAATTAGACTATATTGCTAGCTTGTGTAGTAGCTTGAGCATAGAATAGTTAGAGCTAGAGCAAGTTTCTTATTGCTTTGTTATTTACTAACCCTTTGATTTAATAAAATTGTAGAGTTTTTATTAGGCTATTCACCCCCTAGCTATTTAGAACCTTTCAGCCTTTCAGCCGGGAGGGTGGCCCGAGCTCCCCAGGTGCAACCTCCCATGTTTGGTGGTTTTGTTCCTTAGCTTGGCTCGCCCGCTGCTCAAAGCAATCAGGAGCTTGGCTCCCATGAAACGATGGACTGGCCTAATGGGGTGAGATGGAGCGTGTGGTTGAGCGAGTGGGTCACCTCCAGCTCCTCACTTCCTACACGCGGGCGGAAGAGGGTGAACACCGCCACCACCGCGTTGCTTGCGGCAAGGAGGAAGAGGTGCGCTACAACGCCGGGTTGCCACTGGCGACGACCCACATCAAGGGGTGGCCTTTGCCAGACCCCACACCACCTCCAAGAACTTGTACAAACCCATGGCCGCCATACTCATCGAACCGAGAGACCGCGGCGGCAATGCCAAGCCCACCACGCTGCACCTGCCATAGCCAGAGCCGAACCCCCGATGGATCTCCCGCCGCTATCCCACCAGGCACTCTTTGCCACAATCCGATCCGTCGACGCGGCAGCCATCCGCGCTCTCCTGGACGACATTGAGGGATCAGAGACCTCCCTGGCCGCACTAACCGATAAAAAAAGTCAAACGTCTTATAATATGGGACGGAGAGAGAATACCATATAGACATCATTAGATAAATCATATATCATATATTTTATGATAAACCTATTTGAAGATTAAAAATATTAATATCATATTATTTTCAAAAAATCTAGCCAAACTTAAGAATGTTTGACTTTTCAAAGTGGGAAACGTGCATTTATTTTCAGACTGAGTTCATATATTATTCATTAAATTGACTAAAACCTTACGCATAGATACCAAGTATGGTATTAGCATTAGACGCGACCATGCAAGATTGGTTACATAAAATGACCCTTATATTTCCGCTTGATATCCACAACACCCGGCCACATTGGAATCCCTTAGGGCCAGTTTGGAAGAAGGGAGAGCAAATCCAGGGATGGAAAGCCCCTTCTTAAATAGCTAAGAGAATAATTAGAATGATATGCACATGAATTTGCCACCCTGAAAAAAAGTTATGAATTTTAACGGGATTTTAAGCCCTGCCCTCTTGACCCGTGGCAATTCACATCGACGCCAGGTGCCCGCAAGCAATGGGTCTGACTACCGTCCCTACTAGCGAAATCCCAAAAATCACAAGCACAACTGTTCGGCTGCTGATTTTCATAGCAGTGGCTCGCTGCTGGCAATGCATGTAAAAAAAAAACCTTTAGCGTGGCTGTCCAAACAAGCTTTTTTTTAACAACCTGGCAGGAGCTTTTCTCTCTCAATTAAGCAAGGAAAGAGAGTGATATGTACAGGTAACGGCGGCCCCCTCCCATGTTGTGGGGTACAGGTTACAAAGATCTAAGTCATGCTGGAAAATACCCTAGAGCATAGGTCAATCTCCTTTTAGGCCACAGCTACAAACACAGACAAAAATCTTTGACCGATGTTCACTCCACAAAGGAAGCTAAGTGTAGAGAGTGAGAGAATCAGCACACACCCAATATGAGTGGAGAGCCTTTTATATATAGAGCCAATTAGACATACATGTAAGGTACACATATGGAAAGTTATCTCATATACAAGAAAGCTATCCTAGACTATACAAGGCAACTAGCCTACCTAGGGGATCCTAATTGATCCTAATATACATATCCTAATACCCGCCCGCAGTCGTAGTGGTAGGATCACATACGCACAGACTCTTCCGGAAATCTATGAAGAGCTAAATAGGTAGACTCTTGGTCATGATGTTTGCGAACTGCTACGCGAAGGGGACGTGAAGCACCCGGAACTGTCCTAGAGCAACCTTTCGCAGACGAAGTGGATGTCGATCTCGATGTGCTTAGTGCAACGGTGGTGGACGGGGTTGGCAGTCATGTATCAGCGCTTACATTGTAGCATTAGACAACCGTCGCAAGCGGGAACGAGATGTGGAGTTCCTAGAGCAACTGCCGCAGCCAACAACACTCTGCCACAACATGAGCCAGTGCACGGTACTCGGCTTCGGCACTCGAGCGAGACACAGTCGTATGACGCTTGGAGGACCAGGACACCAGGTTATCGCCAAAGTAGACGCAGAAGAAGGAGGTGGAATGGCGCGTGTCCGGGCAGCCGACCCATTCAGCATCGGAGTAGGCAGTGAGCTTGTCGATGGCGCCGGTGCCCAATTGCAGGCCGGATGATAGAGCCCTGAACGTACCATAGGATGCGCTTGATCAGCGCATGGTGCGGCTTGCGGGGGTCGTGCATTAAAAGGCAGACCTATTGGACTGCATAGGCCAGGTCCAACCTCATCAGAGTGAGATACTGGAGAGCGCCCACGAGGCTCCTGTACTCCGAAGGGTCAGCGAGCGGTGTGCCTGCTGTGGCGGACATCTTGTTCCAGGCATCCACAGGTGTACCAGTCGGGTGGCACTTAGACATGCCAGCACGCCAGAGAAGATCGATAGCTTATTGCCGTTGAGAGAGGAACATCCCGCTACTGTCCCGAGTCACCAAGATGCCGATGAAGTGGTGGAGGTTGCCGAGATCCATCATGGCAAATTCCGAGCGAAGGTGCGCGATGACATGCTGGAGAAGGGCCAGGGACGACACGGTGACGATGATGTCATCGACGTAGAAAAGGAGATAGGCCAGCTGGTCACCATCCTTGTAGACGAACAGGGAGGCATCTGACTTGAAAGCAGAGAAGCCGATGCTGCAGATGAACGTGGTGTAGCGCTAGTTCAAGGCTCTCGGGGCCTGCTTAAGTCCATACAGGGACTTCTACAACAAACAAAAAGAGTAAGGGCAGTAGAGTCGACAAAGCCAGAAGGCTGCTCGCAGTAGACCGTCTCCTCGAGGTGGCCGTGAAGAAATGCATTCTTCACATCAAGCTAGCGAACAGGCCACTCTCGGGACACAACAATGCTGAGGACGGTGCGGATCGTGGCTGGCTTGACCACTGGACTGGAGGTCTCGTCGTAGTCAACTCCGGCCTGCTGGGAGAAACCGCGGACGACCCAGCGAGCCTTACGCCGGGCAAGGGAGCAACAAACTGTACGTGGGAGTTTCCCTTCATACGGCTCGAATCATGCTCAGATGCCCCGAGAGGCATCTTTCCTTATGATCTGGTGGTTCACACGCGCGCAAACGAGCACCGGCCGCAACAGCAAGGAACTATGACCAATAGAGTCAAACACAGAGCGTCATACTTCTTTATCTTGTGATGGTTGAGGAGTTTCTTTCTCAGAGGGTGCGGGACGCTTGCGGAGTCCGTACCTTCCGTACCACCACAGGTCGTTCTTGGGCAGATCCCGCTCCTAAACATAAGGGAGGGATAGGGGGAAAGGGGCCGGGCCTATCATATAAATAGGGTTGTAGAAAGACCACGTATTTTCATTCGACGTTCCGGGGCGCCCGATTCGATCAACGAATTTGGCGAGCTGATCTGCTTTGATCCAGGAGAAAGCCCAGTCAGCCACCTTTTCGGTGCAGGTCACGTGACCTACAGCTCGGCCTTCGCTTTTTGAGACTTCCTCTACCCACATCTCTATGTGCCCGCAGCACTTTCATATAGAGAAAGATGGGCTTACCATGTTCCATCAATAGCACCTAACCTATGCCGATTTTGGCGGACCGTGCTCCACCCCGGTGAACTCATGCGGTTCCGACGTGTCGGAGTGGAACTTGTGTTTGAACAACCACTTGCCAGTGACAATGTTGGCACCAGGCGAGCAAGGGACGATGCGCCAAGTACCATTGTCCTGGAGCGCCTTGTGCTAGTTAGCCATCGTAACGCGTCAATTGGGATCGGCGAGCGTGCTGCAATAGTTCGCCAGGAGCGGTGAGGTGGTAGAGGCAGAGTAACCGAAGCGCTCGACAGGGCAGAGGCTGCGGGTCCATGAGCGTGTCACACGTCGCGAGGCAGCCGGTGGAGAGGCGGAGGGTGCTGCGCCAGGGACAGCTGCTGATGCCGCCATTGATGGAGGCACCGGTGCCACCGGGGGTGCAGCAGGGGCGACTGTGGCGCCGTAGGGACAACAGGGGACACGGTCATGGCCACAGGAGCTGCGGGCTAAGCAGTCGGCATTGCTTGGCGGGTGTAGACAGTGCTGAAACTCCAATCGGTCGGCGCTGCAAGAGGCCGGAGGCGGTGAGTGTAGACGGTGCCGAAGCGCTGTCCACCCAGCAGGTACCCGCCCGCAGGTGGGGCAGCAGGTATGTGCCCGCCCACAGGGGCAACCACAGGACCCAGGTGGAGGACAGCTGGGTCCAGGAACTCGTCCTCGCTGGTGGTGGAGGCCATGGAACTAGCGAGCAGCGGAGGGGTGGTCGCAGGTGCAGTCGAGTTGGAAAGTTCCTGCATCAAGAAATCAAGTGAAGATGGCACGAATTGCGCAGACAGTGCTGCCAAAAATGGGAACACCGGCTCGTCAAAAATAACATGACAAGAGATAAAGATGGCAACGGGTACCTGAAACCCGAGTACCCGACAGGTTTTACCTAATAAAAAGACAGGTACGAGATGAAGTTTCTACCCGTGGGTACGTTATTGGGCAGAATCTGTTATGATTAGGACGAGTAAACGATGAAGAACACAAGATCAAACCACAGGGAGACACAAGATTTAACGTGGAAAACCCCTCCAATACGAAGGGGAAAAAACCACGGGCGCCAGCCAGCAAACACTCCTCACTATGATCAAGAGTTTGGGTTACAACGCCGTTGGGGAATGAATTTGGAACATATTCAACAGAATCCTATACCCATCGGGTATGGTGGGTATGAGTGTGGGTGTGTACCCATACCCACGTACCCGTGGGTAAAAAATACCCGCAGACGAGGTATTTTCGCAATATTTCAACTAGCTTGACCATGATACAATAATGCTATATTTGTATGTTAATGTCATCTTATTACAATGATAAATTTAAATATGAATGTTAGTATGCAATTCGTTGAAATGACACTATTTTTATATGTGAATGTATGATAAATATATATAAATATCGGATATATTGTCGGGTACAAGTTACCCGTTGGGTAGAAATTACCCGCTGGGTACAAGTATGGGAGCATTATCGTACCTGTGTGAGGATCCAGATAACCTAATGGGTAAAATTTTATTTCGCGGGTACGAGTATAGGTTACTACTACTCGTGGGGTATGTACTCGTTGCCATCTCTAACGAGAGATGATTATGCACCGAGTAGACATGTCCAGACAACGATAGCCCTTGTGCGAGGAGAGATATCCTAAGAAGACACAGGGTGCTGATCGAGGCGCTAGTTTGTGGGGAGAAGTGGTAGGAGGTGCGGATAGCAGACACCTGAAGGAAACCTATGCGAATGATACCATGAAGAGAGTGAGAGAATCGCCACACACACAATGTGGGTAGAGAGCCTTTTATATATAGAGCCAATTAAACATACATGAAAGGTACATATGTAGAAAGATATCTCATACAAGAATGCTATCCTAGGCTATACAAGATAACTAGCCTATTTAGGGGATCCTGTCTCTACTGATGAGCGTACTATGAGCCCAATCTGTTTCGACCCTCTATCCTCTCAAAGCAGATACCAAGCTTGAGCTCGAAATGACTCAAATTCCTCGTATAGTGAGCAGCAAACTTCCCAGGGAGCTTCACGGTCACGGGCAATGGCAGCTGTCTAGGAGCTCGTGGCTCCAAAGTTCGGGCTTGAGGGAGCCTCCAAAATACTTTTAAAAAACGATAAGTTTCAAGTTTACACTCTGCTTTCCCATGGGCTACGGTGTGATTGTGTATAGGAGAAGCAAGGATTCGGTGAGAGTTTTCTTCGTAGCAAAAAGCCTAGAGCTGTCTTACTTCCACGAGTCGAGCTATTTAAGCTTACAGTTTCAAATCCTTGCCCTCTTTCAATCCCTTCGTAAAAACCTCTAGAATACACAGGCTAAACACTAGATGATTCGCCCAGCAGGTCCGATATTTTTAAGCGTTACTCTTTTAAATCCTTGCCCTCTTTCAATCCCTTGTAGAAATATCTCGAGGACACAGGCTCTAGAATATTTAGAGAGGTGCGGTGAAAGTTCGTGTGTGTTTAGTTAAACCCTACATGATTCGTCAGTTACTAGACTATATCCGGCAAAAGGGACAAAAGGCAGATGCTCCTTTTTGGCCAAATAGCCTGTAACACCTGCAGTGAGCCCAATATATAACGACTAAATGTTGTGTTGGCTTATTGAGTGTGAAAGAGTCCACATGTATGTGTGTGAAAAGAATACATGGAACCAATGCCCTGTCCTGAGCAGAAGGGCATAAAATATTCAGAACCAAAACAATCCGGTAAGGACCCAAAGCTCCTCGTATAGAGATCACAAGCCCAATAACGACAGCAAATTGTGTTGGCTTAATGAGCGTGAAAGGGTCCATATGCAAGTGTGAAGAAAAAACATAAAAACCGAAGGGCAGAAGATATCAGAAACAAGTAATTGGGTAAGGAGCCAACGCTCCTCATATTGACACCCCTCTGTTTTTTCCTCTGTTTATGCTCAGAGATTTAATCTCAGCACCAGAAACAGGTGTGATAGGTGGTATCAGAGACAACTATCCTCAGTGTGGGTACCGGCAGCGTGTGGTGGTGTTAGATGGCGGTGCATCACCGACGTACATATTAGCTTGATTTGGCGTGGGTGATTGATGATTTTGGATTATCAAAGGCTATCTTCCTCATCGTGGGTGACAGACCAGCAAACACGGAATTCTTGACAGCACAGGCGCAGCAGTCAATGGTGCACATGGCAATGGACTCGGATTTCTCAATGGCTTGGTGGCAATGGGCGTGAAGGTGACAGCATCAGTGTCGTTCAGGAATCTGAGGACCACCATGGCGCAGGATGTGGCCCAGGTATGGCTTGAGAAAATGGTTTCTAGGACATCGGTTGTGTTTGAGGAGCATGCCTATGAGGTGTTCAAGCAAATGCCCCTTTTGGCTGACACGTGATACAAGCTAAGCAAGTCACGTTCTGGGCTGCCAGGGCATCTTGAGCTGCACAAGGAAGTGGTATAAGATGAGGAGCTTTGCATGGCCTAAACTTGCAGGACGGTCTATTGTAGCAAGTAACAGAGTTCAGTTAGTACTGGGGTGGTGAGAAAAGCATTCTAGTTGCTGAGCCGGCTAATGATCATATATTCTCAAATCAATAACACCCACAGTCTCTTCAACTGGCTAGGGATGTTTTGTAGTTGTTTGTTGAAATCTCTCTTGAGAAGGTCGCAGCAAAAGCAAAGCATGGAGACAATGCTGCACAAGTGCTTCTTGATGAAATGACTTGTGTGAATTTGGTGTGGGACAAGATGTCAACTTTGCTGTGCATGAAGGGTTCCTGCAGCAGTTAGCACTGGCCAAAAGAGTACATGAATGTTCCCTAGAGGTTGGCATAGATTCTAGGGATGGGTTGTCTGGTGAAATGCCCAGTGAAATTGTGTGGACTGAGTACATCTTATACGATACTGACACACATGGTAGTTTACTACAGCAGCAAGCCATAGGTGTGCAAAGGATGTAGGGAATGAGAAGAGAAAATTGATGGTGAAGCTTATTGAAGACAAGATGCTCGCAGTTACTTGTAGTTTTCAGTTACTGCAGGAGCATGGCATGGATGTTGCAGACCAAATGCTTGAACATATACAGCGCAAACTAGTCGATTTCATGGCATCAGTGCTGTCCAGAGTGTGATGCCCTCAAGGCATTTGATGAAATATTTCCTTTAGAGTTGTGTGGGATGAGGAGTCATTGCAGCAACAGTTCACTCAATTTGGAGAGTACTGGGTTGATCGGGACAGCAAACCGATGGCCAAGATAGCCATTGAAGATCATACACTACTGATAGAGATAATCCTTCTCTTTATCCTTTGCGTGGCTCCGGTGGATGTGATGCCAACCAATTTTGGTGTGCATGAGGACATACACCTCCAATTCTGGCATATGGCAGTGCTTACTCATGTTGGTGATTTATCACGATATCCGGAGGCTGGTATGGTTGCTGCAAATCATGGGTTCGATAAGTTACTAAAAGAACTCGGTGCTGGTTTTGGCATTGATGCTGCGCTCTGCTGGGTTTGTGGCAGCTCACTTCTCCCTACTATATCTTAACCAACACTGTACAGATAATTTCATCCTTGTATTTTATGAAGCATGTGCTGGCCAGGAGATAAAATGTGACCATGAGAAGCTGGTGGTCTTTGATAAAAGGAAGAACAAGGGTAGTGCTTGACATGTAATAGCTGAATTGGCACCATGGAGGCAGAACACTTTTAGCCCAAAGAACACTGATATGGAAGTGGTTCTTTTTTTTCTGACAAAATACCTTCATGGGATCGAAATGGTTTTAGTCCTTGTAGACGTGAGGAAAGGTTTTTCAGTGCCTATTCTGATATTATGCTTAATGCTAAAGTTTTTAAATCTGAATTATTGGTGCATGCTTATCTGAGCTGATGGGCTACATAGATTTCTCACTGGAGTATTAAGAGGTTCCTGTTCTTCAGGCCACACCAAACAATATGTTTTGGACTAAGACACTTGCTTTGGATCAAAAGAATAAGAGGGCATACATATCTATCAGGCTATAGGATCCAGGACTTGGTAACAAGATGTTTATTCCTTAGCTCAAGGATTATCAACCACATGAGAATTGAATGACTGATCAGACAGCCCTACTCCATAATCACAATGACAATTGTCCCTATATCTGCATCATTCGAGTGAGTTTGGACACAATCATAAGGACTAGCAAGTTCTTCTGGGGGCGGTAATGTAACATCCGCATTAAGCCCAATAACACATGGAAGTTGTGTTGGCTTATTAAGCATGAAAGGGTCCACTTGTAAGTGTGTGAAGAGAATACATAAAGCCAATGCTCTGTCCAGAGCAGAAGGGGAGCAGATATTTAGAAACAAGTAATTGAGTAAGGGGCCAGCAGTCCTAGTATAGAGATCCTTCTGTTTTTTCTCTGTTTATACTCATGTCCGCAATTTGATCTAGTTGCCGGCAACGGGCGTGACATAGCCATAGGACATCCTCAATGTCATCTTGACATTCTCATGGACCGGCTGCCACCAAAGTAGACTTGAATCTTCACCATTACAAACAGCATCACATGGCCGTGGTGCCTACTCACTGAGTAGACATCACATCCATGACTGTATGAGAGGGAAAATGAATCCATGGAGGCTCAAAGGGTATGTGGGATCATTGTGAAGCTTGGTAGCAACACATCTTGAACTAGTTTACATGGTCCCTCAAAGAAAAAATAAATTTGCCGGCAGAGGCAAAGCTTGTTGGGTGGCCGCAAGCTGTAGTTACTGGATGGACACACTCCTATTTGGGCTCAAACACTAAACTTCTATGCAAACTGTATGTTGTTTTTGCAACCCACAAAAATGATGCATTTGTGTTATTTATTAAACGCATGGCATGCATGCTATGCTGCGATTGTATTTGGGCGCTTATGTCTTCTTAGATTATAAATTGCACTGAAATGCTGAAACAATGGTGACCAACCATGTGAACTTATCTATGTGTAGACATTCTGTTGCTGATACCAACGAGCTAATAAGAGGACAAGTTCATGATGGATATGTATTAAAAGTTCATACCTCTAGTTTATCTTCTTTTGCCCTGTGGCCCATTGGAAGTCTCCGGAAATCCTCGGTTAAGCTGAGACATTGCTGAATGTTCTCTGGTGATACAAAATCCAGAGCAATCTTGGTGCAAGACTGCAGTCATTACACATTCAGCCAGAAAATGTCAAAATTGAGTAGAATTTCTCCTAGCCCTAATCTATCTGATGCATTTCAGCAATTGAAACTTGGGATATGTAAGAGTGCATTGGCAAGCTTACCTTTAGATTCCGTACTTGATGAGGACACCCAGCAGGTATAAAAACCGCATCTCCAAGCCTTTGCACAAAGGTCCATGGCTCGATTCCTACAACAGCAACATCAAAATTTAAAGTACTAAATGCTCAACCATTCAGACCAAATTTATAAATACAAATAGATGGTCTAACTCACCATACTCCTCCTTGAGCTTCCTCTTGTGTTTGTTGGTCAGATAAAATTTTTCTTCATGTACAGGGTTAAATATCTGCATTAAAAACAAGTGTCACAAAGAGATAAACGTCTATGGTTTTTACCAAGCTCATTCAGAGATAAGATTAACATTAACCTTTTCAACTGGATTACAGTACATATGGCGAAATTCTTGGGAATGTTTTGTGAGGTACTCTTTCAGCTTTCCAACATCCTCCCTCCTGAAAATATCCCATAGTGCACCTGCTCTTTTATCCTCGCAGGAAACTGATGATATATGAGCATGCTCCATGCTTGTTTCATTTCCATCTATTGATGAATTCCCCAAGCATTCCTTTTTATCCTGTTCTGCATGCCTTATTTTCAATTCTCTTATCCCCCTTTTTTGTTCTTCAGAAGGCTTGACTTTGGCAATATGCATCAAAACATTAACCTAACAATGGCCAAAATTATATTAGAGTTAAATAAAAGAAGAGCACAACAAGATGCTATGCATTCTGTATGGATGGCATAAGAGTGTGCTGAACTTCTCTTGTATAATCAACCAATAGTAACAGGTGAGATACTCTGTATTACTATTGGATCTACAGAATTCACTCATGTAAGTCACCAGGAAAAAAGGTACAAGTGGAAAGATTTTTTTTCTGAACAAAGAAAAGTATCAAGGACTTCACGGACACAGTTCAGTATAATATAATTATGTCCACTAGATGCTTAGGTTGTTCTCAGTTATTTACTTACTGCATCAGACAAATCACAATGAAGTTTTGTAACAGAATCTCCTCTAATGAGTTCCTCTGCATAGCCATAAGCTATATATGATTTTGGGCCCATGTCAAGCTTTAAGACGTCATCAGGAAGCAATGCAGAGACATTTAGCAAACCAGATTTCAAATTTGTGTATGGTTGAAATGGCAAAGAATTTATGTATGTCATTCCATGGGAAGGCAAAATATTTTCAAAATGGTCTGAAGTAGGCCAATCCTTCAATTTAAGCATTTCAGGCCAAAGATTATGATACATCCGACCACGATAATACCCCTTGAAAAAGTCCTTGGCGCATATTAAAACCTGCATATATAAACAGATAATATAAGGTTTCTACCTTAATCTTTTACACTGAAAATAAAAAGGCTACACCAGTCAGAGTCTATGAGTCCATTAATTCAGCTTTAATATAAATAATCAAATTACATGTAAGTATAGCATAGTTTTACGGTCATAGGCATGTATCGTACTAACCTTACAGCAAGACATACAATCGACGGCTTCCACTTTTTTCATCTCAGAACTAGTATTGGCACCGTGTACTTTAGCCCACATTTTTTCAGGCTTCCAGCTCAAAGCAGTCATTTTATTTTTCTGAACGCAAAAATCAGTGATTTTCTTGAGCACCCCTTGCACTATTACAGGCTCTCCTTTCACCCAGTGCTTTTGGAAGTGCTTGAGATCATCTGGCTTACCATTATATGATATTGGACAGTATATGTAGTTATCTGTGGAGTTCTCTCTGGTGGCAGCTATCCTTGAACTTGCATGATTAGCTGAACATGAGCATTCACATATATCTATACTGATAATATCAGAAGGTTCTATCTGGTTCCTCAGTCGGAATGCCTCCATTTCGAGCTTACTTAACCTATCTGTTTCAAAAATTTGTTTCAACTCAAGGACATGGTTACCACACCCACCAAGTTTAGATGGAGGGCACCGAATGGTCCCATCCGGATCAGCTTCCCACTTGACAGACTTAGATTGGTAACTTGACAGACTTGTTTCTCTATCATTTTCTGAATTATTATCTGTCTCAAAATCTTGTTTCAACTCAAGGATATGGTTACCACACCCACCAAGTTCAGATGGTGGGCAACGAATGGTCCCGTCAAGATCACCTTCCCGCTTGATAGAATTACACGGGTAACTAGACAGACTTGTTTCGCTGTCATTTTCTGAATTATTTGGTGGATCAAAATCTTGTTTCAACTCTAGGACATGGTTACCACACCCACCAAGTTCAGATGGAGGGCAACGAATGGTCCCGTCAAGATCACCTTCCCGCTTGATAGAATTACACGGGTAACTAGACAGACCTGTTTCGCTGTCATTTTCTGAATTATTAGGTGGATTACAATTACCACCATGCATATAGTCAATTCCTCTCTTTTTATCCTTAGGTATCAGTCCCTCCTGACAATTGATCTCAAGACAATTTCCACGGAGCTCCTTACAACAACTGATGCATAACTCGTACGAGCAGTTCGAGCAGCTTCTATGTAGATCAAATATTGACGTTCTGCAATTGTTACTGGTTCACATGGAAAGGAGAAGACAGTTTAAAGACTTATACAATACCAAAATCTATAAGCAAGAAACATAGAGCATTATTCATAATAACTGAAAGTGTCCAGTACCAGAACACCCTCTCGTCATTCCAGGAGACAGCTTTCTCAACAATCAATTCCGACAATTGCAATCCTGTTTGGAGAAAAGAAGGGGATAATATTTAAAAACAGTTCAAAGCCACAAATAACTGGCAAGTCATTTAATAAGAATCTGTTTCACCTCGAATTTTGGCTTCTGCTTCTCTTTCTTCCATCTGGTCCTTGTTGAGTTGTGTCAAACATGGCAACAGGTAGTGCAACAGGTAGCTTGCATATTTGCGTTTTGTTTCAGGATCAACCTCATCAGCCCTCAAATCTGACGTATCCACTTCAGCCGACATGGCAGACACATTATTCATCCTATTTGACGTCACAAAGGAGAGTCCAATTCCTTCGGTACATGGTGCTACACTACGAGCCTGGGGTGATTTCAAACCTGCAGAAGTGGGCTTCTTTTCCCTTTTTTTAGATGATCCATTGCTATTGCATTTCGTCAAACCCAAGCTCTACAAGGGGGGAAATAAACATTCTCAGAACTCAGCCAACTATGATATACTTTCAGCTTATATTATAAGACGCCACGTCTTTTTTTAAAAAAAAAAAAAAAAAAAAAAAAAAAAAAAAAAAACCTGTGACAGAGTTCATTACGGCAATCTTACAGAATGGAACCCAAAAAATAAAAAAAGAACAGTTTGCTCTCTAAACACGAAACCACAAGAAATTCAGAACCACAATAGCTTCAAAGCATGCTGAGCTGCAGATGTATTTATGTACTAGAGTGGTTGTGAACTCAGAAGGCGGTCACCTCGGGATTAAGCTGCTTATCCTTTTTAAGGCATCGGGAACAAATGCAGACTCCGCGGCAGAAGGGGCACTGGTCCCTAACATCATCCACTGACATCCCGTACCTGCAGAAGCAAAAAGTTTCCTGACGATTCCTAGAAAGAACAGAGCAGTGCGCGCTTGTGGCATCGAAGGGCTCCGCATTACCCCGCATTACCTGTTCTTGATGCAGTGGACGCAGTAGCTCCTCTCACAGCACCGGTACCAGATCATCTCCACCGGACGACGATTGACACTGTTCCTGCAATGGTGGCAGGACCTCGTAGCCCCCGGCCTCCTCCCGCGGCCGCCTCCGCTAGCACTGGTGCTCGGAGCCGCGTTCTCCCCTTCCTCCTTCATCACCCCGCCTTCCTCCTTAACTCCCACCGCAGCCGCAGCAGCAGCATTGAAGCCCTGTTCTGGCAAAGACTCGGCTGTCCCCGGGCACGGCTCCGACGGTGACAGCGCGGGCGACGCCGGGTCGGGCGCCACAGCCGCAGCCGCGGTGCGCCGCTGCTGCTTGGGTGCCGAGCGCGCGCGAGGCGCGGGCGCGGACCCCTTCCGCTTTTTCCCCCTCCTTGGCTTCCTCTCCATATCGAGAGCCCAGTCCTCGTCCTTGCCATCCTCATCTCCCACCCCGGGGCTCTCGTCGTCCACCTCCACATCCTCCATCGCCCACCCTAGCGGCCCGATCCTGAGCTCCACCGCCGTCATGGCCACGACAGTCAGATCACGGCCGACGACGGTGAGAGATGAGAATCTATCAGATCAACACCCTAATCGGATCGATGGAATCGACTGGATTTGGTTTGCGATTGAGCTCAGGTGGATGGGATTTTGGGTCCTTATTTATTAGATTAGATTAGATAGAGGTGCATCGTCGTTGGCGTTGTTGGGCTGCGCGCCGCGGTCGCCACCGCGGGAGCACATGGAGCGCGCGCGCGCGCCGCGAGGCGCGAGCGAGCGAGCGAGACCGGGAAACCCACGAGCCCAAACGGCCAAACCCGTTTGCGCCTCGATTGGGAACCTACTTGTACCTACCTGACCACTGACCAGGTCTAGGTTTTGGGTGGGCTCCCTCTCCTACGACTGTGACGGTTGCAGCAGTGGCAGCGCTCCATCCCTCAGAGTAGCTACAGTAATTGGTGCACAAAAGACAGCCGATCAGCCTTGAGGGAATGAGGGTCATGGAAACTTGTGATACGCGTGGTGAAACCAACCAACTGTTTAAATACCATGCAACTTCCGATTATAACTAGTCACATCAATATTACGGCATCTATATGTAGCATTAAATGTTGATGAAATGTTTGTATGTTTACATAGTTTACACGTACATCACGAGACGAATCTTTTAAGTCTAATTAGGTCATGATTAGACACTTATTGAAAAAGATTCCTCGTGCCTACAGTATCAAAATTCCAAATTGTAAACGCAGCTTTACTCCTACCCAACCTCGTGAGCTGTGAGCAAGTTTGAAAGGAGTACTCGTAATCCCTAAAAAGAATGCAGATATAGATTACATGCGTTAGAAGTAGTTCATATTTAGCCAAATAGTACACTTTTCGTATAGAAAAAAGTCGTTTTAGACAAAGTTTTGATTAAATATTGAGAATATAAATCATAAACAACTTTTAAATTATTGAGTTTGTAAATATAAAAATTATATAAATAGATTTGTCTTCAAATATACTTTCATAAAAATATACGTATATCACTTTTCATTAAATATTTTTATAGAAATATTAAGTCAAAGTGATGTTTTGAAGACCATATCGTTATCCTAAACGACTTCTAAATCATATAGAGGGAGCTTCTAGTGAATACTATTTATATTTATATTTATGATTTTAAACTAATTTATTATGTTAATATATTTCGTAATTAATTTAATGGTATTTATTTGATATATAAATATTGATTTTTTTATTTGTAAATTATATTAAACTTAAGATACAAAACCCGTTTGCGCCTCGGTTGGGAACCTGAGGCACTGACCAGGTCTTGGTTTTGGTTGGGCTGCTGTGCGGCAGCCCGGGGCCACAGCCCCCTCCTACGACTGTTACGGTCGCAGCAGTGGCAGCGCTGCAGCCTCCCTCAGCAGCTACAGTGATTGGTGCACAAAAGACAGCCGATCAGCCTTGAGGTTATGAGGTTGAGGGTCATTGAAGTTGAGGGTCATGGAACTTCGCACCATCTGTGCCATTGTGCTACGCGAGGTGAACTGCCCTCGTGAGCTGTGAGCAAGTTTGAAAATAGAGTCGGGTGAGGAGTGATCGGAATTAGATAGCGTTTATGACAATGACAGTCTTTAAAGTAAGACTTTGACTTTATATTTCTATAAAAATATTTATTGAAAAGTGATATATGTATACTTTTATGAAAGTATATATTCGAAGACAAATCTATTTATATAGTTTTCATATTTTTAAACTCAATAATTTAGAAGTTATTTATGGTTTATATTCTCAAGGTTTGATCAAGATTTTTTCCAAAACGTTATCTTTTTCCCAGAGGAAGTATACGGTTTGCATGGGATTTTTTTAATCTAGATAAAAAAACTCATAATCATATTGGCTATGTTTCGCTGGAGCTAAAAAAAAAGCCATTTATTTTAGTTGATGGTGATTTGTTATGAGAAAAAACACAAATGTTGATAAGCTGAAGAGACTTTTCCATACAAATACTCCTAGGTTAGATTTTAAAACATACACAAAATAATTTGTCCTGTAATCTATTTCATTTGTCCCTAAAATATTGTCGTTTTGAGTATTCATGCCGATAGTTTATCTAGATTTATGAAAAATATGTGCAACATTTTCATCTTCAAATAAATTTATTAAAAACTAGACTAAAGATTTTTATATAAATTTAGTCAAAAATATTTTTTCCAAAAGTGTAGACACGAGATTCAAATGTACTCTCTTCGTCCCGAAAATAAGTGTCGTTTTTTATTTTTAAAATTGACATTTGACCATTTGTCTTATTAAAAAAATTGAGAAAATATAAAAATAAACAAATCAAGATTAAAATACTTATAATAATGATCATTTTATAATAAAATAATTAGCTTCTTTATAAAACTTTTGAATAAGATGAATGATCAAAATGAGATACTCAAAATACTTTATTTTGGGACAGTAAGGACAAAGTATGTATAGCATGGAAGAAAAGCTGGCAGCACGAAGCAAACACTGCTATTCTGTCAGATTCCTCACCGTCAGCTGGGGCTCTAGGCTCAGGCGAGGTGGGCTGTCACTATTCACAACTCATGAGAGGTTGGTTGGATTAAGGGTTGAATCTCAAACCAGGCACTGATTGGAAAATGAAAATCCAAGAAGAATGATTCAACTTGATCTGTTGAGGCACTGTTTAGATTCATCGTCAAATACCAAAAGTTCTGTTACATTAATATTTGGACACATACATGGAGTATTAAATATTGATATAAACTGAAACTAATTTGATAGCTTCGTAAAATGTTGTGAGACGAATCTTTTAAGTCTACTTAAGTATGATTGGACCTTATTGTAAAAGTTATCATATTACTATAGTAACTTATTTTGCAAAATGAGTACAACTAAACAGGCCTGAACAAAGCATTTTACTGTGGTACTGGGAAGTTGTTCTTGGAATATAAATGCTATTGCCCTACCATTTTTAGAAACTATGCCATATGGTTAATTAAGATTTCACCATCGCACAATTTGAATTAAATATCTATGTTTTCAGCTTTATTGAAAAAAGTTTTCATAGACGTGACTGTGAGGTAACAAGGAGTCCAAGAAACTTTGATTTATAAAATTCTTCCATATCTCTAGAGAAAGTGAAGTGCGCTGTGTATCTTTAATTGACCATATCCAGAATATTCAGCGTGTTCTTTTGGGCAGGAAATAAACGCTGATTTTGACTGATGTTGATTTATTCTGAGAGAAAAATATTGTTTCGTGACTGGAAATAAGTGTTATAAGTGCTGATTTGTCAAAAGAACAGGGTGTGTCTGACACTCTAACTACTACCCTTTGAATAATACCTAGATTATGTTTGGCACAGCTCAGCTTCACTATTAAAATTATTTTTTTAAAAATAATGTCTTTTGGAAATAGCTTCATAAGCAATTTGTTTGATAAAGGTGACTTTTTTAGAAATGTTATTTAGCAAAAACAACTCCACTAACAACTTCATACATGATTTAAAGAGAGAGATAAGGGAGAGAGCAGAAATAAGCTGAGGAGGAGAAAAACGGTTTCACCCATGAAGCTAGTTTGGAAAAAAAAATATTTGGAAAAAAAAACAGCTTCTTTAGGTCCACAAACTAGTCATTACAGTTTGAAGTTTGGAGGTCCTAATTAAGACATTAAGACTAGAGATCCATTTTTTAATGAACAATGGATATTAATGTTACTTGCGCACTTTGTGTGATAAGATGTATATTAGTTGCTGATGTTAATCCCTTTCGCTTTACAGCTGCAATATAGCCCAAGAATATAGAGATGTAATTAACGCTCATGACTGTTATATATCCTTTGAAGGAATCGTCAACAACACAAATTCAACAGTCAAATGAAAATCTTACAATTCTCCATGGAAGAAGAAATCAAAATCCACACCTCCATAGAGTGAAGCAATGATCCATTATCCTTGAGCTATAAGTTCTTCCTAGATAAAAAAAACTCGAAGCTCCGTCAGCTCGCTCGGCTCAGCTCGACTCGGCTCGTTAGGATAACAAGCTGAGCCAAGATTTTAGCTCGTTAGCTATAACGAGCCAGCTTGCGAGTCAAACGAGCAACGCTTACCAGAAAAATAATATAACATATATTAATATTGTACTACTCCATGACTTATACTTTACAATTGGTTGATGACCGATCTAGACCCTATGAACTTGAGATTATTATGACTTTTATATTTTATTTTTAATAGATGTATAGATACTCGTGGACCACATTATGTATGATATGAATAATATATTATTACTTGTATATATACATGTTAAAACAAAATTTTTTTTCAATTTAAGACGGTTGGATGTATTACTTTTGTATTATTACTCTTCTCAAGATTTAGATAAATGCAAACATTTTTGGTATTTTTTTAATACCTGGTTCGCAAGCTTAACGAGCCAACTTGAGCCTTTAACAAGTCGAGCTGAGCTGACTTTCTGGCTCATTGAGCTGGCTCCTTATCTTAACGACAAGCCAGGACGAGCCGAGCCGAGTCAAGCCGAGATGGCTCATTATCCGGTCTTAGTTTTCTATGAATATATATAATTTAGTGCTTTTTGTTGATCACAAAATGTAGACAAAAAAGAAATGAAAGGTGATAAGAACTTAACTTGCAGTCCACTGCTTTGCTACTGACAATACTACTTTTTAGGATTTTATGTTACTTTGTAGAGCATAGGACTGGTATTTGACCCCAAAACTATTGGATTTTATATACAATTCTAAGCGTAATCCATGACACAATGCCTTCCAGAGCAAGGGTCTGCAGGAGATGTTACTGAGATGCAAATCATTGGCCTTCTTCAGATGCCAAGTGTTACGAAACGGTGTCTTTCTAAGAAGGCACTCCTTCAATGATCTCATTCATTAGTGAAAGGATTAGCAGCATCTGAAGGGGCATGTCCCTTTGGTGCTGTTCCTGCAACCAGGCCCGATTTTGTGTAGAGAATCGCTTTTGGTCCCTAGATGGTTTTGTGATGACATGCTACAGAGGTCACAGGTGAAGAACTTTCGCTGCGCATGGGGATTTGAATATTTTTTTTAAAGACCCAGTGACCCGGCTTTGATTGATAATAAGGAGTCAGCATACAACAAATGATTACATACGTGAGAGGCGCTTCCTGCTGCAGCCTAGGTTGCAGAGGTTTCAGGGTTCCAGAGACTAATTACCCACTACCGTCTTGTGCAAGCAAAAGGTGCTTTTGATTTAGCAAACCCTCATCTTCCTCAGTGCACATCTCACAATGGAAAAACAACCCTAACTCCGCCGGTGTAAGACTGGCCGGTGCTGGCGCTAAACTACACAACAATGATCAACTGACGCTGCAACTTTTTGGTTAGGAAATAAAACTCACCGGCCCTCCATCTCCATTACATCAGATTCCTCAACCATGGCCACTAATGCCTTCTCAAGCTCTTTGTTGCCTAGGCGTGTCGCTGCCTTGATGGCCTTGATAGCTTCTCTTCTGGGAGAACACCACCATACATGTCAATGTATGTTGTCAGTATTGCATCTGACGTCAAGTGCTGAGGGTTGAGGAATTCCGTTTCGCGCATTAGCTTGCATTGCGTGCGCTCAGCCACTGGCACCAAAGATGGTTTGGTAGCCAGGCGCAAGCTCGAGCGCATCGCCACCAATTTCTTCCTCGGCTTGCATGCACGGGTAAGGGTTGGTCGAGGTGGAGGAGACTTCGGTGTCGGCAGCAAAGATGACGGGAGCTCCTTGAACATCCTGGTGCAAAAAAAAAAAAAAAAAAAAAAAAAAAAAATCTGTCCACCCGCCTCCAGTTCCTCCAACTCTTGTTCACCAGGCATGTCGTTGAAGTTCTGTTGGAAGGCATGGACTCCCATCCCACGCGCGCCCTCATCATCGCAGCATTCAAGGGCTAGTAAGGCAGAAGCACTAGTGTCACTGTCGTTGTCGGAGGCCTCCTCCATGTTGCCACACTCGTGCACCGGTGGTGTAGGAGCCATCTCGCTGTTGTCCGTTGAGTAGTTTGGCTGTCTAGCAGTCCTCGTTGAGGGAAGGAGAGATTCCTGGACCATCGGATCCTCCTCCTTGTCCAGGAATGCCCATATGTCCTGCACATGTCAAGTAACGGGTCGTGACTCACCGGAGGCTGCTACCGTGTAGTTTTGGCATTCCTCAGCCCGTCTAGGGAGCGAGACCGACGGCGTTCCCAGTCATTGGAGGCGTGGCAGAGGTAGTCCCTGCTGCGTGCCGATCTAGATGGCGAGCGTCTCCGGGAACGTCCGCGGTCCATTGGCTCCATGCCCACCGCCCCTGTCTGATGGTTGGCTAGGTGGCGAGCAGGTACAAGGCTAGAGAGCTACGATGAACTCCCCTGGCCTGAGATGAGTGACGTGGATGTCGTTGCGCGAAACCTGGAGCTGGAGACTCTAGGCGTCAGCCACCTCAACAGAGCAGGGGCAGTAGCCAGCGTGAAGCCTCAGGCAATTGGCTTCTGTGGCCATGATGATTGTGTTGTTGCGCATCGGGCGGTCCAAGGCATGTCCTGGGAAGTATTCCATCTTTGGATTTTCAGGCGTGGCTGGTGGATGCTTCTCGGGAACATGGTTGGAAGCTTTGGCGGTGGGCTGGTGGTTGATGGGGGAAAGGCAATGCGGCTATGGATGCTGCATGGTGGAAACTGCAGGCGGGCTCGGAGCTCAGTAGAGATAGGGTGGTGACGGCGGGACGGGCAGAAACGGGAAATGTGGCCGGCCGACTCCTTTGCAGCTAAGGCATCGGACTGGGTCTCTGCATTGAGCCACACGATGGTCGGAGGCGAGGCACCAGAAGCATCGTCGAGAGAGCCTTTTTATAAAGGCTTCTCGGGTTGTGTTTGATTTGATGGCACCTGTCTTGTTCAGCGTGGCTTCGTCCTTCTGCTTGAGCTCGATCATGACATGGGCTGAAGGCTTCCTCCACCAACGGTTTTTCCTTGCACTTTGCCACTTACTGGAAGTCGAAGGTGTGGGCACTCGGTCAGGGATGACCAACACCGAATTCAGCTTGGTCGGTACAGCTTTGCCTCCCTCCATGTCAGCAGCGGCGTGGTGGTCGACGTCGTCGGCTCTGCAGGACTCCATTGCTCGAGCCACGGAGCTTGAGGTGGCCGCCGATCCAGGGGCATGAGCCGTTGATGCCTGCACAAGAAGCAGATCTGGCGTCTCCGTGTCATCTCCACCATCAGAAGCCACCTCATCTCCATAGTCGAGCAGCTCCTCTTCCACATCGTCGTCGTTCTGGAAGGGGGGTAGCAACTTCTGCCGGTGTGCGAGTAGCAGGGGCAGGGATGGGGATTCGAATATAGAAGCTGAGCATGCTAGATTACCCACAAACGCGTGCATTGATGTCGTCAGCAGGCTGGATAGAACGATAGTATCTCAAACTGCTGTGGACTGTACAACCACTTCCATGGTTTGTCTCTGGAGCCTTAGCATGTGATGTGACCCACATGGGATTCGCATATATGTATTTCTTTAATGGCAGTAATTAACATGTAAGGTGATTTTACTGGCTTTCTATATAGCTATAATAGTAAGAAAAGACCATCAAGAGGGCATATCTTTTAGCCAACCCAAAGCATCTCAATGAGACATTGATGAGAAACGAAGTATCAGGTATCAAAAAAACTGGTAATAATACCCACCATTTGCACGTCCTAGCAAACTGATGCCTCCACCAAATTTACAAAATCGAGGGGCGATCACTAAAATGTGAACAGTGGAAGTGCTCTCTATTTCTAAATATTATGCAAAAGAGCACAAAACGTCCTGTAAATACTGTAGGATCACTGTAGCATTTGTTCAGAAGCTGAAGCTGTCATTCTCCTGCTGGGTGATGGTCAAAACAAGCCCAAAGTGGTCGCTTGGAAAGACAGGCAGCTCAATCTTTCGGCTCTCTTTCCGAATCTTCTTCTCCTTGAAGTAGGAGACACCCGGTATTGCCTGCTTCCCGATCATCTCAATGCTGTCGATCTTGAAGTCTGCCAGCTTGCACACAAACCGGTCCATTCGCTTCTGCAGCTTGCGGTTGCCTGACAGCATGCCATTGGCCTTCGTGTCATAGGTCCAGCCATCTTCTCCAGGCTTTAGCTCAACCCAAGCATCAATCCACCCATCCTGCAGAGGGAAAGGGCCGTCTCCCTTGTCCTCCCAGTTCATGTCCCCACAGAGTATGGCATTGGGGAAGCCTCCCAGAACTTCCAGGCATTGCTTTGCCTGAGCCACACGTTCTTTGCTGTACATCTGATCCCACTTAGGAGGTGCAGGGCATGGGCTCTCTAGGTGGGTTGTGGCTAACATCAACAGTGGCATCTCTCCTGTGCTAACACTTGTGATGCATAGCTCTCTTCCCATAACTGAGTTTGAAAATGGGATATGGTTAGATGGCGTCGTGGGCATTTTGCTCAACTGTAATTGTTAAGGTCAAAAGAAATCAGTAAAAATAAATGAACTCTGAGAAAAGGAAAAAAATGTCAACCTCCCAATTCCCATGGAAGGTCAACTATAGATTTGCGGTGATTATATTCATGATACCAGATGAATCCCAATCAAAATAGCCTTTTGTAACTTGTAAGGATTTGCTGAATATGTGAAGTTATGAAACATGTAGTCAAACTCTTTTAGATTGATGAAAAATGCTTCACTAACAATATGCATAAGTGCTTGGATTGACCATATTGAAAAATCTAACTCACTCATCCATATTCTGCAGGCATTATATAAACCAAAAATATGTCTTAGATGACATGAACAGTCAAAGAAAATGTTTAGCATCTTCTTTGGGAATGTTACAAATAGAAATGGTTTTCCATGCAGATTCTGTTACAAGAAGTTGAGTGAAAGCATTCATCCAGAAGTTGGAAATCATATCACATGTAAAATTTGCGAGAAGCATTACCTGCATGCAGTAATACTGCTGAATAGTCTTCTCATGTGACAACAAGCAGTTGTATTGTTGCCACCAGTCAGATTTTTGCAGAAGCTCCTGTATGTATGGTGTAACCTCCTGCAGTTCCACATATTAGATTAGATCCCACCAAGGATGAGAAAAAAATAACTCATAGCTCAGAGTGTGGACCTGGAAGCATATAAAGTCTGGGCTGTGCTGCTTTACAAGATCCCCAAGAGCATCCATCCTTCTCATCACTTCCAAATCCTCCCGGAACCAGACATTGTATGTCATGATTTTGAAGGTCTTGTTATACAAACTAATCTCAGGATTTCCTGTGGACAGGCATTTTGATTTTCATGTGACACTAGCGAATCAAAATATATTAAAAAAGTAACAGCTTCAAAAATGGATTGAATTTTGAGCTTGCATCACAACTAACTAGTTTTAAAGTATACGATGTACACATAGAAGAAGAAAAAAACGAATAGTTAAAAGATTGGATTGGATAACCCTTCTTATTTTAGCATAGACTTAAGTAGTCCTAGTCCCTCTGTTCTGCAACGTTTGCCCATCAAAGCCAGTAATAATCATCGTGATAAACACTTCCTCCTTCCTTTATTTTTGATGTTTTGACTTGCTCCCGAATATTAGAAGTAATTAAAAACCGACACACCTTAAGTAAAGCTATGTCTCCTGCTACTTCTCATCTTTTCTCCCACAACACTGATTGCGATCAACAAGGAGTTAAGTAAAAAATGGAACTTTTCAGCTCACAGAATGTCAAATAGAAAAGGTTTGCTGATGTTCCAATCTTCCTTTTCTCCATGAAATTTTGTTTGGATTGGACAAAAGTCATCAAAGAGATGGCGCAATGGTATAGATAAGCATAGAGATTGATGTGTACAACTAGAATAGGCCTCCAAGAATTCAAGCTATGTTGAAGCAAAAGCTGCAGCTGATTGCCTGATCCTAACATTCGAACATGTTGACAAATAAGCTGAGCCATTTGCATTATGAAATATAACTTTGCATGCAAACAACCCAGCTTCAGTGCTCCTTCCTCATATGTGCCAGCTTGATCGATCAAATTGAAGCACATGTTTAAATGATCATAGGTAACATCATTAAATAATTAACATGTTTCAACTCCAAAAACCCCAATCCTCATGCCCAGCCTTTGGTAGAGCGTGTTGACGACAAGTTAGCACCAGTTACGGACGCACTAACTGAAGGTAAAACTTCCCTCGAAACTAACTGAAGGTAAACTCGAAAAACAGATAGAACACTCACCACAATGACCGGCCCTGACACCATCCGTCCAATCGACACTAGATTGGGCGCATTCAGAAACCTCTCACCTCCCCATCCCACGATTCCCGAAGACGCCGCAACCTCCGCTCCACCCCCGGGGATCCGCCTTGGCTCCCACCTCACGGCGTCCGCGACGGACGGCCAGCGCGCGGCCGGCCACCGGCGAGGGCCTGGGCCCTGCGGAGCTTGGCGCCGCCGCGGCCTTGAGCTGTGTCGCCGACTGCGACAGCATCCATGGGGCCGATGAGAGGAACAGCGGACCGCCGGACCGGATGGAGACATGGGTGTACAGGTAACGCAAACCACATTCACCAACGCAAACAGAAGGATCTACATCCCAACCTATCTACACGCCAGTGCAGTGGAGAGGGCGGCGAGCAAACCTTTCTTAGCGGCGGGCCCCTTTCCCGCACTATCGCAGAGGTCGACCGACATCCGGCGACGCATCGCGCTCCCTCTTGCCTCCCAAACCGCTGGGGTGGGGGAGACGCATTGCGCTCCTTCTTCCTCCGGTTCCACTTGGTCGAGGCCAACGCGAGGGTGTCGCCCACGACGACGGGGCTGTCGGTGTCGACCTCCTCTGAGCGCGAAGCCTGGCACAACCCGCAGTAATCGGAGAAGTCAGGGTTGAGGAGCGTGCACTTGACGCAGCACCACTCCGAGCCCGAGCCGGCCGGAGGCGTCAGCAGGGAGCGGGAGGGGGAGGGCATGGTCGAGGGCTGGGGAGGGAGACCTGGAGAAGAGGCGGAAGCGGAGGCGGCGGAGTTAAAAGGAAAAGCCGGTGGCGTTTTCGAATTCGAAGTGGAGGGAGGGGACCTTTCCAATTTCTATAGCAAGAGCACGGTTTTAAATTTGGAGAAAATTTGCTGATTGCCATTAAAATCTATATTTGTTCTCTGATTGTCATAAAAAATATAACTTTCCTTATCTACCATCAATTTTTGCTTTTTGTTTCTTTATTAACTGTCATCACCGTTAACCAAAGGTGGTTTATTTTATTATAATAACTACCATGATGAACTTTTTCCCGTGATTGCCATTTAGAAACGGCGTGACCTATGTCTCCACACAGGACCATTATGCACCTAATCAAACCTGTCCGACCAAGCCAAAAGGAATCGGCCACGTCCCAGCGCACGAAAAAAAGAAAACTAGAATAATTTAAAACTGGCATAGAGGAAAAATATTTGTCAAATTATTCACAATTGTCATCTTTTACTTCTTTGTTCTTGTTATTATTTTTGTGAGGTTTTTGTTTTGTCCACACAACAATCTTGTTATTATAAACAATTTTTCTCTATGAATTAGATTCATCAGATCAAGGTTAGAGACTTAGTGCTAATTATTTTTCCTTTAATTTGTAGTGTTTAATACTTCCTCCATTTCTCTAAAACGTTTCAAATTATTTTTCCTCTATGCTAGTTTCAAATTATTCTCATTTTCTCCTTTTTTTCGTGCACTGAGACATGGCCGATCCTTTTGGCTTGGTCGGACAGGTTTGGTAGGGGCAAAATGGGCGGTCCTGTATAGAGACAATAGGCCACGCCGTTACTAAATGACAATCAAGGAAAAAAAGTTCATAACCTGATGATAGTTAATGAAATAAACCACCTTTGGATAACGGTAATGTCAGTTAAGGAAACAAAAACCAAAAAATGATGGCAGATAAAGAAAGCTAAATTTTTTTGTGACAATGAGGGAACAAGTATAGATTTTGATAGTAATGGGCAAATTTTGTCTTGGATTTGTACCAGAACGGTTTTTCCAGCCTACAAGTTTTTTTTTTTTTTGGCCATCCCCGTATACATGGATTTTCTCAAAATGCTAGATGGCTCTGGGACTCTTATAACACCGATGTAGTTGTCGTAGCGGTTTATAGCACGTTGTTACCATTCATTCTTCGCTTGAAAAGATCATGAATTACCTTCTCAAATGATCTGTCAAGAAGGAGCACAAGGTTGTCCTTAATGAGATATACCTTCCCTAATACCACTCACTTTTCATCCAGTCGTATATACTGTCAAACCCAAGTTCATGAGTCCACATGTCACATAATTGCTCCTGTCTCGGTCGACATCCCTGTTATGTATGATTTGTTTGGTTATGTATCAAACGAATAGGTTGAAAACTCTAAAAACTATAATGTTAATCTTCTGTTTTTTCGAAAGACAGTTTAATCTCCCTATTGTAGGAAGGACATACAGAGCAGCATATTTACAAAGAGTTCAGCCATACAACGTACTACAGTTGCAGCTGTCCGCTAGTTCCTCAGCCAAAAAAATGCGTTACAGAGGTACAAATTTGGCAATGCACGACGCCGACCTATGCCGCTCCGGGAGCGTTCCTCCACCACGCGACGAAAGACGAGCTACCCAGAAACACGTCCTTGCCCAAGCTTCCAGAGTTATACCAGCCATGTGCATCGTTCTCAAGTTTAACCACCCGGTCTCTCAGGTCCTCGAACGCCCTGCCGTCGGCCATCTCGGCCTGGAGCTCCTCTACCACCGCCCAGAAGCAGGACTCGAGGCTGGACCCAACAGGAGCGCGCTGCAGCTGCTCGTGCCACTTCTGCGTGTACTTGTACCGCCTCGGCCGGCCCTTGGAGAGGTAGGAGCCGGTGTCCTCGTTCTTGGAGTGCCGGTAGTAGTTGGCGATGTCCAGCGGCTCCACCAGGCGACGGAACAAGGTCCCAAGGCTCACCCACTCCTCGCGAGCCTCGAAGCCGTCCGGCAGTTCACGCCTCCGCAGCATCTCCACTATCTCGTCCCAGAGGCCAGCGAGCTCCAGCCTCTTCACGTTTGCATCGAAGTCATGCGCCTCGCGTTGGAGCTTGAAGGAATCGTAGTAGCTTACACCACGGAGTTCGCTTGATCTTTTGTACTCGTTTAGGGACCTGAGGGCTTCCTGAATCTTTTGGCAGCTTTCATCTATTTTTGTTTGGTTTCTCTGTCTTTGCTTCTCCCATTGTGCTGCTGCAGAAAGGTGCAGTGTAGCTTCCCTGCTCTGTGATTAAAAAAGAAAAAAGAGAAGGGAGTTTTCTTTTCCACATTAGAAGAACGCATGTTGGTTAGAAAATGGTTTGTACACAAAGACAAATATGAAAATAAAGTTTACACACAATGACAATCTAAGATAGGATAGAAAATGTGTTTGTGTTAGACACTTAAGACTGTGTTAAAGCAGATGGTCAATGATAACTTCAGACCACTACTGTGAAGGAAATGCAAACTACTTATAATGAAGATATGTAAATTAAATGGCACATAAAAGGGCTAAAGGAGGAGTGTGTGTGGCGGGGGTGTGTGTGTGGGGGGGGGGGGGGGGGGGGGGAGGGGGGGGGGGGGTGCACTGCTTACTAATTCAATGCTTCCAATGGCCACTCTGTCTGTCTGCCTACCAGGAACAGTTGATGAGATTGTTCCCAGGTAATCCACACAAACTATATCCTGCATGCACTCTTTAATTGGCTCATACTGCCAGTGAGCACTTAAACTTCTAGCAGCAGCATCAAGCAGTTGTTGTTGGGGATCCAACTGAAGGAAGTAAAATAACAACTGCAGTACAGCATCTGAATTTGTGAGAACAATCAATTCCTCATTGCTTGTCAAGAAATGATAAGTCCCACAGGGTCTGTAAGGGGAGAGGTCAATGAAGGAAGTCAATGTCCCCAGGATGGAGCTGGTGCATCCCATGAAAGAACAGGCTTCATAGCTGGCAATAGATAGTGTGCTCCTCAATAAAGTTTCATAATATTCATGTATGACAAGAGACCTCCCAGCAGGGGAGTTGTTTGGCGTCTGAGGAGATAACCAATCCAGAACAGCTTGAATTTCTTCTCTGAAGGATTCAAGCGGAGTCAGTGGTATGCGTGGGACAATGTCCAGTGGAAGAAGGAAATGTAAAATACACTGTGACCAGCCCTCTCTTTTAACAGCATGGCTGAAGATATTGTCCCCAACAAGAGGAGCCCCAAAGGTCACACAAAATGGGTGTGCTTGATTAACACTTCCTCGTCTGGTGCACTTCTCAAGAAACCATATAGCAGCAAGGGATGCTACTGATCCTCCTGATGAATGGCCTGTGAATACTACACGTTTCTCCTCCGCCACAGCTCTTGATACCTGTATTTGTGAGGAAATAATTTTACTTTATATTCCCTTCGCTTTAAACATAGTGAAACCAAAATCCAAATCTAATTTATCATTCAAAGACTATCATTTTTAATAAAACATCGATCATCATGATATAGAAACAGCACCCCCGTGCAACCAAAACTGAGAAAGGCCTATGGTGATCACCCATAAGAAAGGAGGCAGAAATCGTGACTTTTCCCCCTTTTTTTGTGTGAAACAATGCAATATTGTTGATCATGAAAACAGCACATGATAACACTAAGCACCTGGATGGTTGGAGCTGGAGCATTGAAGTGGCAATGCTATGAATATGCTATGGAACTTACCTGTCTGAATTTACTAATTCCTGGAATCTCATCACCTCCCGGTCTGTGTTTTATAAGCTCAAGTGAAACAAAAATAACAGAAATTACAGATAAATTGAATATTTGCTAAAATATTTACATTGTCTACCTACATGACTGTTTCGTAATCTCAGCCTAGATGCAAACCTGCTGCACCACCCTTTTATGAGATGTAATTATATAGCTATGTTTCACTCAGATTGGCTGCTTTATTTTGCAACTGCGTGACTTTATTTATGGTTTCTACTATCCTGCCCCTGACCATTAAAAAAAAGGCCCTGCCAAGATATCTGGGTGATAATGTGAGCAAAAAGAGCAAATCAAAATTTTGCCAAAGAAACATCATGTCAAAGACCAGCCAGAAAAGATGCTCTTGGTGGCATCCACTAGACCAAAGAAAACACACAAGTATAGCTGTATCTCCACTCTCATACTGCTGACTCGCTCAGTATGAACCAATATATACATGAACAGACATATTCGATACCTTCTGCCCATCAATAAGGAGTTTTTTTTTTTTTTTGTGAAAGTGAAATTTCACAAATATACCTCGAGCTTAAAACTCGAAGCTGTGTACGTACTTCAGGACACAAGTTTCGTAACTACCAATATAATCTCATCTTCAGCTCTTAGTCTCGGTATAATTGCAAAAAACAAGTAATATCATTTCCTCGAGCAGCAACAATATAGAGGCACAAACTTTCAAAAGGGGTTTATCAAGCTACCTCGGACTGGAGCGTCGATTGGTCGAGCAGCCGGCGGAAGGCCGCGAGGAAGGCGGCGTTGGTGCGCGCGGGGACGCCGCTCCCGACGGCGCGGAGTGACGGGAACAGGGCCGGGTCCACCTCGGCGTCCCCGAACGGCGGGCGGCCGCCGTCGCTTCCCATCCAGTCGGCGGCGGACCAGGAGGGCGGGAAGGCGAAGGCGGCGCAGGGGTAGGGGTGGGACGCATGGTGCACCTGGAAGGAGGCGGAGGAGGGGGCGGCGGCGGCGGCGGTGGGGGAGCTGGAGGGGAAGCAGAGCGCGGCGCAGTGGGCGACCAGCAGGCGGTCGTCTTCGGACAGCGACGCTGCGGCCGGCGGCGCGGAGTCCGTCGGCATCGGGAGGGGTTGGGCCGGACCGGGAGGAGCAGGAGCCCAGGACTCAGCAGTGAAGCAGCGCTTGGAAATTGGAGGAATGGAGATGTGCTGGGTTTGACTTGTAGCCGCGAAGAGGGAGGAGGAACAACGAGTGCTTTTGGGAGGCTTTCGCGTCGTCAAGTCGTGCCGCGGGAGGCTGGGTAGCTCATGGTACGACAATAGCCACGGGCCCAGCAACGCTCTGTTTTGAAGAGAGGTGCATACCGTGTCGATTATATTGGCTGGAAACACTGTTTTATGGTTGATATATACACCGGCTAACCGGCCGGTTACCGTATACCGGTCGGTTAACGGTACCGAGAAACGTCGAATTCAAATTTGGTTGAACCCCAGTCAACGGTTCGGACGTTTACGTTAACGGTTACCGGCCGGTTGGCGGTTTACGACGTTTGTGGTACCGTCGCATTTTCAAATTTCAGCTAAATTTCTAAAAAGGTCCATGATTTAAGAATTCTGATGTCAAGTTTTCAATTTGCGGCGTTTATATATTTTGCCTCATGATTATGGCTACGGGCTTAATGGGCCTTTTTTTTTACTTTGGGACTTGAAAAAAATTCTAAAGTGTCAATTTGAAAAATTTTGACACAGTGGAATTATAATCATGAAGTCTGAAATACTTTTTCCACGATTTAAATTGAATTTCGTTTTTCAAACCGACCGTACTGGTACGCCCGACCGTATACCGGAACGGCGGTTACGCGAACCGGCGGTTACCTGTACGGTCAAAAAAAACCCCGTTCACGAAATCGGATTCATTGTCTTTCGAGCGCGCGTTCACCACGGTTTTCACTTTTCAGTGTTCTGCACCGTGCAGCTGATACGCAGCTCGCATAACCGCGAAGGGGGCCTTCCATTCCACGACATATCAAACCAAAGTGTACATGTGCTAACTTTAACAGTAAATGTGTAATCATGTGACCTAATTAAATTAAAAGATTTATCACCCCTTCATTAACCATATCTTCACGGCGCGATTCCAAGAATCTCAAACATGTACAGCTCTTGTAACATACTACCTTCATCCCACAAAATATGTAACTATGGGTTGCGTGCCTAGAAAAGTAGTTCACGTTTAACTAAGTTTTTAACAAATAATATTTGTATTTATGACTCTAAATTAATATATTATGAAAATAAATTTTATAATGAATCTAATGGTGTTTATTTGACATTATAAATATTTATAATTTTTTTATTTATAATTAGTTAAAGTTGACACACTAAAACATGATACTATGCTAAAGTTGCATGTTTTTGGGACGGAGGGACTACTATACTGGACAGAACAAATTAACATAACGCTGTGGCTCCTCAGATACCGAAACACTGGAAGGTACTGCCAACAAAACTGCCTAGTGCCTACACATATGTTTTCACGCATGATATATATATACACATATGGTTCGCAATTCGCAGGCATGATATATACACATATGTGCAGGCTTTGTTTGATATCTATCTTAATCCACATCCGCATATATTGTGATGGATTGACGGAAAATGAAAAAATTAACTAAATTGCACCCTAATCCAGTCCGACGCACATTAATTGATGTGAATATGAATATGAGTGCATCCAAATAAGCATGCAGTATTTTTCTGCTACATGTTCAGGGGGAAAAAAGAAATCATAAAGACCGAGTTAAAGCCCTCAATTTGTCACCCTTTTATTTACAAGCTACTACAAGAGAACCAACTCAGAAACATATGCCAGAAGCTATAAGGCCTACTTTTGTAATTTGATTTTATGAAGCCTCATGTTCACAGTGAACAGGGAAGAGCTGCGATATCCTATCAATGTAAACCATCTTGGCCCCAAGTATCCAATGACAGATAAAATACCTCAGGAAGCAAAGTCCGCTCCAGAAATATTGTCTTACAAATGCTTCGGCTGCTACAGAATTCTCAATGAGATACAAAAGCAGGATGACAAAACTAGCAGTAATAAATTGGGGTAGTTCAGTCAAAATATATGGGTGTAAAGCACGAGCCAATATTACTAACCTCAAGATACTCAGACAGGCTAGGTGAAGAGTGGAGGAGCCCCTGTACTCGAATATGATAGTGCATACTCTTCTATGTTCTCTAACCTGTTATCATAGTTGCAACATATTGCTCATGAAACCCATCCAAAGGTATTCAGATCAATAGTACATCAATAGAAGCATACCTGTAAAGATAATTGACCATGATACCTCCACTTTGCTGAATACCCTTCTCTGATTGGTCGGCCATCCAGTTTATTCTCTCAATCATCTACCAAAATTGCAAGTGCTGTTATGCGAAAAAATTATTTCAAATAGCTAGTTATCTAATTTGATTAGGCCCAAAGTTTACGCATAAAATGGTAACGTATAACGGCTTACATAGTAAAGAAGGTACTACACCATCGTTTTACAAAGTTATTAAAAATATATACTTTTCTGGCATAGGTTCACCAAACATAAATTCGTTTTTCAAACAAGATCATATCTGTTCCTCCGCAGCACCATTTCAAAGTGAATTTGTGATAGCTTACTGCTCCATTTTGCAAGTGAAAATTTGCAACAGCGTCTAGAGCTTTTCCTCGCTTCTTCTCTCTGGCAAGATACCTAGACATAATAATAGGAAATAGCACAAAACAATCAATGATTCCAACTAACATATGATGTTTCACCTACTCAGGCTATGAACTAATTCGTGTTTTCAAATGTGCACATACAGTGGAAATAATGCTGTTGAATACCTTGCACATAAACGCATAAGAGGCGATTTTAGCGCAGCAGATAATTTGTCAGACTTTACCCACTGTCTTGATTTCAGTATATCTTGCAATAATTCAATCCCTTGTTTACCATCAGCTTGTTCGCTGCAGCAACAGCAAAACACAGCTGATCAAAGATCAATAAGAAACTTGTTAAGTTTTTTACCCTCTTGCTTTGTTGAATAGAAATACATTCACAACAAACACGAACATGAGTTGATAAATTATAGAACAGATGCATGTTTCTAAAGTTTAAAGCATCCAAGTTCCCAGAAAATGGAAATATGTGGAGTTACTAGGTACTACTACTATAGTACTAACTTCCAAAAGGGAAAGGAACTTCGAACCGTACAAGTATAAAACAAGAATAATGCTGGCTACAGATGAAGCTCAATTTCAGACATCGTCTCAGAATGAACATACATGGCATCATGAATCATTCTCTCTTCATCAGGAAGAAGGACGGCTTCTTTGAAAGTAGAACAAGACCCAAGTGAACTCCCCTCCTGTGACTCTGTCTCTGATAATTTTATTTGGGAGGCCAGCTTAGCGAGAAGCCATTGCATGAAACCAGGGATAGGGCTAAGTGTTGCAAAACTCTGCATGAAATACCAAAAATAAGTATATAACATTTAAGGTATTAAGAAACACAGCCAATGTCTTAACATGAGTTTGAGCCTGAGAAATTATTCTGTAATGTTACTATCAATGCCTTAAATAATTTTGAGGAAAACAGTACTAAGCTTTTAAGCAAAACAATTAGCTGACACTCAAAAGCACGGGGCTATTGGATTCCAGTGGTTTAGAACAAAATTAAAATAAAAATGGCATATGTTTTAAGAGTGATGATTAATGTTGGATATTATAAGTGGTACCTGTACTGATGACATATCTCTTCTCAACATGTCAATCACACGCTTGAGAAGAAACTTCCCTAGATTAATACCTGATAAACCAGGCTGACAATATTAATAGATAATTAGTTCGAGGCACCAGTTTGTTGGTCAAGCTAGTGCCTAAAATAGAAGTATATTTGTGGATTATGTTTAGCAACTTTGATTACCTGGGTTGACGATATTGAGTAAAATAGTGCACAGCTGGCTTCAGATTCAGGAGTCGGAGGGTCATCCCACAAGACCTCCTACATGATAAAGGAAGAGCATAAGGTGCAGCGGAGGAATAGGATACCCATTTAATCAATATGACAAACTTCAACTAACCTGTATTGATGCAGCCATATCTTTGAGTAAAGCAACTTCAATGAAAATCAGGGGCTCCCCTAATGTTAAAAAAAAATAGTGAGAGCACTCAGATAAAGTCAACTGCAGGGAAAGGAATGTCGAAAACAACTGTTTGCTGCACTCAACATCTTAGCCACTAACTATACAGCTGCAAACATGCAGTCATACACTAATTTCGTCCTTATGGAAAACTACTATACATTTTTTAGATGATGAAGGGAAAATTGATACATGCTAGGATAAGGTGAACCTATAGAACTAGATATCTGCATCAGGTTAGGCACATTTGCAGAGTTACATAGAAGACTAGATTCGTTTGTAGCATCAGCTTGTAACAATAGGCAGAGTAGAAAGCCACAACTAGGAAACAAACGTTTTTATCTCTCCTCTCAAAGTGAGCTAGGGCCTAGGAGACATTGAAGCCACTATTTTTTGGCTTCACCGGCTTCCGGCTCATCCATGTAAAGTGGCAAAGAGCCAGAGCCGTATGCAGCGTGCCAAATGGGAGTCGGGACCTCAAAGCTACCTGGTATTGCTGGATGGAAGTACCCAAAGCATCGGCGGCCAATGCCCAATCTTCTCTTCAAGTCTATCAGATTCCTGATTGGATGCACGGCCTAAATAATTGAGCTAAAAACCATCAGTTGAAACACCGTAGTAACACTTCATGCTGCTAAACCAAATGAACAGGGAGCCGGCCACAAACTTCATATGCCACAATCTTCTCTAGCAAGGAGGCAGGATCATCCCAGGTAATCTGGTGGAGCGTCAGTGCCGCAGGACTAAGCCATGTCACCAGCTTCTCCTTCAAGTACGAGTCCAGAGCCCGCAGCGCTGGAGCGTTCTCCTCTCTGCATTGTAAAATCGGAACCAGCCAGTAAATTCCCAAGTTTCTCGTAATAAAAATAATAAAGCATCGCAATGGCAGTGTTAATTGCAATCAATCTGACCCCAGCAAAGCGAGGAGATCGGCCCGGAGCACAGCGAGGAGCTTGAGGCCGCCAGGCTGCGCGTTCATGGCCTCGAGGAACCCGGCGTACCGGGGCCGGAGTGCGTCCCGGAGCCCCCCCTCCATCCGGTACAGCGCCGACGCGGCGCCCTCCTTCCCCTCCGCCTCCACGTCATCCCCGCCTGACGGCTCCGCGGAGGCGACGCTCATGTACTGTCTCATGAGATCCCGGACACGCGCGCGGGGCACGTCGTAGTCGACGGCGAGGGAACGGAGGACCTCGCGGCGCCCGACGAGGTCGAGGGAGCGGTACCCATCGGAGAAGCTGTCGAGCGCCGCGGGGGACGGGGAGGCGGCGGAGGCAGACGCCTGGAGCCAGTGGCGGACGACAGCCACGGGCGGGGCGGCGGGGTCGGGGCCCTGCGGGCGGCGGAGGAGGGGTCGGCTGCGGCGGCGGGGAGGAGACGGGGCTGGGCTGCATGCGGGCACGGAGGAGGACAGCGAGCGGCTTCGATAGGTGGTGTCTTGTCATGTGACGCGGCCGTGGTCGTCGCTGGCGAGGCGGCCGAAGGCCGGACGGCAGTGGGGAGGGTGGCGGCGCCGGCGGTTGCGTTTTCGCGGGCGGTGCCCAATATTTGTGGTTGGGTTTGGCCCCAGTGACCGGTGAGGTGTCAGCGTGTCTCCTACTCCTGCTCGAGAGTCAAGACTCACCATTCACGAACGACTTTTGTTTGATTACTAGGAAGTATACTTTCGAACGAATTTGTTCACACTCCAAAGTCAAAGCACATGCTCCGTAGATATACAGATAAAAATAATCGATTTTGAATCGAATTTATTTAAATAAATGAATAAATTTAGGAAAACTTTATAAAAGCCATCCTAGACAGGTTTGGGAAAGTGAAACTCGTCCACATCGGTTTAGGCTAAAGTTGTGCACGGCCAGCTTAGGCCTTTTTCGGCTGATACTTTGTCCGGGCCGTATACCGGCTCACACCGGTTTTGGTAGTCCGAGCCCTGATTTTTTTTTTCATAGAACTTACAATTTGCATATCGAATAAGTTTTCTACTGAGATAACAAGGCCATTTCCTATTTATATGAGAGGATCAACCTCAAATAAAATATCCATCTATACTGTCGTAAAAAAAATCAAAACATCATTTTCAAATAGACTTAGCGATTGCGTGGTTTGGTGCCCATGATTTTTTTCAAGTAAAATACACGCATTGTCCTTAAACTTTTGAGGTATTCCCGTCTAGATCCTCAAACTAAAAAATTGACTAACTAGGTCCCTAATCTACTGCTGTTGCATACCAAAGATCCAAAACCCGCCACATCAATGCAAACCTGCCGACGTTACCATGCCACAGTGGCAATTGTGTAGTACACCATGGCCATGCTACTTTTCCAAAAAGACCCCTGTCCGGCGGTCGTGATCGCTCCAGGAACAGGGCTGCACGTGCCTGGACACCGCCGCTGCTGTGAGCTCGCACGTGCCTGGACACAGGGCAGCACGCGAGCACGAGCGCGGGAAAAGGCGACGGAGGTGGAGCTGTTGGTGCTGTTTGTTTTGCACGGAGAGGTCTGGAGGTGGCGGAACGCGAGCTAGAGCTCGGGCCGGATAGCAATGGCGGCCACGGCAAGAATGTGCCATGGCACAGTAATCGGAGGTCGGCTGACTCTCCGCAACCCTCGATGCCTCGCTCACCCGCGTCGACGTCGACCTCCCAGGCATCCATGCTCCGCTGCCGCGGGTCTGCTGGTGCGTGGTACGGTGCCGGCGTCCGCAACGCGTGGCGTGGAACCGGCATAATGCACGAGTGTCGCTGTCCTCCTGCTGGCATCCTCGCATGCTCGAGTCCGGCTCCAACGCCATGTGCAAGCCTCGTGAACAGGTGCCGCTGCCACCTCCGCCAGCCCGCGCGCTCCACGCGCCGCTGCTGGGCCCCCACTTCTCGTTGTGCGATCTTGCAGCCATGCACGCGCGCTGCCAAACCTGCTCCAGCCGCGTGCCGTGCCCGGTCCTCCTCCAGCCTGCTCTAGCCTCTCGCCTGCTCCGGCATGCTACAACCTCTTATTTGCTCTCCGTCTCAGCGCGATATCGCCATGGCCGAGGCGAGCTCCTGGCCTCCTGCTGCCCTGCGTTCCTCCGGCACCACCTCCACCTCGCTCCATTGAGCCCCACACACGACCGCTGGGAGCGGTGCACGTCAACGTGCCGCGACTGCATGCTCTCGTGTGCGCAGCCGACCGTGTCCGGGCCGGTGTCGCCGCCGCCCTAGCGACGCAGCTTTGCGCTGCTACGCACCGTCTCCGCGAGCTTGCACACAAGGTCTCTTCTCGTGGAGGCTGGCCTGGTCGCCATCGAGCCCTCTGTGGCAGGAATGGGGCACTGGCCGGCGCTCCCCTTCTTTCGTTCTAGGAGAGCAAGGAGCCAGGAGTGGGGAAGTGAAATGGGACAGGGGGTTTTAGAAAAGTTTGGCACATCCATGTTGACTAGCTGTCACGGTGGCACGGCCATGTCAGCTATTGGTGCTAACTTGGCAAGTTTTGGACTTTTGGTTCACGACGTCAGTAGATGGGAATGCCTTAAAAGTTTGGGGACCACGCGTGCATTTTACTCTTTTTTTTTTGTTATTACTTTGTTTGCTCTTTGTTATCATTTGGAGATTGGGCTTGTAACAAAGGATGGTTAAGTACTACATGATGACTCATATAGAGAGAGGCCAAAATATGAAATTCTTTTTTCTTTTAAATGATGACCTTTTGCTAACGAAAAGTTTGGCGTGATCAATATAGCAGTTGTTTTTTTTTTTTTTTTTGAGGAAATCAATATAGCAGCTAGGCCGGGACGTAATCGCAAGAGTCCAAAGTCCATTAAGAAAGCCCAGCTCTCATGCTCTTCCGGACCAGTTGTAATAAAACAGCAGCCCGTACCCCACAGGCCCATGCTAACGAGCTCATCAGCGGATCAGCCCATGGATTCAGGAAGGCGGCCCACTGTGAACGTAATGAAATTTAGGATTTAGGTTGGGTTTGGTAGGTAAATCAAGATTCTTTTTAGAAATGTTTCTAACGATAACTTTGTAAGCATTTTTAAACTAGTACACTTATGATTAAATTTTCTACGTACCCTTTAAAATCTAAATTTAATTCATAATTATCGGTGGACAAACTTTTATAGCAAGAATTTACATAATAAATTTTACAAATAACTTGTAAAAGTTTTTGTTGTCATTGTCTTTCAAAAAAAGATGTACAAACTTATAGGCGAATTTTGCTGTGGGACACTGGAAAACCACCTAATTGGCCAGATCACACCGCCAACCGGCGAATTTGCCCAAAGACACTACAAATTTGTGGTCCTTTGCTCATACACACCGCGCCAATTATTTTAATCATTTCTCAGATTTCAGGAGAGAGAAGGTGCGGAAAATGTCCAAACTAGCCTCATCTTCAACCTCTATCTCTTCACTTATATTTGCCGAAACACATCGCCACCATCTTGAGCGTCGTGAGCCGTGGGGGCCCGTGCAGGTCCGGGAGCGGGAGCAGGGCCCGCACCACCAGCTGCGACGGTCAGCGGCGTTCCCGTCGCGCCGCCCGGGGCCAGCACCGCGCCGCCCTCCCCAGCGCTGCGACAGCGACCTCAACATCCGACAGCACCGCACGTGCAGCGAGGTGGCCGGCGGCACCCGCGGCGGGCTGCGCCGCCGTGTGCTGTTGCTTCCCTGCTCTGGTCATGGTGGAGGTCGTGGTGCTCGCCACGGTGCGCGCGCCCGCGCCAATTCGAACCCGGAGCACCCTGCGCCACCTTGCGCCGCCGCCGCTGAGTGCCTAGAGGTTCGGGGAGGTCGGCCGCCGCCCGCGCGAGGCTACCCGCGTCTCGCTGCGCCCCACCCTTGTATGCTGTCGCTCGCAGATCCGCCCGCTTCGACAGCCTTGGAGCGCGCGGTCGCAGCCTCGCACGGATCGCAGACCCGCACGCCGACCGCAACGCAGCCGACGCAGCACCGCCCGCCTAGCGACCGCAGGGCAGGCCGCAGCACGCCGCCGCCCTGCCTGCCGGCAAGTCCCGGCGTGTCTTCCCCAGCGCTGCTGCCTTTACTCGGCCATGACATTTTCGTGTAGCGTGTTTTACAGCAAATATCAATTGAGAACCAGAGGTTGAAGACAAGGGGATAAACGACATTATTTCTCCCACCTTCGTCTCTCTTCAGAACCCGAGAAAGGATTAAAAACTAATAGACGCGGTGTGTTACAGCAAATGAACATGATTTTGTAATGGTACTGAGCAAATTCGGCATTTGGCGGTGTCCTATCAGCATATTATGTATTTTTACGATGTCCTGGAGCAAAATTTCCCAAACTTATAATATCAGTTTTCTACGTCATCCACTTTACAAATTTCTCAACTTAAAAAAATTTTCATAGAAAAAATTGAGATGTTAATATAAAAATAAAAACAAAAGGTGGGAAAATAAAATGCAAATGGTGGAGGAAAAGGTGAGAGAATTGCATGGACTATGCAGTTCTCTCCGTGATGATGACCATGGACGATCGAATCGCTCCTGAAAGAAATGGAGATAATAAAGAAAATAAATACTAAGAAAGATGCGTCACCATCTATCGTAGTCGTAGGTCGAGCACACGTGAAAAGATCGAAAAGGAAATGGAAGAGACATGTTCATTCACATCGCAACAGAGGAAAAAAAAAAGGAAGTTCGATCCAAACAACAAACGTCCCATAATATGGAATCTGGGTATTAAACCATGTTTCTCAAATGTTGTACACATGCAGATAAAATCTTGTAACGCTTTCTGTCCTTGTGATATGGCACTTAATTTTAAAAAAGAAATTCAGATGGAAAGAGGTGCGTTTCCACCGCATTCTGAAACTCCTGGAGCCCACGAACATAATATAAATAGGAAAAACATATATCCTAAAATGCATGTATATGTGACTATATGTATTTACTGTTCTCCCAGTAAATATTACAGTTCTTTTTCTGTTTTCAGACACCTAGATCAAACACACATACAGATAACGACTTTGCACACTCTTTTCTCGTCCTTATTGCTCCACTATGATATTCCTGTTCTTTCTTACACTAACCAAAACTCTCTTTTTCTTTATCTTTCTCTCATATTAACACTTGAAAAAAATGATTATATGGAAGCTAGTACTCCGTAAATTATAATAAGCTTAATTATACGAGAAAGAAAGAAGAAAGAATTATCCGCCGCCTGGCCGCCTTTCCACACAGCACCGGCCGCCGGGCACCATTTTTATCTACACTCCGCCTCATCATCAGCCGTCCCTCCTCGCCGGCGGCACCCATCCTCCACCGTCGCCGCCGTCGTCGCGAGGCGGTGCAGCCTGGCGAAGACGCCGACCATGGGCGCGGTGTTGTAGGTGCATGCCTCGGTCTGCATGTAGTTGCCGCGGTCGTCCTGGAACTCGTCCCTGCGGTTGGGCCCGCCGACGATGGCGCCGGCGAGCACGTTGGGGTTGGGGCGGCCGCGGCCGAACCAGTCGTCGAAGCCCTGCATGCAGCCGATGAAGCGGCTGTTGGCCTTGTGCGCGACGATGGAGGCGCCGCGGTGGTGCACGCGCACCGGGTACCGCCGGCCGTAGCCGACCATGTAGCTCAGCCGCAGCGGGTTGCGGCCCAGGATGTAGTCCGCCTGCGACCGCGCCAGGGCCAGCAGGTCGGACGGCGCGGCGGGGGCGCCGCCGGCGGGGCAGCGGAGGACGCCGGCGCCGGTGGAGGAGGAGAGGTAGCCGGAGTAGGCGGTGAGGAGGAAGGCGGCGCTGGAGACGTACTGCAGGTTGTTCCACTGGCGCACGTACAGCATCCCGCCGGGGCTCCGCTCCACGTTGCCGCTGCCGTTGCCGCCGTTCCGGCCCAGGCACGCGCACAGGTAGTGCTCCGCCTTCGCCTTGTACTGCTCCAGCACCGCCCGGTGCTTCAGGGCTCCCGGATCGCCCTCCAGCAGCAGCTGTACGTTATTAGACAATGTGTGTGAAACCAAATTAAACAAAAGTTGCCCAAAATAAGTTGATTTTCTAGTTTGTTTACGTGAATCTTCACATGCATCTTCATGTTCTAGATGACGATCATACTTATCTTAGTTATCTATTTTGATTTTGGTTGATTGATCGGGCGGTTCGACATTACTGTTAGGTAAACGATCCAAGCCCCCTAGTCGCGATGCGCGGTGACACGGAAATACGATGCATGCATCACCGTCAGTGGGACACAGCAGCAAGAAAAGTGGGACACAGCAGCAAGACACTGCTGCCCATGCCGGCGAACTGTATCAATGGACAAGAATGGGATAGAGCGCCACACCGACAGCGTATCTCTGACGTACGGAGTACGCACTGAATTAGAGCTTCAAAAACGAATCAAAACAGATCAAATTCGTGCTACAGCAGTCAGCAGCAGCAGTAGCTAGCAATCATTGAACTGCTTGCAAAACTGCGATCCAGCTTGACAATTCCAATCGAACAGCGAACCTATCGATCCACGACGACCTTCATTGATTCGGCGCAGGCCTGGCTGCTGTCGGTGGGCAAGCTGGCCGGAGGCGACACGTGCACGGCGGAGTGAGTCACCACGGCCCGCGTCGCTTTCCGGACATTTTGCCTGTAAGCCTATTCAAAGTCTTGTACTGTACTTTAGGACAGTCTAGCATAACTGCACGTAGCTGTCCGAAACTAGTAATAATTTAGGTGTACTAACAATATGGCTCTGTTCGTTTCAGCTGAAAAACTGAGCTGATTTGTGCTGAAGCTAATTTGTTGTGAGAGAAAATACTGTTCCAGAGCTGAAAAATATGTGCTGTTTAGTTGAAGCGAACAGAGCCAATAGAACATTCTAACTTTCCGGATCGGATGTTTAAGCATATACATAGATCATTAAATATAAATACAATCTTCTAGATATACTAAGATGTTGTGATTGATTACTTATTATAAAAGTTAGCACAGGTACTTTATAGTATCTAAAATTCAAATTTTCCCGCACTTTCCCGCCTCTTAAACACAGCCACTTGTTTTCCTTTCCGCACACTCCACGCTGCCCGGTGCGCCCCGGGGTGTGGACTGCTACCGTGCTGGCGCAGGCAACAAACACCAGCCACGTCCTCCCGGCACCGATCGAGGCTTTTGGTCCTAAATGAACGCCAGCAATACTAGACATATACTACGTCGTTTCACAAGTCACAATACGTTTCCATCCCATATTCGAGGAGTCACCTTGCCAATTTGAAATATATATATATATATATATATAATTAAATTAATAACAACATATTCTTCGAAATGCGTGATGAAAACAAAGGCCATATTTGGTTCCATGTAGACAGTAGTTATCTGCTGAAAATTATCTCTTTTGGTTCCAGTATTTCCTATAACAGACTAGCTAATTGTTTTTCTAGATCTCTCGATAAAAAGTACTTATCTAACTGGTTGGACAAAATCAAATAATAGCACCTAATAGGTAGATAGTGAATCCATTATTAGTTGTGTATCCAAATAACCTCCTAGCTAATATGCTATGTGCTATTAACTAGCCAATTGCTAATGCATCCAAAACAAAATCTTAGTTTAAAACATACTCCATCCGTTCCAAAAAAATTGATATTTTTAATTTATGATTCCTCATTTGACCGTTCGTCTTATTCAAAATAGTTTCTATAAATGTGATTTATTTTGTAAGAACTTATTTTATCATTAGAGATATTTTATTAATAATTTATTTATTTTGTTATTTTAGTAAAAAATAAATAAGATGAATGATCAAACGAGAAATCTCAAAGTAAAAAACGTCATTTTTTCGGATGGAGGAAGTAGTATTCAGTTTTTTCTTCTTCTTCTTATGAATATTTATATTTTATCTCTACTTTTACCCAATCGATTTTTTCTAAGAAAAATCTGGCCTCATTTTTCTTGAAATGTTTTTATGTAAATTTTACCAGGGTTAACTAATTAGATGGGCTTGTTAACTAAATTGTTAGAAACAAAATAACATCTAAAATTTTTTTTTTTCAGATTTTTACTAAGTTGGACACAATTCTACATTATTTGACAAAGTTTCTAAAAAGATTAATAATGATGATGGCAAATATATAATGAAAATATAATGTGTAATGAATCTAATGATAATTACAGTATTTGGTATTACAAATATTGATATATTTTTTATAATTTAGTGAGACTTCAGATGTTTAGACTTTAAACAAAACTAGACAAATCACTACAGATCATTAGGCTAGACGAACCCACATCTAGCTAGCTACCCTTGATAGTGCTACAGAAGCTTCTTGTCATAAATAATATATGCTTGTGCACACTTTTAATTTAGATTATACAGTAGACAACGCTCATAATTAACACACGCATACATACAACTATATGATCGTACAAACCTAAACTCTATACCCCCAATGAGCACCTCCGACGTCACTACCAGTTGAACGCTCGAAAATAAAGGTGCGTGAGAGAGAGATCATCCTAAGCGAGGTGCTTACTAGCTGTATGCCATGGACGTTCACGTCAGAAACGACTAAATATTTTGTCTCGTTTTCTTCTGGAAATCACGAATTTGTATGTGCACGGGAGTTGACACGGCAACAGAAAAACCTACGCTAAAGAATACTGTATTATTAGCCCAACAACCACTTTGATTGCGACATTTGGATGGACCTTCCTTGAGCGCATCCATTGCATTAATTCGTACTGCTAGTCCTAGCACGCATCCCTAATTGCTTGCAGCTACTATCTGGATGCTTGTATAACATGTACCCCTCCATCCCGAATAAGCATTAAAAAGCATCAGAACATTCATATCTCAAATATGTTTATTAATAAAATAAATTTAACAACCTATCTAATAATAAATAATTATGTACTATAAATAATTATATATATATATATATATATATATATATATATATATATATATATATATATATATATATATATATATATATATATATATGGTCAAAGTTGAAACAAACTTATTTAGGGACGAGAGGAGTATATGTAACCAATAGACATGGTACATAGTACATAATACTGACTTCATTCTCAAATAAATCAAATTTATAAAAAAAAAAAATTGACGTCAGGGTGTTTTATAAGTTTGAGCGAGTCAAAAAAAAGATATTTATGACATCAAATTAGTATCATTAGAAAAACCATACTACAATATATTTTCTATAGTGTCCTTACTACTTATTTGATACTATAAATATATTATCACTTTTCTATAAATTCGGTCCAATTAGTTTAGTTTGTCTTTGGATATTTCTTGCGCCACTCCACTCTGTTTGGCTGGCTGGTTCAGCCAGCACCAGCCAGCCATTCAGCAGTGTTTTTCTCTCAGAACAATCAGTCAGCCAGTCGTACCGTATCAGCTAGCCGAACATATGTGTTGCTTCTTGGCCTTTAACTGTGGGAGGAATGGTTCCCTCATCAGCGCCCAGTTTCACAGAATTATATAGGAAAACAACAAATTTCGTATATGATTTTAATTTTCAGCATATTGTTGATCAAGTCCAAACTAAATGTCAACATCTGTTCTTTAATAATATATGCAGAGATTTTCCTTTGAAATGTCAATATCTAGAACAAGTTGCGATGAACGACGACGACGCATTCCAAGGAACCCGCGTGCACTTTAAAACGTTTTGTCACCGTGTACAGGGATTCGGAAACTGCCGGCAAATAAAATATACCGTTGAAATGTAGTGGTAGCTATACGAGCAGTACAAAAGCGAAGGCACCAGACACCTGATCGATGATACTATATGTATGATAGTAATATATACGCACACTACAACGTAACGTTAGTATATTCTGTATACTTTTGTCAAGCTTCCGGTTTAATTCGATCGTATTCGTATGCAGAGGTCACCGATTGAACGACCATCCGTGTTCACTATTCCGTTAGATCGATCACCCACTCACCCAGTTGTGCGATCGATCTTTCCACTTCTCGTTGTGGACTTGTGGCTATTATCTACAGTATCTATCAATCTCATATCGAAAAGCATTACGCGAGCGATCCCGACTGCCTGCTTCGTGCACCGCAGTTCCGTGAAGACCAGGCTGTGCACATATATATACAGTGACTGCTGCACCAGAAAACAATATGCTTCTGGACGCAAGCGCATGGAGCCAGCTGGTACTTCCATGCATGCATGTCCACCAGTTCGATCGGCTTCAGCATGCATGTGGGCACTTCGCCCTCACGACAGTGATGAATGAGACGGAAAAGGTGATGGCCATGGTCACCTGCACGGACACGGCACGTACGTCGTGTCGTTCTCGACCGAGCCCACGTACATGTACTGGTGTATGTACAGTACAGAAGTGGGAGACCGAATGAAGAACACAAGAACTTAACAAAAATGGGAAGGCACGCCAAGAAATTAAAGAAACCAGACGGGCGGGGCGAGACCGTCCAAGCCATGCACGGCTCATTCAGCTTTCCATCCGTAATCCCGTAGTTTGGTGGATGACACCGTGAGAGGATGTCCAGATTAGTACTCACCCACCCCCGCCCAGTGTACTCCTACGTACGTGCGCAGGCAGGCCGTGGCGCCGTGCCATTTTTGCCGCCATGATCCCTGGAGTGTCTCCAGCGGTCCATTTTGGCCTCGACCGGCACTCCGGCAGACATGCACCCAACGACAGGCCCTGTATGCCTGGCCGGTAGCTTCTCTCCACGGAAGCGGAAGGAAACAAAGCATGTCGTACGCGGGGTTCCAATTTTCTCGCGTTCGTTTGTCCGCCTCTGGATGGAGTCCGGAGGGGGGAAAAAAATAAAAAAGCCCCCAGCCCCGCCCCCCGCGTGTGTCCAGCCAACAGCAGAACAGTACTCCGATTCTGGCCCTCTGTATTCCAAAACGGAAAAGCTATATGTTGCCCGGGCAAAATTTTCCCTCCCGTCACCCAAATTTCTAGCCGTCCGATTGACCCAACGTGCGACCCATGGCTTCGTCCCGCACTCGCACTCGCATCGGCTTCGTCGCCCACATCATGCCGTTCTGAGGAAGCGAAGCGGACGGAGAAGGCCTTGCCGCGATCTTATCCTGGGCTGCAGACCAGCAAATCAAATGGGGATTCGTTGAATCATCAATTAAATTGCGTGGAACAGGGGATGGCGTTCTTGTTCATCTAATGTTTCTTGATTTTTTTTCTCTAAGGATCAAAAAAATTTACGTTTCTTTTTACTTACAGTATGGTAATATATTTTTTACATTATAAATAAAGGTGTAAATTTCATGTATTAGTGATGTAAATTTGATTTATTTGATTGTTGTCTATCTGAATTATGTAATTTGTTTGTATTTTTTTGCTATCAATTTGAAATTTTTCCAATTTACCTTCCATAGAATAAATTTTATATTTGATTTCTACATATCTGTAATCTGTTTGTTCTTTTGCTATTTGAATTTCTTCAAATTTGCTTTCTACAGAATAAATTTGGTATTTGGCTTCCTGTAAATTTATCTTTGATTTATTTTTATTTAGATTTTTTCTGATCCATTCGATATAGATTGTGTCATTGTGTGGTATTTGATTTTCCGGTGTTGATTGCTCTTTTTGTCACCTAAATATGATCTGTTTTGATATTTGGGTGACATCAAGAGTTTGGTCACCCGAGTGATACCAACCTCTAAATCATCCGGGCTCTTTGGTCACCCGGGTGATACCAACCTCTAAATCATCCGGGTGACTCATCGACAGGTCCTTCCAAAATCCAAAGGCAAGGAGAAACACGCGTGACCTCCGGTGAGCCGGCCGGCGCCGGCGGCTAGCGCGGCGGATATATACACGTCGGCGTCGATAGCGCGCGACCACGTGCCTGCGGGGCCGGCCGGCTTCGCTCCCCCACATCTGAGTTGAGCAGAGCGGCTAGTGCTTTACAACTGGTGACAGGGTTATGATGTGTCACCTGTAGACCGCGTCTCGTCTTTAATGGTAGTCCCTCGGTCCAAAAATAATGGAAAAAAAAAAATCTCCCTTCCCTAATTATCAAAAAATTTTAACTATTGCGAGCGAAGCGCGGCTGATTGGGTTACTTATCTGCCCACTAGGTTTAAAGCCTCCAACTTGACATGGATGATCGTTTTTTTTCTAAGACTTAAGTGCAATATTCTTTTAGCCCATCGACTCCGACGTATCTATAATAATTTCGTCAATCTCAAGATTTACCTGTTCAACTCAATTCTTTAAAAATGCTCATAGAGCCAGGGTATACATATTCATTTATAGGAGTGATTGTACACTCATGTACGAGAATCTGCGTCTGTAACTAAGTTTTAAAAATGATTAATATATATAATACACATTTTTAAATTATTAATATATACATAACGCATAACAAATATTTTTAATTAATTATAAAATAAATTTAATTATAAATATATTTTCATAGTAATATAATTGAATATATAAATATAGATAATATCTTCTATAAACTACTTAAACTTAAGATTCTTTGACGATAATATCTTCTATAAAATGACTTTTGTTTGCTTCGGTTGAGTTTGCGAACTTAAGATATATTCTATAATATTGTTTCTGAGTTTGGTTGTTTTGATGTCTCGTTTGCTTTCGTGATTGTGTCGCTGCCATCTTTGTTCGCCAAACATCTTTGGGTCACCTTGTCACTTACTCCCTCTGTCCCACTATCTTTGTCGTTGGAGCAAGTGCAGCGATTCATCTCAGATTCCATGAACTTAGTCAAGTGGGCGTCCAGGTGCAGCACTGACACAACGAATGCAGACGTCCAAAAGTTACTCCCCGGCGACGGTCGCTACTGGACGGAGGGAGTATTGGCTTGTGTGATCTAGGGTTGGAGTAAGAAAACGCTCAGGGTTGATTTTGGGATATAGGCTAAGTTCCCAAGACAAATTTTATTTGGCTCTCATTCTCTTTTTTCAAGATCACGACTTCACGCGTTTTTTATTAAGAAGAATTTGGCTCTCATTCACCCTCTCTAGTCATCTCTTCTCAGTCCTTCATGAGCAGTTATGACCATCATGCTAAAGTAGTCCCTGGGATTCTTGTATAGACGAAAGTCAGTGTGCATACCGTTTCCTGCATACTATCTTTCTCCCATAGGGTTATTGGACAGAGTTTTCAATGAGACGCACACATGTAGGTTGGGAAGGGAAATCCTTACATACCACCTTAGTTCAAAAAAAAAAGAACAAGGGATTTTCTTAAAAAAAAAGTGACTAGTATCAATATTTATACTTCAAATATTAATAATATTGTAAAGCTAAACTTTATTGATTCATAAGAATGTTTGCCAAGCCAAACGACTAAAAAGTCCACATGATCTATATCACCTGGAACTCGTAGAACGCATGTCTGGGGCACATGTCATGTGCATGCACGAAGGGAAAAAAGAAAGCTGAGATTCCCCGGTTGGGGGCCGGTTGCTAAGGCAGGCGATCAACCGCTTTTTGTTTGCAAAACCTCACTACCCAAATAGTTTTCGTGTAAACAGAGATGATTCGTTCTTTGACGAAGTAGTACCTTTACTGTACCTTTTTTTTTTTCAAAAGTGATCGTGCCATGTCAGGTCTAAATCTTCACTCATCTACCAGCAGGTTAAATATAATTGCTAGCTGTTGATGGGGTAGCACGTACTGTACTGGTAGTAGAAGTAATTTTGGGACTCTATCGCTAGCCAGCCAGTGTGATTAGTCCCTTAGCCCGGACCGGACCCCACAGGCCCACAGCAGAGCAGGGGATGCGGAGAGAATTGAAAACGGCTCGGCCGAATGATGGGGTGTTCAGTTCCTAAAACTTTCGTCATATCAATTTTATGGCACATGCATGGAACATTAAATATAGATGAAACTTTTGCATGTTTACACAGTTTGCTTGTAAATCGCGAGACGAATTTTTTAAGTCTATTTGGACTATAATTAGACACTTATTGTAAAAGATTCCTTATTACTATAGTGCCAAAATCTCAAAAATTTTGGGATCAAACACCCCTTGGCACACGGCGGCAGCTTTCAGCACGAAAGGCTCTCACCCCCTGATCAGATGCCCGGCCATGTGGCCGGCCGGCCGGATCAGCTACTACTGGCTACCGCTATATTCAGGAGCAAGGAGTCCACACTTCTCCATTCAGCATCAGCATCATTGCAACAGGGAGGTAGGTCAGCCGATCGACGAGAAATGGGTTGGTCCGTAGCATCATCTGCCACGCAGCGGCGCTGTTCCGTTTTTGGAGCCATGCAGATGATGCAGCATCTTCCTAGCTCTCCGTGTCGCCGTCAGCACCAACAGTTTCTTTCTTTCTTCTCTGATTTTTCGGGTAGTAGCTCTCTCCTTCTTCTAGTAGCAGCTCAATCGTAGTAATCGGGGGGGATGATAGCTGCTAGACCGGTGGATCCTACCTATCAGGTACGGGAGTTTCTTTTGGGGGACAGGAAAGTATAACGCCATGTGGCGGCATTAAGGTCATGTTTAGATCCAATGTAAATTACAATTGTAACTAGTCACATAAACGTTACGATATATGCATGAAACATTAAATGTAGACGAAATGTTTACATGTTTGTACTTTTTATATGTACATCACGAGACGAATTTTTTAAGCCTACTTAGACCATGATTAGACAAAAGTTGTCAAATACAAACGAACGTGGTACAGTGCAGAATTACAACTGCAACTGGAATCTAAACGGCGCCTAACTTCCCTTGCTAACCACGAACGAACCCAGCCATCAATCCATCGTCCAAACTGATCACTACTCCTGGTAGCAAAGGTGCATGCTTGGACCCTCATGTCATGTGAGATCATCTAGTAGCAGGTTAAATCCAGGTGCTGTCGTCTGTGTGGAGTGATACATACGTTTTGTTCTACGTAGGCATAGTAGGCGCTTGGTTGCACGGTTCACCCACCGGCACCCAACGTAGTCTACAGTAGCAATACTCTAATCATGGGTGTCCATGGAGTGATGGAAAGCACAGTTTGCATGCAGGGGATCTGTGCTCTTGCTTTAATTTTGCACAAGTCTTGAAGAAAGGTAGGTTTTGCTCCGAGGGTCAGGGTTGGTCGATACGAAACTGAGACGTTTTTTTATTGAGATTGGAATAAAAAATTCGGAGGGAAATTCTCTAGTCTTTTGAGGGCACGCAAGGTGATTAACAATTGGAAAAGCGGAGGGAGGTGACGTGGGACGGGAGAGGACCCTGCGTATGATCCTTTGCCTGCGGCTTTCGCGCTCCAGCTTTCGAACAGAACCGTGTGATGAAAAACGGGGAGACACACTCCATCGGACATCAACTTATGCACGCAATGACGGAACTAATTCTACCGTCAGGCTACCGTGTACTAGTAGTTTTCTTTCCTCATCAAAAATAAGAAAACACTAGTATTCCTCTACTGGAGTCCGAGGAAAACGCGCGTTGCGTTAACGGAAGATGATGATGCAACTAATTAATAACCATCGATTTCAAAAACCCAGCTGCTGCAGAGATTATTATCAAAAGGGAAAAAAAAAAGAGCAGGATCGGAGGCGTACTGTACGTACCTTGGCTGCGAGGACCTGGACGCCGGCGTACTTGACGTCCCAGCTGAACTCGGTCATGGCCCATCCGACGCCGCCGAAGGAGTCGGCGTTGTCGACGGCGTAGCGGAGGTAGTGGTGGCGGCCGGTGGCGCGGTGCAGCCAGAGCGCCGCCCACAGCAGCTCGTCCTGGTAGCCGCTGACGGAGGCGTAGTAGCTGCGCACCTCCGCGATGCTGCTGTCGTACGTGCCGCGGTACCGGTCGGCGAACTCGAACAGCTGCTGGGCGTGGTGCAGGAGGAGGTGCGAATAATGCGGGCTGGAGCGGCGGAAGACGATGGAGGCCGCGGCGAGCGCGGCGGCGGTCTCGCCGGCGAGGTCGGACCCCGGGTTGTCCTTGTCGATGCGGTACGCCTGCCGCGACGTCGTCATGTCCTCCGGCCGCTGCCAGCAGTAGTGGTCCGTGTCGCCGTCCCCCACCTGTCAGTGTCAGTCACGCCAACGCCACGCTATTAATGACCTGGCCGCCCGTATACGCATGTCGATCGATCGCGTCCTATCCTAGCAGCATCCAGCCAGCAGCAGTAAATTTCAGCAGCCGAGTCAATGACGACTGCATGTCTGATCGTGCCTCGCTGACGTTTCGCGCGGCCGATGGATCCATTCCCACCAATTCCATGGGGTGGTGACCAAAGAACGGTGACGCACGCACGCACGCCCGCCTAGGCGCGGCCTTGACGAAGAATAGAAGAAGAAGGAAGAAGGCCAAGAAGAACGGCTTGCTGTACCTCTGCCCAGTAGACGAACGGCTCGGTGTGCGCCTTGACGAAGTAGTCGGTGCCCCACTTGATGGCCTGGAGCGTGTGGCCCCACTCGCCGGCGGCGACGACGTCGTCGGCGAAGTCGATGGCGCCCCAGGAGAGCATGGTGACGGTGAAGGCCATGGGCAGGCCGAACTTGACGTGGTCGCCGGCGTCGTAGTAGCCGCCGACGAGGTCCACCCCTTGCTGCAGGCCGTCGGTGAGGCCCGAGTGGCCCCGCCACGCCACGCGCTGGTTGTGCGGCAGCCGCCCCGACCGCTGCGCCTCGAAGTAGAGCAGGCTCTTCGACAGCGCCGCGCCGTAGTCCACCGCCTCCTCATCCTCCTCCTCTGCCTCCACCACGAGGGACGACGACGGCACTGCTGCCAGCACGGCGGCGGACGCCAGAAGGAGGAGGAGGAGGGGGAGGAGGAGCGCCTCGGGCGCGCCGGCGCGGATGACAGGAACCGGCCGGCGCGCGCGGCCCCGGCTCATGGCCAGTGCGCGCGCACCGCCCCCCTCGTCGCTCACTGCTGCCGGGCGGCAGGCGGCGTTCGCGTCGCGCGTGCGTGCACACACGGACACAGAGAGTATTTGGTTTTGGGGACGCCCCTCGGTTTCCGTCTCTCTTGCGTTGGTACGGCGCGGGACTACGGGAGGGACTCTCTCTGTTTCGGTGTTTCCTCTTTTATTCTTGCGTGACAGCAAGCGTCTCCGGGACGGACGGATGCCGGATGGGGAGCGTCTGCGCTCTGCGGGCGGTCAGCCACTGCCCACTGGCGATCTGCTTTCCAGGTGTGCGAGAAATGATCGGCGGGGCCCGCCGTGCGCGCCGCATGCGGCGCACACTCCCCTGCCCCGTACGCGCGACACGTACGCGCGGCGCGGTGGCAGGCAGCCCCAAAACGCGTGCGCTCCGGCAGCGGCAGCGGTGCGGGCGACTTCTCGCGTGGTTGGGGCCTCGACCTCGTTCGAACGGTGGGCGGCGGCGGGTGGTTGGGCTTGGGCAGCTAGCGCTGGGCTGCTGAGCCACTGGCTGCGCTGGTGCCCTTGCCCTTGCCCTTGCCCTTGCCCTTGCTTGATGAAGTGATGAGTGCCCACTCGACGCGATCCATCGAGAGTTTCGGCTTGTTGGTGGCGGCATTAATGCTAGTGGCAAGGACGGAAGGAGTGAGCCGAGGGGTGCAGTGCAGTGGGTTTGACCTGACCTGACCGCCCCAACGTGCAAATCCTTCCCCAGTGGGCTGGCTGCTGGCTGCTGTGAAATTCTTCGGGGGACCAGGCTGGAATCATCTGTCGTGTCGCGTCGGGACGTCGGAGAGCGGACGAGGATGGACGGAGGAATGAGCTGCGTCGCTTTGTACAATAGTAATGTTGCTCGGAGGGGCGGCGCGGCCGGATCCAATGAGATCCGTGACGTCCGCGCCCACGTGCTAATTGTACATACAAGTGTGCTGTTTTGTGTTTTTATGCAGCCGAGACATCATACATACGTACGTACTGTATTGTACTACACACGACTGAAGTGATTAATGCACTGCCACTGCGTTTCCATTTCAGGAGTCGTTGCGTTGGCGTGCGGTGCGACCGAATAACAAGGCCTCGCATGCAGCTGGGCGCACGCGGACGGACGGACACACGCAGAAGCGGACGAGGAAGAGAGTGTTGTGGATGGAACAGCGGCCACTATCGCGACATGCACAACCGCTTGTGCGTACGCTACGTGTAGCTTTGCCGTGTCCACGGCATTACCCGACCCAGGGGCCGCGCGAACCAGCAACTCCTTCATTATTATTATCACCAAACGGAAGCTACTATCGTTCCATCCCATCTCGCTCCATGGACGTCCGTCCGCGCATGGCTGGGCCCTGTGTGGTGTGGTGGAGCGCCGCCGCTGGCCCGTCATCGTTGAGTTGAGAGATCAACCGTCAACGCGACATGACGGCGCGCCGGCGCGGTGGCCTCTCCCTCGCTGTCGCTAGGCGCTACCTCGCTGTGTGCCGCCTCGCGAGACCGGTGGTGGATGTGGATGATTCATCAGCAGCGGCGAGCGAGCGTGCGCGGGGGTGGGGAAGCTACGTGCACGGCGCGCGCGAGTCGTCGCCGGCGATCGGCCACGTGCGGACGTCCCGATCCGGCGCTCCACTCACGCGACGACGACAGCAACTCCTCCGTCGATCGGGGCAGCCCGCCCGGGCTGCACCCAGCACCACGCACCCATGCGTGTCCGTGTTTCGCGGCCGGGGGCGGCAGTCGTGCATGACCGCCGACATACGTTGTGATGCCCGGCCGGCGCGTACGTGTCCTGTTGCACGCGATTACGACGCCAATCGCCAAGGAAATAGTGCGTGCTACTGCTGGCGATCGATCTCTCGATCCAGTGCGCGTCTTCTGTCTGTCTGTCTGTCTGCCTGCCTGCCTGCTGTCCATCTCTCTCGCTCGCTCTCGACGACGACGATGGCACGCATTAAGGCTCCGTTTAGATCCCAGTTGCAGTTGCAATTTTGCACTGTAGCACATTCGTTTGTATTTGACAACTTTTGTCCAATCATGGCCTAAGTAGGCTTAAAAGATTCGTCTCGTGATGTACATGTAAAAAGTACAAACATGCAAACATTTCGTCTACATTTAATGTTCTATACATGTGCCGCAACATTGATGTGACTAGTTGCAGTTGCAATTTGCACTGGATCTAAACAGAGCCTAAATTAACTGGCATGCATATACATGCACGTCCCTCCACGCGCCGCGTCGGCGTCGAGCTTCCGTCGATTTGCGGCCGCCGGTGCGTCTAGGTAGTGCCGCACCCCGCACACCACCGCACCAGTCGCGAGCACGCTTTAGATTTCGGCCGGCCGGCCTGGTCTGACACGTTGGCGCGAGGACAGAACATGCCCGGTAATTGCGATGAGGACAAGCGCAAAAGAGGGACCATGCATTACCATAGTGATTACCAAATGGCAATAAGCCATTAGTTTAATTTCGAATGTTACTCTTGCTGAGATTTTTTTCCCCCTTTTGTTAACCACCAGCTGTGAGCCTATACCTACAACTGTACTGCCAGCAGGCAGCAACAACGGTCCAGCAATCATGTGGCCTGTGAGCACCAACAACGCTTGCGGCTAACTAGAATAATTAATTAAAATAAACTAAAATAATGTACTCCCTGCGTTTTAAAAAGAAATATCGTTTTAAAATTTCAGATATCTTATTTGATCATTTGTCTTATTTAAATTTTTTATAAATATTATTTATCTTGTTATGATTTATTTTATCATTAGTAATATTTTAATAATAATTTATTTATTTTATAATTTGCACAAATCTTTTGAATATAATGAACTGTCAAACACAATGTCTGAAAATAAAAAGAATAACTAAACTAGCTCTTCATTATTGGGTCAAACTGAGCGACGACCACAGTCGAGAGGTCGATGGATGCACAGACCCTTGATCAGTCCGCGACGACGGACTGGCATATACTACCAAAATATAATGCCTTTATATTGGTATAGAACCATGATGTTGCATGGTTTAGTTATATATAGGCATATAAAATTCAAAATGAAACATTTATTCTAAAAGATTATCGTACTAAGAGCAACTCCAACAGGAGCACCCATATTAGAGCCCCTATTTCTACTTCGTGTATTCTTCCCTATTTTTGTCGGCCCCTTATTTTACATATACTCCAGCAGAAGCCCCCAAACCAGAGCCCGTAAAAGTATAACCACCGTCACTTACAAATGGCCCCACATGTCATTGAGATCTTGCGCATCCTCTTCCTCCTCGAGCCCCTACGGCGGACGGCTAGGGCTGCTCCCTCGTGCTCGCATGGTAGGCTGGAGCAGCTCGCGAGCTCGTGCCGCCATAGGGCTGGGGCTGCTCGCGCGCTGGGGACGGTGGTGGGCACAGCGCGCTCACGAGCTTGTGCTGCAAGAAGGCATGGCACGATTGGGGGTCGCTGGGGAAGGGAGGGAGGGAGCCGCCAGGAGAGAGAGAGAGAGAGAGAGAGAGAGAGAGAGAGAGAGAGAGAGAGAGAGAGAGAGAGGGAGCCACCGGGGAAGGGAGACGGTTAGGGTCGCTCGGCTGCTTGCGCGTCGGGACCGGATACGGTAGTGGCACAACGAGGAGGTCACGCCGAGGATGAGCTACGTGGGGGGGGGGGGTCATGCTGGAGAGACGCCGGGCGAGGAGGTTGCGCCAGGGAGGAACCGAGGAGGAGGCCTAGCCGGGGAGGAGCCGGGAAGAGGCCGCACCATGGGGAGGAGTCGCGGCACGAAGGCACCGCGCGAGGAGAGAGGGAGGAGTCGTGCCGGGGAGTCGTCGCTGTTCCGTTCACGCATGCAGGATGGGGGCCAAGCTGTTGGCCCTTGAGGAATTGGGGGTGGAGGGAGGATTTTGGTGTCCACCCAGATTTTAGGGCTCTAGTAGGGGCCCTGTTGGAGCTCGTTTTTTATTTGAACCCCTATATTTAACTATTGGGGCTCAAATAAGGGGTCTACTAGGGTTGATCTAAGACTATTTTATCTGCTTGTGCAATAAATAAATTTGACCATTTCAGTTTGTTCGGTGGTAAATAAAAGTTCATAAAATCTAATACCTTTTAATATTCTAAAATTCAAAAGCTCTCACGCCCTTTCTATTTGATTCTTTTTAATACATTTCGTGACAAATGTAGCTAATTACCTATGATATTTGGGACTAAATTTGAGTCCATAAAAATCAAATTATAAGAAATAAGTAGTATGTATTTTATAGCAAATTGCGAACGTATCATGCTCACAAGACCACGAGACTATGCCCTGCAGAAGAGCCCTATTAAACGGTTTAGTAGGATAAATTTTTTAGAGTCAAGTAGGACAATTTTTTGGAGCCATTTTTTAATAGAAAAAAAAGGAGTTGGACCCGTTTGGAGGAGCCACAGACGGCTCGGATTTCTTGAGGAGGAGCCCTACCAAATAGGGCATTTTTTTTACTGATGACATTGCAGGGTAGTGGTCGGTTGGCTTTTACCCAAAGCGCCTGTACATACCTAGTGTGTGCTTGTGCATGCATGGACGGCAGTTCCGGCCTTTTTTTAGCCCTTCCTCTTAATGAAAAACGGATAAAAGACCCGATCATGAAAAAACAAACGTTCCAGCTTGTCCTTGTAAGCACATGGACCCGTATTCATGGATTCTCTGCCTGCCTATGAAGCAATCATGCATGTGCTTATAACCTCACTACTTTTAGTGTGATCAGGTCATGTTGTATATATGCTTGCATTCTTGATCCAGCAGCTAGAGTTGTAGGGGTACTATTTCTATGTATGATTGGATGAGACCTGCTCATGTTACACCTTAATGTATAGTGGTGCGGCGCTATTGATACCCAAAGTTACATAAGAGTATCTCTCGGATCATATATAGTATTGACATAAAGAAAAAGAAAGTTACATTTCCATGCATAGACAGCATTTATGCTGTGAGCATGGAATCGATCTGGATGCATATCGATCGCCTGCCCCAATACCATGTACTTCCTCACCATTGTGTCAGATCTATTTCATCAGATGAATCATCGTGGGTCCATTTGTGCCTATCTAGTATTGATTGATATCAGTTTGAATGTCATGACCTGACAGGTGGGGGCTACACCTGAGGTCGGCACGGGCGGTTGGCTACCAGCTGTGTGTGGTGTGTGTTCGCCGGGCTATATAACCGCCCTGTAATGAACGGTGAAAATAGAATTCCTCCGCGGAGTTGCCGCATTATCCGCAATTCCTGTTATTCTTCTTCCCAATTAGTTCATCAATCCACTGGGTTCGTGACATTTGGTATCCAGAGCGAGTGTTTCGGGAGGGATTTTTTTTTCGGTCTGGCGCCGAAGAGGAAGCCCACGAAGTTTCAGCTGGAGATGACTACATCGATGGACAACCTCAAGGAGACTGTGGAGGGCATGGCGACCCAGTTCGCTGGGATCCAGGACATGTCCAAGCAGTTCGCCGGATTTCAGCAGATGATGGCGACAGCGCTCGACAAGCTTGATGATCTGGAGAAGTGGCGAACGATCGCGGAGTCCTCCATGGGCTCGATGATGCAGAAGTCCCAGGAGACGGCGGACCGTATGATGCAGCTGGGGGCGCGTCCACCACCGCCTGCGGCATCACCACCTCCGCCTCCACCCCCGATGGCGATGACGGCGCCACAACCTCCACCGTTGCTTCAGCAAGGGATGCGACCACCACCAGTGTTGACGGCGGCCCCGCATCCTCCAACGGGGTGGATCGACTTGAACGCCGCGCCAACGAAATCGCATCACTCGGCGTCGAGCCATCCTTCGCCCCATGGGCACGGCCTGCGACTGGATCACCGAGATGTTGGCACCGGGGCGTTTTGCCCTGGGTTGCCACACCCGGTCACGGGTATCGTTACTGAACATCATGCTTCTCCTATGGATTCCGACCCCTTGCCCTGCACCCGTTCGATACCTGTCCCGAAGATGGATTTTCCCAAATTCAATGGGGAAAACCCTCGATGGTGGCGTGATCAGTGTGTTTTATTTTTCGAGGTATATGGAGTTCGCCCATCCATGAAGACACGGTATGCAGCGCTCAATTTCCAGGATCCGGTGGCTACTTGGCTGCAGAAGATGGAGTGCAGAGGATGGATCACTGATTGGGATCACTTATGCGGATTGGTGTTCTCACAGTTTGACAAAGATCAGTATCCTAATCAGTTGAGACAATTGGAGCATCTGAAGCGGACATCATTTGTCCAAGAGTATGCAGCCCAATTTCAGAAGCTGTCACATGGAATTCTTCTGTACAACCCTGCATATGATGATGTGTACTTCGTCACCAAATTCCTATATGGGCTGAAGGAGGAGATTCGCTCGGCTATTGTTTTGCATCGGCCACGTGATTTGCCGACAGCAGTGACGCTGGCCACACTGCAGGAGGAAGAGTTGGCGCAAGTAAAGCGGTCTACCTTTGGGCGGGGTTTCACCAAAGGATCAGACAAAGCTTGGCATGACAAGGTCTCATCGAATTCTGCTGACAAGCCGGCGAGCAAGGCTCGTAGTGCTAACACAGATGATAAGCTGACAGCACTAAAGCAGTTTCGCCGCAAGAATGGCCTGTGCTTCAAGTGTGGCGGGAAATGGAGTACCACACACTCGTGTCCTGAACAGATTCCATTGCATGTTCTGGAAGAGCTGTGGGATGCTCTGGACATACCTGGGGAGGATGCTTCTGATGCCAAAGACGAGGAGGTGTCGATTGAGGACTCTATTCTCTCTGTACAGACCACTAAGCAGTCGGGTGCAGGACGCCGACAAACGTTGAAGTTGTTAGCCCGCATTGGCAAGCAGCAAGTCTTGTTTCTGGTGGACTCGGGAAGCGTTGGAACTTTTGTTAGTGATGCATTGGTGCACAGGTGAAAGGTCCTAAATAGCTAGAGGGAGGTGAATAGCTTATAAAAATTTTACAAACAACACTTAAGACAAAGTGGTTAGACAAATAAGCGGTGAAGCGAATTCTTGCGCTAGCCTACTAAAAGATGCAAGCCACCTAACCGTGCTAAACTATAGTCTCTATTTCACACACAATAGGCTAAGTTGCTACTTCTACTCTACTCTTAGGTGAACCACTAAGCTAACAAGCTACACAAGAGTAAGTGCGAGAATGTAAAGAGTAGAGAGAGTGAATCTTATACCGTCGGTGTAGTGATGAGATGAGTACCAATAAGAACAATCACAATAATCAAGAAATCCTCGGCAAAAGAGTTGACACAATGATTTTTACCGAGGTTCACTTACTTGCCGGCAAGCTACGTTCTCTTTGTAGCGATACACCAACTTGGAGGTTCACGCGCTAATTGGCATCACACGTCAAACCCTTCTTAAGGGTGCCGCACAACCAACACAAGATGGGGATCCACAAGCTACGAGCAATCCACTAGAGTAGCCTTTCGTGATCTCCCGCGGGGATAGGCTCAAGAACCCCTCACAACTTCACCGATCGGAGGCGGAGACAATCACTAACTCCCCTCAACGATCTTCGCAGCTCCAAGCCGTCTAGGAGTCGGCAAACTCCAAGAGTAACAAGAGAAACCACTGCGAAAGACAACTACCAAGTGCCTCTAGACGATCTCAAGCAATGCAATGCACTTGATGCTCTCCAATCTCACCAAATGATGATCACAATCAAGTAGGATGAGTCAGAGTGGAGTGGGAAGGCTCACAAGCAAGTAGGAGTGATTAGAATGGCCAAGGGTTGCTTCCCAAATCGACCAAGTGACTATTTATAAGACACACACAAAGAACTAGCCGTTTGGACAAAACTGCGTACCGTCGGACTGTCCGACGGCCAAACCGTCGGACTAACAACACTAGTCCGACGCTTCGGATGGACGCCACGTGTCCTCTGTCGTTTGAAGTCGACCGTTGAAACACAACGGTTATTTTCTCGCGCCAAAGCTCACCGTCGGACAGAGCATCGTCAGACCAAAAGCCTTGGTCCGACGCCCTCAGCAGACCACCGTCGGACTGAATCGCAGAGGGTCATCGGACTAACGATCGCGACAGTCCGACGGTTCCAGAGAGCTCCCCGAGCACTGAAATCCGTCGGACGATAGTCCGAGGCGCACCGTCGGACTAAACCGAACAGTCCGACGCCCTCAGAAGCAGCCACGTGTCAGCTCTCGCTCGTTCAGCACCGTCGGACGTTCGGACAATAGTCCGACGCTCTGAAACACAGAGTCCGACGCTTTGAAACTACACAGCGCTGGGTTAGCCGTCGGCCTCAACTAATTGGTCCGACGCTCTGGCGAAGTTAGGGTCCGACGCCCAGTTTTCTCAGGATTTTCACTCAAACCTTTCACCCTTTGTTCCCAAGTGCTAACACCAAGTGTTCTACACTTTGTGCATGTGTATTTGCTTTTCAAAAGAGTTTTCCAAGGGTTTGTTAGTGTCACTAGCATCTATATGCAATGCAATGATCATGAACACCTAGTGGCACTTGGTAACCGTATTTCATCAACGATTTTTCCCCTCTTGATAGTACGGCTATCTATCCTAAATGTGATCACTCCCTCTATGGAGTCTTGATCACCAAAACCAAAAGAGCTCCTATTGGTTATACCTTTGCCTTGAGCTCCCGGTTTCTTATCAACTTCCTTCTCATCTCTTGATGGACCTTGTGGACACCATTGATGATGGACTTATACCATTTGCATGGATGCCATCATTGCGCTTCACTTGTGTCATCCACCGACCCGGTCCTTTGCTCCATCTTGTTTGCTAATTGTTCTCATGAAACACTTAGAGCACACTATTAGCAAACTAGGTTTCATCAATTACCCAAAACCAAACATGGGCTTTCAACAGGCTTCAGTTGTCAACTGTACCTTGCCCGACTGTGACGCTCAAGGCTGTGGATGTGGGCCAGCTGCCTTGCTTTCAGTGTGTCTCGGATTTGAAATGGTGGGTTCAAGGACAGAAATTGACATCGGAGGCAAGAGTTCTTCAGTTGCGCTGTTATGATATGGTCCTTGAGGAGGATTGGTTGGAGGCGGTGAGTTCGGTGTGGGTGGATTACAAATCTAAAGCCATGCGTATCACAGTCAAGGGGAAGCGTGTGGCAGTGCAAGGAATACAAGATAGGGTGGAGAGCTGCTCGTCAATCGGATCCAAGAAACTGTGCACCTTGCTCCAGAACGGTGGTGTACTGTGTTGCGTTCAGTGGAACACAATTCTTGCTGATTCGCTGTTGTCGGATTTCAGTCAGGCAGTCTGCTCGGTCCAGGGAGTCGATACAATAGAACCGCCTGAACAGATTCAACGGTTGCTTCAGCAGTATGATCATCTATTTGGTACTCCAAGCGAGCTGCCTCCTTCACGATCTGCTGATCACAAGATTGAGCTGATGCCTGGAGCTTAGCCGGTGCGCATTTGGCCTTACCATTACTCACCAATTCAGAAGGACGAGATTGAGCGGCAAGTGCAGCAGATGTTGCAGCAAGGTGTTATACGTCCTAGCACAAGTGCTTTTGCATCACCGGTTCTGTTAGTGCGCAAGAAAGATGGGTCCTGGTGATTTTTCATAGACTATCGTCATCTCAATGCACTGACACTGAAGAATAAGCACCCCATGCCAGTGGTAGATGAGCAGTTGGATGAGATTAGTGGAGCTCGTTGGTTCACAAAATTGGATTTCAGTGCAGGATATCATCAGATCCGGATGGCAGCAGGTGATGAGTTCAAAACAGCCTTTCGCACTCATCAGGGTCTTTATGAATTTCTGGTGATGCCGTTTGGCCTAACCAACGCTCCAGCAACATTTCAAAGCTTGATGAACACCATTTTTGCCTCACTGCTTCGGAAGGGTGTGCTTGTGTTTATGGATGATATTTTGATTACAAGCCACTCTGCAGGACCATATCAGGCTGCTGCAGGAAGTATTTGGGATTTTGCAGAAGCACAACTTCTTTATCAAGAGATCCAAGTGCTCTTTTGCTCAGTCCTCGCTAGAATACTTGGGTCATGTGATATCTGCTGCAGGTGTCTCCACAGATCCAACAAAGATCCAAGCAGTGATAAGTTGGCCCAGACCTGAAACGGTGAAGCAACTGCGTGGTTTTCTTGGGTTAACAGGCTACTATCAAAAATTCATACAGCATTATGGATTGTTAGCCAGACCACTGACTGATCTGTTGAAGAAGGGATGTCAGTTTCAATGGACACCCACAGCCGACCAAGCATTCCAGCTATTGAAGCAGAAGTTGGTTAAGGCTCCAGTCTTGGCTGTGCCTGATTTTAACAAGCAGTTTGTGGTTGAAACTGATGCAAGTGATTGAGGGATTGGTGCTGTGCTGATGCAGGAGGAGCATCCAATTGCTTATCTCAGTAAACACCTATGTCCTCACAATCAGACAATGTCGGTTTATGAAAAGGAGTGCCTTGCCATTCTAATAGCCATAGAGAAGTGGCAACCCTACTTGCTGCATAAGAGGTTTCTGATTCGTACTGACCATAAAAGTCTCTTGCACCTAATTGAGCAAAGAGTGACTTCAAAGATACAGCACAAGGCCTTAGTGAAGCTGATGGATCTGGATTATCAAATTCAGTATAAGAAGGGCATTAACAATGCAGCAGCCGATGCCTTGTCCAGATGTGTGCTTATCAGGGAGTCCTGCCCATTTCGGAATGTGTGCCATCATGGCTGCAAACTCTGAGCAATGGTTATGAGGAGTATCCTGCAAATAAACAGCTCCTGGCAGAGCTGGCCATCAGTCAGCAGAATGACAAAGGGTTTGCCTCAGTGGATGGAGTGATTCAACACAAAAGTAGAATTTGGGTGGGGCACAACAAAACTGCTCAACAGCACATATTCAAGCTCTACATGCCAGCGGAGTAGGAGGGCATTCAGGAATCACAGCAACATATAATAGAGTGAAAACTCTTTTCTGTTGGCCTAATCTAAAGTCAACTGTGCAAGCATATGTGCAGCAGTGTCAAGTGTGCCAGCAAGCTAAGGTGGAGCACACAAAGCTACCAGGGTTGTTGCAGCCCTTGCCAGTGCCTTCACAAGCTTGGGAGATCATTTGCATGGATTTCATAGAGGGCCTGCCATGTTCAGAAGGATATAACACCATATTGGTAGTGGTTGATAAGTTTTCAAAATATGGACACTTCATTCCCATACGACATCCTTATACTGCCATGGTGATTGCAAGGCTCTTTCTGGATAACATTTAGAAGTTGCATGGTCTCTCAAAGGTGATTATATCTGATAGAGACCCTATCTTCACAAGTACCTTGTGGAAGGAACTGTTTAAGTTGACAGATACTCAGCTGATGATGAGTTTCACCCACAAACTGACGGGCAAACTGAAAGGCTCAATCAGTGCCTTGAAGGCTTTCTGCGTTGCACGGTTCATTCGTGTCCCCAGAAATGGAACAAGTGGCTGGCAGTAGCTGAATTTTGGTACAATATTGCTTATCACACAGCCTTGGGGAGGACACCATTTGAAGTCTTGTATGGGCATAGTCCTCGCCAATTGGGCATTGTCAATCTTCAGCTCAGCTCCTTGCTAGATTTGGAACAGTGGATGAAAGACAGGCAGTTGTTGACACAATTGATTCAGCAACAATTGCAACGAGCTCAGCAGAGGATGAAGTCACAAGCTGACAAACATCGTACTGAAAAGGAGTTTCACCCCGGGGACTTGGTATATTTGAAGTTGCAACCTTATGTTCAATCGTCGGTTACCAGTAGAACCAACAAGAAGCTGTCCTTCAGGTTTTATGGACCATACCAAGTTCTGGAACGAGTTGGTAAGGTAGCTTACAGACTTGATCTTCCCTCAGAAAGCAGAATTCATCTCGTAGTTCATGTATCGCAGCTAAAGAAGCAGATACCTCCGACTGAAATCATTGAGACTGACCTGGCGTCAGTCTGCACTGATCCAATGAAAATGTTTCAGCCGGAAAGGATTCTGAGCACAAGGAAGATAAGAAGGGGACATCAGTGCGTTTATCAGGTTCTGGTGCAGTGGTCGGCTCATCCAGTGACGCTAGCAACCTGGGAAGACACAGCAACAATTCCAAGACATCAAGTGCAGATATTGTCAGGCTGGGGACAACCTGAATTTCGAGGAGGGGACAGTGTCATGACCTGACAGGTGGGGGCTACACCTGAGGTCGGCGCGGGCGGTTGGCTACCAGCTGTGTGTGGTGTGTGTTCGCCGGGCTATATAACCGCCCTGTAATGAACGGTGAAAGACATGGAAGAAGAGAACTCTAGACAGTAGAATAGAATTCCTCCGCGGAGTTGCCGCATTATCCCCAATTCCTGTTCTTCTTCTTCCCAATTAGTTCATCAATCCACTGGGTTCGTGACATTGAACCCATCTTTTCCCCTAAATAATTAAACACAGTTGCATAGTGAATGACATGCATATCCAAGCTTGGTAGTGTTTGGGGGGAGCAGCTCTACCTGCCGCAACAAATCTACTTGCCTATCTAGTATTTGTTTTAAGTCAGGGGCAAAGCTACATTCAAGTACCAGGGTGTTCAGTAGTCACTTTTAACAATATACACAGGCCTATTTTAATTTTTATCATGTGACTAAATTGATAGGAAGTCGAAGCAACATTAATACAATTCTTCTTAGGATTTCAAAGTTGAGAGATTAATGGAGCTAGCTAAGTCATATCCTCATGATTTGAATCCAACACAAAAGCATTCTTCTTGGACGGAGGGAGCACCGTGAGTATCCTAAAAGTACTATGTGTATCAACCCTAGTAGTCATTTATCCTGGCTTCGCTCCTATTTTAAGAGTGGAGTCCGGTTAACTCCCTTGAACTTGAAAGACCCCTTAAACTTCAATACCAGACAACATGTGTACCTTAATTTTTTTTAACTATGCAAATTACTTTTTTGGTATGACTTCTCCAACAAATGACTTGTTTGGTATGACTTCTCCAAGTGTTCCTCTGGAGAAGTCGGCACACTTAAGAAGTCATAAACTGCAGCTTCTCCGCTTAAAGTGTTTTGTATGGTTCCTCAATGCCATAATTAGAGATGAAGTCGAATATACCTAAAATACCCGCGGGTGGCTTACCTCACATGTCGATTTTTTTTTTGTAATCATAAAAAGATAGAAATTGATATAGACGGGCAAATTGGACCAATGAGTTCTGTTCCCCTCAAGTTTGATGCCTGCATAATTGAAGTTGAACTTGGACAGGTGGACGGTGTTTATTAGAACCGAACGAACTACTTAGACGAGGGTAGTATGTAGTAGATGTATGTTTAACTCTGAGGTTAGCTTTAGCTATTCTTCGGCGAATCGGTCGGTCACCACCACCACCACTACTTCATCACATCACATTTCGCCCATCATATATCTATCTGCGTGGGTTGTTAGAGGAGGATGAAGCTGTTTTTTTTTTTCTTTGATCAAGATGAGGCTGGATTTAGTTAGTTCAGTTAAATGTGTGCCCGTGCACGAACAGCGCAGAAACGTACGTACGTGGGCCTGGAGCCTGATGACGGAGGATGGAGAGCGCATGTTTGGTGGCATGTAGGCGTCAGGATGGCATGTCACGTACGTACCTTGCTGCTAGTACGTGCACCGATCTATCGATCTATTAATCGTAGGATGTCCGTGGAAGTTGGTCGTTGCGAAATGACAACGATGCCGGCCGTGTCAGTATTGAATAATCTCAATAATTCAGTTCGCTGTCGTGGTATATAACTTTTAATTTGATGCAGTACAATAACAACACTACGACTCTGATAGTCTGATCCCTGATCCCACCGCATGCAAATAATGTAATAGTAATCAAAGTATAGTAATAGTAATGTTACTATGTTAGCTGAAGAACTGTAGATCATAGTACCGTCGTCTTTGTCACTGCCACGCGACTGCTGTTGATGCATTATAGTACTACCGTCCAATGCAAGAGATTTGAGAGCATGCGTGCATCAGTTAATTTGAGCTGGGATGATCGGACTGCCTGCCTGCCCCTGCCCTGCATCTGCATTGCATGCCCATCGATCTGCGATCTGCACTTATGATGAAACCGGCTACTCGAGTTGCATTCAAGATGCTGATATACTGGCGACCGATCGGATGCATGGACAAACGAAGGGAGCCATGCTTCCGGCTGTGAATTCCGCACGAGAGATGTCCTTGCCATCCCATCCCATGTGTTGCCTGCCGGACGCCCGGACCCGGCCAGGCGGCGCGGCCGCGGCGACAGACAGTCAGAACAGTCGACGGTGGCCTCTCCCGTCCCCCCAACCCGTGTCTATGTTCCGTCATTGAATTTGAATCAGGGACAGAGAGCAGGCATTCTGAAATCTATCTGTATGCATTGGATCATCGAAGCCATGAATGGAGATTATTTTCTTTTTGTTTCGGAACGGGCAAGAGAGCAGTAGGGCAGTAGCGGCGTGGCCGCCACCTTTCGCAGAAGTAGCAGCCCGAGGGGGGAGCAGGCGCATAGGCCGGCCACGTGGTGCCGTCCTGCGCCGTCGGGCCGAGAGGGCCCGCGGGTTGATGACGAAGCCTACTCCTAGTCCTAGTCCGTATCGCGAATGGGCCGGCCGTCCAACCCAGGCATAGCCTACCTAACGCAGCCGCGCGTCGTACGTGCCGGGCCCATTCCGACACGTACCGGAATCGCGCCGGGACGGGGAAGGAAAAAACCGAAATTCTGAATCGGAATTCCATGCAGGTTTCCCTGAGCCCCGAGGTGTGCGAGGACATCACGTCACGCCTACGCCCATCAGTCGTTGTCAAACCCACCACAATGATCAACGATGCCAACGACAATGATCAACGATACCAACCACAATGATCAACGATGTCCCTGTGCCGTGGTCCATTTATCAGCAGAAAAACAGAGAGAGGGCCGCACGCAGATGCAGTCCCATGCATCCATCAAACACGTTCACGATCGTCGGTCACCGATGCCACTTTATATATATATATATATATATATATATATATATATATATATATATATATATATATATATATATATATATATATATATATATATACTTCCGGGGATAGTTACTCCCACCTTCAATAAACCAGATTTTGTATGTGTACATACTAATTTATTAGTTTGAGTATGTTTAGATATTTAATTTAAGATACTTCAAATCTTAATATACGAAATTTTTTCATAAGAGTCCATATTTTTAAATATATTACTAAAATACAACTACAGTAGTATATTAAAAAGTATAACCATATCCTATATGGATAACAAAAAAAAAGTATAACCATATGCTATTCTAGATAGTTTAGTATGACTATATACTTCGTCTACATATATTTTTTTCGAAACATATGCGATCTAAATCTAGAGATATAGCATGAGAACATGAGAGGAACTACTCCCTGGGAATAGGAAATAATTTCCATATATATATATATATATATATATATATATATATATATATATTGTTAATCACTGTGCGCGTAATAATTGTTCATGCATTGACGTGGAATTAGGATGCTGAGTTATACTCCCTCCGTCTCTAAAAAAAATATTGTTCTCTCTCCCCGAGAAATTTTTTTGACTAAATTTATATAAAAGAATATTAATATTTATAAGACACAATTAGTATCATTAGATAGATCTTTAGGTCTAGTTTTTTAACAAATTTATTTAAAGATGAAAATGTTATCCGTATTTTCTATAAATCTAGCTAAACGACTGCCATGAATACCAAAACGACGTGTTTTAAGGGACAAAGGGAGTACGTAGTAACTGATCCCTGATTGACCATAAGCTAGCTAGTTAATTAGGTGACACGTCGCCTTCCTGTTTTCTGCATAGGTTCATGCGTTGGGAGGTCACCATCCCTCAGGAACAGGAAAATTTCAAATTGACGAGAACTTAGCTACAAATATCAAGCCTCGCGTGCATGCAATGGATCCAAGCCATGGAAACCGACAAACTTGTAGCCTCTAGTAAGTCACCTTTTTTAAACAAAGGGCTGTTTAGTTAGGTGAAAAACGGGTGAAAAGTATATTATAGTACTTTTATTTGTATTTGATAACTTTGTCTAATTATGGTTTAAGTAGATTCAAAAGATTCATCTCGAACTAGTCAGGTAAAAAGTACACACATGCAATAGCTACTATTTCATTTAATGCTTCATGCAGATGTAAAGAATAATTGATGTAACAGAAAAAAGAAAAAAATTTAGGAAGCAAACAGGGTATACTTTAATACTCCTATGCTGTACATAGATGGTAGATGTGGCTTTTTTTAATATGGTTTCAACGTCTCAACTCACAACTCACATGTAGGCTCCTGTTTAGATCCACTGCAAATTACAATTGTAACTAGTTACATCAATATTACAGTATATGCATGAACTATTAAATATAGATGAAATATTTGTATATTTGTACTTTTTACATGTACATCACGAGATGAATCTTTTAAGTATACTTAGGTCATAATTAGATAAAAATTATCAAATATAAATAAATATGTTATAATATAAAATTACAACTGTAACTAAGATCTAAACACACCCTACGTACGTGTAAGTGAGAATTAATGTGGCATCTGAGAAGCTAGCGATCAGAGTACATGAAAAAACGTGTAAGCTAGTCTTCCAGTAGAACTAGCCATAACCCCACGGCAATTGCCGCGGGCTAGGCCGAGCGAGCTGACATTTAAGTAATTTTGTGCGCATACACTTATATATAGTTGCTCCTATAATAGCTTATATAGTCGGGCCATTTGCAAGACTGTTCTGGTCTAATTGCTCATTTATCTTTTTTTATAACTTTACACGTTTGTCCCTGTTTTTTAAATACGAAGCAAACAGTTACCCCTATTCTGTGAGTTAGACTTAACGGTGTTAAGTACAGACTGAAAAGACAAAAATGCCCTCTACATGAATGACCAATTCCATGGTGCAGCAAAGCGAGGACGACGACGACGATGGCCGCGCACCGACGGCCGTGACTGGCCCAGGCGACGACGATGGCCGTGGCCGGCCACGGCCACGACCGGCTCTGGCCCCATCCGCCCGACGGTTGCGCCCGGCTCTGGCCCCGCCCGCGGACCGAGCACCGCTGCGGCCACACTCGCCGACCACGCGCCGCACCTGCCTCGCCCGACAGCCGCGCCACACCCCAGCAGCGCCCGTGGGCCATGCGCCGCCTCGGCCCCGCCGGACTGCCGCGCGCCGCTCTGGCAGCGCCCGCCGCCCCGGGCCCGCCCTGCCACGGCGAGAAAGGGAGATGGGGATAGGCAGCACCACGACGAGGAGCTCACGCCGAGGTGACGATGACGGCCGCGCACCGCCCTGCCACTGCCTGACGGTCGCACGTCGCCCAGGCCCCGCCCGACGGCGGAGCGCCGCCCCGGCCTTGTCCGACGGCCACGCGCCGCCCCGGCCCCGCCCGACGGCCGCGCGCTGCCAAGGAACCGCCCGCCCATACCCACCCGGCGATGGAGCCCGACCGCTGTGTCCCTGCACCTGCCCAGCACGCCGCCGCCGGCCCTAACCCAATAGCGCTGGGAGGAGAACGAACAGAATGGGAGGAGAGAGTATGTGTGTATTGGATAAGGGGTAGTATAGTCTTTTCCCTTTTTTGTTTTTTTGCAATATTTTTTTTGTCTATTATTTAACTCCAGCTCACGGTGTTTAGAAACAACGCCAAACGGTGCCTTCGATTTCGAAAACCAGGGGCAAACATGCAAAGTTAAAAAAATAGGGGCAAACGAGCAATTGAACCTCAAAATAAAGGTAGTTATGCAATTGTCCCTATATAGTTTCATAGTTGCAAGGTGCATAGCACAATAACAATCTAAGACATGAAGAATTATTTGTCATAAACTGTAAAACCATAGGAAAACAGCTATATTGCATAAAGTAAAACAGCCATCGCTAGTTCAAGTAAAAAGAAAAACTTTAGCCACAATCTTTCCACCAGGATACCCTATGCAAAGCAGGAGGTCTTCTCAGTTTGTGTTGAGCACAATGTCACTGACATGTACGACCACCAACAAAGCATGATGTGCCACATTCTGATACCTGCAAAAAAGGAGGTGTAAGTCGACCAATAACAGGACAGTTAATGCAGTAAATCAAGATATGTTTGTGTGAAAGTATCGCTGCGCTTAAGTATTCATTATAGTACTTTTATTCATAAACAGTTAAGTCCAACTTTTCTCTAAAATATGGCATCCTAACTAAAGTGCATCATACAAAACCATGTTGTCATGTCTAATAAATTTACCAGGAAGAGTAAACTTTCTAGTAAACACCATGTAGTGACTGAAACAAAGCTGAATTCTATAGGGGTGAGGATGAGAGGTAGACAAATATCTGACCGCTGTACAGGTCTGAAGCCAACCCCAATTTAACTGAGCTTGTGGTTTTTCTTGCAGTAGCCGTGTGGCGTGCACATTTGTTTTATAAAGTTATTTGAGTAATTCTGAACCACAAATATTGACATTCATCTCACTGAGACGCATAGGATGGGTCCAGAAGGAACAACTATTTAAGTGAGAACAACCTGCAGCCGCGAAGTTTCTAAATTTAGGTGGCGCCTGAAAAATATGGCCTCCATTGAGGTAAGCAGTTTTTTTGGTGGATTTCAAATCTAGGTAGCAGCTTATAACAACGAAGGAGTCACAATTCAAAAATCCATTAGTGAAACCAAAGAAAGGGATGTAGGAGACCAGGTGGTTGAACAATTCTGGTGATTTGGAACGAAGCATTAAGAAGAGACGTGGCCCAAAAAGTATACACTCTGGAGTATTAGCCAATGGTCCAGACTCAACAGGTCACTATGTGGAGGTACACTAATCTCGGTCTCCAAGAACATATTAGTAGCGTTAGTAATAAGATAAACATGGTGACCTTTGGTCGAAATCAGATTAAACATGAATGTAATTAATAGAGGAGACCTTACCGCAGTGTGAACCCAATCAGAGTAAAACCTGAAGCATTTGTCTTACTCTAGAAATTTTGGCTGAATGCATACAACAGCAAAGTCTTTTAGTCCCAACGAAATACTATAAGGGGGGAATCAATTGGACATACCTGTAAGAAATGTTGTGGTCATTGTAAGCTGATATGCCAAGTCGACAATATGTCCCAAATTTAAATTGAATTAAGTCTCCAAAGATGAAGCAAGCAAATTAGTTGGTATTTCAGCCAAGAAGCATTTCCCTTCAAGCACCGTTAAAATGCACAGAATGGATGTTCACTAATCCAACAAACAGGACACAAATCTCATCTTAGTTTTTCAATTAAGCTTAGTTGCGTAAGTAGAGAAATGGAAAGTCTGACCATGGCACTGTCATACAAATATAAAGATAAGACAACAGGGGAAAATGCAACTATTTTTATTCGTAGATCTGCTATTCGTTACTATTACTTCTGAAAACAGCCGGTGTGTAATTTCGACGGACTTAAATATTATATTCTTCTAATACGTTTTTCTAAGATCCATATTATTGCAAATAAATACAAATTTATGAAAGTTGTCCAAACCTTGTGTAGGCACTGTCACAAACACATGGTGTCTGGCAAATAGCAGCTGAAACTTAACAGGGCATTCGTTGGTGCTGCAACACAATGGAGCCACAAAAGTGACATGAAATTAGATAATGACAGTACCATAAATTGAGTATAGCTATTATACGTTACATTATTACCCGATGAATAGGGAAGCATTTAGAGCATGGATGAAGCAGAAGGAGCAATCTAGAGATGACACTGTAGATGAACTGAAACTGTATGACATGCATTAGACAATAAATAATTAGAGGTGATTGATGCTAAAGAAAAGCAAGGATAGTGAGCATACTTGGCCAATCTGAGTGCATCAACTGCACATCTCCTTTTGTAAAATGAGATTCATCGATTCTACTGTATAAAGCATATAAGAGGAAATATTCAATCTTGGTGTCGTAAATCGAGACTATATAATTGATACTGTATTTGATTGATGTTGACATGTAACTGAATATACATCGGATCCACAACTGAACATCGTTTCCAAAAAATGATAAAATAGAGAGAAGGGAGAGGTTACCTCCGTTTAGGCTACTGGAGGACAGCGTTGGTGCAGCTTTCATGCAAGGGGGTCGATGCGCAGGGGTCGCTGCTGCATAGTGAGTGAGGGTGGAGTGCCGTGCGAGGGAGTCTCCTGGACTGTGCCGGAAGCCGAGTAGACCGAGGCGAACTCACAAAGATGTCTGTCGGCGGCGGTCGGAGAGCACCGGGGGGTAGCGCCGCCGCTGGAGAGTCCCCAGTCTCCGGTGGGGAGGTCACCGGTGCCCAGCTAGATTGCGAGGCTAGGGCTTGATCTGCGCCGCTACACAGCGCCGCGGGGAGGAGCGGCCGCGGAGGAGGGCAGTCGGCAGCACGCGCTGGCTGGAGGCGGCGCTGGACATGGACGGAAGGGGGCGGGTGCGTCACGTTGCGTTGGGAGGATGGGTCGAGCAGAAGGTGGAGGCGGACTTTTTTTTTTGCTGGAAGGTTCAAGGAGGTGCGAGGGCGGGCCGTTGAAGTGGAATCGGACGGACACGAATTGGAGGCGATGTGGCCTCACGTGGAAGCAGAAAATGTAGTATAGAAATAAGGTAAAGATATAGATGCGTTTGGCCAGCGACCCATGTGGCCCCAGAAACGAAAGATCAGTATTCATCACCTAGCTAGCAATCATGTCGTGGATCCTTCTGCCAGATCATGCATAATCATCAGTTGATATATAGCCAACATCCAAATTCGAATGGCTAATCACGGCTAAATTCTGTCGGTCGGGTCATTGTTGCTTATTATTGCCTAGAACAGCACAGCTACAGTGCTACTTGCATGAGCAGTCAGGTGATTCGATTGCTCTGAATCAATCAGAATGGGGACCTATATCAAACACGGCCATGAGCAGCTAATCAGCTTGTTCTTTTGACCAATCAGCGCTTATTTTTAGTCATGAAATAGTATTTTTCTCTCATAATAAATCAGCACGAGGCAAAATCAGCGCTTATTTTCAGCCAAAAGAAGGGGCTCAACAGTGATCGATCGAGATTTGTGAGCGTCTGAGCGAGAAATCATTTCACCGGCCCTTCGTTCTGATGACTGCACATGTTTCAATTGCCTGCCCGGCCCATAGGCATGCGCAGATGAGGCTACAAAAGTCCTAGCGACTTGACTACTAGTCTACTACTCAATTGACGGTGCCTCAAAACGCCACGACTCAAGCGGCGTGGTGGCAGGTCGCCGCGTGCTGCAGAGAAGCGGCGTGGAGGTCCTCCTCATATGGCTGGCGCGGTGGCGGCACGGAGGGTCCGTGGCGGCGGTGTGGAGGGCCGAGCTCGGTAGGAGCAGCGCGGGCACTAGGGATAAAAATGGTACAGATATTTATTCGACTGTCCATTCGACCAAATCCGTTTAGAGATATTTAGATCTGTCTGTATCTGAGTTCGGATATTTAATATCCGATACCGTATCCGTATTCGAATACTCAAATCATATATTTATGATGTCAACATCTAATCGTATCCTATCCGACATCGGCTGACACTATCCGTATTCGAATCCGAATCCGAATAAAAATTTGAAAACAAATATGATATCAGTGATATCCGTTCGTATCCGATCCGTTTTCATCCCTAGCGGGCACTAAACGGCGGCACCGTGTTCATCTGGGTCGGCGGCCACGGTCCGCACGTTGGCTGCGTCATTGTTTTTTTCTTGATCAGGTCATTCACCCGTATTTCATTAAACAGGCTGTATCATTGCTTACCGACGACGGCATGACGATGCGGCAGTGATAACCGACAACACCACACCTGGTACCGGCAACGAGGTGGCCCATGTAGGGGGTTTGGGGCATGGTGAAAGACGTGCCTCTTCCGAACAGACTACGATGACATCTTCAGGAGTTGTTTTACTTCCTTGGAAGCGTGGATGGATTGCGCCCGTCCCCTTACACGGCACATTCTTCCTATGCGTAAAAACCTTGACCTTTTGGTCAGGCGACGGCAATGCTATTGGCGTCGCGTCCCTCCTTAGAGGCATCACTTTGGATGCTCGTGCCATACCATTATGTGGTGGCGGTCGTGGAGGTGGAGACCTAGTCAAGGAGTTGGGTCCCATTGTTGACAATGTCAGGAGGTGGCTCGTGTAACAGAACCGCCCAAATCATATGGCCACGGGCACCTGTCATTGTCACTAATGACCTCTGACAGCCGGGCCCGTGTCCCAGATGATCTAGAAGGCTCTGCCGGGCTACATAAGCGCCCGTATTCTCCGACAGGATCTTATTGCGAAGCCATTACAGGGTTACAACATTTCATAATAAAATACATCAGAGTAAAGGTGCGGAAGACTTCATAGTACATAGATTACAAACCAGTTGTTCAAATATAAATTAAGTACAATTATTACAATCTATACCTAAATAGAAGTAGCATCAGGGTAGCAGATACACATAATAATACGAACCCTACCCAAGAGTCCAACATCACTCATCATCACTTTCTTCACAAATGAGGATCACGCAGCAGGGAGCAAGACAGACCTCCGGCTGCTGACTTCCTGCAACAGGGGTTAACAAACCCTCAGTACTGGGGTACTCCGCAAGACTTACCCGACTAAAGAGAAAGATGAGACTCAGGAATACAGGCTGAGGGGAGTCAAGGTAAGGCTGTGAGAAAGAGTTCAAGAGTTTTGCAGAAAAGCATTACTATCCTATTTCAATATTTCATCTCAATATTATTTTAATCATAACCATAGTTCTAATATTCCTTCTCATATGTCACATTCTTTCAATTTCTTAATCATTCTCAAAAACACCTAGTTCCGAACCACTTTTCGGTGTAAGTCAGTGGATCAAGTCTCCATTAACCGAAGAGTAACGTCGATTCGAATTCAGAAAGTACCCAGCTGGGGATCCCTATCCACACTGCATATGTAGCACTTAAGCTTGCATATGCCAACCCCGCCTACCACGGCTTTTCATACCCCGGAACCGGTCCTGCGCCACCCGAGATCACAGTACTCCTTTAGTCTCCAGGCACGCCGGCCACGAGGGTACACGCTACTCTCGCCATCTCTCCACTCCCAGTGCGTGGTTGTCGGTTCCAGCAGTAGAGCCACCGGAGTCAGAGGCTTCCCGTAGTATATGGCTAGTTGCAAAGTCTCGATCCAGCAGGCCGATAACAAACGGTCCCTAAAGCATTTTTCCGTTGGTTACCATGCATTGGGACTCTAACCCAAGGACAAAGTAACCGAACGGTTCCAAATCCGTGCCCGTCGGTGACAAGACATGGGAACGCTGCCACATGTGCACATCCATCCGAACGGACTTCCTTTTTCATTACCACTTTTCTGGCAGCGGCAATGCATCTGGACTCTAACCCAAAGTACAAAGCCAACCGAACGGTTTCCAATCCATCGATGACAATACATTGGGACTCTAACCCAATTGTAGGTCACACGAGCGGTTGTAAATTCATATTCATCATTAGTATATCATCATAACTCAGAAAATAGCATTTTATTCAAAGCTAACTTTAACAAGCAGGGCTAAGCATTTTCAAACATTTTCATTTTAAAACAGGTTTCGGGGTTATATATTAAGACAGGTCATGCAGCAAATAGGTGACAATAAACTCCTATCAACTTAATGCAATTATTTTACTCAAGGTGATAAAAGTTTGTAACACACAAGGAAAAACTGAATGCACCGGGGCTTGCCTTGGATTGCGTGAAGCGTCGGATCCGAATCAGTACCACAGATGTCAAAATCCAGAACAACCTCGGAAACAATCTCCTCAGTGACTGCCTTCACTTTTACCTCCAGTTCCTCGGTCACTACACGCATGCAATGATGAATGTTTCAATGCGATGCAACATGAAATGACAAATACAAAATTCCAGAATAATAACGCCTAACTTGAGCACAACAGTACTACATAACCTAGTCGCAACAATTCTAGACTAAATAGCCCTAGGGTATTAGGGTGCTCGACCTAGAATTACAACCAATCCAAAAATCACATAAACCCTAGTCACAAATGTTTTCTGTTTATTTTATTAATCATTTAATCAAGCATATAATTAATAATTAATTAAACTATTTTTATTTGACCTCAAACTTTCACAAACAGATAGATCTTGACCTATAACAGTGCCATGTAAAATTTCATGATTTTTGGATTTATAGAGAATTAATTAAAAATGTTCAAAATTGCATTTATGAATTAAAATGCTGATTTTTAGCTACTACAGAAAATGTCCAAAACAAATATTTAATATTTTTATTAAATAATACATACCACAGAGAGCATACTTAATTATTTTCATGATTTTTCAACCAGCAGATTAATTCACATAAAAATATTAAAGTTGAGTTCTATTCACCAAAAATAAAATAGAAAAGCTATTCATATTTCTCGGGAAAATGGAAAATAGAAACTAGCCCGCAGCGGCCCAGCAGCTTCGGCCGGCCCAGCACGGCTCGCTTCCCGCCCGCGCTAACTCCTTCCTCACTCAGCCCCGCTGACAGGTGGCCCCTGCAACCTCCTACCTCCCTTTATGTGCCCAACCCGACGTCTAAAACCCCATGGCGAAACCTTCAGCGACCATGGCGGCATGGTGGCGGCGGTTCGCCGCGCTCCGGTGAGCTTCTAGCGGTAGCATCTAGGATTAAGTGCGCACTCGAGTCAGTGGCTCACCAAGGCTTGATTGAACCGGGTGGATTACTTCTAGGTGGTGCAGAGCCGCGGACTTGACGGTGATGGCGACGCGGCGGCGCAGACCCCACGGCGAGGTTGTGTTCCGAGCTACCCTGGGCTCCAAACAAGAAACCATCGCTCGCATGAGCACCGCGGAGCAACAAGGGATAGAGAACACTTGCAGTAACGGGAAGGAACTCACCGAGATGAGCCAGCCGCGTCGAGGTTGCTCACGGCGGCGCTCGGCCGGAGCAGGGGAAGAAGAAACGGCTGCGCGAGATTTCCGGCGGCGGCAGACCTCACCCAGGGGTTCTGTCGGCGCGCTAGGAAGATAGCTATCTATCAGGGAGATGGAGAGACTGGAGATAGAGGAGACATGGCGAATTCGGCCGAACCGTGAGGTGAGGTCGCCGGCGAGCCGAAAGGAGAAGAAGAACCGATGTCCTCGTCGCCTTTTAAACGGACAGGGAAACGAGAGGATAAGAGCGAGACGACCCCCGGGACCCCCTCGCAACCCCCACGCGGCGGCGCCCGGGCCCCGGACCAGCCGGACAGCGACCGGCGCACGGCACGCGCACGCGCTGTACGGCAGCCCGGCAAAGCAGGGGACCCCCTCTTTCGACCACTGTAGCTAGGGCTCAAAGGTCAAAATCTATTTTGATTTGAATGATGGCCTACGAATTTGAATCTGAGAAAACATTTAAAACAAAAGTTGTAGTACTACAAGTGCTGATAAGTTTTGCCTTTTGAACCATTTTCAAATTCGGCCAAAATTTGAAAATACAGCAAAGGGGGTAAAAAGGATTTTGAATTTCAAAACTGAAATTCTAAAATTACATTTAATTTTTATCAATAACTTGAAAAATGGTTAAAATAAAAGTTGTTTTAATCAGTGAGCTCTACAACTCTTATTAAGAAAGTTTTATTAGATTCTCAATATTTTTGAAATTGAAGTTTCAAATTTAAATTTCAACATAGTAATTTGAGTTTAATTTAAATTTCTGTATCATAACCTCAAAATCTCTAAAAATAAAAGTTGTTCCATTTTAAAAGCTCTACAACTTTCATTAAGACACTTCCATGAGATTCATTATACTTTTTGAATTAGGATTGAGGTCAATTCTAGGGCTTAATTTAATTTCTTATTTAGTTTAATATTTGATTTTTAATTAAGGGTCTAAATACATAATCAATGAAATCAAATCACTCTAGCACCCTAAGCACAATCATATGCAAATGATCAAACTAAACATGATGACATGGCAGTTTAATTATGCAGTAACACCAGAGGTATTATAGCTAGGAAGAGAGTGTTAATTGGTGCAGCAACCGAAGGGATTTTTCTTCTGCTTGGCAATGGAGCCGACGATTTTTGTGAGGCCGTGCGCTAATTGAACTCACGAAGTTGTCAAGAAGGCCGCTGTGGGAGTCATCCACGATGTTGGCGAGAAGGGTGGCGTGGGAGGTGATGGCCAGCAATTTTGTATTACCGAGGGGACCTGCGTGGTTTGGCGGCGGGTAGTCCCGCTTAGTGGCGGCCACTCCGGTGCAAGGAGGCGTTATGACTGGTAACCGCAGGACATGGAATACACTTGCATCTTCGATGAGGCGGCTAGGTTGCTGGAAGACACGATGTGCTAGCATGGATCTCGGTGGATGGGTTTAACATGGTGAGCGTTAGAGGCAGTTGCTCACGCTTTTGGTTTTGGCTGCTTGCCGCAAACTGCGGTGGCTAGCTCTGCTTTCTAGCGGCTACTTCAGTGTGGGGCAACGTCTTTGAAATACGGAGCAAGTGGATCTGATTGCGTGAGCGCTACACGGCTTGTAGCGGACTATGGCGACTATCACTGCCTACCAGCAGACTTGCTCGGTGTGGGACATCATTGTCAATGACGGCGCAAGCGGTGCGAAGGTGCTTTTGTCTTGTCGTCCTTATCATTCAGGGGGTTGGCGGTACTTTGTGGTGATTGCTAGTGGTATGGGCTAGAGGTGGTGGTGAGCGTGTGTTGAGTTTTCGGTCTTATGTGGTTCATATCGAAGTCATATTAGGATCGAGTTTTTTCTTTTCTTTTCGTAAGTGTGTTCGGTCCGTATTGACGTTCCAATCCAATTCACTGGAGTGTTTGGATTTTATCTCTTTTTTAATATACTTCTGCCTGGTTCATTTAAAAGAAAAATTGACGGTGCCTCTAGCTACAGCAACATGTTATTACAGGACCCATCAACGGCATGATTAGGCTATCTCCAACAATAGACCCATATGAACATCCATATGTAAAATAGGTCTTCAACACTACTGTTTCAGCCTCTAACAGACTACCTATACGGGAGACCCATTTTGGATGCCCTGAGAGGCATAACCCAAATCTGGGTCTTCTCTCTCCTGGAAACCTATTTGCATAAAGGATTCTCTTTTGGGTGTTGTTATTGGAGAAGATTAAAAATGGATATTGAATCCATTCACTGTAGTGCAACCCAAACGTGAAATGGATCTTATATTTTGGGTGTTATTGTTGGAGATAGTTTTACATTGACTATAGGCTGTGCCGTTATCATTTCGCTTGCCAATCTACAGGAACGCTTTGCGCGTGCCGTGTTGAGTAAGCAGGAAATTTTATATATGCGTAGATTCACCGACCAATGAACATAAACCATGACCCATTAGATTTGTAGAGTGGAGCCGTTTAATTTTGCCCAATCATAGTTAGGATTAAGAATTCAGGGAAAAGAATCATTTTTAATTAAAATCCAATATGAGTGTAAAAATCCAATATGGAAATTAATTCCCCTGTTGGTTTCTAGGAAACACAGAAAAATTAGAAATACCCAACCGGTTTCATTTTTTTTCATATCATAAGGTGAAAAATGCTTGCTGATAACGCATTGTTAGATTTGTGACATATGGATGCTACATTGTGGAAACTGAGAGCAAATCCCACCTATTTGTTTCGTGTCACCATTTAAAGCAACTTTCCACAACCCCAAGCGAAAAATATGCTATTTTACACTATTCTTGGGTGTCTTGAATGTCAGAAACACGTGAATTCGAAACCACACACACATTCCTTGTCTTCTCCATTCGTTGTGGTGTCTTCTTCACTCGTCTTTCTTCCCCAATGTGTTTGTCCTTTGCCACATTCTCACCTCCATCCCGTCCACCTTCCTCATTTCTTACACGGCTCCTCAACCATCACGTGCACCCACCTTAACATAGCTCCATCAAATTTTCACTGTGAGACTCACGCGCGCTGGCGTCTATGCTATGCCACTCCAATTTTTCATTCTCATGTTCCCTGTAAGAGCATTTATACTCTACTAGGTAGCATGCCCATGCGTTGCTACGGGACAACTAAATTTTTATACTAAAAACACACTGATCGCACGATAAGATAACAATAATATAAAAATTAAATACTGACTTTAAAGTGACATTTATTAAAAAACAAAGTTCATGAAATTAGCAATGTCGCCATGAGCATGGCGCAGTAGGCTCACCAACTTTTATATTGAAAACACACCGATCGCACGATAATTAAATAAATACTGCAAGATCATACATACATACCATGAAACTACTAATTTGAAAAAGACATGAACGGACGGTGTGTATGTACCTATCAGGGATTTATGTATGTCCTATCCAGAATCAGGAATAGATGGTAAAATTCAAAAAGATTGCTGCTGACTCAACTTAGCTGAACGAGAGTCCCTTTCACTTTCTACAAAAGGAGAGATAGGCAAACTATTGAATCAACAGCTCAAGCAAAGATTTATAATTCTGCCTCAATAGCTCAAGCAAATATATACTTACTAAAAATCTAATTATCCAGAGATCAATATATATGCAACATCAGTGGAAACAAAAATATAACTTTTGTCAGCTAATTTCAAAACTGGTCGAACTTCCATTCTTTTATCTGCTTCAATATCTTAAAAACTGATCAAACTTCCATCACCAAACCTTAAGTATTTCAGATAGCACTGCACATTGTGACAGAACCGCCTTAATCATAGAGTCCACGTGCACTATCATCGGCCCTAAGGACCCACGATCAGTCTGCACGAGTTCCCCTTGACTTAGGTGACCTGCCGGTTTCCTCAGAAACCCTAATTCACCCGAGGACCTCATTGTAAAGACCTTGCAAGTGTTCAAACAGTTTACACAAATAATACAAATCAGAGTGAAGAGTGCGGAAGTATTACATAAACATAGATTTACAAATAAAAATGACATTATCACAAACCAGAGTTTCGTAGTGGAGTAGCATCATACAACTAGACACCCTGCCCAAGGGTTATATCATACACATCATCATCCGTGCCCGATCCATCAACCGACACGGTCTCAAGCAGAACTGTACTCTCGGCTCACCTGCAACAGGGGTTAACAAACCCTGAGTACGGGGATACTCCGCAAGACTTACCCGACTAAAGAAAAATGAATGAGACTCAGGAATGCAGGTTGAAGGGAGTCAAGGTAAGGCTCGAGCAAGAGTCAAAGAGTTTTGCAGAAAAACATTACTATCCTATTTCAATATTTTAACTCAATCTTATTTTAATCATAATCCATAATTTCAAATTCATTCTCTTGTATCATCATACTTTGAAATTCTTAATTATTCTCAAAAACACCTAGTTCCGAACCACTTTTCAATTGTAGGTCAAAGGATCAAGTCTCCATATCCGAGGAGCAACGACGATTCGAATCGATTAGTACCCAGCTGGGGATCTCTATCCACACTGCATATGTAGCACTTAAGCTTGCATATACCAACCCCGCCTACCACGGCTTTTCTACCCCTGAACTGGTCCTGCGCCACCCGAGAGCACAGTACTCCTCTCCTCTCCAGGCACGCCGGCCACGAGGGTACACGCTACTCTCGCCATCTCTCCACTCTCAGTGCGTGGTTGTCGGTTCAACTAGTAGAGCCACCGGAGTCAGAGGCTTTTCATAGTATGTGGCTAGTTGCAAAGTCTCGATCACATCAGGCCTATAACTAACGGTCTCTAATTCATTTTTTCGTCGGAGACATTGCATTGGGACTCTAACCCAAGTACAAGTAACCGCACGGTTTTCAAATCCCTTTTTCCACCGGTGGTCAAGCATTGGGACTCTAACCCAAATTCACAACCACCGAGCAAGAAAATCCCTTCTCGTCTGTGACAATGTACTGATCAGGTGCATAGCCACTGAACGAGAATATACCAATTTCCTTTTTCATGAATTAATTAATGGCATATATATATATCACAATATCTCAAAAGTAGCATTTTATGCAAATCTAATTTATTCAAGCAGGGCTAAACATTTTCAAAAGTTTTATTTAAAATGGATTCCAGATATTTCAGTGGTCAAGGTTGGTAATGAAGCAATTGGGTTATCAATCAACTCCTATCAACTTAATGCAGTAGATTAACTCAAGTTATAAACGTTTTTCAAATAACAAGGAGAGGGGCTGAATGCACCGGGGCTTGCCTGTGTTGCAGGGTTGGTTAGTTCCACCAAGATCCCGAAGTTGGCATCACCACCATTTGAGCGATGGACTTCCTCTGAACTTGATCGACGAAAACTTCTCACTCGCGCGTACTACACGTAATAAGGATGCATGCTTTAAACATGATGTACTGCAATGATCATGATGCATGAGGAGAAACATGCAAGTGCATTACGTTCACTAATTGAAAAATTGAGTATAATTTTTCTTCACGATAAAGTTGCAAGCCAACACAACCTTTTCCTAATTACCTATTACATAACAAATTTGATTTTAATTTCATAAATAAAAGTTGGTGAATAAAACATCACTATTGCCATAGAGCAATAAGGGTGAAGTGCTTTATGATGTAGACACAACATACAAAAGTCACTTCAAAAGGCATAAGCACCTAGAGAGCAACCTATTCATATCAAGTCAAGCCTAGAGATAGCAAGCATATCAAGCATAGTGTACTAGATGACTTGAATTCAGTTATACTAAACCTTCACCAATCAAGAATTAGTGACAAGCTTAGCTATAACAAGAGCAAAGTTAAAACAACCAACTTAATATATTCACAGAATTTGGATAATAGCACAAACATCGCTTGTTTTGACCATAAGTGGAGCTACAGATCTCTAAAAGGGTTGATCTTAGACTTTTTGAAAGAAAACGAAGTTGTCTACAACTTTGTTATTAACGTTCAGAGCTGTTTCTAAAGCTAACCAAGTCAAATAACACAAAAAAAGCATCTCTTTCCAAATTTGGACAGAATCTGCCATTCCATTTTGGACCACTATAATTTTAGTTATAGACCTTCATAAATAGTGATCCAAGATTTTCTGGAAAGCATATGAAAAGTACTACAACTATTATGTTATCACCAACACATGATTTCACACTTAACTGAGCTAAACAAGTCAATTATTCAGATCTGTCCAGATTAGAATCAAAAGCAGACAGCAATCTTTTAAATTCAAAAGCTCACAAACCATAAATCCTAAAATCATGAAACTAAACACCAGATAGTTTATGTAATTACCTAAAACTCTTCTATTATCATAAAATCATGATTCAAAAGTTAACTTGACCAAAGAATACAAGGTTTTAGGCTTATGCAGAATAAAAACAAAGTAAGGCAGAGAGTTTGTTATTTTTATAACTACTAAACTATCAATCCTAAAATCCTGAAATTTTTATGAGACATCAAATATCATCTAATTAACTTACCATAAAAATTTCACATTTATTTGAGCACCAAAACTGCAGTCATGAAAAAGACAAATATAACTTGTATTAAGACCTAATCAGCATAAATCCAATTTTACAGCAAAAACTTTGAACTAAAACATTTCACATAATAGGTTCACTGCATATACAATTTAACAAGGATTCCAAAATGTATTTATTTGTTATTTTATGATTTTTCTATGATTTTATATGCATTTTCAAGGTTTCAATCAAATTTCTGCAAACAGGTCCTTATCGGTACTATTCATATGAGTCTATGGATGTGCAATTAGGCCCCTGTAAAGAGTCTTCTTCTCACCCGAGGTCCCTGGTCACGAACAGAACAGAGGAAGCGCTCTAGAAGGCCGGTTCCAGTGGGGAAAGTGCTCGTCGGCGGCGGAGAAGAGTTGGGGAAGCATCCACTGGCCCGTGCGCACTCGTTGGTGGCCACGATTTGACCGGATTTGGACTATGGAGGGCTGGCCACGCAAGCAGGCGGTGTCCATGGCGGTCTCCCGGCGGCGGCAACGGTGTTCCGGTGATCCTAGTGACCAAAAATCACAGACAACGGGTCTATAAGCATGAAGGGAAGATGGAGAGGCTCAAGGACAAGATGGTTTGGCAAGATTGTGGCCGGTTTGGCCTGGCCGCGTCGAACCGCTCGCGGCGGCGCTTTTGCCGGACTCCAAGACGACGACGAGCGTTCCGGGACACTCAGAAGGTTAGAGGCCACATGGTTGGGTCAAGAAGATGCGTCAGAGAGTGATGACACTACGAGCACGGTGGATTGGGTTGAGAGGGTCCGGTGGTGATGAATTTGACTGTGGACAGAGAGGAGCGCGCCGGCGATCGGGAGGGAAAATGGTGAAGAAAATGGGCGACCGTCGGCTTTAAACTTGTGGAGAGGAGGGGAACAAGAGGGAGACAGGTTCCCGGGGCCCCCACGACTCCACAGCGCCGGCGACAATGGCCGGCAGACCCAGGTGGCGTCGGCGTGCGGCGGGCGGCTGCGTTCTGCTCGCGAACAGAGAAAGAGGTGGCGGTTAATGTAGCTAGCCCTTTTCACCTGTTTCTGTTTTTGCGAAATTACTTTTTATTTTTCATAGCAACTCGAAAAATTTCCAAAATAGAAGTTGCATAAAATTTATTTCTGAACAACTTTGCTTTTGGAAGGAATTCAAGATTTTAAGTGGTTTTTGAATTATGAAAAAGGGACTAAATAGGATTTAAACGGGAGTCTGAACAGAAACCCAAAAATTAAAATTTTATATAATAACTTTAAAATCTCCAGATACAAAAGTTGTTCCATTCAGTGAACCTTACAACTTTCATATAATAAGTTTTGTCTAATTCTTAATAATTTTTAAAATAAGAATTTAAACTTAAACCTTTAAACATAGATTAGTATTTTATTTGAAATTTCAAATAATAACTTTAAATTCTTCCAAAATAAAAGTTGCTCAACTTCCCAAGAGCTACAAATTTTGTTTCAGGCCTAACCTCCAATTCTACTTAATTTTTGATTTAGGGTTTTAGGACCATTTAGGGTTTTATAAATCATTTTCTTCTGAATTTCTGATTTGTTTTTAAATTAAATTTTCACCCAAGCACTTAGATAATCAAATCACTCTAGATCACCTATGCATGATCACATGTAGTAATAATAAAATAAATTTTATTTTGATAAATGCACAGTAACAAGATTTTATGCGGGATGATGTGCAGGTAATCCACCAGGGGTGTTACACACATAGTCTAAAGCCACATGCTGCTGTGCACCACAGTGCAAATACCAAACAGCAGGGAAATACACAGGATCGACGAATAGAGCATAGCACATGTGGTCTGTGACCGACCTCCATTGGGAAAAAAAATTAGTTTCTAAAAAAACTGACACACACGACGAATTGGGGCCTGTTTGGAAACACCCCAACTAAAATTTAGCTAGCTAATTGATAGAGGTAAAGTTTAGCTAGTTAAAGATCACTTTAGCTAGGGTGTTTGGATACTCTAGCTAATTCAAAATCTTGACCATGCTACCCCTCATTAATACTATTATTTAGATAGCTAAACTTTAGCTAAATATGTTTGGATGCTCTAGCTAAACTTTAGTTGGGGATAGTTTGGTCATTTAGACCTTTTAGCTTGTTTTAGCTGGGTTGAAACAACTAATTGGATTGTGTACATTTTGGCCTCTAGCTAAACTTTAGTTAGGTTTACCTATGGAGTGTTTGGATACATCATAGCTAAAATTAGCCAGCTAAGGTTTAGTTGGTGCTTCCAAACAGGGCTTTGGTCACACATGATTATTTTAATGGAACCGGTAGTTTAATGGGTTAGAATTCCTAATTACTTGGGAAAAGGCATGGAAAAATAAGTGTATGTGAGCACTATAATGAATACATGATCGAATTCTATGACTAATTAGAAGCATGGTGTAACCTTTTATATTGTCAAAGCGTCAGGAACATGTGTACCATGCTATTTCCTGATAAGGTTTTCTTTAACAATGGCATATTCATTCTTTTTGTTTAATTGAGGCATGTAGCACCTTTGGCAATATACAAGACGATCTACATATGTGTTTTTGTAATTTTGTGGCTTTGGTAGAGCATGTCGTGCTCCTGTTTTCTGCAACAAATCATGACAATGGCGCATTCGTGCATACTCTATCCCTTCTCTAGTGGACATAGCAGTGTTGGTGTCATGCAAATCATCTGGTTGCTGAACACTTATTTTTATCAGTTGCTAAGTATCATTCAAATTAAATCTTGATGAATTACTGAATCTTTCTTACCCTTGGGCTCACTCTAAAGATACAAGCTCTTAGGGTTCACTCTGAAGATACAAGCTCTGAAAAAAAAAAAACCATAAGAGGCTATAAGGAATCATATTAACAATAAAAAGGATGATAAAAGATCTAAAAAATTCATTTTGGTGGGTAAAATTATGAGTGTACAGCCTAATTATACCAATACATAGAGCAGAAGTAGATGGCACATAGTCCTGTGAAATACAATACAACTATAAGAGATCCATTTTTTTCTGAAGGAAACTGGAGGCGTAAAACCCCTACTGTGAAGGCCCATATTGATATCAAATGTGAAATTACCTGCACATGATTTCACTCAACAGTAAATGCTAAATTATTGGTTTCTTGGAAACAAATCACAGGCAACCATGCACATTATAAAAATAGACACCTGGAAGTGACCAACTGCCACAGAAAATGGAACAAAACTTTGCCTCTATATCTGTACATACAAAATTGTTTGTATGACTAGCAAATCCTCTAAAAGGCAGATGCCAATCACAAGGAAAAGGAGTTGTTGTATGATCTATCTACAAACTAAGAGTATTCAGAAGAGACACTTTGCTCTGGATCATGTCCTGAACAATGTCCCAACTCTACTCTCAAGATCAACAATGTCCAACTCCAACACTTGCAATTGCCCCACCTCACACAGGACTTTCTTCTTTTGGAGCGACTTGGAGACAAGTGACCACTTGGTAGAACTTGGCATCGCGGCTTGCTTCGACAGGAGGTGCAATTTCGATTCAAGGATTGACACAGTGATTTCCCTCGCTTCAGCAGCCAGGTTGATCACCCTGCATCTAAAGCGAAATGAATTCTCAAATTAACTTGACATCAGCAGATAGTGGTGGTACATGTTACTCAGTACCGAATAGCGCCATCATCATCTACTGAAGTAGTGGTTGCTCTAATATAGCAAGTAAAACAACTCTGAGCTGAACATTGCATTGAGATAAAAAAAAAATGAACCTACCTGACAGTGTTGCATGATGTAGTTCAGAGTAATGAAAACTTCAGATGAAATGCACGGTATACTCTGATCAGATCATTGCATTCAGATCAGATAAAGCCTTGATAGGTGTGAACACATGACTAAGAAAGAAGCCTTGATTCCATCACGCGACTTAACATGAATCAGTACAGGTAGGAAAACAGATGCAAAACCCAAAATGGTGCAGATGTCTCAACCATCGTCCTCCTCTGCCCGCAGCTCTGTCTCGTTGCTGTGCCCCCCACATCCGCCTCCTCCCCCTGGCCGACTTGGTACCACTGACTTTCCTCTAAGGTTGACGGCAATGGAAATGATAATGGCAACCCTCTCCCCAAACTTAATACCTGAAATGCCTCCAAGAGATGTGTACCTTTAGATCTGAAGCAATAAAAAAACACGGTAGGAATTTGACAATAAGCAACGAATGTATAATCACACCAACTCCTCCCTGACATCAATAAATAAATCAAACAAAGCAAAATACATGAACTTTACACCAGAACATCCACAAAAATCAAGTCCAAAACAAACTTAAATCAATTTTGTACAGAGATATATGGAATGCATGGCTTTAGCCTTGTTGAAGCGGCACATAACCATCAACAGGTGAACAGCTGACAGAATCAATACAGGTCCTAGCATTGGTAATCCTCAGTGGGCTCAAGGAAAATGGAAGTGATCATGCCAATCAAGCCACCAAGCATCAATAATCAGGAACATGGTGTAAAAATAATACCTCTCAAGTCCCAACCAATCGGTCAATCTAACTTCTCCTTTTCCACATTAGCAGCTCACTTGCATTTGTTGGAGGAAACACGACTGTAATATTCAGTGAAGTCTAGGCGGAAGAGAAGAAACTTCAAATCAACATGTTGCTGCATGGGCAGCTGAGTAATAAAAGCATTAAGAGAAGCTATATAATTTGTTGCGATGCTATCCAGGTCTTCACCCATTTTCCGGAAAAGTTCTCCAGCTAGTTGGATCATAGCTTTTCTGCCGCCATCAAGCCATGAACCTGTGTCCTTACTCCTTAGAATCCATTGTGCCAGCACTGGAGAAATGAAAGCTGGAAGCATATCAGCGTGGTGACAAACCTGACACCACCATGGAGGCTGAGGATCTTCTAGAGACAGAAGATACTGCATCTGCACCAGAGAAAAGTGAAATCTTAATCTGATAAATCATCTGCACAGGTTAAAAACGAACCCAAGTTAGAGTCACCAGGACATACAGCGGTTCCAAATACGGATCTTAAAGAACCACATGATGGAGAGCTGAACAAATCCCGTTTCTGTTCATCACAATCAGGCAGCTTAGTATCCCTGGCACGCGTACAGCACGTCTCGCACAAGCGCCGCCTCTGACACCTCCTTCTCATCGATCACCAGCTCGGAGAACCCATGCAGCGCGATCTCGCAGATGTCTGGATCCTTGGAGACCAACACCACGCTGCCCGGCGGCGCCCCGTGCGCCCACGAGCCTGGTCTACCACCGGCGCCCGGCACCGTCCCCGAGGTGGCATTCCGAGGTGGGGCGGCGCTGGGAAGGTGCGGAAGGCACGAAGCCGCGATGGCGCCGCGACGTTGCGAGGACAGCGAGTCGAGCAGGTAGAGGAGGGGCCACAGCGACGCCGGGCGGGCACGAACGGAGAGCTTGGAGTGGAGACTGGCGAATGTGAGCGCATCGTCGGGGCGGCCCGAGGCTACGGGGCGGCATTTGATGGACTCCTCGTGCGCGTGCTCATCGGGGAGGGCCGCAGGGGCAAGATGCGGATTCAAGATGCGGGGCAGCGGATGGCGAAGGACGGCATCGTGACGGAGCTCGCCAGCAGGGGCGTCGACGGTCGCAGGTCGTGGCTGCGCTGTATGGCGGGTGGCTAGCCATGGTGGCGGCCAAACCCTAGAAGAAGAAAGAGGACGCGGGATGGAGAAGGCGCAGGATGGGGTGGACACGGGGAGCTGGTCGCACAACCGCAGGCCCACATGTCGGCGCGGTAAAGATCGCACGGGCGGCAGGACGACGACGCGAAAATTTTACCGCACGAAGAAATTGTCTACACTTTAGTGTAGAGCTAGCGTGCCCATACGTTGTTACGGGACAGATATGTTTTTGTATTAAAATACACATATCGCACGATAGGATAACAATATTATAAAATTAAATATCTACTTTAAATTAATTTTTATTCAAAAAGTAAAGTTCGTGAAATTAACAGTCACGGAGAGCACGACGTCGTAGGCCCATAAACTCTACTATATGACACAAAGCGGTGGTCACAAGCGGAGCCCGACGCCTCGACGATCGCAAGGCTCATGGTGGTGTGCGGAGGAGGCTCATGGTAGTGTGCGGAGGGGAGAAGCCACGCTCCATACTAATGCTACAGTGACATTCAAACATACAAATTAAAACAACCAAAACATGGTTTTACTTCATAAGACTTAACCATTAAAACTAGACATGCCACGCCCACGATGCAAACAAAAATATGATCTGGGATTCCTTTCTAGTGAAATTGACTTAAATTCCTTCAAAGACAAAAATGCGTTCAAAGTTTCTTCAACAATTATATTACATCTCTACTAATTACAATACGACCAAATATATTATTCAAAATATATAATGCAGCCTCTAAAATTCTTCTTAACAGTACTAATATGCAGTTTATTGAAAGATTAAAATTATTCCAGACACCATGTACCCCCTCAGTTTCAAACAACAGTGGGATTACCCATATCCGTCTGTAGAATATCATCCAGATTTTTCGGTAGAGTATTTTGACTGAATTTCGATGTATGCTAGACAGTAATCAAGAGGTAAAGAAAGATTAATTCTTAAACAATAGGGTCAAACAATTGCAGCAAATCGCAGATCTGTAGTGACTATAAATGCATATTACAGTTATTTCTTAAGCAACGATGTCATGTTATCAACAATGGAATCTGAAATACTCCACCCAAGCAGTATCGATTCCTAATCCTTCACCTTTGCGCTGCTGCTAGCCGATTTGATGCTTGTACTTGTAGAAGAGTTTGATAATTAAACTTAAATACATTAGTAGAACTTCAGGTACACCACGAACCTGTCTCTCAGTTTCTGCGATGCCGAGTCAGATAATTAAAACTCAAACTACAAGCATGTAGTTACCAGATCATTTTGCCTAAGCCAAATCCAAGGCTATCATGAAATTGGTTTGTCATGTACTTCTGAGCAAGGCTCAACAAGTTTGGGTTGTTGCATATATCATGCAGCTACGCAACCACATTCCTTTCTTTGGTGTTTATTCCATATTTAAATAAACTTTTTCTGGAACAAATTCCATGAGTCTTCAATTGTCTTCAAGATCCATTTCTTGTAAGCATGAAAAAGACAGGGAGCAATTAGTTCATGCCTGGAACACCATATAAATAGGCTCTGGATATGGCATATTAAACATGCACCATGCTCTATAATAAACTGATAATTCAGCCACTGCGATTAAGTAATACTACTACTGAAAACACCATCAAGTATTAAAAACTTAAAGTTATACAATGCAAGACATATTTTTCCTCTAAAAATCACTCTCCATTTATTCTAAACATAAGCCAAGGACAATGGTTGATGTGTTCTACAGCAGATTGCCCAGGTTCTTGATCTTGCTCTCATCAAATCCCAGCTTCTCAACCATGTAATCTGGAGTGCCCAGGTTCTCGATCTTGCTCTCATCAAATCCCAACTTCTCGACCATGCAATCTGGAGTGAATGATGACAAACGTGAAAAGGTGCAGGCATTCAGTTCACTGAAATTTCAGAGAATAAAAACAAGCAGTAGTCAGTAACAGCAAGAGAAGGAGGAACCTCCTTCATACGCAAACTCACCATCTGGTGGAAACATAATTAGTGTAAGGAGGATTGGAAGCTTCTCTTGCCAACCCAAAGTCAGCAATTTTAACAATACCATTTCTCACCAACAAATTCTCTAATAAATAGAAAAAAAACTAATCACTTTAACAAGAAAATAGACAAGATAATTCCCATGTAATATCAACAAGCCATATTGCCGGGTTTGAAAACATGGCGGTAGTATCCATTATTATGCATATATGCAAGACCTTGCAGTATTTAGACCATATAATTCCGCATATCCACTTCAGAGAAAGCAATAAGTCTTGACATCATATAAATTACACTCCTGAAAAGAAAAAAACAGCTAACATTTCAGCAAGGTACAAACTACATAAAGAACACTTAGATGCAATTAAATAAGCAGCTGAGGAAATTCAAATGTTTCATCTGATAGAGGTACACCTCTCACTAAGTGAGCATAATACATCACAAACATAAGAAAATAGTGGTTCACTCATTTAATGAAGGAACGTAGGTGAGCTTAATTTGTGGCTAATAAAACCCAAAGTACAGTGAAAATTTAGTACATTTAGTGTCATTCTCGTGCTAAGCATCACAAAAAAATTGACGTCTCACCAATGACAAATGTGTGCCTTTCAGGGAATAGCATAGTAAATTAGCCTCTTTTTTTTTTTTACTTATGTAAGCAACCATTCCCCAGACCATCAGATTCAGCTCTCCAACGCCAAATCTACTGAATCAACAATTGCCAATACTCAACGGCACTGGTCCCGATCTCGCACAGAAGGAGACGCCAAGCAAATAGTTGTTCCCTAATAAAGCCACAAAGACCCTAGTGAGACACGGGAATCGGCCACCCAAAACCCTGAGGAGATTATAATCAGAACGGTGGGTGAAGGGAGGAGGGGGTAAGGATGGAGGACTCACCGGTGTTGATGCCACGACAACTCCAGCAAGGGAGTTGTGGCTACAAAGCAACCTCTTCTGCTACAAACTAACAGACATTTAGGCGCAGACTGTAATTGCAATAGTAGAACGAAGCAGAGTTAATACCGACTCCGGCACACAAAATGCAATCTCACCTCTATTTCCCCTTGTACGATGGGGCTGGGCAGCGCGCCGGGGGGGGGGGGGGGGGGGGGGGGTGCGGGGAGAGCAGGGCGCCTGGGCCCTGGGGGATTGGCCTCGATTCTGGGGCGACGAATAGGAGCTGAGGGCGACCAGAGGACGCGGAGACAGAGGTCTGATCAAGAGAGAGACGACGACAATACCTAGAGATGCTGACGCCGAAGGCCTCGCACGCACCGGCTTCTGGGCTGCGCCGCTAGGGGTTTGCCCGCACCAGGGCTCCCGTGCTGATGCGACGCAGCGTCGCGCCGTCAGAGCCGAGAAGAAGGAGGGGCGGAGCACGTGGTGCTGGCGGAGGGCGCTGTGAATCGGAGCCGGCGATGGCGGAGCGGCAGTTTCGTGGCGCTGGTGGTGGAACTCGATCTATTGCAGGCTCTAAACCTACCTAGGCAACTCGTGGCATCGACTCCCCGTCTTGCTTGGGCTCTGTGGCGTGCGGCGATAACGGCAACTGAAAGCGTGCGACTGCGAGGACCATGCCGGGCCATGGCGGGTAAGGGCGACGACGGTGGTGGCGCGGATGGTGGCCGCATGTGGGGCGATGAGTTGCCACATGCCTGCATTAGTGGGGAGAGCGGAGAGGCAGTGGGATAAGGCAAGGGGCGGCGCCGGCGTGGTTTCCGGTGCGACGGTCGCGTGCTCAGGTACTGCCGGCATCAGGGGAAGGGCATCTCGGTGGCGCCGTGGGCAGGGCGTGGCGTCAGATGGAACAAGGTGCCGGGGAGAGGAATCGAGGCCGGTGACCACCCGTGATTGGAGGCAGGATCGTCGCGCAGGGAGGAAAGTGAGGTTGGGAAGTCGTCGTGCGATGGTGGCCTGCCCGCTCGGCAACCGCGACCACGAGCTCGACGTGGACGGAGCACCGGCGCCGATGAGCGACCGCGAGTGCGATGGGGCCGCGAGCTCGAGCGGGATCGGAGCGGGGCCTGGCGAGCGCGAAGACAAGGGGAAGATCGCAGCGGTGGTGCGGAGAAAGGAGAGGTGCCGCGTGATTGGCGGCTTCGTGTTTGGGCGTGGGCAGCCGTGATTGAAGGATCACAGGGCTTTCCTATCGCGGCAGCGGTTGGCAGGACGACGCAGCTGGGAGGAAGGACGGCAGGATCAAAACAAAAGTCGCATCAAATTTCATTCTCTTTTTTAATTTTATTAGTTGTAGAAATTAGTAGTAAATTTTTAGGTAGTAGATCTAAAAATTAGATACCTTTGTTGGTCTCTTTTCCTATTAGCCCCCTCCTCTTCTACACAAATTTTTCATTCGGCCATTGCTTCTCGACACGAGCTCACAACTAGCGCGATGACTCACGATGGCAACGGGTATCGTTAGCAACCTGTACCTGTACCCACGAAATAAAATTTTACTCATCGTGTTATCCGTACCCGTGCACGGGTAGGATAATGCTCTCATACCCGTACCCGCGCGGGTAATTTCTACCCGAAGGGTAACTTATACCCGACATTATACCCGATATCTACATATATTTACCATACATTCACATACAAAAATAATATCATTCTAATAAATTACATACTAACATTTATATTAAAAAAACATCATTACAATAAGATGACATTAGCCTACAAATATAACATCATTGCATCATGATCAAGCTAGTTGAAATATTGCTAAAATGCCTCATCTGCGGATATTTCTTACCCATGGGTATGTGGGTATGGGTAGTATATGCCCACACCCGTACCTGCCATACCCGATGGGTATAGGATTTTGCCCAATAATGTGCGCATGGGTAGAAACTTCATCCCATACCCGTCTTTTTATTGGGTAAAATCTATCGGGTACTCGGGTTTCGGGTACCCATTGCCATCTTTGGCGATGACCCTGCCTAGCGTGCCCTAGTCGGCGTGGTGGCCCGCCGATGCCCCTGCCCTGGCATGGTAGCCTTGCCCCTACTTTATTAGATGTTTGGGTTGGATCATAACTTTGCTATTGTCAAAACACTAGAGTGATGTTTAGATTTATGAAAAGAAAAACATGACTAAAGTTAATCCAAACTCACGGAGTATTGCTTACTCAAGTGGTTTCAAAATGGTGGTATACTCGGGGTCTGACTGACTGGGTATTAAAATTTGTCATATCAAGGATTTGACAAGATTAAATTTTAACTAGTATTTTGTTGGCTACCAAAACTTACCAACTTCTCACATTTGGCTTGTCTAATCTTTGTTATTTTTTCCCAACTTTTGGTTTGTTAAATCCTCAGCATAATAAATTTTGGTAGCCAACCAATCAGACCGCACATAATAAGTGCAGTTTACGCCAAGAATAAATTTAAACTACCTAGCAAATTTATAATCGATTAAGGCTTCGTTTCAAAAAAAATAATCGATTAAGACTCTGTTCGTTTGAGCTTATAAGCAACTTTTTTTTAGTTCTGAAACAATATTTTTCTCTTATAAGAAATCAGAGTTTTTAGCTTTCAGTGAACAGAGCCTAAATCTCCACGAAATAATTTCTTTGCACTGGCTCCGTTTATTTTCATTTGAAACCATCTTCGCATTGGTTTTCAAATTTGAACACAGGTTGGAACAACCGGAAGTCGGGAATGCGCCGAGTCCCCGAGGAAAGGCAACCTGACACCTGGTACGCTCCCAGTCACGAAATCGGGCAGCGAGCGCGGAGTCTATTCCCTCCTCTTTCACCCGTTCTCGCGTCTGACCGCCGGCCCCGCTTCCGTTGCCGCGCCCACCACCTGCTCGACGAATCGCCGCTTCCGCCCCTCGCCGCGATGCCGACGCCTCTCGCCGCGGCGCTGCTGGTGCTGCCAGCCTCCCCCGCATCGCGCTTGCCAGTGCCGCGGCCTGGTCCCTCACGGCGTCCGCGCCCGGCCGTGGTCAGGGCGGCTGCGCTCCGCGCCCTGCCACGGCGCCTCGAGCTCTGGCCGCCGCACGTCGCGGCGGTCGAGGGCAACCCGCCCCCGCCGTCCTTAGCGTCGCCGGGGCCGGACGAGGAGAGCGCCAGCTCAGGTGGGGGCAGCGCGGCCGCCTGCTGGATTGTTGGTTGCTCGTGCTGTTGGTGCTGATGGATTGACACGTGCGTTCATTTCGTCTTGATAGGCCTCGATGCGAGGGCCGGGGGAGGTGACGGCGGCGGTGACGGAGGTGGCGGCGCTGATCTTGGTTGGTTGAGGGCGTTCCCGCACGTTCTCACCGCGTCCATGGCAAACTTCATCTTCGGTTACCACATTGGGTGCGTGCAGTGTGCTGCTTTTAATTTATATGTTGAACTAAAACTAAGTGACTCTACATGTGTGTCTCGGTGCCTCCGTTTAGGAGTGATATATCTGTGACTAGCTATCTCACTTGACTGATCACTAGTGCTTATTCTACCACTGCATGGCATTACAGTAGAGAATGACTGACTGCTCCCTAAATCCATTTTGTTTGAGAACATTTTCAGTGCCACTGCCACCTATACTACTAGTTGAATATGCCAACTAGTTTTTTTTTATGGGAAAAAAATAATATGCCAATTGTAACAATGAGAAAATGTACTTGGATTATCATAATTTATGGGTATGTGGCTCTTCAGTGGGCTGTGCTATGCAATGTATTGTACATTTTTATGGTGCAGATATGCTTGTTAAAGCATTGAACGTAAGTCTTGGTGCATGATGTGGTTGCAGGGTCATGAACGGCCCAATAGAGGATATTGCAACAGAGCTTGGTTTTCAAGGAAATCCGTTCCTTCAAGGTCTTGTGGTGAGCATATTCATTGTTGGTGCCTTTTTTGGGAGCTTAGGCTCATCTGCATTAATAGATAAGTTCGGCTGCAAAAGGACCCTTCAGATCGACAGTATTCCATTGATTATTGGAGCTCTCCTGAGGTATTTACTTCCACTTTACTGTGCTCTATATTCCTAGAGTCCTGACTTTGCATAGTGTTAGATATATAGTTTGTATATATCCTAGGGAGTCCTAGTCCTATGTAATTATGTTTACTTGTACTCCAAGTCATGTATGACTATATATATAAAGCCACCCAACCCCTATGGGTAAGAGGTGTTCAGCTATCCTTCTACATGGTACCAGAGCCTAATTAGATCCTTGCTTCCGCCTAACCCTAGGCCGCCGCCGCCGCCGCCGCTGCCTGCTCATGCCGCCGCTGCCCTACCCTAGGCCGCCGCCGCCGCCTGCTCAGGCCGCCGCTGCCCTAATTCTAGGCCGCCGCCGCCCCCCACCCCTGCCGCCGCCGCCTACCTAGGCCGCCGCCACCATGCCTCCGAAGACGGATGACGCCCCGAAGACCGCCGACGCTGATGGTGCCACCGATCCCACACCGCCTGCCGTCCCTGCCTACGCCGCCGTCAACATCAAGAACCACGTCCCCATCACCTTGCAGTTAGCCAACCCTAACTACACCAAGTGGTCTGCGTTCTTCAGGGCGCTCTGCAGCAAGTTCCTCCTCCGTGGCCACATCGATGGCACCACACCCGCCAACCCCGCCGATCCGCTGTGGGACGCAGCGGACTGCACCGTACGTGGCTGGATCTTCGGCTCCGTCTCCGACGACGTCCTCGACCTCGCCATGGCACAAGATCAGGACGCCAAGGCTCTCTGGGATGCCATTGCCGCCCTGTTCCAAGCCAACAAGGCGCCTCGGGCCATGTTCCTCAGCGAGCAGTTCCACTCCATGACCCAAGGCGACTCCAACATCGACCAGTACTGCCAGCGCATGAAGCAGGCTGCCGACGCCCTTCGCGACGTCGGCCAGACCGTCGAGGAACCCCGGCTTGTCCTTAATCTACTCCGTGGGCTCAACCCTCGCTTCTCCAGCACGGCCGACGACATCGTCAACCGAGACGTGCTGCCCACATTCGCCGCCGCCCGCAACATGCTGGTTCTGAAGGAACTTCGCCTCGCTAATGAGGAGACTGTCCTGAAGAACACAGCCCTGGTTGCGGGCTCCTCGTCCTCCTCCGGTTGCAGCTCTGATGGCTGCCGCTCCTCGTCTTCCACCCCGCGTTCCCCTGCCAACCCACCTCCGCCTCGCCAAGGCGGTAACAGGGGCGGCAACGGGAACGGCAACCGCCGCAGTGGGCGGCGTGGACAGCAGCAGCACCAGCCGAACGGCGCCCCGCAGCAGCAGCAAGGACGCCAGCAGCAGCAGCAGCCGCCGCCCCCCGGACCATGGTACTGCTTCAACCCGGGGGTCGGCCTCCCTGCCAGAGGCGGGCAGTGGCGTCCTCCAGCCGGCGCTGGCCCGTACGGCCAACCTCCCCAAGCGCACACCGCCTACACCCAGCAGCAGCAGGCGTCAGACCCTGCTGCCCTGGTCGCCGCCCTGAACCAGATGCAGCTCACCCAGGGTAGCGCTCCCTGGGTAGTGGACACCGGTGCTACCTCACACATGAGCTCCAATGACGGTATACTCCTTTCTCGCTGCCGTCCTTCCTCCTCCTCGGTTGTTGTCGGTAACGGCAGCTCCCTACCGGTCACTTGCTAGGGTGACTCCCAGCTCGCAGCTTCTTCATCCAACTTTGCTTTAAATAAAATTCTGGTGGTTCCACATATTGTTCGCAATCTACTTTCAGTCCGTCAATTCACACGTGATAATCATTGTTCCATTGAATTTGACGCCTTTGGTTTTTCCATTAAGGATCCTCGGACCAGTCAGGTGATGCTTCGCTGCAATAGCTCCGGTGACCTCTACACCTTTCCCACCGCCGCCACCAGTCTCGCCTTGGCCGCCTCCACCGACGCCGCCAGTTTGTGGCATGCCCGCCTCGGGCATCCTGGTCCTGCCGCCATCACCGGTCTCCAGTCCTTGCTTCCACGTCTTAAGGCTGAGTCTAGTTTGTGCCATGCTTGTCAGTTAGGCAAACATGTTCGCCTACCGTTTTCTAGTTCCACGTCATGTACTACTGCACCTTTCGAGCTTTTGCATTGTGATTTGTGGACATCTCCAGTTTCTAGTGTTTCCGGTCATTCATGTTACCTTGCCATATTGGATGATTATACTCATTATTGCTGGACGTTTCCCATTCGACGCAAATCCGATGTGCATCAACATCTCGTGGATTTTTGCGCCTACGCACGCACTCAGTTCAGCCTCCCTGTTAAGTGCTTCCAAGCAGATAACGGCACTGAGTTCGTCAACAACGCCACCGCCCGGTTCCTCGCTGCCCATGGCATCCTCCTGCGTCTATCTTGCCCGTACACTTCCGCTCAGAACGGAAAGGCTGAGCGCATCATCCTCACCATTAATAACATCATTCGCACCATGCTTCTTCATGCCTCCATGCCCCCAGCCTATTGGGCTGAAGTACTTAACATAGCCACATACCTTCTCAACCGTCGGCCCTGCTCGGCCGTCGGTGCCGAGATTCCCTTCTCCCGCCTATTCGGCAGGTCTCCCGACCTGTCCCACCTTCGCGTGTTCGGCTGTCTGTGTTACCCGAACCTCTCAGCCACCTCCACCCATAAGCTTGCCCCCCGCTCCGCTGCTTGCGTCTTCCTTGGTTATCCTTCTTCCCACAAGGGATACCGCTGCCTGGACGTCTCCACGCAGCGCATAATCATCTCCTGGCATGTTATTTTCGATGAGTCGTCTTTTCCGTATGCCACTGACACTGCAGGTTCGACTCCGGCAAGCTCTCTCGACTTCCTCGACGACGACAGCGACTTTCTGCTGTCGCAGCCGGCTCCGCCTGGCGGGCGTGGCCCTGTGCCCCCGTCCGGCGCTCCGATCGATGACGCCGCCGTAATCGCCTGCGGCCCTCCGGTACCGCCAACACCGCCGCCGGGTCGCTTCGGCCGCGTCTACGAGCGGCGCCCTGCTGCCCCGCCGGTCAGCGCAGCATGCCCGCCGCCGCCATCGCCGAGTTGCTTCGGCCGCGTCTACGAGCGGCGCCCTGCTGCCTCGCCGGCCGGCGCAGCATCCCTGGCGCCCTCTGCCCCTGCACAGGCGCCCAGCAGCCTTGCCCAGGCGCCTAGCCTCCCCGCCCTGGCGTCCAGCGGCACTGCCCAGGCGCCCGGAGGTCCAGCAGCCACGCCCAGTACTGCTGGGGCGTCCGGCAGCAGTGCAGTACCTCCCTCCGGTACTATTCGTCCTTCGACTTGGCTCCAGACGGGCGCCATCACACCCGTCGACTACAGCAGTGCCTTCGTCACCACCGCCTCACCGCTGCCACGCGACTACCGCAGCGCCTTCGCCGATCCACAGTGGCGTGCGGCCATGGCCGACGAGTACCAGGCGCTCATCGACAACGGCACCTGGCGCCTGGTTCCTCGCCCACCCCGCGCCAACATCGTCACCGGCAAATGGATCTTTCGGCACAAGTTCCATTCTGATGGCACGCTCGCTCGCCACAAGGCGCGCTGGGTGGTTCGTGGGTTCTCCCAGCAGCATGACATCGACTACGACGAGACGTTCAGTCCAATCGTCAAGCCAGCCACGATCCGCATCGTCCTCAGCATTGCCGCCTCGCGCTCTTGGCCCCTACATCAGCTTGACGTGAAGAATGCCTTTCTTCATGGTCATCTCGATGAGACAGTCTATTGTCAGCAGCCGCCCGGCTTCGTTGATCCCTCGGCGCCTGATTACGTGTGTTTGCTGCAAAAGTCGTTGTATGGCCTGAAGCAGGCTCCCCGTGCTTGGCACCAGCGCTTCGCCGCGCATCTTCGCACACTCGGCTTCCGCCCGTCTGCCTCCGATGCATCTGTCTTTATTTATAAAGAGACTGATGGTGTCGCCTACCTGCTGCTCTACGTCGACAACATCATCCTGACGGCCTCGTCTTCAGCACTCCGTACTCGCATCACAGAGCGTCTGCGCTCTGGGTTTGCGATGACCGACCTCGACGAGCTCCACCACTTCCTCGGCATCTCCATCACGCGCTCCTCCGACGGCCTGTTCCTGTCTCAGCGTCAGTACGCTGCCGAGTTGCTTCAGCGCGCTGGCATGGCAGAGTGCCACCCTACGTCGACACCAGTGGACTCCAAGGCCAAGCTGTCTGCCTCTGATGGTGCTCCTGTGGCCGATCCGTCTGAGTATCGCCGCCTCGCTGGTGCTCTCCAGTACTTGACTTTGACTCAACTGGATCTGGCTTATGTTGTTCAGCAGGCGTGCCTCTTCATGCATGATCCCCGCGAGCCGCATCTCGCGCTGGTCAAGCGGATTCTTCGTTATGTCAAGGGCACCCTCTCCACCGGGCTTCACATTGGGACCGGCCCTGTTCAGTCCATCACCGCGTATTCCGACGCTGACTGGGCCGGGTGTCCCGATTCTCGGCGTTCTACTTCTGGCTACTGCGTCTTTCTCGGCGACAATCTGGTGTCATGGTCCTCCAAGCGGCAGTCTATAGTTTCTCGCTCCAGTGCTGAAGCGGAATACCGCGCTGTTGCCCACGCCATCGCCGAGTGCTGCTGGGTGCGCCAGTTACTTCAGGAGTTGCATCTGCCGCTATCCTCTGCCACTGTTGTCTTCTGCGACAACGTCAGTGCTGTGTATATGACAGCTAACCCTGTCCATCACCGACGGACCAAGCACATTGAGATCGACATTCACTTCGTCCGCGAGAAGGTTGCGCTTGGTGAATTTCGCGTGCTATGTAATTATGTTTACTTGTACTCCAAGTCATGTATGACTATATATATAAAGCCACCCAACCCCTATGGGTAAGAGGTGTTCAGCTATCCTTCTACACATAGTTTCTGCTGACTAGTGTAGTATCTACTTGTATTGAATTTGGCCATCAAGTTTCAGAACTTCCTCTCAGCAGAATTTCTATTTCATACATTATCATCTGTTGTATATTAAGCTATCATATGGTTTTTTCCTTACCGAAAAGCTATGATACAGTGCGCAGGCTGATTCTTTGGATGAGATGCTTTTGGGAAGATTCCTTGTTGGCATCGGGATCGGTGTAAACACTGTTCTTGTTCCGCTATACATATCTGAGGTAACAGCTTTTATTATTCCACAATTGGTCATCGCTGTTATGTGCTATCTAATCTATGGATATTTTCCTAATACTCTTGTCATTATTTTGATAGCTCTATATCTATTTAACCCTTTTATATGCTTTTTCTAGGTTGCTCCAACAAAATATAGGGGCACTTTGGGGACTCTGTGTCAAATTGGAACATGTCTAGGCATAATTGCTGTACTTTCCTTGGGGATACCTTCTGAGAGTGATCCACATTGGTGAGGCATCTCTTGTTGACATTTCTGCATCTTAATGATGTAAGTCATCATTTGTTTAAATTTATTTCTGTTGCACTACATGATAATAGAAAAAACAGCAGCATGTACTCATCAAGGCAGATGCATCACTCCTTTATTCATAACTCATCGGATAGAAGAATTGAACCAAGATATGATAATGGAAGTTTGAAATAAATTTCAGGAGCATGGATGATTTATGCAAATGTATAGCGTTAAGTAGTAAGCCTTGAGTTTGTCATGTTAGTTTTATATATTTTTTTAAAAAAATATGTGATGGTATCACAGTACAAAAGATGAAATTAGTGGTTTTTTTCTTTATAAACTTCCTTGATAGGGGGATGATTTTAGAGATGGCAACTTTTTATATGATGCAAACTGTGACACCTGATATATATACACACAATATGCCACGGAATAGCCATGTACATGGCCTCCTTTATTCTGCTTTGAGTACGCACCAGCGTATAAAATTCCCTCATGCTAGGATTATACTTTACAACCTACTAGTGCTTCTTATCTGGCATGGGCCCATGTTTTTTTCTAGAAGTGGTATGGTTACACAAAGTTCGCAAAATGATCACAAGGGTTTATGCACTAGGGCCTGTTTGCTTCGACGACTGAGGATCTTGCCTAGCCTAGGCAGTGATCCCAGGCGTCTGATTTTTGGACGCTTGGGGTCAGATGCACTGCCTAGATCATCAGTTTAAAATCAATCTAAACCAATCCGTTATTTCTATATACATACAACATACTAATGGTTAAACAACTTTATGAGAAATGCAAGATTCAGTACAAAATGTTAGTAAATCGGCCACGTTCAAGGGATTCCCCGCTGAGGACCAAGTGCTAGGGTGTGTATAGATGACTCGCTCAGAGCAAATGGTTATCCATTAAGTGGAGGAAAAGTAATAAAAATAAAAAAAGTTTATGCTATTTATCTTAAAAGAACAAATTAAAGGGTCATCTAATTAGCTAACTTTCATAATGAACTTGACTTATCCATTACATCACTCTGGACTATAGTTACTACAGATGCATTGTGTAGTTAACAGATTATTCAGTGTTATGAATATTTTATGTTTCTGTCTGTAGGTGGCGAACAATGCTTTATGCTGCATGTGTACCTGGGTTTTTTATTATTGCTGGGATGCAATTTGCTGTTGAGAGTCCACGTTGGCTTGCCAAGGTACTCCTTTAAGATTCAATTTCTGGGTCCCATTTTGTTGTGTAAGACCCTTTTGCATCAGAAAGCTCTATCTTGAAGGTTGGACGGTTTGATGATGCCAGAAAGGTTGTAGAGAGTCTTTGGGAACCTTCTGAAGTTGAGAAGTCCATGGAAGAGATCAAAGCCGTCGTGGTAAATGATGATTCACGGGGCAGCTGGTCAGATCTTCTGGTGGAACCACATAATAGAGGTACTTCTTTCTTTTGGCTTGTTTAAAGGAACCAAATGAAATGCTTATGAACTACATTGTCAGAGTGAATGTTTGGGTGTGCGTATGTCCATGCATTTGCATCCATGCACGCTTGGTTGTTGGACTGCACTGCATGTGCCCTGAGACATTTGTCTGATTCTTTCATACTTGAAGGCCGCCTACTGGACGACCTGTTATTTGGGTACTAAAGTTTGCTTCTCGAATTTTGCTGTGATGAGTTATTGCTGAGATGTTCTGTCATAGTTGGAACATTCATGTTTAGCACCACCACCACAGTACCTACATGTTTCTGCAGGTTTTGGTCAGTTGTATATTAAGCTGGACATTTCAAAAGCATTTGATTCTGTGTCTTGGCCTTTCCTACTTGAGATCTTGCAAGAGCTTGGTTTTGGTCAGATTTGGCGAGATATAATCAGCGGGCTGCTATCATCTTCATCAACTTAAGTCTTGCTAAATGGGATCCCGGGTGATTATATTGTTCATCGACGAGGACTGTGGCAAGGTGATCCCCTCTCCCCGATGCTGTTTATCTTGGTTATGGATGTGTTGGGACACATGATTTCGAAGGCCGCAAATGATGGTTTCTTGCAGCCACTATCTAGGCACAGCTTGCAGCATAGAATATCCATTTATGCGGATGATGTGGTTATGTTCCTCCGTCCAGAAGCTGGGGACATTGATGTAACTTTGGGTATCCTCAACTTGTTTGGAGAAGCAACGGGGCTCAAAGCAAACTTACAAAAGAGCAATGTGCTGCCCATCAGATGTGGTGACGCTGAGCTCACAGCAGTGCAAAACCTGCTGCCTTGTGCACTCACAGATTTCCCATGTAAATATTTGGGATTGCCTCTCTCTTTGAAGAAGCTCACCAAGGAACAAATCCAACCCATTATTGACCGCATTGCTGATCAACTTCCTAGCTGGAAGGCAGATTTGATGACCAAGGTTGGAAGAATGGTTCAGGTTCAGTTTGTGCTCACTGGTATGCTCATCTACCTAATCATGGCCATTGATTTTCCACCTTGGGCTATTAAAGCAGTAGATAAAATTCGACGTGGGTTTCTTTGGAGAGGCCGCACAGATGCAAAAGAGGGCATTGTCTTGTTGCATGGGGTAAAGTTTGTATTCCCAAAGAGCTCGGGGGTTTAGGAATTTCTGACCTTAAATCCCTTAGCTGGGCTCTGCGAATGAGATGGGTCTGGTTACAAAAAACAGAACCACATCGCCCATGGGCTAGTCTTCCAATTCGTGTGCCAAAGCAAGTCAGAGCCTTCTTTGCAGTGGCTATTTACTCCGAAGTTGGGGATGGAGTGAACACCCTTTTTTGGACAGACCGTTGGCTCCATGGCCAATGTATCGCAGGTCTTGCTCCCAGGCTCTTCGCTGTCATCCCTAAAAGAAGGACCAAACAACGAACTGTCCAGGATGCCCTCACCAACCATACTTGGATTTCTGATATAAAAGGGGCTCTCACGGTTGGTGTAATTGCTGATTTCCTCCTCTTATGGGACGCCCTATCTTATTTCTCTTTGCAACCAGATGTTGAGGATAGACATATTTGGCGGTTTTCCTCAGATGGACAATATTCAGCCAAGACTGCATACAAGGGATTCTTTGTGGGGTGAACATCTTTTGAGCCTTGGGAAAGAATTTGGAAGACTTGGGCACCGCCCAAATGCCGTTTCTTTGTTTGGTTGGTTGCTCATAACCAATGTTGGACATCTGACCGCCTTGCACGCCGTGGACTCCCTCATCCTGAGCACTGCCCTTTGTGTGATCAGGCTGCGGAAACTATTGACCACCTCTTAGTCCAGTGTGTCTTTGCAAGAGAATTTTGGTTCCGCCTCTTTTCTCGGGTTGGACTCCAAGCCTTTTATCTGCAGTCCACGGAATCATCCTTTCATTCATGGTGGGAGAGAGTAAGCAATGCGGCTAGTGACATGGTGAGGAAAGGAATCAACTCTCTCATAATCCTGGGAGCTTGGACCTTATGGACACACCGCAACAAGTGTGTTTTTGATGGTGCATCCCCAAGTGTTGCAGGCGCTCTTGCTGTAGCGGAAGTTGACATAAGGTCGTGGTCTTTGGCGGGGGCTCGAGGATTATCCCTCTTGGATGCCCTCGCTCCGGGTGGTTAGCACCCTGTCTGTTTTGGTCGGTTTTTTCTCTGTAATAGGTGCAGTAGTGCTTTAGTTTGCTAGCAGCAGCTGCTGCTGCTGGAGAGTGTGTTGTGTTTGTTGTGTTGTATGGGCTCTTACCCTCATTTTTTTCTTTATCATCTTCTTAATATAATGAAGCGCAGTTCTCCTGCGTTTTCGAGAAAAAAAAAAATTTCTTCATGATATCAAGAGCTTATTCTCTAATGTATATGCAGTTGCATTGATTGGAGGGTCCCTTTTCTTTCTGCAACAGTTTGCTGGAATAAATGGTGTTCTTTATTTTTCATCATTGACATTCCGTGATGTTGGTATTACAAGTGGTGCTTTAGCAAGCTTATATGTTGGAATAACCAACTTTGGGGGTGAGTAAACTTGGTTATTCGTGTTGTGCTCATACCGACTTGTTCTCAAACTCATGTACCATGTGTTTACTTTTTAGGGGCACTAGTTGCTTCAAATTTGATGGACAAGCAAGGGCGAAAGAAACTTTTGATAGGAAGTTATCTTGGAATGGTATGTGCTATGGAGCCTTTTATGGTCTGGTGATTAGAACTTTTAATACTTAATTAACTACTTATCCTTATCAAAGTTCCTGCATTTTCTGCTGTCATGGGAGAGTTTATTGCAAGTGCCTGGTTTCTGTCCATATTGTTATCGAGACAGCGTCAGCAGTGTGTGTTTCTTGTGCATGTGGATGGGCTGACACCCGCTCTGTCCTTTAATGCTATTTAATTTACCATATCCTGTTCTTTCTGCAGGCTTTTGCAATGTTTCTTATAGTATATGGTATTAGCTTCCCGCTTGATGAAGCACTTGCCCACAGCCTATCAATCGCTGGAACTCTTTTGTATGTACATTCACTTTCTATTGTCTCTAGCAAACCCCTTAATGTTATATCAGCGTGAGAAGATAGGTTGTTTCTCAGATGTTTCCAGTTTGAGAACCGAACACATGTTGCAATATGATAACTTGAGAGAGCTTTACTAAAGACATTATTTTTTTTTATTTCGAGTGTGATAGCAGTTCCTGATAGAGGCTACTAAAGTTTTCTGTATGGTTCTGTTCAAGTTCTTCAGTTGTTCACTAAGCAGAAGACTTGTTTAGAACTTTTGTGGATGACTTGCTTAGAACTTTTTTATTTCAATGTATGAAAATCATTTACTTACCTCATGAACAGTGAAAGATTTTCTAGCACGTTCTCTGCTTCATGATATGATAATATTACAACTTGTTAATGTGTAATGAAACCAGTAATTCAGAATATTTATTAGAAATTCGACATGTGAAATTTACGGTTATAATTTTGAAAAGATTGTTAGTTGCTAGATCTATTTTTTCATTTGCAGGTACATTTTTACTTTTGCTCTTGGTGCTGGACCGGTTACAGGTATCATTATACCAGAGCTCAGCAGTGCTCGGACACGCTCAAAAGTTATGGGCTTCAGTTTCACTGTACATTGGGTATGCAGTTTTGAGAAGTATTAAAATACTACTTTTGTAGTTTGTATGTGCTCCACATTCTCACTGCATTGCATCGTTTTCAGATATGTAACTTTCTGGTGGGACTATATTTTCTGGAGCTTGTGAACAAGTTTGGGGTTGGAGCAGTCTATGCAGGTTTTGGTGGGGTCTCCCTGCTGACAGCACTCTTCGCCTACAATTTCATAGTTGAAACAAAAGGACGTTCGCTTGAGGAAATTGAGATGTCCTTGAGCACTGCTAACCCTGGCAAGCAAGACTAGAACATCTCAATTATATGGACTGAACATGCCGGGAGGAATTTAAGAGCAGAGGGGGGTACGTTCATTCCGTTTCCATCCAATGTAGCTTACTATCTATTGACCTAACATGTGTGCTGTACTGTACATGTCATAGGCTAGTGGCTATGTCCAAGCATTTTCCCGTAATCCCATGAATCTCCAGCAGCAGCAGCAGTTTGCTGCAAATTACATCAACTCCTATAGTTATACCCATGTATGTAATGCATAGCATAGTCAAATTCAGCTTTTTCGGGTAGCATGAGAATTGTTGTACAATATAAAGAAGGATGAAGAAAATGCCCCTTTTGTATAGCTGCTGTATATTTTACGTCGTTTGTACTATGTAAAGAATAAAAAAAGGGAACAAATCTTTCTGATAATTTCTGATATTACTTCTGTTCGGCTGACAGTATTGTACGGCTGGTTGGTTGATTATTCTAAGAAAAAAATAATGCTGAATGACTGGCTGATGCTGTCTGGTAAGTTTAAGCGAACAGACCTTTTTTTTTTCTCGAACACGGGAGAGTTGCGTATCATTGTATTAATAGAAGAGTCAAACATAGACTCAACACTCACACGCACGCACACGCTAATGCATGGGGATTAATACAATGACAGTGTGTTTGACGAATTTGGATATTCGCATACTTTGTTCTGGTTCTGGCATAGCTCATCGCTGCTCTGACATAGACTCTTTGGTTCTAATTTCTTAAGAGATTGTGCTACAAATTTCACAGTGAGCAAAGCATACAAACAATAAGATGCTATCTCTTTCACCAATCACAAGCAGGGAAGGGAAGCACTCAAGCTGTGTGTCTTTTGCTGAATATTGGGAAGAGAAGGAACAAACGTCAACCAATCCAGGACAGTGCTTTCAATTCAGACCCTTTATTTGATCAATGGTTTTGAAGCTTTGCCACACATGAAACTCATGGCTGTGGCACACCCTGCCCAGATACTGTTGCTTCTGTTTTGTGGTCTCAAACTAGAGAAGCCAAAAATTTCCTGGTGAAATCAGATTATTTTCTCCTTGTCTTTTGCCCATCGCCTTCGATATATGAATCTTTTGGCTAAGTTGAGGTCCAAAGAACGATGACGTTGAAATAGGGCGAAAGAACCACTTCATATTTTGACTTCCTGACACTGATTAGTCCATGACATCCACTTGCAAACTATTGGACAGTAATGCGTGTTTTCTGAAGATGCAGTTTAGACTTTAAGTTCATTGCCGTATGTTCGAAAATCTTCGGTAGCATTTCTGGGCCCCTCAGCTTTAGACTTAGAGGAAAATTCACCAGCGGTCTTTCAAGTTGGCACAAGGTGTTACTTAGATCCTCGAACTTTCAAAGTGATATCTGTGAGTCACTAAACTTAGCAAAGTGTGTCATGTAGGTTTCAAACTTTCAAGGTGATCACTACATGTCCCTAAACTTGACAGAAGGTGTCATCCAGGCCCCAAATACTGTAGCAAATTTCAGAAAAAATTTAAAAAAAGAAAAATCTAATTTTGGGTATTGTAGCTATAATTATAGAATATTTAAAAAATTGTATCTTTACCATACGATCTCGGATAAAGATAATTTTTATATAAAAATTGTAACTCTTGACGAGATCTACAACTTTTTAGTTTTGAGTTTCTTAATTTTAGGTCCTTAAAATGCTCAAAAAAATTAAATAAATTTGCGCAGTATAATAATCGCGTACAAGCGCTTGTCGCCTTAAAAAAAATCATATCTTTATTATATGCTATCATATGGAGATACTTTCTATATGAAAGTTGTAGCGCTCGAGGAGGTCTACAACTTTCTAGTTTTGAGTTTTTTAATTTGAGGTGGTTAAGATGTTCAAAAAAATTAAATAAATTTTCAAAAGTATATTAATCGTGTACAAGCGCTTGTCGCCTTGGAAAAATTGTATCTTTTTTATATGCTATCAAATGGAGATACTTACTATATGAAAGTTGTAGTGATCAATAAGATCTACAACGTTTTAGTTTTAAGTTTTTAAATTTGAGGTCGTTAAGATACTAAAAAAATTAAACCGCCGATTTCTGTTCATGCATAGTGGTTTTATATTTTTTAATTTTTTTAGCATATTAACGATCTCAAAATAAAAAACTCAAAACTAGGAAGTTGTATATCTCCTCGAGCGCTACAACTTTCATATAGAAAGTATGTCCATTTGATAGCATATAGGAAATATATGATTTTTCGAAAACGACAAACGCTTGTACACGATTATTATTTGCTAAAAATTTATTTAATTTTTTTGAGTATCTTAACCACCTCAAATTAAAAAACTTAAAACTAGAAAGTTGTAGACCTCCTCAAGTGCTACAACTTTCATATAGAAATTATCTCCATATGATAGCTATAATAAAGATACGATTTTTTCAAGACGACAAGCGCTTGTACTCGATTATTACACTACGGAAAATTTATTTAATTTTTTGAGTATTTTAACAACCTCAAATTAAAAAACTCAAAACTAAAAAGTTATAGATCTCGTCGAGAGCTACAATTTTTATATAAAAATTATCTTTATCCGAGATCGTATGGAAAAGATACAATTTTTTAAATATTCTACAATTATAGCTACCGTACCCAAAATTAGATTTTTCTTTTTAAATTTTTTTTTCGAAATTTGCTACAGTATTTGGGACCTGGATAACACCTTCTGTCAAGTTTAGGGACATGTGGTGATCATCTTGAAAGTTTGGGACCTACATGACACACTTTACTAAGTTTAGGGACGCACAGATATTATTTTAAAAGTTTGGGGACGTAAGTGACACCTTGTGCCAATTTGAAGGACCGCCGGTGATTTTTCCTCTTAGACTTATGTATCCCCAGCGTTCATACTAGGTTCTGGCCACCGTGGCCTCGAGCCGGAAAACACGAGCTGTAGTTCATTCTCGCGGTGTCTACAGATCCTGTACGGTGAAAAGAATCATCAATACGGTGAGGTGTTTCGCGGGTTTTTACAGTTCTAACGCTGGGGCAGCGGCAGATCCGATTTTAATCGGAAACGAACACGCCTCTAGCATTGGGCTGCAAAAGGGATATATTCATAAGTGCAGGGTTCTTTCTTTGACAAATATATGTAACTGATAAAAATATAAAGTTCTCTTTAAAGAAATTTATCTATACGTACTATGTTTGTTAAACCACCCTAATCCCACACTTGAATAGTAAGATCACAAACATACTAAGGTTCTTCTGTGAGGTGATCCCATCCAAATAATTTAGCATGTTTTCTTTTCTAAGGACACTTGATAGGATTTCCGGGGTTATTAAACTCTTGTGCATAGTGACCGGAGGTCGTTGGACTGCCACAACTAGAGTGTTTTACTTTTAAGCTGAAAGCAATATTCACTACTATGTTAGTGACAGCAATCGGTCCAGTTGATAATACCACTTGCATTCTTGCTCCAACAAAAATAAAAGGCGTTGCACAACAACAGTCACCTATTCTTAGGTAGCTAGCGCCCCACTATATACCGAAGGGCCACATATAGAACCATGGTAACTTCCTTAATCACCTATCATAGGTGACCCCAGGGATATAATATAGTTAAGAAGTGGGTAATGATGATATAACATTGCTGAAGTATGGATAGAGATAATAACGCGACGAAAAGAGATGACATTTTCCGATAATATCCTCTTGTGCTTGTTCACTTGTTTCGCTATCACAAGTATGAAATTATTGTTTTTCTACCTCCTTTTAGTTATCTGCTTTCTTTTATTGGATGAATGGAACGCCAATTTTGTGGTTGGCAGTGATAAACCCTACGTCTCCGAAGCTGCCATCCAATCATGCATTGCTTTTACTTTGATAAAGTGTAGTGTTGACATGCTAAATAAATTATTCATCTTTAGCAAGGAGTAGTCCGTCATATTCATGGTGTTTAAACTTTCTTGACAGTACAGCATCAGGTCAGTCGCTTATCTTACCAAATCTCTGCCATGTCATTTCGCCGTTAACTAGCCAGCCAATTGTACTCCTCTGCACAAATCAGCTAGCTTTAGCGTGCCATCAGACTAAAAATCGACGTGTAAATGCAGGAACTAATCAAGTTTGAGTCTGTGACCTCACGTGCAATTCACACCTTCCATTATTGGAGGTTATCACGCTGACAATGCAAGTTGCTTATGACGACAGCGTTGCCAGATAGCAAAACACACAAAAGATGAGCAAGATTCAGACTAACCATGTAGAAACACATAGATTATATATGATCAGAAGGAATGTTAATCAAATAAATGTCACAGGTATTGCTATACGCACTTCAGACCAATCTGGTAGCTAAGTCATGGCTTCTCCACTTTATGATTATTTTTCTCAAAATCTCCACTGTCTGGATGTCTCTAGACAGCAGATCGACTTATTTATAATTTTCTGGTTCAGATTTCCCCAGTCAATGTTTCCAATTTCCATCGTGCATGCTCCAAATTGATAGAACGATTTCCCCGTGTAATGTTCCCATCATACGTGCTCCAAATTGAAAGAAAGAACTTCTATGATACTCCCTTCATCATAAAAAAAAAAAAAATACACATCTCGCTTTTTGAAAAAAAAAAAAACAAACAAACGATGGAAGATAAGCACAAAGACCAGAAGAAACAAATTTTTAAACGAGGGAAAAAGAATCTGAACGTCACCACACAAACAACGGAATAAAGCCAAAAACCAGCACCCCTTCTTCGATCCTGGTACTCTATCCCATATGCACCTCTTCTGCACACAACTCAATCAGCGTTCAGAAAATTCTAATCCTCTCAGCTATTCGTCTCGGAAGAAATTTCTTCTTGGTTACTCGCTCGGTCCAATCTTGGGTTCAAATTCTCTCTCGATTTGGCACTCGCGTGGCGTCGTCCATGCCATCAATCTCTGGTTGAACAGGGGATATGGCATCTCTACGTCAGTCGCTTCGCTTGCTGGGTGCTCTGCGCGCCAGCAGCCTGGCTTTTTTACTTCTGCACCATCCCCTCTGATAACACATCGCATTCGGCGTGGAAAACGGCTCTCACCGGCCGGTGGTCCGATAACCTGTAGCTGCACGTCTCGTATAGGACTTGCTTCAGTCCCTTGCCTCGCCACAGAATACGATCGCACCTGCACAAAGAAAGGTAAGCTCCTCGATCGGTCTGAGGTCACATTCACCACTCAACAAGCTCATGCCCATTTGCAGGGTTCAGTGCATAAGGCTTTGTTGCTTTGTTCTTTTTTGCTCGTTCTCGAAAAGAAAGCTTCTTCTTTTCTTTTCTTTTTTTCAAAAGGTCTTCTCGAAAAAAAAAAAGTTGTGTAGAGCTGACCATGCCGGAGCACGACGCTTGTCGCTCCCCGCATTGTCGAAGCACCAGTAGTACTGATCGGAGTTGGGTTGGTACTTGTAGGTGGGGGAGAAGGTGATCAAGCCTTCCTGCCAGCCCTCGAAATGCCGCCCCCTCGAGAACTCGAACAACAGCTGCAATTGTGTGACAAGAGAGACTGCAACGTTAATACTACACATTCAGAAAATAGATTAAGATGAGTAGATGACAAGCTGAAGATATCTCGGTGAAGAAAAAAACCTGATCCTTTTCCAATAAGATGTTCCAGTTCTTGGCCCTCACCAGTGACCTTGTCTCAGCCTCTTCCAAGGATATCCTATAGTTCAAGTCACCAAGCAAAACTACTTGACTGCACAAATTGGGGAAAAAACGCAGCAGTGTCATCAACAAATTGTTTAGATAGATCGTCCACAGAGACGTGATGCACAGGGTGATGGATGCAATTATGCCTGATGCCATTTCGGTACCTTGTTGCCAGGTTCTTATTACCCCTCTTTGTTTTCATTTACAGAGAAGATAGGCACGTTTAACAAAATTTAAACATGTCACATCAAACTAAAAAACAAAGAACACAATCATTAAAGAAAAATGAGATCTAAATCCTACGTTTCAGGGATCACTTATAATGGTCACTAGTATTTGATAATCCATATTCTAGAAGATGCTTAAGCACTGTTATTATTGACTTATTGTAGAAGTATTGAGAGCTGGTTTGTTGACTTGTTGGCCAAAAAGAGAAAAACAAAATATGAGGCTGAGGTTGAGCTGAGCTAATGTACACCTACTCATGATCAAGGATCTTCTCTGGCAATTCCTGAGTTGCAAGACCAGGGAACCATGTCCTTGTAAGTATGTCCGCGACATCCAAATTCCTCAGCAGCACATCCCCTTGTTTGCCACCTGAAGCCAGGTGACAACAAGCGAAGCAAAAGCTTGTCTCATGCAACACAAATCGGATCGAAACAGAACCCTGCAAGCAATCCACGCATCCATGTGCATGGTCATATCATTTGTATTCATAGATCTGTCATAAGTGCTTCCATGTCCATCTTAATGCTTACCTTGTTCCCTAGGCAGCCCATGATACCCGAACCAATGCATGACACATCCAGATGATGAATGAATGGCCTAAGGTTGCTTCTCACCCATATTGACGTAAAGATGCCAACCATCTGCTTGCTCCTGATGCATCTGAAGCATTCTCCTTGCATAGAGCCTTCCTTTGCACTGCTATCTGTAGACTCTTGGTTCAACTTTGCCCCTTCTTCTCTATACTTCTTGTTGAGTGCCTCCCCGATTAGCAAATTCCACTTTGCAGATACACAGCTCTTCCTAGGACCAAGCACATTTCTTGCATTGAGTGGTACTATCTCCTGGAACCTAAAGCATAGTTAAGCGAATCTTAATCAGCTGGAACATAACGTGCGTCACTTTGACAACATATATGAGTTAACAGGTTTGTTTTTTAAAAGAAATATGAGTTAACAGGTTGATCTAAATAGGTTACCCTAGAACATAGATGTCATAGGCGTTAGCTCTTGTATCCAACCAATTCTCCAAGTCCAAGTCATCAGATGGTGTGACGCCACCGACATTCCAGGTACTAGCAAACACACTTCATACGCCCAGAAGAGATAAAGATCAGAAATGGAATGCTACGGAGTACGAACATGCCCGAGTACTGAAATGCAAGGTGGTGCAGGTTACCTGTACACAAGCGTATCCTTCTGCGGTCTCTTCCCCAAGGTTTCGTCCACCAAGCTTGAAACCTCTGAGACAGATCCATGGCCATGCAGGTGCTGGCGGTGCAGCAGCTTGCTTGTCACTAGCCTTGACCGGGTGATCTAAAACAAGAACATCATATGTTATATGCTTCAACTTTGCTACAGAGACAAGAGAAACGAGTAGCTACAATCTACAGATGCATGTCTGCTCATCGCTATTTTCACCTTTCTGTTCTCTCCCATGTAGTAGCATAGGCAAGAGATCGCCCACCTGTTTAATAGTAGCATGCAGGAGCACTCACGCACGACCATGTAATAACCAAACATGGCAAAGTGCTGCATGTTATATAACTAGGGAAACAGGAAGGAAACAAAGGGAGAAAACAGTAACTGTGATGTTGACATATCAAGCAGAGCTCTTCACGGCCCAATAATTATCTTTAAAATATTCACAGTACAGTGCATGCCAAGCTTTTTATGGACCAACAGGTTCACTGCTGGTTCTCATCATAAGAAAGACAGGAGCTAAAGTTTAATTTTCAGCATTTCCTGTGTCCATGGCTCTATTCCAAATACTGCAGTACAAATACATCAAAACTAACATCAGGACTTAGGAGACTATTTTTCTATCAAATGGTACAAGAAGCAATATGAGTATGCAATCCAGAGTGTTCTGATTGGCAAGCTACACTGTCATGCTTGATGGTTTGGCTGTGTAAGACAACCATGCTCTGTTGAATAAAGGCTGGGTGGGAAGAGACAAGGCACACTTGTGCAAGTTGTCTACCTAATATATCTTGTTATTATTATCTGTTTCTTATGCACTGGTGCTACCCTTGGGTTTTTGGCAACCCAATCATGCAACTTGTGTTTTTATTTTGCAAAAATTTTGGACTCTTGTCCCTATTTTCATGTGTGTATTGTTTAAAAATCACAGAGATCTCAAGGCTGTAGCAGCTTCTCTGCTGCGTGGTTGACTGCATGAATAGATTCTGTAGGTAGCATAGGCTTTATAGACCTGAAAAACAATTCTGCTAGGGTGTTAATGCGCTTAATTATGTGCAGTTTCCTAATACAAGTGTGATACTATGCTTATCTCTCTCTGAGTCCAGAAAAGGAAGATATTATGTCTCATGGTTATCAGGTTGTGCTTCTATCCTCAGAACCAAAAAAGAACATTCTTATAAAAATGGTGAAATCCTGGGCTAAGAACTAGAAATTTCAAATGAAAAACAAATACCTCCGTCCAGTTCTACATGTTTTTTTTTTTCAGGGATATGGAGACTTTAAACTAGTAATTTTACACAAGTTCGGTCCAGGGAAAAAAATAATTGAAAAGAGGGAGAAGAAAAGATACAGGCAAGCACCTCTAGGCAAGACCAGTGCTCACCGTTCATTTTTCCAGAAAATTCAGATTGGCATTTGCCACATTTTTCTACATTAGACAAGCAACCAGTCTCATGAAACCACCATCGTTCTTTTTTAGCATTAGACGGAGCCAGGGCAGGTAGGATGCTCCCACGTCACAGCAGGAGAAATTCTGTCCGTGCATTTCTCTGATAGACATGCCTACACACTGGCATGCAGCCACGCACAGCTGTGGGAACTAGAAGTCTACGGCACTGGCAAAATCTGTAGCTGCAAGATGCCTGAATGGGCATTACTGCTTTATTGGTCAACAGTCAGATTCCATCTGTGCTAGTGCGAGTTACAAAGATGGCAACCGGAGGATCAAAACGGATTTTCATTAAGATAAGAAGAGCTAGGAGGATCAAAACGGTTTTTCACTAAGATAAGAAGAAAATAGACACCACAGTACAGGTTGGATACGACTAATCTGTATAGTTGGATGCATGACCATACCCCTTACCCAACCAGATGACCTAGGCTTAGCCTCTTCAGCAACATTGAAAATTGGGAAATTAGCAACAATAAGTATGAGCGATCTAGAATTAGGAATTAATCATTTGTAACATAAGGATAAATTCAAATGATCTTATAATGAAGACATACCGGGCTATTTACCACTGAGTGTACCTGCTTGTCATCCCCAATAAGCACCACATGTCTTATTCTTGTAACTGATCGAGAGAGAGAGATAATTGATTCATATTCTTTTAGATTTGCTGCCTCATCAATGGCCAAGATGTCGCGCTGTTTTTTCAACCTAGCCTAACTAAAGGAGTGCAAAATCGAAGTTTTGCTTGTAATGCTAGTGCAAATTGAAGGGAGTTAGACTCAGAGTTGCGGAATTCTCCATTTCAAAGGAAAGTAATGTGAACACATAAATAATAGGACGTTCGGTAAATCAATCATTATGGTGGGAACAAGTCCAGGTTCTTTTTTTCATTGATCATCACGAAATGAAGCAAATGATCAGCATAGCCAGAATCGAGCACTTACACCAAAAATGGCGGTGTTACAGTACTTGTGTATTCAGCAGACTCACCACTAAGATGTCCATAGCTTTTTGCTTGTTGAAACAAAGTTCTCCTGTTCTAATTGGTATCTAACTGAAATAAAAGCATCTCATTAACACATAAGAACTTCGCAATACCACTAGAAATAAAAGCATCTCATTAACTGGCTGTTTATCATACCAATATGAGACTACCTTTGAAATCATGATCAGTAAATGATGACAAAATTTATCCAGTGATATTTCTTTTCTAGATGCAACAAACACCAACCAAAAGATCACTAGAACTGTTAGATGTGAACTTTACTACATGAGTAAAATTGGGTAGTCGCAGCATTGTTGACATCACAATTTGGATTGCTCATGGCTGCGCTTTTTTCCTATCATTGTAGAATACTAATCATTTCACATACCCTTAGCGTCGAGTTCGGTTAGTAGCTTCCAACTTTCCATACTTCAGTCAGTTCATAATTTTTCATTCTATATTTGGTCATGCTAAACATACAGAAACTGAACCTTTTCCAATATTATACGCTCGTGGAAATGTCACTGGTAAATGACACTTAATGATGAAACTACCTGCAAACTTTAAAGTGAATCTTAGCAGGCCCAGGCTTAGGGAAAGATGGAAAGATATGCCACAACCCATAATAAACAAAGAATAATGGTTGAATGTTAGCTACAATAGAGCTCTAAAATGTGTTCAGAAATTCATACTAGCCAAATCAATGTGATAATACAGAGCACCAATTTTGTGCGCACATGAACTGTGCAAAAAGATAAGAGGCTGACTTACTCCCTCCAGTATCAATACTTGATGCCATTGACTTTTAGTGGTCAACGAGTTGTACCTTAGATACTATTTTTTGTTAGAATACAATTTTAATATCTAATGAATCTATGAGATAAACCTATGCTTATGATGTATTTTTTAAAAAAATAAATGCTCTTTGATTACTATTGATGGTCAAGTTTTAAAAAATGGCCAGATTTTGGTCAAAGCGTCAAGTATTTGTGACCAGGAGTATATTGAAAACTGCATGTGAACAAACTTCCTTTCTACATACTACATTGTAGATGATTTGGCTGAATAACATTGTTAGGTTGATTTTATATAGTGAAGAAAGAAATGTGTAAAAATCATTTTCTGAGTGAGGTTTGGTCCATGATAATAAATAATGTCAACACCATGACTGCCTTATATAGCTGACAGACAACTTGTCCAATGGACCTCAACTTGGCATTTGTCATTGAACCAAATCACAAACAAATCAGATCTCCTTTTGGCAAACCAACAGCATGATGTTATTATAATTTTTTAATATACTTCTATCACCATTTTTGTACATATGGCAACATAATAACCACAAAGAGTGCCATACAAGCATGTAACTAAAAGACAATATCCAGATTACATATCAATATCCACCCTCCATAATTTAAAAAGTATATGGTCACTAATTGATCATAAGCAGTTCAAAGTACATATGCAAGATGATGCATATCTTTCCTATAAGATAATAGGAACAAACGAAGAGTTGGGGATGACTTGGTTCACCAAATTACTACTTTTTTCTATTTCTGCCAAATCTTGCAAACACTACTCTCTCTAATTCCAAAGATAAAGTAACAAAGTAGATTAAATGACCTAGTACCTTCATTTATCATGTATCACAAATGATGACTCAAAAATTTATGTCATTGGTAGCAATTATTAAGCAGGGATAAGGTAAGGAAGAAAAGGGCACAACAAGCATTGAAATTCTATAATGACCGATATTTAGAGAAAATCTGCGAAGGCTAAAAAACTTACATTTAGGAAAAGAGGGAGGATTATCGAACCAAATGCAATTTTTGACTATGAAGGCACATACTACAAAATGAAAAGAATGTAATAAGATAATATTGTAGTCATAATCTTGACCTCAGAAAAAATGCCACAATCATGATTTGTATCCATTGGACAAACATTGTAAAACATTAATTTCCAAGGGAAATATGAAACAAAATATCTCGTACATACATTTTTTGTTTAAGTGGTTTCAGATCAAGCTTTGATCAACCCAACTTGCAAGATATAAAAGAGACTGGAACATGTATATTATTAATCCCTTCATTCCAAATTATAAGACATTTTGTTTTTTTCTAGATACATTGATTTGCTATGCACTTAGATATACACTATGTCTAGATACATAATAAAATAAATGCATAAGAAAAGCAAAAATGTCTTATAATTTGAAATTTGAAACAGAGTATTATATACATGAAACTAGGTTTAAGTATCATCTTTGCTAGAAGCGAGATGCCAAATTAACTATTTACATACATTTTAAAAGTGACAGTCTAGCTTAGTCGGAGCAAATGATAAAAATGGTACCTCAAATTATTGGAGCATAATCAAAAGCATGTTTGCAGTCAAGGCTATAATAATGATTGAAACTAAATTATCTTTGCCTCCAACAGTAGTATCACACACAAGTGCATAAACCAAAAACTGAAGGAGATAAGTTCAATATACAGAATATGTGAACAAGCATGCAGCTAAACAGAACAATTGCTTACTTCAAATAAAATGGACAACTATAAAACATCATGACGTGACAAAAAAAAAAAGAATAGTTAATGAAAACATATGATTGCTACTATAAGTCACCTTTCAGTGGCATGTCAAGTCTACATCATGCTTATCCTTGGTTTCAGAAGCACCTAATCCACAAACTTACACTGAAGCAAGCACAACCTATGCAAGACAGAATTCTACCTCATGTCTTGTTTTTCATAGTGAGAGAAGTAACAAAATATGCAGCATTAATCCACCTCATGACAAGATGGACGAATTATGCCACAGAAAAGGTGATTAGATCATTAGAAAAACAGTGATTTCTTTCAAAATGAAGAAATAGAGAAGAACAAGTCTTTACAACCAGCATATATGCGATAAAAATATGGAACTGACAGTACCGAACAATATAATTATACATCATAAATAAAAGTAGATCTAGGTTTCTCTTAAGTTTTTCAAATATCAATATCTATGTTGTTTGACAAATGACAAACAAGATTGACATTACTAGATCATTATTAAAATGCTTTCATAACATACAGCCTCTTTTATTTAAGATAATATATGCTTATTGATATTGCTACTTAAAATACAAAAGTCTGACTTTAACACAAATCCAGATGGTTTATATTTTTTATTGCAGGAAGTACATTATAGGTCCATCCATCTGTAAAAGTGCTACAAGATTTGTAACATACTAACATCTTGAGCAGAAAACACCCAAGGCAACATTTTGCCACACAGAATGAATTGCATTGGACTGCTATTAGCATCGACCAAAGATCAATCAGCTGAGATTGCATGTTGACACCAAGCAAAGGCAACATATCAGTAAACATGAACATCGACGACATATAATTTGGCTTCTATGCTTACAATTGCAACATTAATCACTGAAATATTCATCTCTCCAATGTGACAGGATAAAGTAAAAAAGTTGCGACAGAATGAACGAGGGTGATTCAGAAAAAGATGTGAACCAAGCCTTTTCTTTTAAAAATGGCACTGAACTGTGTATTAGGAGATACTTTATTTTCAGCTTAACTCTAATATTATTTACATCTCATGTAGGCTCTTCCCAAACTTATACAACAGAATTAAAGAGAAGAAGTGATTGTGGAGACATAATGATAACATCCTAATTCCTAAGACATAATACTAGTTTACAGTTACACTATTCTGCACTCTAAGCCATGTATACAGTTCCAGTAAAACCGCCGGTAACTACATAAGAGGAAGCACCTTGTAGTTGATACTTGATTCATCTCACCATCTCTGAAGAACATCAAGTCTTGTGCTCAACCAATTGATGATATCATTTGTGATATCATCCCTTTCAGGTTCAAAGAGAAGATCGTGTAAATATCCATCATATAACTTTATTGATTTATTTGTTGACATTGATGCTTGGTATAATCGCTCGGACGCTCTCGGATCAGTTATCGTGTCAGCTGTACCATGTAGAACAAGAAAAGGGACAGTAATTCTGCTCAAGTTTCTTTGCAAAAATGATGATATCCTAAGTATTTCATTGCCAGTTCTGACTCTAATTGGTCCAGTATACACAAGGGGGTCTGAATATTTCATCTTCAGAGCCTCTGGATCACGGGAAACAGGAGGTCCTCTCTTATGCAAAGCAGTGACTCGGTATTTTGGAGCTAGTATGGAGAATATTGGTGCAACAACCTGATGTTTGAGAAATGACACAATATAAGCATTTCAGAGTCCAGCAATAAGAAAAGGCCCCACTGAGGTTCCTATTGCAATCACTAATAACCAGATCAAAACATAAATATGACCTAAAGAAGAACATTTAATGAATGGGTTCTGTGCTGCAGTCAAACAGGCATTCTTGTGTAAAACAAAATGGTTTCTTGATCCTATAGAAACAGGCATGATAATGAATCATTGGGAATTCAATCCTGCCTTAGATTGCCAAGTAAAAAGACATGTTTATTTCATTTAAAATCATTAAAGCGAAGAACAAAACGAACATGCAAGACAATCTCCCCTCATGTACTCGTGTAGAATGATGGCATTACACAGAAAATAACGAGGATGGTATAGTTTGGTTGAAGACATCTATTCCCTCTATCAACCACTAAAAAGATGTGCTTACTTTGATGATTGGATGAGATGGTTGAACATGAATAGCTGGTGATGTTAAGACCACACCTTCTACATGAAGTTCTACAAAAGGATCCAGTGCGGCCTTTGGACATTCATGCAAAAAGGAAAAATAATTCAAGTTATGATCCTGCTTATTTGACCTGTGGTCTCACTGAAAGGTCAATTAAACCACACAGTTTTGCTTTACCTTCAAAACAATAGCTCCACCTGTGGAGTGACCAAATAAGAAGCACGGCAAACCAGGGTTTTCCTCCAATACAACATCTTCCAGAAATTCTTTCTGCACAGGAAGGAACTTCGAAAGTAAGTCAAGAAAATACTACAGGAAAGAAAAATTGCAACTTGAAAGTTATATCTATCCACATATTCTGTATGTATGAAACAGTACCAAGTCACCAACAGCATGATCAAGCGATGAAACATATCCATGAACCCCATCACTTCCACCATGTCCTTCAGAGACAAAATACAACAAGATGAAAATCAGACAACTACCAGATATGCGCGTAACAAGAGCAGAAATGAAAGCAAAAATCAGTTCCATGAAGCAGCATAGAAGAGAACGGACTAGTTAAGAGTAGCACATGCAAAATAAGGTCCAAGACCTGCTAAATATGAAAACCTTGTTATCATTGCACTTGTATCATTGTAGCATCTATAGTAGATATTTAGAATACAACCTGCTCAACTGCTCTGTTTAACTCAAAATAAATCATAAGAAACATCTGAAGAGACTTTGATTGAGGCATACTACCACAATGTGACATGCAGAATTAAACAGAGGTAGTTACCTCATGATTCAGAAGTTCACACCAGTAACTAGCCATCTAAATTATGAAAATATCACTGGCACATTTGTGGTGCTGTGGACATAATAATTCCTTTCAAGAGTAAGTACATAAAGATAATAATAGTTTTTTTTTTCAACGCTGAAGGTCTTAAAGTCAAGAATCCCAGATTGGCTTAGAACCAATTGATTTACATGGTCTTAGCGAGACCAATCGAAGCAATGCGCAGATCGTACCAAATTAACACTTGAGCACTAATATGTGACAGTAACTCACCAATCCAGTCCATGGCATAAACTTTAAGCCCTTGATCATTCAACAGTTTTGCGAAATGGTTGTACCTTCCACTGCAGATCAATGCTGTCAGCAAAAGCCACTATGTAAAACAATCGTGGAATACATGTATAGCATATGTTCTGTACCTATGCTCGTTTAGACCATGCAACAGTACAACAACGCCCCTGCATATTCGAGAAGCATAAAAAAAATAAAGGAATGGTTAATTAATTAAAATAAAATGTAAAAAATAAGGCTTCAAAGTTACTGTATCATCCCCAGCATTAAACTGGTACCCATTTTATCATTCATGTGCAGTTCAAGATAATATACCTCGAGTAGGTTGAAGGTTTCCAAACATATAGAGCATGCAAGACTGATGTCTAGAGCATGCATAGGTGTAGGCATGTAGCCTTGGTATTTGTAAATCAAGTCTTGTTTGCTAGCGTATTGCTGTATCTATATCATCAATTGAAAAGGCACCAACAATGCTCAATTCAAAAAAGAGCAGATACTAATCAAATCATCTAGGAAACTAGGATTGTTTCGATGATTACCAAGGGAAACATGCAAACAAATCTTATAACCATCAGGCATGAAGTGGGTCCAACAGAATGCAGTCCACAACAACATTTCCTTGTAGTAACCCGCCAAGAAGAGACATGCAAGCTTACGGCCCCAATATCCCTTCACTACAAGACAAACTGATTCCCCTAATGCAAACAACAACAACAAAAACACAAAAGCCTTTGAATTATGCACCTGCTCGATGCTACCAACACCACCCAACCATCCATCGAATCAATCCCGCCAAAAAATAACACGGTCCTAAAATGTCTCTCAACATGTCAAATTTGAATACCCAACCGCTCGATTTCATCACGTTCCAACAAGGTTCGCACTTACTAACAAACAAGTAACAAGCAGTTTCGCAGGTTAATGGGGTAGGCAGGTGTGAATACTTGGGGCGATCTGCGGCGGCCGGAGTCCACGACTGCGTAAAGAGCGCGTCGCCCCTGGGGGTCTCGATCACGGCGAAATCCCTCCGGCTCCTCCCCCTCCTCGTCCCCGCCTCGTTCGCCTCGGCCTCGGCCTCCTCCCGCAGCCTCCGGATCGCCAGCTCCCGCCTCACCGCCGCGTCCATCTCCACCGCCTTCTTCGTCTCCGTGTCCCCTTCTACCACCACCACCACCACGTCCTCCTCCTCCTCCCCCTCCCCTTCAGCAGCCGCAGAGGCCATCTCTGGAGCGGGCGGTGGTGCCGCGAGACAGAGCCGCCGCCGCGGCTGACCCTGCGGCCGCGCGGCGGCAGGCAGCCTGACGAGGACGCGAACCGCCGCCGCCCGAGACGGCCGGACCGAGGGGATCGCCCCCGTCGGCGACGCCGCGGGTGGGGCCCACATGTCGGCGAGGCGCCGACTAGGCCGGAGGAGGGGGAGAAATGAAAGCACGGAATGGGACAAGGCGAAAGGGCAAGGGACCTCGGAACAGAAGCTTCCCCGACGACGATCGTTACTATGCTCCCCCACCGAAATTAGAATACAGTATTATTATATATGAGCGGCCTCGGAAAAGAATTTGGAATTCCTCACAGCGCTGGCCTAACCCAGGTGGCCGCCCCAGGACGCGCGTCGATGTGCTGTTGCCACGTGGGTCCGAGTGAGGGAGTTGAACCGTCGGCTGGATGTCAGTGTATTGTACACTGGAGCTGGTCTTTCGAGCGTCCTCATCATAAGACAGCAGTTAGCTTATACTCCGTATGCGTTGTGCTATCACTTCGTTACGTGAACTCCATGTATAAATGATTTTTTATTCTAAATCTTCTTTTTTTTCTTAGCGTTTATGAGAATACTCACAAACTATCTCCTTTTACGAGTAAGATAGATGTTGAGGACGCTCAATGGGGCTTTATTAAAGTTTCGTGTATTATGCTAATGTGACACCATATTAACAAAGAGATATGATAAAAGTTCTATGAAAGTAGACAGTTTTATAGGATGAAACACTTCTACAATATTTCTAAAATTTGGATGTGCTAAAATTATGAGATGAAATCCCTGTTGAGACTTAGTGTGTTCACTTTTTCATCCTCTCTCTTACGAATAGGAAAATATATTGATATGGATTCCCATGTGCATGTAGCGCTGTGTCAGACCAGTCTCAGTGGGGAGTTTCATTGTGTTGTTTTCAAGATTGCCATGTCAAATGACATGCAACTCGAATGAAACTTTACATTGAGAGTGGGTGTTTCATCCTAGAGTTTCATTCACATTAAATTTCATGGCTCAAGGAGAGTTGGTAACCGTGTCAAGAGAGTTTCATCTAGATGAAACCCATTTCTTCTCTCTCTTCTTAAATACACTGTCATGTTATCGAATATGTCTATGTGGCAACGTATTTAATGCAAATGAAATTCAGTTGAAACCCCCACTGAGACTGGCCTTAGTGGAAGCGTGGCGGCCCACATTGATGGTGGTGCATGGGTGCCCGAACTCCGAAGTGCACCAGGTGTATGGGTGCTCCCTGTTGGCTCATCGGCTAGAGTCAGCTCTAAGTCTGAAAATTAATTTAAATCTGGAGCACTATATTTAACTTAGAACGACTCTAACTTGGAGCAATTTTTTCGAGAAAAGTGTCTAGAAGAACTCCATGAAGAATCTCCTGGACTGCCCAATAGCCAACCAATTGTGATCTAACAACGGCCCATCAGTGATTTCACCTTTGTCTCAATTACATTCTAGGCCCGTACGTCTCAATGACACTCTATAGCCTCTCCCTTCAGCCTCTGTCTTATGGTTGTGTTTGGATACCCTTAGGATTTATAATTTGTAAAAGATGAGGGAGGGTGCTTTATAGAGTAAAATCACCATAATTCTCTCAAAATTTAATTTTTCGCATTGAGGGAGAAATAGTGAAGAACAAAATTGCCTTTTAACACCTAGAAGCTGGGAAAAACTAGTTCCCCTTGGGTCTCAGCTTCCTAAATTATGGAATCTAGGCTCTCTAAATTGTTTAAGCTTTGATAACAATCGTGAGCATTTAGAGTTCCTAGTATATTTTAGAAGGCAACTTCTATGATCCATCAAAGTTTAGGGTCTATTTAGGACTGTTCCACCTACTCCATCTCCATCGTGAAGTAGTTGAAAAGTCCTTAGTTTGGTTTTGCCTAATTGGTGAAACTCTAGGTATTAATCTTTGCATTAAGTGTTGTGTTTGAGCAACCGTACCATGTCCAGGTGATGGAGCTAATGAGGTCTATGAAGTGGATGGAGATGGACATGATCGTCGTGATCAAGTGCTTCACTCTTGGAGGAAAAGAAAAAAAGAGAAAAACAAAAAGGGGCTCAAGGCAAAGATATATGATAGGAGCCATTTTTTGTTTGGATTCAAGACACTACATGGAGTATGAGTCACTTAGGATCGATATTCGTAATATAAAGAGAAGAAAACATGGTTGAAATGGTTATCAAGTGCCATTATGTTTAATCATGTAGACGCATTAAAAAAAATAATGTGTGACTATCAAACCCTTGAAAATACTTTGAAAAATACTAACACAGATGCACAAGTGCACATGTGAGCAATGGTGAAGAAGAGGACACTAGAAAGTCACTCTCGAGTGACCGGACACTACACCAGACTCTACACCGGACGTGTCCGGTACCTAACCCTAAGTGTTCTCTATGACAGAGAGTGCGCCGGATGCTGGGGATGCGTCCGGTCGGCATAGACGTGTCCGTTCCGTGTGTGACCTCTCTAGTCACTCTTTGGGATCACATCGTTTGAACCGTGCTCCGATGAGACTATGTTTGAGCGTGAGCTGATAGCAATCGGACGCCGGTGCGTCCGGTGACCTCTGATTGGACGCGTCTGATCACGACCTAGAGCTCTCTGGTGCTCTCTGGCGTCACACCGGCCGCAGCGCCCTGGCGTGAGCGGTGCAAGGGGTTGTGGCGTGTTTTGTGGCGCCTTTTGATAGGCTCAATGTATAAAACCGATTAGCCACCAAACCACGTGGTGTAGAGGGATATAACGAGGACTACCTTGCCGGCAAGAAAATGAAGCTCGGGTGAAAAATCATTGTCACCTTATCTCTCGGTGATTGACTTCGTTGGTATTCTATTGATTGGATCATCTCACTTGCCGGTGTCGGTATATCTCCCTCGCCACTCCATTTATATATATATATATATATATATATATATGGTGATAATTCTAGTATAGAGTAGAGTAGCTTAATTAGTTGTAATTAGCTATATTGCTAGCTAGTATAGCAACATAGCTCTTGTGTGCCATTTAGAGATCTTAGAATTACTATAATTATTAATAGGCGGCTTGCCTAACCATTAGTGGTAGAGTGACTGCTTTTATCACCATGTGTTACTTAATCATTTACTCTAGTGTTTTATAGAATTTTAAATCATGCTATTTACCTTGTCTAGTTAATTATGACCTTTCATTAGTTTTGCAGAAACCTAAAGCTTCTGGAGCATTCTTTAGAGTCTCTCTCAATTTCATATATTTTTTTTTCTAGAGCAGAGTTTTATAGAGTTGATGTTTGACTAAAAAATATGTCGTAACAATTCCATAATGGCCCATACTTTAGGGTGCATGTTCTTCGCTCTCCTGTTGCTCAATTTGTTGCTGTGTCTGATTCAATTGTTTGCAAAAAATCGATTGCAAAAATGATTCTCGCATGTTTTAGGTATTTTTTTGGACCGATGCATATCCACTTCAATATACTCCAACGCATGTTGATTGAGATAAAATATGTGAAGGCCTAAGTTTACAAAATCCGACCATAGTCAGTATCCTCGGTTCGGTTTAGAGCTGCTAACCTGCATGTACAGTATTTCTGGGTGGTCATCTCACTCATCGGAGCTGCTGTTCATGCCGAGCGATGACGCGATGTCGACGGACGACGGAGCTGCAGACGTAGAACCTTCAAGTTTAATAAATGCTTAAAATAACCAGGGTAGCCAACATCAGATCAACTGAAAAACCGAAACGAAGGGAATAGAAAACGGCAACGCATGGCCTCCAGTTGGCAGCACAAAACGTTTGGCTGCAGCTAACGTCCGTTGAAACCGCCACGTAACGTCACGGACGGCTAGACGCGGTCCACGCTAGCTCCACGCTAGACGCTACTCCTCATCCTCTTAACGCAAAAAGCGCTCACTAAATTGCGCCTACCCATTTCGCTAATCTCCCTCCTCGACCACGCACGAGCCGACCAAATCGAATCGAATCGAATCCCGCGCAGCGATTGCCGGCGATGGCGAGCCTCACCCTGCCGCCGGCGCCCCCCAACCCACGCCAGGACGCCATCGACCTCCACAAGGCCTTCAAAGGTCCGCTACGCCACTACTTTCCCCTCGGGTTCTCGCCCAAATTTCAGGCTGCCCCCGCAATCCGTCGGGGGTTCGCCGCGGTGTTGTTGTTCGGTTTTCGTTTTCGCCAGATATCGTGGCTGAATGAACAGGAGACTACGATATGGGGGCGGAAACCATCGTTACTATTTGGTTGCCTGGCGGTTTACCTTGATTTTCTGCGCATGCGAGTTTGGGGATGCATCGAGGAGCTACACGGAGCTACAATTCCCACATGTTGGGGGGGGGGGGGGGGGGGGGGGGGGGGGCGGTGAGGGCGTCGATGGCAGATGAAAAAAATGGTCGAGGAGCGTTCTTATAGAGGCTCATATAGGCCATTGAATATTTCCTTGAGGGAAATTGACTATGGTTACTAGGTCAGAAATTGAGTACCGATTGATCTGGATGCAGTGATGGCAATTGCGGTGATTAAGACATTTTTTGGTTTTATCTGACTATAGTTGGGATCGTGGGTAATGTGGATTAATAAAGGGTCAACTAGCATAATTGGCAATATATTCCACATGCCTACTAATTAATTTGGTGTACAGTGACTGAGGGAAATGCATAATAACTATAGGGCTCACATATATAAGAATTTGTTTTTAAGTAAAGCATGGTGTTGTTTTGTACAGTATGCTCCAATATTTGTGGTTAAAGAATTCTGTAGCTCGCTGGTATGCAAGTTGATGCTTTTGCTAATTATTGTGTTGTTTTGTTCATTTCTATTCTGTTATGCATTTTCTTCCCTTTACATTCCAATTTCCTCACAATATCTTAAGAGTGCTGTGCACCAATTGCCGAAACAAAAAGCCAAAAGTCAGGTCAACTGCTTCTAGCCTTCTAGGAACTTATTCGTTACTGACATATGTAGTCCATCTGCTCTTTTCTATTTAGTGTTTCTGACTTTTCATGGCTTAGAGATGCGATTTTGACCATTACTTGTAACTTTATATAACTAAATGTTGTAATTCTACATGTGTTTTTTGGGATGGTCTGTGACTATTAATACGAGGTGCTTCTTTTGTCTTGTATTTTTATCACAAGCGGATTTATGATCTGTTATTTTTCATCAACAAGAAAATTGTTGTTTACATTTAGTTTGGTTTGTTATGCTTGAATGACGACAGCTGTCTGCAAGTGAGCATAAATTTTAGAACTTAGACATGGAATTGAATTCCAATAATTGAGTGTTGTGCATACTTTGAAGCTTTTACTTAAATATCAAAGCTTTTTTTATTCATTACTGACTTGCAGGAGGTGGTCACTAAACATGCTGACTTTGTTTATATTGTGGCTTGGTTGATGGTTGTCCAGGATTTGGCTGTGACAGTACAGCAGTGATAAACATACTTACTCATCGCGATTCAGTGCAGCGTGGACTCATTCAACAGGAATACAGGGCAATGTATCATGAGGAACTCTCCCATCGTATTTCATCTGAACTCACTGGACACCACAAGGCATGAAAAGTTCTCAAAGGATTGTTCTCTTTATTAAATAATCAAATTGTTAATCGAGCCGTACCAATATGCTTTATCAACTACCATATATTCACCGATAAAAACTGATGATTTAAATCAATTAGCTAAAAATGCGAATATGTTTTGCTTCAATCATGAGTTTATGTTCAATTTATCAAAATCTGTGTGTTAAATATGTTAACTTTGTTTCATGTTGCTCCAGAAAGCTATGTCGCTGTGGATTCTTGATCCTGCTGGACGTGATGCAACTGTCTTGAGAGAAGCTCTAAGTGGTGACACTATAGATCTGAGAGCAGCCACTGAGATTATATGTTCCAGGACACCATCACAGTTGCAAATAATGAAACAGACTTATTATGCTAGATTTGGTACTTATCTTGAGCATGACATTGGTCACTGCACATCTGGTGATCACCAGAAGGTCCTGATCCTTAGTACTTAGAGTAGCTGCCTTATATTTGTTCTACTTCACCTCATACATGATGATACATGAAAGACACTTAATTACTCATTTTATTCAACTTTTAGTATTACACTGACCAGAATTAGGAAGGTGAATAATTGGTTATAATTTCTTTGGAACAACTTCCATGTGCTGCTAACTGACTGCATAATCTGCCATTGTGAGTCAATGTCTGTGAGATATTCTCACACCTAATGTCTGTGCTGTATAAGACTAATGGAATGCCCATTCTTCATTGACATATTGCAATTACTGTGGGGGCTTCCCATGCTGTATTTTCAGCTCAAAAAAACATAATGCAATTACTATGTGAAGTCGCTTCAATTGCTTTTCTGTAGTCATTTATGATATTTTAACTAATGCACAAAGAGATCTGTGACATGAACTTCATGTGCTGTGTGCCAATCAGTATTTTTTTATAAGTTAGTAGTTAATATCTGTTCAATTTAAATTGCACTTTTTTTTCTGCCAGAAGTAATTAATGATATGATGTATATTTCAGCTTTTACTTGCCTATGTGGGGATTCCACGCTATGAAGGTCCTGAGGTTGATCCTACCATTGTGACACATGATGCAAAGGATTTGTACAAAGCTGGTGAGAAAAGGCTGGGTACGGATGAGAAGACCTTTATCCGTGTTTTCACTGAACGCAGTTGGGCACACTTGGCATCTGTTTCTTCTGCTTACCATCATATGTATGACCGGAAATTAGAGAAGGTAACACTTCTGTTCAGTACACTTCTGGAATAAGCATTTTTTTTATTCTCTGGAATTTTTCACAGTGTCCTTTATATATGATAGGTTATCAAGAGCGAAACATCTGGAAACTTTGAATTTGCACTTTTGACTATCCTCAGATGCGCGGAAAACCCAGCAAAATATTTTGCTAAGGTACGGCACCCATTCTGTTTTCAGTAAAGAAAGATTGTAGCTTTTGAAATTCTGTGCAGGTATGTTTTGCTTCCAACAGCATTTGATGACCAACACTGATATAAAGTTTGCTGTACCATCTATAGTTGATCTTTGTATATCTTATTTCTTATTTTAATTACATGTAACTTGCCACCATTCCAAAGTGTTATTTTCTACTAATGCTGCAAAATGAGCATATTCGGGTTGCTGTTGTATCAACTCCCTTCCTAGACTGTTCTAGCCGCCTTTTTCATTTGGCTTACCCTAGTATCTTAAAAATGGGAATGCTGCTGCCCTGATAGAATATGATATTAACATGACATCACATGGCTCTATGTTTTATGTATGCGGCTTACTTTCTATGCAGAGGTTAGGATAGCACCTCAATGAACTCTACTTTATAACAAAATATCTGTGCGTTTTGTGATCTTTGTTAAACCTCTTATGTTTACCATTGTAGAATCTACTAATAGTTTAAGACCTCTGTTTTCTTAGTTGATACTTGCAACGTGACCAAATTTGTCTTAATGACGTGAATACAGCTCTTACGAAAGGCCATGAAAGGTCTAGGCACTGATGACAAGACACTTATAAGGGTCGTGGTGACGAGGACTGAGATTGATATGCAATATATCAAGGCAGAGTACTTCAAGAAGTATAAGAAGCCATTAGCTGAGGCTATCAACTCCGAAACATCAGGGAACTACCGGACGTTCCTTCTTTCACTCGTTGGTCATGGCCCTTAGGTTTGCTCTCTGGAGCTACTTTGATTAAAACATTTTCAAACTGATATCATATTCACTCGTGCTTTCCTCTTTTCTCAGGCTGTCTAAACCATGGGACATGATATTCCATCAATCCACCCTAAACGCAGCGACCTACTTGGAAAACTTATGATGTTGCCATTTATATGTCATGATGACTCGTGGATTCGTCTAACTGCCACATATGCGGTTCCTAGTATGCTTGTTTAATGTATTCGTGTATATATTTGGATTTGTGGGTTTCTTGTTGGAAAATTCCGGATGAGGCACTAGAGCTGTTGTTGGTCACGGTGGGCTTGACTTGTGTTTCCATGACACCAATAATATTCAGCCTGTTCTTTTGACCAATCAGCGCTTATTTTCAGCCACGAAACAGTATTTTTCTCTCACAACAAATCAGCACGAGCCGAAATCAGCGCTTAAAATCAGCCAAAAGAACAGGCTGATTATGTCATGTTCGTGTGGTCATTCCATTTCCTTCGTCAAAGTATCAGTTATTATTCCCGCAAAAAAAAATGAGTATCAGTTATTACTGTAATTTTCTATTCTATTTTCTATTCCTCCTTTCCATGCCGTGCGATTTTGCATCTAGCGAAGCTTTCCAGTATATCCCTGTAGGCCAGGATTTTTAATTTTTTGTCATCCTTACGGATGTCATTCCTTCATTTACCAGTTTTATATACGCTTTTATACAATTGCTATCGTAAACAGTAATTCTCCTATGTTTTTGTCACTTTCATTGACGTGACAGTGAACTTTGACGCCTCCATCTCAACAGCGATAGCGGCTGCTCGTCATACCTCCTTTGTGCTGGTCACTGCTAGTGTGGTTCTTCCCTCGGCCTCCATATTCTCCTCCACGAGTGGCTAGAGTTTGACAATGACTCCACGCGTTGTGCTTCCCTTCCCTTCGCTCTGCACGTGTGTCCCTTGCTGACCTTCGCGCGAGCCTCATTGGCATCATCGAGGCCCAATGGCAGAGCATCCCATCGTCGCTTGGCATGGGCGCAATTGAGTTAACATACAGGCTGCTAAACGTAAAACTTTGTGAGCAATTTTTTTGGTAAATTAAAGCATGTATACTAGTATTGTGATTTGTGAATATGTTAATAATGGAACAAATTTGCTATGAGACGTTACTTGGTACTTTTTTTGTTTACCAGGGAGCTTTCTAGCTTATTAGTTTGCCTTATTTTTTTGACCAACTTCCTCAACCAATCCACCACGGCAGCATTCCATCGATCATCTGTCCAATTTAACAAGCTCCAATGACAAAGGTGCATTATTTACCTAATTTTGCCTAGTAATATTGCACTTGCAGATTTGTATGCATGGTAGGTGTTAGAACTTATAACTTGACATATTAGATACTTATTACTAGATTCTTTTTGTGCCCATCAGACTCTATTCGCTTCAGCTTATCAACGCTTATTTTCAGCTTTGGAACAGTGTCTTGTCTTAACAAATAGCATCAGCCAAAATCAACACTTATTTTTAACTCCATCGAACAAACATGAAAGGCTAACGGACAATGCTACGCTCGAATTACTTTGCTCTTATTTTGCTAGTTATTTTAATAGAAGATCGTCCATTACCAATTTCGGTATTGTGGTGTAGTGATCTTTCTTTCTTTATTTTGTATTATTGACAAACAAAAATTGGGATGCATGAAATTTGAATTGGTTTTTTTAATGGTAGGCTCAAATGGAGGCCATCGCTATTAAACCACCACAAGAAAGGCAAGTTGCAAAGACTCCAACCCAACTTGTAGCTCAAGTTGTGAGAACCTCAAGCAGGAACCTTATGTGTTGTTATGTTTGTATCTGTTACTGTCTGGTCTTTGTGAGAACCTTATGTGAGATATTATTGCCTCTTACTGTAATGGATGGCTGAACACTTTTTTAATATGTTTGGAGTGCAATTATTGGACACTCTTTTTTGTAACATGATTCGACTAGAATCAGTTAAATATATGCATGTATTAGAATCTTATTATATATATTTGTGTTGGATTGATATGTCATCATGTGCCAATTGAGTTTAGTGACCGGAATTAGAATTTATTGATTATTGCAAGTTTTTTTTTGATGCTCGTATGTATTTTCTTGGAGGCTAGCCCTCATAGAAATCATAATTACCTTGGCGGTCGATAGTAGCCATTTTCTGGTGTGCTGCGTCGCAACACAACTCTCATTTGTGTCTCCTGTGCTAATGTTAGGGGAGCTACTTGGGAATTTTGCTATTAATTTGGTTTAGGGTTTATGTTAAACATAGTGATAGTTTCTTTATTGCTACTTAGGGAGGTGATTGGAGGATTTATGAATGTCTTTATTTTTTGATTGTGCTAATAACTGACAAAGTTACTGAAGTGTGGAAATACAAAAGACATAGTGACATACTTACATTGTTCTTGACCTGCCCCTGGTTGCCTCTAGCAGTGTATTTTGTTTTTTTTTTCCAAAAAATGAAATAAAGAAGAAAGCGAATTGCAACATTGTATATATTCCGTATCTTAAGATACTACAACCAGTTACCTATTGTCGTGTGACAGCTGTCTTCTCCGTTTAACAAACTGCAATGAGGCCAGGAAGAAATATATTTCAAGCAAGTTCCGCTTACAACATTTCTATCTTTATTTTGCTTTTGTTATATAATGTTCAACCGAGCTACTAAGCAACTAGAGGCTAGGATAGAGCCCATCTAAACACTTACTCCTTCACTAGTATAATGCCCGTGCTAACGCCACGGTTTTATTGTAAGGAAGCACAAAATCCGGGAAACACTTTCGCACGGCGTCATGATCTGTCGGTTTGACTTGACAAAACAAAATCTTAAAAGATAAAACATCATCTGAACTTTGTTTCCTTGCATTGCAGACTACCTGGAAACTGCAAATTTACTGTTTTCAACAAAACTATAAATTCGTCGGATAGGGAACAGACTGAAAGATTGAACCCTGAATTTTGCTATTTTCAACAAACCCTGAATTTTGCTATTTTCAACGAACCTGAATTTTGCTCATAACTCAGATCAATAACCACTGCAACATTTTTATTTTTTTATCACAACATGTTACTCTATAATTAATATGAATATCAGCTCAAATGATGCTTCATTACCTTTTCAGCACCTTTGGTTGCAAGCATAGACCAAAGCATCAGCAGCTGTTAGCCATCACTGTGCAGGAGAATGAACTACCGGAAGCAATTGTTTCTGCAGCAGTCAACTTGAACTCTTACTGGATCCCACTGGACCACCTCCTCTACATTGTAAAATAAAAATACACTTCCTTTCCAATTTACAAGAAAGTGATCTGAATGGTTACAATTTCTCGACAACAGGGTACAATGGCTCCAAGGAATTTTTTGTTTGTATTAGCATGTATGGCCATAAAAGGCATTAACCATTTATATTTCTTCTCGGTTACATTTTTTTTCATAGTTTGCGCACAATAAATAATCAAGTAGTGCACACGCTGTGGGTTCTATTTTGTCCACTCACTGCAAATTACCCAAACAGCATGAGATATCTTCTTATTGATCAAACAAATGAGGTCACTCTCAACTGTCAAAATGCACTAAATGTCTAACTCTAAAGTGCTACCATATTGCACGAGATAGAAAAAGAAAAGAGCACATTTAGCTTCTAGTTGACCAAGTCGCAAACCATCCACCACAGCAGAAGAACCATCTGTAGTTTCATGAATCATGGCAAAAGGAAGTCTGGTCATGCCGTCCTCTTTCATAGGTTCACTTTGAGATGATCCAATGTGTGAAGGACCTGTTGTATCTGCATGAAATCAAATATTTTTTGAGTTCAAGGGTGGCCCCCGGACTTTTATATTTCAAAAAAAAAAGACCACAACAGTTAAGCGCTTACAGCAGTTCAGAAATCAAATATCGTAGAGATCAGCAACTTTAATCTCTTTTGTTCAACTAGTCAATACCGACCAAAAAATATATATTGAAATAAGGGACATAGGTGTACACTACAGATTTTCACATTTGATATTATATGAAAGTAAAAGTTGTTACTTAAACCTTAATCCTGAGTGTAGCAGATGCCTTCATCCTCCTCAACCGTCGGAATAAATTTGGCGATGAACGGATGATGTTTTATATCAGATTTCCAAGTTTTACCACTAAGTGCCAGATTAATTCCTCGTCAGACAGATCAAATTCTACACCTCTAGGAAAACCAGGCCACTGCCCACTGGTGAACAACCTGCAGCAAGAACACAATAATAAGATGATCGCACTTTAATAGAGACATTGTTTACTAATGTTTATTTGTAGTTAAAGGAATATTCAAAGCTACAGCCACATAACTGTATATGCAAAGTGAAAGCATTTCAGAAATAATTGGTCTACTATAGAAATAAGTTGCAAAAGAAAGGCAGTTAAAGGGAGAAATATAATTATAGCATAGATATATTCCAGTTATAAACAAGCTGATTAACAATTTAAGATATATTATTTTTATTACTCCTAAGTCCAAACAATTATTGAGTAGACTAACTATCAAATCAAATACCTTTTTTTTAGTTACCACCATTGAGGTAGTTGCTGCCATTGTTGCTTCTTTTTGTAGAGATTAACTATAATATTCCACCATAAAAGCACATAACTGCAAAGAAACGTGAAAGAAACAAGAAAAAAATGATACTGAAGTGACAGACATGATACAAAGGATACAAGGATCAGCTATAAAGATCATCCTCCTCAACGTCGGCATTGGCCTCTGCTTCTGCTGCTTGCTGGGGCCAGTTAGAGAAGCGGAAGTTGGAGCCAAATCCCCTTGACTGCTGCAGCGTCAGGGTGAACGCTTGGTACTTTCAGATGTCTACGTCGCTGACGCTCCTCCGCGCGTACCTCATAGACTCCTTGAAGTGTTCGGCCCCGATCTATGCTGGCTCGTCGTCGCGGTTCACCTCCATTTCCTCCGGCGTCTTCGTGGCCTTCCTCTGCCGTTCGATGTCCTTCTCGTTGTCCTCCCTGATGGCGTACTTGCACGCCCTCTGGTAGATCTCCATGATGTCCGCACCGCTGAAGCCTGCCGTGAACCTGGCCAGCGCGTTGAGGTCGACGCTCTTGGCCACGGGGGACTTCCTGAGGCAGGCCTTGAAGATCTGTTGCCACGAGGCCTCGTCTGGCAGGAGATGTAGATGAGCTGGTCGAGGCGGCCAGGCCGGAGCAGCACTGGGTCGATGATGTCTGGGCGGTTGGTGGCGCCGATGACGAAGACCGTCTTCTTGGTGTTCATGCTGTCCATCTCTGTAAGGAGCTGGTTGAGGACCCTGTCCGCGGTGCCGTCGGCGTCGCCCATGCTGCGCCCCCTTTGCATGGCGATGGAGTCGAGCTCATCGAAGAAGAGGACGCACGGCGCGCCGCCGACTGGTGCGCCTTGTCGAAGAGGTCGCCCAATCGTGGGGGAGGGCTTCGCGGAGCGGGATCGCGGGAGAGGGGTGCGTATTGGGTGAGTTTGATGACAAACTTTAATCTACAACCCTTGGATCATGGTTAGATGCCCTTGTAGTATTTGATTTTAATAGAGACAATTTCTTGTGTACAAAATGCTGGGTGCACAAAGGTTAGAGCCCTCAGCGGGAGAATTTTTCTTGGGTGGACCTAAATTTATTTGAGAATCCTATTATAGTAGAGATTGATTTCTGTCACAATCTTTGATTTAGATATGCATAAAAATATGCTACCTCTTAAATTGTTTGTACACTATTTAGACTTGCGTATGAATCATCTACGCTCAAATCAGAACACTATTATTTTCAGAAAAGCGAGGAGCGAAGATGAAAAGAAAGAACTAGATCTGACCGGGGCAGTTGAAGTGAGCTGATATTGTCTTTATCAAAGTTTGTTCACTGTTCTTGTTAAGTTCTTCTATTTCTTACCTTCAGGATGGAGATAAAGACAAAGGTAAATCTTTGGCTTCCATCTTCTATTGGCTCGATGAACACTATAACGATGGTAAACGGCTATTGCAGCTCGTAGAGGTTCCGGTTATACAAGTAAATTACGTTTTCCATGATACTATGCTACTATAGGAGAGGAATGAGTCACGTATAATCATTGTATTCAAATAAAGAATTATTGAACCCTTCATTGCTGGGTTAATGACTATGATTTGTCATGGGTTTAGACGAAAACAGAAACCCGAATGTTGTGGAATGCAATTGTCTGATCGGATCTATCACCTTCGTTGCTACACAACTATATGTAGGGTTAGGCGCAAACTCAGATAAACACTAACCTTTACACCATGCCTACACTAACAATTACTACTCTAATCTCACGTACAAACTAGATCACTCGATCGAGCGGAGTTCCTGTAAGAAAATAGAGTGAAAGCTCAACTAAACAAAAGGCAAGCTTGGGAGGCACTTGCCTGCTCTCTTCCCTCACATCTCACTCTCCAACTCTAGATAGAGTGAGGCCCTCTATTTATATGAGTGGATGGGGTGTTCTATGGAATCTTCCTTTATCCCTTCATAAAATGTCCAAACCGACCTCCAAACTGGCTTCTAGTGTGCGTTGAACTTGGCCATACATACCATAATCGCCTTGGGTATTTCGGTATCTTTCTCCACATGAAAGATGGGCCCAAGGCGCGCCAAAATTGGTTTGTCCACGCCACTAGAGCGGCCACACCTTGTGGGCCTCTGTTTGGCCCATTCTTGGTTCTGCTGTGCTTCTGGAGTGCCTAGGGGTCATCCCAACAATTTGCGCCTTATTTGGATGGTTTGTTTTCAGATTTGGCCTATTTATCCTCCTGAATAAACCCTGATTTGTCGGCTAGTGGACCTTCTCTTCTTGGGCTCTTGTTGGGTGATGTTTCTGATGTGTATTGTGCACGCTTTTGAGCCAATTTATGGTGGTTTCCAGAATTGTCCTTCTGCAAGTGATGAATCACCAAAACTTGTGGAAAGTATTAATAGTAAGTCCTAATTCTAAGTTTTAGTGTGAATTTTATGTAGATATTGGTGGCTAAAAGTATGCAATAAGGGCTACCAACAAGTACCCCACACTTAGCCCTTTGGTCATCCTCGAGTAAAGGTTACGGACTATGATGGGGTATCTCCTTGATATGTAACCTGCATACAAGTTATTCCAAGCTTTACCTGCACCTGTGAACTTTCACTACTGGAATCCACCGATTTCCCTAGGGCTAAAAACCCTAGGGAAAGGCCTGAATACCTTAGGGAACATGTGTTCCATAGAGTGTTTTGTAGGGATCTCTTCCAAGGGAACGTGTCCACGGGAAATGCAGCGATGCCCTAGAGTTTAGCAATACAACAAGTGCAACATTGTAATTTGATTTCCTTCTATGCCGAATTGCTGATGATGTGGTGACGTTCCTTCGGCTGAAAGCTAATAATCTCACCCTCATCAGGGAGTTGCTTCATGTTTTTGGCTGGATTAGTGGGCTGGTTACTAGCATTGCAAGGAGCTCAGTTTCTAAGGCTACTGAAAAATGGCAAAGGGGATTTCTTTGGGTTGGTCAAGAAAAAAGCAAATGGTGGCAATTGTCTAGTCTGTTGGGTTGGTTGTAAGGAGCCACTAATTTGTGGATGACTTGGCATATATAATCTGGAAATCTTAGGTTGTCCCCTCTGCATCAACTTGCTTTGGTTGGACGCTTGAGAAAAACTTTTGTTAGTAATGGGGAAATAAAATGCATATTGTTTTGGACATAGTTAATACTACAATCGGAATGCTTAAAGGTTGCTCAACAAAGGGAAAAACACAATCCTAAAACACTACAATCGGAATACTTAAAAGTTGGCCTAAACATAGTTAATTCGCTTGAATGATTTGTTCTTTTTTCTTTAAGTCACAAAGAGGATTATATATATATATATATATATATATATATATATATATATATATATATATATATATATATATATATATATACAGCTACAGGTCCGCTCCTATTTCTCTGGCTCCACCTGGGACAATAGACATGCTTTTTAGGGCCCACTAAGCGCAACCCCTTGTCTAGATGGGTTGGTAGTGGTTCGTGCTAGTTTCAGTATCTGTGCATGTGTTGATTGTAGTTATTGTATGGTTTTACCCGTCAATCAATTTTGAAAAAGGAAATAAATGCAAGCCACCACCTAGGATAGGGTTTAAACTGACAAAATTCCATGAGTTTTAGTGAATCTGTGTTTTTTAGGGACTATACAGGAAAAGAACCAAAAAGGACCCACATGGCAGACAAATACATCGGACTACACCGCGAAAGCATGTCAAGAATATTCTAGAGAACACCGGAGACTCACCAGAGAAAGCGGGGCCCATAAGTCAGCCAGGGGGGATGGGCTAATCCAACCCCCCATCGGCCGATCCCTGGCCCCATAGTTCAGCCTCTCGCTTCGTATATCGGTTCTCCACCGCCTTTGAGGATTAATCTGGACCACTGCCTTAAGTCGGTTTGATCCGAGGGCTGAGATTCATCACTGTGGCCTATATATACAGCCCTAGACCCCTAGGGTTTCATATGATCCAAAGAGAAATCAGTCTATTGTTTCATATTCCACCGAGAAGATTTAGAGCCAAACAGAAACCCTACATAGGATCTAGAGCCAAGCATCAAGTAGAATATTAGCCTTGTAGTCTCTCTGAATTAGGGCTATTCTTATTGCATAAGTAGAGAGGTAGAGAGCTGGAGAGAGTTGGAGGAGTTGCCGGCCTGTCGGTGACAGCTCTACGACTTGTACCCACGAATTCAAGTCCTTCTTTGGGGCTTGTTTCTGAAGATTTCTTGGGTATTCATCTTCTAATCTAAGTGAGTAACATTGCTATTATTGTTCTTAAGTTCTTTTGAGTGCTTTTGTTTTGGTAGCTCCTTGATTGAAGTAGTAATTTATAGTGTAAGCGTGGTGGTTAGACTATATTTACTCGTAAATGCCCCATACTGTCTAGATTGGTGGTAGCTCGCGAGGGTGACTTTACCTTGTTGAATCTTTCATAGTCCACCTCCCGTCAGTAGGATCAGTAGGTCTCCTTTACTAAGGCTTTGACGGTATTTTCCTATTGTAATTTTTCCATTAAGAGCAATAATATCATATCTTGTGAAGATTAAAATCAGAAGCCTTCACAGTCTCCTTTATCATCCTATTTTCTCCGTCCTTGATAGCAGTTTAAGGGTTAAGTCTAGATTCTAGTCACCCCGTTTTTTCTGTGATAAAATATAAATAACGTACCTTGAAATACTTCCGGGTGAAATGCTACATCGGTATCTGTCTGTGTAACAGAACCGCCTAAATCACGTGGCCCACAGGCACCTGTCATCGCCACTAATGACATCTGACAGGCGGGCCCGTGTTCCAGATGACCTAGGCGGCCCTGCCGGGCTACATAAGCACCCGTTATCTCTGACAGGATCTCATTGCGAAGCCATTACAGGATTACAACATTTCATAACAAATTACATCAGAGTAGAAGTGCAGAAGATTAAATAGTACTTAATATTACAAACCGGTGTTCAAATAGAATTTAGGTGCAGTTATTACAGAGCGCAATTTAAAGAGGTAGCAGTAGCGGTAGAACAATAGTACAACAAGATAGATAGATAATACACGAACCCTGCCCACGGGTTCAACCTTACTCTTCTTCGCTTTCTTGGATAATAGTGACGCAGCACGGAGCAAGACAGACTTCAGGCTCCTGCTGACTACCTGCAACAGGGTTAACAAACCCTGAGTACTGGGGTACTCCGCAAGACTTACCCGACCAAAAGGTGTAAAATTAGACTCAGGAATGCAGGCTGAGGGGAGTCAAGGTAAGGCTTGACCAAGAGTTCAAGAGTTTTGCGAAAAAGCATTACTAATCCTATTTCAATATTTTATTCCCATAACATTGTTAATCATTACCATATTTCAAGTATTTTCCAGTATCCATCATCATTCTTTCAATATATATTCATTCATTTCGAAAACATCCTAGTTCCGAATCACTTTTCGATGTAGGGGTGAGGATCAAGTCTTCATAACCGAGGAGCAATGACGATTCGAATCGATTAATACCCAGCTGGGGATCCCTATCCACACTGCGTATGTAGCACTTAAGCTTGCATACGCCAACCCCGCCTACCACGGCTTTTCATACCCCGGAACCGGTCCTGCGCCACCCGAGAGCACAATACTCCTCTAGTCTCTAGGCACGACGTCCACGAGGGTACACGCTACTCTCGCCATCTCTCCACTCTCAGTGCGTGGTTGTCGGTTCCAGCAGTAGAGCCACCGGAGTCAGAGGCTTCCCATAGTATGTGGCTAGTTGCAAAGTCTTGATCACAGCAGGCCCGACAACGAACAGTCTCTAATATTTTTCTGTTAGAAACCATGCATTGGGACTCTAACCCAAGTACACTGGTAACTACCCGGTTTTCACATCCCTTTCCGATGGCGAGGATCGTTGGGACTCTAACCCAAACAGATGGTCGACCAAATGGAAAAACCCATCCCCGTGGATGACAATGAACTAGCTATGAACACTGCCAACCAACAAGGACATAACCATTCCCATAAAGTGATTCATTTGATTTATATCATCACAGTTCAAAATAGCATTTTTGCAAATCTAATCATTAAGCATGACTAAGCATTTTTCAATACTTTAATAAAATTAGGTTCTCAGGTATTGATAAGTGGTCAAGGATGGTAATGCATCAATTGGTTGTCAATCAACTCCTATTAACCTAATGCAATAGATTAACTCAAGTGATAAACATTTTAAAATAGCAAGGAGGGGCAAATGCACCGGGGCTTGCCTTGGATTGCAAAAAGAGTCGGGTCGGGGTCGGTGCCGCAAATATCAAACCCTGGCACAAACTCAGCAACGGGCTCCTCAACTGTCACCTCGGGCTTCACCTCAGTATTCTCGGTCACTACACGTGTGCAATAATGAATGCATGATTACGATGCAACATGAAATGACGGTTAAGATTCAATAATAAATAATACAAACTTGATCATTACCCTATCACAGACTAACCATGACCATTCTAATCCATTGAGCCCTAGGTCATATATATGTTTGACCTAAGTTCACAATCAACCAAAAATCACACAACCCTAAGTTGTTAATGTTTTCTAATTACTTTTATTAATCATTTAATCAAACATTTATTAAATAATAATTAAACTATTTCCATTTGATTCCAAACTTCACCAACAGTTAGCTCTGGACCTAAAACAATACTAAATAAATTTTCATGATTTTTGGACTTACAGAGAATTAATTAAAATTAGACAAAGTTGTATTTATGAATTAAATTGCTGATTTTTAGTTACTGTATAATATGTCCAAAACACATACTTAATATTTTTATTAAATAATACATGTTGCAGAGAACACTCACAAAAATTTTGGTGATTTTAGGAGTAGTAAAAATATTCCTACAAAAATAACAAAACAGAGTACTATTCATTCAAATTTATAAAAGAAAAGATCTTTTTAATCGCTCGGGAAATAAAAAAAACAATTCGGCCCGCAGTGGCCCAGCGGGCGCGAACCGGCCCAGCGCGGCCCATTCGCGCGCCCGCGCGCGCCTGCCCGTGCTGCCGCCTCACAGAGTCACTAGCAGGCGGGTCTCGCGTGTCAGCTCCACCTCCTACCTCTCGCCGAGCGCTTGCACGCGCGTGAGCATGCGGCGGCTTTCCGCGGAACCCGCCGGCGACGAGCTCAACGGCCAACCCGACCGCGGCTACACGATCGCTAGCACCTAGCGGACCACCTAGCACCCTAAACCTAAAGCCCTACGCGCCTCCGACGGGGTAAGCCCGTCCATGGCGGACACGGTGGCGCGGCGACCCGGCTCCGGCCGGTATTCTACGGTAAAGGCATGGGAAAAAGCTTGTGGGGACTCAGGAGCTCACCACGGTACTAGACCGGTAGTCGGTTGGGGCTGGGACAGCTCGGAACGACGAGCGTGACGGCGGCGGCGGTTGCGGTTCGGTGCTCCGGCGATGAGGTCCTCGTTCTGACAATCCTACAGCATAAGACGGCGAACCGGCTCGCGCATGAGCACCAGTGGAGCACCATAATCCCAAAACACACGAAAAGGAAGGAGAGGCCTCACCCCCGAGAGCTAGCCTTGACTTCCCGACGTGCGACGGCGCTCCGAACGGCTCCGAGAGGGACGACAGCGGCTACCGAGCAACTCCGGCTACGACAACCGACCAAACCGCACCCAAACGATGTGCAAGGAAGGGAGGAGACTGGTTGCACAATGAATCGGGGTGTGGTGGCTCGGTGGCTGTGAATTTGGCCACGGACGACGAGGTGGTTTCCGGCGGCCGCTCGGGAAGGAATGGAAAACGGAGGGGGCTCGTCGACTTTAAGGGCAGAGGGAGGAGGGGATAAGGTTAGGGCAAGGTTCGGGGCCCCCGAGCAACGCTCACGCGACGGCGACAACGCCTCTGCCGGCCAGACGGCGGCTGCGCGCGGCGCGGCACGCGCTGTACGAGCCGGAGAAGAAGAACAGGGGCACCCCCTAACTACAGTGTAGGCCTAAATAGGTCAACAACTATTTGATTCGAATTGATCCCCATCCCGGCTGATTCAAAGGAAACAATGAATACCAAAGTTGTAGAGAATTTTATGTAGATCATTTTTTATTTTGACACCAAATTCAAATTCGGTCAAATTTTTAAATTATAGAAAAGGGGGTAAAAGTATGTTTTGAATTTCAAACTGAAATTTTGAAATTACTTTTAAATTTGCTCTACAACTTGAAAAATAGTAAAAATAAAAGTTGTTCTACTCAGTGAGCTCTACAACTCTTATTAAGGAAGTTTGATCAGATTTTTAACATTTTTGAAATTGAAGTTTCAAATTTGAATTTCAACATAGTAATTTGAGTTTATTTTGAATTTCTATAATATAACTTCAAAATCTCCAAAAACAAAAGTTGTTCCATTTTAAAAGATATACAATTTTTATTAAGGCACTTTTATCAGATTCATTATAGATTTTAAATTAGGGTTTTAGGTCAACTCTAGGACTTAATTTGATTTCTTATTTAATTTTTATTTTTGACTTTTGATTGAGGACTTAATTACACAATCAATACTAAATGAAATCAAATTACTCTAGTGGCCCTAAGCACAATCATATGCAGATAATTAATAATAAACATGATAACATGGCAAATTAATTACGCAATAATACCAGAGGTATTACAGTCCGCTTGAAGATAATCCTTGTGTTTATTTGTTTGAGTTATCTTATACCAACAGCATGCGTGCATAGCTACATTTTTACCTAACTACATGCATTCATCCACACCACAACAAGACATGCACTCTTGGAGCTCCTATCCTTAGTGATGCTAGTGCAATGCATGGACATATTTGACTTACTTAGCTACTCTATTAATACGATTTACTAGTACATATGCTACGTTTAATTAGAAGTGTCATCCTCGCTTCCTTAAAAATACCTTTAATGTATATTAATATTTAGGGTACATAATTATTATTAGTAGAGACATGAGAATCTAGGTTTAAATAAATCTACCCGGAGACGTAAGAGCGTCTCCAAGAATGTTCCATATCGTGAGCATGTCCAAGAGTGTCCCATATTTTTTTGAATGAAAACTGTGGTGGCAGAGGCCCCCCCAGCAACTTTAATTAAAATAAGAAAGAAGACTTATAAAGTTCTTACAAGCCTAACCAGCGGTTAGACAAAGAGAAGGGAAAAAGGAAAAAAAACAAAGCTAATTACAAAGAGCTAAGCCACAACCTAATAGAGTCATGAAGAGACGACTTGATTCTATAAAAATGATCAAAAACTTCTTTCTTGAAAGTAGCCTTCCAAACCGCCAGGGAAGGAATTTTGCCATTGAAAATGAGGGCATTACGCTCATTCCAAATACACCAAGCACCAATCATTACCACCTCCATAAAAAAGGGCTGCGAGAAAGCTTTCATGGCTTCCAATAATCTGTCTTGAATGTTCAGATCATCCCTCCAAATAAAACCCAGAGCAAACCATCTCGACGAGGCCGAGGTACAAAAGAAGAACAGATGGTCCATAGTTTCTTCACAATCATCCTGGCAAAGAGCACAGTTATATCCTTCTTCTAAGAACTTTCTCCTTCTTCTAAGCATGTTCCTCATGTTGAGCCGGTCATTCAGTAATAGCCAAGCAAAGAGCTTAATCTTCGGGACACACTTTGATTTCTAGATCCAGATAATGACACGCAGAGGAGTGACGGAAGAGAAGTGGTACTGGTAATATCTGCTTGAAGAATACCCCTTGGGCCCCCAAATGTATAGCCAAACATCTTTGGCATCCTGAGCAACAACAGGGAACTGCAAAAGGGTTTCTTGTAACTCAATGAATTCATTGTAAGCATCCCTGGTCATAGGAATTCTGAAACAACTAAGAAGAGAGTCAACACTTCTCATGCTCCACAAAGAGATTTTACAGTCCTTGGCAAAGGTGAAGAGATTGGGGAAGCACTGAGAGAAGATCTTGCCATTGATCAGATCATCCCAAAAACTAATAGTGTCACCTTTATTAGGAACACAGCAGGCAATACCTCTGTAATGGGTGCTCAGCCTCAAAATATCCTTCGACCAGAAGGACCCTTTCTCTCTAGTAAGGTGTGGAACATCATTTGCATAATACTTCTGCCAAACAAGCTTAACCCATTGGACCTCCTCCTTTCTATAAAACTTATCCAATTGTTTGAGAAGAAGTGCATCATTTTGAACACTCAGGTCAATAATATCCAGCCCTCCCTTACATTTGGGTTTCTTGACCAGCTCCCAAGCGGCCAAGTTATAGCCTTTTTTCCTGTAATCACTTCCTTTCCATAAGCAATTTTTCTATGCTTATCAATTGCTTCTACGACAGTAACAGGGAGCTTAAGAGTGCACATGTAATATGTTGGGAGCGAAGAGATCACTGAATTAACCAGCTGCAATCTACCAGCCGAAGTAAGAAAGTGAGAGCTGGCCCCCATCCTTCTTTCAATCCTACACATGAGAGGGGCAAAGTCCTTAATTTGTGGCTTGGTGATACCCATTGGCAGACCGAGATATGTGAATGGAAATGACCCAATAAGACAGCCAAAGCATGTAGCAAGAGCAGAAGCTCTATCATGACTCATATTGATGGGAACAAGGCATGACTTATGGTAATTCACAATGAGGCCTGAAGACAAAGCAAACTTGTGCAAAATCTCCTTTAATAGCAGCAGCTGACTTTCACAACCCTGCATGATGATGATAGTATCATCTGCATACTGCACCACTGGGAAGGGCATGTCATCATTTTGGGGGAAAGGAGGGAGCAGATTTCCCTGGCGATACTCATAGTTCATAACACTTTGAAGGAGATCAGTAGCAATTGCAAACAGCAATGGAGAGAGAGGATCACCCTGTCTCACACCTCTCTTGCATCTGAATTCTTTACCAACCACTCCATTGAGAAGGACAGAGGAAGTAGCACAAGAGAAAATATCCTTGATCCACTTAACCCACTTGGAACTGAAACCTTTTGCACTCAAAATATCAAAGATTGCCCTATGCTCCACCAAATCAAAAGCCTTCTCGAAATCAAGTTTTATGATGACAATTTCCCTTTTAGAGTGATGACATTGATGTAAATACTCAAAAGCCCACCCTAAACAATCTTGGATGGATCTCCCTTTGATAAATCCATATTGGTTGTCATGCACAACCTTCAGAGCATGAACTTGGAGTCTATTAGCCAAAAGTTTAGTGATGATCTTAAAAGAGGAATTTATGAGAGAAATAGGCCTAAAATCATTCACATTCTCAGAGTTATCCTTCTTAGGCACAAGCGTTATATAAGAAGAATTGATGCTCTTAATATTTGCCTGATGCGATTGAAAATCAAAGCACAACCTATAAAAGTCTTCTCTGATGAGATGCCAAGCTCTTTTGAAGAAAAGACTATTGAAGCCATCAAGGCCAGGTGCCTTATCATTCGGAAGGTTACTAATGACAGCATCAATTTCCTCTTTAGTGAAAGGACAGCACAAAATATCCAAGACCTGACAGGGTTGAATAACAGTCTGCAAGTCAAATTGCATGGAAGTTTCAACTAAGGAGCCCAGCCTCCATTTGAACTGTTGATAAAATAAGGAGCTTTTCTCATTATGAGCAGAAACCATTCTGCCACTAGTATCCAAAATTTGACTGATGACATTCCTTCTAAATCTCTCAGTGGCCATGGCATGGAAAAACTTAGTATTCTCATCCCCAAACTGCACTAACCTTTGAGTAAATCTTTGCCTCCAATAGGCTTTTTGCATGGCAAGGAGGTTCTGAATATGGGCTCTGAGAGTATTCCTGAAAGCCAATTCCGGATGATACAGAACTCTGATTTCTTCAAGCTTATCAAGGAAAGCAATGACCATGTTACAATTTAAAATGAGCCTAGTCAGATTGGACAGGTTTTTGGCCCATAGCTTTAGAACTCTTCTAAGTAGCTTGAACTTAGAGCTAATAATTTGGGCACTATCACTATACCTGGGAGTAGACCAAGCATGAGAGATATACTCAAGACAGCCAGGGTGCTTGAGCTAGAAATTTTCAAATCTAAAGATGTTGGCCTTGGGAATACAGGTTCCAATCTGAATCTTGCAAGGAAGGGATCAGATGTGATTCTAGCTAGAGGAAGAACCAAAGTGTGGGGATACCGATTTGTCCAGGCAACAGAAGTAAAAAACCAGTCAACTTGTTCAAGAAGAGGGGAGCTTTGCATATTACTCCAGGTGAAACTCCTTCCTTTCATTGGCAATTCTATAAGACCCAAGTGACTAATGATGTTATTAAAGATCATAGTATCATTAAAATTTCCTCCAGGTCTATTTCTGTTGTCAGCAGATCTGTATAAATTGAAGTCCCCGATAAGCAACCAAAGATCATCAACACCAATATCAAGGTTATAGAGCCAGTTTACAAAAACATCTCTGACAGGCTGCCTACAGGGGCCATAGACTACCACCAATGTCCGGACCTCCAGGTTGTGAGTGGAAGTTACTGTCATTTTGATGGCAAAAGGCTGCTTTTCAAGAGTAGCAACAGAGAAATATGAAGATGCCCAACACACAAGGATTCTACCCGAAGCCCCCAAGGATGGGCAAAAATCAAATTTATCGAATCTTCTGGGTGCAAACTTCCTAATGTAAAATAAATCAAAATTTTCCCCTTTTGTCTCCTGGATACAGAAAATATTAGCACCACTTTCTTCAATCTTGTTTCTTACAGCATCCCATTTGTCATTATCATTGATGCCTCTAACATTCCAACACAGAATATTCCATGCACGATTATTCATCATAACATAATGGGGGTAGCAAAAGCAGTTTATGGGGACATAGCCACCATAATAGAAACAAAATGCAACATCACAGAGTTCATCACCATATGCCACATCACAGAGTTCAACAGCATAATAAAAAGGATAATAAAGAGCTATATAGAAGATAATGGGCCACCACCATAGGCCCAGCCAGCTAGCTTGAAATGACTTCATTAATTATTCTTCAGGCTCTTGGAGAAGTCCAGCATCAGCCATCTCCACAGGAGGGTTGCCACAAAAAGAGGTGCCCAGGTCAGTCAGCACTCTGACCTGGATTGGCTCAATCTCAATTCCTTCTTCTACAGTCTCCAGGCTATTGTAAATGACAGCAGTCTTCAGCTCTTCCACAGTAGAGAATGAGATAGACTTCTTTTCAGCACCCTTCTTCCTTCTAGGCTCACTATCAAGCCTTATGTGGATAGTTTCACAGTTCTTTTTTAACCTGGAGCACCTTCTTACCTCATCATCAACAATGGGGGTTTTGGCCTTTGCCTTCCTTTTCTTCTTATGGGCTGTCAGAGGAGTGGAAGAAGGCATTTCTTCAGTGAGGTCAGTCTCATCCACTACCTGAACAAACATAGAAAGGTCAATGTCCAGCTCTGTCAGATTCTCCATATTTTGAGAGTGGTCCATATCCATGGAATCCTGTAGACCATCATTAGCATTCCCTAATGCGGATTCTTGACTATTGAAGGAAGGCTGATCAAGCATAGAATTGCTGGGATCCTGAGTGTCAAGATGCAGATTCTGGATTAATTGCCTTCTAGCAAACTCTTGATCATAAGGAACCAACTCTCTGTCAGACTCCCTGTTAACCCCAGTATCCTTATTAGACCTGGACTCCTGATTGGAGCCCTCAAAGCATTGTTTTCAACCCTGGAATTTTTACTTGGGCCTCTCATCAACTGTAGCCTTGGAAGCCTAAATCCAGTAGAGGTGGATGCTTCTATATTATTGCCCCACATTCGAATCGATTGCAAACCAGCTGGCGACTAATGCCAATCAAAAACCCATGACTTCCCCGTCGAGAAGTGTTAGGTCACTTTTGGTACTATTCGGGTCACATTTCGCGGGTTTGACTGGAGCCACAACCTCAGGAACCAACTGACTGACAGAAAGCTCAGACCTGGCCGGTCTGCCCTTGGACTCACTCTTTGTGTTCCCGCACATCCTTCCTTCCTCTAGATTGTGCACTCAGCACGTCAACTCCCGGCCTGAATAGAGCTACTCGGCTTCGCGGTCGGAACGACTTATTCGGCTAGCTAAGTGATGGCGTATTTCAATCTCGACTGATGTCCCACAGGGATCTGTTCCTAATTAACTTGGCGAGGATTGGTACACAACCAAGACCACCATGTCTTGTTGTGTCCAATACATCGTCCCGCCCAATCTTAGTCCACAATTCAACTCACGTGGTTATTTTATGATAGCAAATATAGCCAACCGTGCTTCTCACCTTCTATATTGGTGGCCGATAATCAACATATCTACCGATTCTAAGCAAAGCTAAGCTATAGAGACGATCCTGAACTTACATAGGTGTAGGATATTGAGTCCTTTGTAGTCCACCTCCTGTCAGTAGGAAGAGTAGGATAGCTTTACTAAGGGAAACATTTTCTGTTGATATCCTTCCCTATAGTGATTTCTCCAGATGAGCAGTAGAAGACAGAAGCTTACCCAAGTCAGAAGTGGAAACCCCCAGTTATCCTCTCTACACTCATATTATCTACAACCTAGATCACCATAACCATATTATATCCACCCTTGATTAGTTTTACACCTATTAGCCATCACCATAGTTGCAACACCACCATCTTTAATTGCATCACTTCACCCATCATTGACTACCACCTTTAACCTTGTTTCACCTTTACTTATTGACTACCCCTGGTTAAGTTAGATCATAGTTAACCAAGCCCGTTTCCCTGTGGATACGATATTTAAAACCCTCCGGGTGAAAGCTACAACGGTATCTGTGTGCTTGCGGATTTATCTGTGTGCACTTAAAAATACCAACATTATGCCCGATTGGATTAAGTTAATTAGCTCTAGGTGTCTATGTCTTGCATAGTTTTATGCTTGTTCTAATTTCTCTTGTAATGCATCTCATATTACTAGTCTTCATATTCATACATGTGCATATTGCATCGCATCTAGGTACGCTAGACACACCGTGTGAAGGATGTGATGATGGAGCCGGTCCACAAGACGGTGTATCGATGGACTTATTCCGAAGATGGAAGGACTGAGCAAGTGCTAGGAAGGATAATACTCGCCAAGCGAGTACTGACTAACAAACACTCCCTTTGAGTCGAATCACACGCAAGCCCTGGTGCATTTCCCACTTCCTATGATTTTATAATTAATGAACTTGAGTATAGTGATTGTTGCATTAGCTATAGGAATTGACTTGAAACCGTTGATGCATTTCTAATATCCTTGAAGGACTCAACAGGCACGGTCACCCCCACGATCTACCACTGATCCGGCCAGACAGGACGCATTTACGAGTAACTATAGTATAGGCACTACGCCTACACTCGAGATTACCACTCTATTCCCCCTAGGAGCAGGAATAAAGCACTCAAAAGAGAGACATAAACCAGATAAACAATATGAACATAGACTTACATGAATCAGAAGTTGGTTGCCTGAGACATCTTTAGAGCTAGCTCAAGTAGAGCTAGATCCTACCAAAGTACAAGCCGTAGAGGGATCACCGACAGGCCGGCAACTCCTCCTAACTCTTCCCTCGCTCTCCATCTCTCTCTACTATCTAGTCCCTAGATCCTAATGAGAAGTTATCCTTTCATGGGACACCTCTCGATTAGAGTTTACATGTATTGATATGAATTGGTCTGAAACCCTGGGGGAGGGGGGTCTGGGGGTCCTCATATAGGCCGGTGGGATGAACCATAGCCCTTGGATCAAACCGACTTCGACGGACGGTGTAGATTGCGTGAAATATCGGGATGTGGGTCCACGTCGAAGCGGAGGATCCGTGACACTGATAGGTCGGCCGACCCAGGTGCTAGGTCGGCCAACCCACTTCGGAGTCCAAACGGGTCCCGTCTTCTCTGGCGAGTCTCTGGTGTCTTCTAGATTCTTCCTGATCCACTTCCGCGGCGGAATTCGATTTTTATACCAACGTCCTTAGTATTTTCTCCTTTTCCTGATAACGTCCTGCAGAAACACAGATTCACCAAAACTCGTAGAATTCTGTCAGTTCAACCCCTAAACCTATGTTGGTGTTTGCTTTTATATCCTTTTCATGTTTAGTTGACGGGTAAAATCATACAATAATTACCGTCAACACATAACACAAGACATAGCAAATATATCAACCATGATACTCAAAGAATACACCCAAACTGCTGTAAACATCTATCAATCATGAACTAACCTAACATGTTTACCCAAGCAAGAATAAGCTAAGGCAAGCAACTCTGCCCAAGCAGTTTCAGGAAAACAGCATAGCTGCTACAAGATTTCACCATAGCTGGAGCTGTAGACATCCAAAAAGGATGATCCAGGACTCTTTGGAAGGATAAAGAAATTGTCTAAAACTTTTTTATTATCATCATGAGATGATTCAACACTTATAAAGGTCAAATAATCAAAAGGAAGCAACCCTATTCAGATTTGGACAGATTCCAACACTGAACTTTAAACAGCTATAACTAGAGACCTAGACCACCAACAAGGGTGACCCTAGACATTTTAGAAAGCATCTGAAAAGTACTACAACTATACTATTATCACCAAAACATAATTCCATACTTAAATGAGCCAAACAAGTCAGTCATCCAGATCTGTCCAGAACACATGAAAAGGCTGACAGCAAGATTATAAATTCTAAAACTCTCAAATCATTAATCCTCAAATTATGAAACTTTAACACAAGATACAAAATGAATTTATATATAACTCTTATATTATCATCAAATCATGATTCACAATTTAGTTAGGCTAAACAATACAAAATTTAAAGCCTATGCAGAATAGGAGTAAAGCAAAACAGGGAATTTGATATTTTTATAAATCTTAAACTGTCTATCATGAAATCCTGAAAATTTTATAAACCATTAAGCATCACATATATAACACACTATAAAATGTTCATATTTATTTGAGCAATACATCTATAGGTCTGAAAATAACAAACAAACTAAGCATAAATCACCTATTTATTAAGATTAAACTAAAACTGCATGAAAACAGTAAGCAAATAACATGTTTTATATTTTTATTAGTTAGTTCATGTCATCACAAGATTAGTAAAACTGGAATAATTAATTTTGGACATCTATATCTCAAAATATGGCTATGCTCATTTCGAAAGCATTTTCTAGAGCACTTTTAAAGATTAATTTACACAGCACATAAACCTTAATAGCATAGCACACTTAATAGATCTATCATGTAAAGTATTTCACCAGGAATCTAATAAAATCAGTTTCATCATTTTAGGAGCTACCAATCATGAGATATGGAATTTCAAAGGTTAACACCAAATCTGTAAAAACAAAAGCATAAAACCAACTTGACCCTAGGATATGCTAGATGCACACACCCAGCTCAACATCCAGTTTCATTGACGCGTGGGGCCTGCTGCTTAACTCGGTCCCACCTGTCATGGACACAGAGAGAAGGAACAAAAGGGGATCAGCTTTCTTCTTCCTCTGTCTGTTCAACCGAACAAGGGAGGGAATAGAGCAGGGAGGCGGCCGGCTCGGCCTGAGCTCACCGGCGACCAGCCGAGCAGCGGCGGTCAGGGGCTACAGCAGCAGAGCGGCTGTCCGCGCCCGTTTATGGTCTCGGCCCGGCCCGAGGCGGCACAGACTGGCCTGGCCACGCGCACAGGCGGCCCAGGCGGGTGGCACTCGACGGCGGCGTGCAGCGACCGAGGAGAGGCGCAGGAGGTGCGGTGGACGTCAGGGAAAGTGGTTTTGTAGTTGATTTGGGCAGAGGATGGCCGGAGGCAAGGAAACGACGGCGGCCATGGAGCTCAGCTCCGACAGCCATGGCGGCGGCGCTCTGCAGAGCAGCGCAGAGAGGGAGAGAGAGCACGAGAGAAAGAGCGAGGAGGAGATGGATAGGCTCGGGCAATGTCCAGCTGCGCTTCTGGAGGCTTGGAGGGCGGCACGACGCAGGTAACGGCGACACGGAGGCGAGGTGGGTGGCATGGCGCGATGTTGACACGTCGAAGCAAGTTAACTGAACGAACTCAATTCAGTTCAAAACAGTACGTTTTCGTTTGACTGAAACCGAGACTTGGACGTTGGTTATTTCCCAAACCAGCGAGCTTTAGGCCAGACTTCCCTAATACCAAGTGTAGAGCTATATGTGATGAACAACATTGCTTAAAGAATCTCGAGCTGGTTTGGTCTGGAATTGGAGTTACAAAGCTCTAAATCGGGGTACCTCAAACTGTTATACCAGTTTCAGTTTCAGCTGACTGAAACAGTCCTTTTTTTCCTCTTCTAATTTCTAAACCATCTAGTAACAAATCAAACCAATTATATCATACAAAAGAGCTACATGAATACTACCGCAAAAGTTAAATGATTATTCACTGGTTGGGTTTGGTTTGCCAACTACACGGTTCCAAAAGTTGGTCCATGAAACTGAAAAGTTCAGTCCCAGATTTGACCAATATTTGGAGGTGCAACTTAATGCAAGGTGCCAATTTGAAACCATGTTTTGGCTATGCTACAAGCTGATCTGGGTGTTCTTTCAAAAATAAAAGTTGTTCTATTAATTCTCTACTACAATTTGTATTTAAGGTCAAACACTGTTTGGGCACTAGAAATAATACTTTTATTGCAGTCAAATAAGCATCACCAGAAATCACATTCAAGGACGGTGAATTATTAGAGACAAAACAGCAAGGTTTCCACCCTTGGGAGCACAAAATGACCAAGCTAGAGATCTTTTCATGACATGACCCTTAAATAAAGTTTGTTCTATATAAAATTTACTATAGCTTTTATTAAGGGTGCACCATCATACAAACACTAAGTCAACATTTCAATTGGGTCAAACAGAAGAGCTCTATAGAGATTTCTAGTCAAATCATGCTTAGGGACTTAAATAGGCCATGTCATTAACATGAACATTACTCCAACTTGAACCCTAAGTGTGGCTAGGTTGGTTTAATGAGCAAGCAATGCCACTACTTGCATTACCAAATATGGTTAATAAACACACAAGGTATGTTCAAGCATTTTCAAGACTATTAAAAATGGAAACCTTAGCTCAAAGTTGGTCCTAGGTTTATTCTAAGTTATTTAGGTGATCAAACATCAAGCACTTGTGCTAACTTGCATAATTATAGAAGGCTCACACATAAAACATGACATCACATAGGTTGTACAAGCAAGCAAAGAGATGCATTTTGATATGCTCAATGGATGATGCTAATCATTATGCATGTGCATAAGCAAAATGTAAGGTAAGCACCTGGGGTGTTACAAGCTATGAGTTGCAATGGGGAACAGCCTATGGGCATAGGAGCTCCAAGCAGCAACAGCATGATACGAGTACTAGGCGAGTAGCAGTGGCAGAGATAGGAGCTAGTGGGCGCGGAGCAGCAATGGCAGACGTAGGAGCTAGTGGGCGCAGGAGCTACGAGTAGCAACAACAAGCCCAAATGCGCGGTGCCAGGTGGCTCGCAAATATGCACACAAAATCGTATAATTTGCTAATTGTTTAAAATGGGGAAGGAATATGGGGTACCATTGGATATGGGCTTTTCTCTTTTTTCCTAAAAATAAGACGACGAAGGAATATGAGGAATTCTTGGAGATGCTCTAAATGATGCAGTTTTTTTCTACAAACTAAGCCAAAGTTGCTTTCGTTTCAAAAAAAAGTTTAAATTGCTTTCACTCGACTCGGTAACTTCCATCCGAGGCACACGCTTAATAGAAAAACCGAGATAGAAATTGCATGGTAAGTGAATTACCTTGACATTCTTCCATGCATGTATATAGTAGGTACAACATGCAATGAACTGCAATAATGTGCATGTACGTAACCATCCTAGGTTGAAGATACAAGGACAATGTGAAGGCTACATGTGTCCTCTACATGAAAAAAAAAAGTAATAGAACAAGAAATTCTAAACCCTAAACCCTAATTAAATAATATAATTTTTTTCTACAAACTAAGCCAAAGTTGCTTTCGTTTCAAAAAAAAAAAGTTTAAATTGCTTTCACTCGACTTAGTAACTTCCATCCGAGGCACACGCCTAATAGAAAAACCGAGATAGAAATTACATGGCAAGTGAATTACCTTGACGTCCTTCCATGCATGTATATAGTAGGTACGACATGCAATGAACTGCAATAACGTGCATGTAGGTAACCATCCTAGGTTGAAGATACAAGGACAATGTGAAGGCTGCATGTGTCCTCTACATGAAAAAAAAGTAATAGAACAAGAATTTACGAGGCACCCGACCATCAAAATTAAATGAACGTGCATGCAAGAGCTATCCACAACTCATTTGCAACAAGGACAATGTATAGGCTGCATGTGTCCTCTACATGCAAAAAAAGGTAATAGGACAAGAATTTACAAAGTACTAGACTATACAAAATTAAATGAACGTGCATGCAAGAGCCATCCACAACTCGTTTGCATGTTCAGGCAACGAGGGCACTTATGAGGTCGCTGTGGCTATAGTGGACCTTTGTAAGGCCAGTCTCAGTGGAGAGTTTCATTGCGCTTTTTCCAAGACTTCCATGTCATGTAGAAATAAAACTTGGATGAAACACCGACTCTCAATGTAAAGTTTCATAGGAATTTAATACCAAAACTCATAAAAGTTGGTAAGCGTGCCAAAAAGAGTGTCATCCTTGTGACACTCAATTCTTCTCTCTCTTCATTAAAACATGACAATGTCATAAAAAATGTACATATAACAGGCTATTAATTGTAAATGGAACTCCTGTGAAACTCCCTAGCCTAAGACTCATGAACCCCATGTGCTGCAAATGTGGCCGTGCGTTCTGTCTGAGGTCTAAAAAATGCAAACATTCAATGAAGTGTTGGAGAAGCCACTCAGCACGCGTAAAACGACAACACAAAAATTGTACCAGTGCCTTCTACATACTTCTCTCTTTGTCCCGAATTAATTATCATTCTTGGGTTCTGTTGCATGAGTTTGACTTGGTCCGTACAAAATAATTGCAAATATTCCATGTACAAATAAATTTGCTAACTAAAATTTTGTGAAGACCGTTCCGATTGTATTAATTGTGTAACATAAACATTAATATTATTAAACGCAACAAATGTATACCAGCCTCCCATTTGCATGCACCAAATTTACTATGAGCTGATAGAAATCCACCGCACATTTAATGCCTCCCATGAGAAAGCTTGAAAGGAGGAGGTGACTGTGATAGGTGGCCATGGTACAAAAATTCACTATGAGCTAGTAGGAAATCCATCCATGAACTTAGTAAGAGCTGCTGCTTTAAACACAATAAATGTACACCAGCCTCCCATTTGCATGCAATAAATTTACTATGAGCCGGTAGGAATCCACAACACATTTAATGCCTCCCATGAGACAAATTGAAAGGAGGAGGTGACTGTGGGAGATGGTCATAGTAGTAAAATTTACTAAAAGTTGGTAGAAATCCACAACACATTTAATGCATTTCATGAGAAATCTTGAAAGGAGGAGGTGACCGTAAGTGGTGGCCATGGTACAAAATTTACTATGAGCTGGTAGTAAATCCTGAAAGGAGGAGATGAACGTGAGAGGTGGCCATGGTACAAAATTTACTATGAGCTAGTAGGAAATCCTGAAAGGAGGAGATGAACTAGAAAGGTGGCCATGGTACAAAAAAATTATTATGAGATGGTAGGAAATCCTGAAAGGAGGAGGTGAACGTGAGAGGTGGCCATGGTAGGAAAATCTACTATGAGCTGGTAGGAATCTACGACACATTTAATGCCTTACATGAGACATTTGAAAGAAGGAAATGACTGAGAGATGGCCATGGTTCAATTGGATAGGTCATGAATTCCTTATGTCATTTATGACACAGTACAAATGGTCTAGAATGCCGATAGCATAGCTTGTCCAATATAGCAATGTCATCTGTGACCTATCCTAGAGAAACCTGAGTCTATTAAATGGCCACTCTTGGTACCAAAGTGTAGACAGTTTGTGACCTATACTGGAGTCTAGAGAAAACATTGCACACCATCGCAAGTGATGAGCGCATGGCAGCATTACTTGGCAACCGGTTTTCCAATCCATGCCCACTACACCAGAGATCATGTAACTACATTCTGGATTGCCAAGGACTACACCAGGAAGCTCTGTGCCCACAATGCCGAGCAAATCATGTATCAAACCGGGACCCTAAAGGTTCTACTATCCGTTCGGTGTGGCCACACATAAGTAGTTCAAGTTTAATTGAATAACTGCCCAACACCTTTTGCAGGTGCTGAAGAAAGCAACGAGAGACGTGGTACACATGTAGGATGTGGTGAGCCTTGTTGACGCCGCTGAGGTGCAACAGTGCACCTGTAACGGGTCTATGGTGGTTTATCTCAAGAAATGCCTTGGTGATAGAGTCTACTCGCGTAGGTCCACCCATCGGTATCTCTGTGTTGCTTGCAAACAGAGGCTAATGAGCCCATGCAGATTTTGCTCCATTGAATGCAAAGTGCATAGGTTTATGTTCTCTTCTCAGGTAGTTAAGGTCTCAAACTTGATAATCATTTCTTCCAATCATTTTACGTAGGAAGCGACTGCGTCTGACATGCCACAAGACACTGTCCTGCCCAATCACCCATTCAAGGTGGAGGATGACACTCAATTACCTGCTTACTCAATAAGGTGGTAGCACTATGGAGGACTTCATGCAAGGGATGTCCAATACGCGCGTCATTCTATTGAGTCATACGCATCGGGAGATGAGCGTACACACGAGGAACATTATGGAAACATACTATTATGGGGCTCCATACTGTTGTGTGTGTGTGTATGTGTGTGTGTGTGTGCGCGCGCCCGCGAGTGTTAGTGTGAAATTTCTACCATGGTAGGTAACCGCCCTTTCCCTCAAGGGATGATCCGCATGGTGCCATGGATGGTGGATTACACGGTCTCTTCGTGACAAACGAAGGAAATTCCTAATCTTGATTCGGTGGCAATGGACCACAGGCTGAGCATCCATGCGGGAAGAATACATGGTGCATGCACGCGGAACGTAATCGGATGTCCAAAAACCGTTCAAAAACTCTTCCCCCTCTGCGAGTGCTGGTGTATCAGTCTGACACCACGAGTGCAGATACCGAGGTACTTGTGCATGTACGGAGGGACCGTTGCTCCGGAATGGTTTGGGGGGCATGTATGCGCATAGAGTTCAAAGCGCTTGGATAACTAAGCTTCAAATTGGAATACCTATTTAACCATTTTTTCGGTGTAATTTTTTCCTTCAGCTTAAAATTTGTGACTTTATCTACAAAACAAGATTCTATATGATCATCCTTTTTGGGACCGACAAAATTTCAAGGATCACATATGAATTCTAGAGCAATCGATTGCCATATTTTATGTAAAAGCACATGAATATGAATTTGCCAGTGTTCCAATTAGTTCCCAGCTATATATTGTGTTCGTAGCATAACAAACCATTGTTTTGCAATATTCGTAAGCATGACGTGCAGATTGATATGTTATTCCTTTTTTTCTTGGAAAATATGGGCAAGCAGGATATTGTTTTGTAAATAAAATTTATAGAAAAAATATGGAAAAACAAAGTATATATCCCATTCATGGTTTTTTCCACACCGGTGAAAACCGAATTTCATTACCAAAGCAACGAAATCACAGAATAGTATCAACGTTGGGTGACCAATTAACTCTCCACACTCCGCCACCGATTACAAACTCGCTCATGCATACAGACACAGAGGGAGCGACTGCAAGAGCCAACAGCACCCAAAAGATGTCAATATCCTGGCCTTACACCATTTTTGGAAGATAACCATCTGCTAAAAACACAAAACAGTAAAACGTTTAATCAACATATATAGCCGGATGCATCACCCCGAGAAGGGCACAAGGCGCTGGCCCCTCTGCCCCTGAGCCTGCTCGTCCATCTTGTGGAAGTGAAGTGTCGTTGTCTTCACCACTTCAACGCCTTGAAGAACCTGTTGTTTGAGTTCCTCCTTCAGAAGACCTGCTCAATACGCCAAAAATGAGCACATTACACAAATAATCTCAGTCGGCGACGTTATCCTTTTCCCCTCAAAACACACAGTGTTTCTAGTTCTCCAGATTGCCCAATATACTGCAGCAAGACCAAAGGTGTGAAATTGAGCCCCTCGTGGTAGAATACCACTAATCCAACTCCAGTATTGTTCCACACTACCTGGTTTCACTTAGACTCCAAAGGTAAAGGCCAGCAAACTCCAAATATATTTGACAGTCATAAATCCAAAAAACATATGAGTTTCTTTATTTGGGCAGAAGGAACAAGACAAGTTGCCCACCCACTTTCTTTTTTCAAGGTTGTCTTTGGAAAGGATAGCATCCTGTAAAGCTAGCCACATGAATATCATAATTTTCAACGGGATCTTAGCTTTCCATAGGAAGGTCCTATTCATGGTTGCTTAGATATTAGGATTCGAAGCTTGCGGATCAGATCTACCAATTTTGAACTCCATGCATGCAAACGTGCGGGGCTCTTCATTCTGGGCAAATTGTTTCACACCCACCTGCGCTCTTACCTGGAAAAAGATGATGCCTCTAAGCAGTGGACCTCACTGCTGCGTTCCATGGAATCGCGCTAAAAAAAATGTGGAGGCCACTCGTCTGTGTTTCCTTTGAGTTACTGACAACTGGACTCAGAGGTTACGTGGAGAACTGGAGAGTCATACAGTGCAAAAATATGCAAAGCACTTCAACCTGTGGCATATGGTGCAGACTCCGTGAAGGAAGGCAAGAACTATACTCCACGGAGGGCCGCGGCCTGATGCATGTGATGGCACTCAGCGTGCATCATTTGGATTCTGGCAAGGACGAATAGAGTAACCATGTCTAGTCCATGCCTGGCCTGATCTGGGGTGGTGGCAGGCACCATCTATGGAGTAGTAGAATACTCTGAGCGTAGGAGAATAATCTCTCTCTCTCTCTATATCTATCTATCTATCTATCTATCTATCTATCTATATATTATATATATATTATGTATTTGTTTGTTTGCATACATTAGTGGATTTTCCGCAACCGAGGATGGTAGCTGCCACCAACGCTGGAGCATGAACGCGTGTCTTACTAAGGGGCTGTTTAGTTGGGTGAAAAGGGGTGAAAAGTGCACCGTAGCACTTTCGTTTGTATTTGACAACTTTTGTCCAATCATGGCCCAAGTAGACTTAAAAGATTCATCTCGAGCTAGCTAGGCAAAAATTACAAACATGCAACCACTGCTACTTCATTTAATGCTCCATGCAGGCGTAAAGTACTAGTAAACTTGTGATTTGCGGTTGAGGTCACGGATGGTGTGCAAGGGGAACACAAGGAATTATACTGGTTCGGGCTAGAAATGCCCTACGTCCAATGTGAGACAGGTCGTGTTGCCTTACACCGGGGTGCTTGTAGTAGGGGTTACAAGCCTAAACGAGAGAGGGAGAAGCTCCCAAGTCTCTTGTGCGTGTGTGTGTATGTTGTGTGTTCTATGGCAGTAAGGCGTTGAGTGGGATGCGGAGTCTCTCTGAGATTCGCCTCTGCCTCCCTTTTATAGCCATAAGGGAGAGGCAAGAGTTACATGGGTTTTGCTGTAGAAATAGTACTTGGAGTGGTGATGACCGCGAGGATCAACGCCTGTCGTCAGCCATGGCTCCAACTTGGCACTTTTGAAGTATGGCGGTGGTCATTCGATTGATCTTCCACTGTTGATTGGTGAGTTCCAAGACGGTGCACAGTCCTGGTCGTGGCCGCGGCATGGCATGGCGTCATACCCGCCCACTATTCATCCTGCACAGTGTGATGAGAAGACGGGGTGCCCCTCGGGTGTTGATCCTCGAGGCTCGGGAGTCGTTGCCTCCGTCCGAGCGAGATGGGACGGAACGGTAGGAGTGTGCTCCCTCGGGCGCATCTCCTCCCATGTGCGGGGCTTCCCGAGGGATAGGCGGGCCAGGGCGTATGCTTTGCCCATCCTCCTGATTTGGCCGTACAGTTGACGCTCCATCTTTTCTTGCGTCGTGCGTATGGCAGGGGTATGGGTTGTCGCTGTCGTAGTTGGAGAATCTCTCCGTCAGCACGGGGCGTCGTACAGTGGATTGTCCCTGTGGCTGTGTGGAAGTAGTGGGGCCATCAGATCGGTTGTCAGAGGAGATGTGGCAGTTGGTACGGCGGACGTGTGCATGCGAGGCGTAGTCGCATTGAGGGGTCCACTTGATGGGACCGTGCTCGTAAAGTGGTCAGGGAGGTCCCTTGGACTGCAAGATTGCGTTGCTGACATCGGCATGGCTAGGGCGAATCGGAGAGCTGCGCCCGAGCGAGATTGCATATAGCAGGGAGCTCGGGCGAATCGGAAGTTGTTCGCCCGAGGCTGCTGCATTTGGTGGTAGGCTCGGGTGAATCGGAAGGTATCGCCTGAGCTCCTGCTTTCCCGAGCTTTGTCGTGGAGGCTCGGGCGAATCGGAGAATCCGGCCCGAGGGGTCCGCGCGCCCGAGGGGGTGACTCGATGGCGCAGCGCTGTTGCCTACGGGCCTTTTACAGGTAGCATTGTCATGGGCCTCTGCTGGGCTTGTCTGGGCCAGGCCTTATCTGGGGAATATGTTTTTGCATTAAAATTGGGTACCCCATACTTTGGTACTCGACAGTAGCCCCCGAGCCTGTGCTGGAGTGGAGGCACTCCTCCAGAGGCTCAAGTTAGTTTCTCTTGTCGGGTTAGTAGGGTTTGGTTATTTTATCCGGTGGGTGCGCACGAGCGCACCCACCGGGTGTAGCCCTCGAGGCCTTGGAGGGATGGTGTATCCCTTCAAGGGCTTGAAATCGTGCTTGCAGAACCTCGGGTGCCTTTTGGCTTGCTTGCTGGTGATTCGTCCCTTGGTAGGGGTTTTTTGGTGCTGGAACCCCCGAGCCTCAGCCATGGGTAGGTGGTCGATCTGGAAGCATCCTTCATCCTGCCAAGGTGCAAGGAGAGTTTCTGAGCCTCCGTTTTCGTATCGGGGGTCGATCGGGTTCTTCCTTGTGTTTTTTGTTAGTTCAACCTTCACGTTCCTTTTCGAGAAGAGGAAGGTTTGGTCATGCTCGACTTCCCACGGTGGGCGCGAGTCGGCATTTCTGGTGAGCTGCAAGCGGGTTTGTCCGAGTGGAGGTCCGTGCCCCGTTCATTGGGGGTCGGCTAGTGGCCTGAGCACACTCCAAATATTTCTCGAGGGTCGACTTGTGGGTCCCGGTCCCTTCGACGGGTCCCGAGGGCCTGATGCCTCCCGCGAGGGGATCCCACCTCGTCGACTCGCTGCTAGGACTCGGACACAGCATGGGACGTCCCTTGTGATGCTCGAGCGTCAGGATACTGACCGTTTAGTGGTCCATCCGCCAGCTGTCCCTAACTCGATTTCCCTGGGGCGACTGTTTGAGCCACTGTAGGGCCAGTCTTCGATCCCCTGGGAACGTAACAGGCACTTGAGCCCGGGATTCCTTCATCGAGAAGGAGAGTATCGGCGGAACCGAGGCAGAAAAAACATAATGATTCGGCGCATCTTTTGAGGCGCGAAGCCTGACGGACGCGACAGTTCAGGGTAGTCAATGTGGTTGCGTGCGCGAGGCCGGCAGCGATGCAGGGAGTTGTGGCGGGCCCCACGCATTTAATGCGACGGATTTATCGCACCCGTTACGATCCGCAGCTGAAAGCTCTAGTTTGGTTTTGGCTAATTGATGACACCTAGTATCTAACCATATGCTTAAGTATTGTAATTACAAGATTGGTTAGTAGAACAAGTGGGGAGCTATGACGGCGTCCGTGCAAGTGGTGTAAGTCCATCAAGATGTTGGATCAATTGATTCTCAACTTAGATTTTGAAAAAGGGCTTAAGGCAAAGGTAAAATCAATATGGCTCTTTTCATTTTGGTGATCAAGACACTATAGAGAGTGTGATCACATTTAGGTTAGATGACCATACTATTAAGGGGGATGAAATTTCGTTAACAACCTCGGTCATCAAGTGCCTCTAGTTGACATAGTTGAGCATATACATTTAGATCTAGAGCACTAACCTAAAACCTTGCAAATGAACTTAAAAACAAGCTAACACTCATGCCTAAGTGCTTATACACTTGGTTGTTAGCACCTAGAAGCAAGGTAGTTGAAGAGAGGGCAAAAACAGCTCTCAGAGGTGCACCGGACGTTGTTCATGTTCGATGGGTGCGCACCGGCGTCCGGTGCAGCCAGGACCTCTCTGAAACCTCTCTAGATGTGCACCGAACGCTGGAACAGTAACTCCAGCGCATCCGGTGATGTTTTTCGAGCGTCTGGTGAGACTTCATGCTTTCCGATTGAGTGAAAGCACTGGACGCTGCCAGCGTCCGGTGACCTAATAGCGGACGCGTCCGGTGCGACTTTGAGCTCTCTGGATGCTCTCTGTTCGTGCACCAGACACGGGCATTGGAGCGTCCGGTGCGACGTCTCCGCGTCTGGTGAGTTGGCGCGCTGCGGGAAGTTTGAAATGGCTAGTACACGTGTCAGCGGGTGGTACACCGGACAACCACCGGACGCGTCTGGTGCTCACTTATCCAGCGTCCGGTGTGCACGCAGAAACTGTAAAGCAGCTAGTTTTTCACCCTCACTTATAAATAGCCAATCAACCAGTTTTGGGAGCCTCTCTGGCGCATTTCACTCATTGCTATGCATCTTTTGAGCCTCCAAAACCTCTCCCACTCACTCTAGAGCTTGATTCTCATCCATAGTGAGCTAGAGAGTGATCCAAGTGTGTTCATCTAGATCATCTTTGGGCACTTATTGATCGTTATTGTTGCGGATTTTCATCTATTCTCTTGGTGATTGCCATCACCTAGACGGTCTTGGAGCAGCGGAGGAGTTGGCGGAGTTGGAGATTGTCTCCGGCCACTCCCGAAGGTCTTTGTAAAGGGTTTACACCTTCCCCGGCGGAGAGCCGCAAGGTAGCCTAATACATTGCTCGTGTCATTGAGTTACCTTACTCGTGGTAGGTTCTAGTGGCGCTCATTTGTTAATCTTGACATTGGTTGTCAATTAGCCACCGAACCACCGAGTAGTGGTTGACACAATGAGGACGTAGCGTGCCGGCAAGCACGTGAACCTCGGGGATAAATTGTGCTCATCTTGTGTTGATCATTGGATTTTATTGGACCATCACCTTCGAGTGTATTGGTATATTCATCCTGGTGATTGGTGAACTACTCTACTCGGCGGGATAACACCACTACTCCTCTCCTTTACCTTTGAGCACTTAACTTGTGTAGTGTTAGTAGTTGTAGTTTGCTTGTCCACTTAGGAGTAAAGTAGTTGCATAGGCTAGCTTATGTGAACTTAGAGACATAAGTAGAACGGTTCGGAAGGCTTGCTTTTTGAGTAGGCTAGCACAAAATTCGCTTCGCCATTTTTGTTACTAACCACTTGATCAAGTGTTGTTTGTAGAAGTTTTAATTAGGCTATTCACCCCCTCTAGCCTATTTGGACCTATCAATTGGTATCGGAGCCGTGGTCACCGTTGTTGTAAGGCTTAACATCTTTCGGTGTCAAGATAGCTCACAACAATTTGATCAACCATATGGGCAAGCACCTCGGTTTGATGGCACAAGCTATGGATATTGGAAGAAGCAAATGAAAGCTCACTTGAAATCAATGAATAGAAAGATGTGGGAAATTGTTGAGAAGGATTTTGTTATGATTGATGTGAATGATCCTACTCCAAGAGAAGAAGAGAAGCTTCAATTCAATGATATTGCCCTCAATGCAATATATAGTGCTCTTGATGAGAAGGTCTTTGAGCAAATCAAGGACTTGAAGTTTGCTCATGAGGTGTGGAAGAGATTGGAAGATTCTTATGAAGGCACCACCACGGTCAAGAGTGCAAAGCTATACATTCTCAAGGACATGTTTGCAAGCTTCAAGATGAAGGATGATGAGAGCATACCGGAGATGTTTCACCAGTTGAGTGTTATTGTGAGTGATCTCAAGGCTCTCGGTGAAACAATTAGTGATAGAGACTTCTCCCACCGGTTCTTGAGATGCCTACCTCCCCGGTTTGAGACATTGGTTACTATCATTGTGAGGGAGGATCTCTCAAAGGTGACTCCAACACAAGTGCTTGGTGATGTCATGACACAAGAGACATACCGAGTAGGGAAAGATGGAGGAGTCAAGGAGGAAAAGGATGATGAGAAGAAGGACAAAAATGAGAAGAAGAGCGTTGCATTCAAGGCAACTTCATCAAGATACAAGGGCAAAGCAAAGCAAAGCAAATATCAAGTGATGATGAAGATAGCTCAAGTGATGATGATGATGAGGAGGAGATGACACTTCTTGTGAGAAGATTTGGAAGATTCATGAAAAAGAAGGGCTATGGTGCTAGAAAGAGAAGAGACTTCACCAAAGGCAAGGGTCCAACCATGAGATACTATGAGTGCAAGAGCAAGGACCACTTGATAGCCGATTGTCCTCACAAGAATGATAGTGATGATGAGGATGACAAGAAGAAGAAGAAGTCCAAGAAGGACAAGAAAGACAAGAAGATGCAATTCAAAAAGAAGAAGGGGCATTCTTATTATGTCACATGGGATAGTGATGCTTCTTCTTCCGATGATGATGATGATAGTGATGATGATCACAAGATCACCAAGAAGAAGGTCATTGCTAGTCTTGCTATCCCTAGCAAGCCATCACTATTTGACTCTTCACCGACTTGTCTCATGGCTAAGCCATCTAAGGTACAATCCGAATCCGATGAGAGCGGTAGTGAGAGTGAGGAGGAGGACTTCTCCAAGGAGGAGTTCCTTGACACGTTGCGTGACACACACTCTTATCTTAAGAAGAAATTGAAAGAGTGCAAAGCTTTGACCAAGGAGAAGAAACTCCTTGAGCAATCCTTTGATGAGCTTAGTGCTTCTCATGAGTGTCTAAAGGAAGACCATGAGAACCTTAAGGAAGCTCACTCCAAGCTTGAGAAGGCTCACTCTTCACTTTCGGAGTTGGCTAAGATGAGGATGTGCCCACAACATTTGACGTAGGTGTTACTTGTGATTTATTTGATACACCTATTGTTGTTGCCTCCACTAACACTTCTTGTAGCACATCCACCTCTACCTTATCTAAGGATGTGGTGTCACTTGTGATGCCACAATCTTGGTTGAGAACAAGAACCTCAAGAAGGAGGTGCATGAGCTCACTGTAGTACTAGGCAATGCCTATGGTGGTGATGCCCACTTACTTAAGTGTTTGGGTAGTAAAAGGTTCTCCATTAACAAGGAGGGTCTTGGCTATACCCCCAAGAAGGGCAAAGCCGCCTTTGTCCCTCACAAGACTACTTTTGTGAAGGGCAATGGTGTGGTTTGCTATAGTTACAAGCAAGAGGGGCACAAAGAGCAATATTGCAAGAAGAGGATGATGAAGCGAAGCAAGCCTAATGAGTCATCCATTAGACTTGATTCTTGCTATGTGCTTATAAAGAGTGCAAAGGGAGTGAGAGTCAAGTACATTGGTGCACCTAAGGAGAGCCCAAAGAAGAAGGCTATTTGGGTGCCCAAGAGCTTGGTCACTAACCTCCAAGGACCCAAACAAACTTGGATACCAAAATCTAATTGATTTCTTTGTAGTTAAACTACAAGTCAGGAGGGAGGCATTGGGTGCTTGATAGTGGGTGCACTCAACACATGACCGGAGAATCAAATATGTTCAATTCAATCAAGCCAAATGAAGATGGGAATCTTGATAGTATCACATTTGGTGACAACAAGAAGGGCAAGGTTATTGGTCTTGGAAAGATTGCAATTTCGAATGATATGTCTATCTCCAATGTCTTGCTAGTTGAGAGCTTGAACTTCAACTTGTTGTCCGTGGCTCAATTGTGTGACTTGGGATTCAAATGCATCTTTTTTGTTGATGATGTGGAGATTGTTAGTGTTGATGGAAGCAACTTGATATTCAAGGGATTTCGATATGGCAATCTCTATTTGGTGGACTTCAATGCTAGTGAATCTCAATTGTCAACATGCTTGTTCACTAAATTAAGTATGGATTGGTTATGGCATAGAAGGCTTGGTCATGTTGGAATGAAGCAACTCAATAGATTGGTCAAGCATGAGATGGTGAGAGGATTGAAGAATGTGCAATTTGAGAAAGATAAGTTGTGTATTGCTTGTCAAATAGAAAAGCAATTTGGAAACACACATCCTAACAAGAGCATGATGAGTACATCTAGAGCATTTGAGTTATTGCACATAGATCTATTTGGCCTAACCACTTATGCTAGTCTCGGTGGAAACAAATATGGCTTTGTGATAGTGGATGACTATACAAGATACACATGTGTCTTCTTTTTAGTTGACAAGAGTGAAGTATTTGGTATATTCAAGACATTCATTAAGAGAAGCCAAAATGAATTTGAAGTAACAATTAAGAAAGTGAGAAGTGACAATGGAAGTGAGTTTAGAAATGCAAGAGTTGATGAGCTTTGTGATGAGTTTGGAATCAAGCATCAATTCTCGGCCAAGTACACTCCTCAATCAAATGGCCTTGTTGAGAGGAAGAATAGAACACTTATTGATATGGCAAGGTATATGCTTAGTGAATACAATGTGAGTTTGGACTTTTGGGCCGAAGCAATCAACACGGCTAACTATTGTAGCAACCGGCTCTATTGTCACCGACTATTGAAGAAGACACCATATGAGCTATTGAATGGAAGAAAGCCCAACATTGCATACTTTAGAGTGTTTGGTTGCGAATGCTATATCTTGAATAAGGATGCAAGATTGGGAAAATTTGAGAAGAAATGTGATGAAGGCTTCCTAGTTGGTTACTCCACCACAAGCAAAGCATATAGAGTGTGGAATCACACCACCAAGCTAGTAAAAGAAGTTCATGATATAGAATTTGATGAAACCAAGGGTTCACAAGATGAGGAAGAAAATCTTGATGATGTGAGAGGAACTCAATTGGTGAATGCAATGAAGAACATGGACATTGGTGATATCCGGCCAAGACAAGTGGTTGATGTGGAAGATGAAGATGACAAAGATCAAGTGCAAACTCAACCTAGTGTGCAAGCAAATTCAAATGAAGCAAGCTCTAGTGGTTCTCATGATCAAACTCAAGTGCAAAATGATGGAGATCAAAATGCTAGTCAATCTCAAGTGGGTCAACCAAGCTCAATCAATCAAGTTCTCCAACCGGTTCATATTGCAAAGAGATCATCCATTGGATCAAATAGTTGGGGATATTAGAAGTTGTGTTCAAACAAGATTAAAGTTAGCAAACTTTTGTGAGCACTTTTCTTTTGTGTCATTTGAAGAGCCAACAACTATTGAGAAAGCCTTAAATGATAGTAATTGGGTAAATGCTATGCATGAAGAGATCAACAACTTAGAGAGAAATCAAGTTTGGGAGCTAGTTGAGAGGACCAAGAACTACAATGTCATTGGAACCACATGGGTGTTCAAGAATAAGCAAGATCAAAATGGCATTGTGGTGAGAAATAAGACAAGGTTAGTTGCACAAGAATACACTCAAGTGGAAGGATTGGATTATGGAGAGACATATGCTCCGGTTGCAAGATTGGAAGCAATTAGGATCCTTCTAGCTTATGCATGTGCACATGATATCAAGCTCTATCAAATGGATGTCAAAAGTGCTTTCTTGAATGGATGCATAAATGAGCTAGTATATATTGAGCAACCCCTGGGTTTTGAAGATGAGAAGAAACCCAACCATGTCTACAAATTAATAAAGGCTTTGTATGGCTTGAAACAAGCACCAAGGGCATGGTATGAAAGATTAAGAGATTTCTTACTATCCAAGGGTTTCAAAATAGGGATGGTTGACACCACACTCTTCACAAAAAGAATTGGCGAAGACTTGTTTGTGTTGCAAATCTATGTTGATGACATTATCTTTGGATCAACCAATCAAGACTTTTGTGAGGAGTTTGGGAAAATGATGGCAAATGAGTTTGAGATGTCCATGATCAGAGAGTTAAGTTATTTCCTTGGTCTTCAAATCAAGCAATTGAAGAATGGAACTTTCATAAGCCAAGGAAAATACATTAGGGGTTGTTGACACTTCATAACGCAACCACCAGAGACAGGGTGTTAGGCTATCTCTGATAATGGCGCCAGAAGTGCCCTGAGGGTATTTCTTATGTCTATTGGATAATTTCGCAAGCGCACAGAATATACCGTTGTAGCACTTCACCCGGGAGTATTCCAAGGTATCGTTATTTATTTTATCCCATGGGAAAGCTATGCTAGAAATGTTAATAGAAGGAGATCCTTAAATCTATCTCAACTTAGCACAACTAGTGCAGAGGGGGTAATCGAAGTATGATAGAAAGGTGATGATTCAAAGATAACAAATGAATTACTAAAAGATAACTAGTGTAGTGTAGCTAGGTGGGAGGACAACGAGTGAGAAAGGTTCATGTGATTCAAACTCTACTCTTGTGATCTATCCTATCAAATGGACGAGATACACTAAGACTGCTACCTTACTTCTGGTGTGTAGGGGATAGGCGAGACAGTAGGGGATATAACCTCTACTCGAAGCAGCTATTCTCTTATGGGAGCCTACCTTTTAAGAACTTGCCTAAAACACGTGGAGGGATACTAAGACTAGACAGGGCTGTCATCACCTGCTAGCACCCTCAAACAATCCATGCGACAAGTGGCATTCAAAGGCAAGATCTAGTCTAAGCACCACGCTTACACTAAGCCCTACTACTCTAGCAGTGATCAAGACAACTAGAGCACCCTATGACTGGCGATGAACTACACATGTGAGCTGGTTACAGGATCACAATCTAATGCAAACCGATCAAGTAATATGATAACTCACAACAATACTACTAAAGTAATGCACTAAGTAAGGACTCAGTGAAATAAAGCAAGAATAATATATTAAAGTAGATAAGTCTTACAGAAAGAGAAAGATACAAGAGCTATACCAGACTCTCCAGTAGACGACTCCGGAGATCCCGAGCGCAGCTCGACTCAACTCTAACTCCCACACTAGACTACAACTACTACTAAAGGTGGAACTACACTACTTCTTCACTTGTATCTTGAATGAATCATGTCTTGAGAGGGTGGATGCAGCCTCTATTTATAGGGGGAGATGGAGAGGTTCCACGTCAGCGATCCGTGTGCCTTTCCACCTTGGCCCTTGGATAAACCGACCTTGCAACCGCCACAAATCAACGGCAATGATGAAATGAGCACGTGGGAGGCATGCAGGAAGGCGGTGGAGGCCAACCGACCTGGCTGGGCACCAGGGGTGGTTCAACCGACCCACCTATGGCATGTGGGCCCAGCCAGGGTCTTCTAGAAGGAGTCCCTACCTGTCATTGAGTGCAGCAGTGGCCTAGTCCCACATTGGGTAGTTCGGCTGAACCACCTATGGGGAGTTGGGCCTACTACTGTGGTCTCCATCTGTCATTGATTATCCCCGTATGTTGGTTCCACCTTGATTGCATGTTTGTCACACTGAATCCTTGTACTTTGCTTCTCCACCGTTGAATGTAAACACATGTTGATCTGATGGATGAAAGAAGTTGAGAGGAGTGTCACACGGATCGTGCCATGTCAGAAGGGCCAGGTGGGCCCCATCCATGGTTCGTCCGAACCATTCATGGACCCACCTCAAGCTCCATTCTCTTCCATGTGATCCCTTGTGTCATTTGTTGAAGTGTGGTGACTTGGTTCCCAAATATGTGGTTCAGCCGAACCATGATATTGGGCTCCAAGTGTTCATTTCAGCTCTGTTTCATCTTCCCTACATTCACAAGCTTAAGAGTACAAGTGGAACTAGTTATTAATAAAAATATGTTCATGTTATGTTGATCTTCCTTGAATCCGAGGCCTGTTGACGATGTTTGAGTATGGATTTTTATGGTATATCCACCGTCAACAGGGACATGTTGAAGACATTTGGGATGGAAAATGCAAAATCCATTAGCACACCTTTGGGCACAAATGGTCACCTTGATGAAGATAAGAGTGGAAATATGATGGATCAAAAGAACTATCGGTCTATGATTGGAAGCTTACTCTATGTGACCGCTTCTAGACCGGATGTGATGTTTAGTGTTTGCATGTGTGCAAGGTATCAAGCTTCACCTAGAGAGAGTCATTTGAAGGCAACCAAGAGAATATTGAGATATCTCAAGCACACACCCGATGTTGGACTATGGTATCCTAAGGGGTCAAATTTTGAGTTGATTGGTTATTTGGACTCCGATTATGCGGGATGCAAGATCAATAGAAAGAGCACTTTTGGCACTTGTCAATTGTTGGGAAGATGACTAGTATCATGGTCATCCAAGAATCAAAACAACGTTGCACTCTCTACCGCCGAAGCCAAGTATGTTACTGCGGGGAGTTGTTGCGCACAATTGTTATGGATGAAGGCCACATTGAGTGATTATGGAATCAAATTTAAGAATGTGCCATTGCTATGTGATAATGAAAACGTCGTGAAGATAGCCACAATCCGGTTCAACACTCAAGAACAAAGCATATTGATGTGAGGCATCACTTCATTAGAGACCATCAAGCCAAAGGTGACATTCAAGTTGAGAGTGTGGGCACCGATGATCAACTCGCCGACATTCTCACCAAGCCACTTGATGAAGCAAGATTCTACAAATTGAGAAATGAATTGAACATCCTTGATTTTTCCAACATGAGTTGAGCTAGCACCCCCACTATATGACTTGCCTCTACTCCGACAAAGCAAAGGTTGGCATGTCATTCATAAGTTGGTAGGACTTGTGTAGAGCATATAGACATACTTTCTTCTTTAAATAGGCTCATTCATGTAAAACTAAATGTTTTTGAGATCATATGCCACTACTATTGCTTCTATGTCTTGTTTGATCTAGTGGTGACATATGACTAGCTTGTGGGATTGTGAACCTAGTATGTAATTAGAATATGAGCATTATGGTATATAATTCAACTTTGTCAAGATAACCCCTAGTGGCGTGAAGAAGCTTGCCAAAGGACAAACCAAGTTATATATTCGTGCAAGTAATCTAGCTAAATGCTTAAAAGAAGGAAGATAATGGAAACAATCTAAGGGTTTGACAAAGTGGTTCCCTCCATTGATTTCAAATCCTATCCTATCCATGCTACCCTTTTGTGGTATTTAATGACAAAGGGGGAGAGAATGGTACAAAGATATGGAGGTTGAGCGATGAACCATCATTAGGCCGATGATGGGAGAGCTATAGGCCAAGTGAGAGGGATCACAAACTTTTAAAATTTGGATCTCACTTTTACGGGGAGCAAGCTCATAAGTATGATTGAAAGCATTTGATTGTGCATTTTCATATGATTGTTGCATTACATTTGTACTTAAATTCAATATACTTGTTTGTTTGGTGTATGCTAGACTTAAACTTGTGTGGTGAATTGAAGTACTAGCATGCATAGGAAGTGGTAGCTAGTTTCCGGTCTTTCCAAGTGACTCTAGAACCTTGTTTCTAATGTTGATCTCATGAGGTATTCTAGTGTCTTTGGTTGCAAGAATTCTTTCAAGTGGAATCTAGCTATCTATGGTGCTAAGGATGGTTTATATATGCACTCCGATGGTATCGCGCTTCAAAGGTCCAATTCTATAAACCTTAGCATCAAATTGGTAGTAATATCTCTCCCATACTTCTAATCCAATGCATATGTGCAAAGCCTTTCAAATCCAAACACTTGGCACATATGTAGGGGGAACTAATACTAACAAATTGAATTCATTGAATATCTTTGTAGAGGTTGTCATCAATGACCAAAAAGGGAGAGATTGAAAGCTCAAGTTTGGTTTTGGCTAATTGATGACACCTAGTATCTAACCATGTGCTTAAGTATTGTGATTACAAGATTGGTTAGTAGAACAAGTGGGGAGCTACAACGGCGTTCATGCAAGTGCTGTAAGTCCATCAAGATGTTGGATCAAATGCTTCTCAACTTAGATTTTGAAAAAGGGCGCAAGGCAAAGGTAAAATCAATAGGGCTCTTTTCATTTTGGTGATCAAGACACTATAGAAAGTGTGATCACATTTAGGTTAGATGACCGTACTATTAAGGGGGATGAAATTTCATTAACAACCTCGGTCATCAAGTACCTCTAGTTGACATAGTTGAGCATATCCATTTAGATCTAGAGCACTAACCTAAAACCTTGTAAATGAACTTAAAAACAAGCTAACACTCGTGCCTAAGTGCTTATACACTTGGTTGTTAGCACCTAGAAGCAAGGTAGTTGAAGAGAGGACAAAAATAGCTCTCAGAGGTGCACTGGATGCTGGGTGTGTCCGTTGGGTGCGCACCGGTGTAGCCAGGACCTCTCTGGAACCTCTCTGGATGTGCACCGGACGCTAGAACAGTAACTCCAGCACGTCCGGTGATGTTTTTCGAGCGTTCGGTGAGACTTTGTGGTTTCTGACTGAGTGAAAGCACTAGACGCTGCAGTGTCCGGTGACCTAACAGCGGTCACGTTCGGTGCGACTTTGAGCTCTCTGGATGCTCTCTGTTCGTGCACCGGACACGAGCGTCGGAGCGTCCAGTGCGTCGTCTCCGCGTCCAGTGAGTTGGCGCGCTGCGGGATGTTTGAAATGGCTAGTACACGTGTTAGCGGGCGGTACACCGGACAACCACCGGACGCGTCCGATGCTCACTTATCCAGCGTTCGGTGTGTATGCAGAAACTTTAAAATGGCTAGTTTTTCACCCTCACTTATAAATAGCCTTTCCCGAGTACACGTGGAAGGTAATTTCCACTCCCCTCCAGCAATGGAAGTGGGGGTGTCCGGCGGTGGATGCCAAGCACTGGAGCCCTACCTTGCCACGCTGCAGACGCTTCGTGATAGGGGGCTAACGGTGGCGGGCATAGCGGCGCACTTCCACACGCAGACGGTGCTGCCTTTGATAGAGGGCCACCTAGCCCTGTATGAGATGAGGGAAGGGGTGCCGCGGGAAGGCACGGTGATGCTGACCCAAGGGATCAGCGCCGACGAGGTCATGCACCGCGTCAGGTACACGGTGGGCGGCCACCCTACCTTGGACGACCTCAGGAGGGTGCCCATGCGCCTGCGCGAAGGTTACATCTCACTGGTGAGTTTCTTCTTCCTCATTGATTGTTCGATCCTCTGTCCTTGCCAAACCTTACCCCTTCTCTTGGCACAGGGCCTTTCAAGGGAGGGAATCTCTCCTTGCCCCCCGTTCCGGAAGATTCGCTCCAGCGGATCCAGAAATGCCTCCGGGACGAGAGGAGGAAGGCGAAGAAGGACGAGGAGATGGCCAAGAGGAGGAAGAAGGCTCGGCAGACCGAGCGACTCGCCCAGCTTCGCCACCGTCAAAGGGCGGCTGGAGAGCCGGAGGCAGAGTCCCTTTCCGAGGACGACGACGACGACGATGATGATGATGATGTTGGGCCCATAGTGGCCACAAAGCCCACGGTGGGCGCCAACAAGCCAGGAAAGGCTTCTCTGTTGGCACTCACCAGTGGAAGTACCGGGGGCCAAGGCCCGAGCCCCCGGGCAGAGTTTGCGGCGGCAGTGTCCGGAGATGCAGTTTCTGGTGGTGAGGCCCTCAAGGCCGGAACTTTGGAGGCCGGTGGCCATGAGAAGCCATCGAAGAGGCCGGGAACGGGCTCAGGCCCGGCGCCCGAGGCGGTGAAGGACGCTCCTTCAGCCGCAGCTGGTGATGGGGTCCAAGGACCCTGTTAAAGTGAACGCTCCCCCTTGACGCGTTGCTGGTTGCCAGGACGACAGAGGGCGGAGAAAGCAGGGAGAGGACGCCGCCTGCTTTGGAGTTGGGCAAGGCCGGCACCCCAGACCTTGAGCTAGGATCTTCCCGGACAAGGGCGTCTCCGCCGAGGGGCGGCGGCATCAAGGTGGCGTCCGGTGGCCAGACGGAGCCTCGGTCGTCCGGGGGTTCTTCAGGCATGGCTGGCCCTGACGCCAAGGCACTACCTTTCCCACCACCAGCGGTTCATCCAGCGCCGTCCGTCGAGCCCAGCACCCCGGCGGGTGCCAGTACGTCGATGAAGAAGATGTCGCTCCCCAAGACTAGGTGAGTTGTTCGTTCAATACCTTCTCGTCCGTCATCATGCTGTTGTTACGGGCACCCTTGTTCTCTTCCTTCCTTGCTTCAGGAAGCACCAGGGCCTAGCGCTCCAAGTCTCGCACCAAAAAGTTCTGAAGGTGCAGGCCAGGAGCACTGCTGGGGGCCGGGGTCGCCCGACGTTCGAAGAGGTCCCTATGATAGAGGCTTGTCTGCCCGAGGCCTCGGTGGCGACGGCCAAGGCAGTGGCTCCCACCGACGTCGCCGTGCTCGCGACCGCTGTCACCAAACCGCCAGCTTCTACTGTCGCCGCAGAGGAGACGACCTCAACTCCGGCTCCCGAGGCTCCCGCCGCTGCTTCCAGGGACTCCTCGGGAGCGTCGGTCACTTCTTCCCCATCGGAGCCGATTGACACGGGAGTCGCGGCCATGGACATCGACATCCCTCCTTCGATGCAAGCTATGCCTCCTCCCTCTGCGAGCTCGTTGGAGCTAGTACTTCAGGGGGCGCCTCCCCGGATCTTGACCGGCTCCCGCATCGAGTGGACCAACCGGGCCGACCCCGGGGCCCCGCTTGTCTTCTCGCTGCGGGCCATGTCTTCGCTTGACTTGCTTTGTTTCTTATGTCTCTCAGGATCTCATGACGTTCTCCTATGAGAAGTCTTGCTTCCTTCGCCAGGGTCTTGGTCTCTAGAAGGAGCTCGAACTCACTCAGGAAGGATCCGGGTGACCGTCCCGGCGACGGGATGTGATCCGGGTGATCGTCCCGGCTAAAGGTGATGGTGTCGAGGGACCAGTCGAGGAAGCGCGGCGTCGCTGGCCCGATAGTGTAGAATTCTCGACGCTCGTGCTTTCATTGACGCGGCGTCGGGGCGGTTCTGGGACCACCGAAGATCATGAGGCACTTGTCAACGGGTGGGAACTCGTTGTCCTTCCCACCCTTGTCCTCCTTGTCCTCCACGGGCTTCTTCCCAGCGTTGCCTCTGAACGCCTGCCGCCCGTAGTGCTTCTTGAGCATCACACACTCGCCGAGTGTGTGGTTTACCGGGCCCTTGTGGTAAGGGCACGGCTTGGTGAGTATATCGTCAAAGCGGCCACGGGGTGGTTGGGCTCCCTTGGGTTCGGCGGTAGCCACAAGGGGGTCAGGGGCGCCTTCCCCTTCTCCTTTTTCTTTTTGCTACTGGGGGCTCGGGAAGAGGTGCCCTCGGGGGCCTCCTCCTTCCGCTTGCCCTTGGGGTTGGAGAAGAGACCTCCCACCACCTCGTCGCCCGAGGCGAAGCTGGTGGCAATCCTCATGAGCTCGGAGATGCTGGCAGGGTCTGGTGCCCCAGCTCATGGACGAGCTCTTTGTAGGTCATCCCTGCAGTGAAAGCACAAACGACATCGGAGTCAGCGACCTAGGGCAGCTCATTATACTGCTTGGAGAATCACCGGATGTAGTCCCTCAGGGACTCACCCGACCTCTTCTTGCAGCTCCGGAGGTCCCAGGAGTTTCCAGGACGCATGTAAGTGCCCTGAAAGTTTCCCACGAAGATCTTGACCAGGTCGCTCCAGTCGAAGATCTGCCGCGGGGGCAGGTGTTCCAGCCAGGCTCTAGCAGAGTCGGCCAAGAACAGCGGGAGGTTGCGGATGATGATGAGATCATCCTGCGCGCCGCCCAGCTAGCACGCAAGACGATAATCCGCTAGTCAAAGCTCGGGTTCGTTTCCCCTGAATACTTGGCGATGTTGACCGGTTGTCGGAACCGCGGTGGAAACTTGGCCCCCTGATGGCCTTGCTGAAGATGCGAGGACCTGAGGGCTCGGGTGAGGGCGTGCGGTCCTCGTCGGAGTCGTAGCGCCCACCCCGATGGACGTTGTAGCCTCGAGAGGCTCCGTCGGTCTTCCGTTGCCCACGGGCCTGGAGAATGGCGCGGACGTCGACATCCTTGCCAAGCCGCTGGTGGATCGAGGGGGCCCTCGGGGCCTCGGGATGCACCGAGGCTTCTCGTTCATGGCGAGCTGGGCCGCCATGCTGGTACTCCTCGACGCCGCGGTGTCGTGACGCCGAGCTCTTCGCCTAGAGAACAGCGGCATCCTCCAAGAGGTTCTTGAGCTAGTCCCTGAGCTGCCGTGCCTCCGTCGTGGATGGCTCGGGCATGCTCCGGAGAAGCATCGCAGCCTCCGTGAGCTTCCGGATAGCTCGAGGCGCAGCTCCAGGCGTCCCGGCCCCGTCGTCGGTGATGATGTGGGCCTGGACGTCGCGGGCTCGGTGTTGCGCTGCTCCGCCATCTCCCCGCTCCTCCTCGTGTTCCAGCGCGGCGCGAAGTTGGGTGAGGCTCAGGTGGTCCTCGTCCATCCGCACCTCGAGCTCCCGAAGCTGCTCTAGCTCTGGAGATCGATGGAAAGGGCGAGATGTCCCAGCCCCCAGGTCTCGTGGGGGTGGCGTGTGTTGCTGAAGCTGGGGCTCCAGTGCAGGGGCATCTTCCTCGTCGTCCCCAGAGTGGGCGTCCTCCACCAAGCCCTCCTCGGGGTGCACCAGGTGGAAGCACTTCTAGGAGGGGTCGTCGTAGGACTCACCGAAGTCGAGGACGCTAAAGGCGGTGTCCCATGAGTTGACGAGGCGGAGAAGAGCCTGGGGGTCACGGATGCCAGTGAAGTCCACGTTCTCCCAGAAGTAATCATCGTCGTCGTCGCTGCCAAGATCCCACCGTGATAGTGAGACGCGGCCGTAGCGGTCCCACCCTTCCGGGTATTCTGGCAGGATGACGTTAGCGCTGGAGTCCGTCTCCCCACCGTTGCACGCCCTGGGAGTACTCCCAGGGGACGTCGATGGAGAGTCGAAGATGTCATCCAAGCGCTCAAGGTGATGGATAGGCATCATTACCAGTTCGTGCTGTTGAGCACGAAGGGTGCGGACATGAGTGTCCAGGGCGTTGCGAAGCCCAAAGGGGAACGGCGATGGCGTCGTCGGCCTTCCCCAATGAGGACGGAGGGAGATAGACGACGGCGCTGCGGACCCGCCCCCACCCTTCCGTGGGACGGTGGGCGGGTGAGTGGCCGCCGCTGTCCGCAGTGCTGGGGCAGCAGTGTCTCCCGCGACCGGGAGCGGGTTGACCTGGGGCGCCGCCCTCGCCTAGGTCGGCAGGAGCGACGCGTGGCGTTTTCACCTCCTCGCGGTGCGGGCAGAGGGGTCGCCGTGGCTCCTTCCCCAGTCTCCTGCTGGGCCAGGGTTAGGGTGATGGCGACGCGGGGCTCGCCTAAGTGGAGATCCATCTCGTAGCCCCGGCCAGTGGCCACAAACTCAAGGCTCCCGAACCAGAGCACCACACCGGCGGGAAGCGCAGGGAAGCTGGCAGCCATCCGCAACCTGGATCAACACGCAAAAGTCCCCTACCTGGCGCGCCAACTGTCAGTGTTAGGATTGGCAGGTGCTAACACCGGCTACTAAACTTGTGATTTGCGGTTGAGAGCACGGATGGTGTGCAAGGGGGAACACAAGGAATTATACTGGTTCGGGCTAGAAATGCCCTACGTCCAGTGTGAGACGGGTCGTGTTGCCTTACACCGGGGTGCTTGTAGTAGGGGTTACAAGCCTAGGCGAGAGAGGGAGAAGCTCCCAAGTCTCTTGTGCGTGTGTGTGTATGTTGTGTGTTCTATGGCAGTAAGGCGTTGAGTGGGATGCGGAGTCTCTCTGAGATTGGCCTCTGCCTCCCCTTTTATAGCCATAAGGGAGAGGCAAGAGTTACATGGGTTTTGCTATAGAAATAGTACTTGGAGCGGTGATGACCGCGAGGATCGACGCCTGTCGTCAGCCACGGCTCCAACTTGGCACTTTTGAAGTATGGCGGTGGTTATTCGATTGATCTTCCACTGTTGATTGGTGAGTTCCAAGACGGTGCAAAGTCCTGGTCGTGGCCGCGGCGTGGCATGGCGTCATGGCGTCGTACCCGCCCGCTGTTCATCCTGCACAGTGTGATGAGAAGACGGGGTGCCCCTCGGGTGTTGACCCTCGAGGCTTGGGAGTCCTTGCCTCCGTCGGAGCGAGATGGGACGAAATGGCAGGAGTGTGCTCCCTCGAGCGCATTTCCTCCCATGTGCGGGGCTTCCCGAGGGATAGGTGGGCCAGGGCGTATGCTTTGCCCATCCTCCTGATTTGGCCGTACAGTCGACGCTCCTCCTTTCCTTGCGTCGTGCGTATGATAGGGGTATGGGATGTCGCTGTCTAGTTGGAGAATCTCTCCGTCAGCGTGGGGCGTCGTACAGTGGACTGTCCTTGTGGCGGTGTGGAAGTAGCGGGGCCGTCAGATCGGTTGTCAGAGGAGATGTGGTAGTTGGTATGGTGGACGTGCGCGTGCGAGGCGCAGTCACGTTGAGGGGTCCACTCAATGGGACCGTGCTCGTAAAGTGGTCAGGGAGGTCCCTTGGGCCGCAAGATTGCGTTGCTGACGTCGGCATGGCTCGGGCGAATCGGAGACCTGCGCCCGAGCGAGATTGCATATAGCAGGGAGCTCCGGCAAATCGGAAGTTGGTCGCCCGAGGCTGCTGCATTTGGTGGTAGGCTCGGGTGAATCGGAAGGTATCGCCCGAGCTCCTGCTTTCCCGAGCTTTGTCGTGGAGGCTCGGGCGAATCGGAGAATCCGGCCCGAGGGGTCCACGCGCCCGATGGGGTGACCCGACAGCGCAGCGTCGTTGCCTACGGGCCTTTTACAGGTAACATTGTCATGGACCTCTGCTGGGCTTATCCGGGCCAGACCTTACCTGCGAAATATGTTTTTGCGTTGAAATTAGGTACCCTATACTTTGGTACCCGACACTCAGGATACAAATGGCAAAGAAGCACAATGTCAGCCTATTCTGTGTCGTTTGTTCAATTTGCTTTTGGGGCAGAAGCATGCAGTTGGGACCATCAAGTGTTGTGCTCTACAACATTTCTGGAAAGGACAACTGAGGCCTGAGTGCTGTATGGTAACAGTCAGAGTTTCTGAGGTCCGCTTTGATTGTGTAGTGGTGCCTATGTTTCCTGTTAATGCTTATTCTAAGAGAGCCAATTTCTGCATATAAATACTCTCTGGCCATCCATGAATGTACCTGCCTATGGATAATAAATAACTGTTCTAAAAAGGAAGAGTTCACCTTTCCTTCCTCAACTTTTAAGAGAGTCTATTTTTCCTCCCTGCATCGTATAAATCACGTATCTCAACTTTTGAAACCGTGCATTTTATCCCCCTAGTCCGATTACAAGCGGTTTTAAAGGCGGTTTTGCCTTTTTTTTCCCTTTTTATTTATTTCGGCTAAATCTTTGAAAATTCATAGTAAACCAAAAAAAATTCATAAAATAGAAAATCGAAGTTTGTTGAACTTCACATGAGTAAATCTATGAGCGAACATATAATATGGTATGCTTTAATACAAAGTTTTTCAATTGATTTAGATATATGTTTTTTAATAGTTAATTAGAATAATTCATAATTGCATCTTTTATGGTTCAATTGGGGTGAAATTTTTATGGGGGGCGGGGGTCTAATTATTGTAAGATTAAACTATACTAAAAATTCTATGCTTATTGGATCATGTATAACTTACTTGTAGATTTCTCTAGGGTTTATGTTTGTTGTTTCTAAATTATAGCTAAATCTAAATTTGGATATAACTAAATTTATAACTAAGTTTAGATGTACTTATAGAATTTTTTAGGATTTATGTTGGTTAAATCTAAATTAGGTATAACTAAATTGAACAAATCTATAACTAAATCTAAAATTAGTTATAGATTTATTTAGATTTAACAAGCATACACACTTAAAAATATATAAATAAGTTATACATAATCCAATGGGTATGATTTTTTTGCGATAGCTCATGGATACAATAATTAGGTCAGCATAAAAATTTCACCACAATTGAACTATAAAAGCTGCAATTATAAATTAATCTTATTAATTATAGAAAAAATATATATCTAAATCTACATAAAAACTTTGTACTAAATCATGTCATAATCTTATTAATTATAGAAATATATATATATATATATATAAATAAATTTTGTACTAAATCATGTCATATTATATGTTCCCTTGTACATTTGCTCAAGTGGAGTTCAACAAATTTGATCTTCCATTTTAGGATTTTTTCTGTGAGTTACTATGATTTTCCAAAGATTTATCGATAGGACATTTATAACACGTAGACCCTGTTCACTTGTGCCATAGAATTTTTACATTATATCACAGGGTATGTTTCGATACTTACACGACAGGGAAAATTAACTAATTGCATAAATTTGGGTGGAAAGTGTGGAACAAATTTTTTTATGGGTCACTATTAGTGCATGAATTGGCAATGATGTGTTGCAGTAAACATTAGCGAACAAGGGCGGATCTGCAACCCAGGCCCCAGTCCTTAGTCGTCAGCCCTTACATAGCCCATATATAGTTTTCAGGCTAGAAACAGAGGCCCAAGTATAAACCCAGTCAACAAGCCTCACCCATGTGCTGGGCTGCTCGCTTGTCTGTCTCCTCCCACGAGCGCGCGGCCGCATGAGAGCAAGTATAGTAATGGGTACGTGGAGGAGAGAAGGGAGGAAAGAGAAGAGACGTGAGCTGTAAGTTTATAGCCAGTTTAGACACAGGAACTAAGAAATCTGTGAGAGGAACAGGTGGGCCATGCAGTAGATGTGAAAGGCTGACTACTATACGAGTGGGCTGAGAGAAGGAAACCTTACAGCCAGCAAGCGGGCTGTATTATTAGCCTTGCTCTGAGGCGATGTCGCGAGGAGTTAGGCCACCCAGCCGGCCGCCGCTACGCCGCACGCCGCCAGCGGCTGGGCTGCCCATGCCACTACGAACCAGCTGCCTATCCTGATGGCCGCCGTGGCACCGCCCATCCCGCCCGACACCCATTCTTCGTCTCAACTCCTGGTTCTTGAGGCATTATCTTGCCTAGTTGAGGATTTGATTTTGTGACTTGGTAGCTGGACGGAAGGTTTGCCTTCGCTGGGGCTAAATATTAGCAGGGACTAGCTAAATTGGGTTCATTAATATTGTCATGAAGTAGTTAGGAAGAGTCCAACACATCATGGGCAAGAGTCTTACACCGTTGCCACGGCGAAGCTATGAAATTGCAGGCTTCCAGCTGCGAATTCTAAAATAATTCCATATACACCCAAACAAGAAAATTAAATATAATCAAATCCTCAATTAATACATTTCTTGTTGAATCTAGTTTCTAGAATCTAATTTTTGGAAAGTGTTTCACTTCTAGGAAACCACACGTCCAAGACTCTAACCTAATTTGCAGTACCAAAATGCAAGCACCGGTAGTAGCTGAATGCAGTGTCGTACATTTGGATTTAGCCATCTGGATTCTGGACTGAAAATTGGAAGCGGAATAGTAAGCTAATGGTATAGTAGATAAACATGGAGTTCAAGCAGGGTATCAATTAGATTTTTTTCCCACTTAACATTATCAGCTAATCCATACGCACATGAAACTTATAGGTCAAAAACACAGGCAAGCTAAGGAAGCGAAATGGTAATATACGCACATAGGAGTACAGAGTGGAACAAACAACTCAGCATAAGCGAAACACCCCGCTAGGCCTAGTATTGGCAACACCAGACGTCCCCAACATGATCCAGGCACACACACTCTCCCTCCTCAGGCCACCATGACATGGAAGGAAAGTAGACAAAGCACTTTAATGGAACCGAGAGAATAGTCGACACGAAGGGATAACAAATAGGTAGGGCTACAAATTATTCTTCTTCCTGGTGCCAACACACTACTAATCGACAATGGCTGCCAAATAAGGGCCCTAACCTAGGTATTGCACTTAAGACAAAGGTATAAAGATACTCATCTACTAAGGTAGTATAGCGGACTAATGGATACATGCGCCCAGGGACCTCTAGAGGTCAAATACAAGTAAGGACTCAGAGGCAAGGGGTATAGTACAATGGTGCATTGGTCACTAAGTGGTACACCTAAACCTGGACCAACGGTCATGGCAGCGCTACGCAGGTCATATAGCAGAATCAACTCCATGTGATAAAGCTGTGTAGCAATAAGTAGCTCATGGTGGAGTCCACAAATGTAGGCTGACTCGTCGCTTCAAGTTAGAAATACTTTGTCACCCAACTAATGGAACCAAACAATAAAGTAGCATAAGAATGAAGAAGCTACGTACCTTGTCCCGTCTTTCTTTTCAGCGAACAGTTCCTTGCGAGCTGACCTTTGCCTCTTGCCTAGAATAGTTCTGCAAGGAAAAACTATTTGAGCAAAGCACCTAGGCATGGGCCCCTTTGCTACACCTGGGAAGGTGAGCAGTGGCACATTTAATGGATACCGTTTGAGGGACCTAACATAACAGCTTGTAAACTAATTTTGTGGGGGTGAGACAAATACACTAGGTGGGTATGGAAAACGATACGTGTCACTTAGTCCATAAAATACATACCCATGCTCCCCATCCACCTTCCCCTTGCTGGATGGGGTTTTGGTACCAGCTTATGTGGCAGGATCAGGGGGTGTTGAGCCACCTTCTGCAACATGTGGTATGCCGTTTTTATAGAGGCATCGTTTGATGGCCCAATAAAGGTCGTAGCTTTGGGATCCCTAGGATCATGCGGCGGACGCTCGGTAGGACCACGGGCCTCAGTGGACATTGGATTAGGGAACACCCTCCAAGCTTGGAAGCAGAGCTTGCCAGTTCTAAAGGTTTGCTCACTGATAACCACTTGGAGCACATACCTTTGGCCAACAAGGCCGCGAAGGGGTGCAGGCAACAAAATCTGGTTGGAGGAGCTTTCTTCAACAAGATCAGCTGCAGTTCGTCGAACAATCTGTTGCTACTCCTCTAAAGAGAAATATTTTCACACGGGCAGTTGTATCCTCGATGACCACACTTAGCTTATAGCTTGCATGGGAAAGAAGATGACCCATTAGGAACAAGTTAGGTATATTTGTTTGGTTGATAGAGACAATACCGTTTCAAGCAAGGATTACCTGGGAATAACCACTGGTGTAGCCTCATCGCAGTTAGTGCATTCAAAGCCATCGAAAGTAGCCTTCAACCCCCGCTTGCATGTACCGCAACCTTTATACCACCAACCGTTTGCAACATCTACCTATCTCATGGTTGCATCACAGGTGAAATGAATGCCCATGGAAGAGCATCCCAAAATTCAGCAACCTGACCTAAGCAACACATATAGGAAATTGCCATGGAGTAGGTAATACATTTTTATCATGGGGATCCAATGCTAGGAGCTCCGCGATAGTTTTCCTGTTGACGCCTACTTCATCCACAACACCTGATTCTGCATCATCATGGCCTGCTAGGAAAACAACCTCAGATCCTCTTCCCTGTAAACTGAAGACAAGACCAATAGCCATTTACATACCCTACAAACCGGCAAAGGCTGTACAGTAGGGACATCATATTACCTAGCACAAAAAGCATTCATCTCTGGAAGGTCAACGTTTATGTACCATTTGGTGGCATCACCGCTCACACATGTGGTGTTACCTGCATTGGCAATGGGTTGAACAACTTATAGTAGCAACTACGTGTAACACACAGGGTACAGGAAAAAGACACGATGAGCAATACACACCTAAGTATTGCTTCACTTGCACCCCAGCGAAAGCAATCACAACGAGTTCATTGCTATCAATCGTTTCAATAAGGAACTGGTCCTCAAAAGATGTTGCATGCTCACCCCACAAAGTAATTTGCAGAACACGATCGTTGCAAGAGTGGGCACAATAAGTTTATAGAAATCCAGGAAACCCATAAACTGCTAGGAAACCAACCTTAGATCACGTAGCTCCAGCACCCTACACACACACACGCACGCACGCACGCACGCACGCACGCACTATTTAGGCTGGATCGCATGACCGGATGAATGACTGTCAGCTGTCCGATAACATCTAAGTCAATCCATGAAGCCAGGGTAAGGCGATCTGAACAACAAACACAAGGAATATAGTGCATACCTAATAGGCCTTGTTCGGTCCGTCGCCTGTGGCTAAGTCCTCAAAGTCCACGAAATTAAAAACATAAAGGGGAAGCTGGGTAGCCAAATCCTTAGAAATCTCTTCTATGACAGTCCACGGTGTAAAATAGATCGTGTGTGGTCAAAACTCCAGTAACCAGCAAATTTATATTTTGTTGGCTCTGTCAGCAGTGACTTTGAAGGAGCTAGATTGACAGTCTTCTTCCTTACCGCATCTCCAACAGATTTTACTCCCAACTCCAGCAATACTACCTAAAATAGACTATCCAAACACAAACGAGCCGAGAATGACACATGGGTCCCACATGTCATCTTCTCTCGTGTTCATCTCGCCCAAGAAGAAATTGTGTGCCGGCACATGAGCAGAGGTGGAGCCCGAGAGCAGGCTGGACGCTGAGAAGCTCGTGCCAAGGGCAGGCCACCGCACCGGCAAGCTCTGACCGCGGGAGCCCGCATCAGGGCAGCGCTACCGCCACGTCATAGCGAGCTCGTGTCGGGGAAGATCTGCATGCACAGGAGCCCGCACCTAGGCAGCTCGCGTCGAGGCAGTGTCGTCGCGCTGGGGACAAGCCCCGCGTCATGGAGCCCTCGCTGGGGAGCCCGTGCCACTGGCGAAGACCGCCGCCGTCGCGCTCAGGATAGGCCCTGCGCTATGGAGCCCTCGTCGGGGACATGAGTTCGCCGGAGAAGACCGCAGGAGCCACTGGGGAGCTCGCCGGGGAAGAGCGTTGGTGCCCTGGGGAGCTTACCGGAGAAGACCACAACGGGCACAGGCACTTGGGAGCGGTGGCAAGGACGAGTCGCACGCGGGCACGGGCAATTGAGCACGCGAGGAAGAAAACAACCAAGGGAAAAGAATAGGTAGCCACCTGGCCCAACAAAAATAGGTAATGAGAGAATTTGTTGAGCCAATAATTTTGGGCAGTCATTTTGATAGCATGTTGAAGTGTGTTTTTTTTAGCCTTCACTATCTAAATACAGGATAGTTAGTCTGTTTAGGTGAGATGCTTTGGCCGAACGTTACCAGCGACAGCGATGAAGAGCGGACGCGTCACGGACACGTACGGTAGTACGTAGGTCTTCTCTCGTTGCTAACGCGAACACCACGGTTCAGCCGTCGCTGCAGTTGAGCCGAGCTCCAGCCTCGAGAGGTGTCTGATTCTGATCCCACGTACGGCAATGGCATGTAGTACTCCTGATGTACGTACTAGCTAGTCGCCGCGATCCTAAGCATGCTGGACGACCTGACCTGACCTGACCGTCCCTTGGATGGATATATACGTAGCTCGTGCAGACAGTACGCGTGTACGGTGTACGTATATCATTCTTTCAGTGATGCTTTGGCCCTTTCGCTATCATCAAACTGAGCCGGGCGAAGCCGCCATGACAGCCTTTAACGCAAGATATCACGATCGAGCAAACGTACACAACAGCATTATTGATTGTGAGATGGACTCCCCGTTCATTTCTCGGTCGTTCTTGTCTCGTCTTCCAGACTTGCATTCTCCACAAGGACGGACCACGCCCTGCGATGGAGCTCCTATCCTACGCCATTCCGCGAGACGCGACGATGGTTATCGAGTAGCCATCGGCTATGTTCGGCTGGCTGATTGATTGTTGTGAGAGAAAAATACTGTTGAATGGCTAACTGATGCTGGCTGATTAGTTCAAGCGAACAGGCCAGCAATTGTAAAAAGACTACTATAGTACTATGCAACACAATCACAAACAACTTTTACGATCACTTCTGTTATTTTAAAGCCCGTTAATATAACAAACCGTATCTACAAATAGTGTAGTGTACAAACCATCTTCTAGAAATCACTATAAGAAATTTGGGATTGTATGACAAATGCAAACTGTCATATAAAGTACAGAAATAGTCATAAAAAGTACTTTATGACGAAAAAATGGTCGTCACAAAACGACCGACACAAAAAGTATCATGTGACGAAATTATAAAAACCGTCACATAATGCCATGACCTTTTGTGACGGCTGCACTTCATCATCACATATTGTTATCTTTTATGACGATCATAGATGTCACATATTGGTTAGTCAACGCGTCACATTATGTACGAATCGTCATGAATGGTACGTTGGAGGACAGGTTTGGATGTGTTTTTGTGACAAAGCGGGAATGTCATGTATACCATTTTGAGACGACTATATTACATCACAAATTGTCATTTCATTCATGATTAGCATGACATGCATATTAGTCACAGCACACTGATCTTTAATCACAGCTCAGAAAAACATAATATACATATGTATCAGCCAAGCCATCATCCACATGATTGACATTACAAGTCATAAATCATACACAATTCACTCAAGCCACCATACATACACATAAATTCAACTCCAAAAGACATTGGTTCCACATAGTTCTTGGTTCTACCACAAAGGTTGAAACATACAAACAGATTGCACCTAATTCTAATAAAATTCCAACCATAAAGTAAGTTCTAGCAAGGTAGAAAAATCTTAGGCAAAGGTCTCATCCTCAGAAACTGCATTCATGCCTACCTCAATCTTTCTAAAGTTTTTGAACAGCTCGCAGTAGTGCATTAGTCTTTTAAAACTTAGTATGCATCTAGCGCCAAGTTTTTGCACCAAACAAGTTCCAGCCAGCAACAAGTTCTAGCGAGCAGCCCCATAAACAACGCCAATGACCCTATCTAAATGTTATCGGAAAAAAGAAAACAATGAAGACACTATAAGTGATCCACGAAAAAATGTACTATGTAAATGCTAACTAAAAGAAGCAATATTGAACAAAGCACAACCTTGCCCACCGCACCCACATCTCCTTGCCTTTACTAGCAGCACCCATCTACGTGTCGCTGCCAGCCCATTGTTGAAAAACTGACAAAACAGTAAATAAATTCAGTGCCAACTATAACGAAAAGATTGGACAATAAATTCAGTAATTTCATTTAAGTTACTTAGCAACTTCTGTGGATCATAAATAGAATTGTCGGTACAACTTCATTCATCAAGAAAGAGAAAAAAAAGACCACGGTAAAAGGTATCCAACTTGGCAAATGCCTTAATTTGAAGTTTCAGTACAGTTTCTAGCATTGCCTAAATATAAGAATGCTTCAACAATTTATATTTTTCTACTTGTTCAACTTCTGAAATACCAAATCAAGCACATGCAGCTAATGTACATCTAAAAAGAAAATAAATAGCAGCAGGTTACATGATATATTTGTGTAGTAAATATTGCTTACAATACTCTGCGTATATGACCTCACCATACCAGCATCATGCCGACTTTGAACAACACTCTAGACTATATCTGTTAAGTGCACAACTGATTTAAACATTTTTCCTATAGTGATAATTCTAGCGTGCACCAAAATGTTAAGTGCACAACTGTTTTTTCTGCAGCAATAATTTCTAGTGTGTAACAAACTATTAACTGCACAGCTGTTTTTTTTTCAGCATAATTTTCGTAGCATGATGAAAACTGAATCTAAAAAGGCATAACTTAAACAAGATAACCATAATCCAAACAAACAAAGGCGCTGCGTGATTGCACCTTCTAGTAAAATACAGAGTTTCTCCATGCTTGTGTGACATATTCACATTGCCAGATCTCTTGGCAAGACCATCAGCTATATGGACAATTTTCAAATTTGCATGGCAAACTCGAAATACCAAACCTGAAAAAAGAAAGAGCATGTTTCAATAACAAAAGGTAAATAAACTTGATATGAGATAAATTTACTAGCACATCCTAGAGAGACTTTGTGTTTGTTTCAGTAATTAAGGACAAATGTTGCAGAGCCTTGGCTACCAGCGCACCCCAGAAAAGGTTTACATCATCCGGTTAATAGGAATATCAAACTGGACACATATGAAAACGTAGGTGAGTCTACAACGATTATTTTTAATTGACAAACACACACATCTACAAATATAATTTCTTTGTGCAAACAAACAATGACACATGTGTACATGTTATTCTTCATTGAGTCATCACGTAGACCGATATGTACAATATAATGAAACCAACTTAATGTAACCTAGTGCCGCATAGTAGTGGTCGAATATTTGTACAGACTGAACTACACGAGTTATCGCATAGAGAGCATTTATCGCAGAGAGAGTAGTTATCACACAGGATAGGGTATTCTGACCTTGGTTCTCTCACGGAGTAGAAAGGGCAGCGTGACTGCCTTCCTGGCCAGCCAGCCCAACGTGCACAACGCATGGCTAGGGGATTGGAAGCGGCGACGCCTGACAAAGGGCCTTGCACAGCGGCCTTACCTATGGAAGCGATAGGGTTGGAGGGGGCTAGAGTAGAACATTGCACCATCTTTACGCCGCCCACGTACGTATGCACACCATCGGCGGCCAGATCCGTGGCACCTACAGCCGGATCCGTGGTGCTGACGGCCGGGTTCGCGACACCGGTAGCCGGATCTGTGGCGCTAACGGACGGATTCCTTGGTGTGTGCTGCCGATGAGCCTTTGCGGCCCGCTCGCGCATGGATTCTCCCTCTGTCGTTGAGCCTTTGACGCGTTGTGGGCTCCCCCACCCTCTCTCTCGTCGGCGTGCAATTGCAACGCCGGACATGGGGTCACTTGTCGCCGCCGCTGTGTGTGGAATGGGAGAAGGGGAGGAGACAGAGAATGGCGAAGTTCGGGTTCGGGAAGCCGGACGACCTAGTTTTGATTGTCTGAGGGAGCGGCTTCAGCCATTCGATCAAATCGGACGGCCATGATAGCAATACGACCTGGTGGGCCAAAGAGGCCCAGGCGGGAGATTGGGCAGCCCACCAGAAAATAAAATGTTTTTCTTTAGTTTATATAAATTTATTTAAATGATAAAATATTGAAAAATATTTTCTCAAATGGAAAAATGGCCTATGTAACAATTGTACCTCTTGACGAGTTCTAACACCTTTGTATTCAAATGTTTTTGAGCTGAGGTCATTTAGTGTCTCATTTGACAAAGTTTGACCAACTCAAATTTTGATTTTTTTTTAAATGACACTTTCAAACTAGTATTTGAAACTCTAAATGGTCTCAACTAGAAAAGTCATGAATACCAAGTTTGTTAATCTCATCACGATCTACATTTTTTGTTTTGGTTAACTTTTCATTTGACAAAGTTTGAATGATTCAAATTTTGGACTTTTAAGTTTTGACAGCTCCAAACAAGTTTTCGAAACCCTAAATGGTGATAATTAGAAAAGTTACGAATACCAAGTTTGATCAACTCATCAAGATCTACAGTTGTTATATAGGTAATTTTTGCATTTGAGAAAGTATTAGGAAAGTTTAATTCTAAATTGATAAGTCTCACGTATAGTTTCATAAACCCCACGTGAGATTCATGATTTTGTGACTAATTTTTATTAAAACTTTTTCAAATAGAAAAATGGCCTATATAACAATTGTACATCTTGATGAGTTCTAATACCTTTGTATTCAAAAGTTTTTGAGTTAAGGTCATTTGTTGTCTCATTTGACAAAGTTTGACCAAGTCAAATTTTAAATTTTTTAAAAAATGACACCTTCAAACTAATATTTGAGACTCTAAATGGTCTCAACTAGAAAAATCATGAATACCACATTTGTTAATCTCAACAAGATCTACATTTTTTGTTTTTGGTCAACTTTTCATTTGACAAAGTTTGAATGATTCAAATTTTTGACTTATAAATTTTGATAGCTCCAAATCAGTTTTCAAAACCCTAAATAGTCTCAACTAGAAAAGTCATGAATACCAAGTTTGATCAACTCATCAAGATCTACAATTATTATATAGGTCATTTTTGCATTTCAGAAAGTGTTAGGAAAGTTTAGTTCTAAATTGACAAGTCTCTCATATAATTTCATAAACCCTTTGTGAGATTCATGATTTTGTGACTATTGTTCACTAACACTTTCTCAAATAGAAAAATAGCCTATATAACAATTGTACATCTTGATGAGTTCCAACACCTTTCTATTTAAAAGTTTTTGAGATGAGGTCATTTAGTGTCTCATTTGACAAAGTTTGACCAAAAAAAATAACACCTTCACACTAGTATTTGAAACTCTTCATAAATACCAAGTTTATTAATCTCATCAAGATCTATATTTTTTGGTCTGGTCAACTTTTCATTTGACAAAGTTTTAACGATTCAAATTTTGGATTTTTAAATTTTGACAGCTCCAAACCAGTTTTTAAAACCCTAAATGATCTCAACTAGAAAAGTTATGAATACCAAGTTTGATCAACTCATCAAGATCTACAATTGTTATATAGATTATTGTTGCATTTGAGAAAATATTAAGAAAGTTTAGTTCTAAATTGATAAGTCTCTCGTATAGTTTCGTTAACCATATGTCAGATTCATGATTTTATGCTAGTGTTTACTAAAACTTTTTCAAATGCACAAATGGCCTATATAATAATTGTACATCTTGATGAGTTCTAACACCTTTGTATTCAAAAGTTTTTGAGTTGAGGTCATTTAGTATCTCATTTGACCAAGTTTGACCAAGTCAAATTTTAAATTTTAAAAAATGATACCTTCACACTAGTATTTGAAACTCTAAATGGTCTCAACTAGAAAAGTTGCACCACTCATCCAGATCTATAAATTTTGTGTTGGACATTTCTTCATTTTTATTTGTTTGAACAATTTAAAGCTCTTGAATTGAAACTCAAAATAGATTTATAAATTAAAATTAAAAAGAAAGGAAAAAGAAAAAAAAAGTCTCTCGACCGTGTTTTTTTAGGCTCAGCCTGTCTCCTGCACCCGTGCTCGCTCTTCATTTTCACCTGGGCCGAGGCCTAGCTTTAGGCCCAACAGATATGGTCAAAGATCCACTTCTTCTAGGGTATTTTATGACGTTAGTAGCCATCATATTTGATAAAACATTCAGTGATGGTCTACTTCGTCATATAAAATATGTATGAATCGTCATAATTCGTAACCGTCGAACGGCTCCCGGCGCCAGACAATTTGTGACGAAATTTGCTACTCTTATGTGACGGAAAAACAATGTCATCATAAAAAAATTTAGCTCCAATCAATTTATGACGATACATAATTTTGGGTCATATTATGGTACATTATATGACAAAATCAGGCCTCGTCACGAAGAATTTTATCATAAAAAGAAGGATTTCTCGCAGTGAATACTGTGGTTCACAAATTCACGCAACACAGTGCTGACTAGTGTGAATAGAGCCACTGGTATATATCTTCGGCACGAAATAGGAAATACTATTGTTACGAGTAGGGGCGAGTCGCACATACACGTATATACGTACGGTACCATTGTTTTCCTGAATTAATTAACTAAAAAAAATATATAAACATGACATCCTAAGTCGTAGTAGTCTTTCTCCTTTATCACATGGATCTAAAAAAAAAAGTTGATTACTTGTATACATCTAGAAACAGCTTGACAACCTTCATAAGAATTAAACTCTCTGCTTTAGCTTGTTTAATTTCTAGTTAACATTTGTCTAAACTTGAGCTTTAGGATCAACAAGCTTTTTGCCATTTTCAGTAAAGAAGGCAAACCGGTGAATCGTCTTCCATGATAACTGAATGACCCGCTGGAGCACACACAATCATGAAGGAGACATAAAAATCAGTGGATGCTCTAGCATCGATTCATTTCATGGACACCATTCGGCCATAAACCAATGAATAAATCTGTTGCCTTGTTGCTGCAGCATGCGTTGTGGCTAACAAGTGTGGGCCTGCACCTGCTACAGAGGAAGAGAAGAGAAACTGAAGCTCATGAGTCAATCCTGCGCTCAACTGGAATAAGGCCCAATGCAACAAAAGGCTTTGTTGGTCTTTTCCAAACACATCATTAATATGGATTCTTAAATTTTCCTGTTTCCTACTACGATTCCCGAAACTAAAATGGTAGATATACGTATTATTTACACACGACAAAAATAGGATTGCAAGATGCATATACGAGTCAAAGAACCATGCCGTACGTCAGAAGTAACATGTACAAGGTCAGGTCATGGACTTGTGGTGGTGCCGGTCCTTCGCTTAGTCGCCAGGTTCAGGCATTCTCTGGCGGCAAACCAAACAAACCAGAAGAATGCAACCCAACCTGAAACGCATATGAAGCAAAATTCAGACGGTGTCAATAATTACAGTAACAGTTACGGGCAGATTTGAGTTGAGACTTTGAGAGGCATTTCAGGGACTGGAGTATTGAAGACTGCAACTTGCAAGCAGCAGTATTATCAGAGATGTACTAACTCCCACTCTCAGGCATAATATAACTGAAGATTGCGTTGCCAAAAACGGCGAATACCGTCAGTAACATTATACCAGTGGCGATCGTGATGGCAATGAATATCCCGATCGTCGTGACCGAGATAACAAACACGGCGACGGACAGTGCGCCGATGTATATCGCGGCCAGGAACGCGAGCAGCACGGCCAGGAACCCCCCGGCGGCGGCCATGGACACGACGACGGAAAAGGCGATGGCGTTCGTCGCCGCCGCCACCACGAAGAAGGCGGCGATCAGGAGGCCGGTTAGCACCGTGAGCGCCACGGATCCAACCTGCAAGTTACGGATCATGCACAGCATGCATGCAGCCGATTGGATAGAAGTAACCGCGGAATAATGCAAGATGCATGCGTTCTTGTCCGCGCGCGGCCTGTGCTGGTCTCGCAGTGCGGCCACTCACCGACACGACGAGGAGAGAGCGCGGCGCGCCGCCCTGCCTGGTCCACGCTACGAGGTCCCGCGCTGCGTCCTCGCACGCCTCGCGCACGCGCAGCCTTGGTGCGGCGGCGCGCGCGGTGGCCCACGCCCAGAACTGCGGCCGCGGTACCGGCGGGCCGACGACGACGCCGGCGGCGGCTGGTGACGCGAGCGCTCCGTGCCCGCCGAGCTGGTCCTGGAACGCGTCTTCCTCGTCGCTGGACAGTGCGGAGGAGGTAGAGGCGTCCACGGCGCCGGCGCCGGCGCCGGCGTCGGGGGGCTCGTCCATCTCCTTGGCGCGGGGGAGGCGCAGTGATCGAGTCAAGCGCGCGCTGTGAATGTCAGATGGGTGGACGCGTGTCCGAGACTCGGACCGGTGGCCATGGTAGCGAGATGGAGCTGATCCAACGGTCCGCTGTTGCGCTGCTCGTGCTGACATCGCTTTGCATTACATTTACGCTGTGAATAATTTAAAAAGTGCAATTTAAACGAGAAAATTACAAAAAGAAAAAAAGAGAGAAAAGAGTAACATAAGAAAGAAAATTAAATAAAATATGAAAGAAAGAATGGAATTTAAAATAGAAGAATGACTGAAAGTAGATAAGTATAAAGGAAAAAAACGAAATGATTTATAACTATGTTTATAAAAAGTAAGGTAATATAATACAAGAGAATGTTTGGTTTCATGGACTAAAGTTTACTCATAGCACAACGAATATTTGGATACTAACTAGCTAGAATTATTAAATATAAACTAATACAAAACTAATTATATAAATAGAGGCTAATTCTACTAGACATCTATTAAGGCTAATTAATCTATTATTGGCGAATATTTAATTTGGCACCACATTGTCAAATCAATGGCAAGACAGCCAAACGCGCCCTAAAATGCCTCGTGAAACAAGTTTTGTAGTTATCTTATGTAAATATAAGTTCATCCTATCCTAAAAGAGATAGTTACCAAGTAAAGTTTATTTGCATGTGGAACAAAAACGATGGGATGAATGTGAAAGAAAAATGAAAAACAAAAGAGAAAAAAGAAGAAGGAAATGCGTGACCGCGTGCGTGCACTATGGGCCTAAAATCGATGGCTCTGGATCGCTCGGAGCGAGCACGAGCGGAGATGGATTCCAATTTCGGGGTGAACGAAGCTAAATGAGCTTGTCGCAGAAACTGGCCCAGGCCTAGCCATTTGGACTGTCACCACTGCCCAGGCCAGCGCCTCCGTCCCACGGCCTACTGGGCCGAGGACCAACATAAACGGACCGCGCCTCGCCGCCTCCCCCTTTCTTCCCCGGTTCCCCGTTGGAGAAGTCCGAAAAGTTGCAGCAGGTGGTCAAGGTCAAAGGCCCCGAAGCTGAGCTGCCAATCATCGCTCGTTTTCCGTTCCGTTGGACACCTAGTAGTACGACTTCTTCCCCTGTCCAGTAGTACTACTCAACCCAGGTGTGCTACAGTGGACAGTAGCCGTCACGAGTAGAGTGTACGTACTCCTAAGGTCAGAGTAGCTCTCGCAATTACGTACCCAACGCACGGCACAGGCCATACCCGCTTGGCCGCTTCCCCTTCTCTACCTTTGGGCTGCTCTTTAGCCTGTGCCCCTGGCTACTACGCTCTGCTCTTGCTGACACTGATCATCGTAGATAGCTTCTCCGTCTCGGACGAGCTGCATGGCATGGCGACACGGATCGGCGACAGTTCCAACGTAGTCCCCGTGTCTTAATGCACCAACGGGTCTGGAAAAAAAAACTACTACGAGTACTCCCTCTGTATATAGAATTTAGGCGGCCCTGTTTAGTTCTCCTTTAAAATTTTAAAATTTTCGTCATATTAATTTTACGGCACATGTATAAAATACTAAATGTAGATGATACTTTTGCATGTTTGCACAGTTTGCCTGTAAATCGCTAGACAAATCTTTTAAATCTAGTTGGGTCATTATTGAACACTTATTGCAAAAGATTCCACGCTGCTACAGTGTCAAAATTCTAAAACTTTTGGGAACTAAACAGGCCCTTAGAAGTGATTTAGGACAACGACACGGTCTTCAAAACATGGCTTTAATTCATATTTCTATAAAAATATTTATTGCCCTTTTATAAAAATATATTTCAAGATAAATCTATTTTTATATAGTTTTCATATTTTCAAACTCAACAATTTAAAAGTTATTCATGATTTATATTTTCAATGTTTGATCAAAACCTTATCTAAAACGACTTCCTTTTTCCATACGGAGGGAGTATATGTCTATACTACATTATTCTTAGAATAAATCAATTGATGAAATTATTTTTTATGTTTAACCAACTTAAAATTGTTATGTTTTACCAAATTTATAGAAAAGTGACCTGTTTTCTCTAATTGAACCAAACTTAAGAATATTTGACTCTCTTGGGACCGATTTATTCAAGAATAGAGTAAGTATTATCTAATATTAAATTGTAATAGATTATTAAGAGCACTAAATGACTTCACTAAGAGATTTACACGTGATCAATAAGAGATACTCTACTAAAGTTCTGCTTCGTTTAATACCATATTCACCTGAGCATTTTGCTGGCTTGATCAGGTTCAGGCCAGGTCGAAAAACAGGCCAGTTATTTTGGGCCAAGAATGTCCTGCCCATGACTGTTAGGCAAGTCTGGCCTAATCTTTTGGGCTGAGCTCGAGCGAGCCCGGGCTTGGACGGGCCGCCCACGCATGTATAGTGTAAAATAGCTAAAACATCATTTGGGGCCATGCTCGGGGCATAATTTTTTTTTTCTAGACTACGAGATCTGTGCCCAAGCCCTGTTCACTAAGGTTCATGGGCCGCCAAAACCTATCGGGCTTAGACCAGGCCCACAGGCCGGGCTGATCAATTTGCTAAGGTCTACTCGAACTGACGACCTATAAGTTGGAATAGCGTTTCTAGCCGTATATAGAGTCAGAGTCCAAGATGTATTGGAACATATGATGCAAATGGTATGTTCCACTATAACGATTGGACATGTTTACGTGTAATAACAATATAGTACTTTTTTCATTCTAAATTTTATGACGTTTGACTTTTGAAAGGATCTACAATGCCTAGAGGGGGTGAATAGGCGTAGTATAAAACCTGAAACTCAAACTCAATTGAAAAGTGAGAACAGAGACCGGTACTACCGGAATTGGACCGGTACTACCGATACCTGTCGGTAGTACCGATGAAATACGTCGGTACTACCGGTCAAGAACAGATAGCTACGAAACCAAGATTAACTGCAGAGTAAGTTTAGATCTATGCTATACCAAACCACCCAAGTGTATGTAGAGTCCCTTGCAACCTTCTCCCTAACTTGAATCACCACCAAATCGTAGATCGGGCCTCCAAACCTAAGAACAAGGTAGAGAGAGAAAGAGCACGGTCGAAGCCGTGACACCACAAGTAGACACAACAACAAAGAGAGTAAGGGACAAGTTATTTATCCCGAGGTTCGGTCAATCCACAAAGGAAGGCCTACTCCTCGTTGTCGAGGTGACCACAAAGGTCGGAGTCTATTTCACCTCCTTTCCTCACTCAAGGTTACCACAAAGGTCACTTGAGTTTCTTCACTAGAATCTTGGGTGATACAAACACTTCGGGGAGCCCTCACAAATGGATCAAACCGGGCTCTCCCGAAGAACGCCTAGCCGCCTAGGGTTCCAAGAACCCAAGAGTAACAAATGCAAAGCAAAGCCGGCTAGAGGGAGGAATCAAGTGCTCAAACAATGGATTTAAGTTTTCCTCACTCGAATCTCACTTCTCAACTTGAAACTTGCAATGGATTGAGCTATGAGCAATGAATATGTGTGAGAGAGAGTGGGAGAGCAAGAGAGAGCTGTTGTCTCGGGTTGGTAGGCAATAAAATGAAGTGGGTCCCCTTCTAAAGAAGGGGGAAGAAGTATTTATACTTCCTCCGTCTGGGAGCTACCGGTACTACCGATTCCTACCGGTAGTACCGATGCTACCTCAGCAGATCGAACGTTAAAAGTCTGACACACGCACTGCACGAGGCCCCAACGGTAGAAAAGTTTGTCAGTCAAGCTGACTTGACCGGTACTACCGGTGGTACACCGGTACTACCGATACAACAGTCAACCTACTACCGAAGTACAGTCGTTACTACCGATCCAGACCCTGGGTAACTGCTTGGGCCAAGTCCTACCGGCACTACCGGTCAAGAACCGGTACTACCGCTCTGGAACCGGTACTACCGGATTAAAATCCGGTACTACCGAAATATAGTTACTCAAACCCGAGAGCAGCGAGTTGGCTGGGAGGAGTCTCGGCGCTAAGTCCTACCGGTACTATCGATTCATAGTCGGTACTACCGGTTCAACATCGGTACTACCGGATTAAAATCCGGTACTACCGGAATAAACTTTTCTGGAACCCGAGAGCAAGTAGTTCGCTGGAGAGGATCCTGCTCCAAGTCCTACCGGTACTACCGGTCCAAGACCGGTACTACCGATTCTCCAGGGGCAGAACAGGATAGGGCAGTGCACAAGTGTGTGAAGGTGTCTCTCAAGCATGTTTGTTTAAGTCAATGTTTGAGCACTTTAAACCTTCTACTAGTCAACTAGCTATGCATCCCTCTTGATAGTGCGGTAGTCCTATACTCAATAAAAGATAAAACTTGCTAAATTATGAGTAAAGATCACCAAGTAACTCGGTCAAGTTGGAGGGGTGCTGTTTCACCAAATATTTCAATTTGCTCATTCATATGGACTAACACTGCACATAATCTTGATAAAACCGTTAGTCCCTAATTTGATTGTCATTAATCACCAAAATCCCACATAGGGGGCGAATGCACTTACAAACTCCCCCTTTTTGGTAATTGATGACAACCAAATTAGGCTTATATATGATTGAGATAAATTGAAGCTTTTGAATCCAACATTTAGGATGGAGCTCCCCCTTAATGTATGCATAGGATTTGAATTCCAAATAACGACCATAGTCAAGAGTGCATACATTTAGAGAGGTTCCCCCTAAATCTTGTAATTCGTGGGGTGCCAAAAAGAGTGTGACAAGAACAAGTGATAAGCGTGAAGCATAGGAAAAATTCAAGTCACAAATAAATCACAAACCACAAGATAAAAGCAAACTCACTAAGATAACATTGAATACAAGAGTTATACCTCCAACTAAGCATTACACCAACAAAGTTCTTGTCCAACACATAGTTCACCACGAAATATATAAATATTACAAACCATAACTAAAGTCTGGACCACCATGGGGCAAAGCAAGTCGCAACTTACTTATTACATCATAATAAAGCCTAACACTCCCCCTTTGGCATCAAATGCCAAAAAAGAGTAGGCACGCATGAAAGCAAAGCTAGTCGTCGTCCTTGTCGATGTCGTCATCGGAAGGCTCCTCCTGGTCATCGTCGTCGTCCTCGTCCTCGTCCTCGTCCTCATCCTCATCCTCATCGTCCTGACCACCCGCTGCACGTGAAGACTCGGCGTACTCCTCAAAAGGATCGCGAAACTCGCGCAAAGGAGAAGGAGGAGGTATGCCAAGCTTGTCCTCAATAGCTCGAAGGCGGCGGTCATCCTTCTCAGCCTTATAGCAAAAGGCCGAGAAAATCTTCTGGAGTGCATGCTTGATGGCACCACTGCGACAACGGCGAGGTCCAAGCCCACGAGAGGAGCTAGGGCCCTGAGAGGAGCTAGGGTCAGCGGTGGAGCGAGCGGCACCTCGAGTGCGGCGCACCGAAGACGGACGCTGGGGCGAGTCCTCCTCATCCTCCACATCCTCCTCATCCACATCCTGTGGAGGCCTACGAAGACGCAGGAAGTCATCCTTGGCCTTAGGAGTGTGGAGGTTCCGGACCTTAACTTGCTCATGCTTGCGATCATGAGCAAATGAAAGACCAACCACTTGCTCAATGATGTGCATTAGGTAGGGAGCAAATGGAAGGTGGCGCTGAGGATCAATAGAAGCAGAATAGATTTTGCGCCAAAGAAAGTCCGAGACAGAGAAGCGAGCACCCCTCTCGCCAAAGCGCAAGAGAATCTTAGGAGCATCATGCTGAAGGTGCAATGAATCCCCAATCTTTGGATCAATGGTGCTTCGAATGAGATTATTGAGGACATAATAATAGGGACGAAGATAGGTGTTTTTGAAATCAGGAGTCTTCCCGGGAAGGTAAAAGTGCCGGATGTCCCGATAGGTGATATGATCATGCCCATCAAAGATACTAGGAGCATCACGGTCAGCTTGACCAAACCCAAGAAGACGAGAAAAAGTGACATAATCAAGACGATAATGCTGCCCTTGCGTCATCCAATGCATGACGCGATTCTCAACTTCCAAATGATAGGTGGGGTAAAATTGAGCAATTATTTCAGTATTCCAGGAATACTGAAAAGTCATCAAATTTAGCAAACCCCACGCCTCAAGATCATTCACCAAAGCAACAACATCCGGATCATCAAAAGCACGAAGGGAAACAAGATCAATTGCTTTGGGAGCAATGATAGGAACAGCACCAGTGGGTTCTTGACAACCCAAAATGACAGAATGATAGTAATCAAACTGGAACTGACTCCAAAAACGAGCCTCAAGAGAGGGATCCTTGACATACAGGTAAGGATTTTCATTGCGTTGCTGCCTCAACTCTTGAAGTTTGTGGCGATAATCAATAGGAGAACGCACTGAAAACCCACCACCAGCTGCAGGAGCGCGAATGCGAGCGTTGAAATGCTGGTGGCGAGGGAGATTTCGAGAGAGAATTAGCTGCACATGCTCGGGGGTCCGAGGGACAACCCGAGGATCAATCGCCTTGCCAAGGATACGAATATTTGCCTCGGCATCTGACGCCCTAGCAGGCGGAGGAGCGGTCCTCGCGCGCTCCGCATGAGAGCGTGGGACGTGCGAATACATGCTAGAGTGGAGAGGCTGACCACTCGGCTCATCATCGCCATCTCCGCCATGGGAGCCGCGACCTCGATGTGAGCTCTCGCCACGGGCGGCACGGACGGGGTTCTTGCGCTTTCCACCTTCACGAGACATGCTGCAAAGGATAGAGAACAAGAGGAATAAGCAAGAGATTGAGAGAGAGTCCCAAAGCCAGAGTTGAGATGGGGAGGCACAATGGATTAGTGGGGCAACAGGACCGGTAGTACCGGCCAGTGATCGGTACTACCGACACATCCCGCGGCCCTAACAATCCATGGGGAATCACCAAACCAACCATGAACTTGAGAGGAAAAGGTAAGCACAAGCAAGAACATGTCCGTAGGAACTTCCTCAAGCAAAGACACGGCCACAAACTAAGCACATTGGGAGATCGAAAGAGAGAACTCCCAAGTACCTTGAGTCAACGAATAGGGCCGAATCCGCAAGCTTGAAGAGGTTGGGGCCGCTTCCAAGTCGTCCAAGAGAGGCTCCAAAGAGAGGAGAAGATCTTCCTCAAAGGAATTTGGCAATGGTGGAGGGAGGAAGGAGATCGGGGAGGAGGATGGGGGAAGGGGGCGAGGGAGAGAGAGGCAGGGGACGGAACGGGTGGGAAAGAAGTGAAGAGGCAAGAGAAGAAGAGAAGGAGAGGAGAGGTTTTAACCCAGACCCATGCCTTACCGGTAGTACCGACGGAATCACCGGTACTACCGATAAGAGGCCGGTACTACCGGCCACAAACCGGTACTACCGACAGTCCAGAAACAGGAAGGGATACTCTACAGCCAAGGTGAACTAAATGAGGAACTAGAACCCTTCCAAATGTGACTAGACACCAGCAAAGCAATACAAAACCATAGTCACACTTGAAGGAATGTTGTAAAAAATAGATTTTGAAAGACATAAATGTAAGTTTTGCAACGATTTTTCTATAATCTCTAGGTGAAAACAATGAACATGTGCAAGAGATCATTCTAGGTTACTAGAATCAATGATATTTAGCTCACTCCTCAAAGCACAAAATCTTGACTCGTCTAGGGGTTTTGTAAAGATATCGGCTAGTTGATCTTCGGTTCTCACATGAGTAAGAACGATATCTCCTTTGGTTTCGTGGTCTCTCAAAAAGTGATGCCGGATATCTATGTGCTTTGTACGAGAGTGGTTTACGGGATTGTTTGCCAATTTAATGGCACCCTCGTTGTCACACAAAAGAGGAATCTTGTTTACCTCACAACCAAAGTCTTTTAAGGTTTGCTTCGTCCAAAGTAGTTGGGCACAACAAGCGCCGGCCGCAACATACTCGGCTTCGGCGGTGGACAAGGCAACACTCGTTTGCTTTTTAGAACTCCAAGACACCAAGGACCTACCAAGAAATTGACAAGTCCCGGATGTACTCATTCGATTGATTCTACAACCACCATAATCCGAATCGGAATAGCCAATCAAATCGAATGTAGAGCCCTTAGGATACCACAAGCCAAAATTAGGAGTGAGAACTAAATATCGAAAAATTCTTTTAACCGCCATCAAATGACATTCTTTTGGATTAGCTTGATATCTTGCACACATTCCTACACTAAGCATTAAGTCCGGCCTAGAGGCACAAAGGTAGAGAAGAGATCCAATCATGGAGCGATATACCTTTTGATCGACGGCCTTACCATCCTTTAGTAAATCATTGTGGACGGTTGTTGGCATTGGAGTCTTGATGGCCTTGGCTTTGTCCATGCCAAACTTCTTCAACATGTCTTTGGTGTACTTGATTTGGCTAATGAACGTGCCATCCTTGAGTTGCTTGATTTGAAAACCAAGAAAGTAGTTTAACTCACCCATCATAGACATTTCAAACCTCTTTGTCATAATCCTACTAAATTCCTCGCAAAATGCCACATTAGTACTACCAAATATTATGTCATCGACATATATTTGGCAAACAAAAATATCATTCTTAACTTTGCGAGTAAAGAGAGTGGGATCGGCCTTTCCTATCTCAAACCCTTGTTTGAGAAGGAAGTCCTTAAGACAATCATACCAAGCTCTAGGGGCTTGCTTGAGCCCATAGAGTGCCTTGTCGAGTTTGTAGACGTGGTTGGGAAATTTAGGGTCTTCAAAGCCCGGTGGTTGCTCAACATACACCACTTCGGATAGGGGGCCGTTGAGGAATGCACTTTTTACATCCATTTGAAATAGCTTGAAATCATGGTAAGTAGCAAAGGCAAGTAATATACGAATTGATTCAAGCCTAGCTACGGGTGCATAAGTTTCACCGAAATCCAAACCTTCGATTTGGGTGAATCCTTGAGCTACCAACCGTGCCTTATTTCTTATCACGGCTCCAAACTCGTCTTGTTTGTTGCGGAAGACCCATTTGGTTCCTATCACATTTTGCTTGGGTCTCTCCACCAAGGACCAGACTTCATTCCGTTTGAAGTTGTTTAGTTCTTCTTGCATGGCCATCACCCAATCCATGTCCTTAAGTGCTTCTTTCACTGTCATAGGTTCAAAAGAGGAGACAAACGAGTAATGTTCACAAAAAGAAGCTAATCGTGAGCGAGTGACGACTCCCCTTTGAATGCTTCCCAGTATGTTATCAACGGGATGATCCCGTTGAATGCTATGATGCACTCTTGGATGTGGCACTAGTGATCTTCTTTGCATTGGACCATCATCATCATGATCTTGATCAATTGTTGCACTATCTTCTCTTGTTTCTTGATCATCTTGTTGATCTTCTACTTGTCCTTGGTCTTGATCATTTCCTTGATGTTGATCATGAGCTTGATGTGTATTCCCATCACTCGGAGTAGTAGGTGCGGAAGCTTCACCACATGCATTTTCATGCACATGATAAATAGTTGAGTCAAGAGGGGAATACATAATTGAATCCTCTTCTTCATCTTGTGTCTCCTTGGGCTTTACATCACCGATGGCAAGCTTCTTGATTGCTTCACTTGGAGGAACATCTTTACCTACAAGCTCATCATTGACTTGCTCCTTTTGAGAGCCATCGGATTCATCAAAGGACACGTCTACCGTTAGTTCAATATTGCCGGTGACATTATTGAACACACGATATCCATGTTCGTTAGTACCATAACCAAGTAGAAAACCTTCATGTACCTTTGGTGCAAACTTTGAGCTTTTGGTTCTCTTATTAAGTATGAAACACTTGCAACCAAAAACTCTAAAATAGTGCACCTTAGGTTTGTTACCGGTTAGAAGCTCATATGGAGTCTTGTTCCGAAGCTTGTGAAGATATAGGCGGTTGATGGCATGACAAGCGGTGTTAACCGCCTCCGCCCAATAATTGCATGGAGTCTTGTACTCATCCAACATTGATCTTGCGGCTTCAATGAGAGTTCGATTCTTTCTCTCCACAACACCATTTTGTTGTGGAGTGTATGGAACCGAGAACTCATGCTTGATGCCTTCTTCATCTAGATAGGCTTCAATGTTGGTGTTCCTAAACTCCGTTCCATTGTCACTTCTAACTCTCTTGATCTTCACCTCAAACTCATTTTGTGCTCTTCTTGTAAACTTCTTGAAGATGCCTTGTGTTTCACTTTTATCTACCATAAAGAACACCCAAGTGAAACGAGAATAATCATCAACAATTACTAGTCCATATTTGTTACCGCCAATGCTTTGGTAAGCGACGGGGCCAAATAGGTCCATGTGAAGTAGCTCCAATGGTCTTGTGGTTGATACAACATTCTTGATTGGATGCTTTGCTCCTACTTGCTTTCCGGCTTGGCATGCACTGCAAATTCTATCTTTCTCAAATGAAACATTTGTTAGTCCAAGGATGTGCTCGCCTCTTTGAAGTTGGGCCAAGTTCCTCATCCCAACATGTGCTAGCCGGCGATGCCAAAGCCAACCCATGCTAGCTTTTGCCATTAAACAAGTCTCGGGCTCAACCTTATTAGTTGTGAAATCAACTAGATAAAGTTTGCCTTTCAAACGACCCGTAAATGCAATAGAGGAATCCCTTCTTCTATAGACGGTCACACCCTTATCCGTGAAGAGACAATCGTAACCCATTTCACAAAGTTGAGAAACGGATAACAAATTGTAACTTAACGAATGCACAAGTAAAACATTCGAAATAGAATTTTCGGTTGAGATAGCAATTTTACCCAAACCGAGCACTTCTCCTTTACCATTGTCGCCAAACACAATGTTTTTACATGAATCATGATTTGGTTGAAATGAGGTGAACATGTTCTTTGCTCCGGTCATATGATTGGTGCATCCACTATCCAACACCCAACTTGTTCCACCGGAGGCATATTCCTACAAAAATAAATCAAGTTCTTGTTTTAGGTACCCAAATGGATTTGGGTCCTAGGGGGTTAGTAACATAAGTTTTAGGCACCCAAACACTCCTCATGATTTCCCTCTTCTTGAGTACACCAACATACTTCACAACTATCTTGCCATCTTTACCCCAACAACACATGTAATCACTAGCATAGGTTCGTGAGATGGGCACTTGTTGCTTGGGTTGTTCCACTTGCATCTTTTTGTTGGACTTGTCATTTGCAAGCGGAGTAGATGGACTTGTGACCTTGTTTGCCTTGTTTATGAGCTCAAAGAGAGGAACTCCCTTGTTGAACCTCACACAAGGCACTCCATTGATCATGTTTCTTCCATTGGCTTTGCCATTATACTTACTAAAACCAACTCCTTCCTTGATGGATGGATGCCTTGCGAACTTGAGAGTGAGCCTTGGTTGTTGGTCTTTGCACTTGCAACCATTTCTCAATATCATGTTTAACCTATGAATCTCCTTGTCCTTCTTTGCTATTTCAACAAGGTTAGTTGCATATGCATTTATATCAACATTTTGACACCTTTTACAACTTTTACTTGTTGATGTGCTAGAGTCATCGGAAACCTTGGAAGAGGTTGAGGGGCTATTGCAAAGAGCATTATAGCTTAGCTCAAGTTTTTGATACTTTTCTTGTAAGCTTGTGAGGCTTTCTTGAGCTATGCTATACTTGTTCTTTACACTAGCAATTAAGTCATTGGCCGTGGTACACTCCTTTGTCAACCTCTTAATAGAGTCATTGGCTAAGGATAGTTCTACGGTCAATTTCTCAACTTTCAACCTTTCTTCGGTTAGAGAAGCTTCAAGTGCAAGATTCTTTTCTCTTTCTTGCGAAATCAAATCACCTTGCATTTCAAGACTTTCATTCCGACTTTCTAGTTTCATTAGCAATTTGATTATTTTGTTGCCTCCTTTCTTACCAAATTTTATTATCAAATTCCTTTTATATTCATTCATCTCATCATTTTCATTATCACTATGTTCATCACTTGAGCATGTAGGAGAGTTGTGTGGTACCTTCTCCCCCTTAGCCATAAGGCAAGTTGGAGTGACGTTATCGTCGTCGGAGAGGGGGGGTGAATAGGCGTAGTATAAAACCTGAAACTCAAACTCAATTGAAAAGTGAGAATAGAGACCGGTACTACCGGGATTGGACCGGTACTACCGATACCTGTCGGTAGTACCGATGAAATACGTCGGTACTACCGGTCAAGAACAGATAGCTACGAAACCAAGATTAACTGCAGAGTAAGTTTATATCTATGCTATACCAAACCACCCAAGTGTATGTAGAGTCCCTTGCAACCTTCTCCCTAACTTGAATCACCACCAAATCGTAGATCGGGCCTCCAAACCTAAGAACAAGGTAGAGAGAGAAAGAGCACGGTCGAAGCCGTGACACCACAAGTAGACACAACAACAAAGAGAGCAAGGGACAAGTTATTTATCCCGAGGTTCGGTCAATCCACAAAGGAAGGCCTACTCCTCGTTGTCGAGGTGACCACAAAGGTCGGAGTCTATTTCACCTCCTTTCCTCACTCAAGGTTACCACAAAGGTCACTTGAGTTTCTTCACTAGAATCTTGGGTGATACAAACACTTCGGGGAGCCCTCACAAATGGATCAAACCGGGCTCTCCCGAAGAACGCCTAGCCGCCTAGGGTTCCAAGAACCCAAGAGTAACAAATGCAAAGCAAAGCCGGCTAGAGGGAGGAATCAAGTGCTCAAACAATGAATTTAAGTTTTCCTCACTCGAATCTCACTTCTCAACTTGAAACTTGCAATGGATTGAGCTATGAGCAATGAATATGTGTGAGAGAGAGTGGGAGAGCAAGAGAGAGCTGTTGTCTCGGGTTGGTAGGCAATAAAATGAAGTGGGTCCCCTTCTAAAGAAGGGGGAAGAAGTATTTATACTTCCTCCGTCTGGGAGCTACCGGTACTACCGATTCCTACCGGTAGTACCGATGCTACCTCAGCAGATCGAACGTTAAAAGTCTGACACACGCACTGCACGAGGCCCCAACGGTAGAAAAGTTTGTCAGTCAAGCTGACTTGACCGGTACTACCGGTGGTACACCGGTACTACCGATACAACAGTCAACCTACTACCGAAGTACAGTCGTTACTACCGATCCAGACCCTGGGTAACTGCTTGGGCCAAGTCCTACCGGCACTACCGGTCAAGAACCGGTACTACCGCTCTGGAACCGGTACTACCGGATTAAAATCCGGTACTACCGAAATATAGTTACTCAAACCCGAGAGCAGCGAGTTGGCTGGGAGGAGTCTCGGCGCTAAGTCCTACCGGTACTATCGATTCATAGTCGGTACTACCGGTTCAACATCGGTACTACCGGATTAAAATCCGGTACTACCGGAATAAACTTTTCTGGAACCCGAGAGCAAGTAGTTCGCTGGAGAGGATCCTGCTCCAAGTCCTACCGGTACTACCGGTCCAAGACCGGTACTACCGATTCTCCAGGGGCAGAACAGGATAGGGCAGTGCACAAGTGTGTGAAGGTGTCTCTCAAGCATGTTTGTTTAAGTCAATGTTTGAGCACTTTAAACCTTCTACTAGTCAACTAGCTATGCATCCCTCTTGATAGTGCGGTAGTCCTATACTCAATAAAAGATAAAACTTGCTAAATTATGAGTAAAGATCACCAAGTAACTCGGTCAAGTTGGAGGGGTGCTGTTTCACCAAATATTTCAATTTGCTCATTCATATGGACTAACACCTGCACATAATCTTGATAAAACCGTTAGTCCCTAATTTGATTGTCATTAATCACCAAAATCCCACATAGGGGGCGAATGCACTTACAACTTTTCTTAATATATTGCTTTTATTATGTAGTCTATCTGTTTTCTTTTACACAGCCTTGGCCCTAAGTTAGACATTTGTATCTTTGATCATCCATTTCAAAAATTTGTACAAGTCAATGACATAGGATATATGACTTCAAATTCACTATGAGACATACTTGTACAATAGATAATCCAAATTTTGTGAAACTATAAAGATTTTTTGAAATGGTCGGCCGGAAGAAGTATATAGACATAGTGTATTCTAATTACGTAGTAGCAAAAACTATGTTTCTAGATAAGCCAAACCATTTTATGATTTGAGACAAATGCTATATAAGAAAACATTAATATTTATGTTATATAATTGGTATCCCTAGATAGATCATTCAATCTATTTTTATAATAAACTTATTTTGAATTCAAATATTGCTTATGTTTTCTATAAAATTAGTTAAACTTTAAAAAGTTTGACTGGCATGAATACCATAAGGACATTTATTTAGGGACATATATAGGGAGTACTATAAGATATGCCTTTAGATTTACTATTTGTGAAACTATAAATATTTTTTTTAAATGGTTCGTCAAGGTAATAATGATTGATTTAGAAAAACTAACGTGAAACGAAAGAAGTAGCTCTCAACATAGGCTCTGTTCGCTAAACCTTAAAACCGCTTATTTTTCAGTGATTCTGCAGTATTTTCCTCTCATAAGAAATCAGCATCAGCGTTTATTTTCAGCGGTTGTCAGGTTGACCAAACAGAGCCTACAGTGTAATTCTAATTGCGTAGTAAAAGCTAAGCCAAAACATTTTATAATCTACTGTAGAATAAAGGCAGCGAAACAGAAAAGGTTAATGCGATGTTATGCCCGTCGTACTAGTCTACTATAGACCTGATGATGTAACATTGTACTCGCTCGTACAACTCGTTGGCATCAACCTTTTTTGCTTCTCCTGGTACACCTTGCGTATTTAATAAGCAGTAGCATTTGTCGGGCTCTTGATCCTTGTGGTAGAGATTTCTGCGAATAGCTGATAATCCATCAAAGCATGTTTGTTGTATGTGCGTTGATGCCAAACTAGCGTAGTGACTTCTAGAGGGGGGTGTGCTAAACTGCTAACTGTACGTCTCACCATCAGCAGATTGGCCTACGAGTACAGCCTGGATTTTTTTTAATTTTTTTGGCAATGAAGAGTCCGTCCACACTTGATGTACGCGTAGTACTACAAAAGTCTTACACCAACGTACTGTAGGTCATATGGTGATGAATGGCGCACAGTGCACGGGGGGGTGGTCCAAAGCAAAGCAACGGCAACCTCCCATCTGCACGGGCCAAAAGGCCCCAGCAAATAAATTCCCAGTTCCAAGTGGCAGCGCACAGTGCAACAGGAACTAGCCCACGTCCTCCACCAGGGGCCCACCTACAGTGTCAGGGACAGAGAGAGCGCTAGAGAGAGAAAGGGCTAGAGTGGAGTTGAGAGAGAAACAGAACAGAACAGAACAGGTGGAAGGACGGCAGCGCATTGAAGAGGAACAGGTGTTGCACAGCGCAACGCTCCTTGTTTTTTTTCCCCCACGTTGTGCTGATACCTGTACCTGTACCTGCTGTATTGCTTGATGCTTGCTGCCTTTTTTTTTTATTATTCCTGTGCTCTCATTAAACGTCGCTCATTCATTCCTCAATTTTCCCTCTCTCTCCACGTTATTACTATTACGCTGAGTCGCTGAGCAAAGGGTGGAGAAAGGGCCACCGGGCCGGCCGACAAAGGAAGAGGGAACAATAGAATGACTTGAATGAGGGGACAGAGAAACATGGGGGACTGCATCTGCAACAACGCGTGCATGCATGCATCCATCCATGGACGAAAAATCATTTCGCAATCCATTGCTTTATGATTGCCCTGCAACTGCCCGGCTGCCCCGGCCTCTCTCCACGTACGGTATCACCCCTCCTGTTTCTCCTATTTCGCTGCGCGGCCCCTCGTTAGCCCTTCTTGGGCTTTTTAGTTCGTACTAGGCCTAAAGTTTTGGCACGTGATGTGGTAGGTCTCGTGGGATGGTGTATACTGTATAGAGTGTTCGGATACTGATAAGAAAACTAATTACAGATCTCGCTTTTAAATCATAAGATGAATTTATTAAATTAATTAATTTATTATTAGTAAATGTTTACTATAGCATAACATTATTAAATCATGAGCTAATTAGGTTTAAAAAATTTATCTTGTAATTTATAGGTAATCTAAATAATTAGTTATTTTTTTATCTATATTTAATACTCAAACATCTAATGTGATGAGTGTAAAGTTTTTACGCATGGTATGGTATGGATGCGCTTCTTCGTTATTCCCTGCCTTCTTTTGAAAACAGCACCTGCCACCTTGTGCAGTTGTGCATGCTGCTCTTGCTCTTGCTCCATGCTCCTCTCATGCTCCTGCCATTGCAGTTGCAGAATGCCCGTCCCGTGAACGTCAAATCAGAACTTCGCCTCATCGTGTTACAGGAAGGCACCGGCAGTCAGAACTCAGAAATAATAAAGCCAGTCAAAGCAGACAGTGGCCGGCTAGCACTTTTCTTATAGGCTACTTGGCTCCCTATATGAACCCGACCTTTTGTGAAAGTTTGACTGTTATCAGCAGCACCGGCATGTAAAGGCCATTGCCCTGCCCTACTTCTCCTAGTTGCTGGCTAAGATAAGCTAGTCCAAGGCGCAAGGCAGTCCAAAGTTTTTAAGAGGTAATTATCACCATTTGATGATACTGTTTATAATGTATTATGATTAAAATATGATAACAATAGAGGTGAAACTTAATTTTTATGCTTGTGCTTGTTTCACCTCCCGTATTTATACTAATATTATACTAATAAACACACTAATATTATACTAATAAACACACAGATTAGATCAGGCTAGCTAGACTGATAGTTTGACTTACAGGTATGGATGTCACACCCACTAGGGTGTGGGTTCGGATGCCAAATCGCACCCGCGGGTGTTACTTGATTTGGGTCCAAGATGAATGAGAGTAAAATCACACCTATAGGTGTCTACAAAGGCCCAAATATAAGGATCACCCTATGTAACCATGTATCATGCATCCAATTACCAACAATGGTATATGTTTAGTACCTAGGCCTTAGATTTCTAATCCATTTCAAGAGCTTGTATAATTACTTGGTACTATAATTTATATGACTAGAAGGTATAGAGATGAGAAATAATCGTATATTTATAATTATTAGTTCAATCGTGACTATATAAATCTTATGCCCACCGGTGCTCAAACCCCCGGGCCCTGGGTGTTGGAGCAGGCGCAAAATTTCACCCCTAGGGCATTGCAAGGGCGGATTTGACAAAATACTATGGGTCTTGTCACATATGGGTATTTATTACACCCACGCTACTCTTGACTTGTTGCCATACTGAAAGCCCATGTTTGGTTTTGGGTAATTGATGAAACCTAGTTTGCTAACGATTGCTCTAAGTGTTTCATGAGAATTGATTAGCAAATGGCAAGATGGAGCAAAAGGACCGGGTCGGTGGAGGTCACAAGTGAAGGGCAATGACGGCGTCCATGAAAATGGTGTAAGTCCATCAACAAAGGAGAAAGCCCTATTGACGGCATCCATGTAAATGGTATAAGTCCATCATCATAGGTGTCCACAAGGTCCATCAAGAGATGAGAAGGAAGTTGATAAGAAACCGTGAGCTCAAGGCAAAGGTATAACCAATAGGAGCTCTTTTGGTTTTGGTGATCAAGACTCCATAGAGGGAGTGATCACATTTAGGATAGATAGTCGTACTATCAAGAGGGGCGAAATCGTTGATGAAATACGGTTATCAAGTGCCACTAGGTGTTCATGATCATTGCATATGCATATAGATGCTAGTGACACTAACTTGACCCGTGGAAAACTCTTTGAAAAATCTAACACACGTGCACCTAAGTGAGAGACACTTTGGAGTGTTAGTGACTTAAGAAACGGAGTGAAGTTTGAGGGTTAGAGAGGGTCAAGCTCGGCAGGATTCGGCGAATTTCGGAGACATTACAATAGAAAAACTAGCGTCGGACCGTATTGTCACAGAGCGTCGGACCATTAGCCTCAGTCCGACGGCTAACACTGCTGAGAGCGTCGGACTCTCAGTTTCGGAGCGTCGGACTATTGTCCGAAGCGTCCGACGGTGCAAAGCGACGAAGAGGTAACACGTGGCGAGCTCTGAGAGCGTCGGACTCTCGTCGTTAGTCCGACGGTGAGCGTCGGACCATCGTCCGACGGTTTTCAGGGCTCGGGGAGCTCTCTGGAAACGTCGGACGGCCGCGTTCGTTAGTCCGACGGCTCCGTCTGACTGAGTCCGACGGTGGTCGGCTGAGGGCGTCGGACCGGTTGATTTAGTCCGACGTTCGTCCGTCCGACGGTCGTTTTGGCGCGAGGAAATAGCCGTTGTGATCCAACGTTCGACTTCAAACGGCTAGTGACACGTGGCGTTCATCCGAGGCGTCGGACCATGCGGATTAGTCCGACGCTCGGGCCGTCGGACAGTCCGACGGTACGCAGTGAACTCTAAACGGCTAGTTCTTTGTGTGTGGCTTATAAATAGCGACTTGGCCGGTTTGGGGAGGATCTCTTGGCACTCCTAAACATCATAACATACTTGTGAGCCTTCCCACTCCACTCTCACTCATCCTACTTGATTGTGTTCATCATTTGGTGAGTTTGGAGAGCATCAAGTGCATTGCATTGATTGAGATCATCTAGAGGCACTTGGTAGTGGTATTTCGCAGCGTTTTCTCTTGTTACTCTTGGAGTTTGCCGACTCCTAGACGGCTTGGAGCTGCGAGGATCGTTGAGGGGAGTTGGTGATTGTCTCCGCCTCCGATCAAGGTATTGTGAGGGGTTCTTGAGCCTATCCCCGCGGGAGATCGCGAAAGGCATCTTTAGTGGATTGCTCGTAGCTTGGTGGATCCCCATCTTGTGTTGGTTGTGCGGCACCCTTGAGAAGGGTTTGGCGTGTGATGCCAATTAGCGCGTGAACCTCCAAGTGGGTGTATCGCTACAACGAGGACTAGCTTGCCGGCAAGCAAGTGAACCTCGGTAAAAAATTTTGTGTCATCTCTCTACCGAGGATTTCCCTTATTTGTGATTGATTGGTTATATTGGACTTCATATCTTCTCTACACCGGGGGTATTGAAATCACCTTCTCTCTTTACTTTTGTGCACTTACTCTCGTGTGTAGCTTGTTAGTTAGTTGCTCACTTAGGAGTAGTGTATAGTAGTGACATAGCCTTTGAGTGTGAACTAGTGATCATAGTGTAGTATACTTGTCTAGGTGGCTTGCATAGCATAGTTTAGAGCTAGTGTTTTGCAAAGCTTGCTATTGTTACTAATCGGCTTGTTAAGTGTTGTTTGTAGATTTTTATAGGCTATTCACCCCCCCTCTAGCCATTTAGGACCTTTTAAGTGGTATCGAAGCCGAGGCACCGTTGATTTGAGGCTTAACAACCTACGGTGTAAAAATGGCTCAACTCAACATTCACATCAACAACACCAAGAAGCCACCCCAATTTGATGGCACAAATTATGCATATTGGAAGAGCAAGATGACCTCATACATCAAGTCAATCAATAGAGAGGTTTGGAGGGTTGTGGAGACCAAGATTGAGATTGCCAATGCGGCAAACCCCACAACCGCCGAAGAAAGATTGCTTCAACTCAATGACATTGCGGTTTGTGCTATTCATGAGGCCGTAGATGAAAAAGTGTTTGAGCAAATAAAGAACATTGAGAGTGCTCATGAAGCTTGGAAGAAGCTTGAGGAATCATATGAGGGCACCAAGGGTGTAAAGGCCGCCAAAGCATACATCTTGAAGGACAAGTTTGCAAGCTTCAAGATGAAGGATGATGAAACCGTGCCGGAGATGTTCCATAGATTGCAAGTTATTGTGAATGATCTCAAGGCCGTGGATGAAGAGGTGAAAGATAGTGACTTCTCCATGAAGTTCTTGAAGAGCTTGCCCAAGCGGTTTGCCACATTGATCACGGTCTTGGTGAAGACAACATTGAGTGAATTGACTCCAAATCAAGTGCTAGCGGAGGTGATGACCGATGATGCTTATAGAGATGATGATGATAAAGAGGAGTTGATCAATAAGAAGAAGAAAGAAAAAGATGAAGACTCCAAAGATGAAAAGAAGAAGAGTGTGGCATTCAAAGTCACATCCTCATCAAAGGGCAAGAGCAAGGCCAAAGAAGAGTCAAGTGAAGATCCCTCTAGCACAAGTGAAAGTGATGAAGAAATGGCCCTTCTAGTAAGAAGATTTGGCAAGTTCATGAAGAAGAAGGGCTACCGGGCAAGAAGAAAGAAGAATGCAAGAAGATTTGATGGCCCAAGAAGATGCTTCAATTGTGGAAGCAAAGATCACTTGGTAGCCGATTGCCCACACTCAAGTGAAGATGATCACAAGGGCAAAAAGAAGAACAAGCATGAGAATAAGGAGAAGAAAGAGAAGAAGGAATCTTCATACAAGAAGAAGAAGAACTATTCTCATGTGGTGACATGTGATAGTGATGCCTCTTCAAGTGATGAAGAGAGTGATGATGATAAGAAGAGCAAGAGGAAGGCACATGCAAGCATTGCCATTCATGACAAGCCCTCTATCTTCGACACTCCTTCTTGCTTCATGGCCAAGGGCTCTAAGGTATCATCCGACACCAAATCTAGTGATGATGATAGTGATGATGACCTAACAAAAGAAGAATTAATTGAAATGCTTGATGATGCACGTATTCATTTTGATAAACTTAGAAAGGAATGCAAGGGCTTGCGCAAGGATAAACAATCCATTGAGCAAGAACTTGAGGAACTTAGAGCATCTTATGAGAGTCTAAAGGAAGACCATAAGAAGCTCCAAAAGGTTCACACTAAGCTTGATGAAGCTCATTCTTCTCTAGTTGAGCAAAATGAAGACTTGCAACAACAAGTGCAAAAGAAAGAAACTAAAACTTGCAATATAGGTGTAACATGTGACATATCTTGGGAACCTATTGTTGTTACCACTAACCCTTCTTGTAGCACTTCCACTACTACCTCATCCACTAGTGACCCTTCACTAGTAGTTGAGAACAAGAACCTAAAGGAGGAGGTTAAAAAGCTCAATCACTCCTTAGCTAAGGCTTATGGTGGTGAGGACCGCTTGCTTATGTGCTTGGGTAGCCAAAGGGCACCTCTCCACAAAGAGGGATTGGGCTATACCCCCAAGAAAGGCAAAACCGCCTTTGCTCCTCACAAGACTTGTTTTGTGAAGAGAAATGGCCGGTATTGCACAAAATGCAAGCAAGTTGGTCACTTAGAGCAAGATTGCAAAAACAAGAAATCCAATACTCATGTATCCTCAATTAAGTTTGATTCTTGCTACGTTCTCTCAAAGGGCTCAAATGGTGTGAAGGCTAAGTTTGTTGGTACATCCATGTTGGGTCCAAAGAAGAAGACCATTTGGGTACCAAAGAGCTTAGTCACTAACCTTCAAGGACCCAAGCAAGTTTGGGTACCTAAAAGGAATTGATCTCTTTTTGTAGGTCAATTACAAAGCCGGAGGGAGGCATTGGGTGCTTGATAGTGGATGCACTCAACATATGACGGGTGATCCTAGTATGTTTGGCTCTCTCAACACAAGTGCAAATAGTGGCTATGATGCAATCACATTTGGTGACAACAAGAAAGGGAAAGTGAGAGGACTTGGTAAAATTGCTATCTCCAATGATATGTCTATCTCAAATGTGTTGCTAGTTGAAAGCTTGAATTTCAATTTACTCTCGGTTGCACAACTTTGTGATCTTGGTTTCAAGTGCATATTTGGGGTTGATGATGTTGAAATTGTTAGTGTTGATGGGTCAAATTTGATATTCAAAGGATTTAGATATGACAACCTATATCTTGTGGATTTCAATGCTAGTGAAACTCAATTGTCAACTTGTTTGATCACTAAGTCAAGTTTGGGTTGGTTATGGCATAGAAGGCTTGGTCATGTTGGAATGAAACAATTGAACAAACTAGTGAAGCATGATCTAGTTAGAGGCTTGAAAGATGTCACTTTTGAGAAAAATAAGCTTTGTAGTTCATGTCAAGCCGGCAAACAAGTTGGAAATACACATCCTAAGAAGAGCATGATGAGTACTAGTAAAGCTTTTAAGCTCTTGCACATGGACTTGTTTGGACCAACCACATATACTAGCATTGGTGGGAGCAAGTATGGATTTGTGATTGTGGATGACTATACTAGATATACATGGGTATTCTTTCTAGTTGACAAGAGTGAAGTGTATGATCTATTCAAGTCTTTTGTCAAGAGAAGCCAAAATGAGTTTGAAACAACCATCAAGAAAGTTAGAAGTGACAATGGTAGTGAATTCAAGAATACCAAGATTGATGAATTGTGTGATGAGTATGGCATTGGACATCAATTCTCACCCAAATATACACCACAATCAAATGGCATTGTTGAAAGGAAGAATAGAACCTTGATAGATATGGCAAGATCAATGCTAAGTGAATAGAATATTAGTCATTCTTTTTGGGCCGAAGCAATCAACACCGCTTGCTATTACATCAACCGCTTATATTGCCATGGTATGCTTGCAAAGACTCCTTATGAGCTATTGAATGGTAGAAAGCCCAACATTGCATATTTTCGGGTTTTTGGTTGCAAATGTTATATTCTCAAGAAAGGCACAAGATTGAGCAAGTTTGAAAAGAAATGTGATGAAGGTTTCTTACTTGGCTATTCAACCACAAGTAAGGCATATAGAGTTTGGAATTTGGCTAGTGGTACTCTTGAGGAGGTACATGATGTTGAATTTGATGAAACCCAAGGCTCTCAAGATGAAGTTGAAAATCTTAGTGACGTGAGAGGCAATGACTTGGCAAATGCAATGAAAAATATGGATATTGGTGATATTAGGCCAAGGCAAGTCAATGATGATGAAGATGATGGTGCAATTCATACTAGTATGCAAGTTAAAAATGAAGCAAGTACAAGTGACTCACAAGATCAATCTCAAGTGGAAGATCAACAAGCTAGTTCATCTCAATCCAATGATCAAGTTCCTATTCTTCAACCGGTCTCTATTGCAAGGGATCATCCTTTGGATCAAATCATTGGTGGTATTCAAAGTGGAGTTCAAACTAGAGCAAGACTAGCTCAAATTTGTGAGCATTTCTCATTTGTGTCAACCATAGAGCCAACCAAGATTGAGGAAGCATTGAAAGATGTTGATTGGGTTAATGCTATGCATGAAGAGCTCAACAATTTCACAAGAAATCAAGTTTGGGAGTTAGTGGAAAGACCAAAGAAACACAATGTGATAGGAACCAAATGGGTCTTTAGAAACAAGCAAGATCAAGATGGCATAGTAATAAGGAACAAGGCTAGATTGGTTGCACAAGGTTATACTCAAGTAGAGGGTCTTGATTTTGCAGAAACCTATGCACCGGTTGCTAGATTGGAGGCCATTAGAATCTTATTAGCCTATGCTTGTGCCCACAACATCAAGTTATATCAAATGGATGTCAAGAGTGCATTTCTCAATGGGTACATCAATGAGTTGGTTTATGTGGAACAACCTCCCGGATTTGAAGATGTGAAGAAGCCCAACCATGTATACAAGCTAAGAAAGGCATTGTATGGTTTGAAGCAAGCACCTAGAGCATGGTATGAGAGATTGAGAGATTTCTTGCTCTCAAAAGGGTTCAAAATGGGAAAGGTTGATACAACTCTCTTCACTAAGAAGCTTGGTAATGATTTATTTGTGTTGCAAATATATGTGGATGATATTATCTTTGGATCAACAAATCAAGATTTTTGTGAAGAATTTGGAAATATGATGGCAAGTGAGTTTGAAATGTCCATGATTGGTGAGCTTAGCTACTTCCTTGGTCTTCAAGTTAAGCAAATGAAGAATGGTACATTTGTAAGTCAAGGCAAGTACATAAGGGACATGGTGAAGAAATTTGGATTGGAACATGCAAAGCCCATGAATACTCCTATGGCAACTAATGGGCATTTGGACTTGGATGATAGTGGAAAAATGGTAGATCAAAAGCTATATAGATCAATGATTGGAAGTCTCCTTTATGTGACCGCATCTCGACCGGATGTTATGTTTAGTGTGTGCATGTGTGCAAGATTTCAAGCCTCACCAAGAGAAAGTCATTTGAAAGCCGCAAAGAGAATATTGAGGTATTTAAAGGGCACACAAGATGTTGGGTTGTGGTATCCTAAGGGATCCAACTTTGAGCTTATTGGATATTCGGACTCCGATTATGCCGGTTGCAAGGTGGATAGAAAGAGCACTAGTGGAACTTGTCAATTGCTTGGAAGGTCACTTGTATCATGGTCTTCAAAGAAGCAAAATAGTGTTGCTCTCTCAATGGCCGAAGCAGAGTACATTAGTGCCGGAAGTTGTTGTGCACAATTGCTTTGGATGAAGGCAACCTTAAGTGATTTTGGATTGAAATACAAGAAAGTGCCTTTGCTATGTGACAATGAGAGTGCTATCAAGCTAACCAACAACCCCGTGCAACATTCAAGAACAAAGCACATTGACATAAGGCATCACTTCATTAGAGATCACCAAATCAAAGGGGACATTGCAATTGAAAGTGTTGGCACCGAAGATCAATTAGCGGATATCTTTACCAAGCCACTTGATGAGTCAAGATTTTGCAAGTTGAGAAATGAGCTAAACATACTAGACTACTCCAACATGAAGTGAAAAGCATCCTACATTATATGACATGCCTCTCCTTCGGGTAAAGCAAGGTAAAATTGGTTGACATGGCATTCATACCTTGATAAGGATTTGTCTAGTTCATGTAGACATAAAATGCATGTTATAGGCTCATTCATAAAAAATTAAATGCTTTCATGTATATATGGTACCACTTTTGTTCTTTATGCTTGTATGATCAAGTGGTAGCATATAACATATTGATGGGCTTGCAAACCTAGTGTTGAATTTAGAACATGAGCTCATGATGTGTAACTTAACATGGTCAAGATAACCCTACAAGTGAGGTGTGAAGAAACTTGTCCTTGGATCAAACTTAGTTACATATTCTAGGCAAGTAATCTAAATTGAACCAATGAGAAATTGAACTAAACCCCATTTATTGACTTGATATTCCCATAATTTGCACCATTTTTGGTGATTGTTGACAAAGGGGGAGAAGAAAGTCACAAAGATAAGAAAGGAAAGGGGTCAATTAAAAATTTGAGAGCACACAAATAGGGGGAGCAAGCTCATGAATAAGTTGTTGCATTTGTGTATGCATTAACATATGAAATGTTGCATTGTCAAAACTTCAATTCCTATACTTGTTTGAATTGATGAAATGCTTAGAAATAGGATTTGAATGGTGATTTGACAAATTAGCATGCATAGGACTTATATGTCATACAAAGTACCTCTTTTACTTAAATGTTGATCTCCCGAGGTGTTTTGAGTTTGTGATGCATGACTAGTAAACAATGGTGCTAAGGATGGTATATTTCCGCAACTCCGGTGGTATCACGCTTCAAAGGTCCAATCTATATATCTTAGCATCATTTGATAGTAGTAGCTCACCCAAACTTTCAAATTCATGCATATGTGAAAAATTGAACCAAACACAAGGAATCACATATGTAGGGGGAGCTAATACTACCAAAGTGCAAACTTGGTTTTCATTTCATATCTTTGTGAAGGTTGTCATCAATTACCAAAAAGGGGGAGATTGAAAGCCCATGTTTGGTTTTGGGTAATTGATGAAACCTAGTTTGCTAACGATTGCTCTAAGTGTTTCATGAGAATTGATTAGCAAATGGCAAGATGGAGCAAAAGGACCGGGTCGGTGGAGGTCACAAGTGAAGGGCAATGACGGCGTCCATGAAAATGGTGTAAGTCCATCAACAAAGGAGAAAGCCCTATTGACGGCATCCATGCAAATGGTATAAGTCCATCATCATAGGTGTCCACAAGGTCCATCAAGAGATGAGAAGGAAGTTGATAAGAAACCGTGAGCTCAAGGCAAAGGTATAACCAATAGGAGCTCTTTTGGTTTTGGTGATCAAGACTCCATAGAGGGAGTGATCACATTTAGGATAGATAGCCGTACTATCAAGAGGAGCGAAATCGTTGATGAAATACGGTTATCAAGTGCCACTAGGTGTTCATGATCATTGCATATGCATATAGATGCTAGTGACACTAACTTGACCCGTGGAAAACTCTTTGAAAAAGCTAACACACGTGCACCTAAGTGAGAGACATTTTGGAGTGTTAGTGACTTAAGAAACGGAGTGAAGTTTGAGGGTTAGAGAGGGTCAAGCTCGGCAGGATTCGGCGAATTTCGGAGACATTACAATAGAAAAACTAGCGTCGGACCGTATTGTCACAGAGCGTCGGACCATTAGCCTCAGTCCAACGGCTAACACTGCTGAGAGCGTCGGACTCTCAGTTTCGGAGCGTCGGACTATTGTCCGAAGCGTCCGACGGTGCAAAGCGACGAAGAGGTAACACGTGGCGAGCTCTGAGAGCGTCGGACTCTCGTCGTTAGTCCGACGGTGAGCGTCGGACCATCGTCCGACGGTTTTCAGGGCTCGGGGAGCTCTCTGGAAACGTCGGACGGCCGCGTTCGTTAGTCCGACGGCTCCGTCTGACTGAGTCCGACGGTGGTCGGCTGAGGGCGTCGGACCGGTTGATTTAGTCCGACGTTCGTCCGTCCGACGGTCGTTTTGGCGCGAGGAAATAGCCGTTGTGATCCAACGTTCGACTTCAAACGGCTAGTGACACGTGGCGTTCATCCGAGGCGTCGGACCATGCGGATTAGTCCGACGCTCGGGCCGTCGAACAGTCCGACGGTACGCAGTGAACTCTAAACGGCTAGTTCTTTGTGTGTGGCTTATAAATAGCGACTTGGCCGGTTTGGGGAGGATCTCTTGGCACTCCTAAACATCATAACATACTTGTGAGACTTCCCACTCCACTCTCACTCATCCTACTTGATTGTGTTCATCATTTGGTGAGTTTGGAGAGCATCAAGTGCATTGCATTGATTGAGATCATCTAGAGGCACTTGGTAGTGGTATTTCGCAGCGTTTTCTCTTGTTACTCTTGGAGTTTGCCGACTCCTAGACGGCTTGGAGCTGCGAGGATCGTTGAGGGGAGTTGGTGATTGTCTCCGCCTCCGATCAAGGTATTGTGAGGGGTTCTTGAGCCTATCCCCACGGGAGATCGCGAAAGGCATCTTTAGTGGATTGCTCGTAGCTTGGTGGATCCCCATCTTGTGTTGGTTGTGCGGCACCCTTGAGAAGGGTTTGGCGTGTGATGCCAATTAGCGCGTGAACCTCCAAGTGGGTGTATCGCTACAACGAGGACTAGCTTGCCGGCAAGCAAGTGAACCTCGGTAAAAAATCTTGTGTCATCTCTCTACCGAGGATTTCCCTTATTTGTGATTGATTGGTTATATTGGACTTCATATCTTCTCTACACCGGGGGTATTGAATTCACCTTCTCTCTTTACTTTTGTGCACTTACTCTCGTGTGTAGCTTGTTAGTTAGTTGCTCACTTAGGAGTAGTGTATAGTAGTGACATAGCCTTTGAGTGTGAACTAGTGATCATAGTGTAGTATACTTGTCTAGGTGGCTTGCATAGTATAGTTTAGAGCTAGTGTTTTGCAAAGCTTGCTATTGTTACTAATCGGCTTGTTAAGTGTTGTTTGTAGATTTTTATAGGCTATTCACCCCCCCTCTAGCCATTTAGGACCTTTCACATACCTAACTAGCTCATTGGAACCATGCTATTATTCTATTCGTGTAGTTTTTCATGAAAGCACTTCTTAGATAAGTTGTACTAAATAGAGCCATAATATTAATAAATTTATAGGGACCATGGCTGATTAAAACTTTTTTCTAAGTGCTAAAAACTCATTTTTCTTAGTTGTATTCTCTCTATCATATTTTTAATCCCCATTTAAAACTTTCTACTTGCAATGTACCTCTATTTGTTTAGTTGATGCATGCCTTAATGAAAGTGCAATCAAGCCGGTAAAGTGGGTTTTGGCGTTGATGGCCACAAAATTAGAGGACCAATGATATTTATCGAGTTGACAAGCAGGGAATATCAAATGAAGGGTGTATTATGAAAATGAGGATACCCCAATTGCTAACGAGGACGACATTTCACTCAAAGGATGGTTTATTTCTTTTATATTTTGAACTTGAGTTTAGGAAACATCGTACTATCAAGGGGACTCGAAAACACTTTGTCAAAAGTGTGCAACCAAGTGATCAAACATATACACACACATCCTCATACACCAAGCCAAGACAGCAATGTCACACCTGAAGAGTGGCAGTGCCACATAGCCATAGTACCGTACTTAAGAGCAGCATTGCCACACTTTAAGTGATCGTTGGAAGGCAGTGGTATTTATACCTCTCGCCCTTCCCAACAGCTCTATCCTCTTCCACCTCTGCTCATTTCAACTGGAACAGACCATAGCTCTCTTTTCTCACTCTCCATTGTTGCTCCTCAAGCTCTCAACCTTTCCCAAGTGTTTTAGCCATTAGCCTCTAGAAAAAGGCAACAAAACTCGATTGGAGAGCAGTCCACTGATTCCCAAAGCCTAAGAGTATTTGGTTCACATTTTGGCCAGTGGTTTGAAGTCTATTACTCTTGGGGCTTGCTCCTAGCTGGCTAGAGTGTCACCCTAGAGCTTGCCAACTTGTATGGTAGCCAAGGGAGGTTTGTAACCATCTTTTGAAGCTAAGAAATCACCCACCATCTCAAGAGTTAGCTCTCTTGACTTGAGGACAAGGTTGGGTTGAAAAGCCTTTGTGGCGAGCTGAACCACGGGTTAATTCGTTGTGTTCGCTTGTTTCTCATTTACTTTCTTACATTTCATATTTTTGTTGAGGCATTTCTAGGGTTTGAGGCTGGTCTACTTGCTAGAGCTCGATCGACTCAGGTTAGCACCCGATATATCATCTTTACACCTGTAGGAAGCTAAGAAATTTATCCGATCTAAATTTCATTGAGCATGGTACGAAAGGCAGGTTTAGGTGCGAGGCACCTTACATCCTCACCGGCGCCGTAGTAGGAACAACAGAGGAGGGGAAAGCAGCGAGGAAGGGGATGACATGTGAGCCACATGGGGTCCACTTATCGGCGTCTGTGAGAAAGGGGAAGCGAGAGAGAGAGAGAGGCATGGGCGGTTTCTGTTGCGATGTCTTTCAGCGCAGGGAGACGTACTTAGCAATGGCGCCATCTAGCGGGGGCGTGCACAGGGTCACGCTGTCATGGCCTGTTTGTCTTAGTTGTGGGCTTCTTTCTCTTTTCTATTTTTCCTTATCATTTTTAATTCTTCTCTATTTATATTTTCTCTATTGCCAAACCTATACATATACATGTATGTTTGTGCATGTAGGTGGGTCCACTAGGTCAACCCTAGGTGTCTAGTCTAGCTAGGGTCCTTGCAGCAACTTATTTTCATAAAGGTTGTCTAATTAATTGGCAACAAATCATGGTAACTAAAATAAGAAGCAACTCACAGATAGATTAATGTACATGCTCACACCTCTAGTTAAGGTCATGGTAGTTCATCTAGGGTTGGGTTCAACACCCCCCCCCCCCCATGTCGGCCTGCTGCCTTAGCGTATCTCCATTTTGTACTGATCAGCAATACATGACATGTATAATTAAGTGAAACCATGTTATTTGTACAAAAACCTTACTACTTTGCTTATTTTCTTCCGTATGGCCCGTTTGTTTCTTTGAAATTGAATTCATTTTAAGAATTACAATTTAGGTATAGATTAATTAAACTAATATAGTTGTATATAAAATATATTCGTATATTTATGATTAGGTATACAATAGACACACACTTATATGTTGCATTTTTATTGTAGATAAGTAAGTTAAAAATATGTTCTAAATTGGAGAATAGAATTGTAGCATTATGATCTATAGAATCAAATTATATCTCCCACCCTATGAATTGGATATAGGCTTATTTGTGAGCTTGGGAAAGGTGAATTCCAAGCTAAATAGTTTTAGCTATCATGTAGATTTCAATTCCTCCAATTCCAAGAAAACAAACAGGTCAAGTGAATTTCTATTGACGATTTTGACTATATAAAACCGTGACGAAATTTGTCTATAAAGGGTGGGCACCGACGTTAGAACCACCTACCGGGCCAGGTTAACATGGGCACGGGCCACTGGGCCAAGCCATGATTGGACCGGGCCAAAAATTCATGCCTTGGGCCGTGCTGATGGGCCTCGAGGCTGACCAAGCTGGGAACAAGGGCTAGCCACGAGGCTGGAGCCTAGTCTAGCCTAGGTAGGTCCGTCTGAGTCTCAGGTGAAGGGGTGTCGCCGTTGCTAGCTAGGCCGCCCTTTCACGGGAGCAGGTGTGCGATGGGCGGTCAATCAGAATGAATGCCGTGCCGGCCGGACAGCGCGCGGCTTGCTTGATCCCTTTTTCCCAATCAACAGAGGCACTTTTCGTTGGTCGTTGGTTCGTTTCAGAGACCTGTATCCATCCATCCATCCTCATCGATCAATCAGAGGCCCTGCTGGGACCGGGACCTCTTCCAGCTGCTAGTGCTAGGTACTCCCAAGTCCCACTCCCAGCAGCATCGATCCTACGATCCGTTGAGACGCTATCATAGGTTGGCACCAAACGTAGTACCAGCCCAGTCCTTTCTCTTCCAATCCGCATCCATCCATCCATCCATCTCGTCCTTATTAGCTTTGCTCATCGTCATCGGTAGCGCCAAGAGCGAGCTGTGTTGCCGATGCACGCATAGCAGCATGCTTAGTTCTCGCGTCTCTTCCTTTCGGCAAGAAACACCTGTACGACGTCACCAGATGCATGCCTACTAGTCGATTGGCAGATGATGAAGGATACAGAAGGGAGGACCAGAGAGAGAAGGATCGGATCGACGACGAATCATGTGGATTATTATTGATCTCGACCGATCGATCGTGGCAGCAGCATGCAGCAGGCAGATGGTTGCGTCCATTATATTGGGGGTTTATGCAAGCATGTACAACTTGATCAGTGCCCGGCCTATTCATTCCTAGTTCTTGGACCACCGTACCACAACAATGGATGAGCGGACCATTCCCTTCAGCCAGCCATGAATCATGCATTGACAAGACGGTACCGGAATCGAAGGCGCGCAATTGATTGTGCTACTGCTGCTAGAGGGCCAGTAGCTACGTAGGATGGGAGTATATATCATGCCAAAGAGAGGGCACAAACATCCCGTCGTCCCATAGTGCCTCCCTCAATAATACTAGTGTACGTACTCCTTAATCTTTGGTTGAAAGAAAAGGAAATCCATGCTTTATTATTAGCTTGCTTTGGTCGCAGTCGGATAAAGCATGTGCAGTGCAAACATACTATCATTCAGCTAGCTAGCTAGCTGTAGTAAGTGTAAAAAGTGTGTGGCCGACCTTCCTTCTTTCTCAGCTCAAATATAATATTTGGCGGTCAAGGCTCCGATCAATCCACACTTGTGTGTGATGATGTGCTGGAAAAGTGCAGGCAGGCAGTGGCAAGCAAGCTATTAGCAACTGACACGGGCAAGGGGCAACAACAACCTGCAGGGACTAAAGAAATCAAAGCAGAGATCATACACACACACACATGCACAAAAAGGATGAAATCTTCATCTCAGTTAGATTGCTTCATGAGAACTCATTCCCTTTTCTTTCTTTTCTCCTTTCCAACTTTCCATGTGCTAATGATACGCTAGCTAGCTAGGGTAGCTTCACACACCAAGTACCACGGCCACGGAGACATCGACCACACCAAACATGGACGAACGCACACGACTCACTCACTCACCACACACACACGCCTAGCTTTACGCCTCTCTCGCCATCATGCATCATTCTCATCAGCTAACTAGCTACTACTCCCAGCTGCACCGCCAGATAGCTAGCAGCGCTGTAATATAATCTCGCCCGCTCCACATGGCAGAAGGAAACAAAAAAAGAGAGAAGCAAGAAAGAAAAGGAAATCAGGAACATGGCCAATCTAACAAACCACTCACCCAAAGGCGGCTCAAACTCTCTCTGAGAGAGAGAGAGAGAGAGAGAGAGAGAGCCAGCAGTAAGTCTCTAAAATTTCTTCCCGGTGCTCTGTTGGTACGACGTAATACTCCCATCTCCACACCGATGGAGCTAGGAGATACGGTTTGCTGCTGCTGCTGTACTTGTTGATTGATTGTTCGTCTTCGTAGGCTGAAACTTGTTGTCGTTGTCGCCTACGATCGAGTTGGGCAGCATCAGGCATGCCTGATTCAGTACTGCTACTATAACCCTCAATGAAGAAATTAGCCTTCAATTCTAGCTAGGTTCTGTGAGCTTCACCATGGCTAGCTAGCTAGTCATGATCCGCGCCTTGCCAGTCCGGTCTCCCAAGCGTGAACTCCAGGCTCGGGCTGCTCAGCTCGTGGTTTGACAACTGCGAGCTGCTCGATCGGCAAGGCTCCGCGTTCTGAACATGCAACATTTGCACAAGAATATATGTATAAGCGCAATGTATTTGCATATAAACACACATATGCATATGCCACTCTCAGGGGCGCATACTGCATACTATATATGTACGTAGAAACTGCACGTAGAGAGGAACCATTCACAGATATATTATATGTGTATGAGTATATATATACATACCTCAATTGGAGAAGACAACCCTGCCAAACGATGAGCATCCATGTTACATGAATTCGACGACAGCCATGGGTCCCTGAACATGAGAATTTTGTCCGTTTAGCAAAGCCGTTACAAACTTTCTAAAGATACTACTATATATGTCCAATTTGATAGTAGCAGAATATATAGTAAACTGGGCACTGCAGTGCTAGTACAATCAGGCAGTTTTCTTCTTTAAGTTAACAGAAGTTGGGCAGTACTATATGCTAGTATTACTATAGGTAGCTAGGAACATGGCATACATGAACAAAATTTTTCCCTCGTTAACTTTATCTAAAGTGAGTAATAACAGTTTGCTCGTGATGACCAGTTAGTAACATATGACTCCTTTCTAGGCAACATACTCTTAAAAGATGTTCCGGTTCGGTACAGTTGTGCTGTGAATGGCATAGAGAGCTGATCAGCAAGCTCCTACCTTGAGAATTTGAGGAAACCAAAGACTGAAGCAAAGAATCTAATGCATGCTTCATGATAAACAAAATAATGTGCATTCGCTGAAATATAGGGTGAAGCAATATCCAACATATTTGCTGATGCCATTCTAGATTTCCCAAAATGCTTTGTGTCACAAAAAGATTCCTAAATACTAAATCTAGCAATAACATGCAAAGATATGTAAGTACATATTAATTGTAGGCTTCAATGCTGATAGAAAGAAAACATGTTTGTAGATGCCCCACATGTTGGAGGCCATGAAACAGCTGGCATGGCTTTCCATTTCTTCTTTTTTAATTAGTTTGTGATTTCTATCGTATCAGGAAAGTGCCCTTCCTTTGCCACTACTCTATCAAGATAATACCTACTTACTACCAAATCCTTATAAAGTGCTTTTGTCTTGATTGGAACAAATGTATATATACTGTTAAACATTAAGGAGCCACTGGACTTTAAACGCAAATACTGTATGATACTATATATCAATCATAGACATATTACTCTATGTGCTATAAGAAAGAGTTATGTATGGATCTTTTTTTTTCTGACTATAAGGATATATGTTATTCAAAATTTTTATGACGGAGATAAATCAATACTGTAAGTTATAGTAATTGAATTCCATTACTTTGATTTTTTTTACTTGCATGAATCGACATTCCAATTTCGTGCTAAATTATGTTCTTTGTTCTTTTCAATAGTAAGTAAAGCATCGAATACATCAAAGAAAGCACTGAATCAGTAAATCAATAAAACTCATGTTAAAAAAATTAATAAACTGTGCATTTGTTTCTCTCCTTTACAAAATAAATTGTGTTATATTGTGGATCCGTGTTCTCTTGTCAGTACAATAATCTGGTCATCAGCACAATTTCTGGTCAATAATAAGATTATATAGCAGAATGTTCTCTGGCTTTACAACTTCAATTCATTCATTTTCGTCTGTACATTCAGTCCTATTTCCGCATTAACTTGATAAGCACCATGAATAGAAAAAAAAAAGAGAGAATCCTACTCCCTCCCATGGCAATTTGTTTTTGCCTAGAACAGTTTTGAGAGAATGTCCAACCACAGATTGTCTAAAACTCAAAGCAAAAAATGAAACAAAGGTGAGATCATTATAAAGAGGAAAAAAACATTCTCTCCTTTCAAAAAAGGCAGAGATGGTGCCATTTGCTAACATATTTGTATTGTCACCAGATGCAGATAGTACTTAACACAGTGGAGTCTTGTATAATTAAAACGTGTGGTACGAATTCATTCTCTGACTTAAACTAACGGCTACGAAAAAGAAAGATGGGGTACTGAAAGGAAGACTTTGAAAAATCCAGATGAACTTTTATTTTTACAAGTGAATTATTGTAATTCTAAATAACCAAGGTTCCGATAAAGGCATGAACCATACCGAGAGAGAGAGAGAGAGAGAGAGAGAGAGAGAGAGAGAGAGAGAGGGAGAGAGAGAGAGAGTGAGTGAGTTGTGCCATCAGAGAGGAAACTGGGGGAAACAACCAATAAATCGAAGAATATATAATTCAAGTATGACAAAAGATGGGATGACAAGAAAGATGGAGTGGAGAAAGAGAAAAGCGAGTATAGCCAAAAGACAGGCTCACCTGTACGGCTACTTGCTTCCAAGTTGTTCAGAAATCATGTTTCTACCCAATCCCAGTCTTTGGTAAAAATATATGCCGAATCACTGTTGTTAAAAGAAAAAAAAACTTTCGAGACAAATCTAGCAGCAATAGCCATTGTAGCTGTAAGTCCTTTCTTGGAGCTGTGCTACTCCGTACATACGGAGTAGACTTAACATCAGATTTACATCGTAATGGCGTATATATACTGGTAGTCCTACAGCTGCTGCATCTGGCTTCAGAACCTAATCAAACGAGAGAGAGAGAGACTGGTGCAGTGCAAATAATTACAGAAGGAAAAAGAAAGTCACTGAAGAGATTGACGATGGGAAAGAACCAAGAGTCCTTGGTTACATATTCCTAGGCAATAGGGCATGTCAGGTCAATACCCCATCCCCCTGGAATCAGAGCCATGCATTGATAAGAAAAGATAATGGAGCCCCACGGCCTACTCCGTCCCCTACGTAGTTTCTAGGATTGAGAATTTGAGAGAGAGAGAAAAATGAGAGAGAGGGCAAGGCCAGAGCCCAAGAACCTACTACACACACAATGACACGGCATACAATGTTGTGGTGTGGTGGGGGTGGGAGAAGCAGATCTGTATATTTTTTTAAATAATTCGCCATAAACCAACAAAACACAGAGCAGAAGCTCAAGTCAATGGAGGTCACTCGTGGGGTAGTATGTGCCTTTTTGGTCTTTTCTGCAATGACACAGCATTGCATTGGCCACATAGAGAGATAGGCAGCCCTGTGTGCACCTCGTTCTCCAGGTGTGCATGTCAGCATGTGTAGTGTGTGTACTAGTACTAGCTAGTGTGCGCCCCAAAAACATTCTTTTACCTTTTTATTTACATCCAATCCAATACTCCTACTCCGTGACATGTATGACTTTATTATGTATATATGCTCATCACTTTATCCCTATATATAGTATATACCAATATAATGCATGCCTAAGCACCAATTTTGGTGGTGTCTTTGGATGATCAAGGTACTAACAAGCAATTAGAAAAAAAAAGATGAAGCTGTTATCCCATGAGATGTCATCATTATTATTATCTTGCATTAAGCAAAACGTGCAGATATATAGTAGTACTCCCTCCGTCCCAGAAAGATTGTCGTTTTAGACTTTTCAGATATCACATTTAATCATTCGTCTTATTTGAAAATTTTGTATAAATATCATTTATCTTATTATGATTTGTTTTATCATTAAAGATACTTTAATAATTATTAATTAATTTTGTATTTTATATAAAATTTTTGAATAAGACGGATGGTCAAATACAATTTCTGAAAAGTCTAAAACGATGGTCTTTCCGGGGAGTATATAGTTGGGGGAACAAACAAATTAAAGGAGGGAGAGGTTTCAGCCTTGATGAGGCCATCAGATTCGAGCACACACATGATGTACGGGTAGTAGCGCTTTGTGCAGGAGCGAGTAGTACCTTGACGAGTTGCTCCACCTGGTGCTCGTGTTGCCTGCTGAAGACTGGTCCATGTCGCCGCCACCGCCGCCGCCGCCGCCCACTGAGCTCGCCACCCCCTCGGAGGTGGACCGGTGGTGGTCCCCGAACGGCCTCACGCACATGTTGTTCTCGCCACCGGAGGCAGCCTGGCCGGCGCCGGGGAAGTCCTCGTCGCCGGAGCCGCCGTCGTTCGCCCCTGAACGCACAATGCCAGGCACCGTACACAACAGCCATTAGCAGACGTACAGTGCGTGATTGATTGATTATTAGTCCCGGCTCCCTGGTCCGAGATCGATCTAATGAGGTACGGCATTATTATATTTGTGGATTAGCAGTGGTACTACCTGATGACGCCGCAGGCTTGTCAGTGCTCTTCACGGTCCGATACATCTGAAAGCGGAAGCGAGGAAAGCACACCAAAAAAAGCAAAGCGATGAGCTCACAGGCCAATGCAATGGGAACCAGTGGTGGGCGCGGGGTGAGGAGGTAGGAGACAAGCAAATGGATGAGCCGCAGGGCGGATCGGCGCGCAAGAGAACACCAGCAAATGGACACATGCAAATACTACGATGCCTCCATGCCATGCCATTGCCATTGCCATTGCCATTGCCATCGCCATGCCCTCTCTCTCTCCTCTGCTGGGCCCTCTGGCCTCTCTCTGGTCAGCCATGGTTCTGGTTCTTTGAAGCTGCGAGTGCTTTGGGCCGTGCGCGCGCACACCTACACACACATACGCTAACTAGGCGCGGATGCACACACATTGCATTATTGTGTAATGATGACTACTTTTGCTCTCTCTCTCTCTCTCTCTCTCTCATTCACACACACATCCCCACACACACCATGCATCCCTCTCCTCTCCGGAGTCTCCTCTCTCCTCCGCCAAGAATGGCAGTTTCTTGGCTACGACAAGGCCCGCCCATCGGTCCGTTTCTTCATTCACTAACTCTGTGGAGTTACTGCATTGGCGTTCTTGTCTGACCCAAACAAGAGAAAGAAAGAAGAGAATGGCAGGAGGGAGCTAGACGAAGCAAAGCACAAAGCTCCCCGGCCGGCGATGGCGGTGAATTCCTTCCGACGGAGCTAGCCCAGAGAGTTTGGAGATGGTTGGTTGGCAGCAATGGCGACAGCTATCGTGTCGCGTACATACCTGAAGATGGCTCTTGACGTGCGCTAGCGTCAGATCCTTCACGTCCATGAGCTCCAGCACCGACTTGGGCGTGGCCCCTGCAGGAGCGGGAGACGGAGATGATATTTTGATCAGAGAGATCGGAGGTGTGTAATTCAGGCGTGGTTGCTGTTGGGCACGCACTCTCGTGGCCTCCGAGGAGCTCGACGGCGTGGACGAAGCGGGCGTGGAGCGTGCTGGTCCACCGCATGCGCGGCGCGCGCATGCTGCGCTTGGCGGGGAGCTTGGGCATGAACCGGGAGCCCAGGCCGAAGGGCTGCGCGCCGTGGAGGTGGTGGAGGTGGTGGTGGTGGTGCCCGCCGACGATGCCGCCCAGGCCGCCGACGCCGCTACCGCCGTAGCCGCGGAGGGTGTCGGTGAGCATGCCGTTGAGCCTGCCCGACGCCGGCAGCATCCGGTGGTGGTGGTTGTGCGCGGGCGAGGACAGGAACGCCGACGCGGGGTCCAGCGTCGACGGCGGCGGCGTGCCCGGCGCGAGCGGCGACGGCGACGTGGACCCGAGCGACGCGGGCCACGTGCTCGGCTGGTACGAGCCGTAGAACCCGAGCTTCGGGTGGTGGTGGGGGAGGCCGCCGCCGTCTGCCCCGGACCCGGGCGCCGGCGGCAGGAACGGGAAGCCCCCGGGGCCGTTGTAGATAGGTATCCCTCGGATTGGCGGCGCCGCCGACGCGCCGCCGCCTGCCACTGCTAGCCCGCCCACGCCGTCCAGCGGCTGCAGCATCGGCATGGTGGGCATCAGCGCGGCGCCCGCTGACGTGGTGGCCGCGGAGGACGCGGCCGCCGCCGACGGCCGGTGTTGTCGCCACGGCAAAGCGTCCGCGTGCTCCTGCTCGGCCGGCGGCGACAGGGACAGCTCCGTGGACGCCGTGGACCCGTTCAGCCTCCGCCACGGGTCTCCCCCGGCGCCGCCTCCTCCTCCTCCCGTTCCCCCCACGGCGGCGCGCCCGCCGGACGGGCCGGACCCCGCAGCGCTGCTGGGCAGGCTGATGTGCAGCGACAGGTCCGGCGACGCCGCCGAGCTCGCCTCCATCGCCCGCCGTCTACCTTCGGCTGACGACGCTCCTCTCTCCTGATGATCGCACGCTTACGGTGTTCCCACCCCGTCTCTCCACTCTCTGTGTCCAGCTAGCTCGGAGAGCTCATGCGATCGATGGATTATATACAAAAAGAGGAGGAGGAGGTGGAAGAGAAGGTTCTTGGTGTTGTGTGGAAGAGGGGGGCTCTTCTTCTCTCTTGTTTGTGCTTCTGCTTTGGCCTTGGTGGGTGTCTGTGTCTCTAGTACTGGAGTTACTCTATCTTTCTCTCTCCTCTCTTTCTTTCTCTCTCTTGTCAAGAAGATGACTATGAGAGGCAACCAGGGATGAACTGGTCTCTTGTGCTGTCCCTCCTTATTGCTACCATCATAAAAAGTTAGAGAGAGTGAGGAAAAATAAAGGAGGGGGTAGCTAGGAAGCAAAGGAGAGGGGAGAAAGAGAGAGAGAATATGAGAGATTATCTTGTTGTTAAGGACGGGCAGGCATCACCATGTATGAGAAAATGACACTTAGGAGGCCATTGGAGTCAAAGGAACCATGCTTTTGTCTCCATACCTGCATCGTCCTCCTCAGCGCTCACACACAATAAAGGCTGGACTAATAATTATGCAGGTATACCATACAAAAAAAAGTTGTGTACCTTGTCGAATTTAAAATTTGTGTTCATGCCCATGCATGTAGGTATGTACTACTCCAGCTCTAGTATACTATATTGTAGGAGAAGACTGAGACTGCATCTGATTTTTCCTTTGTTTTGTTTTGCATGAGACGACTGATCATGATGATCTGATTATTTTTAGGGGACGAAAAGGCTGTCTGAGCTCGTGTGCGCGCCTGGGACTGGGATGATGCTTTTCCCCCACGCCCCAAGGGCTCGGGTTCCCCTTCCTCTCTCTACAAACGCCTCTCTTTCTCTCTCCACCCCTTCCTCTGTGGAGCAGTGCACCCTTTTTTTATGGGGGAGGACACTGGACACAGGAGGAGCAACAGCAACAGCAACAGCAAGGCAGGCAGGCTTCTCTCTCACTGCTTTCAGTGTGTGTGTGTGTGTTGCAGTGCAGTACGTGCACCAACCCCCCCCCCCCCCCCCCCCCCCCCAAAACTGTGGAGAGGAGAGACGCCGGGCTCATCAGGCTCAGTGACCCGGTCCACATTCTGCAGTCACACACACAAACACCCCACCACCCGGCCTCTCATCAATTTGCAGTGCATGCAGCCCCATAGTAAGCGAGTACTTTGTGTTTGTGCAAAGCGGTGAGTTTCCTGCCAGCTGCATGTGTCAAGGTGCGTGCTGCTCCTGGCTCCCTGCTTCCTGCCTGCCTTTTCACTTGACGCATTATCGTCCTCTGCACGCTCTCTTTGCCACCCACACGTCAATTCTTTCTTCTTTCACGCTTGATGCAACGCAATGCCGCGCCGGTGAACCAGTACATCATCATCAAACAAAAATGCTTACACAAGGGCTTTTATTTTGTGGACATCGTGGTAGTTGGAGAGAAGAATGTGTTTACGTTCTTCTACTTATTAAATGTATACTCAATAAGTGCAACAGTTAGATCATATCGTCTTTGTGTGATGTTGTACATGTGTGACAAGTTTCGTGTTTGAACAAAAAAGTGTTGGATTTATTATGGGCCAAGCCCATTTATATATTCAATAAATCAATAACTCTATGGTGTGTAACAGTGGGTATTATTAATTGTACCGAATTGAAATTTCAAAGGTCGTTGACTTAACTTATATGGCGAGAAATATTCTACTTAATTTGAGAAGTTAAGAAGAGACCAAGACGTGCCGCGCGCGCCGCCGCCGCCGGCCGTGGGCGTGGCGTGGCGAGGCGAGGCGAGGCGGGCTAGCACTCACTGATCACGGGAGTTACAACTCCGCATGCTTGACTGTTGGACTGCCTTCAGACCGTTCTCCTCCTCTCCTCTCCACCAGCGCAGGAAGGATATAGGGGAGAGCCCCTGTCCCTTCGGTACATACAAGAGTCCCTTCGGTACATACAAGAGACAAATACCAGAAGAACAAATTTCACAGCAAAGAAAATGATCCCCATCTCGTAACTCCGCGTGCACGGGGGAGCGAGAGGGCAGGTGCCTCCGAAGCCCTTGCCGTTCGAGACCTTACACGGGGATCAGCAATTAGGTTTTTGGGGAGCGTTTACGTGACTGCCCAAATCATAGCCGCCGTCTTTCGGCATCGTCTTCCTCGAGGTGTCGGCGACATCATCTTCATCTTCCTCAGGGTGAAGTTCATCATCTTTCTGGGGTATGACGCTGAAGTTGGACAAGGATCCGGATCATCGGAGCGCATGGGAGGGTATGATCTTTTCATCTCCCTTCTGTTTTTCGTTCTGCAGTTCATTCATGTTTCGTTAGTTCCTTCATGTCGTTTCGTATGCTGTCCCGATTCTGTTTTATCAGTTCTGTTATATCGTTTCATATCTTTCCTAATGTCTGTCTCTGCTAGTTTAATATTCTGCTTATCTGTTTCTGCTATAAATTATATGCTATGTCTGCATGTTCCAGTGGTTCAGTTATGTTGTTTCATATTTTGCTATTCTTATGTTTCTCCTGTTCAGTTATGTTGTTTCGCATTCTGTCTAGAGTATGTTGCTGTTATGAGATATGTATCATGTTTTTATGTTTTCATTATGTATATGCTTCATATGTTTATTGTTCTTATGTTCCATATTCTTATGGATATATTTGTTATCATGTTTTCAATGATTAAATATCTTTTATATGTCATCATCATAATGTTAATTTATGGAATTAAAATGACATGAAAATTGCCTAATTATCTAACAAAAAGAAGTCATATGCATGATGATGCGTCGCAGCACAACATACATAAAGTTAATTTTCATTGCAACAAAAACGGGTACCTTGATATTCATGACCTTTTTGTCATCATTCTTGCTATTCATCATTTGCTTCAACCGTCTCCTCTCTTCGTAATTTTAACCTAGAAAGAGTTTGTATATTGGAAACGGATACCTTGATATTCATAACCATTTTTGGCACGCACTCTTGTTAATCAGTTTCTTCTACTGAAATACTGTTGGATACCTTGTCATTCAGGATTTGTTCTCTCATTCATTAGTTAGAGCTGCGGATTATGGTTGTGTCATTTGAGGGTGGATCGTAGCACTACCTTTTACCACGGCACACAAGGACATGGATAAGAAGATTATGTTGTGTCTAGGATCTTGACACATTGGGTGCCATGGCACGATCCATATTTTGGGTCGCTCCATTAGGCTTCCATGACACGAAGATGGCACATAAGCATATCTATCATGCATCAATTCAGTTTTCTAGTATTTACTATATTGCATCCAATTCTCAAATGAGTAATACACAGAAAACCATTAAAAGTTTTCATAAAATGGTATATATAAATTTTATTTTTTTTATTTCACAAGCATACGAAGAAAATAAGCCAATATCTTTTTATGTCGGTATGCTTAGGCCAGCACGTCATGGAGGCATGTTGGTGTGCCATTGGTCATGCTTGTGCCAAAGTAAAGACTTGTCAGCATGGTCCAAAATGCTTCGTGTGCCTAGAGGTCACGATCCGAAGTGTCAAGAAGCACGAGTGAGGCCCAAGTCCCTCCACTACTCATTAAGGCCAGTCTCAATGAAGAGTTTCATGATGTTGTTTCTAAAACCGGTATGCCATATGTAAAATAAAATAAAACGTGGATGAAATCCTCACTCTCAATGGATAGTTTCATTCTACAGCTTCATTGACATTTAATTCCATGACTCAAAGAAAGTTAGTAACCATGCCAGGAGAGTTTCATTCCCATGACACTCACCTTTTCTCTCTCTTCTTAAAAACCTTGACACATTATCAAAAGTGCATATGTGGTAGCTCATTAAATGCAAATAAAACTCCGATGAAACTTCCATTAAGACAGACTTAAGGGCAATCCAAGCATAGAAACTACCAAGATGGTTACTTATATGTTCATTAATTAGGTTGCTAACTAAGCAAAATAATGATGTGGCGTTGATGAAGCTCTCAATTGGCACTATTACCAACTCTATATTCAACAAGAAACTAAATATCTAAGAAACTTTGAAATGAAACAATACAATGACAATGGGTGTTTCATCCAAGTTTTTATTTCATTTTACATGATGTGGTAGTCTTGGGAGCACCATTGAGAATGTACTAATGAGTGAGAGAGAGAGAGAGGGAGGGAAGGAGAGAGAGAGAGAGAGAGAGAGAGAGAGAGGAGAAAATGATTCTCAGATAAGAAACTATATATGTTTACATGGGAATGAAGATACAAAGTGATGATGTGATAAGTACATGATAGAAAGAAGTCACGTGATTGAATAAAAAATATCTTGAAGAAACTATCAATTGGGAATATTGTTTCTATATATGTGTAGTGCATGTCTACATGATTTGGATAGTACAACTATTTTGTAGTTTGTAGGTTGAAACTACTACAAATGTGATGTTTAGATCTTTGTCATGCCATGCATGAAAGGTTCTATAAACTTCCCCATGGTGCGGTCGCTTATTATAGGCATAACCTTCATCACCACAACCAAATTAAAATGGATACATGATATTCATGTCATGACCTTTTTGTCACTTGTTTCTCAATTTCATTTTCTTTTGAGTTGTCCATGCCTTCATTGGATTTCAAACGTATAACTTGATGTTTACTCCACTACTCCATCCAGAAAACATGATATTTTTTTTATCTAAAATTGGTGTAAAAATCTTGATGTTCTAGCTCTTGGAGCTAGGTTGGGCACATTTCTACTAATTAGTATCTTATTCTTTAATTAGCATGGATCACTTTAATTAAAAATAGGGTAAATAGATAATTTTAATTTAGCACAAATGTATCATAAAAATCCTAAAACCTTAAAACAAATTTGAACGGATAAGATGGAGTACCTCCATTTTATATGACTTATCAAGGTTAATTTTGTTGCTAATTTTGATCAACAATTATTCCTAAATTGTTTGGGTTAAATGCTAACACCATTGTTAGATTTGTCACATAAAGAACTTTAAGCAAGTCGTACACTTATAGCTGTTTGCAAATATTTTTATTGACATTACTCCCTAAGTTCCAAATTATAAGAGATTTTGACATTTCTAGATTCATAGTTTTGCCACATACTTAAGATATATATTATGTCTAGATACATAATAAAAGTTATGAATCTAGAAATACACGAGGAAACATTGGTTAAAGTTTCAATTGAAAAGAAATATAACATGTATTGTGAAATGGTGGTAGTAAGATTATTTACCACCACTTCGATGATAACTTTGAACTTTCCTTTCAAGTTGCAAATGTGAACAAATATTAGTATCAACAAATACACATTTTGTGCATTGTTTATGGTCTATAAAACTCTTCTTAAGGGAGAAGTCCATTTTTTTCCAATCCAAATTTGTTTCTAGACATTTAACTCTAAAATGAAAAAACTTTAACCTCCAAATATTAGTACATGACATATCTAGCATTGTACATAGTCCCAAAAGCGGTTTTGTATGACAATAATAAAAATCTGGTTTATTTTTAAAAACCCATAACTAATTCATTTGAAATTAGAAAATATGACACTGTTACAAAAATATAATTTATTTTTTGGTGGTCTATTTAGAGTTATTGGTACTTCATGTATTCTCGTTACTAGTATTGTATTGCTCATTGTCATATTCACTACTTAATTAAATCATCAATTTGCACTATACCATAGAGAATCCATAGCTGTAATGTGACATAATCCAAATCATCAATTTACACCGTTTAATGAAACAGCCAAAATGCTAAACAATGGGAAACAACTATTTATCATTTAGTGTTTAGGAGAACATTGACTATGAAGGCCAATTTCAAAGCCTACTCTCTACTCACTGTTTTGTGGAGCACTTCATTGACGAGCTTGGGTTAATCAAGGCAGTGACCAAGGAGAAGCAGACAGTCTAGAGGAGCAGAGCAAGGTGGATTAGGCCACTTAGTGGTCTTGCAAAGACCAACGTCGATGTGGTGATTTCCAAAAACAGAGGGACGACATTTGCTAGGGATGAAATGGGTCATTTCCTAGGCGTTTTGGCCCTTGTTCTTGAAGGTATAGACGAAACAAAGGTGGGCAAAGCACTAGCTTGCAGAGAACGGCTAGCACTTGCATTGCCAGCGATCTAGGGTTGCTTGTGTCGGCAACAGACCGCGCAAATGCAGTGATGAGTATCTAGAGTGATGGCTTTGAGAGACACATCACAATCATCTTGGAGATCAAGTCAAGAAGAGAGAATCCTTTAGCAAGGTGGAGTTTATCCATAAGGATAGGACTACTAATTTTGATGCACACTTGTTAGCTAGAAGTTTAGTTAGTAGGCTCTCTTTTGGTAGGCATGTCTGGTTCCTCTCTCCGCTGGGGAGTTTGTAATACAATTCCTTCTGAATAAAGATGAGGGAGGGCTGTTTCTCAAAGAAAAAACATCACACGGGTGGCATGCTCTACCACATATAAGACATATTTAGCTACTGCGACTAGTATGTCGTCACTTTCCTCCAAAAACAATCTAGTTAATTTAATCAACATATTTGATACTCTATTTTGACTATGGATTCTCTTTGTCGATCTCTATATTTAATATAGCACAAAATGATGATTTAAATAAATAACGAGCACCAATACAAGCAATAAAAACACTTGGAACAATTGAAACATCATTGTTTTTTTTAAAAAAGTTGGTACTACTTTCGTTTTTAATGATGTAAAATTAATTAGTTAAGATGTTATAAAAACATACCAATTTTTATTGTTTGAAGGAATTTATACACACAATTGAGCAACTGGATGGCCAAATTTGTTTGGTACTAGTACTTTGGTGTCCAATTGTTTATGGTTTTATTGGTTCATGTTAAAAAATAAACTTGAGCAATTCCTTGTCTTAATCTAGCGAGTTGTGTTGCACCGTATGCATTTAATACATCTTGGTCTGTTGCAACCTAGATTTGGTTCTTCTTTCACTTGATGTGAGTAAATAATGAAGCAAGAAAAAACTACATAAGGATTTGATATTAGAATATCATCTAAATGGAAAAATAATTGTTTCTAGCGGTGTATCGACAGAAAAAATGCTTTCCTAATTTCCTTGTCGGGTATTTGCATTTCTCTGTCGGTTTCTCATCGACAGGGAAATTAGAGTTTCTAGCAGTTGATTTAGGTCAAAACTAAATGACACCATTTGAGGCGAATGGAGTACATACTTGATAATAAAACTTGGTAAGTGTGGCTGCAGGTGGATGTTTATGTGTTTCCTTTATAAGAGGTGTCATGCATGAATGCATGATGGAAGAAAAATAAGACACCAAGTTTTCATGTCAATATACTCCACTATTACAGATTCAAATATCACTGCCGGCCCATCACTGTCGGTTTGTTTTGGGCCGGCAGTGATGGGCCAGTTCAAACCCCAAATGATTGGGCCAGGGGTCCAACCGACAGTGAAGCTAGGTATCACTGCCAGTTCGTGGCTGGAACCGGCAGTGATGTTACTCCGCAGTATCACTGTCGGTTCCAGCCACGAACCGGTAGTGATACCTAGCTTCACTGCCGGTTCGTGGCTGGAACTGCCAGTGATACTGGTACAGTATATAAGCTCGAGCTCGAGCTCCCTCCCTCCTCCTCTGTCCCAACGAAACAGAACAGTGCGCGGCTACTCTTCCCCTCTATTGTTGCGGCTGCTCTTCACCGAATTGCTCAAGAAAACTCTTGGAAGCTCAAGCATGGTGAAGATCTTCTAGCTTATGGTTAGTAACAAACACACTCCTTTAAATTTGTAGATTTACATTGCTTTTGTGTTTAGAGATTAATTCTTATTGTAGTTGTTTACTTTCTCCATTTTAGAGAGCACATTTGGGTTGGATCTTGAGAAAGGCATCAAGGTTGTGGTAAATCCACTATTCAAAAGGTTAGTTAAAACCATTGCCACCTTTAATTTCAATTGGAGCTATATTATTGTTTATGATCAAGAAGAGGGGTTGCATTTTATAATTTGTTCATTTATTTTTATGTGGCATGTTGTAGAATAATTATTTTTGGCAATTGTAATTAATGTGGCAACCATTGTTTGCAGCTACATTATTATTTCTAGAATTTTTTTGCAATTAATGTTGTTTATGATGGAGCCTCAATTTTTCTTATGTTTTTTGAATCTATTTTTACACGGCATGTTGTAGAACAACTATTTTGTATGGGCTATCTATTTCAATTTTATAGCGCGATCGATTTGAATTTTTATAGGGCAAACAATTTACAATTTTTTCAAAGAATACATTAAGGTTCTGTGCTTCAAATAATATTGTTGAGAAAAGCTTATTAAAACTTTCCTATGTTTTCTTTGCCCTGCCCATTTTTCCTCTACAGGCATGGATCGAAGGTGGATGTACGATCTGTCATGTACAGACTGACGGTACTTGACGGGCATCGATGATTTCATCAAGTTCGCCAGAGTCAATGCTGGGGACTCGCAGCCTGTATTCTGCCCATGCAAAGATTGCAAGAATACGAGAAAATGGGGCGACGTGGAGCATATACGATTGCACTTGATTATTAGGGGGTTCATGAGAGACTACATGATTTAGACTTTGTATGGGGAGGTTGGTCAAAATGGTGGACAAGAAAACAATGATGATGTTTCCATGCCTAGTATATCCCTAAACGAGTTTCTTTCTAATGATGATTACACAGAACCTGTGCCTACCAATAACAATGTGTTTAGTAATACGTTAGCTGACGACACAGAGGAAAACGATGGCATTTCTCAGCTCCTGCATGATGTGCAGGGCAGATTCCTTAGTGCTACACAGTTGAAAAAACTGGAGATCATGAGAAAGGATGCAAAAACATCATTGTATCCGACCTGTCCAATAAGCAAACTGGAAGCCAACATCATGCTTTTAGAGTTCAAATCAATGAATGGATTGAGTGATAAAGGCTTTTATAACTTGTTAGGTATAATATAGAAACTGCTCCCAAAGGGTAACGAGTTAGTAGAAAATACTTATCTGGCCAAGCAAATGATTTGTCCAATCGGCCTCGAGGTTGAGAAAATCCACGCTTGTTCCAACGATTGCATAATGTATTGTGGAGAAAAATACAAAGATTTGGATACATGTCCCAAGTGTAAAGCTCACTGATACAAGCAAGGGCCGTCAAATGAGGGTAGCAAGACCAGAGGAGGGCCCGTAAAGGTCGTATGGTATTTTCCTATAGCTCCGCGAGTGCATAGGTTGTTTGCAAATGCAAAGCAGCGAAGCTGTTGCGCTGGCACGGCGAAGAGCAGAAGAAAGATACAATGTTGAGGCACCCCGCCGATGGGTCGGACTGGAGGACTATCAACACTATGTTCTGTAAGAACATCGGTGGAGAGGTAAGGCATCTTTGGTTAGGTTTGAGCACAGATGGGATGAATCCGTTTGACTAGGTTAGAAGCAATCATAGCACTTGGCCAGTGACGCTATGTATATACAACCTTCCACCTTGGCTTTGTATGAAACAGTCATACACCAGATGCCACTACTAATCCAAGGCCCAAAACAACACGGCAAAGATATCGATGTGCTTCTAGAACCAGTGATCGATGAACTACTACAGATGTGGGAGACGGGTGTAAAGGATGTTTGGGATGAGTACAAAAAAGAACATGTCACGATAACGGCTATACTCATCGCTACAATCACCAACCTGCCAGGGCAAGGTTGCTTGTCTGGAGAGAAAACAAAAGGATACACTGGGTGTGTCGAGTGCTTGGACGAGACGGATGCTATACATCTACCAGAAAACAAGAAGATGGTCTATATGGGACACCGTAGGTTCCTACGAAAGGATCACCCTTTCCGCAGGAATAGAAAAGATTGAGAAGCGTGGACCCCCAAAGTATCGCGACGGCAAACAGATACTTAAAAAAGTAAGCAAACTCACAGATGTAGTCCTTGGAAAGGGGGAAGGGGCAATACCAGCACCTGCTGAAAATATCTGGAAGAAAAAGTCAATCTTCTGGAAACTACCTTACTGGCCACTTTTGAGTGTAAGTCACTGTCTTGATCCAATGCACATAACTAAAAATATGTGCGGTAACACTCTTAACACGTTGATGAACACCAGGGGAACAACGAAGGATTCTCTCGCGACACGCTTGGACATGCAACACTTGGGCCTCAGGAAGGAGTTGCACCCAATAACTCTTGAGGATGGCCACTTGAAACTTCCGGTGGCATCATGGACACTGAAAAAGGAAGAAAAGGACATGCTTATTTCTTTCTTCAATGATCTCAAAGTGCCGACTAGCTACTGTGCGAACCCGAAGAGGCTAGTTAACATGAGAGAACTTAAGTTTAACTATGGTTGTATGAAGGCTCATGACTGTCATGTCATTATGACTCAGCTGCTCCTAGTTGCCCTTCGAGATATCCTCCCTGATAAGGTACGCGCCCCGATCATAAAGTTATGTTCGTTCTTCAACGCGATTTCTGAAAAGGTCATTGACGGGGCCAAGCTAGACTAGCTGAAGCAGGAGATAGCCGAGATTCTATGCAGGATTGAGATGCATTTCCCACCGAATTACTTTGACATATCGGTGCATCTACTTGTTCATCTTGTTGACCAAATTAAAGCCGTTGGCCCAATGTACCTACACCAGATGTTTCCTTTCAAGAGGTTGATGAAAGTTTTTAGGCGGTATGTTAGGAATAGATTCAAACCAGAAGGTAGCATAGTAGAAGAATGGACAGCGGAGGAGGCCATTGAGTTCTACACATATTATCTGGACATCAATCGGGTTGGAGTTCCAGTATCTCGTCACGAGGGAAGACTTGGGGGTAAAGGAACGATAGGTGAGAAAGCTATCACAAGCAACGAAGTCGTTTCTTTTAGACAGGCACACTTTGCCGTCCTCCAGCAGGCTGACGATGTGATGGCATACATTGATGAGCACAAATAGTTACTGTAAATTAAGCACATCGGTAGGTTACAGGCTTGACTTGAGAAAAAACATAAGGAGTTTGGTGACTGGTTTCGACGCCGCAGACTAGGAATGGTCGCGGGCTGTCAGCTAGATCTCTTAGCTCCCGGACCTTCGACTACTGGTGATGATGTACCAAGGGTATGATATAAATGGTTTTACATTTTACACAAAAAAACAAGACGGCAAGAGCACCAACCAAAATAGTGCTGTTCGTTTCGATGCCCACGATGAACATGGCATGGTGGAGGCAACATACTATGGTTTTATAGATGAGATATGGGAGCTAGACTATGGACGACAGTTGAAGGTCGCTCTTTTCCGTTGCCAGTGGGTACGCCTAGATGAAATCAACACCGACAATGATGGGTTCACTACCGTTGATCTATCCAAGACCGCATACAGAGACGACCCCTTCGTCCTAGCAAAGGATGCTTTGTAAATCTTCTATGCAAGGGATAACAATACAAAGGGAAGATTACAAGTAGTCATGCAAGGCAAAAGAAAGGTTGTCGGTGTTGACGGAGTGACGGACGAAGAAGAGTACAGAGGTTATCAAGAAATTGTCCCTTTTGGGGCGGACGTTACCCTACCTATCCTTGAAGAAGGTGACGAACCTGCATACCTCCGGAGTGATCACGATGAGGCTATCATAGTTCCTGCACCATAAATAGTTAGAATATCAAACTATGTAATTCAAAAATAAATGTTGTTTTAGTATTTTGCATCGAATTCGAGATCATATGGAGTTGTAAAGATTGATGAGTTCTTCCAATATTATTTAGAAAATATGTTATTTGATCTTTTTAATGTTTATTTTTTGAGTTACAAATTTCAACAAATCATCAAAGCCAGCAAACAAAAGCTTGAAAAACAAAATAAAACCCTTCCCCACCGAGCACACATATAGTCCATTTGGTTCAGTCTCTGCGCTTTGGTCTCGGCAGCTTAGGTTCGAAACTGGACTTGAACCAATTTTATTGAGGCATTATTTTTTTATTTTCACATTATAGCCGGTTCTAAAACAGAACCGGCAGTGATATGAGCTATCACTGCCGGTTTTATAACACAGCCGACAGTGATGTGATATTTTTTAAATTGTAAAATGTTGTGTAAAATTTATAGTAATTCATAGAAAACTCAAAAAATTGTAAAAATGGTGTCATTAAATTTGTATTTAATTTTCCTACAACCTTTGTTTAGTTGATGTTTTCATTTGAACAATTTAAATATCTCATTTATTTGAAAAAGTATGTAAATTCAGTATTTTAAAACAGTTTGGGCCCCCAAATGATTTCAAATGAAAAAGTTGTAAGCAACAAACTTGTAGGACTCATCAGGCTCAACAACTTTTATTTTGTCATTTTGTGCATTTGAATTTTTTTGGAGACTGTGCATTGTTCATATTTTTTAAAATTTTCAAATCTCATAATTCAAACTAAATTTAGGCCACCAGATGGTCTCAAATGGAAAACTTGTAAACAATAAAGTTGTATAACTCATGAATGTCTACAACTTTTATTATAGTCATTTTTCCATTTGAGACTATTTTACTAGACATGTTTCATAAACTACTATGTTTCCAATAAAGTGACATGAGTTATTTGGAAACATGGTAGTTTGTGAGATATGCCATATAAAATAATCTCAAATGATGAAATGACTATAATAAAAGTTGTAGACATTCATGAGTTATACAACTTTGTTGTCTAAAATTTTTTCATTTGAGACCATCTGATGGCCTAACTTTGATTTGAATTGTGAGATTTGAAAATTTTTAGAGATATGAACAATGCACAATCTCCAAAAAAATTCAAATGCACAAAATGACAAAATAAAAGTTGTTGAGCCAGATGAGTCCTATAACTTTGTTGTTTACAACCTTTTCATTTGAGATCATTTGGGGGCCTAAAATGTTTTAAAATACTCGATTTACATACTTTTTCAAACAAATGAGATATTTAAATTGTTCAAATGAAAACATCAACTAAACAAAGGTTATAGAAAAATTAAATACAAATTTAATGACACCATTTTTATAATTTTTTGAGTTTTCTATGAATTTTAAACAATATTTTACAATTTTAAAAAAATAACATCACTGCTGGCTAAATGACAGAACTGACAGTGATAATGGCAGCACTGCTGGTTGTATACATGAACCGGCAGTGACGAGAAAACAAAAAAAACTTTCGAAAAAAATTATGGGGAACCTCTGGTTCGAACCCAGACCGTCAAGACCAAAACACAATGACTCAATCAACCGGACTGCTTGTGACTTCAGTCTAGAAGGAAAATGGTTTCTTTTTATACACTTCGTTTCCCTGGATCCCTGCACAGCATCACTACCGGTTCGGGTTACGAACCGGCAGTGATACATCACATCAGTGCCGGTTCACGTCACCAACCGCCGGTGATAGGTGTCATGATGTGGTGGGTTATATAAGACAACCGGCGTGCGCCCGAACATTTCAAACTCATAGTCTACCTCCCGCTCTACTGTTTTTAGAGCTCTGCCGCGCCCACGCCGCCGTTGTAGCCCCGTCCAACCTCCCACAGGCCCGCACAGTCTCACCCCACGATCCCCGTGTGCTCCTCGACGCCGGACACCGTCCACAGCAGCGGTGCTGCCATCCACGACGCCGGCAAGGAGGGAGGTGGAGCGCGACGCCACTGCAGGAGTTTCGTCGACGCCATCCACTGTGCGCTGGCTCCTACTGCTTCTTCTACGCCGACTAGTTTTTGTCCACGACCCTAGGAGCTTCGCCACGACTTCTAGGAGCGCGAGATCCCGGCCACCCCAATACACACAGTGAGCTGCTAACTCCATGCTTACATGGTGTTCGATAAAATGTCTATAAGGAACTATAGCTATGATTGTAGTGGGATTCAGTGTTAGTTCCAGTGGAAATGAGAAAGGAACAAAGTAATATGGGCCGTGACAATGTTTGTACACGTTTATATGCACTTGGAAATAACTAATAGGGCCAAATTAGAATCCTTTTTCACTTGGAGGAATTGGAACCTAGTACCTAACTTAGGGCATTTCACTTGGAGTGTGATATTTCCACAACCCTTTGCAAAGTTTACATAGTAGCCTATACCTCTAATTCATAGTGGTCTATATGGAATTTGATTCTATGGATTAATTACTATGCCATATTTGTACTATGCAATTTATAGCACACTCTTCATATACGATATTTGCTTGTTCAACCGTGCAAAGATATTAATTTCATGCGTCTTTAGGCAACAATGGCTTGGTATGTAGTGCATGTTGGCCACAGACCTGGCGTGTACCATACTTAGGAAGAGTGCTATGCTCAAGTCAATCGCTACCCAGGTGCTCTGCACAAGAGATACAACACAGAAACTGAAGCATTGACTGCCTACTACAACTTTGGTGAAATCTATGGAAAAGGCGATGAATTGAAGATAGAAGATGAGCCACCCGTCAGAGCGATAAAGATCAGGAGCCTTGGTTTTTGGTCTTGGAAAGATACCATCATTTTATGTCAAGCTTTGGTCATTGTTTTATGTATCTGGAAGTTATTTTAGATTAATAAATTAGTACTTGTAGTACACTACTCTAATATATGTACTAGATGTGTCATGTGTACTTTGTATTAATTTATCAAAAACCCAATTTGCTTGTATTTCTACTATGCATACATGTGCCATACAAACACTGATGACATGCATGTCCACAGACATGACTCGTCATCACCAGTTCACCACGCGTCGCCAAAGTACAGGAGAGCCGCATGATCCGACTAATGGTGGTGGCAGTGAGAATTAAGACGATGAAAACCAGAGTCCGAGCCGGTTTCTCCAGCTAGACCAAGGAGACGAGGTAACTTAGGTCATATGTAATAACGCCGAAGTACCCCACCACGATAGATAAGGTTGATGGGTACTTAATTACGTATTTTGAAGCAGGTTACGATGGAAGAGCCAAGTGGTGAGGGTAGCAGTAGCACTAAGCGTGGAGCAACAAAGCTTTCTCAGACTAGTAAACATTGGCATATCTCTGAGTTTGACCAAGTAGGGGAGCTGGTGGAGCCTCTCAAAGCATTGGGCCCATACAAGAGTATCATCGGGGCACTTGTCAGAGATTTTATCCCGATCAAGTATAGGAAATGGACTGGTCGTGAGGATGACCCATGGAGGGTTCCAGAAAGTGAGAAGGAGCTAGTTTGGAACCAGCTGAAAGGTTGTTTCACTTTCCCTAACAACTATGATGAGGCTACAGTCAAGAAGAAGGCCAAGAAAATCATGGGTCGTTCATTCAAGACTTTCAAGGGAACCTTATATAAGTTAGTCAAGGAAGACAAGCAACCAAACTTTGAGAGAGGGGAATGTGCTAAGCAGAGGGACTTCTGGGAGGAGTTCAAGGCTTACAAGCTATCCGAAGAGGCCAAGGCAGCAGGCGAAAGAAATGGAGAAAACTCGCAGAAGGCAAAGGATCCTCATCACCTAGAATCACGTGGCTATGTCAGGAAGATTCCAAAATGGGAAACGGAAGTCCAGAAATTAGAGCAGAGTGGTGTAAGGATCAAGACAAGCAATTTACAGCCTAGATCTGTCAACTACCTTCTCGCAAGGGGGGCATGGTACGACAGTGCCGGGAGGCTTTCTTCCGAGAGTGAACCTGCCATCACCGACCTCCTCTAGAGGATTTCAACAATAACTGAGGAAATAGAGGAATCCGCAAGTCGGATAGAGAAAATGATGTGCTCACCCAAGCTTTTGGAAACAAGGAGCACCTCGGTCGCACAAGAGGAGCCGGGATCGTTCCTTGGGAGAAAGCCTTCGAAGGCGAATCTTCGTCCTATAAGAGCCGGGCGAGGGCTAGATTGCAAAGAGAAGAAGAGCTCTGTTGACGGTCGACAATGTCAACTTTTATTATAACTTTAGACACAAAAAGATACATGAAAACATACTAGTCTAAGGTTTTAACTGACAGTTTCCACGAGTTTTGCATGTTCTGTATTTTACAGGGACTATTCCAGAAAAGCATAAAAGAAGGGTTAAAGAGCATAAAAGACACGAAAATTAACCTCGAAGGAAACATCATCATCAGGACGTGGGAAGAGTGTAGAAGGCACCCGAAGCAACCTGGGGCCGAGCCCTGGCCAGGTGGGGCCGGCCGACCCTAGGGTGGGGCCGGGCGGCGCTGCCCTAGGGTTTTGTCACCGCCTTCTGGTGTCTTCTTCCACCGCCTCTTAGGAGTCATTTCGGCCCTATGTTTAAGTCGGTTTGATCCTACGGTACACGTTTATCCCACCGGGCTATAAATAGAGGGGCGGATCCCCATAGAGGCATCAATCAATCATTCATCGAAGGCAACAAGTCTTCAAGCCATCAAGAGCCTACTAATTCATCAAGAGCCTTCTAGTTCATTGTTCTAGCCTAGTTAGATTAGAGAGTAGAGGAGATCTAGTTCTTCAGTGGGATCTGGAGCCCCGGCGATCGTCTGGAGCACAGAGTTCGGTATAGTTCTGGTTCTTCCTCTATTATTGCATTCTTCATTATGATTAGAGAAACATTGTTCTTAATAGTTCATATGTTCTTAATTACATTAGTCTTTGTCTACTTTAATTATATGTCTAGTATTGTTGGTTTGATCTTATTGAATTCATGTAATTGCTCGTATAGCGTTAATCCAAACGATCGTAGGGTAGATGATGAACAATGTGTAGACGTGGTGTCTAGATATTTCGTTTATCTGCGAGTGCACCCTGATGTGCCGGGTCGTATGGTAGTTCGCGTAGGTGACAGCTACATTGATTCCTCTGTAGTCCACCCCTCATATGTAGGCAAGCAGGCACGGTCGCGAAGTTGGGTGATGACTCTGTTTTACACCTTTCCTAGATGATGCCCTTTGCATGTGATCATGATATAGGACTAATCTGACAATGATTGCTATATGTAATTGCACTAGTTAGAGTTATTCATTGACGTAGTTATAGAATTACCTTAAATATTAATTCCTTAGTTTATCCATTGGCTAGCTATTACTATGACTAGAAAGTGATCTGATGTTTATCTTTATTAATGATGTTTGATTATACTTATCACCCTATTTATCTTTATTATCTTGTGACCTCTACCTGTTATGAGTAGAGTATATGACATTAGTAATTTCACTTATTCATTGTATATAGTGGTTATCAATATAATAGATTGTAGTTTATCCAAGTCCTTCCCAGTGGTATAAATATAAATCGACAACTTGGTAGAACTCCTAGGTAAAATGCGATAATGGTATAATTATCTGTCCGCTTGCAGAATTGTTCTTAGTTTATATTTATTTATATTTCTGCCTAGTCACATGGAATAATATATAAAACCTTTATTTATTCTTAGCATATATAATTAGGATTGACAACCCAGTTCATGCTAAAGAATGTTGGTAATAGATAAGTGACTAGTTACTAATGATTAGTTAATTAAATACCATACATCTTCTAATCTCGTCACTAGAGTTCAAGGTTATAAAGTTATTTTGGGCGACGTTAGTAGATGTCAACAAGCATTTTTGGCGCCGTTGCCGGGGAAGGCACATTAAACTTACGAAATATTGATAACACATATGCATCATGGATAAGATTGTATTACCGATTGATCTCTAACTCAAATAGGCACACCCCTATTTTATATCATTTACTTATCTTATGCAGGGTGATGAATGAATGGTTTTTCTCTTCCAAACAATTTCACTGACGATCCAGAGAAACTCGTGAGAAGAAAGAAGTTTGTAGAGGCGAGGGACAATTTCAAGCTACCATCAAGAACACCCAACGCTGATCAAGTTAGTTCATCAAAGGAGCCAGCTCCAACATTGGAAGATGTACACTTAGGAGAAGCTTTAGCTTCTACGTTTGAAGACATGGCTGAGAAGACACTGCGCGAGTTCTTTGCCCCAAGAACAGAAAACATCCGGACTGGACCAGCAGTCAACACGGGGGAGAATGGATTCCAGCTCAAACCTGCTCTTATCACCATGGTTCAAGCCATCCAATTTTGTGGAAAAGCTCATGAAGATGCAAGTGCATACTTACAACACTTTCTAGAGATCTGCAGCACCTTCACGATCAGAGGAGTACCAAGAGATGCTATTTTACTCCGTCTTTTCCCATTTTCACTTTTGGGGAAAGCTAAGTAGTGGTTCTACACTAATAAAGACAAGAACACTACATGAGACCGATGCTCTACTGCTTTCCTGGCAAAGTTCTTTCCTACATGCAAGACAAATACTCTGCGTGGGAAAATCTCAAGTTTTCAACAGCAACATGACGAATCATTCACTAAAGCATGGGAGAGATTCCAAGATTACATTGAAGACTGTCCTCATCATGGGATAGAGGATTGGCTATTGATGCAGACCTTCTACCACGAGCTTATCTCAAGCACCCGTGAGTCCATAGATGTTGTAGCTGGAGGAGCTATCCTGTCACTGAAGCTTCCAGAAGCTCAAGCACTTGTGGAGAAGATGGCCTCAAATCCGAGCTGTATTGAAGAACGTACTCAACCTCGCAAGAGAGGAGGAGGCATCCATCATCTTAAGGAGATTGACATGGTCACTACCAAGCTAGACCTCATCATGAAGAAACTCGACATAGAGAAGAAGGAAGTCATGCATATTGATGATTCTCGCATGATCTGTGAAGAATGTGGAGATTACGGGCATTCAGCTGTCAACTGCCCTACGTTGCAAGAGGATGTGAACTTCATCAACAACAACACCTACTATCGTCCTCAGCAAGGTCAAGGATGGAACCAGCCAAACCAAGGATGGAATCAGCAACCTCGACAAGGTAATTACCAAGGTAACAACCAAGGTAATAATTACAATAATTATAATCTTCCACCTTTAAGAGATTTAGTTGCTGGTCAATCTAAATTGACAGATCAAATGTCTAGAAAGGTAGCCTCGAATGATAAAGCTTTAGAAAACATAAATACCAGAATGGATACCTTTGCTTCTATTATAAAGAATCAGCACAGCTTTAATAAAATGTTAGAATCACAATTAGCTCAGCTAGCTGCTGCTGTCCCTCCATTTGAGAAAGGTAAGATTTCGGGCCAGCCGGAAGAGTTGGAAACTGCTAACCTTGTTGATATTCACAATGCAACACAATACCAAATTGAGCCTGCAGATATACAGTGGATAGATCACTCACTACCTGAGAAGATGGGAGACCCTGGAAGACCTATCATTCCTATCTCCATAGAATGTCACAGCTTTCCAGAAGCTATCTGCGATTTCGGCGCAAGTGTCAACATAATGCCTGAGGTAATCTATGAGAGAATATTAGGTGATCCTTTGTTGTACACAGATATGTGTTTGTAGCTTGCAGATCAGTCCATTTGCTACCCCGAGGGAGTACTTGAAGAAGCTGTTATCAGAGTGGGGCAATCATATATTCCAATTGACTTTGTGATCATGGATACCGGAGGAGATAAGAAGGCACCCATTATCTTGGGATGACCATTCTTATAAACAACCAAAGCCATCATCTATGCGGAACACGCCAAGATTGTCCTCTCCATCAAGGACAAGAAGGAGAGATTTTCGTTCAAGAATCGCATCCTGAAGAATCCAGCAGTCCCGAAGCAATACCATCAACAAGAAGAGCAACAACAACAAGTGCCCAAGAAGAAGAACAATAGAAGATGGAGGAAGAACAAGCCCCAACATGTACCTGAGGAAACCGCTTAACTAATCAATGCTATCAACACAGAAAATGATCATATGCTCCCGAAACCATTCCCAATAAAAAAAGGTGACCCAGGTGTACCAATCATTGAATGCACAGTCAGAGACATCACTTTTCCCGACATCGTCTGCGACACTGGATCAAGCGTCAACGTAATGTCCAAAAAGGTATATGAAGAATTATTTGATGATTTACCATTATACCCAACATATATTCAGTTGTAGATTGCAGACCAATCACTGAGATTCCCTGAAGGCGTAATCAAGGACGTCATGGTAAGAATTCAAGACAAATATATACCCGCAGATTTTCTAGTTCTTGACATGCAGGAAGACAATAAATCGCCTATTCTTTTGGGAAGACCGTTCCTCTACACCGCCAATGCGATCATCTACATCGGGTCTGGACAGATCCACTTCAACCTACCCACTGGAAAGGTACGCTATCAATTTAGAACACATCTTAACCATGAGCAGATCAGGAAGAAACGCCAAGCCCGCCGTCAGGCTGCCCAGCCTCACTGTGGATGGGAAGAGTTCCCTGGTAGGATTGTGAAGTATGAAGACTGCTACAAGGAGCAAGAAGAAGCCATACAAGCACCACGCTAGAGTGAGTGGGAAGCGGAAGCTGAAAGGATGGACCAGATTGCTAAGGTAGAGAAAGAAGAGATCTAGGCACAAATAGAAGAATGGATGAATAGAGATGAAGAATCAAGAGAAGCATACAAGGAAGAGCTGGAGCTAGAAAAGAGAGAAGCAGAAGAGACAGAAAAGAGATCGAAGGAGAAAGAAGAAGCACCTGCTACACCACCGCAAAATGGGGAATTGACTGAGGTAACCTTAGACGATGAACCTACTGAGTAAGTACTCTCCTCTATCCAAGTCCTGTCGGTAGACTTTAAATTCCGTACCCTAGCCATAAGGTTAGAATGGTAGTTATCTAATTAAGTTAGCATTCATTAGTAATTTTTCTTAGCACATTTATTAGTACAATCATTTTTGCATATTAAAAATAAAACAACAAAAATATTTACTGCTTTATTTACTGCATCATAAATATTAAAGCCCCATGTGAATAAACCTATGGTAACCCTGTAGACATATTTACTGTGGTGGCATAAAAATAAAAAAATAAAAATAACAATCTATATTTACTTTGTTACATTATGAAAATCCTAAGCCCCATGAGAATGAATATTTCCTGTGGTGGCATAAAAAAATATATAGCATGCATACATTTTTGATTTCTGCATAAAAAACTTAGAAAAACCCTAAAAAGAGAATCCTGTTAGAATCGTGCTAAAATCTATTAATTAAAATCAACTCAAAGAATAATCAAAGTGCTCATTGGCTGACCGCTAACCCCTTGATAATTCGAGCCTCGAGTTTTGGTTTTCTTGTTGGAGTATAACTTTGCAGGAATAATATTATGACTAAGGAGAGAGTCTATTAGTGACACCCACCAGGACTACTACTAGCTCACTCTGAGAAACATTCAAGCACCAAGTATTGCAAACATCAAGCTTGGAAGAGGAGCATTCCCTAGTTATCAGGTAATTATACCTATGCGCTTATTGAGTCTACTTTATATAAGCACAAAATACCAAAAATATGTGGGCACATGAAGGTCCACACCTTTTAGAAAATCCAAAAAATATGTGGGCACATGAAGGTCCACTCAGTTAGGAAGCTTCTGCTGGAAACACAAAATCAATCACTTACCATGGAGTGGTATTAAACCTAACCCCTCTCTATGAGATTTGGTATTTTTATTGGCAATTGAGTTTCATAGGAAAATACAAGATCAAAGAGCTAGTCAATCCGACATCTCTACGCCGTCGATACACCTGCTCTCAGAAGGATCACTCAATTTACAACATCAAAGACCCTGTCAAACGTCAAGCTTGGGGGAGGGCGCCCTCCAATTAAAATCCAGCTAAGTATAAGTTTCCTATCTTATTATTACTATATCGCTTTTTCGCGTAAGTTAGCTAGTAAGATAAAATTTGAAAACCAAATAAATATTTAGATATATATTAGAGTTTGTTTAGAGTCAGTCTAGGCTAGAACCAAATTAAAATTGATGAACACTTAAAATTTTGTTTTGGAGATGATGAATAGTTGCTCTGCCCAATTCCTTTCAAATGTCTAGTTGTCAAACTTAGATTCTCCTGAGTTTTGGATATTACTGTTTTAATCTAAGAATTTACTCTGAACCTGAAACTTGTGAAGGCATATGCTCGAGGTAAAGTCTAGGTAATTGATTGATATGATTCATGAAGGTTGAGCTACTATTTATCTTATTCCTAGCATTACTAAGTTCTGAAGATTTATTTTTAAAGACCTAAAATCTACATGATGAGCTCTCGTATGACAAAATGTGAATTCCTACCAAAGCCATATATTATACATTTAGAGATAGAAAACGTTTGCACATTCATGCTGCTTGCTTTGCATTGAGTTTAGTCAACCTTTGTTGAATAACATATGAGAGTCTTGTCATGCTTTTGAAATCAAGATCACGTACACACTTCAGTACATATGCATTATTCCTACCCTCAGAGTAATTGCAACCGTTTCCACTTTCATCTATGTTCATCATAAAAATGTTTTCTCCTACACTAGGAGTGAACATAAAAAAATATATAAACCCCATAGGACAGCCCTGTTATAAATGCTCTAAATTTTCACTATTGTTATCTCTCCAAATCATGTATTGGATGCATGTGGCTATGCAAAAGTATGAAAAGAAAAGGGAGTAAAAGATGGACAAGTATCCCAGCATTAAAACAATGGGTACTAGATGCCCGCCTCCCGAATGAAAAAAGAGAGAGAGAAGAGAAAAAAAGAGAGAGAAGGAGAATGAATAAAGATAGCCCATGTGTTCCTCCAAGTTCCAAAGGAGAGTGAATCATTTTCAAAGAGCATAAGTAGAATTAGGATTAGCCACCTCATATACACCTATCCACCATATTCCATACACATGCACATCTTGGTTTGATTGTATGCCTCGATTCTCTGTGGATCCATTGTTTGACTTTACAACATATGAATCGCAAGTATGCTTAAACCTTGTTATTGCCACTCCTATGAGCTCCATTATAATCTTTAGTTATAGGAAGGCATAACATTAATGCCTTAAGTGAGATCCACAAATACCATATATACTGAGAGACTTGTGGGTGTCATACAATTAAGCTCTGAGTTTTATTTCGAAAACTTGCAAAACTCCAGAATACTGCTACTGTAAAGAATTTGAGACATAGTGCTTGACTTAATTGTTCTATCTTTCAATTGCTCAAGACTTATGCGAGGGTTGTAAAGCTCCATAGTTAAAGGTAAAACGAGTAAGTCTGGAGGTTAGAGCAATTATTGTCTAATCTGGAGGACAATTTCTGTTTGAAAGCATGTGTACTTGAAAAGAATGAAAGCATTGTAGCAACTCCTGATCCGAATACATTAGTAATTAGGCTTAGTTTGTTTGCCAAGGGACCGGCAAAAGTTAAGCTTGGGGGAGTTGTTGACGGTCGATAACGTCAACTTTTATTAGAACTTTAGACACGAAAGGATACATGAAAACATACTAGTCTAGGGTTTTAACTGACAGTTTTCACTAGTTTTGCATGTTCTGTATTTTCCAGGGACTATTCCAGAAAAGTATAAAAGAAGGGTTAATGAGCATAAAAGACACGAAACTTAACCACGAAGGAAACATCATCATCGAGACGTGGGAAGAGTGTAGGGCCGAGTGGGGCCGGGTGGGGCCGGCCGGCCCTGGGGTAGGGCCGGACGGCGAAGGCGCCCCCCCTAGGGTTTCGCCGCTATCTTCTGGAGTCTTCTTCCACCGCCTCTTAGGAGTCATCTCGGCCCTATGTTTAAGTCGGTTTGATCCTACGGCGCACGTTCATCCCACCGGGCTATAAATAGAGGGGCAGACCCCCCTAGAGGCATCAATCAATCATTCATCGAAGGCAACAAGTAGTCAAGCCATCAAGAGCCTACTAATTCATCAAGAGCCTTCTAGTTCATAGTTCTAGCCTAGTTAGATTAGAGAGTAGAGGAGATCTAGTTCTTCGGCGGGATCTGGAGCCCCGGCGATCGCCTGGAGCGCAGAGTTCGGTATAGTTCTGGTTCTTTCTCTATTATTGTATTCTTCATTATGATTAGGGAAACATTGTTCTTAATAGTTCATATGTTCTTGATTACATTAGTTTTTGTCTACTTTAATTCTATGTCTAGTATAGTTGGTCTGATCTTATTGAGTTCATGTAATTGCTCGTATAACGTTTATCCAAATGATCGTTGGGTAGATGATGAATAATATGTAGACGTGGTGTCTAGATATTTCGTTTATCTGTGAGTGCACCCTGATGTGCCGGGTCGTGTGGTAGTTCACGTAGGTGACAGCTACGTTGATTCCTCTGTAGTCCACCCCCCGTATGTAGGCAAGCAGGCACGGTCGCGAAGTTGGGTAATGACTCTGTTTCACACCTTTCCTAGATGATGCCCTTTGCATGTGATCATGATATAGGACTAATCTGACAATGATTGCTAGATGTAATTGTACTAGTTAGAGTTATTCGTTGACGTAGTTATAGAATTACCTTAGATATTAATTCCTTAGTTTATCCATTGGCTATCTATTACTATCACTAGAAAGTGCTCTGATGTTTATCTTTATTAATGATGCTTGATCATACTTATTACCCTATTTATCTTTATTATCTTGTGACCTCTACCTTTTAAGAGTAGAGTATATGACATTGGTAATTTCACTTATTCATTGTATATAGTGGTTATCAATATAATAGATCGTAGTTTATCCAAATCCTTCCCAGTGGTATAAATATAAATTGACAACCTGGTAGAACTCCTAGGTAAAATGCTACAATGGTATAATTATCTGTCCGTTTACAGAATTGTTCTTAGTTTATATTTATTTATATTTCTGCCTAATCACATGGAATAATATATAAAACCTTTATTTATTCTTAGCATATATAATTAGGATTAACAACCCAGTTCATGCAAAAGAATGTTGGTAATAGATAAGTGGCTAGTTGCTAATGATCAGTTAATTAAATACCATACGTCTTCTAATCTCGTCTCTAGAGTTAAAGGTTATAAAGTTATTTTGGGCGACGTTAGTAGATGTCAACAAGCTCCAAAGGTGGAAAAAGGAAATCGAAAATAGCATGGAAGCACAGATAGCTGATCAAGTTGATGCACGAGTTATGACAGCTATGCAATCCATGTGTTCGGCACAACCACAGCTTGTCCAGACGGAAAATAGCCCAGTGCCCAAGGGTCACAGTAGCTGCAGATCTACCCCTATGCCTGACGAAGAAGAGGTCAATGCTCATCATCTTGTGGACGACATCACTGGACCTGTTAATGTCAGGTTGTACATTCGTCAGCAATGGGCAAAAGACAAGGTGGCGGTCGGACAAGCATTTTCGAGAGGAGACGGCATCATTCATGGCACACTAATGCCACTCGGGTATGCCAGGGTCAGCATTGATAAGATCTTGGATATGAAGTTCAATAAGATACACATTGATTACCCAGTGGAGGAAGAAAGGCCGCGTCTTGTTCGCAACTTGGGCACTCATGTGGCTTGGCGCAAACGTTTCATCAAACTTGATGACCAACCATCTTCAGATGATGAGGATGACGATGAATCATCGGCATCACCACCTCCCAGGGGTTACTCTCTTGTGTTTGGACAGGAAGACCCTAGTTCTCCCTCGCCTCCGCGGCAAAAGAAGAAGACTCCTCCACCTCCTCCACCGCCAAAGGAGAAAACTCCTCCTCCTCCTCCACCGACGAAGGAGAAGACTCCTCCTCCTCCACCTTCCCCTCCCCCACCACCAAAGAAGAAGACTCCTACTCCTCCACCTCCTCCATCTCGTTCTCTAAGATCAGGTTCGACCTCCCAATAGAAGAGGTCATCATCTTCGGTTGGTAATGCTCCCAAGATAAGCAAAAAAGAAGAAGGTAGATGCTAGCATTACTTCTTTGATGAAGGACAAGAATGTGGAGCAGCATCCAAGAACCAAGGAAGCAACCGTTTCCTTCTTTAAGCGAATAGCTAGTCTCCCTCTATGGATACAACAGACAGAATTTGAAAGGCAGAACAACAAAGAGAGCAATCAGACTAGAGAAATAGAAATACAGACCCAACATTTGCTAGAGATACAGAACTTGGCCAACAACATGGGCATATCCATGGAGGAGGCCGTGGAGTTATATTACGGAAGAAGAGAGTTTGAATCAGCAGCTGTCGCATACCAGTATTCAAGAGGCAAACCTTTGGTCGCCACCGAACAAGAGTATAAAGAGTTGTCAACATATCTGCGACAGTTGCATGATTATTACACCTTCGATACTGCCAAAGGCGAGTACATTGGCTTTGAAGTTTGTATCCCTCCCGGGCTGATTTTTAATCATCCTAAAGAAGAGGTGCATAGTGTTTATTATGAATTCCTCTTTTAGCTCTTCCAACGGCGTTCGCTCAATGTACAGATTTTGATGTTATGGACTATATAAGTACCCTACCCTCACAACGTTATAATAAAGCACGTGATCTGCATTTGAATATATCCTATGTTTATTATGCATGTGTATGGAAAAATGGTGCCTACGGAGGCGCCTGATGCATGTAGACTTCTTGGATCCCGTATTTGTCAACGAGACAACATGCGCTGCCGGGTGTGAAGATGACTATGTGCCAAAAAGTTTGAAGATTGAGTTTGAAAGGATGTTGAAGAATAACAAAACAAACATACTCCTACCCTACAACTGCGAGTATGTGTTCTCGACCCTCACTTTGGTGTTCATTCTATTAATATATATGACATTCAATAACATGGACTTTCCTTCGTGATTGCAGCAACCATTATGTCCTCGTAGAGATTTGTCTTGTAAATTCACATATCGAGGTGTGGGATTCCAAGAAGAAGCCACTTTCTCATATCGACCCTCTAGTCAATGTGTTGAATAAGTAAGTGAACCCAATATCACAACACTACTTTCTAATCACATAGGACATTGTAATGTCCATGGCCTTGATACTTTGTTTATGATGTCACACAGAATGAAGGCATTACCTGACTGGAAAAATGTCGATAGCAAGAAGCACAAGAAATGGAGTGAACCATTCATGGCTAAGTATATGGAGGATATCAAGACCCTAGACCAACCGACGGGGAACAACGAATGCGGGTTCTATGTGATGTGGACTATGCTTGTCTACTTTGGTGCAAAAACTGACAAAGGAGATGAAGTGGTACGTAGGCTTCCCATTTGTATTGTTTTGACTTATGTTTTTGCATCTGAATATCATCTTGATTCAATTGCAGCGCAAAGCACATGGTCACAACCGATTGGTAGATTTTGAGATAAGAAGAATTCAAGAAGAACTAACAAAGTTTATCACCGACGAGGTATTGAGTAAGAACGGATCATTTTGCATTGCTAAGACCAAGAAGTTCAAGAATGCCTATGGAAGAGAACATGTTGATAGGCTATTGTAATGCGAACTCTTAATTATTTCGTTACTTATACGTTTTATTTTGTAATTTCTGTAATATAAACGTTAATGAGTTTGTAGTGACGTCGAGATCCACATCGATATCCAATTATTCGATTGCATCACCGTCAACACCTCCCCCCCTCTCCCCATGACCTCCCCACAAATTGAAAACAAAACAATTAATAAAATACAAATTACAAAAAATATCACTGTCGGTTCTCATTTCAAACCGGCAGTGATTGCTAAGCTATCACTGCCGGTTAGTGTTACCAATCGGCAGTGATAGCTCTCATATCACTGCCGGTTGGTAACACGAACCGGCAGTTTGATAGACCCGGTGTTGGTATTTATTAAGTGCAAATAGAATAAGAAAGATTTCGCAAGCGTACAGAATACCATTGTAACATTTTACCAGGAGTATTTCAGGTATCGTTATTCATATTTTACCACAGGGAAACAATGGTTAAAGAATTTGATAGCTACCGTCATGTATTTACTAACTTAGTAGACCAACTAGACTATAATAGGGGTAAGTGATAAATGATAGGAGTTATGAATAGTAATTACTTATAAGATAAATGAGTAGTCTAGCTAAGTTGAGAGAACAACGGAAGAGTTTGGTTCCTAAATACTTCTCTATTACTTGGGTTCTAAGATAACTAAAGGATAGGTAGGTGAAGCAATCACACAATAGCACTTTGGAGCAACAGTATCTTTCTGATTCTCGAATAGACTGGGAAGGGGTAATCGGGAGAAGGCTGCCAAAAAGCTCTACGAAACATCAACTCTGACGTGGTGGAATACGAAGACCGACAGAGCTGTCACCTCTGGGGTTACCACAACTAACCGTAAAAATTGGGCGCAATTTCAGGTAAACACTAGCCTAGACACCACGTCTACACCAATGAATACTACTCTAATCACACGTGATAACTAGAGCACTCATTACGAACGGAGATCCTATGCCAAAGTATAACAATTATACTAACTAATCACATAATAAAGCATATAAGTAAATAAAGAAGATATATATATATATATATATATATATATATATATATATATATATATATAAAAGCATAAGTCTTATAAAGATGAGATACAAAGATATACCAGACCCCTGAAGACTTCTCCAGAACCGAAGCATGGCTCCGCTCTCCCTAACTCTCAACTAGAACTAATCTACTACATTGGAGAGAGGTTATCCTTCAATGGGCACCTCTCCATTCAATCATTAACTAGAGAATATGAATTATAATAATGAAAGGGATGGAGCCTAGGGGGTCCCTGGGGCTCTATATATAGGGGCGTCTGGCCTCTCCTCCACTTTGGACAAGCAATATGGTACTGAGCCTTTCCACCATGTGCACATAGGCTTTAATGGGCCAAATTCTGATTTAGGCCCAATTAATCCCGCAGCCTTTAATTAATCCCGCAGCTCAGGTTCTAGAATCTTCCAGTGTTTGTAAAATCCATATCTCTTTATTCCGGACCCCAAAAATAGCAAGACATAGGTCCATTTCGATCGTCTCGACGAGCTCTATGCAATGGTTAACTCCAATTCCTCATTTGAGATACTTTTAATTGGTGAAAAATTAAATATCCTTTTATACGCTGTAAAACAAGTGAGAACACCAAAACTCGTGGAACTTGTTAGAATCAAACCCCATAACTATGTTGTGTATTGTTTTATGCCCTTGATTCATGTTTATTTGATGGGTAAAAATGAGCAATAACTACCGTCAACAACCGGCAGTGATGTGATGAGCTTATCACTGCCGAGTTGGTTGTGCCGGTTCAAAATCCGCCAGTGAAGGGGGTTTTGAACCGACAGCAATGTTTGAATATGGCCTAGTGTTCCCTCTGTTCTAGAAAGAATATAATTCTAGCACAATGTCATTCATGTTCTAGGATCTTAACTTTGGCCAACTATAGTTTAAAAATATTAGTTATGATATCAAATAATAAGTATTACAAAATGTATTTTTAAAACAGATTGATTTGAAGCCATCACTACAAGAAATATGTTGGTTTATGACAAAATGTAAAGAAACATGTGTCATAAACCATGCGCCTTAAACCAAGGTTTATGGCATTTACATGCTCATAAAATGTCAGAGAATGTGTTCTCTGACGTTTATGAGCATATAAACGTCATAAACCATGGTTTAAGGCGCATGGTTTATAACACATGTTTCGTCAACTTTTTGTCAAAAACCAAACACATTTCTTATAGTGCATAAATATTAATATCATTGACTAGGAATTTGATCAAACGTGAAGCACTTTAACCCGATGTGCATCTATTTTTTTTGAACCGGGGGAGTTTATATGATGCAGCGTCTCCAAAGAAGTGCTCTAAGTGACTAACGAGGAAACGTCAAAAGACCATGAATACACCTGTTTTTGGTATGTAAATATTTGTTTTAGAAACACATTGTTCTCTGTTCATTATAAAAACTTCAATTTGTATCATGAAAATTAAACCACGCGAAGAAACTTGAAGTCTTTACTTTTTTTCTCCCGATTTGCCATATATATACATCATGTGTACCTCTAGCAAGTTGATTAAACTAATGGACAGACCACAGTGGACACTGAACATATAGTAGAATAACAACGGTACGACTTCCCCGGATGCAGAACAAAACCCTTCCTCAAATCTTCTATTACTGGTGCCCCCCTCGCATGTCTTCCCCCAAGATATTCCGTCCAATCCAGGTACAACCCTTTCTGGGATTACTATGTCACCTCCACATGACCAAATCGATGCACAAACACGCATCTAGTAGTATGCATGTATGCTAATGCAAGTTGACTCTGCTGTGCTCATCACATGATCATCATATACGGCTCCAAACCCCAAGGCTCCATCGGGCAAAGCCTGCATGCCCTATTCCACCCCCTTGCATATATAGTACAGTACACACGCATTGGGAACAACTCCTCCGCTCGTCTGAAATATAGAGTATCTTTACTTTCAAGTGCAATTTCCTATTATTCCCTTTTGCCATTTTTGAGCAGGCTTAGCTCCAAAGCATTTTAGTTAGGACGGAGTATAGGACCTTGAGTTGGGTCGTCTGAAACGTATACAATTAAGTGATGTTAAAACGTTATAGATTGTCAATGATAATTAAGTAAAACAGAGCTGGTAGGACTAACATGATATGAAATGGATGTGACATGACAATGTAGTACACAACTTTACAACCAAAAGGATCAAATTATCAGCACTGCCATATAGTGCCCAGCAATTTAAGGAGGGAAAAACGTAACTGTTGAGGGTAGCTGAGTGTTATTGTTCATCAAGCCATAACAGCTACTGGTACTATACTACGCCTCTATCTAGTCCTCACTGGAAACTTTTCTGGGCGATGTATATGAGAATTCAGGACACAAAGAGACACTACCATATGGCTAGATCATAACTCGTGCATGTCACGCACAGTCGATGCATGGTTGCAGGGCCAGTATTTATTATGAGAGGTTTTGGAGCGAGCGCATGTCTCTCCCTGCGGACTGCGATGCGCGTCATGCCGTCATCTACATCTACTACTACGTACTAGTACGACGTTGCTGCATATGCAATGCATGGCGGACGTACGATCGACCGCAACACAGTCACTCCGGCCGCACCGCCTCGAGTTGCGACCCGGCCGCATGCTTCACCTTGCAGGTGCGCGCACACACACACACACCCCTGCGTATCCATGCAGCCACATGCTTGTTTCGCAGGAACCAGAGAGCATGAGACGCAGTCGCTGCATGCTACAGTCACCCATCGATGATCGATCATGCATGCATGTCTGCAGCCAGATGCTACAGTGCAAGCTCCGTGCATGTGCATGTATCTACAGCCTGTGGATCTCTGCCCATCGATTTCGTAATATTAATATACCGGCTGCTCGTGATTGTCCACAGGCCACAGCCTAGAAGCCTAGCCATCCATACGTACAGCCCCTACTACAGGAGCTGGGAAATGAAACGATGGCGGAGAGAAGGACCTAGAGAAAAGAGAATCGGTCGAAACGTATATATATATCAGAATAATTGTCGATCGAGCCCGGCGGCGTTGTGGCCAGACACGGCAACACGAATGAATAGCCTTTGGAAAAAAAAGGGGTACGATTCTATTTGAACGAATTGCTACTTGTATCGAAGTCTTCCAAATAGAATTATCATGTTTTTTTGTTCAACGGTCTTGATTTGGAGGGCTTATCCGGTGAAAGATGAAAGGTCTATAGCTTTCCGTAGTTCCAGGCCACCGCAGCCCCAAGGAGAAAACGCTGCGTTCTTTGCTCCTCGCTGTCGTAGGCCCCCTTCTTTTTTCTCTTCGGTGAGTCCACCAATGAAAGGAGAGACAACTGAACTTAACTTAAACGAACAGAGCGTTTATTATTTCTTTAAATCTAGTTCTCTTTGGTAACTTAGTTCAAATAAATTTATCAGAGAAAATTAAATGATTTTTGGTTGGGATCTTGTTACCTCTGGTATTTCGGTCATTGCCATAACGTGGTCATCTTTGTAGGCAACTAGGCATTGATTTAATCGACAGATGGACATTAGTAGCCATTATCTGCAAGAAAAAGGGAAGCTAGTGGGCACTCCCAAGAAGGACGGTTAATCCATATCATCAATCTCATCAAATTACGGATGCTGAAATTTAATATAATTAATCTCAACAGATTAGGGACGCTGAAATTTAATATAATTACATCTTCCCCCATGCCAAAAAAGGTGAACTGTTTTATGTTGTCTATGTTTTGCCTGCAGAGGCCCTTATGCAGGGTGCACGGTGCTCTAAGCTAGATTAGTGCTGCCCTACCTACACAAACAATAATTTGATGAGACAACTATTTTCATTAATAAAGGGGGAAAAGATCCCATTGCCACCAAATTAAACACCCCCGGATTTTTATAGGTGATCAGCTTATTTATGTTTTTAAAAAGACCGCCTACCTCAACATGGTTATTAATAGAGGTGAACATTTGACAAGTCCATCTCTAAAAATTTATTTAGAGAGGTGGGCCATTTAAAGTGCATACATCTAAAAATGCACCATGGAACAAACTACCCATTAATTAGAGAGAATAAAGGTCTACGATTTCTTCATCATAAGCAACACACTCATGCCCCTTCTCTCTACTCCTAACCCATGATCGCCTTCTCTACCTCTTCACTCCTCGGTAGAGGAATCTCTCATGCGAATCCACACAATGAGATCCATGTGGAGTCCTAGGGGCGAAGGTAAGCCCAACAAGGCCACTTAGTTTTGGAGGTGATATATAGCTAGCCTGAAGAGATTCACACAGAGGCGGTGATAGTCCTAGCGAGGGCCGCTCGGAGGCAGTGGTCTTCTTGGCGATCCACGCGAAGACGGTGGCTAGCATGATCGATGAGGGTCATGTGGAGCCAGCACTCTTAACTACCATCTTTGGTCAACACGATGCACTCCCCCAAGTGTCAGCCACTACGGTCCTTCTGGCCATCTTTGTTCTCGATCCAAGCATCATGTCCGTTCTTCACCACTCATACTATGTCGATCGGAATGGTATGACTTTGCTTGACCTTCTCCATGGATGTAGAGCGTCAGCTTAGTGCTCCACACATGCACATCATCGTAGCCAAGAGACATATTGCACGCACACAAACACACACACACACACACACACACACACACACACACACACACACACACACACACACACACACAATGGTTACTCTCCAACTCATAACCAAAGTCTATCATCTCTCTAACAATTCACTCATCACAACTTGACACAGAAGGCTATATATGAACCTTATGTTCACCAAATTTCATTGCTATCTAATCAAGTTGTTGGCTGAAAGCTTGAGTTCCCTATTTTCCCTTTCCGGTTTTATTCTTCTTTGATGATTTTCACATTCATTTTTGAGAGATTTTTGTGCTGCATGTCTGGTTGATCTTTTGGTTCATCTTTGGGATCCTTGGAATAGATCCAAATAGTCTCCTGATGCCCAGCTTCAAACTTCGTGGTAACTTGGCATTTCGCTTGACTATGTTGGCTTATGTTTGAATCTTTTGGCTTTGGCAAGTTGAGTTTGCTTTTTGAGAATGCGCGTGGGGTGTATTAGGTACATATATAGGCCAGATTTTTGGATAATTTTGAATTGGCTCCCCCTTCACCTCCTCTAATCGCTTGCTCGGTCCTTCAGAAGGAAAATTCAAAATTCATGAAGTAGCTCGGATCTTTTTGACAACATTTCTTAGGAATATACCATCCGCATGGAGTAGGCAAGCTATGTGCAAAGTTTTATGAATGTGGAGTTCCTTGGCTTGGTTTGCCTTTTCCCACAAAAGTTTTTGGGGGTGAACTCTTCAAAACCGGATGACCTAGTTTGTAGAATCAGTGTAACCCTAAATTTCCGAGTACCATGATCTTTGTAATTTGAGTGACCTAGTTTGTACTGAATTTCTTGTTTTGTGCCATTTTTTTTGTGCAGTTAGCTTTTACATCATCCGACCTTGTTCCAAATAAGATCATAGGTTTGTTATGACTATGTGATCTTAACAACCGCTAGAAGAGAGGCTTGAGTTGGTTTTGGGAGATGGCTAACATGTCGCTCGTGTGCTCGGCAAGAAAAATTTGACTCATTCTACTCTTTGGGCGTATGTTCCGGTACTTTACTTTAAAAATATTAATATTATGTAATTTGAAGTGCTAGCACTAGTTGGAATAATATTCTAACCAAATTTTAGTCCTCCTCAACTGAAACATTATTTATTTGCCATTTGTTTTCCCCCAAATTAAATTTCACTTATTTCCGCACACTTCTTTGTAAATGATGCATATGAGAAAAACTAAATATCAACGGCACATTGCCATGTACATTTCAGATGCAAAGCTACGTCTCACAAGTCGCGCGCAATTGAATTGCAGATCCTATATTGAGAGCGTCAAGTCAACAGATGGCCTATAGCAAATTAAATAAGAAACACGTGCCCGTGACAATGTTCCATATATCCTATCATGGTTACGCATATGAAAGGTTCATTTGGTCGAACTCTAGGAAATATAAGTAACCACATATGCAGTACCAGCAAGTAGCAACCTCCATCCATCTGATTTGACGACACAGCTAGCCAAAATAGTCATCGATAAGGACTCGTCGACTACTAGACGACTAGCTGTACTGAAAGAAACTCATAGCATTTCTCTCTTCATGCTACAGCTTGATTGATAATTTGATATGATGTAGTCCCTATGTTGCTCCAAGATGTATCCATCAAAAAAACTACCATGATGGCAATCGTGTCGTGGAATTAACATCCTGGAAATCGGACGCCGAGGGATCTGACCATTATATTGCCGTCTAGTTTAAGACAATCCAGTTTTTGACGACCTTTTTTCTCGGGCACCGATCGTTGACTTAGAATTACAAATAGATCAATTTAGGGTGACGACCATGGTGTATGAATTTTGATTAGAGCTGTTCTTTCGTTTTCGTATCTAAAGTCAGATTACAAATAGAAACCATGGTGTCTATAAGACAACGGTACAGTTTGCTTTTGTCTGCATGCATATGCATGCATGGTGACAAAAGAATTTATAAGCATCCAAGGGCATATGTACGTGTAGATCAAATAAGGGAGCGTATATATACTAGCCACAGACTCAAAAGAAACACACGGTGGCTGGCCTCCACCAACAGTATGGTGCCCGCTACTATGCTAATTAACACTAGCATCACCAAAAGTCCCTCGCTGCCATGCACACTTCTTCCCTCTTAACAGGTTTTTATATCTTTTGCTTACTCTAGAGAGTCAGTCTCGTTCTCTATCTTTGGCTAGTGAGAAATTCGGAGTAGAGGATGTCTATATTCATTAATATCAAAATGATTTTCTGAGGTAATGCCAAAACATTAACCGATATGTTTAAAAAATTCAACAGTATCGATTAATGGCGGGTGATTAACAATGGCGGCTGTTTTATTTACCGTGGCACCAAAAAAATTTGCCTCGCAAAATCGATTTACGGAGATAGTCATTTTATTTACGATGGCAGGAAAATGTCCGCCTCCGTAAATCCATTTTCAGATGTGGACGTTTTAAATCAACCGCTTCCAAAAAATTATTTTCGAAAATGGTCATCTTAATATGCCCCTACCCGTAAATCATTTTTCGGAAGTAGACACACTATCCCGCCTCTAAACATAATGGCCCATGCCTGAGCCTAGCCAGTTAATCCTAGTCTGATATCACGGTCATTTACACACACACACACACACACACACACACACACACACACACACACACACACACACACACACACACACACACAGAGAGAGAGAGAGAGGGAGTTAGGGTTTCATTCACACAAGTCTCTGTCTCAGCTTCTCCCTCTCCCACAGTCGGCACCCATATATTCGGCCCCTCTCTGTCCCTAATTTTCACCTACAACGCCCACCCAGTCCCTCTCCCTCACTCACCTCTCCCTCTCCCCCCATAACAGCCCAGCGGTTGCCCCCTTTCCTTTCCTCTCCTCACCCCTTCACGGCAGCCCCGGTGGCGGCTCCTCCCTATGCTCTTCCTTTCTCTCATGGAAGCGTAGGAAGGGCCCGCAGGTGGCGCTCTGGTGGGGGGGGGGGGGGGAGAGGGGGCATGCAACCTGGCAGTCGGTGGCGCAGCCACATGGTGTAACACCCTAAAATTTTGAATTTGTTAAATAGAGATAAATTGAATTTATTTATGCAATTGGTTGAGCATTTAATATAAATATAGGGAATAATATTTTTTGTGAATTAATTAAAATAGGGCTACCACATGTATGTTGCATTCATGTTGCTTATATCTATTTTGTATTGATTTCACTCCATTGGTATTGCAAAATATTCAAAAGTGAAAACTCATTTGGAAAGTGAATTTGAAAAAAAAAAGGGAAAACTCCCTCCCCTTCTCTACCCAGGCCGAGCAGGCCAATTCTCCCTGCCTTGGCCCAACCGAGCAGCCCAGCTCGGCCCTCCTCCTCACCTGCCTCACCTTTCTCCCTCTTGGGCCCGAGGCCACTCCCCTCTCTGCTAGGCCCGAAGGCCTGCTCCTTCTCGCGCGGCCCAATGGCTAGGCTGAGCCCGAGGCCACCTCTACTCCTCTCCGCGTGGGCCGGCCCATTCCCTTGCTGGAGCCCGCTCCCTCTCCTTCACCCTGCCTTAGACAGACATGCGGGGCCCGCGCGTCAGACCCTCCTCCCTCCTCGCGCTCGAGTCCGAGCCGGACACGCTGTCGCCGCGCCGCACGAATCGTGCTCCGCCCGGCCTCCTGCTTGCGTGGCCCGCACGCCAAGCGCCCCATATAAACCCCGAGCACCGAGCCACCCTTCCCTCGAGCCCTAGCCGCAGCTGCCGCCCTCAATCGCGCGCACAGCAAGCCCCAGCACCGTGCCGCCGCGTAGAGCTCCGCCGCCGCCGTTAATTCCATGTCTCCGGTGGTCCCTGTCCTCAATTGGAGCGTCTCCGAGGTCCGTCACGAGTTCGTGAAGCCTCGGAACCTCTTCTTCCCCGAGCTCGACGACCTCCGGCCGCTCACAGCAAGAGCCGCCGCGCAGAGCTCCGCCATCGACGTCGAGGTCCACCACTGGGACCTTCCCCGTCAAATTCGAGCACCCCCGAAGCTTCGCGTCAAGGTGAGGAAGCTCTACGAGCCTTTATATCTCGTTTTTGTGCACCGTAACCTTACCCGCGACCTCACCGTCGAGGACCGCCCGCCATTGCACGCGCTGCACCCTACCCGAGCCCCCACTGCCCTAACCGAGGCTTTAATCGAGTTTGCGTCGAGTTTCTCGTGCTTCCAGATCAAATCCCGAGCCAAATATGCCACCCTAGCCATGGATTAGTGTTCCGCCGCCCTTCTCCGGCCATGGCGCCGCCGGCAGAGCCGTCTTCTCCGGCGAGCCCCTCTCTGTCCTCGCCAAGATCTAATCAGAGCCCTCCGTTTGAGATCCAACGGCCCAAAAGCAAAGATACCCCTTCGCCCTCCACTTTTTCAAAAGAGCCCCTGATCTTTTTAATGTTCGAACCCGCGGTCCTTTGGCGTATTTCTCAGATTACGCTTTTGTATTTAGAAAACGTATTTCCCTCGGTTTAAATTCAAAAGGCGTTTTTAGTTATTTACAGATTTGCCACTGAAAATATTTTGGCCATATTTTATTCGTTTTAGCTCCGATTTGATCCGTTCAAATTTCGTTAGATTCGTAATTTCGTAATCTATCTAATGAAGCTACTATTATTCATATTTTGAACTTTTAAAATTCGAGATTAGATTTAATATATTATTTTATTAAAGTAAATCTTGATTAATTCATAACTTCTCCGTTTGAACTCCGATTTTCGTGAACTTTATATCGTTGGATTCGTAGCGACGCGTAGATTTGTTTTATAAACTTTTTAATCTATTTTTCTACTATTGGTGTACTGTTTCTAATTTAAATCTTGTTTGCTTCGTGTATGATTGCTACGATGATTGTGTGGTGATTTTATGCTCGAGTTCAGACCGTGAGCAATACGTTGGTTATCAAGAGTACTCCGTTGAGGATCCAAGTTCTCAGGATCCTTTTGATCAAGGCAAGTATAGCATGGATCATCCTTATTGTCTATTCACCTTAATCACTAAATTCATGATGCATGTGTCTACCTTGACAACCATAGTGTTTATTCCTATCTTTTGATAACTTGATCCTTGTTACCAATGAGATTGCATTTGAGTAGTGATGCTACGCTTGATGGGTCATGATCTTATGAACTTGAATAATTAATTATGAAATAAAGATTAAAAGATGCTTTTTAGCAACATGGACTAAGTACTTAACTGTAAGTATGACACCGGGACTTACAGCACAACCATGGGAGCCATATGACTCTGGCTTTAGTCAAGTATGAAGTTACTTTCTATCATGTTGTTAATCTTGAAAGATTTCTTGCCGAGCTGGTTATTTTGCGGCTCCTGTCCTTGTGTGTACTGCTGCGCGTGTGTGCCACTTGGAAGGAGGGCTCTACCGCCCCTTGCCATTGTGCCCGGATTGATTAGTAACTTGTTAGAGAGCCTTTTGAAAGACTTCATAGTGAGACCCTGTTATGCACCTTGGCAGTGTAGTGTGGGCCTTGCAAACCCCGACACATGGGAATCACGACTCATGGTGAAAGTGTGCAACCTCTGCAGAGTGTAAAACTGATATATCAGCCGTGCTCACGGTCACGAGCGGCCTTGGACGTCTTACAGAATAATAATAATTGAATATTAATTTATTAATTTGAAGTTTCTGTTGATGTTTATTCCATATTAATTATCATGTTTATATGATCATGCAAATCTTATTCCTTGGTATATTATATTGCTGCTACTCAAATTGCTAAAATATGATCAACTAAAAGCAACCGCTGTCAACCAGTGTCATGCCTTATTTGAGCCTCATAAACCCGTGCTATTCTTGTTGAGTACGACATGTACTTACGTTTGCTTTATTTTTCATATTTGGATAAAAATCCCGGATGGTTAACAGATGACTATGAGGATTCTTCTGAGGATTATTAGGATTGTGTTCACCAGTCAACTATTCCTTGTGGATTGGAGTTTCCGCGAGAGAGTTATCTATATTATTCCGCTGTTATTTATGTAAAGATTCTGTGATATTATTCGTTATATATTGAACCTTGTGATGGTACTATGTAATTTGTCGCTTATGTGTGTGTTTGATCTCTGGACGCACATAAGTTGGTTCATTCAATTTTATCCTTAAAATTGGGTGCGACACATGGGCCCGTCACCACAATGGCTATTGGCGCGGCTGTATCCGGTTGAGGCGGGGCGCAGACTGCCAGGGGACTTGGTGTAGGCCAGGTGTGCGGGATCCAACAATGGCCGGATCTACTTGCTTGACAAGGAGGAAGCCGGCTGCGCCCAGATCTGGCGAGGGAGAGGCTGGCCATGCCTGGATCTCGTGACGTCGGCGTGCTGCGTCCTTTCTCCTATGTGAGGCACAACAAGTGATGACGGGTCCAGTCCGACTTATCTGCTAAGAACGGGATCGTCGGTGGGCTTGGGAATGGGCTCGCCGATGGGCTTGTTTTTTTGTTCTTTATCGATTAACCAAGGATGCCCGACTCCGTTAATCAGTTAAATGAGGCGGGCGAAGCAACCGCCTCCGTTAATCGGTTAACCGAGGGGTGCAGAGCAACCGGCTCTGATCCGTTAATTGGTAATTAATCGGCCTATTATGGTTGGAGGCAGTTCCTTTGCCAACCTCCAAAATACAAAATGCCCGCCTCCAATAAGGATTCTGTAGTGTAATTTGGATGGCCAATTAGACAAGCTATTGGAGGGTTTTGTTTCACCAAAATCTCTATTCCTATAGAGTCTCTTAGAGTTGCTTTAATATCTTGATTGCTTATTCTTTGTGTATTAGTAGTATCTAGATAATCTAGGATGACTCTTTTATTATCTTCTTCATTTGTTTCATTTTTTTTTATTTTTGTTACATATGGGTGGGTCCCTATAGTACATCCCAGATTTGCTAGTTAATAAATGAAGTTAGTGTTTTGTTTGCTTATGCTGCCTTCATGCTTATGTGTAACATCTACATATTTAACATTAGTATTTTTTTTTTCATCTCATCACTTTTGTTCTTATAATTTCCCTGATTTTTCATCCTAAGGCCAGTCTCAATGGAGTTTCATTATTGAGGTTTCATACACATAAAATAGGGTATCACATCATCTTCTTATATGAAACTAAGAGGGAGAGAGAAGGAAAACTATTGATCCTCGTGAATGTATCAGTGCAGTTTCTAAAACATTGGAAATGCTGTGAAATGCGCACTGAGAGCATCGTACATTTCATCCCCGTGATTTCTCGTCCGTTGCCGTGTGCTCACGTCCGCGCCACCGCTCGCCTCGTGCTCTTGTCTGTGCTCGTTTGCGAGTCCTGGTTGCGGCCCTGTCGGCCGCGGGAGGGAGCGCCACCATGCACGGTCATGGCTCTACCGCTTGAGGGAGGGAGCGCCGCCGCATGCGGTCATGGGTCCCTGTTGAAGCTCTGCCACGTGGGCTGTGCCGGTCGTGGGAGGGAGCAACGCCGCGTGCGGTCGCGAGATCCGCCGGTCATGGGAGGAAACGCCACTACGCGGAGCTCCGTGAGCGCAAGTCCTGGCCACGGTCACGAGTCCCGGTCATGAGCTCCTTTGTGTGGGCTCCACTGCCGTAGGCTCCTGGCCGCGGGCGCAAGTTCCAGCCACGAGCAAGGATGCCGGGCGGGGCACTCCGGCAGATGCGGCGCGAGCAGAGGCTGAGATGCAAGCTCGGGGATGAAGCGGTAGAACCAAATATTGGCTAGAATATCTCTGTGAAACTGTGCAGGGTTAGACTCCGTTTTACCCTCTTTCATGATTGGTGTCACGTCTTGTAAAACCTCTCACTGAGACCGGGCTAACCCCGCGAGCATATGACATATAGCCATTGCTTTTGCATGTACGCATAGTTAATCGTATGTACACATGCATGTTGTACGTACACGCCTCACAAGTTACATTCAGCTTGTTTGTTCCTTCGTTCATTCAACGCTTCCGTATGGACAATGATTCTGATTATTTTAGCCCTCTTGTCATACCACTTATTTGGAGAGAAATGCAAATATGCACATTCTTTTTTCTTAATACAATTTATTTTTTCTCATTCTCAAATATAATAATAACCTCATGGGTTTCTGCTAAACTTCGAAAGAGTATGAATAAAAATTAAATGCAGACACTACATATAAATGTATAATATATAGAAATTAAGGGGTTGTTTACAACAAAATTTTTTTGAAATTTTGACACTGTATCAACTTGCTAACTATAGCAATAAGCGTCCAATCATGATCCAATTAGATTCAAAAAATTCATCTAAGCAAACTGTGTAATTAATTTTCTTTTTTATCAACATTTAATACTTTATGCATGTGTCCAAATATTGATGTGACGGAACTTTAAATTTTGAAGTGTATCTAAATAAGCCCTAAAACAGCTTCAGTCCTACCTAAAACAATTACTCGCCGGAGCTCAATCCTACATAAAACAATTACTCGCCGGAGCTCAGCCAGCGCCCAGACTCCTCAAAAATCTTGGCTCCGCCACTGGCTCCACCATTAGTTTGTATGTACTATGTACGGACATCCATGTATGCATTGTATAGTAGTAAGAGTTAATTATAAACTTTAAAGACGTCGGGAAGGGCAAAATGAATCGATCCCTTGCTTGAACCAAATTAATTTATTAAATCTAGAGTTAACCATTTCTCTCAACTTCTTTGGACATGTCCATGTCATTTACACTCAGTGTCCTTGCTTCCTGCTATCGACACTGTTACATAAGTGTATGCTAGCTTGTCAGGGATCAGTACTACACGCGCAGCCTATGTCACCCTACAACTGCATTTGTACATACATACGTGCATTTTATCTTTTAAATAAGAAGGGGAATCTAGAAAGACTGTAAAAGACTACGAGTGGCTTGCATAGTCATAAGTACTCCCTTCGTGAATATGCAATTCTCACATCCCGAGAAGTCAACAATTGTAAACTTTGACTAAAATTATATGAGAAAATATTAACTTTTATAAGACAAAATAAGTACCGTTAGATCGATAATGAAATATATTTTCATAATAAATTTATTTCAAGACATAAATACTAATCTTTTTTGCTATAAATTCGGTCAAAGTTGACAGTTTGATCGGCACGTTTCCCACAGGTACTACCTGAAGCTCATTGGAATCATCAAGATGCCCCAGATGAAGTGGGACATATTTGGATCAACTAGTTATTACTAGTTTAAATTAAAATTAGTGCAATTTAATTGAGGTTGGCCAACTAATTAGGTTGCAACTAGAGGCTTGATTTTTTTTTTAAAAAAATCTACCCCTTAGTCTTTATTTGGATGAACTATGGCTAAAAATTGCTGGCTAAAAATTAACCCTATGCATCAAACAAGCTCTGCATTTGGAATTGCGACAAAACTACTGGGTTACTCACTGTCTATTTAGTTAGGCTATTCTGCAGAAGCTAGATTTGCACAGCAGTTGACGCAAGAGGCCAATGATTTAGGGGATGTTTAGTTCTAGAAATTTTGCAAAATTTTCACTGTAGCACGTGTGGAATCTTTTGTAATAAGACCCATTAGGCTCAAAAGATTCGTCTTATGATTTACACGCAAACTGTGCAAACATGAAAAAAATTTGTCTATATTTAATGTTCCATGCATGTGCCGCAAAATTAATGTGATAAAAAATTTGGAATTTTGAGTCAGATACATAAGTGGCAGTCTAGTTTACAAATTGATTGTCACTAGAATGTGTCAGGTTTCAGCTCTTTTTGTTGGCTCCGTGCCTTGTGTTAGGCAGAGGATAGTATTTGTCCTCTAACTTTTCTAGTTGTATTATTGTTTTTAAGGTTTTAATGAAAGCTTCTTTTATTAAAAAGGATCAGCCTGCAACAAGGATTTTAATTTCACATCAGTAGTTGATTCTTAAATTTGTGTTTTTGAGTTTGTTCTCGTTACCTTTTTTTTTATTGCACAACATTATCTTATCCACTTTCCAATCATTGTCAAGTTCTTCACGTTTTGAAAGCAAGTTTTCCCTCCATTTGTGTATTGGTCATTTTCGGCTCTTTGCATGTTCGAGATTCCCCTTTGAACCGTGCGTGTTCTTCTTAATTTTACATTAATAAATACTGATAAATATTTTATTTTTTTTGATAGTGTCATACATAATCATGGTCAAACTTTTGAAATTTTGACAGCATGGATCTAGGAGACAACAAAAAATGCGTGACATGATGTACCCATCATTTTGTAGGGTGCTGGTCCAACCAGAATTAAAAAGCATAAACCGAAGTGGTCCCTAACATGTTTGTTTTGGATGACGGCTGGTAATAAGTTTGTACTCGAGGCAAGATGGACACTAAAAGAATGCTCTAATTTAAAGGTGTGTTCATGCGCCCACACAAAACTTTCCAGTGCAATTATGCCTAGAAATTTCTGTTAACTGGATCCATCAACGTTAATGCCTGTGCTGCCTCTCCAGCAGCCATGATGGTTCTTTTGATTTGGGAGGACCCTGGAGCGTTACAATCAACTAGATCTAGCTACATACAAATGTTTACCTCTCATATTTGCAGTCAAGTATTTTCCTTCAGGCTGATTAATCTCTTTTTAGATATATAATCAACAAGTACAGTATACTATTGCCTCTGCTAAATTTCAATAGCCATGTCTCCCATGGTCCACGGATGTGTCGGCAGTTGTGTGTCCAATGGAACATGTTAATATCTACATAAAAAAAAGAACCAAATGCCTAGTTGGACATATATTTGAATACATAAGTGTTCCGATTGATGATATATCTAACAAAGTATCTAGAAGTAAAACGGTTGTTTATTCTAAGTCGTGGCAGAATGTTGCTCATATCTATCGTCTTTTGCAATTTTTTTTAACAGAAAAGTAGTGTAGTATATCTCATTTTATTTACCATATACAACATCAGTATTATTCTCTTGCGAACAGCAGAAACACTCCCCCGTAGCGATGAGAGAGACCTTGCAGCTAACAGCAGCCAGTGGTAGTGTGGCAGCTTCAGATCCACAAGCAGGGCACCACCGAGATCCAGCCACGTGCGGGTCAGCCACACGCACGGACGGCCAGAAATCATTGGGTAATGATGCCGCGGTGATTGTGAAGAAAAAAGAAAGTCAAAGCCTAGGGATTTGGTGTTAAAAAAAAGGGAAGATTACCAGCACCAGAGTAGAATAGCACTCTGACAATGGCTCATGAAGGAGAAGAGAAGCAGAGGCAGACAGCAGAGAATGAAACGGGTGGGCCAAGATTCCCGGGGGCCTCACGTGAGAGGGAGATGTCGTCACGTGACCCTGGCTTGGCGGAGTAAAATGAGACTACTACAGTAGTACTTGGCGCAGCAGTACTGATGCTGACACTGGATCAAGTGTCCATCTCAGATTCATTAATTAAATGATTAGTTGGTCAGCTGGCGATTAGCCTGTCTGGATTAGTAAAATACTCCTATGTATATTATGCAGCGAGCCCTATGAGGCGAGGGTAATTTTATCCGACCAAGACATTCGGTCGCAGCCGCATCAAGTGGGCATTGTTTTATTTAGCTGGACTAGTACGCAAAATATTCTCCTTGTTTGTTAGCAACAACGTCAAAAGGAAGCACAGAGTACTACAGTGTGTACACAGAGTGAGAGTATGAAGAAAAGACTAGTTTTGGATTTATTTAAGCCTTTTTTTCTATGTTTGTGGGTGAGGGTTTCCTTTAGTTGTCCTACATTTATTTGAGCTCTGTTTTCTTGTTCTATCTCTTCTTCTCTTGTAGATGTAATAAATATTTAAAACAATTTACATGTAGCTTAAACTCAAAGCACAACACTGCAATCACAAAATATGTAGTACGTACATAATAACACACATAGCTCTCATTTTTTAATTTCTTTGCAGTTGTTACAAATCAAGCCACAATGTTAAAAGTACATTTTTGTTATAAAATACTGGTATATTGCTCCGTACTTATGTGTGGACTATAATCTTATATGATAAGCATTAAAAATTCATGGTTAATACTTATAACTAACAAAAAATATTTATTTTTGCTCTCTGTCAATTTACAGATATACATATGCATGCTCCCTCTATCCTAAACTACAAGTCATTTCAGTTTTCTCCTAAGCTAAACTCCGTACGTGTATAGAAAAAGCTACAAACATTACACAACTAAACTAGATTCATTAAATACACCATGAAATCTATTTTGACAGTGCATTCTTAATATATTTTTCTATAGATCAAAATTACTTAAAGTTCCCTTAGGACAAAAATCTAAACAACTTACAATTTAGAAAGAAGGGAGTACCATATAATCTCTATCCAGTTCTGCAGACTTAGCTAATACACTAGTATCTGTGTTTCCCATCCATGTATATCATAGTTCTTCTCCCAGTACGTGGCATCTTTATGTATGCCATCAATGCATTTAGTTGAGACCTTGCTTATGTTATGGTGGCCCCTACTACAAATCCCTATATAATGACAACATGAATTTAGTTTTTTCCCCCGGCCCCTTCAAAATTTGGCCATAGTGTTAGTTAGTACTCCCTCGATTTCAAATTTTAAGTCATTCAAACTTTCTTGGGGGAGTCAAAACTTTTCAAATTTGACCAAAGTTATAGACATAATTGCAAAAAATTATGTCATAAAATAGGTGTAATACAAAAATGAAATTAATAAAGAATCTAATGATACTACTCTATTTGGTATCATTATTTTTTTATTATATAAATATAGTTAAATTTGAGTTACTTTGACTCTCCAAGAAAGTTGGAATGACTAGAGGGTACCATTTTTCTCCACGAATAAAAACTTACATGACTCCTATAATTTCTATTCAATTCTCTTTTTCATATTTTTATAAAGGATTAAGTCCACTTTTGACCCATCAACTCTTGTTTTTGTCTAATTTTAACTCTCAACTATAAAACCGTCTAACTTTGGCACCATAACTATTAATACCATTTAATTTTAGCCCCAAAACCATCGAAAACCACTCCCAGGGGCCAAAATTGAATGGTTTTGATACTTGAAGTGTTAAAATTAGACATAATCAAGAGTTGAGGACATGAGGGACTAAAAATAGACTTAATCGACTAATATAGTTTTTAAATATTTATGAAAAATGGACTTATCAATAAATATTTATATGCATTAAAATATAACCACACATCATTTATAAGTAAATATTTATATGTATTAAAAAGTTTACATATAAATATCTAATTTTATAAATAGCTAAATATTTATGAAAAAATTATAAATTTAGATTTACTTATTAATAAATATTTAAACATTATGTGATGATTTTCCTAATAATGTGAAAATAACGTAGTAGATTTCAAATGAAAAGGTGACCAACTATACAATTATATATCTTATTGAGATTCGCAACTTTGGATTTTGTCATTTCTCAATCCGATTTACGTTGAATAGTTTTTTGAAAAAAAATATGAGAACTTTAAACATATGGATTACATTTTAAAGGAATTCAGATTCTTATTCAGAACAAAAAAATCAAATGATGTGTAGGTAATAGGTAATATTTTTATACATATAGATTTATTGATAAGTCCATTTTTCATAAATATTTTGGAACCAAATCAGTTTAAGTCTATTTTTAGCCCCTCAACTCTTGTTTATGTCTAACTTTGGCAGTTCAACTATCAAAACCATTCAATTTTGACCCCTGAGGCGATTTGGAGTGGTTTTCGATGGCTTTGGGGTTAAAATTAAATGGTTTTGATAGTTGAGGTGCCAAAGTTAGACGGTTTTATATTTGGCGGTCAAAATTAGACAAAGATAAGAGTTGAGGGACCAAAAGTGGACTTAATCCTTTTATAAAACACCTAGGTCCTAAATTGCACTTTTAGTTACTATGATATAAAATTATAATTCACCATTTAAGGCTACATCATGGTACTGGAAATTGGAGGTAGAGCTTAAAATGAGATCTAGGATAGGGCAACAATGCTAACTTTAGAGAATATTAAAAAATAATCAATACTATCGGTTGAATGTATTAGTATTTTTAAATAAATAATAATGTATTTACAATTATAGGATGCATATAAATATGTTATGATGTTCCAGTTTGCTATGTATAAATTTATATTAAAAAATAACTTACATAATTTATAGGCATATTTGGCTATCCAGAAACATACATAGGCATAATTTCTGATTATCTAAATAATTTCAAAATAACGGGTATTTGGCTTAGATGTGAATTTAAGAGGATATATTTGGTTTATTTTTTAATGATGGTGTAAGTGTTAATTTATAAGAAGTACTTAGCGTTACTTAATTAAATAACTTATTATAACGACAGGTGGGTTATTAATTTAGATTAAAATTTTGGGGTACCTTTAGATTATGTTCAATAATGTTATAATTGGATGTTTTAGCTGCATATTTGGTTAATTTATCTTGTTTTCCATAATCATGGAGGTGGATAAATTTTTAGGTGATAGAATAGGTCAAATGATTTTGGGAAGAAACTCTAGGATTTATCTTTTCTTTCTTCTAGAATTAACATGGAGGTTTTATATATGGATTTAGCATCCATGTAGTAATAAAAGGACTCGAAAAGTTACGGGGGAATTTGTATTAAAAATAGTTTACATTAGTAAAATGCACTAGTCCAACATTGATCAATGTTCAAAACACCACTTAGCTTATCTGTGACCTAAGGAGTGTCTGTATCTCTCTCTATCATTTGGGACAAAAACAATATTGTGACGATCGCACCAACAAATAAAGCACAAACAAATGTTTCTGAAACCTGATGCTTGCCCACATTCAAGAGAGGATAATCCTACTGTTAATGTGACATTATTTAATTAGGGCATCTATATACAGTACCTATAACAGGATGTGTTCCGCTGAGCAAACTAGCGTGCAGCCCTGGCCCACAGATGGTTGCCTTGAGATGTATGCAAGAGAGACAGACAACATGCATGAGCCATGAAAGAGGAGAAGAGTGAGATCCGAGAAAGAATTAAAAAACGGGGGAGAGAGAACAGAGAAGCTTCGAGGCAAGAGTAGTACGTAATCCATCAAGGCAACGACCTCGGTTACTTGGATCTTATGCTTTGCAAGCTAAGCTCGGTACGTGAGCTGAGGTCAATGACAGCTTAATCATGCATCGTGCTTCCAGGAACATTTCGTAGAATGGAATGCTCCGTAGATTCTGCACCATTCCCTTTGACTTCGTTCTCTCGTCGGCGGGCGGCGGCTCCTGCGGTCGTCCCTCTCTCTCTCTCTCTCCTCGCTCTCCGTAAACATTCTTGGGTCATGTGGGCCCCAGCTGGGAGAACATCCGAGCCCAGTTGGCACGGGTAGCTAGCTCTCGAGATCAAGGGATGGATCGGAAGCCACCATGCTGCTCCATGCACACACTGAACGCGAATGGGGGACTATTCTGTTTTGTCCCTCTCGCTCTCACTGAAAGAAGGCTTTGGTTGGGGCATGTGCTGAGCTCCTGCTTCCATCCAGCGTGCACGAAGTGAGGAACCATGTTACTAGTTAGTACAGAGATTCGGGCCAGATTCCTTTTGAAAATCCCTCCTGCTGGCTCAATTACCCGGAGTGTGATTCCCGTGTTACTGGATTTTTGGGTGACAGCGTGAGGCGCCTCTAGCAGCTTTCTTGTTTACTCTGTCTGCCCTAGATAAAGAGTTATCTTTGGACTCCCCACCCATACCAAGATCAAAGGGAAAACACCAGAATACTCCTATTCTCTATCCTGCACTCCTCTGTTCTCGGTTTACATTACAGGTGCGAAGCTAGGAAGAAAACCCTGCTGCACCCCTAAAAGAGCCTGTATATTTTTATAAGGACAAGCAGTAAATCTTAGACTCTTAAGTGATACAAACAATATTTACCCTAGTGCATGGGCATCAGGAAAGGTGAATGTGGCGTCACCCCTATCTACAAAAGTCGTTACTTGCTCAGATATCTCGGTTCCTCGCGCTGCGACCGCTGCTCCTTTGCTCCCTCTTCGACACTGCTTCTTCTCCACGTCCGTTGCTCTATCTCTGACGTTAGGCTGTGTGCTCCGCTTCCGCTCATCGCCAGGCCGCCTCGCTAGTAGTCTAATGAGCCCAGTGTCCACTTGACGCTGGGCCACCTCCCCTCGCACTCACGGATTCACCTCGATGTAGTCCCGCAGATGACAGTGCCTAGTAGAGGAAGGCAAGGAGGATGGGGTCCACCTTGGAGCGGCGCCGCGCACAAGGAAGAAGAGGTGCCTCCCTCACATATGCGGTGGCAGCAATGGGTGAGTGAGGGGTGAGGAGAAGAAAGATGGGGTGGGATGGGCAAGTGGGGTGATAGGCACTATATTGAAGGTGGTGAGACCTACACTATATTGACATTTTTAGTGGGACACAAGATTCAAACGCTAGAACGATGGGTTTTTGATGGAGTGGAGCTCCGTACTACCATTTTTAGTCTCATAGGCGGAGCTCCCCATTAGGCATAGTGGGGCAGCTGCCCCAGCTAGTCACGGTGACGATACTCCACACCCCCATCCTTCTCCTCCCTAATCCCGTGCATCAGGGGATGTTTCTGTGATGCGGTTCTTCTGGTCGACTCTAGACGAAGGGGTCAGGGGAGTGGTGCACTTCGGCTAAGCTAGTGCTCAGTCGTGAGCACGTGGGAGTTAACAATCACCAGGGCAATACCAGCCTAACAGGCCAACAAGCCTATTAGGCTGTTATCATTCAAACCTCATTTGTTGTACGACGTTTCCTAAAAGAAAAAATATTATACAAACTCTTCGTGGGTAAGGCGCAAGTGCACAACTAAGCAATATATGTATTATATATCATACTTATTATGCTTATGCACTGCTTTTAAATGTATTTATCACATATATCATACACTGGCTCATTTGTTCTCAAATTGTATGCTGTTTTTTTTATCTCCTGGATATGTTGAATTAATGAATTACATACTATGTCACTACAAACTGCTAGAGAGTGCTGCCTTCAATCTTTAAATCTGGCATTTTATTAGCCATTTACCACTTTTGTCCGCCCCACCTAAAATTTCAAGCGAGCTAACAGGAAAACTCCTGCACTTTGTGCTTTGACAATACAAATGTATTAGGTGAGTGTTCTGTTTAGACAATTGTTTTTAATGTTAATTCTTGGAGGAGCGCTCGAACAGTTTCACCAATAAGTCAATGTTCCTCTTTTTTTTGGAAACCGATCACTGTACTAGGCATGATAAGTAGAAAGAAAAATCCAGAGCTCAAAGGTGGTTCATGAAAGCACGGTGACCATCCTGAAATTGACCACGCCTTAGCCGAGTCCAATTAAAAAACATAATTCTATATATGTAACTCTACATGTAAAAATAGCCGGATGATTTGGCATGAAAAACATCCAGATTTTCTAGCCCCGTCAAATTCTAAGTCAATCCTGCTAGATAGACCAATAAACCTTTTCTTTACCTCAAGAAATGCTCAGATCTACTTTCACCGACTCTTTACTAAGTTATTGCACTTTGAACATGTACATACCAAAATTGTCTTGATATTCCTCTAGATTAAATAGTTCTCCCTCAGTTTTATATGCTTGTCGTTTCAGATAATGATACACACTCAAATATATAGTGTTGATTATGGTTTTGTACTATAACTAGAATAATACTCTGTGGATTGCAACAAGATTTTCTTAAAAACAAACTTGTTGCAAGTATGAACCATATTATTGCATCGGTTCATATCGAACTGAGCAAGATAACCTAAAAATCCAATAAGAAAACTAAATGAATATTAGATAGAAGCATAAGATGATGCTACAACCAAACAAATAGCATGATGTATATGCATTGTATTTTGGTGCATTAAAAATAGTAATTGCAATTAGTAGAGATGACATGAACAATTTAACACCGAAAGTGCTTCTAGACCTTAAGTGGTTTTAAGTGGATTGAATAACACGGATGAAGATCAAACTTGTGTGTGTTATAAGAATTGAGCAAATTGCTACTTTTATCAAATACATTTGAGATTTGTTTTGAAGGCAACTAGCAAGAAAAGTGTTCACCAATTTTATAAGAAAAAATATACCTAACACTACTACATTAATTATTACCGTGGCGAGCATTTCGGATTAACCAAGACGTTTTTCGCAATCGCCTCGGATCAAAGGTCACGGTTAATCGTGGCCTTAATCAAGACGGTTGCCTGCCTGCCTCGGTTAATTAAAAAAATAATAAAAAAAGAAGCCGAGGACCGGCCCGACGAGCCCATCCTCATTGTAGAGTTTTTTTTTTTTTTTTACTTTATGCACAACATGCTATTTATGCAACTCTAACTTTTATTCCTTGCGGATGCCAAATGCACACTCCTTTGTGTCTATATATATTGAGTAAGTCGTGTGGAGTATAATTACGTACTCATGGTGCTAGCATTAAGTTGTTTTGCAATATCTACAGGACATTGGTGGACATGTCATCCGGTCAATGCCGCCAAAGTTGGTGAATGGCGAGAGGCCATCAAAGCTATGGTTGGTGATGCTCGTGGCCAAAGGCAACCGCCTATTACTAATTTCCTAGCTTAGGCTTGTAAATCTAGGTAATACATGGTAGGATAGCCCTCTGATTCTCACTACACCTAGTTTAATTAATTCCTTCATTAATTTTGTACAATTAATTTGTTATTAAGTTGACAATACTCCCTCCGTATAGGAAAAAAATGACATTTAGGACAATGACATGGTCTTCAATGCATAACTTTGACTTAATATTTCTATAAAAATATTTATTGAAAAGTGATATATGTATACTTTTATGAAAATATATTTGAAGACAAATCTATTTATGTAGTTTTCATATTTTCAAACCTAACATTTTAAAAGTTATTCATGATTTATGTTCCTAATGTTTGACCAAAATCTTTTACAAAACGTCATCTTTTTCCTATACGGAGGGAGTACTTGTAATACATGTTCCCACTGATTTATGTAATCTTTTGTTGAGATGTAATCTTGATTTTTGGAGTAATAAACTCGCGCAACAATGCTGGTTTGATTAATTATCAACATTCCTCTTTATATTGCCAACCAGTGAACTACTAATAGGGTGGGTATGCACCTGTTTTTCTCTTGTTTTAAAAAAAAATGATATTGGCATATTATAAGCATGTGAGCAAAGTGCAAATGAGGACTGAGGAGGTCAGTGACCACGCATACCCATAAATCAATCAATTAAAAGAAGAGGGGTCCATTTTATAAATAAGGCAAGGTACAGCGGGGTGGGGTCCAAGGGGGGAAAAGAGGATGAACAGTAGATGGCATAAATGGCGGTCGATCGATCCACCCATCGGCTGGCAAGCTAGCGGGTGGCAGTCGCCGGCCCGTCACTTAAACTCATCCTCCTTCGTGCTGCTGCTAGACATCCTCCGTCCCCCAGCATCATGCACGCAAATGCGATGCGAAACTTTAATATTTATTGGTGATGGCCGGATCGGAGGCATTCATTCACGCTCAACCATTCACTTTGTTTCTGGTCCATGCATGCCTGCATACTGATGCCTGCACACGCACGAGGCCTAGCCAGCCTAGTCTAGGCTAGCCGTGTAGGGGGAGCACGTAGTACGAACGATGGATATCTCGGTTCAGACAAACTGTTGCGTTTCGCCTGCTGGTCTCTAGCCACCACGTGGTCGTGATCAAATTCAATGCCGAGCACCAGTCACGGCCATGCATCACTCAATGCTACCTTCATAGAATCGGTGGATGATGCAGCACACTATTCTAGAGGATCAATTCTAAGGTGCTGATGTGTAGAATTAGCATAAAATATTAAAGGAGTAGCTTCATCGTGCTAAAGATAACGCCCAATGGGCAGTTTGAATCCACGAACTATAATCCGAATCCACGGATAGGAAGAGCTTAATCTAATGCTCAAGAATAAGATCTAGTCCAAGATCTTAAAATAGAAACATGAGTTCTATTCATATATTGGGGAATACATGACAAGTTACAAAACTAGAGGTCATGGCCTCTATTTATAGGTTATGAGCCCTTACACAACTCACATACACCTAATATAACAACTAATAGCCTACTAGATGACAACTAACATGACAACTAATACATTACTCAATGACACCTAAGAAACAACTCATAGGACACCTTAGTATCTTCTACTATCTTCTATATGACATTTGCCATGACATCATATTACTTGTAGACTAAGCAACTCTCCATGAAACATAGAGGTAAAAGTCAGTTTGAATTCTTCATCCCAATAGTAAAGTCAGATTTCTCTTCTAACTCTTAGTGTCAAATTCTAGTTTGAATTCGTATGCTTGAATACTCTGGAATGTTCATGATCCATCTATATGATGTCCCTCATCATCCTTTTCTACTTGGATGGAACTCAACCTCGAGTTATCTTCATAAAGTGCTTGTTCTGAATGAAAGAGTGACAAATCAGCCATATTAAAAGTGTTAGAAATATATATATTTATCTCTGTTGGTAGATCAACAACATAAGCATTATCATTTATCTTCTTCAAAATAGAGAACGGGCCATACTTCCTTTGCCTTAGCTTTCCATGAACTCCCATTGGCAATCTCTCTTTTCTAAGATATACCATCACTTGGTCACCTACTGCAAATGTCATTGGCCTTCTTTTCTTGTCAGCCAGTTGCTTGTATTTCTGATTTGATGCTTCTAGGACATCATGAACTTCTTTAAATAAATCAGAATAGTTGTTAGCAAAGCTTGTTGCTGACCTTGAATTCTCCCTTGAGGGTAGCTTTATTAAATCAACCAGATTTCGGAACTTTGGTGTAGACAATGGAGAATGGACTCTGGCCTGTTGATCTATGCTCTGAATTGTTATAAGCAAATTCAGCAAGAGATAAGGCTAAATCCCATTGTCTTTTCTTGTTCCCACATATACATCGGATGAGGTTCCCCAAGAACTTATTCACAACTTCCGTTTGGCCATCAGTTTGTGGATGTGTTGTGCTTGAAAATTTTAGTTCAGTGTTGAATTGCTTCCATAGCGTAAGCCAAAATGCAGCAAGAAATTTACTGTCACGATCTGAAACAATTGATCTTGGAATCCCATGTAGCCTTACTATTTCTCTAAAGAAAAGATTAGTTACATGATGAGCATCCGTTGTCTTTAGACAGGGAATGAAATGAGCCATCTTAGAGAATTTGTCAACTACAATATAAAATGCATCATTCCCATGCCTTGTTCTTGGTAAGCCAAGAATAAAGTCCATTGAGAGATCCTCCCATGGAGCACTTGGAACTTTTAAGGACATATATATTCCAGTGTTCTGAACTTGTCCTTTATAGTTTTGACAAACAGGACACCTTTGTACAAATTTTCCAGCATCTCTTTTGAGTTGTGGCCAGTAATAACATGCTTATAAGTTGGCTATGGTCTTTTCACGCCCAACATGGCCACTAAGATCACCTGAATGCAGTTCTCTAATTAGTTTGTCTCGTAGAAAGCTTCTTGAAATGCATAATTGATCATTCTTAAAGAGATAACCATCTTGTACCACATAGTCTTTATCCAGTGGTTGCCCTTGTAAATGCTTCAACCAAACCTGACCAAAGTCACCATCCTGCTTATATAATTCCTTTATTTGGTCCATACCAAGAAGTTCAGCTTCAAAACATGTTAGGAGACAAGCACGACGGCTCAAAACATCGGCCACTTTGTTTGTTGCTCCTGACTTGTGAACAGTGAGATAATTAAATCTTTCCAAGTATGCTGCATAGCTAACATGCTTTTGATTTCTGAAATGCTTCAGAGATTGATGGTCAGTATAGACAATGAACTCCTTAGGTAATAAATAAAGTTCCCAAGTTTTCAAAGCTCTAAAAACTGCATATAGTTCTTGTTGATAGGTACTCCATTTTTGTCTTGCCTCACTTAGTTTCTCACTAAAGAAGGCAATGGGTTTTCTTTCTTGAGATAGAACAACTCCAATGCATACTCCACTTGCATCACACTCCAATTCAAAAGTCTTGCTGAAATCAGGAAGAATCAAGACCGGAGCTTGTGATAGCTTCTTTTAATTTCTTGGAAACTTGATTCAGCAAATTCATTCCATTGAAAATTTCCTTTCTTTAAACATTCAGTAACTGGTGCCATAATAGTGCTGAAGTTCTTCACGAATCTTCTACAGAAAGTTGCAAGACCATGAAAACACCTTACTTCTGTAATATTCTTTGGAGTTGGCTAATCTCTTATTGCAGCAACTTTAGAATCATCAACCTGAATACCTTCACTTGTTATGATAAATCCTAAGAAAAGAAGTCTCTTTTGTAGGAAAACACATTTCTTCAAATTGAGATGAAGCTCATTTTGCTTTAGAACTTCCAATACTTTTCGAACATGATCAAAATGTTCATCTTCATTTTTGCTGTAAATTAGGATGTCATCAAAATAAACGACAATAAAATTAGATAAGAAGGGTCGAAAAACTTGGTTCATCAAGTGCATAAAAGTACTTGGTCCATTTGAAAGTCCAAATGGCATAACAAGCCATTCATATAGCCCCTCCTTGGTTTTGAATGTCGGCTTCCATTCATCACCAGGTCTAATGTGTATATGATGATATCCACTTCTTAAATCAAGCTTAGTGAATACCTTTGCTCCACTTAATTGATCCAACATATCATCCAAACGAGGAATAGGAAATCTGTATCTTATTGTGATCTTTTTTATTGCTCTACTATCCACACACATACGCCAAGAACCATCCTTCTTTGGCATGAGTAAGGCTAGTACAACACATGGACTGATGCTCTCTTGGATATGTCCCTTTTGTAGCAACTGTTCCACCTTCTCCCTCAGTATGGCATGCTCTTTTGGGATCATTCGGTAGTAGGGCAGATTAGGAATTCTAGCACCAGGAATGAAGTCAATTCGGAGTTGGATCCCCCTCATTGGTGGTAAGTGTGTTGGCTCTCCAAGTATACTCTGAAATTCATATAATAGGCCTTGAATAGTTGCTAGAATTTTAGCAATAGGTTATTCTTCCTTAACAATTAAGGCAGCACATAAACTTGCCTCTTTCATGTCTCTTACAAATTCACTTGACATTTAGGAAATAGCTAACATATTCTTCTCCTCTACTTTAGAAGTAGAACCATCCAATTTCTTAGGTAGGACGATTATTCGTCACTTGTTCCACAAGAAAGAATATGTATTATCCCTTCATTTATGTGTAGCATCCACATCAAATTGCCAAGGTATTCCAAGAAGAACATGGCTAGCATCCATGTCAACTACATCGCATACTACATTTGAGCGATAATATTTGCCTAAAGAAAAAGGCAGATTGCATTGTTTAGTGATCCTCAAGTTTACTCCTTTCTTAATCCAGCCAATGGTGTAAGGATTTGGATGATCATAAGTGTCAAGCTTCAAATTATTAACTAGATTTTGAGATATTAAATTCTCACAACTGTAACTATCAATCACTAACTTGCACACCTTGCCAGTCATAGTATACTTACTCTCAAATATCTTCTTTCGTTGTGTGTTGTCGGGCTGGGGTGTTGAGCACAAAAGGCGTTGAACCACACATACTACTTCATCACCCTCTTCTTCACATAGGTCCAGTTCTTCCTCCTCACCTTCAACTTCATATCCACCATCACTATTCTCATCTTCATCACTTTCATGACGTGTAGTGTTGACTACCTTCCTCCTTGGACAGTTGCTGGAGACATGTCCTTCTTCACCACACTTATAATATTTCACAACATTTTGGTTTCTCTTTACTCTACTCTTCTTTACACCTTGCTTTTGTGCAGGTTGCGTTGTTTTTTGATTGAGTAGTTTTATTCTCCATCCTACTACTATAGCCTTTTGAAGATCCTTCTATGGGAGAATATGAATGAGATTTAGGTATCTTCTTTGTCTTGGCATGCCTTTCAGCCTTTAATGCTAGAGTTTATGCTTGATTAATCGACCAAATCTGTTGCATGACTAATTCATCTCTAATAACTTCAGTGAGACTATTGATGTACCTTGCAACTTGTTGATCTTCAGTTTCATCAAGGTTGCACCTAACCTGCAGCCTTAAAAACTCCTCTGTATATTCTGAAACAGATCTATTTCCCTGAGAACAATTCTGAAATTCAGTGAAAAGGATTTGCTCATAATCAGTAGGCAAAAATCTTGCCTTCAAAAGTGCCTTCATTTGATGCCAATATCTTATACGAGTTTCGCCCCGCAACCTGCGTTCTTCTTGATGACGGTGCCACCATGCACCAGCACCTCCCTTCAACTTATATGCAACCAAAGGAACTTTGCGATCTTGACTAATACTTATAATATCAAAGAAAGTCTCAACTTTATATAACCAATCAAGGAAATCTTTGATATCAACACTTCCATTAAAAGTAGGGATTTCAGCTTTTTCCTTGTATGTATCTCCTACATAGCGAGCATTCCTCCTTGAATTTTCATAAAGATCATCTTCTTCCTAATCTTCATCTTCTAGATCAGCTTTTCTACGTCGTTCTTCATCATCTGCCTTCTCTTTTGATGATTTACTCTTAGTGTCAGTAGCAGGGATATGATTACTAATCATTTGTGCTAGCTGATCAAACCTCCTATTGAGAACTTCATGCAAATCTTGACTTTTTTTCTACAGCATCCATCCTCTTGCCCAATTCCTCCATCTCTCCTAAACCTTCTTGCAGATTTCTTTGCAACTACAACGGCAGCTTGAGATGATCAACGAGGGTCCCGATACCAATCCGATGGAGCACACTATTTTGGAGGATCAACTCCAAGGTGCTCACGTGTAGAATTAGCACAAAATATTGAAGGAGTAGCTTCAACGTGCTAAAGATAACGCCCTATGGCCACCTGTATTTGAACTCTATCTTCTTCTTAATTATTTTCATTAATTGTGCTAGGTTTGTTAAGGCCACCTGTATTTGAACTCTATCTTCTTCTTAATGAAAAACGTGCAGCACATAGTTGCAAAAAAAGTCTCTTCCCACGAACCCTATACTCCAAACAAAGGTCTAGTGAAGCCTGACCGAGTTGGTGGATGTGTTCCCAAGGTAATTCTCCTTCCCCCTATCCCGTTGTATCTCGGTAGATTCGGTTTTTATTGCGATTTAGGTTTTGTATAGGATAGTGTTGGTGTCTTGTTGTGGAATATGGATTCATGAATTGTGTGTGGGTGGAAATATGGATTCATGAAATGCAAGTGTCAAAATGGTATTATAAAAAGATGAGTTATTTTGGGTTAGTTGTCTATTGATTTCTTGTGAAGGCAATAATTATTTTATGGTTATTGCTGGTATTTCTTATGCACAACTAAAATATGAAAGATTCCGCAAGCGCACAGAATACCATTGTAGCATTTTACCAGAGTATTCCAGGTATCGTTATTTATATTTTGCCACAGGGAAACAATGGTTAAAGAAGTTGATAGTTCACCATCATGTATCTACTAACTAGTATAACTAATAGACTAAAGTAGGGAAAAAGGTAAATGATAGGAGTTATGTATATCTGACACACAGGAGAATTCTATGATAAAAGAGCAGATAGCCAAAGTGACAGAACAATGGGAGAGTTCAAGGTTCCTAAGTACTTCTCTATTACCTTAGTTCTATAAAACTAATTCATGGGTAGATAAAGCAATCACATAATAACACTTTGGAGCAACAGTACCTTTCCGACTCTCGAATAGAATGGGAAAAAGGTAGTCAGGAGAAGGCTGCCAAACGCTCTACGAAACATCAACTCCGACATGGTGGAATACGAAGGCCTAACAGAGCAGTCACCTCTGGGGCTACCACAACTAACCGTAAGAATTGGGCGCAACCTAAGGTAACCTATAGTCTAGACACCACGTATACACTATCGATTACTACTCTAATCACATATGATAACTAGAGCACCTAATACAGGCGGGGATCCCATGCTAGGATGTAACAACTATACTAACCAGATATATAAAATGCATAAAGGTAAATGAAGAAGATAAATATTAAAGCACAAGTCTTACAAAGATGAGATACAAAGATATACCAGACCCCTGAAGACTTCTCCGGAACCGAAGCGCAGCTTCACTCTCCCTAACTCTCAACTAGAACTAATCTACTACATTGGAAAGTCTAGCCCTAATTCTTGAGAATTGAGAGGTTATCCATTCGAGGAATGCCTCTACAACCCCATCATGTTGCACTTGACTCAGGGGGTCCTGTGTTCCTTATATGGGGGCGCCTGGCCTCCCCTCCGCCTTGGGCAAGCAATATGGTACTAAGCCTTTCCACCATGTGCACATAGGTTTTAATGGGCCAAATTCTGATTAAGGCCCAATTAATCCCGCAGCTTTTAATTAATCCCGCAGCTCAGGTTCTAGAATCTTCCAGTGTTTATAAAATCCATATCTCTTTATTCCAGACTCCAAAAATAGCAAACCATAGGTCCGTTTCGATCGTCTCGACGAGCTCTATGCAATGGTGAACTTCAATTCCTCATTTGAGATACTTTTAATCGGTGAAAAATTGAATATCCTTTTATATCCTGCAAAACAAGTGAGAACACCAAAACTCGTGGAACTTGTTAGAATCAAACCCCATAACTATGTTGTGTATTATTTTATGCCCTTGATTCATGTTTATTTGATGGGTAAAAATGAGCAATAACTACGATCAACAAGTTCCCCCAAGCTTACCCTTTGCTAGTCCCTTAGCAAAGCCAAACTTTAGCATAAATCAAAAGTTATAGCTACCCCTCACAAGTATTCAGTTTTAAACCAAGGAGTATTCAAGGATTAGAGTAGACCAAGCTAACCTTTAGACATACCTATATTACCTTTACCATGGAGCTTGTAGCTTTCTCTTGAGTCTTGGGTAATTGAAGGATAGAATGTCTAAGTTAAACACTATGTCTCAAGCTCTGTCGTTCAACTCCTCTCCTGGAGCTTTTGCATGTTTTCAAAATAAAACTCAGAGTTTCCTTTGTATGACTCTCTCAAGTCTCTCAATATGTGATATTTATGGATCCTTACAAGGCAATAGTGATGCATGCCTTCTCTTCTCTCTCTCACCCTATAACTAATAGCTTATGTGGATCTTATGGGTAAGGAGATAGCTCATACATACTTGCAATGAATATATTGTAAAGTCAAACAATAGATCCAAAAGAGCAAGTCATACAAGCAAATCAAGATGTGCATGTGTGTGGATGTGAGGTGGTACGTGGATATATATGGTGGCTAATCCAAATTCTACTCGTTTGCTCCTTGAGACATCTTTCTCTTTTTCAAACACTAGGGAATTGTGTTGCAGGACAACATGGGCTATCTTTCTTTTCTTTTTCTTCTTTTTTTTCAGGCGGGTATCAGAGTACCCATTGTTTTGATAAATTTGGACACTTGTCCATTTTTACCTCTCAGGTGGGCATCTTTGTACCCATTGTTTTCTCTCATCTCACTCTTTTGCATAGCCACATGCCTCTTCTCTGCAACAATACTTTCCTTTTTCTTTTTCTTTTGAGGGATAGCAACAAGAACCTTGGAGCATTGATCTGGGGTAACCAATGGGATATTTTTAGTGTTCACTCCTAGTGTAGGAGTAGAACATTTTCAGGTGGATCTAGATGGAAAATGTGGAATGTGGATGCGCCCACTCGGATATGAGTAGTGCATTATGGATGGAGTGCATGTGATCTTGATTGTAAAAGCATGACAAGTTCCTAAGGTATCAACAAAGCTTGACTAAACTCAAAACAAAGCAAGTAGCATATAATGTGTATGTTTTCCTAATCTAGCATGTATGGCTGTGGTGGGATTATAAAGCTCTTGTCATACAGGAACTCATCATGTGGTTTTAAGGATTTTCAAAATAAATCTTTAGAATTCAAGTATCACTAGGAACAAGATAAATAGCAGCTCAAACTTTGCATATCATATCCCTCAAGCATTTGCTACCCACAAGTTTTAGGTTCAAAGCGAATCTTCAAGTTAAAATGGTAGTATCTAAAACTTGGGATGATTCAAGGTTGAAAACTAAGTTGGAATGAGGAATCATGGTGGGGTGCTACTTATCAAATTCCTGAGCATGGTTTCCATTGAGTCTGAGCAAAATTATTGTAAGAACTCTCTTTTTATTTTATTCAAACACACTAACTAACCTAAACACTATTTATTTGGTTTTCAAATTTTATTTCACTAGCTAACTTACGCGAAAAGCAATATGGTATAATAATAAGGATGGGAAACTTATACTTAACTGGATTTAAATGGAGGACGCCCTCCTCCAAGCTGGATGTTGACGTGGTCTTTGATGTTGCAAGTTGAGCAATCCTTCTGGGAGCAGGCATACTGGCAGCGTAAGGGCGCCAGGTTGACTAGCTTTTGATCTTGTATTGTCTTGTAAAACTCAATTGCCAATAAGAGTACCAAATCTCATGGAAAGGGGTTAGGTTAATACCACTTCATGGTAAGTGATTGATTTTATATTTCTAGCAGAAGTTTCCTAATTAGGTGGACCTTCATGTGCCCATATATTTTTGGTTTTCTTCTAAAAAGTGTGGACCTTCATGTGCCCACATATTTTTGGTATTTTTAGATTTTCTTGTGGTACTATGGTGAACCTTCACGTGTTCATATATTTTTGGTATTTTATGACTTTATAAAATAGACTCGATAATTCGCATAGGTATAGTTACCTGATAACTAGAGGATGCACCTTCCCCAAGCTAGATGTTTGCAATACTTGGTGTTGATGATCTTCAGGGCGAGCTTGCCAGCAGTAGTCCTGGTGGGCTCCACTGATAGTGTCCTTAGTCATAGTGTTATACTGAATAATTATACTCCAATAAGAAAACTAAAACTCGAGGCTTGAATGTGATAAGGGGTTAGTGGTCAGCCAATAAGTAATTGATTATTCTCTGAGTTGATTTTAATTGACAGATTCTAGCAGGATTCTCTTTTTAGGGTTTTCTAACTTTCTTATGCAGCAATCAAATATGTATGCATGCTATATATTTTTATGCCACCACAGAGAATATTTATTCACATGGGGTTTAGGATTTGCGTAATGCAAGAAAGTAAATACAAATGCTATTATCATTTTTTTATTATTTTTTTATGCTACCGTGGCGAATATTCGATAAGTTTATTCACACGGGGCTTTAATGTTTTATGATGCAATAAATAAGGCAATAAAGATTTTTCTCTTCTTTTTTTTGATATGGATAAAGATGAATATGCTAAAGTAAAATTACTAATGTAAATTATGAATACTAATTAATTAGATAACTACCATGTTACCTTATGGCAAGGGTGCGGAATTTAAAGTCTACCGACAGGACTTTTTCTTTCACTCTTGTGTATCTCTCCGTCTTAGAGATGAAGGTCTTGATGGTTGCACCTCTGGTGATGGTGATGTCACTTTTGTTCTTTGCTTGGCTGTTGACACTTCTTAGCGTAATCACCCCAGAGAGAGGGTGTTAGGCTATCTCTGATAACGGCGCCAGAAGTGCTTAGGGTATTTCTTTTGTCTATTGGATAATTCCGCAAGCGCACAGAATATACCGCTGTAGCACTTCACCCGGGAGTATTCCAAGGTATCGTTATTTATTTTATCCCAAGGGAAAGCGGTGCTAGAAATGTTAATAGAAGAAGATCCTTAAATCTATCTCAACTTGGCACAACTAGTGTAGAGGGGGTAATCGAAGTGTGATAGGAAGGTGATGATTCAAAGATAACAAATGAATTGCTAAAAGATAACTAGTGCAGTATAGCTAGGAGGGAGGACAACGAGTGAGAAAGGTTCCTGTAATTCAAACTCTACTCATGTGATCTATCCTATCAAATGGATGAAGCACACTAAGACTGCTACCTTACTTCCGGTGTGTAGGGGATAGGCGAGACAGCAGGAGATATAACCTCTACCCGAAGCGGCTATTCTCTTATGGGAGCCTACCTTTTAAGAACTTGCCTAAAACACATGGAGGGATACTAAGACTAGACAGGGCTGTCACCACCTGCTAGCACCCACAAACAATCCGTGCGACAAGCGGCATTCAAAGGCAAGATCTAGTCTAAGCACCATGTTTACACTAAGTCTCACTACTCTAGCTGTGGCCAAGGCAAATAGAGCACCCTATGATAGGCGATGAACTACACACGTGAGCTGGTTACAGGATCACAATCTAGTGTAAGCCGACCAAGTAATATGATAACTCACAACATTACTATTATTAGAATAGTAATGCACCAAGTATAGAACAAAGTAAATACTCAGCAAAGTAAAGCAGGAATGTTATATTAAAGTAAATAAGTCTTACAGAAAGAGAAAGATACAAGAGCTATACCAGACTCTCCAGCAGACGACTCCGGAGACCCCGAGCGCAGCTCGACTCAACTCTAACTCCCATACTAGACTACACTACTACTAGAAGTGGAACTACATTGTTTCTCACTTGTATCTTGAATGAATCATCTCTTGAGAGGGTGGAGGCAGCCTCTATATATAGGGGGAAGTGGAGAGGTGCCACGTCAGCGATCCGTGTGCTCCATACCTCTCCACCCTTGGATGAACTGCCTTGGAACCGCCTTGAGATAGACGGCCGTTAGCAAACCAGCACATGGGAAGTGTGCTCAAGTCGGTGGGGAGGCAACTGACCTGGCTGGGCACCAGGAGGGTTCGGCCGACCCCCCTATGGCAGGTGGGCCCAGCCAGGGGCTTCTAGAAGGTGTCCCCACCTGTCCTAGAGTGTGGCGGTGGCCTAGGCCCAACATGGGTGGTTTGGCCAAACCGCCTATGGCAAGGTAGGCCCACCACCGTGGTCCCCACCTGTCATAGACTGTGGCTATGTACTTGTTTTGCCTTGATCTTGTCGGTCACGCCTTGATCCATGTGCTTTGCTTCTCCACTGTTGATTGAAAACACAACTTTGATCTAAAGGTAGAATTGAGCTGGATGGAGTGTCACACGGATCGTGCCACATCACCAGAGTCCTGTGGGCCCCATGCATGGTTCAGCCGAACCATGCATGTGCTCCATTTGCACTGATCTTCCTTGTGTATGCTGATATGACTCATGTGCTGAAATGTCATGGCCTGGTGTCACCATATGTGGTTTGGCCGAACCACCTTTGGTGGAACCAAAGGTCCATCTTCTGCAGGTGGCTTCTTCATGCAATTCTAAGCACAATGATGGCGCTAACTTGCCCATGGGTGGTTCGGCCAAACCACTCATTGTGCCCATTTTTTGCACATCGTCTCCAGAAGCTATGATATTAATGATTGTGAAGTTGGTTTGTCATTTGGCCATATTTGGTTGGTTGCCCAAACTTCATATAGAGCTTCCAGACACTGAAAAGTACCTGTTCTGAGTGCCTGCAACCAAATAATGACAAGTACATGTGTAACCAAGTTATTTGTACCTAAGTCACTATGTGTTTGGTGGTTTCCTTTCAGAAAGAATGCCTTGTTGATGGTTTTGATGGGGTAAAAACATGGTAAAACTACCGTCAACAAGATCCCCCACACTTAAGCCTTTGCTCGTCCTCGAGCAAAGGTTAGAGAGAGAATGATAAAATATGATTATGACATTTTTAAGGTATTAGCTAACACAAAGCTTTACTCAAGGCATATCTCATACAAGTGGGTTATGTGGTATTGTCTAGCATATATCCTTCAGATGTTGAAAAATGGAACAATTCTCAAAGCAAAGTCATCTTTCTATTTTCACATCCTTAGCACTTAGAATTTTTGATAATGATTTTAAAAGAAAGCACATAGTTCATTCTTACTCCTCAAATAGTACACTCAAGTCACTGAGAAGGTATATGATTCCTCACCAAGGCATAACATCAGATTGCCTTCTTTTGTTTCATCCTACATCTATCTATCAGGCTTATGTGAAGCTCAGGTAGGGATAAAGATGATAGCATACTTGCATTGCATTTATTGTAAAGTCAAACAAGGATCCAAGGAGAAGAATGTCATAAACCTAGATCAAGATGTGCAACCGTGTGGAATGTGATGGAAAACAACGCTCCTCTATTTGACATGATCTCTCTATACTTTATTATTTTGAGACATGGCTAGCATTTTTTTTCTTTTTCTTTTTTTTCATAGTAATGGACCTTCATGTGTCCACACTTTTTTTATAGCCTTTGTGTCTCATCTACTAAGTTATACTTAGAGAGATATTCTAAACTTTAAAGCATGGAGCATATTTATGATGGTTATGGATGGCATGTTTTTGCGTACTTCCAGTGTAGAAGCAGCATGTGTATATGTGGCGTGTATGTGATCTTGATCTTGGGAATATGACATAGTTCTCACAAGGGTCAACAAGATTTGACCGAACTAAACACAAGTACAAGTAGCATATATAGAAGGGGTTTTGAATCATGGTATGAACATATATGGCTTTGGTAGAAATTTCCTTACTATTGAGGAGTAAGTGACACTATGGTTTTATGATATTTTCAAAAATAAATCTCTAAGCACTTTGAATAGAAAAGGTATGAATCATGTGCTAAGAACTATATCACATTTGTCAACAACTAAGTTAATATGATATTCCTATCAAGATATGTGACCCACAAGTATAAGCATATGCAAGAATTAAACTTTGTGACGCTTCTACCCTTTAAATGTCATAAATCATGTCACTTTTTATTTTTATATGCAAGTCTTCTTGTTTTTATTTTTATTTTATTTCTTTTAAGGAAAGCAAATAAAAAGTAAAAATGAAAGAACGGAAGGGAGTAGGAGTGGCAAACCAGTCGGGAAGCAAGTAGACGCTGGTGGGTGCAGACTGGTGGGTCCAGAGGTCCCAGGTGGGGTCGGCCGACCCCACCATGGAGCTTCTGGCCACTCCGATGATTTCCATTCGAATCCTCACCCTTGAAGGTGCTCCTGCACTTGCGTTTTTTCTATTTTGTGTTCAGAATTGTTCCTGAGTGTGTTGGGGAGGTCACCAACATCCCCCCACACTTGGCTTGTTGCATACTGGATCAGAGAGACAAAGGAAATATCAAGTGCAGGGGCCCTGCTGGTGGCAACACACCAACAGAACCAAAATTGGATATCTAATGTACCATGGCATACATTATTCTTAAATCATCTTCTCTAACAATTCTAACATCATCCCTAGGGAAAAGAGTGCTTCCCAACCATCTATGCAGAGAGCGAAGCATAGGGTTGCAAATATGACTAGTGCACATTTTCCCCATTTTATTTTCTCTTGTTATTTCATGTCAAAATTCAAGCTTATTGAACCTACGGGTAGCAGCTTCCAAATTTGTGGTGCAGTTTATAAAACCTAGACAAGCACTAAATTGCTCCCATCAAGAACATAATCTTGATTAAACAAGCAAAAAATAGATGTTGTCTCTAGTTGTTTTTACCGTGCACATGAATTCTAAAGTGAAAAGCCTGCTACTAGGGAAGTTAGAGAAATCCCGAAATTCACCCTAACCTATTGCACCAAAAAGATTAAAGAACTCCTCATACATACCTGTGCGTTGGAGGAGTCCAAAATCAATTACCTGGGTGTGTTCGAAGTTGCGGTTGCGGATCAAGTTGAGGATGAGCAGTTCTTGCGGAGTGATCCAAATGCCTGTTTCTTGGTCTTGTGTTCTAACTGGTTCTTCTTCTTCTTCTGCGTCATTGACTTCTTCATGATCATGAGGAGGTTGTTCAACATTTTTCGTGTTGTTGCTTGGCTCAGTTGCTTCAGACACGTATTCATCCTGTGACCCTGAGAATCGTATCACAGTGTCATGGGAGGATGATCGTCGTGATGAACTCCCGCTCAATGCTGAGCGCACTTTTTTTGCTGCGGCCTTAAATGGATTCTTCATATTTGCACAAAACAAAGACACGAACCAAATTTTGGATGATGGGGGGTTAGTTTAGTTTAATGAACCTTCTTACCTGATGATTACCTTTCTTGACTCCCTCGGGTGATGAGCAAGGATGAGAGGAAAATATTATCGGGTTTTACTTTTTGGAAGGGGAAGAGAGTTTTTGAGTGTCGAAGTGCTCTTATGAAGTTTTGGGCGAGGCAATGTGCTCACGAGCATGGCAATATAATAGATAAGGAGCAGAGGTGCAGGGGGCACTTGGCCTGGTTCGACCGACCCCTATAGTGCACCAACTTGTGCAAATTATTGATGGAATCTCTGGCATGTAGACAGGAGAGAAAGATGGAGTGATTTGGTGGATCTTGATGGGTCGGCCGAACCCTGTCCCCTCTCCATTTGCACAAGGAATCGTGAGAATCTCTGTCTTCTTGGTGGGAACAAAAGCTGGAGTGATGGAGTGGCCTATTGATGGGTCGGCCGAACCCATCAACACCTCCATTTTGGAGCCAAGTGAAGACATGGTGTTGGCCATAGGTTCACAGGTTGATGGCATGGTCTATTGTTGCCTGGTGAAGCATCAACTCTTCTCTCCTTTGGATGCTTGCTCATGGAGTCAATTGTTGGAGTGAGTGATGAATGGAACAAAGGGCCAATGGAGGGGGGCAAGACATTACCATGGCTGGTGGATGTTTGCTCATGAGAGGCTTCATGGGAGGATTCTTTCAAAAGGTGATTTACTTAAGAGTTTAAGTAAGAATCTTTCCCAAGATTAGCAAAAGGTGTTTTGATCAATGTTTGCATGAGTGGAATTAGAGAGAAGAGAATGGATTTTGTCATGACAAAATTTGCTCTTGGCTCACTCATGGTTGTTATGCACTTTTCTTGTCAGCATTTTATTAAAGCAGAAGTTGAGAGAAAGAATCTAGCTCATAGAGTGCAAGTTGACAGATATATGTCTTACAGCACTTTATAGGGCAGTTCACAGGAAGTGTAGATAGAAAAGACTAGAACATGTGATTGCACAAAAAAGTGACTGAGAAAATTTCCAGGTTGCCCTGCTACATTCATTTAGATGATCAAGGTTGATATATTATCTTTTAAGGTGTTGTCGTGCATGGGACATATCAAGACATGGCATACATGGAAATGGACAAGAGGTGGCAGGTGGGAGACACCAGGGTAGGGTCGGCCGACCCCACCATGGGCCCCACCTGGTGTCAATTTTACTCAGGAGATTAATGATATGATTATTTTGATATTGAGCTTGATTTTTAGTCGACAGAAGAAGGGGTTGGAGACAAATGCTAAAAATGAAATAAGCAATTAAATGAAGTAAACTTTAATTAAGTGTTAGTGTACTTACCTTGATGGAAGAGTTACCTTCTCAAGTCCTTGAAGCAGGAATTACCTCGACGAATTTCCTGAATTGCTCGTCGGTGGTTTGCTTACTTATTCTTCAGAAGGTGGCGACTCTTCTTTATCATTCTCCTGGTCTTTTCTCGCAGCCTTTCCTGCCATGTTAGGATGTGGCGGATCGTGAGTGGACTTACCTCCCCTCGTGGATACCGCATTGATATTTGAAGTATTGCAAGCATTTTAGGAGATGAAGTAGTAGCAACAAGGTGAGCTAATTGAGATTTTAACATTTTATTAAAGCTCATTTGTTCCTTTACAGAAGAAGAAAGAAGATCCATCCTAGTATTTAGTGTTTCAAGGGTCTTGTTATTTGCTATCACCCTTTTATTTATGCTTTCATTAATTTTCTCTTGGTTCATGACAAGGTCTTTTAATGATAATTGATTACCAAAATTTGCATTAGCTTGAAACTTGGAGTGTGACGTCCATCTTCCTTGTTGACGATAGTTTGCATTGTTGTAGACGGCGTCTATCTCCTCAGGCTTCTTCCCTGAATGTGTTGTACTACATACCTGATTCCATTGATGCTTGGAAGCATAATGTTGGATGGCCTCTCAATCTTTCTTGAAGTTGGAATGTTCTTCCAGCCTTCTCAATAAGAGATCCACCTTCTCATAGATTGCATCTACTTCCTAGATGGTATGTGTACTCTTTTTTTTGATTGGAGTCGGTCTTTATTCCACCCTTGATTTGTCACCATCTTTTCTATTCCACCCTTGATTTGTCACCATCTTTTCTATCAGGTTCTTAGCTTGTGTGACATTGAGTGAAGTGAATGCTCCTCTAGTAGCGGCATCAAGGTGATTGCGGGCTATCGGGGTTGGCCCACTGTAGAAACCTTGAATCAGGAGACATTCCGGAATCCCATGGTGAGGATATTTCCGAATGTATTCCTAGAGACGTTCCCATGCTTCGGGAATCATCTCATCCACTTGTTGTGTAAAGCCTGAGATCTTTCCTCGAAGAGCAGTGGTTTTTGCCCATCGGAAAGAACTTTTTGAGAAATGCATTGGCGCAGCTTATATTAAAGTAAATAAGTCTTACAAAAAGAGAAAGATACAAGAACTATACCAGACTCTCCAGCAGACGACTCTGGAGACCCCGAGCGTAGCTTGACTCAACTCTAACTCCCACACTAGACTACACTACTACTAGAAGTGGAGCTACATTGTTTCTCACTTGTATCTTGAATGAATAATCTCTTGAGAGGGTGGAGGCAGCCTCTATATATAGGGGGAAGTGGAGAGGTACCACTTCAGCAATCCGTGTGCTCCATACCTCTCCATCCTTGGATGAACCACCTTGAGATGGACGGCCGTGAGCAAACCAACACGTGGGAAGTGTGCTCAAGTCGCTGGGGACGCAACCGAACTAGCTGGGCACCAGGGGGGTTCGGCCGACCCCCTATGGCAGGTGGGCCCAACCAGGGGCTTATAGAAGGTGTCTCCACCTGTCCTAGAGTGTGGCGGTGGCCTGGGCCCACCATGGGTGGTTCGGCCAAACCACTCATTGTGCCCATCTTTTGCACATCGTCTCCAGAAGCTATGATATTAATGATTGTGAAGTTGGTTTATCATTTGGCCATACTTGGTTGGTTGCCCAAACTTCATATAGAGCTTCCAGACACTGAAAAGTACCTGTTCTGAGTTCCTGCAAGCAAATAATGACAAGTACATATGGAACCAAGTTATTTGTGGTTTCCTTCCAGAAAGAATGCCTTGTTGACGGTTTTGATGGGGTAAAAACATGGTAAAACTACCGTCAAGAATGCCTTGTTGAAATAGAGCATTAATAGAGCAAGCTGGCAGCTTCTTGCTCAGCGTGCATGTTCACAGAACTTTCACTTATAGAATTTTGGGAACTAACAAATTTGCTTGAAGTGTTGTCCTGTTTGCAAAACCAAGGTAGAGATCAAGTGCATGGGCTCTGTTGGTGGAAAAACACCAACAGAACCGAATCTATTTCTTTATTTATTCTTCTCTAGCCTTAGGCACATTGAACAAGACAAAGCTGGTGTTACATAATTTGTTTTACTCATGACATGAGTGGCAAGATCAGACAATTAAGCATTAATATTGCATTTAGGTTCATATGGCAGAAGAGATTTAAATTGCTTAACCAATGGAATGGTTGTCTATCTCTACATAATATATAAATTTTCACATGAGTATGACTATCATCTTCCAAAGATAGAATACAATATTTTAGAACATTTGGTTAAGATTGAGATCAAAAGAATGATGTCATGAACAATCTTAAAGGACAAAGCATGTTGAGTTAATTAGGTTAATCAATTAAAGATGTAACTCTAACATATTTGTGTCTTTATTTATCTGCATTCCGAGATCAAGAGAAAAATAGTGACCACCTACCTTAAGATATTACCTTCATTATTAGAGCATGATGGCACTAAGTAATGAAGGGTAGATGATTGGTAGTCCTTTCCTTCTCTTGCATCTTGAGTTGTTCATGAGCATCTTGTCTCCTTTGTTGCTTATCCTCTTTGCCATCTTTTGCTTTTTTGATCTTATGACACCTTGTCAATCCATTTATTATTATGGCTACAACAGATTAGTGGACAACACATACCCAAAGGGATGTACAACTTTGGAACATAGGTTGTTTGTCCAAAATTTTATCATATTCCATCTACGCTACTAAGAAGATAGGGTTGATATTATGTTAGCATAGATCATGTTCTATACCGGCACGACTTGAGTCCAAGTAACTTGCAGCAGAAGATAAAGTTAATGAATCATTAATACTCACAGTTCTTCCATCCATAATGAATGAGCTATGTCTTCCTCTGCAAATTTATTGAAGTTCAGCATGTGCCCTGTCTCATCTCTGATTTGAATTTATCTCGTGACATACCCAAATTAAATTGAAAGTTTTCTGCAAGGGTTAGTCCAACAAAATATCCAATATCTACTATAGCATACGAGCGGCTCAAAAATCAACCTAGACACCACGTCCAATTTGACTTAGGAAGGCATTTTAACCTAAGCACCACGCTTAATTCAAATAGCCTTTGAAAGTAAAATCATCACACCTCTTGGTTCGGAAATCAAACTAAACACCTTTTCTAATTATGATTCCAGAAAACAGTTTAAACTAAGCACCATGCCTAATTTAGAAGGTGTATGAAATTTCTCCAAACCTTAAGTATACTATAGCGAACAAAGGTAACATGAAAGTTTATAGAGAGTTATGCAAACAGAGATGAAAGAGCATGATCATTGATTAAAAATTTGAACATGGATTGACAAGGTAGAGACAACCAATATTAGCAATATAAGATTCTCTAAATAAGCCCATTCCCCCAAGCTTGAATTTTGCAAGGCAAAGTTAAGTTTGGATGGATTACTGTTGCATGATGATTGGTTGGACATACCTAATGATGTGATCCTTCTACTTCAAGCCATGACTTGTGTGTAGCACAGCCTCTATGTTCGTCACTTGAGATGTGATTTGAATTGTTGTGACAATGTCCTTTTCTCCAATCTACATAGAGTTAGAAAGAAATATATTTGTGCGAACCTATGATATGGCTGGGTTCCATTGTTGATGAATCTTGAATGTTCAGGCACCATGGGCTCTTCAATGTGGAAACTTGCCGGAAGGTCAAAACGGCTTCTGTTGTCCTGTCTTATTCCATAACTCAACAGAATAGGGGTAATCATACTAAATCTAGTAGTACACTAAATTAGCAGACATCAAGATCACTATAAAACTCTTATGCCAATTGCTTCCCCGGCAACGACGCCAAAAATGCTTGTTGGTATTTCTTATGCACAACTAAAGTATGAAAGATTCCGCAAGCACACAGAATACCATTGTAGCATTTTATCGGTAGTATTCTAGATATTGTTATTTATATTTTACCACAGGGAAACAATGGTTAAAGAAGTTGATAGTTCATCATCATGTATCTACTCACTAGTATAACTAATAGACTAAAGTAGGGGAAAAAGGTAAATGATAGGAGTTATGTATATCTGACACACACAGGAGAATTCTATGATAAAAGAGCCGATAGCTAAAGTGACAGGACAACGGGAGAGTTCAAGGTTCCTAAGTACTTCTCTATTACCTTAGTTTTATAAAACTAATTCATGGGTAGATAAAGCAATCACACAATAACAATTTGGAGCAACAGTACCTTTCCGACTCTGGAATAGACTGGGAAAAAGGTAGTCAGGAGAAGGCTGCCAAAAGCTCTACGAAACATCAACTCCGACATGGTGGAATACGAAGGCCTAACAGAGTTGTCACCTCTGGGGCTACCACAACTAACCGTAAGAATTGGGCGCAACCTCAGGTAACCTATAGCCTAGACACCATGTCTACACTATCGATTACTACTCTAATCACATATGATAACTAGAGCACCTAATACAGGCGGAGATCCCATGCCAAGATGTAACAACTATACTAACTAGATATGCAAAATGCATAAAGGTAAATGAAGAAGATAAATATTAAAGTATAAGTCTTATAAAGATGAGATACAAAGATATACCAGACCACTGAAGACTTCTTCAGAACCGAAGCGCAGCTCCGCTCTCCCTAACACTCAACTAGAACTAATCTACTACATTGGAAAGTCTAGCCCTAATTTTCTAGAATTGAGAGGTTATCCATTCGAGGGACGCCTCTACAACTCCATCATGGTACACTTGACTCGGGGGGTCCTGGGTTCCTTATATGGGGGCGCCTGGCCTCCCCTCCACCTTGGGCAAGCAATATGATACTAAGCCTTTCCACCATGTGCACATAGGCTTTAATGGGCCAAATTCTGATTTAGGCCTAATTAATCCCGCAGCCTTTAATTAATCCCGCAGCTCAGGTTCTAGTGTCTTCCAGTGTTTGTAAAAATCCATATGTCTTTATTCCGGACTCCAAAAATAGCAAACCATAGGTCCATTTTGATCGTCTCGACGAGCTCTATGCAATGGTGAACTCCAATTCCTCATTTGAGATACTTTTAATCGGTGAAAAATTGAATATCCTTTTATACCCTGCAAAACAAGTGAGAACACCAAAACTCGTGGAACTTGTTAGAATCAAACCCCATAACTATGTTGTGTATTGTTTTATTCCCTTGATTCATGTTTATTTGATGGGTAAAAATGAGCAATAACTACCGTCAACAGTTATGGCTAAGTTTATGTGTTGCGTAGATGATAGGCCCCTCAGTGCGTAGTGACAACTAACAAGTAGGAAAAGAGGGGTCCGCCAATGAAAGGTCTGACTTGGCTAGAGGAGGGTGATTAGCCTAAGTAAGAATTCTACAAATCACTCAAACACAATATTAGTACCCCAAATGGTGATGATTGCAATGCTAAAGCGACTACTAACCTGGGCAAGACAGCTACACGATAGCCTAAGTAAGAATTCTACAAATCACTCAAACACAATATTAGTACCCCAAATGGTGATGATTGCAATGCTAAAGCGACTACTAACCTGGGCAAGACAGCTACACAATTCTAATTCAACTAAGCACCTAAGCCACTCAAAGAGCAAGCTAAGAAGCAAACTAACAAGCTAGAGCTAAACTAACACAAACAAGCTACACAAGACAACTAGCTAAGAGCTAAAAAGAAGAGAGTAGCTTGGACTTTTACCTTTGCCTTGGGAGAGGGAACCGATCACCAGAAGAAGCCAATCACCGGGAGAAATCTAAACACTCACTCGAAGGGGAGGATTACAATTTACACAAGATTTATCCCCGGGGTTCACGTGCTTGCCATCACGCTACGTCCCCGTAGTGTCGACTTCAACCAGTAGTCCGGTGGCTAATAGGTATCACACACCAAGCCTACACAGGGCGCCACTAGGACCTACCACAGAGGAAGTAGCACAATGACATGAGCAATCCACTAAGGTTTCCATTGAGCACTCCGCTTGGGGTAGGCATGAACCCCTCACAATCATCGGTGTGAGCAAGCACAATCACCAAGATTCTGCACACCTTCTTCCACCTCCAAACTAACTAGGTGACGGCAATCACTAAGCATAACAAGAATTACTCCACCACCAAGCCACCAAGTGCTTCTAGATGCAAGAGATGAAGAACACTAAACCTGGATCACTCTCTCTAAATCAAAATCACATGTTGAATCAAGAGAAGAGAGTTAGAGGAAGTGTGCTAGGCTCACAAGAGGTTTAGAAAGATCAAAATGTGCAAGGGAAAAGTCCTAAGTCATCCACACTCCTATTTATAGCGCCTCTGAAAAACTAGCCGTTTTGCACTTTCTCCGAGGGTACCGAACGCGCCCACCAGACGCCCAGGGTTTGGTGCTCGGCGTCTGGTGAACGGATGTCATCCACGTGTCACCTTTGAATGTTGCTCATTAGATTCTAAGGGCCAAAACACAAGCGCAAACTATTATTGTTGCACCGGAAGCGTCTACTGCCACACCGTACGCGTCTGGTGAACAACGCCAGAGAAAACTTGAGGCTGCGTAGTTTTCACCCAAGAGCTACAGTCGATCGCTGGACGTGTCTAGTGCACCCACTACTGCTGCTTGCAACTTAAAGCACTTGATGACTGAGTCACGATGCAATTCCCCTCTTAATAGTTTGCTCATCTATCCTAAATATGACAGCTCTCGCTAAGAGCCTTGATCACAAAAATAAAGAGCCATTTTTATTTTTACCTTAGCCTCTATTTGCTTGTCTCTTATCTTTCTCTATTTCACCACTTGATCTTCATTTGTGGGCTATTTGTTTGCCTGGACAAGGGTGATGAGCTAGGCCCAGCTCATGCAGGAGGCTTGTTTATTTGCCTGGAGGCCTCTAGGACCAGGCCTGCACCGTGCTTAAAGCACTTGGGAGCCAAGCCGGCAAGAAATGCACTCTACCCTCGTTTCTCCTAGGCCCGGCTCGCTCAGGCTCCAAGGCAGTGGGTAGTGGGTGGGTAGGGGTGGCTGATGTGTGGGCCTTTTTGCATGGTGTAGGTAAACTAACACAATCTCCTACCAACCAGGCCTAGTTGAGAAGGAGCACCAAACAAACAACCTAACACCAGTTACACCTGCCTCTAATAGCCTGGTTGAGAATCCTGGGCCTGGCTGACATGGTCTAGACAAACAAATAGACCCTTGAACTCCATGTCATAACCTTCCTCTACATCAGCGACCTTTTTTGAAGCTACACACTTAGCAATATAGGCTTACTTGAATCCGGATGTTGAATACAAAAGTACCTCAGAACGCAACTCCGGGCGAGGGAGTTGAATCCAGACGAACACAGCTACGAAGAGGCTCCGACAGGCCGGGACTCCTCCGGATCTCTACTCATCTACTCTATCTTTCTAATCTCTCTCTTGATTGCTAGCCTAGATCTAGTGGATATCTATCTAATGCTTCAGGGTCTTCATCTCTTGATCTGGCTCTTCTCAAGGGGGGTATGCCTCTCTATTTATAACCCGGTGGGATGCACGCATGCCGTAGGATCAAACCGACTTGAAACAAGGGCTCAGATGACTTCTAATAGTCGGTGGTAGAAGACTCCAGAAGGCGGCGCGGGGGAAACCCTAGGGGGCGCCGGCCGGCCCACCCTATGGGGTTTCGGGCTCCGGTGCTTCGGGTGTGTTCCAGATGCTTCTAGTATTCTCGTGATGATATTTCCTTGGCGGTTAAGTTTCGTGGTAATTATGTTCTTTAATCCTTATTTTAAGCTTTTCTGGAAAATCCCCTAGGAAATAGACAATTCACCAAAACTCATGGAATTTGTCAGTAATAACCCTATTCTACTGGATATTCATGTTTAATGCAGGGATAATTGATATTAAAATTTGGATGATAACAGGTGTCAACAATTACCCCCACACTTAGGCTTTTGCTCGTCCCGAGAAAAAGGTTGGTTTTAAGATGTAAGATCCTTAGAGAGAATGGAGCATTTAAAACATAATTTGAGAGTACATTATATAAAACTAGTCTAGTCATGCATGTACTATGGAATTCAAAGTGTCTACCATGAATCTTTGAGTAGTTGAAGAATAGAATAGCTTGAAAACAGATCACTCTCTTCCTATAGTTAAGTCAATTGGAGGGTATGCAATTTTGCAAATAAACTTAGCTTTACTTTTGTAGTACTCTCGAATCACTGATATATATATCTGGTATTTTTGTATCCTTACCAAGGCATTAATGAAATTGCCTTCCTTATCCTGCATAGTATTTGTTGTAAAGCCAAACAATGATTCCACAGAGAAATGAGGCATATAATCGAATCAAGCTTTATTTGGCGGAATATGGTGGAACCTAATTCTACCTTGCTTCTTTAGAAAAATAAATCTCTCTTTTATATAATTTGAGCATATAGAGAGTATGAGCTATTTCTTTTCTCTTTTTTTTCAAGGGAGGCGAATATCTAAGTACCCATTGTTTTAATTTCTTCGGACACTTGTCTATTTTTTTATATTCCCTTCTTCTTTTGCATAGCTCATACCTCTTTTGAATTTAGTAGTTGAGAGACTTTAACGAAACATGGAGCAATTATTTGGTGACTATGCTACATAATTATTTTTGGTGTTTTCTCCTAGTGTAGGAGAAAAACATTTTCAATAGAATGACTCGCTATTACTCCGTATTAGAGTAATGCTTATGTGGAATTGGCACTTGATTTGAAAATATGACAAATTTCTTCAAAGGGTTATAAAGGTTGACCAAACTCAATACAAAGATAAGTATTATATGTAGAAGGCTTCTATCCTATATATGGCTCTGGAAGGATAATATTTTTACCACAAAGGAGAGGTATAACTAATCATTTAAATTTTCGAAATAAAATCTCCAAAGACAAAACATCAGGGATCGAGTTCTCATTATTCAACTATATCATGTTTCACAACGACTTAAGCATTCATGGGGTCCCTATAAATAGTTTTCAATAGTAACATGATTCCTAGAAAAGTGTTATATAATTTATTCTTAAGCTATGAATTAAACAACCTCTTCTTCTCTTTTAAAAGTAATTTAGCATGTGAATTTTAATTTAGATTGAAACGAAAATCGAAACATATGCAATTATATTGTATGGGGATCAAACCTGACCATGACCAAGAAGGGGATGCAGAGGAGGGCCGGCCGGCCTAGGTAGGGCGCCGGGCGGCGCGCCACTTTGGCCCCACGAGGTCCACTTCGGTTTGCGAGGTCCTGGTTCGATTATCTTCTGAATTATGTGATTTTCCCGAGCGAATTGATTTCCATAGTCACGATGTGCCTCCCCCACACTTATTTTCCTGCATACTTTTCTACGCAACATGTGGAGACAACATGCGTACCAAAAATATAGAGAGCAGAGTAAACTTAAACATTAATATTGATAAAAATAATAAGGCACTTTATTCATTAATAATACTAGATAACTCTGATAACTGACTGAGCTAATGACTACTCTAGCTCAATAGGCTTACCTAACACACTTAATATTATAAATCAAACCTAGCACACTTGATAATATAATTAAACCTAACACACTTGTGCCTTATTACATAGATAACTAGGGCAACTTAAGGCTGCCCTTTCTTCGTGAGCTTCCTAATTTCTTCCTTTAGCTCACCAATCTCTTCTTTCAGCTGCCCTTTTTCGCGCTTGAGACTGCGAATTAACTTGACATTGACTTCTATCTGCTTAGTCATGTCGCTCATAATCTTGCTCCTTAAGTCTACATTCCTCTCTATACCCCTAATGGTGTTAGAGAGAGCTTTCATCTTCTCATTAAGGATGCGTAGAGAGAGCTGGGGCTGTCTAGGGACTTTCTCTAGTGCTGATGTAGATGTAGCCTGCTGTCTCTTGGGCGGAGGTGGTATGAACTCGGTGTAGCGGACTTGGCCTGGACGTGCACGAACTCCTTGGATGGCAGGGCGAGCAGTGGTGTACTTCACACATACCAGCGTTCCGTTCTTATCGGTCTTGACTGACAGGAGTCGCTCATAGGTGGAAGAAGTGGGGTGCCTCGGGGAATAGCTATCTGCTTTCCCCTGGTACCATCTTGTAGCAGCAGTCTCTCAGGTGGCGATGGCAGAGCAGGCTGAGCATGCGTGTAGTAGACTTGCTCGAACTACTGGGGCACCGTAGCAAGATGCTTTGGTGGCACAATGGCGCGGTGCTTCGGCGGTACGATGGCAAGGGGCTTCGGCTGCGCGAGGACGATGGCCTTCGAGTCATCACCTTGGATCTTGCCGGAATTAGCGCCGATGACCGCTTTACTTGCCATGGCTACTAGATCTAAAGTAGAGAGTTTCTTTGGAGGAGCAGAAGGCAATGATGATGGGATGGCATTCAAGGGTGGTATAGGTGTGTATTTATATGGTTTTTAGGAGACAGGATAAGATCAAATTTAGGTTCTATAGGATTCATACGAAAGATTATCCGTACGCATCGGGAATCTATGGGATTATACTTAGGAAAGATAGAGAAAGAAAAGGAAACTTGAGTCGGGACAAGAGGGGACAGGGGGGCGAGGTGTCTTTCCTAGCTGGCCGAGCTCGTGAAGCCTCTAGACTCTTCCTATTTCCTGTTAGTTGTGATGCGCGATAATTTTTCGTAACGGATAATGACGGGACTAAAAAGTGAGTAATTGGACAAAGTCTAGCCCATCAACAACTTCTAAATTAAATTGTTCTAAAAATAATTTCAGTCGGTGACCATTTACCTTGAGTAACGTACCTTCGTGTGATTGTAGAGTTACTGCTCCATGTGGTGATGCATTCACAACCGTAAATGGCTCTTCCCATTTGCTTCATAGTTTTGCAAGCCAGAATAATTTGAACCTGGAATTAAAAAGTAATACCTTATCTCCTAGTGCAAATTTCTTCTTCTTGATCCTCTTGTCATGGCATCTTTTTGTTCTTTCTTTATAGATCTTTGAATTGTGATAAGCCTTTTCTCTCCATTCTTCTAATTCTGATAATTGCATTTTTGTCTTTTCTCCAGCGGCTTCAAAGTTCATGTTCCATATCTTAATAGCCCAGTGAGCTTTATGCTCTAACTTCACTGGTAAATGATAGGTCTTTCCATATACTAGCTGGTAAGGTGACATGACCAAAGGTGTCTTGTATGCGGTCCGATATGCCCAAAGTGTTTCGGGTAATCAGTCCTTCCATGCAGTACCCATTTTATTTATTGTTTTCTGTAGGATATTCTTGATCTGTTTGTTTGATGTTTCTGCCTGGCCACTTGTCTGAGGATGGTATGGAGTAGCTACATTGTGACGGATGCCATGAGCTTGCAAGTATCGGTGAAACTTCTTATCAGTGAAGTGTGTCCCTCCGTCACTAATGACCATCCTTGGTGTTCCAAACCTTGGAAATATAATCTCTTCGAACATCTTTTTTGAATGTTTGGAATCAGCATTCATGCATGGCACAGCTTCTACCCACTTGGATACATAGTCAACTGCCACCAGAATGTATTCACAATTTCTTGATTTCACAAATGGTCCCATGTAATCAATTCTCCAGACATCAAAGAGCTCAATCTGGAGATTGTTGGTGAGTGGCATAGCATCTCTTGCATTGATATTTCCGCGCCTCTGACATGATCCACATTTCTGGACAAAATCTTTGGTGTCTTCATACATAGTTGGCCAAAAGAACGCACTCTGCTAGATTTTAGCATGGGTGCGGAATGCTCCAAAATGACCTCCATATGGTGATGCGTGACATTTCTGAATGATCTACATGCCCTCTTCTATTGGTACACATCTTCTAAGTAATCCATCTTAACAAATTCTGAAGAGGTATGGTGGATCCCATATGTGGAGGCGACTTTCATAAATAAGCTTCTTTTTATTTTTCCCTGGTGGTACATAACCTGCAACCATAAGGTTGACAATATTCGCGTACCAAGGGTCTGACTTGGTCACTTTAAATAACATGTCATCTCTCAATGAGTCATTAATAGGTAATTCCTGAGGTTTCTCAAAGTATATTCTAGACAAGTGATCAGCAACTGGATTTTCTATTCCTCTTCTGTCTTTAATTTCTAAGTCAAATTCTTGGAGTAACAAAATCCATTTTATCAAACGAGGTTTACCATCATTCTTAGTGAGCAAATATTTTAAAGCAGCATGATCAGAATAAACAATTACTTTTGCTCCTACTAAGTCAGATCTAAATTTATCAATAGCAAAAACAACAGCCATGAGTTCTTTTCAGTTGTTGCATAATTTAATTGTGCTGCTGTCATAGTTTAACTAGCATAAGCAATTGCATGATGCTTCTTATCTTTTGTTTGTCCTAGTACTGCCCCTACAGCATAATCACTAGCATCACACATAATTTCAAAAGGTAAAGACCAATCAGGGGGTTGAATGATTGGTGCTGATGTAAGTGCTTCTTTAAGAATATTAAAAGATTTTAAACATGCATCATCAAATTCAAAAGGAACATCCTTAGCTAGCAAGTTAGTCAGTGATCTAGCAATATGTGAAAAATATTTTATAAATCTGCGATAAAAACCACAATGACCAAGAAAACTTCGGATTCCTTTTATATTAACAGGTGGAGGTAGTTGTTCAATAACTTCAATTTTTGCCTTATCTACCTCTATACCTCTTTTAGACACTAAATCTCCTAGCACTATTCCTTCTCTAACCATAAAATGACATTTTCCCAATTAAGGACTAAGTGCTTTTCTTCACATCTCTGCAAAACCTTATCTAGATTTTCTAAGCAATCATCAAAAGTTTTTCTATCATTTCAGAAAATATAGACATCATACATCTTTGAAAAGAAGCAGGTGCATTACATAATCCAAAAGACATTCTACGATAAGCATAAGTTCCATAAGGACATGTAAAAGTGGTTGTGCTTTAATCATCAGGGTGGATAGGAATTTGGTGGTATCCAGAATAACCATCAAGGAAACAAAAGAAAGAATTATTTGCCAAACGCTCTAACATCTCATCAATGAATGGCAGCGGAAAATGATCTTTCCTGGTTGCTTTATTGAGTTTTCTATAATCTATACACATACGCCATCCTGTAACAGTTCTCTGGAGTATCAATTCATTTTTATCATTTTTAACTACGGTCATACCACCCTTTTTAGGTACAACTTGAACAGGGCTTACCCGCTCACTATGCGGAACATGATAAATAATTCCAGCATGCAAAAGTTTCAAGACCTCTTTCTTAACAACGTCCCTCATCTCATTTTGAAGCCTAGGTTGGGGCTCTCTAGAAGGTGTAATTTCTGGGTTGATTGGAATACGATGGGTGCATAAAATAGGACTAATCCCTTTAAGGTCTTGGAGTCAATAACCAAAAGCAGCACGATGTTTTTCTAAGACAGTTATTAATCTAAAAGACTATTTATCAGAAAGTTTTTCATTAACAATCGTGGGAGAATTTTGATCATTATTCAAAAAAACATACTTAAGACCAGAAGGTAGTTGCTTAAGCTCAATAGAAGGCTTAGGTGGCTCTAGTAATTCATCCAGAGGTTCAGGATCAATCGGATCCTCTTTCTCTTCATTAATGAAGAACTGAGTATCATCCTCTAAATTAGGTTCAATAAATTCCTCAAATAACACAGACTTAATTTCTTCTATCGGATCTAACTCAGGAGGTGGGTCTGCTTTAGCTTTTAATGCATGAGTTATAGGCACTGAGAGATTAAATCCCTTCCCAAGTTTAATATCTAAATTGCCCGCATAACCTTTTCGCAAAAGTTTTCCTATTGGTAACCCAATCATTACATCAAAATCTCAAACATCAAAGATATAGAAATTCAGCAAAATTCGGAATTCTTTAATCACAATAGGAAGAGAACATAAAACATCTAAACTAGGAATAATATGTCCTGAACGATTTTTCAATAATTTATTTGTGGGAATTAATGGCATATCTTTCAAGAATTTTTTTAGCAAATGTAAGAGACATAATATTGACACATACTATTGGATTATAAAAGGCATCAAAAGGATATGCATCAATTTGACATTTAATAGTAATGGCAGGAGAATTTAAATGAATTATATCATTTGAAAGCTCAGATTCTATCAACCACTCATTACTCATAACAAAAATTAATTCTTTAGTTATCTCTCTAAGGAATTTTAAATCAGCAGGATACGAAACATTAAAACTTTTAAAATTCATAGACTCTTGTAGTTTTATAATTTTATGATAGCGTGAGGTGTTTCCATAATCATCAAAAAGTTCATCCTCAAATTCAAGCATAAAATCAGAAATAGGAATTATCTCCTTCTCATTAGATAGTTCAGGTAAAGGTTGAGATGAATCAGACAAAAGTTTAGAATCAAACGAAAAAATTCATCTTCTAACAATTTTTCTTTTTCTTCAGGAAGATCAATTAAGATATTAGTAAGAATAGTTTTAACATGCGAAGTAGTAATATGCATAAATGCTCCTTCAGCGGCCAAATTAAGGTATTCTTTATTTTTATCATTAAGGCCTAAAAAGAAATGTTGCAAAAGCATTGGTTCTGGCAAAGCAAGATTAGTTCCAGAATTTATAAATCCATCGAAACGTTCCCAAGCCTTGCCTAATGATTCGTTATCTAATTGTTTAAATCCAATAATTTCAAAACGAAGTTTAGCGACCTTTTCGATAGGGAAAAATTTAAAATAAAAATTAGCACGCAATATTTCCCAATCTCCTTAACTACTCCCAACATGGCGATTATACCATTTCTTTGCTTTTTCCATTAATGAAAACGAAAAGAGTTTCCATCTTAAAGTTTCATCTGCCATGCCCTTAATGTGCAAACATGAACATGTCTGCTCAAAATTGGCTAAATGGGAATAGGGGTTTTCGCTAGAACTACCAGAAAAAATGTGATACTTAACTAACTTAATTAATCCCGGTCGTAACTCATAGCCAGATGATGTGATAGGTAAAGATGATTCTTTTGGCTGGAGATACGATCCCGATGGTGCTCCATATTGATATAAAAGTTGGGACGTGGGTTCCATACTTTAAAAGGTAAAAGATAAAAGATAAAAGTATAATACCAGATTAAGATAGACTAAGCCAAAACAGCAAACCGTTCCCCGGCAACGGCGCCAGAAATGCTTGTTGGTATAAATTAACTGCACTCTATTAAAGATTATTATTATCAAGGTATCCGCAAGCACACAGATAAAACAACCGATGTAGCACTTCACCAGATAATCCCGGTTTTAATATCGAACCCAAAGGAATAGTAGGTGATACTGACTAAGTCTATTGGCTCTTAACCCGATAAAACAATCCATCCAGAGAATATCAAGAATGAGGAGATAACAAATGATTATTTAGATCCGACAACCGGTAAACTTTGAATAATATCGTTCTAATCGGGCAGTGACATGAATAAGAGGCGAAATCAGAGTTCCCTCCTATCAGACACTTATACACGTATCGATCCTATCAACGGGAAGTGGACTACAGTGGACTCAACGCAACTGTCACCTACGCGATCTACCACTATCCGGCCAATTAGGGGACATTCACAAGTAATTATAGCCCAGACACCACGTCTACACTACAAACTACTACTTCAACCAAGGAGCTACCAAGATCAAAGCACTCAAATAGAGTTGTAAACTTAAGAACGAATAAGAAAAAATACTTACCTGAATCAGGATGTTGAATACAAAAGTACCTCAGAACGCAACTCCGGGCGAGGGAGCTTAATCCAGACGAACACAACTACGAAGAGGCTTCGACAGGCTGGGACTCCTCCGAATCTCTACTCATCTACTCTATCTCTCTAATCTCTCTCTTGATTGCTAGCCTAGATCTAGTGGATATCTATCTAATGCTTCAGGGTCTTCATCTCTTGATCTGGCTCTCCTCCAGGGGGGATGCCTCTCTATTTATAGCCCGGTGGGATGCACGTATGCCGTAGAATCAAACCGACTTGAAACAAGGGCTCAAATGACTTCTAATAGGCGAAGGTAGAAGACTCCAGAAGGTGGCACGGGGGAAACCTTAGGGGGGCGACCCTGTGGGGTTTCGGGCTCCGGTGCTTCGGGTGTGTTCCAGATGCTTCTAGTGTTCTCGTTATGGTGTTTTCTTAGCGGTTAAGTTTGTGGTAATTATGCTCTCTAATCCTTCTTTTAAGCTTTTCTGGAAAATCCCCTGGGAAATAGACAATTCACCAAAACTCATGGAATCTGTCAGTAATAACGCTATTCTACTGATATTCATGTTTAATGCAGGGATAATTGATAATAAAATTTGGATGATAACAGGCGTCAGCAGGCAATCTAAGCATTAGGACACTATTGTGCATGCCTACTACTTTTGCAACGATTACCACGTATGGGACCATGTTGTTATTTGCTGAATTTGCTCTATTGTTGTAGTATTGGGTAATATTCACAATGGTATTCTGATATGTATGATTGGCATTGGTATTTTTTTCTAGTGGATTGATGGCCCTTACACGTACCTTCCGTTCAGTTATTTGTTCGGGGCAGTTTCACTTGATTGTTTTGATCGTTGGCTACCCCTACCTCTAGATCCTGCGCCGATGACGAAGACGGAGAAGGAGTTTGTAACAACCCTGAAAATGCATACACCCAAAAATACCAACTTCCAAATTTTTCTCCAAGAAGCTAGCTCATGTTTGTGCATGCATGACACTAATCTATCATTTCCCTTTAATATGCTAGTATTTAAACAACTGTGAACAAATCAACTGTGAACCATAAAATATTGTTAGCATATTCATACTGCATATTTGGATTTTATTCTTATCACATGCTTGATCTGGCTGGGCACATGATGTAGGTAATTACACAATGTGCACATATATATAAGTGCAATAGAATAGAAAAGCAAAGGGAAATTAGAAAGGAAGCATAACAAGTGAAAGCAGCCCAGTCAGACCTTTCCGGCCCAAGCCTGCAGTCAGTCCAACCGGCCCACTCGCGACACCACGGCCCGCGCCAACTCGCGCGCGCGCCTGCGCCACCGCACCAGGCCGGCCCATATAGGAGAGAGGCCGGCACAGCCCACCACGGCCTCCACGCACGCCCCGCCGCTATCGCTGACCGCTCGGCCCCGCCTGTCAGCGCACTCCCTCCCTCGCCCCTGTTCTTCATCTCCAAGGCAACGGCCGGCAGGGTCACGCGATTTGCATGACCACGGCCTTGCCTGTTCCCCTGGCTTGTCCCCCGCGTGTCCCCCGTCGCCTAAACGACAAGGAGACCTCCCAAGCGCACTAGGAACCCTAGCACAGGCGCATCGATGGCTTCCACGAACCCCCATCGCAATCCATCACCGTCCGCCGCTCGCCATTCCGTGGCCGCCTTTAAAAGGGGCTCGTCCCGAAGCCCTAGCCCATTCCACCCCCCGACGCCACGCCGCGGCTCCACAACACCAGCACCGCACGAGGGACGCGCGAGGTAGAGCACCACCGGAGGAGGGGAGCGCCGCCGGAGCGCTGCTACCGCGGAGCAGGCCAGAGCAGGGCCGGAGGACGGAGCCGGCGCCTTCAACGCGGATCGGCACGGCACAGCGAACCACCGGCACGGCTTCGACCCTCCACTGCTTCAATATCCTATCTTCTCTCGACACCTCGGTGAGCCACCACGAACTCCCTTTGCCAATCTCGCCGTGCTTTTGCCGTGGCGTTCCGCCCATGGAACGCGAAGGCCGAGGGCTGATTCCGGCTCAGGGACACCTCTGCACTTCACACCCATGCCTAGCCACCGAAAATGGACGACGAATGTAGACGCTAGAAACATCTCTGACGGGCACCGCCGTCGCGTGCATTCAGAGCGCCGCCGTCTCGAGAGCGTTCCTGTGTGCACAACTACAGAGCTTCCTTCCACGACCGACCAACACAACCACCGGTTCCACAGATGCTTTGGACAAGACTAGTTTCGCTAAGATCAATCCCTCTTGACCCCAGAACAAAGCACGACATGTTCGTGGGAAGATGTGCTCACCGTCAACACGTTCCGCCTCGGCAAAATCCGTTCTGGGCACCTCCGGTTACCTCACGCTGCGGGGAAGGACCGTCGGGGTTCGCCGTGACTCCACAAGCATAGCCGCGAAGATGGCCGGACCTAGGACCACACCTGTCGCCTTGGCTCGTGCGCCGCGAACTCGCCGGAGCGCCGCCATGAGCTATAGCCAAAAAGAGGCACTGCCACGACTCCAGGTTGCCACCAATAGGCCAAAGATCTTTCTGACCATGCCAATTAGAGGAAGCCACGCTCGATTGTGCCAAATCGCTGGAGCCACTGCCTCGCCGTCGTCCGCCACTGCTGCTGGAGGACGCCGCCATGCTGTTCACGCCAAAACCATCTCCACTAGAGCTCCTCGGTCGAAGTAGGATCCTTGGAACCATCCGTAGAGGATTATTGGAGGCAACCTGCCCAGGAGAGCCCTGCCTCGAAGCACGACGACGCACCCTCGCCGGAGCCGCGCCAACACCGACCCCCGTGAACCCGTAATCACCGACTAGAGGCTCAAGACACCATGCCAAGCGATGGGGACGCCTTGCTCGGTCGTCGGCAAGACGTAGACACCGTTCTGATAGTATTCCGAGGCCTCCGCACCACCACCGTGCCGTACCTCCGCCGGTGAAACCTTTGAGAACCGGAGTCAAACACCTGGCAGGAGATGACGTATGCCAGACGGCAGCATGGGTGCACGCCCTTCCGCAGTGACACTATTGCAGACTCGGTCCACTGTAGACCGCAGAGAGAGTAAGAGCGGTGCGCTCAGTCCACCGTGAGCCGGGCCTACGGTCTATGAACCGTGCGACGGAGTCCACCATGGACTAGCCGCACCCGTAGACCGAACCCCTATAGCCAGAGGCAGCCAAGTGGCACAATCAGAAGTTGACACGTGTCCGGGCATGATGACGTCACCGTGACGTCAGTTGACCCCACCAGTCGGAAAACCGTTGACTTGGTCAACGGTAACGTCATCAGTGACATCATGCTGACGTCAGCAGATCCACTGCCAGCTGAGCCGTTGACTTGGTCAATAGGAACAGTAGCCCAACCAATCACAAGCCGCCACGTGTCACCCATTGGTTAATCAGCCCTTTTTCCTTTGTCAGAAAATTGGATAAACTTCAGAAAATCGTAACTTATTCATGTAATGTCCAAAAATTGCACACCACTTATCAAAATTCTTAGAAATATGAGATCCACAATATGAGCCTATGTATGAGTGTATTTGGATCTTTATTTTCACTGAATTTTTCTAAGTAATCTATAGGAGTCGCTAACGTGACTATTTCGATTTCGTTTTTAGAACCAGAGGAGAATCAGACTGAGGAGGACGACCACGAGTACCTTCAAGAGCTAGGGGACGACTACGAAGGTGCCACATCCCACTAAATCCTTAGTTTCTATTTCGCATTGCTAATGTCGTTATTGCTATTGCTTTATGATCATATGATATAACTGCCTAGGTTGCATGTTAGAATAATTGATTACCCTGCCTTGCTAAACAGTCATCCTGCTGTCTGCTGATAGGATGGAAGCTATTGTTCAATAATTGATTTTCTACTACTTTCTACTGCATATGATTATATGGTGGATTTGGGAACAGTCTATATAAACCCAAACTTAACCACTGGGAGAGCGTGCTGCGTGCGTCATGGGTGCGTGGTAAGGGTTGACGTCGACCAAGTGGGATATGAGACGAGCCAGAAGGGCAAGTCATGCCAGGGGTGCAACCTGGGCATCCCCACGAGAGATACCTGTGGCGGGTAATAGTTTACGAGGTGGTTCCGGGTTGGATGGCCTGTGTGGTTTGGAGCCCGTGAACGGAGGTGCTGTGATGGCACGGGGAGAGTATCCCCTAAGAAAAGATTGCCTGCTTGGTCAAACTAGGACCTATTGGTACTCAGACTATAGGAATCCTTTATCGCTCACTCATCTTCGATGGGCGGGGAACGGCTGGATTACTTGGTGGGGCGCTGCTACTACTACTTGGTTGAGAGGTGATAAGGGTGGGCGGTGACGGATGATGGGATTCTCGTACCGTTCTAGACGCGCAGTACCACTGATTGGGCCCGGTACTGTGTCTCCCAGTCTCAGCGTGATGGTGTCGAATCCTAAATATCCCAGGGCTGAGTGGTAGGGTGGCATCGACCTAGGCAAGCAAGCACCCAGAATTCTACCTAAGTGTTTGCGCAACGCCTATGATGACTAATCTTGTGAGCGATAGAACCTCTGCAGAGTGTATGGTTGATCGATCGATACATATGCCGACTCGTCGGCTAAGGACCTTTCCTGTAGCCTTCTACTGGTGTAGTGAGTGATTACTCTATTCTCCTCCTGGATGATGCTTTCCGGCAATGTGCCCATTGTTGGTATTTATTAAGTGCAAATAGAATTTGAAAGATTCCGCAAGCGCACAGAATACCATTGTAGCATTTTACCGGGAGTATTCCAGGTATCGTTATTTATATTTTACCACAGAGAAACAATGATTAAAGAAGTTTGATAGTTGACCATCATTTGTCTACTAACATAGTACACCAACTAGACTATAGCAGGGGTAAACGATAAATGATAGGAGCTATGCTTAAATGATATAGACACACAGGAGAATTCTATGATAAAAGAGTAGATAGCTAAAGTGAGAGGACAACGGGAGAGTTCAAGGTTCCCAAATACTTCTCTATTACTGGGGTTCTATAATAACTGATTCATGGTTGATAAAGCAATCACACAATAACACTTCGGGACATAAGAACACTAGCCACGGAACGGGATCAGAATGGGACTAGGAAGTTCTGACTACGGTCCTACAATCATCAACCTACACGAGGTGGAATACGTCGGCCATCAGTGCTGTCACCTCCTGGGGTTACCACAACTATTCGTAAGGTTGAGTGCAATCTCAGGTAACCTCTAGTCTAGACACCATGTCTACACTATTAATTACTACTCTAATCCCATATGAAAACTAGTGCACTCGATGAGAGCAGAGATCCTATGCCAAAGTATAACAACTATACTAACCAATCAAATTCAAGGCATAAAGTAAATAGAGAAGATAAATATATTAAAGCATAAGTCTTACAAAGATGAGATACAAAGATATACCAGACCCCTGAAGACTTCTCCAGAACCGAAGCATGGCTCCGCTCTCCCTAACTCTCAACTAGAACTAATCTACTACATTGGAGAGAGGTTATCCTTCAATGGGCACCTCTCCATCCAATCCCTAACTAGAGAATATAAATTATAATAATAAAAGGGATGGAGCCTAGGGGGTCCCTGGGGCTGTATGTATAGGGGCGCCTGGCCTCCCCTCCACCTTGGGCAAGCAATATGGTACTAAGCCTTTCCACCATGTGCACATAGGCTTTAATGGGCCAAATTCTGATTTAGGCCCAATTAATCCCGCAGCCTTTAATCAATCCCACAGCTCAGGTTCTAGAATCTTCCAGTGTTTGTAAAATCCATATCTCTTTATTCCGAACTCCAAAAATAGCAAACCATAGGTCCGTTTTAATCTTCTCGATGAGCTCTATGCAATGGTGAACTCCAATTCCTCATTTGAGATACTTTTAATTGGTGAAAAATTGAATATCCCTTTATACCCTGCAAAACAAGTGAGAACACCAAAACTCGTGGAACTTGTTAGAATCAGACCCCATAACTATGTTGTGTATTGTTTTATGCCCTTGATTCATGTTTAGTTGATTGGTAAAAATGAGCAATAACTACCGTCAATAAGTTCCCCCAAGCTTACCCTTTGCTAGTCCCTTAGCAAAGCCAAACTTTAGCATATATCAAAAGTTATAGCTACCCCTCACAAGTATTCAGTTTTAAACCAAGAATTACTCAAGAATTAGAGTAGACCAAGCTAACCTTCAGACTTACCTGTATTACCTTTACCATGGAACTTGTAGCTTTCTCTTGAGTCTTGGGTAATTGAAAGATAGAATGTCTAAGTTAAACGATGTCTCAAGCTCTGTCGTTTAACTCTTATCCTGGAGCTTTTGCAAGTTTTTAAAATAAAACTCAGAGTTTCCTTTGTATGACTTTCTTAAGTCTCTCAATATGTGATATTTGTGGATCCTCACAAAAGCAATAGTGATGCATGCCTTCTCTTTTTCTCTCACCCTATAACTAATGGCTTATGTGGAGCTCATGGGTAAGGAGTCAGCTCATACATACTTGCAGTGAATGTATTGTAAAGTCAAACAATAGATCCAAAGGAACAAGTCATATAATCAAATCAAGATGTGCATGTGTGTGGATGTGAGGTGGTACGTGGATATATATGGTGGCTAATCATAATTCTACTCGTTTGCTCCTTAAGACATCTCTCTCTCTTTTTCAAACACGAGGGAATTGTGTTATAGGACAACATGGGCTATCTTTCTTTTCTTTTTCTTCTTTTTTTCAGGCAGGCATCAGAGTAACCTTTGTTTTGATAAATTCGGACACTTGTCCCTTTTTACCTCTCAGGTGGGCATCTTTGTACCCATTGTTTTCTCTCATCTCACTCTTTTGCATAGCCACATGCTTCTTCTCTGCAACAATACTTCCCTTTTCTTTTTCTTTTGAGAGATAGCAACAAAAACCTTGGAGCATTGATCTGGGTAACCAATGGGATATTTTTAGTGTTCACTCCTAGTGTAGGAGTAGAACATTTTCAGATGGATCTAGATGGAATATGTGGAATGTGGATGCGCCTACTCGGATATGAGTAGTGCATTATGGGTGGAGTGCATGTGTTCTTGATTGTAAAAGCATGACAAGTTCCTAAGGTATCAACAAAACTTGACTAAACTCAAAACAAAGCAAGTAGCATATAATGTGTATGTTTTTCTAATCTGGCATGTATGGCTGTGGTAGGATTATAAAGCTCTTGCATACAGGAACTCATCATGTGGTTTTATGGATTTTAAAAATTAATCACTAGAACTCAAGTATCACTAGGAACATGATAAATAGCAGCTCAAACTTTGCATATCATATCCCTCAATTACTTAGACTCAGATCAAGCATTTATTCAAAGTAAATCTTCAAGTTAAAATGGTTGTGTCTAAAACTTGGGATGACTCAAGGTTGAAAACTAAGTTGGTATGAGGAATCATGATGAGGTGCTACTTATCAAATTCCTGAGCATGGTTTCCATTGAGTCCGAGCAAAATTATTGTAAGCACTCTCTTTTTATTTTATTCAAACACACTAACTAACCAAAACACTATTTATTTGGTTTTCAAATTTTATTTCACTAGCTAACTCACGCGAAAAGAAATATGGTACAATAATAAGGATGGGAAACTTATACTTAGCTTGATTTAAATGGAGGGCACCCTCCCCCAAGCTGGATGTTGATGTGGTCTTTGATGTTGCAAGTTGAGCAATCCTTCTGGGAGCAGACATACTGGCGGCGTAAGGGCGCCAGGTTGACCAGCTCGTGATCTGGTATTGTCTTGTAAAACTCAATAGCCAACAAGAATACCAAATCTCATGGATAGGGGTTAGGTTAATACCACTTCGTGGTAAGTGATTGATTTTATATTTTCAGCAGAAGTTTACTAATTGGTTGGACCTTCATGTGCCCACATATTTTTGGTTTTTTTTCAGATTTTCTTATGGTATTATGGTGGACCTTCATGTGTTCACATATTTTTGGTATTTTATGACTTTATAAAACTGACTCGATAATCGCATTGGTATAGTTACCTGATAACTAGAGGATGCTCCTTCCCCAAGATAGATGTTTGCAATACTTGGTGTTGATAATCTTCAGGGTGAGCTTGCCAGCAGTAGTCCTGGTGGGCTCTGCTGATAGACCCACTCCTTAGTCATAGTGTTATCCTGCATAATTATACTCCAACAAGAAAAACAAAACTCGAGGCTCGAATGTGATAAGGGGTTAGCGGTCAGCCAAGAAGTAATTGATTATTCTCTAAGTTGATTTTAATTGACAGATTCTAGCAGGATTCTCTTTTTAGGGTTTTATAACTTTCTTATGCCACAATCAAATATGTATGCATGCTATATATTTTTATGCCACCATGGAGAATATTTATTCTCATGGGGCTTAGGATTTGCATAATGCAAGAAAGTAAATACAAATGCTATTATCATTTTTTTTATTATTTTTTATACCACCATAGCGAATATTCGATAAGTTTATTCACATAGGGCTTTAATGTTTTATGATGCAATAAATAAGGCAATAAAGTTTTTTCTCTTATTTTTTTTGATATGCATAAAGATGAATATGCTAACGTAAAATTACTAATGTAAATTATGAACACTAATTAATTCGATAACTACCATGTTACCTTATGGCAAGGGTGCGGAATTTAAAGTCTACCAACAGGACTTTTTCTTCCACTCTTGTGTATCTCTCCGTCTTAGAGATGAAGATCTTGATGGTTGCACCTCTGGTGATGGTGATGTAACTTTTGTTCTTTGCTTGGCCAGCAGGTTGAAGTAGGGCATTAATAGTGGAAGCTGGTAGCATCTTGCTCAGCGTGCATGTTTACAGAACTTTCACTTGTAGAATTTCGAGAATTAACAAATTTGCTTGAAGTGTTGTCCTGTTTGCAAAACCAAGGTAGAGATCAAGTGCATGGGCTCTGCTGGTGGAAAAACACCTACAGAACCGAATCTATTTCTTTATTTATTCTTCTCTAGCCTTAGGCACATTGAACAAGATAAAGTTGATGTTACATAATTTGTTTTACTCATGACATGAGTGGTAGGATCAGACGATTAAGCATTAATGTTGAATTTAAGTTCATATGGCAGAAAAGATTTAAATTTCTTAACCAATGGAATGGTTGTCTATCTCTGCATAATATATAAATTTTCACATGAGTATGACTATCATCTTTTAAAGATAGAATGCAACGATTTAGCACATTTGGTTAAGATTGAGATCAAAAGAATGATGTCATGAACAATCTTAAAGGACAAAGCATGTTGAGTTAATTAGGTTAATCAATTAAAGATGTAACTCTAACATATTTGTGTCTTTATTTATCTGCATTCCAAGATCAAGAGGAAAATAGTGACCACTTACCTTAAGATATTACCTTCATTATTAGAGCGTGATGGCACTAAGTAATGAAGGGTAGATGATTGGTGGTCCTTTCCTTCTCTTGTATCTTGAGTTGTTCATGAGCATCTTGTCTCCTTTGTTGCTTATCCTCTTTGCCATCTTTTGTTTCTTTGATCTTATGAAGTCACTTCATTCATTATTATGCCTGCAACAGATTAGTGGACAACACATACCCGAAGGGATGTACAACTTTGGAACATGGGTTGTTTGTCCAGAATTTTATAATGTTCCATCTATGCTACTAAGAAGATAGGATTGATATTATGTTAGTATAGATCATGTTCTATACCGGCATGACTTGAGTCCAAGTAACTTGCAGCAGAAGATAAAGTGAATGAATCATTAATACTCATAGTTCTTCCATCCATAATGAATGAGCTATGTCTTTCTCTGCAAAGTTATTGAAGTTCAGCATGTGCCCTGTCTCATCTCTGATTTGAATTTATCTCGTGACTTACCCAAATTAAATTGGAAGTTTTCTGTAAGGGTTAGTCCAACAAAATATCCAATGTCTACTACAGCATACGAGCGGCCCAAAAATCAACCTAGACACCACGTCCAATTTGACTTAGGAAGGCATTTTAACCTAAGCACCACGCTTAATTCAAAAAGCCTTTGAAAGTAAAATCATCACACCTCTTGGTTCAGAAATCAAACTAAACACCTTGTCTAATTATGATTCCAAAAAACAGTTTAAACTAAGCACCATGCCTAATTTAGAAGGTGTATGAAATTTCTCCAAACCTTAAGTATACTATAGTGAACAAAGGTAACATGAAAGTTTATAGAGAGTTATGCATACAGAGATGAAAGAGCATGATCATTGATTAACAATTTGAACATGGATTGACAAGGTAGAGACAACCAATATTAGCAATATAAGATTCTCTAAATAAGCCCATTCCCCCAATCTTGAATTTTGCAAAGAAAAGTTAAGTTTCGATGGATTAATGTTGCATGATGATTGGTTAGACATACCTAATGATGTCATCCTTCTACTTCAAGTCTGGAATGGTTAGTGACAAAAATACCGAGGGAATATTTTTATAATTATAATTCTATACTCAATTCTCAAGGGTATTATATTAAAAAGTACAAGCCCACATTATTTTTCAAGAGTGGTTATTTTAGGACACAAAGTCGTTCTTGGGAGATCTTCTAATTATTACACTTTTAGTTAATAAATTAGATTAAAAACCTTTGAATGTAAGATCAAGCACTCCTAAACTAGGCACCATGCTTCATTTAAGAGATGTATGAAATTATTCTAGCCATAAACTATAGTAAGTAAAGGTAGCATGAACGTATTACAAGGATTTATTCAAATAGAGATAAAATAATATGACCATAGTGAGGTATATATATATATAAATATTTTTATTTTTAATATGCAAGTGGTATGGATGTATGCAAGAACTAAACATGCTATGGATTTGATATGAGGGAATATAAACTAAATGGTGTGAATGCATGGATTAAAATAAATATGCAATGAGATGCAAGAATTAAAAGATAACTACTCAAAAGTTTAAAGTCCATGAGCAAGACTTTTTCACCTTCTTGATCATACTTACCATGACTTGTGTGTAGCACAGCCTCTATATTCGTCATTTGAGATGTGATTTGAATTGTTGTGGTGACGTCCTCCTTCTCCTATCTACACAAGGTTAGAAAGAAATATATATATGTGTGCAAAAACCTGTGAGATGGCAGGGTTCCATTATTGATGAATCTTGAATGTTCAGGCACCCTGGGCTCTTCAATGTATCTTCTTGTCTTGTGGAAACTTGCCAGAAGGTCAAAACGGCTTCTGTTATCCTGTCTTATTTCACAACTCAACAGAACAGGGGTAATCATACTAAATCTTGTAGTACACTAAATTAGCAGACATCAAGATCACTATAAAACTCTTATGCCAATTGCTTCCCCAGCAACGGCGCCAAAAATGCTTGTTGGTATTTATTAAGTGCAAATAGAATATGAAAGATTCCGCAAGCGCACAAAATACCATTGTAGCATTTTACCGGGAGTATTCCAGGTATCGTTATTTATATTTTACCACAGGGAAACAATGATTAAAGAAGTTTGATAGTTGACCATCATGTGTCTACTAACTTAGTATACCAACTAGACTATAGCAGGGGTAAACGATAAATGAAAGGAGCTATGCTTAAATGATATAGACACACAGGAGAATTCTATGATAAAAGAGTAGATAGCTAAAGTGAGAGGACAATGGGAGAGTTCAAGGTTCCTAAATGCTTCTCTATTACTGGGGTTCTATAATAACAGATTCATGGTAGATAAAGCAATCACACAATAACACTTCGGGACATAAGAACACTAGCCACGGAACGGGATCAGAATGGGACTAGGAAGTTCTGACTACGGTCCTACAATCATTAACCTACACGAGGTGGAATACATCGGCCATCAGGGCTATCACCTCCTGGGGCTATCACAACTATTCGTAAGGTTGAGTGCAATCTCAGGTAACCTCTAGTCTAGACACCATGCCTACACTATTAATTACTACTCTAATCCCATATGAAAACTAGAGCACTCGATCCGAGCGGAGATCCTATGCCAAAGTATAACAACTATACTAACCAATCAAATTCAAGGCATAAAGTAAATAGAGAAGATAAATATATTAAAGCATAAGTCTTACAAAGATGAGATACAAAGATATACCAGACCCCTGAAGACTTCTCCAGAACCGAAGCATGGCTCCGCTCTCCCTAACTCTCAACTAGAACTAATCTACTACATTGGAGAGAGGTTATCCTTCAATGGGCACCTCTCCATCCAATCCCTAACTAGAGAATATAAATTATAATAATAAAAGGGATGGAGCCTAGGGGGTCCCTGGGGCTGTATGTATAGGGGCGCCTGGCCTCCCCTCCACCTTGGGCAAGCAATATGGTACTAAGCCTTTCCACCATGTGCACATAGGCTTTAATGGGCCAAATTCTGATTTAGGCCCAATTAATCCCGCAGCCTTTAATCAATCCCACAGCTCAGGTTCTAGAATCTTCCAGTGTTTGTAAAATCCATATCTCTTTATTCCGAACTCCAAAAATAGCAAACCATAGGTCCGTTTTAATCTTCTCGATGAGCTCTATGCAACGGTGAACTCCAATTCCTCATTTGAGATACTTTTAATCGGTGAAAAATTGAATATCCCTTTATACCCTGTAAAACAAGTGAGAATACCAAAACTCATGGAACGTGTTAGAATCAAACCCCATAACTATGTTGTGTATAGTTTTATGCCCTTGATTCATATTTAGTTGATGGGTAAAAATGAGCAATAACTACCGTCAACACCCATTGTTGCAGTGTGCTGCTGAGACAGGCCTGAGAGGGAGTTGGGCCTGGCGAATGAGTGCGAGGTGTGTGTATGTGAGATATGGTGTTTTGGGATGAGGAAAAAGGATGGTGATAAAAAGTAGATAAAACTTGACTTTTGAAAATATTGATTACACCTGCATAGGAAACCCTAGCCTATAGGCCTGTTTTGTTTAGCCTTGCATCCACTTACCACAAAGCAATTGCAATCATGAGGTGGGCTCTGTGGCCAGTACAAATCGTACTAATAATTTGCTGTCAGGTGACGAAATAGAGTACGACATCGATGGGGACGATTGGGAGGAGTAGGGTCGCGTGCTACACTCAAGTTGTCCATGAAGGATGAATCGTTTCCGCATCTTCAAGCTTCAATGTTTGATCTATTCCGCCAGTGTGGCGATGAAATAATTTGTGTAAAACTCTGTTATGTAATCGCTCTATGGATCCTGGTATCAACTAAGAATTGGTTAATTTTATGGATTGTTCGAGACAAAATCTATTTAATTACATTTCGTGCCTATGGATTTCCCTTCGTGGAAATCGAGGTCGTTTCAGTTGGTATCAGAGCCATACTTGACTGTAGGATGAGACCCGTAGAAAATGGACGCTAGAATAGGGAACCAGACTCTCTTTCGGTTATATTACCGACCTTGCAGTCACTTTTTATGCAATGGCTTATCTAATACTCGGACCTGCTAACCCGTTTCTTCAAAAATTGCAGATGACCAGCCTTGGATACCCACCGCTTGGACCGCTGCATGACGGCACCATCAAGGTCGCAATCCACGGGAGGAACTACGGTGGATTTGCCCTGGTCCTGCGACAGGTGCTCGAGGAGCTTGGAGCCCCGGCTGACCAGATCCAGTACTTCTGCAGAGGGAAGATCATAGCAGATGAGAGCTTTGAGGCACCTGTTACTAACAGGGTAGAGACCCCAGTCAGTCTGACCATTCTAGAGCTGCCAGTATTCACAGACTACACCGCTGGAGAGACTGTTGAGGATGGAGTGCAGTCGGTCTCTCGCAAGGTACTGCGCACAGTGGTTACACAGCCTATGAGTACCTCAGGGGGACCCACTTTCGTCTGCTACCTCAGGCCCTGTAGCTACACCCTAACCCTTACCAGAGAGTTCTGTACGCTAGCCAGATCACACAGGCCGAGACCGACCCTTGCCTTCGCACCGCAGCGCACCACCTCATGGATCTGGACAAGTATATTGGCTCATTGGAGTAGAGAAGGTAGCATGATCGAGCCCATTTGGCAGAGGCAGAGGACAGTCTGTTGAGTGGGACTCAGACACTGGAGGGCTTGAGCATGGCAATCACTGACTTGCAGCAGGAAATACAGTGCAGCGACGAGATGTACCGAGTGGAGATCGTTGATCTGCGGGACAAGGTCGGAGATTTCGGGATTCGCAACCATTACCTGGGTTGCAAGGTGCTAGGACTGTAGAGGGAGCTCAATGACAAGAACAAGGCACTTGCTGAGAAGGAGCAGAAGGGAAGAGACAGAGGAGTTGAGATGCTCAGGTTACGATCAAGGATCTAGGAGTTAGAGAAGGAGCTAGGGGAGGCAGAGGAGAGGTTCGTCCGCAACCAGGGGCACCTAATTGACCGCGTGAAGATGGTGCAGTTCCTAATGGACAAGGTGCGGAGGATCATGAGGGCTTGGAAGCTATCTGATGCCAGGAGAGTCATTGAGGTTCGGAGGGTGCAGAGTCAGCTACTGCCTGCAGACCACACGAAGCCCAGGGATGGAGACTTCAGCGTACCACCTACTAGACTCAACATGGGAGCTTGCCCATCCCAGGGACTGCAGCAGATCGGACCCACTCCAGAGTTAGCAGAGGTTCTCTCCTACGTCAACTGTCTGCACATGACCGACGACGAGAACAAGGCGAAAGACAGCCGTATTCCCTCAGCCGTACTCCATCTCATGCAGTAGTAGCTTGTTGGACCCAGAGAGGCCCTATAATCAGTATCACCATGACTAGTAGTAGTGCTATCTCCTCTCTAGCTACCTGCGTGTAGCCCGATCTTCATAGTTGCTAGGGACCCCTTGTTATGTAATAAGAACACATGTGATGAATGATATCTGGATCTTAATGCATTTTATGGTTCTTCATGCTTCATTGGTTTAGTGCAGGATAGAATGAGGAATGTTTCAATATATTTAAATCGCTGTAAATCACCTAATCCTTACTCGAATAAATTATCTCTCACTGCACTGAGCACATGCCAAATGTTTTCAGATGTCGATGAGACGTTCCGCTCATTTGGAGAACCGCCAGCCCTCTCCCGCACCTGCCCCGGGATGTGAGCGTGGTCGCGGCCGTGGACACCCAGCTAGAAGGCGTGATGGAACCAACATGGAGGAAGAGCTGCGCTGGGCAGAAGATGCACCACCGGTGAATGACCCGTCGCCACAGGGCGAGGATGTGCCTCCGCCACCTCCGCCACCGCCACTGCCGCTGCCACCAACGTTGGCAGAAGTGATGGCTCAGCAGACTCATCGGTTGAATGCCATTGCTACGGGGATGAACAGGCACCATGGGCCACCCCAGAATGACTTCCAAAGGAAACTGGAGGGATTCCTGAAGCTGAGGCCACCCACCTTCGATGGGACTAACAGCGATCCTCTCGCTGTCGATGACTGGCTCAAAGAGATGGAGAAGAAGCTGGACTTGACCACTTGCACTGATGAGGAGTGCATTGGGATTGCGAGCCACCAGCTGACAGGTGCTGCACGAGCCTAGTGGGACAACTTCACCAGCGCTCACGAGTTCCCGGGCCGCATTGACTGGGAGGAGTTCACTGAGGCCTTCCGTGACCACCGCATCCCTGAGGGAGTTGTGGAGGCCAAAGAGAATGCGTTCCGCAACATTTCCCAGGGAGCTGACTGGATCCACGAGTACACCACCCGCTTCAACTGCCTACTCTGCTACGCACCTGCGTCTTGCGTGAGTTCTGAGAAGGAGAAGATGTATTACTATAGGAAGGGGCTACAGACCAAGATCAGGTTGGCGCTGTCAGGTAACAAGAGCTACACCCTTCGTGAGCTGATTGACCGCTGCATTAAGATCGAGAAGGATCGTATAGAAGCACGCCTGGAGTTCGAGGCTCAGAACAAGGGGAAGAAGCGCCGCCTTAATGGACCCACTCACACTGCTCCAGCCCAGAGGCAGCGAACGGGTGCACCTCTGCTTTTCTGGACTCGCCAGGGACCTCCTACGGGTACGAGCCGTGGTGGTGGTACCTACAACAACAACTACCGCCGCCCCGCTCAAACCTACCCTGCACCGACCCCAGCCACCAACACGCCAAGGGCAAGCAACTGGAAGGCTCCTGCGACAACCCCAGCAGGCAGTGCGCCTTTCACTTGCTTTGGATGCGGGAAGCCCGGACACAGAGTGGCTGCTTGCCCCGACCTCAACCATGCACCAGCTGCTGCACAGAGCACGCCGAACTAGGGATCCGCTACCCGTGGGCGTCTGAACCACATGACCGCCGAAGAAGCAGAGGCTGCTCCAGATGCAGTATACGGTATGTTTTTGGTACATGGTAACAAGGCTATAGTTTTGTGTGATTTAGGGGCTACTTGTTCTTACACCTCATCTGCATATGCACGTAAGCACAGCGTACCTGTAACCCCAACAGCAAACCCAATCCTAACCAGCTCACCTTTAGGAACCTTCGGGAGCATCCACATATGTAAGGGAGTGAGAATCACAATCGAAGGTCTAACCTTCCAAGCTGACTTCACTTTACTACCCTCCAACAGCTTAGATATCATCCTAGGTATGGATTGGCTAACTAAACACCATTGAGTGATATCCTGCTCACCCAGATGTGTCCAAGTAACCCATCCCTCTGGACAAGTTGTCCGATGCATACCCCAAACCGAAAGAATCCAAGCCCTCCTATGTGCCCTAGAGACTAAAGGAGACAAATAGGCTTTGTCAGAGATTACGCTGATGTATTTCTAGAAGAATTGCCAGGCATGCCACCAGACAGGGATATAGAATTTGTTATCAAACTAATGCCAGGGACTGCACCAGTTGCCGAGAGACCATATCGGATGTCAGCAGATGAGTTGAGGGAACTCAAAAGCAACTAGGGAATTGTTGGAGAAGGGCTATATCAGGCCAATTGCCTCGTCGTAGGGACCTCCCGTCTTGTTTGTCAAGAAGAAGGATGGCTCGATGAGAATGTGCATTGATTATCGAAATCTGAATGCAGTCACGATCAAGAATGAGTACCCGCTGCCCCGCATTGATGACCTGTTGGATCAGATGCGCAATGCCAAGTACTTTTCGAAGATTGATCTCCGGTCGGGATACCATCAGATGAAGATCAGGGAAGAGGATATTCCGAAGACTGTGTTTGTCACTAGATATGGGTAGTAGGAATGCACATTAGTCTCATTCGAACTTACTAATTTCCCAGCCTATTTCATGAACATGATGAACAAGGTCTTCATGAATGAGCTACACAAGTTTGTGGTGGTATTTATTGATGACATATTGATTTACTCGGCTACTAAAGAGGAGCACGAGCTACATCTCAGGACTGTGTTGGAGAGGTTATCTCATCATCTGCTATACGCCAAGTTCAGCAAATGCGAGTTTTGGTTAGAGGAAGTTGCCTTCCTAGGCCACGTGCTATCAGCCGAAGTAGTTGCAGTAGACCCAGCCAAGATTGAAGCTGTGAAAGAGTGGGAACAACCCCACAATGTGTCAGAAATTAGAAGCTTTCTGGGACTCTTGAGTGCGAGAAGAGCTTTCAGACTCTGAAGCAGAAACTCACCACTACCACCGTATTGGCCCTACCTGATATACATAAAGACTTTGTGGTATATTGTGATGCCTCTCGACATGGTTTGGGCAGCGTACTAATGCAAGAAGGGAGAGTGATAGCATATGCCTCGAGACAATTGAAAGAACATGAGCAAAGATACCCAACTCATGACCTAGAACTTGCGGCCGTGGTACATGCACTCAAGATCTGGAGACACTATCTGATAGGAAACAAGTGTGATATCTACACCGATCATAAGAGCCTGAAGTACTTCTTCACTCAAGAGGATCTGAACATGAGACAGCGCAGATGGTTGGAACTCATCACGGATTATGATCTGGAGATTCACTACAATCCAGGGAAAGCAAATGTAGTTGCGGATGCTCATAGCCGTAAGAGCTACTGCCATACCCTTATCACCGAGTCTATGCCGCCCGAGCTCAAGAAGGAATTCGAAGCATTTCAGCTCGAGATGGTATCTCACGGCATGCTGAATGAGCTTCGTGTCGAATACAACCTCACTTCTCGAATCCGTGCAGCGCAAAAGAACTACCCAGAAATTGATTACTTCCTAGGTTTGATGAAGTTAGGGAGAGGCCCTGAATTCCGAGAAGATGAACACGGAACAGTTTGGTACAAGGATAGAATTTGCGTACCAAAGGATTCGGCACTACGGGAGGAGATCCTGTCAGAAGGGCATGACTCCAAATACTATATTCACCCAGGGTCAGCCAAGATGTACCATGATCTGAGGAAGCATTTCTGGTGGGAGAATATGAAGGTAGACATTGCAGGGCATGTGGCACGATGTGACACTTGTAACAGAATCAAAGCTGAACATGAACGGCCCGCAGGACTGTTGCAACCCATCACAATACCACAATAGAAGTGGGAGTGCATATCTATGGATTTCATAGTAGGACTACCCCGGTCCGAGCATGGGCATGACTCTGCATGCGTAGTAGTTGACCGATTAACTAAAATTGCACATTTCATCCCTACCACTAAGAGATGTAGTGCTGAAAGGTTGGCTGATCTATACATAACTAATATCCTAAAATTACATGGAGCACCCAAGAGTGTAATCTTTGATAGAGGGCCACAATTTATGTCACAATTTTGGAAATCCTTACACAAGTCTATTGGGACCAAACTTAATTATAGCACGGCCTATCACCCACAGACCGACGGACAGACAGAAAGGCTAAATCAGATTCTGGAGGACATGCTTCGCACCTGCACACTGAAATATGGGGCAAGTTGGGAAAAATGTTTACCCCATGCTGAATTTGCATATAACAACAGCTATCAGGGAAGCATCAAGATGTCACCATTTGAAGCCTTATATGGGAGACCCTGCAGAACCCCATTGATGTGGTCAGAACCCGGAGAGAGAGCATTCTTTGGCCCTGCTAAGAGTGTGGAAGCAGAAGAATGTGTTGCACAAGTCAGGGAGAATTTGCAAATTGCCCAGAGCAGAAAGAAGAGCTATGCGGACAAAAGACAGAGGGAACTTGAATTTGAAGTCAGAGATCATGTCTACCTCAAGGTATCCCCACTCTGCGGAATTGTCAGATTCCATGTAAAAGGGAAGTTGGCCCTGAGATATGTTGGGCCGTACAAGATTTGCGAAAGGATTGGGAAGCTTGCCTACAAGTTAGAATTACCGGAAGAACTATCAGGGGTACACCCCGTGTTCCATGTCTCAGAGCTACGAAAGTGTTTGAAGCTTCCCGAGGAACAAGTCCCCACAGATGCGCTAGATCTGCAAGATACACTTGAATACAAAGAACATCCGATCAAGATCTTGGCACGGGATACAAAAGAGACTCGAAGCAAGACCATTCCGATGTACAAAGTACAGTGGAGCAATCACATAGAACGAGAAGTGACTTGGGAAAAAGAATCTGACCTGTGGATCATGTTTCCCTATCTCTTCGATGGGTACGTCATCTCTAAATCTCGAGGTCGAGATCCTAATGAGGGGGAGGACTGTAACAACCCTAAAAATGCATACACCCAAAAATACCAACTTCCAAATTTTTCTCCAAGAAGCTAGCTCATGTTTGTCCATGCATGACACTAATCTATCATTTCCTTTAATATGCTAGTATTTAAACAACTGTGAACCATAAAATATTGTTAGCATATTCATACCGCATATCTAGATTTTATTCTTATCACATGCTTGATCTGGCTGGGCACATGATGTGGGTAATTACACAATGTGCACATATATATAAGTGCAATAGAATAGAAAAGCAAAGGGAAATTAGAAAGGAAGCATAAAAAGTGAAAGCAGCCCGGTCAGACCTTTCCGGCCCAAGCCTGCAGTCAGTCCAACCGGCCCACTCACCACACAGCGGCCCGCGCCAACACTCGCACATGCGCCTGCGCCACCGCACCAGGCCGGCCCATATAGGAGAGAAGCCGGCACAGCCCGCCACGGCCTCCACGCATGCCCCGCCGCTATCGCTGACCGCTCGGCCCCGCCTATCAGCGCACTCCCTCCCTCGCCCCTGTTCTTCTTTTCCAAGGCGACGGCTGGCAGGGTCACGCGATTTGCATGACCACGGCCTTGCCTGTTCCCCAGGCTTGTCCCCTGCGTGTCCCCCATCGCCTAAACGACAAGGAGACCTCCCGAGCGCACTAGGAACCCTAGCACAGGCACACCGATGGCTTCCACGTACCCCCACCGCAATCCATTCTGTCCGCCGCTCGCCATGCCATGGCCACCTTTAAAAGGGGCTCGTCCCGAAGCCCTAGCACCATTCCACACTCCGCCGCCACGCCGCGGCTCCACAACACCAGCACCGCAAGAGGGACGCGCGAGGTAGAGCACTGCCGGAGGAGGGGAGCGCCGCCGGAGGGCTGCTACAGCGGAGCACGCCGCAGCAGGGCCGGAGGACGGAGCCAGCGCCTTCAACGCGGATCGGCATGGCACAGCAAACCACCGGCACGGCTTGGACCCTCCACTGCATCGCTATCCGATCTTCTCTCGACACCTCGGTGAGCCGCCATGAACCCTTTTGCCAACCTCGCCGTGCTTTTGCCATGGCGTTCCGCCCATGGAACGCGAAGGCCGAGGGCCGATTCTGGCTCAGGGACACCTCTGCACTTCACACTCACGCCTAGCCACTGAGCCAAATGGACAACCAACGTAGACGCTAGAAACATCTCCGACGGGCACCGCCGTCGCGTGCATTCAGAGCGCCGCCGTCTCGACGGTGTTCCTGTGTGCACAACTGCAGAGCTGCCTTCCACCACCGACCAACGCAACCACCAGTTCGACAGATGCTTCGGACAAGCCTAGTTTCGCTAGGATCAATCCCTCTTGACCCCGGAACACAGCACGACGTGTTCGCGGGAAGATGTACTCACCGTCGACACGTTCCGCCATAGCAAAGTCTGTTTTGGGCAACTCCGGTTACCTCGCGCTGCGGGAAAGGACTGTCGGGGTTCGCCGTGACTCCACAAGCATAGCCGCGAAGATGGCTGGACCTGGTACCACACCTGTTGCCTTGGCTGCTTGCGCCGCGACCTCGCCGGAGCGCCGCCGTGAGCCGTAGCCAAAAAGAGGCACTGCCATGACTCTAGGTTGCCACCAATGGGCCGAAGATCTTTCTAACCATGCCAATTAAAGGAAGCCGCGCTCGATTGTGCCAAATCGCTGGAGCCACCGCCTCGCCGTCGTCTGCCACCGCTGCTGGAGGCCGCCGAGATGCCGTTCACGCCAAAACCATCTCCACCAGAGCTCCTCGGTCGAAGTAGGATCCTTGGAACCATCCGTAGAGGATTATGGGAGGCAACCTGACCAGCAGAGCCCTGCCTCGAAGCACGACGACGCATCCTCGCCGGAGCCACGCCAACACCGATCGCCATGAACCTGTAGTCACTGACTGGAGACTCAAGACTCCATGCCAAGCGATGGGGACGCCTTGCTCGGTCGCCGGCAGGACGTAGACACCGTTCTGGTAGTATTCCGAGGCCTCCGCACCACCGCCGTGCCATACCGTCGCCGGTGAAACCATTGAGAACCGGAGTCGAACACTTGGCGGGAGATGACGTATGCCAGACGGCAGCATGGGTGCACGCCCTTCTGCAGCGACACTACTGCGGACTCGGTCCACCGTAGACCGCAGAGAGAATAAGAGCGGTGCGCTCAGTCCACCGTGAGCCGAGCCTGCGGTCTATGAACCGCGTGAGGGAGTCCCATGGACCAGCCGCACCCGTAGACCGAACCCCTACAGCCAGAGGCAGCCTAGTGGCACAATCAGAAGTTGACACGTGTCTGGGTTGGTGACGTCATGCGTGACGTCAGTTGACCCTACCAGTTGGAAAACTGTTGACTTGGTCAACGCTGACGTCAGCAGTGACGTCATGCTGACGTCAGTAGATCCACCGCCAGCCGAGCTGTTGACTTGGTCAAGAGGAATAGTAGCCCAAGCAATCACAAACCGCCACGTGTCACCCCTGGTTAATCAGCCCTTTTTCCTTTTCCAGAAAATAGGATAAACTTTGGAAAATCGTAACTTATTCATGTGATGTCCAAAAATTGCACACCACATATCAAAATTCTCAGAAAAATGAGATCTACAACATGAGCCTATGTATGAGTGTATTTGGACCTTTATTTTCACTGGATTTTTCTGAATAATCTATAGGAGTCGCTAACGCGACTATTTCGATTCTGTTTTCAGAACCGGAGGAGAATCAGACTGAGGAGGACGACCACGAATACCTTCAGGAGCTAGGGGACGACTATGAAGGTGCCACGTCCCACCAAATCTTTAGTCTCTATTACGCATTGCTAATGTCGTTCTTGCTATTGCTATATGATCATATGATATAACTGCCTAGGTTGCATGTTAGAATAATTGATTACCCTGCATTGGTAAACAGTCACCCTACTGTCCGCTGATAGGATAGAAGCTGCTGTTCAATAATTGCTTTTCTACTACTTTCTACTGGATATGATTATATGGTGGATTTGGGAACAGTCTATATAAACCCAAACTTAACCACTGGGAGAGCGTGCTGCGTGCGTCATTGGTGCGTGGTGAGGGTTGACGTCGACCAAGTGGGATATGAGACGAGCCAAAAGCGCAAGTCATGCTGGGGGTGCAACCTGGGCATCCCCACGAGAGATACCTGTGGCGGGTAATAGTTTACGAGGTGGTTCCGAGTTGGATGGCCTGTGTGGTTTGGAGCCTGTGAACGGAGGTGCTGTGATGGCACGGGGAGAGTATCCCCTAAGAGAAGATTGCCTGCTTGGTCAAACTAGGACCTACTGGTACTCAGACTATAGGAATCTTTTATCGCTCACTCATCTTCGATGGGCGGGGAATGGCTAGACTACTTGGTAGGGCGGTGCCACTACTGTTAGGTTGAGAGGTGATAAGGGTGGGCAGTGACGGATGATGGGATTCCCGTACCGTTCTAGATGCGCAGTACCACTGATTAGGCCCGGTACTGCATCTCCCAGTCTCAGCGTGATGGTGTCGAATCCTGAATATCCCAGGGCTGAGTGGTAGGGTGGCATCGACCTAGCAAGCAAGCACCCAGAATTCTATCTAGGTGTTTGCGCAACACCTATGATGACTAATCTTGTGAGCGGTAGAACCTCTACAGAGTGTATGGTTGATCGATCGATACATATGCCGACTCGTCGGCTATGGACCTTTCCTGTAGCCTTCTACTGGTGTAGTGAGTGATTACTCTATTCTCCCCCTGGATGATGCTTTCCGGCAGTGTGCCCATTGTGGCAGTGTGCCGCTAAGATAGGCCCAAGAGGGAGTTGGGCCTGCCGAATGAATGCGAGGTGTATGTATGTGAGATTTGGTGTTTTGGGATGAGGAAAAAGGATGGTGATAAAAAGGAGATAAAAATTGACTTTTAAAAATATTGATTACACCTGCATAGGAAACCCTAGCCTATAGGCCTGTTTTGTTCAGCCTTGCATCCACTTACCACAAAGCAATTGCAATCATGAGGTGGGCTCCGTGACCAGTACAAATCGTACTGATAATTTGCTGTCAGGTGACGAAAAAAGAGTACGACATCGATGGGGACGATTGGGAGGAGTAGGGTCGCGTGCTAAACTCAAGTTGGCCGTGAAGGATGAATCGCTTCCGCATCTTCAAGCTTCTCTGTTTGATCTGTTCCACCAGTGTGGCGATGAAATAATTTGTGTAAAACTCTGTTATGTAATCACTGTATGGATCTTGGTATCAACTGAGAATTGGGTAATTTTATGGATTGTTCTTGTTCGAGACATAATCTATTTAATTACATTTCGTGCCTGTGGATTTCCCTTCGTGGAAATCGAGGTTGTATCAGAGTTGGCCACATCAAAACGACATGAAAGCCCCCCGCTATGTACATGCGGTGTTCCAGCTGAAGTTGAGTCTAGCAGTGTTGAAAGTGAGTCAGATGTTCCATAAAGAACAAACTAAGTATTCCATTGACTCTTATATAGTGTGTAGCCATGCCTCCTTTGCATCCATTATATTGTGCTTTGACTTGTTTGTGTAGTTTGGATCTTAGAAGTGCATTTTTAGTGAATAACATTATGGCCCAAAACCGTGTTGGCCTTAGAGGAAGAAGGATACTGTAAGACGCCTCGGAAGATGTCGTGTTGTTCGATACAACAAATGCGGTGCACGAGCCAAATTTGGGTTAGTGCCTTCGGAGCTTGGAGTGAGTCTTTATTTTGAACATGGTTGATGATGTCACGGTGAGTCACATTTTTTATGACTTGAGGTAGTAACTTTGCTATGATTTCTTATATGTTGGAAAAGTTAACTGGGTCTTTGTTTGTGCAGAGCACTCGGAGATGTGATTGGGAGTAATATTGGGAACAAGAAGAGGTGGAGAAGAGGATAAGAGGTAAGGGTCATAATATTGAATCTTATATTAGGAATCGTAAGAAGAAAGCGTGCAAGATGGCTAAGTTCATTCTTAAGAGTAGGCAACAAAACATGCACTTCTTTGGAGTGGAGAAGAGAGAAGCAATTTAGGAGAAGATTGACACGCAGGACAATGCATTGAAGAGAACATATGCTCTTGTCGGAGACCTTCCTAGACCGGAGGGTGAGTTGGCAAGCATAGGATTACATTTTATGGCTTACTGATTAGAAAAACAGAAATAAGTGATATTTTCTTCCATGCAGGTGAAGTACACTCCTAGAGTCCACACCACACCGCAGAGGTTGAAGAAGCTAGGATAGGGAAAAAAAAAATTAAGGTGGACGACGAAGTAGATAGAGGTAGCCGGTCCATGGTCTCGCAACTTTTTCAAGTTGCTGGTAGTGCTTATGTTCAGGTGGGAGATGCTCCGGCGCACCAGGTCGTTCGTCACCGACGGTTGAGCAAGATGAGAATGCAGTGATAAAGGAGGATAACATAAAGGATGATCTATTTACTCAGGAAGTAGAGTGAACGGAGGCAGAGTATTGGAGACGTCAGTCTATGCTTGTTGACTTCAATGATGACTTTGATTCTCAAGCAGCTGATTTAGCGGAGGCAAAGTATGCATCGCGTAACGCCGTCGCAACAAGCTGTTGCCTCCTAACAAAGATGGTTCCTCTGACGATGAATTGCTCATCGAAGTTGTTTCCGATATTAGTTCTGAATAAGATGTAATGTACCTTATTTGTTGTGTGAACCACTTTGTTTCATTTACTTAATGACGACTACAGATGTATTAGTTCTTCTATTGCAAGCAATGACGTATTTAATTCTTTGTTTCATGAATGCACTAGTATAGAAAAGATTTTTAGGAACGCATTCCTTTTCTATCAGAGGTGGTTAAACTAGCACAACGTCTTTAATATTTCTCGAAAGCACTGTAGATCCATAATCGTGGCCATAAATCCATTTTCAGGGGAGGTTCTATTAAGAAATCCGCCTATAAAAGTAAGTGACTTTCGGAGGCGGTTTTCTTAAGTTAACTGCACCTAAAAATCGATTTTCAGGGGCAGTTCCATTAAGAAATCCATCTCTAAAAATGAGTGATTTTCAGAGGCAGATTTCTTAAGTCAACCGCATCTGAAAATCGATTTTCAGAGGTAGCTGACTAAGTCAACTGTCCTTAAAAATAACTACAAAAAAAATCATATCTTTTTTAATTGAAGCCAGATAAGACAAATGTTATATCAAAATTGTATAGCTCGACCAGATCTAAAACTTTGTAGTTGATTAAAAAATTTTGTTTGAGACCATTTAAGATTCCAAATATTCAAATTAAGTCTTAGATTTTGAATTTTAAATTTTAAAATTTTTGAAACGACCATGAAAGAAGATATATTTTGTATCAAAATTGTAGTGCCAGATGAGATCCAAAACTTTGTAGTTGAAAGTTTTCTCATTTAAAATTGTTTATATGAGTTAGATTGTTGATAATAAGATAAGTAACTATTAGTATTAATAGACAACATGCCAAAGCTAGAAACAAGTGAACGTGTGATGCGGTGGTAGAGAAGGTTCAACACAAGGGAGAGGTTGTAAGTTTTAATCTGTAGCACCCTAAAAATTTATTTGCATTTTAGAAATTAAATTGAGCACTTATTTAATTTTTTTCTTGCATTTAAACCTAGACCAAATAATAATATTTTAATAAATAAAATCAAATGTAAGTTATAGAAACACGTTTGTTGCACTCATGGTGGCTCATATAATTTTTTGCTTGAGTGTAGGGCTAGTTGTTTGAAAATAATTTCAAAACTTTATTTAAAATTTGTCTAGCATTTGGTTTTGAAAAGACAATGAAAAGCATTTTCTTTTAATCTCTCCCCTTCTTTGCTTTCTAGCCCAAACCCGAGCCGTCCCAGCTCCCTCTCCCTCCTTCCGTCTTCCTTGCACGTGGGCCGCCCCCAAGCACGAGCCAGCCCACCTTCTTCCCCTTCCAAATGCGCGCATGCGTGGGCAAGCATGCTGCCGGCCCAAGTTGGCCCGCGCGACGCTGGCCGCACAGCGCCCCGCTTCCTCCTCTCTCTGCTGCCGGTCCCCACAAGTCAGTGGCCCGTGGCCTTTTCTTCTTCCTCCAGCCAGGTCGCCGCCGCTCTTCCCCTCCCGGTAACGGACGCGTGAGTGGGATTGAAGGCCACTCCGCCGCCCAGTCCGCGTGGGTGGAGCACCGCGGCCTTCCACTGCCCCCACCTCGGCCTATAAAGCCCGCAGCCGAGCCCTCATCTTCTCCTTTTCGCTCTCCGCTCTTGCACGCAAACTGCCACCAGCGAATTCCTAGTTCGGAGCCCCAATCACCGGAGGTCGTGCTATGGAGCTTCGCAGTGACTCACCGCGTCTATAGGTGCCATCAATTTCCTGTATTGTTCACGTTTTGCCTTGGTTCGACGCTCACCGGCGGTTTTCTCTCTCTCCGACCGCAGCCGCTTGCCGCCGGACATCTCGGAGCACTCCCAGCCGCCGAGAGCACCCCCTTCGAACTCGCGGTAGAGTGCTTGTGCTTGTCGTGCCTTTGTTTCGCCTTCTAGTGCTCTGGACCGTCGTAGCCATGATGAGGTCCAGTGGCCTCCGGCCATGGCACCGCCGCGGGGCTGCCTCCCCAGCGCGTTCCTCGCCCACGCCGATGGCCCCCCTCGAGTTCGCGAGCTCGTGCACAGCGCGTATGAGTAGCCGGAGGGGCGAACCGGGGCCGGAATCGTCGTTTGCAATGCTCCAACGAGCTCCGTGGAGCCGGCCATGGCGCACCGCCGTGGGGAGCGCCACCCAAACGGTCGGACTTGTCCCTGTGACGTGCAATCCGTCGATCTAGCGATGGACATGCGGGGTTAGAACATACCCCTTCGGGGTGTGTAACCGGTCCATGGTGGACCGTGGGCTTGGTCCACCGTGCCACGCAAGCCGGTCCGCAGCGCACGTGGTGAACCGCACCAACCCGAGCCTGCCACATGGCGCCCCGTTAGCTGCAGCGGGTCAAACACAGTCGGCCGAGCGCTGTTTTGCACTTTGGCCCCTTGTTTTCTTCGAAAAAACCCGCAGTCCATCTCTATTCAAAATAATTGTTTATAAGTCCTGTTTTCTTTTGCTTTAGCTCCTGCCCTTTTGAAAAATAGGAGCCACCATCCATTATTGCGTAGAAAATAGTTTTTATTCGTTTTAATTCAAAAATGAGTTTGGTTAATTACAAAAGTGCCATTTTGATCTTATTTTTGAGCATAACTTTCACGTTTTAAAACCGATTAGAGTGATCTTTGCGCTCACATGTTCGTAGCAGTACGTAGAATACTTTTATAAACTTTTTAACCCCTATTTATACTGTTTGGTGTACTGTTCTAATAGAAGTCTTTGCTTGCATGTATGGCTTGGTCTGGATGAATGATTGGTTATTATCTCTACATTTAGAAGGTGGTCTTTTTGAGTTTTTCAAGACCAAGGTTCTGATCAGTGCTACAGCAAGACAATTTTGAGGAAGGCAAGTGTAACAAAGGAAATCCTTGCACCAATACATTATTTATATAATTCATTATTGCATGTGTCTAATATTTAACTACCCATAGGGACTTTACCTAGATTGTTTTTGTACGACAAATCCTTGTTACCCATGGGTTGGTATGCATATTGTAGTGCTGCTACACATAACCAATGATTGATTAATAAGTTTGACTAATGATATGTGCAATGAGATAAAATGATGACTTTTATCAATTTGGTTCCGGGAACTAGGGCACGGAGTTTTGGTGCTCTAGATTCCTCTCGCTAAGAACTTAATCTTGAAGCGGCAACACAGGATATATCGTACAACCATGAGAATCACATGGCTCTGATCTTAGCTAATTACTCAGATTAGTTCTAGCTCGTCTGTAGTTTAGCGAAAGGGTAAGAGGGGGTACCATGCTACGTATGGAACCTGTCCGGCCAAGGTGGGTGATGTTTGGAGATACCACTCTTCGGGGAAGGTGTCCATAGCACTTGGGAGATTGAAACCTCACCAGCTATGACTTGTTAGGGCATCTTTGGAAAGGCTTCGTAGTGAACCCTGGTGACCTACCTTGGAAGTGGGTCAAGAGGCTGATCACCTCAAATAAAGGGCAATCACGACTCATGGTGAAAGTGTACACACTCTACAGAGTTTGATCAAACTAATATATCAGCCGTGCTCACGGTCACGAGCAGCCTGGATCCTTTTTTATTAATGGTTACTTGGTGAGACTGGAAGTGATTTTAATATTGATTAATGATGTTTTCAGTTGGGTTGATTTATCACTAAAATAGTGATACAGGTATCATAAAATATGACGAACTAAAATTGCTAACCACAGTAAGTCGAGTCAAGCCTTTGAGCCATCATAAACCCTTTGTTATACTTGTTGAGCATGGTGAGCTGACGCTTGTGGATGTCACCAATGAAAATCCTGGATGGGTACTGTTGACGGTGGATAACGTCGACTTTTATTAGAACTTTAGAAACAAAATGATACATGAATACACACTAGTCTAGGGTTTTAACTGACAATTTCCATGAGTTTTGCATATTCTGTATTTTCTAGGGATTATTCCAGAAAAGCGTAAAGGAGGGATTAAAGTGCTTAAACATCATGAAAGTTATCTGCAAAGGCAACGATCGTTATCAGGATGTGGGAAGCATCTAGAAGACATCTGAAGCAACTGGGGCCCCGGACCCTACTAGGTGGGGCCGGCCGGCGCTAGGGTGGGGCGGGGCGGCGCCCCCCTGCTAGGGTGTAACACTCCTGTGTTACGGAACACTTAAAACTGAGCATGTCATCATGAGCATTGCACAACATGTTTGAATTTTTGTCAAATCTTGACCTGCATCAACTAAGAACAAGTTTACTTTTCACTAAAGGCTTGTGCTTAGGGCAATAGAGTGGATTTACTAGCAATTTAACTTTTAAAACCCTAAATCGGACTAAAACCCTAGTTTCAAAACCATAAGGAATTGGGCTTTGGTCCCAAAAGAAAAGTTGTAGCTCTTATTATATAGAGCAACTTTGGTATTCAAAGTTTTTCAAGTTTCTATTTGGAAATTCAAATTAAACTTGAATTACTACATTCAAATTTGAATTTAAAACTCCAGTTCAAAAATTATATGGAATCTGAAGATGGTATTTAAACAAAAGCTATAAATCACTCTGAGTTGAACAACTTTGATGTTCATAGATTTTGAACTTGTTCAATAAAAATTTGAGATTTAAATTGAATTAGAAAAGGGCCATTTACCCCCTTTTCTATAATTTCAAAAATATTTGAAATCTGAAAATACTTAAAATGCGAAAGTTATTCAGAATTTAATTTCCCACATATCTTATTTTGGGATATTTTTGACTTGTTACATAAAAATGAATGTAATTTTATAAAAACCGAAACCGGATAATACCTAGCTACAGTAACCCGGAGAGGGCAACGTTGCCACCAAGCTGCTCGTCTGCTTCGACCGCCGCCGCTTTCCTCCGCCGCAGCACGCGCGGGCACGTAGCCAGCGACGTGGCCACGCTCTTCATCAACGTGGCGGCCTCGGAGTTCATCCTTTCCTCTTCTAAACACGAAGACGACGTCGCCGTTCTTCTTTTCCCTCTCCTCTGCTCTCCGCCCGTCGTCTCTGTTGTCGTCAAAAATCATCGTCGTCACTCGGCCTCCACTGTCTCTATCTTGTAGTTAGGTTCGCCACCTCCTTGCCGTTCGTTTGAGTCGGTTCTTGCATCCTCTCGTGGTCGGGTTCGCCGGCGCGGCTGCTTCTTCTTCGTTGCCGGCCACGGCACCGCCGAGCTCCACCTCGACGTGCCCAGCTCGAACCAGTGAGCTTCACGCCCATGCGTTACTTGTTTCGAGCCCGCCTCGTCGCTCTGAAGTTCATGCTTTAGGCTATTTCTTGTTGGATGCTTAGGGATCACCGGAACGGAAGCTTTGCCGCCAGAGTTCGCCGCCGAGGTCACGGTTGCCGCCAAGCTCTCTACTCCGAACCCCTTTCCATCGAACCAGCGCGGGCATCACACTTGGGTGAGCACCTCTATGCCGTAGATGTAGTTGGTTTGGTCGGGGAAGCTTCCGGCTGGCCGGAACGCGGCAAGCCGCCGTCACCAAGCAGACCGGGCCGCCATGGCCGCCTGTTAGATTCCGCCAGTGCTCTGGAGTCCGTCTAAACTGAGTAGAATGGTACGGGTACTTGCTGGGGTTGTGCCTAGAGCTTTGCCCTCGCCGGAGTTGCCGCCGCCGACGAGCCCCGCAGCGGGCAGCCGCCCCGCGCGTTCGAGCTCTGCTCGCTCTGCTCTGTTCGAGCAGGGGAAAGCTGAAGCCCGAGTGGGCTCTGCTGGGCCTGGCCGAGCCGGCCCAGTACCCCCTGTAATTGGTCTTTTCAATTTTAGAAAAGGAATGAATAGTTACCAATTTTGCTAATTTTGAATGAATTAATTTATAGCTCTAAAAATTCTGAAATAAATTGTGGAGTCTCTCTGAGTAATGTAGAATTTATGAAAAATATGAAATTTGTATTTTGAGCACATTCTATAGACTGCAAAAATGCATATTTTAATTAATAAATAGCACTTCTATGATTTTTATAGCTCAAAATATAAATCCAAAAATTACAAAATTAATTGGGTAGCTATTTTGATTAGTGAGCTACCTCCACAAAAATTTATAGCTCAGTTGGATAAAGTTTTATTATTTGTGATTTATTCCTAATTAAATAAATAAATAAAAATGGTATTTAGTGTTAATCATTTTAGGATTTTTGTGTTATTTTGGCATTGTGTGAAGACTTAGGATCAAAAACCCTAATTGATCCTAAGCACTTTTCTTAGTGTTGAAGGTCGTGTTAATTGCGGCTTTCTATGACTGTTAAAAATAATTAATGAATTAATTATGCAACAATAACACTACTAGGTGAGATCTTCATTACAACTTTACCGTGAAGTAAAGTTGTACTCAAGGTTATTAATTAATAATTATTTACTTGTCAATCATGTCATTTGCACCATCATTAAAGCATGCATCATTATCACGTATAGTGACCGAAGGCGAGGAAGTAAAAGTCGAGCAAATCGCCGCTAACGAAGCCCCAGGAGTTGTCGGTGGTTTTGACATTTGTGGTTCTGACCCTGATCCGTCCCTCGTCGTGCAACAAGGCAAGCCCCGGTACATTAACCCCTCCTCATATTTACAAATTTTTATCACTTGAGTTAATCTACTCAATTAAGTTGATAGGAATTGATTGTCACCTATTTGCTGCATTTACCTGCCTTGATATATTATCCTTGCAACCTGATTTAAAGGCAAATGATTATAAAATGCTTAGCCATACCTAATAGTTAAGATTTTATGAAAAAGATATTTTGTATGCTTGGGGTATGCATTTATGTACTATTGTAATTATTCGACAGGGTAGCATAGAGAAAAGAATCTCAATGTAGTGTCTCTGACTGTCTATTAAGGAAACGAAATAGAATCCATTAGGGACCATTCGTTGTCGGTCTGATGGATCGAGACTTTGCAACTAGCCACATACTACGAAAAGCCTCTGACTCCGGCCGCTCCTCTTCTTGAACCGACAACCACGCACTGGGAGTGGAGAGATGGCGAGAGTAGCGTGTACCCTCGTGGCCGGCGTGCCTGGAGAGGAGAGGAGTACTGTACTCTCGGGTGGCGCAGGACCGGTTCAAGTTTTGGAAAAGCCGTGGTAGGCGGGGTAGGCATATGCAAGCTTAGGTGCTACATATGCAGTGTGGATAGGGATCCCCAGCTGGGTTTTCAATCGATTCGAATCGTCGTTGCTCCTCAGATAATGGAGACTTGATCCACTGACTCACAGCGAAGAGTGGTTCGAAACTAGGTAAATGTGGGAAAGGGAGTTGATGAGGAGGTAATTAAATTAATCAATTTAGCTTTGAGATTAAATGTTAAGCTGATTTAGAGAGCTTTTCTGCAAAACTCTTTGATTCTTGCTAAAGCCTCTCCTTGATTCCCCTCGGCCTGCATTCCTGAGTCTTCTCCCCAATTTTTAGTCGGGTAAGTCTTGCGGAGTACCCCTTGTACTCAGGGTTTGTTAACTCCATGTTGCAGGCAATCAGCAACCCAAGGTCTGCGTTGGGCCTTGCTGTATGACGGTGTTCGAGGAAGTGGTCGAGGAGGATAGTGATAGTGAGTGAGTATTTGATCCCTAGGGCAGGGATGTTATGTAATATAAGTGTTGTATAAGCTACTTACCTACTGCCACTACTCATATTTTGGTTTGTAATTATCGTACTTAATGTGTAATTAAGAACACTGGTTTGTAATCCTATGTAATATTTTAAGTTTTCCGCTCTGGTACTCTGAGTTGTATAATTTGTATGAAATGTTGTACTCTGCAATCTCTTCGCAATTAAGATCCTGTTTGGAGGACACGGGTTTACTTGTAAACCCGGCAGACCCTTTTAGGTTGTACGGGTCACCTGCACGGCTGTCGGAGGTCTTTGGGACGACGACAGGTGCATGTAGGCCATATAGCTTAGGAGGTTCTGTCACATAGGGTTTGGCCCCGTCTTCTGGAATGTTCCTCCACCGCCTCCTACGATGCATCTTGGCCCTTGGTTAAGTCGGTTTGATCCTGCGGCACACGTTCATCCCACGGGGCTATAAATAAAGGGGCAGACCCCTTCCCTGGAGGCAATCCCATTATTCATCCAAGGCATCAAGTCTTCGGTCAAGCCATCAAGAGCCTTCTAGCTCATCAAGAGCCTTCTAGTTCATAGTTCTAGTCTAGTTAGATTAGAAGTAGAGGAGTTCTACTTCTTCAGCGGGATCTGGAGCTCCCGGCGTCTGTCTAGAGCGCGGAGTTCGGTATAGTTCTAGTTCTTTCTCTATTATTGTATTCTTCATTATGATTAGGAAAACATTGTTCTTAATAGTTCATATGTTTTTAATTACAATAGTCATTGTCTACTTTGATTATATGTCTAGCATAGTTGGTTTGATCTTATTGAATTTATGTAATTGCTCGTATAGCGTCTATCTAAACGATCAATGGGTAGATGATGAATAATATATAGACGTGGTGTTTAGATATTCGAGTGCACCCTAATGTGTCGGGTCGTGTGGTAGTTCGCGTAGGTGACAACTACGTTGATTCCTCTGTAGTCCATCCCCCGTATGTGGGCAAGCAGGCACGGTCGCGAGGTTGGATGATGACTCTGTTTCACATCCTTTCTAGATGATGCCCTTTCCATATGATCATGATGTAGGACTAATCTAACAATGATTGCTAGATGTAATTGCACTAATTAGAGTTATTCATTGACGTAGTTATAGAATTACCTTAGATATTAATTTCTTACTTTATCCCTTGGCTAGCTATTACTATCACTAGAAAGTGCTCTGATGTTTATCCATTATTTATGATGCTTGATCATACTTATCACCTGAACTTATCTTTATTATCTTGTGACCTCTACCTGTTATGAGTAGCGTAAACGATATTGGTAACACCGCTTATTCATTGTATATAGTTGTTATCAATATAATAGATTATAGTTTATCCAGTCCCTCCGAGTGGTATAAATATAAATCGACAGCCTAGTAGAACTCTAGAAAAAATGCTACAATGGTATATAATTATCTGTCCTCTTGTAGAATTGTTTTTAGTTTATATTTATATATTTCTGCCTAATCACGTTAAATAATATATGAAACCTTTATTTATTCTTAGCATATATAATTAGGGATAACAACCTAGTTCATGCCTAAAAATATTGATGATAGAAAAGTGGCTAGTTGCTAATAACCAGTTAATTAATTACCATACATCTCTAATCTCGTCTCTAGTATTAAAAGTTGTGTAGTTATATTTGGCGATGTTAGTAGATGTCAACAGGTACCAGATGGTGGAGTTCACAAGGAGGATCTTGAAGAGTTCGAGAAGCTAGGCTGAGGTTCACCAGTCAACGTCCCTATGGATTCGTGGAGCTCTACTAAAGAATAGATTGTCGTTTCCGTTTGTAACTGTTAAAGACTTGTATGTCTTGATGTCATGTAAATATAATCGCTCTGTATTAAGCACAATTTTTGGTATCTACCTTATTTTGTCACTATATGTGTGATTTTGACGTCCTGCGCACGCATATGGTTGGTGCTCGGTTTTATCCTTAAAATCGGATGTGACATAATCTCAGTCTCGGCACTTAATTAAAACAAACAAAAAAATAAATCCTACGAGTTATAACTAGTCCTAAGCCTTTTCAGCTATGATAAAAAATTCTTATTTTATTACACTCTAAATGATTTTTTAAAAAAACTAAATTTATTTTTGGAGATGGTTGACTTAAGTCAACCCTTGAAAATTCAATTTTTAGAGGCGGTTGATTTAAGAAAACCACCTCTGAAAAATCACTCTTTTTTTTACAATCACTGGATTGAAAGTACCGTTTCTGAAGATCTATTTTTACCGCCCCTAAAAATATTTTCAATACTAGTGATGGTTCATAATTATTTCATTTTATCCCCTTCAGACAAAAGAAGAAATGCAGAAACATTGAACAAACCAATGCAAAAAGAATGGCACGGTTGCGGAGTGCCAACACCTCAGGATTAAGTGACATGACTCTGAGGTACTTGTTGACGGTAGTTATCTACCATTTTAAACCATCAACGAAACATGAATAAGGGCATAATTCTATCACTAAACATAGGTTTAGGGATTTAATTGACAAAATTCCATGATGAGTTTTGATGAATCAGTGTTTTCTAGGGACCAGACAGGAAAAGGCAGAAAAATATCGAGGAAGTTGGGATAAAAAGCATATTCCATCATGACACCAACTTGATAAGCATATAGAAGACACGAGAAGGGTGACCCACCAAAGGAGGGCCCATCTGCCATAGAGGTGGGTCCAACATTGATGTGCGACAAGTTCAACAATTAACAAGCCACCCAACACCAGTTTACTAGTCCATCACAAGTCATTGAACACGACCTAAATGCGGCCACGGCCTCAACGCTTGGGATGGCCAAGGGAAGTAGTGCCTGGAGTTTACCTGCCCACACTGCGAGCCATCCTCTGTGGACGACTAGCAGCGGAGCGATGCTAACTTGGCTAGGGAGCATAGTGAAGTTGTGACAAGCTGATATCATCATACTCACCTGTTGCACTCTATCATTGTCATCCTATTTGTCGTCTTCATCATGTCCCTCCTCGTGTTGATGATGTGCCACACTTGAGGTACCAACTCCATAATATGTTGCCCTTTGCCTCATCTGACCATGAACCCAATGACCCAATAGCAAGTCGATGCTCTGGTTGGACCAACTCTTGTAGCTACGCTCGACATCCAAGACGGGTAGCTGTCTTGTGAAGGCAACACATGGTATTCTACATGAGTGAAAATGCACGTGTCTTCACATCAGTGCAAAGTGGTGGATAATAACTAGTTACAGGGAATGTATTGTGTAGATAAGAGAACCTAGATGGTGGTTCTCAGCACTGATGCCTCATCAGGGATTCCCTCTGGATCCTATGTGCTTGACCTTGCCCGATTATCTTCCTCATGAGCTCCTTTCCCTATCATAGAATACGATAAGTTATACAGTTCCTAGGAAGGCAATAATTGTGCAAGGAAAGTAAAGTTACAGGTAGCACTCAAAACTAAGGCTAAGACTGGTGTGAACTTGACCTATCATCCTCTGCTTGTTGCATCGTAATAAGGGTTGTCACCTTCGCCCGAACTCTCTAAATTAGCATAGTCTTGTTCTGTCCACGCTGGTTTAAAGTCTAGCAATGTCCATTCCCCCAAGCCAAACAAGGTACTCACGAAAGGACCTATCGCGGTGCACATCATGGATATGCATGTTGTTTTGCTCAAACCGCTGCCACTCATCGATGAAACATTGGTGCAGCTCTTGGAAGTTGGTGACCTTCTTTTGTTCCCTTCTATCAATTTTACAATGCACAAAAGGTTTGGAACAATAGCTTCAGTTATTCAGTGATTCACAACTATAAATATACATATTCAGATACCACATACTTGTGCAGACATGGTGGGGGAGATGGTACTTCGCTGCTTAGAAGCAGAAAAGGGGGCACCTCATTGTCCATAAATCCTGATTGGCAGTGCATAGGGTGCTCAAATTTAGGCTAGCCACACGTTGAAGATTGTATAGGCGCCATTCAACATGTGTGTCTCGATATGATCATCAAGGTGTCAATAGTTTGAACTACAAAGAACAATATTAGTTAACTTATGTGTTCAGGCTGAAGGACATCAAGCTCGTTCCTGTAGCTAATGTACGCAAGGCAGGATCCATGGTAAGTTCTAGCTGCACGCCCATACAAGTATGCCATGGTTGGTGCCACCTCCTCATCTCCCCCCGACCCGGGAACCAAGGGCCGAGCTGCACAATCCTATATGGTCGTCCGACTAGACGACTCTCCCACATCCAAATCTTAAAAAAAAGGAAAAATTAGCTAGGCAATATCGAAGATGCAAAACATGTACGAGTTGGATGCATGGTACAAGTGTACAATACCTACAAAAGTGTAGTGCACCCTTGACGTTGTACCCTGGGTGCCACTAGCATGCCAGCAAGCATCACACAACTGGCCGTACAAGAATGCAAGTATGGCCAATCCCTAGCTCAGAAATCCACCGTCATCCCAGTTCAATTGGCAGGGGATGTATATCCACATGGTTGTGTCCCTAGTGCCATCTGGGAAGAGAGGATCATACCATACATGCGAAGCACCCCAAGCTCTGCAGTGGTAGTTCACGGTTGCCGCGTCAGCATCCTGTGGGCACTCGTCAAACTCTTGTCACAGCCACCTGAGTGGTGCACCACTATTTTGCCACTTTTCCCATGCTCTATATTTGGCTAAGGCCAACCCAAGAACTGCTCCATGAGGTCCTCCTATCTAGCTGATACTTCGTCATCTCTCACTGCGAAGCCCCTAATTGATAATCCATGAATCATGCTTTTGGTCTTCAAGAGTGATCGTCAACTCTTCACAAGGCAGGAGGAGGCTATGTGTCTTAGGACACCACCTGTCGATCATGGTTGTCATCATTGCTGGGTTGAAAGGAGGGACCTGACGCTGGTAGACCCAGGAAACTGTTGTAAGCTTGGCTCGCTTCGGCAAAGGCGTGTACTGCTCGTCGTAACACATGACAGCACCAAAATTTTTTGAGTCATTGGCTGGAGTGGATGAAGCACCTAAATGGTGAACATTACGGAAGAAGAAAAAACATCAATATTAGAGTGACAACTTATAGCTCAACAAACAAGGAGTATACTGCTTGCCAACTAATGGGTATTCACATCTCCCTGCTCGGTCATCCAAGCCCAGTGCTTGCTGTCAAACCTTTCATCCAGTAGGGGTACTTCCCCATCCCACAAAATTTGAAATGAAAACATTGTTGATGGTAGTTATTGTTCATTTTAAATCATCATATAAACATGAAAAAGGGCATAAATCAACCTCAAACATAGAATTAGGGTTTATACTAACAGAATTCCACAGGTTTTGGTGAATCTATGTTTATGTAGTGGGTTATCAGGAAAAGAAGGAAAGATATTAAGGACGTCGAGCTAAAAAGCATATTCCATAGTGAAACCAAGTTGAGAAGAATCCACAAGAAACCAGAAACCACCACAATGAAGCAAGACATGAGAGGATGCCAGGTGTGGCGTTAGCTGACCCCATCCTAGGTCGGTCGACTTGGACCCACCTGGAAGCCCCTCACCCTTTTACGTCCGTTCCTCCAATGCCTTAGGCTTTTTATCTTCACCGTTAATTAAAGTCACTTTGATCCGAGGGCTCTCGTGCTTCCCACCTCCCTATATAAATAGGCCCTTGGCCCCAGGAGCGAGGGCATCATAATCCAACCATGCAACCATTCCATTAAGTCATTAGAGCTAGAAACCCTGTTTCTCTTTAGAGCTCCACGATATCTAGAGCATAGATAAATAGGTTAGAAGTAGAGAGAGGCAAGCTTCGCTTGAATTCAAGATCGTGTCGGGAGAGCGGCTTGGCAGAGCCTTGTATAAGCTGTCTGTTGTTTCTTTATGTATATATTTTGTTAGTTACAATGGATTTGACATTTCACTATATATTGATTATGTTCTCAATTATGCAACTCATTGTCTACTCTAATTATCATTGCCCTATATATTTGACATTGCCCTATAAGATTGTATAGCGCTCGCCCTTTGGTACCATGGGTGAGTGGCCGACATTGTGTAAGTGTGGTGCTTGTACGTTGTTTGCCTGTGAATGCACCCTATATTCTGGGTAATGTGGTAGATCGCAGATGTGATACTTCCGTTGAGTCCTTTGTAGTCTACTCCCCCGAAAATAGGTCTAGTAGGACAGATTTGTGAAGGAAGTCTTACTCTGTTCCTGATCTTTCTTAGTAAAGTCCCTTGTGTATAGATATAAAGTATTCTCGTCATTATTACTAGGTGTAATTACACAAATCGTAGTATACTCTGACAATATGATTTATAATGACTTAGGTATATCTCTCTAATTCTGTCTAATCCATGTTAATGCCTAAATAGGGAGTGCTCTAGGAGAATTACTTTATATATGACTTGATGTTATCATTATTCACTATGATTTATCATGTGATTTATCCTTATTTTGAGTAAATGGATCATACATGGTTAATTCTTCATTGCATGTGCAAGTGAGTCATTATATTCCTACACAAGTAAACCATTCTCGGTGGTATATAAATATAAATCAACAACCATGTAGGAGACAAAATTTATTAAAGCTAATTAATATATCATTAGCATATGTTTACTGTAGAACTACATTGTCAAATGTTAGACTGAGTAAGTTTAAAAAATTTGTGTCTCAAAATATAGTCACGAATTATATTTAGTCTATATTTAATACTTTATACATATATCAAACATTTGATATGACAGTATACTTTTAATACAGAACCAAACACCCCATATGACATGGGTCCATGCAACTTTCAATTGCAACTACTTACATCAATGCTGCGGCACATACATGGAGTATTAATTGTAGACAAAACGTTTGCATTGTTTGCACAGCTTGCATGTACATCACGAGACGAATTTTTTAATCTTATTTAGACTATGACTGGACACTTATTAAAAAAATTCCCTACACAGTGTGCAAATTTTAAATTCCAAAAGAATCTAAACCTAGCCATAATATACTACACCTCTCTGTACGGCCTGGACATTGCGGGCACGACAGTGCACGTCTACCCATGCAGTCTTGCACCTCTCTCTGTAGGGTATATGTAGCTGTAATAGCAGGCTAGCAGCACCGATATTGAGGCCTCATTCCCTCTCCTCAGCTGACAGTCTCCTTGGAAATTTGCAGGATGGTTGGCCGAGCATTCAAAGCGCTGCCTGCTGCATGAACATAAAATAATCTCCTGTGGAATCTTGCACGCTTGTAGAGAAAGAGATGGAGTATTATGGCATGTACTTTTAATTCCAAAACCCTCATCATAACGAATGTTTACACATATATAAAGTATTAAATATAGATAGATTTTTTTTATATTTGCATAGTTTATATATAAATCACGAAACGAATTTTTTAAGTCTACTAAAACCATGATTGGACACTTATTGTAAAAGTTGGGACACATGCTACAGTGTCATTTTTAGAAAATTTTTGCATGGGCATGTTAGTTCTCACCGCAAAATTTTTACACCCATCACATCGAGTATTTGGACATATATACATGAAGTATTAAATATAGATAAAAAACTAATTATGTAGATTGCGTGTAAAATGTGAGACGCAACTTTTAAGCCTAATGAGTCCTAATTAGTCTATGATTTGACAATGATGTGCTACATTAAATATTTGCTATTGATGAATTAATTATGCTTAAAAAATTTATCTAGTAGTCAGCCTTTCACAGCTAATATATGATCCACTTTCTCTCTCTCAGAATTTCTTGGTTCCTATGCCCAAGCCGACTGTCATATGCATGTAGCATTAAATGCAGATGATTTTTTTTTTGCATGTTTACACAGTTCGTGCAAAACCAACAAGACGAATCTTTTGAGTCTACTTAGATCATGACTGAACACTCATGGTAGAAGATTCCACGTGTGCTACAGTGTCAATTTTGCAAAACAATTGCCTTGGCAAATCTTGGAGAACTAAGGATAGTCACAGCAGGAGTTTCAACTGTGTTTTATTTACATTAAATAGATTACCAAGTAGAAATATTTGATGATATGACAGTGTATTTAAGAAGAGAGAGAAGAAATGCTCTTAACACGATTACCAACTGTAATAGAACCGCCTAAATTATAGGGCCCACGTGCACCATCATCGTCCCTAAGGATCTCCGGTTACTGCGCACGAGTTCCCTTTGACCTAGATAGCCTGCTGGGTTTTCTCGGAAACCTTAATTCACCCGAGGATCTCATTGTAAAGACCTTGCAAGTATTACAATAGTTTACACAAAAATATGGATCAGAGTGAAGAGTGTGGAAGTATTACATAATCAGAGGTTTACAAGTATAAATTACATTATTATCCAAACCAGAGTTTCGTAGTGGAGCAGCGGTATACAACTATACCCTTGTGTAACACCCTAGTTTATTTTTCTAGTATTAATATTAACTTTTGCAATTTTAATTATGCTATTAATCATTATTGCAATATAATTAGGGTAAATTAAAAATTTTATTGCTATGTTGCATTCATGCCTCATGCATAATTTTGTTGGATGAAAATAATTATTTAATTTAAATACTCGTTTAGGCTCCGATTAATTTGGTTTAAATCTATATGCATATATTTAATTAAATTTATAAAAATGAAGTATATTATAAAAGTTTATAGTACCTAGATGAGAAAAATTAATGGAGACCAATATTTATTCTCAAATTATTTTACAAAACAAAAGGAAAGGGAAAATAAAAGAAAAAGGAAATTAGAAAGGGAAAGAACAGCAGCAGACCAGCCCTCCCCTTCCTTTGCGGCCCAACCCTCTCTCCTTCTCACCCCGGCCCAGCCCAGCCTTTTCTCTCCTCTCCTCTCTTCCCTCCCCGCGCGCGCGACATGGGCCGGCCCAACCGGCCGAAAGCGGCCGCAGCAACTCAAGCCGCACCTGCCACAGCCCGTTCCCCTCTCTTTTTCTCGCGGTCACTGCCACACCGGCCCCACCCGTCGGAAGCATCCCCAACCTCCGTCCGATCTTCTCGGGGTCAAGCAGAGCCGAGCGCCTCTCGCCGCCCAACCTTCCCTCCGCCCTACCCGCGTGCAACCGCCCTATAAAGGCCACGACCAGGCCCCTCTCCCGAGCAGCCGCCACCATCTGCCCTCAATTCCGAGCCGCCCCTCTTCCTCCTCGGCATCAACCGAGTGCCGCCATTGCCGCCGCAAGGAGAAAATCGCCGTGCACTCGAAACCGGCCACGACTGTCCCAAGCGAAGCTTCGGTAAGCCTCCTAGTGCACGCAGCAAGGTCCCCTACCTATCCATTACCCTTTTTCCCTCGCCGCTAACTCTCGCCGGCGACCACAGGGAGCCGCCATTGCCGGCAGATCCGCCACCGACGCCGGTGGTCGCACCCGAGGCGTCTCCGTCCTATTCGAAGGTACCCAGAGATCCCCGACGCTCTTCCGAAGCCACTCCGCCACTCCTCTTCGCGGTTTGAAGGACGCGGCACCCGATTCCCCACCCCGTCACTCTCACCGGCTGCCCGCTCCGCCGAGCACCTCTGCCGCGCCGCTCTCGGGTCGATTCGGACCCCTAGGTGAGTTCGCGATCCCCTCCTCTACCTCCCAGACCTTTTTCCGAGAGAAACAGTGACCGGGAGGACCGTTTCAGCGACCTCCGGCGAGCCGCCGGCGAGCGCGCCGCCGCCGGGCCCCTGATTCCGGCCGGAGCACCGCCACCACCCCCTGAGGTGTAATCTGTGCCGTCCATTCTCTGATGTAGGCTCAGGATTAGAAGGTACCCCTTCGCGGGTCATTTTTCTAAAGAGACCTTGGGTCTTTCGGAAATCAACCCGCGGTCCCCGGTGTACTATGCACTGTGCCTTGAAATTATTTCGTTTTAGCCCCTGCGGTTTTAGTTAAATGAGTCCCAGTCCTAGCCATTTATTAATATCTGAATTAATTGAATTAATTCGAAAATAAGATGAAATATTTACAGAATTGCCATTCCAACTTAAAAGCTTAATATCTTTCTCAATTTTCATCCAAATTAGACCATTCAACTTGCATTGGCTTCATAATTTTATAACCTATCTATTTATGTAACTGTACAGTAGGGTTGGAACATTTAAATTTCGAGTTAATATTATTTTATTTACTTTCCTATAGTAAATCTTTGGAAATTCATAACTCTCTCATTTTAATTCCGTTTTTAATGATCTTTATATCGAAACGATCGTAGAAACGAGTAGAATAATAATATGATATTTTTTATACTATTTTTCCACTGTTGGTGTACTGTTTCTTATTCATTTTATTTTGTGGGCCATGTTTGATGATTGCCGCCAGACGGTGTTGACTTGGACGATTCCCAGGACCCGTTGTTTGATACTCCCGATCCTACGCTTTTCGAAGGCAAGTGTCCTTGCTCATATTGCACCTACTTTTATTTACTTTTATGTAGAGTAGTTAGATCCCTAGTTGCATGCTATGTCTAAATTGAATCCCATGATAAGGTTTATTAGCACTTGTTTATATCTTCCTTGTTAACCCTGGGATTGGGAATTATGGTAGTTGTCATGCTTAGCCTTGCAGTCTTGGGATTGGGAAAGAGTTTAATTAATTCATATTAATGACATATGAAACATGTGGAACTGGTAATCTTTTTAGAAACATGGAGAATAGATAAATCCGGCAGGATGGACCGTTTTGGTGGTGGTTATGGTTTGTGCCGTGGAACGGCTGTGTTGATGGTGGTTTGGGTTTGTGCTAGTTATCCTGCCTGGATCCCTAGGACCCGGTTCCCGACGCATGTAACCCGGCTTTACAGCGCAACCATGAGGCTGGAATGGGACGGACCTGGCTAATTAATTAGTCTCTCTAAGTTTTGGCTTTACACGGGGAATGTTTTGTGGCTCAAGAGGGGGCTTCGGCAGTGGGTCGTTACCCATGTTCGCGGTGAAACCTTAGAGGTACGTGTAAAACAGGCTTAGAGGGCTTTGTAAAGGCCTTGTAGTGTGACCCCACTGTGCACCTAGGTAGTGTACGGTAAGCAGGGAAAACACGACTCATGGGGAAAGTGTGCAACCTCTGCAGAGTGTAAAACTGATATATCAGCCGTGCTCGCGGTCAAGAGCTGGCTTGGACGTCCTCGGGATTAGTTGGTTACTGGTACTTGGTTGGGTGGTTCCTTTGAGAAAGGACGGGTGCTTGGATGGACTTCCAAGTGTTGGTTGCTTGGATGGATTTCCAAGTGTGGTTTTGCTTGGATGGATTTCCAAGTGTTGGTTGCTCGGACGGTTTTCCGAGTGTGGTTACTTTGAGGAGTTGAGAATTTCACCTAGTTAAATAGGTGCATAGGAATTCAGGATATAGGGTTGTGTCGCATTAGGTGCTGTGTCCAAACTGAGTCAGCCTACCTTTGATTAAGCTACATGTCATATTTTCCTACACTTGCGGAGTACATTTCGATGTACTCATCCTTCCTCTTTGTCCCCCTGCTACCCCACCCAGACGATGGCGTTGACGATGAAGACTTCGTGGAGGACGGAGGCTTCGACCCCGACGACTTGTACTAGGCTGGTGCTACCCCCGGTCGACGTTCCTGTGGAGTTGGCGTCCATTTCCGCTGGAGATTAGTTATCAGATTTAGATATCATTATTCATGTACTTTCTTTTAGACCCACGGGTCCTTTTGTATGATTTATTACGACTATGTACTCATCACTGTTATGATACTATAATGACGTCGATATATGTATGATTTATTGATCCTGGCATACATATATTGTGCATTCGATTTTGTTCTTAAAATTGGATGTGACACCTTGCCCAAGGTTTATATCATATACATATCCTCATCCATACCCGGTCCGTCAACCGGCACAGTCCCACGCAGAACTGTATACTCGACTTACCTGGAATAGGGGTTAACAAACCCTGAGTACTGGGGTACTCCGCAAGACTTACCCGACTAAGAAAAAGAAATGAGACTCAAGAATGCAGGCTGAGGGAAGTCAAGGTAAGGCTTTAGCAAGAGTCAAAGTATTTTGCAGAAAAGCAACACTAATCCTGCTTTCAATATTTTACTCATTATTATTTTAATCAATAGATCTCAATTCTTTCACATATGTCCTTCAATTCCAATTACTTATTCATTCTCAAAACATCCTTGTTTCGAACCACATTTCGATTTAGGTGTGAGGATCAAGTCTCCATAACCAAGGAGCAACGACGACTCAAATCGATTAAGTACCCAGCTGAGGATCCCTAACCACACTGCATATGTAGCATCTAAGCTTGCATATGCCAACCCCGTCTACCACGGCTTTTCTATCGCTGAACCGGTCCTGTGCCACCCGAGAGCACAGTACCCCTCTCGTCTCTAGGCACGCCGGCCACGAGGGCACACGCTACTCTCGCCATCCCTGCACTCTCAGTGCGTGGTTGTCGGTTCAAGCAATAGAGGCGCCGGAGATAGGGCTTCCCGGAGTATGTGGCTAGTTGTAAAGTCTCAATCACAGCAGGCCGACAACGAACGGTGCCTAATTCTTTTTCCGTTGGAAACCATGCATTGGGACTCTAACCAAGTACACTAGTGACCACCCGGTTTTCACATCCCTTTTCCGCTGACGACAACAAGTTGGGACTTTAACCCAAACATATGACCACCAAACGGAAAACCCATTCCCGTCGGTGACGATGGACTGATCAGGTGCATAGCCAACGAACAAGAATATTACCAATTCCCTTTTTCATGAATTAATCAATAACATATATCACAAAAGCTCAAAAATAGCATTTAAATATTGTATGCTTACATGGTGCGGAATGATATGAATAGAAAAAGTAGAACAAACATTTAATTAGCAACCTTGAGTATAACTTTCTTTCACGATAAAGTTGTAATCAAAACATCACTAAGCAGGGTGATGGTTGCATAACTTATTTATTGACCATTTTAACAGTTGTCGAATGCCGCATTAATCGACTTATACTACTATTAAGCAAGTTAATAAAGATTCCAAACAATCATTAAAGATGTCGAGGATCATTTTAAGTTAATGACCCAAAATCATCAATCAATCCGAAAGTCACACAAAAATCTAAGTCATTAGGGCTTCCTATTTATTTTTATTAATCATTTAATAGAGCATTAAATAATAAACAAGTAAACTACTTACATGAAATAACATTTAAATATTGTAATTAACAAGATTAGCACAAGCTTAAACAATTTAGTAAGGTACCAAGGGTCAGCATATGATAATGACCCAAGGTTAACACACAATCCCAAAATTGATTATTGTTTTTATTTATTTTATTAATCGATTTATAGAGTGGTAAATAGTAATTAAGTAAACTAGTTCTATTTGAGGCCAAACTTTTCCAACAAATAGATTTTGACCCAAAATAGTTCCAAAATAAATCTCATGATTTTTAAAATTACAGAGAATTAATTAAAATTGCTCAAATTTACATTTATTAATTAATCTACTGATTTTTAGTTTCCATAGAAAAGGCTTAAAACATATATTTAATATTTTTATTAAATTCTACATACAACAGAGAGCATTCACCATTATTTTTATAATTTTTAGCCCATCACAGGTATTCATACAAAAATGACAAAACTGAGCACTATTCATATTAATTCAAAATCGAAAAACTTCTTTTATTCCCGGAAAAATAGAAAAACGAAATCGGCCCGAGCGGCCCAGCTAGCGCAGGCCGGCCCAATACGCCCGCGTGCGGCTGCCACCCAGGGACACTGATAGGTAGGGTTCCCCTGTCAGCTCCTTCTCCTACCTCCCGCGTGCTGACCAGTGCGCTGGCGAGGGTTGACCAGTGGTTGCCCGCCGCTCGGCTGCCCCTCCGACGATGGCAATACTACCTACGTGTTCCCCGTGACCTTGTGCACCCTATGGTGTAGATGGTTAGGCATTCTAGAGCTAGCAGCAAGCAAGGTCATGGCCATGGTGGCACCGAGCACGTCGGCGACCACGGGCTAGCGCCTACGGTGCGGCAGGGACCGAATGGTGGACATGGAAGGAGTCAATGGCTCATCAAGACTTCCAATCGACGGTCGGTCGAAGCATAGGGTGGCCCAAAAACTCATCGTTGATGGAATCCGAGGCGGCGGCAACGAGCTGCGATGGCAAGGACCCCGTTCCCGACGATCTAGTGCGGTAGAGTTCAAAAGGGGAGTCCTATCACCATTAAGGCATGGATGCGGATGCAGAACGACATCTAACACGACGAGTGACTTACTGGACAGACCTGGCGGCAGTGAAGTGGACCACGGCGACGCACGGCCGTGTTCCGGGAAGACGACGCGGTTTTGAGGCTTTGGCGGGTGAGGGAGAAAACCAACAGATTAGGAAGTGTGCAACAGCGGGGCGAAGATGTTGCGCAGCTCAATTTGGAGTGAGAGGGCTGGTGGAGGACGAATTTGGTCGGCCACCGAGGCACGCTTGCAGGCGACCGTGAGAGAGAGGAAGAAAAGAGAAGGGATGCGCGTCGACTTTAAGCCACGGCGAAGAGAGGATAAGGGCGAGGCGAGCACCGGGACCCCCCAATGACCCCCGCGTGGCGGCGCCCGGGCCCCGGCTGGCCGGACGGACGCCCAGCTGACGGCGTGCGCACGCGCGTACGGCGGCGTCGCCACTGTAGGGGCCTCCCCCATACACTGTAGGTAGGTTCAAAAGTCAAACCCTACTAGCACTGATTACTCCTTATTCCATATGGCAACAGGAAAAATTACAAAAATAAAAGTTGTAGCAAATTTTGTGTAGAACAACTTTACTTTTTGAACTATATTCAAATTCTGCTCAGTTTTGAAATTAACTAAAAGGGGGTGAATTTGAATTTTGAAATTCATTTGCAATCCAGTTAAATTCTCCAAATTCTTCTCAACAACTTGAAAATATGAAAAAATAAAAGTTGTCCTATTTGTCAATCTCTACAACTTTCATTAAAGGAGTTTTGTCAGACTCTTTATAGTTTTTGAAATAACATTTCAAATTTAAATTCTAAACCACTTATTAGGGTTTAATTTGAAATATCAATGCATAAGTTCAAAATCCCCAAAAAAAATTTGTTCAACTTGAAAAGCCTTACAACTTTCATTAAATGAGTTTGTCCAAATTCTTGATAGTTTTTGAAGGGGCATTTTAAATTTGAATAAACAAACATAATTGGGGTTTAATTTGAAATTCCATTCAATCACTTTAAACCTCCAAAAATGAAAGTTGCTCCATTTTAAAAGGTCTAAAATTTTTATTAAGGAACCATCATCAGATCCTTACTAGTTTTTGAATTTGAATTTTAAATTTAGATTTTCAAGCATAGATAAGGATTTTATTTGAAATTATTTTTAATAACTTTAAAATTACCCAAAACAGAAGTTGCTCAACTTTTAAAGATTTACAACTTTTGTTTAAGGCCTGACCTCTAATTCTATTTGGTTTTTGCATTAGGGTTTCGGGTCCGTTGTAGGGTTTATAAATGTTTTTCTTTCTATTTTCCAATTGGACTTACATAAATACACACAAACAAGTATTTTTATCTTAAAATCACTCTTTGGCACCTATGCACAATCATATGGAAGAATAAAATTTTTTTAGTTTATGCACACTAATAGGGTTAAATGCGGCATGATTTATATGCAATCATGATGACATGGCAGGTTTTAATTATAGTAACACCAGGGGTGTTACATCCTTTTCCCCTTAAAATAAATCTCGTCTCGAGATTTAAGAAAGGCTAAAACCTTACTTTTAGTAATGGAAAAGAAAATGTGTCAAGTAAACATTTTTCAAACTTGACTATAGAGTAAGTAGAGGGTTTAAATTTTATAAAACTTGAAAGGGAATAATTACGTTCAAAGAATAGTAAAGAGCTTAGGAGAGTTTTCAGATAGAAGATTTTTCGGCTCTCAAGTGGATTCCGCTTCTGAATGCTGACGCCATTGTACTTTGTACTATCTGGTTGCGGTTCTTCGAGTAACACGATCTTTTCCGGTCTACGACTCACACTAAATACCTGGAGCGTGTCGAATCTGGTTTAATTCAACTCCTACCATGTCAACAACTCGATCTGACACTTGAAGATACTTCTCAAGTGGTGACACATGAAATACATCCTGTGCAGCTGACAAGTGTTCAGACACCTGAGTTGATAAGCTACTAGCCCACACTTCTCTTCCTATCTGTTATAATGAAAATTCTTACTTGACCTAATCAGTTGTCTCTCGACACGAAAAACTTTAACTTTTACTCTTTAAGATAAACCTTTACGAGGAGTATCTTTTAAAGATGGGTTTCAAGGAAAGCAAGGGCACATTAATTACGAACTATAATGGTTCAGGAGCACCGACTACGATACCAGTGTGTACCTTGGTAAAGTCTTATGCAGCTGCAGTCCATAGAAGATTCTAGGTTTTGACACGGCACCATAGTCACGGGTCGAGATACTATTGTAGAATACAACTGAAGTAACCTCAGTCAAAAGAGAGAAAGTATTGTAGCTATGATGAAAAATGATCACAGACCTTGATACGAGCATATACCCTTCAGAATCTCATGTGGTTGTGAGTTACAGGAGATTCCAGGTTGCCATATTGTATCGCACCCGTAGATCATGTCACAGCATAGCCGGGTGGATTCGTCTCCACATAAAGTGCAAACAAAAGGGATTTTACTAGTCGTGAAGCTATAGTATGTCACAACCCCGAACCTCGATACCTGCACGTGCCTAGTAGAATCTCTGCGCGGCCATGGCACACCAGGAACCCTAGGTTTCGACGCGACACCGTGGTCACAGGTCATGGCACCACTATAGACACAACCGTACTGACTCGAATAACATGTTGAATTCAAGGAAATGGTACATGTCGGATCAAGGCATGACACATATATAAATGAAAAGTCATGGTCTAGTGATAGGTTTTTGTACCGAGTTTGTGGCAAATTTAAGTGCATCCTAAACTTTCCGAAGGAGTGAATTTTCAAATAAATCTCAAGGCATTTAAAAATAACCAGAAATCCATAAAACAACAGGGAATCCTCAGCGGATCATAGATACCATTTCCAAGTGATTGGATCTTAGGTACCATTTCCAAATTGGTTCCTGTTATTTTATCAGATGAGATTAGGATGATTGCCAGGACAAGAATTTCGAGAATTCAGAGAGATCAGATGTGAATTCTCAAAGTAGATTTTAATAAAGGTATAAATAGCAAAAGAATTTTGAAATTCATGAAGAAATATGGATATGAATTTTGTGAAAGGTATTTGAAAAAGAGTGAAAGCACATTAATTGCAGGCTAGGATCATGACCATCAACGCTGATAGCAGCGAGCGTCCGCCAGTAATTTCCCATGGTTGCGATCCATAGGAGACCCCAGATTTCGACGTTGTGTCATGGTCTTGGAGCATGATATCGCATAGACTACAATTACAATAGTTTTCAACCAACACATGTTGATTGGCGGTTTCAAGGAAACAGCATGTGTCATGAAAGAAGAGAATCAAGGCTGACACATACGTAGATTTAGATAGTCAAAGATTTATCGAGTTTTTGTGTTGAGTTAAGTGCATCCAGAAGTTTCCCCAAGGACTGGGAAACTTTTGGAGCAAAGTTTAATGAGGATTGGTAAAAACTTAGTCTATGGAAAAATTTATCACCTTTTGAACACACCTACCACTCATAAACTTAAGTAGAAAACCTTTTTGCAAACGATAAAGGATTGTACACGGTTTTCATATTAGTTAACATTAACTACCAGCTTAGGTCGACTTACTCCAACTCATTGAACTACCATTACTCCAGTTTTCTACTGACATAGGGTTTTGGGATTACAAAGACACTTAACCTCAGATTTGACCTGATCTGACACTGGGTCTAGGAAACTATCTATCTTCATAAGCTAATTGACCTGACCACTCATTACTTCGGACTCTGAGTCATTCACTGCTTCCTCTAATTCTTCATCTACATTCTCTGCTGAACCCGATTCTTCTTGATTGTCAGCTTCTGCAAACCCCATTTCCAGCATTGGATCATTCATGGCATGGAGCATTTGCACTTCTCGTTGTAGATCGGTGATATTCTGATGCGCTACCTGAAGTTGTTGCTGATAGGTGTTATGCAGGCCCCAAAACATCGTATCCTGATGCTGCAAATATCCAACAGTCTCTCTAAGACCTTCTCTTGCCATTACGGCATAAGAATGAGCTTCTTCAAGCTGCTGGATGAGAAGTCCTATCTAAAGATGAAGACTATCCACCAGACTCTCCAGCTCTTCTATGTGGTGCTGGTCTGCTTGTCGCTGTGCTTCAAGTGCTTCTATCTGGATATCCAGACCGATCCTTTCAACGTTACCGCTCTGAGCAGCCTCTTGCCACTTTAGGGCTTTCTTATTGGCCTTCTTTTTCTTTAGTTCTGTACTCTTGAGTGCTTCATAGCATTCCGAGTAAAGTTCCTGCCACTCCTCGTGTCCTCGCTCATGGGTCAGATGGAAATTAAGGACAGCTAGCATAGCTCGAGTAGTGGCTACCAATATGGGATCCTATTGATCAGAATTTCTTCCAATTGCTTGGGTTGTTGTTGAAGACCGTCCTAGTTTCCTGGTGTCTTAGACGAAAACATTTTCAGAGTAGAGACTCTGACCTCTTTCTGACATCTAAAGCAGATCTTTCTCAGGACTTCCAACGTTGTTGCCTGAGCTCCTTCCCAAGGACTCATTCCTTCAGCCCTTGCTTCCCAAGCTGACCAAAATGGAGCAGTGGTACAAACTGAGATCTGAAGGGACACTTCGTACCACGGTCGACCAAGGAGACCAGTTCGGGACCAACGATAGTTTGGTGATTGTTGACACTTCTTAGCGCAACCACCAGAGACAGGGTGTTAGGCTATATCTCATAACGGCGCCAGAAGTGCCTTGAGGGGTATTTCTTATGTCTATTGGATAATTCCGCAAGCGCACAGAATATACCGCTGTAGCACTTCACCCAGGAGTATTCCATGGTATCGTTATTTATTTTATCCCAAGGGAAAGCGGTTGCTAGGAATAAATAATAAAAGAGAGAGATCCTTAAGTCTATAGCAACTTAGTATCAACTAGTGATAGTGGGGTAAATCGATACATTGAGGAAAGGGTAATGACACAAAGACACGACAAGGTTTTAGGATAACTAAGGATAACTAGTAGAGTATAGCTAGGTGGGACGACAACGAGTGAGTATAAGATTCCAATGACTCTTACTTTACTCTTGTGAACTATCTTATCAAATGGATGAATTACACTAAGACAGCTACCTTACTTCCGGTGTGTAGGGGGTAGTGCGAAACAATAGAGGATATAACCTCTACCCGAAGCACCTACGCTCTTATGGGAGACTACCTTTTAAAAACTTGCCTAAAACACGTGGAGGGATACTAAGACTAGACAGGGCTGTCACCACCTGCTAGCACCCACTAACAATCCGTGCAACAAGCGGCATTCATGGGTAAGATCTACCTAAGCACCACGCTTACACTAATTCTCACTACTCTAGCTGGGTACCAAATAGCTAAAGCACCCTATGACAGGCAATGAACTACACACGTGAGCTGGTTATAGGATCACAATCTAGTATAACTCAACTATAAGGTAAGACAAAACACAACAATACTATAATGAATAGTAAAGCACTAAGTAAAGACTTAGTAAAGTAAAGTAAAGATACTATATTGATAAAAGTAAAGTCTTACAAAAGGAAAGGTACAACAGTTATACCAGACTCTCCAGCAGACGACTCCGGAGATCCCGAGCGTAGCTCGACTCGACTCTAACTCCCACACTAGACTAATACTACTACTAAAGAGTGGAACTCTAGCTTCTCTTGTCTCTTGTGTATCTTGTGTGTCTTGAAGAGAGTGATGGCAGCCTCTATTTATAGGGGATGATAGGAAGGTGCCACGTCAGCGATCCGCGTGCTCCTTGCCTCTGCACCCTTGGATGCACCGCCTCAATACCGCCATAGGATGGACGGCAGTGGTGAATTCACCACGTGAAAGGCATGCAGGAAGGCGGTGGAGGCCAACCGACCTAGCTAGGCACCAGGGGGGTCGGCTGACCCCCTATGATAGGTGGGCCCTGCCAGGTGTGGTTCCCACCAGTCATAGAGTGTTGCCTTGTGCTGGTTCTGTCTTGATTGTGTTGTTTCATGCCTTGATCCTTGTGCTGTAATTCTCCACCATTGAATGGAAGCACATATTGATCTGATGGTTGAAATGAGCTGGGTGGAGTGTCACACGGATCATGCCAGGTCACCAGAGCCAGGTGGGCCCCATGGTGGGGTCGGCTGACCCACACATGGGCCCACACTGAGCTCTCCTCTCTTCTGCATGCTTCCTTGTGTTATTTCTTGAAGTGTGGTGATCTGGTGCCTCCATATGTGGGTCAGCCGAGCCAGATATGTGTGCTCCAGCTGCTGCATTTTGTCCTATTTTGATCTTCTCTGCATTCACAAGCTAAAAGTACAAGTGGAACTAGTTATTGATAAAATATGTTCATGATATGTTTATTCTTCCTTGAATCCGAGGCCTGTTGATGGTGTTTGAATGTAGATTTTTATGGTATATCCACCGTCAACAAGATCCGCCAAGCTTAACCTTTGCTCGTCCCGAACAAATAATTAAACTTAGCCTCGGTGGATCAGGAGTTGCTACAATGTTCTTATTTGCTTAGTACCAAGTGCACAACAAAATACTTCTCTTTTGAATGGAAAAATTGGCTATAAAAATTCACCCATATTACCTTAGTCCTTTATGGAGCTAATGACCTTTCCTTTGCCTTAGGTGGCTGAGAGATAGAACAGTTTAACTTGAGCACTAATTTTCTCATTCTTTGCAAGTTTCATACTGGAGGTTTTAGCAATGTTTTTGCAAAAGAAAACTTAATGTTCCTCATATGGTTCTCTCATGTCGCTCAAATGGTGTATAATTCCTTACCAAGGCACAAAGTAAAAGTTGCCTTCTCTTTGTCATCCTACCTCTAAAAAAATGGCTTATGGGGAGGTTAAGGCATGAATGAAAGAGTGTAGCATACTTACTTTGTATATATTGTAGAGTCAAAGCTTGGATACAAAGATAGAAGTGTCATGCTCTTAGATCAAGATGTGCAAGTGTGTGGAAAAAGTGGACTATAATGCTCCTCTATTTGAGATTGTATCTCTCTCTAATAAATTTTAGAGACATGGCTATCATTTTTCCTTTCTTTATTCATGAGCCTAGACTTGCTCATATTTTTCGTTTTTTCTTTTTTTTCTATGGACTTTCTTATGTCCATCTTTCTTTCTTTTTCTTTTCATTTTACATAGCCTTTTTTTGTCTCTTCTACCAAATTAACTAAGAGAGATATTTTAAAACTTTAACACATGGAGCATTTATTGGTGGAAATGAAAGGCATGTTGTTGCGTACTTCCAGTGCAGAAGCGGCATATATATGTGTGGTGTGTACGTGATCTTGATCTTGGGAGCATGATAAGACTCTCAATAAGGATCAACAAGACTTGATAACACTCAATGCAAAGCAAATAACTTATGTGGAAGGTTTTTGACATGTGTAGCATATATGGCTGTGGTAGGAATTTATTACCATTTGAGGAACAATAAGGTTTTGATTGTTTTAAGAAATAAGTCTCCAGTAATCAAGCATGCTTAGAACAATATTATAGCAGCTTTTGTTTTACCATATCATGTCTCACAACAACTTAGACTTAGTTCTAGCACTTAGCATCCATAAAGTTTTCAGGTTCATGATGATTTTAAATAAGCCAAGTGATCCATACTCAAAGAAATACTAAGTTGTAAATTAGGCATTAAAGAAACATTAACAAAGAACTATTCATCATTTCCATGAGGAAGATAAACATTCATGAGACATTTGGGATTTTTTTAAAGTAAAGATAATAAAACTGAAGAATAATGCAATAAGAATGGGACAGAGGACTTACCTTGGTGGGGGAGAGGATCTCCCCAAGCTTGTCTTTTTGCTCATTGTGGCGGCGGATAGTATTGGAACCATCCCGCCCAGCGTTGTGCTTCTTCATCTTGTATGACTTGCAGCAATTGGGCATTTTATTGTTCCATATTCAGTGTTGCATCTTGTTCAACTTGCATTGCGCCCATGTCGTTGATGAGTTGATCCATTTCCGATCCTTGGTTTCGGCGACCCCTCACCCGTGTGGACGGACGGGGAGTGCGCACTCTTGGAGTGTGCTGTTGAGGCCGTTCCGTGTACCCTGAAATGTCTATGAAACTTGCCTCATCACCTTCTTCATATCCCCAGCTGCTCATGAGGTGCCGCCTTACTCAAATTGAGCGGCTTGTGACATGCTTCTTGCCTCTCGGTCCCAATTTATGGTTAGTCTACGCAGTGCATACAACTGACGCCTCTCACATGGGAGAGAGATTTCGGCTGTATGGCCTGGATAAACCATTTTAAGATCACCATTTTCATCTCTTTTTAGGACTCGAGCACTTATGAAGAAATCTTCAGTTATGATGTCTCTAGGAGAAGCAATATATTCAAAGTAGTGTTTTCTATTTAGCAAGTCCATTGTTTCAGCAATGCGAGTGATAAAAGAGGTAAAGAATATAGGCTCGCTTCTATGGAAAATACCAAGCCAAAAGCGGACTAAAATTTTAGCAGGTGAAACTTTTATTTTCTTGGTCATGGCATAAATCAGTATTAGTTCATCATTAAGAAGGATTTGCACATTGGAGCCAGGAAGAAGAGTTATGGCCATCCAATAGCGGAGCAAGCGCAAAGTAGGATTATGGATTTCATTATTTTAGGATCAGAATAATCATTGGATCCAGTAATGGCTTTCTAGAAATCAGCTTTATCAAATTTTCTTGTGGCATTAACTAGATCTAGATGACAGTTGTTATCAAAGCCAAGTGCCATACTAAAAACTCCCCAAGTTAAATTATACTCTTGATTGAACATGCGAAAGTAGACATTATCATCAGTGACTTGAAAAGAGTATAGAAATTCCATGGTGAGGTTTTCAATTCCAAGTTCTTGCACTTCCCAAAAGCTTCCTCACCCAATTGTATTGAAAACAGTATTAAACTCTGCGGTCATACCTGTGTTGTCCAAAAGGACAAAGTCGATGGTGCCGGTATGTTCATAACCGCGGTGTCGGATGGAGAGGTACTTTTGGTACTCTTCTTGGTCCAGCATGAGGCCGCTCTCGGGGTCGAGCGTCCTCTAGGGAGGCACTCCAAAGCTTTGTCTCGGTGGAGCTTCTCTTCCTTCATCTTCGTCATGGCGGGGTCATCGGGAGGAACTCCCTACGACACTCTTGGCCTTCTTGCATGCGGAGTAGAACTTCTTCATCTTCCTGCAGCAATGAGACAACACAAGAACACACTAGGACAACAGGGATTAGCGTTAGCGTTAGCATTAGCTGTTCCAATGTTAGTAGTCCTTGCGGGGTATGGTTACCTCCACAAACCGCTCTTGTGGATAGGAGTACTCCACAAACAAGTTGTTGAGAGCAAAGATGAGAGTAAGACAACCTTCTACTACTACAATATTTTTGGATTTTTATTTTGAGTGGCTAACTACAATTAAACTTGAGAAAAGAACTTGCTCAACTAGAGAAGAAAAGTGAGATTGTGTGCTCAAGATGATTCAACTGGTTTGTATGTGGGATTGAGCACACAATTCAAGGGTATTTATAGGGGGTGAAGGGCTGGTGACCAGGCCACAAGGGCCAGTTCGGCTGACCCCACATTGGTAGTGTCAGAGCTGCTTTCACCTTTGGACAGGGAATCTATTTGAATTCAAACTCAATTTTGCAGACAGAACTTTAAACATGGGTTGGCCGACCCATGTTTGGTCCCCTTTTCAGCTTTAATCAGTGTGCTTCACTTTGTCCAGTAACGTAAAGATTAGTGGTGGACCAAAAGTGGTGAAATTTTCAGAGATTCCCTTGTTTAGTGATTTGTGAAAGAGAAAGGTGTGTGACAAAAGTGGGGACATGCTTTAAAGTGATTCCCATGGACCATGGGAGCACTAATGCATGCCAAAGTGTCCACTTTTCAGAATTTAGATGGTGGTGGATGTTGGATTCTCATTGGAGCATGTGGAAGTGGTCATGACCAAAAGTTGTCGACCAAATTTAAAATTAACTGGTGATTAAAGTTGAAATAGTGATCAGGGCACTAGACCAACATCACCAGAGGTGAGTGGGCCCCATGGTGGGGTCAACCGGCCCTACCTTGGGTGGTCCCACCACCTCAGGCGTGAGCACTACAGTTCTTTTCAAGTTTTATTTATCTAAGTTCTTTATTTTGTCGAAATAAAATATTGCAAAATTTAAATATGAAATGCAATGCAAAAATGCAAGAATTGAAATGCGAAAAGTAAATATGAGATAAATACTAATTTATCTTACCAGCAAGGGCTCCATGTTTTAGGTCCGTAGAGCAGGACCTCTCCTTTTCGGGTTCATTCTTTGGGTGCTTCGGTCAGCCCTAGAGATGGGGATCGTGATGATCGCACCTCTTTCTTCTGCCATTCCTTCTTGGTTGATGCTTGTGACTCAGCAGAGTTAGCCTTGTTCACCACCTCGGCCTTTTTGGCCTTCGGCGGTTGATTCTTTCAGCGAGGTGCATATTGTGGCTTCTTCTCCCAAAGATTCTTTCTTGCCTGTTACATAGATTTATAACCATTGAAAGGACATTTAATTCTCTTACCTGGGAGTTGGAAGTGGACTTGGCCGGATCCTACGTAGATGATTGCGTTCACGGTGTTGAGGAACGGCCTTCCCAGGATGACGGGGACTTCATCATCGGCCCCCATATCAAGAATGATGAAGTCGGCAGGGATGTACTTGTCTCGAACATTGACAAGGATGTCCATGCCAATCCCTCAGGGAACCGAATGGATTGATCGGTCATCCGCAATTTGACAAAAGTGGGGTACAAAGGTCCCCCTAGCAGATTTTCATATATTGCCTTGGACATGACGTTGACTCCAGATCCATGGTCACAAAAGGCGTTGTTGAAGGTGTGCAGCCCGATCTCGCAAGTGATGGTAGGATGGCCGGAGTCACTCTTCTTGGCCATGAATGGCGGGTCAAGAAGGCAACCCGGATTTGGCCTGACCGGAGGCTTACCAAACCTCGTGGAAATTAACTTGACACCCTCAATTGATTCCTCAGGTTTCCCTAGGATCTTACCTTGTTCGAAGGATGGGACAGCTGCTGCTATTTGAGCTAATTATGTTTCTAGCATTTTATTGAAGCTCAGTTGATTTTTCATAGCAGTGTGTTTACACCAAAATCTAGACCGAGTGCAGATAGTCGATGCCAAATGCAGATAGCCGATTTCGGGGCAGAGGCCCAGACAGATAGTCGATTGGGTCCCGGAATCGATTGTTGGGCTGAAGCGTAGAGGGTGTGGTTGAAGGAAGTAGCCGATTGATGACGTCAGCACAGATCTCCGGCGCCAGGAAACGATCACGTTCGGAGTCCGATAAAGAAAAGAAAGATTGGGCTCCAAGTTACCTTTAATTTAGGAAAGTTTGTTAGTTTCCGTATTTATCTTGAGTTGTAATTCGAATAGGACTCTATCAAAGCCCTGGGTATAAATATAAGCCCCGGCCATTGTAATAGAACACACATCAATACAACACATCTTTCGGCTCCGGCCAAAACTTAGGAGTAGGAGTAACGTAGATTTCGGCGAGTTCTTCAATCGGGCTGAGTGTCATCCGGTGGACGCAGGCTCGCTTGTAAGTACCGTCATGCCTCGCTAAGCTTTGTCTCTTTAATGTCATCCGGTGGACATGGGAGCATCGTAGATCGGGGCTGATTCTTATTTGATATAAGTTTAGCGTTATCCGGTGGATGTGGGTTTAAATCAAATAAGGGTTAGTTATCGATTCATGTTTGTTTTCTTGTTTAATCTATGTTTAACGTCATCCGGTGGACGAAGGCTTAGGTTAAGCTTGATTATGTGCATGGATTAGTTATCCTCTCTAACTAATTTGGCATCTTAATTAGATTCATTAAGTTATCAAGATGTTATTTGTCATTTATTGTTTATTTATTAATATAACATCTTTCTGTCCGATCAAGATTGCATAGTATTGGCCTTAGATCCACATGAAAAATGTCATTTATGTCTCGTCCATGCTTTATTATGATATTGCTTGATTCAGCCAGTATTATCGTAATCTTGCTCGTACGTGTTGTGGATGCTTGACAAGAGCCGATCTGAATGAACATAGAGCCGCCGGCCTTCTAAACCAGTTCTGTATTCTTTCTAAATTTGCTTGTGATTATTTTCGGGAATATATCTAAACTGGTGCAAAGCCGCAGGTCTTCTAGACCTGCTCTGTATTAGTACTAGATTTATACTTGGAACTAATCACCGCCAAGTTTTCTGCTTCACGGACCCCGAATCGGCTAATTAGCCGATACGGTTGTGCTTTTTCGAGAAAACCAATTAACCGATCGCATTCTGCCTGCCTGTTTGACGTTCAGACAACCTGAACGGAATGATTTGACCTGTTTACAGCAATCAATTATGTTTTAATCTGTTACAACTATCTACATAGATTTGTTTAATGTAGATTGTTCTATTTGATCACGCATATCAATCGATTATGTATCAATTCTATATCTGTTTCTATAACAAAACAAGCATATATGCCGGAATCGACTCTTTAGTCGATTTTCAATTAAATCGGCTCTCAGAGCCACATAGTTGGAACTACCTGGACACAACGGTTAGTACCGCCCTGTGATTACTGATTATTATCTTTTTCTTGTCAATTACAGGTCAAATTGACTGGCACGCCTAAAGGTTATCGACACTCTTTGACCAGGTTTGAAGCTAGCTGGATCTTGGAAGCTCCGACGCTCTTGAGATAATATCCGGCTTCGCTGGTGACGCAAGAACCACATTTTGTGCCAACACACTTTTTGGCACGCCCGGTGGGTCAGTTTCACTCATGACTAAGGGAAAGGCTCCAGAGACCGTGGCTCCTAGGGACGATGGCGTCATCAGAGTCAAGCGTGAGGAGATCAACCCCGAGGATGCTGCGGTGCTGGAGCAGATAATCGAAGAGTTCACTGATGCCTGTCTGCTGTCGTTTGCTAAAAATCGCGATGACCACGTGTTCAAGAAAAACCCCTACCCAAGGTGGGTCATGCCTGGCCACACTGACAAGGAGGAGCAAGAGTTTAAAGAGTTCATCTAGAGCGCCATCTGGAACGCTTAGCACCAGGCAGTCGGCCACCATCACAATGTTTTCCTGCAGACATTCTACAACATCATGAAGACTGTCATCAAGAAGCAGGACTGGGAATCATTGGGCCCAACGTACTTCAATATTTCCCCAGAAGATACCAAATCAGATGCAGCGGCCGGAACATCCGATCCTCCGCCGCAACAGCCGAAACCGTCAAAGTCATCTGATCAACATCCCAACATGATGACAGAATCAGCTCCAAAAATAGCTCCACAGCCTAAGCTATACAGAGATTACTACCCTGAGCAGATTGCCGCTTATATGCGTACAACTGGGAACGTGCAGACTGGAAACGTGACTTCGGCAACTCCAAACTATCACATCGAGCACACCTATGATGAGCTCACATCGGCGCCACATCCTAGTTATGCGCAATCGCCTCAAGACGAGTTAGTAGACAAGATGAGTGCAATGCTCAGGAACCAATTTGGCTTGTAGCCGAAAGCGGGGGTGTCGATCAGATACAGGCGCCTCTACCCTGAATGGTTCGATCGTGTGGCATTACCACATAGGTACCGCAAGCCGGATTTCGCCAAGTTCAGCGGTCAAGACGACATATCCACCATAGAGCACATCAGCCGCTACCTGACTCAGCTTGGTGAGGCGTCTTATGAGGATGCTCACAAGGTTCGTTTCTTCTCATTGTCCTTGACAGGGATGGCTTTCAGTTGGTTCACCACTCTGGAGCCCGGGACAATCCAAAACTGGGCAGACCTGGAAAGCAAGTTTCACGGTTATTTCTTCTCTGGCACTAGGGAGAAAACTATTGTTAATTTGACCAACAAGTACCAGAAGAGTAGCGAGACCGGATCAGCCTTCATCAAGCGCTTCAGGAAGATGAAAAACATGTGCTATTCACTGAACCTGCCTGACAAGCAGCTCGCTCACTTGGTCATTGGTGGGATGCTCCCGCACATTCAGGAAAAGCTGGTGGGCATTGACTTTGATAGCATTAGCCAGGTGTTGCAGCGAGTGATGGCCTTGGAGCTGCAAGCCCAGACCTTCCGTAAGGATGGGAGATACAAATAGACGGCGTTCGTCAGTAATTCGGACTCGGAGGATGAAGATGAAGATGAAATCACCGCTGTCGGGCTGAGATGGGGCAAAAAGCCCATGGCTATACCCAGAAATTGGAGCTCAGAGGATCAGTACGATTTTGATACAAATAAGCTGGACAAATTATTTGATCTGCTTGTCAGTGCTGGGCAGATTACCTTCCCTACCGATTATGTAAGGCCCTCTCCTGAAGACTTGAAAGGGAAGACTTTCTGCCAGTACCACGGCCTCACCTCACACGACACCAATGGATGCCGCGCATTCAGAACTCAGATACAAAGGGCTATCTCCCGCGGCTTATTGAAGTTTGACAGTCCTGCTAAAGGGAAAATGAAGATTGATAAGTTCCCATTCCCGAAGGGCCAGAATATGGTCGAGGTGTCTTCCCCTGCAGGCAAGATGAAAGTTCTGACCTCCAACCAAACTAGAAGGAATGCATCAGTTGACCCTGATATGCAGATATCGGCTGAGGAGCTCGCGTTGATCAAGAGAAGGCGGGAGCAGAACCAGAGGCAATATGAAAATGGAGAATCCAGCGGCACCAAGAAGATCAGACCTACCTCCCGCGATCTGCTGAACAAATGGCGTCGGGAGAAGGAGAAGACCCACCGGAAGCAGCTCGAAGAGGAAGAGTACTGAAGATGGGCTCGTGATGAGGAGGAGACCCGCTACCAGGAAGAACTGGCTCGCCGCTGGGAGGAAGAAGAAAGTCACTGGGATTGCCCATTCTTCAGGCATTGTTGGAATGAAGGTCTGAGATTGCCGACTCTGTGCAATTGCACGGAGTGCAGCGATCAATACCGAGAGTACAAACACTCTCAGACCAACCACCAGTCTGTGCATGAGAGGCTTGGACGCCCACATGATATGCAGGATCGGCGCGAAAAAAGAGACCTGCGCGATCGGCTCAGCGAAGCGGTAGTTGATCACCAAGAGCCGGTCTGGCAGGAGAATCAATGGTGCCCTAGGGACTTGACCAAGAGCCAGAGGTGCCGCGTGCAACGTCTCAGGAACAGGGAGCTCAAAGCAGAAGGCCGCACGAAGCAAATCTGGTGGGAGAAGCTTCCTCAGGATAAAGGGAAGGCAACACCCGATGCGAAGATGGTGTTTGTGCTTCCGGCTGAATTCAGGGCGTCTCAAGCCAAGAAGATTGAGGTTCTCTCTGATTCTGATGAGTCGAAGTCTGAGCAAGCCACTGCCAAGCTATTTTTCGCGCAGCGGGCTGCCTTTACAAGCCGCCCAAGCACCGGCACCTGAAGGCCCTATATCTCAAAGGATATGTCGATGGGATGCCCATGACCAAGATGCTAGTCGATGGTGGTGCCACTGTCAATCTCATGCCCTACACCACATTTCGCAAGCTGGGCAAGGGCCCTGATGATTTAATCGAGACCGACATGATGCTCAAAGATTTCGGGGGCAACTCTTCAAATACCCGGGGGGGCAATCAATGTTGAGCTAACAATCGGGAAGAAGACACTGCTCACCACCTTCTTCGTGATTGACAGCAAGGGTTCTTACAGTCTGCTACTTTGGCGTGATTGGATTCATGCTAACTGCTGCGTGCCATCGACCATGCACCAATGTGTGATGCAGTGGCATGGTGTGGAGGTCGAAGTGGTCCCGGCCGACGACTCGGTGTGTATAGCCGTAGCGGATGCTGCCTACTGGGAAGCTGGGGATCATGACTATTTTTCTGGCAAGACTTGGGAGGAAGGCTCCATTAAGGTCAGCGATGAGACTCAACAGCCGGTCAGGGCAATCGGCTCTGAGTCTTTTTATTAATGGATAACCCAATCGATGGCACCGAGGGCAAGCTTGGCCAAGGTTTCACGTCGGCCGATAAACTTAAAGAAGTGGACATCGGATCTGGTGATAGACCAAGGCCAACATATATTGCCGCCAATCTTGACCCTGAGTTCAGACGAGAGTTGATTGACTTATTGAAAGAATACAAAGACTGCTTCGCCTAGGAGTACTACGAGATGCCCGGCTTGGACAAATCGATTGTCGAGCACAGATTGCCTATCAAGCCCGGGTTTCGGCCTTTCAAGCAGCCGCCACGATGATTCAAGCAGGATTCATTACCTGACATCAAGGCCGAGATTGAAAGGTCGCTGGAAGCCAAGTTCATTCAAGCTTCCCGATATGCCGAGTGGGTATCGAATATTGTCCCTGTGTACAAGAAGAATGGCAAGTTGCGGGTCTGCATCGATTTCAGGGATTTGAACAGAGCTACCCCGATGGATGGCTACCCAATGCCGATAGCCGATATGTTAGTCGATTCGGTTGCAGGGCACCAGGTCATTAGCTTCATGGATGGTAATGGTGGCTACAATCAAATTTTTATGGCTGATGAAGATATTCCTAATACTGCTTTCAGATGTCCTGGTGCTATCGGTTTATTCGAATGGGTTGTAATGATGTTTGGTTTAAAAAATTTCGGTGCAACTTACCAGAGGGCAATGAATTATATTTTTCATAAGTTGATCGGCAAGATTGTAGAAATTTACATCGATGATGTAGTTGTGAAGTCCAGAAGCTACAAGCAAAACTTAGCCGATTTGAAGGCTACACTGGAGTGCACTCGGAAGCATGGCTTGAAGATGAATCCTAATAAATGTGCTTTCGGGGTATCGGCTGGCGAGTTTCTGGGTTTCATGGTACACAGCAAGGGAATCGAGGTTGGCAGCAAAAGCAGGAAGGCCATCGATAAGCTTGTGCCGCCAACTAACAAGAAGGAATTGCAGTCTTTACTTGGCAAGATCCATTTCATTAGAAGATTCATTGCCAATCTGTCCTAGAAGGTGCTGCCGTTCTCGCCACTATTGAAGCTGAAAGATACTCAGAAGTTCAAATGAGGTGACGTACAGCAAAAAAAACTTTCGATGAAATGAAGGAATATATGAAGTCTCCACCTGTTCTGGTACCGCCACAGGCAGGTAAGCCATTCAAGCTGTACGTGACAGCCGAAGACCATACAATTGGATCGGCCCTTTTTTCAGGAATTTGGAGGAAAAGAGAGGGCAGTTTTCTATCTGAGCAGAAGGCTTTTGGATCCTGAGACAAGATACACACCAACAGAGAAGCTGTGCTTATGCTTATTCTGCTCATGCACCAAGCTGAGGCATTATTTGCTATCAGCCGAATGTGTGGTAGTTTCCAAGGCTGATGTGATCAAGCATATGTTGTCAATGCCTATTCTGAACGGGCGGATTGGGAAATGTATCTTGGCTCTCTCTTAGTTCGACTTGAGGTTCGAATCGGCTAAGGTAGTCAAAGGTCAGGCAATAGCCGATTTCATCACCCAGCATCATGAGGGCGCCGTCAGTATAGTTGATGTGGCACCGTGGTCTATGTTCTTTGATGGATCATCTTGCAAGCAAGGCGGAGGTGCTGGGATAATACTAATATCACCTCGAGGTGAACGGTTTGAATACGCTTTCCAGATTGGGCCAACCCTAACAAATAACCAGGCTGAGTATGAGGCAATTTGGAAGGGATTTCAGCTTCTGCATGAAGCAAAGGCCGACGTAATTGAAGTTTTTAGAGATTCACAACTAATCATCAACCAATTGCTCAGCCCATTTGAGTGTAAAGACGAGGTACTCCGAGGCTATTATGATCAGTGCCAAGCTTTGATCAGAGGGTTCTTAGCAGTTTCATTATATCATATTCCCAGAGCTCAGAATCAGGAAGCTAATCGGCTAGCACAGAGCGCTTCGGGTTACAGATCTATGCAGGAAATCCTCAATACCGAGCAATCAGCTGATGACTGGCGGGGCGAGATAACAAGGTACCTTGCAAATCATTCACAGAAAGTTAGTAGAAAGCTGAGGTACAAGGCTATCAAGTACGTGCTGCTAGACAGTCAGTTGTATTATAAGACTGTCGAGGGGGTACTGCTGAGATGCCTCGGGGCCGAAGAATCGATGAAGCTGATGAGTGAGGTTCACGAAGGAGTCTGTGGTGCTCACTAATCGGCTCTTAAGATGAACTGGATTATCAGAAGGACTGGTTATTATTGGCCAACGATGCTCGAAGATTGTTTCTAGTATTACAAGGGTTGCCAAGAGTGCCAGAGATTCGGGAATGTGTAGAAGTCTCCTGCCTCCGCTATGAATCCTATCATCAGGCCATGGCCGTTCAGAGGTTGGGGAATCGATCTGATCGGCCAAATCTATCCACCGTCCAGTAAAGGTCACAAATAAATTTTGGTTGCAACAGACTACTTTACTAAGTGGGTAGAAGCTGTTCCTTTGAAGAACGCCACATCCGGAGATGTAGTTGAATTTCTAAAGGAACATATCATTTACAGATTTGGTATACCACAGACTATCACGACAGATCAAGGGACGATGTTCACTTCAGATGAATTTTTGACCTTTGCTGACGACATGGGCATTAAAGTTTATAATTCATCACCTTATTATGTTCAAGCCAATGGTCGGGCTGAAGCGTCAAATCAAATTTTAATCAAGATCATTAAGAAGATTGAGTAGACTCCCAGGAGGTGGTACTTGACGCTTAGTGAAGCTCTGTGGGCATACCGGATGGCTCAGCATGGATCAACTAAAGCCACGCCCTATGAGTTGTTCTGTGGGCATGCTACTGTTCTTCCTTGGGAAATTCAGTCCAAAACACGGCGTGTCAAGTTACAGAATGAGCTTACAGCCGGTGAGTACAAGGATATCATGATGGACAGTCTGGAAGATCTACATTGTCATCGGCTCAAGGCCTTGGAGTGCATCGAAGCCAATAAGATAGGGTGGCTAAGTATTACAACACTAAAGTAAGAGGAAAGAGCTTTGTTGAATCGGAGCTGGTATGGAAGACTATCCTGCCCATCGGAACCAAAGATAGCCGACTCGGCAAGTGGTCGCCAAATTGAGAAGGCCCGTATCGAATTGTTGATTGTGCACCTGGCAATGCCTATATACTCGAGGATATGGAAGGAAGGAGATTTGTCAGGGCAATCAATGGAAAATATCTGAAGAAATACTATCCTAATTTCCCAGTTGGGGGATGATAGCCGACCTGTGCAAGATCTGGCTCGTACAGCCGATTCTATGTGGAAGATCACCTTCAGAGTAAAAAATGAGAGTATAATAGCTGATTTCGTTCTAACGGATCGCCTTTAGTGCAAAAATGAAACACCCCCGGGGGAGTGTAACAGCCGATGTGATTATATCGCCTTTAGACCAAAAATAAAAGAAAACATCCAAATGTAAATGTATTCAGACACACAGAAATCAGATTATTGATTATAAACAAAGTTTTTATTTCTGATCATGTTTACATGAGCCCTATTACATTCTAATTCGGACTATGGGTGGCTCTATCTATGATGTCCTGGGCATCGGTGATGGTCGCGACCCCGCCGGCATGGGGGAAGAAGTTCGCCAGTTGGGCGCTGGCCTCCTCCATGTCCTGGCCCTCCGGGAACCCGGGCTCGACGACCTCCAGGGCGATGCCGGAGCAGAGTCGCGCGGCTGTGAGAGCCCTGGTGGCGCCGTGATGAACGCCGGCCATGGCCACCTGGGAGACACGGTGGTGAACATCCAGGAGCCGCTCCGCCTGCGTGTTGCCATGGGCGTTGACGGCATTGGCGGCGATCTTGGCGGCCACACGCAACTCTTCAGGCTGCGCGGTCAGGGCTGCAAGAAGAAAGAAGGGTCAGCATGAAGATGATCATCAGCGCGTCACAATAAGGATTTTAAGGCATTACCTGCCACTGCGGCATCTGATTCGGCGAGCTAGACCTGCACCTTGGTCACCTCAACCTCAGCGGCGGCAAGGGCAGCGGCTTGGGCTTCGTTGACGCCCTGCAGCCGGCCATTCTCCTTCGTAACCTCTGAATAGAGGTTACGGTACTCTACCATCTAGTGGTGGAAGCGGCGACCGTCAGCGGTGGTGTAGGACCCCGAATCGGATCCAGCGCCTGGGGCCGGATCTTGAGGAGGGTCCTGAGGAGGCGCAGTCTGACGAAACTGGAGTCAGGGCCAATCGGCGCACCTAGAGGAAAAGGAATCAGGCTAGCCTGACTGAAAATAGCAGAGAAGCAGATGTATCAAGGTCGAAAAGATCAACAACATGAATGCGGATTGGTTTACCTGCTATGGATAGCCAGCTGCCGGGGGGTCACCCAGCGATGACGGCCATGAGACGGGCCCGCTGTAGCACCCGCGTCGGGGGTGGTTCCAGCGGTCGCAGGGGCGGCCTAAGATGGCCCGGCGGCGGTTCCCGAGCCTCTGGCGTCGGTGGGTTCCGGATCGCTGCACAAGTCGTTGGCGGTCAGATCAAGTCAGATAGATGTATCAAGAAGAGAACAGTAGCCTTACCCTAACCAGGCTCGCAGCTGGTGCCTCCGTTCACCCACAGCCCGCAGGCTCCGGCTGAAGTTGTCGCCTTCAGCGGAATTCGAAGCCGGCCGGTTGCCACGGTTTCCGTCGCCGGCCATGGGTTAGTGTTGCGATATTGCTTTGGTCTGGTTGAGGAGAAGAGGCGAAGAGAAAAGGCCAGGCGAGCGAAGGGTATGGTGTCTGCGGTTGCTCGCTCAGGCCAGGCATCTATTTATAAAGACGGAGGCACCAAGGTGGTTTCTCCTCGGGAGACAATACGACGCGGCAGATTTTGTACTGGAGTTTACCCACATTTGTTGAATCCGGAACCGACGCTACGCGTGGGAGGTGGAACGTCTTGATCGGCTATTTTGATCGGTTACCTAGAATCGGTTGATCAGGCCGTTTGCTTGGGATCGGCTAAGTAGCTAAGTTACTTGGATCGAATAAATAGCCGATTTCTATGAACTACGACAAGTACTAAGGGTCAGGCTGAATAGCCGATTCAAAGACAGAACAAGAAGAAGGCCGATTTCAGTCTAGCCAATATGCTTTACATGATTCATAAGGAGAATTAAGTATCAGTTACAAGCCCAACAAGGACCGAATGGAAGAGATACATTCAACATGGACAGCATGACCGGTCTGCACAGATTCTTGGTCTTCATCAGTTGTTGAATTGAGGATGTTCAAGCGCTGGTTCATTTGTCTGCCTTCGATGACCATGATGCTGACTTGTTTTCTCTTCTCGGTCATATCAACAGTATTTGTTGATACAGAAATTTCATGCTGAGTAATGGCCAAGTTTACTTCCTCAAGTTCCTTCACCAGCTGCTCACGCCTAGTTTTTAAAGTGTCCAACTCTGATTCAGCCGAGGTGATGTTGTTCTTCAGCAGTTTAACTTGATCTGCCAACTCGTGGGCCTCTTGTTTGTTGATCAACTTGTTATTCTTCAATCGTTCAAGCTCGATCAAGTTTGTATGGGCAGTATTGATTCTAGGAGTGGCACTTTTGAGCTTGACAAGCTGCTTTAGAAGGCTGAGAGTTGTTGGGCGTGTGTGTTTTTGAATCAGCTCAATTGCCTGATCAATTGTTTCAGGTTGCCGGGATAGATAAAAAGGTCCACTTCCAGCTGAGGTAAGAGCTCATTTAGCCGATCTTTAAAATCTGACTCTGGCAACGTCAGGGATTTGAAGCTTAGTTCACCTTCATCACAACATTCCTCCAGGTCGAAGGAGTAGCTGGGAGTTGAAGGCCGTAGCAACTGCATTCAGATGTTAGGAGGTGGTAGCATGAATAATGTGATCAGTCAAGGGATGAGTGCTTCACCTGAATAAAGCTTGAAGAAAGTGGAGCTGATGAAGTACCCGACTAATCTGTTACAGCAATCTCTTTCTGACAGTGGGGATGGCCTCAGCTTGCGTTTCTGTAGTCAATTGAAGCTCTAAAAAAGAAAGTGAGTAAGAAATGAAGCAAGCATGATAAGTGTTAACAGCCAAAGAGCCTTACCTGGATGTTCAGGAGATGGTGTTTTCTCTTCTTCAAGTTCGTTCCACGAAGGAGGGCTGTTCTTGTGCAAATGGAGATTTAGCCATAATTGGATCAGCCACCAGGGCCCTGTTGTACACTGAACCTCTTCGCCCTTGAGCAGATTAGTCTGTAAGCAGAGCCCAGCAGAAGTTTTCCCAGAGGGATTGATTGACCTTGGGCTAGTTGCTCTGCAAGAAATTTGAAAGGATAGGCTGGTCCAAGAGAAGAGCCACAGAAGATGAACCTCTCCAACCACAGGATCAAGAATACTATATATTCCCTTTCGTTGACGCTGGAGGTTGTCATCTGGTGGGTATCAATATAGTCTGTCCAGCCTATGTACTCAGTCAGTTTAGGAAACCTCTTCTCGCCCATGGACAGTAAATTCCAGTACTGGTAAGTTCCAGTAATTTGGAGGCCGGTGAGCATGTGGATATCACCAAGGGTGATGGTCATCGGCCCGTCTCCGAATATGAAGGAATTCAGGGAGTTTGACCAGAAATAACTAGTGGCAATGAGAAGTGGTTCATTCTTCTTCATTTCACAGAGAGATAAATGAAGGCATTGGATCAAGCCGTGCAACTCCCAGTCTGCTCGTTTCTTCTCAGAAACGCGACGGAACCATTTCCTCCAACCTGTGGGTATGTTGGGTCAGTTCCGGAATGAATTCTTTGTCCATGAAGATACATTCACTGGAGAAGCCCAGAAGGGGATTTGGTTGGTCTCCATGCTGATGAGTTCCGTAGGGTCAGAATCGCAAATTGGGCCAAGGAAGAAGGCGGTCGGCGCGTCGGACAGAGGAATCAAAATCTCATTCTTCAGAATCTGGAGGCGGGTGATATACGTGACCAATAGGACCAAGATTCATGGATGGAAAGCATGTTGACGAGATTCATACCTCGGGAATCTCAGAAGGAGTCGCCATTGCTTGAGGATTCTTGAAGGCGGCAGATCGAGACCGGAGAGGCAACAGAGGATTTCTTGGCTAGGATTTCGGTTTGCGGAGTTTTTGAAGTGATGAGCGGGAAGCTATGATTTTGGCTGGCAGGTGGACTGAATCAAGACTCGGTGCTAATTTTGGAACAAAACCAGTTTATCCCAAAATTGGGGGCATGTGTTTACACCAAAATCTGGACCGAGTGCAGATAGTTGATGCCAAGTGCAGATAGCCGATTTCGGGGCAGAGGCCCAGACAGATAGTCGATCGTGTCCCAGAATCGATTGTTGGGCTGAAGCATAGACGGTGCGGTTGAACGAAATAGCCGATTGATGACGTCAGCACAGATCTCCGGCGCCAGGAAACGATCACATTCGGAGTCCGATAAAGAAAAGAAAGATTGGGCTCCAAGTTACCTTTAATTTAGGAAAGTTTGTTAGTTTTCGTATTTATTTTGAATTGTAATTCGAATAGGACTCTATCAAAGCCCTGGGTATAAATATAAGCCCCGGCCATTATAATAGAATACACATCAATACAACACATCTTTCGGCTCCGGCCAAAACTTAGGAGTAGGAGTAACGTAGATCTCGGCGAGTTCTTCAATCGGGCTGAGTGTCATCCGATGGACGTAGGCTTGCTTGTAAGTACCGTCATGCCTCGCTAAGTTTTGTCTCTTTAATGTCATCCGGTGGACATGGGAGCATCGTAGATCAAGGCTGATTCTTATTTTATATAAATTTAGCGTCATCCGGTGGACGTGGGTTTAGATCAAATAAGGGTTAGTTATCGATTTATGTTTGTTTTCTTGTTTAATCTATGTTTAACGTCATCCAGTGGACGAAGGCTTAGGTTAAGCTTGATTATATGCATGGATTAGTTATCTGCTCTAACTAATTTGGCATCTTAGTTTATTAAGTTATCAAGATATTATTTGTCATTTATTATTTATTTATTAATATAATATCTTTCTGCTCGATCAAGATTGCATAGTATTGGCCTTAGATCCACATGAAAAATGTCATTTATGTCTCGTCCATGCTTTATTATGATATCGCTTGATTCGGCCAATATTATCATAATCTTGCTCGTACGTGCTGTGGATGCTTAACAAGAGCCGATCTGAATGAACACAGAGCCGCCGGCCTTGTAGACCAGTTCTGTATTCTTTCTAGATTTGCATGTGATTATTTTCGAGAAAATATCTAAACTGGTGCAAAGCCGCAGGCCTTCTAGACCTACTCTGTATTAGTACTAGATTTATACTTGGAACTAATCACCGCCAAGTTTTCTGCTTCACGGACCCCGAATCGGCTAATTAGCCGATACGGTTGCGCTTTTTCGAGAAAACCAATTAACTGATCGCATTCTGCCAAATCGGCTAAATAGCCGATTTCTGCCTTTTTGACGTTCAGAAAACCTTAACTGAATGATTTGACCTGTTTACAGCAATCGATTATGTTTTATTCTGTTACAACTATCTGCATAGATTTGTTTAATGTAGATTGTTCTATTTGATCATGCATATCAATAGATTATGTATCAGTTCAGTATCTGTTTCTATAACAAAACATGCATATATGCCGGAATCGACTCTTTAGTCGATTTTCGATTAAATCGGCTCTCAGAGCCACATAGTTGGAACTACCTGGACACACCGGTTAGTTCCGCCCTGTGATTACTGATTATTATCTTTTCCTTGTCAATTACAGGTCAAATTGACTGGCACGCCTGAGGTTTATCGACAGTCTCTGATCAGGTTTGAAGCTAGCTGGATCTTGGAAGCTCCGACGCTCTTGAGATCATATCCGGCTTTGCTGGTGTGTTGAGACGCAAGAACCTTATTTTGTGCCAACACAGTGTTAAAGCTATCCATTTTCTCACTAAGATTTTCAAGAATCTTATCATTAGCCATTATTTTCTTATTTATACTATCATTGATTTTAGACTGGCCTAAGACGAGATCTTTAAGAGAAGGTTGGTTACCATAAGAATTATTAAAATTATTGCTGTAACCATTACCTTGATTACCTTGGTAGAAGGGACACGAATTCCATCCTGCTTGTTGCTGGGGTTGATACCCATTGTTGTTGTTGTTTATGATGAAGCTCACTTCCTCCTTCGTCTCGGGACAGTTGTTGCCCGAGTGATCTTCACCACCACATACCTCGCACCATGTATCAGCTGCAATTGCTCATGCGGTGGCAGTGGTTCGAATGGCCTCTTGTTCCTTTTTGGAACCTTCCTCAATCTTTTTCATCAAGAGGTCCATTTTTGCTGAGAGCATGTCCACCTCATGAACGGTGTGCATACCCCTTTTCTTGGGCTGGAGACGCTCCTCATTCCATCCTTGGTTGATAACCATCTTTTCAATGAGGTCTTTAGCATCCTTGACATTGTGTTGCAGGAATGCTCCTCTAGCGGCAGCATCAAGGTGACTACGGGCTAGTCCAGTCAGCCCATGGTAGAAACCTTGGATTAGGAGCCATTCTTCAATCCCATAATGAGGACAAGCATGAATGTACTCCTGGAGACGTTCCCATGCTTCGGGAATTGTCTCATCAGTTTGCTGTTGGAAGCTTGAGATCTTTCCCCGAAGAGCGCTGGTTTTGCCCATTGAGAAGAATTTCTTGAGAAATGCGTTGGCGCACTTCTCCCAAGTGGTAGCTTCATTCTTGTTGGCATAGAACCATTGCTTTGCCTTCCCAAGCAGTGAGAATGGGAATAGGCAAAGATGGATGGCGGCTGCCGAGACATTCTTGATAGTGAAGGTACCACACACCTCCAAGAAATGCTGGAGATGGGCATTAGCATCTTCATGTGGCTTCCCACAGAACGGGTTGGCTTGCACCATGTTGATAAGTGCTGGCTTGAGCTCAAAGGTAGCATCCCCCAAGTTGAACTGCGGACCGGTGGCAAAGTTGTCAGCCAACGGTGCAGAGAACTCAGAGATGGTCTTTTGGGCCATAACTTCCTTGATTGATAGTGCAGAGCATCTTTCCTCGAACGGATTCAGGTTTGAGATAATCCTTTGAGGTGGAACTTGACAGCGTCAAGTTCTCCTCGACAATTGCTCAGGATCTTTGACAAAATTTGACGGCAATTGGAAACCGCTCATGCACTGTCTAGCTTCACGATAACAAGAAACACAGACAAGGGTAAGCCCCTAACACCAATCGATAACTAAATTGATAGTAGACTCCAGATTCAATTTTTATTAATATTCCTAAACTGATGCTTTCCCCGGCAACGGTGCCAGAAATGCTTGTTGACACTTCACGTCGCCAGAAGTGCCCTGAGGGGTATTTCTTATGTCTATTGGATAATTCCGCAAGCGCACAGAATATACCGCTGTAGCACTTCACCCAGGAGTATTCCAAGGTATCGTTATTTATTTTATCCCAAGGGAAAGCGGTTGCTAGGTATAATTAATAAAAAAGAGAGATCCTTAAGTCTATAGCAACTTATTATCAACTAGTGATAGGGGGAGTAAATCGATAAATAGAGGAAAGGGTAATGACACAAAGACACGACAAGGTTTTAGGACAACTAGTAGAGTATAGCTAGGTGGGAGGACAACGAGTGAGTATAAGACTCCTATGACTCTTACTTTACTCTTGCGAACTATCTTATCAAATGGATGAATTACACTAAGACAGCTACCTTACTTCCGGTGTGTAGGGGGTAGTGCGAAACAATAGAGGATATAACCTCTACCCGAAGCGCCTACGCTCTTGTGGGAGCCTACCTTTTAAGAACTTGCCTAAAACACGTGGAGGGATACTAAAACTAGATAGGGCTGTCACCACCTGATAGCACCCACTTGCAATCCGTGCAACAACCGGCATTCAAGGGTAAGATCTAGCCTAAACACCACGCTTACACCAATTCTCGTTACTCTAGCTGGGTACCAAATAGCTAAAGCACCCTATGACAGGCAATGAACTACACACGTGAGCTGGTTACAGGATCACAATCTAGTATAACTCAACTATAAGGTAAGACAAAACACAACAATACTTTAATGAATAGTAAAGCACTAAGTAAAGACTTAGTAAAGTAAAGTAAAGATAATATATTGATAAAAGTAAAGTCTTACAGAAGGAAAGGTACAAGAGCTATACCAGACTCTCCAGCAGACGACTCCGAAGACCCCGAGCATAGCTCGACTCGACTCTAACTCCCACACTAGACTAATACTACTACTAAAGAGTGAAACTCTAGCTTCTCTTGTCTCTTGTGTACCTTGTGTGTCTTGAAGAGAGTGATGGCAACCTCTATTTATAGGGGATCATGGGAAGGTGTCACGTCAGCGATCCGCATGCTCCTTGCCTCTCCACCCTTGGATGCACCGCCTCAATACCGCCATAGGATGGACGGCAGTGGTGAATTCACCACGTAGAAGGCATGCAGGAAGGCGGTGGAGGCCAACCGACCTGGCTGGGCACCAGGGGGGTCGGCTGACCCCCTATGATAGGTGGGCCCAGCCAGGTGTGGTCCCCACCAGTCATACAGTGTCGCCTTGTGCTGGTTCTGTCTTGATTGTGTTGTTTCATGCCTTGATCCTTGTGCTCTAATTCTCCACCGTTGAATAGAAACACATGTTGATCTGATGGTTGAAATGAGCTGGGTAGAGTGTCACACAGATCATGCCATGTCACCAGAGCCAGGTGGGCCCCATGGTGGGGTTGGCCGACCCACATATGGGCCCACACTGAGCTCTCCTCTCTTCTACGTGCTTCCTTGTGTCATTTCTTGAAGTATGGTGATCTGGTGCCTCCATATGTGGGTCGGCCGAACTAGATATGTGAGCTCCAGCTGCTGCATTTTGTCCTATTTTGATCTTCTCTGCATTCACAAGCTAAGAGTACAAATGGAACTAGTTATTGATAAAATATGTTCATGATATGTTCATTCTTCCTTGAATCCGAGGCCTGTTGACGGTGTTTGAATGTAGATTTTTATGGTATATCCACCGTCAACAATGGTTCTGAGTAGCCTACATCCTGCAGTTGCTGCCACAACACTGTAGGTGTTCCGAACATAGCCAGACACTCATCTATCCCAGTAGCAGGGTCTTGTGAATCCATCTGTTCAGAAGAAAGGTGGGCTTTTTATATTTTTAACCAAAATATATTTTGAAATAAGTTTTACATAGGAAAGTAGAGATATACTCCATAATGGGGGGATTATTAATAGTTGTAATGTCATGGTGCATGAGCGTTCCAACGCAAACCAGAATACTCTGACTTATATGTATTCTACTGTTTAAATCAATTACTAGAGTGCCTTGCACTCAATGTTTTTAAACAGAGGGCATATTTAAAGTGCTAATCCACTACTAAGCTCAAAACCTAACGGTGGATCTATAGAAATAGTCAAGGAAAAAATTTATAGAATGAATAAGGGAAGTTCAGAAGCAAATTGGACCAAACTACCCAATCAATTTTATTTGATCCAAATCATTTTGAAGTTTTTGTAAAGTAATACTGCAAGTACTTTACAATGAAATGCTCTGATACCACTTGTAACAGAACCGCCTAAATCATAGGGCCCACGTGCACCATCATCGTCCCTAAGGATATCCGGTTACTGTGCACGTGTTCCCTTTAACCTAGATGGCCTGCCGGGTTTCCTCGGAAACCCTAATTCACCCGAGGATCTCATTGTAAAGATCTTGCAAGTATTACAACAGTTTACACAAAAATATGGATCAGAGTGAAGAATACGGAAGTATTACATAACCAGAGGTTTACAAGTATAAATTACATTATTATCCAAACCAGAGTTTCATAGCGGAGCAGTAGTATACAACTATACCCTTGCCCAAGCGTTATATCATGTACATATCCTCATCGATACCCGGTCCGTCAACCGGCACGGTCCCACGCAGAACTGTATACTCGACTTACCTGTAACAGGGGTTAACAAACCCTGAGTACTGGGGTACTCCGCAAGACTTACCCGACTAAGAAAAAGGAATAAGACTCGGGAATGCAGGCTGAGGGGAGTCAAGGTAAGGCTTTAGCAAGAGTCAAAGTATTTTGCGGAAAAGCAATACTAATCCTGCTTTCAATATTTTACTCATTATTATTTTAATCAATAGATCTCAATTCTTTCACATATATCCTTCAATTCCAATTACTTATTCATTCTCAAAACATCCTAGTTCCGAACCACTTTTCGATGTAGGTGCGAGGATCAAGTCTCCATAACCGAGGAGCAATGACGATTTGAATCGACTAAGTACCCAGCTAGGGATTCCTAACCGCACTGCATATGTAGCACATAAGCTTGCATATACCAACCCCATCTACCACGGCTTTTCTATCCCTGAACCGGTCCTGCGCCACCCGAGAGCACAATACCCCTCTCGTCTCTAGGCACGCCGGCCACGAGGGTACATGCTACTCTCGCCATCTCTCCACTCCCAGTGCGTGGTTGTCGGTTTAAGCAATAGAGCCGCCGGAGATAGGGCTCCCTGGAGTATGTGGCTAGTTGAAAACTCTCAATCACAGCAGGCCGACAACGAACGGTCTCTAATTCTTTTTCCGTTGGAAACCATGCATTGGTACTCTAACCCAAGTACACTGGTGACCACCCAGTTTCACATCCCCTTTCCGCTGGCGATGATAAGTTGGGACTCTAAACCAAACATATGACCACCAAACGGAAAGCCCATTCCTGTCGGTGACGATGGACTGATCAGGTGCATGGCCACCGAACGAGAACATTACCAATTCCCTTTTCATGAATTAATCAATAACATATATCACAAAAGCTCAAAAATAGTATTTGTGCAAATCTAAATTATTCAAGCAGGGCTAAGCATTTTTCAAACATTTTATTTTAAAATGGTTTCTAGATATTTCAGAGGTCAAGGTTGGTAATGCATCAATTGGGTTATCAATCAACACCTATAAACCTAATACAGTAGATTAACTCAAGTTATAAATTTTATAAAACACAAGGAGGCTGAATGCACCGGGGCTTGCCTGTGTTGCAGGTCCATCACTTCTGCCAGAAAACCAGAGAACCTCATTTGACTTCTCCTGACGAATAGTCCTTCCGTCGGGGATCAATCAAACAATTTCTCCGAAAACCCAATCACTACACGAAAAATGATGATGCATGCTTACATGGTGTGGAATGATATGAATGGAAAAAGTAGAACAAATATCTAATTAGCAACCTTGAGTACAACCTTCTTTCACGATAAAGTTGTAATCAAAACATCACTAAGCAGGGTGATGGTTGTATAACTTATTTATTGACCATTTTAATAGTTGTGGAAAGCAGCATTAATCGACTTATACTACTATTAAGCAAGTTAATAAAGATTCCAAACAATGATTAAAGATGTCAAGGATCATTTTAAGTTAATAACCCAAAATCATCAATCAATCCGAAAGTCACACAAAAACCTAAGTCATTAGGGATTCCTATTTATTTTTATTAATCATTTAATAGAGCATTAAATAATAAACAAGTAAAGTACTTAGATGAAATAACATTTAAATATTGTAATTAACAAGATTAGCAAAAGCTTAAACAAGTTAGTAAGGTACCAAGGGGGTCAGCACATGATAATGACCCAAGATTAACACACAATCCCAAAATTGATTAAGGTTTTTATTTATTTTATTAATCGATTTATAGAGTGGTAAATAATAATTAAGTAAACTATTTCTATTTGAGCCCAAAATTTTCCTACATGGATTTTGACCCAAAACAATACCAAAATAAATCTCATGATTTTTGGAATTACAGATAATTAATTAAAATTGCTCAAAGTTGCATTTATTAATTAATCTACTGATTTTTAGTTCCTGTAGAAAAGGCTCAAAACATATATTTAATATTTTTATTAAATTCTACATACAACAGAGAGCATTCACCATTATTTTTATAATTTTTAGCCCATCACAGGTATTCATACAAAAATGACAAAACTGAGCACTATTCATATTAATTCAAAATCGAAAAACTTCTTTTATTCCCGGAAAAATAGAAAAACGAAATCGGCCCGAGCGGCCCAGCTAGCGCAGGCCGGCCCAATACGCCCGCGTGCGGCTGCCACCCAGGGACACTGATAGGTAGGGTTCCCCTGTCAGCTCCTTCTCCTACCTCCCGCGTGCTGACCAGTGCGCCGGCGAGGGTTGACCGGCGGTTGCCCGCCGCTCGGCTGCCCCTCCGATGATGGCGAGACTACCTACGTGTTTCCGTCACCTTGCGCACCCTACAGTGTAGATGGTTAGGCATCCTACAGCTAGCAGCAAGCAAGGTCATGGCCATGGCGGCACCGAGCACGTCGGCGACCACGGGCTAGCGCCTACGGTGCGGTAGGGACCGAATGGTGGACATGGAAGGAGTCAATGGCTCACCGAGACTTCCAATTGACAGTCGGTCGAAGCATAAGTGGCCCGGAAACTCGTCGTTGATGGAATCCGAGGCGGCGGCAACGAGCTGCAACGGCGAGGAACCCGTTCCCGAAGATCTGGTGCGGTAGAGTTCAAAAGGGGAGGCCTATCACCATTAAGGCATGAATACGGATGCAGAACGACATCTAACGCGACGAGTGACTTACTGGACAGACCTGGCGACGGTGAAGCGGACCACGGCGACGCACGGCCGTGTTCCAGGAAGACGACGCAGTTTTGAGGCTTTGGCGGGTGAGGGAGAAAACCAACAGATGAGGAAGTGTGCAACAGTGGGGCAAAGATGTTGCGCAGCTCAATTTGGAGTGAGAGGGCTGATGGAGGACGAATTTGGTCGGCCACCAAGGCACGCTCGCCGGCGACCGTGAGAGAGAGGAAGAAAAGAGAAGGGATGCGCGTCGACTTTAAGCCACGGGGAACAAAGGATAAGGGCGAGGCGAGCACCGGGACCCCCCAACGACCCCCGCCAGCGGCGCCCGGACCCCGGCCGGCTGGACGGAGCCCAGCCCACGGCACGCGCACACGCATACGGCGGCGTCGCCACTGTAGGGGCCTCCCCCCTACACTGTAGCTAGGTTCAAAAGTCAAACCCTACTAGCACTCATTACTCCTTATTCCATGTGGCAACAGGAAAAATTGCAAAAATAAAAGTTGTAGCAAATTTTGTGTAGAACAACTTTGTTTTTTGAACTATATTCAAATTCTGCTCAGTTTTGAAATTAACTAAAAGGGGGTGAATTTGAATTTTGAAATTGATTTGCAATCCAGTCAAATTCTTCAAATTCTACTCAATAACTTGAAAATCTAAAAAAATAAAAGTTGTCCTATTTGTTAATCTCTACAACTTTCATTAAAGGAGTTTTGTCAGATTCTTCATATTTTTTGAAATAGCATTTCAAATTTAAATTCTAAACCACTCATTAAGGTTTAATTTGAAATCTCAATGCATAAGTTCAAAATCCCCAAATATACAAGTTGTTCAACTTGAAAATCCTTACAACTTTCATTAAATGAGTTTATCCAAATTATTGATAGTTTTTGAAAGGGCATTTTAAATTTGAATAAACAAACACAAATTTGGGTTTAATTTGAAATTCCACTCAACAACTTTAAAACCTCCAAAAATTAAAGTTGCTCCATTTTAAAAGGTCTAAAACTTTTATTAAGAAACCATCATCAGATCCTTGCTAGTTTTTAATGTGAATTTCAAATTTAAATTTTCAAGCATAGATTAGGATTTTATTTCAAATTATTTTTAATAACTTCAAAATTACCCAAAATAGAAGTTGCTCAACTTTTAAATATTTACAACTTTTGTTTAAGACCCGACCTCTAATTCTATTTAGTTTTTGCATTAGGGTTTCAGGTCCGTTGTAGGGTTTATAAATGCTTTTCTTTCTATTTTCCAATTGGACTAAGATAAATACACACAAACAAGTATTTTTAACTTAAAACCACTCTTAGTCACCTATGCACAATCATATGCAAGAATAAAATTTATTTTAGTTTATGCACACTAACAGGATTAAAAGCGGCATGATTTACATGCAATCATGATGACATGGCAGGTTTTAATTACAGTAACACCAGGGATGTTACACCAACTCTACATTAAATACATTACCACGTAGACATATTTGATGATATGACAGTGTACTTAAGAAGAGAGAGAAGAAATGCTCTTGACACGATTACCAACTCTACATTAAATAGATTACCACGTAGACATATTTGATGATATGACAGTGTATTTAAGAAGTGAGAAGAAATGCTTTTGGCACGATTACCAACTCTACATGAGTCAAAAAATTTAATGCTAATGAAAATATAAGATAAAGTTCTCACTCTTAGTGCAAAGTTTCATTCGAGTTTCATTTATTCTATATGACACTGCAGTCTTGTAAATAACGCAATGAAACTTGCCATTGAGACTGGCCTAAGAGCAACTCTAAAGCTTGGCTATTTTTGTTGTGGGTGTTATTTTAGAATTTTGTATACCAAAGCTAGACTCCAACATATGTGCTATTTGATTTAGTAAAATATAAAATTGGCTATCCCTTAATTTTTGTTGGCCATATATAGCCAACCATAGACATTTACTATGTGACTTTGTAAATTAGTAAGGCTATTGTTGACCTCATCCTTTTAGAGAGATTTTCTGTTTTACAAAATGGCTAAACACTAGAAGTTGGATGTTAATTTTAGCCAAGTTGTTGGAGTAGCTCTAAAGTCCTATTTGGTCGAGTTTCAGAATTAAAAAACTAGCTTTGCCTCTAGTTTCTAAAATCTAGATTTTGAGCAAAACCTAGGGGGAATTTGGAGTCTTGAATTTTCAAGAATCTAAGTTCATTTATTGGTCTATGGGTCACAAAACCTAGCAAAAGATGGGTACCTACAGCTTCCTGGTTGCTAAGAATCTGGCAAAAACTGAGACAAGAAACTGGGGCTATTTGGATCCCACATAGTTTCCAAAAAACACATTTTAAAAACTGACAAAAATTGAGCGTATCCAAACAAGCCTAAACAACTAATGATGAACCATAAGAACCGAGACACATATAGAGGACCGATCTCTAAACAAAAACTTTTGAAATTAGCAACTTTTTATAAGGTTGGTCAAATTTAAAGAAAATACACTAATGTTTGTAATATATATATATATATATATATGTTTTTATAAAGTTGATAAATTTTTAAAGTTTGATTGTAATAGTTCTAAGAGTGGAATAATTTAGGGAAGGAAGGAGTACTATATACCATGGCGTTCTTGCTTCAATGGATCCGGTCTTTCTTTTCTTTTTCAGGACAGCCTCCATCTCTCGATGAATATCTTAGCCAGATTAATAATCTCTCCATTTTAAATTATAGGTCATTTTAATTTTTCTAGATACACAACTTTTGCTATATGCTATGTATCTTTATGTACCTAGTACAATGGAAGTACGAAACATTCACAACACAAACAGTGAATTGCATCTAGCAGGTTTGGTCTTGACTCCCCATGGGAGCCAACTAAAACAGGTATTTAATAAACTTACCGGTGTTCATATGAACACTGCATCTACAAACATCGCCCTACAAGAGGTCCATTACTTCAAGCAACTCGCTATCTCATATGGTGAGACCCATTGTCACTGCCCTTGACATGAGTACCCTATCGGTGTGTTTAGGGCATGTGCGCCCCGAAGTGCTTGTAATAAACCCCTCTATTTTTGGGTTTATATGTACCACTATAGTTCATGGCTAGAGTTGTGCTTGTTTAGATGTAAATTAGGATTCTTGTGCTCTCTCTCACTTGTTACTCACCCCTATATATGCATTCGTACTTTTCCTTTTCCATGAGTAGAACGTCTTATGTGTCACCATGTCTCATCGTATATCACTTACACCCACTTTGGTCTTGTCAGTATATTGGTTAGTATATATATAGGATTGTTAGATATCACCATTAGCCATTTCTTCCTAGTGGACAAACATGATACCTTAACGATATTCTCTATGTTTGCAGAATTATCTACCTGGGCATAAGAAATATCAACACAGATCAAATCCCAAGAGGTTCAGGACTCCAGCTCCTAGGGCACTAGCCAACTGAAATTAGCTTGGGGCAGAGCAACAGGTTTCAGTGGGTTGGCAAATTGTCGGTATTTCAAACTAAAACCAACTAGTAAATTTGGAGATGCGCGTTTTGTGGTTCAGATTGAGTGCTAAGTGGACACGAGGATGTTTATTGGTTCGGGCGGAATGTCCCTATGTCCAGTTGTGAGCGATTCATGTTACTTGCACTTTGTCTGTAATAGGGGTTACAGATGGGGTTCGAGAGATGGAAGAGCTCCCAAGTCTCTATGGATGTGGGTGGCGAATGAGTTGTGAGGTGTGAAATTCAAGACGAGCTTAAGATCCCTTGCCCCTTTTATAGACCAAAGGGAGGTGAAGGGGAGCCCCAAAGAGAAAAAAGGAAGAGGAAACAAAAAATGGTGGATTCTCAAACCGCCGATGATGGTGTTTTCCTTCTTTCCCTTTTCGGTTGGGTCCCACGACCATTTCAGTGGCTATAGCCATGCGGGCGCAGGATAAGAGATGATGGGCTCCCATTTCTTGGGTACGAATATCAAGTCAACAGGATGGTCAAATGGAACATCCCACAATTGACCTGACAGGATGCCATTCCGGTTTCACAACACAGTGATTGCTGCTGAGCTGACGTACGTACGTCCTCCAAGCATGGTTGATGGCGATGGGGAGTCCTGTCTTGGTATGATCATGTCACTATATGGGAGCAGAAGCACGGGCAAGCGCTTCTTCTCCCATTTTGCAGTGGTTAGCAGTCTTGTCGACTCCCTACAATCCCGCCTGACTCCCTTTTGTGAGTCGGGCAAGGCGGAATATCCTCCCAAGGCATAGAATAACCCATTCTACGAGTTAGGTGAGACGGAGATCCCAACGGAGGGTCTAGCGGAACAAAATTGTATCTGCATAGGCTAACCTCCTAGGGATCGCACAAAGCAGAACTCCCCCCGAAGGGTCAGACATAGCAGGGCACATATCTCTGGGGGTTAGATCGAATAGGTCCCAACCCTAGAGTCAGGCGAGGCAAAACTTCGTCTCCTAGGGTTGGATAAGATGAAGATCAACCTTGTGAGGGTCAGAAGAGGAGAAAGAACACCACGTAGGGTCGGATTGCCTTGATTTATTTCATCCCATCACAAGGAGGGTTGGATCTATCATCGATTGACCCTCGGTCTTTGGATATCATAATTATTTGTACCCAACACGTGGGCAGATAGCTCAGAGCACTCTATGGGATTTTGTCATGTAGCAGGAGCCGCACATCTAAACAAAAGCATGGTGCACTCACCTCTATCAGGGTGTTGTTCCCTCCACCTTGGCATTGAGGATGCCCGTCTTCGTAAATCGATTTACGGAGTGTCGACGGAATACCGGCGATAGTCTACCGAGGGGTATGCCCAAGGTAGTAGATGAGACGGTGAGGGTGCGCCTGAGACGAACAAGCGTTGCACAGTAAGCGCGAGACACGAGATTTATACAGGTTCAGGCCGCCGCGAGGCGTAATACCCTACGTCCTGTGTGTTGCTATCTTGTATTATTATGAGTTGAGTTGAGGGGATCTATCCCTGCCCTTATTTATATAGTCTGAAGGGACAAGGTTACAAGTAAACTAATCAAGTTGGTACAATAACCGTGCGGTGCACTGCCTTGCGCCGCACGTCTTTATCTTCTGGGCCGGCCCAGCTTTGATGGTGCGGCCCACGTCTTGACTTGTGGTACCGAGGGGTTTATATCCCCACAGCTAGTCCCCGAGCGCCTTGCATTCGTCGGGAGGTGCAGATCTTCGGAGTTGCTTGACCAGACGGATGTAAGGAGCTCAGAAAAAATTTGAAAAAGAGTTTCTCTTTGGTGAAGTGTATCCACTTTTGATTCGCTAGAATCAATACCTTCACCGTTAGGTGAAGTGTATCCACTTAGTCCCCGAGCCTGATAATAGGTGACGCAGTCATGTGATGTCAGGGTCAAAATCTTTATCCTTGTTGATCTTGTGAAGTGTCGACGAAGTCCCCGAGCAGCTTTAGTGCTCGAAAACACTTGATGAGGATGACGAAGTCCCCGAGCAACTTTGCTGCTCGGAAACGCTTGATAAGGCGGCGAAATCCCCGAGCAATTTTGCTGCTCGGAAACACTTGACGAAGGCGACGAAATCCCCTAGCAGCCTTGCTGCTCGGAAACACTTGACGAAGGCGACGAAGTCCCCGAGCAGCTTTGCTGCTCGGAAACACTTGACGAAAGCGACGAAGTCCCCGAGCAGCTTTTGCTGATCGGAAACACTTGACGAACATGACGAAGTCCCCGAGCAGCTTTTGCTGATCGAAAACACTTGACGAACATGACGAAGTCCCCAAGCAGCTTTTGCTAATCGGAAATGCTTGACGTAGGCGAAGTCCTCGAGCATAGCAAGTGATCGTGAAAAAATCTTCCAAGCAAGCGATCGACGACGAAGTCTCCAAGCATGGCGAGGCGCATATCAAGACCCCCGATGTGCTGCCCAAGATCAGCACCCTGATCTGAACAGCATGGAGTGACTTGATAGCTTGGCGACGAAATCCCCGAGCAGGTTGACGCTCGGAAACGCTTGACGAGGCGGCGAAGTCCCCGAGTAGATCTATTACTCGGAAACGCTTGACGAAGATGACGAAATCCCCGAGCAGCTTGGTGCTCGGAGATGCTTGATGAAGACGACGAAGTCCCCGGCGTAGTCCGAGCAAGGCGAGGACGGCGAGCAGCGACGACGAGTCCCAGCGTGGTCGGAGATAATGTCCGAGCAGCGTGAGGACGGCGAGGAGCGACGGTGACGAATCCCTAGCCTGGTCGGAGACGATGTTCGAGCAGCGTGAGGACAGCGAGGAGCGACGGCGACGAGTCCCGAGCGTGGTCGGAGATGATGTCCGAGCAGCGCGAGGACGGCGAGGAGCGACGGCAACGAGTCCCTAGCCTGGTCGGAAGCAGTGTCCGAGCAACGTGAGGATGGTGAGGAGCGAAGGCGATGAGTCCCCAGCGTGGTCGGGGCTTATGGAGAAATCGTCGGCGAGCTTTGTCGGGGCTTTTGAAGAGGTCGGCGGCGAAGAACCATAGAGATAATTTCTGAAGATAATAGAGATCGGAGAATACGTAGAAGAAATATTAAAAATATCACTTAGCTTGATTGACGTCGAGCGAAGTGGTTGGCGTGTTGAGGAGTCGCTTGACGTGGCTTGCTCGTCTTGAATCTTGACAGCTCGCTAGATAGCTTGCTTGATATCTCGGACGTCAGAATTGTCATACATGTGTCTTGCTTGTGTGTGGCCTTGAAGATGTACATGTTCCACCGCTGCAGATTGATGACGGGAGTTGCCGGAGTTAGCTTTTTGATGAACGGGTGATCGGATCTTGCTGCCTCGTGGAGATAGGGCACCGATTCCAAAAATCATCGATCAATCGGGTTGTAGCTTCATGGATCGCTGGGCAGCTTCCTTAGCGGCTCCGTCGGACTCGGATTTGGAATTTCCCTTGCATGCTTTGACGTCGACGTACAAGTCTCTTGATCACGCATCTTTATTTGCTTGCTTGCTGACATCAGCTTGACTTCACGTACATGATCTCGCACGTGATCCTTGATTAGCTTGCACATCTCGCGGGTGTAGTTGTCATGAGGTTTGGCACGATCACGCTTTTGATCACCGATGAAGAAAATTCTGTATGCTCTTTTTAGATCGTGCTCAGCGACGTGGTGGACGAGCTGGCGAATGTTGGTGGCGTTGTAGGCTGCTGCGTGAGATCTCATCTTGATGAAAGTTGCCGCCGCGAGACTTGGCGCGATCAACGCATCGTGTCCGGTCCCTGCTCGGCAACATGTCGATGGAGAGCTAGAGAGTATAGCTTGACCGGAGAGCACCATGGAGTCTGATGTCTTGACAAAGTCCCCGAACGTAAAGCTCGACTGAAGAACATGGCGGGGGCGTGTCTTGGAGAGTGACGACGACTTGGAGAACTTCTGGAGGTTGACGAGTCATGGAGTGCAGCGAGGTGCCCGAGCGAGGTCGGGGCTTATTGAGAAGTCGGCGAGGAGTCCTCCACGCCCTGCGTGGTGCCCGTGCTTTTGCCGGGGCTTTTGGAGACGCTGCTAACCTGCCCAAGCGTCCTCGGGGCTTACGTGTTAGCGAAGACTTAACGGCCCAGGCGTCCCTGGGGCTTACGTGGTGGCGAAGCTGCCCGCGCCAGGCGGGGGTTACGCTTATCGTGGGTGAAGGCTACCCAATATATCGGGACAGTCGGTGAAGAGGCGTAGTTGGCGGCCTATCATGTGTAGGACTTACGCGGCGTCGAGCCAGATGCTGCCCGACGGGTATGGGGGTTACGCATTGGCATAAGTCGTGCTGCCCGAGCAGGTGCGGGGCTTACGCGTCGTCGAGCCAGATGCTGCCCGGCGGGTGCGGGGGTTACGCATTGGCGAAGTCGTGCTGCCCGAGCAGGTGCGGGGCTTACGCATTGGCGAAAACGTGCTGCCCGAGCAGGTGCGGGACTTACGCATTGGTGAAGACGTGCTGCCCGAACAGGTGCGGAGCTTACGTTGGCGACGGAGAATCATGGAGATAATCTTGACGATGATATGTCATAGACGGCTCGCTTAGCGATGGCTCGACGTGGCTTCGTTAGACGGCTCGACGTGGCCTCGTTTAGCAGTTTGGAGAGCTCGGACAACTCCAAAGTTTGCTGTCGCCGCGGGCGGATGACGATGAAGCCGCCGCAGGGCGTTGACGTCGAGAAGTGTAATTAATTTCCTGTCAACAAATATCATGTAGATTCGTGGAGAAACCCGAAGACGAGTAATATATGATAAAATATTTTATTTAAGAAAATGAACATGACTTAGCTCTTCATAGCTGGAGGCTCGCTGAGCCGCTCGGACGGCTCAAAAACTTGCTGCGAGGTTATTATAGAGACGAAGTCGATCGGACGAGCGTACGAAGCCATAGTGGAGGCGTGCGTGTTTATCTTGCTTGTTGGCTTGTCGTGATGGTTCCTTGCTTGCCTTTACTTGTTTAATGAAAGCACCAGATATGGTTGGAGCAGATGCGTATCCACCTGGTACCAGCAGATATCGGATCTCTTCGGGACGATGGACGTCGAGGCTGACGCGGATGCAGGTTGTAATGTCTTTGATTATTTAATAATCTTTCTCTTGCGTGTGGATGTACGTTTATTTGCTGGAGAATTGGGTCGGGTCTGATTGGCATGTCTTCACATGGTAGGAGTCTGAGCCGTCCCTTCGTGTTGCGGTAGCTGTTATCTTCTTTGAAATCGACCTCGAATAACTGTGCGTGTCGGTTGTAGTAGATGGAAGCGTTGCAGTCTTCAGCTGTATTCTTCATGGTTGTCGTGGTATGCTGCCTTGCAGCTCGGATGGCTCCTCGAGCCAATCTGAGGTCGATGTCGAGTCGTGTTGTAGTTGTCGCTGATGAAGTCCACGACGTGCCCCTGATGAACACCACGTGGTGACGAGGGCGAGGGTCGCGGGGTGACGATGCACGTGCCGCCGTGAATATGGGAGGAGCCGCGGATAATTCCTGATAGGCACGTATAGATTGGTACGTAGATAGATGTATATAAAGGAAAAAATATAGAATTGAATAGTATATTCAACTTAGTTTTGCATGATGGTTATCGTGGGTCACAGGTCGATTGCACGTAACGCCAGATTGCATTGTGCTGTAGATCCGTTTGATCGTAGCCTTTTTGTAGATTGAACGTGGTCATGCATGTGCAAGAATGATACTCGCACAGTCGCTGTAGCGATTTGTTGCAGGTCGACGTTGTAGGCCGAGCACGACCGGATGATGTTGCCGCCGTAGATCACGACGTCGATGGTGCTGACGAAGAAAATTCCATACGACGATAAGTGCGTTGACGGCGAGAAGCGTGATGAAGTTGCTGTCAACAAATATCACGTAGATTCATGGAGAAATCCGAAGACGATAAAATATCTTAATTAAAATAAAATAAATAAATTTGACTTAGCTTTTGATTAGTCTCCCCCGATCAAATATGTGCCGGACGGTGATTGGTGCCGCCGCCGAAGAATCATGAGCGAGGGGCAACAAGTGCAGATCGCATGCCTCCTTTGGCAAGCTTGTAGGTCAAACGTGGTGTTGTGGTCTCGTGGACCGGACTGACGTCGAGTTGAACGGATCTGGTCCAGCTATTTGCGGGCGACGTGATTCATCTTGTTGAGCACTGACGTGCACAGATTTCGCCGTAAGACAGATAATGACGAGTTTGCTGCCGCTGATGTTGATGGAGATGATTTTCATCTGGTTTGTCGCCGCCGAATATCATTGCCGTGGCCGACGACGACGAAAGTAAAATCAAATCGCAATTAAATATCTGCCAATAAATATTATGTAGATTTGCGGAGAAATCCAAAGACGAGTAATATAAAATAAAATATCTTAATTAAGATAAATAAATATGACTTAGCTTTTAATTTGGGCTAAATCAACCGATGCCTAATGGAATTAGATCTCTGAGTACGTGGTTGTTTGTGACTTCACCTTATGCCTTGATGATACGTGTCTTGATGCTGTCGCGGACACCAAAGGACCAATCATGATGCTTGCTGGACTCGAGTATTCATCTCGTATGGTTTTGTAGATGGAATATTTGCTTCCTGATCACAAGCGGAGACAAAGGCCAGCTGGTCGCGTTGCGTGAGCCATAATTCGTCGAAGTGGTGGCGGGCGCCGGACACCCGTGTGATTGCCGTGTTGCTGTCGAAGCCGAGAGGACAGCGAGATGGGAAGCCCCGTGGCCAATCCAAGAAGCACGTTGACGGAGGATGGTTTCACGAGATCCTGCCCGACGTCTGGCTATTACGTCATGGGTACGTGAAGGACGTTGAAGGGCCGCCGCCGCATGTTTGCGTCTTGCCACCGGGTGCATGTGCTGTATGTCGTCGGAATCCAGCTTTCTAGGTACGGTTGTTGATGACGCCGCCGTCGGATATCGAGATCGTCATGAACGATCCCGTTAAAGAAAAATTCCATCTTGCCCGCCATGGATTCAGGAAGCACACTCCCTACCTGGCGCGCCAACTGTCGACGGAATACCGGCGATAGTCTACCGAGGGGTATGCCCAAGGTAGTAGATGAGACGGTGAGGGTGCGCCTGAGACGAACAAGCGTTGCGCAGTAAGCGCGAGACACGAGATTTATACAGGTTCAGGCCGCCGCGAGGCGTAATACCCTACGTCCTGTGTGTTGCTGTCTTGTATTATTATGAGTTGAGTTGAGGGGATCAATCATTGCCCTTCTTTATATAGTCTGAAGGGAAAAGGTTACAAGTAAACTAATCAAGTTGGTACAATAACCGTGCGGTGCACTGCCTTGCGCCGCACGTCTTTATCTTCTGGGCCGGGCCAGCTTTGATGGTGCGGCCCACGTCTTGACTTGTGGTACTGAGGGGTTTATATCCCCACATGGAGGTGGTCCAAAAATAATTGATTAATCGAGGCAGGCTTAAGGTGCCCGCCTCATTTAATCCATTAATGGAGGCGGTTGTCATAATACAACCGCCTTGGTTAATTATGGATTAACCCAGGCGGATGCATTATGCAGTCCACCTCCAGTAATTGATTTATGCGGTCCGCCTCCATTAATAGATTTATGGAGATGGTTATCCTAAGCTAACCGCCTCTGTAAATAACTTATTTTCGGAGGCAGTCGTATTAAGATGTCCGCCTCCGTAAATCTATTTTTGGCAGCGGGTATTTTCTGATCCATAAATAGTTTTGGAGGTGGTTAGATTTGTGCCCGCCTCGGATAATGTTTGGACACCGCCACCTAAAATCATTTTTGTAGTAGAGTCCCTCAGTCAACTGTCACTGTGGAGTTTGGTGACCCAAAGGTGGAAGATGAAGAATGGTTTCCGTTGTACACTAATATATTTATAAGTTTATATATATATATATTTATATATATATATATCACAATGTAATAAAACATTGCTTCTGATATCTACCATATTTATCGCTATATGTGTTGTTTGGACATCCTGGTATACATATGGTTAATGCTTCGTACGGAAAACCGGATGTGACAAAGTGATACCAGAGCAGTGTTGATTGTCGGACGCACATCCTAGTTTGATACATTCGTTTTCATAAAATTACTTTAGTAAAATCTAATCTTGACTTTCTTCCATTCGATTCTTTGTGAAAAAACAAATTTCTCTTTACTGAAAACCCCCTCATTTCTCCAAGATCCATGAAGATGCAGGTAAAGTTGAGGATCCTATGTCAACAAGAAGGATCATCACACTAAATAAGATTGATGAGTTCGAGCTCGTTCCACCTAAGCCCTTTATAACTAGGTTTTTACCCAAGCGCTTTTACATTAGCAACGATGCTAAGGTAAGTGCTAGTGTGCCCCCAATTAAGGAAAACACCATGCTAGTGTATTCTTCCACGGTTGATTGTTTTGCTATGGTGTCCATGATTGATCTTACTCTTTGTAATGAGTGCCTCTTCAGTGAATCTCGGGACAAGATTCCAATTAAGGGGTAGTGTAGTCATAACCCAAAAATCTTGTTTTAGACTGACTAGAAAACACTAAAAAAACAAAATTTTTTTACTATTTTCTAAAATTTCCAACTCTGTTTTAAGTTGTTTACAATTAAGATATTGGAAAATGTTAGTTTCTAATATTTTTTGGAATTCAAACTAATGTTATGTTGCATTTTATACCTTTGCATAGTGTTTTTATATGGAAAATGAGTTTAAACATTTTCAAATGTGTATAGGGTTTGACCCAAATTAAATATATCCTCATATTATACTTGTTGAGTATGGTGTGCTCACACTTACTTTAAATAAAAAAAATTCCGGATGGATACTAGATGGTGGTTCAAGTAAGATGCTTTCATGAGTTGTTTTAAGAGTACTAGGCGAGTGCTCTCCCAGTCAACCATCCCTGTGGAGTTTGGTGACCCAAAGATAAAAGATAAAGAATAGTCTCCATTGTACTATGGTATATTTATAAGTCTTAATGTAAATATTTTCCGCTATGTAATAAAATATTGCTTCTGATATTTATCATATTTGTCGTTATATATGTTGTGTGGAGATCTTGGATACACATATGGTTAACACTTGGTGTTCTTTGGAAAACCGGATATGACACATATGGCAGAAGGTACATGACAAGCATGTGAGGTCGTCAAATATAACATCTCAACAAATATGAGTCGTATGGTGAGATCACGTGTGGTGGGGTTGAGGTTTATGGCGATGTCGATGACTGTCGACACCCCATGCTGAACCAACTACCCCCACCCGCAACCCAACCCAGCCCTCCGTAGATGACCTGGATTCATGACATATATAATCTATATTTATGACACACATTTATACAAGTTAGAACAACCCACATACAACAATGTTACAAAGTAGCATTATAAAATCTAGGGTTCCATGTAACACACATGCATGTTTGCTTGTATATAGTAATATAGTTATTATTATTACTGATCAATGCCAAAACAAAAATCATTTCTGTCTTTTTATTTTACACTACAGACATCACCAGTGTTGGCATATATACCTTGACCGTACCAGTTAGTCTGCTGCTTTAATATACTGTTGTGGACCTCATCCTGATGCTTACCTATATATTGCGCAGCCCGCGCAAATGCTTTTGTTTCCCTCAATGCCACTAGGTATATAGGGGTTTATGATAAAACATCACTACCGGATTCCACTTCTTTGCTGTTAAAACACTCGGTAAAGACTTTGTCGAGTGCCGCCCATAGTATAGCTCATTTGCCAAAAAAAAAAATGACGGTAAACACACTTTTGCCGAGTGTTTTTTATCGGACACTCTGCAAACCCTTTACCGAGTGCGGAGAAGGCCGTCGGCAAAAAAATAAGGTGAGGGTTGTTGGGTTAACGGTGAATGTCACACACCAAACAGCATTTTTCAGTCAGTGTCACACCAAACAGCATTTTTCGGTCTCTTCGCGCCACATGTACACTACAGTTCAAACTAACTTGCTATTACTTAATTTAATTTATATATGATGAGGATAACTTTAGACTAGAATGTGAAAGAACAAATTAGAAAGTACAGGCCTAAAGAAAAATTGGACCTGCCAGGTACGTGTGACGCCCGGGATATTGTGCTAAACAAGTATTTTTCACGCAGGTAAAAATAACTTCCAAACCCCTGGCTCCACATATATACAGTCGCACCACAACTCGCATGAGACTAGACCAGATGTTTAGACCGTAGACCTGTTCTTTCTCATAGGAGAGGCGGGAGGACTTTACTTTTACAATGCGCAAATCTAGCATGCGGAGGTGGGGATCAAACTCCCGACCTGGAGGTTCCCACGACGAGGATGCTACCAACCGACCTCTAAGGGTATTTTTTAAACTCAATATCTAAATATTCAATTGAAGAGCTATTTGAATAAAAAATTTGTCAATACATCTTAACCTCCAATAGCCACTATATATCTTTTGCTCACTTTGAAGTATCGATCCTGCTCTCCACCTTTGGCTAGCAAGAATCCAGGAATAAAGGATGGCAATATTTGGAGATCTGAATAAACAAACTGTTGGAGGACTTTTTACACCAAAGTCTCTATTTCTTTCAATATGGAAGGATATAAAGAGCCTCTTGTAGTTGGTGCACTCAAGTTTTAGTTGATACATCAAGATCAGACGTCATGACCCATTTTTTTCCCGCTAAACTCTAGTAGCAGTACCACTTTTACCTATGTCTTTCTCATCAATTTGATCATCAGTCACGACTAGAAACCATTTACAGCATGATTACATACTCTTTCCTCCTTCCTGTCCATGGTGGCTACCGCCAACAACCACTGTACTCCACTGTCTTAGTCCACGGTGAAGCCATCGCCCTTGCCTCAACTCCCCCATGCTTGCCGTCATCCCCACGGCCCTCCATCTAAAGATGGTATCTCTCCCCACCCCATAACCTTAAATTCCAACTTCGTACCCTAACCTGATTAGTATTAGGGACAACCTTGAGTGTTTATGTTAGCACCAACTCTCATAGCCTAAGAAATAAAATGTCGGCAAGGTGCAAAAACACTCAAATAAACTTTAGGTTTTGCTCTACTACAGAAAATATTTTCACAATAGCATTTTCACCATGATTTAATAAAAGCCTCTTGTGATACTATATCACCACCGATTCATAATAGAACCTATAGTGAAAATAAGTCTAGGCCTAATGACAATTCATGTGGCCCATTCTAATCCACCACTAGCTCATTGTATATAAACAAAGGTGAGAACCTAGCAACTAATCCCTCCCATTCGGCCGGCATACTAGTACACAGGAGCTCTATAGTGGCGGTTAATAAGCCATCTTCACTGGCGTTTCACAGGGCCGCCAGTGGGAGAGGCCAGTGAAAATAAATCTTTGCACTGGTGGTTGCCTGTGAACCGCCAGTGAAAATATGTTTCCACTGGTGGTTCCCAAAGCAAACCACCAGTGTAAATATATTTTCACTGGCGGCGGTGGAAATATATTTACACTGGCAGTTTGCTTTGGGAACCGCCAGTGGAAACATATTTTCACTGGCGGTTCATAGACAACCGCCAGTAGAGATTGCTGCCCTTTTCAGGGAATTTAAGCCCCCCCCCCCGGCCATATATATGTATTTGTTTATTTATTGTAGATATTAAGCTGTATTAGATCATGATCAAATATAGTAAAACAAAATTTAATTATTATACAGTATATTTATATATATCAAAGGATTGTGCTCATAATATATACACATGTATATATGTTCATCAAAGTTACATGTGATAACATCTCAAATTTACACATCTAATTAATAACCCTCTCGGGTAAGCCCTATCATGCTGATTTTCGTTAGCTCTCTGAACTCTTCACTTCCTAGAGTGTCTTGATTGTCGTGATAATTCACGTTGCTTGGAATATCATGTTTCATGATGAATGAGCACATGTCCTCAACTATGTTGTATAAAGTAAACCCTATTTAAACAAAAAAACTAATTACAATAAAAACCTAAAGTAAACTAATTACCACCTATTTAATCTAAAACCCTAATTAAATAAAAAAATCATTAAAATAAAAACTTAAACCAGCCCACACTACCTAGCAGGCCAGCCCACTAGCAGGCCGGCCCACTAGCTAGCGCAGCTAGCGCCGCCGGCCACCGAGCCACCACCGCCGGCCGTCTGCCACCAACGAGGCACCGGCGGCCGCCACCACCGACCCTAACACGGGCCCGCCACCACTGCCGACGCCACCAGAGACAGGGACGAGCCACCGCGCGCGTGCCCTCGCCGCCGTGCCACTTGCCGCCGCGCCACCCGCGCCGCCGTGCGCGCCACTCGCCGCCGTGCACGCCACCGAGCCACCGGAGCAGGGAAGGTCAGGGTGCAAATAGAATTGGGAGGCATGTTCACGGCTTACCGGTGAATGCACTTGGCGGCGCGGCGCGGGACGACGGCGACGCGGCGCGGGTCGTCGGTGCCGTGGCCGTGGGGCGAGGGCACGGCTGCGGCGAGGCGGTGGGACGAGGGCACGGCTGCGGCGAAGTCACAGCAGCGGCTAGGGCACGGATACGGCGAGGGCACGGCTACGGCGAGTGCACGGGAAAATCCGGCAGCCTGACGGCGTCGGGGAAGAAAGGCGGGCTCCTCCAGACTTAGTGAAAATTCGGACGGTGAGCCCGCGATTTATACTCGGTCCATTTATACTGGCGATTATCCTAAGAAACCGCCAGTGTAAATAGTTTACACTGACGGTTCTCATTATGAACCGCCAATATAAAGTTTTTACACTGGCGGTTCCTTAAGATAACCGCCAGTATAAATGTTTTTAAATTTAATTTTTCAATAAACAGTCTGTATGTTTTATTAAGCTAGGGATTTAGTTTACCTACGGTTTTAGGGCTTAGGGTTTTGTTAGGGTTTAGGGTTTAGGTTTAGTTAGGGGTTTAGGGTTTAAGGTAGCTAGGGTTTTAGGTTTTAGGGTTTACCTAGGGGTTTAGGGTTATTGGAGAAATGTAAACATTTTAAAATAGAGAAATGTAAATATTTTAAAATAGATAAATGTAGACATGTTAAATGTAGCATAGGATACATGTTGAAATAGAAATGGATTATATGACAAATGACAAATAGAATCTAGCTAGCTACTGTTCTTTCTTGTCCATCGGGGCGCACCCATGGCAACGAACTTTGTGGAATGCTTCGCTCAACGTGTCTTATCTTCACTAGATGGTCTACAAAGAGAGATATGTCGCTGAATTGGTTAAAATCCTCCAGATCAGTTACACCATCAACTCCTAGAGCTTATTGCTTCTCAGGGAAAACTATATGCTTCGGCTTGTCGTAACTTTTCTTCTCATTTTTAGAAAGGATTTGTTCAGCATAGAAGACCTGTGCGGCATGGTTAGTAAGGATCCACGGGTCATCTTTGTAACCTACCTTACTTAGATCAAGAACTCTGAGCCCATAGTTGTCCATTATGACATATTTGTCTTTAACCCATTGGCATCGAAACACAGGTATCTGAAATGTACCATAGTCTAGTTCCCATATGTCCTCAACGAAGCCAAAGTATGTACTAATCTCACCAGTTGCATCATCTATGGCCTCGCATCGAACACCATTGTTTTGTGCCATGCTCTTTTTGCCCTTAGACTTGGTATAAAATGTGAAGCCACTCATGTCGTAGGTTTGCCATGTCGTGACCTGGCGTGATGGTCCACACGACAACTTCTTGGTGGTTTGTTCCTCAAACGTTTCCCCATCTGGAATGTCCTGCTCCCTTAGCCATGCGATGAACCGACGCTTGTGTTCCTGCTTGACCCAATCGTCCGTGTGCCCACCTTTATGTTGGCGAAGATCATTCATGTGACGCTCGATCAAAGGATCCATTATCGAGAGCTGATGCAGGATGCTATAGTGTGCTTCGAGGACTACCTTGTAATCTGACGGGATAAAAGATTTCCGTCCAGTCCTCCCACTTCCATGCAGCCTACCCTCGTGTCGTGACGGGGGCAAACCTATTGCAATCTGGTCTTTTAGGACACTATTGCAGAATGGGCCACCAGAAATAATGGCCTCTTCAGTACAATACCCTTCTATCATGGACGCCTCAGGACAAGCACGAGTTGATACATAGCCATTCAGTACTGACATGAAACGCTCATAAGTCCACATCTCATGCAAATACATGGGCCCCAATGCCTCTATTTGCGGCACCAAGTGCGTCACAAGGTGAACCATTATATCAAAGAATGATGGGGAGAAACACATCTCAAGCTGTGACAGAGTCTCCACTGTGAATTCTTGAAGTGACGGCAGCTCATCGCGGTCAATAACCTTCTGTGAGACCTTATTGAAAAAGTAGCACAACCTGATGATTGCCATCTTTAAGAACACCGGATTTATAGCCCTGATGGCAACAAGGAGGAAAGTAGTCAGCATGACATGACAATCATGTGAGTTGTAATTGGTCAGTGTAAGGTCTTTCATTGACACAATACTCCTTATGCTAGAGTAGAATCCAGATGGAACTTTCAAATTTTTTCACCACACACACATCGCACGTTGCTCCTCTGTGTTGAGGTTGTAGCTTGCTGCCAGGAGGTGGTACTTCCCATTTTCTAGAAGAGCAGGGTGTAGTTCCTTTTTTATGCCCAAATTTACCATGTCCATATGTGAGTTGAGTCCATCCTTAATCTTGCTCTTTATGTCAAACAACGTGCCAATGACGCTTTCAAAGACGTGTGCATACCGTCGATCGCGTGTCGTATGTCTAACTCTTTCCAGTATGGCAAATACTTGAAGAAAATAGACATCTTCTTGAATGTAGCCCCTGGAATTGGTTTCACATCCTTTCTTGGTTTTCCGTATTTTGTTTTCTTCCCAAAAACAAATTTGATGTTGCTGACTATTCTGAAAACTGTTTGACCTTTACTGTTACCCGATGGGGCAGTAGAATGCAGTTCATCATTATTGTCGAAGTACTTATCCATCTTTCGCAAGCTGTACCTGTGCCCTTTCGATAAGAACCGTCTGTGCCTCATGTACACTATCTTCTTTGATGCATCAAGGAACACGTAAGCGGTTCCATCTATGCAGATTACGCATCCAAGCTTTCCCTTGAACTGCCCTGATAATGTAAAGAGAGCAGGGTACTCATTGATGGTCACGAAAATAATTGCATACAGTGTGAAAGTTTCTTGGCGGTACTCATCCAATATTTCAACTCCTGTTTCCCACAATATTTTCATGTCCTGCATTAACGGCTCCAAAAATATATCTATGTTAACTCCGGGTTGTTTAGGTCCAGAAATAAGAATGGTTAGCATAAGGTATTTACGCTTATGCATCAACCAAGGTGGAAGGTTGTAGATGGTGAGGATCATCGGCCATGTGTTGTGCTTGCTGCTCCTCTCGGCAAATGGATTCATTCCGTCCGTACTCAAAGCGAACCTAACATTTCTTGGCTCCTTAGCAAATTCTGGATGGTTGGCATTGAAATCTTGCCATTGCTTGCCATCGGCTGGATGTCGTAACTTTACTTCGTTTTTGTGCTCATTTGAAGCATGCCAGCTCATAAGTTGGGCATCCTTAGTGTTTGCGAACAAACACCTCAATCGATCAATCACGGGAAGGTACCACATCACCAGAGCAGGAATTTTCTTCTATGCGTAGTAGTCTACTTCTTCTTTATCTTTCCTGGTGGGTTGGGTCTTTTGTTGGGTCTTCTTTCGCTTCTTCCCCATAGACACGGTGGTGGCACAATCTTCCTCTCGATAGTCTTTATTCGTCTTGTATCTACTTGCACCACAATTAGGACAACTATCCAAATCTTTGTATTCATCACCTCGATATAGCATACAATGGTTTCTACATGCATGGATCTTTTCGACACCCATTGTAAGCGGACTGATTAGCTTCTTTGCATAGTATGTGTTAGTAGGAACTCTATTCTCCTTTGGAAGCATGTCTGCAATAATACTCAAGAACGCATCGAAATCAGCATCACACAAACCATACCGGGCTTTTACCATCAGTAACTTTAGCACTGACCGCAACGTCGTGAAATCTTTCGTGCAACCCTTAGACTCATCGAAAAAAGGCTCTTGTGCTGCCTTCCTCATTTCGTCCATACCTTTCATGAAGAAGATAGATGGATCCAGATAACTACGTAATATTGCATCTAAGAAGTCTGCATCTTCCTCAGCACTAACATTGGGCGGACCATCAGCATTACGCACAACATGTTCACTCTGAGGCCAAGGTGTTTGTCTCTCGTATATGAAATGACATCCGTCAGCAAGCATATCTGCACCATCGACACCGATGTTCACAGGAGTACCAGTTGTGTGAGCTGCAGAGCTACCATCTCCATGCTTTGTCCAAATCAGGTAATTCTCCATAAATCTTCGGCACACGAGATGAGAAAATATTGTTTTCGTGTCATCAAATACGATAACATTCTTGCGGTCTATGCATGGACAATATATGTGCTTCGTATTTGACCTCCAAGCATGAATTTTAGCGGCATTGATAAACCTCTGCACCTCAGGTATGTATAATGGATCAACTCATGATAAATTGTACATCCAGAATGACCTCTCCATCATTAACTGTAAAAATATAATGAGTTTATTATGACCAATGCAAAATAAAAATAATTGTTTATAGATATTATTTAATTAACGAACCTTTTTTTCAGCAACCTTGTTCGAAGAAATACAGATAAAAACCGTTCACTTGAGAATTTTTGAATTTGTAGACCTTTGGAACCTTAGTTCACTAAAATTTAGAAGAATAATGTGTGTTAAGACTCATTTTCAGTGTCAAAGATTGAATATTTTGCAAATAATAAACAAAATAGAAAACTAATTAACAAACTATTAACATAATTAAAAATAGAAGAATAATGTGTTCTAGCAAAGGATTGAATATAGACACCCAATTAAAAAAATAGAAAAAACTAAAAAAAACTAGCTCTCCCTACATGAATACACAAGAGCACACACCATTCATGGAAACAACCAATATAACCTAAATTGAGAAGTAATTATGAAAAGGAAGAGAGTAGATACACTATCTAACCATCATAAACAACCTAATTTCAATAAATAAAGGCAATAACCTAGCAATCATTCTCTCTAACTCATGGTAAACCCTAGATCCAAAAAGTGGCTTAAATTGAGCAAAGTTGATTAAATAGAGGCAAAAGATACATAAACTAACCTTTCTTAGCAACCTCCTCCAAAGAAATGAAAAAGAAAACCTCTCCCCTTGTATTTTGGCAGATCCGGACCTCCATAAATGCTTCCAATGGTGGCTAGCTGCGAGTAACTATTTAGTCGAGGGAGAAGAACGAGTATTTATATCAGATTTCACAATGGCGGTTGGCCTAACGAACTGGCGGTTGCCTTAAGCCAACCGCCAGTGTTAAGTTACGATTTTCACTGGCGGTTGGCTTAAGAAAACCGCCAGTGTTAAGTGATTTGCACTGGCGGTTCTTAACTCTGGCCCTCCATTTTATTTGCACTAGCGGCCGGTGAATGAAACCGCCAGTAAAAAAATACCGGGCGCCACTGTAGAGCTCCTGTGTACTAGTGGCACCTCCTTCTGTTGTCGACACCCTCTTCTCCCTTCCCACCACTTAGTCACTGTGCTCCTTGCTTTGGTCCCTCCTGCAGTCACCTTCCTCCATATGGTGCAACTGCCCGAGATCCGATGTGGCCTTGGTGTCAAGAGCATCACAGATCCATGTCTGCAGCTCATCCAAGGTTTCAAAGGAGGGTCACCATGGCGTGACCTAGGACAGTGCCATGACCTGGGGTGGTATGTGTTAGGGCAATGCAGGGGAGGCAGTAGTGGCAATTTAGACCATGGAAGTGTGATGGTCATCCTCTTATCCTCTCTCTCTCTCTCTCTCTCTCTCTCTCTCTCTCTCTCTCTCTCAGATCTAACTGGCGGGCGGGCGCTACCATGACGACGGCAAGAGAGGCCACAATGGCGACAACCCTATGGCTCTGAAGATTGCGGGCTCGACGGTGGACGCCACCATCAAGGAAGAGGAGGATGTCATCGTCAAGAAAGAAGAAGTGAGATTAGATTAGTTTCTTCTACAGGCTTGGTGCGCCTCCTCTAGGGCTCACTGGGACTTTTTTATTTTAAAAACTATTGTCACTGCCAGTTTGAAACTGATGGTGTTAAGCCATTATCACCGCCAACTTTCTTTAATGAACTAATTGGTGGTGATAAAGGTTTTCAAACCAGTGGTGACAAGTTCGCTGCAGTAGAATCTCAATTAGAATTGCTAGTACTGAGTCACTGAACAATGATAACTCTCTCTCTCTCTCTCTCTCTTTCTCTCTCTCATAGTTGGGTCTTGTGTTGTTTTGTATGCATACTTTCATGATATGTTCTAAATTTGAGTAAGGCCTAAAGAAATATTTTCAGGAGGCCCATACATATTGCTCTCGTACACATTATTTATATGCAACTACCTGGAGGTTGCTCTAGTTATAGACATGACATGGTAGCTAGAGACCTTATCACCATGAAGACCACCTGTGGCCAAGACTGATCGGATCATGTCACACATGATGCACAGAAGATCCAGCCACACATGCATGCATCCATCATCCACAGTGGGCCAGCACACAGGTGGATGAGTGGGGCCGGGGGAGTATGCTAGTAAAGGTGAAGCAAGACTAGATGGGGCGGTTGACGGAATTTAAGCTCCCATTGCCCTAGTCTTTTCAGCTAGCCTTTCATCACTTCGGTAATCTTCTTGGATGATGGAGAGCAGGAGAGGAGAGGAGCGATGGAAAGAGCAGCTATTAGCTAGCTGCTGCTGGCGGTTTCTGTGCTGCCGACGCTGCTAGCTACAGGTAGGAGGAAGGCAGCAAGCAAAGAATATAATCTCATTCCCATGCCTTTCCGTCCACCCCATAGGCAAAGCCATCAACTAGCTCCTCCCGTCCAATCAGAGGGAACCACGTGGGCAGGACACGACCAGGCTTTCCCGTTCCATTTACTTCCGTCCCAAAATAATGTCATTCTCGCTTCCCGAAAAGTCAGTTTTTTTCAACTTTAACTAATTTTATATTAAAAATTATTCATATCGAACGTACACAACTAGTATTATTGGAAAGATTTTTAAATCTACTTTTTTAACAAATTTATTTAGAAATAAAAATGTTACACATATTTTCTATAAATCTAGTTAAAGTTAAGAAAGTTTGACCCGCATATTTTTCATAACGTCATCTAATATAAAATGGAGGGAGTATCTGAACATGAAATCCTGGAAACTAGGTAGTAGGAGTAGCAACCGCTTTGTGTCACATGCATGGATGATGGATAGTCGCCTTTCCGATAGATCTCCATGGTAGAGTGGCAGCCCATGGCATGGATCAGGATCACCCACCGGCGGCATTGCTTGTGCTATGCTGATAGGCAATACTACTAGCTTTTGATATTGACAGGGACGGTGGTGCCAATGACATAAAGTGATAGTCATGTTTATTCCCAAACGACACTTTTGGCCTTTCAAAAAGAGCTTTAAAAGAGAGAGATTCGCTAGATAATATGCCGGTCCTGTCCTCGGAGTTGTCGCGGAGCGCAAGTCAACAGAAAAAATACTTAAGGACATGTTTGGATACATTACCACTACAAATTACTAGCAACTAAAATTAGTGTTAGTTCTATTAGCATGCTTGTGTCACATGCATGGATGACTACCCTCCATTAATTGGTGTAGTTGCACACTTATTCGAGTTACACACTAATTATAGCATTTTACTGCACTCATCAAACTGCAAAACTCAAGCCTGGATTGAGAGAAACCAAGTCTTAGTTTTTCTCCCTTACCCTTCAATAAATATATACTGCCACATCAACAAAAAAAAATATAAATATGAGGGTATTAAATAGACTTAGAATCTACATTAGAGTGTGCATTGTGAGTGCCCTAATACAGCCGACTTGCTGGTTGTACGGTTTCTTATAGCCTTCTCTCAACCCACTCGTATAGTAGTCAGTCTTTCACAGCTAATACACGGCCCATTTGTCTCTTCACAGAGTTTCTTGGTTCTTGTACCCAAAGCCGGCTATAAGATTACAGTCCGCTTCACCTTTCTCTTCTCCCTTCTCTACTCCATGTTAGCATTTAGCTGACTTGTAGCCTCTTATTATACTTGCTCTGATGAAAAGAGGGAAAAAGGAGGGGTGGAGTAAATGTGACGGGGCTTCGAGAAAAGTAAATGGGTCAGCAGGCCGTTCAATCTCCTAGAGCTTGATTAGCAGCCGCCTACTAAAAATAGCTAGGCAGTAAAGATTAGCAGCCAGTAGCGCTTAACTTGCTAATTTTTAGTGCTGATAGATTTAAATAGGCCCTAAATAAGTACTCTAATAAATTACAACCATATTGATCGTTCCATGTGTATTTAGTGGCATATATATATAGGGGGTGTTTGAAATTGCTCCACTCCATGTTTTGTTAGCTCTGATGTACATTTTTAAGCCAAACAGGTTCATTTCCACGCAACTCCACTATAGGAAAAGAGTGGGCACAATCAACCTGGAACTCGAACAGAACCGAAATGTTGTTCTTTTTCCTCGATTCACCTTTGGTTTTTGCATCCGTGACATTTATTTTTTGGCTCGGTGATCAGTTTTGTTGCCAAATCGAGCCAAAAAATGTTCAACCGAACCGTAGAAGCTCCATTCAATACTCCTTTACACGTGCAAATCTCAGTTGTAATCCATTCTAAAAGCGAAGTTCTGCCACGAATTACCGAACCGATCGAGTTGTCGGTTTAAACCGATTGCCTAGCCTAATGAGAAAAAAGGTAGAGTTATAATAGCAGCTAAAGGGGCGCTCAACAAACTCTAGGTTTTTATAAAGTTACTTAACAGTATAGTTTGTAGAGAAGAAATTGTGAGCGGTCCGAACACCCCCCATAATTATATAGAGAGGGACTTGAAGGGGCTACGATGAAGACCACAGGAAATAGGTCCAGAGGACATCCTGTGAGTATGCAGGGGTGGTCAAAAGGCATCGACGTTAGGAATAGTAACAGTGTCACGGTAAAACAAGGTTGCCCAAGATGGGGATGGCAAGGGAGGCCAGCGCTGAAAGAAGACACAGAGCGAGAGGTGAGGTGGACGGACGGACGAGTCTCTCTTTCTGCTCTCTCTCTCTCTATCTCTCTCGAGAGGTGACAAAGAGGGATCGGAGAGAGACAGGCAATCGCATTGAAGCTGCTGTCAGTCGTCCACAGAGTATTTTACTGCTTTCCTCGACTATGACTTCTCTTTGTCAGACGGATTGCTGTGCCTGCTGCTCAAGGAGAAGATAGATAGAGTGATTGATGACGGAGAAGTGAGAGAAGTCTAGAGAGAGAAACAACGAGAGGGTCTGTGCAGTAGTAGTGCAGTCTGCTGGTGCATGCATGTGTGTCCCGAGAGGAGCGCCGGAGAGGAAGAGCCGGCGACCGACCGACCGACTCGCTGGCTTGAGCTTGAGGCAGCAGCAGGGAGTAAAGAGCAACATCCCTGATATAAATACCTACAGTATGTACAGTACAGTCAGAGCGTGGGAGGAGAGAGTGTGACAGTAGTGTGTCTGTGAGGCCGTGCGAAATGATTTTGTAATCCATTGCTTTATGATTGAGCTCCGCCTTTCCCTGCCACTGCTGCTTCATCTCTCCTCCTTTTCTCTCTTTTGTTTTTGACGCTGACACAAAAAAGAAGTCATGATGGCCTTATGATAGATGTGCATGTAGCAGTATGACCGATTGCGTTTTCTTCTTTCCGACCTCCGCCCTCTCTCTCTGTCCTCATTGTGCTTCCCCGCCCCTGCCTGTGGGTCCTCGGAAAGGACCGGTCCCGACGCCGGGCCCAGTTGCCAGTCCGCTGTGCGTGCAACCCACTGAACTGCTGCCCTCTCCTCGCTCTTCTCGTCCATCCATGTCAGCGCTGAGCTGCTGGCCGCTTGCATTGCATTGCATGCATGGCTCTTCCTCTTTGTTATGTACAATAGCTGGCCCCTCTCTACTCCGCTCTCTCGTGGTAGTAGCAGTACTGATTCTATATATACTGTAGTACTCCTCTGTTATTTGGAGTACGACGAACCGAAGAGCACCTTGACAGAACAAGTAGCTTTACTCCTACGTACTGTATGAGTATATGCTGCTACTTTTTACGGGTTATATATACAGAAGTCGCAAATGCATGGATCTACGATGGGTTGAAATCACTTTAAGAAACTGAAATTTCTATCATAAACAAATACTCCAGATTCACCACACCCTAATAAAGCAAGGATGGTAGGACATATAAACATGTACTTATGTTCCAATAAACTTTATGATTAAATTTATATATAAAAATATGTTTATAGCACGAAATAATGGGTCTGGTGACACTTATTTGTTATCTTAAATATTCATATTGGATATAGAGTTAGTCAAACTATGAATGGATATTACGCTAGTACTAGTGTAATATAAGATCGCGAATGTTGTGAATTAGTAGGCAGCTAGCAGGAGTGAGTGACTAGTGAAAGGTGATGAGGCAATGTGTATTGTCATCTCAATAATATCATTCGGCTGCAGCTGCACCAACAGTATCGGACATAAATGTGCTTTTCCTTTACTTCATGCTCTGTGTGTTCAGCATCTTGATCGCATTGTTCACTGTGTGTTGGCCCAGAGTGCATGCACGCCTAGGACCACCGTTGAAGTAGAGATGATGAGAAACAACGTACGGCTGTATAAGCACATTATAATATTATATGCCATATGTGTGTGGGTTATTGAAGTGACAGCTGCTCACTGTGTGCTTACCTTGATTTTGGGGGTGAGAATTTACTTGCTGGTTGAGCACATGAACTGATTACGACCAACCTTTGGGTCGGCCCTCAAGAATCAGTACTAGGAGTGTAAGTTCGTTTCCATCCGGCCACAAACCCACTTGTTTAGCATCTCACCGTTCATTTTTTCTTTTGGATTGACCCCGTTAACTATTATCCATTGGTTCATCCTTCTAGCCACATATATGTACATGCATGTACTCCATCCGTCTCTAGAAAGAATGCAATTCTACGACTCATGTACGTGTTCTCTCAAAAAGAATACAACTCTAGATTTATGAATAGATGCAATAAAGTATAGAGTTTCTAAGTGCAGTGATTTGCTTTTCCTCCATAAATATTTGTGAAAAGAGTAGGAATACATGGGTCTTTATTTTCTAGTGTGCCAATGTCTCCTCGATCGATATGTGAGAACACTACTACAGAAAATCTTTAGCGAGACGTTTGGGAATTTTTTTTGGAGGTGGGCAGCATTGAAAACCGCCTTGGTTAATGCCTCGATTAACCGAGGCGGTCATTTTTTATTAACCGAGGCGGTTACAACTAACAGCCTCATAAAATCAATTTACGGAGGCGGATATTTAAAAGAGGCCCGCCACGTAAAATAGAGCTATTTTACGAGGCGGTTGTTTATAAGCGACCTGCCTCGGTTAAACAGCTCAAGCCCATTATAGTTTAGAAAAGCCCAACCCAACCCGATAAATGTCTTAGACTATATAAACAGGGTCTAAGGTTTCAGCCGCCACCCACCCAACTCCTCTCTCTCCCTCAGCCGCTACCCACCCCCACTCTATCTCTCTCTCTCTCTCTCTGTTCTCTCCGCCACCCATCCCCTCCCCCCCTCTCTTTCTCTCTCTCCAGGCAGGGCATGGGGACTGGCCCTCGCGGCGGTGGCCGGCCTGGGAGCTTGGCGGTCGACCTCACAACGGCGGCCCGGCCTCACGGTGGCGGCCCGGCCTCGCGGCACGCGGCGGGGCACCGGTGGAGCGGCGTGGCCGCGTGATGCGCGGCCCGGCCGGTGGTGGTGCGCGGCCTGGTCGGTGGCACTAGTGCGTGGCCTGGCCTGCGGCGCTGCTGCGCGGCCCGGCCGGCGGTGGTGGTCCGCGGCCCGGTGTAGCCCTAGCTGGTGGCGCTGCTGCGCGGTGAGGCGGCCCGGCCGACGGGGCTCCTGCTCCGATGTGGCCACATGCGCCCGGATCTGGCACGGGGTGGCGTGGATCTACGCGGGCGTGGCTCCCTGACGGCGGCGCGAGCGCAGCACCCCGGCGGCGGCACTCCCAGCTGCAGATCTAGGTCTATGGATGGGCTTGCCGGGCCTGTCCATGGATTTTCTTTTTTTTGTTTTTTTATTCTGATTAGCCGTGGTGGTCACACAACTGCCTCGGTAAAGGAACGGATTAACCTTGACCTTTGATCTGAGGCGGTTGTAAAAACCGCCTCGGTTAATCTTTTTTGCCTGCCACCGTAAAAAATTTTGTAGCAGTGGAATGCAGGGGATACTACTTGAGGTACCTTTCAGTATGCAGTGTACTGACGGGTCAAAGGAAATTAATTAGGGTGCAGATATATATGGCCATATAAGGCATGTTTGGATCACTATGGCTAGTTAATGTTGGGAGTATAAATTAGTCTAGATTAGCCGGAATTGACTGTCTAATTGGCTAACAACTAGTTAAAAGGCTTGACTAACCTATGGGTCCTTTTGTTTGGATGCGCTATAGGACTAATTTTTAGCTAGTGCGTCTCATTTGAACAAATATTGGAGTATTTGTTTCGCATTATATTGAAAATCATTTGGACAAATGAATAATGCACTCTTCAGTCCAGACTCCAGACCCCCCCCCCCCCCCCCCCAACACACACACAGCACGGTCCCACCACCAGCAGCAGCCTTTGATTTTTTTTTAGCCAGTTATAAATTATAAAGAACATGAGAAACTGAACGCGGAACGGATAAAAGCGCACACCAAATGGGCCGGCCCACATTGCAAGTGGCGGCCTCGTAGAGAGGGGGGCCCTATCCGCTCAAGGTTTCAGGGAGAGCCACAGGCAGGCAGCAAGTCGGCAGCAGCAGCACAATGCAAACCCAATGTAGCAGATGGCGATGAGTGTGGCAGGAACCCACATAAGATGCTACTGCTCCTCCCTCCGTCTCAAAAAAAACATGCAACTTTTACACAATACTATGTTTTATTGTGTCAATTTTGACCAATTATAGATAAAAAATTATAAATATTTATAATATCAAATAAACATCATTAGATCCATTATAAAATGTATTTTTATAATATATTAATTTAGAGCCATAAATATTAATACTATTCGTTAAAAACTTAGTCAAACATAAATTATTTTTTCTAGCACGTATCCTACAGTTACATATTTTCTAGGACAGACGGAGTACTAGATTACACTAGCGCTGATTGAGCTTGCCAATTGCGATCGAAGCAGCAGCAGACAGGTCACGCAGCAAGCACAGTAGAGCTGTAACAACCTTCCTACAAGAGCCCCAGCGAACGCCCTGTGCAGTAACAGAGCTCTGCATGCCGGTCGTCATCGTGCGCGCTGCATCGGTCGACAGCCGCACGCACCAGTCGCGCGCGTCACAGGGCTCACAGCTCCAAACAGTGTCGCGATACAAGCTGCCGCCATGGCGCCGATAGGGATGGGAGTAGATACTCTTACATTTAGTTTCACATCGGTAATTGATGATAGGAGAACACAACATATAAGACGGAGACAGTCCTCACCTATCAGGCTAGTCGGTTGAGTTAGGTCCAAAGCCTGGGTATGTTGTGGACTCCGGTGGACCCTGGGCCTGAGGGGCGTTAGCTCGTGGGTATAACGAGTTGGGTCGAATCCGCTGCGCACTCTAACAAGTGGTATCAGAGTCCATGGTTGAAAAAATCTAGAAAATCTCATGGGTCACATGGTGACGGGGGAGCCCGTTAATGTCTCGGAGGTTCAGGGGTCACATGATGACGGGGGAGCCCATTAGGTTCACACGGGTCGTGTGACATTGGAGCGTTGGACTCGGTGCCTGAAACACGTCTTTCAGAGATCACATGGGGTTGTGATGTGAAGAGTTAGGTCCGATGTGTGACGAGGGAGATTGTTAGATTTAGTCCCACATCAGTAATTGATGGTATCTGGAAAATCTGAGGGAGTCACATGGTGACGGGGGAGCCCGTTAACGTCTCGGAGGTTCAGAGGTCACATGGTGACGGGGGAGTCCGTTAATGTCTCGGAGGTTCACACGGGTCGTGTGTGACATTGGAGCGTTGGACTCGGTGCCTGAAACACGCCTTCCGGAGATCACACGGGGTTGTGTAATGTGAAGAGTTGGGTCCGATGTGTGATGGGAGAGATTGTTAGATTTAGTCCCACATCGGTAATTGATGGTGGCGGAGCACAACATATAAGGCGGAGGAAGTCCTCACCTATCAGGCTAGTCTTTTGGGTTGAGTTAGGCCTAAAGCCTGGGTATGTTGTCGGCTCTGATGGACCTGGGCCCGAGGGGCGCCAGCTCGTGGATATAAAGGGCTGGACCGAATCCGCTGCGCACTCTAACAGTATGTTGTCGGCTCCGATGGACCTGGGCCCGAGGGACGCCAGCTTGTGGATATAAAGGGCTGGGCTGGGCCCGAGGGACGCCAGCTCGTGGATATAAAAGGGCTGGGCCGAATCCGCTGCGCACTCTAACACATCGATCATGCACTGCAGTACTGCACACGCTCCCCGTGCAGATATTGGTAACCTAACGGCGACCTTCTGGTAAAAAGGAAACACAAATTGTCACGTGCGAGCCATGCTTTTAGTACCAATTAGAATGTCTAAATGGGGCTAATAAGAGCTAATGACGCTAATTTGTGGTTAGAGTCCATTAGCCCTTCATGTTTAATCCATTTTCATAGGATGAGCTAAAGTTTAACCGTCGGATCCAGACAGGACTTATATGGCTAGCTAATTTACAGTCATATGGCTGGAGAGATGACGCACGTACGACGATTGAACAGGAGTGTACAGTGCTCCAGGCCTCCAGGGTGTGTCGTACGTGATCGATATATATCGGGCAGTCGCTAGCAGCTACTAGTACCTCTCACCCGTTTGGATGCGTTCCTTTTAGCTAGCTAGGGTTCTTCCAGGTTAGTACTGGAGTACTACGGCATAATGCATTGCTGGACGCTGCAATTTGGGGACGGCTGGATGGAGACGCGCCACCCACCACCGTCAGCTGGGTACTCAGCAGCCGTCGTCTACCTTCACTGCACTGCACACACCCATGGATCAGGGAAAAATAATAAACCAGCATTCCTCCACATCAATTCCGGCGATCCGTCTCAGTTCCAGTTCCGGCCGCCACACATTATTCCTCTCGGCTCTCGACGTGTCTTCTTGCCACTTGCGCCCAGTGGTGATGTCAACGTACGTATGCATGCACACCCAGCAGAATAGGATGCAGAGTTGCCTATAGCTGTCGTCGATGGCGCACGGACGACTAGATAGAAGACTTGAAAAGGCGCGCGCGCAAAAGTTTCTGCCTTGTCATTAAATTACATTTGGATGGATGCACACGTACTGGACCCTATGCTATGCTATGCTAGCTGACCCGTTCGTTGCATTGGTTTGACGACGTCGATCGTATGCATATGGGAGCATCGGATGAAGAGGAGGGAGAATCGCCTCTGGCGGCTATACGGGGCAGTTTTGTCCAAACAATCTAGTTTTTTATGTCAGTTTTTATCATATTTTTTTATAACTATCGCTCTGTTCGCTTGAATTTACCAGCCAGCATGAGTCAATTATTTAACAGTGTTTTTCTCTCAGAACAATCAGCCAGCCAGCCGTACAATCCAGCCAGCCGAACAGAGTGTATGAAGCTATAGGTTATCTAGTTTTCACCTGTTTTAGTGACCCATCGTGTAATAAATGAAGTCAAATTTATAAAAACCGAAGGATCTAAACACCCCACTATCTAGTTTTCACTCAAAATCCAGATTTTAAAAACTAGAGACAAAAACTGATTTCTAAGAATCTAAAACTCATCCTGAATCGCAGTAGTACTGGCATCAACCACCACCAGTACGTACACTATTAATTTCTCTCAAGTTTCAACGGTTTCTGATCGTTTCTTCCCGGGAACATGCATCGCATGTCATGTATTAATTAAATTCACATTGAATTATACGAGCATCACGCAAGCGAATGAGCAGATAACTTGAAACCGACGGCAGTGCGCCCATGTGTGTGCGTTCCTCCAACGTACGTAGAGTGGCAGTTTCTTCTCGAATCGTTTGAATCTGGGCGTGAGGCCCAGTAGTGAAAAGCCCTGTCGAAAGTAATCGATGAGTCGACTGCACAATCGGCCCAGTAGTGACCTGCTTCGGACGAGGATCCATCGGCCGCCCTGCGGAGGCTTCGCGCAGCCCGGCTCGGCAGTGGGGAACGCACACTGCGGTGCGGCCCTGCGCCCATGTGTCACTGCATGGCTTGGTGGAGTATATCACATCAAACACCAAGGACGTGTTTGTTAACCGGCCTGTTTCTCTCTCTCTCCCTCTCTCTGTGCCAGCGGCCGGTGACGCGGTGGCGCGCGCATGGGATTTTTTTTTTCGAATTACACAGTACAAACACAGACGCTTACAACATACGCACATTCACCTCTATGAATACACGTACGCAAACCCTACTCCTATGAGCACCTCCGAAAGACTGCACCGGCAGATCTCGAGATTGACGAAGCCACCACAGGCGTAAGATACTATGGGAGGGTTGGGGGGAGGAGGCCCAGCAGCCAGCGTTATGGTGCTCCTCTTCCTCCTCCTGGTTGTCGGCAGCGCAGTGGGCCAGTGGCGTTCGTCCTCTTCCGCCCACACGTAGGAGGTGAGAGGTCCAGGCCGCACGAAAACGAACCCCTCTCACCGTTTCTTAGGAGCTAGACATAGAAGTGCTTTGAGGAGCATGCGAGTCAATCCGAGGAATAGAAAATCAACACCAAACACAAAAGTTTGCAGCCATAGAGTACGCCCCTCTAGTCCAATACCAAACATGCCCCAAAAAGTACATTCAACTTCCACAGGGATCCACGTCACATTCCCAAACTTAGAGCATCTCCATGATAATTTATTCGCTAGATCATTTCCTAAAGTTTAATTTTACGTCAATGGATCTCAAAACAAAGGCTTGTTTGGGGTAGGAGTTTTGCATATAGGTTCATCTTCCCCACTACCCCGCTGCTCACTCATTCCTTTTCCTCAAAAAGATAATACTGGTCCGATCGCATCTCTTCTTATTTTTATATACAAAACCTTGACATTATAAATGTCTCTCCAAGTTTATTAACTCTCTATCTCACCTCATTCGCTCTCTACTTTTGAATAGTCTACTCATGCTTGTCAATTTGGATAATCTGCTACAGTAGTCTATTTTTCTTTAAATGAGATTCATTTTAGATAATACCTAAATCACTAAATTTGGATAATCATTTTGTCTAATCTCTTGAAGATGTTCTTAGAAGCAAAGGGGGTCTGTGCACTTCATTTCCCTAGTAGGCGTTGCCACCTACGTTTTTCTACCCTTATGGTGGATCCAGGATAATCAAGCAAATGTTTACTTTGACTTTTTCTAAAAACAATGTTTACTGGACCTCAGTGTTCTACTCCTTTCATCCGAAAAAGTGCCGTCTTAGGTTCGAAATAAGACAAAGTTCTTTTTACTAAGTCAAACTCCTTTTAACTGCATTTATAGAAAATAGCATCAGGGTTTGTGGCTCCAAAGAAATTTATTATGAATATTTATTGTCTATCTGCTATTACTTATTACACATTATAAATATTTATTCTTCTACGTAATTGGTTAAAATTGTGATAGATTGACTTCTCGTAAGACATTTTTTTACAGAAGTATATGGAAGAACATGAATAAAACCAAATGGGACGACGACGACGACGACGACGACGATGACAACGACGACGACGACGACGACAACAACAACAACAACAACAACAACAACAACAACCACAACAACAACGATAACAACAACAACAACAACAGCAGCAGCAGGAATTTTTGATAGTGTTTCATCTATTTGTTGGACCTTATTACAGCTTACAATAAATAAAATTATATTTGATAATGGCAACAAAATACATTTCTATAGGTCATATTTAGGGGACTTGCGTTCTGGATGTACGTACAGCAACAATAAGACCAAGAGGACATGGGCTGAATGCAATAAATATAAGAAATTTGACTTTACTGATTATAAGAAATGAAATGGTATGTGATAAATGATAACTCGAAATGTTTTCAAAGGTTATATTTAGCGGGACTTAATAATTAAGCAACATCAACACCAAATGAAGATGACGAGTCATGCATGTCATAATTTGGAACTCATACTATGTAGTTCCTTATATGGCCATTTTTAGAATAGAATAATAATGTCAATCTATTCATTTCCTAATGTATTTGCGGATACACAGGTTTGTGGTCATGGTTGCATGTCCTACAACTTTGTACTTCCCTCTATTTGGATTTTTTGGGTTCACTGCCACTAATTGTCACTAACAACTTGCAAGCAACGCTGAGCTTTCATTTTTCCTAAAAAAGGAACTTTAGAAATTTTTAAAATATATAGCACTAGCAAAGAAAATTTAACGGTAAATCATGTAATTTCAACTATCTATATAAAATTACGTAAAAAACGGTAGAAATGGTGACAAGTACAACCTCATATGAAAATAATTATTTTAGACTGTTTACTCTTTGCTAAGGAGGTTAGAAACGGTTAAGGCCACAACATTTTCTATTATCTAAAATTAGCATCTGATAACTTCATGTAACCTTTATTGCTCACATATTTCTTATGGTGGATTTTTAGTTGTCCTAAGACAAATTATCCTAAATTCGACCTATATGACCAATAATATTTATGGCCACAAATGAGCTTCAACAAACACATTGTGAAATATATTTCTATAATTTACACATTTGATGTGGTTGATGTCATTATTTTTCTCTAGAAATTTGGTCAAAGTCAGAATAGTTTGACGACTTCAAATCTGTTGTATTTTAAGATTGAAGGAGCAATTCAGCCTTGACAAAATGAAAAGGCAAAAAGTCCAAATTACTCCTCTAACTTTAACCTATGTCCAGATGGACCCTAAACTAGCATCAAGGTGTCGTTTGGTTCACATATTTCTAACATCAACATATTATGCTGGTAGCAAATAACGTGTGATTGTGTTTGTTTCAGTCCAACTGTAATTAAGTCACGTTGTAATTGGATACCACCCCGTAGAAATGTGGTCCAACTTTGTGAGGTGATAGAACATATCATATTTTGTGTTAGGAAAAAAACACAAAGTGAATTTTCCATCGTTATGTTTTGTACATAATGTATGTCTAATGTTAATTTATTATTAAATTTCATAACCTATCAAAATAAATGGCGGCGATGTCCTCTATCACCTAATAAATTTGATAATAAAACCCAATTTATTTGCGGAGAACTATAACAAATCTTGTTAAGGGTAAACTAGAATTCAAATAGTAAGGTGTAATACCTCTGGTATTACGGGTAATTAAAACTGTCATGTCATCATGTTTAACTTAATTGCCTGCATAAGATTGTTCTTAGGGATTTTAGAGTGGCTTAATTATGAATGGTGATGAATGTGTAGTTAAATCCATAATTGAAATCCCAAAAAATAAATTCAAAAGGAAAATAAAAAATAAGCCCACATTGGGTCCCAAAACCTGAACCAAAAACTACAAGGAATCTGAGGAAAATATTTTAATGAAAGTTATAGATCTTATAAAATGGAACAACTTTTGTTTTTGGAGATTTTGAAGTTATGCAGTGGAGATTCAAATTAACCTGAAATCAATGCTTTGAAATTCAAATTTGAAATGCTATTTCAAAAATTATGAAGAATCTGACAAAACTCTATTATTGAAAGTTGTATATCTTGACAAATAGAACAAAATTTATTTTTATATATTTTCATATTATTGAGAAAAATTAGGAGAATCTGATTAGATTGCAAATGAAATTCAAATTCAAGTTTAACTGCCTTTTGATTAATTTCAAAACCATGCAGAATTTGAATTTGCTTCAAAAACCAAAAATGTTCTACACAAAATTTGCCATAACTTTTATTTTTGGTGTTCCACCTGATACATCTTAGATAGGGAATAATTGGCAAAACTAGGGTTTGACCCCAATCCTGTCTACAGTATCGGGCCCCTACTGTGCAGGGCACGTGCACGCACGCGTGCGCCGCGCCGCGTGCCGGTGTTGTCTGGCCGGGGCAGGGCCCTGTCGCCGTCGAGCAGCGAGCGCAGGGGGCCCCGGACTTCGCTCGACCTTACCCCTCCCTTCCCCGTGCTATAAAGTCGACGAGCCCTCCGTTTTCTCGTTCTTTCTCCGCACGGCCGCCGCCGACCACCTCTCACTGTGTTGCCAAATTAGCTGTCTCCAGTCCACCATTGATCGATTCACCTCGTAGCCATCACCACAACTGCTTTGCGCACCGATTGCCTTCACCTAGGTGAGCTTTGGTGCTCTGTTGACCCCGGAACGCCGCCGTCACTCTCGGTTCCGGTCAGAGCGCCGCCGCAGCCATCCCCAACGAGGCCAGCTCGCTCTGGTGAGCACCTTTTCTCTTGGTTGTGCGTCTCGGGCTTCTAGTGGCTCACTGGTGCTCATGCGCTGGATGGTTTTGTGTTTGGTGTGTTAGGATCGTCGGATAAGGAGAGTTGTCACCGGTGAACGCCACTGCACCCACCGTCGACGCCACGCTCGTTCATCCGCTCGGTCTTCGCTCCAATCGCCCATCGGTCTCGAGTCGTGGTGAGCCTCTGGACCTTCCCACGCCCTTTTCTTGAACGCTACTGCATTCCGGTGTCCGGAACGGGGTTGCCGCGCCGCCGTTTCCGCCATGGGTTAGCCTAGGCTCATCGGAGGCGCGTAAGGTCGGGGCTAGTTGCGCTAGGGTGTTCGTTAGACTCTGTGCATCGTGTTGGCGCGCTTGGTTTCGTTGCTGGAGTCACCGGCGGCGAGATCCGCGGCGAGCCACCGCGTGCGCGTGCACAGGAGCGCGGCAGGAGGAAGAAGAGGGAGTTGACAGAGGGGCCCCGCCTGTCAGCGTCCCAGAGAGAGGGAGCGCGCGGGCACGCGCGCGGGCGAGCGCGTGGGCCGAGCTGGGCTGGCCACTGCTGCTGGGCCGTCTCGGGCCACTTTTAGTTTTTTATTTTTCCGAAGAATTAAAACAACTTTTCGATTTTTAATTAAAGTAAATAGTGCTCTGTTTTGTTATTTTATAGGAATATTTCTATTGCACTAAAAATCTTGAAAATTTTTGGGGGTGCTCTCTGTAATGTGTAGAATGCAGTAAAAATATTAAATAAATATTTTGAATACTTTCTGTGGGAAGCTAAAAATCAGTAGATTAATTAATAAATGCAACTTTAAGCAATTTTAATTAATTATCTGTAATTCCAAAAATCATGAAAATTGTTTTGGTGCTGTTTGAGCTCAAAATCTAGCTGTTGGTAAAGTTTGGCATTATTTGAAAGTAATTTAATTAGTGGTTAATTATTATTAGATTAATAGCTAAGTAAAATAGGTTTAAGGGCTAATGACTTAGGTTTGGTGTGATTTTATGATTTATTGTGGTCTTAGGTCAAACACCCTTATGACCTAGGGCATCTTAGGTTTTAATTATCATGTCTTGTACTTTGTATTACTGCATCACATTAAACCATACATCATTGCATACGTGTAGTGACCGGGAACGAGGAAGTGAAAACTAAGGTGACTGCTGAGGAGACTGCTCCTGAGGTGGTATAGGGATTTGACATCTGTGGCACTGACCCGGATCCCACTCTCTTCACACTATAAGGCAAGCCCCGGTGCATTCAGCCATTTCTTTGTGATTTGAAAAATGTTTATAACTTGAGTTAATCTACTGCATTAAGTTGATAGGAGTTGATTGATAACCCAATTGATGCATTACTAACCTTGACCACTGAAATACCTTGAAACCATTTTAAAATATTTGAAAAATGCTTGGCCCTGCTAAATTAATTTAGATTTGCAAAAAATACTATTTTTCAGTTATTGTGATATATTAATGATTAAATTCATGAACAAAGGGCATTGGTAATATTTTCATTTGGTGACTGTGCACCTGATCAGTACATTGTCACCGACGGAAACGGTTTTGTCAGCTCGGTGGTTGAACACTTGGGTTAGAGTCCCAAGACTTTGTCACCGGCGGGTAGGGATTTGAAAAACCGTTTGATTACCTTGTACTTGGCTTAGAGTCCCAATGCATTGTACCAACGGGAAAACTTTAGGGACCGTCCGTTGTCGGCCTGCTTGTGATCGAGACTTTGCTACTGGCCACATACTTCGGGAAGCTCTGACTCCGGCGGCTTTACTACTTGAACCGACGACCACGCACTGGGAGTGGAGAGATGGCGAGTGTAGCGTGTACCCTCGTGGCCGGCGTGCCTGGAGACGAGAGAAGTACTGTGCTCTCGGGTGGCGCAGGACCGGTTCTGGAGAAGCCGTGGTAGACGGGGTTGGCATATGCAAGCTTAGGTGCTACATATGCAGTGTGGATAGGGATCCCCAGTTGGCTATTAATTGATTCGAATCGTCGTTGCTCCTTGGTTATGGAGACTTGATCCCCTGACTTACAGCGGAAAGTGGTTCGGAACTAGGATATTTTTGAGAATGACTACGTAATTAGAATTGAAGGATATATGTGAAATAACTGAGATCTATGGATATTGATTACAATAATATTGAGTTAAAATATTGAAAGTAGGATTAAGATTAGTATTGCTTTTCCGCAAAATACTTTGACTTTTGCAAAAGCTTTACCTCCCCTCAGCCTGCATTCCTGAATCTTCTCCCTATTTTCTTTAGTTGGGTAAGTCTTACGGAGTACCCCAGTACTCAGGGTTCGTTAACCCTTGTTGCAGGAGAACAGCCGCGACAGGTTTGTGTTAACCCCTGCTGCATGACAATCATCGAGGAAGGGAGCGATGATGAGTAAAAGCTAAACCCTTGGGCAGGGTTCGTATTATCATTATCTAAGTGTATTATATTTAGCTACTCTACTGCTACTGCTATCTACCTATGGTTTATAATAACTGCACTTAAATTCTATTAGGACAACTGATTTGTAATCTAAGTACTATGTAATCTTTCCGCACTTTTTACTCTGATATATTTTGCTATGAAATGTTGTAATCTTGTAATGACTTCGCAATAGGATCCTGTCGGTAAAGCCTTCTAGATCATTTGGGATACGGGCCCGGCTGTCAAAGATCATGAGTGATAATGACAGGTGCCTGTGAGCCATATGATTTAGGCGGTTCTGTTACATAAAGGACGGAAATCGACCAAATATTAGTTTAGGGCTTATCTAAACAAGTAACTTTGAGGGGTGTAATTTGAACTTTTTCCTTATATAAAAATAACAAGAAATAGCTGAGCCATGTGCTAAATTGTCCACTCGATTGTATGAATTGTTTTTTTTTTAGGAAAACTCGATTGACTGAAGTAGGTCACGGTGAACGTGGCAGTATGCGGACGGGCCTGTGTCCATCTATGGGTCCAAATCAGATGGTGGCTGGCGGATGCGCCCGACTCGGATCCAGGATGGGCTGGACCATGGAAAATTGTAAGGGGGCACTGGGATGGGCTCCGGGATGAGCCGTGATGTGCCGACTGGCAGTAGACTCCATTGCTGCACACCACATAAATGAAATATCAGCTTACGGCACTACAATTCTTATTCTGGGCCGGGAGTCCGGTACACAACGAATTTAGATGTCTGTTTGGTTTCGTGCTTTCGTCTGTTTTTATACATTATATAACGGGATAAAAGGTGTTATGAAACTATTTATATTTTTTTTTCAGACACGAAATGTTTCTTGAGGTCCGCAAAACAGTTAACCAGACAATTCCTAAACAAACCTGAAGACCGCGTAGAATCTCATCACGCCCTATAACCCTTTGCATGAGCAAACCCTGGTTTCGAACTCCAGACTTGAAAGGATGGCATGCCCAACGCTGGTCCTAGCACTCCTTGACGCATTGCCGTGGTCCTCTCCTCTGCATGCTCTGTGTCGCTGCCCTTTGCAGCCAAGGTGCCGTGCATGCATGTACCTAGAGGCCGTTTGCCTGGTCCCGTGGGGTCTGCAGAGAGAAAAACAGAGGCGACCTCTGTCTATGTCTATGGCACTGCTTAGACCGTGTGTCACCTAAAATTTTACCCTCGTTACATCAAATGTATAAACATATATATATAGTATTAAATATACACAAAAAATAACTAATTTTATAGATTGAGTTTAAATTGCGAGATGAATCTTTGAAGTCTAATTAGTTAATAATTTAACAATGTTGTGCTCTATAGTAAACATTTGCTAATAACAAATTAATTAGAATTAATAAATTTTTCTCATGGTAAAGAGCAAATTATGTAATTAGTTTTTTTATTAGAATTCGAAAAATCCTTCCGATATTTCATCCGAAAAATTTGACGCACTGAATCTAAACGCCCGTGTCCTACTCCTGCAGATGAGTCTCATCCCCTGCAAATATCGCTGGATGGCCCTACTACCGCTGAGTGCAGAAGCAGAAAATGGATTGGAGCTATTTTTCAAGAGTTGCAGGCACAGTGTTACCTAACTAAACATGTACTAGACGGATAAGCATTGGTGCCACTGATCGAAGATGTTAAAAACGCGGGCACTGGCGTAGGCAACGCAAGCAGCGCCTATGAAAGCGACGCTACGTTTGCTGCGTTTCAGAAGAGCCTTGAAAAGGCGGCCTGCATGTCAAGGAAGGAATCAAAGCCGCCGCTGAGATGCCGCTGATCCATGAAAACCCTGCACAAACGGACGCTGTGGTGGGTTGGGCTGCGTGCTGAAATGATGCACTGGGATGGATCTCATTTGTGCCATTGCCGTTTGGTGAGACACCTGCTCTCGCAGTCGCAGCCTCACGTGCGCGTGACATGGTTGGGTTGGACGCCGTGCGGACGATGGCGCATTGCAGTTGCACAGCTGCCGACCCTGGATTGACGCCAAAAAAAAAAAAAAAAATGCCGGGCCTGGATTTTTTGGTTACCAATCCAACCCTGAGCGAGCGTTCAGCTCAGCAGGTGCCGCGATGCAACCCCGTGCACACTTGACACATAGCCATAGCATAGCAACCCGTGAGTGGCTCATGTACTGTAGATTATTACCACTGTGCGCTGTGAAATGGAGCTCCTCAGTTTTGTCTAGTCTAGTGTACTTATACAAGAACTATCGCAATGGTTAGTTCCGTTCTTCACGGAGCAACAGCTGAGGTGATCCAGGAGGCCATCGCGACCCCGTTCTTGACCTAGGCCGCCACCACCGGCGACTAGGAAAGCAACGCCGGCGGACATCCCAGGTCACGGCGCCCACGCCCTGCCTTCGACATGCAGTCGTTGTCAGTCACCAGCAAACCGACGGTTAGCCGCTCCGGCACCGTCGCCCACGAGATTTCCCATTAGGGGTGCGCCGCTTAGGTACCTCGTATTTGGGATCGTGTTGTAGGGTTTGAGCCTACTGTGTGTACGCCAGACCCCCTTTTTTCCCCCAATTCAACGTGATGGCCGCGATTGGGAGTGGAGCACCGGTTGATCCGGATTCTCATGTTGCTGGTCTGTTCCAGAACCTTAACCTCACTGCGGAGGAAGTGGGTGTGGCGGAATTCAGTGACGATGACGAGATCGAGACCCCGCAGGGGGTTCAGTGGGCACTCTTCGGCAAAGTCCTGTCGCCGTCGGTGATTCACTCATCTACGATCCATAGGGCGATGAAACCTGCGTGGGGAAACCCCTATGGACTTAAGATCAGGTCGATTGGTGTAAAGAAGGAGAACCTATTTGTGGCAGAATTCAATCTACAGCAGGATATGGAACGTGCGCTCGGGGGCTCCCCGTGGATGGTTGGGCGGCACGCTTTGCTGCTGCAAAAGTATGATGAATCCATCAGGCCATCGGAGATCAAGTTTGATAGCATGGATATCTGGATCCGGCTACTGAATCTTCCCTTAGGGTGGATGAATGGCCACCGAGGGGAGCGAGCCATGAACCTGATGGGAGTAGTGAAGAAAATGCATGTCGACAAGGACGGGAAGGCCAGTGGTGCCTTTCTTCGTGCTCGGATAGCAATCAATATAATGAAACCCCTGAGAAGGGGAGTTCTGCTAAAGACTAAACGTGACGCGGAACCGGAGTGGTTTGAGGTGCAGTATGAGAAGCTTCCCTTCTATTGTCTTTCATGTGGCATCATGGGCCATTCGGAACTGGAATGTGATAAACCGGTGATACGACGCGTCAGGGAAATTCCCGTATGATATTAAGTTACGCGCCTCAGAGATGAGCAGGAAGAAAGTCTAGAGTTTCTCTGATACCGCTGGTGATTCCTTTGGTAGTGGGTCGTCAACCAGCACAAAACATTCTCGCAGCTCTATGCATAGAACGGAGTCCAGAGAGGAAATGGAGAGGGAGAATGAAGTGCTCTATCCTCTGAAGGAGCCACCAGTGCAATCCGGAGGTAACTCGTCTGAGACTACAGCAGCAGGCCGTAGCTTGTTCCACGGCAAGCAGAACCGGGCCATGGTTGTCGTGCGAAAGAGGAAAGCTAAAGGGTCGGATATTGGTTCGTCTATAACTTCGGACCTAAACATCCCTGAAGCATCTAGGCCCTAGTGGTTTCAGTGATTAATGACAACAAAGAGGTTATTATGACTAACGTGTGTTTTGCAGGATAACCTAGAGGTTAGGTCATAATAATATGTAGGTTCAAGCCCCTAGCGATGGAAATTGATTTGGTTTTCAAAGGATGGAAGACAGGATGGAGATAGGCTAGTTCCGAGTGTCGTTTGGAGTTGAGAGACACTTGGAGTAGTTTAGGTCTTGTTTTTAACTTTGGCCATACTATTAAGAGGGGTTTGAATGGGTAGCTTGAGCTAGACTTGTCTAGGAGATGGTAGTGTGGTGCACACTTGTCAAACCTAGGTCTAGAGAATGCAGAGAGGTCTGGTGAACTATTTGGATTAAACTTCGTTTTGGAAAGTTGTCGATTCGTCGAAGTTTTGGGCCAAAAAGTTGCACCGGACGCTGCACCGGACGCGGGCCAGAGCGTCCAGTGCAGTCTCAGAGAGCAGTGGACGCTGTGTTGGAACCACCGAACGCGCAGTGGTTACTGTGCGGTCGTCTGGTGCTATACCCTAGGTTAGGGCTTAGCACCGGACAACCACCGGACGCTGCACCGGACAAAGTCAGGAGCATCCGGTGACCGTCCAGAGAGGTTTCAGAGAGGTATTTTGAGCACCGGACGTGTCCGGCGAAGCCCCACTAGACATTGCCAGCGTCCGGTGTGTTCAAAATACAGCAGGTACAGTAACCGTTGGAAGGGGCACCGGACAACCACCGGACGCATCCGGTGTGAACTTCAGAGCGTCCGGTGCACCCAAGAACAGAGGGCTTTGTGCCTAACGGCCATGGGCTTGTGTGGGCGGTATTTATATCCCTTGTGCTCATCCATGAGAGGTCTCTTGCCACTTCAAATAGTTGAACGCGCCTTGAGACCTTGTGAGATTGCAAGAGCCCTAGGGAGGTTGAGTGAATTGCGAATTCGAGTGAGCTTCTTCCCTAGAGTTGATCAAGAGTGACTTGTTTGCATCCATCCATCTCTTTGGCCTTGTTTGGGTCAAGTGAGAGTTCGAGCTTGTTACTCTTGGTGATCGGCATCACCTAGATGGCTTGGTGGCGATCGGAGACTTGGTGACCGCTTGGAGAGCTTGTTGGCGGCCCAAGCCAAGCTTGTGAGCGGTTGTGGGCGATCCACCACGCCAGAGAGGCAAAGGATCAGCCCATAGAGAGCTCTTGGTCTTTGTGAAGATCAAGGGGGAGCTACACCCTTGCGTGGGTGCTCCAACGAGGACTAGTGGAGAGTGCCGACTCTCCGATACTTCGGGAAAAATTGGCTTTGTCTTTCTATCTCATTTACTTTCCCGTATTTACTTTGTGCTCTTTACATTTCTAGAGTAGAATTTCTTGTGTAGGACTTGGCTCTAGGTTGCTAAACTTGTTTTAAGCTTAGAATCACACTAGAGCACTTGTGGGGTGAGATTGTGCAAAATGACGATAGGTTGAATTGTTTCGTGAAAATTTATTAGTTGCCCAATTCACCCCCTTTTTGGGCATCCTCGATCCTTTCAATTGGTATAGGAGCTTTGTGCTCACTAATTTGGCTTAACCGCCAAGTGAAGGATGTCTGGTGGTCACGATGGTCCCCCTTCCGTCTTTGATGGTAACAATTTTTCTTATTGGAAAATTCGTATGGAGGCATGCCTTGAGGCGGTGGACCTTGGTGTTCACAAAGCCGCCACACAAGGGTATCCCACTCCCAAATCCGGTGCAACCCTCACACCCCTTGAGGAAGAGCACGAAAAGTGAAATGCTAAGGCTCGCAACATCATCTTTTGAGGCCTTAGCAAAGAGGTGTTCAACCGTTTGAGGAACCACAAAAACGCCCATGCACTATGGTCGGATATTTGTGCGCTCCATGAGGAAACCAAGAGTGAGCGTGAGGAAAGCTACTACCTTGTGATGGACAAGCTTAATTCTTTCAAAATGCTTTCTAATGAAAGTGCTAATGACATGTACTCTCGCTTGAATATCATTGTAGAGGAAGTCAATGGTCTTTAGCTCACCTAACTCACTCCCGCCGAAGTTGCAAGGAGGATCTTCAATGCTCTTCCCATTGACAAGTATGGTCACATTGTGACCGTGCTTCATCAAGGGGATCTCTCCAATGCAACTCCACTCAAATATTAGGGAAGATCAATGCACATGAGATGTATATGAAGATCACCCTTCAAGATGTCTCTTCATCAAAGAAAGAAGAGAAGGACTTGGCACTCAAGGCTGACAAGAAAGGCAAATCTCAAGTCAAGTACACTTCTCATGATTCCACAAGTGATAGTGATGATGATGATGTGGAGATTGCTCTCATGGTGAGGAAGACCACCAAGATGCTCAAGAAGCTTAACAACAAGGGAATCAAGTTTGATTCTAACAAGAAGAAATTCTTCACAAGTAGCAAAAGAAAGCCCATCTCCGAGATGGATTGCTACAATTATGGGGAGCTTGAGCATCTTGCTCATCAGTATCCTAAGCCCAAGAAAGACAAGTTCAAGAACAAGAACCAGGAAAAAAGGCAAGACTCTAGTGATGAGAGTGAAGATAAGAAGAAGAAGGCCAAGCCATTCAAGAAGAAAGAATTCAAGAAGAAGCAATTTCACAAGAACAAGAAGAATGGCAATGCTTACATTGTTGGTGATTGGCTCACCGACATTGAATCTTCTAGTGGATCTTCCGGTGAAGATAGTGATGAAAAAGAGAAGGTGGCCGCTCTTGTGATTGGGACTTCACTTCCTCCACCGCCATCACCGCCCTCATCTCCAACACACCTTTGCCTCATGGCTAAGGACAAGAAGGTACAAAGTGATGATGAGAGTAGTGATAGTAACAATGAATATGATTCACCAACATATGATGAACTTGCTAGCTTGCTTAATGACTACACTAAAGTTATAAGAAAGCTAACAAGTAAGAATGAAAAGCTAAAACTTGAGAATGCAAATCTTTTAGCTCAAAATGAACAATTGATTAAAGCTAGTGATGAGTTTAAAGTTGAAAATCAAAATGTGTCATCTAAGCTCAAGGAGCTCAAAGCTAACATTAGGGAGCTCAAAGAAAAATATGATAAACTTGAGAAGATACACATTGAGCTCACCACTAGCTATAACAAGCTAAAAGAGAACTACACTCAAGTAAAAGTGAATCATGATAACCTTGCTATGGCTTATGACTTGCTTTCAAATGAAACACATGATGCTCCTAACTTTGTTGTTAAGTGTGACATAGCTACATCATGTGATGACTTGATTGATGAGATCATTGAGCAAGGTGCTAGTAGCAAAGGCAAGGAAGTGATGGTGGCCGATTGCCATGATGATTACTTGAAGCTCAAGATTGAGAATGAGAACTTGAAGAAAGAACTTGAAAAGAAATCAACCACTAACATCATTGTAATTGAAACGGTGTAAGAAGATGATGAGGTTGAAGTGTTTAGAGGATAGAACAAGATACTCAAAAGTGAGAAGTGTCAACTTGCTACCTTGTTGGAAGAGAACAAAAAGTTGAAGCAAGAAAAGAGTTACCTCACCGTTGGGTTGCAAAGATTCACAAGAGGCCAATACCTTCAAAGTGATCTCCTCATGAACACCGTGATGAAGTTTTATAGAAGTGGGATTGGCTACATGGGTGAGAAGGTGCAAAATATTAGAGCTCAAAATCGTCTCAACAAAGCAAATAACAAGCCCAAGCCCAAGCCAAAGAGATGCTTTGAATGTGGACAAGATGGTCACTTTGCTCATGAGTGCAAGACACCACGACCACAACCTTTGCTCAAGCATGCTAGGCCCTTTGCCTTTGATGCTCACTACATGCTAAGAAAAGATTCTAAGGGCAAAGTGAAAGTCATGTTCCTAGGTCCCCCTAACCAGAATAGGCCTAGGCAATTGTGGGTGGCAAAAGCTTTGGTTGAGAAAGTCCGGAGCCTTTCTCAAGTATGGGTTCCTAAACATCAAGCTTGATTTGTTGTGTGTAGGTGAACTACAAGACCGGTGGCTCTCATTGGGTAATTGATAGTAGATGCACTCAACATATGACCGGTGATGCTCGTATGTTCACCTCACTTGAAGAGAATGTGGAAGACTGTTGGTATAAATTAACTGCACTCTATTAAAGATTATTATTATCAAGGTATCCGCAAGCGCACAGATAAAACAACCGATGTAGCACTTCACCAGACAATCCCGGTTTTAATATCGAACCCAAAGGAACAGTAGGTGATACTGACTAAGTCTATTGGCTCTTAACCCGATAATACAATCAATCCAGAGAATATCAAGAATGAGGAGATAACAAATGATTATCTAGATCCGACAACCGGTAAACTTTGAATAATATCGTTCTAATCGGGCAGTGACATGAATAAGAGGCGAAATCAGAGTTCCCTCCTACCAGACACTTATACACCTATCAATCCTATCAACGGGAAGTGGACTACAGAGGACTCGACGCAGCTGTCACCTACGCGATCTACCACTATCCGGCCAATCAGGGGACATTCACAAGTAATTATAGCCCAGACACCACGTCTACACTACAAACTACTACTTCAACCAAGGAGCTACCAAGATCAAAGCACTCAAATAGAGTTGTAAACTTAAGAACAAATAAGAACAAATGCTTACTTGAATCAGGATGTTGAATACAAAAGTAACTCAGAACGCAACTCCGGGCGAGAGAGCTGAATCCAGACGAACACAGCTACGAAGAAGCTCCGACAGGCCGGGACTCCTCCGAATCTCTACTCATCTACTCTATCTCTCTAATCTCTCTCTTGATTGCTAGCCTAGATCTAGTGGATATCTATCTAATGCTTCAGGGTCTTCATCTCTTGATCTGGCTCTCCTCGAAGGGGTATGCCTCTCTATTTATAGGCCAATGGGATGCACGTATGCCGTAGGATCAAACCGACTTGAAACAAGGGCCTAGATGACTTCTAATAGGCGGTGGTAGAAGACTCCAGAAGGCGGCGCGGGGGAATCCCTAGGGGGCGCCGGCCGGCCCCACCCTGGCGCCGGCCGGCCCTACTCTGTGGGGTTTCGGGCTCCGGTGCTTCAGGTGTGTTCCAGATGCTTCTAGTGTTCTCATGATGATGTTTCCTTGGCGGTTAAGTTTCGTGGTAATTATGCTCTTTAATCTTTCTTTTAAGCTTTTCTGGAAAATCCCCTGGGAAATAGACAATTCACCAAAACTCGTGGAATTTGTCAGTAATAACCCTATTCTACTGGATATTCATGTTTAATGCAGGGATAATTGATAATAAAATTTGGATGATAACATGTGTCACAATTACCCCTACACTTAGGCTTTTGCTCGTCCCGAGAAAAAGGTTGGTTTTAAGATGTAAGATTCTTAGAGAGAATGGAGCATTTAAAACATAACTTGAGAGTACATTATATAAAACTAGTATAGTCATGCATGTACTATGGAATTCAAAGTGTCTACCATGAATCTTTGAGTAGTTGAAGAACAGAATAGCTTGAAAACAGATCACTCTCTTCCTTTTGAAAGGATCAAGGATGCCTAAGAGGGGGGTGAATTGGGCAACTAATAAATTTTTCGAAATACAATTCAACCTATCGCAATTTGCCCAATGTCACCCCACAAGTGCTTGTGTCAATTCTATTCCTAAAACAAGTTATGCAACCTAGAGCCAAGTCCTATCACAAGTATACTACTCTAGGAAAGTAGAGAACACAAAGGAAATGCGGGAATGTAAAGAGTTAGAATGACAAATCCGGTTTTTCCCGAGGTATCGGAGAGTCGGCACTCCTCACTAGTCCTCGTTGGATCACCCACGCAAGGGTGTAGCTCCCCCTTGATCTTCGCAAAGACCAAGTGCTCTCTACGGGCTGATCCTTTGCCTCTCCGGCGCGGTGGATCGCCCACAACCGCTCACAACTTCGACTTGGGCTGCCCACAAGCTCTCCAAGCGGTCACCAAGCCACCGATCGCCACCAAACCGTCTAGGTGATGCCGATCACCAAGAGTAACAAGCCTAGACTCTCACTTGACCAAGAGCAAGGCCAAAGAGGGTGATGGATGCACACAAGTCACTCTTGATCTCTCTAGGGAAGAAGCTCACAAGCAATGGAGTTCAAACTAATCTCCCTAGGGCTCTTGCTTTCTCACAAGATCAACAAAGGTTCCTTCAGCTGTTAGAAATGGCAAGAGAGATAGAATGGAGGCAATGGTGGAGTATAAATACTCACCCTCTCCAAAACTAGCCGTTCCTCACTTTCCTGCGAACCGTCGGACGCTGCCGAGGCTCGACCGTCGGACCATTTGCTACGGTCTGACTCTCACAGTCGCACTGTGCTCAGTCTTGTGTCCGAAGGGCGTCGGACCGAACTCGATGGTCCGATGCTCCACCGTCCGACGCTCTGGATCAGCTGGCACAGTGCCTCTCAATGGCTATAACGTGAACCAATGGTCCGACGCACACCGTCGGACCAAGTCCGACGCTCTTTTTCACTGTTGGAACCTCTCTGGAAGCGTCGGACTCTAAGAAACCTTAGTCCAACGCTCGCTCTCACAACGGTCCGACGCTCGCTTGAACACCCCGAGGCACCGTCGGACTCTGGCCAATGGTCCGACGACCATCCAGCCAGGGTCCGACGCTCCCTGGGACGCTGAGAATCGTCCAGGGGCTGCCATGTGTTGTCGGACTCTCACTATTGGTCCGACGCCCCATACTAGGTAGAGTCCGACGCCTCTATTTTGATCATAACTTCGCCGAATCGAAAACTTTCCAAAACGAAGTTTGATCCTCTCTCTCTCAAGAGTCTCCCTAGGCTGTCTAGAGTTATGTTGGACAAGTGTGCATCACATCTACACTCTCTAATCTTGCTCTAAGTCAAGCTACCCATCCAAACCCCTCTTAATAGTACGGTCAAAGAGAAAAACAAAACCTAAGACTACTCCAAGTGTCTCTCAACTCCAAACGACACTTGGCACTAGCCTATCACCGTCTTATCTTCCATCCTTTAAAAACCGAAATGAATTTCATCGCTAGGGGCTTGAACCTACATGTTATTATGACCTAACCTCTACGTTATCCTGTAAAACACACGTTAGTCATAATAACCGTCTTGTTGTCATTAATCACCGAAACCACTAGGGCCTAAATGCTTCAATCTCCCCCTTTTTGGTGATTGATGACAACAACCTCAAATAGATTTAGAAAGAGTGAGGTTTTTAATGGCTTGATTCATATAAGCATGTGATAAGAGCAAAGGGGTTAGGCATGCTTATACAAATCAAGACCACAAGGTACATATAAGATATAAAATAAGCACAAGTACCAAGTGTTATGCTCAAGATCGAAGAGAAGTGCGGAAGCAAAGATAATGAGCATAACCAAAAGAGAACCAAGTGACATGATATATATAAAATGAAGCTCAATCCACATGTCACACAAATCAAGTCTCAAGCACACATATACACAAACTACATGAAAAGCAACCATGATATGCATGAGAATGTCACAATCAAAATAAGAGCAAAACCCTCTCACATCGCTCCCCCTAAATCTATACTCTCTCTCCCTCTTTGGCATCAAGCACTAAAGGACCTAAGACTCTGGAGGAGGAGAAGGAGTAGAGTCGCGGTCAGAGGAATGAGGTAGAATCTCAAACTGAGTGGGGTCTCCCTCTGACTCTGAGCCCTGAGCTGTCTGACCCTCTGTCGGTGCTCGAGAAGGTGAAGCGGTCCGGGTCTGCTCAGCTGTCTCTGTGACCACTACTGCCTTAGTCTGAACTGGCTCTGACGAAGCAACGAAGTACGGTTGGGTCTCTGTAGTCCCAGTAGCAGGAGGAGCTGTGGAGGTAGTAACAGGCAGTCTAAACTCTGGAGGTGTAGGCAAGACTGTGATCTCACTGAAGGTAGCTCCCAAGCTCCTGGTCACTGAGGGGCCACCCAGGTCTGGAGTGAAGCCTGTCTGGATAGGGGTGAACCCCTAAGTGCCTGGAGTGGCAAACCACTGCTGAGTCTGCTGGGTCGGAGTGACAAACTGACTCTGAAGAGAAGCTATGCCCTGACTCTGAAGTCCGCTGGACTGTAACGCTGGAGTCACCTGAGCTGCAGTGGCTGCCGGTCCAACCTGCTGGACTGGAGAGGCAGTGGCTAGGTACAGTGGGGCTCCGGTGTGCCTGATGTGCTCCATGAACCCAAAGGTATGTATCTGTATCTGTTGGCTCTGGAGCTGCATCTAGAGCTTCTGCTCCTGGAACTGATCCTGCCTGAGCTGAATCTAAGTGAGAGCTGCAGCCTGCTCCCTGGCAAACCGGGCCTGGTCCTCTGCCTGTCTCTGCTGTGTCTGCTGTAAGCTTTGAAGGATAGCAAGCAGTGCAGGGTCTGTCTGTGAAGTCTGTGGAGCGGAGCTGGACCCACCGGCCTCCAAGTCGTGAGCTCGTGGACGCGAAGGGATGGGCCGGTAGTCCCTGTCAGAGCTGGACGAGGAGGTGTCGACGGGGTCATCGTCTGCAAGTAACTGCTCAAGCTCGCTATGGGCAACGAGCCTCATAGCCTCGTCCTACTGCTGTACCTCTACCATGTCAGCCCCTGAAGTCTGACGGTGCTGAACTCTGTGCAAGGCCCTGCTACCATGTCTGCCGTCAATCAGAGAGGTCATCCTGTATACTAAAAACTGAGTCTTAGTTTGGCGCAACTCTCTGGAGATCCCTGTCCAAATCCTGTGCAACCTACGCTCAAGGATGTGTGAGATCCAATGAGCGTAGGGGAGCTGACGCCTAGACCGGATGCCCTCTGCAATAGTGTCCTCCATCTCACTGATAATCAAGTCCACTATGTCGAACTCGGACTGCTGGACCAGGGCACTGAGGAGCCACAACTGCTAGTGGGTGAGCCCCTCCCTGTACCCCTCCCGCGGCAAAAGGGTGCGCCTCATCACGTCGTTCAGGAGGTGAACGACAGGACGCAGCTCTGACGGTGTCCTGCAGGAGCCGTCTCCGAACGGTGGTCGGAAGCACGCTGCTATGTGAGCTGTACCAGGTGCTACACCTTCGTGTGCCCTCCTCGGCGGGTCTGTCGTAGCATAACAGATGCTATGCAACCTGGTCGCTGACTCTAGGACCCCTGGCAGCTCTCTGAGAGCCTTCGCATAGAGCCGGTATGGCTCTTCGCCGAAGGTGTACTGCAGGTACTGGTGGTCGGGGTCTATCCATAGTGAAGCATAGAACTCTCTCACCCACGACTCCACGTACCGGCCTGAACGGCCAAGAAGCTCTGCTAGTCCAGGTAGGTAAGTCAAGTATGGCCTGATCTCCTCTCCTGCTGCCTGGACTATGTCCTCTAGGGGACATACCCTGTGCTTTCGCAGTCCAACTCCTGTGGCCATGAGGGCAGTGAAGAAGTCCTCGTGAAGAGTGGTGTACCAGCCCTCAGAGGCTCTGGGATCTCTCTGATCTGAAAACCAACTAGCAAGCGAAGTCAGCTGGAGCTCTTTGACTCGGGCTGCAGAGATCCTTCGCAGGTCCAAGTGAACATCCGGCTCAGGCTCCGGCTGAGGGTCGGAGGGAGCAGGCGCCCTGGGGACTCGGTCGCCGCGCCTCTGACCAGCGGGCCGGGGTGGCAACGAAGGTCGAGTGCGGCCCGAGCGACGAGGAGGTGGAGCCTGGGCCTGCTCCCCCTGAGTAGCTGCCTCCTACTGCTCTGGCTGCCTCGGCTCTGTCTCTGGCTGCTCCTCAGACTCATCTCTGCCTGATATAATGACAGAAATACCTCCAATATGTATACCTCTGCCACGCTTTGCCTCCTTTACAGCCTGTGCTACCCTGATAGCCTGCCTCTGCTCAGCTGTAAGTCTTTTCCTTTTCTTGCTGATCTCGACAAGAGGGGCCTTCCCCTTGTCCAAAGGTGGATGAGGAGGAGGCCTCTCGTCTCCACCTGTGCCTCCCTCACTACGGCTGGCCTGCTTGCACCTCACCATCTCTGCCAACTGTCACTGTCTCTCAGAAACTGACAACTGCCGCTGACACTCAGAGGCTTGGCCTTGTTCCGTATCCGCGGGCTTGGCCCCAGATTCACTGATCCACTGCTAAACACTCTGACCACGACACCTGCAAGAGAGAGATAGACAAGGATACATAAGCATATATAATCTAGAGATGAGTAATCCTAGGAAGCAAGCACATGGGATAAGAGAGGAATAGCAAAGCAACCTGAGAGAAGACCTGTGAAGAGGCAAGATCTCTGTCGACGCGGGGAACCACAAGCAAGGGAAGTCACTACATGGACATAGGGCACAAGTCACAACCGAGATCTATGACAAGTGTATTCAATGACACAGGAAATCTAGGGCTTGGGATAGTGAAAAGGGTACCACGAGAGTGACGAACACTACCCCGAACCCTAGAGAGCCAAGGGGAAAGCCAAGCGACGCTGAAACTGCACAGAACACAGTGAAAGATTGGTTAAGGTATTTTACCGAACACCTGGAGTGCACAGTTTCTGATAGAGGTTAGGTCAGTAAAGAATGGGTGCTCACCACTGATTTTGGGACCTAGGTGAGAGAGGAGAGGCTCCTCGGCGTCTGGGACAGTTCACCGCGGCGGCTGTCGACGGAGCACGGCAGTGCGATGGCGAGGCGGAGGACAGCAGCGCAGCGGCTGCAGTGCTGCGGGCTCCGCTGCGGTGCGCGGCGAGAGGCACGCGAGCAGGGGAGGTGCTCGTCGGCGGTGAGGGCACCGGTGAGCAGGCGCGGCTGCATAGGGAGAGCTAGGGCGCGGAACGGCGGCGACGGTTAGGGCACGGGTGGATCGACGGCGTACGGAGAGAGTGCCGAATGAAAAGGATGACAAGCAGGTCCCACGTGACAGAGAAAGAAAAGAAACTGCTTCTCGCTTTCGAACCGACCGTCTAACGATGACTGTAGCAAGCGTCGGACCAACGCTCTGCAGGGTCCGACGCTTCCAGTAAGCTCCAGCACCCGTCGAACTTAGTCCGACGCTCCTCGTCAGACTATAAACTTCGGTCCGACGCCATGAATGCAGCGCGACGCGGCGTGAACTCCTTTTTCAATAGTCCGATGCCTCAAAAATCTCAGTTCGACGCCTTCGTCTGACGAAGTCTTCTGCTGAAAAGGGGGACCGTCGGACAGTGGGCATTAGTCCGTCGCCCAAATCTTCACTTTCTTCAACATTTCTTCGCGCCGATTTTTCCCATCTAAGTTCCAACCCCAATATGAGTCAAATAAACTCCAGTTGAAACTAGTATGAGATGTCCCAATTTTTCAAATATTTTGCCTTAGGCATACATGAATTTTATGAAAATAGGCAATAAGCTCCAAGAACGAAACGACAAAATAACAACCATGCTTATGCAATGCAGTTTCGCGTGAAGTAAACTAGTTGCTTGTCAAGTTTGTCCTTGGATAAGCTTCCTCACATGCTTTTAGGCGGTTATCTTAGCCGAGTTAGACAAGCCCTACGTGCAATTCAAAGTTAGACATGTTTTATGTTACAATGCAATGCACATGACAACACAAGATCATCTTTTAGTGAAGTTGCTTAAATCAAGGAAATTAAGTTCATTCCTTAGTGAGCAAAACCATGCCTCATCCAATGGTTTAGTGAAAATGTCCGCCAAGTTATCATCCGTTCTCACTCCCTCAAAGGAAATGTCACCCTTGGCAACGTGATCTCTAAGGAAGCGATGACGGATGTCAGTGTGCTTTGTGCGGGAGTGTTGAACCAGGTTGTTGGCCAGTTTTACCGCACTCTCGTTGTCACACAATAAAGGCACCCTTTTTAAGTTGATTCCATAATCAAGTAGGGTTAGTTTCATGTAAAGAATTTATGCACAACAAGCGCCCACGGCAATGTATTCCACTTCGGTTTGTGACAAGGCAACACTATTTTGTTTCTTGGAGGACCAAGAAACTAGTGATCTTCCAAGCAAATGGCACCCTCCGGATGTGCTTTTCCGGTCAATCTTACAACCGGCATAATCCGAATCGGAATAGCCGACAAGAGTAAAGTTAGCTCCTTTGGGATACCAAAGGCCAATACTTGGGGAGTGCTTTATGTACCTAAGGATTCTTTTTATTGCAACTAAGTGAGGTTCCATAGGGTTAGCTTGAAAGCGCGCACACATACACACACTAAACATGATGTCGGGCCTAGATGCAGTCAAGTACAACAAACTACCGATCATAGAACGATAGAGAGTTTGGTCAACCGATTTACCTCCCTCATCAAGGTCGAGATGTCCATTGGTAGGCATAGGGGTCTTGATGGGCTTGCATTCTTCCACCTTGAAGCGCTTGAGGAGGTCCTTCGTGTACTTCTCTTGTGACACGAACATCCCCTCCCTCATTTGCTTGACTTGAAAGCCGAGGAAGAATGTGAGCTCACCAATCATGGACATCTCAAACTCCTTGGACATCATTTCACCAAATTCCTTGCAAAAATCTTCATTAGTCGAACCAAAAATGATATCATCAACATAAACTTGACAAATAAAGATATGCCCTTTGTGCTTCTTGATGAATAGTGTGGTATCAACCAAGCCGATTTTGAAACCCTTGTTGATGAGGAAGTCGCGGAGGCGCTCATACCAAGCCCGTAGGGCTTGCTTCAAGCCATATAGCGCCTTGGACAACCTATAAATATAGTTTGGATATCTGGGGTCTTCAAAACCCGGTGGTTGGGAAATATAGACAAGTTCATTTATGAAGCCATTTAAAAATGCACTTTTCACATCCATTTGAAAAAGTTTTAGGTTGTGATTAGATGCATATGCAAGTAGGATACGAATGGCCTCTAATCTTTCCACCGGGGCAAAAGTCTCCCCAAAATCCAAGCCTTCCACTTGAGAAAACCCTTTTGCCACGAGCCTTGCCTTGTTTCTCACAATGTTGCCCTTGTCGTCTTGCTTGTTGCGGAACACCCACTTGGTGCCTATGACTCTTGCTCCTTTTGGCTCCTCTTCAAGTGTCCACACTTGATTGCGGGTGAAGTTGTTGAGTTCTTCATGCATAGCATTCACCCAATCCGGATCTTGTAGAGCTTCTTCTATGATAGTGGGCTCAATGCAAGAGACAAACGAGTGATGTTCAATGAATTGAGCATGCCTTTGTGAGCGAGTCATTACTCCCCTTGAAGTACTCCCTATTATGAGATCTTGAGGATGTGCTTGTAGGAGTGGAGTAGTTCTTCTATCAACCACTTGAGGAGGAGGTTGTGGAGCATCAACATCTTGTGCTTGCGCCTCAACTTCTTCTTGTGTGATGTGGGTGTCTTTATGTGGATCCACCCCATCTTTATCTTCATCATCTTGAGGCACATTTGATGAAGATGGTTGATCGATCACTTGCACATCATCACCATCATCTTCATCATCTTTTGGCTTGATGTCTCCGGTTGGCATGTTCTTCATAGCCTTCCTCAGTGGTTCTTCACCTACATCATCAAGATTCTCATGCTCTCCTTGAGAGCCGTTAGATTCATCGAACTCCACATCATATGTTTCTTCAACAAGGCCGGTGACATTGTTGAATACTCTATATGCTTTGGACTTTAATGAGTAACTAACAAGAAAACCAATATCACAACATCTTTGGAACTTCCCTAGGTGTTGTCGCTTCTTGTAGATGTAGCATTTGCAACCAAACACCCGGAAATAGGAGACGTCCAGCTTCTTGCCAATGAGTAGCTCATAGTGGGTCTTCTTTAGCAACCGGTGAGGGAATAGACGGTTGGATGCATAGCATGCGGTGTTGATTGTCTCCGCCCAAAACCTCTCCGGTGTGTTGTACTCATCAAGCATAGTCCTTACAAGGGTGATCAATGTTCGGTTCTTCCTATCAACAACTCCATTTTGTTGAGGGGTATAGGAGGACGAGACTTTATGCTTGATCCCAACTTTATCACAATAAACTTCAATGTTTGTGTTGTCAAACTCTTTCCCATTATCACTTCTAATCTTCTTGATCTTCACTTCAAATTCATTTTGTGCTCTCTTGACAAACTTCTTGAATGATCCGGCAACTTCGGTCTTGGCATGGAGAAAGAACACCCAAGTGTATCTTGAGAAATCATCAACAATTACTAGACAATATAGCTTGCCGCCAATACTTGGATAAGTTGTTGGCCCAAATAGATCCATGTGAAGTAGCTCTAATGGTCTTGATGTAGATACAAATGCCTTGGATGGATGAGTATTTTCAACTTGCTTGCCGGCTTGACAAGCACTACAAAGTTTGTCCTTCTCAAATACTACATTTTTCAAACCTGTCACCATTTCCTTTTTCAATAGCTTCTTGAGTGTGCTCATCCCAACATGTGCAAGCCTTCTATGCCATAGCCACCCAAGAGATTGTTTGGTGAATAGACAAGTCTTCAAGTTAGCATCATCCGAATTGAAGTCCACTAGATAGAGGTGATTGTACCGAAAGCCCTTGAATATCACTTGATTGTCATCTTTCTTGGAAACAACCACTTCTTCACTTGTAAATAGGCATTGGAAGCCAAGATCACACAATTGACCAACCGATAGCAAGTTGGAGCTCAAAGAAGCAACTAGAAGCACATTTGAAATTGAATGATCATTGGAGATAGCCATTTGCCAAGCCCTTGCACCTTGCTCTTGGAATTATCACCAAATGTTATCTTTCCTTGGTCTTCTACATTCTCTTCAAGTGAGGTGAACATACGAACATCACCGGTCATATGTTGAGTGCAACCACTATCAATTACCCAATGAGTGCCACCGGTCTTGTAGTTCACCTACACACAATAAATCAAGCTTGATGTTTAGGAACCCATACTTGAGAAGGGCTCCGGTCATTCTCAACCAAAGCTTTTGCCACCCACAATTGCCTAGGCCTATTCTTGTTGGGGAGGTCCTAGGAACATGACTTTCACTTTGCCCTTAGAATCTTTCCTTAGCATGAAATGAGCATCAAAGGCAAAGGGCCTAGCATGCTTGGGCAAAGGTTGTGGTGGTGGTTTCTTGCACTCATGAGCAAAGTGTCCTTCTTGACCATATTCAAAGCATCTCTTTGGCTTGGGCTTTGGCTTGTTCTTGGCTTTGTTGAGGCGATTTTGAGCTCTAATGTTTTGGACCTTCTCACCCAAGTAGCCAATCCCACTTCTATCGAACTTCATCACGGTGTTTATGAGGAGATCACTTTGGAGATATTGGCCTCTTGTGAATCTTTGCAAGCCTACGGTGAGATGACTCTTCTCTTGTTTCAATTTCTTGTTTTCTTCCAATAAGCTTGCAAGTTGACACTTCTCATTCTTGAGGATTTTGTTCTCTTCTCTAAGCACTTGAACTTCATCATCTTCTTTCACCGTTTCAATGACAATGGTGTTGATGGTTGATTGCTTCTCAAGCTCTTTCTTCAAGTTGTCATTTTCAATTTTGAGCTTCAAATAATCATCATGGCAATCGGCTACCACCACTTTCTTTCCTTTGCTACTAGCTTCTTGCTCAATGATCAAATCGTCACATGATGTAGCTATGTCACACTTAACAATAAGGTTAGGAGCATCATGTGTTTCATTGGAAAGCAAGTCATAAGCCATAGCAAGGTTATCATGATTCACCTTTACTTGAGTGTAATCCTCTTTTAGCTTGTTGTAGTTAGTGGTGAGCTCAATGTGTATCCTCTCAAGTTTATCATGTTTTTCTTTGAGCTCTTTTATGTTAGTTTTGAGCTCCTTGAGCTTGGATGACACATTTAGGTTCTCAAGTCTAAGCTCATCACTAACTTTAGTGAATTGTTCATTCTTAGCTAAGAGGTTGCCATTCTCAAGTTTTAGCTTTTCATTTTTGCTTGTAAGCTTTCTTATAACTTTGGTGTAGTCATTAAGCAAGCTAGCAAGTTCATCATATGTAGGTGAATCATACTCATTGTCACTATCACTACTCTCATCATCACTTTGTGTAACAACCCTAAAAATCCACACAACCTAAAAATCCCAACCAATTAAAATTTTTCATTTATTTATTATGAAAACCCATTTTTCTTGTGCAAGCATATAGGTTTCATTATAAATTTGGTAAACAAAGGAGTATAGCTTGCATTTTATTCCATTCACATAGAATAATAACTTATGCATCACATTTGGGATTTATTGCAATTTATGTTTGTGTTTACTCAATATTTAAAATGGGTAATATATGTATTTATACCGTTAAGTGAAAATAGAAAAAGAAAAAGAAAAAGAATAAGAGAGAAAAAGGAAGAGCAGAAATCGGCCCAACACCGCGCGCACGCGCGATGCCGACCGCACGCGCGCGCGACCGTTTCATCCGCACCCGCTCCCCCGCAGCCGCTGACCGCCCGGCCCCGCCTGTCAGCCGCTCACCCCCACTGTTCTTCTTCTCACCTCGCGAAAGACGGTGGCCAACAGAGTCATGCAAATGGCGTGACCGACAGCGCCACGCATGGCAGAGCCCTGACCCCGTTGTCCCCTGCCTGTCCCCTGCCTTGCTCGCCAAGAAGCCCGCGCGCACCACCGGAACCCTAGCTCGCGCAAGCCGCAGCCCTCCGATCAGCCCGAGCAGATCAGAGCCGCCCGCCATAGGTAGCCACCCAAGCTCCGCTATAAATTGGAGCACCTCACGGCGCCCTAGCCTTGTTCCACTCGCCGCCGCCACTGGTGGCACCGCCCTACGACACCGCACCACACCGAGAGAGAGAGAGCGAAGGAGGAAGGCGGAGCGGAGAAGGAGAAGCCGCCAAAGCGCTGCGGTCGCGGAGCACGCCGGAGCCGGGCACGGATAAGAAGCCCGAGCTGTGGACGAGGAGCGGCACGGCACTGCGATTGCTCTGCACGGCTCCGACTCGCCACTGCACCGCCATCCTAGCTTCACCGACACCACGGTGAGCCACCGCACGTCATGTCCGAACCTCGCCCTGCTTTTGCCATGGCGTTCCGGCCACGGGACGCGCAGGCACGAGCCTTTACCGGCTCAGGAAGATCACCTGCACCATGCACTCATGCGACCGGCCGAAACCCCCGGACTACAAGCTTTGCTAGACCGAGAACGCAGCACGACGTGTTCCGACGCCGAATCACCCGTTCCGAGCAATCCGACTAGCACCCGTATAGATTAGAGCGTCGTGGAGCACCGCCACGACCCCTTGAGCTAGCTACGCGGATCTAAGCGCTAGAGGAAGCCTCGTCCGCCCTGCTCGAGAGCGCCGCGACCTCGCCGGAGCTCCGCCGCGTGCCGAAGCCAGGAGGAGACCCTGCTGTGACACCCAGTTGCCACCAACGACCCGAGGGCCTTACTGACTATGTCAATAGAAGGGAACCACACCCGTTCATGCGAAAACCGAACCCCGGCCACCACACCGCCGCCCGCCTCGCCGGAGAAGCGCCTGTGCCGTGGCCGAGCACCAAAAGGGACCCTGTTAGCCAAATTGGGTCCCTTAGAAACGAATATTGGGGCCCGGAGGGGAGAAATTGCCTCACTGTGGGCTGCAACGTAGCCTACCAGAGCTTTAGCCCTGCGGCAGCTTGCCGTCGGCTGCCATGGCATGCCGAATGGTCGGCCAAGGTCACAAACCACCCCCGACCACCGCCGAGCTACGCCGAGCAACGTCGAGCTCGCCCGACCACCGCCGAGCAACGTCGAGCTCGCCCGACCACCGCCGAGTTACGCCGACGCCCCCCGACCAACGTCGAGCTCGCCCGACCACCGCCGAGCTACGCCGACGCCCCCCGACCAACGTCGAGCTCGCCCGACCACCGCCGAGCTACGCCGAGCTACGCCGACACCGGCGACTCTCTGGGAACCACATCGAACACCTGGTGTGCGACCATTGGGTCTGTGTTCTGTTGAGGCGCCACATGCCGCACTACTGGACCCGCATGCCACGTGGACCAATCCCGAGCTGCCATCCCCTAATTAATCGGCCATTTTCCATTTTCAGAAAATAGGATGATCTTTGGAAATTCATAACTTAATCATACGATGTCCAAAAATTACGCACCATATATCAAAATTCTCAGAAAAATGAGATCTACAATCTAAGACTATGTTTGAGTGCATTTGGCTCTTTATTTTATTGGATTTTTCTGAAATACTCTATAGGAGTCGCTGACGCGACTATTTCATGTTCGATTTCAGAGCCGGAGGAGGATCTGACTAAGGAAAACGACCACGAGTACCTTCAGGAGCTAGGAGACGACTACGAAGGTGCCACGTCCCTCCAAATCCTTAGATCCTATTTACGCATTGCAAATGACATTGTTGCTATTGCTTTATGATTATGTATGGATTGGTTGCATGGTAGTATATTTGAATTCCCTGCCTTGATATGACTTTACCCTGCTATCCGCTGCTAGGTTAGCTGCTGCTTAATTTACTGTTACTCTTCCACTACTTACTACTTGCTATGTGCTATGTGGTGGAATTGGGACAGCGTATAACTGATTATAACCACTAGGAGAGAGTGCTGCGTGCGTCTTGGGTGCGTGGTAAGGGTTGATGTCGACCAAGTGGGATGTGAGACAAGCCCGTGGGGCAAGTCGTGCTGGGGGTGCAACCTGGGCATGTCCAAGCGAGATACCTGTGGCGGGTAAAGTTGTTGAGGAGGTTCCGGGTGGGATAGCCTTGGTGGTTTGAAGCCCGTGGACGGAGGTGCTGTGATGGCACGGGGAGAGTATCTCCTAAGTAAAGATGCCTGCTTGGTCAAACCTAGGACGGACTAGTTTCAGGTTCATGGGAATCCTTTTCTACTCACTCGCTTCTGATGGGCGGGAGACGGCTGGACTACTTGGTAGGACGGTGCCACTACTGCTAGGTTGAGAGGTGATAAGGGTGGGCAGAGACGGTCGATGGGTTCCCGTTCCGTTCTAGATGCACAGTACCACTGGATGGGCCCGGTACTGTGTCTCCCAGTCTCAGCATAACGGTGTAGGATCCGGAATATCCCAGGGCTGAGTGGTAGGGTGGCATCGACCTAGGCAAGCAAGCACCCGGAATTCTGCCTAGGTGTTTGCGCAACACCTATGATGGCTAATCTTGTGGGTAGTGAAACCTCTGCAGAGTGTACGGTTGATCGATCGATACATATGCCAACTTGTTGGCTATGGACCTTTCCTGTGAAGCTTCTACTAGTGTAGTGAGTGTTCTCTTCTCCCCTGGATGACATTTTTCCGGCAGTGTACCCGTTGTGGTAGTGTGCCGCTGAGATAGGCCCGAGGGGGAGTTGGGCCTGTCGAATGAGAGTGAGGTGTGGGTATGTGAGATGTGGTGATGGGAAAAGGGATGATGGTGTAATTGGAGATAAAACTTGACTAATTAAACATTGATTACAGCTGCATAGGAAAACCTTAGCCTATAGGTCTGCTTGTATAGCCTTGCATCCACTTTCCACAAAGCAAATGCTGCATAGGTGGGCTCCGTGGCCAGTACATATCGTACTGATAAATTTGCTGTCAGGTGACGAGAATGAGTACGACTTCGAGGAAGACGATGGCGAGGAATAGGGCCACGTGCTACACTCAAGTTGGCCGTGAAGGATGAAACGTTTCCGCATCTTCTAAGCTTCTCTGAATATTGATTCCGCCAATGTGGCGATGTAATAAATGTTTATGTAAGACTTAATTACCGTTGTATGGATCCTGGTGTCAACTGAGATATGGGTAATTTCATGGATTGTCCCAAGCAATCTGTTGAATTACAATTCGAGCCTGTGGATTTCCCTTCGCGGAAATCGAGGTCGTTTCACTTTATACCTTCTTGTCCTTAGCCATGAGGCAAAGGTGTGTTGGAGATAAGGACGGTGATGGCGGTGGAGGAATAGAAGTCCCAATGACAAGAGTGGCCACCTTCTCATTCTCATCATTGCTTTCTTCTCCGGAAGAGCCACTAGAAGATTCAATGTCAGTGAGCCAATCACCAACAATGTATGCCTTGCCATTCTTCTTGTTCTTGTGAAATTGCTTCTTCTTGAATGGCTTGGCCTTCTTCTTCTCATCATCACTCTCATCACTAGAGTCTTGCCTTTTGCCCTTGTTCTTGTTCTTGAACTTGTCTTTCTTGGGCTTTGGGCATTGATGAGCAAGATGCCCAAGCTCTCTACAATTGTAGCAATCCATCTCGGAGATGGGCTTTCTTTTGCTACTAGTGAAGAACTTCTTCTTGTTGGAATCAAATTTGATTCCCTTGTTATTGAGCTTCTTGAGCATCTTGGTGGTCTTCCTCACCATGAGAGCAATCTCCACATCTTCATCATCATCTTCACTTGTGGAGTCAAGGAAAGTGTACTTGACTTGAGCTTTGCCTTTCTTGTCGACCTTGAGTGTCAAGTCTTTCTTCTCTTCTTTCTTGGATGATGATCTATCTTGAGGAGTGATCTTCATGTACATCTCATGAGCATTGATCTTCCCCAATATTTGAGTGGGATTGCATTGCAGAGATCCGTTTGATGAAGTACGGTTACAATGTGACCATACTTCTCAATTGGAAGACTATTGAGGATTCTCCTTGCAACCTCGGCAAGTGAGATTTGAGTGAGTCCAAGGCCATTTATTTCCTCTACAATGATATTCAAACGAGAATATATGTCATTAGCACTTTTATTAGAAAGCATTTTGAAAGAATTGAGCTTGTCAATGATAAGATAGTATCGTTCCTCTTGCTCATTCTTAGTTCCCTCATGGAGTGCACAAATATCCGACCATAGTGCATTCCACTTCTTTGTTCCTCTCGCTCATTTTGTGGTTCCTCACACGGTTGAACACCTCTTTGCTAAGGCCTCTAAAGATGATGTTTCGAGCCTTAGCATTCCACTTCTCATGCTCTTCCTCAACGGGTGTGAGGGTTGCGCTGGGTTTGGGAGTGGGGTACCCTTATGTGGCGGCTTTGTGAACACCAAGGTCCACCACCTCAAGGTATGCCTCCATACGATTCTTCCAATAAGGAAAATCGTTACCGTCAAAGACGGGAGGGGGATCATCGTGACCACCGGACATCCTTTCTCTTGGCAGTTAAGCCAAATTAATGAGCAACAAGGCTCCGATACCAATTGAAAGGATCAAGGATGCCCAAGAGGGGGGTGAATTGGGCAACTAATAAATTTTTTGAAATACAATTCAACTTATCGCAATTTGCCCAATGTCACCCCACAAGTGCTTGTGTCAATTCTATTCCTAAAACAAGTTATGCAACCTAGAGCCAAGTCCTATCACAAGTATACTACTCCAGGAAAGTAGAGAACACAAAGGAAATGCGGGAATGTAAAGAGTTAGAATGACAAATCCGGTTTTTCCCGAGGTATCGAAGAGTCGGCACTCCCCACTAGTCCTTGTTGGAGCACCCACGCAAGGGTGTAGCTCCCCCTTGATCTTCGCAAAGGCCAAGTGCTCTCTACGGGCTGATCCTTTGCCTCTCCGGCGCGGTGGATCGCCCACAACCGCTCACAACTTCGACTTGGGCCGCCCACAAGCTCTCCAAGCGGTCACCATGCCACCGATCGCCACCAAACCGTCTAGGTGATGCCGATCACCAAGAGTAACAAGCCTAGACTCTCACTTGACCAAGAGCAAGGCCAAAGAGGGTGATGGATGCACACAAGTCACTCTTGATCTCTCTAGGGAAGAAGCTCACAAGCAATGGAGTTCACACTAATCTCCCTAGGCTCTTGCTCTCTCACAAGATCAACAAAGGTTCCTTCAGCTGTTAGAAATGGCAAGAGAGATAGAATGGAGGCAATGGTGGAGTATAAATACTCACCATCTCCAAAACTAGCTGTTCCTCACTTTCCTGCGAACCGTTGGACGCTGCTAAGGCTCGACTGTCGGACCATTTGCCACGGTCCGACTCTCACAGTCGTACTGTGCTCAGTCTTGTGTCAGAAGGGCGTCAGACCGAACTCGATGGTCCGATGCTCCACCGTCCGACGCTCTGGATCAGCTGGCACAGTGCCTCTCAACGGCTATAACGCGAAGCAATGGTCCAACGCACACCGTCGGACCAAGTCTGACGCTCTTTTTCACTGTTGGAACGTCTCTGGAAGCGTCGGATGCTAAGAAACCTTAGTCCGACGCTCGCTCTCACAACGGTCCGACGCTCGCTTAAACACCCCGAGGCACCGTCGGACTCTGGCCAATGGTCTGACGACCATCCAGCCAGGGTCCGACGCTCCCTGGCATGCTGAGAATCGTCCAGGGGCTGCCATGTGTTGTCGGACTCTCACTATTGGTCCGACGCCCATACTTGGTAGAGTCCGACGCCTCTATTTTGATCATAACTTCGCCGAATCGAAAACTTCCCAAAACGAAGTTTGATCCTCTCTCTCTCAAGAGTCTCCCTGGGCTGTCTAGAGCTATGTTGGACAAGTGTGCATCACATCTACACTCTCTAATCTTGCTCTAAGTCAAGCTACCCATCCAAACCCCTCTCAATAGTACGATCAAAGAGAAAAATAAAACCTAAGACTACTCCAAGTGTCTCTCAACTCCAAACGACACTTGGCACTATCCTATCACCGTCTTATCTTCCATCCTTTGAAAACCGAAACAAATTTCATCGCTAGGGGCTTGAACCTACATGTTATTATGACCTAACCTCTAGGTTATCCTGTAAAACACACGTTAGTCATAATAACCGTCTTGTTGTCATTAATCACCGAAACCACTAGGGCCTAGATGCTTCACCTTTAGTTAAGTCAATTGGAGGGTATGTTATTTTGCAAATAAACTTAGCTTTACCTTCTCCTTTTGTAGTACTCTCGAATCACTGATATATCTGGTATTTTTGTATCCTTACCAAGGCATTAATGAAATTGCCTTCTTTATCCTACTTCTAAAAATCTTATGTGGATCTCAGGTAGGTAAAATGTGAAAACATACTTGCATTGTCTTTATTGTAAAGTCAAACAATGAATCTACAGAGAAATGAGGCATATAATCGAATCAAGATTTATTTGGTGGAATATGGTGGAACCTAATTCTACCTTGCTCCTTGAGAAAATGAGTCTCTCTTTTATACAGTTGAGTTTAATCAGAGAGTATGAGCTATCTTTTTTTTTTCAAGGGAGGCGAGCATCTAAGAAATCATTGTTTTAATTTCTTCAGACACTTGTCCATTTTTTTATACTCCCTTATTCTTCTGCATAGCTCATACCTCTTTTGAATTTAGTAGTTGAGAGACTTTAACAAAATATGGAGCAATTATTTGGTAACTATGCTCTATAATTATTTTTGGTGTTTTCTCCCAGTGTAGGATAGAAACATTTTTAATAGAATGACTCGCTATTACTCTGGATTAGAGTAATGCTTATGTGGAATTGGCACTTGATTCGAAAATATGATAATTTCTTTAAAGGGTTACAAAGGTCGACCAAACTCAATACAAAGACAAGTATTATATATAGCAGGCTTCTATCCTATATATGGCTCTGGTAGGATAATATTTTTACCACAAAGGAGAGGTATAACTAATCATTTTAAATTTTTGAAATAAAATATCCAAAGACAAAACATCAGGGATTGAGTTCTCATTATTCAACTATATCATGTTTCACAATGACTTAAGCAATCATGGGGTCCCTATAAATAGTTTCCAATAGTAACATGATTCCTAAAAAAGTGTTATATAATTTATTCTTAAGCTATGAATTAAACAATCTTCTTCTTCTCTTTTGAAAGTAATTTAGCATGTGAATTTTAATTCGGATCGAAACGGAAATCGAAACATATGTAATTAAATTGTATGAGGATCAAACCTGACCGTGACCGAGAAGGGAATGCAGAGGATGTAGAGGGGGGCCGGCCGGCCCAGGTATGGCGCCAGGCGGCGCACCTCTATGGCCCCACGAGGTCCACTTTGGTGTGCGAGGTCCTGGTTCGATTATCTTCCGAATTACGTAATTTTCCCGAGCGAATTGATTTCCATAGTCATGATGTGCCTCCCCCACACTTATTTTCCTGCATACTTTTCTACGCAACATGTGGAGACAACATGCGTACCAAAAAATATAGAGAGTAGAGTAAACTAAAACATTAATATTGATAAAAAGAATAAGGCACTTTATTCATTAATAATACTAGATAACTCTGATAACTGACTGAGCTAACGACTGCCCTAGCTCAATAGGCTTACCTAACTCACTTAATATTATAAATCAAACCTAGCACACTTGATAATATAATTAAACCTAACACACTTGTACCTTATTACATAGATAACTAGGGCAACTTAAGGCTGCCCTTTCTTCGCGAGCTTCCTAATTTCTTCGTTAAGATCACCAATCTCTTCTTTCAGCTGATCTTTTTCACGCTTGAGACTGCGAATTAACTTGACATTGACTTCTATCTGCTTAGTCATGTCACTCATAATCTTGCTCCTTAAGTCTTCATTCCTCTCTATACCCCTAACGGTGTTAGAGAGAGCTTCCATCTTCTCATTAAGGATGCGTAGAGAGAGCTGGGGCTGTCTAGATACTTTCTCTAGTGCTGATGTAGATGTAGCCTGCTGTCTCTTGGGTGGAGGTGGTATGAACTCGGTGTAGCGGACTTGGCCTGGACGTGCACGAACTCCTTGGATGGTAGGGCGAGCAGCGGTGTACTTCGCACATACCAGCGTTCCGTTCTTGTCGGTCTTGACTGACAGGAGTCGCTCATTATCTCTAGGTGGAAGAAGTGGGGTGCCTCGGGGAATAGCAATCCGCTTTCCCAGGTACCATCTTCTAGCAGTAGTCTCTCAGGTGGCAATGGCAGAGCAGGCTGAGCATGCGTGTAGTAGACTTGCTCGAACTGCTGGGGCACCGTAGCAAGATGCTTCAGTGGCACGATGGCGAGGTGCTTTGGTGGCACGATGGCAAGGGGCTTCGGCTGCGCGAGGACGATGGCCTTCGAGTCGTCGCCATGGAGCTTGCCGGAGTCAGCGCCGACGATCGCTTTGCTTGCCATTGCTACTAGATCTAAATTAGAGAGTTTCTTTGGAGGAGAAGAAGGCAATGCTGATGGGATGACATTCAAGGGTGGTATAGGTGCGTATTTATATGGTTTTTAGGAGACAGGATAAGATCAAATCTAGGTTCTACAGGATTCATACGAAAGATTATCCGTACGCATCGGGAATCTATGGGATTGTATTTAGGAAAGATAGAGAAAGAAACGGGAACTTGAGTCAGGACGAGAGGGGACAGGGGGCGCCGCTCGGCCCCACTATGGCGCCAGCCAGCCCCACCAGGTGACTTCCCTGGTTGGCCGAGCTCTTGAAGTCTCTAGACTCTTCCTACTTCCTGTTAGTTGCGATGCGCGATAATTTTTCATAACAGATAATGACGGGACTAAAAAGTGGGTAATTGGACAAAGTCCAGCCCATCAACAACTTCTAAATTAAATGGTTCTAAAAATAATTTAAGTCGGTGACCATTTACCTTGAATAACGTACCTTCGTGTGATTGTAGAGTTACCGCTCCATGTGGTGATGCATTCACAATCGTAAATGGTCCTTTCCATTTGCTTCGTAGTTTTCCAAGCTCTAATAATTTAAACCTGAAATTAAAAAAGTAATACCTTATCTCCTGGTGCAAACTCCTTCTTCTTGATCCTCTTGTCATGCCATCTTTTTGTTCTCTCCATTCTTCTAATTCTGATAATTGCATTTTTCTCTTTTCTCCAGCGGCTTCAAAGTTCATGTTCCTTCTCTTAATAGCCCAGTGAGCTTTATGCTCTAACTCCACGGGTAAATGACAGGTCTTACCATATACTAGCTGGTAAGGTGACATGCCCAAAGGTGTCTTGTATGCGGTCTGATATGCCCAAAGTGCTTCGGGTAATCGGTCCTTCCAAGCAGTACCCATTTCATTTACTGTTTTCTGTAGACTATTCTTGATTTGTTTGTTTGATGTTTCTGCCTGGCCACTTGTCTGAGGATGGTATGGAGTAGCTACATTGTGACGGATGCCATGAGCTTGCAAGTATCGGTGAAACTTTTTATCAGTGAAGTGTGTTCCTCCGTCACTAATGACCATCCTTGGTGTTCCAAACCATGGAAATATAATCTCTTCGAACATCTTCTTTGAATGTTTGGAATCAGCATTCATGCACGGCATAGCTTCTACCCACTTGGATACATAGTCAACTGCCACCATAATGTATTCACAATTTCTTGATTTCACAAATGGTCCCATATAATCAATTCTCCAGACATCAAAGAGCTCAATCTGGAGATTGTTGGTGAGTGGCATAGCATCTCTTGCATTGATATTCCGTGCCTCTGACATGATCCACATCTCCGGACAAAATCTTTGGTGTCTTCATACATAGTTGGCCAAAAGAACCCACTCTGCCAGATTTTAGCATGAGTGCGGAATGCTCCATAATGACCTCCATATGGTGATGCATGGCATTTTTGAATGATCTACATGCCCTCTTCTACTAGTACACATCTTCTAAGTAATCCATCTGAACAAATCCTGAAGAGGTATGGCGGATCCCATATCTAGAGACAACTTTCATAGATAAGCTTCTTTTTATTCTCCCCTGGTGGTACATAACCTGCAACCATAAAGTTAACAATATTCGCGTACCAAGGGTCTGACTTGGTCACTTTAAACAACATGCCATCTCTCAATGAGTCATTAATAGGCAATTCCTGAGGTTTCTCAAAGTGTATTCTAGACAAGTGATCAGCAACTGGATTTTCTATTCCTCTTCTATCATTAATTTCTATGTCAAATTCTTGGAGTAACAAAATCCATCTTATCAAACGAGATTTAGCATCTTTCTGAGTGAGCAAATATTTTAAAACAGCATGATCAGAATAAACAATTACTTTTGCTCCTACTAAGTGAGATCTAAATTTATCAATAGCAAAAACAACAGCCAGGAGTTCTTTTTCAGTTGTTGCATAATTTAATTGTGCTCCTGTCATAGTTTTACTAGCATAAGCAATTGCATGATGCTTCTTATCTTTTGTTTGTCCTAATACTGCCCCTACAGCATAATCACTAGCATCACACATAATTTCAAAAGGTAAAGACCAATCAGGGGGTTGAATGATTGGTGCTGATGTAAGTGCTTCTTTAGGAATATTAAGAACGTGTTTGGTTCGGTGATTTCGGGCCCGTATCTGTTTACAGAGCCATCAGGTCCCGTTGCGGACGTTTGGTTGGAGCGGCCCGTAACCAATCACGGCGCTATCGGATCTCAGCCCATAGAATCCCATTACCGCTCCTCAACTCACGTTATCAGATCCCACAGCGAGGCCACGGCGGCAGCTCGGGACAGAATCGCGACTCCTCCCCTTGACTCCGCCGCGAGGCCGCGGCGGCGCCTGTTCGGCGTGCTGCAGTGCTCCGCTCCGACGACCGCGACAGGAGCGTTTCACCCGTGAGCACGATTTCTCTCCTCTTCCCTCTCCTCACTGGATCCACTCATCTCCCAAACCAACCCTAACCATTGGTGCTCTTGTCTCTTGAAGGTTGCCGCCACACCAAAAGTTCTGTGGATCGACATCACTGGTAAGCACCACCCTCTCCTCGCTTCCTCTTCCTCTCGCAAATCCTCTCCATATGCCCAATCTTTCCCAAACCCTAACTATTGTTGCATGTGTTCTTGAAGGAGGATCTGTTAGGAGGAGATTTGAACCATTGCTTCGTGTTCTTGAAAAGGTCTTGCTGCAAGAAGTGCCACGCCAGTGTAAAGGTATGCACAGCTGCAGCTTGCCTAGTATCCAGTCTGATTGTTGAACTAGTTGTGTTCTTGATTGCCTGTGTGAAGGTTTTAATACTGTACTTAATATTCCTCCATGTCATATATTGGACCGCTCATTACTGACTGACTGAGAATAAAACTGCTGTTTGCCATTACGATTGCGAATACTACGACTTAATGCATCTCTCTATATATGTGTATACGCCTGATAACGACGATGCCATGATGACCTCCAAACTAGCCATACATACATACTGTACATATGCGTTTTATATTGCTTCAACAGATTTTCACAGAATAATAATGCATAGGATCGGAGATTTTCATAGTTGAGGAGATTGATTGACACCGCTCTTATCTTGTAGAACCTCTGATGTATTCTATGGTGATTTAATTTTCCCATGTATTATATTTTTACAGCATTATGGCTCGCCTTCCATTAACTACCCGAGTGCGCAGAAGAAATTTGACAATTAATATGGCATCTGCTATCATGTTTATGTACTATTATATTTGGGCATTATTATTGTTGTCATATCAGTGGAAGTGTTGGAAAATAGAAAGGAGGATACACATTAGAGAATTAAGAAGTGAGAAACTGTACCGTCTTATTCGTGAGAGTGATGTGCTATGTATAAGCGAGCTTCGGATGGATAGGAAAACCTTTGGTATACTTTGTGAGATGCTTAGAGATGTTTCTGGTTTGAAGGGATCAAAGAATATGCCATTAGAAGAAATAGTAGCGGCATTTTTATATACATTGTCTCATCATTTGAAGAATAGAACAATAGGAAACTTTTTCTACAGAAGTGGTGAGACCGTGAGTCGTCACTTCAATTCTTGTCTTCTAGTTGTTCTGAAACTTCACCACTTACTACTTAAGAAGCCAGAACCTATACCTGAGGACTGCACAGACTTTAGATGGAAGTATTTCAAGGTACACAACTTGTCAATAGAAAGATGTCAGTTATATTAATAGGACTGCACAGACTTATAGTTGTATATTATATTGATACTACTTTTTTGTTTGAATTGTCATAGAATTGTTTGGGTGCATTAGATGGTACACATGTGAAGGTTACTGTCCCAACCAAGTTGAAGGGGAGAAATGTTTTAGGTGTTTGTGACAAATGTTTTAGGTGTTTGTGCACCTGACATGCAGTTCATATATGTGTTACCTGGCTGGGAGGGTTCTGCGCATGATGGTCGTGTGCTTCGAGATGCCATCTCTAGGCAAGATGGATTACGTGCTCCTCAAGGCTGCTATTATCTTGTTGATGCTGGTTACACTAATGCAAATGGGTTTTTAGCGCCTTATCAAGGTCAAAGATACCATCTAGGAGGTTTCACTGCACAACACCCACATAGCGCAGAGGAGTACTTTAACTTGTGCCATGCGAGAGCAAGGAATATTATTGAGAGAGCTTTTGGCAGGCTAAAGGACTGTTGGGCGATTTTGAGGGCACCATCCTATTTTTCAGTCAAGACTCAGTGTCGAATTATAATGGCATGTGCTTTGTTGCACAACTTAATTTTGCAAAACATGTCTAGAGACCCACTTGAATTTGAGGAACCAGCCATGGAGGCATCATTTGAATCTATGGAAGGAGAAATCAGTGAACCTGAATTTATTACAGCTGTTTCAACATCAAATGAGTGGTCTAGTTTTCGCGATAATCTTGCTCAAGGGATGTATAATAGCTATAGAGCTTCTAGATATAACTAAGGTTTGTACCTTTTGTGTGTATGTACATTATAGTTCTCGTGTATTGCTTCGGAATTTCTATGAATTATATAAATTAGAATGTCTTGCAAATTAAATAACATAAACACTTCCTGCAGGATGAATCAAGCAAGGAATTCTACTTCTGCGCGTGGAAGAGGAAAGAATAAAAGGATCTGGACTTCTTTTGAGGATGAAGAGTTAATAAAACCATTGTATGAGCTATCTTTAGATCCAGAGTGGAAAGCTGAAGGTGGTTTCAAGAATGGCTATTGTTCTATTTTAGAAAGTGTGCTTGCTAAAAACATACCAGGTTGTGGCCTCACTGCGGTTCCACATGTTGAGTTTAGAGTGAGACATTTTAGAACAAAGTATGGCGCTATTGAGATTATGCTGGGAAAAAGTGGGTTTTCTTGAGATGAGAACAGGAAGATGATACAATGTGAGAAGCAACAGTATGATAAACATTGTACGGTATGTTACATAAACATTATTACTGCTCTTGTTTAAGCTGCAATATTGGCATGTACTGTGTTTGTTGAATGAATAGATCCCTGACATGTATGAGGATATTATTCACTCTCTAATGATCATTCACTTGCTGCAGTTTTATGTTTCCTAATTCCATATCGAGTTATCATTCACTTGCTGCAGTTTTTTTTATGATTCCATAAATCCATCTTTACTATTTGGTTTGTTCACTTTTGGTCATGTATGTATATTTCTGGGCTACATACTCTCTTTTAAAATTATTTTTGTGGGTTTTGTAGGAGAACCCTGATGCAAAGGGCCTGTATGGCGTTTCTTTCCCATTCTTTGATACTTTAGCTGCTATATATGGTGAGGACATTGCTACTGGAGAAGGAGCAGAGGGCTTAGCTGAGGCTGTTTCAAACATGGAGAAAGAAACTGCTTTGGAAGAGAGTCGAGATCAAGAAGTGGAAGATGATGGTACATCGACAACACCACGATGGACATCAGACAGGAACTCTGCTGACTCAACTTCATCAAGCTCCAAGAGAAGGAAGCGAGACAAAGAAGTCAGAGAAGTGGGCAAGTCAAGCGACCCATTTTTAAATATGGTTGGTGATCTCCGAGATGACCTTAAGAATGCTTCAAATTACTTTGGGAAACTAGCTGATGCAATGGATTGTGAAGCTAAGGTCCAAGAAGCTATAGCACATGAGGATCCTAAGCAAACCTTACAAAAGAAGTCCATAACTGAGTTGAGCAGGCTTGGCTTTGCTGGTACTGAACTAGTTAAGGCAGCAAGTGTGTTTGTGACTATGCCAGATCAAATGTCCATGCTTTTTGCACTTTCGGAGGCTTTAAGGAGGGAGTTCATATTAAATATGCTTGCTGGTAAGTTATTAAAAGTAGCCACTAAAATTAGTATATTTTTTTATTATCAGTCTAACATTCTGTTGGCTTTAATGAAACAATACACATCTCTGAATATTGTGTTTGGCTTTGCCCAGTCAACGTGGATGCATGTAGCTTTAATAGGGATGTATGTAGACGTGTAGCTTCATTGTATTCTTATTCTGACTCTCATATTTGTACTTTTTTTTCTTACATTAGATGAGGCTCATAAGAAGAAATGAGACCTGCTTGTTGAATGCCAGTGAAACTGATGAAGACCCAGAGGCTGGTGGATGAGCATCTCATTGGAGCATTTGATTTATGTTTTTGTAGTTCTCTTGATTTGCTTTCAGCCTAGGAAGACTACCTGGCTATTCTGCTTTCCAACATTCTGATAGGCCTAGTATGCTATGTCGTTTTGCAATCAGCAGAGGTTATTTGGCAGATTTTAATTTAGTCGATCTTGTAATTAAATGATGGCAAGCTTGGCGAATTTAAGCCTCACAGTACTCTAGTGTTCGTGCAATGTTCTAATCAACAATCGGCCGGTCAAGTCTTTGATATATGTATTGTATTCAGACATGATAAGTGATATGTTATGTATTTAGATCCGAGCGGCCAACCAAACACATGTAATGGTATTTAATACGTTTATGTCCGTAACCAAACAAAGCCAGGAAACGGCTATCCCGCAACCGATCACGGTGCAACCTGTTACCATTTATATTACCGTTACCAGCTGCCAACCAAACACCACCTAAAAGATTTTAAACATGCATCATCAAATTCAAAAGGAACATCCTTAGCTAGCAAGTTAGTCAGTGGTCTAGTAATATGTGAAAAATCTTTTATAAATCTGCGATAAAAACCATAGTGACCAAGAAAACTTCGGATTCCTTTTATATTAACAGGTGGAGGTAGTTGTTCAATTACTTCAATTTTTGCCTTATCTACCTCTATACCTCTTTCAGACACTAAATGTCCTAGCACTTTTCCTTCTCTAACCATAAAATGACATTTTTACCAATTAAGGACTAAGTGCTTTTCTTCACATCTCTGCAAAACCTTATCTAGATTTTCTAGACAATCATCAAAAGCTATTCCATAAACTGAAAAATCATCCATAAAAACTTTCATGATTTCTTCTATCATTTCAGAAAATATAGACATCATACATCTTTGAAAAGAAGCAGGTGCATTACATAATTCAAAAGACATTCTACGATAAGCATAAGTTTCATAAGGACATGTAAAAGTGGTTTTGCTTTGATCATCAAGGTGGATAGGTATTTGGTGATATCGAGAATAACCATCAAGGAAACAGAAGAAAGAATTATTTGCCAAACGCTCTAACATCTCATCAATGAAGGGCAGCGGAAAATGATCTTTTTTGGTTGCTTTATTGAGTTTTCTATAACCTATACACATTCGCCATCCTGTAACAGTTCTCTGGGGTATCAATTCATTTTTATCATTTTTAACTATAGTCATACCACCCTTTGTTAGGTACAACTTGAACAGGGCTTACCCACTCACTATGCGGAACAGGATAAATAAACCCAGCATGCAAAAGTTTCAAGACCTCTTTCTTAACAACCTCCCTCATCGTATTTTGAAGCCTATGTTGGGGCTCTCTAGAAGGTGTAATCTCTGGGTTGGTTGGAATTCGATGGGTGCACAAAATAGGACTAATCCCTTTAAGGTCTTGGAGTGAATAACCAAAAGCAGCATGATGTTTTTCTAAGACAGTTATTAATCTAAAAGACTCTTCATCAGAAAGTTTATCACTAATAATCACAGGAGAATTTTGATCATTATTCAGAAAAACATACTTAAAACCAGAAGGTAGTTGCTTAAGCTCAATAGAAGGCCTAGGTGGCTCTAGTAATTCATCCAGAGGTTCAGGATCAGTCGGATCCTCTTCCTCTTCATTAATGAATTAAGACCAGAAGGTAGTTGCTTAAGCTCAATTTAAGGCTTAGGTGGCTCTAGTAATTCATCCAGAGGTTCAGGATCAGTCGGATCCTCTTCCTCTTCATTAATGAAGAACTGAGTATCATCATCTAAATTAGGTTCAATAAATTTCTCAAATGACACAGCCTTAATTTCTTCTATCGGATCTAACTCAGGAGGTGGCTCTGCCTTAGCATTTAATGCATGAGTTATAGGCACTGAGAGATTAAATCCCTTCCCAAGTTTAATATCTAAATTGCCCGCACAACCTTCTCGCAAAAGTTTTCCTATTGGTAACCCAATCATTACATCAAAATCTCAAACATCAAAGATATATAAATTCAGCAAAATTCGGAATTCTTTAATCACAATAGGAAGAAAACATAAAACACCTAAACTAGGAATAATATGTCCTGAATAATTTTTCAATAATTTATTTGTGGGAATTAATGGCATATCTTTCATGAATTTTTCAGCAAATGTAAGAGACATAATATTGACACCTACTATTGGATTATAAAAGGCATCAAAAGGATATGCATCAATTTGACATTTAATAGTAATGGCAGGAGAATTTAAACGAATTATATCATTTGAAATCTCAGATTCTATCAACCACTCATTACTCATAGCAAAAATTAATTCTCTAGTTATCTCTCTAAGGAATTTTAAATCAGCAGGATACGAAACATTAAAACTTTTAAAATTCATAGACTCTTGTGGTTTTATAATTTTATGATAGCTTGAGGTGTTTCCATAATCATCAAAAAGTTCATCCTCAAATTCAAGCATAAAATCAAAAATAGGAGTTATCTCCTTCTCATTAGATAGTTCAGGTAAACGTTGAGATGAATTAGACAAAAGTTTAGAATCAAACGACAAAAATTCATCTTCTAACAACTTGTCTTTTTCTTCAGGAAGATCAATTAAGATATTAGTAAGAATAGTTTTAGCTTGTGAAGCAGTAATATGCATAAACGCTCCTCCTGCGGCAAAATTAAGGTATTTTTTACTTTTATCATCAAGGCCTAAAAAGAAATGTTGCAAAAGCATTGGTTCTGGCATAGCAAGATTAGGTCCAGAATTTATAAATCTATCAAAGCGTTCCCAAGCCTTGCCTAATGATTCGTTATCTAATTGTTTAAATCCAATAATTTCAAAACGAAGTTTAGCGACCTTTTCGATAGGGAAAAATTTAAGATAAAAATTAGCACGCAATACTTCCCAATCTCCTTGACTACTCCAAACATGGCGATTATACCATTTCTTTGCCTTTCCCATTAATGAAAACGGAAAGAGCTTCCATCTTAAAGTTTCATCTGCCATGCCCTTAATGTGCAAACATGAACATGTCTGCTCAAAATCGGCTAAATGGGAATAAGAGTTTTCGCTAGAGCTACCAGAAAAAGTGTGATCCTGAACTAACATAATTAATCCCGGACATAACTCATAGCCAGATGATGTGATAGGTAAAGATGATTCTTTTGGCTGGAGATACGATCCCGATGATGCTCCATATTGATATAAAAGTTGGGACGTGGGTTCCATACTTTAAAAGATAAAAGATAAAAGTATAATACAAGATTAAGATAGACTATGCCAAAATCAGCAAACTGTTCCCCGGCAACGGCGCCAGAAATGCTTGTTGGTATAAATTAACTGTACTATATTAAAGATTATTATTATCAAGGTATCCGCAAGCACACAGATAAAACAACCGATGTAGCACTTCACCAGACAATCCCGGTTTTAATATCAAACCCAAAGGAACAGTAGGTGATACTGACTAAATCTATTGGCTCTTAACCCGATAATACAATCAATCCAGAGAATATCAAGAATGAGGAGATAACAAATGATTATCTAGATCCGACAACCGGTAAACTTTGAAAAATATCGTTCTAATCGGGCAGTGACATGAATAAGAGGTGAAGTCAGAGTTCCCTCCTACCAGACACTTATGCACCTATCGATCCTATCAATGGGTAGTGGACTACAGAGGACTCAACGCAGCTGTCAGCTACGCGATCTACCACTATCCGGCCAATCAGGGGACATTCACAAGTAATTATAGCGTAGACACCACGTCTACACTACAAACTACTACTTCAACCAAGGAGCTACCAAGATCAAAGCACTCAAATAGAGTTGTAAACTTAAGAACAAATAAGAACAAATGCTTATTTGAATCAGGATGTTGAATACAAAAGTACCTCAGAACGCAACTCCGGGCGAGGGAGCTGAATCCAGACGAACACAGCTACGAAGAAGCTCCGACAGGCCGGGACTCCTCCGAATCTCTACTCATCTACTCTATCTCTCTAATCTCTCTTTAGATTGCTAGCCTAGATCTAGTGGATATCTATCTAATGCTTCAGGGTCTTCATCTCTTGATCTGGCTCTCCTCCAGGGGGGTATGCCTCTCTATTTATAGGCTGGTGGGATGCACGTATGCCGTAGGATCAAACCGACTTGAAGCAAGGGCCCAGATGACTTCTAATAGGCGGTGGTAGAAGAGTGGGGCCGGTCGGCGCCACCCTGTGGGGTTTCGGGCTCCGGTGCTTAGGGTGTGTTCCAGATGCTTCTAGTGTTCTCGTGATGATGTTTCCTTGGCGGTTAAGTTTTGTGGTAATTATGCTCTTTAATCCTTCTTTTAAGCTTTTCTGGAAAATCCCCTGGGAAACAGACAATTCACCAAAACTCGTGGAATCTGTCAGTAATAACCCTATTCTACTGGATATTCATGTTTAATGCAGGGATAATTGATAATAAAATTTTTCGATGATAACAGGTGTCAACAAAGACCAAGGAAAGATTACATTTGGTGATAATTCCAAGAGTAAAGTGCAAGGGCTTGGCAAAGTGGCTATCTCAAATGATCATTCTATCTCAAATGTGCTTCTAGTTGCTTCTTTGAGCTTCAACTTGCTATCCGATGGTCAATTGTGTGATCTTGGCTTCCAATGCCTATTTACAACTAAAGAAGTGGTTGTTTCTAAGAAAGATGACAATGAAGTTATATTCAAGGGTTTTCGGTACAATCACATCTATCTAGTAGACTTCAACTTGGAAGATGTCAATTTGAAGACTTGTCTATTCACCAAACAATCTCTTGGGTGGCTTTGGTGTAGAAGGCTTGTACATGTTGGGATGAGCACACTCAAGAAGCTATTGAAGAAGGAAATGGTGAGAGGATTGAAAGATGTAGTATTTGAGAAGGACAAATTATGTAGTGCTTATCAAGCCGGCAAGCAAGTGGCAAATACACATCCCTCCAAGGCATTTTTATCAACCTCAAGACCATTAGAGCTACTTCACATGAATTTATTTGGGCCAACAACTTATGCAAGCATTGGTGGCAACCTCTATTGTCTAGTGATTGTTGATGATTTCTCAAGATACATTTGGGTGTTCTTTCTTCATGACAAGACCAAAGTTGTCGCATATTTCAAGAAATTTGCCAAGAGAGCACAAAATGAATTTGAAGTGAAGATCAAGAAGATTAGAAGTGATAATGGGAAGGAATTTGGCAACACAAATATTGAAAATTATTGTGATGAAGTTGGGATCAAGCATGAAGTGTCATCCACCTATACACCTCAACAAAATGGAGTTGTTGAGAGGATGAACCGGACATTAATCACCCTTGCAAGGACAATGCTTGATGAGTACAATACACCGGAGAGGTTTTGGGTGGAGACAATCAACATCGCATACTTTGCATCCAACCGCCTATTCCCTTCCCGGTTGCTAAAGAAGACCCCTTATGAGCTTATCAATGGCAAGAAGCCGGATATCTTCTACTTCCGGCTGTTTGGTTGCAAATGCTACATCTACATGAAGCGGCAACACCTAGAGAAGTTTTAAAGACGTTGTGATATTGGCTTTCTTGTTGGTTACTCATTGAAGTCCAAAGCATATAGAGTATTCAACAATGCCACCGGCCTTGTTGAAGAAACATATGATGTGGAGTTTGATGAATCTAATGGCTCTCAAGGAGAGCATGAGAATCTTGATGATGTAGGTGATGAACCCTTGAGGAAGGCTATGAAGAACATGCCAACCGGAGACATTAAGCCTAAAGATGATGAAGATGATGGTGATGATGTGCAAGTAATCAATCGACCATCTTCATCAAATGTGCCTCAAGATGATGAAGATAAAGATGGGGTGGATCCACATGAAGACACGCACATCACACAAGATGAAGTTGAGGCACAAGCACAAGATATTGATGCTCCACAACCTCCTCCTCAAGTGGTTGATAGAAGAACTACTCCACTCCTATAAACTCATCCTCAAGATCTCATAATAGGGAGTCCTTCAAGGGGGTAATGACTCGCTCACAAAGGCATGCTCAATTTATTGAATATCATTCTTTTGTCTCTTCATTGAGCCTACTAGCATAGAAGAAGCTCTTTAAGATCTAGATTGGGTGAATGCTATGCATGAAGAACTCAACAACTTCACCCACAATCAAGTTTGGACAATTGAAGAGAAGCCAAAAGGAGCAAGAGTCATAGGCACCAAGTGGGTGTTCCGCAACAAGCAAGATGACAAGGGCAACATTGTGAGAAACAAGGCAAGGCTCGTGGCAAAAGGGTTCACCCAAGTAGAAGGCTTGGATTTTGGGGAGACCTTTGCCTCGGTTGCAAGATTGAAAGCCATCCGTATCCTAGTTCCATATGCATCTGATCACAACCTAAAACTCTTTCAAATGGATGTGAAAAGTGGATTTTTTTAATGGCTTCATAAATGAACTTGTCTATGTTTCGCAACCACTGAGTTTTGAAGACCCTAGATATCCAAACAATGTTTATAGGTTGTCCAAGGCGCTATATGGCTTGAAGCAAGCCCCACGGGCTTGGTATGAGCGTCTCCGCGACTTCCTCCTCAGCAAGGGGCTTCAAAATCGGCTTGGTTGATACCACACTATTCACCAAGAAACATAAAAGGCACATCTTCATTTGTCAAGTTCATGTTGATGATATTATTTTTGGTTCAACTAATGAAGATTTTTGCAAGGAATTTGGTGATATGATGTCCAAGGAGTTTGAGATGTCCATGATCGGTGAGCTCACATTCTTCCTCGGCTTTCAAGTCAAGTAATTGAGAGAGGGGACGTTCGTGTCGCAAGAGAACTACACAAAGGACCTTCTCAAGTGCTTCAAGATGGAAGAATGCAAGCCCATCAAGACCCCCAAGCCTACAAATGGACATCTCAACCTTGATGAGGGAGGTAAATCGGTTGACCAAACTCTCTATCATTTTATGATCGGTAGTTTGTTGTACTTGACCGCATCTAGGCCCGACATCATGTTTAGTGTGTGTATGTGTGCGTGCTTTCAAGCTAACCCTAAGGAACCACACTTAGTTGCGGTGAAAAGAATCCTTAGGTACCTAAAGCACACCCCAAGCATTGGCCTTTGGTATCCCAAAGGAGCTAACTTTACTCTTGTCGGCTATTCTGAATCGGATTATCCCGGTTGCAAGATTGACCAGAAAAGCACATCCGGAGGTTGCCATTTGCTTGGAAGATCACTAGTTTCTTGGGCCTCCAAGAAACAAAATAGTGTTGCCTTGTTAACAACCGAAGCGGAATACATTGCCGCGGGTGCTTGTTGTGCACAAATCCTTTACATGAAACAAACCCTACTTGATTATGGAATTAACTTAAAAAAGGCGCCTTTGTTGTGTGACAACGAGAGTGCGGTAAAACTTGCTAATAACCCGGTTCAACACTCCCGCACAAAGCACATTGATATCCGCCATCACTTCCTTAGAGATCACGTTGCTAAAGATGACATTTCCTTTGAGGGAGTGAGAATGGATGATAACTTGGGGGATATCTTCACAAAACCATTGGATGAGGCTCGGTTTTGCACACTAAGGAATGAACTCAATTGCCTTGATCTAAGCAACTTCACTAAAAAATGATCTTGTGTTGTCATGTGCATTGCATTGTAATATAAAACATGTCTAACTTTGAATTGCACGTAGGGCTTGTCTAACTCGGTTAAGATAACCGCTCAAGAGCATGTGAAGAAGCTTACCCGAGGACAAACTTGACAACCAACTAGTTTACTTTACATGAACTTGCATTGCATATGCACGGTTGTTTGTTTTCCATTTTGTTCTTGGTTCTTATTGCCTATTTTCATAAAAACTACTAATGCCTAAGGCAAAATATTTGAAAAATTGAGGGTTTGAGAGAGGATGTCTCATACCAGTTCCAAACTGTGTTTATTTGCCTCTTATTGGTGTTGGAACTTGGTTGGCAAGAAGTTTCGTGAAGACAGGAGGAGAAACAGCACTTAAAAGTGCATCGGACGCTGCCCTGCGTTCGGTGTGAGCAGTAGCTCTGCAGAGAAGATAAACAGGAACACCAAACACTGGAATAGTCTTTCCAGCGCATCCGGTGAGGATATTCGAGCGTCCGGTGTGGATTCAGGACGAAGACCAGGAAGAGTACACCTGACGCGGCGCTAATTTTTGCTCTCGGGTGCTCTCTGGATGCGCACCGGACACGTCCGGTGCTGCTGTGGGAGCGTCTGATGCATCTATAACCGGCTCATTTGACTTCTATTTGACCACTAGGCCCACGTTTTCATCCTCACTCTTTTTCTCGCCGTGCCCGTACATTGTCGCTGCGCCCGTGCCCTAGCTCTCGACCGCACCCGTCCTCCGCCGTGCGCCACCGCTCTCCTCGCCCGCGCGACCTCGCCGCTGTTCTTGCCGTGACCTGCTTCTTCCTCTTCGTCGGGCCACACCCCTCTCTACGCACGCGCGCATGCTGCTCAGCAGCGGCGCCGCCATGGCCCTCTCCCCACCGGAGATCTTCATCGTCGTCGAGCTCCGTCGGCTATGCTCCAGGCGTTTTACCTTTGCTCTTCTTCGCTCGGTGCTCATTGCATTGGTGAGAGCTCGTCTCTTGACTTGCCCTAGTTTCTCCCTGTTGCCATGCACGCAGTGTGTTTGTTCAAATGCCTAAATGCATTCTCTCCTTGCTGTGTATCATTCTAGGGTAGTGCAGGGGCTCTCTTCTCGCGTGCTAGGGTTTGGAGGAGCACTCTTCGACAGTGTGGTATACCTTTTTGCTGCCAAAGCCCTAGTATCTCACTTTCACTGCATGTCTTTGTCATTGCTCTTCGTCATTAACTCATGCCCTTCGATTATGCAGCAATTCGCCTTGTCCCGTGGTGCCCCATTCATGGTCGTCTTCTCTTTTCGTAGGGTCCACTTCTTTCCTTAGGTAGCGAGCCGAGTTTCTCTCCATCACTTACCTGTGTGCTTGCTTCCATTAGGATCTCGCTTTTCTAGTGTTATATTGCTTATATAAACCTCTCTATTCCATCTTGCAGTTGGGTCCCTGTCAGTTGAATCCGGGGCCAAGCCCGCGGATACGGAATGAGGCCAAGGCTCTGAGTGTCAGTTCCACGCTTCTACTCAGGCAGTGGCAGTTGTTCTTGGCAGTTGATAGCAGTTTTCAGTGACAGTGGTCAGCAGATCAGAGGCAAAGGTTTGTCAGGGCTTTCAGCAGCTGTTCTCGTGGGTTGCTTGTTCGTGGCGTGATGGCCCAAACCAAACGACCTGGGGGACCTCCTCCAGTAGACGACCCACCGCCCTCTCGCCCACCAGGTGGCAACAAGGGCATGAGGCCGGTGGTCGAGGAGCCGAAGAAGAAGAAGAAGAAGCGGACCAGAGAGGAGAGAGAGCGAGCAGAGGCACTTGCAGTGGCAGCTGCAGCTGAGAGAGCAGAGAGAGGAGGTCATGGGAGTGGCATAGTTATTGGTGCCACTCCTGTGACAACTCAGGAGAGAGAGCACCTGCTTGACTTGGAGAGACAGGTCCGGGTTGACGAAGACGCTCCGACTGACATAGTATTGGTTGGAGGGAAGCTTGTGTGACTAGTTGTCACTAGAGGCTCTCAGTAGACCGAGGACACAACAGGAGAGGAGCAGGCAGAGGGAGAGACAGAGCAGTCAGAGGAGACTCCGTAGCCTCGCCGGTCCTTACGTCCGCGTGCTCCATCTTCTGTCCCACCCAGGGGCGAGACGCAGCGCCGTGGGGGCCGAGCACCTCCTCGCTGGGACGAGTACCACCACCGTGACGACCTTCATATTGTCTCGGCGAGGCAGATACAGCTCTTGAGGTGCATCCCGTTCCACGAGTGGTTCCCTCCACAGCGGGACCCTAGAGCCCATCCTCGTTTCTACCACCCGCTACATGAGGACTTCTTCAGGGCATTCCTCAGAGCTGGGACTCAGTTTGCAGCTCACAGAGTTATTTCAGTTGAGTCTATCTGCGCAGTTGTTAGAGAGATCCGCCCTTTCTTGACATACTTACCAGGGCTTTCAGGGTTGATCAGCAAGACTAGGGAGTATGTAGGGACCTGGGTCAGAGAGTTCTATGCTTCACTTTACGTCGACCCAGAGCAAAGGTGGATTCACTTCGGGTTTGCTGGCAGAGACTTCTGCCTGTACGCTGGGACAGCTCGAGAGATTCTTGGGATTGAGGCGTCAGAGACCAGAGTTCATGTGGAGTGCTATGACTTGACAGACCTACCTCGACGACCTCACGGCGGCATAGACCCCAGCAAAGACTTTGTCCGGCCCTGCTTCCGAGAGCCATTTGGAGAGGGTTCTAGTCGCCGTCCCAAGGACCTCACTTTCCTAGCCCGAGTGTGTTCAGGAGGACAATTTTACCACATGAGGGCTACAGAGAGGGGATCACTCGCCTTCAGCTTTGGCTCTTAGCCCACGTGGTCCGACAGGAGAGCTTTGATTTGTGGGATCTCATGCTTTCAAAGATGGAGGATTTGATCACCGATGGGTTCAGAGGTGGCCACAAGATGCCGTATGGGCATTGGATCTGTCACTTGATTGTTCGGACAGTTGCTCCTGTTCCACCAGAGATCCGCACTGAGTTGACTGACACTACAAATGCCCACGGTCCTTACAACGTGACACAGCTTGTCCGTCGTGAGAGACCTTTGGCAGCTCGGTGTCAACGGCGGCTCCCACCTCGCCAGACTCAACAGTCAGGGGCCGTGCCAGAGACCGAGGAGGAGACGGACGAGGCCATCAGGGCCATTGCTGAGGCCGAGGAGCTTCGAGCTGAGCGCTTAGCACGGGGGAGCCCAGTGGACGACGACATTCCGACTGACAGCACAGACGAGGACTTTGACCCCGTGCCACTGCCGTCTCCTCATGCTCATGACCTAGAGGCCGACAGCTCTAGCTCCACTCCACAGAGTCACCAGAGCGACCCAGCACTACTAGCTATCCTTCAGAGTCTCTAGGAGTCACAGCAGCAGCAGGCTATAGAGCAGCAGAGGCTAGCCCAGGAGCAGGCCCGTTTTGCTAGAGAGCAGGCAACTGCTCTTGCTCAGGTTCAGGCTTGCTAGGACGCTGTTGGTATTAATTAAGTGTCACTTGGTAAATTACTTAGTGTTTACACCAAAATTGGTCTGGGAATAGATAGCCGATGCTGAGAACAGAGACAGTCGATTTTCGGGAAACAGAGCCTTTACGCGAAAAGCTGAGGATAGCCGATCGGGTCCTGGATCGATTGTTGGGCTGAAGTGAAGACGGTGCGGTTGAATACAAGAGTCGATTGACGATGTCAGCGCGAGTCTCCAGCGCCGAGAAGCGATCACGTTCGGAGTCCGTTTTAGAAAGGAAAGATTGGACTCCAAGTTACCTTTAGAGTAGGAAAGTTTGTTAGTTTCCATATCTATTTTGAGTTGTAATTCGATTAGGACTCTATCTTGTCGAGCCCAGGGTATAAGTATAAGCCCCCAGCCATTGTAATATGTACGTTCACATCAATACAACACATCTTTTGGCTCCGGCCAAACCCTTAGGAGTAGGAGTAAAGTAGATTCCGGCGAGTTTCTTCGAACGGGATAAGTGTCATGCGGTGGACGCAAACTTGCTTGTAAGTACTGTCATGCCTTGCTAAGCTTTGTCTCCTTAATGTCATCCGGTGGGCATAGGAGCTTTGTAGATCAAGGTCGATTCTTGTTTGATATGAGTTTAGCGTCATCCAGTGGACGTGGGCTTACATCAAATAAGGATTAGTTATCGATTCATGTTTGTTTGCTTATTTAATCTAAGTTTAGCGTCATCCGGTGGATGAAGGCTTAGATTAGCTTGACATCTTTAATCAGATTAACTTGACATGTGTGCATTAAATATGTTATATCTTGTCTCATTGTGAGTTATTATGCAAAGGAATCGGTTATTTTTACGTCATAATATTAATCTCATGAAAATCGGTTCATGCCATCCGGATATCGACTATCTAGTCAATAGCCTGCAAACAGGGTCTGTAAGGCCAAAAATTCGGAACTATCTGGACACACCAGTGGGTTCCGCCTTGTTGTTACTGATCATATCTCTTTCCTTGTCAATTGCAGGTCAAATTGACTGGCACGCTTGGTAGTCATCGACACTCTCAGACTGGGCCTGAAGCTAGCTGGATCTGCGAGAGCTCTGTCTGCTTTCAAGGGTCATTCCGGCTTCGCTGGTGTGTTGAGCGCGAGAACCACTTTTTGTGCCAATACACTTTTTGGCACGGCTGGTGGGACAGTTTTCACTCATGGCCAAGAACAAGGGAGCTGCGGGCACTCCGAGGGATGACGGCGTCATCAGGGTCAAGCGTGAAGAGATCGAATCTGAAGATGCTGTGGTCATGGAGCAGCTCTTTGAGGAATTTTCTAACGCCTGCCTGCTGTCATTCAGCAAGACCCGTGAGGGTCGAGTGGTGAAGAAGAACCCCTTTCCAAGGTGGATCCTACATGGCCACAGCGACAAGGGTGAAGAAGAGTTCAAAGATTATCTTCTCAGCGCCATCTGGTCAGCCTCACATCAGGCAGTTGGGCATCATCACAACGTTTTCCTGTAGACATTCTACAACATCATGAAGACAGTCATCAAGAGGCAGGATTGGGAATCATTGGTTCCAACGTACTTCAACATACCTCCAGAAGATTCCAACTCAAATCCCGTGGCCGGAACGTCCAATCCTCCGCCGCAACAGCCGAATCCCCCAAAGCCGATTGTTGAACATCCCAATATGACGACGGATTCGGCTCCAAAAATAGCTCCGCAGCACAAGCTATACAGAGATTACTCTCCTAAGCAGATTGCTGCTTGCATGAATACAACTAGAAACATGCCGACCGGGAACATGCCAACCGGAAACGTGCCTCCAATAGCTCCAAATTTTCACATCGGGCACACTTATAGTGAGCTCACGTCGGCACCACACCCCAGTTATACTCAATCGCCTCAGGACGAGTTGTTGAGCAAGATGAGTACAATGCTTAAGGAACAATTCGGCTTACGACCGAAGGCAGGAGTCTCAATCAGATACAGGCGCCCGTATCCCGAATGGTTTGAGCGTGTGGCGCTGCCTCCTAGATATCGCATGCCAGACTTCACCAAGTTCAGTGGGCAGGATGACATGTCCACCTTGGAGTACGTTAGCCGATATCTTACTCATCTTGGCGAGGCGTCGTATGAGGATGCTCACAAGGTCCGCTTCTTCTCACTATCACTGACTGGCCCGGTGTTCAGTTGGTTCACTACTCTGGAGCCGGAGTCGATTCAGAACTGGGCGGATTTGGAGTGCAAGTCCCACAACTATTTCTTCTCTGGTACTAGGAAAAAGACTATTATTGATGTGACCAGCATGCGCCAGAAGGGCAATGAAACCGGGTCGGCCTTCATCAAGCGTTTCCGAGAGACGTGGAACATGTGCTATTCATTGAACCTCACGGACAAGCAGCTCGCTCACCTAGCCATTAGTGGATTGCTCCCGCATGTTCAAGAGAAGCTGGTGGGCACTGATTTCGACACTCTAAGCCAGGTGATGCAGAGGGTGACGACACTAGAGTTGCAAGCTCAAGCCTTCTGGAAGGACGTGAAGTACAAGCACGCCACATATGTCGGCAACTCTGATTCGGAAGATGAAGGCGAGGACGAAGTTGCTGCTGTCAAATTGAAGTGGGGCAAGAGGCCCGTGGCTTTGATACAAACAAGTTAGATAAGCTCTTTGACTTACTGGTCAGCGCTGGGAAGATCAAATTCCCTGCAGATTATGTCAAGCCCTCTCCTGAAGAATTAAAAGGGAAGCCATTTTGCCAGTATCACGGCCGTGACACACAAGATACTAATGGGTGCCGTGCGTTCAGGGATCAGATCCAGCGAGCTATCTCTCGTGACCTTTTGAAGTTTGATAGTCCTGCTAGAGGGAAGATGAAGATTGACAAATTTCCATTCCCGAAAGGCCAGAACATGGTCGAGGTGACATCCCCTGCAGGCAAGGTGAGAGTCCTAACTTCTGATCAGGCAAAAAAGAATGTGTCCGTTGATCCAGGCATGCAGATAACAACAGAAGAGTTGGAGATGATTAAGAAAAGCCGGGAGCAGAACAGGAACCAATTTGAAGATGGGGAATCCAGCAAGACCAGAGTGAGTTCTCGCAACTTATTGAATAAATGGCGAAGGCAGAGGGAGAAGAGTCACTAGAGATAGCTTGAAGAAGAGGAGTACTGGAGGTGGGCCTGTGATCAAGAGGAGGCACGCTATCAAGAAGAGCTAGCCTACCGCCGAGAGGAAGAAAAAGAGCACTGGTATTGCCTATTTTTTCGCCACTGTTGGAACGAAGGTTTGAAACTGCTGACTATCCGCAATTGCCCAGAGTGCAGTGATCAGTACCAGGAGTATAGGAAGTTTCAAACCAACCGCCGGTCTGTGCATGAGAGGCTTGGACACCCGCGAGACATGTAGGATCGGCGCGAAAAAAGGGATGTGCATGATCGGCTAGATGCAGCGTTAGTCGATCGCGAGGAGCCGTCTTGGCAGGAAGGCCAATGGTGTCCTGGGTACTTGACCAGGAGTCAAAGACACCGTGTGCAGTGCCTCAGGAATAGAGAGCTCAAGGCAGGAGGCGGCCAAAGGAAAGTCTGGCGGGAGAAGCCCTCTCAAGATAAGGGGAAGGCCATAGCCAATGCACAGATGGTGTTCGTGCTTCCGGCTGAGTTCAGGGCGCCTAGGGCCAAGAAAGGTTACGTGTCTTCCGATTCTGATGAGTCAGGGTCGGAGCAGGGCACTGCCAAGTTGATTCTTGCATAGCAAGTTACTTTTGACAAGCCGCCCAAACATCGGCACCTGAAGGCCCTCTACCTCAAAGGATACATTGATGGGATGCCGATGACCAAGATGCTGGTGGATGGTGGTGCTATAGTCAACCTCATGCCATACACTACTTTCCGCAAGCTGGGCAAGGGCCTTGATGACTTGATCGAGACCGACATGATGCTGAAGGACTTCGGGGGCAACTCTTCCAATACCGGGGGGCAATCAATGTCGAGTTGACAGTCAGGAAGAAGACGCTGCTCACTACCTTCTACATGATTGACAGCAAGGGCTCGTATAGTTTGCTGCTTGGACGTGATTGGATCCATGCCAATTGTTGTGTGCCGTCCACAATGCACCAATGTGTGATCCAGTGGCATGGTGAGGAGGTTGAAGTGGTCCCGGCCGATGATTCGGTGAGCGTTGCTACAGCAGATGCCGCCTACTGGGAAGCCGGGGATCGTGATTGTTTTTCTGGCAAGACTTGGGATGAAGGCTCCATCAAAGTCAACGATGAGAGTCAACAGCCAGTTCGGGCGATCGGCTCTGAGTTTTTTTATTAATGGAGAATCCGATCGATGGCACCGAGGGCAAGCTTAGGCAGGGCTTTACGTCGGCCGATAAACTTGAAGAAGTAGATATCGGACCTGGTGACAGACCAAGGCCGACGTACATTGCCGCCAACCTTGACCCTGAGTTCAGGCGGGAGTTAATCGATTTACTGAAAGAATACAAAGATTGCTTCGCCTTACAATATTATGAAATGCTTGGTTTAGACAAGTCTACTGTCGAGCACAGATTGCCTATCAAACCTAGGTTTTGGCCATTCAAGCAACCTCCACGACAATTCAATTCCGATGCATTACCTGACATCAAGGCCGAAATCGAGAGATTATTAGAAGCCAAGTTCATTCGAGCTTGCTGATACGCTGAATGGGTATCGAATATTGTCCCTGTATATAATAAGAATGGCAAATTGTGATTTTGTATTGATTTCAGGGATTTGAACAGAGCAACCCCGATGGATGGTTATCCAATGCCAATAGCTGATTTGTTGGTTGACTCAGCGGCAGGACACCAGGTAATCAGCTTCATGGACGGCAATGACGGTTACAACCAAATTTTCATGGCTGACGAAGATATTCTCAAGACAGCTTTTAGGTGTCCCGGTGCAATCGGTTTGTTCGAGTGGGTTGTAATGACTTTTGGTTTGAAAAATGCCGGTGCAACTTACCAAAGGGCTATGAATTATATTTTTCATAAGTTGATCGGCAAGATTATTGAAATTTATATTGATAATGTGGTTGTCAAGACCAAGAGCTACAAAGATCATTTAGCCGATTTGAAGGCTACCCTGGAATGTACGAGAAAGCATGGGCTGAAGATGAATCCTAATAAATGTGCTTTTGGGGTATCAGCTGGTGAGTTCCGGGGTTTCATGGTTCATCGCAAAGGGATTGAGATTGGTAGCAAGAGCAGGAAAGCCATTGATCAACTTGTGCCTCTGACCAACAAGGAGTTACAGTCCTTGCTCAGCAAGATTAATTTCATCAGAAGATTTATTGCCAATCTGTCAAAGAAGGTGCTCCCATTCTTGCCGCTGTTGAAGCTTAAAAGCGATCAAAAATTCAGATGGGGTGACGTACAGTAAAAGGCTTTTGATGAGATCAAAAAATATATGAAATCTCCACCTATTTTGGTGCCACCACAGGATGGAAAGCCTTTCAAGTTGTACATGACGGCCGAAGACCATACGATTGGATCGGCCCTTTTTCAGGAGTTTGAAGGAAAAGAGAGAGCAGTTTTCTATTTAAGCAGGAGGCTCTTGGATCCTGAGACAAGATACACACTAACCGAGAAGTTGTGCCTATGTTTATTTTATTCATGTACCAAGTTGAGGCATTACTTATTGTCAGCTGAGTGTGTGATAGTGTCCAAGGCGGATGTGATCAAGCATATGTTATCAATGCCAATCCTGAAAGGGTGAATCACTAAATGGATCTTGGCACTCTCTGAGTTCGACTTGAGGTTCGAATCGGCTAAAGCAGTCAAGGGTCAGGCAATAACCGATTTCATTACCCAGCATCATGGAGGCGCTGTCAGTCTGGTCGACATCGCGCCATGGACTATGTTCTTTGATGGGACATCTTGCAAGCATGGTGGAGGTGTTGGAGTGGTGCTCATATCACCTCGAGGGCAGCATTTTGAGTTTGATTTCCAGATTGGGCCTACGGTGACAAATAATCAAGCTGAATATGAGGCAATCTGGAAGGGGTTTCAGCTTCTGCATGAAGCAAAAGCCGACGTAGTTGAGGTCTTCGGAGATTCATAACTAGTCATCAACCAATTGCTCGACCTATATGAATGTAAAGACGACATCCTCAGGGGGTATCATGATCGGTGCCAAGCTTTGATTAGAGAGTTTATAGCAGTTTCACTTCATCATATTCCGTGAGCTCAGAATCAAGAGGCTAATCGATTGGCACAGAGCGCCTCGGGCTACAGGTCCATGCATGAAATTTTCAGCACCGAGCAATCAGCTTCTGACTGGCGGGGCGAGATAGCAAGATACCTTGCTGATCCTTCTCAGAAGGTCAGTAGAAAGTTGAGATACAAAGCTATCAAGTATGTATTGCTAGATGGTCACTTGTACTATAAGACTGTTGAAGGGGTACTGTTAAAATGTCTCGGGGTAGAAAAGTTAGCAAAGCTAATGAGTGAGGTTCATGAAGGAGTCTGCGGTGCTCACCAATCGGCTCACAAGATGAAGTGGATCATCCGGAGGACTGGTTATTATTGGTCAACAATGCTCGAAGTTTGTTTCAAATATTACAAGGGTTGCCAAGAGTGCCAGAAATTTGGGAATGTGCAGAAATCTCCTGCTTCAGCTATGAATCCTATCATCAAACCATGGCCGTTCAGAGGTTGGGGAATCGATCTGATCGGCCAAATTTATCCACCATCGAGCAAAGGTCACAAGTGGATATTGGTTGCAACTGATTATTTTACCAAATGGGTAGAAGCTGTGCCTCTGAAAAATGCAACATCTGGTGATATAATAGAGTTTGTGAAGGAGCACATTATCTATAGGTTTGGTATACCTCAGACCATCACAACTGATCAAGGAACAATGTTCACTTCTGATGAGTTTCTGACTTTTACTGACGACATGGGCATCAAAATTTATAATTCTTCGCCTTATTATGCCCAAGCCAATGGTCAGGCTGAAGCTTCAAATCAGATTTTAATCAAGGTCATCAAGAAGAAGATTGAGCAGACTCCCAGAAGATGGTACCTGACATTGAGTGAGGCTCTGTGGGCATACCGAATGGCGCAACATGGATCGATCAAGGCTACGCCCTATGAGTTAGTCTATGGACACGCTGTTGTCCTGCCATGGGAGATTCAGTCTGAAACATGATGTGTCACGTTGCAAAACAAGCTTACAGCCGGTGAATATAGAGACATCATGATGGACAGTCTTCAAGACTTGCATTGTCATCGGCTCAAAGCTTTGGAGTGCATTGAGAAGAACATCATACGGGTAGCCAAATATTACAACACCAATGTGAGGAGCAAGAGTTTTGTTGAATCAGAGCTGGTATGGAAAGTTATATTGCCTGTTGGTACTAAGGACAGTCGATTCGGCAAATGGTCTCCTAATTGGGAAAGCCTGTATCGAGTAGTGGAATGTGCGCCCGGCAACGCTTACATCCTTGAAGATTTGGAAGGGAGAAGATTTGCTAGGGCAATCAACGGGAGGTATTTGAAGAAATATTACCCTAGCATTCTAGTCAGGGGTTGATAGCCGATTCGTTTGAATCTGGCTCTGACAGCTGATTCTGAGCGGAGGATTGCCTTCAGGACAAAAATAGAAATTATGTGACAGCCGATTTCGTTTAACGAATCGCCTTCAGCACAAAAAATTATAATACCCTCGATCGGGTGTAACAGCCGATGCGATAAGCATCACCTTTAGAGCAAAAATAAAAAAATAAAAGACACTGGAAGATCAGATTGCTGGTTCCCAACAGAGTTTTTGATTACTAATTATATTTACAATACAATTTGATACATTTCAGACATCATTGTTGGTAGCCCTAGCAATGACATCTTCGGCTTCGGTGACGGCTATGACCCCGTCGGCGTGAGGGAAGAAGGCCGCCAGTTGGGCACTCCCATGTCCTGGCCCTCTAGGAACCCATGCTCGATGGCCTCCAGGGTGATGCCGGAGCGGACTCAGGCCGCCACGAGAGCACCAGTGGCGCCGTGACGGACGCCAGCCATGGCCACCTAACGAACTCGATGGTGGACGTCCTGGAGCCCCTACGCCAACGTCTCGCCACGGGCATTGACGATGTTGGTGGCGTCCTCGGCGGCCACGCGCAACTCCTCCAGCTGCGCTGTCAGGGCTGCAAGAAGCAGAGGAGTTAGTACAAGAATTTTCATCGACACATCACAAGACGACTCCAGAAGGGTTACCTGCCATCGCGGCGTCCGACTTGGCAAGGTGGGCCTGCATGTTCGCCACCTCGGTCTCGGCGGCGGCGAGCACGGCTGCTTGGGCTTCATTAACGCCCTGCAGCCGGCCATTCTCCTTTGTAGCCTCTGAATAGAGGTTACGGTATTCCACCATCTGATGGTGGAAGCTGCGGCCGTCGTCGGTGGTGTAGGAGTTGGCCGAATCCGAGGAAGACCCGGACCTGGACCCCTCCCTAGAGGGGGCACTGGAAGCCGGATCCTGTTGAGGAATCGGCTGAGGCGCAGTGCGACGCACTCACGAGCACTCACCTATCGGTGCGCCAGACGGCAGATGGAGGATGCGCTGCTGGCTGGAAGAACGATGGAAGAATAAGAATGTCAGAAAGTTGAGAACTGGGAATCAACGCCATGGATGCAGATCGGCTTACCTGCTGTAGATGGCCAACTGCTGACTCGTCGCCTAGCGCCTTGGTGTGTGAGATGAACCTGCAGCGTCGCCCGCTGCAGGAGTGGCTCCGGTGGCCGCAGGGGTAGCGCCGCCTGATGCAGGAGCGGCTGGTGCGGGCCCGGCGGCGGTTCCAGAGCCTCCAGCACCAATGGTTGGAGGATTGCTGCAAGAAGGATGACAATCAGTTCTGGATTCGAGTAGATGTGTCAAAATAAACAGTAATCTTGCCTCAGTATCATCTCGAGCAGGTTGGCCTGCGACCTTAGAGAGCGGATTCGACGAAGGACTTTGTCGTTCTCGGCTGGATCGGTCGCCGGGCGCTTGCCGCGGTCTCCGTTGCCGGCCATTGGAGGATTTGAGATCGGAACTAGGTTTGAGGATGAAAAGACGGAGAAGGAAGGCCGAGCAAGTAAGGATCGATGGCTTATGCAGTTGCTCGTTCAAGCCGGGTGGATATTTATCAGACCGAGGTGTCAAGGCGGTTTCCTCGGGAAACGAAGCTGCGCAGCGGATTTTATACTGGAGTTAAGTCACGTTTCTTGTATCCGGAACAGTTGCCGCGATCGGTTGCCATTCGATCGGTTATTTTGAATAGACACCCTGGAATCGGCTGTTTGGATCGATTCTCGAAAACATTGGCAAGAGAGTCTGGCTGTTTAGCCGATTCTAGAGCAGACAGATAAAATAGCCGATTTGCGGTCTTAAAACAGGATGAAATTGTCAGAAGCTACACACAGAGTTAATATACATTGTTTTACAAGGCTAACATCAATCAAATGGATGAAATAATTTCAGCATGAAGGGCTTGGTCGGCTTGTAACAATGCTTGATCCTCATCGGCCATAGTCTTCAGAAGGGCTAAACGTTGGTGAATTGTCCTGCCATCAGCGACCATGACACTTACTTGCTTTCTTTTTTGACTAATGTCGATGGTGTTGGTTGATAAAGTGATTTCACGTTGGGTGATGGCAGAATTGACTTCTTCAAGCTCCTTCATCAGTTGATCACGCTTGGCTTTCAGCGTTTCTAGCTCTGACTTGGCTGTACTGATTGAAGTTTTCAGCGATTTAACCTGGTTAGCTAGTCTAGTTGCTTCTTGCTTGTTGATCAGTTTGTTGTTCTTCAATTGTTCTAGCTCTATCAAGTTGGCATGTGCAGACATGATCCTTGGAGCTTCATTCTTGAGTTTGGTAAGCTGTGTCAAAGCGTTGAAGGCTGCTGAATGTACTTGTTGCTGAAACAATTGGATAGCTTGATCGATCGGTTCAGGATTCGGAGCAAGGTTAACCAAGTTGTCTTCCAATCGAGGGAGGAGCTCGCTTAGCCGATATTTGAAATCTGGCTTGGACATCTTTAGAGTAACTGGGAGATGAAACCTGCAGTGTCTGCATTTGATGTATAATTCTGTTAGATAAAGCATGTTAAGAGCAATCGGCTAATCTGGTAAGATCTTACCTTCCCAGTGTCTGGTGCAGAAGGAGCCGAAGAGGTCTCTGGTTGTTTGGGTGTTTCTGTGGCCATTTGCTTCCCAGCTTTCAGCGCGGTATCAGTTGGTATTTCTGTGGCTGAAGTGGGAATGGCCGATTGAATTTCTACAAAAGTAACAGTCAGCATTATAATAAAAACATAATGGTGTTAACAGCTGAATTGTCTTACCTGGAGATGGTGTCCTGTCTTCCTCGAGCTTGCCCCAAGTGTCTTCAGAGGAAGGACTGTTCGGCTGTATTTTTTCAAGTAGTCAAGATCATGTGCTCAATTCTAATTATTAACTGCAATAGTGGTTTCAGTAGCTACCTGACTAGGGGGGTGTTTCAAGAGCTTTTTGTTGAGTGCCTGAAGAACCCAAGCCGGTGTCTTGGGGACCAGTTGGCCCTGGTTGCCTTTCAATCTGAGGTTCCTCAAGCAGTATTTTATCTGGGTGTCTAATGAATGGTGCAGAAAATATTTCAGGACATTCAGATACCTGGGCAGTCTTCCTTTTGGACCTTGGTTTCTTAGTGGTCACCTTTTGAAAACTAGATGAGGCTTTCCTTTTTTGAGCTGGGGCAGTCGTTATGGCAACAGGGGCTTTCATCATCTTCTTCAGGGAGGGAGCTTGAGAGCCTAGCCTTATAACCGGGCAAGGAGGATAATACTTAATTTGCTCCGGTGGATTAGATTCTGGATCCTGCATTGGCAAAAAATTAGATTACAGATGACCGGTTTAGGTGAGATCGGTTGATAGCACTTACTCCTAATTCAGAGTTAAAGTTGCTGTCCAGTGCCTTGCATTTATCATGAATTGCCTGACAAAATAGATGGGCATGTCATTGCTGCCACCAGTTGTCGAAACTCTCATGGGTGACTAAAATTTGATTCCACTGCTCCATTGAGTAAAGTGGCAGGTCTGCTCCCAGTGTAAGGACTCTATCAGCTTCTAGACTTACAGTGATTTCCTCTCTATGCTTCAGAAGGTGTAAGAATGGAAGCTTTGAAGACAGTTGGCCAAAACCCAGTTGTCTTGCCGCAACATTGAGGTGATAGAATTCGTATGAAGGCCAGCTGGGCTCAGTGTGGCTTGCACTTTGAATGTGTTTGAAGTCGACTGGCAATATGCAGGGTTTCATGATCACATTAAGTATTTCAGTTGCTCCATTGTCTGAACACCCTGTACTGAATTCGAAGGTATAAGGCATTGGAAATTCTGCGTCATCTTCATAGGGGAACCAAGTCAATGCATCTGGTCCCGAGCCTCTATAGAATACTTCGAGCATGTTGCCCCGGCTGACGCTTATGGTTATAGCTGAGGCAGTTTCACCAAAATTTTGGCAACCCCTAGTTATCCTGTTTTTCTCCTCCTCTGCATAATTGATGGAGGGAGAGGTAAGGTTGTGGAGGTCTGGCCTAACCATTTTATGCAGATACAGGTTGAGCCATAACTGAATCAGTCACCAGGGGTCTGTTGTGCATTGAACCTCTTCACCTTTCAGCAGAAAGCCGACAACTTGGCTCATTAGCCTGTAAGCAGATCCTAGTAAAAGTTTACCTAAAGGGATTGAGTTTCCTTGAGTTAATCTCTCTGCAAGGGCCTTGAAAGGGTAGGCTGGTCCTAGAGAAGCGCCGCAAAAGACAAACCTCTCCAGCCACATGATCAAGAATGCTGTGTGCTCTTTCTCACTGATGCTTGGAGTTGTCAGATGATGAGTATTGACATAGCTGGTAAAGCCTTTGAATTCATCCAACTTTGGGAACTGCTTCTCGCATGTGGAAAGAAGAGTCCAGTACGGGTACGTCCCGGTGATCTGAAGGCCGGTGAGCATGTGAATATCACCCAAAGTAATAGTCATCGGCCCATCTCCAAACATGAAGGCTGAAACGACCTCGATTTCCGCGAAGGGAAATCTACAGGCTCGAATTGTAATTCAACAGATTGCTTGGGACAATCCATGAAATTACCCATATCTCAGTTGACACCAGGATCCATACAACGGTAATTAAGTCTTACATAAACATTTATTACATCGCCACACTGGCGGAATCAACATTCAGAGAAGCTTTAGAAGATGCGGAAACGTTTCATCCTTCACGGCCAACTTGAGTGTAGCACGTGACCCTATTCCTCGCCATCGTCTTCCTCGAAGTCATACTCATTCTCGTCACCTGACAGCAAATTTATCAGTACGATTTGTACTGGCCACGGAGCCCACCTATGCAGCATTTGCTTTGTGGAAAGTGGATGCAAGGCTATACAAGCAGACCTATCGGCTGAGGTTTCCTATGCAGCTGTAATCAATATTTAATTAGTCAAGTTTTATCTCCAGTTAACACCATCATCCCTTTTCCCATCACCACACCTCACTCTCATTCGACAGGCCCAACTCCCTCTCGGGCCTATCTCAGCGGCACACTACCACAACGGGTACACTGCCGGAAAAATGTTATCCAGGGGGAGAAAAGAATATGCTCTCATCTAATAGTGGTTGCAGAAACATTAGGAAAGGTCCATAGCCATCGAGTTGGCTTATGTATCGATCGATCAACCATACACTCTGCAGAGGTTTTACTACTCACAAGATTAGCCATCATCGATGCTGTGCAATCATCTAGGCAGAATTCCGGGTGCTTGCTTGCCTAGGTCGATGCCACCCTGCCACTCAGCCCTGGGACATTCCGGATCCAACACCATCACACTGAGACTGGGAGACGCAGTACCGGGTCCCATCAGTGGTACTGCGCATCTAGAACGGTACGGGAATCTGCCATCCGTCACCGTCCACCCTTATCACCTCTCAACCTAGCAGTAGTGGCACCGCCCTACCAAGTAGTCCAGCCGTCTCCCGCCCATCAGAAGCGAGTGAATAGAAAGGGAATCCAGATGTTTCCGGTCACTAGTCAGATCCTAGGTTGTGACCAAGCAGGCATCTCCACTTAGGGGATACTCTCCCCGTGCCATCACGGCACCTCCGCTCACGGGACTTCAATGCACATCCCGGAACCACCTCATAAGTCATTACCCACCATAGGTATCTCTCGTGGGGATGCCCAGGTTGCACCCCCGACACGACTTGCCCCACGGGCTTGTCTCACATCCCACTTGGTCGACATCAACCCTTACCACGCACCCAAGACGCACGCAGCACTCTCTCCCAGTGGTTATAATCAGTTATGCACCGTCCCAATTCCACCACATAGCGTATAGCATGTAGTAAGTAGTGGAAGAGTAACAGTAAATTAAGTAGCAGCTAACCTAGTAGCGGATAGCAGGGTAAAGTCTTATCAAGGCAGGGAATTCAAATATACTACCATGCAACCAATCCATACATAATCATAAAGCAATAGCAACAATGTCATTTACAATGCGTAAATAGGATCTAAGGATTTGGTGGGACGTGGCACCTTCGTAGTCATCTCCTAGCTCCTGAAAGTACTCGTGGTCGTCTTCCTTAGTCAGATCCTCCTCCGGCTCTGAAATCGAACACGAAATAGTCGCGTCAGCGACTCCTATAGAGTATTTCAGAAAAATCCAATAAAATAAAGAGCCAAATGCACACAAACATAGTCTTAGATTGTAGATCTCATTTTTCTGAGAATTTTGATATATGGTGCGCAATTTTTGGACATCGAATGAATAAGTTATGAATTTCCGAGGATTATCCTATTTTCTGAAAATGGGAAAATTGGTCGGTTAATCAGGGGCAGCTCGGGATTGGTCCACGTGGCGTGCGGGTCCAGTAGTGCGGCATGTGGCGCCTCGTCAGAACACAGACCCGATGGTCGCCCACCAGGTGTTCGATGCTGGTTCCCAAAGAGTCGCTGGCGTCGGCGTAGCTCGGCGGAGCTCGGCGGTGGTCGGGGGTAGCTCGGCGGTGGTCGGGGGTAGCTCGGCGGAGCTCGGCGGTGGTCGGGGGTAGCTCGGCGGTGCTCGGCGGTGGTCGGGGGTAGCTCGGCGGAGCTCGGCGATGGTCGGGGGTAGCTCGGCGGAGCTCGGCGTAGCTCGGCGGAGCTCGGCGGGGCTCGGCGTAGCTCGGCGGGGCTTGGCGGAGCTCGGTGGGGCTCGGGCGAATCAGAAATTCGGGGCACCGAGGGTGCCGCTCTCCTGAGCTCTCCCGGGGAGGCTCGGGCGAATCAGAGATTTGGTGCGCCGAGGGTGCCGCTCTCCCGAGCTCTCCCGGGGAGGCTCGGGCGAATCGGAGATTTGGTGCTAGCAGGGTTCCAGGGCGTCTGTTCAAGGCGGCGGTGTCTCTCCGGTGCGGCGGACGATGACAGGGCGGCGATGAGCATATTTCGGCAAGACAGGGCTCGGCTTTCCCCAATTGGCGTGCTCAGGCAGTCGTCCGACCAGATGGTGGCGGGTTGGAGTCGTGGTATGGCCTCCTTCTCTCCCTCGGCATACGGCGGTTCTCCGACGAGGTAGAGGCGCACGTAGCCAAGGCGACAGACATGATTCGGGGCTCGGCTATCTACGCGGCGGTGCTGAGGCAGACTTGGCGAACCTCGTCGGCCTTTCTCCGCAGCGCGAGGCGATCGGGGGTACTCGAAACGGATTTAGGCGAGGCGGATTGTGTCGGCGGCGATCACGTTTCCCCGAGAATGCACCTCGCGGTGTTCCGGGCTATGGAGGTTCGATCTCCCGCAACTATGCTTGTCCGAGGTGGTCGGTGAGTTGGTGGTCACGCTAGCGGGTCGCGGTATTGAGATGCTCCAGTCATCAGCGGCGATGTCGCCGCGACTGGGAGGTTTCGGCGGGGCTAAGGAGGTCTTCTAGGAGATGTATACGCCTCCGGGGTCTATGGCGATGGTATACCAACTACCAATTTTGGCTACCGAGATTCCCAAGGTACTCGGTTGTGGCGGCGGCGTGTCACCGGCGGCGGCAGACGACGGCAAGGTGATTACGGTCTCGTTTTGGCATAACCGGACGTGGTTCAGTCAAATTGGCGTGACTAAACGGGCATACGTCCGCTTAGTGGTGAACTAGTGACAGGGCAGGGCCTCCTTTTGGCTCCGGTCCGCGGCGGCGCTCAGGCGAGGTCGCGGCGCACTGCGGACGAGGCTTCCTCTAGCGCTTAGATCCGCGTAGCTAGCTCAAGGGGTCGTGGCGGTGCTCCACGACGCTCTAACCTATACGGGTGCTAGTCGGATTGCTCGGAACGGGTGATTCGGCGTCGGAACGCGTCGGTGGTGAGTGCGCTCCGCCGAGAACGCGTCGTGCTGCGTTCTCGGTCTAGCAAGCATGTAGTCCGGGGGTTTCGGCCGATCGCATGAGTGCATGGTGCAGGTGATCTTCCTGAGCCGGTAAAGGCTCGTGCCTGCGCGTCCCGTGGGCGGAACGCCATGGCAAAAGCAGGGCAAGGTTCGGACATAGCGTGCGGTGGCTCACCATGGTGTCGGTGAAGCTAGGATGGCGGTGCAGTGGCGAGTTGGAGCCGTGCAGAGTGATCGCAGTGCCGTGCCGCTCCTCGTCCACAGCTCGGGCTTCTCCTCCGTGTCCGGCTCCGGCGTGCTCCGCGGCGGCGGCGCTCCGGCAGCTTCTCCTCCTCTGCTCCGCCCTTCTCCTATGCTCTCTCTCTCTCTCGGTTTGGTGCAATGTGCCGGTCTGTGCCGCGGTGGCGGCGAGGGGAAATGAGGGTAGGGCTTCGGGGTGAGCTCCTTTTTATAGGCGAGCTTGGCCAGCTCCAATGGCGAACGATCCTGATCGCGCTCGACCGATCGAAGGGCCGTGGCTCGAGTGGATCTAGGGCTCCGGATGGGCGCGGGTTCGCTTGGCGGCCAAGAAAGGAGGGGACAGGAGCGGAACAGCGGGGTCAGGGCTCTGCCATGCGTGGCGCTGTCGGTCACGCCATTTGCGTGACCCGGTGGCGTCGTCTTCGTGTGGAAGAGAAACAGTGGAAGGGCGAGAGCGGCTGACAGGCGGGGCCGGGTGGTCAGCGGCTGCGGGGAAGCGGGTGAAACGGTTGCGCGCGTGCGGTCGGCATCGCGCGTGCGCGCGGTGTTGGGCCGGCCCAGTGCGGGGAGGCGGGGTGGAGCGCGCGCGCGGGTGAGGTGAGGAGAAGAAGGCCGGGCTGGTTTGGGCTGGCCTAACTCTCTCTCTCCATTTTCTATTTTCATTTTAGTGTATATATACATATATTGCCCATTTTAAATATTGAGTAAATACAAACATAAATTGCAATAAATCCCAAATGTGATGCATAGGCTATTATTCTATGTGAATGGAATTAAAATGCAAGCCATACTCCTTTATTTACCAAATTCATAATGAAACCTATATGCTTGCACAAGAAAAATGGGTTTTCATAATAAATAAATCAAAAATTTTAATTGGTTGGGATTTTTAGATTGTGTGGATTTTTAGGGTTGTTACAAAGGCGTTCAAAGAATTGGACCAGAAGTAGCTGGCAGCAATCAAAAGCGGTTCATTCTTCTCCATCTGACAGAGTGAGAGATCGAGGCATTGGCTCAGATTGCGCAGCTCCCAATCTGCCCGTTTCTTCTCTGATACCCGCCGGAACTAGTTCCTCCATCCAGCGGGCATATTCGGCCAGTTCCGAAATGATTTCTTGGACCACGAAGATGCATCCACTAGTGGGCTTCTAAAGGGGATTTGGTTGGTCTCTTGACTGATGAACTCTGCTGGATTTGGATCGCCCATCGGACCCAGGTAATAAGCGGAAGGAACATCGCTCAGTGGAATCAAGATCTCGTTTTTCAAATCCTGGATGATGAACAACATATGTGACCGATTGGGCAAGGGTTCGAGAATGAGACTACGGATTGATAAAATTCATACCTCGGGGATCTCAGAGGGAGTCGCCATTTGCTTGAGCTGATTGAAGGCGGCAGATCAAAACCTGAGGAGAAATGCGACGGGAGCCTTCTTAGTTATGGTTTCGTTTTGGTGCGAAGCTTTGAAGTGCTGAGCGGGAGATTGCAGTTCGGCAGCGTTTTGAGGATGGAGATCGATTAAGACTCAGTACTAATTTTGAAACAAAGCAAGTTTATCCCAAAATTGGGGGCATGTGTTTACACCAAAATTTGGTCTGGGAATAGATAGCCGATGCAGAGAACAGAGACAGTCGATTTTCGGGAAGCAGAGCCTTTACGCGAAAAACTGAGGATAGCCGATCGGATCCTGGATCGATATTTAGGCCGAAGTGAAGACGGCGTGGTTGAAGACAAGAGTCGATTGATGACGTCAACGCGAGTCTCCAGCGCCGAGAAGCGATCACGTTCGGAGTCCGTTTTAGAAAGGGAAGATTGGACTCCAAGTTACCTTTAGAGTTGGAAAGTTTGTTAGTTTCCATATCTATTTTGAGTTGTAATTCGATTAGGACTCTATCTTGTCGAGCCCAGGGTATAAGTATAAGCCCCCGGCCACTGTAATACGTGAGTTCACATCAATACAACACATCTTTCGGCTTCGGCCAAACCTTTAGGAGTAGGAGTAAAGTAGATTCCAGCGAGTTTCTTCGACCGGGCTGAGTGTCATCCGGTGGATGCAAGCTTGCTTGTAAGTACCGTCATGCCTTGCTAAGTTTTGTCTCCTTAATGTTATCCGGTGGACATGGGAGTTTGCAGATCAAGGTCGATTCTTGTTTGATATGAGTTTAGCATCATCCGGTGGACGTGGGCTTACATCAAATAAGGATTAGTTATCGAATTATGTTTGCTTGCTTATTTAATATATGTTTAGCGTCATCCGGTGGACGAAGGCTTATATTAAATTGGTTAATGTGTATGGATTAGTTATCGGCTCTAACTAAAAGTGGCATCTTAGTTAGATTCATCAAATTACCGGTGATGTTTGAGTTTATTTGTTTATTTACATATATTCACTCACCAAATTTTCCCAATCTTGATCTGTTTATATCGGTTTTATATCTTTAGATATATTTGTTCAATGAATGATAATTGCTTCATGCTTATGCATTGATAAATAAAATATGCTTGCAATAGCCGATCGATTCAGATCTTGATTGTGTACGAGTTGTACTCAAGTAATAAGATGAATAGTATTTGGATTCGATGATCAATAGATTTAAAATCATAGTTTACATTATGACTTCCTCGATCCGCTCGATCCCCACTGTTGTAAACATTGAGTTAAATGTATTGGTTTGAAGATCTAAGCATTACTCTTCTTATCTGCCTGTGTATCGCTCGTATTTGTCGAATCGGCTATTTAGCCGATTTCGCTCTGTTTTATATTCAGAAATCTGCCGAATCGGCTAATTAGCCGATCTTGATCTGTTTCTGCATTTAGACATTTTTAATCAGATTAACTTGACATGTGTGCATTAAATATGTTATATTTTGTCTTATTGTGAGTTATTATGCAAAGGAATCGGTTATTTTTACGTCATAATATTAATCTCATGAAAATCGGTTCATACTATCCGGATATCGACTATCTAGTCGATAGCCTACAAACAGGGTCTGTAAGGCCGAAAATTCAGAACTATCTGGACACACCAGTGGGTTCCGCCTTGTTGTTACTGATCATATCTCTTTCCTTGTCAATTGCAGGTCAAATTAACTAGCACACTTGGGAGTCATCGGCACTCTCAGACTAGGCCTGAAGCTAGCTGGATCTGCGAGAGCTCTGTCTGCTTTCAAGGGTCATTCCGGCTTCGCTGGTGTATTGAGCGTGAGAACCACTTTTTGTACCAACACTTAGCCACCTCTTTTAAACATATATCTCTTACAATAACTAAGTTGTCATCCCTAGCATGAATATAAGAGACATGTATGGAAACTACCCAGAATAATACTAAACAGTTATTATGAATGCAAGTGACTAAAGAGGGTACAAATAAATAATCAATTTTAAAGTATCTGCAAGCGCACAGATTAATTATACCATTGTAGCATTTTACCTGAGTATTCCAGGGTTGTCAATTTATATTTTTATCACAGGGATAAGGTATGGAGCCAGGCATGAGTAGATAGATTTAAGTTATATTACTTATGAATAGAATCAATCACATAGCACATACTTAAACAGGGTAAGCCAACAAAGATATAGATATAATAAAGGCTTACATAACTTTTCCAGAGAGGTGTGGACTACTCAAAATTAAAGTCAACCAAAGCATAGGATTACCTAAGAGATCAGATTCTTATATCATTCCTAATTAATTATGTTATTCATCTACTCTAGCAAGTATACAATTATGTATAGCATAATTGACTCTTTATCTATGCATTAGGAACATTATTCAGAAAGAACAAGAACAGAGCAAGTAAATTAGTTCTACTCTCTCTACATACGGGGAGTGGACTATAAAGGACTCAACGGGAGTGTCACATCCGCGATCTACCACATGACCCGGCATATAGAGCGCATTCGTAGACAAATAATATCTAAGCACCATGCCTCTATAATATCTACCACTTAACCCACTCGAGTACTGGATTAAGCGCTTTGCGAATTCATGCATAAACGCATTACCAATCATAACCATATCAAATATACTATTAGAATAAACTAGGAACATAACAAACCGAATCATAGTATTGAAATAGCATAAAGTCATAATGAGAGGTAATACAACAGATTTACCAATCTCTAGTAGACAGACGATCCAAAATCCTGAGCTGAAAGCTCAACTCTACTTCAATCTACTATCTAGGTCTAAACTAGAACTTTTAATGTGTAACCCTAATCTCTGGTGGAGAGCTCTCTAATTGATAACTGATCTGATCTAGTCTGAGATATATCAAACCCTGGGGGGTCTGGGGGTCCTTGTATAGGTCGGTGGGATGAACCGTAGCCCTTGGATCAAACCTACTTTGACGGGCGGTGGAGATTGCGTGAAATTTCAGGATGTGGGTCCACGTCGAAGCGCACGTGGAAACGACTCTTGGGTGGATCGGCCGACCTGGCCGATCCCCCTGGCTGTCAACCGGGACTCGCTTCGTCAGGCGTGTCTCTGGTATTCTCTGGAATATTCTTGTTCTCCTTTCACGTCGGAATTCTGTATTTTGATCTGACATGTGGGTCTCCCTTAGTTCTTTTCTGAGTAACACCCTGCAAAACACAAATTCACCAAAACTCGTGGAATTCTGTCAGTTTGAACCCTATTCTATGTTTGAGAATGTTTTTATGCCCTTTTTCATGTCTTGTTGATGCTTAAAATTGAACAATAACTACCATCAACAAGCTCCCTCAAGCTTAACCTTTGCTCGTCCTTGAGCAAACAATGAATTACTCTTGTACACATGCGTTCATTAAAATTCTCTACCAAAACAGAGTGACCAATCTAACCTTCAAATTTATCCATATGACCTGCAATCTTGGGGCTGTGCTATCACTTAGCTTTAGGTAATTGAAAGATAGAATAATCGAGTAAGCACTAAATATCAAATCCATTATTTCACCTCTGTTCCGGGATTTTTGCATTTTCAAAATAAAACTCAGAGTTGCTCTTGTATGACCTTCTCTCAAATCTCTCATATATGTGGTATTTGTGGATCCTCACCAAAGCAATAAGGTGTATGCTTTCTTTCCCACAACGGATAAGGCTTTTTGTGGAGCTCATAGGTGGGGAAAACAGTGAACACTTACTTGTAAAACACTTATTGTAAAGTCAAACAATGGATCTAAAGAGAGTTAAGTCATACAATCAAATTAAGATGTGGATGTGTGTGGTATGAGGGGTGTATATGGTGGCTAATTCTACTTTGCTCGATCTCTCTTTTGAAACTTTGAAACTTGTGTTGTAGGACAACATGGGCTAGCTTTCTTCCCTCTTTTTTTTTAGGCGGGCATCTAAGTACCCATTGTTTTAGTTCATCGGATACTTGTCTATTTTTTTTTCCTCTCATGTGGGCATCTAAGTACCCATTGTTTTCTCTCACAACTCACACTTTTGCCTAGCCTCATGCCTCTTCTCTGCAACTTTTTATTTTTGAGAGATACAAGAATTTTGGAGCATTTATTTGGGTGGAAATATATGGAATATTTTTTGTGTTTACTCCCAGTGTAGGAGAAAATATTTTTGGATGGAATGGCATGTTGTGGCGCCTACCCCCAGTGTAGGGATAGTGCCTATGTGGGTGGAGTGTGCGTGATCTTGATTTTAAGAGTATGACAAAGTTCTCATAAGGTATCAACAATGCTTGATTAAACTCAATGCAACACAAGCAGCATATATGAAAAAGGTTTTCTATTCTAAATATGAAAAACATATGTACATAGACAACATTTGGTTTAAGATCAGAAGTGGGATGTTTAGTTCCAGACTTCCAATGCTATCCAAGTTGGTGTATCTATCTTTCCTCCAAGATACTGATGTATAAAAATATTCATTTGAACTCACCTTCTATGAAAATATTTACATTGTATCAAAAACTAAGAGGATAACAGTCCCAATAAGTATGTAACTGCAAAGATAAAATATAATTCAAATTACTAAACATTGAACTGTTACCTGTATTGCAAGAACCACTATTCAGGAATGAAAAATAATGTGGTCTCATGTGAAGACTCTAAAATAACTTCTGCAATATAATAGATTGCTATGAACCAAAAATGTAATCAACCAACAATGAAACTTCATGACATTTGTTGTTGCCTCGCAATAGTCAAAGCAAAGCACATTAGGATATGAGGTGCCATTTCTTATACAAATCATCCACTTTCACATAGTGTAGTTGATTAAACTTTTGATAACAGAGTCCCTCTTAGTCTACTGCAGGGTAAAAAATATGCCTGAGATAAGTAAAATTTGGTGCTACTTTAGACGCTTTGCTTGTAGACAGCCTAGTCCCTGCTGCATCAATTTCAGAAAAGAAAAGAATTTGGGATGTTCAGTTCTTACAGCTGGAGAAGATAACTAAAGACTTCATGCGTGGGATGTTTAGTTGTTACAGCTAGAGAAGTAGGGGTTCCTGCCAGTGAACAATCACTGCTTGGACAGCTAATATGCAGAGTTTGCAACAACAGCAAATCTCTTCTAAGGTATGGTAGCTGTAGAGACCAAAAGGCATGAACTAAAGTTTCTTTAGGTAATACGAGTAGTAACAACTGCTGAATACAAAAACTGGTGCTATTTTAAATAACAAAAATAATGACAGAAAAGGCTCGATAAGTTACATAATTTGTTCATTTACTTTTAAAGTCGTCCATGTTCTTCCAATGAGAAAACATGTCCCTTGATTCATATGTTCAAGCAGTAAAACATTTAGGAAGATTCAGGACCATCTAAAGCTACCACATGTATAAGGATAAGCAGGACTGCAAGAGGCCTGGAGCCCTGGTTCGATCACTAGCATCTTTTTTTAATTAAATGTTTGAGAAAAGAAATGATAAACCATGTAGATAACATATCTGGTGCATGATAAGTATGGAACAAAGGTGGAATACAGAATAAAAATCATATATTCTTGCAAAATAATGGATCCAAACCTTGCTCAGGACTTTGTAGTTTGTACACTCAGGACTTTGTAGTTTGTACTCTTAGCGTGCTGTGCAACCTGCATGAACTACGAAAATCTGCAGACAAGGCAAAAGTTATGTGATCTGGAAACTGCAGTAACACTGACATGTAGGACAAATAAGATATTCTTGAAAATAATGAATCAAGATCGTGCTAGGAACTTAGTATTGCTTGCTTAGAGTTTTTGTGCAACCTGGGTGAGTTAGGGGAAAAAAATATGTACACAATGCAAAACTCATGAGATCTGGAACCGAGTAGCACTCACTAATACAGTCAAACCTGCTAGTAACTCAGTTTGTTGACCCACTGTAAGGCCATCGTAAGGATGACCAGTGACCACCATGGTTGTGCCGCCTATGCTTTGGATTAAAGAACAGACATCAAAGATCAAAGACAATAAATGAAATTAGTGGAAACCAATTTGGAGATCAAATATAATTTAGGAATTCGTGAAGGATGGAAATCAATTATTAATGAAAACCATATCTGAGAATGAAGATAGGAAGGAAAATACCTCCAAGATGGAACCGTTGATTAGAGTTCTCAGGAAACAATCGTGTCCTTTACAGATAAAGGCGTCACATCATATTGTCTTGGCGGCTCCCTGAGTTGAAGCGGCATAGAAGAATTTGAGGAGTCCACGTTGATGGCTGGAAGCTCCTACAGATCCACTCGCCAAATTCGTCGTCACCTGATTCAATCGAGATCATTGCATACAGATTAGTCGATGGGCGAGGAAACGGTTTGAGAGATCACCGATGAGAGGATTAGATCGGGGATAGGGGAGACCATGGATGAGGGGATTAGAATAGTAGATCAGGGACACCAAAGTCCAAGTCGATAGCTAGGAGGAGGTTCCCGCCGCCCTTCTGCGTGTGCGTGGGGGATCGGTGGAATTACTGGGATATGGGCAGCCGCGAGGGGGCGACTAATCCAGGGAAGGGGCGTGGGGGCGTAGGGTGGGTTAGTATTATGGTAAAAACTACAACACATCTATTTTCCGTTGCTAAATGAGTGTTGGTGTTGCAGTGAGATTTCAAGTTTCAGAGTAAATTCTCAAGTCAAATTATTAACTTAATAGTGGGAGAAATTTTAATTCAAGCATGGCACTAGAGCAACTATCATCTAGATTCAGATTCTCAAATTTTATTTATTCTCACACACAAACTAAAGCAAACCAAACGATCTAAGCAAACTAAATAAGCAAACTAAAGCAAACTACTAGCACACAAATTCAAAAACAAAGCGGGTCGAGATGACTTACCTGGTTCTGCGGGGGTCCTCCCCCAAGCTAGCTGTTGGTGCAGTCTTACTGGTATGGTGGTCGAATGTGGAAGTGGGTGAAGAGCGCTTCTCAGTTGTTGTCGTTGCACTGTCTGGCGCTGCTGGATCTGGTCCTGGGCTTGAATGAGGGCGTTCTGCGTCTCCTCAATCCTGCCCAGCTGCGTGCGAAGCTCGTGGCGGTCCTGCTGGTACTCAAGCTAGCTGAGGCCAGAGTAGGAAGCATGTCCAGGTTGGTAGTGCACTCCTCCAGAAGTCTCCTCCTGCATGTCAAACTGACCACTACCTTACTGATAATGGCCGTATTAGCCATGCTACCACAGGGTGCTGCTCGCTTGCTGCCAAAATCCCTCCGAGTGTGTGGACGGGGTCACCTCCCACGGGTTATTAAAACCACATGAGGTGCCCGTGTGGTCGAACATCTGGTAGCCAGTGAATGCTGGCCCCTGTGGAGTTGGGTCTGCGCCATAGTATTTTTGCGGTATGCGGTCCATGCGTGCCGATGCGCTCCTGCCAACAGTGGTCCTGCTTGGCAAAATAATAAAAGAAGGTGCAGTGTACAATCCGAGTCCTGGGTTAGGCAACGGGATCTTGGTTGCATCACCACGATAAATCATAGTAACGGGAATGCTGTTCTTCCCTCATTTTATTATTTGGGCCTGTCTGAAATGTTCATTGGTAATCTCAGGCCGGTCTTCAGTTAAAAAATCAAGTGTGGCATTTTCTAAAAGACCCAAACTGCCGGCAAGTTGAGTTACTAAAGAGGTATACTCGATGTGCCCAAACGTTCTCTCAAAAGTTTTGATCCAATGTTCAACCAGAGCATAAACAGGTGAAACTTTTCTACATCTAGCCATGACAAACAAAATCTGCATATCCTTGGTCCTAACAATGCGAACATCATCTCTAGGAAAAAGTGTAGTTCCTAGCCAACGATACATAAAGTGCAAAGTAGGCAGCTGAATGGAGTTGGTGACAGTATGTCTACAGCTATTCTCGTCAGTTATCTCTTTCTAAAATTTAGCTCTATCAAATTCAGGCAAGGCAACATTCATGTCTATCATACATTTCAAATTAAAACCAAGGTGTTGCCTAAGTTCTTTCCATGTTAAAGAAAATTCTTTGTTAAAAAGACGAAAAGAAACTCCATTATTTTCAGCTTTAAGAGTGCAAAGAAATTCGGCAATGAGTCAGTCATTTGCCGAAAATTCTCCCAACCAATCTTATGAAAGATAAGCGGGAATTCAGTGTCCATACCTGTATCGTGGAGAAGGTCGTCGCTGAAGACACTCGTCAGTGTGAATGGGAGGTTCTTGATGGTGTTGAACTTGGTCTTTTTGGAGCGTCGTTGATTCAGATGCTTCTCATCGGTGAGGATGACGGTGGGTGCAATAGGTAGCTCCTGGGATGGGGGGTCAACGTTCATATCCGAACCGCTCGATGAACGGCTTCAGGTAGAGCGCGACGATCCCGCACGAGTGAGCTTCTTCTTGAACCAGCTCATACCTACAAAACGTTAGTGCACACCACAAGAGAAAACTTGCACAGGGGGTTAGCACAAGAAAAATGTTAGAGGTTAGCCGTCCAAAAGTCAGTTGTTCAAAGGTTAGTCGTTCAAGGGTTTTTTTCAAGTTGATCAAGTTTTTAAGCTCAAACTTGATGTGACTTTCTACTTTGATTTTAATTGGACAGCATCTCCTCTAAATGCTATTTTTTTCTCTCGGGAAAACAGCAGAATTTCTACTCTTATGGGCTTTACTTCTTAGGCTCTCTCCACTCTTCCAAATAAAGAGCTAACTCTCTCCCAAATTCTCTGAATGAAACTATAGGTGAAAGGAGTGCTCTCGGGTTTCAGATGGTGCAAATGGAGGGCTGAGAGCTTGGGTTTTTATAGGAGAGGAAGGGGTGGTTCGGCCGACCCCACCTGGTGGCCACTTGCTCTATTCTTTCTTGTGGGTGCTCTTTGCTTCAATCCAAAGCCTGTGAATGCACCGTGGTGTCTGATGACTGATTCCTCAAAGTGATGGATGAGTGTGATAGTGTTAATGAAAAGGAATGCATGGTAGTGGATGATAGTGGGTGATAATGGAGGTGGAGGTGATGGGTGTGATAGGTGTAGGACCCATGTGTCTCCCGTGTTCTACCGTAGACAAATACCATGCAAACATGAACTATGAAAATAATACTTTTATGAAACTACAAAATGCAAGGAATTGAAATATGAAATTTTTATAATTTTCTAACTCTGTGGTGAAATAACTCTACTGAGAGTTTTTACGCTCCAGGAAAAACCTATATGAGACTCTTAAAATATTACTACGCAAATTTTTATTTTGTTTTTATAATGCATATGCAGGAAATAAATGCGGGTAAATAACAAGTTACCTCTTGGCAAAGGCTCGGGATTTTCTCGTACGCCGAATCGGACTTCTTCTTTTAGCTCAGTTGGCGAGTGAATTCTCTAGTCCGGGAAATGGTGATCCAGCTGGTTTGTCCTTTCCTTCCACCATGTTTGCAGTGAGTTGTTGCTCTGATCTTGGTCGGAAAGCAAACCGCTCTTCTTTCCCGTTTATGTTGAATCTGATTTCTCCTGCCCTGACATCAATGTGAGCATTGGCTGTGCTCAAGAAAGGTCTCCCAACGATGAGGGATACTTTCGAGTCTGGTTGCATGTCTAGGACCACAAAATCTACTGGCAGGGATAAGTCTCTTATCTTTACTGAAATGTTTTCCGCAATTCCCTCGGGATAGCGAATTGATTGATCTGCTAGTTGTATGCACATTGATGTTGGTTCCAGGGTGGAATATCTAAGCTTTTCAAAGACTGATTTGGGCATCACACTGACACTTGCTCCAAGATCGCATAGTGCATTGTTGAAGTATTGTTCTCCAATCGAGCAATCGATAGTGGGGCATCCTGAATCTTTCTTCTTTTCTGGTGCTATATTGAGGATGGCCGCACTACATTCTTCTGTCAGCTTGATGACTTCGATGGTCGGCAATGGTATCTTTTTGTTTAGGATGTCTCTGATGTATCTTGCATAAGTGGAGACTTGAAGGGCATCCAATAATGGTATGTTGACGTATAGCTTCTGGATGACTTCAATAAATCTGCTGAACTGCTCATCTTGTTGATTCTTCCAGATTCTTCGTGGGAATGGTAAGAAGTTGACGTCATGGAAATCTTGTGTCATTTCATGCTCTTGTGGTACAACTTCTTCCACTTCTGTGTCTCTCTTTTCTTCTGGTTCTACTGGTGTTGCCGATACCCTAGATGTTCCTCTCGAATGTGTTCCTTTTGGATACGGGGGATCTTGGGTTGATTTGCCACATCTTGTGGTTATGGCTTTGACCTGCTCATGGTTAGCGGCAAAAGACAATGCAGCAGACAACTGTACTATTTGTGATTCTATCTTTTTATTATAGATAAGTTGATCTTTGATAGCAGAAGAAAAGTTATCCATTTTAATATTTATACTTTCCAAGATTTTATCATTAGAAGCAAGTTTTTTAGCAATATTATCATTAATCTTAGCTTGCTCTAATATCAAATCTCTCAAGGATGGTTGTTTAGGATAGTTACCTGGGTACTTACCTTGGTTGGATTGTTGTTGCTTCCATCCTTGCTTTTGTTGCTGTGGAGTAGAGTTGTTGAGAATGAAGTTGATGTTTTCTTGCGGTGGATCAAACTGCACTCCCAAGTACTCTCCCCATTTGTTCTGTGTGTTGAATGCATCTTGAATAGCAATAGCCTTGTTATTTATTAACTTGTGGTTAAGTGCTTTGTAGAAATTTTATAGGCTATTCACCCCCCTCTAGGCTATCCGGTCCTTTCATTTGGTATCGGAGCCGAGGTCACCACCATTTGAGGCTTAACATCCTTATGGTGCAAAATGGCTCAAATCAATGTGTTGGCAAAGCCGCCAAAGTTTGATGGTACAAGCTATGACCATTGAAAGAGAAAGATGATAGTTCACTTCATGACTATGCACATTGAGGTGTGGAAGGTGACGGAGACAAAGATTGAGTATGAGAATGCTCAAGCTCCCACCGATGCCGACAAGAGGAAGATGGAGTTCAATGCCCATGCTATCAATGCTCTCTACAGTGCTCTTGAGTCTCATGTGTTTGAGCAAATCAAAGATCTTGATTTGGCTCATGTGAAAGGTCCTTGTTTGGTTTTGGTAATTGAGTGACAAGGTGGACTAATATGTGTTTTAAGTGTTGATTACACAGGTGATTACTCCACAGGTACATGTGTGTGAGCATCTATGCCATGGAGGTGAAAATGGCTTGGAGATGATGCTTAGCTCACACATATGGAAATGAAGGAGCTAAACGCATGAGACATGACATGGAGTCATGTGGCTAGGTGGAGAAAATCAAGACGTGACTTGGTGTCGATGGACCGGTTGCAAGTGTGAAGGGCAAGCTAGTGGGCTTGGCGCCGATGGACCAACGCAACAGTGAACAGCAAGTGAAGTCGAGGATCGATGAACCAAAAGCCACATGATGATATGAAGTGGATCATATCATTCATGAGGTGTTGGTGCATGTGTTGCACCGGCATCGATGCTGTCGAAAACGGAGATGAAGACGGTGATCGGAATGGAAAGTGCAAGGCAAAGGTATAACGTAGGGCATTTTCATTTCACCGGTCTAAGATTGAGTAGATAAGTGCTTGACCGGATTTAAGATAGATGACCGTACTATCAAGAGGGGCAAACTTGTTTACATAACGGTCATCTAGTGCCACTCGGAGTGATCTAACTTTGCATTGCTAGGATTGAGTGGCGTGGCAAGAAAGAGTGAAAACCCTTTGGAAAATGTTTGTGAAAATGCTAACTCACAAGCACAAGGTTGTGGAACACTTTGGAGTTGGCACATTTGCAAAAGGGTGGAAGATTTGTGCTCGCAGCACACTTGTTTTAATCTTGGATGGATAAACTAATTTTATCCTTTGAGTTCTGGATCAAGAAATCATATTGGTTGTGTAGCCCTCTGAATAAGCTTTCCAAAATGTCCAAGATCATCGAAATCAGAGTCCGGAGCTAAGAGATATTGCCGTTTTAGTGAGCGGAGGTCTGCACAGGACGCTACACCGGACATGGGAAAAAGAGCACCGGATGCGCTGCTGTTACTATAGCAGCGTCCGGTGCATTTCAGGCTGTTCGAGCTGAGAAAGAGCACTGAACACTCCCGGCGTCCGGTGCGACCCTGGAACTCTCGGGTGCTGCGCAACGGCTAGTTTATTTTATGTTTTGAGCACCGGACAACCACCGGATGCGTCCAGTGTGAACTAATGTACACGTCTGGTGCGTACGCAGAGTGCCCTTTGAAGGGGGTAACGGCTCTATTTGTTTGAGGGCTATAAATTAGAGGTGAGGGCCGGCCAAGGCAGGTGACTTAGCACCTTGGGAATGTGTTTCCCTTGCTTGTTCTTGGCTTGGTGCCCTCCTACTCACTTGTGATCATATTGCGCGAATCAAAGAGTGAGAGATCAATTGCTAGTGCGTTGCATCATGAGGATTGATTCGAGTGGGACTAGGTGATCGAGAGCTGCAAGCCGGTGGTCCTTGTTACTCTTGGAGGTCGCCACCTCCTAGACGGCTTGGTGGTGAGAGGCTCCGTGGAAGCAAGCGAGGAGATTGTGCTTGGCTCCGGAGCATGATTGTGAGGGGTTGGAGCTCACCCCGCAGGAGATCGCGCAGAGCATCGCTAGTAGAGCGAGACGTGAAGAGCGACAAGTGGTCCGGCCGAATCAAGTGCTAGAGCTTGTGGTAAGCACTCCACGTAGGAGAGTGTGACTTGCGTTTCACCACTAGAAAGAGGACCGGCGGCAACCTTGGAGCTTGTCTCATTGGAGGACGTAGCTTGTGGCGACAAGTGAACCTCCGGGAAATAAATCACCGCATCAGCATCTTCCTATCCTTCGCGGTGGTTTGCTCCCTTCTACACAAGTCCTTTACTTTGTGCATTACTTTACTTGTTGTTGACGGTGGATAACGTCAACTTTTATTAGAACTTTAAACACCAAAGGATATATGAATACACACTAGTCTAGGGTTTTAACTGACAATTTTCACGAGTTTTGCATATTCTGTATTTACTAGGGGATTATCCAGAAAAGCTTAAGAAAGGGGTTAAAGTGCATAATTATCATGAAACTTGAATGCCAAGGCAACATACGTCATCGACAAGCTAGAAGAGTGTAGAAGGCACCCGAAGCAACCGGAGCCCCACCTGGCATGTGGTGGGGCCGGCTGGCCCATAGGGGGGCCGGGCGGCGCCCCTCCTAGGGTTTCGCCGCCGCCTTCTGGAGTCTTCTTCCACCGCCTTTGAGGAGTCATCTCGGCCCTTGGTTAAGTCGGTTTGAGCCTACGGCGCACGTGGAACCCACTGGGCTATAAACAAAGGGGCAGACCCTCCCTGGAGGCATCTAATCATTTATCCAAGGCATCAAGTCTTCGGTCAAGCCATCAAGAGCCTCATAGTTCATCAAGAGCCTCCTAGTTCATAGTTCTAGCCTGGTTAGATTAGAAGTAGAGGAGTTCTAGTTCTTCAGCGGGATCTGGAGCCTCGGCATCGGTCTAGAGCGCGGAGTTCGGTATAGTTCTAGTTCTTTCTCTATTATTGTATTCCTCATTATGATTAGGGAAACATTGTTCTTAATAATTCATATGTTCTTGATTACATTAGTCATTGTCTACTTTGATTATATGTCTAGTATAGTTGGTTTGATCTTATTGAATTCATGTAATTGCTCGTATAGCGTTTATCCATACTATCGATGGGTAGATGATGAACGATATGTAGACGTGGTGTCTAGATATTCTGTTTATCTGCGAGTGCACCCTGATGTGCTGGGTCATGCGGTAGATCGCGTAGGTGACAGCTACCTTGAGTCCTCTGTAGTCCACCCCCATATGTAGGGAAGCAGGTGTTGACACTTCTTAGCGCAACCACCAAAGACAGGGTGTTAGGCTATCTCTGATAACGGCGCCAGAAGTGCCAGAGGGTATTTCTTATGTCTATTGGATAATTCCGCAAGCGCACAGAATATACCGCTGTAGCACTTCACCCGGGAGTATTCCAAGGTATCGTTATTTATTTTTATCCCAAAGGAAAGCGGTTGCTAGGAATAATTAATAAAAAGAAAGAGAGATCCTTAAGTCTATACCAACTTTGTACCAGCTAGTGGTAGGGGGTAAATCGATAGGTAGAGGAAAAGGTAATGACACCAACACACAACAAGTATTAAGATAACTAGTAGAGTATAGCTAGGTGGGAGGACAACGAGTGAGTATAAGACTCCTATGACACTTACTTTACTCATGTGACTTACCCTATCAAATAGATGACTTATACTAAGATAGTTACCTTACTACCGGTGTGCAGGGGGTAGTGCGAGACAATAGAGGACAAAACCTCTACCCGAAGCGCCTACACTCTTATGGGAGCCTACCTTTTAAGAACTTGCCTAAAACACGTGGAGGGATACTAAGACTAGACAGGGCTGTCACCACCTGCTAGCACCCACAAACAATCCGTGCGACAAGCGGTAATCAAGGGCAAGATCTAGTATAAGCACCACGCTTACACTAAGTCTCACTATTCTAGCTGTGTACCAACAACTAGAACACCCAATGACAGGTGATGAACTAACACACGTTGAGTTGGGACAAGATCACTATCAAATATAAGACAACTATAGAATAAGACAAGACACAACAATACTATAACGAATAGTAAAGACTAAGTAAGAACTTAGTGAAGTAAAGTAAAGATAATATATTAAAAAGGATAAAGTCTTACAGAAGAAAAGGTACAAGAGCTATACTAGACTCTCCAGTCTACCAGAGACTCCGAGTGTAGCTCGACTCAATTCTAACTCCCACACTAGACTAATACTACTATTAAAGAGTAAAACTTCACTCTAGCTTGCTTCTTGTGTTGTATGGTGTGTCTTGAAGATGAGTGGGCAGCCTCTATTTATAGCGGAGGATGAGGGGGTGCCACGTCAGCGATCCGCGTGCTCCTTGCCTCTGCACCCTTGGATCTACCACCTTGTAACCGCCTCAAAATGGACGGCTTTGGTGATTTGAGCACATGGGAAACATGCTTGGAGTCGGTGGAGGCCAACCGACATGGCTGGACACCAGGAGGGTTCGGCCGACCCCCCTATGACTGGTGGGCGTAGCCAGGAGCTTCTAGAAGGAGTCCCCACCAGTCATTGATGGTGTAGGTGGCCTGGGCCCACCACCTTGGTCCCCACCAGTCATAGAGACCCCCTGATCTTTGTTATGTCTCGTTTGCTTTGTTTCACGCCTCAATCCGTGTGCCTTTGATCTCCACCGTTGAATGAAAGCACAAGTTGATCCGATGGATGAAATGACTTGGTTGGAGTGTCACACGGATCCTGCCATGTCACCAGAGCCAGGTGGGCCCCATGGGCAGTTCGGCCGACCCATGGGTAGGCCCACCCTTGGCTCTGATCTCTTCCATTTGATGTTGTATGCACCATGTTGAAAGTTGGTGGCCCGGGGCAACATGACATGGTTCGGCCGAACCATGTAGTTAGCCCCTAGCTGCTCACTTTTGCACTGATTTGGTATTCCCTACAATCACAAGCTAATAGTACAAGTGAAACTCGTTATTGATAAAATATGCTCATGTTGTGTTTATTCTCCCTTGGATCCGAGGCCTGTTGACGGTGTTTGAATGTGGAATTTTATGGTATATCCACCGTCAACAAGATCACCAATGAGGAACAATAAGGTTTTGATTGATTTAAGAAATAAATCTCCAGTAATCATGCATGCTTAGAATAATATTATTGTAGCTCTTGTTTCACTATATCATACCTCACAACAACTTAGACTTAGTTCTAGCTCTTAGCATCCATAAAGTTTTCAGGTTCATGATGATTTAAATGAGCCAAGTGATCCATACTCAAAGAAATACTAAGTTGTAAACTAGGTGTTAAAGAAACATTAACAGAGCAACTATTCATCATTTCCACGAGGAAGATAAATATTCATGAGATATATGGGAATAAGAGAAATATTTTTGGTATTTTTATCTTATGCATTTTTTATATGCAATAAATTAAAATAATGTAAATAGCTAAGATGAAATACTTACCTTGGTGGGGGAGAGGATCTCCCCCAAGCTTGTCCTTTTGCTCATTGTGGTGGCGGGTAGTATTGAAACCATCCCGCCCAGCGTTGTGCTTCTTCATCTTGGATAGCTTGCAATAGTTGAGCATTTTGTTGTGCCATATTCAAAGTTGCATCTTACTCAACTTGCATTGCGCCCATATTATTGATGAGTTGGTCCATTTCTGATCCTTGGCTTCGACGGCCCCTCGCTCGTGCGGACGGACGGGGAGTGCGCACTCTTAGAGTGTGCTGTTGAGGCCATTCTGTGGACCTTGAAATGTCCATGGAACTTGCCTCATCGCCTTCTTCTTCATATCTCCCTGCAGCTCGTGATGTGCCACCTTACTCAAATTGAGCGGCTTGTGACATGCTCCCTGTCACCCTTCTTGGTCCTGCAACATTTTGGCTTCTTGCCTCTCGGTCCCAATTTATGGTTAGCGTGCGCAGCGCATACAACCGACGCCTCTCACAAGGGAGAGAGATTTCGGCTGTATGGCCAGGATAAATCATTTTTATATCACCATTTTCATCTCTTTTTAGGACTTGAGTGCTTATGAAGAAATCTTCGGTTACAATATCTCTAGGAGAGGCAATGTATTCAAAGAAATGTTTTCCATCTAGTAAGTCCATTGTTTCAGCAATGCGCGTGATAAAAGAAGTGAAGAATATGGGCTCGCTTCTATGGAAAATACTAAGTCAAAAGTGGATTAACATCTTAGCAGGCGAAACTTTTATTTTCTTTGTCATGGCATAGAGCAGTCTTAATTCATCATTGTAAAGAACTTGCACATTAGAGCTAGGAAGAAAAGTTATAGCCATCCAATATCGGATCAAGCGCAAAGTAGGATTATGAATTTCATCGGTTTTAGGGTCAGAACAATCATTAGATCCTGGTATAGCTTTCCAAAATTCAGATTTATCAAATCTTCTTGTTGCATTAACAAGATCTAGATGACAGTCATTATCAAAACCAAGTGCCACGCTAAAAACTCTCCATGTTAAATTATAGTCTTGGTTAAACATGCGGAAGTAGACATTATTTTCAGTGGCTTGTAAAGAGCATAGAAATTCAATGGTGAGCTTTTGTATTCCAAGTTCTTGCACTTCCCAAAAACTTCTCCATCCGATTGTATTGAAAATAGTATTGAATTCCGCGGTCATACATGTGCTGTCCAAAAGGACAGGGTCGATGATGCCGGTATGTTCATACCCTCGGTGTCGGATGGAGGTGTACTTTTGGTACTCTTCTTGATTTAGCATGAGGCCGCTCTCGGGGTCGAACGTCCTCTCGGAAGGCACTCCGAAGCTTCTTCTTGGTGGAGCTTCTCTTCCTTCATCTTCATCATGGCAGGGTCGTCGGAAGGAACTCCCTATGACGCTCTTGGCCTTCTTGAGTGCGGAGGAGAACTTCTTCATCCTGCAACAATGAGCTCACACAAGAACACACTACAACAACAGGGATTAGGGTTAGCATTAGTGTTAGCTATTCCACTGTTAGCAGTCCTTGCGGGGTATGGTTACCTCCACAAACAAGATTTTGAGAGCAAATATGAGAGTGAGACAAGCTTCTACTACTACAATATTTTTGGATTTTTGGTTTGAGTGGCTAAATTTAAACTAAACTTGAGAAAGATCTTGCACAAATGGAGAGAAAAAAGGGAGACTGTGTGCTCGAGAGGATTCAGCTGGATTGGGTGTGGAAATGAGCACACATTGGAAGGGTACTTATAGGGGGAGAAGGGCTGGTGGCCAGGCCACTAGGCCCAGTTTGGCCGACTCCCCCCCCCCATGGACAGATCTTTGTTGTTTCATGGAACCTAGGTGATCTCAAATTCAAATTTTCCGACAGGGCTTTATTGATGGGTCGGCCGAACCCATTTATGACAGGTTCAGTGTTGCTTTTACCTTTAGACAGGGAATCTATTTGAATTCAAACTTGACCTTGCTCACAGCTCTCAAATTATGGGTCGGCCGAACCTATTATGACAAGATCAGAGTTGCTTTTACCTTTGGACAGGGAATTTATTTGAATTCAAACTCCACTTTCTTGAAAGGAGCCAAAACATGGTTCGGCCGAACCAGGGTTTGTCCTCTTTCAGCTTTAAACAGCGTGTCCAGGAAAGTAGAGACTAGTGGTGTACCAAAAGTTTTGAAATTTTCAGAGATTCCCATGTCTAGTGTTTTATGAAGGAAAAAGGTATATGACAAAAGTGGGGACATGTTTAAAGTGATTCTCATGGACCATGGGAACACTAATGCATGCCAAAGTGTCCACTTTTCAAAATTTGGATGGATGTGGGTGTTGGATTCTCCTTGAAGCATATGAGAATGGTCATGTCAAAAAAATGGTCGACCAAAATTCAAATGGAGTTGTGTTCAAATTTTATGAGCATGATCAGGACACCAGGCCAACACCACCAGAGGTGGGTGGGCCCCATGGTGGGGTCGGCCGACCCCACATAGGTGGTCCCACCACCTCAGGTGTGAGCAGAAATGATCTTTTTCAAGTTTTATTCATCTACTTATTTTATTTTGTTGAAATAAAATATTGCCAAAATTAAACATGAAATGCAATGACGAAAATGAAAAAATTGAAATGCAGGAATTAAATATGAGATAAGTACTGATCTACCTTACCAGTAAGGGCTCCATGTTTTAGGTCCGTAGAGCAGGACCTCTCCGTTTCGGGTTCATTCTTCGGGTGCTTCGATCGGTCCCGGAGATGGGGACCGTGATGATCGCACCTCTTTCTTCCGCCATTCCTTCTTGGTTGATGCTTGTGATTCGGCGGAGTCAGCCTTGTTTGTCACCTCAGCCTTACTTACCAGTTCGGCCTTTTTGGACCTTGGCAGTTGATTCTTTCGGCGAGGTGCATATTGTGGCTTTTTTCTCCATAGATTCTTCCTTGCCTGTTGCATTGATTTATAACCATTGAAAGGACATTTAATTCTCTTACCTGAGAGTTGGAAGTGGACTTGGCCGGATCCCACGTAGATGATGGCATTCACGGTGTTGAGGAACGGCCTTTCCAAGATGACGGGGACTTCGTCATCGGCCCCCATGTCAAGAATGATGAAGTCGGTGGGGATGTACTCATCTTGAACTTTGACAAGGATGTCCCTTGCCAATCCCTCGGGGAACCGGATGTATTGATCGGCCATCTGCAATTTGACAAAAGTGGGGTACAAAGGTCCCCCTAGCAAGTTCTCGTACATTACCTTGGACATGATGTTCACTCCAGATCTAAGGTCGCAGAAGGCGTTGTTGAAGGTGTGTGACCCGATCTCGCAGGTGATGGTAGGATGGCCGGGGTCACTCTTCTTGGCCATGAATGGCGGATCAAGAAGACAACCCGGGTTTTGCCTACCCGGAGGCTTACCAAACCTCGTGGAAATTAACTTAACACCCTCAATTGGTTCCTCGGGTTTCCCTGGGATCTTACCTTGTTCGAATGATGGGACAGCTGCTGCTATTTGAGCTAATTGGGTTTCTAACATTTTATTAAAGCTCAATTGGTTTTCATAGCAGTGTTAAAGCTATCCATTTTCTCACTAAGATTTTCAAGAATCTTATCATTAGCCATGATTTTCTTGTTTATGCTATCATTAATTTTAGATTGGCCTAAGACAAGATCTTTAAGAGAAGGTTGGTTACCATAAAAATTATTAAAATTATTGCTGTAACTATTACCTTGATTTCCTTGGTATAAGGGGCGCGAGTTCCATCCTCCTTGTTGCTGGGGTCAATACCCATTGTTGTTGCTGTTGTTGATGAAGCTCACTTCCTCCTTCGTCTCGGGACAGTTGCTGCCCGAATGATCTTCCCCACCACATACCTCGCACCATGGATCAGTTTCGATTGCTTGTGCGGTGGCAGTGGGTCTAATGGCCTCTTGTTCCTTCTTGGAACTTTCTTCAATCTTTTTCATCAAGAGGTCCATTTTTGCTGAGAGCATGTCCACCTCATGAACGGTGTGCATACCCCTTTTCTTGGGTTGGAGGCGTTCCTCATTCCATCTTTGGTTGATAACCATTTTCTCAATGAGGTACTTAGCATCCTTGACATTGTGTTGCAGGAATGCTCCTCCAGCGGCAGCATCAAGGTGACTACGGGCTAATCCAGTTAGCCCATGGTAGAAACCTTGGATTAGGAGCCATTCTTCAATCCCATGATGAGGACAGGCACGAATGTACTCCTGGAGACGTTCCCATGCTTCGGGAATCGTCTCGTCCGCTTGTTGTTGGAAGCTTAAAATTTTGCCACGGAGAGCGCTTGTTTTGCCTATTGGGAAGAACTTCTTGAGAAAAGCGTTGGCACATTTCTCCCAGGTGGTGACTTCACTCTTGTTGACATAAAACCATTGCTTCGCCTTCCCAAGAAGTGAGAATGGGAACAGACGAAGGCGGATGGCGTCAGCCGAGTTGTTCTTGATGGTGAAAGTCCCACACACCTCCAGAAAGTGCTGGAGATGGGCATTGGCATCTTCGTGTGGCTTTCCACAGAATGGGTTAGCTTGCACCATGTTGATGAGTGCAGGCTTGAGCTCAAAGGTAGCATCTCCAAAGTTGAGCTGCAGTCCGGTGGCAATGTTGTCAGCGGACGGTGCAGAGAACTCAGAGATGGTCTTTTGGGCCATAGCTTCCTTGATTGATGCTGCGGAGCCTCTTTCCTCGAACGGATTCAGGTTTGAGATGAACCTTTGAGGTGGAACTTGACGGCATCTAGTTCTTCTCAACAATTGCTCGGGATCTTCAATATAATTCGATGGCAATTAGAAACCGCTCATACACTGTCTAGCTTCACGATAACGAGAAACACAGACAGGGGTAAGCCCCTAACACTAATCGATAACTAAATTGATAGTAGACTCCAGATTTAATTTTTTTATTAATATTCCTAGACTGATGCTTTCCTCAGCAACGGCGCCAGAAATGCTTGTCGACACTTCTTAGCGCAACCACAAGAGACAGGGTGTTAGGCTATCTCTGATAGCAGCGCCAGAAGTTCCTGAGGGTATTTCTTATGTCTATTGGATAATTCCGCAAGCGCACAGAATGTACCGCTGTAGCCCTTCACCCGGGAGTATTCCAAGGTATCGTTATTTATTTTTATCCCAAGGGAAAGTGGTTGCTAGGAATAATTAATAAAAAGAAAGAGAGATCCTTAAGTCTATACCAACTTAGTTCCAGCTAGTGGTAGGGGGTAAATCGATAGGTAGAGGAAAAGTTAATGACACCAACACACAACAAGTATTAAGATAACTAAAAGATAACTAGTAGAGTATAGCTAGGTGGGAGGACAACGAGTGAGTATAAGACTCCTATGACACTTACTTTATTCTTGTGACTTACCCTATCAAATAGATGACTTATACTAAGATAGTTACCTTACTACCGGTGTGCAGGGGGTAGTGCGAGACAATAGAGGACAAAACCTCTACCCGAAGCGTCTACACTCTTATGGGAGCCTACCTTTTAAGAACTTGCCTAAAACACATGGAGGGATACTAAGACTAGACAGGGCTGTCACCACCTGCTAGCACCCATAAACAATCCGTGCGACAAGCGGTAATCAAGGGCAAGATCTAGTATAAGCACCATGCTTACACTAAGTCTCACTATTCTAGCTGCGTACCAACAACTAGAACACCCAATGACAGGTGATGAACTAACACACGTTGAGTTGGGACAAGATCACTATCAAATATAAGACAACTATAGAATAAGACAAGACACAATAATACTATAACGAATAGTAAAGACTAAGTAAGAACTTAGTGAAGTAAAGTAAAGATAATATATTGAAAAGGATAAAGTCTTACAGAAGGAAAGGTACAAGAGCTATACCAGACTCTCCAGTCTACCGGAGACTCCGAGCGTAGCTCGACTCGATTCTAACTCCCACACTAGACTAATACTACTATTAAAGAGTAGAACTTCACTCTAGCTTGCTTCTTGTGTTGTATGGTGTGTCTTGAAGAGGAGTGGGCAGCCTCTATTTATAGTGGAGGATGAGGGGGTGCCACGTCAGCGATCCGCGTGCTCCTTGCCTCTCCACCCTTGGATCCACCACCTTGTAATCGCCTCAAAATGGACGGCTTTGGTGATTTGAGCACATGGGAAACATGCTTGGAGTCGGTGGAGGCCAACCGACATGGCTGGACACCAGGGGGGTTCGGCCGACCCCCTATGACTGGTAGGCGTAGCCAGGAGCTTCTAGAAGGAGTCCCCACCAGTCAGTGATAGTGTAGGTGGCCTGGGCCCAACAATGGTGGTTCGACCGACCCACCCCTGGTGGGTTGGGCCCACCACCATGGTCTCCACCTGTCATAGAGACTCCCCTGGTCTTTGTTATGTCTTGTTTGCTTTGTTTCACGCCTCAATCCGTGTGCCTTTGATCTTCACCATTAAATGAAAGCACAAGTTGATCCGATGGATGAAATGACTTGGTTGGAGTGTCACACGGATCCTGCCACGTCACCAGAGCCAGGTGAGCCCCATGGGCAGTTCGGCCGACCCATGGGTGGGCCCAACCTTGGCTCTGATCTCTTCCATTTGATGTTGTATGCACCATGTTGAAAGTTGGTGGCCCAGGGCAACATGACATGGTTCGGCCGAACCATGTAGTTAGCCCCTAGCTGCTCACTTTTGCACTGATTTGGTGTTCCCTGCATTCACAAGCTAAGAGTACAAGTGGAACTCATTATTGATAAAATATGCTCATGTTGTGTTTATTCTCCCTTGGATCCGAGGCCTGTTGAGGGGTGTTTGAATGTGGAATTTTATGGTATATCCACCATCAACAGCAGGCACGGTCGCGAAGTTCGGTGATGACTCTGTTTCACATCCTTCCTAGATGATGCCCTTTACATGTGATCATGGTATAGGACTAATCTAACAATAATTGCTAGATGTAGTTGCACTAGTTAGAGTTATTCATTGACGTAGTTATAGAATTACCTTAGATATTAATTCCTTAGTTTATCCATTGGTTAGCTATTACTATGACTATGCTCTGATGTTTATCCTTTATTTATGATGCTTGATCATACTTATCACTTTATTTATCTTTATTATCTTGTGACCTCTACTTATCAGTAATGTCCCTTATCCATTGTATATAATCACTATCAATATAATAGATTAAAGTTTATCCAGTCCTTCCCAGTGGTATAAATATAAATCGACAACCTAGTAGACTCTAGGTAAAATGCTACAATGGTATAATTATCTGTCCGGTTGCAAAATTGATCTTAGTTTATATTTATATATTTCTGCCTAGTCACATTGAATAACATATGAAACCTTTATTTATTCTTAGCATATATAATTAGGGATAACAACTTAGTTCATGCATAAGAATTTTGGTGATAGATAAGTGGCTAGTTGCTAATGACCAGTTAATTAATTACCATACATCTGTAATCTCGTTCTTAGTAGTAAAAGTTATATAGTTATATTTGGCGATATTAGTAGATGTCAACAAGCATTTTTGGTGCCGTTGCCGGGGAAGGCACATTAAACTTAAAAAATATTGATAACATATATACATAATGGATAAGATTGTGTTACCGATTGATCTCTAACTCAAACAGGCACACCCTTGTTTTTTTATCATTTTCTTATCTTATGCAGGGTGATGCATGAATGGTTTTTCTCTTCCAAACAACATCACTGACGATCCAGAGAAACTTCTTAGAAGGAGGAAGGTTGTAGAGGCGAGGGACAATTTCAAGTCACTATCAATAATACCCATCGCCGCTCAAGCTAATCCATCAGAGGAGCCAGCTCTAACATTGGAAGAAGATTACTTAGGAGAAGATTTAACTCCTGTGTTTGAAGACATGGCTGAGAAGACACTGCGTGAGTTCTCTGCCCCAACAACAGAAGACATCCGGACTGGACCAGCAGTCAACACTGGGGAGAATGGATTCGAGCTCAAGCCTGCTCTTATCACCATGGTTCAAGCCTGTGGAAAAGCTCATGAAGATGCAAGTGCACACTTACAACACTTTCTAGAGATCTGCATCACCTTCACGATCAGAGGAGTACCAAGAGACTTTATTTTACTCCGTCTTTTCCCATTTTCACTTTTGGGAAAAGCTAAGCAGTGGTTCTACGCCAACAAAGAAAAGAACACTACATGGGACCGATGCTCAACTGCTTTCCTGGCATGAAACATTCACTGAAGCATGGAAAGGATTTCAAGATTATATTGAAGACTGTCCTCATCATGGGATAGAGGATTGGCTATTAATGCAGACCTTCTACCACGGGCTTATATCTAGCACCCGTGAGTCCATAGATGCTGCAGCAGGAGGAGCTTTCATGTCACTTAAGCTTCCAGAAGCTAAAGCACTTGTTGAGAAGATGGCCTCAAATCCGAGTTGTAATGAAGAACGTACTCAACCTCGCAAGAGAGGAGGAGGTATCCATCATCTCAAGAAAACTGACATGGTCACTGCCAAGCTAGACCTCATCATGAAGAAGCCCGATATAGAGAAGAAGGAAGTCATGCATATTATTGATTCTCACATGACCTGTGAAGAATGTGGAGATTACGGGCATTCAACTGTCAACTGCCCTACATTGCAAGAGGATATGAACTTCATCAACAATAACACCTACTATCGTCCTCAGCAAAATCAAGGATGGAACCAGCCAAATCAAGGATGGAATCAGCAACCTCGACAAGGTAACTACCAAGGTAACAACCAAGGTAATAATTACAATAATTACAATCTTTCACCTTTAAGAGATTTAGTTGCTAGTCAATCTAAATTATTAGATCAAATGTCTAGAAAGAGGCTAATGATAAAGCTTTAGAAAACATTAATACTAGAATGTATACCTTTGCCTCTACTATAAAGAATCAGCACAACTTTAATAAAATGTTAGAATCACAATTAGCTTAGCTAGCTGCTGCTGTCCCTCCATTTGAGAAAGGTAAGATTCCGGGCCAGCCGGAAGATTTAGAAACTGCTAACCTTGTTGATATTCACAATGCAACTCAGTACCATATTGAGCCTGCAGATATACATTGGATTGATCACTCACTACCTGAGAAGATGGGAGACCCTGGAAGACCTGTCATTCCTATCTCTATAGGATGTCACAGCTTTTCAGAAGTTATCTGCGATTTCGGTGCAAGTGTCAACATAATGCCCGAGGTTATTTATGAGAAAATTTTGGGTGATCCTTTGTTGTACATAGATATGCGTTTGCAGCTTGCAAATCAGTCCATTTGCTACCCCGAGAGAGTACTAGAAGAAGCTATCATCAGAGTGGGGCAATCATATGTCCCAGTTGACTTCGTGATCATGGAGACAGGAGGAGATGAGAAGGCACCCATTATTTTAGGACGACCATTCTTGTGCACAACCAAAGCCATCATCTATGCGGAACATGCTAAGATTGTCCTCTCCATCAAGGATAAGAAAGAGAGATTCTCGTTCAAGAACCGCATCTTGAAGACTCCTGCAGTCCCGAAGCAATTCCATTAATAAGAAGAGCAACAACAACCAGCACCCAAGAAGAAGAACAATAGAAGATGGAGAAAGAACAAGCCCTAGAATGTACTTGAAAAAACTCCTCAACTAATCACTGCTCTCAACACAGAAAATGATCATATGCTCTCCCAACCATTCCCAACAAAGAAAAGTGACCCAGGTGTACCAATCACTGAATGCACAATCAGAGACACCACTTTTGCCGACACCATCTGTGACACTAGACCAGGCATCAATGTAATGTCCAAAACGGTATATGATGATTTATTTAATGATTTACCTCAATACCCAACATATATTCAGTTACAGATGGCAGACCAATCACTAAGATTCCCTGAAGGCGTGGTTAAGGACGTTATGGTAAGAATTCAAGATAAATATATACCCGCATATTTTCTAGTTCTTGATATGCAGGGAGACGCTGAATCACCTATTCTTTTAGGAAGACCGTTCCTCTACACTGCCAATGCTATTATCTACATCGGGTCTGGACAGATCCATTTCAACCTACCCACAGGAAAGGTACACTGTCAATTTAGGAACACTTGTTAACCGTGAGCAGATCAGGAAGCAACGTAACAGGAGAAGACGCCAAGCCCACCGTCAGGCGGCCCAGCCTCACTGTGGATGGGAGGAATTCCCTGGCAAGATTGTGAAGTATGAAGACTGCTACAAGGAGCAAGAGAAAGCCGTACAAGCTGCACGCTGGAGTGAGTGGGAAGCGGAAGCTGAAAGGATGGATCAGATTGTTAAGGCAGAGAAGGAAGAGATCCATGCACAATTAGAAGAATGGATGAAGAAAGATGAAGAATCAAGAGAAGCACACCTAAGGGAGAGTAACAAGGAAGAGCTGGAGCTAGAAAAGAGAGAAGCAGAAGAGACAGAAATGAGATGGAATGAGAAAGAAGAAGCACCTACTATACCACTGCAAAATGGGGAATTGACTGAGGTAACCTCAGACGATGAACCTGCTGAGTAAGTATTCTCCTCTATCTAAGTCTTGTCGATAGACTTTAAATTCCGTACCCTAGCCATAAGGTCAGAATGGTAGTTATCTAATTAAGTTAGCATTTATTAGTAATTTTGCTTTAACACATTTATTAGTACAATCACTCTTGCACATTAAATATAAAACAACAAAAATATTTACTGCTTTATTTACTGCATCATAAAAACTAAAGCCCCGTGTGAATGCACTTATGGTAAAACCTGTAGGAGTATTTACTGTGGTGGCATAAAAAATTGATAATAACATATGTATTTACTTTGTTGCATTATAAAAATCCTAAGCCCCATGAGAATAAATATTCTCCGTGGTGGCATAAAAATATATAGCATGTATACATATTTGATTGCTGCATAAAAAAATTAGAAAACCCAAAAAGAGAATCCTGTTAGAATCCTGCCAGAATCTGTCAATTAAAATCAACCCAGAGAATAATCAATTACTCATTGGCTGACCGCTAACCTCTTACTAAATTCAAGCCTCGAGTTTTGGTTTTCTTGTTGGAGTATAATTATGCAGGAACAATATTATGACTAAGCAGATAGTCTATCAGTGGCACCCACCATGACTACCACTGGCTAGCTCACTCTGAGGATCATTCAACGCCAAGTATTACAAACATCTAGCTTGGGGCAGGAGCATCCCCTAGTTATCAGCTAATTATACCTAGGCGATTATTGAATCTGTTTTACATAGTTATAAAACACCAAAAATATGTGAGCACATGAAGGTTCACCATAGTATCATAGAAAATCTAAAAAAAATAGCAAAAATATGTGGGCACATGAACGTCCACAAATCATAGTCTTTTTGAGTCCAATAAAAAATAATTAGAAAGATGCATAATCATTAAAATCAAATAAACACTTAGTTTTATATTATAATATGTTCGAAGTCAGTCTAGGCTAGAATCAATTAAAATTGATGAACACTAAAATTTATCTTGGAGATGATGAATAGTTGCTCTGTTATCATAACTTTCAAGTGCCTAGTTTTCAACCTTAAATTCTCCTGACTTTTAGATACTACTGTTTTGACTAGAGAATTTACTCTGAATCTGAAACTTGTGGAGGCATATGATTGAGCAAAGTCTAGGTGATTGATTGTATGATACATGAAGGTCTGAGCTGCTATTTATCATATTCCTAGCATTACTAAGTTCTGGAGATTTATTGCGAAAACTTAAAATCTACATGATGAGCTCTTGTATGACAAAGTATGAATTCCTACCAAAGCCATATACGATACATTTAGATAGGAAAACCATTGCACATTTATGCTGCTTGCTTTACATTGAGTTCAATCAACCTTTGTTGTATACCTCATGAGAGTCTTGTCATGCTTTTAAAACCAAGATCATGTACACACTCCAGCCACATATGCATTATTCCTATGTAACACCCTAAAAATTTCAATTTATTAAATAGGAATAAGTTCAATCTATTTATGTTTATGTGGCATTTAATCTAGTGAATAACATCTTTTTGAGCAATTAAAATAAATCTTGGGAAATAGAAATTTGGTATGTTGCATCCATGCTGCCCATAAAGTATTTTGTTTCGATTGCCTTTTGTTTGGGTTTCAAAAATTTGAAATCAATTTGCAAAAACCTCTTTTGGAAAATGTTTTTGGAAAATAAAAGGAAAAGGGAAAGCCTCCCTCCCCTTCTCTGCCCAGGCCGAGCAGGCCCAGTCGGCTTTCCCTCTGCCTTTCCTATCCTTCCTTCCCTTCGGCTCTTCCGCGTGGGCCGAGCCCAGCTCCAGGCCGAGGCCCAGCTCCTGCGCGCGCTGCCTACTCCCCATCCCCTCTCCTTCAGTCACCGGCAAGCGGGCCCCGCTTGCAGGGCCGTCTTCCTCCTTTGGATAGTGTCCTAACCGGACACGAACACCATGCCCAACCTTCGTATCTCTTGAGTCCGTTGCGGCTACGCCTCCCTCCGCCCCATATAAGCTCGAGCGCCCCGTCGCGTCCTCCCCACGAGCTCTACCCGCAGCCACCGCCTCCAATTTAAGCCCTAGCCGCTTCGCTTTGTGCCGCCATAGCCGCCACCGCTAGAGCTCCGCTGCCGCTGTCGTTCTCGCATCAAGAAGGCTTCACCGGAGAAATTGGGCCTTCCCAAAGCTTTGAATAGAGGTATAGAACCCTCGCCGCCACTCTTTATTCGATTTTTCGCCCTCCCGAGGCACCCGCGAAGCTTGCCGTCAAGGACAAGCCGCCATTGCTCTCACTGCACCCCCCCCAAGCCGCTACAACCGGCACCGAAACCCTATATCGTTTCTCCTTAACTCCCTCTTGCTCCCCATTCAAATCCCGAGGCAAACCGTGCACCCTAGAGCCCGATTCACTTTTTCCGGCCAACCTCCGGCGACCCGCCGCCGCAGCAGCTCTGTTCCTGGCCGGGGCGCCGCTCTCCCCCTCCCCGATCTGTTCTGAACCGTTCACTTCAAATCGGACGGCCGATAAAGCCCGATACCCCTTCGGCCGGTACTTTTACAGAAAACCCCCTGACCTTTTTAAAGAACCAACCCGCAGTCCTTGGCGCATTAGGCCAAGTCCATTTTAGTGTTCAGAAAGCATATTTTCTTAAAACAGATTCAAAAATACGTTTTCATCAATTCACTGTTTTGCCACTAATTTTGTTTTCGCCATAAAATCTTCGTTTTAGCTCCGATTTGATCCGTTCAAATTTCGTTAGATTCGTGATTTCGTAATATATCTAATGAAGCTACTGTTATTCATGTTTTCAACTTTTAAAATTTGAGATTAGATTTAATCTATTATTTTATTAAAGTAAAACTTGTTTATTTCATAACTTCCCCGTTTGAACTCCGATTTTCGTGATCTTTATATCGTTGGAATCGTAGCGACGCGTAGATTGGTTTTATAAACTTTTCAATCTATTTTTCTACTGTTGGTATACTGTTTCTAATATAGATCTTGTTTGCTTCATGTATGATTGCCTCTATGATTGTGTGGTGATTTTATGATCGAGTTCAGACGGTGAGCAATACGTTGGTGATCGAGAGTACGCTGAGGATCCAAATTCTCAGGATCACTATGATCAAGGCAAATATAGCATGGACCATCCTTGTTACCTATTCACCTTAATCACTAAATTCATGTTGCATGTGTCTACCTTGGTAACCCTAGCATTTATTCCTAGTTTTGATGACTTGATCCTTGTTACCTATGAGATTGCATTTGAGTAGTGATGCTAGTGCTTTGATGGGTCATGATCTTATGAACTTGAATAATTAATTATGAAATAAAGATTAAAAGATGTTTTTTTAGCAACATGGACTAAGGACTTAACTGTAAGTATGACACCGGGACTTACAGCGAAACCATGGGGGCTATATGGCTCTGGCTTTAGTCAAGTATGAAGTTACTTTCTATCATGTTGTTAATCTTGAAAGGTTCCTTGCCGAGCTGGTTGTTTTGCGGCTCCTGTCTTTGTGTGTACTGCTGCGTGTGTGTGCCACTTGGAAGGAGGGCTCTACCGCCCCTTGCCATTGCGCCCGGATTGATTAGTAACTTGTTAGAGAGCCTTTTGAAAGACTTCATAGTGAGACCCTGTTATGCACCTTGGCAGTGTAGTGTGGGCCTTGCAAACCCCGACACATGGGAATCACGACTCATGGTGAAAGTGTGCAACCTCTGCAGAGTGTAAAACTGATATATCAGCCGCGCTCACGGTCACGAGCGGCCTTGGACGTCTTACACAATAACAATAATTGAATATTGATTTATTAATTTGAAGTTTCTGTTGATGTTTATTCCATATTAATTATCATGTTTATCTGATCATGCAACCATATTCCTTGGTATATTCTATTGCTGCTACTCAATTGCTAAAATGTGATCAATTAAAAGCAACCGCTGTCAAACCATTGTCTTGCCTTATTTGAGCCTCATAAACCCATGTTATTCTTGTTGAGTACGACATGTACTTACACTTGCTTTATTTTTCATATTTGGATAAAAATCCCGGATGGGTAACAGATGACTATGATGATTCTTCTGAGGATTACTAGGATTGTGTTCACCAGTCAACTACTTCCCTGTGGATTGGAGATTCCACGAGAGAGTTATCTATACTATTCCGCTGTTATTAATGTAAAGACTCTGTGATATTATTCATTATATATTAAACCTTGTGATGGTACTATGTAATTTGTCACTTATGTGTGTGATTGATCTCTGGGCGCACATAAGTTGGTTCATTCAATTTTATCCTTAAAATTGGGTGTGACAGATTGGTATCAGAGCATAGGTTAACTGTAGGACGCAAACCTAGATAGAATAGACATATTAGGATGTGCTTTTCTCACCTCATTCATGCTTTCTACTTAACCTTGATAATTGTTAAATTATATGCTTCCCGTACCCTTATTCTATTATGAAAATTGACACTTCTCTTCTAGTTCTAAGATCTATCGTGTTTTCATGCTTTTTCATCTTGTTCTATTATGAAAATTTTTCGATTCTATTCACGTTCTAGCTCTATCTTGGTTGGTGATTAAGAAGATGGCACATGATCGTCTAACGACCCACAAGCATATTGGAGAAGCCAAGCCGCAAGCATGGCTATCAATGTGAGGATGAACATAGGAATCAAGAAAAGGTACCCAAGCTTGACAAGAAGAATCAAGATAGGAGTCCAACTAGATAATAGAACGATTTAGTTATGAGTCAAGTTGAGTCGAGTCTTGTGTGTGTAAATTTTATGTGATTGTTGCTTTGTGCTTATGAATTATGGGTGTGATTTGGTTCTTTGTAATGAGTGTTTAGGATTATACACATGTCTCTAATTCTCTTAATTAAAAGATTTAAGGGGTAAAAATTTTTAAATAAATAATTGGGTTGAATAAATTTGGTTTTCTCAAAATCTATTTTTCAGACCTCTCTGCCTTCTTAATTTTGCTTAATTAATTTCATAATTCCAAAAATATGAAAATTTTAAGGGGAACAGTAGAATTCCATCCCTTTCCATGGCCTCAAGAATCACATTAATAGCTATTATGGTTTTGGACATATAGTTGTTGCAAATTGAGAATTCTGTGCAGTATGGCAGACTGGATAGTTTCTGTTATTGTCTGTTTTTGGTTAATCTAACATCAGAATCTGGAAAAGTGGTCAACATAAAAGTTGTAGAATATTTCTCAGGCTTTCCAACGGTATAGAGAACGCCTCTGTTTGATTTCTGAAACTCCAGATATAATCAGTTTACTATGCTGCTGTTATCGGATCTCGCCCAGAAATTCAGATTCATGCCCTACAAGTGTTTGCATAATGGGAAGAATTCTAAAACTCAATTATATGTTGAAAAACAGATGGCCGGTAACAGGAGGAATGCTAATCCACCACCACCACAACCTAGCATTCAAGATCTCATCGCTTCACAGACGCAGTTGATGGAGACTATGATGCAGTTCATTCAGAACCAACCAGCTGGAGGACCCCAACCTGCTCAACCTCAAGCTAGAGATAAGCGAGGGGAATTTCTGAAAGGTCGTCCACCTGTGTTCAACCACACCGCCGACCCATTGGATGCTGATGATTGGCTTCGCGCCGTGGAGAGACAACTCACCATTGTGCAATGCAATGATGAAGAGAAGGTGTTGTATGCATCTAGACAGTTGCAAGGAGCTGCTCAAGACTGGTGGGATGCATTCCAGTATGGTCGCTGTCGCACCCAATTTTAAGGATAAAATTGAATGAACCAACTTATGTGCGCCCAGAGATCAATCACACACATAAGTGACAAATTACATAGTACCATCATAAGGTTTAATATATAATGAATAATATCACAGAGTCTTTACATTAATAACAGCGGAATAATATAGATAACTCTCTCGCGGAATCTCCAATCCACAGGGAATAGTTGACTGGTGAACACAATCCTAATAATCCTCAGAAGAATCCTCATAGTCATCTGTTACCCATCCGGGATTTTTATCCAAATATGAAAAATAAAGCAAGCGTAAGTACATGTCGTACTCAACAAGAATAGCATGGGTTTATGAGGCTCAAATAAGGCATGACATTGGTTGACAGCGGTTGCTTTTAGTTGATCATGTTTTAGCAGTTTGAGTAGCAGCAATAGAATATACCAAGGAACAAGATTTGCATGATCATATAAACATGATAATTAATATGGAATAAACATCAATAGAAACTTCAAATAAATTAATATTCAATTAGTTAAATTCCTGTAAGACGTCCAAGGCCGCTCGTGACCGTGAGCACGGCTGATATATCAGTTTTACACTCTGCAGAGGTTGCACACCTTCACCATGAGTCGTGATTCCCATGTGTCAGGGGTTTGCAAGGCCCACACTACACTGCCAAGGTGCATAACAGGGTCTCACTATGAAGTCTTTCAAAAGGCTCTCAAACAAGTTACTAATCAATCCGGGCGCAATGGCAAGGGGCGGTAGAGCCCTCCTTCCAAGTGGCACACACACGCAGCAGTACACACAAAGACAGGAGCCGCAAAACAACCAGCTCGGCAAGTAACCTTTCAAGATTAACAACATGATAGAAAGTAACTTCATACTTGACTAAAGCCAGAGCCATATAACCCCCATGGTTGCGCTGTAAGTCCCGGTGTCATACTTACAGATAAGTCCTTAGTCCATGTTGCTAAAAAGCATCTTTTAATCTTTATTTCATAATCAATTAATCAAGTTCATAAGATCATGACCCATCAAAGCACTAGCATCACTACTCAAATGCAATCTCATAGGTAACAAGGATCAAGTCATCAAAAGCTAGGAATAAACACTATGGTTGCCAAGGTAGACACATGCATCATGAATTTAGTGATTAAGGTGAATAGGCAACAAGGATAGTCCATGCTATACTTGCCTTGATCAAAGTGATCCTGAGAATTTGGATCCTCAACGGAGTACTCTTGATCACCAACGTATTGCTCACCGTCTGAACTCGATCATAAAATCACCACACAATCATCGAGGCAATCATACATGAAGCAAACAAGATTTAGATTAGAAACAGTACACCAACAGTAGAAAAATAGATTGAAAAGTTTATAAAAATAATCTACGCGTCGCTACAATTCCAACGATATAAAGTTCACAAAAATCGGAGTTCAAACGGGAAAATTATGAATTAAACAAGTTTTACTTTAATAAAATAATAGATTAAATCTAATCTTGAATTTTAAGAGTTGAAAACATGTACAACAGTAGCATCATTAGATAGATTATGAAATTACGAATCTAACGAGACCTGAACGGATTAAATCGGAGCTAAAACGAATATTTTATGGCCAAAATAAACTGAGTGGCAAATCTGTAAAAACGTATTTTTGAATCTAACCCGAGGAAAATACGTTTTCAAAACAGGAAGGCGTAATCCAAGGAATATGCTTTGGGCTGCGGGTTGAGAGGTTAAAAAGCTGAGGGTCTCTTTTGGAAAAGTGCCGGCGAAAGAGTATCCTTGGTTCTGGTTCGTTAGATCTACAATGGATGGTCACGATTAGATCAGAGAAAAGGGAGAGGGATCTCCGGCCAAGAACAGGAACTCCGGCCGGCTGTTTTATCGCCGGCGGCGAACTTCCTCACCGGCAAACGCGAATAGGGTCATGTGGTGCATGGTTTGGCTTGGGGAAAGCATTGGGTGGAAGAGGACACAGAGGTGAAGCGATCTAGGGTATCGGCATGAGCTGCGGCCGTTTACAGAGCAAGCCGCAAGCTCCCCGGCGGCGGGCTAGCGACGGCGAGGTCGCGGTGACCCGGGAGAGAGTAAAACGAGCCAAAAACGGTGGGCGAAGCTTCTATACCTCTCTTCAAACCTTCGGGAGCGACCAATTCGGACGGGGAGAGCTCCGGTGGAGGGATTCGACGGCGGTGGCGGCGGTGCTTTGTGCGGCGGCGCGAATTAGGCTTCGGCGGAGCGGCTAGGCCATGGTAACTGCGGCTAGGGCTTGTGGGAGGGACGCAGAGGGCTCAAGCGGTTTTATAGTGAGAGGAGCACACGTAGGGAGGCCGGTCTCCGCTGGGAATCGACCGGAGGGCGCTCGGGTCGTGTCCGATCTGGACACCTTCCAGAGAGGGGACGACACTGTGGGGGCGGGCCCCACCTGTCGGCGCCGAGAGAGAGGGAGGGAGCCAGGCGCCTGCGCTCTGGAGTTGGGCCTCGGCCCGGCCAGCTCGGCCCAAGCGGGGAGGAGGGGAGAGGGGAAAGGGGAGAGCTGGGCTCGGCCCAGAGAGAGAGGGAGAGAGGAGAAGGAATGGGCCGGCTCGGCCTGGGCTGCAGAGAGGAGGGGAGGGAGTTTTCCCTTTTCTATTTTTTTTCAAACTCATTTTCCAAATGAGTTTTCAAAAATACTTTTGAATATTTTGCAATACTAATGAAGTGAAATCAATACAAAATAGATATAAGCAGCATGAATGCAACATACATGTGGTAGCCCTATTTTAATTAATTCACAAAAATTATTATTCCCTATATTTATATTAAATGCCCACAAGATTGCATAAAATAAATCAAATTAAATTCCTATTTCAAAGATGCAAATTTTTAGGGTGTTACAGTCGCCCCAATAATGCGCCTGCTATCACATGGCAAGAGTTTTGTGAGAACTTCAGGTCATACCATATTCCTGAAGGTCTGATAGAGCTGAAGCAGGCGGAATTTAGAGCTTTGAAGCAAGAACAGATGTCTCTGCCAGAGAACCGTGATCAGTTTGTTCAATTGTCGCGATATGCACCCGATGATGTTGCTAATGACAAGGACAAGTAGCGTCTCTTCCTCAAGGGACTTCACGATAGATTGCAGCTCCAACTCATGACAACCACCTACCCCAATTTTCAAGAGCTGGTGAATCGCGCTATAGTGATCGACAACAAGCGCAAGGAGATGGCTGATAACAAGAGGAAGAAGCAAGGACAGACCTTTACAAGAAATAACCGTTCGCGTCCCAACGCCCCGCAACGGAATTTCCAGCACAAGCACCAAGGGCCTTCAAATCAATGGAACCGCAATCGGAACCAGTCTCGTTCTCCATCTCCACCACAACAGCAGAAAACTCCTACCCAGACTCCTCAGCAAGCTACCCCTAGCAAGACCCCCAACAGGACCAATACATTTGGCACTCCCATCAAGTACTTTGCCTGTGGAGAATCGGGACATCTCTCTTACCACTGTCCCAAGAAGCAGAACCAGCAGACTCCGCAGAGTAGCAACCAGAAGGGAAGACATCAACAATCGTCTAATCAAGGAAGTGTGAACCATGTGTCTGCGGAGACAGCTCAGGAAGCACCAGAGGTTATGATGGGTACGTTCAACGTCAACTCCATCCCCGCTACCGTTCTTTTTGATTCCGGTGCTTCACATTCATTCATATCACAAAGTTTTGTTATGATACACGGTATACCACTATTAGCCCTAGAAAACCCATTATTGGTGAATTCACCCGGTGGGGCTATGCAAGCTCAATATTATTGTCCTTCAGTTAGCATTGCTCTAATGGGGGTAGACTTTAAAGTGAACCCTACGGTAATAAGAACAACCGGAATAGATGTTATATTGGGTCTGGATTGGATGAAGCAGCACAAGGCAGTTATTCAGTGTGAGGAAAAGTTCGTTGTGTTAACTACATCCAAGGGAGATAAAATCAGTGTTGATGTAGTAATGCAACCACCACCACCAGCGACAGTTAATCGGATTCGAGGGGAATACCCAATTAAAATATTAGAAACCACAGAGCGATTCAGAAGGAGTAAAATTATAAAGTTGTGCAAGGTACAGTTGAACCGGTCTTCAGAAAATGAGGGAACATGGGAAAAAGAGGAAGAACTAAGAAAGTTATATCCCCAACTTTTTGAGTAAGTACTAACTAATCTCGAGGACGAGATTATTTTTAAGGGGGGTAGAATTGTAACACCCTAAAAATTTCAATTTATTAAATAGGATTAAGTTCAATCTATTTATGTTTATGTGGCATTTAATCTAGTGAATAACATCTTTTTGAGAAATTAAAATAAATCATGGGAAATAGAAACTTGGTATGTTGCATCCATGCTACCCATAAAGTATTTTGTTTCGATTGCCTTTTGTTTGGGTTTCAAAAATTTGAAATCAATTTGCAAAAACCTCTTTTGGAAAATGTTTTTGGAAAATAAAAGGAAAAGGGAAAGCCTCCCTCCCCTTCTCTGCCCAGGCCGAGCAGGCCCAGTCGGCTTTCCCTCTGCCTTTCCTATCCTACCTTCCCTTCGGCTCTTCCGCGTGGGCCGAGCCCAGCTCCAGGCCGAGGCCCAGCTCCTGCGCGCGCTGCCTACTCCCCATCCCCTCTCCTTCAGTCACCGGCAAGCGGGCCCCGCTTGCAGGGCCGTCTTCCTCCTTTGGATAGTGTCCTAACCGGACACGAACACCATGCCCAACCTCCGTATCTCTTGAGTCCGTTGCGGCTACGCCTCCCTCCGCCCCATATAAGCTCGAGCGCCCCGTCGCGTCCTCCCCACGAGCTCTACCCGCAGCCACCGCCTCCAATTTAAGCCCTAGCCGCTTCGCTTTGCGCCGCTATAGCCGCCGCCGCTAGAGCTCCGCTGCCGCTGTCGTTCTCGCATCAAGAAGGCTTCACCGGAGAAATTGGGCCTTCCCGAAGCTTTGAATAGAGGTATAGAACCCTCGCCGCCACTCTTTATTCGATTTTTCGCCCTCCCGAGGCACCCGCGAAGCTTGCCGTCAAGGACAAGCCGCCATTGCTCTCACTGCACCCCCCAAGCCGCTACAACCGGCACCGAAACCCTATATCGTTTCTCCTTAACTCCCTCTTGCTGCCCATTCAAATCCCGAGGCAAACCGTGCACCCTAGAGCCCGATTCACTTTTTCCGGCCAACCTCCGGTGACCCGCCGCCGCAGCAGCTCTGTTCCTGGCCGGGGCGCCGCTCTCCCCGTCCCTGATCTGTTCTGAACCGTTCACTTCAAATCGGACGGCCGATAAAGCCCGATACCCCTTCGGCCGGTACTTTTACAGAAAACCCCCTGACCTTTTTAAAGAACCAACCCGCAGTCCTTGGCGCATTAGGCCAAGTCCGTTTTAGTGTTCAGAAAGCGTATTTTTTTAAAACAGATTCAAAAATACGTTTTCATCTATTCACAGTTTTGCCACTAATTTTGTTTTCGCCATAAAATCTTCGTTTTAGCTCCGATTTGATCCGTTCAAATTTCGTTAGATTCGTGATTTCATAATATATCTAATGAAGCTACTGTTATTCATGTTTTCAACTTTTAAAATTCGAAATTAGATTTAATCTCTTATTTTATTAAAGTAAAACTTGTTTATTTCATAACTTCCCCGTTTGAACTCCGATTTTCGTGATCTTTATATTGTTGGAATCGTAGCGACGCGTAGATTGGTTTTATAAACTTTTCAATCTGTTTTTCTACTGTTGGTGTACTGTTTCTAATATAGATCTTGTTTGCTTCGTGTATGATTGCCTCTATGATTGTGTGGTGATTTTATGATCGAGTTCAGATGGTGAGCAATACGTTGGTGATCGAGAGTACGCTGAGGATCCAAATTCTTAGGATCACTGTGATCAAGGCAAGTATAGCATGGACCATCCTTGTTACCTATTCACCTTGATCACTAAATTCATGATGCATGTGTCTACCTTGGTAACCCTAGCATTTATTCCTAGTTTTGATGACTTGATCCTTGTTACCTATGAGATTGCATTTGAGTAGTGATGCTAGTGCTTTGATGGGTCATGATCTTATGAACTTGATTAATTGATTATGAAATAAAGATTAAAAGAAGCTTTTTAGCAACATGGACTAAGGACTTATCTGTAAGTATGACACCGGGACTTACAGCGCAACCATGGGGGTTATATGGCTCTGGCTTTAGTCAAGTATGAAGTTACTTTCTATCATGTTGTTAATCTTGAAAGGTTCCTTGCCGAGCTGGTTGTTTTGCGGCTCCTGTCTTTGTGTGTACTACTGCGTGTGTGTGCCACTTGGAAGGAGGGCTCTACCGCCCCTTGCCATTGCGCACGGATTGATTAGTAACTTGTTAGAGAGCCTTTTGAAAGACTTCATAGTGAGACCCTGTTATGCACCTTGGCAGTGTAGTGTGGGCCTTGCAAACCCCGACACATGGGAATCATGACTCATGGTGAAAGTGTGCAACCTCTGCAGAGTGTAAAACTGATATATCAGCCGCGCTCACGGTCACGAGCGGCCTTGGACATCTTACAGAATAATAATAATTGAATATTGATTTATTTATTTGAAGTTTCTGTTGATGTTTATTCCATATTAATTATCATGTTTATGTGATCATGCAACCATATTCCTTGGTATATTCTATTGCTGCTACTCAATTGCTAAAATGTGATCAATTAAAAGCAACCGCTGTCAAACCAGTGTCTTGCCTTATTTGAGCCTCATAAACCCATGTTATTCTTGTTGAGTACGACATGTACTTACGCTTGCTTTATTTTTCATATTTGGATAAAAATCCCGGATGGGTAACAGATGACTATGATGATTCTTCTGAGGATTAGTAGGATTGTGTTCACCAGTCAACTACTTTTCTGTGGATTGGAGATTCCGCGAGAGAGTTATCTATATTATTCCGCTGTTATTAATGTAAAGACTCTGTGATATTATTCATTATATATTAAACCTTGTGATGGTACTATGTAATTTGTCACTTATGTGTGTGATTGATCTCTGGGCGCACATAAGTTGGTTCATTGAATTTTATCCTTAAAATTGGGTGTGACACCTATCCTAGGAGTAATCGCAACAATTTCCACTTTCATCTATGTTCATCATAAAATGTTTTCTCCTACGCTGGGAGAGAAACACCAAAAATATACCCCATAGACAGCCCTGTTATAATGCTCTAAGTTTTTATCGTTGTTATCTCTCCAAATCATTTAAGGGACGCATGTGGCTATGCAAAAGTATAAAAAAAAGGGAGTAAAAGATGGACAAGTGTCCTAGCAATTAAAACAATGGGTACTAGATGTCCGCCTGCCTATTAAGAAAAAGAGAAGAGAGAAAAAAATGAAAGAGAGAGAAGGAGAAAGAATAAAGATAGCCCATGTTTCCTGCGAGTCTTAAAGAGAGATTTATTTTCAAAAGAGCATAAGTAGAATTAGGATTAGCCACTAAATACCACATATGCACCTATCCACCATATTTCATACACATGCATATCTTGGTTTGATTGTATGCCTCGACTCTCTGTGGATCCATTGTTTGACTTTACAATATATGAACTGCAAGTATGCTTATCCTTGTTATTGCCACTCCTATAAGCTCCACTATATATTCTTAGCGATAGGGAGGCATGACATTGTTAATGCCTATGTGAGATCCATAAATACCACATATATTGATGGACTTGAGGGTGTCATACAATTAAGCTCAAAGTTTTATTTTGAAAACTTATAAAAACTCCGGAATATTGGTACTGTGAAGAATTTGCTACATAGTGCTTGGCTTGATTGCTCTATCTTTCAATTGCTCAAGACTTGCGCAAAAGTTGTAAAGCTCCATAGTTAAAGGTAAAATGGGTAAGTCTGAAGGTTAGAGCAGTTATTGTCTAATCTGGAGGAGAATCTCTGTTTGAAAGCATGTGTACTTGGAAAATGTGAAAGCATTGTAGCAACTCCTGATCCAAATACCTTGGTAATTAGGTTTAGTTTGTTTGCCAAGGGACTGGCAAACAGGTAAGCTTGGGGGTGTTGTTGACGGTGGATAACGTCAACTTTTATTAGAACTTTAGACACCAAAGGATATATGAATACACACTAGTCTAGGGTTTTAATTGACAATTTCTACGAGTTTTGAATATTCTGTATTTCCCAAGGGATTATCCAGAAAAGCTTAAGAAAGGGGTTAAAGTGCTTAATTATCACGAAACTTGAACGCCAAGGCAACATACGTCATCGACAAGCTAGAAGAGTGTAGAAGGCACCCAAAGCAACCGGGGCCCCACCTGGCAGGTGGTGGGGCCGGCCGGCCCATAGGGGGGCCGGGCGGCACCCCCCTAGGGTTTCACCACCACCTTCTGGAGTCTTCTTCCACCACCTTTGAGGAGTCATCTCGACCCTTGGTTAAGTCGGTTTGATCCGATGGCGCACGTGCAACCCACCGGGCTATAAATAAAGGGGCAAACCCCCCTGGAGGCATCCAATCATTCATTCAAGGCATCAAGTCTTCGGTCAAGCCATCAAGAGCCTCATAGTTCATCAAGAGCATCCTAGTTCATAGTTCTAGCATAGTTAGATTAGAAGCAGAGGAGTTCTAGTTCTTCAAAGACACCCTATGAGCTTTTGAATGGAAGAAAGCCCAACATTGCATACTTTAGAGTGTTTGGATGCAAATGTTACATCTTGAAGAAGGGCACTCCTTTGGGAAAATTTGAGAAGAAGTGTGATGAAGGTTTTCTACTCGGGTACTCAACTACAAGCAAAGCTTATAGAGTATGGAATTTGGTACATCATATAGTTGAAGAAGTCCATGATGCAGAGTTTGATGAAACTAATGGGTCACAAGATGAGAAGGATAATCTTGATGATGTGAGATAATCTCAATTAGTTGATGCTATGAAGAACATGGACATTGGTGACATTAGGTCAAGACAAGTTGAAGATAATAAAGACCAAGATGTCACTCCTCCCATTGTGCAAGTTGAAGATGATGAAAATCAAGCAAGCTCAAATGACTCTCAAGTTCAAGCTCATGATCAAGAACAAGATCAAGTTCAAGGTGCTAGTTCATCTCATGTGCTCTAACCAACTCATATTGCAAGAGATCATCCTCTAGATCAAATTGTTGGTGACATTAGTAGAGGTGTGCAAACAAGGTCAAGGGTAGCTACCTTTTGTGAGCATTATTGTTTTGTCTCACAAGAGGGGCCTACTAACATTGAGAAGGCACTTCAAGATGAAGATTGGATAAATACAATGCGTGAAGAGCTAAACAACTTTGAGAGAAGTCAAGTATAGGAATTAGTTCCAAGACCAAGCAAGCACAATGTAATTAGCACCAAGTGAGTCTTCCGGAACAAGCAAGATCAAGACGGGGTTGATGTGAGGAACAAAGCTAGATTGGTCGCACAAGATTACACTCGTGGCACCTTGTGGCAAGATTGGAAGCAATCCAGATTCTATTAGCTTATGCATGTGCTTATAATATCAAGCTCTATCAAATGGATGTCAAGAGTGCATTCCTTAATGGCTATGGCTCTGTTCATTTGAGCTTAAAACCGCTTATTTTTCAGCCCTTCTACAGTATTTTCCTCTCACAAGAAATCAGCATCAGCGCTTATTTTCAGTGGTTTTCAGCTTCAGCGAACAGAGCCTATATCAATGAGTTAGTGTTTGTTGATCAACCTCCCGGTTTTGAAGATGATAAGAAGCCTGATCATGTGTACAAGCTCAAGAAGGCTCTCTATGGGTTGAAACAAGCACCAAGAGCATGGTATGAGAGGTTAAGGGATTTCCTACTCTCTAAAGGGTTCAAGATGGGAAAGGTTGACACCACTCTCTTCACCTAGAAGATTGGCAATGACTTGTTCATCATGCAAATCTATGTTGATGACATTATCTTTAGATCAACTAGTCAAGCATTTTGTGAGGAGTTTAGAGAAATGATGGCCAAAGAGTTTGAAATGTCCATGGTTGGTAAACTAGTTACTTTCTTGGACTCCAAATTAAGCAATTGAAGAATGGGACTTTTGTGAGTCAAAGCAAGTATATCAAGGACATGGTGAAGAAGTTTGGATTGCAAAATGCAAAGGCAGTTTCAACACCTATGGGCACTAGTGGAAGCTTGGAACCGGATGAAGAAGGTGAATTGGTTGATCAAAAGCAATAGCGGTCAATGATTGATAGTCTACTCTATATGACCGATTCAAGGCCAGATGTGATGTTTAGTGTGTGCATGTGTGCAAGATATCAAGCCTCTACAAGAGAAAGTCATTTGAAGGCTACAAAGAGAATATTGAGGTACTTGAAGAGCACACCTAACATTGGTTTGTGTATCCCAAGGGCTCGAACTTTGAGTTGCTTGGTTATGCGGATGCGGACTATGCCGATTGCAAGATAAATAGAAAGAGCACTTCCGGTACTTGTCAACTCTTGGGAAGGTCACTAGTATCATGGTCATCCAAGAAGCAAAATAGTGTTGCACTCTCTACCACCGAAGCCGAATACATTAGAGCGAAAAGTTGTTGTGCACAAATCTTATGGATGAAGCAAACTTTGAAGGATTATGGCTTCAAAATCAACAAGGTTCCATTGCTATATGATAATGAAAGTGTGATGAAGATCACAACAAATCCGGTGCAACATTCAAGAACCAAGCACATAGATGTGAGGCACCACTTCATATGAGATCACCAAGCAAAGGGAGATATTTCAATCACAAGTGTGGGCACCGATGATCAACTAGCCGATATATTCACCAAGCCTCTTGATGAAGCAAGATTTTGCAAACTAAGAAATGAATTGAACATACTTGATTACTCCAACATGTGTTGATGCTGAAAGGGTCGAGATGGCGGACTAGGGGGGTGAATAGTCCGAACAAAAATTAATCGCAGCGAAAATAAAACCTATTCGGTTCTAGTGACAATTCACCCCTCTAACTAAGACTCTAAGCACCTTACAAAAGATCCTACCAAGAAGTAAAGGTGCAAGGCTAGCTTGAGCTTCCCTAAACTGTTCTAGCGCAAGGTCACACAAACCTAAGCACTAGTACTTTAAGCACCGGGGAGCTTCTACCAACTAGCAAGCAAAAATGCACTAAGCACATAAGCTCACTACGTGCTCAATGACAAGGAGACACAATCCAAATCAAGGAGCGCAACTCACTTAGCTACACAAACTAAGTGAGAACTACTTCTAAGCTACACAAGCTAAGAAGGTGAGTGGCAAGCTATACAAGCTAACCGGTCTCACAAGAGCAACTACAACTACACAAGTAAAGTAATGCAAAGAATAAATGACTTGTGTAGAAGGGAGCAAACCACCGCGAAGGATGGGAAGATGTTGACACGGTGATTTATTTCCCGGAGGTTCACTTGTCGCCACAAGCTACGTCCTCTGTTGAGACAAGCACCAAGGTTGCCGCCGGTCCTCTTGCTAGTGGTGACCCGCAAGTCACACTCTCCCACGTGGAGTGCTTACCACAAGCTCTAGCACTTGACTCGGCCGGACCACTTGTCGCTCTTCACGTCTCGCTCTACTAGCGATGCTCTTCGCGATCTCTCGCGGGGTGAGCTCCAACCCCTCACAAAGATTCTCCGGAGCCAAGCACAATCTTCTTGCTTGCTTCACGGAGCCTCACGCCACCAAGCCATCTAGGAGGTGGCAACCTCCAAGAGTAACAAGCACCACCGGCTTGCAACACGAACACCTAGTGCCACTCGATGCAATCTTACAATGCAACGCACTAGAATCACTCACTATCAATCAATCAGATGTGCACTAAGCAAGTGAGTGAGTGGGAGGGCTTCCAAGCACACCTACACAAGCCACACATGCCCATGGGTGCTCAGCTTATCGGCCAAGGCCGCCAAGTGCTTGGATTTATGGCCCTCAAGCGAATAGAGCCGTTGCCCTCTCAAACCGACCGTCGGACTGAGCGTCGGACGCTCAGCCGCGCCACCGTCGGACCAAAGTCCACAGTCCGACGCTCCCGATGGCCGCCACGTGTCACTAGCCGTTTGAAGTCGAACGTTGGATCACAACGGCTAACTTCCCGCGCTTCAGCTCACCGTCGGATGGAACACCGTCGGACCAAAGCCCACGGTCCGACGCTCCTCGGTTAGCCACCGTCGGACTGAATTTACACTGCACGTCGGACTAAACGACGCCACAGTCCGACGCTTCCAGAGAGCTCCCCGAGCGCTGAAAACCGTCGGACGGTCGTCCGACGCTCGCCGTCGGACTAAACCCAAGAGTCCGATGCTCTCAGAGCTCGCCACGTGTCAGCTCTCGTACGATCTGCACCGTCGGACGCTCGGACAAAAGTCCGACGCCCACAAACTTCAGCGTTCGACGCTCACAGGACAAACACCGTCGGACGCACGAGGATGGTCCGACGCTGTCACTGCAGACTGCGTCCGACGCTCGCACTCAACTGCACAGAGGCTAGGGTTTACCGTCGGACTGAACGCAATAGTCCGATGCTCACCCAAGCCAGCATCCGATGCTCTTTTTGAGCTCCTCTCAACTCCAAACTTCACCACCTTTGCAAGTGTGCTAACACCACCAAGTGTACACCTCATGTGCATGTGTGTTAGCTTTTCACAAATATTTTTCAAAGGATTTTTCTCTCTTTTCACCGCGCCACTCGATCCTAACAACGTATGCAAGTTAGATCACTCGAGTGGCACTAGATGACCGATATGCAAACAAGTTTGCCCCTCTTGATAGTACGGCCATCTATCCAAAATCCGGTCAAGCACTTCTCTACTCAACCTTAGACCGGTGAAATGAAAACGCCCTAGGTTATACCTTTGCCTTGCGCTTTCCATTCCAATCACCGTCTTCATCACCGTCTCCGACACCATCGATGCCGGTGCAACACATGCACCAACACCTCATGAATGATATGATCCACTTCATATCATCACATGGATTTGGTTCATCGATCCTTGACTTGCTTGCTCTTCACCGTTGCGTTGGTCCATCGGCGCCAAGCCATCACCCGACTTGCCCTTCACTCTTGCAACCGGTCCGTCGACGCGAAGCCTTGTCTTGATCTTCTCCATCTAGCCACATGACTCCATATCATGTCTCATGCATTAAGCTCCTCCATACCATATGTGTGGGCTAAGCATCATCTCCAAGCCATTTCCATCTCCATGGCATAAATGGTCATACACATGTACCTGTGGACTAATCACCTGTGTAATCAACACTTAAACACATATTAGTCCACCTAAGTTGTCATTCAATTACCAAAACCAAACAAGGACCTTTCAATCTCCCCCTTTTTGGTAATTGATGACAACTCTACAAAAATATGGAAATTAAGCGCATTAACCAAGTTAGCTCTTCACACAAGTGTAAATTACTAACTTGCGTTTGGATTTTATGTTCCTTATCCATCTTTAAACTCAAATCTTTGGACTTGGATAAGCTCCATAAAACCCGACTTGGTAGTGTTAACTCCCCCTACATGTGTGCTCAGATGGTTTGGTTTCAAATTTTCACACATGCATAAATATGGAATTTATGGGAGTGCCAACACTACTAAGTGATGCTAAGGTGCATAGAATAAACCTTTGTAGCGTGATACCAATTGCTCGATACCAATTGCTTCAAGCCAATTGAAGTTGCACCATTAAGTCCACCCTTAGCATCAAGATTAGCTAGACAAGCAAAAATACTAGATACCCCGTGAGATCAACATTAAGAGCAAGGTTCTAGTAAATACTTGAAAAACACAAGTCTAGCTAACAACCTATGCATGCTAGTTATCAAATCATCATTCAAACCTATACTAGCATACACCACACAAGTAAGATACCATATGTAAATAAACTAAATGCAAATGCAAACAAGCATATGAATATGCACATTTCAAATGCAATCAATCATGTCCATGAGCTTGCTCCCCCTACTTATGTGCTTCTCTTATCCAAGAATTTTGATCCCCTTGCAATCTTCAATCTTTTGGATCATCCTTCTTGTTGGCCTATTGCTCTCCCATCATCGGCCTCCATGATGGTTCATTGCGTACTTCCATCCATCTTGATTTTCTCTCCCCCTTGATTATGTAATCCAATATCTCTTGCTTATCACACAATTTCATATCTTTGTCCAAATCTCTCCCCCTTTGTCATCAATTTCCATAAAAGTCAATGCTCTATTGTGACAAAGGTGTGTGGTAGGGATATTGAGGGTAGATTCTTGCACATTTGATGGACACCTTGTTGGAAGTCATTATCTTGATGATCACTTAAAGTTGAGGATCACTTGCACATATTGTTGGATACCACTTGAATACTTGATCTAGTCACCACTTGTGAGTACCAATGGAGTTAGACTTATACCACTTGCATGGATGTCGTCATGATGATCATAGTATCACTTGAAATTGAACCACTTGTAGACATACACCATGTATAGTAATACCACTTGAAGAGTAGTGATACCACTTAGAGAATAACCATGTGCATGCTACTAGTGATTTGGTGAGTCTAGATACCAATTGGAAAGAATAACTTGATATCCATTTTTATTGTTGTCTTGTGCTTCTTGAACTTAGATTGTTTCCATGAGCTTCTTTCTTGGTTAGTTCAAACTAGTAAACTTGCACAAGTAATCTAACTCGGTTTGAACCAAAGACAAGCTTCTTCACGCCACTAGGGGTTATCTTGCCTATGTTGAATTAGACTCTTTTTGCTCATTCAACTAGATCGAACACTAGGTTCACATGCTCATGAACAAGTCATATTTAGCCACTAGATCAAACAAAACATAGAATCAATAGTGGCATCATATGAACTTAAAATCATTTTATTTTTCATGAACGCTCATCTATGTATGACTATATGCTCTAAACAAGTCCTTATCAAAATATGGATGCATATGCCATACAATGATACCTTTGCTATCTCGGAGTAGAGGATAGTCATTTCATTCAATCTCCAACAATAGCAACAGTGAAGTCCATTTGAAGAGCTTGGTGAAGACCAATTATCATTAGGAATTTCATTCTTCACCCATATGATCAAGTGCTAGTTTCAATGTTGTGGTTGACTTGCATCTTTTCTAGATCAAGCTTGCATGAAAGAATACCACTAAAATAAGCATCAATACCACATGTATATATATGAATTCTTCTTATTTGGTTGTTGCTTGCTCTCTAGATCGACCCGTTTGATTTGCTTCAACTAAGCATATTCAATGATTCTCTAGGATCACCACTTCCATATTAGCCATCCAAGCATCACCCACTTGGTTTACCTACATAAGACGGCACGCCCCGACAATTGGGAGAAGTGACATCTCTCCAAAGAAACATCTTCAATACTCACTTGAATTGCCTTTCCTTGATTGATCTAAGGACTTAACATGATAATCAACTTGAATTCCTTCTTTAAGTCCTTTTTCTTTCTACTTCTTTAAATCCTTTTCTTTCTATCCAATTGTTCTCTAATCATCACTAGGACTTAAGCTTCATCTTCTCTTTGCTTGGTCTTGACCTTCACTTGAGTACCAATCTTCATGATCCAAAACCAAACAATTGAGACTCTCAACCACTTGTAATCATAATTCCAACTTGAGAGCCCTTCAATGCAAGAGATACCAAATATTTCCAATAATTCTCTCTTGTGGACAGATTCTGTACCTTTTAATGAGTATGCTATATCTCCCAATGTACATGTCCAATTGCCATGAAATTTTGTGGAGATGACCTTCTTTGAGTCTTGAAAATTCATGATCATCCATTTTCAAGCTTCAACTTGATTCTTTGCAAGTCATCAAATAATTAACCAAAAGATCACCCACAACTTGAACTTTTGCACTTGTATGTTGTAGTACTTGGACTTCACTTCTTTTTGACTTGGCATTGGAATCGGATATGCACTAGGCTTCATGACTTGATTTAGCAAGTGAAGATCAATATAAATAACAATTGAATCAAGCCTCCAATGCCATGGTACCTACACACATTCATCCACTTTTTGATGGTACCCAAACAAGTTTGGGTCCTCTCAAGTTAGGAGCAACATACCTAGGCTTTGCCTTAGTATGGATAGCGGGATGTTTTGCAATAGCAACCGATGAGGTACCATTGTCATCCTTCCTAAGCAAATTATTTGCATGAATTGAAATAGGCTTAGGAGTGTTACCTAGGGGACATGAATTAGCCATGTGTCCCCTTTCCCGGCATGAGTAGCACTTTTGCTTTGCTTGAGCCTTCTCTTTCTTGCTCATGTTGTGCTTCTCATTGCCATGCCTCTTGTGGGTTGCTTGAGCCTTCTTCCCAAGCTTGTTAGGACACTTCGAGGCAAAGTGACCCGTAGCTTCACACTCGAAGCACTTGATGTGAGCCAAATCTTTCTTCACTTGATTCTTGCTCATCATCATGTTGGCATCATGGATGTGAGTTGGATGCCCTCCTCTTCCACTACCCCTTCTTGTCTTCTTGTTCTTCAAGTCACTACGGCATGCTTCATGGTTGGTCTTGACTTGATCTTGGGGTGTCTTGTCTTGTGGCTTTTGTTGAGGCCCCACAAATCTCTTGTATAGGCACGTAGATGGGATATTACTTCTAGTGCTACACTTGGGACATTGTGGATGTGTGAGCCTCTCCTCTTCTTTCTTCTTGGGCTTCTCTTTGGTAGGGCATGACAAAGCTAGATGACCCATTTCATGGCATATAAAGCACATGAAATGAGCAAGTCTTTCTCGCTCTTGCTTCTTCTCTTTTCTAGCTCTCTTTCTTTCACCTTTGGTCATGTCCCATTTCTTTTTGATGTACCCAAGGCCACTCTTGTCACCGACAATTTTTGTATTCTTCAACATGTTATTGAGGATGACACTTGAGTTGTTCCACCTTTCTATTTTGTCACTCATGTTCTTCACTTGACTTTTGAGCTCATTGTTTTCCTTCAAAAGGTTAGTCTCACAAGACATAGAAGTAGAACAAGTATGTAAAAGTGAAGAACAAGGCATATCATCACATGAGGCGGATACATTCTTCATGCCTACATCACAAGGGTTAGTTGCAATATGTGATTGATCATTTGACCCAAGTGATGAGCTCTCACTAGTTTTAGATTTTTCATTGGAAAGCTCCTTAGTGAGAAAAGCATGGTCTTTTACCAAATTCTCATGAGCAACACTAAGCTCCTCATGAGTCAATTTTAGCTCCTCATGTGAACAACTCATGACATAAAGTAGATGCTTTTGTTGTTCACATGTGTCCTTTAGAAAAGAGTTTTCATTAGTCAAATTCTTTGTTTTGTTCATCTCTTTTCTTAAGGCATTTACGAGTTTGCATACAAGCTCAAAGTTTGGATCATCACAATCAACAATCACATTACCAAGTGATACCTTGTCACCACCGAGTGACTTGTAGCTATGTGATGAGGTTGAAGAGCTTGTTGATGCATCACTCTCGTAGCCATCATCAAGTGAGCTTGAGGTAGTATCATCATGTGCCTCACTTGTGGCTTCATCAACTCTCTTGTCAAGTGATCTTGTGGTAGCATCATCATCATCATCATTTGACCAAGCGGAGGAGCAACTCTCCACAATTCTCGGAGTTGTGATGTGCTCTTGATCACTAAGCTTTATGTCTTTGGCATCATCTTCATCTTTGGGGAGCTTGCCATAGTTTTCATCACTAAGCTTTATGTGCTCTTGATACACCCAAATTTCATGAGCAGTCTCAAAATGCATGATCCTTCCGAAGATGCTATCATCCAAAGCTCTATAAAACATGTTAATAGCTTGGTAACCGAGTTGTAAGCATTTCCCTTGCGCTTCAGTAGGATTGTCCTCATCAATCGCATGGGAAAAGCCTACATCTACGATCCACCACATTTGAGGAGAAATAAATTTAATATTACATTCCATCCAATTTCTCCAACGTGCAAAGTGTGTGCCGTCAAATGTGTATGGACAATCAACATCTAGCCCATAAGTCGCCATCCTCTCGGGTCGGTTAAGACCACAAATGAGAGACCAAGCTTTGATACCAATTGAAAGGGTCGAGATGGCGGACTAGAGGGGGGTGAATAGTCCGAACAAAAATTAATCGCAGCGAAAATAAAACCTATTCCGTTATAGTGACAATTCACCCCTCTAACTAAGACTCTAAGTACCTTACAAAAGATCCTACCAAGAAGTAAAGGTGCAAGGCTAGCTTGAGCTTCCCTAAACCGTTCTAGCGCAAGGTCACACAAACCTAAGCACTAGTACTTTAAGCACCGGGGAGCTCCTACCAACTAGCAAGCAAAAATGCACTAAGCACCTAAGCTCACTACGTGCTCAATGACAAGGAGACACAATCCAAATCAAGGAGCGCAACTCACTTAGCTACACAAACTAAGTGAGAACTACTTCTAAGCTACACAAGCTAAGAAGGTGAGTGGCAAGCTACACAAGCTAACCGGTCTCACAAGAGCAACTACAACTACACAATTAAAGTAATGCAAAGAATAAATGACTTGTGTAGAAGGGAGCAAACCACCGCAAAAGATGGGAAGATGTTGACACGGTGATTTATTTCCCGGAGGTTCACTTTTCGCCACAAGCTACGTCCTCTATTGAGACAAGCTCCAAGGCTGCCGCCGGTCCTCTTGCTAGTGATGACCCGCAAGTCACACTCTCCCACGTGGAGTGCTTACCACAAGCTCTAGCACTAGACTCGGCCGGACCACTTGTCGCTCTTCATGTCTCGCTCTACTAGCGATGCTCTTCGTGATCTCCCGCGGGGTGAGCTCCAACCCCTCACAAAGATTCTCCGGAGCCAAGCACAATCTTCTTGCTTGCTTCACGGAGCCTCACGCCACCAAGTCGTCTAGGAGGTGGCAACCTCCAAGAGTAACAAGCACCACCGGCTTGCAACACGAACACCTAGTGCCACTCGATGCAATCTTACAATGCAACGCACTAGAATCACTCACTATCAATCAATCGGATGTGCGCTAAGCAAGTGTGAGTGGGAGGGCTTCCAAGCACACCTACACAAGCCACACAGGCCCAAGGGTGCTCAGCTTATCGGCCAAGGCCGCCAACTGCTTGGATTCATAGCCCTCAAGCGAATAGAGCCGTTGCCCTCTCAAACCGGCCGTCGGACTGAGCGTCGGACGCTCAGCCGCGCCACCGTTGGACCAAAGTCCACGGTCCCGATGGCCGCCACGTGTCACTAGCCATTTGAAGTCGAACGTTGGATCACAATGGCTAACTTCCCGCGCTTCAGCTCACCGTCGGACGGAACACTGTCGGACCAAAGCCCACGGTCCGACGCTCCTCGGTTAGCCACCGTCGGACTGAATTTACACTGCGCGTCGGACTAAACGACGCCACGGTTCGACGCTTCCAGAGAGCTCCCCGAGCGCTGAAAACCATCGGACGGTCGTCCGACGCTCGCCGTCGGACTAAACCCAAGAGTCCGACGCTCTCAGAGCTCGCCACGTGTCAGCTCTCGCACGATCTGCACCGTCGGACGCTCGGACAAAAGTCCGACGCCCACAAACTTCAGCATCCGACGCTCACAGGCCAAACACCGTCGGACGCACGAGGATGGTCCGATGCTGTCACTGCAGACTGCGTCCGACGCTCGCACTCAACTACACAGAGGCTAGGGTTTACCGTCGGACTGAACGCAATAGTCCGACGCTCACCCAAGCCAGCGTCCGACGCTCTTTTTGAGCTCCTCTCAACTCCAAACTTCACCACCTTTGCAAATGTGCTCACACCACCAAGTGTACACCTCATGTGCATGTGTGTTAGCTTTTCACAAACATTTTTCAAAGGATTTTTCTCTCTTTTCACCGCGCCACTCGATCCTAACAACGTATGCAAGTTAGATCACTCAAGTAGCACTAGATGACCGATATGCAAACAAGTTTGCCCCTCTTGATAGTACGGCCATCTATCCTAAATCCGGTCAAGCACTTCTCTACTCAACCTTAGACCGGTGAAATAAAAACGCCCTAGGTTATACCTTTGCCTTGCGCTTTCCATTCCAATCACCGTCTCCGACACCATCGATGCCGGTGCAACACATGCACCAACACCTCATGAATGATATGATCCACTTCATATCATCACGTGGCTTTTGGCTCATCGATCCTTGACTTGCTTGCTCTTCACCGTTGCGTTGGTCCATCGGCGCCAAGCCATCACCCGAGTTGCCCTTCACTCTTGCAACCGGTCCGTCGACGCGAAGCCTTGTCTTGATCTTCTCCATCTAGCCACATGACTCCATATCATGTCTCATGCATTAAGCTCCTCCATACCATATGTGTGGGCTAAGCATCATCTCCAAGCCATTTCCATCTCCATGGCATAAATGCTCACACACATATACCTGTGGACTAATCACCTGTGTAATCAACACTTAAACACATATTAGTCCACCTAAGTTGTCATTCAATTACCAAAACCAAACAAGGACCTTTCAGATGTGCTTCATGAATATCTTATGACATGTCTATTCTCCAAAGCAAGGCAAAGGTATCATTGTTTGGTCGTTCTTTGCTAGGACTTGCTAGAACATATAGACATACTTTGTTCTCTCTAAGTCATTCATTGAAAGGTAAAATGATTTGAAGTATATATGGCATCACTATTGCTTGATTGATTATTTGATCTAGTGATGGCATATAACTTGTTCATGGGGATGCAAACCTAGTGTTGAATCTAGTTAAATGAGCAACTAAGTGCTTAACTCAACATAGGCAAGATAACCCCTAGTGGCATGAAGAAACTTGTCTTTGGTTTAAACCGAGTTAAACATCTTGTGCAAGTTTGCTAGATTGAACCAAAATTTGAAGAATTAATCTCACTCTCCATAGATTTGACCCCTTTTGTGGTACTTGATGCCAAGGAGGAGAAAAACAAAGATAAGGAATGGGGAGAAGAAGATAAAATTGACTAAGCTTCGCGATGAACCATCATTAAGGCCGATGATGGGAGAGCAATAGGTCAAATAAGCTCACCTTGAGGGGGAGCAAACTCATGAACTTGGTTGAATGCATTTGGAATGTGCACTTACATATGTTTGATGCATTTGCATATGTATTTACTTTCAATTGCCATGTTTTTGAGTGGTGTATGCTAGTATAGGATTGATTGATGATTTGATAACTAGCATGCATAGGTAGTAGCTAGATAATCTTGTTCTTTTCATTTGGTATTTGAGTATTGCTTATAATGTTGATATCAAGGTATGCTCAAGTTTTGTGATCATCTAGTTATCTAAATGCTAAGGATGGAGATTCCGCAATTTCGATGATTATTTCAATTGGTATCACGCTTCAAAGGTTTATCCTAACCATCCTAGCACAACTTGGTGAAAATTTGCTCTCTAATTATGCATGTCCAAGCTTTAAAATCCAAATTCATGCACATATGTAGGGGGAGCTAAATAGCCACTAAACCGAATTTGTGTTGTTTGTCCATTCTAAAAACATGATAATCTTGTTTGGACAAGCTGACAAGTTTAAAATTAAACTTAACTCTTATCTTTGTATAGGATGTCATCAATTACCAAAAAGGAAGAGATTGAATGCCCTGGTTTGGTTTTGATAATTGATGACACCCTAAGGACTAACCTCCTTGCTACAGTGATGGCTAAGTGTAGGTGATCCTATCCATGGAGTGAGAAGCCTAATGAGATGATGGTGATGATCAAAGAAGGCTAAACTATGGAGCAAGTGATAAAGATCAAGAAGAGATGATCAAGTGCAAAGAAAAGGATTGAAGGCAAAGGTATAACCCCAAGTAGGTTTTCTTCTAGTGATCAAGACACCAAGTGGGTGTGATCACATTTAGGATAGATAGCCGACTATCAAGGGGAGAACTAAGTGTTTGGATTACCTTCAAGTGCTCTAGGTTGCATTTTATGTGCATTGACTAACTCAACCTAAAGATCAACTTAGAAACACTTGAAAAATGTTTTGAAAATTCTAACACACTGTGCACAAGTGTTGAAGACCTTGAGTGTTAGCACATAGAAGCAAGGGGTGAGAAACTAACTTGAAAAGGGCAGTTTTCAGAGCGTCGGACGCTAGTGTTGCAGGGCGTCGGACCATTGTCTTTGAGCGTCCGACGGTCTCTAACGCTGTTTCTAACTGTCTCAGAGCGTCGGACGCTGGGTTTGGTCCGACGGCTTGCGTCGGACGCCGTCCGAGCATTTCGGGAGCTCTCTGCGTAAAATCGACTGGCGTCGGACGGAGAAAATCGTTAGTCCGATGCACTGACACACGAGAGTTCGACGGTGAGAAGCTGAGACCAAGACTGCGAGAGTCGGACAGTCCGACGGAGCTCAAGTGGAGAGCGTCGGATTATTGTGCCTCAGTCTGACGCCATGGCATGGCGATGGCACAGTGTGCGGCGAAGAAAGTTCAGGGCACCAGACGCTGCAGGTTAGTCCGACGTTGAGCCTCGGACAGCGTCCGACGGGTTTGTAGCTCTCTGTGAACTCTCTGGAAGCGTCCGACGCCAGTGAGCTTTAGTCCGACGACGCAGAGTCCGACGGTTGGAATGTTGGCGCGCTCAATTAGCCGTTGAGATCCAGTGGCTGTGGTTGAAACCTGTTGACACGTGGCGAGCATCGGAGCGTCGGACGCTGGCGTTTGGTCCAACGGTGTCCGTCTGACGGTAGCGTCCGACGGCTAAAAATCGTGTCTAACGGCTGTTTTTCAGTGGATAACGGCTAGGAGTGCACTTAGGGATATTTATACTCCTTCCCTGGTCACTTGGTGACTCTCTTGCGCATTTGATTGATTGCCATACTCTTGTGAGCACTTTGTAGCCTCCCACTCACTCATTTGTTCATCTCTTGATTATCTTGGTGAGTTGAGTGATCTTCAAGTGCATCATTGCTAGTGATTTGTATTCTAGAGCACTTGAGAGCAAGCTATTGCTGAGTTCTTATTCTCTTGGGGCATTGCCGTGTCCCTAGCGGTTTGGAGGCAATTCCGGTGTTGAGGTTGATTGGTGATTGTTCAAGCCCACACCGAAGTGTTGATTGTGAGGAGTTCTTGCGGTTATTCACCAGCGGAGTGCCAAAACTGACTCTAGTAGATTGCTCGTGGTTGATAGTCATTTCTCTTGTGTTGGTGAGCGGCTCCCAGTGAGGGATTGGCGTGTGAAGCCTAGCTCGCAACCCACCAAGGAAGACCGCCACAACAAGGAGTAGCGTGACGGCGATCATGTGAACCTCGGTAAAAAATCAAGTGTTTTCTCTTCTCCACCTTTGAGTGGATGATTGGTCTTCCGGTGTTCTCTTGGTTGATCACTTGGCAATCATATTGATCTTCTCCCGGTGATTGGATCAACCTCTACACTCCTCGGTGGTATAGCTTTCTCGATCACTTACTCACTTGCGCTTATTACTTGTATAGGTGCCTTCTCCTTAGGTTTCGAAGTAGTGGGTTTCTTGCGATTGAGTGCATATTCTTGTGAGTAGTATTTTTGTGTTAGGTGGCTTGCATAGAGTAGCTTAGAGATAGTGCTTAGTAATAGCCTTATTATTTACTAACTTGTGGTTAAGTGCTTTGTAGAAATTTTATAGACTATTCACCCCCTTCTAGCCTATCCGGTCCTTTCAGAAGACTCTTTTCATGATGGGTCCAAACAAAGCGCCGGGGCCTGATGGTTTGACGGCTGGTTTTTTTCAGACTCATTGGGACACCATAGGAGCTAGCGTCACCTCTGCAGTCTTGAATTTTCTGAATGGTGGTTCTTTGCCTGATGGGGTCAACCACACCACGTTAGTGCTTATACCAAAGACTAAGAACCCACAGGATTTAAAGAATTTTAGACCTATTTCCCTTTGCAATGTAATTTACAAGTTATGCTCCAAGGTGCTTGCAAACAGGCTTCGACTTGTGCTAGATGAGATTATTTCAGTGGAGCAGAGTGCCTTTGTGCCGGGCCAATTAATTACAGACAATGTCCATGTCGCTTACGAATGCATTCACTATCTAAAGCGGAAGAAAGGGAAGAAGGGAGCCTGTGCTGTCAAACTTGATATGGCTAAGGCATATGATCGAGTTGAGTGGCTGTATTTACAAGGAATTATGCTTTGCCTCGGATTTTCAGAGAATTTGTGGCTACAGCTATGAGGTGTGTAAGTTCGGTTCCTTTTCAGTAAGAGTAAATGGTAACCTTTCTGAGCAGTTCAAACCGACAAGAGGTATCAGGCAAGGCGATCCTATTTCGCCTTACCTTTTTCTGTTGTGCTCTGAAGGCTTGTCCTGCTTGCTGAATTCAATTGGTCCAGTGCATCTCTCAAGGGGAGTTCGTGTTGGTGTCCATGCCCCTTGGATTTCGCATTTGTTGTTCGCGGATGATTGCATAGTCTTTTCTGAAGCGTCGCGGACAGGGGCCACCCGGCTTCAACATGTGCTGGATATCTACAGTAAAGGCTCGGGTCAGCTGGTTAACAAGGACAAATTGGCTATATTTTTAGCACCAACTGTCGGGGTGAGGATAGGATGGAGGTGAGATCGACTTTGCAGATTGAGAAGGAGGCGTTGGCAGAAAAGTATTTGGGGCCTCCAACAGCACTTGGGCGATCATCCAAGGAAGCTTTTGAATACATGCCAACTCAAATAAAGAAACTGATTGGTGCTTGGAGTGGGAAGGAAGCAAGTTGTGCAGGTAGGGAGGTGCTGCTCAAATCGGTTGCTCAAGCAATCCCGACCTACCCGATGAGCTGTTTCTTGATCCCAAAAGATACCTGCAAAAAGATGAGATCAGCTATCTCAAACTATCAGTGGGGCAGTGCTGCAGACAGTAAGCGAATTCATTGGCAAAAATGGGAGTTGCTGACTCGACCAAAGAAAGACGGAGGTATGGGCTTCCATGATTTGAGGTTGTTCAACTTGGCCATGTTAGGCAAACAGAGATGGCGGCTGATCGACAATCCAAACTCACTGTAATGAAGAGTGTTGAAAGGCCATTATTACCATGACACAGATTTCCTTTCTGCTACTAGGAAGCGACGAGCTAGCCAGACATGGCGGGCGATATTAGCAGGAAGAGAGGTGTTGCGCAAAGGGCTCATGAAAAGAATTGGAGATGGACATAGCACAAATATTTGGGATGATCGGTGGATCCCGAACCACTTTGGGGGCTCACCACTGGTTGTGCCGGATGAGAAACAGTTAACTTCCGTCTCTGAATTAATAACCACAAGCGGAGGCTAGAATGAGGAGGTGATCAAGCAAACCTTTGCAGATGTTGACGCCCAAGCAATTCTTTGTACACCGATTGGGGGAAGTGGTCCTGATATTTGGAGTTGGGATCTATAAAAACATGGCACTTATTCGGTCCGGTCGGCGTACAGACAGATTTATAGCGACCAGCAACAACAGCATTCTCGGGCAGAGGTTTCGACATCAGGTGATTTTACCTGGAAACGAATTTGGCGGCTCTGTGTACCTCCGAAGGTAAGAGTTTTTTGGTGGCGGGTAATTAATGGCTACTTGCCTGCAAAAGGTGTCTTGTTTCATCGACACATGGAGGCGGTTCCAAACTGTGATGCTTGCGGGGCTGACGAAGAATCGATCAGACACGTTCTGTTGGAATGTACTGTGGCGCGTCGCTTCTGGGAGCATGTCCGGGCAATGACAGGCGCTTCAAGATGCCCAGGCTTCACCCACAAACATGGGCAAGGGACCTGATTGGCCATCGTTGTTGTCAGGAGAAACCAGCAGCAGTTTTCTTATGCGGTATGTGGTCATTATGGATGACCAGGAATGAAAGACGGCATGGCAAGCCAGAAATTCAAGTGAAGCAGGCTGTGCAGTGGGCAATGGATATAACTTTTGATCTATGGCAGATTGCCCATCCAAATCCAATTAAGGAAAATGTTGCAGGGGTATCGGTGCCACATTGGAAGAAGGCAACGTATCCTGTGCAAACCATAACTTTCGTGAAAACCTGTGCAAATCACGACAAAAAAGTCGTCTAAATTCATTAAAAAAATTACACATGTACTCCCTCCTTCCCGTTTTAACTGTCGTCGGGGCGACAGTGGGATGTCCCAAAATATTAGTCGTGTTCCCTACAAAGACGCTAGCGGCTAGGCCAAGCTCAGTCCCGTACAGCAAACTCGCAGCCCCTCCACGGAAGCCGACTCCATCCACACAAAATTTCAAATTTAATAATAAAAAAATTCCACCTTATCCCAAACACCAGCGGCCTCGTCCCCAACATCGCGCGAGCGCCCCATCCGCCACGCCGCTGCCGGGCCGGAGCCTCCTCCGCCGTGCTGTCCTTCGCCGCGCCGCCCTCCGCCCTCTGTCGCGCCGCTGCCGGGCTGGAGCCCCCTCCGCCGTGCTGTGCTTCGCCGCGCCATCCTCCGCCCTCCGCTGCATCGCCCTACGCCGCGCCGTCGCTGCACAGGAGCCTCCCTCCCCCCTCCGCTGCGACGCTGCCTCAAGGGAGCCGCCCTCCGCCCGATCCAAATCTCGTCACGGCCGTCACCCCCTTCCTCCGACGATTTCCCTCCGTCCTCATCAGCTTCCACTGCCCTGTCAGCTCCATTAACCACGCCGCCTCCCCCATCTTCCACTGCATCTCCCTCTTCCCGATCTCCATCCATGAAGGGACCTTCTTCATCCACGAAAGGGAAAGGCCTCGCGCGTCAAGCCTGGTTCACGACGCCGCTCTTTCCACACCCGTGTGAGCCGAGTGCAGCTAGTTAGGCGCTCCCATGTTGGGGCGAAGCTGGCCAGCTACAGCAGCAACGATGGGAGCCCCGAGCGCCCAGTTACGGTGGTGGTCGACGGTGGTGATGTGGCCGGCGACGCTGATGGGAGCCGCGTTTCTGTCCCTGTGTTTGGGGGCGGCGACCGAATCCCCAGATCCAGCGACAAGATTGGAGAAAGCGGCCCCAGCTCAGCGTCTGTCCCCAAGATGGGCGCCGGTGGTGGAAGGCCGAACGAACCAGGGATGCTGAGGGCCGGCGGCAGTGATGCAAGCCAGGAGCGTGTCGTCATCATTGGCCACAGTTGCTTTCGCGTTGACAACCTCGGTCAGCTTTACGTGCCTGACTCTGAAGATGAAGACGAGCGTCCAGTTAAGGTGGTGGTCGACGGTGGTGATGCGGCCGGCGCCGGTGATGGGAGCCGCATTTGTGTCCTTGTGTTTGGGGGCAGCGACCAAATCCCCAGATCCAGGGATAAGATTGGAGAAAGCGGCTCGAGTTCGGCGTCTGTCCCCAAGATGGGTGCCGGTGATGGAAGGCCGAACGAACTAGGGACGCTGAGGGCCGGCGGCAATGATGCAAGCCTGCAGCACGTTGTCAACATTGTCCACAATACCTTTCGCGTTGACAACCTCGGTCATCTTTACGTGCCTGACTCTGAAGATGAAGGCGAGGAAGATGGAGGCAGCTCTGGTGGTTGTCGACAGCTTTGTCGACCTGCCCGGTTGGATGCAGCTCGTGCCCGGCCGGCTGCAGCTCGTGTTGCCGGCTACAAGCGTGGACGTGCGGAGGTTCCAATGGCTGTGGACATCCCTGTGAGGAATGCCGTGGCCTTCGACGAACTACACCCAAAGCTGAAGGTACAGCTTGCTAGGATGGATCCCATCTTACACGACACCTTTCTCAGCTTCCTTAAAATTTGGTTGCCTGCATGCTTCAAACCGTAGTGATATGTGCATATTTCTAATGATAAGATGTTGCTTTTGGGTTGATCTTTTGGTCATGTGTGACGATTAAATGGTACGTAGGTATGTTCATGTCTATGGTTTGGTTTGAACATGCTGGAACAATGTTGGCTTTTGGGTAGGAATTGAGCTAGTGATCTTAGTATGTGGTGACCAACTTTGTTGATGTAATTATGATGGGGTTCTTTGTTGCGAACTATGCTACTAAATTATTGTTAACTACCGTAATCTTGGCTTTAGTGTGTGTTGAGCATCCTTCTTGAATTATTTGGATTTGTCTTCTGTTCATTTAATTTCTTCGGAAGAGGAAGGCTTGTGACCATGTGTGCTCCCATCTAAATTTAGTATGTGACCGTGTGGGCTCCCGTATAAATTTAGTATGTGAACATGTGTTGGAAATTGCTCTGCGGCTGCGCATTCAGATCAGCCACGCGGTGATATACACAAGGCCAGGCTTCTAGATATGGTTATACATGTTCGTTGTTTGGTTAGACGGATAGATAGGATATGATGAGTTTTTTTTTGTCTGGTTATAAGATGAGTTACTGAGCTCGTCTGGAAATTTTTGGCTGCTAGAAATTATCCAACATCTAGAAGGACTACTATGTACTGATGGTACTGTAGGCCTGCTGGTTGCTTGCACTGATGGTACAATTTGTGAGCGCCAATGTGAGTATTGATGGTACAATTTGCCTTGTCCGCATAATGATTTAATTAATACAACAGTTCAAACTTCATAAAACCACATGAGTATTAAATACGAACAAAAGCAACTTAAACCATGTTTATATATACAACAACAGTACTTGCTTTCAAAAGCATCATAAGCGATGTTTACATGAACATAACCATTAGTTGTTCAACAACTCAAAAGCCCTTTTAACTAGCTGGCTATCACAGCTTAGGGCTTCAGGGAGCATGCCTATTGCCTCTAGCCTTTCTTTATTCATGTGAGGGATCTTGTACCTATTGCCTCCACCATCTTTCATAACTTCGATCATGCATCCTTGTAGTGTGAGGAATACCCTATTCAACACAACGGGGTTGTAGTTTTCATATTCTGTGACCACATTTTGGATAAGTTCATCCATGTTTCTAGATGTCGTTCTATCCGTTATCGACTGAAGAGAAGCAAAAAATCCAAGGTCAAGGCAGTTCATATCAGGAGAATTAGCAGGTTGGTTAGTTAGGCATATATCTAGGCCTGTTTGGGCTACTGCTAGCTTGAAATCTGCATCATCTGCTCGTACATGCGAAGGAGCATTGTCTTGTTGTATCCATATTGTCTCATGTCTTGATTCTCTAGGCTAACAAGCTTGTATAGCTGGTATTAGTTTTGTGATCATATAAGATCTGATGGTTTGCCTATCAACCTTCATCGTCTTTGTGATAGGAGTGCCCCTCGGCCTGTTGCCACTTTTTCTTTTTGCTGGTTCCTGTAATTATAAAGATTGTTCAGTGAAATAACTTAAGATGGATTGCAAGTACTATGTACAGAATGACTAGTGCCTCACGCACAAAAGGCCATATGCCTATAAGCCCATCAAAATAACATCTCCCTTCATTATCAAATCTGGGTCTTCCAACAGCAGAATAAAACATAACTTTATGAATAGCATTCTTGTTTTGCACTGTCCTATGTGGGTCTTCTTCATCTGGATGCAAGTACATGGTCTTATTCTTCTATGTACCATTGAACAACTTCTCATCCGAGTGAATAATATTTCTCATATTCTCAAACTGTGGATTGTTTGGCAGAGTACTCACATCTAGCTTAGAGAGAACCCACCGCAACCTTGCCTGTTTGTTTTCTTCCTTCAAATAAGGCCTCAATTCATTGGAGTGTCGTCGTAGCAAGCCTTGTTTGAACAACTTATGTACAGAGCTTTTATTGATTTGGAGAGCATATGCTAATGACCTTATGGTTCCCCTTCTGTTTAAGGGAATGTCAGCAACCTTAGTGAGGTCCACATGAATTTTTTTACGACCACAATTCTTAGGTCTCAGAGAACTGACATCTACTGGAATGCCTTGTGCCAAACAATTTTTTGCTCTCTACCATACTCGCTGTATTGTATGCACATGGACATTGTACTTTGCAGCAATAAGTGTTGTGCTGTTTCGTTGCAATGTGCCATTAGTGCTTAACTGAAGCAAATCTTGATATATGTCTTGCCTTTGTCTTTGTGTCAATTGTTTGACCACATTTGTTGCTTCTTCTTGTAGGGGTTGCTGGTAGTCTTCGTCATCGGAGTCGGATAACTCTTCATCAAATAGCATGTCAACAGCATCTGTGTACACGCCAAAATCATGTATGACATCGTTCAAGGTATCTTGTTCTTCTTGCAAGGCAATGCTATCACCTCTAAAAAAACATACATTGTGTGTTGATTGTCAGTAAATAGATTATCAAAGTTTTTTACATGAACAATTGTTGTTGCAAACATGACTGAGGGAAATAATCACCTGCATGGAGGTTATCTTGTTCTTCCAGTGTGTCATTTAAATCAAATGCATGGTCAGCATTGTCACCTGGTACAGAAGCAAGCTGATCATTATTAAAAGAATGCATTGTCACCCATACATGTGAGTTATTCTTCCCCTCTCAGTACAATAGTTCATACCAGTTTAGAATAGAGACAATAAACACTAATATATCTTAGATGTCGGTAGACATTTTAGTAGGGAGGAAGTATACCATAACATAATAATTGAGGAGATATAAGAGTGAGGCTATATAGAGCTGGTTCACAAAGATTATGAAACTTTTTGACATGGACTATTCTAGGTGACAATATAACTTGCATATGAGAGAAATAATCACCTGCACGCAGATTATGATCTTCTTCTTCTTCCTGTGGATCATTTAAATCAAATGGATGGACAATATTGTCACCTGGTGCAGAAGCAAATATGAGTTGCAGTCCTTACACAGAGAGTTTATTAATCTTGCTTCCAATTTTACATGTGTGTTATTCCTCTCACTATAATTTAATTTTGAACTTGAAATAAATATGAGCTGCATGTCGTACACAGAAAAATCAATAATGTTGGTTGGGATTTTATTTGAGATTGATAAAACCAGTTGATATTAATTGTACGACAGAGAGAGGATGAGGATCCATGCTGCAAAGGAGTTTTAGGTGAGACATAAACACTATAAATTCTTAGATGTTGCTAGTGATTTTAGTAGAGACGAACTAGACCAACACACTAATTTATGATTTGAGACTGAGGGAGAGGCTATGGAGAACACGTGTTGTTGCTTGTGATTTTAGGAGATATAAGTAAATAAAGAAGACAGAATAGAGAGAATTAGAACCAGTAAACTCAATTTGGATATAAATAGATGTGCTTACCTTGATGAATTTGTCCTTCATCATTCTCAGCAAGATGGACACCAAAGTGGTCAGCTTCAGCTCCCCCAACTTGAACCGGAGCCACTACATCTTCCCAGGGACCACGATCCTGTTCGTGTTCATGTTCATCAAGATTCATGTTCAGATCTGGCACCTCATCTCCTCTCTCCTCTGGTAGGTTGTTTAAGTCTAGTATTGCCATGGCCCATGGGGAGATGGATAAGAACTGAGTGATTCAAATGAATGCAAGGAAAGGGTAACCAGGCGGTAAAAAGGCTTTATTGTCACTGTTGTGTTAGAGAAATGGTGGTACTTTTAAATTTTCGTTTGCTTTTGCTTCGTCTGTTTAAAAATTGGAGAGAAGATTTATTTTGGCGGTATGTTTGCCGCCGAGTGGATGCTTTAGTATAAAAAAATGTGCGCCACAAGTGAGTGTGAATTCTGATTTGTTTATTGTAAAAAATGTGACACAAGTGAGTGTGAATTAATTGCATGTCAGTCCAAAATTGATATAACAATCACTAGGGGTGTTCATGTCTTTGTTTTCCCTCTTAATTCCTATGCCCATTAAAAGGGGAGGGAGGGAGTAGATGATATGATGATACACAACCTTGTAAAATATTTTGTCCAAACTCGATTTCGTTTGTGAGATATAAAAATAACAAATTTCAAATCAGAAAGTTGTCCTAGTGATTTGTTAGAAATTTGTTATTTTTATATCTCACAAACGAAGTCGAGTTTGGACAAGATATTTTACAAGGTTGTGTATCATCATATCATCTACATGGTTTGAAATTTGTTATTTTTATATCTCACAAACGAAGTCGAGTTTGGACAAGATATTTTACAAGGTTATATATCATCATATCATCTACATGTGTGATTTTTTCGGTGAATTTAGATGATTTTTTTGCTATGGTTTACATGGGTTTTCACGAAGCTGTGGTTTGCACCGGATACTTTTCCTGGGAAGAAACCTCCGCAGAACTGGATGAAATGCAATGTTGATGCATCCTTTTTTGCCCGAGAGCGAAGGGGGTCGACTGCTGCAGTTCTAAGAGACCATGAAGGACGGGAGTGTGGAGGTCGAGCTCAATGGTACGATCACTGTCTGAGTGCTCTATCCGCAGAAGCTACGGCGTGCCGTGACGGCCTACTGTTCGCTGTGGAACGAGGAGTGGAGTATTTGCAACTGGAGACGGATTGTCAGATGCTTGTCGATCTTTGGAAGCTCCCCACCCGCCAGAAGTCAGAGGTTGGTCCGCTGCTACAACAGATGGAAGTATTAAGCCGGAGCTTTGCTTCTTTTTCATTCATTTTCTCAAGTAGAAATTGTAATAAGTTAGCTTATGAATGTGCCAAGAGAGTTTCCCAGGTAAACCCGGTGGATGAGTGGCTATTATCACCACCGGATTTAGAGGGTATCATACAGGCAGATTGTAACCATGCTGATTCTGATTAATTAAAGGTCCGGCTGTTCTTAAAAAAAAAAAGAACTAATCCGGGAGTAATGGGAAATGTTGGGTTTAGCCTTTCTGAAACCGAGAAAAATATATGCACGTCTGTTGCGTTCGTTTTGACATGGAGATAAGCGAGAAGTTGTTCAAATAATTATGGGCCTCCTGTCCTGCCCTCCTCCCCGGTGACAGCTGACAGGCGCTGAGGCGCAAGCATCGCGGGAATTTCCGTTCGTCGTATCCCCCCGGGAACAGGGAACAGAGATTCTCTTTCCTTGCACCTCCGACGCGACGCACCACCCGCGCCGGTCCCTCCCTCGCCTTCGGCACACCGCACACGACACGGACACGCCTCCCCGTTGACGGCGCAGGACGGTGGACCCAGCTGGACCGGCGCCCGCCGTCGTCGCTCTCATCAACGCAACGCAACTCTACGCTACGCGACAGAGGCCTGCGGGCGGCGGAGCCGGAGCCCCCCTCACCGCCTCACGGGTCCCCCGACCGCCGCCGCGTCACGAGACAGTACCGTACGTGTTTTTATAACCTTTAACGCCAGAGGTAAAGCGATGGCTTTTCTTCCATCAAACAAACGGGGCTACGGCTGGCAATTGGCATTGGCACGGATATGGGTCCAGCACAGGCAATAAACACGACCTACTACTCCCATGGCGGCGAATGGAATGGTACAGTGGAGTACAATGCGAGGCGAGCTTGCTTCCATCCCGGACAATCCCCGGCCATTCCCCATCCATCCCACCGCGTGCAATCATCCCCCGCCGCGACGAGGCAGGCACATGCAGGCCAGGGACCGGCGATCACATGACGTCGTCCTGGGCGCCGCCGCGGTGACCGCGCGCGTCGCCACGGTGGCGCCGGTGCTGCTTCATCCCGTCGGGGCCGAACATGCGGCCGGGGAGGAGCCCGGCGCCGCAGTCCGACAGCGCGACGGGGTACCGCCGCCGGTCGTGGCAGTAGGAGTAGGAGACGTGGGCGCGCCGGAACGCCGCCATGGCCGCGCGCTGCTCCGCGGACGACGCGGCGAGCGGGGCCAGGCCCGCGCCGCACGACGCCGCGGCGCCGGCGGCGGGGTTGACGGCGCAGCCCTGGATGGCGAGGTCGGCGAACTCGGCCACGAACGGCGCGTACTTGTAGTTGACGCGGTACCGGCCGCCCAGCGTGGCCCAGGCGGAGCCGTCCCAGATGGTGGCGTACAGGGACATGGGCTTGGACGGGAACGCCGCGCCCATGGCCGCCGTCCGCACCACCTCCCGGATCGGGGTCTCGTCCACGTAGAAGCTGCCATTGTTGCACAAGAGAACACACCGGAAACAATGTCAGCGGCTCAGCGCAGCACAGATCGACATCGCAGTGCCAAGCATTGGCCGATGAGACCAGAACACAAATTTGAATGCAAGCAAGAACGTTAGTAGCTTCTGCGGTCTCCCATGTGATTCCATTCCATTGCATCACCCCTTTTTTATGACAAGAAAATCTTTTTAGCTTCTACTTTTGGCAAAGGGAATCCAAGACATGCGCATTTAAACGGGCGCAAAGATCTCGGAAAGGCCCCCAAATTAGCCGGGGCCAGAGGTTGGCGACGCCAGCAGCAGCAAAAGAGGCAGCCAAAAGGACGGCAACTCTCGAGGAAGGAGAGACGTTTCCGGTTTCTGCCAAATCCCCCCATGAGAGCAAGAAGAGACTCAACAACTCACATGATCCGGTGGCTGGTCCAGAGGATGGAGTAGTGGTGGAAGTCGTCGGTGGGGTCGAAGGGGAGGTCGTAGCGCTCCTCCCGGCCGGCGTGGGTGCTGCCGTTGCCGTACACGTTGGTCTGCACCCGCCACTCGCGCCCGCGCACGTTGCCCAGGAACTCGAAGTCCAGCTCGTCGTGCGTCTTCTCGTACACGTCGCCGTTCGACAGCTGCATTGGCGTCGTCTTTCTTTCAGCACAATAACAAACATCATTGGATCGGCGAATGGGTGGTGATTTGGTTCGCGACTCACGTAGAACGCGACGACGACGCCCGCCGCGTAGTCGGCGGGCAGCTTGATGGCGGCGCTGAAGAAGCCGTGGAGGAAGACGTCCTGCGACGCGAACCCGGCGCCTGCACGGAGGAAAAAAAAAAGGAAGAGCAATGCGCCCCCCGGCTCGGCCTGAAATCACGGAGCGAGGAGGAAGAAACCGAAGGGGCAGGCAGAGCGGGGCAGGGCGGCTCACCCGTGGACTCGTCGAGCGTGAGGCGGACGCGCCTGCCGTCGCGGAGGAGCGCGAGGTTGGCGCTGCCGAAGATCTGGGTGTACCCTTCGTCGAAGGCGAGCGGGCGCACGCCGTGCAGCGGCGGCGGCGGCCTGGCCTCGCCGCCGCGGGCGCACAGGGCGAGCAGGAGGACTACGGCGACCGCGAGCATCGGCAGCAGCGGGGAAGAGGAACCGCTGGACGCCATCATGTCTCGCTCGCTCGCACCTGCTCTTGCGCGTCCGATGGCCGCCTCGCTCCGCACGGCGCCGGGCGGCGGGTGACAGTGGGGAGCGGTTTTATTGCGATGGAGGATCGGCCTGCCCGCAGCAGGTCATCAGCGCTTTCCCGTGAGGCCGCCTGTGCCTGCCTGTTTTTTCGTCCTCGGGCCGTGCGCCGCGCGAGCGCTGCCGCCGTGTCATTTCGGAATTCGAAAGCACAGCTGACACACCGGACAGCGGCCTCTTGGATTCCTGGGACCCGGCCTGTGTGACGTACTGTACGCAATCTATCCGAGGCAAGCGAGCTCACTGGAAGTTACGGGTGTGGGCTCTCTTCCCTTCAACTAAAACACCACATGTTTTACACCACATGTTTTTCAGTTATTCAGTTATAAAATAGTATTTTTTCTCATAATAAATTAATTTTAGTCTAAATCAGCTTAATTTTTAAGCTGAAGTGAACGGAGCCATGATTGGTTACGCAAGAGCATTTTATCCAGGATGGTCGGACATGACCAAAGCAGCTCGGTTGAGCTTGTACAAGTAGTCATGTTTGGTTCTTTGGTGTCGGTACGAAATAGGCTCGTGTTTAGTTATATATATGCATTAAAGGTCTGAGTGTATTATATATAGACTCATGCATCCTGCAAGAATCAAGTCCAAGGAAAGGACAGGAACAAGTACATACTAGAAAACAATGCCGCAGAGGCAACCAAATAGCGCTCTAGGACCAAGTGAGTCAAAAAAACAATGCAAAGACGGATTGCTGCGGGCTACCAATCAGCCCCTACCTATTCGGATACCTCGATGTTTTGTGTACATAAACAATGGTGGTCAGTTCATGGTTTCCCTTCGTTTTCTTTTCTATGTACTCGCTCAGTTTAGGAAAACATACAACTACGGTTACAGGTTTGATTAAATTTCTAATAACTATTATTTATATTTGTAACTTCAAATTAATTTATTATAAAATACATTTCATAATTAATCTAATAATATTTATTTGATATTATAAATATTAATATTTATTATCTACAATTGATGATATTAAACCAGGATACTATACTAAAATTATAGATTTTTCTGGACATAACAGTAGAGATAAAGGTAGCCTATTCAAATTTAAGCAAATTTGTCCAAAGCTAGGTATTGCAACAAGGCTACTTCGGATGTTGCATCCGTATTTTCTAAGACCATCTCCGAGAGTCTTTCTAAATCTTACTCTTTAAATCGTCCTTTAAAAAATTATTTACATAAAAGTAGCTTTTTATATTTTTTTATTCTCTAACAATTCTTTCGTGGTCTCGTGCACACTCTAAATAGTCATCCTCGTATTTTAATTTTGGCTAGTCAAATCCGGAACAAAAGATGTCTTCATTTATATAACCATTTAGAAAAGTTGTTGGAGGGTAATTTTCACCAAAATCTATATTTCTACTATTTAGGAAGGATACAGAGAGTCTATTGAAGTTAGTCTAAGGCACATGAAAAAATTGCCCACCCGGAGCCATTTGAAAGAAATTAATTTAAAATACCACCATGTTTGTTTTTAAACTACTCCCTCCATCCCAAAATAAATGTCGTTTTAGGATTTTGATTATCTCCTTTTGATCATTTGTCTTACAAAAATTTTTGGTTAAAAAATTAATTATGTTATTATAAAATGATTCATTATTAGAAGTACTTTAATCTTAATTTGTTTATTTTTATATTTTTGTAAATTTTTTAATAAGACAAATGATTAAATGTCGATTTCAAAAAGTCAAAAATGACACTTATTTTGGGACGAGGGAGTACCACCCTTTCTGAATTATAAGCCATTCCAACTTTATGGAGAGTCAAAGTCTTTCATGTTTGATTAAAATTATACAAGGAATTATTAATACTTATAACATCAAATAGGTGCATTATAAATATAATTAATAAAGAATATTATAATACTTATTTGGTATCATAAATGTTAGACTTTTTGCATTTTTAGATTAATAGCTTTTATTATGAATATAGACATAACGTATATGTTGGTATGTAGCAAAAGCCATGAATGTAGAATTGACAAAATGTCTTATAATTTGGAACTAATGAACTATTATTTTATCATATAAATTTAGTCAAACTTGAGATAGTTGAAATGACTTATAATTTTAAAATAGTGAAAGTATTAATTATTACATTGCTAATATAGAAACTTAACCAGAAATACCCCTATATCTAATTATAATGACCCGCAAAATTGCAAAAGGTTAACCCAAATAAGTACTCCAACATGCATGTTAGAATGCGCACCATTACAAAATATCATGTCTATGATACTAGAGTGTTGTAAATAGCTAGAGTGTTGAAACATTACGAGGAACTTGGTAGTGAAAAATTTGTAACCACTAATTTGATGAAACATGAGTTGAAATAACAAAACGAAGGTGCCTGTGGAATATAGTATATATCTATATTAAAGAGCAAAAAAATTATTTCTTACAGTTTTGGTCCATCGCACTTGAGATGAAAACGGATCGAATACGGATCTTTTCGGATGTTGAAAATGGCACGGATTCAAACAGGAAGCGGATTTTTTTAAAGTCGGATAATGCATGCTTACATGTTGCTTTTTACAATGAGAAACAAATCTTTAATCAAAGTCATAAAGCATCAATACAATACAAAAATAATCACCATCAATCCACCGGTTCGATTTAACAACTCACAAAATTAAGACAAGTTCTCAATTTTGATTAAAGACTATAAAATAAGCATCTAAAATATATAAATATATTATTAATTAAGCAAAATATTCTGATATCCTATTATAATTGTCGGATAAATCCGCGTTTAATTATCAGATAATCCATATCTGTCGGATTTTGCCAATTCCATATCCTAATCCTTATCCGCGTATAATCAGATTTGAATTATCCGCATCCACGCGGATATTAAAAATGCTTCTCCGTATTCTTAAAATTCAGATTCGGGGTAAATCGGAGTGGAGGATTATCCATACCACTTTCACCCCTAATCACACTATTTCTTGCACACTATTTCTTGTTATGCCTATCCTATCCCTCTCCACCCCTCCACGCACAAAATTTCTCGCCAATTTTACCGAGAATAGTAGTGCGATAAATTATTGATAAGAGTTCAAGGGCAAATGCAACGTGACGCGGCTCAATGCACCACAAGTACGATCCAGACCTACCAGCTTTGGTTGTTACATTTGGAGCGATGTTTATTGTCAAAAGAAACCTTAATGCAGGTCTCAACAAGGGATGAAAACGAATAGAAATTGGTGGGAAAATCCCCCTCCTGTCTGTTCCATATATTTAGTTGGAAATATGCTTCGATTCAGAGAAGCTATGAACAGAAACAGAATCGGGATAGGTGGATATACAAAAACCTACAAATAGGAACGGAGAGATTATACGACTAAAAAAAACGAAAATACCATTTCGATATGTTACACCGAAGAATGTTTATTTTGTTTCGTGGTACTCACTCTAATAAATAATCATTCTTGTTTTCGCGAAGTCAAATTTTGAAATCTATTTTTGAAAAACTTATTTAGAGATAAAAATGTTATTATTTTTCAAACTTGGTGAAACTTTTTAAAAAACTTTTGACCACAAACACAATTGGGAGTGAGGGGAGCCAGGATCACAAATGCAACATTTTATCGTCACGAACTGTTTGGTGCCGTGACCGTGATTGGTGGTTGCCTGGTTGGGGATGGAGCTGCGCGCTGTCGCTGTCGTCGTGCTTCCCGCGCCGTGGGGTTCGTTCTGGTAGGCCATCCTGCCCCCGTGCTGTAAAAAAAAAAAGTTGCTTGCAACTTGACGAATTGTACGCTACCGAACTGTAAATTTTCAAAAAAGGAGATAAAAAAGGAGTGCCGCACAGTACGTACGTTGTCGACTTTCCCGTACTACTGCAGCTACTCGTCGTTCAGTACGGTACGGGTGTGCGCACGCGTGCGTACGGATGTGCTGTCCCTGTACCTGTACCAGGGCAAATACTCTCATCATATCCTGCATGCGTTACGTATAGCTCACACACAAACAGTCCGTCGACCTTGCGAGATGTGGCTCCCGTCCTGTGATCCTGTCCTGCCTGTGCACGCTCGCCTGTTTGTGTTGCTCTGAAAGAGCCATGCAAGTTTTCTTTTTCTTCTTCCGTATAATAAAACTTTGTTATATTCTTTACTAGGTAGCGTGTCCGTGCGTTACTACGGGACGACTAAACATTTATCCAAAGCACATAGATCGCACAATAAGATAACAATATGGAAAATCAAATACTAACATTAAAGTGACATCTTACAGGCTTTTACTTCTCTACAACTATGAATAATATACACGGGGAATTAAAAAAAAATCAAAATTTAAGTTCACAGGTATGATCTTTCGACAGACGGTTTAACAGAATCGGTAGCTAGACGACCAAAAGAAACAGATCATCACCATACAAACAAGAACATCGCAAAGGACACATCATTACTCATTAGCGATTTTTCCTTGGAGAGGGGTGGCGGCTCTTCATACAAAGGTCGGCTCAATTTGCTGCACGGTGGATGGAGAAGGGCAGCGCTGCTTCTTGGTCACGGAAAATGGAGAAAGACGTCACTATTTCTTCGCATCCAAGGTCCTCTTACTTTTCTTGTTTGCTGCAGTGCATGAAGAAATTCCACTTGCACGAAAAAATTCTACTTACTGCCAGTTAGTCATCTGAACGAAACGCTCAATTCCAGCTCCAACGACATTCCATGTATTTGTACCTTTATCATGGAAAACCTCAAACTCATTAATGGGTACACGTCTTTCCTTTTTTATTGCATCAGACACGTGGTAAAGATTTTCAGGCCCACTCCATCCTACAGAAGTATATAGTTTTAAGATGAAAACTCAAAAAGAAATGAAGTACAGTGTAAAATCAGCTTCAGGCTTGAGTAAGTTATTGTGGCGGGACACGAATATACCTAAACTGAGAGGATAAATAAGCACCTTCAGTTTCCTCTGCGGTTATAAACTGAGAGGATAAATAAGCTCCAGGCTTGTATAATAAAACTTTGTTATATTCTTTATTTATCCTCTGCGGTTATCCTTCCAGAGTGTGTCTGCTTTGAGGACAGGGGTGGATAGAATATAGTCATTCATGGATTTCGAGATATAGATATCCATGTTGCCTGTTTTGTAGGATAGATGTGACGAGTTATTTTTCTGTTTGTTCCTGGGACAATAATGCAACACAGCATGTACATGTTGAACACTGTCTATCTGAGCCCTTCATTTCTGCTTTGAGATTCGTGTTACACACGGTTCCCGATGCTTATCACTCCTTTTTTATTGCACATATCTCCAAGCCCGGTGTGGACGGCTGAGATAAGCAGTGTTAAACATGTACACCCAAAAAACTACTTCCTGCATGGGATGAGAATACTTGATTAATTATATCTATTATTTAGAAATAATAACAACTAATTACAACCTAATAAATATGTACCAACACTAATCTTGCCATTATAATCACTAATTTAAAATAAAATATGTTAATTAACTCTATACTACTCTAATTGTCACACTAAACATGTGTTAATCAACATGTGGATATTCTCATCCGTTAGATTTCTGAGAACCAAGATATCTAGCATCTATTCAGAATATTCCCTATTGTAGATATTCAGATTTAGCTAGTACTTCCTCCGTCCGGAAATAAACTACCCATTAACTTTCCGAACGGAGGGAGTACATGTAAGCAAACACCATGTGTTCCATCGGACCAAACACACCCCTAAGTTCTGACTACTGCTACTACTGTACTGGTAGTAGTATCTTTATGGTCTCCCATTTAGAAGTGCTCCTAGTATTTGGCTGGGTGAAAATAAATACTGATTTTTATAGATTAATTGTGAGAGAAATATGATGTTTCCTGACTTTAAAGAAGCCTAAATTTTGATAGATAAATTCATGTTGGATGGAGTAAGTCCTAGTCATTTGTTTAATCCGATCGATGGGACTATGGATCTCGATTTCGATAACCAACCCTTTCCCCTTTCGCTTCCCGTGTGATTGATTCTGTCGTGTACTCCTGTCTCCTGACAAAGATGCGCGCCGCGTTACTGTACACTCCCTCCTCGTGTACTCAGCGGGCGTCTAGATACATAAAGTTTTGGGATTTTGACACCGTAGCAGTAAGAAATCTTTTTCTATAAATGTCTAATCATGGTCCAAGTAGATTCAAAAGATTCGTCACGTGATTTACAGGCAAACTGTGTAAACATGCAAAGATTTCGTTTACATTTAGTACTCCATGCATGTACCGTAAAATTGATGTGACAGAAGTTTTGGGATTTTGGGATCTAAACACCCCATCAGCCGGACTTCCCAACCATAAACCATGTCTTGTCTTGTTAAACCTCATCGTTGAGGCTTCATCAGGAGCGTCACTGCTTTACAGCGGGTTGGTAACTAGGGGTTCGGTTTATATTATATTATCTCCCCCCCCCCCCCCCCCCCCCTCTCCTCTTCTCTGCTTACAGAAGTCAAAACTGTATTATTTGGTGGCCTGTCCTTTTGTCCGTCCAGCAATTCTTCCTTGAGCTGTGTTTGGCAACGCTCTCAGGTGCTCCGGTTCCGACTACTGTACTTTAGGAGTACGTAGTGTGTACAAATTTGACTCTTTGATGATTTGATCACGACGATGAACTGGCTCATCAGACTAGTATCATACTACCTAGAATCCGTGAAAGGAGAGCGATTCAACTACTGTTCATATAAGTACTGCTTACCGCCGCGGTGCCTGTGCTTGGCCGATTGGCCGGAGCTGCCGTCGCGGCATTCGCTGTTGCCGCCGTGCTTGCCCCCTCCCACGCTGCGAGCCATCCGCATGGCTGCGTAGTGCTCGGCATACGATAAGGTGCACGACATCGGCAACATCCACCATACATTCTTTACCTGCGTAGTGCTCGGCCTTTCTCTGCAAGGCGGCAAACTTTCAGCTTGTTCTTTTGATCAATCAGCGCTTATTTTCAGCCACGAAACAGTATTTTTCTCTCACAACAAATCAGCACAAGCCAAAATCAGCGCTTATTTTCAGCTAAAAGAACAGGCTGTTTGCAGCAGCGCTGGCGGCCTCCAGTTAGACAAGGTGCGTCACTTGCTAGTAGTAATGCACATCATCTGTTTGTGAAGATGCCGTTCTGATTTCGCTCATTGATATCCCTAATTATTTGAGGGTCCCATAAATTTCGGTGGAGGCCATGAAGAATGTAGTCTTCAGATTTATCAGGACTCTAGTCCTACTAACAATTTTTACGACCTCGCTTCATCGTTTCAGTTTTGCCATTTTAAGATGCTAGAAATTCTTAGTGATCACTCACATTTCAGCACCTGTCGATGTTTCTTCCATTGATGAATATTGTAGATTGAATCTACATTGCTAAAAAAGTAAAAAGTTAGGTGTAGGTCTCCGCATTCTGCTGCACATCTGTTCTCTACCACTAATGTAACTATTTTGGTATTTCAGCACCTGTTGTGATCTGCTTTAGGTGTTTTTGTGTTTAATACTTACTGTTTACACACTTGACATTAAATTAAGTAAGCAAGGTATTGGAAGGAGAATTTGTCATGAATAATGATTGCCATTATCCCTGTGAGCATCATTTAAGTAAGCAAGGATTAATTCATTTTAGTTTAGCACCCATTACATTAGCTCTCCAGGGCATTGTGCTCTGTAATATATCCTAGGTTCTAAGTGAGCAGTCAGCACCAAATGTGGATTTGAAGCAACAAAGACGATCAATATGATCGTTATTTTTTCCTTTACCATTTTGTGCTGTTCCTCTTTCTTGTGCTTATTTGATCTATACTATCATTTGGCTCTTCCAAGATACGCAGGACCATGAATACAGACATGCTGTAGTAGTGAGTGACGATCTCATACAAGCATCGGGGGGTAAGCCTCACTGGTCCCCAAAGGAGTAATCTTCCTTTTTACTATACACAGTATACCATTTGTTATGCTACCTTGCCATATAGAATCCTTACATTTTGTATACGAACCAGCTTTCCTATTATGTTACTATGTGATTTCTTGGGGCTCAAGTACTCAACTTCAGGCCTTCTGAGCCCCACAGCTGGTGGTGCACGATCCCCTGCAACAAGCTATAGCACCTAAGAACAAGAACTATTATGCCTTTGGTGCTGCCGCCGCTGCTGCCCACCAAGTTGTTCGTGATTGACATTTCAGAGGCTGGTTGTGACTATAAATCAGACCTCTCCTTCATAAAGGTGAGCTCAGAAATTTCCGAAGTTACTTGTGGTTGCATGCATTGATTACCTAAGACAGAGCTCACATAGTGAGTGTGCACCTAACCAAATATCAGTTGTTTTGATGTGTAACTGATCTCATTGACTTGAATTTTAGGCACTCTGATTGTTAGTTTCAGTCTATAGTTCGATCCGTTGAGACTCTCTCACTTCATGAACCATAGATACCTAATGTTCATGTACACCTCATTTATCAGGTGCATGATCAGAGCATGCTTGGCGGAAAAACAGATCAGTCCTCATCTTCAAGGCTGCCTACAACAGGGTAATAATCTGAACATTGTTAATTTCACGGTTCGATATGTTTGTTGTAGCCTATGAGTTCCCTGATTAGCCTCCTGGTTTGCTAATCAGGATCTCAGCAGCTATAGATGGTAACATAAATGAAAATAATATTTAATTTTGTTACCTTTTTTTTTGTTGTGTTTTTTGTGTTCGTATACAGAAGTTGCAAGACTTTGTTGCCTTAGAAAAACTACAGTTATCTTCTTTTTTTTTTTGGTTTCCTGTATCCTGGTTTCAGCAGGCTGATGATCATGACAAATGTTTTTGTGTTGACAATCTGTACGTCATCCGTGAACTTACACTGTCAACGTTGAACTTGGTATCACGGTGTAGAGCCCACACAGCTTGGTTGTATTTCATCCATTTATGTGTCCTCTCATCTGTCATAGAGCAGAGGGCCTTAAATAAATAATGTATTATCATGCTGAGCACATTTGTGTAAACAATATTTATGATATTTTACTACATATCGCCTGCTAAAATAGCAGTTCACAGCTGCTGCTAATTGTTTACTTCTGCATTTGTATGATCAGCTGCCGCTAATTGTTCCTTCCAGCATTTTCATGTCTGTTACTGTTTACTATACATCGGCACTCTAATGTAGTGCACGAAAAATCTCTGGGTTATATGTTTTATTCACCATCTAAGTCACTAATCATTCTTAGCATCCGGTCTAAATTACGTCTAAGATGAGATAATAGAATTCATTATACAAATGACAAATCCTGTTGACTAAAGCAACTAGAATCACTCCCTCCTATACACGTTCAAAAATTTCGGGCGCGGCGAAAGCGCGCCTACAGATGCATGTCGGCACATCCTGTTTACACATGCATGTCGGCACCCAAAAGCTAAAGGGCTACTACTGCACCATGGCTGCAGGCTGCTTATTCCTAATTCCGAGGACTTGTTTAAGATGTGGTGAGTGGTGTGGCCTGGCGACCGTCGCCAATTCGCCATGTATGAATGAGCGCTCGCTCGCTTTGTCCAGACCAGACACGATGCTATGCTGGGTGCTGGCAAAATAATCCCGTGAGCGTTCGAACGGTGTGCATCGCGGTGGTACGACGAGCGATCAGAATCAGATGCAGGCAGAGCGGCTGATCGTCTCTCAGTCTCAGGCATGGTCCAAGCCTGCAGGAGGGCAGCAGGGGGGCCGTGCTGCAATACACGGCGCGCGCGCAGTCCCATTCCTGATTTTGGCACGCTAGCGATCGATTCAGCGAGCGAGGCACTGAATGAATGATAGGCTCTTCGCTTCAGCTGAAAAACTGAGCTAATTTGTTATGAGAAAAAATACTATTCTAAAGTAAAAAAATGTGCTGTTTAATTGAAACGTAGTCCCCCGTCCCGTGGGCGCTCCAAGCCATAGCCATCGCGTCATGGACGTCAGACTAACCGCCGGCGGCAACGCGTGCGCCCTGACTGACGCATCCTTCTGGCCTGCGCGAATCTAGTCTGGCAGGTAAAAAGAAAAATAAAACTCGCGATAATCCGATCATCATGATGACCCGGCCAACAACAATCGGACAGACAACACACGCACGGGATCCGGAAGCTTCCCGGGCGCGCGTGCCCGATTCCTTCCGTGATGGCCCATAAGGCCGTAACGCCCGCTCCATCACGCGCGCATCATCACTCATCATTAGCTACGTTCGGTTGAGGGTATAAGCGCTTATTTTTCAGCACTTCAGCAGTATTTTTCTCTCACAAGATTTCAGCACTTCTACAGCACTTCAGCGCTTATCTACAGCACTTCAGCTTCACCGAACACAGCCATTGCCTGTATCCTTCGGAGAAATTTTCTTATTTAGTTCTAATTGAAACTTGTCTTTCTTTATTGTTTGTTAGCTCTGAAACAAGTTTTCTTACCTATTCGACCTCGCTTGAACATTTGATTACCAATTTGGCCCTATCATCTAATTTGGTCTCTACCACGCATCCCAGGAACAGATGATCCATAGTCTCCGGCACCTGGGAGCAAATGATGCAACTGTCTGAGTCCTAAAAACCGTGCCTCCAACGATGTTGTGCAGTACACAGGCGACCGTGGAGGGTGAGCCACAACAAATATTTCACCCTCACAGGCGCCTTAGTCAGCGACAGAGGGAACGGTGGAGCTGGGGGGCTCTAGCCCCTCCTACCGGTCTCAGCAACGTGAAGCCCCCCGCAGCCTCCCCCCCTAAAATTTATTTGCACAAATGTATTAACTAGGAGGGATTGACAATATTATATTAGAGAGATAAAAGGAATTTATAATGTTAGTGGGCTAGAAACTAAAATCAAAGTCTAAAAAACCAAAACCTAGGGGCTGTTTAGTTCCCAAACTTCCCTAAAATTTTTTCAAGGTTCTCTGTCATTTCGAATCTTTGGACGTATACATAAAACATTAAATGTAGGTAAAAAAATAATTAATTGTACAGTTTGTCTGTACATGTCGAAACGAATTTTTTAAGTATAGTCAGTTAAAGGTTGGACAAAAATTGTCAAATATAAACAAACGTGTTATAATACCAGAATCCAAACTTTTTCCCAACTAAACACACCCCAGATTCCGTGACGGCGGCGCTGCTCGGCCACTCGCTCTCTTTTCCCTTATGATTCCGACTCCAGGCAACGGCGCGAGACCAAGACGGCCAGACGGACAAGCCACGCGTGCGCGAGCGGGTGCCGCACTGCCGGCTTCCACGCTAGCCGAGGGCGCCACCGCACGGTGCATGGCAGCACGCGCACGCGCCAGTCCTGGGCACCGTAACACACGCACGTGGCACACTCTACCTGGGCTAGGCGGACCGCGGTCGGGCGGGCTGCTGGTAGCAGCGCTGAGCCGTTGAGCGTCCCGTGTCCGACAAGCGCGACTCCTCTGCACGGTACACTTTTGTTCAGTCCCTCCTAATTTTTTTCCTAGTTTCGTCACTGGCCTTAGTCTTCCACAGCTCCGAGGCTCCCAGCAGCGATGTTGAACCTTGAAAGAAAGCGCGGTACGCCGACAACGCCATGTAGTTGCCATCGGTGGTCCACCTCTAAACAAAGCGGTCCGCCACCAGTGCGAACTACTCCCTCCGTCTCTTTTTTAGTGTCGTTTTCGGTTTTGTGCTACAAGTTTGACTAGATTTTATAGATATTGCGGACAACATTCGTATCTCCAAATAAATTTATTAAAAAACTAGATTAAAAGATCTATCTAATGATATTAATTATGCACCATAAATATTAATATTTTTTATATAAAATTAATCAAAGTCATTTCTCGAGAAGCGAGAACGACAAATATTTAGGGACAGAGGGAGTAGGTAACAAACAAGAATGTACTGACACAACACCTGTGTAGTCTCGCACCCAATGGTTCTGGAAGCGACAGTCCTTAAGTCATTTCTTGAGAAGCGAGAACGATAAATATCTAGGGACAGAGGGAGTAGGTAACAAACAAGAATGTACTGACACAACACCTGTGTAGTCTCGCACCCAATGGTTCTGGAAGAGACAGTCCTTGACAGATCTATTCCTCCCTACCCTGGAGATCGCCGCGAAAAAGTCTGGAGCAAATTTGCATAGCCTGTGTGTTTAGATGCCAGTTGCAGTTGTAATTCTGCACTGTAGCAGGTTCATTTGTATTTGACAACTTTTATCTAATCATGGCTCAAGTAGGCTTAAAAGATTCGTCTCGTGATGTACATGCAAAAAGTACAAACATGTAAACATTTCGTCTACATTTAATACTCCATACATGTGCCACAATATTGATGTGACTAGTTACAATTGCAATTTACAGTGAATCTAAACAGGACCATAGTGCTCTGACCAGTGCCCAGCAATCAGTTCAGAGCTTGGCCGAGCCCCCGTTCCCCAGGGTCACCGTCATGATGACGGCGACCATGGCGACCACCTTCTCGATCCTGGATGGCAACATGCTGCAATAGCTATTGTGCGAGCTCTACTCATCCATGCCCACTCTGAGTGCAAGGCCGAAGAAACGCAGCAGCAGGTTAGTGACCCCGAGACTGCCAAGATATGTTGGACTGCACATTGTGGGCCAGGGCGCCAGGCCACTCTACACTCACTACTACAAAAATTTTAAAGGTCACAGTTAATCGTGGCATTAACCGAGGCGTGTTTTAAGATAACCGCCACAGATAATCAAATTAACCGAGTGAAAGTGCATTTGCCCCATCGTGGGTTTTGGTTAGTTGATGACACCCAAATTAGGGACTAATGAACTCTACTAAGACTATGCGCAGGTTTAATCCCGTGAGAGCATATTGAAAATCTATTTGGGATTAAACGGTGCCCCTCAATTCGACTTAAACTTCGGCGCTTCGACTCAAGCGGTGGTTAGAATTACTTTTATTATTTTCTTGAGTTAGGAATGCCGTACTATTGAGAGGGATGCAAAACTAAGTGGTTTGATGAAGATAGAGTGCTCAAACTTTAATTTAAAATCAAAAGAGAGACACTCAAAGCACCGCACGAACACGTTCGAGAGCTGTTGGAACTTGACCTGTCGGAAGTTCCGGCCCAGGCCGGAAGTTCCGACGTACAACCTAATGGTGGCGTGTCTAAGTGCTGGGAGGTCGAAAGTTCCGGCCCTGGTCGGAAGTTCCGGCTGGAGCCGGAAGTTCCGACCGTCCCGCACTGAGACCTATTTTGAATAGCAGGGTTGGAAGTTCCGACACCCCTGTCGAAAGTTCCGACGTAGATCTGAACGGTTAGATTTGGACTCGTCTATAAAAGCTCTTCTCTCACTTCTAACCGTTACTATTTATTTCACTGCGACCTAACTCTGTCCAAAACAGCTCCCAAGCATTGAAGGCTCCCCTCTCCTCTCCCCTTTGTTCCCAAATTCGATTCCCTCAAGGATTTGAGTGAAGAGTGAGTAGATCAAGTGAGAAAATCACCTCTTGAGCTTGAGCACTTGATTCTCCTCGTCTTGCAGGTTGGTTTTGCATTCGTTACTCTTGGAGCTTTGCTCCTAACCAGCTAGGCGTTGCCCAAGAGCATCCAAATTTGTGGATTCGCCTTGGGAAGTTTGTATTACCCGTGATTTCTAGTGGAAACCTCGAGTTACCTTTGTGGTTTCTTTGAGAGAGGCTAAGGAGGTGAAATAGACTCCGACCTTTGTGGTCACCTCAACAACGAGGACGTAGGTATTCCTTTGTGGGGTGGCCGATCCTCGGGATAAATCCTTATGTCTCTTGTGCTCGTTGTTTTTGTTGCAATACTTGTTTTGTATTACTCTTGTGCTTGTCTCTCCCTACCTCCTTCTACTTTCTAGGGTTTGAACTCCACCCGTGGCTTGGAGCATCTCCGGAGCTGAGGAACGTCGACTGCTATCTCACTTCAACACTGGGTAAAAGGGTTGTAAGTTTTCGCACGCTCAAAAGTTCATTTAGCCACTAGGGCTAGTTTCAACGTAGGGATCGGTACCTCCGGCAGTTTGGGCTGGAACTTCCGACACCACAAACTGCCAGAACTTCTGGCAGTCTCTGATCAAATTGAACTAGAGTGTGTGCAGATTTTTAATTAGGCCTATTCACTCCCGTCTAGGCCATTGTAAATCCTTTCAATTGGTATCGGAGCCTAACCCTCTTGTTAGGGCTTCACCGCGTGAGGGATTGCAATGGAAACATTTAGTGAAGATGATTTGAAAGCTCTAGCTGAGAGAATTGCAAATCAATTGCTAGAAAGACAAGCCAAGCAGTTTGAAGAGCAAATGAGCAAGATGAAGGAAGAGATTGATAGCTTGAAATATGCTTTGAGCAACAATAATGAAAACCAACCTAGTGCATCAAGCTCAAAGAATGGTGGCAATGAAAAAGAGAAAGAACAAGATGGGAACAAAACACCAAGAGAATTCACCAATACACCCTTCGACTACAACCTATTGAACAAAAACAATCTCAACCAAATGCCACATATCAAGCTTAGCAAGCCACCCCCATTTGATAGAGTCAACTACAATGATTGGGCACACAAGATGAAGATGCATCTCATTGCGGCAAGATGTTGGGAGATTGTAAGTGTTGGCATTCATCCTCCGGATGTTGATGGTGAAATCACTCCTCAAGATGTCCATGATTTCCATCTTAATGCACAAGCCGCATCTTCGATCCTATCATGCCTCAAGCCAGAAGAAAGTAACAAAGTGCATGGAATTGAAAATGCCAAGTTGATTTGGGACACTCTTAGGATATCATATGAAGGTGATGAAAGTGTGAGAAAAAGCAACATAGAGTTACTCCAAGGAAGGATTGAAAATTTCTCTATCAAGAGTGGAGAAACTACCCAACAAATGTTTGATAGGTACATGACTTTGATCAACAAGATAAGAGCTCTGGGTGATGAAAGGTGGGATGATAACTCGGCGGCAAGGAAGTTGCTTAGAGCATATAGAATCAAGAACAAGACACTTGCATCAATCATCATGAAAAGACCAAACTATGAGAAGATGACACCCCACGAGATGCTTGCAAAAATAAAGCATAATGAAGTCCTAGATGATGAAGCCATTGAAGATCAATCTCAAGATATAAGCAACAAGAAATGCATTGCTCTCAAAATAAGTCAAGAACATGCATCAAGTCAAGATAGAAGAAAGAAGTACGTTCATGATAGCTGAAGTGAAGAAGATGAAGACACCGATGAAGAAACCGCACTTCTCGTTAAGAACTTCAAGAAAATCATGAGAAGGAAAATGTTCAAGAAGAGTTATGGTGATGGAAGTAAGAGAAACAAGAAGAGAGTGTGCTACAAGTGTGGTGCCAATGATCACTTCATTGCCGAATGTCCTCAAAACAAAGACAAGAACAAATACAACAAAGATGATGACAAGAAAGGTAGAAGGAAGAGAAGAGGTGAGGCACATATTGGGGAAGAATGGTACTCAAGTGATGATTCAAGTGATGATGAGAAGACCAAAGGGAAGGACAAGGAGAAGGGTGCCGCCAACATTGCTATCCACAAGACATCCTCTCCAAGCCTCTTCGCCAACAACTCATCGTCATCCAAGCTCTTCACCAACCTCTCCTCTGCACCGCCCCTATTTGAGGACCTCTCCGATGATGATGATGTCACTCCAACTTGCCTTATGGCTAAGGGGGAGAAGGTACCGCCTAACTCTCCTACATGCTCTAGTGATGAACATAGTGACAATGAAAATGATGAAATGGATGGATATAAAAGAAACTTGATTATAAAATTCGGAAAGAAAGGTGGCAACAAAATAATTAAATTGCTAATGAAACTAGAAAGTCAGAATGAGAGTCTTGAAATGCAAGGTGACCTAATCTCACAAGAGAGAGAAAGAAATCTTGCACTTGAAGCCTCTCTAGCCGAAGAAAATTTGAAAGCTAAGAAGTTGACCGTGGATCTATCTTTAGCCAATGACTCCATCAAGAGATTGACTAAGGAGTGCTCCACGGCCAATGACTCAATAGCTAGTGTTAAGAACAAGTATAGCATAGCTCAAGAAAGCCTCACAAGCTTACAAGAAAAATATCAAAAGCTTGAGCTAAGTTACCATACTCTTAAGATTAGCGCTTCAACTTCTTCTTAGGCATCCGATAACTATAGCACCTCCACAAGTAAAGGTTGCAAAAGATGTCATAATGTTGATATAAATGCTTGTGCAACTAACCTTGCTGAACTAGAAAAGAAGGATAAGGAGATTCAAAGTTGAACATGATCTTGAGAAATGGTTGTAAGTGTAAAGACCAACTACCTAGACTTACACTCAAGTCCACAAGGCATCCATTCATTAAGGAAGATGTTGGCTATAGTAAGTATGATGGTAAAGCCAATGGAAGAAACATGATCAATGGGTACCTTGTGTGAAGTTCAACAAGGGAGTTCCTCTCTTTGATCTCATCAACAAGGCTAACAAGGTTGCCACATCAACATCAACACTTGCAAATGACAAGACCAACAAGAAGAAGCAAGTGGAACAACACAAGCAACAAATGCCCATATCACGTAGCTATGCTAGTGATTACATGTGTTGTTGGGGTAAAGATGGAAAGATTATGGTGAAGTATGTTGGTGCACTCAAGAAGAGAGAGATCATGAGAAGTGTTTGGGTGCCCAAAGCTTATGTGACTAACCCCCTAGGACCCAAATCTACTTGGGTACCTAAAACAAGAACTTAACTTGTTTTATAGGAATATGCCTCCGGTGGAATGAGTTGGGTGTTGGATAGCGGATGCACCAATCATATGACCGGGGCAAAGGACATGTTCACTTCATTTCAACCAAATAATGATTCATGTGAAAACATTATGTTTGGTGACAATGGCAAAGGATAAGTACTTGGTTTGGGTAAAATTGCTATCTCAATCGATAACTCAATTTCTAATGTTTTACTTGTGAATTCGTTGAGTTACAATTTGTTGTCCGTTTCTCAACTTTGTGAGATGGGCTACGATTGTCTCTTTACGGATAAGGGTGTGACCGTCTATAGAAGAAGGGATTCCTCTATTGCATTTACGGGTCGTTTGAAGGGCAAGCTTTATCTAGTTGATTTCACAACTAATAAAGTGAAGCCCGAGACTTGTTTAATGGCAAAATCCAACTTGGGTTGGCTATGGCATCGCCGACTAGCACATATTGGGATGAGGAACTTGGCCCAACTTCAAAGAGGTGAGCACATCCTTGGACTAACAAATGTTTCTTTTGAGAAAGATAGAATTTGTAGTGCATGCCAAGCCGGAAAGCAAGTGGGAGCAAAGCACCCTACCAAGAATGTTGTGTCAACATCAAGACCATTGGAGCTTCTTCACATGGATTTATTTGGACCCGTCGCTTATCAAAGCATTGGCGGTAACAAATACGGATTTGTAATTATTGATGACTATTCTCGTTTCACTTGGGTGTTCTTTTTGGTTGATAAAAGTGAAACACAAAGCATCTTCAAGAAGTTTGCAAGAAGAGCTCAAAATGAGTTTGAGTTGAAGATCAAGAGAGTTAGAAGTGACAATGGGACGGAGTTTAGGAACACCAACATTGAAGCATACCTTGATGAAGAAGGCATCAAGCATGAGTTTTCGGTTCCTTATACTCCACAACAAAATGGTGTTATGGAGAGGAAGAATCGAACTCTCATTGAAGCCGCAAGATCAATGTTGGATGAATACAAGACTCCACATGATTTTTGGGCGGAGGCGGTCAACACCGCATGTCATGCTATCAACCGCCTATATCTTCACAAGATTAGAAACAAGACCCCATATGAGCTTCTAACCGATAACAAACCAAAGGTGCACTACTTTAGAGTCTTTGGTTGTACGTGTTTCATACTTAATAAGAAAACCAAAAGCTCAAAGTTTGCACCTAAGGTACATAAAGGTTTTCTACTTGGTTATGGTACTAATGAACATGGCTATCGTGTGTTCAATAATGTCACTGGCAATATTGAACTAACGGTAGACGTGTCCTTTGATGAAACCGACGGCTCTCAAAAGGAGCAAGTCGATATTGACTTTGTAGGTAATGATATGTCTCCTAGTCAAGCAATCAAAAAGCTTGCGATTGGTGATGTGAAGCCCAAGGAGACTCAAGATGATGATGAAGAACAAATTGTGTTCTCTCCACAAGATACAATATCTGATCATGTGCATGACAATGTACATGATCAAGCTTCCGCATCAATTACTCTGAATGATGAGAACACAAGTCAACCACAAGATCAACATCATGAAGAAGACCTAGGCAATGATCAAGTAGAAACTCATCAAAATGATCAAGAATCAAATGAAGCCAATCCAATCAATGATCAAGAACAACATGATGATGATGATGAAGATGATGATGGTCCCATGCAAAGAAGATCACTTGTGCCACATCCAAGGGTGCATCAAAGTGTTCAATGGGACCACCCCGTTGATAACATCTTGGGAAGCATACAACGAGGGGTAACTACTCGTTCACGTTTAGCTACTTTTTGCCAACATTACTCCTTTGTTTCTCCCAAGGAACCCACGACGATTGAAGACGCACTCAAGAGTGCAGATTGGATGATGGCAATGCAAGAAGAGTTGAACAACTTCGCCCGTAATGAAGTCTGGTCCTTGGTGGAATGACCCAATCAAAACGTGATTGGAATCAAATGGGTCTTCTGCAACAAACAAGATAAACATGGTATAGTCACAAGAAACAAGGCAAGGTTGGTGGCCAAAGGATTCACACAAATAGAAGGTTTGGATTTCGGTGAAACTTGTGCACCCGTAGCTAGGCTTGAGTCAATTCATATATTACTTGCCTTTGCTACTCACCATGATTTCAAGCTATATCAAATGGACATGAAAAGTGCATTTCTCAACGGCCCCATCTCCAAGGTGGTATATGTGGAACAACCACCGGGTTTTGAGGATCTGAAGTACCCCAACCATGTCTACAAGCTGTCCAAGGCGCTCTATGGGCTCAAACAAGCCCCTAGAGCTTGGTATGATTGTCTTAAGGACTTCCTACTCAAACAAGGGTTTGAGATAGGCAAGGCCGATCCTACTCTCTTTACTCGCAAAGTTCATAAAGATATCTTTGTTTGCCAAATATATGTCGATGACATAATATTTGGTAGTACTAATGTGGCTTTTTGTGAGGAGTTTAGTAGGATCATGACCAAGAGATTTGAAATGTCCATGATGGGAGAGCTGAAGTTCTTTTTAGGATTTCAAATCAAGCAACTCAAGGAAGGGACATTTATAGGTCAAACTAAGTACACACTTGACATGTTGAAGAAGTTTAACATGGACAAAGCTAAGCCAATGAAGACACCCATGGCGGCCACTGGGCACTTGGACTTTGATGAGGATGGTAAGGCCGTCGATCAAAAGGTATATCGGTCCATGATTGGATCCCTACTCTACCTTTGTGCATCTAGACCCGATATAATGCTTAGTGTGTGCATGTGTGCTAGATATCAAGCAAATCCAAAAGAATGTCATTTAATGGCAATCAAGAGAATCTTTTGATATTTGGTTTTCACCCCTAATCTTGGCTTGTGGTATCCTAAGGGCTCCACTTTTGATTTAGTTGGCTACTCCGATTAGGATTATGGAGGCTGCCGAATAGATCGAAAGAGTACTACCGGGACTTGCCAATTCATTGGTAGATCCTTGGTGTCTTGGAGCTCTAAGAAGCAAAACACCGTTGCCTTGTCTACCGCTGAAGCCGAGTATGTTGCGGCCGGCGCATGCTGTGCCCAACTATTTTGGATGAAGCAAACTCTCAAAGACTTTGGTTGTGAGGTAACCAAGATTCCCCTTTTGTGTGACAACGAGAGTGCCATTAAGTTGGCAAACAACCCTGTAAACCACACTCGTACAAAGCACATAGACATCTGGCATCACTTTTTGAGAGACCATTGTTGGCGCTTCTTAGCGTCAGCAGAAAAGTCCACAAGCGCACGGAAGTACCGTCGTAGCACTTCACCCAGAAGTATTCAGGGTATCGTATTTTCCCAAAAGAACGGCTTATGTTAGAGGTCTCTTAGCTAGTTGACCCTAGAAAAGATAGGAGGGTAACTTGGGTGGAGAGGATACACTAAATCAGGAAACACTAAGTGAAGATGACTTTCCCACTACTTGCCTGCTTCGGGCCCACTGACGCACCTGGTCTGCCAAGCGATACCAGTATCAGCGCTATTCCACGACCGAACGTGGGGGGATGCTGGTACGAGTGGACAGGGCTGTCACCACCTGCCACCTAGCCCTCTGCCCGTGGGTGCGCGCAACAAACGAAGGTAGACTCCAACTTAGACACCACGTCTACGAAGGCGACTACTACTCTAGCGATGGCCAGGAACTGCCGTCTTTATCAGGAGTCCTCTTACTAGAGCACCCGTCTCAAGGACGAGCGACGATCCCACAAACAAGTAGCTTTATAAAAGTAACTCACTTAATGGATCAAAACTAGAATGTATCACAAACCTCTTACTTCAAACAGCAAGATGGTTGTAGAGGTACAAGTTGTATGTGAGAGCCGACAGGTCTGGCACTTCATCCACCCGAGGGTAGAACTACTTCGACCCCGCTCTCACTTCTCAAGCTTCTATCTCTCTCTCTAACCTTATACTAGCCTAGTTAGAAGCTAAACTAATGGAAAATTGCGGCACTCCCTTCTTCTTCTCTATTGTATCTAGTTGTTTTGATGGAGGGAGTGGGGGCATCATTTTATAGCGTCATAGGACGGTTCTGGCACAGCTAAGTTTGGAAGGAGGTGAAACCGCCTTTGGGATACCGCCTAGAGCACCGCCTCCGAAGACTGGGCCCGGGAGGCCCCACCAGGGGGCGGCCGCGCCCGGGGGCGGTCGGTCCCCTGGCTGGGCCCTCTGGCCACCGCCTTTGGGTGGTCGGTTGCTCCCTGGGCCTGGACGTCCCCCACGGTTACGGATGGATCCAGTTTAGTTCTTAGGTGGGCTTTCTCGTTTTTGCGCCTTTTCTGAATATGCTTTCCGGTAGTGCACTTTCTTGTGAATTTTATGTATTTCCACGTGTCAGACCTGCAAGTTATATATACGACAAAACTCGTGGAAAGGTTAGATAAAAGCCCTACCTTCTATTTATTTTTAGTGTTAAAATGATGATAGAATTTAGTTACTAAGGACCGCCAACAACTCCCCCACACTTGGTCCTTTGCTCGTCCTCGAGTAAAGTGCTAAGGACCAAAAAAGGTTCATTTTCCTTATTAAAAAAGATCTGTATACTGGTTATTTCAAGCTTCACCTGGATTTATGAACTTCAAGGTATCTACCAGATCATCTTATGTAATTGAAAAATGGAATAGCCTGGATTCAAATCCTCTTATTCTGTCCTTGCATAGAAACTTGGGTTTTTGCAAGGTTGTGAAAACATAAAAATAGCTCATGTTCCTTGAATGATTCTCTCAGATCGCTCATGTATGTGAGTGGTTCCTCACCAAGGCATGAAAAGGTAATACCTTCACATGGTCATCCTACCTCTAAAATGGCTTATCTGGAGTTTTAGGTCGGAATGAAAATGATGAGGCACACTTACCCTGCATATGTTGTCGAGTCAAACCCCAGACCATACCGGAGGGAGTGCGTCATACTCCTAAATCAGAATGTCCATGTGTGTGGAGAATATGAAGGTGGAATCCTAATTCTAAATCTTTTTAATACTCTATGCATCATGATTCTCTTTTTTGAGAAAGACAAGATATGGGCTATAGGATCTCCATTATATATATATATATATATATATATATATATATATATATATATATATATATATATATATATATATATATATATATATATATATTTGAACGGGTATTTGGAATCTTCTTTCCCGTTTATTTTCTGATGCCCCTTGGCATAGTCTCTTTCCCCCCTTTTTTTAGCATAGTTCCATATCTTTTATTGGCATATGACATATCATGATGGATGAGTAAAGTTTTGCATCAAGAATGCGTGTTTCTTAGGATAAAAACAACACTTTTATTTGGTGGAGAAAACTGCGCAACTCTTAGTGTAAGAGTTGGCATATTTTTGGTGGATGGATGGATGCATGTTTTGCGCAACTCTCAGGGTGAGAATTGTCTTTGGTGGGTGCATGTGAATTCTGATCTTGGGAGCATGAAACATCTCTCAACAGCGGTCACAAAATTTGACCAAACTCAATACAAAGTAAGTGGCATATGTGGAAGGTTTCATCATAAAGAATCACATATGGCCTTGGTAAGTATTTGTTAATCATTCAAGGAGTATGCTATTGAATTTTTGTAAAATAAATCCCAAGTACTTTGCAAGAATGAGTAAGTATCATGTCATCCTACTATATCTCACCCGTCAATTACTTAGAAAAAAGGGGTCCCTAAATAGTGTTCATAAATCTGTAGGAATATTAGCAGGAAATAAAAAGTATGCAAACATTTTGAACGTAGGAAGACATGTTTTGATGGAGTATGAAGGAGTCATCATTTTAAATTTTATCTTAAAAACTTTTTAGTGAGAGAGAGGAGAAATTTGCACAAACTGAATTCTGAATTTTTTCTCTTGTGCAGTTTGAATTGGAGAGTCCTCCCCCACACTTGTTTTCTTTCCTGTCTTGATTAGTCACAATACATAGAGAAAACAAGTGTGCCATATATATAAAGATAAAAGATTTCTATTCCATTGATAAATCAAATAGGCACATTACATGATTGGAAAATAAAAGATCGTGAAGGGAAAAAATGTGTGCCTAATTATTTGTGTAGCAGGAGCGTCCTAAAGATACTTAGAGAACGTGCTCAACTCCTGCTGCCTTAGCGATCCTACGCAGCTGCTCTCCATAGCCGCAGCGCATCTCATCTAAATCATCCCTAAGACCTTTTACACTGAGATGAGCCTCGGCTATGCGAGTTTGTGCCTTATCAACATTCAGGCGCGTGCTTTTGATGCTAGCATTGAGCGAGGCGATGGTTGGCCCCTTAGGAGGCTTCTCATCCTCACTATCGCTAAAGAAACCCTTAGTCTGCCCCCTAATTATTTTCTTTACAAACTTGCGTTTGGCGCCTGAGGGTTCGGCAGAGGGTGCCGGTTTGCTAGAGGGTGCTTCACCCTTGAGAAAGAGACCTTTGGCGTACCCTCCATCGGGTTTGCGTACTCCCCTAATGGTATAAGAGCGACTATCCTTAGCGGGAGACGACAGGGAAGGTAAACTGGAGGTTGAGGGCATCATGGCAGCACGTTTGCTAAGCCCGCTACTACTAGGAGTCTTCCTCTTGAGGCCTAAAGCGCCGGTAGTTGGTCGGGCAGCAGTACTCCTCTGCTTGGCACCACCTTCAGGTGCACAGGAGCGTGCCGTGGACTTCAAGCTTGACATGTTGCTAAAGTTATCACTAGGGGGTGGTAGAAAGGCTAGTGGCTTCTCTACTATGGCACGAGCTTCATCTCTCACAAAGGAATTCTCTTGATAGGGTGCTATGTCTAGGTTGGCTATGGAACCAGGAGCTTGGATCAGTGAAAGGACATAGCTAGACATGGTCAAGACTTGTAGGTGGGAAAGCTTAGCAAACTTTGCAAGAGGGAGAGGAGAATGGTTTGGTCTGAAGAGAGGAGAGGCCTTTGTGATGATTATATAGGTTCTATCGTGGTCTCTGTTGAGGAAACAAACTGATCGTAACTACGGACGCAATGCTAGAGCGATCAGAGGGAGGTACGAAAAAGATTGGCCCTGATTGAGCTAGCTAGGGGTGCGGCCGATCTTGGGGGCGGTTGGTCCCCTGGGTCCACCTGCCAGCCTCCGTTTTTTGCCCACGTGCCATGCTAATTGAGTAGATCTCTATCCCGGTTACGATCAAGTTTGATGCGCGGTGGATCAGTGTGATGGTGTATGTGATATGGTGTGATATTTTTAAAAATAATGCTCAAGATTAAACTATCATGCATTTATGAGAGAACATACCTATAATCAAGAAGATTTATGTATACACAAGGAAAGAGCATAGGAATTTTTAGATATATCATAAATGAAACACTAATGTTTTACAATCATATATTTATTTTTAATAAAATAGCAAAATATAAACGTAATAGATATGTTTGTTTTATTTATTATTTTTTATAAGTTTTTAGTAAACTCTTTAAAAGATACTATATTTATTTCATCAATAAAATTAGGTTCGGGTTCAAGGAATACCTTGAGACGTTGACCGTTTACCTTATGGATGTTTCCGTCATCATCTTCTATCGTGATTGCTCCATGTGATGGTACATTGATAACGGTATAAGGTCCATCCCATTTACTTCTGAGCTTACCTTTCCCGAACAATTTGACTCTTGAATTGAAGAGCAGAACTTTATCGCCTAATTTGAATTCTTTGTGCTGGATTCTTCGATCATGCCATCTCTTTGTTCTTTCTTTGTAGAGTTTGGCACTATGATAGGCTTTTTCTTGCCATTCTTCCAGTTCTGCGACTTGTTTCTGCCTATGTTTGCCAGCTGTCTTGAGATCCATATTCTAGGTTTTTATTGCCTAGTGAGCTCTATGTTCAAGCTCAACAGGCAAATGGCAACTTTTTCCATAGACCAGCTGATATGGTGACATCCCGATGGGGGTCTTGTAAGCTGTCCTGTATGCCCAGAATGCATCAGGTAGCTTATCTTTCCATCCCTTTCCCATCTCGTTCACCGTTTTCTGAAGGATATTTTTGATTTGTTTGTTTGAAGCTTCGGCTTGTCCACTGGTTTGGGGATGATAAGGAGTAGCTACGTTGTGCTTGGCTCCCAGCTCTCGCAGGAATGCTCTGAAAGTCTTGTCTATGAAGTGTGAGCCCCCGTCGCTTATCACCATCCTTGGTGTTCCAAAGCGAGGGAAGATCACTTCATGAAATATTTTTCTTGCATGTTTTGCATCTGCTGCTTGGCAGGGTAGCGCTTCGACCCATTTTGATACGTAGTCTACTGCCACTAGGATGTACTCACAGTCTCCCGACTTCTGGAATGGTCGCATGAAGTCAATGCCCCAGACATCAAACACTTCAATTTGGAGGTTGAAATGAAGGGGCATGGCATTGCGGGAGCTGATGTTGCCTTGCGCGCAGCTGACATTGTCGACACCTTCGGATGAATTCTTTGGTGTCGTTATACATTATTGGCCAATAGAATCCGCATTGCCAAATTTGGCTTGTGTGCGGAAAACTCCATACTGGCCCCCGTATGGTGCTGCATGACACCTCTCAATGATTTGTGCACCCTCAGCGGTAGGCACGCATCTTCTCAACAGTCCATCGGCACAAACCTGGTACAGGTAGGGTTCATCCCATAAGTGGCGTCTGCTTTCATATTCTAGCTTTTTTTTGGATTCGTCCGGGGATACGTACCCTGAAACCATGTAATTCACAATGTTTGCATACCATGGGTTTGTGTCGGTGACCATGAAGAGCATGTCGTCACGTAAGAAGTCATTGATCTCCTGTTCCTGCATGTTAGTAACTTGCATACGCGAAAGATGGTCGGCAACAGTATTTTCTACTCCTTTCTTATCTTTTATTTCAATATCAAATTCTTGTAATAACAAGATCCAGCGGATCAAACGAGGTTTAGCATCTTTCTTGGTGAGCAGATATTTTAAAGCGGCATGATCAGTATAAATAATTATCTTTGCTCCCACCAAGTAAGATCTAAATTTATCGATAGCAAAAGCTACTACGAGGAGCTCCTTCTCGGTTGTGGCATAGTTAAGTTGAGGTCCTGTTAGAGTCTTGCTAGCGTAAGCGATCGCGTGATGCTTCTTATCTTTGGTTTGCCCAAGGATCGCACCAACAGCATTGTCACTAGCATCACACATGATTTCGAAGGGTAGTGCCCAATCCGGAGGTTGGATGATGGGTGTAGAGATGAGTGCTTTCTTGATGGTTTCAAAAGCTTTCAAACACTCATCCGTGAACTCAAAAGGTACGTCTTTTGCTAACAGGTTAGTCAAGGGTCTAGCGATCTGTGAAAAATCCTTGATGAAACGCCTGTAGAACCCAGCATGGCCTAGAAATCTATGGATCCCTTTGATGTTCACAGAGGGAGGTAGTTGCTCAATAACTTCTATCTTTGCTTTATCTACTTCTATCCCCCTTTCGGACACTAAATGTCCGAGGACAAGGCCTTCGCGGACCATGAAGTGGCACTTTTCCCAGTTAAGCACCAGGTCCTTCTGTTGGCATCTTTGTAAAACTTTGTCCAAATTCTTGAGGCAATGATCAAAAGTTTTTCCATAGACTGAAAAATCGTCCATGAAGACTTTCATGATCTCCTCAATCATTTCTGAGAAGATGGACATCATGCAACGCTGGAACGAAGCGGGTGCATTACATAGCCCAAACGACATTCTTCTATACGCATACGTTCCATACGGGCATGTGAAGGTTGTTTTGCTTTGATCGTCAGGATGGATGGGAATTTGGTGATAACCAGAATACCCATCAAGGAAACAAAAGAAAGAGTGTTTTGCCAATCGCTCCAACATCTCATCAATGAAGGGCAATGGGAAGTGATCCTTTCGTGTTGCCGCATTGAGTTTTCTGTAGTCAATGCACATCCTCCATCCTATGATGGTATGTTGTGGGATGAGCTCATTCTTAGCGTTCTCAACTACCATCATTCCTCTTTTCTTGGGAACCACTTGGACGGGGCTAACCCAGTCACTGTGTGGTACGGGATAAATGATCCCGGCGTGAAGAAGTTTAAGGACTTCCTTCTTCACAACTTCCCGCATCGCATTATTGAGCCTACGCTGCGGTTCGCGTGATGGTGTGCTCGCAGGGTCAATAGGGATACTATGGGTACAGAGCGTTGGGCTAATCCCCATGAGATCTTGCAAGGAATACCCAAAGACCGATCTATGTTTTTCTAAAACGGCAATAAGTCTAGCCGTCTCCTCATCCGAAAGCTTATCACTAATGATGACGGGAGTGCTTTTGTTGGCATTTAGAAAGACATAACGTAGTCCTTCAGGCAGGGTTTTTAGTTCAACGGGAGGTGGAGTCGGCACTTCCTCTTTAGGAAGGTCAAAGGTTTCTCCTACGTCATCCTCTTCTTCTACAAAGAAGTTGGCCTCTTTTTCTAAGGACGACTCAGGAGGTTCAAAAGGTGAAACCGAAATAACCTCCTTGGGCAGGATAGGACAGGGGAGAGGGTCTGCCATCGAGTTTTTAGCTCGATAAAAAGGTATGGAATAATCATTCCTCCCCAGCTTAATATTCAATTCCTCTATTCTTGTTGCATTGGCGAGAAATTTCTCCAGGGGATGCCCGATTAGCACGCTAAAGTCTATGTCGTCAAAGATGTGAAAATCTAAAGTTACGACAACGTCATCGTGCTGAATTTTGACGTTGTGAACCAACCATTATCCTAGCTGACAAGTACGTGAGCTATTTCTCATGGACAAGGTCATAGGAGAAAAATGCTTATCATTCAGATGAGTGCGTGCAAAGGTCGTGGACATCAGATTTGCTCCTACCGTGGGGTTGTACAACATCTCCACCCAATCATCCTAGATTTTGCAACGGATGGTTCGCAAAGGGGAGCGAATCTGAATTACTTCTGATGAAGACTCCCTTTTGTTTGTCCATTCATCACTCATGATAGCTGTAAACTCCCTAATGGAATCCTTTAAAGAATCGACACAAGGTTTTGGAGTGACAGGGACATGGGTGCTTCTTTTGTATGCATACATCGAGACATTCCCATAATCATTGAAGAATTCGTCGTCGAAGTATGGAAGATCTGAAGTTTGGAGACCTTCCTTCGGACATTCTGGTTCAGGTGAGGGTGTCTCTATAGGTAACGTTGGTTCGGCCTCGGCCGAAGAGACTTCCTCGTGACACAGCTCTAGCTTTACTCGGAGGGGTTCTAACGGAGGAGTGTTCTCTAGAATGCGATCTAAAAGAGCCTCTCCTTCAGCTGTGGTTTTGTGTGTGAACGACCCCCCTGCGGCTATGTCAAGCTGTAGGACAGATTCCTTGGTAAGCCCTAACCAAAAATGCTGCAAGAGCACAAGGTTGGGAATAGACAAGTCTGGGCCAGATTTTGTTAGAATCATAAATCTTTCCCAAGCTGCACCTGTTGGTGGTCCTTAACAACCAAAATATAACATCATTCTAATGCTAAAATAAATAGAAGGTAGGGCTTTTATCTAACCTTTACATGAGTTTTGTTGCACATGTGACTTGCAGGTCGAACACGGGGAAATACGTAAAAATCACCGAAAAGCGCACTTCCAGAAAACATATTCAGAAAAGGCACAAATCAAGAATAAAAGAGAAAATCCCATCAAACCATCAAACAGGATCCATCCGTAACCACGGGGGAGGCCCAGGCTCAGGGAGCAACCGACCACCCGAAGGCGGTGGCCAGTTGCCGCCTCCTAGGGACCGACCGCCCCCGGGTGCGGCCGCCCCCCAGTTGACGGTTCCCGGGCCCAGTTTTCCGCAACAGTGCTCATGGCGGTTCCCTGAAGGCGGTTTCACCTCCTTCCATACTTAGCTACGCCGAAACCGACCTGTGGAGCTATAAAATGAGGCCCTCACCCCCTCCATCAAAAAAACAACTTGATACAAGAGATAAGAAGGGAGGGCCACCATTTTCCATTAGTTTAGCTTTTCGCTAGGCTAGTATAGGGTTAGAGAGAGAGATAGAAGCTTGAGAAGTGAGAGCGGGGTCGAAGCAGTTCTACTCTAGGGTGGACGAAGTGCCGGACCTGTCGGCTCTCACATCCAACTTGTACCTCTACAACCATCTTGCTGCTTGAAGTAAGAGGTTTGTGATACATTCTAGTTTCGATTCATTAAGTAAGTAACTTTCATAAAACTACTTGTTTGTGAGATCGTCGCTCGTCCGTTGGACGGGTGCTCTAGTTAGAGGAATCCTGATAAAGACGGAAGTTCCTGGCCATCGCTAGAGTAGTAGTCGCCGTCGTAGACGTGGTGTCTGTGTCGGGGTCTGCCTTCGTATGTTGCGCGTGCCCACGGGCAGAGGGGTAGTTGGCAGGTGGTGACAGCCCTGTCCACTCGTATCTGAATTCCCCCACGTTCGGCCGCGGAGTAGCGCTGATACTGGTATTGGCTGGCAGACTAGCTGTGTCAGTGGGCCTGAAGCAGACAAGTAGTGGGGAAGTTATCTTCACTTAGTGTTTCCAGCCTTATTGTATCCTCTTTACCCAAGTTATCCCCTCTACCTTTTTCTAGGGGTAAACTAGCTAAGAGCCTATAAACATAAGCCGTTCCTTTGGGAAATTATAAATACGATACCCTGAATACTTCCGGGTGAAGTGCTACAACGATATTTCCGTGCGCTTGCGGACTTTTCTGCTGACGCTAAGAAGCGCCAACAAGCATTTGTGGCACCGTTGCCGGGGAACGGTTGTCGTTTTTAGTCTCCGAACCTAGTTGCCCGTGTATCCTTTGTTTTTACCTTTCTCTTGTTTTACCCCGTTTGTCCAATGGAGCAACCCACCATCTCCAAAATTTCTGCTCCTAAGGGCGAGTTCGTTGAACCTCCACAATCCGCGAAGCCAATCACAGCTTCAAGCTACGAACTTCGCCGGGCTTTTATAGCCATGGTTCGGGAACAAACCTTCTCAGGGTTAGATTACGAAAACCCATATCATCACTTAAGGGAGTCTGAGCACTCTGTGCATGCCTAACCATTGCCGGCATGTCACATGAAACAATACGGTGGAAATTGTCTCCTTTCTTGCTTGATGAGAGAGCGAAACAATGGTACGCCCTCAACGTAGGGAAGGTAGCTGGTGATTGGGAGGAATTGCGAAACAAATTTTGCGTAGCATTCTTCCCTATATCCCGAATCGCTGCCCTACGTCAAGAGATCCTCAACTTCCAACAAAATGAGAAGGAACCCATAGGAGCAGCTTGGGAAAGATTTACAATTTTAACAAAATCTGGCCCAGACTTGTCTATTCCCAACCACGTGCTCTTACAGCACTTTTGGTTAGGACTGAGCAAGGACTCTGCCCTACAACTTGACATAGCCGCAGGAGGGTCATTCACACACAAAACCACGGCCGAAGGAGAGGCCCTTCTAGATCGCATTCTAGAGAATACTCCTCCATTAGAACCCCTCCAAGTAGAGCCAAAGCTGTGTGATGAGGAAGTCTCTTCGGCCGAGGCCGAACCAATGTTACCTATAGAGACACCCTCACCCGAACCAGAAGATCCGAAGGAAGGTCTCCAACCTTCAGGTCTTCCATACTTCGATGACGACTTCTTCGATGATTTCGGGAATGTCTCGAAGTATGCATGCAAGAAAAACACCCACGTCTCTGTCACTCCAAAACCTTGCCTCGATTCTTTAAAGGAATCCATTAGGGAGTTGACGGCTATCATGAGTGATGAATGAACAAACGAAAGGGAGTCTTCATCTGAAGTAATTCAGATTCGCTCCCCTTCGCGAACCATCCGTTGCAAAATCCAGGATGATTGGGTGGAGATGTTGTATAACCCCACGGTAGGAGCAAACCTAATGTCTACAAGTTTTGCACGCACTCATCTGAGTGATAAGCATCTTGCTCCTACAATCCTATCCCTGAGAAACAGCTCATGAACCGGTCAACTGGGAAAAGGGTTGGTGCACAACATCAATATTCAGCACGACGATGTAGTCTTGACCTTAGATTTTCACATTTTTGATGATGTAGACTTTAGCGTGTTGATCGGGCATCCCCTGGAGAAATTTCTCTCCAATGCAGCAAGAACAGGGGAATTGATTATTAAACTGGGGAGGAATAATTATTCCATACTTTTTGCTCGAGCCAAAAACTCGGTTGCAGACCCTCTCCCCTGTCCTATACTGCCCGAGGAGGTTATGTCGGTTTTCCCCTTTGAACCCCCTGAGTTGTCCTTAGAAAAAGATGCTAACTTCTTTATAGAAGAAGAGGAAGACACCGGGAAAACTTTTGACCTTCCTAAAGAGGAAGTGCCGACTCCACCTCCCGTTGAGCTAAAAACCTTGCTGGAAGGATTACGTTATGTTTTTCTAAATGGCAACAAAAGCACTCCCGTCATTATTAGCAATAAACTTTCAGACGAGGAGACAAAAAGACTTATTGCCGTTTTAGAAAAACATAGATCGGTCTTCGGGTATTCATTACAAGACCTTAAGGGGATTAGCCCAACACTCTGTACCCATCGCATCCCTATTGACCCTACCAGCACACCATCACGCGAACCACAGCGTAGGCTCAATAATGCGATGAGGGAAGTCGTGAAGAAGGAAATCCTCAAACTTCTTCACGCCGGGATTATTTATCCCGTACCACACAGTGACTGGGTTAGTCCCGTCCAAGTGGTTCCCAAGAAAGGAGGAATGACGGTAGTTGAGAACGCTAAAAATGAGCTCATTCCACAACGTACCGTCACGGGATGGAGGATGTGCATTGATTATAGAAAACTCAATGCGGCAACTCGAAAGGATCATTTCCCATTGCCCTTCATCGATGAGATGTTGGAGCGGTTGGCGAAACATTCTTTCTTTTGCTTCCTCGATAGATATTCTGGCTATCACCAAATCCCCATCCATCCCGACGACTAAAGCAAAACAACGTTTACATGCCCGCATGAAACGTATGCATATAGGAGAATGTCATTCGGGCTTTGCAACGCACCTGCGTCGTTCCAATGTTGCATGATGTCTATTTTCTCAAAAATGATTGAAGAGATCATGGAAGTTTTCATGGACGATTTTTCAGTCTATGGAAAAACTTTTAATCATTGCCTCGAGAATTTAGACAAAGTTTTGCAAAGATGCCGAGAGAAGGACCTGGTACTTAACTGGGAAAAGTGCCATTTCATGGTCCGTGAAGGCATTGTTCTTGGACATGTAGTGTCCGAAAGGGGGATAGAAGTAGATAAGGCAAAAATAGAAGTTATTGAGCAACTACCTCCCCCTGTGAACATCAAAGGGATCCGAAGCTTTCTAGGCCATGCAGGGTTCTATAGACGCTTTATCAAGGATTTCTCACAAATCGCTAGACCCTTGACTAGACTGTTAACAAAAGACGTACCCTTCGAGTTCACGGATGAGTGTTTAAAAGCTTTCGAAACCATCAAGAAAGCACTCATTTCTGCGCCCATCATCCAACCTCCGGATTGGACGCTTCCCTTTGAGATCATGTGTGATTCTAGTGACTACGCTATTGGTGCGGTCCTTGGCCAAACCAAAGATAAGAAGCATCATGCGATCGCTTACGCTAGCAAGACTCTAACAGGACCTCAGCTTAATTATGCCACAACCGAGAAGGAGCTCCTCGCAGTAGTCTTTGCTATCGATAAATTTAGATCTTACTTGGTGGGAGCAAAGATAATTATTTATACTGATCATGCCGCTTTAAAATATCTGCTCACCAAGAAAGATGCTAAGCCTCGTTTGATCCGCTGGATCTTATTATTGCAATAATTTGATGTTGAAATAAAAGATAAAAAAGGAGTAGAAAATACTGTTGCCGACCATCTTTCGCGTATGCAAGTCACTAACATGCAGGAACAAGAAATCAATGACTTCCTACGCGACGACATGCTGCTCATGGTCACCGACACAAACCCATGGTATGCAAACATTGTGAATTACATAGTTTCAGGGTACGTACCCCCAGGCGAATCCAGAAAGAAGCTAGAATATGAAAGCAGACGTCACCTGTGGGATGAACCATACTTATACCGGGTTTGTGCCGACGGACTATTGAGAAGATGTGTGCCGACTGCTGAGGGTGCAGAAATCATAAAAAAATGTCATGCAGCACCATACGGAGGCCATTATGGAGCTTTCCGCACACAAGCCAAAATCTGGCAGTACGGATTCTACTGGCCAACGATGTATAACGACACCAAAGAGTTCATTCGAAGGTGTCGACAATGCCAGCTGCAAGGCAACATCAGCTCCCGCAACGCCATGCCCCTTCATTTCAACCTCCAAATTGAAGTCTTCGATGTCTGGGGCATTGACTTCATGGGACCATTCCAAAAGTCGGGAGACTGTGAGTACATCCTCGTAGCAGTCGACTATGTCTCCAAATGGGTCGTAGCGCTACCTTGCCGAGCAGCAGATGCAAAACATGCAAGGAAGATGTTCCATGAAGTGATCTTCCCTCGCTTTGGAACACCAAGGATGGTGATAAGTGACGGGGGCTCACACTTCATAGACAAGACTTTCAGAGCATTCCTGCGAGAGTTGGGAGCCAAGCACAATGTAGCTACTCCTTATCACCCCAAACCAGTGGACAAGCCGAGACTTTGAACAAACAAATTAAAAACATCCTTCAGAAAACGGTGAACAAGATGGGAAAGGGATGGAAAGATAAGCTACCTGATGTGCTTTGGGCATATAGGACAGCCTACAAAACCCCCATCGGGATGTCACCATATCAGTTGATCTATGGGAAAAGTTGCCATTTGCCTGTTGAGCTTGAACATAGAGCTCACTGGGCAATTAAAACCTAGAACATGGATCTCAAGTTAGCTGGTAAAAATATGCAGAAACAAATAGCAGAACTAGAAGAATGGCGAGAAAAGGCCTATCATAGTGCCAAGCTCTACAAGGAACGAACGAAGAGATGGCATGATCGAAGAATTCAACATAAAGAGTTCAAGATAGGCGACAAAGTTCTGCTCTTCAATTCAAGAGTCAAATTGTTCGGGAAAGGCGAGCTTAGAAGTAAATGGGACGGACCTTACACCGTCATCAATGTATCATCACATGGAGCAATCACAATAGAAGACAATGACGGGAACATCCATAAACGGTCAACGTCTCAAAGTATTCCTTGAACCCGAACCGAATTTCGTCGATGAAATCAACATAATATCCTTTAAGGAATTCATTAAAAACTTATATAAATAATATATATATAAAATAAATAAATATACAAAAACATATTTCATATTTATACTTGGCTATTTTATAAATAAATAGATGGTTGTAGAGCAATAGTGTTGCATTTATGAAATACCCAAAAAGCCCCTATGATCTTTCCTTTCATTTACATGAAATCCTTTTTGATCATAGGTATATTCTCTCATAAATGCATGATAGTGTAATCTTGACATATTTTTATAAAAATCACATATCACATTTTCACTCAATCACTTTGATCCTCCGCGCATCACACTTGATCGTAACCGAGATAGGAATCCACTTGTTCTGATAGGAATCTGGGCAAAAGTCAGGGGCTGGCAGGTGGACCTAGGGGACCGACCACCCCCCCAGCCAGCTCAAATGACGTCAATCTTTTTCGTACCTGTTTGAGATTACTCCAGCGTCATGTCCTTGGTTACGATCAGATCATTTCCTCAATAGAGACCTCGGTAGAACCTATAAAAAAGCATTTCAAGGCCTCTCCTCTCTTCACACCAAACCATTCTTCCTCTCACAAAAGGTGCTAAGCTCTCCCACTTGCAAACCTTGACCATGTCTAGCTATGCTCTTTCGCTGATCCAAGCTCCTGGCTCCATTGCCAACTTAGACATAGTTTCCTATCAAGAGAGCTCTTTTGTGAGAGAAGAAGCTCATGACATAGTGGAGAAGCCGCTAGCCTTTCTACCACCCCCTAGCGATAACTTCAGTAACATATCAAGTTTGAAGTCCATGGCACGCTCCCGTGCACCCGAAGGAGGTGCCAAGAAGAAGAGTATTGCTTCCCGACCAACTACCGGCGCTTTAGGCCTCAAGAGGAAGGCTCCTAGTAGTAGCGGGCTTAGCAAACGTGCTGCCGTGATGCCCTCTACCTCCAGTTTTCCTTCCTTGTCGTCTCTCGCTAAGGATAGTCGCTCTTACACCATTAGGGGAGTGCGCAAACCCGATGGAGGGTACGCCAAGGGTATTTTTTGCAAAGGTGAAGCTCCCTCTAGTAATCCGGCACCCTCTGCCGAAAAGCACAAGGTCTTTAGGAAAGTTATTAGAGGGCAACCTAAGGGTTTCTTTAGTGATAGTGAGGATGAGAAGCCTCCTAAGGGGACAACCATCGCCTCGCTCAATGCTAGCATCAAGAGCACGCGCCTAAATATTGAAAAGGCACAAACCCGCATAGCCGAGGCTCATCTTAGCGTGAAAGGACTTAGAAATGAATTAGATGAGATGCGCCGCGGCTATGGAGAGCAACTGCGCAGGCTCGCTAAGGCAGCAGGAGTTGAGCACGTTCTCTAAATATCCGTAGAACGCTCCTGCTACACAAATAAATAGGCACACATTTTCGTTATCACAATCTTTTACTTCTCAATCATATTTTCCTTCAATGTAATGTGCCTATTTGATCTATCAATGAAATAAAAAGTTTCTATCTTTGAATATTTTGCGCCCTTGTTTTCTATATATATATATTGTGACTAACCAAGACAGGAAAGAAAACAAATGTGGGGGAAGGACTCTTCAAATTTAAACTGCACAAGAACAAAAATTAAATTCGGTTTGTGCAAACATCTCCCCTCTCTCTCCCTGATTAAAAAATTTTGAAAATAAAATTTAAAGAATGATGTCCCCTTCATACTCCATCAAACATGTCTTCCTATGTTCAGAATGTTTGCATACTTTTTATTCCTTGCTAATATTCCTACAAGATTTATGAACACTGATCAAGGACCCCTTTTTAACTAAGTAATTGACAAATGAGATATAGCCGGATGACATGATGCTTACTCGTTCTTGCAAAGTACTTGGGATTGATTTTTACAAAACAAAAATTCAATTAGCATGTTCCTTGAAAGATTAACAATTACCTACCAAGGCCAAATATGATTCTCTATAATGAAACCTTCCACATATGCCACTTACTTTGTGATGAGTCTAGTCAAAATTCGTGACCGCTGTTGAGAGATGTTTCATGCTCCCAAGATCAGAATTCACATGCACCCACCAAACTAAGCCAACTCTCACCATGTGAGTTGCGCAAAACACGCATCTATCCATCTACCAAAAAAATATGACAACTCTTACACTAGGAGTTGCGCAGTTTTCCTCCACCAAATAAAAGTGCTGTTTTTATCCAAAGAAACACGCACCCTTGATGCAAAACTTTACTCATCCATCATGATATCTCCTCATTCAAAATATGTCATATGCCAATAAAAGATATGGGGCTATGTGAAATATATATATATATATATATATATATATATATATAAATAGTGATGAAGTTCCTATAGCCCATATCTTGTCTTTTTCAAAAAGGAGAATCATGATGCATACAGTATCAAAAAGATTTCCAGCTTCATATTCTCCACACACATGCACATTCTGATCTAGGAGTATGACGCACTACCTCCGGTACGGTCTGGGGTTTGACTCGACAACATATGCAGGGTAAGTGTGCCTCATCATTTTCATTCCTACCTAAAACTCCAGATAAGCCTTTTTAGAGGTAGGATGACCATGTGAAGGCATTATTTTTATGCCTTGTTGAGGAACCACTTACATACATGAGCGATTTGAGAGAATCATTCAAGGAACACAAGCTATTCTTATGATTTTCAAAATCTTGCAAAAACCCAAGTTTCTACGCATGGACAAACTAAGCAGATTTGAATCCAGACTATTCCATTTTGCAATTACTCAGGATAATTTGGTAGACACATTGAAGTTCATAAATCCAGGTGTAGTTTGGAATAAACTATATGCAGATCTTTATGAATAAGGAAAATAAACCCATTTGGTCTTTAGCACTTTACTCGAGGACGAGTAAAGGACCAAGTGTGGGGGAGTTGTTGGCGGTCCTTAACAACCAAAATATAACATCATTCTAATGCTAAAATAAATAGAAGGTAGGGCTTTTATCTAACCTTTCCACGAGTTTTGTTGCACATGTGACTTGCAGGTCGAACACGTGGAAATACATAAAAATCACCGGAAAGAGCACTTCCAGAAAACATATTCAGAAAAGGCGCAAATCAAGAATAAAAGAGAAAAACCCATCAAACCATCAAACGGGATCCATCCGTAACCACGGAGGAGGCCCAGGCCCAGGGAGCAACCGACCACCCGAAGGCGGTGGCCAGTTGCCGCCTCCCAAGGACCGACCGCCCCCGGGAGCGGCCGCCCCCCAGTTGACGCTTCCCGAGCCCAGTTTTCAGCGACAGTGCTCATGGCGGTTCCCTGAAGGTGGTTTCACCTCCTTCCATACTTAGCTATGCCAAAACTGACCTGTGGAGCTATAAAATGAGGCCCTCACCCCCTCCATCAAAAAAACAACTTGATACAAGAGAGAAGAAGAAGGGAGTGCCACCATTTTTCCATTAGTTTAGCTTTTAGCTAGGCTAGTATAGGGTTAGAGAGAGAGATAGAAGCTTGAGAAGTGAGAGCGGGGTCGAAGCAGTTCTACTCTTAGGTGGACGAAGTGCCGGACCTGTCGGCTCTCACATCCAACTTGTACCTCTACAACCATCTTGCTACTTGAAGTAAGAGGTTTGTGATACATTCTAGTTTCGATTCATTAAGTAAGTAACTTTCATAAAACTACTTGTTTGTGGGATAATCGCTCGTCCGTTGGACGGGTGCTCTAGTTAGAGGACTCCTGATAAAGACGGAAGTTCCTGGCCATCGCTAGAGTAGTAGTCGCCGTCGTAGACGTGGTGTCTAAGTCAGGGTCTGCCTTCATATGTTGCGCGTGCCCACGGGCAGAGGGGTAGGTGGCAGGTGGTGACAGCCCTGTCCACTCGTATCTGAATTCCCCCACGTTCGGCCGCGGAGTAGCGCTGATACTGGTATCGGCTGGCAGACTAGTTGCGTCAGTGGGCCTGAAGCAGACAAGTAGTGGGGAAGTTATCTTCACTTAGTGTTTCCAGCCTTAGTGTATCCTCTCTACCCAAGTTATCCCCTCTACCTTTTTCTAGGGTAAACTAGCTAAGAGCCTATAAATATAAGTCGTTCCTTTGGGAAATTATAAATACGATACCCTGAATACTTCCGGGTGAAGTGCTACAACAGTACTTCCGTGCGCTTGCGGACTTTTCTGCTGACGCTAAGAAGTGCCAACAGCACCTATGGGTTCCTTCTCATGTTGTTGGAAGTTGAGAATCTCTTGACGTGGGGCAGCGACTCGGGATATAGGGAAGAATGCTACACGAAACTTGTTTCGCAATTCTTCCCAATCACCAGCTACCTTCCCTACGTTGAGGGCGTACCATTGTTTCGCTCTCTCATTAAGAGAGAAAGGAAACAATTTCCACCGCATTGTTTCATGTGACATGGCAGGAATGGTTAGGCATGCACAGAGCTGCTCAAACTCCCTTAGGTAGTGATATGGGTTTTTGTAATCTAATCCTGAGAAGGTTTGTTCCTGAACCATAGCTATAAAAGCTGGGCAGAGTTCGTAACTTGAAGCTATGATTGGCTTCGCGGATTGTGGAGGTTCAACGAACTCGCGCTTAGGAGCAGAAAGTTTGGAGATGGTGGGTTGCTCCATTGGATCAAAAGAGGTCAAAGAAGAGAAAGGTAAAAACAAAGGATACATGGGCAACTAGGTTCGGAGACTAAAAACGACAACCGTTCCCCGGCAACGGCGCCAGAAATGCTTGTTGGCACTTCTTAGCGTCAGCAGAAAAGTCCGCAAGCGCACGAAAGTACCGTCGTAGCACTTCACCCAGAAGTATTCAGAGTATCATATTTTCCCAAAAGAATGGCTTATGTTAGAGGTCTCTTAGCTAGTTGACCCTAGAAAAGATAGGAGGGTAACTTGGGTGGAGAGGATACACTAAATCAGGAAACACTATGTGAAGATGACTTTCCCACTATTTGCCTGCTTCGGGCCCACTGACGCACCTGGTCTGCCAAGCGATACCAGTATCAGCGCTATTCCACGGCCAAACGTGGGGGCATGCTGGTACGAGTGGACAGGGCTGTCACCACCTGCCTCCTACCCCTCTGCCTGTGGGTGCGCGCAACAAACGAAGGTAGACTCCAACTTAGACACCACGCCTACAAAGGCAACTACTACTCTAGCGATGGCCAGGAACATCCGTCTTTATCAGGAGTCCTCTTACTAGAGCACCTGTCTCAAGGACGAGCGATGATCCCACAAACAAGTAGCTTTATAAAAGTAACTCACTTAATGGATCAAAACTGAAATGTATCACAAACCTCTTACTTCAAGCAGCAAGATGGTTGTAGAGGTACAAGTTGTATGTGAGAGCCGACAGGTATGACACTTCATCCACCCGAGGTTAGAACTGCTTCGACCCCGCTCTCACTTCTCAAGCTTCTATCTCTCTCTAACCTTATACTAGCCTAGCTAGAAGCTAAACTAATGGAAAATTGTGGCACTCCCTTCTTATTCTCTATTGTATCCAGTTGTTTTGATGGAGGGAGTGGGGGCATCATTTTATAGCTTCATAGTACGGTTCCGGCGCAGCTATGTTTTGAAGGAGGTGAAACCGCCTTTGAGATACCGCCTAGAGCACCGCCTCCGAGGACTGGGCCCAGGAGGCCCCACCAGGAGGGCGGCCGCACCCGGTGGCGGTTGGTCCCGTGGCTGGGCCTTCTGGCGACCGCCTTTGGGTGGTCGGTTGCTCCCTGTTAGCATTTCTTAACGTCGTTACAAAAGATAGACTAAAAGTCCATCCCCGGCAATGGCGCTAGAAATGCTTGTTGGCGTTTCTTAGCATTACTACTGAAGATAGACTAATGGTCCGTCCTTAATAATAATACTTAGAAACATAAGTTGACATTCCCAACCACCATTACTTCAGAAAGGTAAAACTTGGCCATTAGTGGCGCCGGCCCAGATAATGCAGTCTGGTAATAGCAGTTAGAAGTGCCGGATTGGCCTTCCTAACCGTCATTACTTACGATATGAAAAATTGTGGCACGGCGCCGTGGGGTGCAACAAGAATTATAATCCTTAAGTAACGGTACTTAGGTACGCCAATCGATAGCTCAGTAAGGAATAAGATTACTCTGCAAGCGCACAGAACTATCATTGTAGCATTTCAACCCATGAGTAGGGTGTCGTATTTATAATTTCCCGTAGGAGGGCAATATGCATCAAGCGTGGTGTAAACATGATCACTTATTGAGTGCAATGGTAGGCATAGAGTAAACAGGAATAAAACATGATTTCAAGATAGTGGACACACATATGGATCAACCTCAAGGAATAAAAGGAAAATAAAGAATAAAATAATATATCTAACTGAGCAGGCATTGGTCATATATAACTATGCAAAGAACTGTTAGCAAATCATTTAATTAGTAGTTCTAGTATCAGGACTAAGTCTGGGGTGATAGGGAGATCCCCGCAGCTGGTCTGCCAGCCGATAGAGACTTTACGAACTCCTACTCAATATCCGAACGTGGGGGAATGCTAGGGATGGACAGGGCTTTCACAACCAGTCCACGTACCCCTCTGCCCGTGGGATACCGACATATCCGCCGATCTCCGCATACCTGAGCACCATGCTCACGTACTTGGAAACAACTCCTAACCCCCGCGGACCCCAACCCTACGGATTGACAGGCTAGGTTAAGAGCAACCATGACAGCACGACAAACCATCACCTCATTCCTAGTTCTTCCTCTATTCATACTAATTCGATGAACAATGAAGAAAGATGATGAACGAGTCAAGAACATGATACATAAACTATGTTCTAGCTTATATACTATGCTCATAACAAGATTATAACTAGACTCTAGTCCATATGCATAATCATATAAGTATGATAAGAACTTGCTCATGGAAGAAGACCGAATTGTATTCATACCAAGATGATCCTTTTCTTGCAAGGAGACAAGCTCTCCTTGATAGCTCTTGCCTTGCTCACAAACTACTAATACTACTCTAAAGATACAAGTGAGAGGTGTGAGGTAGATGACTCCAAATGATGTGTGTGTTGAAGGGGATGGAGCACCCTCTATTTATATTGACACTATGACGGTTTGGGCGTTCTAAACATGGAAGCAGGTGAAACCGCCATTGTAACACCCAAAAAATTGCATTCTTTTAAATAGTGGGAATTTATTTAATTATGCAATTAGTTGATCATTCCAATATAGGGAAATAATAATTTTTCTCAAATATAAAATCAAACCTAGGTCATACACATGTATGATGCATTCATGCTGGAGCATTTCTTCTTTGTACTGTTGTAGCTTATTTGAATTTCTCAAATATTTCAAAACCCAATTTGAAAATCCTTTTGGAAAATGAAAATTGGAAAATGGAAAAGGAAATAGAGAAGAGCCCTTCCCCTCTCCTCCCTGGCCCCAGCCGGCCCAGGTCGGATGGCCCGAGGCCAGCTCGGCCGACCAGCTCCTTACCCCTTCTGACTGACGAGCGGGGCCCACGGGTCAGCCCCTTCCTTCTCCACCTCCCTCGCCGCGTGAACAGAGACGCCGCTGCCGTGTTCATCCGCCGCGGCCGAGCACGCGCGCGCGAAGCGTCCCTCTGCCGTGACTGCCAGCCCGACCCCAGCGCTCGGTGCTACCGACCTGTGGACCCACAGGACAGCCCCTCTCCTGTTTCCCTCTGCTGCTCGTCGAGAGTCCGACGCGAGCAAGAAAGAAACGGCCGAAGCCGAGTTCGTCGCCGCGCCGAGAAGTCCGAAGCAGAGAAGAAACGGCCGAAGCCGATTTCTCCGCTCGCCGAGTTTGTTTCAATCTCCGAGATTGTCGTCACGCCTCGGGAGTACTTAAGCAGCGCCACATCCCCTCGTAGCCGTCACCTAACCCTAGCCGCCTCTTCTCGCCGCCACTGCCGAGCTTCCGCGAGAACCGAGCAGCCGCCGCCGCGAGCAAATAGCTCGATTCGCCACCAATTTCCTCTCGGTAAGCCTTTGAGGAGCTTCGCGGTGATCTTGTGAAGTTTCCGAGTACTTCCCCCCTTCGATTTGTGCACTGACACACCTCCGCCGCCGTTGCAGAGAGCCACCGTCCGCCGGGTCACGCCGCGAGCTATCTCCGAGTCGATTTCCGACCTTCCCATCACCTTAGGTGAGCTTGCGATGCTCTTCCCGATCTATGGGTACCCTTCCCGACCTATTTTATGCACCGAGGGCCGAGTTCACCTTCTTCGGCGGCCCTCCGGCCATGGCGCCGCCGTCGGCCTCTGTTTTTCCGGCCGAGAGCACCGCCACCCCTCCTCTCTGTTAATCTGATCCGCCGATTTTGAATCGGACGGCCGAAGAGCAGCCCATACCGATTCGGCCGGCGTTTTTTTGTGAATAACCCCCTGCAGTTTTTAATGCTTAGCCCGCAGCCCTTAGCGTATTCAGTAGATTACGTTTGAAGGCGTATTTATTTTCGGTATATATGAAAATGTGTTTTCAGATTTGAATTCAAAATTGTTTCATTTATAATTTCCACGTTTTAGCTCCGATTTGAACGATTCAAATTGCGTTAGATTCCTAATTTCATAATCTATCTGATGGTACCACTGTTTCATATATTTTCCACCCTTAAAATTCAAGATTATATTTAATCTATTATTATTCTATTATAAATCTTGTAAAATTCATATCTTCCTCGTTTTAAATCCGATTTGCGCAAACTTTATATCGATGTGATCGTAGCAACGCGTAGATTTGTTTTATAACCTTTTTAATTTATTTTCTCTCTATTGGTGTACTGTTCTAATGAAAACTCTTATTGTATACATGATTGCCCCTATATGCGTGTGTGTTGTTATGATGGATCGAGTATAGACGGTGAGCCATACGTGGGTGACCAAGATCAGTACTGCGACAACCCGGATCACCAGGAGTTTGCTGATCAAGGCAAGTATTAGCATGGATCATCCTTGTTGTCCTATTCACCAAATAAATAATTGCATTTGCATGTGTCTACCTTGTTAACCATAGTTACTTCCTAGTTTTGTTATCCTGTTCCTTGCAACCTATGGGTTTATGCATGTGGTAATTGATGCTAGTGCGTTATTGATATCATGATCATGTAAACTGATTAATTGAATATGCAATAAGGAATTAAAAGATGCCTTTTTAGCAACATGGAACTAGAGGATTGGGGCATAGTTTTGTGATGCACCATATCCTTCCCCCTTGGTAATGATCTGTCAGCAAAAGCTGGGACTTACAGTGCAACTATGAGGGCTATATGGCTCTGGTTTTAGCTCAGTATGAGGACCTTTTCTAGCTTGTTAGAGGTTACCGAAAGGCGCAAGAGGGGCTTAGACGACTCGGGTATAGTGCGGCCTCTGTCCATATGTGTATAACCTGCGTGACCTTGTGCCATATGGAAGGGGGCTCTACATCTGCTTGCCGAGGAAACCTCCCGGCCCTAACATGTTAGACGAACCTTTGAAAGGCTTCATAGTGAAACCCTGCTCTCTCACCTTGGTAGAGTTATGGGAGTAATTAACCCGAGCAAATGGGAATCACGGCTCATAGTGAAAGTGCACAACCTCTGCAGAGTGTAAAACCGGTATACTAGCCACGCTCACGGTCACGAGTGGCCCGGAAAACTCACGGAGTAGTTATCTTACAGGGTGATGTTTACTTGTTGCTAATCTATTTATTGCTACTCATTAATTGTGTTTACTATGATCATGAGAATGGGTTTATTAACTTGTTGCTATCCAACTGCATAAAATATGATTAATTGAAAGCAACCTGCTATTAAACCGTGTCAACCTTTTGAGCCTCATGAACCCATGCTAGTCTTGTTGAGTACGACATGTACTTACGCTTGTTTATTTTTTTATTACTTGGTTAAAAATCCCGGATGGGTAACAGATGGTGATAGTGATGAGGACTACCCAGAGGACTACTAGACTTGTGCTTCACCAGTCGACGTCCCTGTGCTATGGAGCTACCGCGACAGTTATCTTTATTTTTCCGCTGTGTAATGACTTTGATATTATTCGCTATGTATTAAACATTGGTTATGATACAATTTATGCAATTTGTTGGCTTATGTGTGTGACTGATCTCTGGGCGCACATAAGATTATGCATCCCATTTTATCCTTAAAATTGGGTGTGACAGCCATCATCAAACTGCCTTGAATACTGTGGCTGAAGATGGGCCCGGGAAGTGCCATCTGGGGGGCGGCCGCCCCCGGGGGCGGTCGGTCCCTGGGAGGCGGCAACTGGCTACCGCCTTCGGGTGGTCGGTTGCTCCCTGGGCCTGGGCCTATCCCTTGGTTGTGGATGGATCTAGTTACGCTTTGAAGGTGGGCTTCTTTAGTATTCTTTGGTTATGCATTTGTTGGATTCGTCTTTTGATTTTGCGCTTTCTTCATGTTGATGCGTATTTCCACTTGTTATGCCATAAAACCAGTAAAACATGAATGCTAGGGGTATAAGTAGAACTTGTTAGTAGTAAAGGCATATGTGCTAGAATATGATTGTTAATCCTCTTTTTAGTCTAAGTTGGTGGTATAAAATTTATCCATAAGGACCACCAACACTCCCTGGGCCTAGACCTCCCCCACGGTTACGGATGGATCCAGTTCAGTTCTTAGGTGGGCTTTCTCGTTTGTGCGCCTTTTCTGAATATGCTTTCCGGTAGTGCGCTTTCTTGTGAATTTTATGTATTTCCACGTGTCAGACTTGCAAGTTATATATACGACAAAACTCGTGGAAAGGTTAGATAAAAGCCCTGCCTTCTATTTATTTTTAGTATTAAAATGATGATAGAATTTAGTTACTAAGGACCGCCAACAACCATGAAGCCAAAGGAGATATCGCTCTACGTCATGTCAGCACCGAATTTTAACTAGTCGATATCTTCACAAAGCCCCTAGATGAGTCAAGATTTTGTGCTTTGAGGAGTGAGCTAAATATCATTGATTCTCGGAACTTTGATTGATATCTTGCACATTGTTGAATGTGAAAACGATTTTGAAAATTGTCTATTTGTCTTCAAAACTACTTTCTAAGTTTTTCAAGTGTGATTATAGCCCTGTACTGATGATTTGAATTCTTATCACACCTGAAAGTGCCATTATTCATCATAAATGTGCCCCACTATTTTTTAGCCATAGCGACTGTATGTGGTAGTGTCAGAAGTTCTGGTCCCTGCCGGAAGTTCCGACTCCGACTGGTGCCGCCAGAACTTCCGACGCAGATCTGACCGTGGGGTTAAATCTCAATACCGGTTCGATTTCTAAACTTACCCATTCACTTTCACCCGTTACCCTGCCCTAGCATTGCTCGTGACCCTAGTCGCCATTGCCGTCGCCCTAGCCTCCCCAGGCTCGGTTGGTGGTGGTATGGCCTCTCCGAAAGTTCCGGAGGCCCTCCGGCGTCTTCTCCGGTGTTCCCACCCCCCCTCCCTCCCGGAACTTCCGAGGTGAGCCCTCCTCTCCATTGTTCTTGGTGCCTTTTGGTGCTCGGTTCATGGTGAACTCTAGGGCTCATCCTTTTTGGTTCTTGGTGGCTTGTAGGACGTGGATTCGCTCGGAGAACTCGGCATTGCTGCGGATTTCTCTCCCTTTCATCTCTTCCCCCTATCTCAAGGTATACCATGGTTCTTCTTCTTTCCTGTGCAATGTACTTGTGGTTCTTCTTCCTCTACCTCTACTCTCTTTGATTGTGCATGGTATGTGGTGGATTGCGTAGATTTGGAACTCGTTTTCTCACACCGTCACTGGGCCGGTCAGAACTTCCGACGTGCTGGAAGTTTCGACACTTGCAGCCGGAACTTCCAACCCCCCTAGTAGCTGTGTGATCTGCCCTGTTCCTGCTCTACGTCGTCTATTCGTCCCTGCTACTTTTCCCTCTCTTACTCTTCTCTTTGTCTCTCTGCAGCATGGCCGATGCTGGTGGCTCTCGCCGTCCGCAGCGTTCGAGGCAGCCTCCGCCGTCCTCGCAGCCTGTGGCGACTCGCAAGCACCGGTCCATGTCGAATCAGGATCACAGTAGTCGTCCTCGCCGTGGTGGTGGTGCTGGTAGCTCCTCCGGTGCTGCCCCGCCACCTACTGCTCGTGTTTTGGGCATGGATCCTGTGGTGGACCCTGACGAGGAGGCTGTTGACCGTGTCGGGCGGACCATCTCCTATCCGGTCACGCGCTCTCCTGCCGTTGGTCCCATATTTCCGGTGCAGCTCACCCGCTTCAATCCCAACCTCCCAATGCCTGTGATGCGGGAGCCAGAGCTTGCACCCAACTATGGCGGCTGGGCACCACCTCTGGACGTGGATTATCGTCACCAAACCACTCTTCTCCGATAAAATCGGCAGAAGAACTTCTTCCAGGAGGATGAGAAGGACTTGACACTGGAGTATCATTTTTTGGTGGCGTTTCACTCTCATGTGTACAACTCGCTCTACTACACCAAGTACCTTCGCAAGCGGGAGCCTCCTGTTATTCCTATGAAGGCAATTGATGCATCAGTCACCTCATGAGCTTTCAGAATGATTGGACCAATGAGATCATCTGCCAGTTCTATGCTTCCTATTATCATGCATACAACTATGTTGACGATGTGGATGAGATTCATTGGACCACTGAGGGCAAGCACTATCGTGTTGACTTTGTCACCTTTGCTCGCTTGCTCGGTTTTTTTGAGGATGATCGTGAGGATACCTAGCTGATTGATTTTGAGGATCCCATTCAGGGCACGCTGCAGTACATGTATATTGCAAGCCAATACCCGGATGGTCAGACGTCCTACCTGATGCCCTACTTCTATGTCCTCAATACCATCCTTCGCCAGATTCTTTATCCGAAGGTTGGGGATGCGACATATCTTAGGGAGGACTCCTATAAAATCCTTGACCGGTTTGCCCAGGGTGAGACTTTCTCTATTAGTCTCTACATTTGGAACAAGATTCATGATGCTAGTGAGAATACCGTGAAGCTTCTCCCATATGCTCCCTACATCATGCATATCATTGAGCAAGTCACCGGCATAGTCTTTCCCAATGATGCATCGCATGGCATCTTCAAGATCACCAACAAGGTCTCTAAGCATGCGGCGGACCTCTTGAAGGAGAACGGCCAAGCTCACATCTCTCACACCAAATCCAGCTCGCGCCCCTCCGCTACCGCTCAGCGGTGCCATGCTCCTCCTTCTCCCCCTTCAAAGAAGCCTTCCAAGGTCAAATTTGTGCTCAAGAAGATCTTTGAGACCTTGTGCTACAAGATGGAGAAGGATGATCGCCGTCTTCGCCGTGTGGAGGACAAGCTTCATCTTCTTCCTGCCTCTCCTCTTCGTGAGTTTCCTGACCCCTTTACTCTTTATGATGAGGAGTATGGCTCCTCTTCGCGCCCCCATGGCAAGGGTCTAGCTCGTGATGATGATGAGGACGATGACTCCTCCGATGAGGAGGATGTGAAGGAGGACGTTGGTGGCGCCGAGATCCGCTCCGACAACGACGATGATGATGAGGATGATGGCAATGACGACTATGATGAAGACGATGAGTGAGCGCGAGCTTTCCACGTGGCCTACCCTTTTTGGCACTTGAAGCCAAAGGGGAAGTGTTAGGCTAATTACCCTATTGTAATATCTAGTTTGAAAACTTTGTGGCTTGTATTAAAAACTATGTGTGGTGGCACTATGTGATGGACAAATAGTTTTGTGCTAAATAGTTATGGAACAAGTTTAATGCTTATCTTCTATCTAGTTGGTAACTTGTTCCTCATTTGTGTTGATTTATTTTTGATGGCTATGCATTGATGAACTTCACTCTATCTTTACTAGCCATCAAGTTTTTGTGTGAATAATGACTTGTCATATTGCATCACGGATATTATATATTAATTCACACCTTGTTTTGCACCCCAAGGATTGCAAGTTTTAGGGGGAGTCTCCCATTCTTAATGTATGAATGAGTTTAAGAATCAATTTGGAATTCAAGTCCATAGCATACACTAAGGGGGAGTTCTTCACAAAACTTGCAACTCAAAGTTTCAATTCTTTCTATACTATGTAAGCCTAAGTTGGTTGTCATCAATTACCAAAAAGGGGGAGATTGAAAGTGCATTTGCCCCATCGTGGGTTTTGGTTAGTTGATGACACCCAAATTAGGGACTAATGAACTCTACTAAGACTATGCGCAGGTTTAATCCCGTGAGAGCATATTGAAAATCTATTTGGGATTAAACAGTGCCCCTCAATTCAACTTGAACTTCGGCGCTTCGACTCAAGCGGTGGTTAGAATTACTTTTATTATTTTCTTGAGTTAGGAATGCCATACTATTAAGAGGGATACAAAACTAAGTGGTTTGATGAAGATAGAGTGCTCAAGCTTTAATTTAAAATCAAAAGAGAGACACTTAAAGCACCGCACGAACACGTTCGAGAGCTGCTGGAACTTGACCTGTCGGAAGTTTCGGCCCAGGCCGGAAGTTCCGATGTACAGCCTAATGGTGGCGTGTCTAAGTGCTGGGAGGTCGGAAGTTCCGGCCCTGGTCGGAAGTTCCGACGCGTCGGAAGTTCTGGCTGGAGCCGGAAGTTCCGACCGTCCCGCACTGAGACCTATTTTGAATAGCAAGGTCGGAAGTTCCGACACCCCTGTCGGAAGTTCCGACGTAGATCTGAACGGTTAGATTTGGACTCGTCTATAAAAGCTCCACTCTCACTTCTAACCGTTACTATTCATTTCACTGCGACCTAGCTCTGTCCAAAATAGCTCCCAAGCATTGAAGGCTCCCCTCTCCTCTCCCCTTTGCTCCCAACTTTGATTCCCCCAAGGATTTGAGTGAAGAGTGAGTGGATCGAGTGAGAAAATCAGCTCTTGAGCTTGAGCACTTGATTCTCCTCGTCTTGCCGGTTGGTTTTGCGTTCGTTACTCTTGGAGCTTTGCTCCTAGCCGGCTAGGCGTTTGCCCAAGAGCATCCAAATTTGTGGATTCGCCTTGGGAAGTTTGTATTATTCGTGATTTATAGTGGATACCTCGAATTACCTTTGTGGTTACTTTGAGAGAGGCTAAGGAGGTGAAATAGAATCCGACCTTTGTGGTCACCTCAACAACGAGGACGTTGGTACTCCTTTGTGGGGTGGCCGAACCTCGGGATAAATCCTTGTGTCTCTTGTGCTCGTTGTTTTTGTTGCAATACTTGTTTTGTATTACTCTTGTGCTTGTCTCTCCCTACCTCCTTCTACTTTCTAGGGTTTGAACTCCACCCGTGGCTTGGAGCATCTCTGGAGCTGAGGAACGTCGACTGCTACCTCACTTTAACATTTGGTAAAAGGGTTGTAAGTTTTCGCACGCTCAAAAGTTCATTTGGCCACTAGGGCTAGTTTCAACGTAGGGGTCGAAACCTCCGATAGTTTGGGCCTTCCGACACAAACTACCGGAACTTCCAGCAGTCTCTGATCAAATTGAACTAGAGTTTGTGCAATTTTTAATTAGGCCTTTCGAACGCCGTAGAGTACTTGAACTCTTTGGCTAAGTTGGACGCCGCCCACTGCTCCGTGGTGAGGTGGAGAGGTTTGTTCGTGGTGAGGTTGGCAGGTTTGTCCCCAGCTTCATCATCCAGTTTCTTTGGTGTTGAAGGACATTTCTCACTACCCTGGGTTGGGGGCGGTGTCTCGTTGCCCGATGGACCCCCCTGTACCTCCTTGAGGGCTGCTCTTGTCGGGACGTGGTAGAGGACTATTGTCTGGGTCTGTAGCGTCGTACTTGTCATCGTTGTCATCATCAGAGTCATCGCCGCCATCGTCGTCGCCACCATCCGGTGGAGAAGAGTGTGGCTCCGTGGGATGCGATGGCAGAGACGACTGGAATTCCAAGACGATGTCTTCCTTGTTCCACAGAACAAACGACGCGATAGTATAGCCGAGGTACCTGACCCCTTCTTCGGTTGGGTAGTCGAGTTCTTCTTCATCGTAATCTTTGTGGGTCCAAAGGATCTCTATCTTAGCATAGTCATGCGGGATCGGCCTGTTGTTGTATGTGGCGCCGCTTTCCGTGGAGTACACTAGTCCATTAGCAACAGCCTTCTTATTCGTCATCTTGCGTCTGATTGGAATATAGAGCGTGCATTCCCTCGGCTCCACGATGTCATCGACCGGGTACCTGCGGATTCCTCCGGCCGTCGACGAGCCTGGAACTATTTGCTGACTCGCTGGTAGTTGTACACCAGCCTACACAACCCACTTGTCTATTGACACTAACTGATTGAGGGCAGCGTGATGTGCATCTTGCACGATATCATCGTCTATATCAGTTCGTACTTTCCTCCCGGTTCACCCCATCCCTGTTGTTCTGCCTTCATGCGGGTGGACGGGCATCCCAATAGCATTTCCATCCCGGAAGTATCTCGTGCAGCAGTTAACGGCCTCCTCTGTTGTGTACGCCTCAATCATTGAGCCTTCTGGGTAAGCACGGTTATGGACGTATCTGTTGAGGGTGGACATGAACCGCTCATACGTCCACATCTGATGCAAGTATACAGGCCCCAATTCCTGTATTTGATCGACCATGTGCATCATCAGGTGTGACATAATATCGAAGAAAGAGGGCGGGAAGCACATCTCAAGCTGGCAAAGAGTCTCTGCTCTCCATGACCTTCACCTTATATACAAACACAGCAAATTGAAATGAAGTCGTATTAGACGAGCGGTAAATCCAACTCTACAACTAATTGAAAGTATCGAAAAAGCATCTAAATACTCCCAAGTGCCACCCTTCACAAAATCCAACTCTAGATTCAATTACTCTCTCTCATCTTTTTAGATCTAGATCTAAACCGGTCATATTTCGAAAAAACTCCTATAAATCATGGAAAAGAGAGGAAAAGCAGATTTGGAGAGTAAGAATCAACCTCTAACGGTGCCACCCTTCACTAAATCCAAGGATAAATTCCTTATTCCCTCTCATCCATTTAGATCTAGATCTAAACCATTTGGAGAAACACCTAAATAATGAAAAAGAAAGGAAAACAAGATTTGGAGGGTAAGAATCAACCTCTTACGGTGCCACCCTTCACCAAATCCAAGGAAATGGCTATTTTTAGGGTTTTGAACTCAAAACACCCAAAAATGGAGAAGAGGTCATGGGGAGGAAGAAGGGGAGGGTGGCTGTTTTATAGGCCTAGAGTTACTGGAGGTGGTTATACTAACATAACCGCCGCGGTTAATCAGTTAAACGTGGCAGTTACGTTACAACAACCGCCTCGGTTAATGACTTTACTGAGGTGGTTATCGTAAGTCAACCGCCACGGTTAATAGGCATTAACCGTGGCGGTTTTGTTACGATAACCGCCTCGGAAAAGGCATTAACCGAGGCGGTTGGGGTGGCCAGCCCAGCCTTCGGCTGGCCCGTCTTAACCGAGACGGTTTGCTGGGCTGACCGCCACGGTTAAGATTTTAAAAGTGCCTCCCAAAAGATTTTCTGTAGCAGTGACTTACCCCTAGCGACTGTCTCCAATCCCGCCCAAAGGAAGGCCCTCCTGCGTTTGTCTTGTCGATCTGGTCGATAGCCCAAGAAGACAGGCAGTAGGAGATGCTCATGTGGATGGGGACCGACGATACAGTGAGCTTGGTAAGTCGAACACTGATTGGCATCTGTGAGCAGACCCGACTTTCACGTTGGTAATCTTGCCACTCGTATAAGAGTTGAGACTACGATGTTGGCGAGAAGCTCACGTGGAAGGCGCCCACGAAGTTGGCATGGAGGCCGGCGTGGGAGGCATTGGCCAGTAGATTTGAGGTACTAAGATGACCTGCGTGGAATGACGGTGAACGGTCTTGCACTGTGGCGGCTGTTTTCGGTGCAAGGAGGTGTTCTGACTGGCAGCTGGAGGACGTGTGTGGCACTTGTATTTTTATGAGACAACTAGGTTCGAAAGGCTCGGTGGGCGTGTGTTGTGTTGTGTTTTTGTGGACTTTGTCCTGTAATAAGAAATAGTTATATGCATCGGTCGATGCAGAGGCTGAGATATCAATATATTCCATTTTGTAAAAAAATGATTAGGACAAAGAGCATCGGCAAGAGAGGGTCCCTGCGGAGTCCTCGTGCGTGCGCAATCCTCCGGCCCGGTCCGCCATTAACCGTGAAGAAACTATGTTTTCATTATTTTCTGCAACTGGTTCTTTTGGTATTTCAAATTAACGTCAATTCAATTTCTGTTGTCCACATGATGTACATCGATGGAGGCCTAGAGTGAAAGGTGCAAACATGTGTAGTGTGGAGGAGATCCATTCTTTTTATAATTTGTATAATTTTTTCCAGGATTGGAAGCAATATATCATCCAGCTATTAAAGTTGCAATATATCATCCATATATTAGATTTTAACTTTTGTTTGTTCGGTCTAGTTGGGACTGCTTACCTATGATTATGTGATGTTGTGCTGAAATTCACGCTCTAATCAAACCTGTTTTTTCTCGTTACGTTTGAGTTTTCGAGCAGCCATATGCTCTGCGTGCTTGTTGTACTGAGTCTGAAAAACTGCTTCCTGTGCAGCAGTGCTTTATCTGAAACATCAATTTTCAATTCCTGCCTTAGACTGAAGGCGCGTTTAGATGCAAAATTTTTTAGAATTTTGAGCGAGAAATTTAGGATTTGCTAAAATTCAGGTGCCTGAAATTTTGATTTCTTTCAGACGACGGTAATTGCATATACTTTGTACTAAAGTTGCAGGTTTTGTTCCTTACAATTTCTGTATGCGCAATCTGCAATTTTTGGTACTAATAATAAAAACTCGTTAGACAAATCTACAAACCTGATAAAATTTAATTTGTGATAGAACAAAGACAATTAAAAACATACAATTATTTCTATAGGAAGATAAAGATAAAAATTTAATATGCCATAACATAAAGATAAACTAACAAATCATAAAAGTAACAATGTACTTATACTAATTGGTGATATAGAGTGTTGCCTGAAATCACCTAAAATTTCAGGCACCTAAAATATAGGAAAGGTGGAGAAATTTTTTACAACAAGTGTCCAACCATGAACGCTGTCGCTCTTCAAGTTCTCTATGTTGATTACCCTAATGAATAACGGCAGGCCAGCCCAACTGCAATTTTGCACCCCGGCCTACCTGCACCCTGCTTCCAACAGCGACATGAATTGAGGGAAGACTAGGGAATGGCTCCCAGAGAAACGATTGTCCAATGATTTCCCCGTAGGGGGTTCTGCACCCTGGGCAAATCTGCCCCCCTTTCCCAAATTAGCCCTTACGTTTCGCATTAGGGATCATCAGGTGAATTCTAGAGAGTTGCCAAATCACGAGAATTACAAGTGAATCTTAGCAAACTCTTGCAGTTTTACTGTTAGTGGAGAAAAGATGAATGAGAAATTTTGCTGGGCCCATGGGCCCCTGTGCTTCTGGCTAGCTTCAGGCTGGCCCAAACAGCAGAACTTGGATTCCATATAACGGGCTGTGCTACCCACAGCCAGCCCAAGTTAGCCGCAACTGCAACACTGGGGAATCATGGTGTCATGGTGAAATGTGGAAAAGGAAAATTGCTGTGGCTACTGGCTATGTACTCTCAAGCCAAACATTTGGTATCGCGATTCACTATAAGCTACGACATATGGAGTAATCTACGAGTGAATGCATGTGTATATTGATGACTGCAATTCACTATGTCGCAGCCGTTTTATACACTTGGAGCCCATGCCATGGTCATTTGGTCCTCAAATCTAGACATTCGCTGCTATGGGTGTGAGACGGATGCATCATGTTCATGTTCGTTGACCTGGTGTGAATGGGAATGAAAAAGCTACGTACTAGCTCCTCCTACACACACATGACTAGAGCTATTCATACACAGGACGACAGTAGACAGACAGAAACAGAAATACAGAAACAAAACCTGAGAACGGTGCGGATACAACATGAGAGAAACAACGTCGTGCCAACTTCCCACCCACGTGTGTAAACCAGCTGTTTCGCACCGCCCATCCCACTGTGCACAGGTCGGCCGGGATTGGGTGTTTCCGCGGCGGGTTCACAGGCGGGTGTTCCCGTCTCGACTCGATTTTCCGTGTCCCATCCGGTGTGGACGAGGGGCTTGGGCCGTCCAGCGCGAGCGGGCCACCTGGCACGCGCCGATTTCGTGGGGCTTAGGCTATCTGCACTGCAATACTGTAAACCAAACTCCAGTAAAATTTAGAGAATAAAATCGCTGCATTGGGTATTATAAATAGCCCTCTAAAGCAGAGGAGGCGCCGGTGACCCTTCATATTTGACGCGGTAGAGGAGCACCTCTATAGGACGTTGCGGGCCCCAATGCGACGAGAGTGAGCACGCGGTGGTGCACGAGAGGGAGAGGGAGACAGTATGCAGTGCGGGCCCCATTGAGCTAAATGCATATTACACTAATAAAAAAAATATTATAACTCACAAATAAAAAACTCAAATGAAATTTTAATTACACCATTAAATTCATCTTAATAAATTCTTCAAAATAAGATCTCACATGAATATATTTAAATAAAATTTATTTACAGACATGTGGGAGGGAGGAGAGAGAGAGGAGAGAGATGAGAGAGTGGTTGGGAATAAAAAAAACGAAAAAGAAATATAGAGTAGAGATATAGAGTATAGATAGGTGTGGGAGAAAATAGTATAAAGTAAAGAATCTCGATAACCAAGATAGAATATTCTTTTAGAAGATAAATTTAGAGTACGACGAGTGCAAATACCCTTGTTTACTTCAAACGCTTCGTCACAACCCAGGAGCCTTGCGTGACATGATGACATGTCAGTGCATGAACATGAAGCAAGCTGCGCGTGGCAACGGGAGCTTACAACCGCTGCCGCGTGTGTATCGCTCAACGCCAGGCGTCAGCGGCTGAAAGCGTCGCGGTGGCCTTTTGCCCTCGGAAAAAGTCACCTAACCCTTTAACTACTGAGCGTCGACTTCTTTATCTCTCAAACTAATGTGGATTTTTTTAACCTCCAAACTATAAAACTAAATTTCCTACCCTCTAAACTTTTTAAAACCGGTCAAATAACCCCCTAAACAGTTTTGAATAGTGGTTTTGCTACAGTGAGGGTGGTTTTGCCTTTTTATTAATTTTCGTTGAATCTTTAAAAAATCATATTAAATTAGTAAAAAAAATCATAAAATGGAAATTTTAATTTTGTTGAACTCCGCATGAGTAGATCTACACAGTGAACATATAATATGGTATGTTGCAGTTATGAATTATTCTAATTAATTACAGAAAAGCATAGATCTAAAGTTCTAGGAATAACTTTGTACTAAAGCCTATCATATTACATGTTCACTATGTAGATCTACTCATGTGGAGTTCAACAAAATTAGATTTTCTATTTTATATTTTTTCTATAATTTACTATGATTTTTTCAAAAATTTAGCAAAAAAAAAAGATAAAAAATACAAAAAACCACCGTTTAAAACCGTCTAGGGTGTTATTTGACCGGTTATGTTAAGTTTAGAGGGCAGAAAATCTGGTTTCATAGTTGCGGTGTGAAGTAGTCCACCTCAATAGTTGATGGAGTTATATAGACTTTTTCCTTTTGTCTTGTCCCTCTGCTCCTCCCTGTGTTCTGCGCGCTCTCACGTGTCACGACACGACGAGGGTGGGACCGTGGGTATTATGGTATGACCATCATATCTTTTCGCAACCATCTTCCATTTCATTTGGAATACTGCGGCAGTAAGGTACTCCCTCTGTTTAAAAAAACATAGATCTCATTTTTCAGGACTTAAATTCTTAATTTTGACAGTCATATATAACAAAATATTAATATTAATAATGTGTGATTAGTACAATCATGAAATATACTTTATAATAAATCTAATATACTTTATAATAAATCTAATTAGAGATTAAAATGTAAATAATATTTTTTTTATAAATTTAATCAAACTTAAAATTGTTTGAATTCTGGTGAAAAGAGATTAACACAGAGGTAGTACTCAGTTAATGCAGCTTAGGCATTCAGCTCGTGCGAAAGCAGACGTGCTGCACAGTGTCTGATCCACTGAACTGGATGATTTGGTGCAGCAAAATCCTACACGGAGTACCTGCTTAGCTGAAAAACAGTCGGTCGTAGCGCTGCACGAGCAGGCAGGAGCTACTGTAGGCTTCATAACAAAAGACGCAAAAACGGAAAAACAAAAATATATGCGCTTCCGGGGAATCGAACCCCGGTCAGTACCGTGGGAGGGTACTATGATACCACTACACCAGATGCGCCTTGTAGGGATCCCTCTAATGCACGCTTTTATTACCAGATAAACAAGAAGAACTGAGGTGATCCTCGTCTGGCGTGCGTGTCGATCACGCCGCCGATCGTGCCATGTCACTTGTCTCGCCCTTCAGTCGTATTGATGGGCCGGCGCGGGCAGGGGCAGCTTATTGTGTGCCTGGCACACGCAAATAGACCAGCAACACCATTATGCCTATAGGCTCTTTGCCGTCGTTAGCGGCTCTATCGGTCCATCCTAGTAGGAGTTATAAGGATGGAAGAAGCGTAGCATGGATGACTAGGCATGGATGTTTGCCCTCACCTTATATAAGGTCAAGTGATCACCAGCCCTCCGAGCCCCCTGCTCATATAATTATAATCATAATCCTATGAGGGCTTTGCTGCACCAGCATTTTAGCTTATCTCAACCTTTTTTCTATTCTATAAGTTATATGTTCTACACCTGTAAGTTTACCTTGAACTCAATCTTTTTGTGAATGTAGTCATCTTCCTTGACAATGTCACATGAGTCGTGATATGTTCAATTTTTGTGGTGGGAATTGTATTGGGTGTGCAAGATTGCTAGTGCTACATTACGCTATGTGCCATTTTAAATAAAATTCTAGTAAAGATGTTTTGCCCCTCCTATTCCATATAAAAAAGGAATGCTGGTGCTGGTGCTTTGATGTTGCTGGCTCACTCATTCAAATATTCCTTTGATTTACAAGTTACATGATACACCGTGGTTTATGAACATAGTCGAGTACGTAAACACGGAGCGCAGTCACTTTCTATGAAAACAAAGCATGTAAATCTTACCCTACTATAAATACATTAGAGAGAGTCAATATCAATATGTAGATTTTTAGATAAGAACCAGTTGTGTCGTAGGTTTCACACCTAAACATGTTGCTGCTCTCGGTTTGCCCTTATTGATTCCATCAGGTAATAATAGACATTCAAACAGTTCATGAAAACCAAAGGCCATGGACATGGTTACACCTTAACTCCATGTACTACCCATAGGCCATAACCCATTTAAAGGAAACGGGGAAAGCAGGTAGGAAAAACCAACGGCCATGGTTAGTGGGCGTCAAAGGTTTAGTAGTGTGAAAAAAGCACCTTTTTGAATACGTCAATTCATGGTGATCTCCTCCATATGGTTCCAGGTCAGCCTCCCTCTTGTCTGCTTGTCTTGTTATCTTGCTCTTTATGCTAAAGATCGGGCCACCTCACAGTTTTGCTCATCAATTTCTGCAGATACTCATGATGAGGCGTGTGGCCGCCACGCTCCCCTACTCGATGTTGATGTTTTCAGCCTCTTTTTTGTGCCTTTAGCTTTAATTTGATATCACTACTATAAAAATGATTTTACATGACAGTGCCTAAACATTAATCGAGGCGGGCACTAGTTCAATCCCCTACAAAAATATTTACCGAGGTGGTTGCAAAAAATCCGCCACAAAAAATATATTTATAGAGGTGATTATTATTAAGAAAACGCCTCTAAAAATAGATTATTTTTGAAGATGGTTTTCATAAGACAACCGTCTCCAAAAATTAATTTACCGAGGCGGTCGTCGTAATACAACCGCCTCTGAATAAACTATTTTCTGAGGCAATTTTTGAAGACAACCGCCTCCAGAAATCAATTTACGGAGGCGGTCGTCTTAAAAACCTCCTCCGAAAATACGGGCCCAGATCTGAATGCAGCTCAAACCCATATATTCGACAGTCTATCGGGTTCATATAAAAGCAAACCCTTAGGGTTTTCATTCTTCCTCCTTCCCCATCCAAAATCTCTCCCCATTTTCTCTCTCCCGCTCCCTCCCTGTCCTTAGAGCAGCGCGCCGCGTGTGTCTCTCTCCTGCTCCCTCCTCCCTCTTCCTCGCCCTCTCCACATGGCATAGAGCACGTGGAGGCCGGCGGCGCGGCTCACACGGGGGCGGTGGCTAGTGGCACAGCTCGCGCGGGGGTCGCTGTGGCGGGCTACGGCGGCGCTTCGATAGGTTGCGCCAGGCCTGGTGGGCAGCGGATCCGGCGGTGTGGGGTGCGCCAGCAATGGATCCTCACCGGCGGCGGCTCGTGCGACTCCCTCTCCGTCACCGACAGCGCTGCCTCCCTCTCCATCACCACTGGCCCCGCCTCTCTCTCGATCTGGTGGTGAAGCAGCGTCGCGGCTCGTGGATCCGTCACTGGCGATGGCGACGGCGGCGTTCGTGGAAGTAGGCTCGGCGTCGGCCTAGAAATGGGCTCGGTGCCAGGCCTCGATATTTTTTTATTTTTAAATTGATTTTTACAGGCGGGTGTTCTAACGAGCCCGTCTGTTAATGTATTTTCACTGGCGGACAGAGCAACCGCCTTCATTAATCACCGATTTAATGGAGGCCTTTGCTTGGAGGCGGTTGCAATGACCGTCTTTATTAACTGTTTTTGACTGCCACCAAAAAGCATTATGTAGTAGCGTATCTCTTTTTTTTAGCATTTATCTGTCTTTACACTAATATGTTAATTTATTATGCTAGAGTGTTACTTCATGTCTCCCTTAATTCTAAATTATAATATATTTTGGCTTTTCTAAATTTATTACTTTGGTTATGGCTTATGCATTTAGTTATATACACATTATGTGCACAACATAGTAAAATTAGTGTTCATCCAAAACGTCTTATAATTTAGAACGGATAGAGTAATTTTTATAATAATAGAGGTCAATAATATTTAGATAAAATATGCTCATTTGGGTGTCTACTTTTGTATTATGCTTGTTGAAAATAGATCTTATGGCTACTGTATTGACGATGATGATTAGAGCCCACCAAATTACAAACCATATCTTTCTGTCTTATGTGATAATTTCTAAAAGTTAATATTTTTATTTTGTATTGTGTCTTGTGATAACTAACGTGGAGCATCCGTTTACTAGTAGTAAGATAGGGTTACAATCATGTATATTCTTCTTCTATATATATATATATATATATATTAACAGATATTTGTAGGGCTGGATATAGTTCCTTTTTGAAGATATTGATTTCTGCACTCCTTATAGTTCTTTTGACCAATCAAAACTTATTTCTAGTCATGAAACAGTATTTTTATCTCAGAATAAATCAGCGTCAACTAAAATTACCTCTTGCTTTCAGCGAAAGAACAGTGGAGGATCGGGGACCACGGTGCGGCAGCCACGCGTTGTGGTCGCATGAATCACCGCGGCACAGAAAGCATGGACTATATTGTACTTTATTCAGTTATTCTCACGGCGGTTGTGCGATTGAAAAGTATCATCGATTCTCACGAGACATTTAGCGGGATGTTTTTTGTTCTCATTATAGACAGCCGTAGATCTGATTTTAATCAGACACAAACACAACTTATATATTAATAAGATTGTTTAACCGCAAATAAATTACAGCGCTCTAGAGGCCTCTGCGACTAGATTGTTTAACCGCAAATAAATTAGAGCGCTCTGGAGGCCTCTGCGACTATTCTATGACCGGCGTCGTGCACCTGTTCTGGTTACTGTTTGTGGGCCTCCAATCTCCCATCAAAAAATCAGGCAGGCTCCATCTATTCCCCTCCTCTCCGTTCTCGCACTTTGTTGGCTCCGTCCTCCACTCCTGCTCTCCGTTCTTGCCCCTTCCTCTCCTTCATCGGCACCTTGCCGTCTCTGTCATCGCAACCTCCCTCACCTCCCTCGATCCCAACGACCATCACAAGCCGCCCTTTCTAAGGCGGCTACGACGAATCTGCCCGGCCGTACGTGCGTGGACATCGGGTCCGCCACCTGTTGACATCTACTAACGTCGCCAAATATAACTGTATAACTTTTAATACTAGAGACGAGATTAGAGATATATGGTAATTAATTAACTGGTCATTAGCAACTACCCACCTATCTATCACCAACATTCTTAGGCATGAACTAGGTTGTCATCCCTAATTATATATGCTAAGAATAAATAAATGGTTCATATATTATTCAATATGACTAGACAGAAATATATAAATATGAACTAAGAACAATTCTGCAAGCGGACAAATAATTATACCATTGTAACATTTTACCTAGAGTTCTATCAGGTTGTCGATTTATATTTATACCACTAGAAAGGACTGGATAAACTTTAATCTATTATATTGATAACAACTATATACAATGAATAAGCAGTGTTATCGATGTCATTTACTCTACTCATAACAGGTAGAGGTCACAAGGTAATAAAGATAAATAAATGTGATAAGTATGATTAAGCATCATAAATAATGGATAAACATCAGAGCACTTTCTAGTCATAGTAATAGCTAACCAATGGATAAACTAAGGAATTAATATCTAAGTTAATTCTATGACTACGTCAATGAATAACTCTAATTAGTGCAACTATATCTAACAATCATTGTTAGATTAGTCCTATATCATGATCACATATAAAGGATATCATCTCGGAAGGATGTGAAATAGAGTCATCACCCAACTTCGCGACCGTGCCTGCTTGCCTACATACGGGAGGGGGGGGGGGCGGTGGACTACAGAGGACTCAACATAACTGTCACCTACGCGAACTACCACACGACCCGGCACATCAGGGTGCACTCGCAGATAAACAGAATATCTAGACATCACGTCCATATATTGTTCATCATCTACCCAACGATCGTTTGGATAAACGCTATACGAGCAATTACATGAATTCAATAAGATCAAACCAACTATACTAGACATATAATCAAAGTAGACAATGACTATTGTAATCAAGAACATATGAACTATTAAGAACAATGGTTCCCTAATCATAATGAAGGATACAATAATAGAGAAAGAACTAGAACTATACCGAACTCCGCGCTCCAGACAGACGTCGGGGCTCTAGATCTCGCTTAAGAACTAGAACTCCTCTACTTCTAATCTAACTAGGTTAGAACTATGAACTAGAAGGCTCTTGATGAACTAGAAGGCTCTTGATGGCTTGACCGAAGACTTGATGCCTTGGATGAATGATGGGATGCCTCCAGGAGGGGGGTCTGCCCTTTTATTTATTGCCCGGTGTGATGAACTTGCGCCGTAGGATCAAACCGACTTAACTAAGGGCCGAGATGACTCCTCAAAGGCGGTGGAAGAAGACTCCGGACGGCCCCACCCCTAGGGTTTTGGATGCGCCCTTCCAGAAGCTTTCTCCACCGCCTGTGAGGAGTCATCTCGACCCCACGTTAAGTTGATTTGATCAAACGGCGCGTATTCATCCCTGGAGGACCATCCTGGCTTGAGAGGTGTCCCTCGAATGGATCAAACTCTTAGAGCTAGCTATCAAGTAGTTCTCTAGGATCTAGTCATATAGATAATAGTGAGACGGAGAGGGAGGAAAGAGTCTGGAGGAGGTGCCGGCCTGTCGGTGCTCCCTCTACGGCTTGTACTTCTGCGGATTCAAGTTCTTCATGAGTTTGTCTTCGAGATTTCTTTGGTAATTATCTTTCTGATCTATGTTTACTTTGTCTATGCCGTTTATCTGGTCTGCGACTCTTTAGAGTACTTTATTCCTATCCTAGGAGGAGTAGAATATTGATCGTAGTGTAAGCGTGGTGCTTAGCCTAGGGTTAGTCGTGAATGCCCCCTGATCTTCCGGATCGGTGGTAGATCGTAGGTGTGACAGGCCTGTTGATTCCTTTATAGTCCACCTCCCGTTGAAAGGACTTGTAGGACGTGGTTAATGGAGTAGAAAATTTATATCTTTATAGGTGAGGTTTCTGTACTCAAACTACTCTAATTAATGTCCCGAAGTTGAGGAGTAGACGACATAGTTTACCCAAAATTAGAAGAAGAGAACCACAGTTATCCTCTCTATACTCCTATTATCATCAACCTTGATTGTTACTCGCGACCACAATAAACCTTAAGTTAGTGTTTATATTAATATAGTCTCTGCCTTCTTACTTTCACCACTTTGTTACCACCCCTAGTTGAGTTCGTACGTAGTTAGTCTCACGCATTTCCCTGTGGATACGATATTTAAAAGCTCCGGGTAAAGTACTATGATGGTATTATATCTGTACACTTGCGGATAATTATATTTTCTTGTGTGCATTTAATTTATACCAACAAGCATTTTTGGCGCCGTTGCCGGGGAAACGGTTGCTGACTTAACTACAAACCTAGCTTAGCTTTTTATCTTTCTTTTTCATTTATCCTTTTACCTTATATCTTTCTTTCACTTTTCATCTTTTTTTCTTTCTTTCATTTTATTTTACCTTTTGGTTTAGCATGGGTGACATTCCTATCAATCAATTTGCGAAACCCATGAGCGCAAGCCTTAAACCACCCGAATCTTCCGAGCCTATCTTAGCATCTAGTTATGAGCTGCGCCCGTGTTGGATAGATTTGATTCGGAAACAATCATTCTTGGGAGAGGCGATGAAAACCCCTACTCACACCTACGAGAGTTCCTACTGACATGTGCATGTTTTCGCATTGCTGGCATGTCTGATGAGACTCTGCAATGGAAGCTTTTTCTATTCTCTTTGATGGGAAAAGCTAAACATTGGTACAACCAAACCGTAGGAAGAGTGCAAGGAGATTGGGAAGTGCTATGCTCCAATTTTCTCTCTAAATTCTTCCCCATCTCTAAAGTGGCTAGCCTTTGAGAAGAGGTTTTGACTTTTAGGCAACTAGAAGAAGAATCTCTCGAAACATCATGGGATCGCTTTAATGATCTCCTTACTATTTGTAACACCCGAAAAATTGCATTCTTTTAAATAGTGGGAATTTATTTAATTATGCAATTAGTTGATCATTCCAATATAGGGAAATAATAATTTTTCTCAAATATAAAATCAAACCTAGGTCATACACATGTATGATGCATTCATGCTGGAGCATTTCTTCTTTGTACTGTTGTAGCTTATTTGAATTTTTTTTCAAATATTTCAAAACCCAATTTGAAAATCCTTTTGGAAAATGAAATTAGAAAATAGAAAAGGGAAAAAAAAGAAAAAACCCTCCCCTCTCTGATTTTGGCCCGAGGGCCCAGTCCTCCTCTTCCTTTCGGCCTGCCCCCCTCCCTTGCTAACTTGGGCCGAGGCCCAGCTAACTAGCCAGCCGGTGCAGCAAGCTGAGCGCCCCCCTCTTCCCATCTTTGGATGACAGGCGGGCCCCACAGGGCAGTCCCTCTTCTCCTCCTTCCTTTCTTCTCCCCGGGGCGCCCAAAGCAGAGAGCCACGCCGCGACCGAGCACGCGCGCGCGGAGCATCCCTCTGCCGTGACTGCCAGCCCGACCCCAGCGCTCGGTGCTACCGACCTGTGGGACCCACAGGACAGCCCCTCCCCTGTTTCCCTCTGCTGCTCGCCGAGAGTCCGACGCGAGAACGAACAGAGCGAGTTCGTCGCTCGCCGCCCTCGATTCGATCTCCTATATCCGAGGCGAACTCAACTCCCCTATCCCCATCGCCTCGGGACTATATAAGTCCAGACGGGCCCCTATTTGCCGCCATCCAGCCCTAGCGTCATTGCCTCTTCCTGCCCTCACGCGAACAGAGCCGCCGCTGCTCGAAGCTTTCCGCCGCCAGGATCCTCGGACGAGTCCGGATCTCCTACGCCTCCCTCGCGTCCCTATATAGGTCGGCCGAGCCCTGCCGTCCCTCCCCACAAGTTCCCGAGCAAGCCACGCCCTCCGATCTTGCCCTAGCCGCCGCCCCGAGCTCCGCCGTCGCCCCGAGCTCCGCCGCCGCCGTCGATTTCTCCTCGGGAGGACTTCTCCGTCGAAATTGGTTGTTCTCCAAGCTTCGCAGCAAGGTCAGGGACCTTTCCGACACCTTCTCCCTCGGTTTTGTGCACTATAGCCATGATGCCGAGCTTCGCCGCCGCCATAGTTCCGCCACCTAGCTCGCCGCATCCTCCCCGAGCTACCTCTGTGGCAACCGAAACCATAGATAGGTTCGGCTTGAACTCCTCTTGCTTCCCGACCAGGTCCCGAGGTGTGCCGAGCTTCCTAGCCCCGAAAACGCTGTCTCCGGCCATCTTGCCGGCGAGGAATCGGCCGGGCGCCGCCCGACTCCGGTGACCAGAGCCGCTCCTCTTTCCCCCGAGCTACCTGCGCCATCCACGGCCGATCCAACGGCTCACAGTGAAGAGATACCCTTTCGCCGGCACTTTTGCAAAAGAGCCCCTGAGCTTTTTAATGTTCTAACCCGCGGTCCTTTGGCGTATTTCTCAGATTACGCTTTCCTATTTAGAGAACGTATTTCCTCGGTTTTAATTCAAAAGGCGTTTTCAATATTTACAGATTTGCCACTCAGTTTATTTCGGCCATATTTTATTCGTTTTAGCTCCGATTTGATCCGTTGAAGTCTCGTTAGATTCATAATTTCGTAATCTATCTAATGATGCTACTGATACTCATGTTTTCAACTTTTAAAATTTGAGATTAGATTTAATCTATTATTTTATTAAAGTAAAACTTGTTTATTTCATAACTTCTCCGTTTGAATTCCGATTTTCGTGATCTTTATATCGTTGGAATCGTAGCGACGCGTAGATTATTTTTATACACTTTTCAATCTACTTTTCCACTGTTGGTGTACTGTTTCTAATATAGATCTTGTTTGCTTCGTGTATGATTGCCTCGATGATTGTGTGGTGATTTTATGATCGAGTTCAGACGGTGAGCTTTGCGTTGGTAATTCCGAAGAAGTTGGAGATCAAGAAGCAATATTCGGAGGTTTGAATCAGAGAAAGGATCTCATTTTGAGGCAAGTATAGTTTGGGTTTACTTCTTGTGACTGTGATCTTGTGACTTAATTAATGTTTAAGTAACAAACGATAAAAATGACTTTTTAGCAACTTGAGGATTTGTCTGTAAGAGAACCTCCAGGATTGACAGTACAACTGTGAGGGCTATATGGCTCTGGTTTTAGCTCAGTATGAGGACCTTTTCTAGCATGTTAGAGGTTACCGAAAGGCGCAAGAGGGGCTTGCCGACTCGGGTATAGTGCGGCCTCTGTCCATATGTGTATAACCTGCGTGACCTTGTGCCATATGGAAGGGGGGCTCTACATCTGCTTGCCGAGGAAACCTCGCGGCCCTAACATGTTAGAAGAACCTTTGAAAGGCTTCATAGTGAACCCTGTCGGCCTTCCTTGGTAGTGGGCTAAGAGGCTGATCACCTCGGGCGAAAGGGTAATTCACGGCTCACAGGGAAAGTGTACACCTCTGCGCAGAGTTTATTAAACTGGTATACTAGCCTTGCTCAAGGACACGAGCGGCCTTGGAATCCTTACATTTAAGATGGTGACTTTTGATTGCTAACATGATCATTTTTACTGTTTTATGCTTTCACATTATTTATGTTACATTGATCATGAGATTACTATACTTGTTGAGTTCGACATGGACTCACCCTTGCTATTCCCCCCACACCCTAGGTGGTTATCAGATTGCTAGAGTTGGAGGTGTTAGGCTTGTGGTCAACCAGTCAGCTGTGTCCCTGTGGAGTTGGCGTCTACACGCGAAGATCGGAGTGTCTTTCTGCTGTTTGCTTCTTAAGGTTATATTTTAATTATACTACGTTATGTATTTGAGCATTGCCTTTTGATATTACCTTGTATTTGTTGGCTTATGTGTGTGACTGATCCTGGGGCGCACATAAGGTTATGCATTCAATTTTATCCTTAAAATTGGGTGTGACAAAGTGGTATCAGAGCAATGCTGACTGTAGGACGCAAGCCTAGTAAGAAATAGACCATCTTAAGTTTTATAACTTCCTATGGAGTCCTTGTTCCATAACCATTGATAATTTCTGCTTTGCTATACCCGTTACCTTGATATTCATCTCCTCCTTATTGCTATAAATCTTTTATCCACCCGTTGGCTTGAAATTCTTGTAGAACTATCTCTTACCTCATTCTTTCATAACATGAAGTTGAAGCCTTAGAGATGAATCCTTGATAGAGATAGAACGCGCGATAGCATCGCAAGTTGAGTACCAATGATTGTTGTGCCTTGTCGAATTGTTATTATGAACTTGCTTGATTTGAATCTTTGTAATGAGTGCAATGATCTTATGGAGTTGTCCATAATTTCATTTAGTTTATATGCCCAAGGTATGAGGATTAATAGAATACATAGTTGGGTTCTCTTTATCTATTGCTTGCTTTATTCTGTCTTCTCGGAGCAACATGTCCTTGTTAGCCTCTACCTCTATTTTTGGAAGATCAAAAAAAAAATCTTGGAAAAATTCTGGACATAAGTAGACTTCAAGATCGTTCTGTGGGAATAAGAATCACCCTGATAGCTATTATGGTTTGGGAGTTATGAATATCACAAGACGATGCAACTGTGCTGTCTGGAATCTGAAAATGTTTTGGTTGTGCCCTGTTTTCGACCATTATAACTACAGAATCTGGAAAAGTGTTCTACATCAAAGTTGTAGGAAATTTCAGCAGCTTTCCAACGGTATGTGCTGCGGCTTATTTGGAGTAACAGATCTGGAGTTACAACTGATTTACTGAGATGTTATTTTTCTGCTCGCGAATAACTTCAGATTACCTATTCTTACCTACGCTCATGAGTATTGTTGGGAGGTTAGAAGTACATGATGGTAGTAATCAACCCACTCGGAAGAAGATGCGAGCTATCCTTAGTACCCAAAGTTAATTTCTTTTAAGGGGGGGTAGCCAGGCTAAAGATGTAACCAGATGAAGGTCTTATGGTGTCTCACTTGGAAGCCTCAGATATCTATATGGTTAAGAAATCACTATCAAGAGCGGGTGTCCTCGCTCAATTTGGATAACTTGTTGGATCATTCATGAAAAGGTCAGGTCTTCATCAAGATAGGTATTCATATCGAGATACCATCAATTGGGAATTCAACCTTCACCGTACTCAGGATAAGAAGGCATTCTTGATACAAGGAGATATTGGATATCGATAGTGGGTTCTTCGGAGAAATAGAAGCATCATTGCTACACCTAGCAGGATAAGTGGACTAAGTTCTTTCTTGGTTAAGTATTACTAAGGATGGTATTATGGAGAACCTGAGGAAGTAGAAGCAGCGTTAAGCTATGATAACTTGGGACTTCTATGGCATACTAAGTTTCTATAATAAGTATATTGGAAAATGCATTAAGTGTGTTTGCACCCAGAGATCTTGGATAAGTTTGGAGGAACTAAAGAAAGGTTGAGTGGAATCCGAGTGTAAACCTTGCTAGATCTGAACAAGAGCTTGAATGTCTATAATGATGCACCTTGCAAGATTTGGAATGTGTTCTTATCCGGAAAAAAAAAATAATGGCTTAGTATTACGTCAAGCAAAAAAAAAAAAGTGTTAGTCAGTCTACCAAGTATAAGGAGTCAGAAATTAAATACCAGTTAATGTTAATGTTCTGTTAATTGGAGATTTGCTTACTAGACACAGGTGTAGTGTTTGGATCGAATATCAGAGTAGTGCAGCAGAAGCGTGATGGACCCATAAACATTGGAATCACTTGAGATATTATATGGAACAATAGATGCGTATCACATATGCGATTGGATGAGTTATTACTGACAAAGGATCTTACCATACTGGGTACCCATCAATGTATGGAAATATTATCTTGAGTATCTATATAGAGGTGGTGACAACAGGAAATGAGCATCAGAATTATTACCATGAAAGAGGAGGTACCCGAGAAAACAAAGAAGATTCAATGGTAGAGTATCTGAATCTCCTCAAACATCTAAACTTCATTCTTTTGATCTTGCTCTCTCGAATCTCGGGACGAGATTCCTTTTAAGGGGGGTAGAATTGTAACATCCGAAAAATTGCATTCTTTTAAATAGCGGGAATTTATTTAATTATGCAATTAGTTGATCATTCCAATATAGGGAAATAATAATTTTTCTCAAATATAAAATCAAACCTAGGTCATACACATGTATGATGCATTCATGCTGGAGCATTTCTTCTTTGTACTGTTGTAGCTTATTTGAATTTTTTTTCAAATATTTCAAAACCCAATTTGAAAATCCTTTTGGAAAATGAAATTAGAAAATAGAAAAGGGAAAAAAAGAAAAAACCCTCCCCTCTCTGATTTTGGCCCGAGGGCCCAGTCCTCCTCTTCCTTTCGGCCTGCCCCCCTCCCTTGCTAACTTGGGCCGAGGCCCAGCTAACTAGCCAGCCGGTGCAGCAAGCTGAGCGCCCCCCTCTTCCCATCTTTGGATGACAGGCGGGCCCCACAGGGCAGTCCCTCTTCTCCTCCTTCCTTTCTTCTCCCCGGGGCGCCCAAAGCAGAGAGCCACGCCGCGACCGAGCACGCGCGCGCGGAGCATCCCTCTGCCGTGACTGCCAGCCCGACCCCAGCGCTCGGTGCTACCGACCTGTGGGACCCACAGGACAGCCCCTCCCCAGTTTCCCTATGCTGCTCGCCGAGAGTCCGACGCGAGAACGAACAGAGCGAGTTCGTCGCTCGCCGCCCTCGATTCGATCTCCTATATCCGAGGCGAACTCAACTCCCCTATCCCCATCGCCTCGGGACTATATAAGTCCAGGCGGGCCCCTATTTGCCGCCATCCAGCCCTAGCGGCATTGCCTCTTCCTGCCCTCGCGCGAACAGAGCCGCCGCTGCTCGAAGCTTTCCGCCGCCGGGATCCTCGGACGAGTCCGGATCTCTTACGCCTCCCTCGCGCTCCTATATAGGTCGGCCGAGCCCTGCCGTCCCTCCCCACAAGTTCCCGAGCAAGCCACGCCCTCCGATCTTGCCCTAGCCGCCGCCCCGAGCTCCGCCGTCGCCCCGGGCTCCGCCGCCGCCGTCGATTTCTCCTCGGGAGGACTTCTCCGTCGAAATTGGTTGTTCTCCAAGCTTCGCAGCAAGGTCAGGGACCTTTCCGACCCCTTCTCCCTCGGTTTTGTGCACTATAGCCATGATGCCGAGCTTCGCCGCCGCCATAGTTCCGCCACCTAGCTCGCCGCATCCTCCCCGAGCTACCTCTGTGGCAACCGAAACCATAGATAGGTTCGGCTTGAACTCCTCTTGCTTCCCGACCAGGTCCCGAGGTGTGCCGAGCTTCCTAGCCCCGAAAACGCTGTCTCCGGCCATCTTGCCGGCGAGGAATCGGCCGGGCGCCGCCCGACTCCGGCGACCAGAGCCGCTCCTCTTTCCCCCGAGCTACCTGCGCCGTCCACGGCTGATCCAACAGCTCACAGTGAAGAGATACCCTTTCGCCGGCACTTTTGCAAAAGAGCCCCTGAGCTTTTTAATGTTCTAACCCGCGGTCCTTTGGCGTATTTCTCAGATTATGCTTTCCTATTTAGAGAACGTATTTCCTCGGTTTTAATTCAAAAGGTGTTTTCAATATTTACAGATTTGCCACTCAGTTTATTTCGGCCATATTTTATTCGTTTTAGCTCCGATTTGATCCGTTCAAGTCTCGTTAGATTCATAATTTCGTAATCTATCTAATGATGCTACTGATACTCATGTTTTCAACTTTTAAAATTTGAGATTAGATTTAATCTATTATTTTATTAAAGTAAAACTTGTTTATTTCATAACTTCTCCGTTTGAATTCCGATTTTCGTGATCTTTATATCGTTGGAATCGTAGCGACGCGTAGATTATTTTTATACACTTTTCAATCTATTTTTCCACTATTGGTGTACTGTTTCTAATATAGATCTTGTTTGCTTCGTGTATGATTGCCTCGATGATTGTGTGGTGATTTTATGATCGAGTTCAGACGGTGAGCTTTGCGTTGGTAATTCCGAAGAAGTTGGAGATCAAGAAGCAATATTCGGAGGTTTGAATCAGAGAAAGGATCTCAATTTGAGGCAAGTATAGTTTGGGTTTACTTCTTGTGACTGTGATCTTGTGACTTAATTAATGTTTAAGTAACAAACGATAAAAATGACTTTTTAGCAACTTGAGGATTTGTCTGTAAGAGAACCTCCAGGATTGACAGTACAACTGTGAGGGCTATATGGCTCTGGTTTTAGCTCAGTATGAGGACCTTTTCTAGCATGTTAGAGGTTACCGAAAGGCGCAAGAGGGGCTTGCCGACTCGGGTATAGTGCGGCCTCTGTCCATATGTGTATAACCTGCGTGACCTTGTGCCATATGGAAGGGGGGCTCTACATCTGCTTGCCGAGGAAACCTCGCGGCCCTGACGAACCTTTGAATGGCTTCATAGTGAACCCTGTCGGCCTTCCTTGGTAGTGGGCTAAGAGGCTGATCACCTCGGGCGAAAGGGTAATTCACGGCTCACAGGGAAAGTGTACACCTCTGCGCAGAGTTTATTAAACTGGTATACTAGCCTTGCTCAAGGACACGAGCGGCCTTGGAATCCTTACATTTAAGATGGTGACTTTTGATTGCTAACATGATCATTTTTACTGTTTTATGCTTTCACATTATTTATGTTACATTGATCATGAGATTACTATACTTGTTGAGTTCGACATGGACTCACCCTTGCTATTCCCCCCACACCCTAGGTGGTTATCAGATTGCTAGAGTTGGAGGTGTTAGGCTTGTGGTCAACCAGTCAGCTGTGTCCCTGTGGAGTTGGCGTCTACACGCGAAGATCGGAGTGTCTTTCTGCTGTTTGCTTCTTAAGGTTATATTTTAATTATACTACGTTATGTATTTGAGCATTGCCTTTTGATATTACCTTGTATTTGTCGGTTTATGTGTGTGACTGATCCTGGGGCGCACATAAGGTTATGCATTCAATTTTATCCTTAAAATTGGGTGTGACACTATTGGGCTAGACCTTGCCATTCCAGACCTAGTGCTTCTTCAACATTTTTACCTAGGTCTTAGTAAGGATGATAAGAGATCCCTTGATATATGTGCTAGCGGAGGTTTCCTTCATTTATCTGCTAGTAAAGCAAGGTCCATACTTGATAAAATCAGTGGAAGGACTCTTTGCCCTAACATTTATAATGAACTCCCCGAGAAAGAGAAGGAATCATCTCCCGACCAAAAAGAGGAAGTTTCGATAGCTAAATCACACATTTTCCAATCCCAAAACTTAGCTATCAGTCCCAAGCCATCCATACTCCAAAATTCTATAAGGGAAGAAGAAATTCAACCCTTGAAAATTCCTTTTAAGATTAAGGATGATCTTTGTGATATTGGAAAAAGTTTAGACTTCCAGCCTCATAAGAGACCTTCTAGTGAATATAAATCAAATTCGTTTCAGAAGAAATCTCTTAGGAAGCGTCCTTATTGGAAAACACCCAAGGATGGTATAACTAGCTATGCCATAGAAGGAGAGCCAAACTATTTTGAACCCATTCCTATCTTCTCCCCTTCTATACTCACGTTAGAAGACTCATCTCAACCCATCTTTAAACCCATCTTTGACCCCGAAGAATCACCTGACACTCATTCTCCTAAGTCTCATGATGACCCTAGAGATTCACTAAGACACCTAGATCATAGGAATCATGGACTTGAGGATGACCAAGAAAGGCTACGACAATGGCTGGAATGTATAGAATGGATGGACAAGGAAGAAACCTTAATAATAGAATCCAACCCTGACCTAACCCATCCAAGTTTAGAGGAAACCTTTGAGTAGACCAACATGAGTGTCACCAATCCATGGGAAGTCTTGGACAATAAAATGCCCAATAGACATGGAATAAATGAGAAAATATTTTCGCCCATAGATACTCATAAAGAAACACCCTTGGGGCTTAAAGAGGGAGATAACATTAATGAGCATGGAAGCTACTTCATAGACATCTGCTCGAATCCATCCTCATATGAGGAATTTCCAGGATTAATTGGTCTCTCTAACATTATCACACATGAGATCTTCAACCCCCTCATTCTACCTATTCATAAAATTATTGAGAGGGTGGTTGTGGATGCATATGTTTATCATAAATATTATAGATCTCATTGTAATCTTAAAATATGTGCACAAAGGCTGATGTTTTAGAGGAAACCACTTCATGAACTCAAAGTATAATAATATAAGGTTTCTCTCGAACAACTTTGTGTCCTAAAATAACCACTCTTTGCTATAATGCCCTTGTGAAATGTGCATTGAGTTATAATTTTGAAAATATTTCCTTTGGTATTTTTGTCACTAACCATTCCAGGCTTGAAGTAGAAGGATGACATCATTAGGTATGTCCAACCAATCATCATGCAACATTAATCCTTCCAAACTTAACTTTGCCTTGGAAAATTCAAGCTTGGGGGAATGGGCTTATTTAGAAAATCATATGTTTCTAATATAGGTTTTCTCTAACTTGTCAATCCATGTTCAAATTGTTAATCAATGATCATGCTCTTTCATCTCTGTTTGCATAACTCTTTATAAACTTTCATGTTACCTTTGTTCGCTATAGTATACTTAAGGTTTAGAGAAATTTCATACACCTTTTAAATTAGGCATGGTGCTTAGTTTAAACTGTTTTCTGGAATCATAATTAGACAAGGTGTTTAGTTTGATTTCCAAACCAAGAGGTGTGATGATTTTACTTTCAAAGGCTTTTTGAATTAAGCGTGGTGCTTAGGTTAAAATGCCTTCCTAAGTCAAATTGGACGTGGTGTCTAGGTTAATTTTTGAGCCGCTCGTATGCTGTAGTAGACATTGGATATTTTGTTGGATTAACCCTTGCAGAAAACTTTTAATTTAATTTGGGTAAGTCATGAGATGAATTCAAATCAGAGACGAAACATGGCACATGACGAATTTCACTAACTTTGCAGAAGAAGACACAACTCATTCATCATGGATGAAATAACTGTAAATATCAATGATTCATTCACGTTATCTTTTGCTGCAAGTTACTTTTTACCTTAAGCCATGCCTGTATAGAACATGATCTATGATAAAATAATCTCAACACTATATTTTTCATTAGCATAGGTGGAACATGATAAAATTCTGGACAAACAACTTCTATTTCAAAATTGTATATCCCTTCGGGCATGTGTTGTCCACTAATCTGTTACAGGCATAAGAATGAGTGAAGTGAAAAGAGTGATAAGATCAAAGAAGCAAAAGATGGCAAAGAGGATAAGCAACAAAGGAGACAAGATGCTCATGAACAACTCAAGATGCAAGAGAAGGAAAGGACCACCAGTCATCTACCCTTCGTTACTTAGTGCCATCATGCTCTAATAATGAAGGTAATGTCTTAAGGTAAGTGATCACTATTTTCCTCTTGATCTCGAAATGCAGATAAATAAAGACATAAATATGTTAGAGTTACAACTTTAATTGATTAACCTAATTAACTCAACATGCTTTGTTCATGGCATCATTCTTTTGATTTCAGTCTTAATCAAATGTGCTAAAACAGTGTATTCTATCTTTGGAAGATGATAGTCATACTCATGTGAAAATTGATATATTATGTAGAGATAGACAAACCTTCCATTGGTTGATCAATTTATTTCTTTTCTGCCATGTGAACTTAAATGCAATATTCAATGCTTAATCCTCTGATTTTACCACTCATGTCATGAGTAAAACAAATTATGCAACATCAACTTTGTCTTGTTCAATGTGCCTAAGGATAGAGAAAATAAAGAGATAGATTTGGTTCTGTTGGTGTTTTTCCACCAGCAGAGCCCATGCACTTGATCTCTACCTTGGTTGTGCAAATAGGACAACACTTCGAGTAAAAATTGTTAATTCCCAAAATTCTACAATTGAAAGTTCTGTGAACATGCACGCTGAGCAAGATGTTGACAGCTTCCACTATTAATGCTCTACTTCAACCTGCTGGCCAAGCAAAGATCAAAAGTGACATCAGCATCACAAGGGGTGCAACCATCAAGACCCCCATCTCTAAAACAGAGGGATACACAAGAGTGGAAGAAAAAGTCCTGTCGGTAGACTTTAAATTCTGCACCCTTGCCATAAGGTAATGATAGTAGTTATCTAATTAATTAGTATTCCTGTTTACATTAGTAATTTCACTTTAACATATTCATCTTTCTATTGAAAAGGAAATAAAAATCTTTATTGCCTTATTTACTGCATCATAAAGTGTTGAAGTCCCATGTGAATAAGCTTATGGTAACCCTGTAGGAATATTTACTATGGTGGCATAGAAAGGAAAATAAAAATTTATTCTTGCATTATAAAAAAATCCTAAGCCCTATGAGAAGAAATATTCTCCGTGGCGGCATAAAAATAAAAAAATATATTATGCATACATATTTGATTGCTACATTAGAAAATTAGAAAATCCTAAAAAAAGAATCTGTCAATTAAAATCAAATCAGAGAATAATCAATTGCTTATTGACTGACCGCTAACCTCTTATTAAATTTGAGCATCGAGTTTTGGTTTTCTTGTTGGAGTATAATTTTGTAGGAATGACACTATGACGGAGGAGTGAGTCCATCAGTGGAGCCCACTAGGACCGTTGCTGAGAAGCTTACTATGAAGGTTATCAAGACCGACTATTACAAATATCTAGCTTGGGGAAGGAGCATCCCCTAGTTATCAGGTAATTATACCTATGTGATTGTCGAGTCTATTTTATATAGTCATAAAATAGCAAAAATATGTGAGCACATGAAGGTTCACAATAGTATCATTGGAAAATTTAAAAAAATACCAAAAATATGTGGGCACATGAAGGTCCATGTCTGTAGAGTCTTTTGTGAGTCCATTAGTTAAAAGAATGTAACACCCTAAATTTTGCTATTTTAGAAATAGAAATAAAATGCCTTAATTTTTGTATTTTGGTAGTCTTGAAAATGTAGGGGGAACAATTTTTCATTTAAATAAAATTCATATTAGGGTTTAGCAATATGTTTGTTGCATTCATGCTGCAGCATAATTTTTCTTGTACTGCTTGGGTTTTGTTTGAACTTGCAAATATTCAAAATCTATTTTGAAAACCTATTTGAAAATGCTTAAGGAAAATAGAAATAGCAAAACCTTTCTCCCTCCCTATCTGGCCCGAAGGCCCACTCTCCTCCCTTCCTCTCTCGTCCCGGGCCCAAGGCCTCTCTCCCTTCCCCACTGATCTGCTCCCTCTCTCCCCGCTCTAGCCCAGCCTAGTGCAAAGGCCTAGCTTGGCCTGCTCCTGCCTTTCCCCTCACTCCTCCACCGTTTTTGGGCCCGAGGCCGAGGCTAGCCCAGCGAGCACAGCCCGCACAGCCCCTCCTCCCTTCTTCTACTGCTACTGATAGCCGCGGCCCACGCTGTCACTCTATGACGAAGGTTCCCACGCGTCAGCACCTCCCCACTAATCCCCTATGCTGCTCGAGCAGAGCCTGACGCCGGAACGAACAGAGCGAATTCGTCGCTCGTCGTCCCCGATCCGATCCCCTATTTCCTAGGTGAGTCCAATCTCCTATCTACTCACGCCTCGGGAGTACTTAAGCAGTGCCGTACCTCTGGCACCACCACGCAACCCTAGAAGTCGCCCTCGCCTCGCACAGCAAGAAACAGAGCCACCGCTTGGAGCTTTCCGCCATCGCCGAGAGCAATTCACCCGATTCGTCGTCGAATTCCTCGTGGTAAGCCCCTATCAAGCTTCTCATGGTGTTTACGAAGACACCGAGCCCGTTTTCCCCTTCAATTGTGATCTGACACGGCTTAATCGCCGTTGCAGAACCACGCCGACTGCCGGACTCCGCCGCCGGAGTCAATTCGCCGCCCCCAAGTCTTCATCCTCGCCGTAAGCCTCTTCCCGAGCACCTACTCGGTAACCCGAAGCCGCCAGTCCCTTTTTCCCCTTGGATTAGGCACTAATCTCACCTCGCCGTCGATGCAGTGACCCACCGCCCGCCTCCATTCGTCGCGACCCATCCCTGAGCCGCCTCCGTCCTTCCAAGTGCCCTAGGTGAGGTCCCCGAGTCGCCCTCTTACTCCCCATACCTTTCCCGAGCCGAATGATGCACCGTAGGCACGTTTCCGTGCACGCCGGCGAGACTCCGGCCATGGCGCCGCCGCCTGGCCTCTGTTTCCAGCCGGCCGCCGCCCACACCCTCCCCCTTCTAATCTGGCGCGTCCGTCTGGAATCGGACGGCTTGCAATAGCCCATACCGGTTCGCCCAGTGCATTTGCATAAAAGCCCCTACTATTTTTAATGTATAAACCCACAGTCCCTTGGTGCCTTCTGCTATTTACATCTTTCAATTTAGAAAACGTATTTTCGTCTATTTTAATATAAAAGCTGTTTTTTGATTTTATAGTTATGCCACTATTATCGTTTTAATCATAATTTCTTCGTTTTAGTTCCGTTTTGAATGAATCAAATTACGTTAGATTCGTAATTTTATAATCTATCAGATAGTTCTACTGTTGTTTATATTATTAACTTTTAAATTTCAAGATTATATTTAATTATTACTTATCTATTATAAATTTTATTTAATTCATAACTTTGCCTTTTTTAGTTTGATTTGTGCAAACTTTATATCGATGTGATCGTAGCGACGTGTAGATCAGTTTTATGAACTTTTAAATTTATTTTCCCTCTGTTGATGTACTGTTCTAATTATAAGAGTTGTTTGTTTTGCATGATTGCCTGGATGCGTGTATGTGGATGTGTTGATCGAGTATAGGCGGTGAGCATTACGTTGGTGATCAAGATCAGTACTTCGACAACCCGGATCACCAGGGGTTTGCTGATCAAGGCAAGTATAGCATGGGATCTTTCTTGTTACCTATTCACCACAATATCACTTTAATGCATGTTGCATGTGTCTAATTTTGTTACCCGTAAGGACATCCTAGTGATTGTTTACCTTATACCTTGATACCTATGGGAATTACATGCATATGGGTAGACTTTGCTAGTGCTTGATTTAAATTAATATAGTTCGAACATTGATTTATGGATGTATGCAACGAAGGATAAAACTTGCTTTTTAACAACATGGACTCAAGGGGCTAGAGCATAGTTTTTGTGATGCTCTAGGTTCCTTTCCCTAAGAACTAATCTGTCAGCAAAAGCTGGGACTTACAGTGCAACCATGAGAGCTATATGGCTCTGGCTTTAGTCAAGTATGAGGACATTTTCTAGCTTGTTAGTGGTTACCAAAAGGCGCTCAAGGAAAGCCTCGGTTGCAGAATGGCTTCTTGTCTCTCAAAGTGTGTATATGCTGCGTGTACTGTACCACTTTGTTAGAGGGCCTCCATTCGCCTAGCTGCTTACACTTGGCGGCTACTAACTTGTTAGGGGGAGTCTTTTGAAAGACTTCATAGTGAGACCCTGTTACGCACCTTGGTAGTGTAGTGTGGGTCTTGCAAACCCCAACAGTTGGGAATCACGACTCATGGTGAAAGTGCACAACCTCTGCAGAGTGTAAAACTGGTATATCAGCCGTGCTCGCGGTCACGAGCGGCCCAGAAAACTCACAGAATATTGGATACTTAGGGGAAGACGAGACACATGGACTGAGATGATGATGGGCTATGATGGACTTGGATGAGAATATTTCACTAATGATAATTATGTGGGTTATTTAGGTTAAGCATAACTATTGCTAATTTAATGTTAAAACTTTGACTCATTAAAAGCAAACTGCTGTTAAACCCGTGTCTATCCTTTTTGAGCCTCATAAACCCCATGCTATATTTGCTGAGTACGATATGTGCTCACTCTTGCTATATCAACAACAGTTAGGCTTGTGGTCAACCAGTCAGCTGTGTCCCTGTGGAATTGGCGTCTACACCTGAAGATCGTAGTGTACTTCTGCTGTTTGCTACTTAAGGTTATATTCTAATTATTATTACGTTATATATTTTAGCATTGTCTTTTGATATTACCTTGTATTTGTCGGCTTATGTGTGTGACTGATCCTTGGGCGCACATAAGATTATGCATTCAATTTTATCCTTAAAATTGGGTGTGACAAAGAAAAAGATGAATAACAAATCAAAACCAAATAAAACTTAGCTATATATCAGAGTAGTCTTAGAGTGTCTTTATAGTCAGTCTAGTTTAGAGTCAACTAAAACTGAAGAACATTAAAATTTTGTCTTGAAGATGATGAATAGTTGCTCTGCCGTAATTCCTTTCAAGTGCATAGTTTTTAACCTCAAATTCTCCCGAGTTTTGGATATTACTGCTTTGATTTGAGAATTTACTCTGAACCTAAAACTTGTGGAGGCATATGCTTCAGCCAAATCTAGGTGGTTGTTGATGGTGGATAACGTCAACTTTTATTAGAACTTTAGACACCAAAGGATACATGAATACACACTAATTTAGGGTTTTAACTGACAGTTTCCACGAGTTTTGCATGATCTGTATTTTTCAGGGGCTATTCCAGAAAAGCATAAAAGAAGGGTTAAAGGGCATGATTACCACGTAACTTAACCGCAAAGGAAACATCATCACGAGATCACTAGAAGCATCTGGAACACACCCGAAGCACTGGGGCCTGAGACCCACCAAGGTGGGGCCGGCCGGCGCCAGGGTGAGGCCGGCCGGCGCCCCCCTGCTAGGGTTTCGGCTCATCTTCTAGAGTCTTCTTCCGCCCCCTCTGTGGAGTCATCTCGGCCCTTGTTTCAAGTCGCTTTGATCCTACGGCGCACGTGCATCCCACCGAGCTAGACCCCCCCGGAGGCATCAACCCATCATTCATTCAAGGCATCAAAACCTCAAGCCATCAAGAGCCTCCTAGTTCATAGTTCTAGCCTAGTTAGATTAGAAGTAGAGGAATTCTAGTTCTTCGGCGGATCTGGAGCCCCGGCGTCTGTCTGGAGCACGGAGTTCGGTATAATTCTAGTTCTTTTTCTATTATTGTATTCTTCATTATGATTAGGGAAACATTGTTCTTAATAGTTCATATGTTCTTGATTACAATAGTCTTTGTCTACGTTGATTATATGTCTAGTATAGTTGGTTTGATCTTATTGAATTCATGTAATTGCTCGTATAGCGTTTATTCATGCGGACGATGGATAGATGATGAACAATATGTAGACGTGGTGTCTATGTATTTTGTTTATCTACGAGTGCACCCTGATGTGCCGGGTCGTGTGGTAGATCGCGTAGGTGACAGCTGCGTTGAGTCCTCTGTAGTCCACCCCCCGTATGTAGGCCAGCAGGCACGGTCGTGATGTTGGATGATGACTCTGTTTCACATCCTTCCTAGATGATGCCCTTTGCATGTGATTATGATACAGGATTAGTCTAACAATGATTGCTAGATGTAATTGCACTAATTAGAGTTATTCATTGATGTAGTTATAGAATTACCATCACTATCAATATAATAGATTAAAGTTTATCCTAATCTTTCCCAGTGGTATAAATATAAATCGACAACCTGGTAGAACTCCCAAGATAAAATGCTAGAATAGTATAATTATCTGTCCGCTTGCAGAATTGATCTTAGTTTATATTATTTATATTTATTTCTGCCTAGTCACATAGATTAATATAGAAAACCTTTATTTATTCTTAGCATTATTAATTAGGGATGACAACCTAGTTCTTGCATAAGAATGTTGGTAGTAGAAAAGTGGCTAGTTGCTAATGACAAGTTAATTAATTACCATTCATCTTCTAATCTCGCCTCTCGCATTAAAAGTTATATAGTTATATCTGGCGATGTTAGTAGATGTCAACAAGCATTTTTGGCGCTGTTGCCAGGGAAGGCACATGAAACTTCGGAAATATTGATAGCATATGTATACATAATGGATAAGATTGTATTACCGATTGATCTCTAACTCAAACAGGCACACCCTTGTTTTTTATCATTTGCTTATATTATGCAGGTTGATGAATGAATGGTTTTTCTCTTCCAAATAATTTCACTGACGATCCAGAGAAACTCCTGAGAAGAAAGAAGTTTGTAGAAGCGAGGGACAATTTCAAGCTACCATCAAAAACACCCATCGCTGCTCAAGCTCATTCATCAAAGGAGCCAGCTCCAATATTGGAAGAATAACACTTAGGAGAAGATTTATCTTCTGTGTTTGAAGACATGGCTGAGAAGACGCTGCGCGGGTTCTCTGCCCCAACAACAGAAAACATCCGGACTGGACCAGCAGTCAACACGGGGGAGAATGGCTTCGAGCTCAAGCCTGCTCTTATCACCATGGTTCAAGCCAGCCAGTTTTGTGGAAAAGCTCATGAAGATGTAAGTGCACACTTACAACAGTTTTTAGAGATTTGCAGCACCTTCACGATTAGAGGAGTACCAAGAGATGCTATTTTACTCTGTCTTTTCCCATTTTCACTTTTGGGGAAAGCCAAGCAGTGATTCTACGCCAACAAAGACAAGAACACTACATGGGACCGATGCTCAACTGCTTTCCTAGCAAAGTTCTTTTCTATAGGCAAGACAAATGCTCTGCGTGGGAAAATCTCAAGTTTTCAACAACAACATGACAAATCATTCACTGAAGCATAGGAGAGATTCCAAGATTACATTGAAGACTGTCCTCATCATGGGATAGAGGATTGGCTACTATTGCAGACCTTCTACCACGGGCTTATCTCAAGCACCCGTGAGTCCATAGATGTTGCAGCTGGAGGAGCTTTCCTGTCACTTAAGCTTCCAGAAGCTCAAGCACTTGTTGAGAAGATAGCCTCAAATTCAAACTGTAATTAAGAACGTACTCAACCTCGCAAGAGAGGAGGAGGCATCCATCATCTCAAGGAAATTGACATGGTCACTGCCAAGTTAGACCTCATCATGAAGAAGCTCGACATAGAGAAGAAGGAAGTCATGCATATCAATGATTCTCGCATGACCTGTGAAGAATGTGGAGATTTCGGGCATTCAGCTGTCAACTGCCCTACGTCGCAAGAGGATGTGAACTTCATCAACAATAACACCTACTATCGTCCTCAGCAAAATCAAGGATGGAACCAGCCAAGCCAAGGATGGAATCAGCAACATCGACAAGGTAATTACCAAGATAACAACCAAGGTAATAATTACAATAATTACAATCTTCCGCCTTTAAGAGATTTAGTTGCTGGTCAATCTAAATTGTTAGATCAAATGTCTAGAAAGGTAGCCTCAAATGATAAAGCTTTAGAAAATATAAATACTAGAATGGATACCTTTGCTTCTGCTATAAAAAATCAGCATAGCTTTAATAAAATGTTAGAATCACAATTACCTCAGCTAGCTGCTGCTGTCCCTCCATTTGAGAAAGGAAAAATTCCGTGCCAGCCGGAGGATTTAGAAACTGCTAACCTTGTTGATATTCACAATGCAACACAATACCAAATTGAGCCTGCAGATATACAGTGGATAGATCACTCACTACATGAGAAGATGGGAGACCCTGGAAGACCTGTGATTCCTATCTCTATAGGATGTCACAACTTTCCAGAGGCTATCTGCGATTTCGGTGCAAGTGTCAATATAATGCCTAAGATAATTTATGAGAGAATTTTAGGTGATCCTTTGTTGTACACAGATATGCGTTTGCAGCTTGCAGATCAGTCCATTTGCTACCCCGAGGGAGTACTAGAAGAAGCTATTATCAGAGTGGGGCAATCATATGTCCCAATTCACTTTGTGATCATGGATACTGGAGGAGATGAGAAGGCACCCATTATCTTGGGACGACTATTCTTATGCACAACCAAAGCCATCATCTATGCGGAACACTCCAAGATTGTCCTCTCCATCAAAGACAAGAAGGAGAGATTCTCTCTCAAGAACCGCATCCTCAAGAATCCAGTAGTCCCAAAGCAATTCCATCAATAAGAAGAGCAACAACAACAACCAGCACCCAAGAAGAAGAACAATAGAAGATGGAGGAAGAACAAGCCCCAGCATGTACCTGAAGGAACCGCTCAGCTAATCAATGCTATCAACACAGAAAATGATCATATGCTCCCGAAACCATTTCCAACAAAGAAAGGTGACCCAGGTGTACCAATCATCGAATGCATAATTAGAGACATCACTTTTCCCGACACTATCTGCGACATTGGATCAGGCGTCAACGTAATGTCTAAAAAGGTATATGATGAATTATTTGACGATTTACCATTATACCCAACATATATTCAGTTGCAGATGGCAGACCAATCACTGAGATTCCCTGAAGGCATAGTCAAGGACGTCATGGTAAGAATTCAAAATAAATATATACCCGTAGATTTTCTAGTTCTTAACACGCAGGGGGACGATGAATCGCCTATTCTTTTGGGAAGACCGTTCCTCTACACCGCCAATGCTATCATCTACATCGGGTCTGGACAGATCCACTTCAACCTACCCACTGAAAAAGTACGCTGTTAATTTAAAACACATCTTAACCATGAGCAGATCAAGAAGCAACACAACAGGAGGAAACGCTAAGCCTACCGTCAGGCTGCCTAGCCTCACTGTGGATGGGAGTTCCCTGGCAAGATTGTGAAGTATGAAGACTGTTACAAGGAGCAAGAAGAAGCCATACAAGCACCACGCTGGAGTGAGTGGGAAGCGGAAGCTGAGAGGATGGACCAGATTGCTAAAGCAAAAAAAGAAGAGATCTAGGCACAAGTAGAAGAATGGATGAAGAGAGATGAAGAATCAAGAGAAGCTTACAAGGAAGAGCTGGAGATAGAAAAGAGAGAAGCAGAAGAGACAGAAAAGAGATGGAAGGAGAAGGAAGAAGCACCTGCTACACCACCGTAAAATGAGGAATTGACTGAGGTAACCTCAGACAATGAACCTACTAAGTAAGTACTCTCTTCTATCTAAGTCCTATCGGTAGACTTTAAATTCCGTGCCCTAGCCATAAGGTTAAAATGGTAGTTATCTAATTAATTTAACATTCATTAGTAATTTTGCTTAGCACATGTATTAGCACAATCATTTTTTGCATATTAAAAAATAAAACCAACAAAAATATTTACTGCTTTATTTACTGTATCATAAATATTAAAGCCCCATGTGAATAAACCTATGGTAACCCTGTAGTCATATTTACTGTGGTGTCATAAAAATAAAAATAACAACCTATATTTACTTTGTTGCATGATGAAAATCCTAAGCCCCATGGAAATAAATATTCCCTGTGGTGGCATAAAAATTAATTATTAGCATGCATACATTTTTTTATTGCCACATAAGAAAATTAGAAAAACCCTAAAAAAGGAATCCTGTTAGAATCCTGCTAAAATCTATTAATTAAAATCAACTCAAAGAATAATCAAAGTGCTCATTGGCTGACCGCAACCCCTTGATAATTCGAGCCTCGAGTTTTGGTTTTCTTGTTGGAGTATAACTATGCAGGAATAATATTATGATTAAAGAGAGAGCCTATTACTGGCACCCACCGGGACTGCTACTGACCAACTCACTCTAAAGATCATTCAAGCACCGAGTATTGCAAACATCAAGCTTGGGGAGGAACATCCCCTAGTTATCTGGTAATTTTACCTATACGATTATTGAGTCTATTTTATAAAGTCATAAAATACCAAAAATATGTGAACACATGAAGGTTCACCATAGTACCATAAGAAAATCTAAAAATACCAAAAATATGTGGGCACATGAAGGTCCACACTTTTTAGAAAATACCAAAAAATTTGTGGGCACATGAAGGTCCACACTCTTAGAGAAGTTTCCTAATTAGGTAAAGAAACTTAAGCTTTTGCTAGAAATATTAAAATCAATCACTTACCATGGAGTGGTATTAAACCTAACCCATCTCTATGAGATTTGGTATTTTTATTAGCAATTGAGTTTCATAGGACAACATAAGATCAAGGAGCTAGTCAACCCGACGCCCTTACACCGTCAATGCACCTGCTCCCAGAAGGATCACTCAATTTGCAACATGAGAGATCCTGTCAAACGTCAAGCTTGAGGGAGGGCACCCTCCAATTAAAATCTAACTAAGTATAAGTTTCCTATCTCATCATTATTACTATATCACTTTTTCGTGTGAGTTAGCTAGTAAGATAAAATTTGAAAACCAAATAAATATCTATCTATATATTAGAGTTTGTTTAGAGTCGGTCTAGGCTAGAGTTAATTAAAAATGATGAACATTAAAATTTTGTCATGGAGATGATGAATAGTTGCTCTGCCACAATACTTTTCAAATACCTAGTTGTCAAACTTAAATTCTCCTGAGTTCTAGATATTGCTGTTTTAACTTAAGAATTTACTCTGAACCTGAAACTTGAGGCATATGTTTGAGGTAAGTCTAGGTAATTAGAAAGGAGTGGGACCCGCAGTCAAAGGAGTTAAGAGCGCCGGTTAATGTTGCACCGGACGCTCCGACGGATGCACCGGACGCGTCCGATGAAACAGTCGAGAGCAACCCGAGAGCATGAATTTACGCCGGACACGTCCGGTGAAACAGTCGAGAGCAACCTGAGAGCAACACAAGAGCACGGATTTACACCGGACGCGTCTGGTGACTGGTCATCGGATGCTCCCAGCGTCCAGTGTTGTCTTCTGGTCCTTCGCGCACAAATCACACCAGACGCCCTTATTTCTTCACCGAACGCGCCAGATAGATGGACTCAGCGTCCGGTGCTACTGTTCATCTTCTCCGCAGGGCATCTGGCCACACCGGACGCCGGATCAGCGTCCGGTGCACATTTTTTCCCAACCTAGTTCCAACACCAATAAGAAGCAAATAAACACTGTTTGGAACTGATATGAGACATCATCTCTCTCAAACCCTCAATTTTTCAAATATTTTGCCTTAGACATATGTAGTTTTTAATGGAAATAGACAACAAGAACCAAGAACAAAACGAGAAATAAACAACCATGCAAATGCAATGTAAGTTCACGTAAATTAAATTAGTTGCTTGTCAAGTTTGTCCTGAGGTAAACTTCTTCACACGCTTTTGGGCGGTTATCTTAACCGAGTTAGACAAGCCCTACGTGCAATTCAAAGTTAGACATGTTTTATATTACAATGCAATGCACATGACAACACAAGATCATCTTTTAGAGAGGTTGCTTAGATCAAGGCAATTGAGTTCATTCCTTAGAGTGCAAAACCGTGCCTCATCCAATGGTTTTGTGAAAATGTCCGCTAAGTTATCATCCGTTCTCACTCCCTCAAAGGAAATGTCACCTTTGGCAACGTGATCTCTAAGGAAGCGATGGCGAATGTCAATGTGCTTTGTGCGGGAGTGTTGAACCGGGTTATTTGCAAGTTTTACCGCACTCTCATTGTCACACAACAAAGGCACCCTTTTTAACTTAATTTCATAATCAAGTAGGGTTTGTTTTATGTAAAGAATTTGTGCACAACAAGTACCCGCGGCAATGTATTCCGCTTCGGTTGTTGACAGGGCAACACTATTTTGTTTCTTGGAGGACCAAGAAACTAGTGATCTTCCAAGCAAATGGCACCCTCCAGATGTGCTTTTCTGGTCAATCTTGCAACCGGCATAATCCGAATCGGAATAGCCGACAAGAGTAAAGTTAGCTCCTTTGGGATACCAAAGGCCAATGCTTGGGGTGTGCTTTAGGTACCTAAGGATTCTTTTTACCGCAACTAAGTGAGGCTCCATAGGGTTAGCTTGAAAGCGCACACACATACACACACTAAACATGATGTCAGACCTAGATGCGGTCAAGTACAACAAACTACCGATCATAGAACGATAGAGAGTTTGGTCAACCGATTTACCTCCCTCATCAAGGTCGAGATGTCCGTTGGTAGGCATGGGGTCTTGATGGGCTTGCATTCTTCCATCTTGAAGCGCTTGAGGAGGTCCTTCATGTACTTCTCTTGTGACATGAACGTTTCTTCCCTCAATTGTTTGACTTGAAAGCCGAGGAAGAATGTGAGCTCACCGATCATGGACATCTCAAACTCCTTGGACATCATATCACCAAATTCCTTGGAAAAATTTTCATTAGTTGAACCAAAGATAATATCATCACCATAAACTTGACAAATGAAGATATGCCCTTTGTGCTTCTTGGTAAATAGTGTGGTATCAACCAAGCCGATTTTGAAGCCCTTGTTGAGGAGGAAATCGCGGAGGCGCTCATACCAAGCTCATGGGGCTTGCTTCAAGCCATATAGCGCCTTGGACAACCTATAAACTTAGTTTGGATATCTAGGGTCTTCAAAACCCGATGGTTGCGGAACATAGACAAGTTCATTTATGAAGTGTAACAACCCTAAAAATCCACACAATCTAAAAATCCCAACCAATTAAAATTTTTCATTTATTTATTGTGAAAACCCATTTTTCTTGTGCAAGCATATAGGTTTCATTATGAAATTGGTAAATAAAGGAGTGTAGTTTGCATTTTAATTCCATTCACATAGAATAATAACTTATGCATCACATTTGGGATTTATTGCAATTTATGTTTGTATTTACTCAATATTTAAAATGGGCAATATATGTATATATACACTAAATTGAAAATAGAAAAGGAGAAAGAGAGTTAGGCCAGCCATTCGGCCAGCCGGGTCGCCAAGCCAGCCCAAGCCAGCCCGACCTTCCTCTCCTCACATCACCCGCGCGCGGCCCACGTTGCGGCTCGGCAGCGCGCGCGCGACCGGCACACACACGCTCGCGCTCGCTGCCAACCCGGCCCCGCCTGTCAGCCGCTCTCGCCCCCCACTGTTCTTCTTCCTCACGAAGGCGACGCGCCTGCCGGGGGTGTCACGCGAATGGCGTGACCCCGGTCCCACAGCCGACAGCATGGCAGAGCCCTGACCCCGCTGTCCCCCTCCTGTCCCCTCCTTTCTTGGCCGCCAAGCGAACCCGCGCCCATCCGGAGCCCTAGATCCACTCGAGCCACGACCCTTCGATCGGTCGAGCGCGATCAAGACCGTTCGCCATTGGAGCTGGCCAAGCTCGCCTATAAAAAGGAGCACACCCTGAAACCCTACCCTCATTTCCCCTCGCCGCCACCGCAGCACAGACCGGCACACTGCACCAAACCGAGAGAGAGAGCGTAGGAGAAGGGCGGAGCAGAGGAGGAGAAGCTGCCGGAGCGCCGCCGCCGCGGAGCACGCCGGAGCCGGACACGGAGGAGAAGCCCGAGCTGCGAACGAGGAGCGGCACGGCACTGCGATTGCTCTGCACGGCTCCGACTCGCCACTGCACCGCCACCCTAGCTTCACCGACACCACGGTGAGCCATCGCACGCCATGTCCGAGCCTTGCCCTGCTTTTGCCATGGCGTTCCACCCTCGGGACGCGCAGGCACGAGCCTTTACCGGCTCGGGAAGATCACTTGCACCATGCACTCATTCGACCGGCCGAAACCCCCGGACTACAAGCTTGCTAGACCGAGAACGCAGCACGACGCGTTCTCGGCGGAGCGCGCTCACCACCGACGCGTTCCGACGCCGAATCACCCGTTCCGAGCAATCCGACTAGCACCCGTATAGGTTAGAGCGTCGTGGAGCACCGCCACGACCCCCTCGAGCTAGCTACGCGGATCTAAGCGCTAGAGGAAGCATGAATCGCCCTGGCCGCGTGCGCCGCGACCTTACCGGAGCGCCGCCGCGAGCCGTCGCCAAAAGAAGGTCATGCCATGGCTAAAGTTCGCCACCAGAGTGTTGTATGCTTCTCTGGCCTCACCAATTTGACAAGACCGCATTCGATTGAACCAATACTTGGTCGTAGCCGCGTTGCCGCCTTCCGCCATCGCCGGCGACACGCCGCCGCCACAACCGAGCACCTTGGGAGTCTCGGTAGCCAAAATTGGTAGTTGGTATACCATCGCCATAGACCCTGGACGCGTATACATCTCCTGGAAGACCTCCTTAGCCCCGCCAGAACCTCACAGTCGCGACAACATCGCCGCCGACACGTTCCGCCTCGCCTAAAATCCGTTCCGAGAACCCCCGGTCGCCTCGCGCTGCGGAGAAATGCCGCCGAGGTTCGCCAAGTCTGCCTCGGCACCGCCGCTAGATAGCCGAGCCCGGTCTTGCCGAAATATGGTCATCGCCGCCCTGTCATCCTCCGCCGCACCGGAGAGACACCGCCGCCTTGAACAGACGCCCTGGAACCCTGCTAGCACCAAATCTCCGATTCGCCCGAGCCTCCTCAGGAGAGCTTGGGAGAGCAGCACCCTCGGCACACCAAATATCCGATTCGCCCGAGCCTCCCCAGGAGAGCTCGGGAGAGCAGCACCCTCGGGCGCCCAAATTTTTGATTCGCCCGAGCCTCACCGGGAGAGCTCGGGAGAGCAGCCCCTTCGGCGCCCAAATTTCCGATTCGCTCGAGCCTCACCGGGAGAGCTCGGGAGAGCGGCACCCTCGGGCGCCCAAATTTCCGATTCGCCCGAGCCTCACCGGGAGAGCTCGGGAGAGCAGCCCCTTCGGCGCCCAAATTTCCGATTCGCCCGAGCCTCCGCGGGAGACCTCGGGAGAGCGGCACCCTCGGGCGCCCAAATGTCCGATTCGCCCGAACCTCCGCGGGAGACCTCGGGAGAACGGCACCCTCGGCGCCCCGAATCTCCGATTCGCCCGAGCCCCGCCGAGCTAAGCCAAGCCCCGCCGAACTATGCCGAGCTCCGCCGAGCTACCCCCGACCACCGCCGAGCTCCGCCGAGCTACCCCCAACCACAGCCGAGCTACCCCCGACCACCGCCGAGCCACGCCGAGCTACGCCAACGCCGGCAACTCTCTGGGAACCAGCATCGAACACCTGGTGGGCGACCATCGGGTTTGTGTTCAGATGAGGCGCCACTTGCCGCACTACTAGACCCGCGCGCCACGTGGATCAATCCCGAGCTGCCCCTGATTAATCGACCATTTTCCATTTTTAGAAAATAGGATAATCTTCGGAAATTCATAACTTATTCATACGATATCCAAAAATTGCGCACCATATATCAAAATTCTCAGAATAATGAGATCTACAATCTAAGACTATGTTTGTGTGCATTTGGCTCTTTATTTTATTGGATTTTTCTGAAATACTCTATAGGAGTCGCTGACGCGACTATTTCGTGTTCGATTTCAGAGCCGGAGGAGGATCTGACTAAGGAAGACGACCACGAGTACTTTCAGGAGCTAGGAGACGACTACGAAGGTGCCACGTCCCACCAAATCCTTAGATCCTATTTACGCATTGCAAATGACATTGTTGCTATTGCTTTATGATTATGTACGGATTGGTTGCATGGTAGTATATTTGAATTCCCTGCCTTGATAAGACTTTACCCTGCTGTCCGCTGCTAGGTTAGCTGCTACTTAATTTACTGTTACTCTTCCACTACTTACTACTTGCTATATGCTATGTGGTGGATTGGGACGGTGTATAACTGATTATAACCACTGGGAGAAAGTGCTGCGTGCGTCTTGGGTGCGTGGTAAGGGTTGATGTCGACCAAGAGGGATGAGAGACAAGCCCATGGGGCAAGTCGTGCCGGGGGTGTAACCTGGGCATCCCCAAGCGAGATACCTGTGGCGGGTAAAGTTGTTGAGGAGGTTCCGGGTGGGATAGCCTTGGTGGTTTGAAGCCCGTGGACGGAGGTGCTATGATAGCACGGGGAGAGTATCCCCTAAGTGGAGATGCCTGCTTGGTCAAACCTAGGATGGACTAGTTTCAGGTTCATAGGAATCCTTTTCTACTCACTCGCTTCTGATGGGCGGGAGACGGCTGGACTACTTGGTAGGACGGTGCCACTACTGCTAGGTTGAAAGGTGATAAGGGTGGACGTAGACGGTCGATGGGTTCCCGTTCCGTTCTAGATGCACAGTACCACTGGATGGGCCCGGTACTGTGTCTCCCAGTCTCAGCATAACGGTGTAGGATCCGGAATATCCCAGGGCTGAGTGGTAGGGTGGCATCGACCTAGGCAAGCAAGCACCCGGAATTCTGACTAGGTGTTTGCGCAACACCTATGATGGCTAATCTTGTGGGTAGTGAAACCTCTACAGAGTGTACGGTTGATCGATCGATACATATGCCAACTCGTTGGCTATGGACCTTTCCTGTGAAGCTTCTACTAGTGTAGTGAGTGTTCTCTTCTCCCCCTAGATGACATTTTTCCGGCAGTGTACCCGTTGTGATAGTGTGCCGCTGAGATAGGCCCGAGAGGGAGTTGGGCCTGTCGAATGAGAGTGAGGTGTGGGTATGTGAGGTGTGGTGATGGGAAAAGGGATGATGGTGTTAACTGGTGATAAAACTTGACTAATTAAACATTGATTACAGCTGTATAGGAAAACCTCAGCCTATAGGTCTGCTTGTATAGCCTTGCATCCACTTTCCACAAAGCAAATGCTGCATAGGTGGGCTCCATGGCCAGTACAAATCGTACTGATAAATTTGTTGTCAGGTGACGAGAATGAGTACGACTTCGAGGGAGATGATGACGAGGAATAGGGTCACGTGCTACACTCAAGTTGGCCGTGAAGGATGAATCGCTTCCGCATCTTCTAAAGCTTCTCTGAATGTTGATTCTGCCAGTGTGGCGATGAAATAAGTATTTATGTAAGACTTAAATTACCGTTGTATGGATCCTGGTGTCAACTGAGATATGGGTAATTTCATGGATTGTCCCAAGCAATCTGTTGAATTACAATTCGAGCCTGTGGATTTCCCTTCGCGGAAATCGAGGTCGTTTCATGAAGCCATTTAAAAATGCACTTTTCACATCCATTTGAAAGAGTTTTAGGTTATGATTAGATGCATATGCATGTAAGATACAGATGGCTTCCAATCTTGCAACCGGGGCAAAAGTCTCCCCAAAATCCAAGCCTTCAACTTGGGAGAACCCTTTTGCCATGAGCCTTGCCTTGTTTCTCACAATGTTGCCCTTGTCATCTTGCTTGTTGCGAAACACCCACTTGGTGCCTATGACTCTTGCTCCTTTTGGCTTCTCTTCAACTGTCCAAACTTGATTGCAGGTGAAGTTGTTGAGTCCTTCATGCATGGCATTCACCCAATCCGGATCTTGAAGAGCTTCTTCTATGCTATTAGGCTCAATGCAAGAGACAAAAGAGTGATGTTCAATGAATTGAGCATGCCTTTGTGAGCGAGTCATTACCCCCCTTGAAGGACTCCCTATTATGAGATCTTGAGGATGAGCTTGTATGAATGGAGTAGTTCTTCTATCAACCACTTGAGGAGGAAGTTGTGGAGCATCAACATCTTGTGCTTGTGCCTCAACTTCTTCTTGTGTGATGTGGCTGTCCTCATGTGGATCCACCCTATCTTTATCTTCATCATCTTGAGGCACATTTGATGAAGATGGTTGATTGATCACTTGTACATCATCACCATCATCTTCATCATCTTTTGGCTTGATGTCTCCAGTTGGCATGTTCTTCATAGCCTTCCTCAATGGTTCATCACCTACATCATTGTTGGCGGTCCTTATAGATCATTTTTAACCGCCAATTTATGCCTAAAGGAAGAGAAACTATCATACTTTAACACATAGACATATGCTATTAACAGAGTTCCACTTGTACCCCTAGTGTTTATGTTTTTGCAGGATTTATGGTGAAACAAGTTGAAGTGCACAACACCAATGGGAAAGCGTAAAGGAGAAATGTGAATTCAGAGAATGCGCAACCAAAAATAACAAAGAAGCCCACCTTTATTACAAATCTAGGCCCATTCGTAACCATAGGAGAGGTCTAGGCTCAGAGGAGAACCAACCACGTGAAGGTAGTGGCCAAACGGGCCCACCAAGGGACCGATCGGTCCCGGGGGCGGCCGCCCCCAGGTGGGGCCTCTCGGGCCCAGTTTTCTTCTAGCGGTTGTAGGGCGGTTCCCCAAGGACAGTCCCACCTATGATCAACACAGATGGAAAGTGGAAACCGCCCTTTGGAGGTCGGTTTGGGTCCTTCCATGTGGGGATGATCCTTTTGCATAGAACCCCCTCCTCTCAAGCTATAAAAGGAGGCCTCCTCTCTACACCTATTCATCAAGGGATTCACCAACACAAGAGGTCACAATGTAGAGAGGAAGAGCAAGCTCCATTCCATTAGCTTATAGCTAATTTAGTATAGGGAGTGAGAGAGGGACAAGTGCTGGAGAAAGAGCGGAGTCGAAGCAGTTCTGCCTCCGGATGGACGAAGTGCCGGGCTTGTCGGCTCTCGATCCAACTTGTACCTCTACAATCGTATTGCTACTTGAAGTAAGAAATTCGTGTTCAACTTTGGTTTGATTCATTAAGCATGTTACTTCCATAAAGCTACTTGTTTGTGGGATCATCGTTCGTCTTTTGGACGGATGCTGTAGCAAGAGGACCCCTGATAGATATGGATGTTCTTGTACGCCGCTAGAGTAGTAGTCGCCTTCATAGACGTGGTGTCTAGGTCGGAGTCTACCTTCGTATGTTGCGCGCGCCCACGGGCAGAGGGTTAGGTGGCAGGTGGTGACAGCCCTGTCCACTCGTACCAGCATCCCCCCACGTTCGGATGCGGAATAGCGCTGATACTGGTATCGCCTGGCAGACCAGGTGCATCAGTGGGCCCGAAACAAGCAAGTAGTGGGGAAGTTTCCATCACTTATATGCGTTTGACCTTAGAAGAACCTCTCTACCCAAGCTATCCCTTTCGTCTCTTCTGAGTAAACTAGTTTGAGACTAAGTACAAAGACCATTCCTCTGGGAAATTACGATACCCTGAATACTTCCGGGTGAAGGCTACAACGGTACTTCCGTGCGCTTGCGGACTTTTCTGCTGACGCTAAGAAGCGCCAACAAGCTTTCTGGCGCCGTTGCCGGGGAACGGTTGTCGTATTTATCTCCGAACCTAGTTCACCCGTGTATTCTTGTGTTTTATCAAAAAAAATCTTTTATCTTTTCTTTTTATAAAAACAAAATATTCCTTTTTATCCGATCCCTTCACCATGAAGCCAGCTCCAAATTCAAAATTCTTCTGCTTCAAAGGGGGAGTTCTTTGAACCACATTCTTTTTCAAAACCAAAATTTCCATCCAGTTGTGAACTCCACCCGAGATTCAAAGCTATGGTTTGGACAAAACCCTTCTTTGGTCACGACAATGAAAATTCTTTTGACCACTTGCAAAAATTCGAGGAATTGTGTTCATGCCTAAGCATTCCTGGCATGACACAAGAAATTCTTAAGTGGAAGTTGTTTCTGTTCTCCCTCAAGGGGTGGCAAAACAACGGTACACTGATGCCGTAGAAAGTGCGAATAGAGAATGGGATGAATTTAAGATCAAGTTTTATCTTGCATTCTTACCCATGTCTCGTATCGCCGCTCTACCAAGGGCAAACCTCGATTTTGAGCAAAAAGAGAAGAAGTCCATAGGTGTAGCCTAGGCCAGGTTTACAATGTTTATACATGCTAACCTAGACTTGTCTTTATCTAATAATGTGCTTTTGCATATCCTTGTTCGGATCTAGACATAGATGCTGCCCTATGGTTTGACATAACCGTTGGAGGGCCGTTTTCATAAAAACCATGACGGAATAGAGGAAAATCCTTGTTTGCATCCTAGACAAGCACGCTTCTCCCGTCATCGTACCCAAACCCTTCCATACAACGGCATGTCAAGTTCTGAAGAGCCCTCAGCAGCCGAATCCTTTCCCTTGCCACCCTTCGATTCGTCTGTTGAGCCCTCACCCGAACCATGAACACCGAAGAAAGGAATGTTTTATCCTTCGAAGTTCGCTATCAAAATTCGAGGATTATGGCAAAACTTTGAAACACTTCTTGGCATAAAATTCTGACATTTCTTAGGAAGTCTCCCCTAATGCTGAGTCATCGAAAGTACGGAATTGGAAGTGAAACGTTCTTCTGAAGAAATTCATATTCTTTCACCTCCCACAACCATGTCTTGCTCATTAAGGGGGACTTCCGTGAAAGCCCTACACAACCTCACAGTTGGGAGTACTTTCATTCCAGCGGAAACCCTTTTAGGGTGATACCTTTTAGGGTGATATGCCGCTAGTCCCGACCGACAAACTTTTCAGAAGTCCATCCGGACTCATCTTTGAGTTTTGTGGGATTGTTAGGGTAGTGCCATTGGAAATTAACGGAACCAAAGTTTCTTATACTTCCTCATCTATGCCATCCTCAATTTTGATCTTCTCATAGGGCACCCTCTTGAAAATCTCATTTATATATATATAAAAAAAAAAGAAGGGAGCCCCGATGAGAAGTTTGAAAGTTTTGCTTCTGCCAGCCATAGCACTTGCTCGAAAACCTAAAGGCGAAGCAAAGCTACTTGTTCGAGCATGCGAATCCTTCTCCTGCACCCGTGCTCGAATAAGATGCATGTCCCTCTGGCCATCAAGAACATTGTTCTCGATGATGGTCAAGGTTAAGTGATCATCCTCCATGATATATCTTTTGAGAATGAAAACTTCCATGCCACGGACATGCCCGAAGCAACAACTCTGGAGCCAAGAAGGGGCCCGCTAACAAGCATGGCTTTGAGGTCCCTCACGTTTCATGATCAAGGTCTCCAGAGTTTGTTTCGCTTCGGACCTCCTGCTTCTACGAGGATCTCGCAACCATCTCTTGATTCTAATTGTTCAACTTTTTGAGAGAATGGTTGTGAATGCTTATGTTTGTCATGAACATTGTAAATCCCGTAGTAGTACGATGGTGCGTACCTTGTAGCTTGAATATTAATGCCTATGATTGGTGGTAAAGCTGGGAACTACACCACCACTGATTGCCGCAAGAAGAAGTTCCCACGGTCAAGCTTAAGACCATAACTTAAGCACTGCCGGGAGATACCCTGGATTATCCTTAAAAAATTCAATAATCAAAAGTTCCCCAATGATTATGAAATACCTACCAAGGCCATATGACATGTTCTACTTTTACAAAAAACTTAGTCATATGCTACTTACGGAACTTTGAGTTGAGTCAAAACACTGAGACCTAGTGAGATTATGGTCATACACCCATGATTGAGATTCACGTACACCTACCAAATAAAGCCGACTCTCATCCTGAGAGTTGCGCACAACATACACCTTTTCATCCACCAAATAAAAATGCCGACCCTCACTTTGAGAGCCGAGCATACAAAAAAAATTCACTCCTTGTTCACCATCATGACGTCTCTCCATCCAAAAGTTTTCATATGTCAAATCAAAATATGGGCTATGCTAAAAAAAAGGGCCAAAGGGCATGAGAAAACAAACGGGAAAGAAAATCCAAATACCCATTTAAAAAAAAGAGAGAAAAAGAGGATGATATTTTTATAGCCCATATTTCTCCCAAGAGTTTTATTCCATCCAATAAAAAGAGAGTCATGATGCATGGAGTGCCAAAAAGATTCGAGATAGGTTTTCACTATTCCACACACTTGCACATCTCAATCAAGGTATATGACTTGTATATCCTTATGGTCCGGTCTTTGACTCAGCAATATAAGTAATGTAAGTATGCCTACCTTCATACCTACCCAAAACTCCACTCTCAGCCTTAGTAGTAGGATGAAAAGGCAACACTACAATGCCGTTGGTAAGGTAAACTATACACATTGAGCGATTGAGAGAATCATTTGAGGAACTTAGTTTATTTTGCAAAAATTCATAAAACTTCCGGATAAAAGGTCTATCAAAGAATGAATCATTGGTGAGTCTATTATAACCATTCTATCTTGCAACCACCCAAGAAATTGGAGAAACTATAAGCCCCATAAGAAATCAAGGTAAAGAGTGGATACAATGCCAACTTATTCGAATTACGAATGAATGCTATGTTATAGGTATGACACTTATGAATTATATCGGCATTGTAGCAACTCCTGATCAACAACCAGACTTAGCTATTTGCTCGGGATGAGCAAAGGTTAAGCTTGGGGGTCTTGTTGGTGGTCCTTATGGATAAATTTTATACCACCAACTTAGACTAAAAAGAGGATTAACAATCATATTCTAGCACATATGCCTTTACTACTAACAAGTTCCACTTGTACCCCTATCATTCATGTTTTACAGGTTTTATGGCATAACAAGTGGAAATACGCATCAACTTGAAGAAAGCGCAAAGTCAAATGACGATTCCAACAAATGCGCAACCAAAGAATACTAAAGAAGCCCACCTTCAAAGTGTAACTGGATCCATCTGCAACCAAGGGAGAGGCCCAGGCCCAGGGAGCAACCGACCACCCGAAGGCGGTGGCCAGTTGCCGCCTCCCAGGGACCGACCGCCCCCGGGGGAGGCCGCCCCCCAGATGGCACTTCCCGGGCCCATCTTCAGCCACAGTACTCAAGGCAGTTTTCTGATGGCGGTTTCACCTGCTTCCATGTTTAGAATGCCCAAACCGTCATAGCTTCACTATAAATAGATGGTGCTCCATCCCCTTCAACACATACATCATTTGGAGTCATCTACCTCACACCTCTCACTTGTATCTTTAGAGTAGTTGTAGTAGTTTGTGAGCAAGGCAAGAGCTATCAAGGAGAGCTTGTCTCCTTGGAAGAAAAGGATCATCTTAACCTAGCCTGTCAATCCGAAAGGTTGGGGTCCGTGGGGGTTAGGAGTTGTTTCCAAGTATGCAAGCATGGAGCTTGGGTATGCGGAGATCGGCAAATATGTCGGTATCCCACGGGCAGAGGGGTTGGTGGACAGGTGGTGATAGCCCTGTCCATCCTTAGCATTCCCCCACGTTCGAATATTGAGTAGGAGTTCGTAAAGTCTCTATCGGCTGGCAGACCAGCTGCGGGGATCTCCCTATCACCCTAGACTTAGTCCTGATACTAGAATTACTAATTAGATGATCTGCTAACAGTTCTTTGCATAATTATATATGACCAATGCCTGCTCAATTAGATATATTCTTTTATTCTTTATTTTCCTTTTATCCTTGAGGTTGATCCATATGTGTGTCCACTATTTTGAAATCATGTTTTATTCCTGTTTACTCTATGCCTACCATTGCACTCAATAAGTGATCATGTTTACACCACGCTTGATGCATATTGCCCTCCTACGGGAAATTATAAATACGACACCCTACTCACGGGTTGAAATGCTACAATGATGGTTCTGTGCGCTTGCAGAGTTATCTTATTTCTTACTGAGCTATCGATTGGCGTACCTAAGTACCATTACTTAAGGATTGTAATTCTTGTAAACCCCACGGCGCTGTGTCACAGTTTTGCATATTGTAAGTAATGACGGTTAGGAAGGCCAATCCGGCACTTCTAATTGCTATTACCAGACTGCACTACCTAGGCCGGCGCCTTTAAGGTCCAAGGGTTACCTTTCTGAATTAATGGTGGTTGGGGATGTCAACTTGCGTTTTCAGTATTATTATTAAGGACGGACTTATAGTCTATGTTTAGTAGTAATACTAAGAGACGCCAACATGCATTTCTAGCGCCGTTGCCTGGGATGGACTTTTGGTCTATCTTTTGTAACGATGTTAAGAAATGCCAACAAGATGATATAAAAAAAAGAGAGAAGAAAAAAGAATGAAAGAAAAAAAGAAGAGAGATGAGGGAGACTAAAAAAAGAAAAGAAAGAGAACTAGAAAGAAAGGTTGGGAGTCACCCTCTTCTAAACCTTTTCTAGTATCATCAAGGCCCATGGCGCATGCTCATTGATGTGTGTGTGGCCTGTCTTCGGAGATCACCTGAGCAGAACCATCATGCTAGCTGCAACAACAACTTCAACGCCACATATATATATGTTGTCGGTACATATACTCAGGTATGCGAAGGTAAATAAATGTTCACCAACTTCTTATAATTGTCTTCATTTGATCATACAATTTCATGCTTCCTTTGCTTATGTTATAAACTTTGGTTTGGGTGTAGTCTTATAAGGTACATCCATAGGTCTTTTTTTTTAAATTAAGCATGGTGCTTAGGTTAAAATGGCCTTCTTTGATCAAAATTTGACATGGTGTTGAAATTTGATCAATGAACTTTGAGTTGTTGACATAATCAATGAAAGTAATCTGATATGGAGATAAACTAAGCCATATGTTTCTCCGCATCTTTATCTTGGCCTTGTTTATAAAAAGTTGAGTGAACAAGTTTTCAATAAAACTAATAAAGAAATAATAATAAAATCTTTCTTGCTCTCTGGTCTTATAGCCAATACAGTCCTTGCTTGTTTTTGTTGCTCTTGTTTTGTTTTCTTTTTATCAAAATAAAGCAGGTACAAGAATAAGTGTGGGGGAGATCTCTCAAGCATACCTAACACACCTTCAAGATCTCCCTTGCACGTTGCACAACACCGAGTGACTCATCACGCAACCAGGACAGGACACATGACTTCCATAAACCTACTTCATCTTCAACGGTGGTTTGTGCAACACCTCTCTCACTCCTTTGACCAACCATTACTCCATGCATATCTTGAATCACACTTCGTTTAAAGATTCTAAGAAAAGAGACACAACAAAGGGGAGTCATGGTCGCAATATTCCTTTTAGTTAGAAGCTTGCACGAGTTGTTCCTCCTACATTTTTCATGTATGCGAGTCACTAATATGCAGGAGTTACCAATAAATGACTTGCTACATGATGACATGCTACTAAAAGTGATGGACTCCAACCCACGCCTTGGTAGTCACCTGAGATGGAAACCGAGCCACCACAGCGACAACTCTAATGCTTCATCCATACATGCTGTTGGTACACACATTCAGGTATGTCAAGGTAATGTTGACCAACTCATTCACTTATATTTGTCTCCATGAAAATATAATATCATGCACTTCCCCTGTGTTGGCGCTTCTTAGCGACAGTAGAAAAATCCGCAAGCGCATGGAAGTTGAAACGACCTCGATTTCCGCGAAGGGAAATCCACAGGCTCGTATTGTAATTCAATAGATTGCTTGGGACAATCCATGAAATTACCCATATCTTAGTTGACACCAGGATCCATACAACAGTAATTAAGTCTTACATAAACATTTATTACATCGCCACATTGGCGGAATCAACATTCAGAGAAGCTTTAGAAGATGCGGAAGCGATTCATCCTTCACGGCCAACTTGAGTGTAGCACGTGACCCTATTCCTCGTCATCATCTCCCTCGAAGTCGTACTCATTCTCGTCACCTGACAGCAAATTTATCAGTACGATTTGTACTGGCCACGGAGCCCACCTATGCAGCATTTGCTTTGTGGAAAGTGGATGCAAGGCTATACAAGCAGACCTATAGGCTGAGGTTTTCCTATGCAGCTGTAATCAATGTTTAATTAGTCAAGTTTTATCACCATTTAACACCATCATCCCTTTTCCCATCACCACACCTCACATACCCACACCTTACTCTCATTCGACAGGCCCAACTCCCTCTTGGGCCTATCTCAGCGGCACACTACCACAACGGGTACACTGCCGGAAAAATGTTATCCAGGGGGAGAAAAGAATATGCTCTCAGCTAATAGTGGTTGCAGAAACATTAGGAAAGGTCCATAGCCAACGAGTTGGCTTATGTATCGATCGATCAACCATACACTCTGCAGAGGTTTCACTACTCACAAGATTAGCCATCATCGATGCTGTACAATCATCTAGGCAGAATTCCGGGTGCTTGCTTGCCTAGGTCGATGCCACCCTGCCACTCAGCCCTGGGACATTCCGGATCCAACACCATCACACTGAGACTGGGAGACGCAGTACCGGGCCCCATCAGTGGTACTGCGCATCTAGAACGGTACGGGAATCTGCCATCCGTCACCGTCCACCCTTATCACCTCTCAACCTAGCAGTAGTGGCACCGCCCTACCAAGTAGTCCAGCCGTCTCCCGCCCATTAGAAGCGAGTGTGTAGCAAGGGAATCCAGATGTTTCCGGTCACTAGTCAGATCCTAGGTTGTAACCAAGCAGGCATCTCCACTTAGGGGATACTCTCCCCGTGCCATCACGGCACCTCCGCTCATGGGACTTCAATGCACATCCCGGAACCACCTCATAAGTCATTACCCGCCACAGGTATCTCTCGTGGGGATGCCCAGGTTGCACCCCCGGCACGACTTGCCCCACGGGCTTGTCTCACATCCCACTTGGTCGACATCAACCCTTACCACGCACCCAAGACGCACGCAGCACTCTCTCCCAGTGGTTATAATTAGTTATGCACCGTTCCAATTTCCACCACATAGCATATAGCATGTAGTAAGTAGTGGAAGAGTAACAGTAAAGTAAGCAGCAGCTAACCTAGCAGCGGATAGCAGGGTAAAGTCTTATCAAGGCAGGGAATTCAAATATACTACCATGCAACCAATCCATACATAATCATAAAGCAATAGCAACAATGTCATTTGCAATGCGTAAATAGGATCTAAGGATTTGGTGGGACATGGCACCTTCGTAGTCGTCTCCTAGCTCCTGAAAGTACTCGTGGTTGTCTTCCTTAGTCAGATCCTCCTCCGGCTCTGAAATCGAACACGAAATAGTCGCATCAGCGACTCCTATAGAGTATTTTAGAAAAATCCAATAAAATAAAGAGCCAAATGCACACAAATATAGTCTTAGATTGTAGATCTCATTTTTCTGAGAATTTTGATATATGGTGCGCAATTTTTGGACATCGAATGAATAAGTTATGAATTTCCGAAGATTATCCTATTTTCTGAAAATGGGAAAATTGGTCGGTTAATCAGGGGCAGCTCGGGATTGGTCCACGTGGCGCGCGGGTCCAGTAGTGCGGCATGTGGCGCCTCATCAGAACACAGACCCGATGGTCGCCCACCAGGTGTTCGATGTTGGTTCCCAGAGAGTCGCTGGCGTCGGCGTAGCTCGGCGTAGCTCGGCGGAGCTTGGCGTAGCTCGGCGGTGGTCGGGAGTAGCTCGGCGGAGCTCGGCGTAGGTCGGCGGTGGTCGGGGTAGCTCGGCGGAGCACGGCGTAGCTCGGCATAGCTCGGCGTAGCTCGGCGGAGCTCGGCGTAGCTCGGCGGGGCTTGGCGGAGCTCGGCGCACCTCGGCGTTCCTCGGCGTACCTCGGCGGGGCTCGGCGTAGCTCGGCGGGGCTTGGCGGAGCTTGGCGTACCTCGGCGTTCCTCGGCGTACCTCGGCGTAGCTCGGGCGAATCGGACATTCGGGCGCCGAGGGTGCCGCTCTCCCGAGCTCTCCCGGGGAGGCTCGGGCGAATCGGAGATTTGGTGCGCCGAGGGTGCCGCTCTCCCGAGCTCTCCCGGGGAGGCTCGGGCGAATCGGAGATTTGGTGCTAGCAGGGTTCCAGGGCGTCTGTTCAAGGCGGCGGTGTCTCTCCGGTGCGGCGGACGATGACAGGGCGGCGATGACCATATTTCGGCAAGACAGGGCTCGGCTTTCCCCAATTGGCGTGCTCAGGCAGTCGTCCGACCAGATGGTGGCGGGTTAGAGTCGTGGTATGGCCTCCTTCTCTCCCTCGGCATACGGCGGTTCTCCGACGAGGTGGAGGCGCACGTAGCCAAGGCGACAGACATGATTCGGGGCTCGGCTATCTACGCGGCGGTGCTGAGGCAGACTTGGCGAACCTTGTCGGCCTCTCTCCGCAGCGCGAGGCGATCGGGGGTACTCGAAACGGATTTAGGCGAGGCGGATCGTGTCGGCGGTGATCTCCCCGAGAACGCACCTCGCGGTGTTCCGGGCTATGGAGGTTCGATCTTCCACAACTAAGCTTGTCCGAGGTGGCCGGTGAGTTGGTGGTCACGCTAGCGGGTCGCGGTATTGAGATGCTCCAGTCATCGGCGGCGATGTCGCCGCGACTGGGAGGTTCCGGCGGGGCTAAGGAGGTCTTCTAGGAGATGTATACGCCTCCAGGGTCTATGGCGATGGTATACCAACTACCAATTTTGGCTACCGAGATTCCCAAGGTGCTCGATTGTGGCGGCGGCGGTTGACGACGGCAAGGTGATTACGGTCTCGTTTTGGCATAACCGGACGTGGCTCAGTCAAATTGGCGTGACTAAACGGGCATACGTCCGCTTAGTGGTGAACTAGTGACAGGGCAGGGCCTCCTTTTGGCTCCGGTCCGCGGGGGCGCTCCGGCGAGGTCGCGGCGCTCTGCGGACGAGGCTTCCTCTAGCGCTTAGATCCGCGTAGCTAGCTCAAGGGGTCATGGCGGTGCTCCACGACGCTCTAACCTATACGGGTGCTAGTCGGATTGCTCGGAATGGGTGATTCGGCGTCGGAACGCGTCGGTGGTGAGCGCGCTCCGCCGAGAACGCGTCGTGCTGCGTTCTCGGTCTAGCAAGCTTGTAGTCCGGGGGTTTCGGCCGGTCGCATGAGTGCATGGTGCAGGTGATCTTCCTGAGCCGGTGAAGGCTCGTGCCTGCGCGTCCCGTGGGCGGAACACCATGGCAAAAGCAGGGCGAGGTTCGGACATAGCGTGCGGTGGCTCACCGTGGTGTCGGTGAAGCTAGGATGGCGATGCAATGGCGAGTCGGAGCCGTGCAGAGCGATCGCAGTGCCGTGCCGCTCCTCGTCCGCAGCTCGGGCTTCTCCTCCGTGTCCGGCTCCGGCGTGCTCCGCGGTGGCGGCGCTCCGGCAGCTTCTCCTCCTCTGCTCCGCCCTTCTTTTACGCTCTCTCTCTCGGTTTGGTGCAGTGTGCCGGTCTGTGCCGCGGTGGCGGCGAGGGGAAATGAGGGTAGGGCTTCGGGGTGAGCTCCATTTTATAGGCGAGCTTGGCCAGCTCCAATGGCGAACGGTCCTGATCGCGCTCGATCGATGGAAGGGCCGTGGCTCGAGTGGATCTAGGGCTCTGGATGGGCGCGGGTTCGCTTGGCGGCCAAGAAAGGAGGGGACAGGAGGGGAACAGCGGGGTCAGGGCTCTGCCATGCGTGGTGCTGTTGGTCACGCCATTTGCGTGACACCCCCGGCAGGCGCGTCGCCTTCGTGAGGAAGAGAAACAGTGGAAGGGGAAGGCGGCTGACATGCGGGCCCGGGTTGGCAGCGAGCGCGAGCGCGAGCGCGTGTGTGCCGGTCGCGCGCGCGTTGCCGGGCCGCAACGTGGGCCGACAGGCTGGCTTCCTTCTTCCTCTCTTCTTTTTCTATTTTCTCTTAAGTGTATAAATACATATATTACCGATTTTAAATATTGAGTAATTACAAACATGAATTGCAATAAATCCCAAATGTGATGCATAAGTTATTATTCTATGTGAATGGAATTAAAATGCAAGCTATACTCCTTTATTACCAAATTCATAATGAAACCTATATGCTTGCACAAGAAAAATGGGTTTTCACAATAAATAAATGAAAAATTTTAATTGGTTGGGATTTTTAGGTTGTGTGGATTTTTTTAGGGTTGTTACAGAAGTACCGTTGTAGCACTTCACCCGGAAGTATTCAGGGTATCGTATTTTCCCAAAGGAACGGTTTATGTTAGGGCCAAGAGTTACCTTTCTAAATTAATGGTGGTTGGGGATCTCAACTTGCGTTTTCAGTATTATTATTAAGGACGGACTTATAGTCTATCTTTAGTAGTAATACTAAGAGATGCCAACAAGCATTTGTAGCGCCGTTGCCTGGGATGGGCTTTTAGTCTATCTTTTGTAATGATGTTAAGAAATGCCAATAAGCATTTCTAGCGCCGTTGCCGGGGAGGGCAAAAACATCTAAGCTGGCATAAACATTAATCACAAAATAAGCATTGGTAGACGTAGTTTAAATAGGCTAACTTCTCTATTTTCTTCCTTTTTTTATTGGAATGAAAACAGGATAGTGTATGAGCGGTTTTGCTAATTTCATCAGCAATCCGGAAGCACTCCTAACGAAGAAAAGAACATGTACCATTTCTTCTTTTGCTACTCCGTCGGCAGACGAATCGTTCGTTCCCGCACCATCCGCTACTACCGTCATGGCCAAGACACTCCGTGACTACTCCATCCCCGCTGTTGCCAACGTGCCCGTTGGGCCCACTGTCAACATCGGAAATAGAAATTTCGAGATCCGTACAGGCCTTATCTCGATGGTGCAGGCAAGCCAGTTCTGTGGCTTGCCAAGCGAGGATGCAAACGCTCATTTGCAACACTTCCTTGAGCTGTGCGACACCATTGTCATCAAAGACGTCGCACAAGACAGTATCAGGCTCCGCTTGTTTCCTTTCTCCCTCACGGGGAAAGGGAAACAATGGTTCTATCAAAATAAGGAAGCCATCAACACGTGGGACAAGTGTTCCGCAGCATTTCTCGCCAAGTTCTTCCCCATGAGCAAGACTAGCGCTCTGAGGGGGAAGATCTCAAATTTCCAGCAATCTTCCCTTGAATCTATGCCCAAAGCATGGGAAAGGCTTCAAGAGTACATCCGAGCCTGCCCTTACCATGGAATGGAAGATTGGCTCGTGCTCCAAAACTTTTATGAAGGTCTCTCGGCCATGTCAAAGGGGCACGTAGACGCCGCAGCTGGAGGTGCTTTCCTCTCCCTCACCATCGCGGATGCAACTGCACTTATTGAGAAGATGGTGGCCAATCAGAGTTGTAGAGAAGAAAGAAAAACACAAAAAGGCACACATACCGTGAAGGAGACGGACTTGCTTGCCACAAAATTAGACTTGCTGATGCAAAAGCTGGACGATCATGCTACCAACCCTTCCATGAGTACCGTCCAAGCCATGGATTCACACATGACGTATGAAGTCTGTGGGAACGTTGGCCACTCGGGGAACAACTACCCCGAAACCCAAGAAGAAGCTTCATATGACAACAACGGGTTTCGCCAACCACAGCAAGGTAATAACAGGTGGAACAACCAACACTGCCCGCAAGGTAATAATTTCAATTCAAATTTCAATTCAAACCAACCTTCCTTAAAAGATCTCGTTCTAGGACAAGCTAAAATCAATGAAAATTTAACAAAAAAGCTATCCTTCAATGATAAAATGTTTGAAAATATAAATGCCAAGCTTGAAACTTTGTCTTTTTCTATTCAAAATCAAGCAATTTTTAACAAAATGATAGAAACACAAATGGCACAAATAGCTGCTTCTATTCCTGTCAACAACACGGGAAAAATCCTGGGGCAACCCGAGACTTCTCCCGAGTTTGTTCATGCAACTACAGATCAATAAAGAAAGGGAAGTCTGGCCAATAGACTATAAACGTTGAGCCCTTGCCGAAGGTCATCGGTAGTTATCAAAATAAATAAATAAATAAATATATATATATATATACACATTCACATATATATATGCATAATAATTATCTAAAGGGGTCCACACCATCATTCAAGCTTGGGGGAGGTGTCCCCACTCAGGTATTGTATCTTATCCTTTTGAAAAAAATAATATAAATAATAAAATTATTTTCTTGTATCAAAAGAAATTATTCCCTCTTCCTAGATTTATAAAAATTTATTTTTAGTTCAAAATAAATTCTTCTCCAAAAAATTCTATAAAAATAATTTTCAGAAAGAATAAATTTTGTTGAGTCTAAATATTATTTTTAAATAATTTTTGAAAATCAAAAAGTTTCAAATAAAACTTGTGGAAAATCAAAAACTGGAGCAAAATTTTAAATGGGAGTCATTCGTAACCGGCTACACATTAGAAATAGCCGTTAGAGGGAACTAAAAAAAGACTGGAAAGAACCGACGCCAGCAGGGGACCGGCCGGTCCCAGGGGCAACCGCCCCCTGGCCAACGGCTCCAAGGCGTGTCCTTTTTCCAACGGCTACTAGCCGTTGCAAGGAGCACTCCCCCACCTGCGATCAGCTCTATAAATACCAGAGCATTCGGGTGCAGCTCCTCACCCCTCTCATTCTCACATTTTTCACTCCCTCCATCACTCTCTTGCTCCACTATTCTCCTAGCATTTTTCCATAAAGTTCAAGTGCAAGGAAATCCTGCACAAACCTCTTCCACTCCTATCACAAGTCAAGTTCTTGTGCCAAGCTCACCATGAGTGGGATCGAAGGTCGGATTTCCGGCATGTTCCGGAAAGGCCGTCGCTGTCGTGGGGAGTCTAGTCAAAGTACGCCCACATGTGAGGAGAGCCCGCTGCATGAAGAAGAGGAGGCGCCAAGAGGCCACGCCATCGACGAGGCCGACGCTCCCTTCATCGACTTGGAAAGCGAGCGGGAAATGCAAGCATACAACCTCCTCAAGGGACGCGAATTCCTGCATACATCGGCCTTCGACCCACACCTTCTCCAGTAGACAGGTATGAACGTCGAATTTAATACCATTTTCGAAAATGTTGGTTGGAGCCAAGTTGCCCCCGTGCACGAACTTGGATCTCGTCTTTTGACCATCCAAATCTTGGGTACTTTACAAATTGTCAATTATGGTATTACTTTTCGCTGCTTTGGGAAAGAACATAGCCTTTACTAGAAAGATTTTGCTACACACTTGGGTTCTCATGAGCGATGTTCTGTTGATTTGGGTTTCGCTCTTTCGGGTTATCAGCGTCATGCTTTTTGGCACTTGATATCCGGACAAAATGTGACTGGAAAATTCCAACCCAACATCAACACCATCCACCATCCTTCTCTAAGGCTTATGTATAAATGGATTGCTAATTCTTCCTTTCCTAGAGAGGACACTCACCTTGCTTATGATATTGAACTAAAGTTGCTTTATGCCGTGCTCAAAAAAATTAAAGTCGCTCCTGTCTATGACATTGTTAAGCACTGGTTAAACTCTTTTAAAACTTCCACACGAAATATGTGCACTTCACTCATCACATGTCTTGCTGCTAGTGTTGATCCTCAATGCGTATTATTTTACTCAAGCTCCTACTATAAAACGTGATGACTCGGGAACAAACCTGGTATTTTATTATCCGGGATATACAAACGAGATTCCGTTACCTAACCCGGATCTCGCTTTATATAAATCCCTATCTCTCACCTTCGACCTTGTTGAAAAGGAAGAAGCACGCAGGAGTTCTGTTTGTCGCAGGAGATCACGGAGGAGAGAAGTACAGGAGGAAGAGCCTGCGCAGCCTGTGCAGCCTACACCACACCTGGCCATGCCTACCACGATACCAAGGATGGAATGGTCCCTGGTCATGTCTACACCTGGGTTCACCCCCGGGTATGGATATGGTATGGGACACGTTCCTCATCCTTATGCGGCTGGAGGGTCAGGGTGGCAACACTCGCACGTAGTGCCAAAAAGATTAGAGATAGGTTTTCACTATTCCACACACTTGCACATCTCAATCAAGGTATATGACTTGTATCTCCTTATGGTCCGGTCTTTGACTCAGCAATATAGGTAATGTAAGTATGCCCACCTTCATACCTACCCAAAACTCCACTCTCAGCCTTAGTAGTAGGATGAAAAGGCAACACTACAATGCCTTTGGTAAGGTAAACCATACACATTGAGCGATTGAGAGAATCATTTGAGGAACTTGGTTTATTTTGCAAAAATTCATAAAACCTCCGGATAAAAGGTCTATCAAAGAATGAATGATTGGTGAGTCTATTATAACCATTCTATCTTGCAACCGCCCAAGAAATTGGAGAAACTATAAGCCCCATAAGAAATCAAGGTAAAGAGTGGATACAATGCCAACTTATTTAAATTACGAATGAATGCTATGTTATAGGTATGACAATTATGAATTATATCGGCATTGTAGCAACTCCTGATCAACAACCAGACTTAGCTATTTGCTCGGGACGAGCAAAGGTTAAGCTTGGGGGTCTTGTTGGTGGTCCTTATGGATAAATTTTATACCACCAACTTAGACTAAAAAGAGGATTAACAATCATATTCTAGCACATATGCCTTTACTACTAACAAGTTCCACTTGTACCCCTAGCATTCATGTTTTACAGGTTTTATGGCATAACAAGTGGAAATACGCATCAACATGAAGAAAGCGCAAAGTCAAATGACGAATCCAACAAATGCGCAACCAAAGAATACTAAAGAAGCCCACCTTCAAAGTGTAACTGGATCCATCCGCAACCAAGGGAGAGGCCTAGGCCCAGGGAGCAACAGACCACCTGAAGGCGGTGGCCAGTTGCCGCCTCCCAGGGACCGACCGCCCCCGGGGGTGGCTGCCCCCCAGATGGCACTTCCCGGGCCCATCTTCAGCCACAGTACTCAAGGCGGTTTTCTGATGGCGGTTTCACCTGCTTCCATGTTTACAACGCCCAAACCGTCATAGCTTCACTATAAATAGATGGTGCTCCATCCCCTTCAACACATACATCATTTGGAGTCATCTACCTCACACCTCTCACTTGTATCTTTAGAGTAGTTGTAGTAGTTTGTGAGCAAGGCAAGAGCTATCAAGGAGAGCTTGTCTCCTTGGAAGAAAAGGATCATCTTGGTATGAATACAATTCAGTCTTCTTCCATGAGCACGTTCTTATCATACTTATATGATTATGCATATGAACTAGAGTCTAGTTATGATCTTGTTATGAGCATAGTATATGAGCTAGAATATAGTTTATGTATCATGTTGTTGACTTGTTCATCATCGTTCTTCATTGTTCATCGAATTAGTATGAATAGAGGAAGAACTAGGAATGAGGTGATGGTTCGTCGTGCTGTCATGGCTGCTCTTAACCTAGCCTGTCAATCCGAAGGGTTGGGGTCCACGGGGGTAGGAGTTGTTTCCAAGTATGCAAGCATGGAGCTTGGGTATGCGGAGATCGGCAAATATGTCGGTATCCCACGGGCAGAGGGGTAGGTGGACAGGTGGTGATAGCCCTGTCCATCCTTAGCATTCCCCCACGTTCGAATATTGAGTAGGAGTTCGTAAAGTCTCTATCGGCTGGCAGACCAGCTGCGGGGATCTCCCTATCACCCTAGACTTTGTCCTGATACTAGAATTACTAATTAGATGATCTGCTAACAGTTCTTTGCATAATTATATATGACCAATGCCTGCTCAATTAGATATATTCTTTTATTCTTTATTTTCCTTTTATCCTTGAGGTTGATCCATATGTGTGTCCACTATTTTGAAATCATGTTTTATTCCTGTTTACTCTATGCCTACCATTGCACTCAATAAGTGATCATGTTTACACCACGCTTGATGCATATTGCCCTCCTACGGGAAATTATAAATACGACACCCTACTCACGGGTTGAAATGCTACAATGATGGTTCTGTGCGCTTGCAGAGTTATCTTATTTCTTACTGAGCTATCGATTGGCGTACCTAAGTACCATTACTTAAGGATTGTAATTCTTGTAAACCCCACGGTGCTGTGTCACAGTTTTGCATATTGTAAGTAATGACGGTTAGGAAGGCCAATCCGGCACTTCTAACTGCTATTACCAGACTGCACTACCTAGGCCGGCGCCTTTAAAGTCCAAGGGTTATCTTTCTGAATTAATGGTGGTTGGGGATGTCAACTTGCGTTTTCAGTATTATTATTAAGGATGGACTTATAGTCTATGTTTAGTAGTAATACTAAGAGACGCCAACATGCATTTCTAGCGCCGTTGCCTGGGATGGACTTTTGGTCTATCTTTTGTAACGATGTTAAGAAATGCCAACAAGATGATATAAAAAAAGAGGGAAGAAAAAAAGAATGAAAGAAAAAAAGAAGAGAGATGAGGGAGACTAAAAAAAGAAAAGAAAGAGAACTAGAAAAAAGGTAGGATCCTTTGTTCAAAAATCTGTCTCCGTTGAATGACTCTTGGTTATCCTGTCATATTTTCTTTCTCTATGCTAGTAAGTTTAGGTTTGGAAGTGTTGGTCTTACATCTTTCTAACTAAGCACGGTGTTCAGTTTGAAGCTAGGATGTGAGATCATGCCTCTATAGGATTTTTAATGTAAGCATGGTGTTTAGATTCTTAAGCCTACCTTGACAAATTAGACGTGGTGTAGTTTGATCTTGGAACCAAAGCTGCTAGTATAGATTTTGGTTAATCTTATGGACTAACCCCTTGCAGAAATTTATCAACTCCATGAGGATAAGTCTTTAGATGACAGCAGAGACAACTATTTCTTAGGTGAACCTTGAAAAGAAAAATAATAAAAATATAATGATAAATAAAATCTTGAAGAAAAAGAGTAATTTATCTTCCAACCCCAAGTTTTGTTGTCTTGTTATCTCAATACCACCATAAAAACAAGCTTGGGGGGAGCTTCCTAGCACGCTCAAGAAAGGCCACGAACTGCACATCAAGCTGAGGCACCACCAATTAGCGGCACCCCCAGGTGAAACACATTGGTAAGTCAAAAGCAAGCTTGGGGAGGGCTCCCACAAAGGTAACTTGTGTCTCACATTTCTTTTTAAAATTCTCCAACTTAAAAAAGGTGAGATATGTTCTCCTCTCTCATATGTGTTAAGATGTGTTAGTTTCTACCCTTGTTGAAATGATGAACAGTTGCTCTGTCTTATGTTTCACCTGTACCCATTTTATAATCGAGCTTTCTCTAAGGTTTGGGTTTATCAGCTAAAAATGTCTCATCCTAAAAACTTGGACTAATGGGTTGCACATGCTTAATCTAGTCTAAGTTATTGCCTGATATGATATGGTGACATGGGCTGTGCTATGACTTTGTTCTGAGTGAAACTTGACATCCGGAGTTTTATTTTCGAAAACTTTCAAAAACAAAAGTTCCTCAATAATTATGAAATACCTACCAAGGCCATATGACATGTTTCAATTATACAAACCCTTTAGTCATATGCTGCTTGTGGAACATTGAGTTAGGTCAAATTGTTGTGACCTAAGTGAGATTACGGTCATGCACCCATGATTGAGATTCACATGCACCCACCAGATAAAGCGAACATATATGTATAATTACTCCTCGCATTCCATTATGACATCTCTCCAGCCAAAGTTCTTCAAATACTAACAAGAGATATGGGTTATGCTTAAAATAAAAAAACAAAAACCATGCCAAGCGGCATGCAATAAACAAACGAAAAAAAAAAGTTCCAAGTACCCGTTCAAAAAAAAAGAAGAAAAAAAATAATAGTTTGGATATATGATCTTATAGCCCATATCCCTCAAAAAAGTTTTATTCCATCCAATATTGGAGAAATTCATGATGCATGGAGTGCCAAAATATTTAGAAATTAGGATTCCACCATCTTCATGCTCCACACACTAGCACATCTCAATCAAAGTATATGACTTGTATCTCCTTGTGGTTCGGTTTTTGACTTAGCAATATATGTGATGCAAGTATGCCCACCTTTATACCTGCCCAGAACTCCACTCATAAGCCTTAGTGGTAGGATATGAAAGGCAACATTACAATGCCTTTGGTGAGGTATTCATACACTTTGAGCGATCGAGAGAATCATTTGAGGAACTTACATTTCTTTGCAAAAATTTTCAAAACCTCCGGAAAGATGGTTCATCTTGGGATGAATGATAAGCAATGTCTATGAATCTGTTTGGTCTTGCAATCACCCAAGACTTGAGATGGCTAAAAAGCCCCATTTGTTTCAAGAAAATAGCAGGGTGGATAGCATGCTGATTTATTCAAATTACGGTGGATAACTTTGTTATAAACTTGGTACATTTGAAATATGATCGACATTGTAGCAACTCCTGATCAACAACCATACTTAGCTATTTTCTCGGGATGTGCAAAGGTTAAGCTTGGGGGGCTTGTTGGCGGTCCTTATAGATCATTTTTAACCGCCAACTTATGCCTGAAGGGAGAGAAACTATCTTACTTTAACACATAGACATATGCTATTAATAGAGTTCCACTTGTACCCCTAGTGTTTATGTTTTTGCAGGATTTATGGTGAAACAAGTGGAAGTGCACAACACCAATGGGAAAGAGTAAAGGAGAAATGTGAATTCAGAGAATGCGCAACCAAGAATAACAAAGAAGCCCACCTTTATTACAAATCTGGGCCCATTCGTAACCATAGGAGAGGTCTAGGCCCAGAGGAGAACCAACCACGCGAAGGCGGTGGCCAAACGGGCCCACCAGGGGACCGACCGGTCCCGGGGGCGGCCGCCCCCCTGGTGGGGCCTCTCGGGCCCAGTTTTCTTCTGGCAGTTGTAGGGCGGTTCCCCAAGGACGGTCCCACCTGCGATCAACACAGATGGAAAGTGGAAACTGCCCTTTGGAGGTCGGTTTGGGTCCTTCCATGTGGGGATGATCCTTTTGCATAGAACCCGCTCCTCTCAAGCTATAAAAGGATGCCTCCTCTCTACACCTATTCATCAAGGGATTCACCAACACAAGAGGTCACAATGTAGATTGGAAGAGCAAGCTCCATTCCATTAGCTTATAGCTAATTTAGTATAGGGAGTGAGAGAGGGACAAGAGCTGGAGAAAGAGCAGAGTCGAAGCAGTTCTGCCTCCGCGTGGACGAAGTGCCGGGCTTGTCGGCTCTCGATCCAACTTGTACCTCTACGATCGTCTTGCTACTTGAAGTAAGAAATTCATGTTCAACTTTGGTTTTATTCACTAAGCATGTTACTTCCATAAAGCTACTTGTTTGTGGGATCATCGTTCGTCTTTTGGACGGATGCTCTAGTAAGAGGACTCCTGATAGAGACAGATGTTCCTGTACGCCGCTAGAGTAGTAGTCACCTTCGTAGACGTGGTGTCTAGGTCGGAGTCTACCTTCGTATGTTGCGCGCGCCCGCGGGCAGAGGGGTAGGTGGCAGGTGGTGACAGCCCTGTCCACTCGTACCAGCATCCCCCCACGTTCGGACACGGAACAACGCTGATACTGGTATCGCCTGGCAGACCAGGTGCGTCAGTGGATCTGAAGCAAGCAAGTAGTAGGGAAGTTTCCATCGCTTATATGCGTTTGACCTTAGAAGAACCTCTCTACCCAAGCTATTTCTTCCGTCTCTTCAGAGTAAACTAGTTTAAGAGACTAAGTACAAAGACCGTTCCTCTGGGAAATTACGATACCCTAAATACTTCTGGGTGAAGGCTACAACGGTACATCCGTGCGCTTGCGGACTTTTCTGCTGATGCTAAGAAGCGCCAACAATCATCAAGATTCTCATGCTCTCCTTGAGAGCCATTAGATTCATCGAACTCCACATCATCTGTTTCTTCAACAAGGCTAGTGGCATTATTGAATACTCTATATGCTTTGGACTTCAATGAGTAACCAACAAGAAAACCAATGTCACAACGTCTTTGGAACTTCCCTAGGTGTTGCTGCTTCTTATAGATATAGCATTTGCAACCAAACACCCGAAAGTAGGAGACATCGGGCTTCTTGCCATTGATAAGCTCATAGGGGGTCTTCTTTAGCAACCGGTTAGGGAATAGGCGGTTAGATGCATAGCATGCGGTGTTGATTGCCTCCGCCCAAAACTTCTCTGGTGTGTTGTACTCATCGAGCATTGACCTTGCAAGGGTGATCAATGTCCGGTTCTTCCTTTCAACAACTCCATTTTGTTGAGATGTATAGGTGGATGACACTTCATGCTTGATCCCAACTTCATTACAATATACTTCAATGTGTGTTGTCAAATTCTTTGCCATTTTCACTTCTAATCTTCTTGATCTTCACTTCGAAATCATTTTGTGCTCTCTTGGCAAACTTCTTGACAGATGCGGTAACTTCAGTCTTGTCATGAAGAAAAAACACCCAAGTGTATCTTGAGAAATCATCTATAATCACTAGACAATAGAGCTTGCCACCAATGCTTGCATAAGTTGTTGGTCCAAATAAATCCATGTGAAGTTGCTCTAATGGTCTTGAAGTTGATACAAATGACTTGGATGGATGTGTATGTTGACACTTCTTAGTGCAACCACCAGAGACAGGGTGTTAGGCTATCTCTGATAACGGCGCCAGAAGTGCCTGTGGTATTTCTTATGTCTATTGGATAATTCCGTAAGCGCACAGAATATACCGCTTTAGCACTTCACCCGGGAGTTTTCCAAGGTATCGTTATTTATTTTATCCCAAAGGAAAGCGTTGCTAGGAATGATTAATAAAAAGAGAGAGAGATCCTTAAGTCTATAGCAACTTAGTATCAACTAGTGATAGGGGGGTAAACCGATATGTAGAGGAAAGGGTAATGACACCAAGACATTAAAAGGTTTTAGGATAACTAAAGATAATTAGTAGAGTATAGCTAGGTGGGAGGACAACGAGTGAGTATAAGACTCCTATGACACTTACTTTACTCTTATGAACTATCTTATCAAATAGATGAATTATACTAAGGCAGCTACCTTACTTCCGGTGTGTAGGGGATAGGTGAGACAGTAGGGGATATAACCTCTACCCGAAGCGGCTATTTTCTTATGGGAGCCTATCTTTTAAGAACATGCCTAAAACACGTGGAGGGATACTAAGACTAGACAGGGCTGTCACCACCTGCTAGCACCCACAAACAATCCGTGCAACAAGCGACATTCAAAGGCAAGATCTAGTCTAAGCACCACGCTTATACTAACCCTTACTACTCTAGTTGCGTACCAACAACTAAAGCACCCTATGACAGGCGATGAACTACACACATGAGTTGGTTACAGGATCACTATCTAATATAACTCAACTATAAGTTAAGACAAAACACAACAATACTATAAAGAATAGTAATGCACTAAGTAGAGACTTAGTAAAGTAAAGTAAAGATAATATATTGATAAAGGTAAAATCTTACAGAAGGAAACATAAAAGAACTATACCAGACTCTCCAGCAGACGACTTCGAAGACTACGAGCGTAGCTCGACTCGACTCTAACTCCCGCACTAGACTAATACTACTACAACTACTACTACTACTACTAAAGAGTGGAGCTTCTCTTGTCTCTTGTGGCTCTTGTGTATTTTGGGTGTGTTGAAGAGAGTGATGGCAGCCTCTATTTATAGGGGAGGATGGAGAGGTGCCACGTCAGCGATCCGTGTGCTCCTTGCCTCTCCACCCTTGGATGAACTGCCCTTGAACAACCATAAGATGGATGGTCGTTGAAACGACCTCGATTTTCGTGAAGGGAAATCCACAGGCTCGTATTGTAATTCAACAGATTGCTTGGAACAATCCATGAAATTACCCATATCTCAGTTGTCACCAGGATCCATACAACGGTAATTAAGTGTTACATAAATACTTATTACATCGCCACACTGGCGGAATCAACATTCAGAGAAGCTTTAGAAGATGCGGAAGCGATTCATCCTTCACGGCCAACTTGAGTGTAGCACGTGACCCTATTCCTCGTCATCATCTCCCTCGAAGTCGTACTCATTCTCGTCACCTGACAGCAAATTTATCAGTACGATTTGTACTGGCCACGGAGCCCACCTATGCAGCATTTGCTTTGTGGAAAGTGGATGCAAGGCTATACAAGCAGACCTATAGGCTGAGGTTTTCCTATGCAGCTGTAATCAATGTTTAATTAGTCAAGTTTTATCACCAGTTAACACCATCATCCCTTTTCCCATCACCACACCTTACATACCCACACCTCACTCTCATTCAACAGGCCCAACTCCCTCTCGGGCCTATCTCAGCGGCACACTACCATAACGGGTACACTGCCAGAAAAATGTTATCCAGGGGGAGAAAAGAATATGCTCTCATCTAATAGTGGTTGCAGAAACATTAGGAAAGGTCCATAGCCAACGAGTTGGCTTATGTATCGATCGATCAACCATACACTCTGCAGAGGTTTTACTACTCACAAGATTAGCCATCATCGATGCTGTACAATCATCTAGGCAGAATTCCGGGTGCTTGCTTGCCTAGGTCGATGCCACCCTGCCACTCAGCCCTGGGACATTCCGGATCCAACACCATCACACTGAGACTGGGAGACGCAGTACCGGGCCCCATCAGTGGTACTGCGCATCTAGAACGGTGCGGGAATCTGCCATCCGTCACCGTCCACCCTTATCACCTCTCAACCTAGCAGTAGTGGCACCACCCTACCAAGTAGTCCAGCCGTCTCCCGCCCATCAGAAGCGAGTGAGTAGCAAGGGAATCCAGATGTTTCCGGTCACTAGTCAGATCCTAGGTTGTGACCAAGCAGGCATCTCCACTTAGGGGATACTCTCCCCGTGCCATCACGGCACCTCCACTCACGGGACTTCAATGCACATCCCGGAACCACCTCATAAGTCATTACCCGCCACAGGTATCTCTCGTGGGGATGCCCAGGTTGCACCCCCGGCACGACTTGCCCCACGGGCTTGTCTCACATCCCACTTGGTCGACATCAACCCTTACCACGCACCCAAGACGCACGCAGCACTCTCTCCCAGTGGTTATAATCAGATCTACACCGTCCCAATTCCACCATATAGCAAGTAGTAAGTAGTGGAAGAGTAACAGTAAGTTAAGCAGCAGCTAACCTAACAGCGGATAGCAGGGTATAGTCTTATCAAGGCAGGGAATTCAAATATACTATCATGCAACCAATCCATGCATAATCATAAAGCAATAGCAACAATGTCATTTGCAATGCGTAAATAGGATCTAAGGATTTGGTGGGACGTGGCACCTTCGTAGTCGTCTCCTAGCTCCTGAAAGTACTCGTGGTCGTCTTCCTTAGTCAGATCCTCCTCCGGCTCTGAAATCGAACACGAAACAGTCGCGTCAGCGACTCCTATAGAGTATTTCAGAAAAATCCAATAAAATAAAGAGCCAAATACACACAAACAAAGTCTTAAATTGTAGATCTCATTTTTCTGAGAATTTTGATATATGGTGCGCAATTTTTGGATATCGAATGAATAAGTTATGAATTTCCGAAGTTTATCCTATTTTCTGAAAATGGGAAAATTGGTCGGTTAATCAGGGGCAGCTCGGGATTGGTCCACGTGGCGCGCGGGTCCAGTAGTGCGGCATGTGGCGCCTCATCAGAACACAGACCCGATGGTCGCCCACCAGGTGTTCGATGCTGGTTCCTAGAGAGTCGCTGGCGTCGGCGTAGCTCGGCGTAGCTCGGCGGAGCTCGGCGGTGGTCGGGGGTAGCTCGGCGGTGGTCGGGGGTAGCTCGGCGGAGCTCGGCGGTGGTCGGGGGGTAGCTCGGCTGTGCTCGGCGTAGTTTGGCGGTGGTCGGGGGTAGCTCGGCGGAGCTCGGCGGGGCTCGAGCGAATCGGACATTTGGGCGCCGAGGGTGCCGCTCTCCGAGCTCTCTCGGGGAGGCTCGGGCGAATCGGAGATTCGGGGCGCCGAGGGTGCTGCTCTCCCGAGCTCTCCCGGGGAGGCTCGGGCGAATTGGACATTTGGGCGCCGAGGGTGCCGCTCTCCTGGGCTCTCCCGGGGAGGCTCGGGCGAATCGGAGATTTGGTGCTAGCAGGGTTCCAGGGCGTCTGTTCAAGGCGGCGGTGTCTCTCCGGTGCGGCGGACGATGACAGGGCGGCGATGACCATATTTCGGCAAGACAGGGCTCGGCTTTCCCAATTGGCGTGCTCAGGCAGTCGTCCGACCAGATGGTGGCGGGTTAGAGTCGTGGTATGGCCTCCTTCTCTCCCTCGGCATACGGCGGTTCTCCGACGAGGTGGAGGCGCACGTAGCCAAGGCGACAGACATGATTCGGGGCTCGGCTATCTCCACGGCGGTGCTGAGGCAGACTTGGTGAATCTCGTCGGCCTTTCTCCGCAGCGCGAGGCGATCGGGGGTACTCGAAACGGATTTAGGCGAGGCGGATCGTGTCGGCGGCGATCACGTTTCCCCGAGAACGCACCACTCGGTGTTCCGGGCTATGGAGGTTCGATCTTCCGCAACTAAGCTTGTCCGAGGTGGTCGGTGAGTTGGTGGTCACGCTAGCGGGTCGTGGTATTGAGATGCTCCAGTCATCGGCGGCGATGTCGCGGCGACTGGGAGGTTCCGGCGGGGCTAAGGAGGTCTTCTAGGAGATGTATACGCCTCCAGGGTCTATGGCGATGGTATACCAACTACCAATTTTGGCTACCGAGATTCCCAAGGTGCTCGGTTGTGGCGGCGGCGTGTCGCCGGCGGCGGCTGACGACGGCAAGGTGATTACGGTCTCGTTTTGGCATAACCGGACGTGGTTCAGTCAAATTGGCGTGACTAAACGGGCATACGTCCGCTTAGTGGTGAGCTAGTGACAGGGCAAGGCCTCCTTTTGGCTCCGGTCCGCGGCGGCGCTCCGGCGAGGTCGCGGCGCACTGCGGACGAGGCTTCCTCTAGCGCTTAGATCCGCGTAGCTAGCTCAAGGGGTCGTGGCGGTGCTCCACGACGCTCTAACCTATACGGGTGCTAGTCGGATTGCTCGAAACGGGTGATTCGGCGTCGGAACGCGTCGGTGGTGAGCGCGCTCCGCCGAGAACGCGTCGTGCTGCGTTCTCGGTCTAGCAAGCTTGTAGTCCGGGGGTTTCGGCCGGTTGCATGAGTGCATGGTGCAGGTGATCTTCCTGAGCCGGTAAAGGCTCATGCCTGCGCGTCCCGTGGGCGGAACACCATGGCAAAAGCAGGGCGAGGTTCGGACATTGCGTGCGGTGGCTCACCGTGGTGTCGGTGAAGCTAGGATGGCGATGCAGTGGCGAGTCGGAGCCGTGCAGAGCGATCGCAGTGCTGTGCCGCTCCTCGTCCGCAGCTCGGGCTTCTCCTCCGTGTCCGGCTCCGGCGTGCTCCGCGGCGGCGGCGCTCCGGCAGCTTCTCCTCCTCTGCTCCGCCCTTCTCCTACGCTCTCTCTCTCTCGGTTTGGTGCAGTGTGCCGGTCTGTGCCGCGGTGGCAGCGAGGGGAAATGAGGGTAGGACTTCGGGGTGAGCTCCTTTTTATAGGCGAGCTTGGCCAGCTCCAATGGCGAACGGTCCTGATCGCGCTCGACCGATCGAAGGGCCGTGGCTCGAGTGGATCTAGGGCTCCGGATAGGCACGGGTTCGCTTGGCGGCCAAGAAAGGAGGGGACAGGAGGGGGACAGCGGGGTCAAGTGTCTGCCATGCGTGGCGCTGTCAGTCACGCCATTTGCGTGACCCGGTGGCGTCGTCTTCGTGTGGAAGAGAAACAGTGGAAGGGCGAGAGCGGCTGACAGGCGGGGCCGGGTGGTCAGCGGCTACGGGAAGCGGGTGAAACGGTTGCGCGCGTGCGGTCGGCATCGCGCGTGCGCGCGGTGTTGGGCCGGTCCAGTGCGGGGAGGCAGGGTAGAGCGCGCGTGCGGGTGAGGTGAGGAGAAGAAGGCCGGGCTGGTTTGGGCTGGCCTAACTCTCTCTCCATTTTCTATTTTCATTTTAGTGTATATATACATATATTGCCCATTTTAAATATTGAGTAAATACAAACATAAATTGCAATAAATCCGAAATGTGATGCATAGGCTATTATTCTATATGAATGGAATTAAAATGCAAGCTATACTCCTTTATTTACCAAATTCATAATGAAACCTATATGCTTGCACAAGAAAAATGGGTTTTCATAATAAATAAATGAAAAATTTAATTGGTTGGGATTTTTAGATTGTGTGGATTTTTAGGGTTGTTACAGTCCTCCCCCCTCATTAGGATCTCGACCTCGAGATTCAGAGATAACGTACCCATCGAAGAGGTAAGGAAACATAATCCATAAGTCCGATTCTTTCTCCCACGTAGCTTCCCTTTCAGTGTGATTGCTCCATTGTACCTTGCACATCGGAATGGTTTTGTTTCGAGTCTCCTTTGTATCCTGTGCCAAGATCTTGATCGGATGTTCCTTGTATTCAAGTGTGTCTTGCAGGTCTAATGCATCCGTAGGAACTTGCTCCTCGGGAAGCTTCAAACACTTCCTTAATTGCGAGACATGGAACACGGGGTGTACTCCAGATAATTCCTCCGGTAGTTCCAGCTTGTAAGCAAGCTTTCCAACCCTTTTACAGATCTTGTATGGCCCAACATATCTTGGTGCCAATTCCCCTTCACGTGGAATCTGACAGTGCCACGAAGTGGAGATACCTTGAGGTAGACATAATCCCCAACCTTGAACTCAAGCTCTCTACGTCTTCTATCTGCATAGCTCTTTTGCCTACTCTGTGCAATTCTCGAATTTTCTCTGACCTGAGCTACGCCTTCCTCTGCTTCTACAATCTTAGTAGGGCCAAAGAAGGCCCTCTCTCCGGGTTCTGACCACATTAGCGGGGTCCTGCAGGGTCTCCCATACAATGCCTCAAACGGTGACATCTTGAGGCTTGTTTGATAGCTGTTGTTGTACGAGAATTCAGCGTGGGGTAAGCAGCTTTCCCAACTGGTCTTATATTTTATCACACAAGCTCGGAGCATATCTTCAAGAATTTGGTTCACTCTTTCTGTTTGACCGTCAGTTTGTGGATGATAAGCCGTGCTATAGTCCAGCTTGGTTCTGATGGATTTGTGCAAGGCCTGCCAGAATCGAGACGTGAATTGTGAGCCTCGATCAGATATTATGCTTGTGGGTGCCCCGTGTAGTCTCAGAATGTGGGTTATGTATAAATCTGCCAGCCGTTCGGCCTCGTAGCCAATGCTGATGGGAATGAAGTGAGCGACTTTGGTCAAACGGTCGACTATCACCCAAATCGAATCGTGTTTCTTCTCGGTGCGGGTAACCCAATGATAAAATCCATCGAAATGCATTCCCATTTCCATTCTGGAATTGCGAGGGGTTGTAGTAGGCCAGCTGGTCATTGATGTTCGGCCTTGATTCTACTGCAAGTGTCACATCGGGCTACATGCCCTGCAATGTCTGCCTTCATATTCTCCCACCAGAAGTGCTTCCTTAGATCATGGTACATCTTGGCTGACCCTGGGTGAATGCAATATTTGGAGTCATGCCCTTCTGACAGAATCTCTTCTCGTATCGCTGAATCCGTCGGTACGCAGATTCTATCTTTGTACCATACAGTTCCCTGCTCATCTTCTCGGTATTGGCGGCCTCTTCCTAGCTTCATCAAACCACGGATATAGTCTATCTCAGGATAGTTCTTTTGCGCTTCACGGATCCGTGAGGTGAGATTGTACTCGACGCGAAGCTCATTTAGCATGCCATAGGAGATTACCTCGAGCTGGAACGCGTCAAACTCTCTCCTGAGCTCAGACGGCATAGACTTGGTGATGAGGGTATGGCAGTAGCTTTTGCGGCTAAGTGCATCAGCGACTACGTTAGCCTTTCCTGGGTGGTAATGGATCTCAAGATCATAGTCCTTGATGAGTTCTAGCCATCTGCGCTGCCTCATATTCAGATCTTCCTGTGTGAAGAAGTACTTCAGGCTCTTGTGATCAGTGTAGATGTCACACTTGTTGCTTATTAGATAGTGTCTCCAAATCTTGAGTGCATGTACCACGGCTGCAAGTTCTAGGTCATGAGTCGGGTATCGCTGCTCATGTTCCTTCAACTGTCTTGAGGCATAAGCTATCACTCTTCCTTCTTGCATTAGTACACAGCCCAAACCTTGCCGAGAGGCGTCACAATATGCAACAAAATCTTTGTGAATGTCGGGTAGGGCTAGTACAGGTGTAGTAGTGAGCTTCTCCTTCAAGGTCTGAAAACTCTTCTCACATTCAGGAGTCCATATAAACTTGTTCTCTTTCTTCAGCAAGTTGGTCATGGGTCTTGCAATCTTGGAGAAATTCTCAATAAATCTGTGATAGTATCCTGCAAGTCCCAAAAAGCTTCTGATTTCTGACACATTATAGGGTTGTTCCCACTCTTTCACAGCTTCAATCTTGGCTGGGTCTACCGCGACTCCTTCTCCTGACAGTACGTGTCCAAGGAAAGCAACTTCCTCAAGCCAGAATTCGCACTTCGAGAATTTGGCGTATAGCTGGTTGCGAGACAACCTCTCCAATACAGTCCTCAGATGATGTTCATGTTCCTCTTTTGTGGCTGAATAAACCAATATATCATCAATGAATACCACCACAAACTTGTCTAGCTCATTCATGAAGATCTTGTTCATCATGTTCATGAAGTATGCTGGAGCATTAGTGAGTCCAAATGAGACTACTGTGCACTCATACTGTCCATATCTAGTGACAAATGCAGTCTTCGGGATATCCTCTTCCCTGATCTTCATCTGATGGTACCCTGATCGGAGATCGATCTTCGAGAAGTACTTGGCCTTACTCAGTTGATCTAACAGATCATCGATGCGGGGCAGTGGGTACTTATTCTTAACTGTGACCGCATTCAGATTCCGGTAGTCAATGCACATCCTCATCGTGCCATCCTTCTTCTTGACAAACAAAACGGGAGATCCCCAGGGCGAAGCACTAGGCCTAATGAAGCCCTTCTCCAGTAATTCTCCCAGTTGCTTCTTGAGTTCCTTCAACTCATCAGCCGACATTCTGTAGGGTCTTTTGGCAATCGGTGTAGTCCTGGCATCAGCTCTATAACAAACTCCACATCTCTATCTGGTGGCATTCCTGGCAACTCCTCTGGAAATACATCATTGAACTCACAGACCACTGGCACATCTCTGAATGTCAGCTCTGTCTTATCTGCTTTAGTCTCCAAGGCACATAGGAGGGCTTGGACTCTCTCGGTTTGGGGTACACATCGGACAGCTATTCCCCAAGGGTGGGTTACCTGAACATATCTAGGTGAACAAGATATCACTCCCCGGTGTTTGGTTAGCCAGTCCATGCCTAAGATGACATCTAAGCTATTGGAGGGTAGTAGGGTTAGGTCAGCTCGGAAGTCAAGTCCCTCGATTGTGGTTATCACTCCCCTACATATGAAAACGCTTCTGAAGGTTCCTAAGGGCGAGCTAGTTAGGATGGGGTTTGCTCTCGGGGTTACAGGTATGTTATGCTTTCGTGCATATGCAGATGAAATATATGAACATGTAGCTCCCGAATCGAACAGAACTGTAGCCATGTTACCCTGAACTAGGAACGTACCGTACACAGCATCAGGTGCAGCTTCAGCTTCCTCAGCGGTCATGTGGTTCAGTCTTCCTCGGGTAGCAGATCCCCGGTTCGGTGTGCCCTGTGCAGCTGCTGGTGCACGGTTGAGGTCGGAGCACATAGCCACACGGTGTCCAGGATTTCCGCATCCGAAGCAAGTGAAGGGTGCACTGCCTGCTGTGGCTGTCGCAGGAGCCTTCCAATTGCTTGTCCTTGGCGTGTTGGTAGCGGGGGCGGGTGTGTTCTGCACAGCTCGAGTCGGCGCAGGGTAGGTCTGAGCGGGGCGGTGATAGTTGCTGCTGTTGGTACCACCACGGCTCGTTCCCGAAGAAGGTCCCTGGCGAGTCCGGAAAGGCGGAGGTGCACCCGTTCGCTGTCTCTGGGGTGGAGCAGTGCGAGCGGGTCCCTCAGAGCGGCGCTTCTTTCCTTTGTTCTGGGCCTCGAACTCCAGATGTGCTTCCATGCGATCCTTCTCGATCTCAATACAGCGGTCAATCAGCTCACGCAGAGTGTAGCTCTTGTTCCCTGACAGAACCAACCTGATCTTGGTCTGAAGTCCCTTCCTATAGTAGTACATCTTTTCCTTCTCGGAACTCACGCAAGACGCAGGTGCGTAGCGGAGCAAGCAGTTGAAGCGGGTGGTGTACTCGTGGATCCGGTCAGCTCCCTGGGAGATGTTGCGAAACTCATTCTCCTTGGCCTCCATGACTCCCTCAGGAATGTGGTGGTCACGGAAAGCCTCGGTGAACTCATCCCAGTCAATGCGGGCTGGGTCCTCGTGAGCGCTGGTGTAGTTGTCCCACCATGCTCGTGCAGCACCGGTCAGCTGGTGGCTAGCAATCCCAACACACTCCTCGTCGGAGCAAGTGGTCAGGTCCACCTTCTTCTCCATCTCTTTAAGCCAATCATCGGCAGCGAGGGGATCGCTGTCGGTCCCGTCGAAGGTGGGTGGCCTCAGCTTCAGGAAACCCTCCAGTTTCCTTTGGAAGTCATTCTGGGGTGGCCCGTGGTGCCTGTTCATCCCAGTAGCTATGGCATTCAGCAGCTGGGTCTGCTGTGCCATTACTTCCGCCAACGTTGGTGGCGGCGGCGGCGGCGGTGGCGGAGGCACATTCTCGCCCTGTGGTGGCGGATCGTTCACCGGCGGTGCATCCTCTGCCCGGCGCAGCTCTTCTTCCAAGTTAACTCCAGCTCGCCTGCCAGCTGGGTGTCCATGGTTGCAACCACGCCCGCGTCCTGGCGCAGGTGCGGGGGAGGGCTGGCGGTTCTCCAGGCGCGCGGAACGTCTCATTGACATCTGAAGTTATTAGGTACGTGCTCAGTGCAGTAATAATCTTGTAGTGGTTTAAGTAGGAGTTAGATGTTTTCAACGATTTAAATGAATTAAAACATTTTTCATGCTATCCTACACTCAACCAAAGAAGCATAGAGAACCATAAGAAGCATAAGATCCAAATGTCACTCATCACATGGTTATTATTACATAAAGGGTGTTCCCAGCTGCTAAGAAGATCGTGCTATGCGCAGATAGCCAATGACAGGACAACTCATGGTATCACTAGTCTAAGGGCTACGCAGGGTCCCATAAGCTACTGGTGCATAAGGTCAATAGCCATTTGATCGGGATCTCAATAGTGCCATCGCGCAGTGGACGAAGTGGTGGTCCAAGGCTGGTCATCTGCAAAAAAAAAAAAAAAAAAAATTCAAGAAACGGATTAGCAGGTCCTTGTATTAGATAAGCCATTGCATAAAAAGTGAATGCAAGGTCGGTAATATAACCGAAAGAGAGTCTGGCTTCCTATTCTAACGTCCATTTTCAATGGGTCTCGTCCTACAGTCAAGTATGGCTCTGATACCAACTGAAACGACCTCGATTTCCGCGAAGGGAAATCCACAGGCTCGTATTGTAATTCAACAGATTGCTTGGAACAATCCATGAAATTACCCATATCTCAGTTGTCACCAGGATCTATACAACGGTAATTAAGTCTTACATAAATACTTATTACATCGCCACACTGGCGGAATCAACATTCAGAGAAGCTTTAGAAGATGCGGAAGCGATTCATCCTTCACGGCCAACTTGAGTGTAGCACGTGACCCTATTCCTCGTCATCATCTCCCTCGAAGTCGTACTCATTCTCGTCACCTGACAGCAAATTTATCAGTACGATTTGTACTGGCCACGGAGCCCACCTATGCAGCATTTGCTTTGTGGAAAGTGGATGCAAGGCTATACAAGCAGACCTATAGGCTGAGGTTTTCCTATGCAGCTGTAATCAATGTTTAATTAGTCAAGTTTTATCACCAGTTAACACCATCATCCCTTTTCCCATCACCACACCTCACATACCCACACCTCACTCTCATTCGACAGGCCCAACACCCTCTCGGGCCTATCTCAGCGGCACACTACCACAACGGGTACACTGCCGGAAAAATGTTATCCAGGGGGAGAAAAGAATATGCTCTCATCTAATAGTGGTTGCAGAAACATTAGGAAAGGTCCATAGCCAACGAGTTGGCTTATGTATCGATCGATCAACCATACACTCTGCAGAGGTTTTACTACTCACAAGATTAGCCATCATCGATGCTGTACAATCATCTAGGCAGAATTCCGGGTGCTTGCTTGCCTAGGTCGATGCCACCCTGCCACTCAGCCCTGGGACATTCCGGATCCAACACCATCACACTGAGACTGGGAGACGCAGTACCGGGCCCCATCAGTGGTACTGTGCATCTAGAACGGTGCGGGAATCTGCCATCCATCACCGTCCACCCTTATCACCTCTCAACCTAGCAGTAGTGGCACCACCCTACCAAGTAGTCCAGCCGTCTCCCGCCCATCAGAAGCGAGTGAGTAGCAAGGGAATCCAGATGTTTCCGATCACTAGTCAGATCCTAGGTTGTGACCAAGCAGGCATCTCCACTTAGGGGATACTCTCCCCGTGCCATCACGGCACCTCCGCTCACGGGACTTCAATGCACATCCCGGAACCACCTCATAAGTCATTACCCACCACAGGTATCTCTCGTGGGGATGCCCAGGTTGCACCCCCGGCACGACTTGCCCCACGGGCTTGTCTCACATCCCACTTGGTCGACATCAACCCTTACCACGCACCCAAGACGCACGCAGCACTCTCTCCCAGTGGTTATAATCAGATATACACCGTCCCAATTCCACCATATAGCAAGTAGTAAGTAGTGGAAGAGTAACAGTAAGTTAAGCAGCAGCTAACCTAACAGCGGATAGCAGGGTATAGACTTATCAAGGCAGGGAATTCAAATATACTATCATGCAACCAATCCATGCATAATCATAAAGCAATAGCAACAATGTCATTTGCAATGCGTAAATAGGATCTAAGGATTTGGTGGGACGTGGCACCTTCGTAGTCGTCTCCTAGCTCCTGAAAGTACTCGTGGTCGTCTTCCTTAGTCAGATCCTCCTCCGGCTCTGAAATCGAACACGAAACAGTCGCGTCAGCGACTCCTATAGAGTATTTCAGAAAAATCCAATAAAATAAAGAGCCAAATACACACAAACATAGTCTTAAATTGTAGATCTCATTTTTCTGAGAATTTTGATATATGGTGCGCAATTTTTGGACATCGAATGAATAAGTTATGAATTTCTGAAGTTTATCCTATTTTCTGAAAATGGAAAAATTGGTCGGTTAATCAGGGGCAGCTCGGGATTGGTCCACGTGGCGCGCGGGTCCAGTAGTGCGGCATGTGGCGCCTCGTCAGAACACAGACCCGATGGTCGCCCACCAGGTGTTCGATGGTGGTTCCCAGAGAGTCACTGGCGTCGGCGTAGCTCGGCGGAGCTCGGTGGTGGTCGGGGGTAGCTCGGCGGAGCTCGGCGTTGGTCGGGGGGTAGCTCGGCTGAGCTCGGCGTAGTTCGGCGGTGGTCGGGGGTAGCTCGACGGAGCTCGGCGCAGCTCGGCGAAGCTCGGCGTAGCTCGGCGGAGCTCGGCGTAGCTCGGCGGGGCTCGGGCAAATCGGACATTTGGGCGCCGAGGGTGCCGCTCTCCGAGCTCTCTCGGGGAGGCTCGGGCGAATCGGAGATTCGGGGTGCCGAGGGTGCCGCTCTCCCGAGCTCTCCCGGGGAGGCTCGGGCGAATCGGACATTTGGGCGCCGAGGGTGCCGCTCTCCCGAGCTCTCCCAGGGAGGCTCGGGCGAATCGGAGATTTGGTGCTAGCAGGGTTCCAGGGCGTCTGTTCAAGGCGGCGGTGTCTCTCCGGTGCGGCGGACGATGACAGGGTGGCGATGACCATATTTCGGCAAGACAGGGCTCGGCTTTCCCCAATTGGCGTGCTCAGGCAATCGTCCGACCAGATGGTGGCGGGTTAGAGTCGTGGTATGGCCTCCTTCTCTCCCTCGGCATACGGCGGTTCTCTGACGAGGTGGAGGCGCACGTAGCCAAGGCGACAGACATGATTCGGGGCTCGGCTATCTACGCGGCGGTGCTGAGGCAGACTTGGCGAATCTCGTCGGCCTTTCTCCGCAGCGCGAGGCGATCGGGGGTACTCGAAACGGATTTAGGCGAGGCGGATCGTGTCGGCGGCGATCACGTTTCCCCGAGAACGCACCTCTCGGTGTTCCGGGCTATGGAGGTTCGATCTTCCGCAACTAAGCTTGTCCGAGGTGGTCGGTGAGTTGGTGGTCACGCTAGCGGGTCGCGGTATTGAGATGCTCCAGTCATCGGCGGCGATGTCGCCGCGACTGGGAGGTTCTGGCGGGGCTAAGGAGGTCTTCTAGGAGATGTATACGCCTCCAGGGTCTATGGCGATGGTATAGCAACTACCAATTTTGGCTACCGAGATTCCCAAGGTGCTCGGTTGTGGCGGCGGCGTGTCGCCGGCGGAGGCTGACGACGGCAAGGTGATTACGGTCTCGTTTTGGCATAACCGGACGTGGTTCAGTCAAATTGGCATGACTAAACGGGCATACGTCCGCTTAGTGGTGAGCTAGTGACAGGGCAAGGCCTCCTTTTGGCTCCGGTCCGCGGCGGCGCTCCGGCGAGGTCGCGGCGCACTGCGGACGAGGCTTCCTCTAGCGCTTAGATCCGCGTAGCTAGCTCAAGGGGTCGTGGCGGTGCTCCACGACGCTCTAACCTATACGGGTGCTAGTCGGATTGCTCGAAACGGGTGATTCGGCGTCGGAACGCGTCGGTGGTAAGCGCGCTCCGCCGAGAACGCGTCGTGCTGCGTTCTCGGTCTAGCAAGCTTGTAGTCCGGGGGTTTCGGCCGGTCGCATGAGTGCATGGTGCAGGTGATCTTCCTGAGCCGGTAAAGGCTCATGCCTGCGCGTCCCGTGGGTGGAACACCATGGCAAAAGCAGGGCGAGGTTTGGACATAGCGTGCGGTGGCTCACCGTGGTGTCGGTGAAGCTAGGATGGCGATGCAGTGGCGAGTCGGAGCCGTGCAGAGCGATCGCAGTGCCGTGCCGCTCCTCGTCCGCAGCTCGGGCTTCTCCTCCGTGTCCGGCTCCGGCGTGCTCCGCGGCGGCGGCGCTCCGGCAGCTTCTCCTCCTCTGCTCCGCCCTTCTCCTACGCTCTCTCTCTCTCGGTTTGGTGCAGTGTGCCGGTCTGTGCCGCGGTGGCGGCGAGGGGAAATGAGGGTAGGACTTCGGGGTGAGCTCCTTTTTATAGGAGAGCTTGGCCAGCTCCAATGGCGAACGGTCCAGATCGCGCTCGACCGATCGAAGGGCCGTGGCTCGAGTGGATCTAGGGCTCCGGATGGGCGCGGGTTCGCTTGGCGGCCAAGAAAGGAGGGGACAGGAGGGGGACAGCGGGGTCAGGGCTCTGCCATGCGTGGCGCTGTCGGTCACGCCATTTGCGTGACCCGGTGGCGTCGTCTTCGTGTGGAAGAGAAACAGTGGAAGGGCGAGAGCGGCTGACAGGCGGGGCCGGGTGGTCAGCGGCTACGGGGAAGCGGGTGAAACGGTTGCGCGCGTGCGGTCGGCATCGCGCGTGCGCGCGGTGTTGGGCCGGTCCAGTGCGGGGAGGCGGGGTAGAGCGCGCGCGCGGGTGAGGTGAGGAGAAGAAGGCCGGGCTGGTTTGGGCTGGCCTAACTCTCTCTCTCCATTTTCTATTTTCATTTTAGTGTATATATACATATATTGCCCATTTTAAATATTGAGTAAATACAAACATAAATTGCAATAAATCCCAAATGTGATGCATAGGCTATTATTCTATGTGAATGGAATTAAAATGCAAGCTATACTCCTTTATTTACCAAATTCATAATGAAACCTATATGCTTGCACAAGAAAAATGGGTTTCCATAATAAATAAATGAAAAATTTTAATTGGTTGGGATTTTTAGATTGTGTGGATTTTTAGGGTTGTTACAGTCGTGGTGATTTCAGCACATGGGAAACATGCTGAGGGTCGGTGGAGGAAGTCGGTGGCCGGAGCCCACCTGGGGTGGTTCGGCCGACCCCTATGACAGGTGGGGCTCAGCCAGGTGTGGTCCCCCCAGTCATAGGGTGTCCTCCAGTGCTGGTTCTGTCTTGATTTTGTTGTTTCACGCCTTAATCCATGTGCCTTGATTCTCCACCGTTGAGTGAAAACACATGTTGATCTGATGGATGAAATGAGCTTTGTGGAATGTCCCACGGATCGTGCCACATCACCAGACCCAGGTGGGCCCCATGTGGGGTTCGATCGACCCACACATGGGCCCACCCTGAGCTCTCCTCTCTTCTAAGTGATGTTGTAAACTGTCTCTTGAAGTGTGATGACTTAGTTCCCAACAACGTGGTTCGGCTGAACGACAATATTGGGCTCCAAGTGTTCATTTCTGCTCTGTTTTATCTTCCCTGCATTCACAAGCTTAAGAGTACAGGTGGAACTAGTTATTGATAAAATATGTTCATGATATGTTTATTCTCCCTTGAATCCGAGGCCTGTTGACAGTGCTTGAATGTGGATTTTCATGGTATATCCACCGTCAACAAGATCCCCCAAGCTTAACCTTTGCTCGTCCCGAGCAAATAATTAAACTTAGCCTCGGTGGATCAGGAGTTGCTACAATGTTCATATTTCAATAATACCATGTGCACAACAAAATACTTCTCTTTTGAATGGAAAAATTGGCTATGAAATTTCATCCATTTTACCTTAGTCCTTTATGGAGCTAATGACCTTTCCTTTGCCTTAGGTGGTTGAGAGATAGAACAGTTGAACTTGAGCACTACTTTTCTCATTCTTTGCAAGTTTCATACTGGAGGTTTTAGCAATGTTTTGCAAAAGACAACTTAATGTTCCTCATATAGTTCTCTCATGTCGCTCAAATGGTGTATGATTCCTTACCAAGGCACAAAGTAAGTGTTGCCCTTCTCTTTTTCATTCTACTTCTAAAAAGGCTTATGTGGAGTTCAAGGTAGGAATGAAAGGATATAGCATACTTACTTTGCATATGTTGTAGAGTCAAAGCTTGGATCTAAAGAGAGAAGTGTCATGCCCTTAGATCAAGATGTGCATGTGTGTGGAAAATATGAACTATAATGCTCCTCTATTTAACATTGTATCTGTCTCTAAATTTTTCGAGACATGGCTATCATTTTTTTCCTTTCTTTATTCATGAGCCTAGACTTGCTCATCATATTTTTCTTTTCTTTCTATGGACTCTCTTGTGTCCATCTTTTTTTTCTTTTCATTTTGTATCGCTTTTTTGTCTCTTCTACCATAATAACTAAGAGAGATTTTCTATGACTTTAACACATTGAGCATTTATTTGGTGGAAATGAAAGGCATGTGGTTGCGTACTTCCAGTGTAGAAGCAGCATATATATATGGTATGTACGTGATCTTGATCTTGGGAGCATGATAAGTCTCTCAATAAGGGTCAACATGACTTGACAGGTTTTGATTGATTAAGAAATAAATCTCCAGTAATCATGCATGCTTAGAACAATATTATAGCAGCTCTTGTTTCACCATATCATATCTCACAACAACTTAGACTTAGTTCTAGCACTTAGCATCCATAAAGTTTTCAGGTTCATGATGAGTTAAATAAGCCAAGTGATCCATACTCAAAGAAATAGTAAGTTGTAAACTAGGCATTAAAGAAATATTAACAAAGTAACTGTTCATCATTTCCATGAGGAAGATAAGCATTCATGAGACATATGGATTTAAGGGTAATATTTTTGGTATTTTTATCTTATGCATTTTTTTAAATGCAATAAATTAAAATAATGTAAATAGCTAGGCTAGAATACTTACCTTGTTGGGGGAGAGGATCTCCCCCAAGCTTGTCTTTTTGCTCATTGTGGTGGCGGATAGTATTGGAACCATCCCGCCCAGCGTTGTGCTTCTTCGTCTTGGATAGCTTGCAATAGTTGGGCATTTTGTTGTCCCATCCTCAGAGTTGCATCTTACTCAACTTGCATTGCGCCCATATCGTTGATGAGTTGATCCATTTCGGATCCTTGGCTTCGACGACTCCTCGCCCGTGTGGACGGACGGGGAGTGCGCACTCTTGGAGTGTGCTGTTGAGGTCGTTCCATGGACCTTGAAATGTCCATGGAACTTGCCTCATCGCCTTCTTCTTCATATCCCCCTACAGCTCGTGATGTGCCGCCTTGCTCAAATTGAGCGGCTTGTGACATGCTCCTTGTGACCCTTCTTGATCCTGCAATGTTTTGGCTTCTTGCCTCTCGGTCCTAATTTATGGTTAGTGTGCGCAGCGCATACAACTGACGCCTCTCATGTGGGAGAGAGATTTCGGCTGTATGGCCGGGATAAATCATTTTTAGATCACTATTTTCATCTCTTTTTAGGACTGGAGCACTTATGAAGAAATCTTCGGTTACAATATCTCTAGGAGAAGCAATATATTCAAAGTAATGTTTTCCATCTAGCAAGTCTATTGTTTCCGCAATGCGTGTGATAAAAGAAGTTAAGAAAATGGGCTTGCTTCTATGGACAATACCAAGCCAAAAGTGGACTAACATCTTAGCAGGTGAAACTTTTATTTTCTGTCATGGCATAGAGCAGTCTTAATTCATCATTGTATAGAACTTGCACATTGGAACCAGGAAGAAGAGTTATGGCTATCCAATAGCGGATCAAACGCTAAGTAGGACTATGGATTTCATCAGTTTTAGGATCAGAGCAATCATTGGATCCAGTTATGGCTTCCCAGAATTCAACTTTATCAAATTTTCCTGTGGTATTTACTAGATCTAGATGACAATTGTTATCAAAACCAAGTGCCATACTAAAAACTCCCCAAGTTAAATTATACTATTGATTGAACATGCGAAAGTAGACATTATTATCAGTGGCTTGTAAAGAGTATAGAAATTCAATGGTGAGTTTTTTAATTCCAAGTTCTTGCACTTCCCAAAAGATTCCCCACCCGATTGTATTGAAAACAATGTTAAATTCTACGGTCATACCTGTGTTGTCCAAAAGGACGGAGTCAATGATGCCGGTACGTTCATAACCGCGGTGTCAGATGGAGAGGTACCTTTGGTACTCTTCTTGGTTCAACATGAGGCCGCTCTCAGGGTCGAACGTCCTCTCGGAAGGCACTCCAAAGCTTCGTCTTGATGGGGCTTCTCTTCCTTCATCTTCATCATGCCGGGGTCGTCGGGAGGAACTCCCTACGACACTCTTGGCCTTCTTGAGTGCGGACGAGAACTTCTTCATCCTGCAGCAATGAGATCACACAAGAACACACTACAATAACAGGGATTAGCGTTAGCATTATCGTTAGCTATCCCACCGTTAGTAGTCCTTGCGGGGTATGTTTACCTCCACAAACAAGATATTGAGAGCAAAGATGAGAGTAAGACAAGCTTCTACTACTATAGTATTTTTGGTTTTTTTTGTTTGAGTGGCTAACTACAACTAAACTTGAGAAAGAACTTCCTCAAATGGAGAGAAGAAGGGAGATTGTGTGCTCGAGATGATTCAGCTGGTTTGGGTGTGGAATTGAGCACACAATGCAAGGGAATTTATAGGGGGAGAAAGGCTAGTGGCCAAGCCACTAGGCCCAGTTCGGCCGACCCCCCTGGCTTGCTCAGCTCTGCTTTCACCTTTGAACAGGGAATCTATTTGAATTCAAATTCAACTTTGCTGTCAGCTCTTTATCTATGGGTCGGCCGAACCCCTTATGACAAGTTCAGAGTTTCTTTTACCTTTGGACAAGGAATCTATTTGAATTTAAACACCACTTTCTTGAGGGGCGCCAAAACATGGTTCGGCCGAACTAGGCCTTGTCCCCTTTTCAGCTTTAAACAGTGTGTTTCACTTTATATAGCAAAGCAAAGATTAGTGGTGGACCAAAAGCTTTGAAATTTTTAGAGATTCCTTTGCCTAGTGTTTTGTGAAAGTAAAAGGTGTATGACAAAAGTGGGGACATGTTTAAACTGATCCCCATGGACCATGGGAACACTAATGCATGCCAAAGTGTCCACTTTTTAGAATTGGATGGTAGTGGAGGTTGGATTCTCCTTGGAGCAAGTGAAAGTGGTCATGACCAAAGTTGGTAGGCCAATTTCAAAAGGAGATGGTGTTCAAAATTCAGAAGGTGAATCACTACACCAGGCCAGCACCACCAGAGGTGGGTGGGCCCCATGGTGGGGTCGGCCGACCCTACCTAGGTGGTCCCACCACCTCAGGTGTGAGCAAAAAGGTTCTTTTTCAAGTTTTATTCATCTAAGTTTTTTTTATTTTGTCGAAATAAATTATTGCAAAATTTAAATATGAAATGCAATAAAGAAAATGAAAAAATTGAAATGCAGGAATTAAATATGAGATAAATACTGATTTACCTTACCAATAAGGGCTCCATGTTTTAGGTCCATAGAGCAGAACCTCTCCGTTACGGGTTCATACTTCGGGTGCTTCGGTTGGACCCTGAGATGGGGACCATGATGATCGCACCTCTTTCTTCCGCCATTCCTTCTTGGTTGATGCTTGTGATTCAGCGGAGTCAGCCTTATTTACCACCTTATCCTTACTTACCAGTTTGGCCTTTTTGGCCTTTGCCGGTTGATTCTTTCGGAGGGGTACATATTATGGCTTATTTCTCCACAGGTTCTTCCTTGCCTGTTGCATCGACTTATAACCATTGAAAGCACATTTAATTCTCTTACCTGGGAGCTGGAAGTGGACTTAGCCGGATCCCACATAGATGATGGCATTCACGGTGTTGAGGAACAGCCTTCCCAGGATGACGGGGACTTCGTCATCGGCCCCCATGTCAAGAATGATGAAGTCAGCGGGGATGTATTCGTCTTGAACTTTGACAATGAAGTCCCTTCCCAATCCCTCGGGAAACCGGATGGATTGATCGGCCATCTGCAATTTGACAAAAGTGGGGTACAAGGGTCCCCCTAGCAGATTCTCATACATTACCTTGGACATGATGTTCACTCCAGATCCAAGGTCACAGAAGGCGTTGTTGAAGGTGTGCGGCCCGATCTCGCAGATGATGGTAGGATGGCCGGGGTCACTCTTCTTGGCCATGAATGGTGGGTCAAGAAGGCAACCCAGGTTTTGCCTAACCGGAGGCTTACCAAACCTCGTGAAAATTAACTTGACACCCTCAATTGGTTCTTCAGGTTTCCCTGGGATCTTACCTTGTTCAAAGGATGGGACAGCTGCTGCTATTTGAGCTAATTGGGTTTCTAACATTTTATTAAAGCTCAATTGATTTTTCATAGCAGTGTTAAAGCAATCCATTTTCTCACTAAGATTTTCAAAAATCTTATCATTAGCCATTATTTTCTTGTTTATACTATCATTAATTTTAGATTGGCCTAAGACAAGATTTTTAAGAGAAGGTTGGTTACCATAAGAATTATTAAAATTATTGTTGTAACCATTACCTTGGCTTCCTTGGTAGAAGGGGCGCGAGTTCCATCCTCCTTGTTGCTGGGGTCGATACCCATTGTTATTGTTGTTGTTGATGAAGCTCACTTCCTCCTTCGTCTCGGGACAGTTGTTGCCCGGAGTGATCTTCTCCACCACATACCTTGCACCATGGGTCAGCTTCGATTGCTCGTGCGGTGGCAGTGGTTTGAATGACCTCTTGTTCCTTTTTGGAACCTTCCTCGATCTTTTTCATTAAGAGGTCCATTTTTGCTAAGAGCATGTCCACCTCATGAACGGTGTGCATACCCCTTTTCTTGGGCTGGAGACGCTCCTCATTCCATTCTTGGTTGATAATCATCTTTTCAATGAGGTCTTTGGCATCCTTGACATTTTGTTGCAGGAATGCTCCTCCAGCGGCAGCATCAAGGCGACTACGGGCTAATCTAGTCAGCCCATGGTAGAAACCTTGAATTAGAAGCCATTCTTCAATTCCATGATGAGGACAAGCATAATGTACTCCTGGAGGCATTCCCATGCTTCGGGAATCATCTCGTCAGCTTGCTATTGGAAGCTTGAGATCTTACCACGAAGAGCGCTGGTTTTGCCCATTGGAAAGAACTTCTTGAGAAATGCATTGACGCACTTATCCCAGGTGGTAGCTTCATTCTTGTTAGCATAAAACCATTGCTTCGCCTTCCCAAGTAGTGAGAATGGGAACAGGCAAAGACGGATGGCGTCAGCCGAGACATTCTTGATAGTGAAGGTACCACACACCTCCAGGAAGTGCTGGAGATGGGCATTGGTGTCTTCATGCGGCTTCCCACAGAATGGATTGGCTTGCACCATGTTAATCAGAGCTGGCTTGAGCTCAAAGGTAGCATCCCCCAAGTTGAGCTGCGGACTGGTGGCAATGTTGTCAGCTGAAGGTGCAGAGAACTCAGAGATGGTCTTTTGGGCCATAGCTTCCTCGGTTGATAGTGCGGAGCCTCTTTCCTCGAACGGATTCAGGTTTGAGATGAACCTTTGAGGTGGAACTTGACGGCGTCTAGTTCTCCTCAACAATTGCTCAGGGTCTTCAATGAAATTTGACGGCAACTGAAAATCGCTCATGCACTATCTAGCTTCACAATAACGAGAAACACAGAGAGGGGTAAGCCCCTAACACTAATCGATAACTAAATTGATAGTAGACTCAGGATTCAATTTTTATTAATATTCCTAGACTAATGCTTTCCTCGGCAACGGCGCCAGAAATTCTTGTTGACAGTTCTTAGCGCAACCGCCAGAGACAAGGTGTTAGACTATCTCTGATAACGGTGCCAGAAGTGCCTGTGGTATTTCTTATGTCTATTGGATAATTCCGTAAGCGCACAGAATATACCGCTTTAGCACTTCACCCGGGAGTATTTCAAGGTATCATTATTTATTTTATCCCAAGGGAAAGCGTTGCTAGGAATGATTAATAAAAAGAGAGAGAGATCTTTAAGTCTATAGCAACTTTGTATCAACTAGTGATAGGGGATAAATCGATATGTAGAGGAAAGGGTAATGACACCAAGACACTACAAGGTTTTAGGATAACTAAAGATAACTAGTAGAGTATAGTTAGGTGGGAGGACAACAAGAGAGTATAAGACTCCTATGACACTTACTTTACTCTTGTGAACTATCTTATCAAATAGATGAATTATACTAAGGCAGCTACCTTACTTCCAGTGTGTAGGGGATAGGCGAGATAGTAGGGGATATAACCTCTACCCGAAGCAGCTATTCTCTTATGGGAGCCTACCTTTTAAGAACTTGCCTAAAACACGTGGAGGGATACTAAGACTAGACAGGGCTATCACCACCTGCTAGCACCCACAAACAATCCGTGCGACAAGCGGCATTCAAAGGCAAGATCTAGTCTAAGCACCATGCTTACACTAAACCTTACTACTCTAGTTGCGTACCAACAACTAAAGCACCCTATGACAGGCGATGAACTACACACGTGAGCTGGTTACAGGATCACTATCTAATATAACTCAACTATAAGTTAAGACAAAACACAACAATACTATAAAGAATAGTAATGCACTAAGTAGAGACTTAGTAAAGTAAAGTAAAGATAATATATTGATAAAGGTAAAGTCTTACAGAAGAAAAGGTACAAGAGCTATAACAGACTCTCCAGCAGACGACTCCAGAGACTCCAAGTGTAGCTCGACTCGACTCTAACTCCCACACTAGACAAATACTACTACTAATAAAGAGTGGAGCTTCTCTTATCTCTTGTGGCTCTTGTGTATCTTGGCTGTGTTGAAGAGAGTGATGGCAGCTCTATTTATAGGGGAGGATGGAGAGGTGCCATGTCAGCGAGATCCGTGTGCTCCTTACCTCTCCACCCTTGGATGAACCGCCATAAGATGGACGGCCGTGGTGATTTTAGCACATGGGAAACATGCTGAGGGTCGGTGGAGGAAGTCGGTGGCCGGGGCCCACCTGGGGTGGTTCGACCGACCCCTATGACAGGTGGGGCCCAGCCAAGTGTTGTCCCCACCAGTCATAGGGTGTCCTCCAGTGCTGGTTCTATCTTGATTGTGTTGTTTCACGCCTTAATCCGTGTGCCTTGATTCTCCACCGTTGAATGAAAACACAAGTTGATCTGATGGATGAAATGAGCTTGGTGGAATGTCCCACGGATAATGCCACGTCACCAGAGCCAGGTGGGCCCCATGTGGGGTTCGGCCGACCCACACATGGGCCCACCCTGAGCTCTCCTCTCTTCTAAGTGATGTTGTAAACTGTCTCTTGAAGTGTGATGACTTGGTTCCCAACTACATGGTTCGGCCGAACCACAATATTGGGCTCCAAGTGTTCATTTCTGCTCTGTTTCATCTTCCCTGCATTCACAAGCTTAAGAGTACAGGTGGAACTAGTTATTGATAAAATATATTCATGATATGTTTATTCTCCCTTGAATCCGAGGCCTGTTGACGCTGCTAGAATGTGGATTTTCATAGTATATCCACCATCAACAGTGTATTTGCCACTTACTTGCCGGCTTGACAAGCACTACACAATTTGTCCTTCTCAAATACATCTTTCAATCCTCTCACCATCTCCTTCTTCAATAGCTTCTTGAGTGTGCTCATTCCAACATGTGCAAGCCTTCTATGCCATAGCCACCTAAGAGATTGTTTGGTGAATAAACAAGTCTTCAAATTTGCATCTTTCGAATTGAAGTCCACTAGATAGAGGTGATTGTACCGAAAACTCTTGAATATCACTTCATTCTCATCTTTCTTGGAAACAACCACTTCTTCACTTATAAATAGGCATTGGAAGCCAAGATCACACAATTGACAAACGGATAGCAAGTTGAATATCAAAGAAGCAACTAGAAGCACATTTGAAATAAAATGATCATTTGATATAGCCACTTTGCCAAGCCCTTGCACTTTGCTCTTGGAATTATCACCAAATATAATCTTTCCTTGGTCTTCTACATTCTCTTTAAGTGAGGTGAACATACGAGCATCACCGGTCATATGTTGAGTGCAACCACTATCAATTACCCAATGAGAGCCACCGGTCTTGTAGTTCACCTACACACAACAAATCAAGCTTGATGTTTAGGAACCCATACTTGAGATGGGCTCCGGACTTTTTCAACCAAAGCTTTTGCCACCCACAATTGCTTAGGCCTATTCTTGTTAGGGGGACCTAGGAACATCACTTTGACTTTGCCCTTCGAATCCTTTCTAAGCATATAGTGAGCATCAAAGGCAAAGGGCCTAGCATGCTTGGGCAAAGGTTGTGGTGGTGGTCTCTTGCACTCATGAGCAAAGTGACCTACTTGTCCACATTTAAAGCATCTCTTCGGCTTGGGCTTGGGCTTGTTATTTGCTTTGTTGAGTCTAATTTGGGCTCTAATATTTTGCACCTTCTCACCCATGTAGCCAATCCCACTTCTATTAAACTTCATTACGGTGTTCATGAGGAGATCACTTTGAAGATATTGGCCTCTTGTGAATCTTTGCATGCCAACAGTGAGGTGACTCTTTTCTTACTTCAACTTCTTGTTCTCTTCCAATAGGCTTGCAAGTTGGCACTTCTCACTCATGAGGATCTTGTTCTCTTCTCTAAGCACCTCAACCTCATCACCTTCTTGCACCGTTTCAATGACAATGGTGTTGGTGGTCGATTGCTTCTCAAGCTCTTTCTTTAAGTTCTCATTCTCAATCTTGAGCTTCAAATAGTCATCAAGGCAATCGGCCACCACCACTTTCTTGTCTTTACTACTAGCACCTTGATCAATGATCTCATTAATCAAGTCATCACATGATGTACTTATGTCACACTTAACAACAAGTTTAGGAGCATCATGTGTTTCATTGGAAAGCAAGTCATAAGCCATAGCAAGGTTATCATGATTCACTTTTACTTGAGTATAGTCCTCTTTTAGCATGTTGTAGCTAGTGGTGAGCTCAATGTGCATCCTCTCAAATTTATCATGTTTTTCTTTGAACTCCTTTATGTTGGATTTGAGATTCTTGAGCTTGGATGACACATTTTGGTTTTCCTCTCTAAACTCATCAGTAGCTTTAGTGAATTGTTCATTCTTAGCTAAGACGTTGCCATTCTCAAGTTTTACCTTCTTATTTTTACTTGTTAGCTTTCTTATCACTTTGGTGTAGTCATTTAGCAAGCTAGCAAGTTCATCATAAGTGGGTGAATCATACTCATTGTCACTATCACTACTCTCATCATCACTTTGTACCTTCTTATCCTTAGCCATGAGGCAAAGGTGTGTTGGAGATGAGGGCGGTGATAGCGGTGGAGGAAGTGAAGTCCCAATCACAAGAGCGGCCACCTTTTATTTTTCATCATCACTCTCTTTACCGAAAGAGCCACTTGAAGATTCAATGTCGGTGAGCCAATCACCAACAATTTAAGCCTTGTCATTCTTCTTGTTCTTGTGGAATTGCTTTTTCTTGAATTCTTTCTTCTTGAATGGCTTGGCCTTCTTCTTCTCATCATCACTTTCATCACTTGAGTCTTGCCTTTTGCCCATGTTCTTATTCTTAAACTTGTCTTTCTTGGGCTTTGGGCATTGATGAGCTAGATGCCCAAGCTCTCCACAATTATAGCTATCCATCTCGGAGATGGGCTTTCTTTTGCTACTTGTGAAGAACTTCTTCTTGTTGGAATCAAACTTGATTCCCTTGTTGTTGAGCTTCTTGAGCATTTTGGTGGTCTTCCTCACCATGAGAGCAATTTCCACATCATCATTATCATCATCACTTGTGGAATCAAGAGAAGAATACTTGATGAGAAGCCATCTTGGATGATGAGCCATCTTGGGGAGTGATCTTCTCTTCCTTCTTGGATGATGAGCCATCTTGGGGAGTGATCTTCATGTACATCTCATGAGCATTGACTTTTTCCAAGATTTGAGTGGGAGTTGCATTTGAGAGATCCCCTTGATGAAGCACGGTCACAATGTGACCATACTTGTCAATAGGGAGAGCATTGAGGATCCTCCTTGTAACTTTGGCCGGAGTGATTTGAGTGAGCCCAACGCCATTGACTTCCTCTACAATGATATTCAATCGAGAATACATGTTATTTGCATTTTCATTAGGAAGCATTTTGAAAGAACTGAGCTTATCTATGATAAGATAATATCGTTCCTCACGCTCATTCTTTGTTCTCTCATGGAGCGCACAAATATCCAACTATAGTGCATGGGTGTTCTTGTGGTTCCTCACACGATTAAACACCTCTTTGCTAAGGCCTCTAAAGATGATGTTGCGGGCCTTAGCATTCCACTTTTTGTGTTCTTCCTCAACGGGTGTGAGGGTAGCGCCGGCTTTGGGAGTGGGGTAACCTTGTGTGGCGGCTTTGTGAACACCAAGGTCCACCGCCTCAAGGTATGCCTTCATATGAATTTTCAAGTAAGGAAAATCGTTACCGTCAAAGACGGGAGGAGGACCATCGTGACCACCGTACATCCTTCTCTTGGCGGTTAAGCCAAATTAGTGAGCAAAAGCCTCTGATACCAATTGAAAGGATCGAGGATGTCCAAGAGGGGGGTGAATTGGGCAACTGGTAATTTTTCGCAAAACAATTCAACCTATCGCCATTTTGCCCAATCTCACCCCACCAGTGCACTAGTGATATTCTAAGCCTAAAACAAGTTAAGAAACCTAGAGCCAAGTCCTAAATATGCAATTCTACTCTAGAAAAGTAAATAGCACAAAGTAATTGCGGGAATGTAAATGAGATAGAAAGACAAAGCCAATTTTTTCCGAGGTATCGGAGAGTCAACACTCTCCACTAGTCCTCGTTGGGGCACCCACGCAAGGGTGTAGCTCTCCCTTGATCCTCGTAAGGACCAAGTTCTCTCTACGGGCTGATCCTTTGTCTCTCCGACGCGGTGGATCGCCCACAACCGCTCACAAGCTTGGCTTGGGCCGCCCACAAGCTCTCCAAGTCGTCACCAAGCCTCCGATCGCCACCAAGCCGTCTAGGTGATGCCGATCACCAAGAGTAACAAGCTTGAACTCTCACTTGACCCAAACAAGGCCAAAGAGATGGATGGATGCACACAAGTCACTCTTGATCAACTCTAGGGAAGAAGCTCACTCGAATTCGCAATTCACTCAACATCCCTAGGGCTCTTGCAATCTCTCAAGGTCTCAAGGTGTGTTTGGCTATTTGAAGTGGCAAGAGACCTCCCATGGACGAGCACAAGGAGTATAAATACACCCCACACAAGTCCATGGCCCTTAGGTACAAAACCCTCTGTTTTCGGGTGCGCCGGACACGGATAAGTTCACACCAGACGCGTCCGGTGCCCCCTCCAACGGTAACTGTACCACAGACGGTTTGAACACACCGGACGCTCGCAGCGTCCGGCGGGCTGGCACCGGACGCGTACGATGTAGGGAGGAGCTCTCTGGAACCTCTCTGGATGGACACTGGACGCTCCTGGCTCGTCCGGTGCAGCGTCCGGTGGTTATCTGGTTGTTTACGCCAAAATCTGGACTGAGTGCGGATAATCGATGCCGGATGCAGATAGCCGATTTTTAGGAACAGAGGCTAAGGCAGAGATAGTCGATCGGGTCCCGGAATCGATTGTGGGCTGGAGGTGAAGACGGCGCGAATAGCCGATTTGATGACGTCAGCGTGGATCTTCGGCCAGGAAAGCGATCACGTTCGGAGTCCGTTAAGGAAAGGAAAGATTGGGCTCCAAGTTACCTTTAATTTAGTAAAGTTTGTTAGTTTCCATATTTATCTTGAGTTGTAACTCGAATAGGACTCTATCAAAGCCCTGGGTATAAATATAAGCCCCGGCCATTGTAATACGACACATCAATACAACACATCTTTCGGCTCTGGCCAAAACTTAGGAGTAGGAGTAACGTAGATCTCGGCGAGTTCTTCAATCGGGCTGAGTGTGGTCCGGTGGACGCAGGCTTGCTTGTAAGGACCGTCATGCCTTGCTAAGCTTTGTCTCTTTAATGTCATCCGGTGGACATGGGAGCATCGTAGATCGGGGTTGATTCTTATTTGATATAAGTTTAGCGTCATCCGGTGGATGTGGGTTTAGATCAAATAAGGGTTAGTTATTGATTCATGTTTGTTTTCTTGTTTAATCTATGTTTAACGTTATCCGGTGGACGAAGGCATAGGTTAAGTGTTGGCATTTCTTAACGTCATTACAAAAGATAGACTAAAAGTCCATCCCCGGCAACGGCACTAGAAATGCTTGTTGGCATTCCCAACCACCATTACTTCAGAAAGGTAATCCTTGGCCCTTAGTGGGGCCGGCCTAGGTAATGCAATCTGGTAATAGCAGTTAGAAGTGCCGGATTGGCCTTCCTAACCGTCATTACTTACGATATGTAAAACTGTGACACGGCGCCGTGGGGTGCACAAGAATTACAATCCTTAAGTAATGGTACTTAGGTACGCCAATCAATAGCTCAATAAGGAATAAGATTACTCTGCAAGCGCACAGAACTATCATTGTAGCATTTCAACCCGTGAGTATTCAAGAGTGTCGTATTTATAATTTCCCGTAGGAGGGCATGATAAATTCCATCTAGCTTTTGGTATAAACATGATCACTTATTGGATGCATAGGTAGGCATAGCATAGGCAGGGGTTAAAACATGTTTATAAGATAGTGGACACACACATCGGAGCAACCTCAAGGATAAAAGACAAAATAAAGAATAAAGAATAACTGCGAGAGCAGGCATTGGTCATATACAGCTATGCAACAAATAGTAATTACATCAAATTAATAAGACTAGGATCAGGACTAAGTCTGGGATTATAGGGAGATCCCCGCAGCTGGTCTGCCAGCCGATAGAGACTTTACGAACTCCTACTCAATACCCGAACGTGGGGGAATGCTAGGGATAGACAGGGCTGTCACCACCTGCCCACCTATCCCTCTGCCCGTGGGGTACCGACATATCCACTGATTCCCGCATACCCGAGTACCACGCCCGTATAATTGGAAACAACTCCTAGCCCCCCGGGACCCTAACCCTTTGGATTGACAGGCTCGGCTAGAAGCAATCATGACAGCACAATGAACTATTATCCCATCCTTGGTTCTTTCTCTATTCATACTAATTTGATGAACGATGAAGAACTTTGATGAACATATCAAGAACATAACACATAGACTATGGACTAGTTTACATGCTATGATCATAATATGGACAAGACTAGACTCTAATTCAAATGCATTGCTATATAAATAGGATAAGAGCTTGCTCATAGAGGAGAACCGATGTGTATTCATACCAAGATGTTCTTGATTCCTCCAAGGAGACAAGCTCTCCTTGATAGCTTTGCCTTGCTCTACTACTACTACTAAACTAGAGAACAAGTAAGAAATGTGAGGTATAGTGCTCCAAATGTTGGTGTGTGTTTTGGAGGGCGTGAAGCACATCTATTTATAGTTGATCAAGGGCGGCTTGGATGTTCTAAGTATGGTAGGAGGTGAAACCGCCTTCAGGGAACCGCCATGAGCATGTGGCTGAAAACTAGGCCTGGGAAGTGCCATCTGGGGGGCGGCCGCCCTCGGGGGCGGTCGGTCCCTGGGAGGCGGCACCTGGCCACCGCCTTCGGGTGGTCGGTTGCTCTCTGGGCCTGGGCCTGCCCCGCGGTTACGGATGGATCATGTTTGATGCTTTGATGGGCTTTTCTCTTTTATTCTTGATTTGCGCCTTTTCTGAATATGTTTTCTGTAAGTACGCTTTCTAGTGATTTTCATGCATTTCCACGTGCTATTCCTGTAAGTTAGGTACACAACAAAACTCGTGGAAGGATTTAGATAAAGCTCTATTCTCTATTTGTTTTAGTATTAAAATGATGTTATATTTATGTTGCTAAGGACCGCCAACATTAAGCTTGATTATGTACATGGATTAGTTATCGGCTCTAACTAATTTGGCATCTTAGTTAGATTCATTAAGTTATCAAGATGTTATTTATCATTTATTGTTTATTTATTAATATAACATCTTTCTGCCCGATCAAGATTGCGTAGTATTGACCTTAGATCCACATGAAAAATGTCATTTATGTCTCGTTCATGTTTATGCTTTGTTATGATATCGCTTGATTCCGCCAGTATTATCGTAGTCTTGCTCGTACGTGCTATGGATGCTTGACAAGAGCCGATCTGAATGAACACAGAGCCGCCGGCTTTCTAGACCAGCTATGTATTCCTTCTAGATTTGCTTGTGATTATTTTCGGGAATATATCTAAACTAGTGCAAAGCCGTAGGCCTTCTAGACCAGCTTCGTATTAGTACTAGATTTATACTTGGAACTAATCACTGCTAAGTTTTCTGCTTCACGGACCCCGAATCGGCTAATTAGCCGATACGGTTGTGCTTTCTCGAGAAAAACCAATTAACCGATCGCATTCTGTCAAATCGGCTAAATAGCCGATTTCTGCCTGTTTGACATTCAGACAGCCTGAACTGAATGATTTGACCTGTTTACAGTAATCAATTATGCTTTAATCTGTTACAACTATCTGCATAGATTTGTTTAATGTAGATTGTTCTATTTGATCACACATATCAATCGATTATGTATCAGTTTAGTATCTGTTTATATAACAAAACATGCATATATGCCGGAATCGACTCTTTAGTCGATTTCCGATCAAATCAGCTCTCAGAGCCACATAGTTGGAACTATCTGGACACACCGGTTACTTCCGCCCTGTGATTGCTGATTATTATTTTTTCATGTCAATTGCAGGTCAAATTGACTGGCACGCCTGAGGGTTATCGACACTCTCTGACCGGGTCTGAAGCTAGCTGGATCTTGGAAGCTCCGACGCTCTTGAGATCATATCCGGCTTCTCTGGTGTGTTGAGACACAAGAACCACATTTTGTGCCAACACACTTTTTGGCACGCCCGGTGGGACAGTTTCACTCATGACTAAGGGAAAGGCTCCGGAGACCGTGGCTCTCAGGGACAACGGCGTCATTAGAGTCAAGCGTGAGGAGATCGACCCCGAGGATGCTGCAGTGTTGGAGCAGATCATCGAAGAGTTCACTGATGCCTGTCTGCTGTCGTTTGCTAAAAATCGCGATGGCCACGTGTTCAAGAAAAACCCCTACCCAAGGTATGTCATGCCTGGCCACGCCGACAAGGAGCAGCAAGAGTTCAAAGAGTTCATCCAGAGCGCCATCTGGAACGCTTCGCACCAAGCAGTCGGGCACCATCATAACATTTTCATGCAGACATTCTACAACATCATGAAGACCGTCATTAAGAAGCAGGACTGGGAATCATTGGACCCAACGTACTTCAATATTCGCCCAGAAGATAGCAAATCAGATGCAGCGGCCGGAACATCCGATCCTCCGCCGCAACAGCTGAAACCGTCAAAGTCATCTGATCAACATCTCAATATGACGACGGATTCGGCTCCAAAAATAGCTCCGCAGCCTATGCTATACAGAGATTACTCTCCTGAGCAGATTGCCGCTTATATGCGTACAACTGGGAACGCGCCGGCCGAGAACGTGCAGACTGGAAACGTGACTTCGGCAACTCCAAACTATCACATCGGTCACACCTATGATGAGCTCACATCGGCGCCACATCCTGGTTATGCGCAATCGCCTCAAGACGAGTTAGTAGACAAGATGAGTGCAATGCTCAGGGACCAATTCGGCTTGCAGCCGAAAGCGGGGGTGTCGATCAGATACAGGCGCCCCTACCCTGAATGGTTTGATCGTGTGGCATTACCACAAAGGTACCGCATGCCGGATTTCGCCAAGTTTAGCGGTCAAGACGACATATCCACCATAGAGCACATCAGCCGCTACCTGACTCAGCTTGGTGAGGCGTCTTATGAGGGTGCTCACAAGGTCCATTTCTTCTCATTGTCCTTGACAGGGCCGGCTTTCAGTTGGTTCACCACTCTGGAGCCCGGGACAATCCAAAACTGGGCAGACCTGGAAAGCAAGTTTCACGGTTATTTCTTCTCTGGCACTGGGGAGAAAACTATTATTGATTTGACCAGCATGCGCCAGAAGAGTAGCGAGACCGGATCAGCCTTCATCAAGCGCTTCAGGGAGATGAAGAACATGTGCTATTCACTAAACCTGCCTGACAAGCAGCTCGCTCACTTCGTCATTGGTGGGATGCTCCCGCACATTCAGGAAAAGCTGGTGGGCAGTGACTTTGATAGCATTAGCCAGGTGTTGCAGCGAGTGACGGCCTTGGAGCTGCAAGCCCAGACCTTCCGTAAGGTGGGGAGATACAAACAGACGGCGTTCGTCAGTAATTCGGACTCGGAGGATGAAGATGAAGATGAAATCACCGCTGTCGAGCTGAGATGGGGCAAGAAGCCCATGGCTGTACCCAAAAATTAGAGCTCAGAGGATCAGTATGATTTCGATACAAATAAGCTGAACAAATTATTTGATATGTTGGTCAGTGCTGGGCAGATTACCTTCCCTACCGATTATGTAAGGCTCTCTCCTGAAGACTTGAAAGGAAAAACTTTCTGCCAGTACCATGGCCTCACCTCGCACGACACCAATGGATGCCACGCATTCAGAACTCAGATATAGAGGGCTATCTCCCGTGGCTTATTGAAGTTTGATAGTCCTGCTAAAGGGAAAATGAAGATTGATAAGTTCCCATTCCCGAAGGGCCAGAATATGGTCGAGGTGTCGGCCCCTGCAGGCATGATGAAAGTTCTGACCTCCAACCAAGCTAGAAGCAATGCATCAGTCGACCCTGATATGCAGATATCGGCTGAGGAGCTCACGCTGATCAAGAGAAGGCGAGAGCAGAACCAGAGGCAATATGAAAAGGGAGAATCCAGCGGCACCAAGAAGATCAGACCTACCTCCCGCGATTGGCTGAACAAATGGCGTCAGGAGAAGGAGAAGACCCATCGGAAACAGCTCGAAGAGGAAGAGTACCGAAGATGGGTTCGTGATGAGGAGGAGGCCCACTACCAGGAAGAACTGGCTCGCCGCCGGGAGGAAGAAGAAAGTCACTGGCATTGCCCATTCTTCAGGCATTGTTGGAATGAAGGCCTGAGATTGCCGACTCTGCGCAATTGCCCGGAGTGCAGCGATCAATACCGAGAGTACAGACACTCTCAGACCAACCGCCGGTCTGTGCATGAGAGGCTTGGACGCCCACATGATGTGCAGGATCAGCGCGAAAAAAGAGACCTGCGCGATCGGCTCAGCGAAGCGGCAGTTAATCAACAAGAGCCGGTTTAGCAGGAGAATCGATGGTGTCTTGGGGACTTGACCAAGAGCCAGAGGCGCCACGTGCAACGCCTCAAGAACAGGGAGCTCAAAGCAGAAGGCCGCACGAAGCAAATCTGGCGGGAGAAGCTTCCTCAGGACAAAGGGAAGGCAACAGCCGATACGCAGATGGTGTTTGTGCTTCCGGCTGAATTTAGGGCATCTCGAGCCAAGAAGATTAAGGTTCTCTCTGATTCTGATAAGTCGGAGTCTTAGCAGGCCACTGCCAAACTGGTTTTCGCGCAGCAGGCTGCCTTTGACATGCCGCCCAAGCACCGGCGCCTGAAGGACCTATATGTCAAAGGATATGTCGATGGAATGCCCATGACCAAGATGCTAGTCGATGGTGGTGCCACTGTCAATCTTATGCCCTACACCACATTCCGCAAGCTGGGCAAGGGCCCTGATGATTTAATCGAGACCGACATGATGCTCAAAGATTTCGGGGGCAACTCTTCAAATACCCGGGGGGCAATCAATGTCGAGCTAACAGTCGGGAAGAAGACGCTGCTCACCACCTTCTTCGTGATTGACAACAAGGGTTCTTACAGTCTGCTACTTGGGCATGATTGGATTCATGCTAACTGCTGCATGCCATCGACCATGCACCAATGTGTGATGCAGTGGTATGGTGAGGAGGTCGAGGTGGTCCCAGCTGACGACTCGGTCAGTATAGTCGCAGCGGATGCTGCCTACTGGGAAGCTGGGGATCATGACTGTTTTTGTAGCAAGACTTGGGAGGAAGGCTCCATGAAGGTCAGCGATGAGAGTCAATAGCCGGTCAGGGCAATCAGCTTTGAGTCTTTTTATTAATGGATAACCCAATTGATGGCACCGAGGGCAAGCTTGGCCAAGGTTTCACGTCGGCCGATAAACTTGAAGAAGTGGACATCGGATCTGGTGATAGACCAAGGCCAACGTATATTGCTGCCAATCTTGACCCTGAGTTCAGGCGAGAGTTGATTGACTTATTGAAAGAATACAAAGACTGCTTCGCCTAGGAGTACTACGAGATGCCCGGCTTGGACAAATCGATTGTCGAGCACAGATTGCCTATCAAGCCCGGGTTTCGGCCTTTCAAGCAACCGCCATGATGATTCAAGCAGGATTGATTACCTGACATCAAGGCCGAGATTGAAAGGTTGCTGAAAGCCAAGTTCATTCGAGGTGGCCGATACGCCGAGTGGGTATCGAATATTATCCCTGTGTACAAGAAGAATGGCAAGTTGCGGGTCTGCATCGATTTCAGGGATTTGAACAGAGCTACCCCGATGGACGGCTACCCAATGCCGATAGCCGATATGTTAGTCGATTCGGCTGCAGGGCACCAGGACATCAGCTTCATGGATGGTAATGCTGGCTACAATCAAATTTTTATGGCTGATGAAGATATTCCTAAGACTGCTTTCAGATGTCCTGGTGCTATCGGTTTGTTCGAATGGGTTGTAATGACGTTTGGTTTAAAAAATACCAGTGCAACTTACCAGAGGGCTATAAATTATGTTTTTCATAAGTTGATCGGCAAGATTGTAGAAATTTATATCGATGATGTAGTTGTGAAGTCCAGAAGCTGCAAGGAACACTTAGCCGATTTGAAGGCTACACTAGAGTGCTCTCGGAAGCATGGCTTGAAGATGAATCCTAATAAATGTGCTTTCGGGGTATCGGCTGGCAAGTTTCTAGGTTTCATGGTACACCGCAAGGGAATCGAGGTTGACAGCAAAAGCAGGAAGGCCATCGATCAGCTTGTGCCGCCAATTAACAAGAAAGAATTGCAGTCTTTACTCGGCAAGATCAATTTCATTACAAGATTCATTGCCAATCTGTCCGAGAAGGTGCTGCCGTTCTCGCCACTATTGAAGCTGAAAGATACTCAGGAGTTCAAATGGGGTGACATATAGCAAAAGGCTTTCGATGAAATCAAGGAATATATGAAGTCTCCACCTGTTCTGGTACCGCCACAGGCAGGTAAGCCATTCAAGCTGTACGTGACGGCCGAAGACCATACAATTGGATCGGCCCTTTTTCAGGAATTTGAAAGAAAAGAGAGGGCAATTTTCTATCTGAGCAGAAGGCTTTTGGATCCTGAGACAAGATACACACCAACAGAGAAGCTGTGCTTATGCTTATTCTACTCATGCACCAAGCTGAGACATTATTTCCTATCGGCCGAATGTGTGGTAATTTCTAAGGCTGATGTGATCAAGCATATGTTGTCAATGCCTATCCTGAACGGGCGGATTGGGAAATGGATCTTGGCTCTCTCTGAGTTCGACTTGAGGTTCGAATCGGCTAAGGCAGTCAAAGGTCAGGCAATAGCCGATTTCATCACCCAGCATCGTGAGGGTGCCGTCAGTATAGTTGATGTGGCGCCGTGGACTATGTTCTTTGATGGATCATCTTGCAAGCAAGGCGAAGGTGGTGGGGTAATACTGATAGCACCTCGAGGTCAATGGTTTGAATACGCTTTCCAGATCGGGCCAACGGTGACAAACAACCAGGCTGAGTATGAGGCAATTTGGAAGGGGGTTCAGCTTCTGCATTAAGCAAAGACGGACGTAGTTGAAGTTTTTGGAGATTCACAACTAGTCATCAACCAATTGCTCGGCCTATTTGAGTGTAAAGACGACATACTCCGAGGCTATTATGATCAGTGCCAAGCTTTGATCAGAGGGTTCTTAACAGTTTCATTATATCATGTTCCTAGAGCTCAGAATCAGGAAGCTAATCGGCTAGCGCAGAGCGCTTCGGGTTACAGATCGATGCAGCAAATCCTCAATACTGAGCAATCAGCTGATGACTAGCGGGGCGAGATAACAAGGTACCTTGCAAATCCTTCACAGAAAGTTAGTAGAAAGCTGAGGTACAAAGCTATCAAGTATGTGCTGCTAGACAGTCAGTTGTATTATAAGACTGTCGAGGGGGTACTGCTGAGATTCCTCGGGGCTGAAGAATCGATGAAGCTGATGAGTGAGGTTCATGAAAGAGTCTGTGGTGCTCACCAATCGGCTCTTAAGATGAAATGGATTATCAGAAGGACTGGTTATTATTGGCCAACGATGCTCGGAGATTGTTTCAGGTATTACAAGGGTTGCCAAGAGTGCCAGCGATTCGGGAATGTGCAGAAGTCTCCTGCCTCAGCTATGAATCCTATCGTCAAGCCATGGCCGTTCAGAGGTTGGGGAATCGATCTGATCGGCCAAATCTATCCACCATCCAGTAAAGGTCACAAATGGATTTTGGTTGCAACAGACTACTTTACTAAGTGGGTAGAAACTGTTCCTTTGAAGAATGCCACATCCAGAGATGTAGTCGAATTTATAAAGGAACATATCATTTAGAGATTTGGTATACCACAGACTATCACGGCAGATTAAGGGACGATGTTTACTTCGGATGAGTTTTTGACCTTTGCTGATGACATGGTCATTAAAGTTTATAATTCGTCACCTTATTATGCTCATGCCAATGGTCAGGCTGAAGCGTCAAATCAAATTTTAATCAAGATCATTAAGAAGAAGATTGAGCAGACTCCTAGGAGGTGATACTTGACGCTTAGTGAAGCTCTGTGGGCATACCGGATGGCTTAGCATGGATCAACTAAAGCCACGCCCTATGAGTTGGTCTATGGGCACGGTGCTGTTCTTTCTTGGGAAATTCAGTCCGAAACACGGCATGTCAAGTTACAGAATGAGCTTACAGCCGGTGAGTACAAGGATATCATGATGGACAGTGTGGAAGATCTACATTGTCTTCGGCTCAAGGCCTTGGAGTGCATCGAAGCCAATAAGATACGGGTGGCTAAGTATTACAACACTAAAGTAAGAGGAAAGAGCTTTACCGAATCGGAGCTAGTATGGAAGACTATCCTACCCATCGGAACTAAAGATAGCCGATTCGGCAAGTGGTCACCAAATTGGGAAGGCCTGTATCGAATTGTTGAATGTGCGCCTGGCAATGCCTATATACTCGAGGATATGGAAGGAAGGAGATTTGCCAGAGCGATCAATGGCAAGTACCTGAAGAAGTACTATCCCAGTATCCTAGTTGGAGGATGATAGCCGATCGGTGTAAGATCTGGCTCTTACAGCCGATTTTACGAAGAGGATCGCCTTCAGGAAAAAATAGCTGATTCGGTCTGATGGATCGCCTTTAGCACAAAAACGAAATGCCCTCGATGGGGTGTAACAGCCGATGTAATTGCATTGCCTTTAGAGCAAAAATAAAAATAACGAAGATAGATTAACGATTATCAATACATTTTTTCATTTCTACTTCATGTTTACAGAGGAGCCCTATTACATTCTAATTTGGATTATGAGTAGCTCTATCTATGATGTCTTGGGTGTCGGTGACGACCGCCACCTCGTCGCGTGAGGGAAGAAGTTCGCCAGTTGGGCGCTGGCCACCTCCATGTCCTGGCCCTCCGGAAACCCGGGCTCGATGGCCTCCAAGGCTATGCCAGAGCGGAGGCGTGCGGCCGTGAGAGCCCCGGTGGCGCCGTGATGAACGCCGGCCATGGCTACCTAGCGGACACGGTGGTGAACATCCAAGAGCCGTTACGCCTGCGTGTTACCACGGGCGTTGACTGCGTTGGTGGCGGTCTCAGCGGCGACGCGCAGCTCCTCCAGCTGTGCGGTCAGGGCTGTAAGAACAGGAAAGGTCAGCGCAAGGATGGCCATCAGTACGACGCGAAGCAGTTTCAAGACATGGTCACCTGCCACTGCGGCGTCTGATTCGGCGAGCTGGGCTTGCACCCTGGTCACCTCGGCCTCGGCGGCGGCAAGGGCAGCAGCTTGGGCTTCGTTGACGCCCTGCAGCCAGCCATTCTCCTTCGTAGCCTCTGAATAGAGGTTACGGTATTCCACCATTTGGTGGTGGAAGCGACGACCGTCGGCGGCGGTACAGGACCCGTCAGAATCTGCAAAAGACCCCGAATCGGATCCAGCGTTCGGAGCCGGAGCTTGAGGCGGGTCCTGAAGAGGCGCAGTGCGGCGAACCCGGGAGTCAGAGCCAATCGGCGCATCCGGAGGAAAAGGGATCAGGCGAGCCTGACTGAAAATAGCAGAGAAGCAGATGTATCAGAATCGAAAGAGATCAATGCCATGGATGCAAACTGATTTACCTGCTATGAATGGCCAACTGCCGGGGCATCACCCAGCGATGACGGCCGTGAGACGGTCCAGCGGTAGCACCCGCACCAGGGGTGGCTCCAGCGGCTACAAGGGCGGCCTGAGACGGCCCGGCAGTGGTTCCCGAACCTCCGGCACCGGTGGTTCCCGCATCACTGCGCAAGACGTCGGTGGTCAGATTAGATCGGATCGATGTATCAAGAAGTGAATAATAACCTTACCCTAACCAGGCTCGCAGACGTTGCCTCTGTTCACCCACGGCCCGCAGGCTCCGGCTGAAGTTGTCGCCTTCAGCGGAACCCGAAGCCGGTCGCTTGCCGTGGTCTCCGTCGCCGGCCATGGGATTGGTTTTGGAGATTTGTTTTCTCTGTTTGAGGAGAAGAGGCGAAGAGCAAAGGCCGGGTGAGCAAAGGCTAGGGTGTTTGTGGTTGCTTGCTTAGGCCAGGCGTCTATTTATAAAAACAGAGGCACCAAAACGGTTTCCCCCTCGGGAGACGAGGCGACATGGCGGAATTTATACTGGAGTTTACCCACGTTTCTTGAATCCGAAACCGAAGCTGCGCGTGGGAGGTAGAACGTCTTGATCGGCTGTTTTGGTCGGTTGCCTGGAATCGGTTAATTAGGCCGTTTACTTGGGATCGGATAAGTAGGTCAGTTACTTGGATCGACTAAATAGCCAATTTCTGCGAACTGTGACAAATACTAAGGATCAGACTGAATAGCCGATTCGAAGGCACAACAAGAAAAAGGTTGATTTCGGTCTGGCCAATATAATTGCCATGATTTACAGGAAGAGTTGAACATGAGTTACAAGCCCAGCAAGGACCGAATAGAAGAGATACATTCAACATGAAGAGCATGGCCGGTCTGCACAGACTCCTGGTTTTCGTCAGCCGTTGAATTGAGGATGTTCAGGCGCTGGTTGATCTGTCTGCCTTCGATGACCCTGGCGCTGACTTATTTTCTCTTCTCGGTCATATCAACAGTATTTGTTGATACAGAAATTTCAAGCTGACTGATGGCCGAGTTTACTTCCTCAAGCTCCTTCATCAGCTTGCTCGCGCCTGGTCTTTAGAGTGTTCAGCTCTGACTCGGCTGAGGTGATGTTGTTCTTCAGCAGTTTGACTTGATCTGCCAACATGTGGGCCTCTTGCTTGTTGATCGACATGTTATTTCTCAGCTGCCCAAGCTCGGCCAAGTTTATGTGGGCAGTGTTGATTCTTGGGGTGGCACTGTTGAGCTTGACAAGCTGCTTCAAGAGGCTAAGAGTTGCCGGGTTTGTATGCTGTTGGATCAGCTCAATTGCCTGATCGATTGTTTCAGGCTGCCGGGTTAGATCGAAAAGGTCTATTTTCAGTTGAGGCAAGAGCTCATTTAGCCAATTCTTAAAATCTGGCTCTGGCAGTGTCATGGATTTGGAGTTTAGTTCACCTTTATCACAACATTCCTTCAGGTCGAAGGAGTAGCTGGGAGTTGAAGGCTGCAGCAACTGCATTCAGATGTTAGGAGGTGGTAGCATGAATAATGTGGTCAGTTAAGGGATGAATGATTCACCTGAATAAAGCTTGAAGGAAGTGGAGCCGATGAAGTGCCCGGTTGATCTGTTACGGCAATATCTTTTCTGGTAGTGGGGATGGCCTCAGCTTGTGTTTCTATAATCAGTTGAAGCTCTGAAAGAGAAAAGTGAGTAAGAAATAGAGGAAGCACGATAAGTGTTAACAGCCGAAAAGTCTTACCTGGATGTTCAGGAGATGGTGTTTTCTCTTCTTCAAGTTCGTTCTACGAAAGAGGGCTGTTCAGCTGCATTTTTAGAAAGGATCAAAAAATATTCAGCAAGGTAGGATTGTGTGCTTACAGATTTGGTTGATACCTGACTTCCTTCTCCTTCTTGCTGGATAGCAATGCTTTCATCCATTCCCAGAAAGCCTTCAGCCGTATCTTGGTGGCCTGTTGTTTCTAGATGGGTTTCGGTCTGGATGTTTTCAGAAGGAGTCTGAATCAGCTAAATGCTTGCATATTATATAGTCGATTCGGTCAGCCGGAGCAGTTGTCATACTGGTAGGGGCCTTCATCATCTTTTTCAAGGATGGAGCCTGAGAGCCTAGCCTGGCAGTTGGGCAAGAAGGATAATAGTTGACCTGCTCTGGTGGGTTGGATTCTGGGTCCTGCATTAACAGAAGTTAGAATACAATTTGTAGCCAGTTTGAATGGAATCGGTTAAAGTACTTACTGCCGAGATAGAGTTGAAGCTTGGGTCCAGGGCTCTGCATCTATCATGGATCCCTTGACAGAAAAGATGAGCATGCCATTGTTGCCACCAGTGATCAAAAGTCTCATGGGACATTGAAATTTGGCTCCAATACTCTACAGTGTGAACTGGTAAGTCTGCTCCCAATGAGAACACCCTGTCGACTTCTAGCATCTCGGTGATTTCATCTCTGGGCCTCAGAAGGTGTAGAAATGGAAGCTTGGGGGCAGTTTGCCGAAGCCCAGTTGTCTTGCTGCAACGTTGGGGTGATAGAATTCAGATGAAGTCCAGCTGGGCTCAGTACTGCTGGTACCGCGAAGATGCTTAAAGTCAACTGGCAGTGTGCAGGGCTTTATGATGACATTGAAGATTTTAGTAGCTCCAGCATCAGAGCATCCTGTACTGAGCCTGAAGGTACAGGGCATTGGGAATTCATCATCATCTGTATATGGGAACCAAATCAAGGTGTCTGGTCCCAAGCCTCTGTTAAGTTTCTCAAGTAAGTTCTCTCGGTTCATGTTAATAGTGATGACTGAGGCAGCTTCTCCAAAATTCTGACAGCCCCTGGTGATCTGGTTGCCGTCCTCTTCTGCATAGTTGATAGAAGGGTAATTGAGGTTGTTGAGGTTTGGCCTGACCATCTCCTGAGCCATAGTTGAATCAACCACCAGGGACCTGTTATTCATCGTACTTCTTCCCCTTTTAGCAGATAGCTGACAACTCGGTTCATTAATCTGTAGGCAGATCCCAGCAATATTTTACCTAAGGGGATTGAATTGCCTTGGGCCAATTTTTCTGCAAGGGCTTTAAAGGGATAGGCCGGCCCCAAGGAAGCGCCACAGAAGATGAACCTTTCCAGCCACAAGATCAAGAAGTCTATGTATTCCTTGTCGCTGATGCTGGAGGTTATTTGCTGATGGGTTTTCATGTAGCCGGTCCAGCCCTTGTACTCGTTCAGTTTGGGGAACTTCTTTTCGCCACCTGAAAGAAGATCCCACAGTTGGAAAGACCCGGTGATTTGAAGGCCAGTCAGCATATGGATATCACCCAAGGTGATGCTCATTGGCCCATCTCTAAATACAAAGGCGTTCAAAGAATTGGACCAAAAGTAGCTTGCAGCGATAAAGAGGGGTTCATTCTTTTTCATATCACACAGAGAAAGGTCAAGGCACTGGCTCAGATTGCGCAGCTCGCAGTCTCCCCATTTCTTTTCTGAGATGCGGCGGAACCAATTTCTCCATCCGCTATGCATGCTTGGCCAATTCCTGAAGGGCTGCCTGGACCATGAAGATGCATCCACTAGCGGGCCTCTAAAGGGGATTTGGTTGGTCTCTTGATTGATGAATTCCGCGGGGTTAGAGTCACCCATCGGGCCCAGGAAGAAAGCGATCGGAGCGTCCCTCAGCGGAATTAAGATTTCATTTTTTAGGTCCTGAGACAGATGGATGATAGGTGTGACCAATCGAGTGGGGATTCATGAATGGAAGACAAGTTGGCAAAATTTATACCACAGGGAATTTCGGAAGGAGTCGCCATTGCTTGTGGATTTCTTAAAGACGGCGGATCGAGGCCGGAGATGCAACAGAGGATTTTTTCGAAGCTAGGGTTTCAATTCACCGCCGGAGTTTGAAGCGATGAGCGGGAGGTTGCGATTTTGGCTCAAAAGTGGACTGAATCGAGACTCAGTGCTAATTTTGCAATAAAACTATTTTATCCCAAAATTGGGGGGATGGGTTTACGCCAAAATCTAGACTGAGTACGGATAACCGATGCCGGATGCAGAAAGCCGATTTTCGGGAACAGAGGCTAAGGCAGAGATAGTCGATCGGGTCCCGAAATCGATTGTGGGCTGGAGGTGAAGACGGCGCGAATAGCCGATTTGATGACGTCAGCGTGGATCTTCGGCCGGGAAAGCGATCACGTTCAGAGTCCGTTAAGGAAAGATTGGGCTCCAAGTTGAATTGTAACTCGAATAGGACTCTATCAAAGCCCTGGGGATAAATATAAGCCCCAGCCATTGTAATACGACACATCAATACAACACATCTTTCGGCTCCGGCCAAAACTTAGGAGTAGGAGTAACGTAGATCTCGGCGAGTTCTTCAATCAGGCTGAGTGTCATCCGGTGGACGCAGGCTTGCTTGTAAGTACCGTCATGCCTTGCTAAGCTTTGTCTCTTTAATGTCATCCGGTGGACATGAGAGCATCGTAGATCGGGGTTGATTCTTATTTGATATAAGTTTAGCGTCATCCGGTGGACGTGGGTTTAGATCAAATAAGGGTTAGTTATCGATTCATGTTTGTTTTCTTGTTTAATCTATGTTTAACGTCATCCGGTGGACGAAAGTTTAGGTTAAGCTTGATTATGTTCATGGATTAGTTATCGGCTCTAACTAATTTGGCATCTTAGTTAGATTCATTAAGTTATCAAGATGTTATTTATCATTTATTGTTTATTTATTAATATAACATCTTTCTGCCCGATCAAGATTGCGTAGTATTGGTCTTAGATCCACATAAAAAATGTCATTTATGTCTCGTTCATGTTTATGTTTTATTATGATATCGCTTGATTCGGCCAGTATTATTGTAGTCTTGCTCGTACGTGCTGTTGATGCTTGACAAGAGCCGATCTAAATGAACACAGGCCGCCGGCCTTCGAGACCAGCTCTGTACTCCTTTTAGATTTGCTTATGATTTTTTTCGGGAATATATCTAAACTGGTGCAAAACCGCAGGCCTTCTAGACCAGCTTCGTATCAGTACTAGATTTATACTTGGAACTAACCACCGCTAAGTTTTCTGCTTTACGGACCCCGAATCGGCTAATTAGCCGATACGGTTGTGCTTTCCCGAGAAAAACCAATTAACCGATCGCATTCTACCAAATCGGCTTTCTGCCTGTTTGACGTTCAGACAGCCTGAACTGAATGATTTGATCTGTTTACAGCAATCGATTATGCTTTATTCTTTTACAACTATCTGCATAGATTTATTTAATGTAGATTGTTCTATTTGATCACGCATATCAATCGATTATGTATCAATTCAGTATCTGTTTTTATAACAAAACATGCATATATGCCGGAATCGACTCTTTAGTCGATTTCCGATTAAATCGGCTGTCAGAGTCACATAGTTGGAACTACCTGGACACACCGGTTAGTTCCGCCCTGTGATTATTGATTATTATTTTTTCCTTGTCAATTGCAGGTCAAATTGACTGGCACGTCTGAGGGTTATCGACACTCTCTGACCGGGTTTGAAGCTAGCTGGATCTTGAAAGTTCCGACGCTCTTGAGATCATATCCGGCTTCGCTGGTGTGTTGAGACGCAAGAACCACATTTTGTGCCAACACGGTGGACAACCCTAGCTTTGGTCATAACACCAGACGCCGAAGCCTTCGCTACTGCGCGTCCGGTGATGACAAACTCGTGTCCGACGCTCTCTGCTTACCACACCGGACGCTCTCACCCGCGTTCGGTGCTCCTATTTGACCCAAAACTTCGCCGAATCGAAAACTTTCCAAAACGAAGTTTGTTCCAAATAGTTCATCAGACCTCTCTGCACTCACTAGACCTACGTTTGACAAGTGTGCACCACACTACCATCTCTTAGCCAAGTCTAGCTCAAGTTACCCATTCAAACCCCCCTTAATAGTACGGCCAAAGTCAAAAACAAGACCTAAACTACTCTAAGTGTCTCCCAACACCAAACGGCACTTAGAACTAGTCTATCTCCGTCTTGTCTTCTGTCCTTTGAAAACTGAATCGATTTCCATCGCTAGGGGCTTGAACCTATATGTTATTATGACCTAACATCTAGGTTATCCTACAAAATACACGTTAGTCATGATAACCATCTCGTTGTCATTAATCACCGAAACCAATAGGTCCTAAATGTTTCAGACGTTATCCACCGTCAACACCACCGCCGCCCTCCACTGTGCCGTCATCGACTCCGGCTCCACCGCTGCGGTGCCATGCTTCGCACCGTCATTACCTCGGCCCCCAAGTGATGGACGAGGGAAAAGACGGATCTGGCCGGCAGACGTGCGTGGACATCGGGTCCGCCACCGCCGCCCTCGACTCTGCCGTCATCGACGCCGGCACCACCACTGCGGCGCCGTGCTTCGCACCGCCGCTACCTCGGCCCCCAAGTGGTGGACGACGGAAAGTACGGTCTTTCCAGATATCCGCTCCTGCATCTTGCCGCTGCCTCTTCTATGTGCGTATGCAGATCTTGTGCTACTACACGCTCTCTATGTGATGCTCAGTTCTACTTTGTGTTCCTGGCAGATTTGCTTATACTGTTTTTCTGATGCGCCATTAGGCATCATCGGGGCCAGGTGCAGATATACTGCTACCGGCGGCCCTCATCCTCATAATCTCCGCTGCTAAGCATGGGTTCCTTCAAGTCTACCTCACCAACGTCCTCGACCAACTCGCCGCTTGAGGTTCGTGAACACTCTTCCTCAATCTCGATCTGATCCCTGATCTTACCTGCATTCCGAGCTGACCGATCTCGACCTGCATTCTTCTAGAACTCGATTAGTATTTTATACTAGGGTTTCAGCAGATCATGGTGGTCAACTGGTGGGACTAAACGATTCTCTGCGTTCGTGCGGCCGATGGCAGGAGGCCCTGCCGTAGTGGTCCTTCTCCTCATTGGAAGGGGAAGAGGAACAACAGCCAACATGCCTAGCAGCCAATAGGACCTGCTGCTGTTCCTCCGTACCCAACGACCAAGCCGGTCAGCCAGCCTTTCAATGAGTACATTAGAATATAGGAATTTTACTGAGCTATAGTTCTTTTCTGTCTTCTTCAACTTACAAAGATACGTAGTATGCAGATTTATGTTCCTGGTCTATTATATTTGCTGCCCTAAAAATCAATTGGATTGCAAGTGCCGTATCAATATGCTGAAAACAGCAGCTCTTCTGCAGCCATTATTTGTTCACAGTTTAATCCTGACAAAATAGATATCAATAAGAAAATCTCATGGTTTCCTTTTTGCAGATTGGGATAAAGGGATAGATGACAAAATATATCATGTCAGGTTCTTCTACAATAGATACCTGGATGCAAATAAAACCACCTAAAGGTTTAGGCTCTTCATACATACACTAATTATAAAGGTACGCCATTGTTTCCAGCATTGTCAGATTTCCATTAGTACCTTATGTTAAGTTTCTGATTGCATACATGCACATGCTTATTTATGTAGCCATCAAATTTCAAAGCAACAGGTTTACTCAGATTATATTCTTTTTGTGCTTACAGCTGCTACCATGATTACCAGTGTAACTTCTTTATGGACCTCTTAGCTAGCCAAATGCACTGTAGGTGGCCCTCCAATTTGTGTTTACTCAATTTGCTTAAATTTAGGATGGACTTAGCTGTCTCTCCTGTAATTTAGATTTATATTCTATTTTCTTATATTATCTACAAATTTCTTATAGCCAAATGCATTTACACAATTACGTTCACATGTGCTCTCACTGGATGACTGAAAATTAAGCATCTGGAATACCTATATGATTGATTTAGGCCAGTCTTAATGGGGTTTCATGGAGGTTTCATGCATATTTAATAGGGCGCCACATCAGCAGATTGCATGAAACGAGGAGGGGAGAGAAGGAATTCGTTTCATGGCCATGAAACGAGTCGGGCGGCGTTTCCAACGCCACAAAACGAAGATGAAATCCCCACTGAGGAGCTCGGGTGTTTCATCGCAAGGAAAGCCGCCGCCAGGCCAGAACGAACTCCGTCGGCCTCGCTGCCGCGGGTGCAGCCGAGCACGGCTCCGCTAGCCGCCGGGCGGACCTCCGCCGGGACGCGGCCTTCGCCACGGATCTCCGCGGGCGCCGCCGTCCACCTCGAGCTCGTGCGGGGACGGGGACGGGGACGGGGACGGGGACGGGGACGGGGACAGGGCCGGGCGCCGCCGGCCACGGGCATGGGGCCGAGCACCGCCGCGCGAGGACCTTGTTGGGCGCCGCCGTGCGAGAACGGGGCCAGGCGCCGCCAGCCACGGGCACGGGGCAGAGCGCCGCCGCGCGGGGACGAGGCCAGGGGCGTGGGGCGCCACCGGCGCCGTGAGTAGGCCGCTGGGAGCGCGTGGTCGCTGGCTCCACCGTCGTGAGCGAGCTTCTCTGCACGCGCTCCTCCGCCGCTCCGTCCGGCCACGCGTCCTCGCTGGCTCCGGATACAGGGATGGCGGCCAAGCCCAGTAGGAGTAGCTGATTTAATGGTTGCGTGCCTTTGCCTGCTACTTGCTTCGTCCTTGCGGTGGGTGGGAGACGGCGAAGGAAAGGAGTCAGAGCGGAGAGGAGAGAGAGGAGAAAGGGACGGTGGGACCCATGAGGAGGTAGAATAACAAGTGAAACCGTGCAATGAAACAATACATTGAGAGAGATGTCTGTTTCATATATAATTTCATGTTTTTGGAAACCGGGAGATGAGACACTGCATTGAGACTGGCCTTAGTGTCTCCTACGATGCACACAACAAAAAGATATGGTTCAGATTTTTTTCTATTAGTTAATGATCCTAGCAATGCCAACAAGAAGTTAGCCATTTTTTATTTCCCCTACAGAAGAGAAATTACACTCTTATTATTAGTTTCCTCCTGCTGGGTGCACTATTCTTGCCTACTATTAAGCCATTTTGTAGTTACAGAAACGATAGTGTTTAACCTTTTTGTATGAATGGGGATCCTTAGTTGCTAATTTTGATTTCTGTGATTGCTATTGTCACATATTATATTCTCACTATAGATGAAAGACCTTGCTTATTTCTACAATATTTTTTTAGGGACTCACGGTCTACTTCATTATGCAGGACTGCTAGGAGCACATCATCCTGGAAGAGGACACTTTATTTTTTTTCATTTGATCATGTCCTTGCAGACATTAGAATAACCTCTTGTAAGTTTTCAAAAATGGGAATGTCTAAAGCCTGCAACCACATTATCACAGTTCTGGACCCCAGTTTCTGTTAGCTGAAAGTTAAGATTATTCCCAGCATTCAAATCGATCTGATTTCGATCTGTTCTAACAAGTGTCATGCATGCCCTGTTATTAGGAACCCCTACCATCTTTTCTTCGCCACATTAATCCTGTGTGCCTACATATATAGCACAGTTGTCCCTGAACCAAGCGAATGTTTGTACCCTATTTTCCTGTTTTGTACCAGTCCATTATTTGCTTATCTATGCTCTATCCTTTTCATATACTACCCATCTACCAGTCAGAATGGCCAGTCCAACCATGCTTCATAGTCTCACTTAAGCTTTTCTTTCTATGTTTGCTCTTATAGGTCCAGTAATGATTTGACTTCCCTTTGCAAACACTTTTTTTGTGCTATGCATCTGCTAATATGGTGCCTAACCTCTACAATTTTCATTTTGTACCTTCCCATTATCTCTGCTGGATAGACTACCATTTTTCTATTGTATATACTATAAATCATGGTTCCATGAAAAATACATTTCTCAAATATCTACATACACACTGGATTGACTTTTTTTTTGGTGTTCTTTGTCCAAAAGGCTAATACGTGCTACGAGCCTGCAGATCACTCCCTTCATCTCCTTCAGTTCTTGAGCACATCGTATGTCATGCTCAGCTGTACATTCAAGCTGTCCACCTCTTGCAACCTTGGGCATGAAAGCAAACGAGGTCACGCTACTGTGTTTAACGATTTCACGGCAATTTACAGCTTGTGTCCTATTTTCCTTAGGAAAAATATCACCTGAAACTGAACAGTGGTTGCGACTGCTTGGTGCTGCCAGATACTAATATTCTTTATGTAGGTCTCGGGTTTCTCTATGTTCATAACAAGAGGCATCCATCATTTGTTTATTGCTTAGCAACTTAATAAAATTTGTATGTCCATAGAGGAAGCTTCATTTTTATATGTTCTGCTGTGTCACCTGCATCCTACTCTCTTTATTGAAATAACCTGCATCTTACTCTTTTTTAAGCCTTATATCTGTAATTTCATTAGCACAATTATTAAAGGAACCAGATTCTATTATATACAAAGCATGATGAAATTAGGGTATATTTATGCGCACCTCATATTCTCATCTTCTGAGTTCTTTTGGCCTATTGCTACAGTTGCTAATAATAATCATGGTTTCACATGTTAAATATACAGTGCTGAGTGCTGACAATATGACACTTATTTTGCCTTTTGATTTTTGCACTATTTAGAGGAACATGTTTCTGTAATAGCCTTTTCTCTTCCTGTGTGTGGTGTATGCCCACATATTGATCAGTTCTAACATGTCGGGTACCAAAATATGGGGTACCTAACTTCGATGCAAAAACACATATTCCCAACACGGCCCAACCCAGGCAAAGCCTTTGGAAGCCCGCGAAGGTCGCGCTTACGGAGGCCCATAACGACGCCGCATCAACACCAGCCTACCCTCGGGAAAGCGCCACCGTCGGGCGCCAAATTTCCGATTCGCCCGAGCCTCCCCGAGAGAGCTCGGGAAAGCGGCACCCTCGGGCGCCAATCTTCCGATTCGTCCGAGCCTCCCCGAGAGAGCTCGGGAAAGCGACACCCTCGGGCGCCAAATTTCCGATTCGCCCGAGCCTCCCCTAGAGAGCTCGGGAAAGCGGCACCCTCGAGCGACGATTCTCCGATTCGCCCGAGCAACCCCATCCCCCTCGGGCGCAACCTTTCTAAAGCATCCAATGCACAATTGACGTCAGCGGAGCAATCTTAGACCACAAGAGACTTCTCTGACCACTTTATAAGCACTGTACTGTCAGGCGAGATTCTCGACGCGAGTGTACTTCGCACGCGCACGACGGTCATACCACCTGTCAGGACTTCCCTGGCGACGGATTTGATGGACCCACTACGGCCATATCCTCCCCAGTATGGTCTACGGTACTCCGCCCCGTTTTGCGCCGGGATCTACTCACTACGACTACGACAATCCAAGCGTCTGACGAACGGGTTACGCAAGAACGGGAAAAGCACCTACTGCACTGTCCACTCGAAAGGACGAGCACGCCTTCCGTCCGGGCCCACCTGGCCCTCGGGAAACACTGTCCAAAAGCCGGAAATGCGCCCGATGGAAGGTGGCGCCCTACTCTGTTCCACCGCGCCTTCAGGAGTACCGAGCCTCGGGAGATAACGCCCCGAGGCGACTCACCCACTTGTCACATCGTGCAGGAGGACAGCCATCAGGTGTGACACTATGCCACGCCGTAATCACGACGACTATTGCCGCCTTAGAACTCACCAAGATCGTACGAACACTACGGCCTTACCCTGGGACGCGGAGACAAGACCGTAGCTGACGACAGTCAAACAATGACAACAACCCCCAAGTGTAACACGCATAGCAATGTACGCGCTGCCCTCGCCCCTCTCTTGTGACTATAAAAGGGAGGGTAGAGGTCAGCCTTAGGACAGGCTCTCGCACGCACCCCACTTCACTACACACAACAAGCAAGCTCACAAGCTCGCACGCACGCACCCCACTTCCATACACACAACTACAAGATACTGTCACAAGACTTGTACTCACTTACACGCTCACAAGAGACTTGGGAGCACTTTCCTCTCTCGCTTAACTTGTAACCCTCTACTACAAGCACCCCGATGTAAGGCAACACGATCCGCCTTTTCACTGGACGTAGGGCCCTCTTGGCCTGAACCAGTATAAACTCTGTGTTTCCCCTTCACACCATTCGAAACCTCAACTGCAAAGCACAAATTCACTAGCCGGTGTTAGCACCCGCTAAAACTAGCACCGACATAACACTTGAGTGTTTCAATGATGCTGGTGAAGGCAAACAAAGATTGGAGGTTCTATGGATTGCCAAAAATGTTTGCTATGCATTTTCAGTAGGTTGCTTACCTCCTCTTATGTTTGCATGTATGGCCAGTGTACTTCGGTTGAGATCGTTTCAATTAGACTACATCATACCTGTCATGATAGTGCATCTGCTGCTAATTACTAAAACCGAGGAAGTCACAATTAATGCAAAAAAAAAAGCTAATTGGAAAGCAGTAAACGCCTTCCATACTTACATTCATTATTTCTTTTTCCCGGCCTGAGTTCTGAAAGTGACAAAGTTATGGTTTAACCTAGATCATCCAACTATCTACAGCTTGTTCTTTTGACTAATCAGCGCTTATTTTCAGCCACGAAACAGTATTTTTCTCTCACAACAAATCAGCACGAGCCAAAATCAGCACTTATTTTTCAGCCAAAAGAACAGGCTGCTAAGCTATCCTGTTTCAGACACCTTGCCTTTCAAAGTTATTATTATATCCTCAGAGTCTAGAAAAGTCTAGCAGTGGTATGCATCTGTGTAGTACGGAGTACATGTTTATTTAATATAATCGGCATGACCAAACATGAACTATTAGTATATTATTGGTTATATCATTTCTTTTTTATTATTTGGTTTATGATTGTTTATGCCTGTGATGGATGATCAAAACTTTTACTGACCATATATATATTCCACTTATTACATGCAGATAACTTGAAGTAAAAAGGAATACAGAATTAGATGTAATAGCCGCCTCTCAGTTCAAACTTTCAACTGCATGAGGTCTGAAGCCGTATACGTATTATTGTCTGCATGGTTCAGTAGATTAGTACAAAACAGAATCTTTGTTTATTATTTTGGTTCTAGCTTTACATGTATTTTTTGAACATTCTAGCGACTATAAAAGAAAATGTGTGTAGCCTCATGCTCTGTTTCCTCAGACACTGTTTAATTACTTCTTTTTGTATGATCTTTTTTCATGCTCCCCACCAAGCCGGCGCAGCGTCAGCACGCCACCGTGCTAGCATGTACTCTCTCCGTCCCAAAATAAGTGTTGTTTTAGCATTTTGACTATCTCCTTTTGATCATTCGTCTTATTCAAAAATTTTATAAAAAATTTAATTATTTTATTATGAAATAATTTATTATTAGAAGTATTTTAATCTTGATTTGTTTATTTTTATATTTTATCAAATTTTTTGAATAAGACAAATGGTCAAACGTCGATTTTATAAAGTCAAAAATAATATTTATTTTGGGACGGAGGAAGCACAAAGTAGAACCATACAACCACGACATGACAACCTTGTGGGTGGCACACCTCAAACCTACTAATATTCTTAAAACAATGGTCGCGTGGTTGAGACACTCGTTCTTACCTACCCTACGGAATCTATCTATATGTCCTAGCCCAGCCAACCACTCCACGGACACAGTGAATCTTGATTCATGCCTAGCGCGGTAGGAAACCGACAGGCGGCAGCAGATGGACTCATCTAGCGGCCAGCTTGTGCCAGGCACACGCAAATGTGAAAGAAAGAGAGTACAATTGATGTGGAGGATGGATATATTATTTATATAGAATTTTGCTATTTATCTGTTGATGGATTTTGTTATTACTAAATTTGTCAGACTTGTATACGAGGCTTTGCAATTTGTGCTAAAACTATGTATTAAATCACATGTATAAAAATCTGATAAATTTGACTATATAAATAACTAGACATACCCTACATTATATATAGGGAAAAGTGGAGTGTCATCAGACCTACTTACGTGGTACCTTAGGAGGAGCAGAAATGAATGGATTCCATGTATATACAGAAAAGAGAGTATATATTTTTATTAAGGAGAAAGAGAGTATATATTCATATATGTCATCCCTGAAGCAAGTATGGAATCGTTGTGATATATGCATGGCAGCACGTAAAAAAAGTACTTCATGTGGTCTAAATTGTAAGTCATTTCATGAATCTTAGAGAGTCAAAACATTCAAATTTAACTAAAATTATAGAGAAATGTGAAGATTTATGACACCAAATAAATGTACTATGAAAATATATTTGATAAAGAATTTAATGATATTTAGTTGTTATTATAAATATTATTATCTTATTATATAAACTTGGTCAAAGTTAAGATTCTTTGACTTTCCAATATTTTTAGAATAACTTATAATTTAGGGTGAAGGGAGTAACAATGTTTCTTTCCTGAAAAAGCAACCACCATTATGGTACCACAAATGAGAAACCGAGAAACAAAAGCGATGAGCTAGTTGAAGCAAATCCGGAGGCCGTGCTTGTACCTTAATTCCTTAGGTAAATAATCGCTGCGTGTTTGGTAACAAAAAGTAACAAATTCTCACCCAAATTTAAGTCCAGATCACCAATCGTCCAATCGATCGATATGATCACGGATCACCAGATTGTTGGAATATAGTCTGCGTGGAGGCTGGAGACAGCGGCTAGTGGGCGTCAACGTTCGTGCCAGAAAGAAGTAAAAAAGCCGCTTTGAACATCTCGATGCAATCTTGTTCCAGGTCATCCTCGCTTGTCTCCTTGTTTTGGTCTCTAGCTCTTTTATCGAAAGCTCCTGTCATCTCACAGCACCTCACCTCGCCCACCACTTTTGGCCGAAAAAAGGTTGACGACAAGGGCATGAGGCGTGTGGCGGCCACACTCCCCTACAGGCGTAGCTCGCCCGCCAACTCAAACCAATAGTGCAGTTGGTTTTGATCTTTTCCTCTCCATGCTTAATTTGCACCTTGATTTCGATATCACCTTTTTCTTTTGTTGGCCTTTCTCATTTCTCACATTATAATTGTTTGTATATATATTATTAATCCTGAAGATCTTTGGTCGTGTTGTCCATAATACCCTGCGCGCCATTCATCAAAGGGTAGCTAGATAATAGCCACTGAATATTGTACTTATTGATGGCTCTGTTGAAATACTAATCTCGATCACCTAAACATTTGTCTCGACCCCAATGACCTGCACAAATCACACATCGTGGCGTCTGCAGCTGGATCGGCGTGTGGCAGGCACACGCAAACGGGCCATCGAAAGTTCAGTTGAAGCCGCGGAGCTAGTCTATCCTGAATGGGCTTATGGGAGAAGCTGGAGCTTTTCAGTACTACTAGTACTATATAATAGCTTTGGCGCAGGTTGTTTGCTCTGCTTGTTTGTCAATGCCTGTCATTCCCTTTTCAGATACCAAAGAAAAGTGCGCCTCGATCACTGATTGCCTATGTATTGTAGCCCTCTTGCATTATCATGGGGCCTACTATAATGCATCATGGCTTGGTAGAATTTGATGGTTTAGATGTTATTTGAGTCCTGTAGCAACTAATGGTTAATGTGCAAAGTTATTAACAAGTATGCACAATGAAGATTCTAACTAAAATACCGCACTAATGCTCACCAGATTATTTTTAAACTATAGGTACAAATATTTCTTAACTTACTCGATACTATTGGAGCAGTGAATAGATACCAAACATGGAGAGGAAACGAATATATCTTGGAAGTAAACTGTTATCTTATTATGCATCCGTGTATTTTTAATACAAAAGTTCCGTACCAATGCACAGACACGCTCTGTGTTCCTGAGTTATGTGCCTGATCCAAACTCTATCGATCATAACCTGTCGTGCATCTCAAACACTAGTACACAGGAGCTCTACAGTGGCGTCCTGTATTTTTTTTACTGGCGGTTCCGCTTGACGTCCGCCACTAAAAATCAGCGCTATTTTTACAGTCGGGTCACTTAAGGAACCGTCACTAGAAATCGATTTTTAGTGATGGTTCCTTAAGTGACCCGTCTGTAGAAATAATCTGAATTTTAATTTTTTGAGTTTTGCAAATTACCTCGTATGAAAAAACTGTCTAAATAAAAGTTGTAGATCTAGAAAAGTTATGAAACTTTATAGTTGACAACTTTTTCATTTGAAATCATCTTGGTGGCAAAAAAATACGTTTGAATTTGTCAAATTTGAAATTCAAATTTTGTAAACGACCTCGGATGGAGAAACTTCCAACATAAAATTTGTAGATCTTGAAAAGTTATGCAACTTTATAGTTGATAACTTTTTCATTTGACTTCGTTTAGAGCCTCAAACAGTTAATTTTCTATCGGTTTCGTAACAATATGTGGCGAACCTAATTAAGTAAGACACAAGTGACTGATGGGTGGATTGGTTAGAGGAGCTCACGTGCGAGGGAGAGGTCGCGGGTTCGAACCCCTTGACCGCGTAGCGCGCGTATTTTGCGCGAAAAATGTGGTGACTCGACGGATATGGGCGGACGCTGGCCGGTGGATCTCTTCCTAGATTTATTTTTTTTTTTTTTTGCTATTTTTAAAATCAGGTTTTTGGAAAATTATTTTTACTGACGGTTTCTTATGTGAACCGCCAGTACAAATCTATTTGTACTGGCGGTTCACAAGCAACCGCCAGTAAAAATCGTTTATTTTTAGTGGCCTCTAGCATTGGCGGTTCAAAAAACGTCAGTAAAAATACGTTTGCAACCGTCAGTATTGAGTTTTTTTGTACCAGTGAAAGTTCAAATTTGGTAGTCGCAAAAGAAAAGTTCAAATTTGGTAATGGATTTTGTCCACACGTTCGCCCTTAAGCTTGAGCGGTTCAACCATATCTTCGCGTCCTGGCCGCTGCGGACTGCGGTAGCAGCATGGCGTCGTTTCCCCAACCTAAAGCTTGGTGATTTTCGGCAAGTTGCTGCTGGAGTGACGCTGCTCCTAGCTAGTGCGCCACACGTCCGCGCCGCGCGGCGCTGGCGCCAGACGGCGATCGACACGGCTATAACGCTCGCGGCCGCTCGGCAGCAGCCGCGCGAGCCCTTTGTCCTGACGGCCAGCGCACACCGCCCGGCCACGCACGTGTTTCCACTCCTCTCCTCCACGGCTCCACGCCCACTCACCGACCGGCTGGAGCACGCGCAAGATCCGAGAGAGCTCATCTCGCGCCCACCGATGACGACAGGGCGAGAGGCGATCGATGAGCCGCAAAACGCCGCGCGCGGCGTCCTGTGCGGCGCTGTGCCTAGTATGCCACCAGAGCTGGCGCACGCCTCCTCCGCGCCGAGCTAAAGCATGGAGGGTGGGAGCTAGCTAGAGCCGTGTGTGGCCTGGCGTTTTCCGGAATAGCGTTGCATCGGCAAGTGGCCACCACATGGTCTCTTACTCCCTTCGAATCGTAGTATGAGAGAGGTGACCAATACTACCTGCTCCCTATTGGTGTAGATAATGGTGCGGACGTGGACGTGGACGTGGACGTGGACGTGGTGTGTGGCGAGCACACTTCTGGGATGGAGACCTTCATTATCATGGCCGTGCGAACTTAATTAGAAAAAGGTTGACGACAAAGGCAAGGGGCGTGTGGCGGTCACGTTCCCTAGTTAGTCCCCTACCGGTCTGTTTCACGGTGACTCGAATCTGCATTTATTTTTTTTATTTATCAAGTATTTATTTATTTATTTATTTATTTATTTATATACCCAAGCCCAATAATTCAAGTGTTTTTTTCATCTAATAAAAAGCTTCTAGAAGTGGTTTTCGGCTTTTCAACGTATCAGTTTTTTTTATAGAATTAGGACGAACCCTAAACACATACGTGATTTTTTTTTATAGATATATACTATGTATCTTATTAGGTTCTCTTTGTCACAGCTCCTTGCAGCTTCAGCTACACCTGGCATTTCAATATTCATGTACCATAATGGACATTGTTTATGGACATTAATTTTAGAAGGCAATTACATCTGTTCGCTTGAACTTACCAGCTAGCATCAGGCAGTCATTCAGCAGTATTTTTCTCTCACATCAATGCAACCATACATGATTAAAACATATCAGGATCGTAAAAAAAATTCAAAAGTGTGAACCATGCAACATTAATTGGTCTATCCATGATCATGAACACATGAGACTATGATCCATGCAATTTCATACATGATTTGATATATACCAGATTCACCAAAAGTATCAACCATGCAACATAATAGGTCTCATGTCCATCCATGACCATGATTCATGCAATTCAATACATTATCGTGGGCTAGTAGGCCTAGCTAGCTCGAGCTGGCTCGTTAAAATACCCAACCTAGAATTTCAGCTCGTGAAAAAATTTAAAATGATCAGAGATGGTCACAAGTCGAGCAAGTTGGTGAGCCGCGAGTATTTTGTCCAGCCTTAGTCACGACTCACGACTGCTGTCTTCTTCAACCTCCGGATTACGTTTCCAGCCCCTCCTAACATTTAAAAATATTGCAAACTTCATATAAACTTCATGAGCGGTTCCACAATTTTACGGATGATAGGGGGCTCAGGCTAGAGCCCCCTAACCCCACCACTAGATTCGTCCATGATGAGATACCATATATGATGTTACTCTGACGGAATGCAAGAATAGTTATCCGAATGAAGAAGGTGCAAAACCGATAAGAAATAATTAACCCTTCATGTGGCTATCTAAAGCAAACCACCAACTCCCACTTGCAATGCATACCACACTTTCAAATACTCGTGTTGGATCACCTAAACATTTGTCTCTTGCACAGATCACGCATTGCGGCGTGTGCAGCTTGAGTGATAGACTACTAGTTTTAACATTCCAATGTCAGCTAACCAAATTTAGCCTGCTTGAGTGCTTGTGGCAGCCACACGCAAAAAGGGCCCAGCGAATGATTTTGTTGAGACAGTGGAGTCTTATCCCTGGACGGGATTGTGGGAAAGGCTGGACCTAACTGCCCTACACCACTCTGACATACGTTCGTTGTCTCTTGCTGTTGTCTTTGGATGCCCTGCTATTCCTTTTTCTGATACCAAGGGCTCTCCTTGCTGCCTATCCAGAAGTGATGTGAACCCGCTCTGTACAAATGGGAATTTACAAACGAATTACTACTGAATAGTGGGAGCACTGTGGTAGTAAGAAATGGCAAATGAAGTTCTGTTCCAGAGAAGATTCTGCCACGGCGATGGTGCTAATTCTGCCTGCGAAGCGTGTACTAATAGCATGTTGGTTCTAGAAGAAGAGGCTAAGACTAGCTATAGTGTGCCGATGCTCCAAATATTTGAGTCAACACCGGTCACCGGTGCTCTATTTTCTAAGGGCGTCCGCGTCATCTGGAGTGATGAGATTAATTTTTTTTGCTCCATTTGATTGCACAGTTTCCAAAGAACTTGATCCCACGGGAGAGAAGAGCCGAGATAAAAGAGTGGCGGACAGCAGGTACTGTTTCATGTGATTGGCCAACTTGCCTCGATTGGAACAAATAGACTGGCAATTGTTTCGTCAGTAGCGAGAACGATTTTTGGCTGCGTTCGGATCCCATGAAAAGTGCTGAACTTTCAGCACTTGTACAGTGTTTCTCTCTCACAAGATTTCAGCACTTCTACAGCACTTCAGCGCTTTTCAGCGCTTTTCAGCACTTCACCGAACGGAGTTTGACTTCCTCTCTCCTCCACATCGGACGAAAATCCTAGTCAGCTGGCGATTTGGATCTTGTTGGGAACGCCCTAAAGAGTATTGTGTGTCAGAACAACTAATTCACTCATCCAGTGGCCGGTATCATCTCCTCATATCACTTACAAGTAAGGCCACTATTTTTTTCCCAAGACAAGCATTGAGGCTTGAACTTTCAATCATGCAGTGTGCAGGCATCGAGGTCAAACGCGTCGGTAAAATGTCACATTGTGGGCAGTCTAATAGTCATAACCGGAAACGTTACCGAAAAATAGGAGGCGACCACGATAGCCAGTAGCAAAGTGAGCCCGCTAATCAGTGAGTGCTGCTTACTCCTTATGATTGTACCGTACCTATGTCATAGGGAAAATTATTTCCTTGGCCCTGGAAAAATTTCCACTTAGTTTCTTGGCCTTATTTTCATCGAACTTTGTTATTTGGCCCTAAAATAAAGTTTGCTTATTTTCTTGGCCCTTTCGTCCACTTTGAAAGATCATAACTCTTCGATACGATATCGGATAAAGATGATTTTTATACGAAAATTATAGTTCTCGACGAGATTTACAACTTTATAGTTTTAAGTTTTTTCATTCGAGAAAGTTAAGATGCCCAAACACATAAATATAATATATTAATGTTTATGAGCATCTGAACTTACTCGAATGAAAAAACTCAAAACTATAAAGTTATAGATCTCGTCGAGACCAACAATTTTCATATAAAAATCATCATCATCCGATGTCATATCGAAGAGTTATGATCTTTTTAAGTTGACAGAAGGGCCAAGAACATAAGTAAATTTCGTTTTAGGGCTAAATAACAAAATTTGATGAAAACAGGGCCAAGAAACTAAGTCACACTTTTTTCCGGACCGAGAAAATAATTTTCTCTATGTTATAAGCTTCAACATATAAAACAAATTGATGGTTTGGTATGAGACGGCATAACGTGTCCTTTCACATCGGCCAAGACACTCCTAACCATGTTTTGTAAATAAACCAGGACTGTCGGCTCTGATCACCGGACTCATCAGGTGTCGTACATGCAGGCCAGGCCATGCATCTATATATTGAATCGAGACACATTGCTTATTTGTAAAATTGCACTTGTCTATTCATAAACCTGTCCTGTATCAAGTATTATTCCTGTACTAAGGGCATGCACGGAACTCTCTGTCCCAATGTGCATGTACTCCCTCCGTCCCTTAAAAAAACATCGTTTTTGATGTTCGTGTCACTAGTTTCACTAGATTTATAGAAAGTACGTTTAACATTTACATCTCCAAATAAATTTGTTAAAAAATAGACTTAAAGATCTATTCAATGATACTAATTGTATATTATAGTTTTTTTATAAAAATTTAGTTAACGATATTTCTCGAAAAACGAGAACGATGTTTTTTTAGGACATAGGGAAGCACGGGGTCGAAACAAACACAGGAACTGGTTTATTTGTGGGACAACACAAGCCTCCAATTCATGAATGCTGCAGAGCAAAGTTGGCTACTTGGTTCTGTAAACTTACAAGTCTCACATTTCTCAACCGTTTGAGGCAACAACCTCTTCGCCTCGCAGCTGTAGTTTTCGCTTACTCCCTCCATCCCTAGATATTTGTCGTTCTTGCTTCTCGAAAAATAACTTTGATTAATTTTATATAGAAAAATATTAATATTTGTGATGTATAATTAATGTCATTAGATAGATCTTTTAATCTAATTTTTTAATAAATTTATTTGGAGATTCGAATGTTGTCCGCAATAACTATAAAATCTAGTTAAATTTGTGGCATAAAAACCGAAAACGACATTTTAAAAGGGACGGAGGGAGTAGCTGTTGGAAATAATAGCAATTTAGCGATGCATAAATTAATTCCGACAATGAGAAAAAGACCAACAGCATGTAAATCATATATGAGATGTAACACTACCACTACGATCTGAGACAAATTCACCACATCTAGTGCTACCAACAGAAAGGATGCGAGAATGAACAACAGAGAGAGAGCGGACATCCTTATAGTGGGGTTGTCGGCGCTAACAACGCAAAAGAAGACGAAGCAGACCGTCGATGGAGATCAGCGAACACCGGGCGTAGAGGGAAGAAGACGTCCAGCGAGCAGTCGCGACGGCGCTTCCCAAAAACCTGATGCGCCCCCTATCCCGTGCAGGGACACGAGAGGACGTTGCCTTCGGAGCCTGCTCTCCCGGCGTCGATGGCACATCGACGGCGGGATGGGGAAGACGGCGGCAGTGCAGCAAAGTGGAACGGGGAGAGAAGAATTCTCGGTATATTGAGAACGACGTCTCGCCCTTTATTTATACACGCGCACGCGTCACAGCAAATAGGAAACCAATTAGCCGCTCAATCACAGTCATTATGATAATTAACCTGCCGTTTGTGTAATTACCATAATACGAGAATAATTGCTTACCAAATAGGCCAGCGCAATTTTCTCCATGCATACAAAAATTTCGAGTGCTAAAAGAAAGCCGCGCACCCGCAAGGGTTGGAGCGGGAAATCGCCGGACCATTCACGCGCATGTCGTGCGCGCGTGCCCCGCCCCGCCCCGCCCGGCCCGGCCCGGCCCGGCGAGGCGAGCGAGCGCGCGCGTGTATTTCTTCCTTTTCCCTCTCTCACATAGCTTCAACTAGATGGGGATAGCCCACACTTTTAAGTTGGCTTCACTCCATTTAGACTAGCAAAGTGGGACTAAAGTCCCCCACCATGTCACATATGCATGCATGTGTGAGTGTGGCTTTGGGATTTCTATGGAGATATTTGGGCCATAGCCCAAATCTTCTAACAATCCCCCACCATATCCCAAGGGCACGCGAGTCATAGTCCCTGTGCCACAATACTGTTAATATACCAGCTATTCAGTGGAGACCGGTTAAGATTGAACATCCACCTAGAACAACAAGATAGACCCACCCACAACTACACAATAGATTAGATCTTGAATTGGCAGTTTGGTGTGAATAGGCTTCTCTTGAAATCTTGACTGATATTAGGCTGCCATAGCCAACCCCGCGAGTGGAGCGTATAAGTCATACTCCTATCTCACTTCATGAGCTTCTTAAAGAATTCCCAATTCTTATAAACTGCGACTAACAGTTGGGCTCACATAGGTGTATTCTTACAGGGATATTCTGTAGGACAGTATCTCGCTATAAAGCCTCGGAACACATTAAGACAAAATCAACCTGCCTTACAGAAATGAGAGTACTGCATCTACAGCGGAGTGGGTTAAAATAGAATTGTACTCTCCCGTCAACCAACAGCTTGTTCTTCCCATATCCTAATTCACGGGATCTCCGATCAGATAAGCTGGGTTACTACTGAGGTTAACTCACTTGAGGTCTCAATCCCATCTCGTTCGATGCATTGTCAATCACGGTACATGATAGTCCCTTCGTAAAGGGATCTGCTAGGTTTTTAGCTGTCTGGATATAATCCATAGCTATTACTCCAGAGCTCCTCAATTTCCTGACAGACTTCAGTCAACGCTTTACATGTTTGCTGGACTTCGCATTATCCTGACTACTCTTCACCTTTGTGATCACTGTTTGATTATCACAATTAATAAGAATAGCAGGAATTGGTTTATCAACCACTGGTAAGTCCATCAACAATTCTCGTAACCATTCAGCTTCAGTAGAAGCTGTATCTAGAGCTGTGAGTTCTGCCTCCATTGTAGACTTTGTAAGTATTGTCTACTTACATGACCTCCAAGAGACAGCGCCACCACCCAAAGTGAATATGTATCCACTAGTGGCCTTAAGCTCATCAGCTTCTGTAATTCAATTTGAATCACTATATCCTTCGAGTACCCCCGGGTACCCAGAATAGTAAATTGCATAACTCATAGTACCCTTTAGATAGCGCATTACTCGATCAATACCACGCTAATGATCAGTTCCTGGATTAGAGGAAAATCTGCTCAACTTGCTTACAGCAAATGAGATATCAGGGCGGGTCGCGCTAGCTAGGTACATCAGAGAACCAATTATTTGGGAGTATCTCAAATGATCATTACCTAGCCTCTTATTCTTTCGAAGTATTAGGCTAGGATCATAAGGTGTTGGGCAAGGTTTGCTATCCATATAGCCAAAACGGCTCAAAACCTTTTCCACATAATGAGACTGCAAAAGAGTAATCCCATTCTCATCCTTATTAAGTTTAATGTTGAGAATCACATCTGCTTCCACCAAATCTTTCATGTCAAAGTTTTGGGATAAGAATGACTTTACATCATTAATCTCGTCGATATTTGTCCCAGCACAGAATTACTCCTTTGCCCCCACCACGTACAGCTCATGCCAGCATCTGCAGCACCGAACTTGTGTTCGAGTGCCTCCCACAGTTCAGCAGCACTCTTAATGTTCATGTAAACATCACATAACTGTCAGAGAGAACGCTAAGAACGCATCCGACGAAAATCGTCGTAGCCGCAGTAAACTCCTGCACCTCTTTCTCAGATCCGAGAGGTAGTGCGGGAGGATTACTCACGACCCAAAACACGCCCATAGCCGTGAGCCACAACTGAGCCCTCGTCTGCCATCTCTTGAAATTCACACCAGTGAACTTCTCCGGTTTCATCACATCAGAGTATCACTTAGTCATCGCTAAATGCCTATCAGGTTTTTGGATTGTTGGAAATAATAGCAATTTAGCGATGCACAAATTAATTCTGACAATGAGAAAAAGACCAACAGCATGTAAATCATATATGAGATCTAACACTAGCACTACGATCTGAGACAAATTCAGCACATCTAGTGCTAGCAATAGAAAGGATGGGAGAATGAACAACAGAGAGAGAGCGGACATCCTTATAGTGGGGTTGTCGGCGCTAACAGCGCAAAAGAAGACGAAGCAGACCGTCGATGGAGATCAGCGAACACCGAGCGTAGAGGGAAGAAGACGTCCAGCGAGCAGTCGCGACGGCGCTTCCCAAAAACCTGATGCGCCCCCTACCCCGTGCAGGGACACGAGAGGACGTCGGCTTCGGAGCCTGATCTCCCGGCGTCGATGGCACGTCGACGGCGGGATGGGGTTGACGGCGGCAGCGCAGCAAAGTGGAACGGGGAGAGAAGAATTCTCGTTATATTGAGGACGACGTCTCGCCCTTTATTTATACACGCACACGCGTCACAGCAAATAGGAAACCAATTAGCCGCTCAATCACAATCATTATGATAATTAACCTACCGTTTGTTTAATTACCATAATACGAGAATAATTGCTTACCAAATAGGCCAGCGCAATTTTCTCCATGCATGCAAAAAATTCGAGTGGCAAAAAGAACCCGCGCACCCGCAAGGGTTGGAGCGGGAAATCGTCTGACCATTCACGCGCATGTCGTGCGCGCGCGTGTTTTTTCCTTTTCCCTCTCTCACATAGTTTCAACTAGATGGGGATAGCGCACACTTTTAAGTTGGTTTCACTCCATTTAGACTAGTAAGGTGGGACTAAAGTCCTCCACCATATCATATATGTATGCATGTGTGAGTGGACCTTTGGGATTTTTACGGAGATATTTAGGCCATGTCCCAGATCTTGTAACAGTAGCTAGTAGCTTTTTGACCCGTTTCATTTACTGTACTACCTCCTGACTTTGCAATGTTGCATGCATCCTTGTCCGGTTATCCCCTACGTAAAGCCTTTCTCTGCTTTTGCTGTCGCTGGTGGTAGTAGAGTGGTCGCAGCTAGTGCGCCGTACGGCGCGCGTGGCACAGGACGCCGCTGACATGCGGGTCGTATTTAGGCTGTGTTTAGATCGATTTGCAGTTGTAATTATGCACTGTAGCATGTTCGTTTGTATTTAATAACTTTTATCAATCATGGTCTAAGTAGGCTTAAAAGATTTGTCTCGTGATGTAAATGTAAAAAGTACAAATATGCAAATATTTCATCTATATTTAATACTTTATATATATACTGCAACGTTAATATGACTAATTACAATTATAATTTATTAGTGAAGGTAAACACGAACTTAATTTTCGTCGTGGCCCGTGCGGGCAGACGAACAGGACGAGTAGCTGGCTAGCTGCCGGGGCCTGTGGCGGCCACAGCCACGCGTTCCCGCCTCGCTCCACCACCCAGCGTCAGGTCATCCATTGACCCAGAGGAGGTAAGGACGTACTCCATCCATCTCAAAATAAATATTATTTTAGAATTCTGATCATCTCTTTTTAACTATTTATCTTATTTAAAAAATTTATAAAAAAATAATTATTTTATTATGAAATGATTCATTATTAGATGTACTTTAATTATGATTTGTTTATTTTTATATTTTTATAAATTTTTTAAATAAGACGAATGGTCAAATATCGATTTTTAAAAAATCAAAAATAACACTTATTTTAGGACGGAATGAGTACTACTATTTGAATCTACTAGCAGCTACTCTAAGAAATAATTAGCTGGCTGACAACCTGGATGGTGGGAGGAAAAATTGATTTTTTTAGAGTTAAAATAAGTTTGACCAAAATTATAGAGAAAAAAATACAAAAATTATGACATCAAATAAATGTACTATAAAAATATATTTGATGAAGAATCTAATGATACTTAGTTGATATTGTAAACATTATAAACTTTGTCAAAGTTGAGATGTTTTGACTCTTTAAGATGTTTGGAATGACTTTCAATTTGGATGGAGGGAGTATATTATGAGCTGGATGTCCAGTCAATAATTAGGTAAAAGCACCGTAACTATTTTAGCATTTACTCCCTCCGTCCTTAAAAAAGTGTCATTTTCGTTTCTCGAAAAGCAACTCTAACTAAATATATATTAAAAACTATTAATATTTATGATATATAATTAGTATCATTAGAAAGATTTTTTAATCTAATTTTTTAATAAATTTATTTAGAGACACAAATTGTGTCCGAATTTGTATAAATCGAGTCAAACTTGTGGCGCACACACCAACGGCGACGCCTTTTTAGGGGCGGAGGGAATAACTATTAGCTGGGTTAGTCAAACGGGACATGTGAGGTGAGATGAGAGATGTGTTTTTAGCTAATATGCTGCTAATTAAAGTAATATATGTGTGCCTAGAAAATATTAGATGGTATATTAATTACACATGTCTAAATTTATTCTCTAATCTTTAGTGGCTAACTATTATTAATTGAATGGACCTCATGAGTCTAAACAAATACTCCCTCTATCTCAAATTATAAGTCATTCCAAGAATCTTGGAGAGTCAAAACATCTCAAATTTGACCAAAATTGTTAAGAGAAATATAAAGATTTATGACATCAAATAAGTGTACTACGAAAATATATTTGGTGAATAATCTAGTGATACTAAGTTGATGTTATAAACATTATTGTCTTATTATATAAACGTGGTCAAAATTGAAATGGTTTGAATTTCCAAGATTCTTAGAATTACTTACAATTTGAGAGATGGAGGGAGTATATTTTAATTTTAGCGGCGGACAGATAGAACACAATCCTGTGTTGACGCCGTGGGTCACTTACTCGCTTGAGGGCCGCCGCTCCGTGTCAAATTTTAAGCAGACAAGAATAATATGTTGCCACGGTGGGTCATTTGATTGAGGGCAGACCGATATAACACTATCCTGTGTTGCCTCCAAAGAAAAGATGACAAGATTCACAGGGTTAGGAATATGTTACAGTGAAAATGTTAGGCCACTGTTACCTTCCAAAAACAACTTTTTTTTTCTATGTAAAAACTAAAATTTGCATGTCAACCTTGAATATGCTGCATAACCAATAATAACCCTTGTTTTCTTATGACAGTGAGTATTAAAGTCATGGTCACTGTTGTAGATCGCCATCTTACCCATGACTTCTCATCTCTTATAAAAGTCTTGGTATATTAGTCATATGAGCCACGTTTTTGCTCTTATTCTACCTATCAAATAAATAGAAAAAACACATAAACCATTGGTAATATCAACTCCACATGATATTTTGTTACAGATTTCCACCAAGCCTCCTAATTGATAAGATATACAGAATAAGACCTCACCACACAATCATGTGCTCAGCCAAAAGTTTCACCCCATATTCACTGGCGCAAACCTAGCTAGCCAGCAGGTTAAGCCTGTCCCGGCACTTGGGATTTTCCTGTATTCATCATTTCACAATCAAGAAATTTCGGAAGTAACAAAAACGGGTGTGATCATGCTTAAGCTTCTGTTAGTGACTCTTTTGGTGGAGGCTCTAAAAAGTGTTGGAATTGCACTTTAAAAGTATCTAGTTTTGATAGAGAAAACTAGTGACTAGGTGAAATTAAACAGGTGGAATTGGCTGAGACCATGCAATGGGATGCAATGAAACTGAGTAGAATATGTCCCTACACTAGACTTGTTTTAAGGTGGAAAGTCAAAATTAAAATGCAACAGGTCCAAAAAAAAAATAACATCTAGATTGGATTTTTGCAATTTTCCTAAGAAAAATATGAAGTCAGTTGCCAAAGAGAATCAGAGCAGCAAACCAGACATTCACACTGATTTGAATCTTTGTGAAGCCACCCACTGCAAAACAGCAACCACCACCTCATCATGTCCAAATTGGTCCTTTCCGCCCGTGCTATCTAACCCCTATAAATCCCCCCTCCCAGCCCTGCGTTCGCCTCACCAACACAGAAAACCTCGCAGCAGCAGGATCTTAGCACAAACACCACAGCCCAGCGGCTGATTAATCACTCCAAGATTAATCAAATCAAACGAGCGCTTAGCTAATAAGCGCGCATCTCTTTCGTTTCTTCTTCTTGAGCGTGCGAGAGAGAGTAGTGAGGCGCGAGAAGAGATGGCTATGATGAACGGCGGCAAGACGACGTTCGTGCAGGACGAGGAGAAGCAGCGGCTGCTCCTGGAGGAGCACACCGAGAAGCACTTCACCGCCGGCGAGGTGGTCCGGGACATCATCATCGGCGTCTCCGACGGCCTCACCGTGCCCTTCGCGCTCGCCGCGGGGCTGTCCGGCGCCAACGCCTCCTCCGCGCTCGTGCTCACCGCGGGGCTCGCCGAGGTCGCCGCCGGCGCCATCTCCATGGGCCTTGGAGGGTAAGCTATCTATATGTATACGCATCAATGGATCTGCATCGATGGATCCCCACTCTTTTTTAATTTCCCCGGCCCATGCATGCTCCGTCTCCCAGTCCGCATCCATCCATTTGATGATTCTGTTCACTGGTGCCGTCAGCAAACCCGGCATGCATGCATATTAGCATTACTGATGCTGAGCTCATCTTGGCTTCACTTGCCTTTGTTTCTTCCAAAAGTTAAAAGGTCGTCCATGCAGCTGTTGGTTTAAGTTTCGTATTCCCCTTCGCAAAAATGGAGATTACTGCGAGTTTATGCAAACATAATCAGTGAAAGGGTGTTTATCATGCTCGGAAACATTTTCCGACGGGTACTCATTACATGCATAACCTTCTCTCTCTGGTCACAAGTAATTTCCTTGAAATTGCAAGTATTGTTTGGCCGTCGGGCACGTCTAAGTGTGGTTTTGGTATCGAAATCTATAGAACTCAGTACAATTAAACTTTACTAAAACTTATCTTCCAAAACACAAAAACATGCCTCTAATAAGTGACTTTATTTTTTACTTCTACACTTTTTGTTTGACTGTTTGTCTTAGTATTATTTATTTTATTATGACTTATTTTATTATTATAAAGATACTTTAACGATGAATTATTTATTTAATTATTTATAAAAAAATTGAATATGATAAATGTTCGAAGAAGAGGTTTGAAAATAAAAAAACGTCATTTATTTTGGAATATGTTCTTCCACGCGACCCACAGATGCAGTACGTTACTGCTCAGTGTGACACCTGGTCGCTGGTCAGGAAAGACAGGAATTCAGAAAAATTATAAGTGCTCTTCTATTATTTGTTTGTTTGTGTTTCCAACAGCTGGGGTGGAGTAAATTGGCCTGCACTCATGCATTCGGCCCGTGACGTTTGAGCCCACCTACTACCCACCCACCAAAACTAACCTTTTCAGTTGCTGTGTGCGCGCGTCAGGTACCTGGCGGCGAAGAGCGAGGCCGACCACTACAACCGGGAGCTGCAGCGCGAGCAGGAGGAGATCGACACCGTCCCCGACGTCGGTAAGCACCAGTAGCAACCTCGCCGCCGGCGACGAGGAGCCCACCTTCTTCTCATCTTCTTCGTTCTGACGACGGCTACATTTCGCATGCAGAGGCCGCCGAGATCGGCGACATCCTGTCGCAGTACGGGCTGGGCCCGGAGGAGTACGGCCCCGTGGTGAGGTCCCTCCGCAACAACCCCAGGGCGTGGCTGGAGTTCATGATGAAGTTCGAGCTGGGGCTGGAGAAGCCGGAGCCCCGGCGCGCACTGGTGAGCGCCGCCACCATCGCGCTGTCGTACGTCGCCGGCGGGCTGGTGCCGCTGCTCCCCTACATGGTCGTGCCGGAGGCCGGGCGCGCCATGGCCGTGTCCGTCGCCGTCACGCTCGCCGCGCTGCTCTTCTTCGGCTTCGTCAAGGGCCGCTTCACGGGCGACAGGCCCTTCTTCAGCGCCGTCCAGACCACCGTCGTCGGTGCCCTCGCCTCCGCCGCCGCCTTCGCCATGGCCAGGGCCGTGCAGTCCGTTTGATAGATCGACCATGCAGCTAATAAGTGCAGCTATATATGCATACGTGGCTATGGATGGCCACTGGTTAGCTAGTAGCTGTACACATTATTGTATGATCATGGCAGCTTGTAGTGTACTTGTACTATCACTAGTGTGTACTGTACTTTGTTTGATGCCTGCGTGTGGTCTGTGTAAGATGGCGTGCTGTATTGTCAGTAGCTTGTCACCTGTGGATTATTTAGGTGAAGTCAGCCGTGGCCCGCTGGGCTTTGGATCCATTGTTTTATCTATCTACTGGCAAATTAAATGGCTGAAATGGGCTTGTGTAATTTTGCAACCGGAGCCCAAACTTGGTTCGCTTTGGGCTTTGTCTCTATTTTCTCCTGAACTACTTACTACCTAGCGTATACCTTCTACCCAAAGAAAACCCTACCTAGCAAGGATTTCTGCATGCGTGTTCCTAGCTGCCCTGTAAATCCAAAAAAGTAAAACTTCCATGTAAATTGTAATAATATACTAAGTTAATCCACATAGGATATCTGATTCTGGCTTCTTAGGCTCACCAAGAGGCACGTTACCGCCGAGTGACAATTTTCCTTTTCACTGAAAGAAAGGGGATCGAAACCTCATGCTGATTGAGTGAATTGTACAATTACCATCCCTCGTTGGTCAGTCAGAGTCTCAGAGACAACGACTTGGGTGGGCACAATTGCCCATTGCAATGGTAGAAAGAAAAGTTGGGAGGTAAGATCTGCTGATGAAACAGAAACAAATGACTAGTAGCCCAATTGGCACCAACTTTATTTCATCTGGCTGTACGTAATTAGTTGGTATAAAGTGGGATCAGTATAGCTTTACACTATACCACCAAATTCGCCTTTTTCCTGTGTAAAAAAGGAAATTCTGATAGTGCACTAGCTCATGATAAGCACTTTCTCACCAATCAACATCCCAAACCCAATCAGGACTCAAGGAGCAACTAGCATTCCTCAGTGACAGTGAGCAAACAAATTGCCTTTTTTTCTACAGTTTCCTCCCGCCGCCCCGCATGCTATGCTACTACTGTACGTGCTGTGACGGTGTGTTACATACATAAAGAATCTCCTCCCAAAGAAAGAAGTGTCTTTTTTCTATGATAAAAAGGATCAGGTAGTAGGCCGAGTAGGGTAGGATGCGGTTGTGGACTAGTAGTGGCTGTGTGAAGCGTACGTCCAGGTAGACCTCCATTAGAAAGAAAGAGAGGGACAGGGGTCTGGAAGATGCGAGAACTGTGGCCATGGATGGTGAATCATCCCTGACTTTAGCGCATGATGATGGGTAGCATTCACAAGGCAGCACTGGATGGAGAGATCGGGGGAATTCCTCCAAGTTGCTGGATTTTGGCAATCATGCGTTCGGATTCTTGTGCACTTCTTGGTATCATATCATCATTCCGATCTGAATCTGATCCGGCTGGTATGTTCCGCCACAGTTTCACACCAATGAGTCGATCTATGCAATTTACCAAGGAATGAAGGGTACTGAAGGCACCAAAAAAAAGGGCAAATGACATTCAGAATTAGATATGCAATCCAGATGCTTTTGAAAAATACAGTAGAAAACGATCTTTGAGATTGAGAGTATATTTTATATCAGTGTCAAGTTGTCAACCCCCTCCTCGTCCTCGGAGAAGAAGCATTTCTTCCCGCGGGAATCTAGGCACAAGCGATGTCTGCCTCGTTCAGGCAAGCGGGCTGCTCATGGGCGCGTGCTTATCCAAGCCAAGCCGCAGCAAAGGAGACCGTTAGAGCAGCATCCATCCTATTCCTAGCTGCTGTTGGCTTCGCCTGCAATGAAAGCAGATGAGGCGGCCGCCCAATCCCAGAACCCATTCCGGCGGACGGGGTGCTACATGCCCATGTGCCTCTAATCCTGGATCTGTCTCCTCTTGTTCATTGAACCTGTACGTGGTTGCTGCTTAATTTGCTGGTTGCTGAGTTCATTGGATCTGCACAGGTTTCACGGCCAGAGACATGTATCCGATCCACGCATGTTCTTCTCAACAACACCGCACGCACCACCAAATTCTTTTACATGCATGGAATTACTTTCTCCGCAAATGAACCCCAGCTTTTGGTCCCGTCACGTAATATAGATCGAAGTGGCTACATCGTGCAGTATTGTTGCGTGAAAAAGAAATTTAGTGGGGTGTGAAAGTGAAACTGTGAATGTGGGGGGGGGGGGGGGGGGGGGGGTGCATATGGGTGTGCTGTGTGCATTGGTTCTCAACGTGTCCAACAAATCTTGCAAACCGGTGCATAGTACTCTACTAGCAAAATTGCCCGTGCGTTGCGACGGGTTAATAAAAGCATATACTAATTTTTTGTTCGACTCAAAATTTAAGTGTAAAAAAAATTGTTTATCAAAATCAATTTTTTTTTGGTGTGTGAACACCGTTACTATCACCTCTAGCTCGCCCATGAGGGCACAACTCCAGATTAGGTCTTGTTTGCCCGTGCGTTACGACGGGTCAATAAAAACATATACTAATTTTTGTTCGACTCAAGATTTATGTCTAAAAGAAATAATTGATTGTAAAAATTAAATTTTGTTTAGTGTCTGAACACCATATTACTATCACCTCTAGCTCGCCCATGAGGGCACGACTCTAGATTAGGTCTTGTTCCACTGGGTAAAATTTTAGATCAAACTGTAGCTATGAAAAATAATAATGGCAACCCTCGCCCCAAACTTAATACCTGAAATGCCTCCAGGATATGTGTATGAGTGTATCTTTAGATCTGAAGCCAAAAAAAAAAAAAAAATCACCCTAAGAATTTGACAATCAGTAACGCGAAGGTACAATCACACCAACTGTTTCCTCCCTGGCATCATGTAGTATGCACCACCACTGGGAAGGACAAATCTTCAATAGCTCCAACTTCTCATAAATAAGTCAAACAAAGCAGAATACATGAAATTTAGACCAGAACATCTACAAAAATCAAGACCACACATATCCATCAGCAGGCAAACAACTGACAGAATCAATACAGATTCTAGCTAGCATTGGTAATCCTCAGTGGGCACAAGGAAAATTGAAATGATCCTGCCAATCAAACCACTAAGCATCAATCAACAGGAACATGGTGTAAAAACAATACCTCCGAAGTCCCAACCAATCGGTCAATCTAACTTCTAGTTTTCCACATTACCAGCTCACTTTCATTTACTGAAGGAAACACGACTGTAATATTCAGTGAAGTAGAGGCAGAAGAGAAGAAACTTCAAATCAACATGCTGTTGCATGGGCAGCTGTGTAATAAAAGCATCAAGAGAAGCTGTACAATCTTTTGTGATGCTATCCCGGTCTTCACCCATTTTCCGGAAAATTTCTCCAGCTAGTTGAATGGCTTTTCTGCCGCCATCAAGCCATGAACCTGTGTCCTTAGATTTTGGTTTGGTTTACCCTTTCCCCTGCAGCAAAATAGAAACTTTGGTGTAAATAAAAAATAGGTATGACATAAGATTTTAAAGAAAAGATGGAATCAGAATATATGATTCTGCAATAATCTAACCTTAACTGCAACTCTGAAACTGTAAGATGATGTCAAACATTTCTCTAAAGTCCTTGGGAACGTTCACCCAGCAGGGCCTTCTCCGGTATCGAGTTGCAACGTACTGCCGTCAGCTGGGATGTCCGAATATGATTCCTATAATCCTATTGCAGTCTCGCTTATTCTCCCTGCCATCCGACAACACAGCCATCGATTCAATGTTACCATGGAGCCTAAATGCCGTTCAGAGATTAATTGGTCCGCAAAGATGCACAAAACCGACACATGAAATTTCACCAGTAGAGAACGGACCTTTCATCCGAGACCGGGAATGGGCTAAAGGGACCTTTAGTCCCGGTTCCAGCCACCAACCGGGACTAAAGGTCCATACCCAACAGCTAGTGGCCTGAAAAGATGTGTCAGGGGACCTTTACTCCCGGTTGGTAGAGTAAAAGTCCCCACCTATATAAGCTTAAATTCTCCTTCTTCCACCTCCACCCCGAGCACACTCTGTTCTTACTGTTCTTCTGTGTTCTTCCTGTGTTCTTCGACCACCACATGATTTCTTCACTTCTACGTCGATTATTTGGTTTTTATATGTTATTAACTTCATTCTCACGCCTTCATTACTTGTATATGTCATTTCATGGTCATTTATGCTTGATTTAGAGGTTATCTAGCTAATTTCACACCTTTGGTTGATTTTCTTGATTTGTGAGCATTTGTACTTGTATTCACTTGATTGTTAATTTGTATTTTTACATGGTGAATGATTTTAGTTGTTTGTTTCAACAAGTATGCACTATTTAATTTGTGGGCCTTTAAGGTTAAATTTATAGCAATTTTAAAAATGAATATAGAGAGTAGATGGCGACTCCTTCTGGGTCCTCGAACTCTCATCAGGTTTCTAAGCGACTTAGGCCGCACCTCCCTCTCATTGCGTGCGGCGAGTGTAAGCAGAAGATTGTCATAGAGTTCCGAGTGAAGAAGGAGTGTCCCAACAAAGGTCTTATCTTCTACAAGTGTCCGGATCGCAATGTGAGTTATTGGATCTCATTTGACGTACTATGGTTATTTTTTTACATTCTCCTGATGGTTTTGATTAAAGTTATTAATTGTTGTTATAATTTCAGTGGGACGGCACCGGATGTAAAGGATGGTACTGGGAGGAAGAGTATGTTCAACACGTGCAAAACAATCAGATGGGTGACGTAGTGAGCCAGCACAAGCAGCCCACCGAGGCAGAGGAAGGGAATGATCTGTCTATTCTAGTTGGGATTGGTCACCAGATCCTTATGCTGCTGAAGTGTATTTTAGTTTTAGTCTGTTTAGTGCTAGTTGGGATTGTGTACATTGTAGTGAGCTTAACATAAAGTGATTAGTTTGTGTCTATAGGCTACCATTTTAATTGAACAAGATGACTGGTGTTGTGCAATTAAGTAATTGTCTTCAAGGTTTTCATACTGTATGTCTTGCAATGCAGATGAGCCGACACTGGATGTATAACGCTGATCATCGCTCCGGAGAATTCATTACGGGTGTGCATTATTTCTTGAGTGTGGCCGAGAAAAACAATCGTGATGGTTTCATGTGTTGTCCATGTGCTGTATGTAAGAATTTGAAGGAGTATGCTTGCTCAAGGACTCTCCATTCATACTTGTTTAATTCGGGTTTCATGCCAAACTATATATGTTAGACCAAGCATGGAGAAAACGGGGTTGTAATGGAAGAGTGCAAAGATGAAGAAGAAGGGGATGACGATATATTTGCCCAATACAGTCCCTTACATGACATTGCAATGGGGGAAGCCTAAGAAGATGTAGCTAAAGAAGATGAGCCCGCTGATGATCTTGGTCAGGCCATATGTGATGCATAGCAAGAATGCGACAGTGAAAAAGAGAAGATCAAGTTCGATCGCATGTTAGAGGATCACAAGAAATTAGTTTACCCAACCTGCGATGCGGGTTAGAAAAAGTTAGGTACCATACTAGAGTTGTTACAATAGAAGGCAAAGAATGGTTTATCCGATAAGGGATTTGGACAGTTACTGCAGATCCAAAAGAGGATGCTTCCGAAGGATAACGAATTGCCCTCCACTACATATGAAGCAAAGCAGGATGTATGTCCTTTGGGGTTAGAAATCCAGAAGATACATGCATGTCCTAATGACTGCATCCTGTACCATGGCAAGGACTATGAGAATCTAGAAGCATGCCCCGTATGTCATGCATCACGCTATAAGATCTGAAGAGATGACCCTAGTCATGCCGAGGGCGACGGAGAACGTCCCAGTAAGAAAATCCCTGCGAAGGTTATGTGGTATGCTCCTATAATACCACGCTTGAAACGTTTGTTCAGAAACAGAGACCATGCAAAGTTACTGCGATGGCACAAAGAAGACCGTAAGGTAGACAATATGTTAAGACACCCTGCGGATGGGTCTCAGTGGAGAGCAATTGATAGAGAATTCACTGATTTCGTAGCTGACGCAAGAAACTTAAGATTTGCTTTAAGTACAGATGGCATGAACCCTTTTGGGGAGCAGAGCAGCAGTCATAGCACTTGGCCTGTTACGCTATGTATCTACAATCTTCCTCCATGGTTGTGCATGAAGCAAAAGTTCATGATGATGCCTATGCTCATCCAAGGTCCAAAGCAACCCGGCAATGATATCGATGTATATCTGAGGCCTCTAGTTGACGAACTTCTAATCCTGTGGAGTAAACTTGGTATACGTGTGTGGGACGAGCACAAGCAGGAACACTTTGACCTGCGAGCATTGTTGTTCGTAACAATTAATGATTGGTCTGCTCTAAGTAATCTTTTAGGACAGACAAACAAGGGATATAGTGCTTGCACACACTATTTTGAGGACATTGACAATATATATTTGAAAAAATGCCGAAAGATCGTATACCTTGGCCATCGCCGGTTTCTTCCTGCAACACACTCGCTAAGAAAGAAAGGCAAGCATTTTAAAGGTAAGGCAGACACTCGGACAAAGCCTCGCAACCGAACTAGAGAGGATGTACTCAATATGGTCAAGAATGTGAAAGTAGTCTTTGGAAAGGAACCTGGCAGCGAACCTGTTCCGAAGGATGCTTCCGGGCGCGCACCTATGTGGAAGAAGAAGTCCATATTTTGGGAGCTTCCATATTGGCAACTCCTTGAGGTCCGCAGTTCGATCGACGTCATGCACCTCATGAAGAATCTTTGTGTAAACCTATTCGGCTTCATGGGTGTGTACGGGAAGTCGAAAGACACAATTGAAGCACGACAAGACCTGCAGTGTTTGAAAGAACGAGATAACCTTCATCCAGAGAAGACAAAAGATGGACGCCGTTACTTAAGACCCGCTAGCTACACTCTTAGCAAAGAAGAGAAGGAAAGCATGTTCGAATGTCTAGATAGCATCAAGGTCCCATCTGGATTCTCCTTGAATGTAAAGGGTATAATCAACATGGCAGAAAAGAAATTTCTGAACTTGAAGTCCCATGACTGCCACGTGCTTATGACACAATTGCTTCCAGTTGCTTTGAGAGGAATTCTACCTACAAATGTACGTTTAGCCACCGTAAAGCTATGTGCATTCCTCAATGCAATTTCTCAGAAGGCAATCAATCCACTGGATCTAGTAAAGCTACCGAATGATGTGGTTAAGTGCCTTGTCAACTTTGAGTTGGTGTTCCCCCATCCTTCTTTAATATGATGACTCACCTCCTAGTTCATCTGGTCAAGGAGATTAGTATTTTCAGTTCTGTGTTCCTACACAACATGTTCCCTTTTGAAAGGTTCATGGGAGTCCTGAAGAAATATGTACACAATCGTGCTCGACCAGAAGGAAGCATAGCAAAGGGATACGAAACAGAGGAGGTCATTGAGTTCTGTGTTAACTTCATTCCCGACCTTGACCCGATTGGTGTGCCTGAATCGCGATACGAGGGCAGACTAAGTGGTAAGGGAACACTAGGGAAGAAAACATATATCGGTAAGCAGGATGATTGTTTCAATAGAGCACACTACACGGTTCTGCAACACTCTTCCTTGATGGCTCCGTATATCGAGACGCATATGGAACTCCTCAGAAACGAGTTTGCAGGGAAAACTGAAGCTTGGATTACACGTCACCACATGAAAACTTTCAGCGGTTGACTGTGGAAAAAATGTCAAGGTGATGAGAGCCTTGATGAGCAACTGTATTTGTTGGTTAGGGAACCATCGTGGCATATTCTCACTTATAAAGGGTATGAGATAAATGGAAATATATTTTACACAGTGGCCCAAGATAAAAGGAGCACCAACCAAAACAGTGGTGTCCGCGTAGATGCCATAGATCCAAACGGGAATAAGCAAACATATTATGGCCGTATAGAGGACATACAGGAACTGGACTATGGACCTAATTTTAAGGTACCTTTGTTTCGGTGTCAATGGGTGAAAGGGACCAGTGGCGGGGTAACGGTCGACAATGAGTATGGAATGACGTCTGTGGATCTCAACAATATTGGGTACAAGGACAAACCATTTGTCCTTACCAAGGATGTCACTCAGGTGTTCTATGTCAAGGATATGTCTACGAAACCAAAGAGAGGAAGAAACAACAACTCAATTAACGAGCCAAAGCGTCACATTGTTCTTTCAGGAAAAAGAAACATTATGGGAATCGAGAATCAGTCAGACCTATCAGAGGGTTATGAAAAGGATAACCGAATTCCGCCATTCATAATGAATAAGGACCCAAGCATCGCGCTAAATAATGAAGACAATCCATGATTACGGTGCGATCATGATCAAGGGACATACCTCAAGAAGGTCTTCACTGCTGTTGCAGCTTGATATAGTGATGTGTAATAATGTGTAATATATATTATGTAAAAACTATGAATGCAAGATTTTCTATATATATTGAAATTTAATTTTATATGTTTCATGATGTCTGACGACTATTTTGGACAATAAGCACTCAAAAACAAATTTCAAACGTTGAAATGATGCAAAAACAAATATCCTATCGAAATCCAATAGTTTCAAAATATTTAAAGTAAAAATACAATTTTGCATTAATGAAATAGTGATTATTTTCTAATAAAAATGGGTATATACAAGAATAAATAAAATACTTTTACATTTAAGATTTATCATAGTTATAGTAAAGGAAAAGAAAAATAAAGATCATTTTTATGAAAAAATATTCTAAGTAATTAATTTATTATGCAATTATTACATTAAATCCTATTTATAACAAATTAAACAAACGGTGGAGGCTAAATTGCCAATTGGCGGAAATTGGAAAAAAATTCACCTTTACTCCCGGTTGTTAATCCAAAACAGTAGCCCAGTCGAGCGGAAGGAACCTTTACTCTCGGTTGTTAGTTGGACCTTTACTCCCGGTTCTTGTTACCAACCGGGAGTAAAGGTATTTTACTCTCGGTTGGTAACACCAACCGGGAGTAAAGGTGCCCTGCCTATAAAAGGCGCAGTCCTCTCTTACCTTCGTCAGTTTACACACTTAGCAAATCGATCGAGATCGCCGTCGCCGTTGCCGCTCACCTCCATACGCCTCCACGCCTCCGTCCGCGCGTTCCGATGATCCGCCGCCGCCCGTCCGCGCCTCCACGCCCCGGCCAGCGCCAAGCTGCCCACACACACGGCCCCGCCGCCGCCGCTCGCCCGGCATCAGCGCCTGCGTGTGCGCGCTGGCCTGCCCCGCGCCGCCGGCCTCGACCACGCTCGACGCCGCCCGGCCACTCCCTCGACCCCGCGCGGCCGAGCTGCCCACGGCGCGACGCCCGGCCCCGGCCCCGGCCCCTCCCTCGATAGTACCCCACGCGACAACCGCCTAGCTAGATGAGGCGCGCCGCCGGCCGCGTGCGCGCGTGGTGCCACCCTCATTTCCGATCCTCTGCTCTGTGTGCATGTGTTGTCGGCCGAAAGAACAAACAAAATATGAAATTTGATATATGTATATGTTAATTTGTGAATTTGATATATGTATATGTTAATTTGAATTAAAAAATATAAAATAATGTGAAATTTGATATATATATATATGCACTTATCTCAATTTATGTATCTATCTGAATTTCTCATATATATATAATATATATATAATATATATAATGTATATCCATGAGATTTATACACATAAATGATGATATGGATAGGGTTTGGGTTTATGTATATATTTCAATTTATATAAATGATGTATATGTATAAATTTAGGGGGTTAGGGTTTTAGGCCGGGTTTTCTTTGTATCTATCTCAATTATATATATATATATAATTTCGTGTAATTTCATATGTGTGTGTGTGTGTGTGTGTATATATATATAGTTTTCTTGTAATTTCATGTATATTTCTCAATTTCTCGTATGTAGGGTTTAAAACACACGCGCGCGCACACACACACACACACACAAGTGTTTAGGGTTAGGGTTTTAGGCCAGGTTTTCTTGTATTTTTATGTACATATATATATGTATATATATATATATATATATAGCTAGGGTTTGGGTTTGTTTTGTATAGGCTTTATATGTATATCAATATTTCGTATATGTATCTCGATAATTTTAATTTCTTATATATCTCAATTTCATATATAGTCCCGATGGCCGATCCTAATCAAAACCTGGAGGATGTCATGATGGATATGATCGCTGGAGGTCAATACGACGAAGTTAATAACCAGCAGGCGGTAGATGACATGGCATAATACTTGAACCTTCACGATGAGCAAGAGATTGTCGGCGAGATATAAATAAATGAAATATATATGTGTATACATGTATATAAACATGTGAAATATATGAAATTATCGGTGATGAGATGTATACTTATTGAACTATTTTTTTCTAAATCCATAGCCCTCTGGATCGACAACGACGACGAAGAGTCGAAATGTACGAGGCCCGGCAAAGCCGTTGGAGGGCCGCTTCGTAATCTCTGATTTCAACAGAGATAGGTGAACCACTTGGACCAAACGCCAAGAAGTTTGTTTATCATTGTGGGTACCTTGTAAGGGACAGGCTCCCCATCAGTGCTCGAGAGTGGAAACAGAAGAAAGACGCTCCTCATATCAGTTATGTCTCCGATCTTGACAAGAATTTGATTTGGAATGATATCATGGCACATTTCACACTTGAAGGAGCCGATGATGATTTGAAAGAACTAGTGAGGAGTTGGGCTATGAAGAAGATGGCAACACAATTCTAGACTTGGAAGAAAAAGTTATATAATGATTATGTGAAGAAGAACTTGATGCCGGATTTCAACGCTCCGGGCCCAGTTTCAAAGTTGAGGCCATTTTGGGATGAGTTCGTACGGTTCAAGACCTCAGAAGAAGGTGAACAACGGGTGCGGAGGAACCAACATAATGCCTGGTAGAAGACATACCACCATCACATGGGATCTGGTGGCTACAAGAGTGCCATCCCCAAGTGGGAGAAGATGGAAGCAGATGTAACCGCCAAGGGGCTCTTGCCGGATTCACTCGATTGGCCCGAACGTGCCAAGAATTGGTTTTTTGCGCATGGTGGCAGGCTGGACCAGGAGACTGGGCAGGTAGTGTATGGCGAAAGAATCCAAAGGGCAGCAGAAAGATTACTTTTTGCGGTAGATGCTTCTGCTAGTGGCGCGTTCAAGCCCGACAGAGAGAAAGATGAATTGACGTATGCCCTAGAGAGTGTTGAGCACGGTGGGCGAACAAGAGGCAAAGGTGCTATCCCATGGTCGCATGGTTTTCCTCAGGACAGAGGAACATATAGAAGCCGCCAGAGAAAGAAGGATGAGGAGAATGAGAGACTCCGCCTCCTGGAGGAGTTTGTGTTACAGTCACGAGAATGGGAAAAGAAAATGCAAGAAGAAATGGAGGAGATTAAACGACAATTGAGCTCCCAGAGACAGTCCACATCAGCGATGGGACCTAGGGTCAATATTAGCCCCCCTGATCAGATGAAAAGCAGTTGTGCATCGACGGACATGCCAGCTCAAGGAGATGCAGGGCTTCGCTTTTCCGTGGATGATGTCACACAACATATGACAGCATGTGAGTTGCACATTCTAAAGGACAATGCTACAGTCCTAGTGGCTACAGCTATGTTTCCCTTGTCGCCACTGAGCAAGTAATCTATGGGCAACCAATCCAACCTGGATATGCTAAGGTGTCGGTGGATAGGGTACTCTCTGGATTCAGCGATGTGCCTCTTGACATTCCCGGAGGTGATGGGGAGAAGACTCTAGGAAAGGTAGAGCATGCATTTATTCAATGGCGCAAGCGCTACATCGTCATTCCTAGGGCGTCGCCTTCTCCGCTCCCTCCCCGAAGGTATGTACATGAGAAATAATTAAGTAATAATTAATCTTGTCAGATTCTCACATTCGTTTATTTGCTATACTGATCACCCAGGTTGGTGGGGCAGCTAAGTCCAATTGTTCGTTTACCAGACCACCACAGTGCTCCAAGGAGGTCTCCAACGCCTCAGCCCCCTCCGCCAAGGTCTCTGACGCCTCAGGCACCTCCGACACCCCCAACGAGGTCTCCGACGCCTCAGGCACCCCCACCACCCCCAACGAGGTCTTCGACGCCTCAGTCACCTCCGTCACCCGCAAGGAGGTCTTCGACGCCTCCGCCCCCTCTGCCACAACCGGCTCCTCCCCCTCCAATGTCCAAAAAAATATCCACTAAGAGAGTGCAAACGAAGTCCTCATCCCCGCCGAAGAAGAAGAAGGCAAAAACTATCCCTCAAAAATTGCCTTTTGCCATGACTGAAGAGCAAACAAGTGCGGAGGCAAGAAAAGAAGTTCTTGGTTACTTTGAGAAAATGAAACAACAAAGATTAGCATTGAAGGCAAACCCACCCATGCCGTACTTTTACATGCATCCAAATGCACTAAGGCAAAAGGTGGACGAAAAAGCTAGAATGTTGCGTGAAGGTCGTAAGCCCTCGCCGCCATCAGACTATGACCGAACCCTCATCAAAACTATTGAGAAGTCGAAGAAAAAGATAGCAGGGAAAGATGTTCCACAACTACAGTCGAAGCAGATTGAACCCCTAATTGTAAGTGATCCATATGGTTCAAATGAATCGTACATGGAGACCGTGCCTTCAAATATCAATTTGGATGAACTTGGTGACTTCATGCTATCTACCGGTCTCAACTTTCAGCAAATCTTCCAAAGTGGACACATCGAGAGTGCACATGTTGTTGATACATAGAGAAAAATGAATATGGCAAGCCACTCTACAACCCTGAGAAATACGCAGAACTAGGCACACAAATGTACTTGTTGAACAAGTGGTACCTAGAGGCATGTGCCAGGAAAGAAAATTACATATTGGTCAAAATTCGCAACGAGCACTTCTTCCGTGGCGATGATACCATGTTCATTGAATTCAGTGAATTACACCAGCTATGCCACCAGGACTCGCTCGACAAGTCAATCTTGAGCTGCTATTGTCTGTAAGTCATTATAGCACCGCGCCTGTTATTATATTATCTATATAATTATATATCCTAGCTCACACTACATATATGTTCTTCGATATATATTTCCGGATATTAGATGGGGGTCATAAAAAAAGAAGGGACGATATCATTGGATTCATTGATCCTTATATCGTATTCAAAGACCCAGTTACTCCTAATTGGGAAGTTGAAGCTGAGGCGAATCTCAAGACGATGATGGAGAAACAAAGCAAGAAGATAACGATTCTCTTCCCGTACGGCTGCAAGTGAGTGTTATTAATTATAATGTCATTTTTTATACGTGGCCCGTAGTTTATCGAGTTATGATTATTATATTCTTCCTATGCAGGAATCACTGGATCTTGATGGTCATCAAGCTATCCACCAGTCGGTTATTTATCTTTGACTCTATGAAAAAGGAGGTGGGATGATACCAACCAATCATTGATATGATCCAACGGTAATCTAATTTCACTCTTCCTAAACTCCACTATATGTTTATACATACATGCTCTCTCTTTAATTGGATATATTGGACAGTGTTTGGACAGAATTCATTTCAAAATATCGTCCTGAGTGCAAAGCGCCGCTGCAAATAGTCACACCCGTAGTAAGTAGCACTTTGATATATGTAGTGTCTAACATCTTCATTTGTCATAGTTCAAATCACTAGATGACGAGAGAATTCTTTTCTCGTATATATAGTGGTGTCTGCAGCAGGAGCCGGGGAACAACCTATGTGGATACTACGTGTGTGAGTTCCTCAAGGTGCACTCTAACAGAACTCCTGTTGAGAGGATCAAAGTAAGTTACAAAATATATTTAGTGGTATACATGATTATCATATATATATATATGCATACTAATATATGTTTTTTCTCAATTTAACTCAAATTGAAGACTGATTGGTTGAGGCAGAAGACCCTAAATCAGCACAACGTCAAAGCCATCCAAGAGACAATAGCAGGCTTTATTAATGATCAAGTCTTAAATCCCAATGGAGAGCGCTACTCCGGCGGAAAATAATTGTCTCGGCTTGTAATTCTAGGTTAAGGACACGGACAAACAAACGTGTGTATATTTTATGTACATTATGTGTATATTCAATCATACATGTGATATATATAGTTTCTTATAATTATTTACATATGCATGCTTTAATTTGATACGGGTATGCATATAACATTAGCGTAGAATGCGTATTTAAATGCCAATATTAAACCCTAAACCCTAAATATGAATTAAAAAGCTGAAATGAGCCAAAAAAGAAAAAAAATACTTTTACTCACGGTTCGTGTTACGAACCGGGACTAAAGGTTCCTGCCAGCATGGCTAGGCTGGAGGGACTTTTAGTCCTGGTCCATGATAAGAACCGGGAGTAAAGGCCCCCCTTTACTCCCGGTTCTCTCGGAAACGTACTCTGGCTAGGAAACCGGGAGCAAAGCCCCTTCCCAACCGGGAGTACAATCCGATCCTGTACTAGTGTTTATAGCTAAAATTGAATGCAGAGAAGCAAGAGTGATCTCTTTGCACCTGTAATGGCAGACAAGTTCCAGTCGAGCCCCGGTCCCATCTAGGATGGTGCCGGTCGACGAAGAATTCCCCACGTTCTCGGCCCCCATTGTGGCGTCGGCCCTCATGGCATACACCTCAAGCACGTTAGCCGCCGACACAACCAGGTTGGGGTAGGGCCCATGCGCCGGGGCGCCCTAGCCGCAGCGGAGTCAATATCATCGACGGGTACGGAGGCGGCAGCGGCGGCGAGCACCAGTGAGTGGAAGGCGGTAGCATCGGCGAGGGAGTGGGTGATGAAGCCGGCACACACAATGGTCGATGTTGATGGGCCAATGCTTCATCTTGTACGCTGCATAGCTCATCTTCGCGGAGTGCGGGCGACGGTGATCGTCCTCGATCTCGGATTTGGCAGTGCGAACGAAACGCCACGGAACGAAGGGAATTTTTGGACACGACTCCGACTCCGGTACGTGTGACGGAAGCCAGATGAAAATTTGTCCTGCTCCGGTGATCTCATGTGTGGTGGCGCATCACCCGTCCCCGGCAACCCTGCTCGCTCGGAGCTCCAACCCTGCGCTCAGGCATCCTGGTGGTCGCGAGCTGAGGTGCCTGGCGGTGCCGTGCTCCGCACGGTCGGTGGTTGGCACGGGTTGACGAGCGCCGGGTTTAGTCCTTCATGAAGCCTGGTGCTTTGGATCTACGATCTCCCGAGAGGAACGATGGCGTAATAACAGATGGGATGCGGCACTGTTTGGTTGGGACACGAACAAAGCATCAAGTCCAAGTGCCCGACGGTAACCAAAACATGGAGTCCAAGTGCCCGACGTAACCAAAACAACGATAGCCCAGACTGGAAGGCTGGACGAAAAAAACGAGCCGGAAATCTTGCCGCTTTATTAGTAGTTATAGATTTGGAGCATGTACTCTTTTGGTTGATCTCTAGGTTTAATATAGCACAAATGATGAATTTAATAAATAATGAGCACTGGTCATAAATACAAATAGGATCCAAATGATTCCAAATTAGAACCAATAGACATCATGTTTTTATAAAGTTTTTTTTGTTGTTCTGCAACATTTTTTTTAAATTTAAAATAAATTAGTTATGAATTTATAGAAAAACATTTTTATTGTTTCTAGAAAATACAAATTAAACCATCACCAAACTAGTTAGATGACCAAATTTGTCTGATTTATAGTTCGGTGAAAGAAAATTTCTAGTTTTAAAGTTGCATGACCCAAAAAACACAATCCCCCCCTTGTTCAAATAAATAATAAGCACTCTTTTTGTGAGGCTTGCATGACTGAATGATCATAAATACACGACGTAGGGTACTACCTTCTCATGGTGCTTGCACTTGTCTAAACTTTGCGTCTTGTATGCTATCACCTACCATGTTACACCCAATATTTTCTGTTTGGTAACAAGTACTAAAATACGAGTTACGACTCTGTTCGGCTGGCTGACTGATTGTTGTCAGAGAAAAACACTGCTGAATGGGTGGCTGATGCTGACTGATAAGTTCAAGAGAACAGAGCCTACATCTATACCATGGGAGAAGACGAGAGGAGAGATCGATGGGTAGAGAGAGGCACTAGTATAGGAAAGATTTTTTTTAGAAACACCTCCATTTTGTATCAGTGGCGGTTAAACTAGCATACCACCTTTAACCATGTCTGGGAGCACTGTAGCTTTGTAATCGTCTCTAAGGATCTTTTTTTAGGGGTGGTTCAATTACGAAAACTGCCTCTTAAAATAACTACATTAATATCTATTTTCAGGGGCGGTTCGATTATGAAAACCTTCTCTAAAAATAACACATTTTAGAGGTGGTTCTCGTATGACAACTGCCTCTAGATATATTTTCAGGGGCGGTTTGATTATGAAAACCTTCTCTAAAAATAACTATGTTTTAGAGGCGGTTCTTGTATGACAACCGCCTCAAGATAATGTCTCTAAAAATAGGAATATTTCAAAGGCAGTTCTCGTACGAGAACCGCATCTAAAGATGCATTTTCAGGGCTTACTAAACCCATTTCGAGAGGCGGTTGCTTAAGAGAACCGCCCTTAAAAATGAAATCTTTCTTCCTCCTCGGGACAACGCTGACCAACACTGCTCAGCTCACTTGGAGGGCGAGGAATCACAAAAATAGATAGGAGAGTTTATGGTTGACCTTCCGGGCATGAAACCGAATTGTTTCGTAGATACCTACATTGTTCCTCGCTGTCGATGCTCGATAACTCTCCCATAGCCTCATCGTGTGGCTCATCAACTTAATTCCCCTGTAGTTAGTGAAGCTTTGTATGTCCCCTTTGTTCTTCTAGATTGGTACCAATATGCTTCTTCTCCACTCCCTAGGCATCTTGTTGGATCAATAGATGTTGTTGAACAACTTTGTTAGCCATAATATAGATGAATCCCTGAGACATCTCCACACCTTGACAGAATAAAAATAGGGTCCATTGCTTTACCCACTTTCATCCTTTTCAAAGCTTCTTTAACCTCTTGCTTTTGGATCCTATGCATAAAGCGCCTATTGGTGTCATCAAATGAGTCTTCCAACCGAACGGTGGAGTTCTCATTCTCGCCATTGAATAGATTATTGAAATACTCCTTCCATCTATACCTGATGTCGTCCTCCTTCACTAAGAATTGCTCCCTCTCATCCTTAATGCAATTAACTTGGTTGAGGTCCTGCGTCTTTCTATCACAAGCCCTAGCTATCCTATAGATGTCCTTCTCTCCTTCCTTTGTATTCAGGCATTGGTAAAGAACCTCGTAAACCCACCCCTTTGCCTATCCCCCCATTCGTTTTGCATTCTTCTTTGCCACCTTGTACTTCTCTATGTTGTCCATACACCGGTCTCCTTGTAAGTGCTTATAGCATTCTTTCTTTTCCTTAATAGCCTTTTGCACATCTTCATTCCACCACCAAGAGTCTCTCAAGTCACATCCGCTTCCTTTGGTCACTTCAAGTACCTCTGCCCCAACCTTCCGAATGCATGTTGCCATATTCTCCCACATGTTGTTTGCATCGCTGTCGTCCTTCCAAGGGCTCTCTTCAACAACTCTTTCCCTGTGGACATTTGATGCCTCCCCTTCTATTTTCCACCACTTTGTTCTTGCAATCTTGGCTTGTTTAACCCTACGAGCTCGTACCAAAAAGCGGGAGCCAGTCACCATTAGCTTGTGCTGAGGAACCATACATTCACCAAGAATCACCTAGCAATCCATGCAAGCACGTTTATTTTCCCTTCTTGTCAGAACAAAGTCGATCTGGCTAGAGGAAAGTCCGCTCCTATAGGTCACTAAATGGGACTCTCTCTTCCTAAAGAAGGTTTTGGCTATCATCAGATTAAAAGATGTAGCAAATTCTAGGACATCCTCACCCTCCTGGTTCCTAGTACCAAAACAGAAACCTCCATGGGCTACCTCAAAACCTGCACTTGTTGAACTTACAAGGCCATTAAGGTCCCCTTCTTAAGAAGATCTTCTTTTTGCTAGGTACCACTCTAACCAAGCCATCTAAGTCTTCCCAAAACTGCCTCTTAGCACTCTCATCAAGGCCTACTTTGGGGCATACGCACTAATGACTTTTAAGACCATATCACTAACAATGAGTTTGACTAATATGATCCTATCCCCAAGCATTCTCGCATCTACCACCCTATCCTTGAGGCTCTTATCAATCAAAACTCCTACTCCATTTATATTTTAGTTTGAAGCCAGTATTGTCCACCTCCTTCCCCTTCTGTCCCTTCCACTTAGTACCTTGAACGCACAAGATATTTACCCACCTCCTAACCACTGTATCAACTACCTCTCTTAACTTACCCATAAGGGACCCTAAGTTCCAGTTGCCTAAAAGAATCCTAGTTGGCTCGACTAGCTTCCTTACCCTTCGCACCCATCGAGACTGGTTTGAAGACCCTTGCTCATTCTTCACCACACTCAGGAGATGATGTGGCACGCCATTGAGGATGCGACGACCTGACCCTGGTTTACTTGAAACCGTACCTAGATCATGACACGACGTGTCACAGGGATGACAACCTGACCCTTGTATATTTAACACCATACCCGGGTTCTCGCATGGCACGTCGGTAAGAGGGTTACGCCCAACGACATTCTTTTGGGTTTCATATCCATAGGAGTGGCTGAGTTTTTACATTGGCTCATTAGGCCTACCACAACCCTCCTCCTTTACCCAGGACTTGGGACCTACTACGCTGGAGCACCATGGCGCTCAACCCGTACAAAACACACAACTAGTAATCTCACGAGATGTTGGAATAATAAATCACAGCCTTGCATTTTACATTCACATGTGATGAGGCGTGTTTAATTCTTTTATCTGGGTTATTTTCTTTCTTTCTTTTACACACTGTATTGTCTATTTCTTTCCTTTTTTATTCTGCACTTGATTGTTTATTTTGCTTCTATTCTACTCACTTGATTTCTATAATTATGTAAGGTGTTTCCTTCTTCTGTCTTGCCTTTTAATTTATTCCGCCCTTTTCCCTTTTAGGCCCTTGATTGGTAATAATGGCTATTTACTATATGTGAAGTGCACATTTACTATGTACTCAGGCATAATAACTTATATAAGACTATAAGAGTGCATAGTTGGAATGGAGAGAGTAGTTGACAAGTCTTTTACTTGAGGTCATTTAATGTCTAAAAAATGTTCATTTTAAGTTATCAAGTTTTATAAAATTTAGAATTCAAAGTACCTCAAATTTTCAAGTTGTGTGTACTAAAGTTGTAGTGCTCTATGCTACAACTTTAGAACTAACAAATTTTATTTCGAACCATTTAGAGTTGTAAGTAATTTTTTTCTAAAATTACTATATTTTTAGATTTAAATTTCTGAAATTTCTAAATGATGTTCGATGGAGATAGTCATGTACAAAAATTGAAGCGGTCGTACTGGTCGATGAAAATAAGACTTTGTAGTTGATTTTTTAAAGATCATTTATAATATAAAATATTTAATATAAGAGTAATAAATAATACTCTATCTATTCTAAATTATAAGTCATTTTGATTTTTCTAAATACATAGATTTTCTATGTACTTAGATATACATAATTTCTAGATACATAATGTTGGCACAAAATGTGGTTCCTTGTGCTTTAACACACCAGCGAAGCCGGATATGATCTCAGGAGCGTTGGAGCTTCGAAGATCCAGCTAGCTTCAAACCCGGTCAGAGAGTACCGATAACTCTCAGGCGTGCCAGTCAATTTGTCACACCCAATTTTAAGGATAAAATGGGATGCATAATCTTATGTGTGCCCAGAGATCAGTCACACACATAAGCCAACAAATTACATAAATTGTATCATAACCAATGTTTAATACATAGCGAATAATATCAAAGTCATTACACAGCGGAAAATAAAGATAACTCTCGCGGTAGCTCCATAGCACAGGGACGTCGACTGGTGAAGCACAAGTCTAATAGTCCTCTGGGTAGTCCTCATCACTATCACCATCTGTTACCCATCCGGGATTTTTAACCGAGTATTGAAAAAAAATAAACAAGCGTAAGTACATGTCGTACTCAACAAGACTAGCATGGGTTAATGAGGCTCAAAAGGTTGACACGGTTTTAACAGCAGGTTGCTTTTAATTAATCATCCTTTTATGCAGTTGGATAGCAACAAATGAATAAGCCCATTCTCATGATCATAGTAAACATAATTAATGAGTAGCAATAAATAGATTTAGCAGTAAGTAAACATCACCCCAAAAGAATAACTACTCCGTAAGACGTCCAAGGCCGCTCTTGACCGTGAGCTCGACTAGTATACCAGTTTTACACTCTGCAGAGGTTGTGCACTTTCACTATGAGCCGTGATTCCCATTTGCTCGGGTTAATTCCTCCCATAACACTACCAAGGTGAGTGAGCAGGGTCTCACTATGAAGTCTTTCAAAGAACTTCGCCTAACAAGTTAGGGCCGCTAGGAACCCGGCAAGCAGATGTAGAGCCCCCTTCTTCGTGGCACAAGGTCACGCAGATTATACACACTCGGACAGCAGCCGCACTATACCCGAGTCGGCAGGTCCCATCACGCCTTCCGGTAACCTCTAACAAGCTAGAAAAAGTGCCCATACTTGACTAAAACCAGAGCCATGTAGCCCTCATAGTTGCACTGTCAATCCCGGTGTCATACTTACAGATCATTATCAAAGGTGAAGGATTTTGAGCATCACAAAACTATGCTCGAATCCCCTAGTTCCCTGTTGCTAAAAGGCATCTTTTAATCATATTGCATAATCAATTAATCAAGTTTACATGATCATGATTCCCAAAAACGCACTAGCAACATTTACCATATGCATAATCCCATAGGTGGCAAGGAACAGGGTAACAATGCTAGGAAATAACTATGGTTAACAAGGGAGACACATGCAAATGCAATTATTTATTTGGTGAATAGGACAACAAGGATGATCCATACTAATACTTGCCTTGATCAGCAAACTCCTGGTGATCCGGGTTGTCGCAGTACTGATCTTGATCACCCACGTAAAGCTCACCGTCTATACTCGATCCATCATAACAACACACACGCATACAGGGGCAATCATGCATACAAACAAGAGTTTTCATTAGAACAGTACACCAACAAAAGGTTATAAAACAAATCTACACGTTGCTACGATCACATCGATATAAAGTTTGCGCAAATCGGATTTAAAACGAGGAAGAAATGAATTTTACAAGGTTTATAATAGAATAATAATAGATTAAATATAATCTCGAATTTTCAGAGTTGAAAATATATGAAACAGTGGTACCATCAGATAGATTATGAAATTACGAATCTAACGCAATTTGAATCGTTCAAATCGGATCTAAAACAAGTAAATTATGATCAAAGGAAGTTTAGTGGCAAATCTGTAAATAATAGAAAACACATTTTCTAAACACCGGGAGAAAATACGTTTTCTAAATTGAAAAGCGCAAATCACAAAATACGCTAAGGGATCGCGGGTTTAGCATTAAAAACTGCAGGGGGTTATACGCTGGCCGAATCGGTATGGGCTGCTCTTCGGCCGTCCGATTCAAAATCGGCGGATCAGATTAAAAGAGGGGAGGGGTGGCGGTGCTCTCGGCCGGAAAACAGAGGCCGACGGCAGCGCCATGGCCGGAAGGCCGCCGGAGAAGGCGAACTCGTCCTTTGATGCATGAAATAGGTCGGGAAGGGTACCCATAGATCGGGAAGAGCATCGCAAGCACACCTAGGGTGATGGGAAGGTCGGAAATTGACTCGGAGATAGCTCGCGGCGTGATTCGGCGGACGGTGGATCTCTGCAACGGCGGCGGAGGCGTGTCAGTGCCCAAATCGAAGGGGGAAAGTGCTCGGGAACTTCACAAGATCACAGCGAAGCTCCTCAAAGGCTTACCGAGAGGAAATTGGTGGCGAATCGAGCTAATTGCTCGCGGCGGCGGCTGCTCGGTTCTCGCGGGAGCTCGGCAGTGGCGGCGAGGAGAGGCGGCTAGGGTTAGGTGACGGCTACGGGGGGGGGGGGGGGTGTGGCGCTGCTTAAATACTCCCGAGGTGTGGCGTCAATCTCGGAGATTGAAACAAACTCGGCAAGCGGAGAAATCGGCTTCGGCCGTTTCTTCTCTGCTTCGGACTCTCGGCGCGGCGTCGAACTCGGCTTCGGCCGTTTCTTTCTTGCCCGCGTCGGACTCTCGGCGAGCAGCAGAGGGAAACAGGGGAGGGGCTGTCCTAGGGGTCCACAGGTCGGTAGCACCGAGCGCTGGGGTCGGGCTGGCAGTCACGGCAGAGGGACGCTTCGCGCGCGCGTGCTCGGCCACGGCGGATGAACACGGCAGCGGCGTCTCTGTTCGCGCGGCGAGGGAGGTGTAGAAGGAAGGGCTGACCCGTGGGTCCCGCTCGACAGTCAGAGGGGGTAAGGGGAAGGGAGGGAGCAGGTCGGCCGAGCTGTCCTCGGGCCATCCGACCTGGGCCTGGTGGGGCCAGGGAGTGGAAAACAGGCCAAGCTGCTGCTCGGGCCAGAAAGGAGAGGGGAAGGGCTCTATTCTAATTCCCTTTTTTCCATTTTCCAAAAGGATTTTCAAATTGGGTTTTGAAATATTTGAGAAATTCAAATAAGCTACAACAGTACAAAGAAGAAATGCTCCAGCATGAATGCATCATACATGTGTATGACCTAGGTTTGATTTTATATTTGAGAAAAATTATTATTTCCCTATATTGGAATGATCAATTAATTGCACAATTAAATAAATTTCTACTATTTAAAAGAATGCAATTTTTCGGGTGTTACAATTCTACCCCCCTTAAAAATAATCTCGTCCTCGAGATTCAGTTGGTGCTTACTCAAACAACTCCGGGTACTTTTCTCTGAGATCTTCCTCTCTTTCCCAAGTAGCTTCTTCCTCAGAGTACCGATGCCACTGCACCTTGCACATCTTTATAACCCGACTTCTTGTAACTCTTTCTGCGGTCTCCAAAATTTTCACTGGATGTTCCTCATAAGTGAGACCCTTCTTCAAAACTATTTCCTCGCCAGGAACCTGCTCTTCCGGTACTCTCAAACACTTTCTCAACTGAGATATGTGGAACACATCATGAACACCGGGCAAACTTTCCGGAAGTTCTAGCTGATATGCCACTTCTCCACGTCTCTTTAGGATCTTGAAAGGACCAATATACCTTGGTGCCAATTTTCCTTTGCTGTTGAACCTTTTCACACTTCTCATCGGGGACACTTTAAGGTATACATAGTCTCCTACATTAAAAGCTAGCTCTCTTCTCCGTGTATCCGCATAGCTCTTCTGTCTAGATTGTGCTATTCTCAAGTTCTCTCTTATTGTCTGGACTTGCTCCTCTACGTCTCTCAACACATCTGGTCCAAACACTTGACTTTCTCCAGTTTGATTCCAAAACAAGGGTGTCCTGCACTTGCGTCCATACAATGCTTCGAAGGGTGCCATCTTGAGACTTTTCTGGTAACTATTATTATAAGAGAACTCCGCATACGGCAGACTCTTATCCCAACTCGTTCCATACTGTAAAGCACAAGCTCTCAACATATCTTCCAAAATCTGATTAATCCGTTCAGTTTGATCGTCAGTCTGAGGATGATATGCAGAACTGAAATTCAGCTTAGTACCTAGAGACTCATGTATCTTTTGCCAGAAATGTGAGGTGAATTGAGTGCCCCTATCAGACACAATTTTCTTTGGAACTCCATGCAGACACACTATTCTCTCCATATACAACTCTGCTAGTTTAGGACCTCCATAAGTGGTCTTGACTGGAAGGAAATGAGCTACTTTAGTCAGTCGATCCACAATTACCCAGATTGAATCATAACCTCTCTGAGTACGTGGCAATCCAACTATGAAGTCCATACCGACTTCTTCCCACTTCCACTCAGGTATCTTTAGTGGTTGTAGCAATCCTGCAGGTCTCTGATGTTCAGCTTTAACTCTCTGACAGGTATCACATATAGCCACATATTCTGCTACATCACGCTTCAGTCCAACCCACCAATATTTTTCCTTCAGATCCAAATACATCTTGGTACTTCCTGGGTGTATAGAATATGCTGACTCATGAGCTTCACGCAGTATAGCGTCTCGGATGAATTTCACTTCAGGTACACAGAGTCTCTTCCCAAACCATAAGGTTCCATTCTCAACTAGCCTGAATCTGGGTGATTTTCCAACCACAATGTTCTCTGCTATTTCTTTGAGCTTCTCATCTTCCAACTGAGCCTTTCGTATCTCTTGCTCTAGTGTGGGTTCAACCTCCATCTCAACAGCATTGATCACAATTTCCAAGTTGAGACGCTCCATCTCTGCACACAACTCTGCTGGAATAGTGGTTGCTCGAATCTCATTAGCATAACTTTTTCTACTAAGAGCATCGGCCACAACATTTGCTTTGCCTGGATGATAATGCAATTCCAGGTCATAATCCTTTATCAATTCCAGCCAACGACGTTGCCTCAAATTCAACTCTGACTGGGTGAAGATATACTTCAAGCTCTTATGATCTGTATAGATGTCACACTTATGACCAATCAGATAATGCCTCCATAACTTCAGAGCGTGAACCACAGCTGCTAGCTCCAAATCATGAGTAGGATAATTCAACTCATGCTTCCTCAACTGTCTCGATGCATATGCTACGACTCTTCCTTCTTGCATGAGAACACAACCAAGACCTAGGCGGGAAGCATCACAATAGATAGAGAACTTCTTACTCAGATCCGGCAAAACCAACACTGGGGCTGTTGTCAATCTCTTCTTCAATTCTTCAAAACTAGCTTGGCACTTCTCAGACCACACAAACTTGGCATTCTTCTCTAGCAAGGAAGTCATTGGCTTCGCAAGCTTGGAGAATCCTTCAATGAACCTTCGGTAGTAACCAGCTAAACCAAGAAAACTATGAATGCCAGTCACATCAGTTGGCGGCTTCCAATTCAACACGTCTGCCACCTTACTTGGGTCTACAGAAATTCCACCATTGGACACAATATGTCCTAGAAAAGCAACTTCTCTCAACCAGAACTCGCACTTACTTCGCTTGGCATACAGCTTATGTTCCCTGAGCTTCTGCAAAACCAATGTTAGATGTTCGGCATGCTCTTCTTCATTCTTGGAGTAGATCAAGATATCATCAATGAACACCACAACAAACTTATCCAAGAATTCCATGAATACCTTGTTCATCAGATACATGAAGTAGGCAGGTGCGTTAGTCAAACCAAAGGACATTACCGTATACTCATACAGTCCATACCGAGTAGTGAATGCAGTCTTAGGTATGTCAGAGTCACGAATCTTCAACTGATGATAACCTGAACGGAGATCAATCTTGGAAAACACACAAGCACCTCTCAACTGATCAAATAAGTCATCAATTCTAGGCAACGGATACTTGTTCTTAATGGTAACCTCATTCAGTGACCGATAATCAACACACATCCTTTGACTACCATCTTTCTTATCAACAAAAATAACCGGGGCTCCCCAAGGTGAAGAACTAGGACGAATGAAACCTTTTTCTGACAGTTCTTTGATTTGTTTCTTAAGTTCTTCTAATTCTTTAACTCCCATTCTATATGGACGTTTAGCTATAGGTGCAGTACCAGGTAACAACTCAATGATAAATTCAATGTCACGGTCAGGCGGTATACCTGGCAACTCATCTGGAAACACATCTTCAAACTCATCCACCACTGAGTTATCCGGCTGCACTTCTTCTCTGAGCTGATGTACTGTGGCTTGTTGTTGCACTTGCAGAGCAACCTCAACTCGGACCTCATCTCCCTTTGGTGTAGTGACAGTTACAACCTTCTCCTTACACCCTATGTTCGTGTTGTATTTCTTCATTCAATCCATACCCAGGATAAGATCAATTCCGGCAGTATTTAGCACAGTAGGGGTTATCTCGAATTCTACCTCCCTTAATGCGACAGTAATCGGGAGACACTGAAGAGTAGCTTGCATAACACCACCCGGAGAAGAAACCATAATAGGATGTTTCATGACACTAAGGGGAATACCATGCTTTCTAACAAATGTGTGCGAAATGAAAGTATGCGAAGCACCAGAGTCAAAAAGAACTGTAGCGGGGATGGAGTCGATATTGAACGTACCCATCATGACCTCTGGAGTCTCCTGTGCCATATCAACCGACACATGGTTCACCTTCCCGGTGCGAGGTGGCACTCTCTGCTGGTTGTTCTGCTTCTGGGAGGCTTGGGAATTCTGCTTCTCAGGACAATTGTAGGACAAGTGTCCTTCCTTGCCACAACGGAAACACTTGTTGGGGGCACCATTCTTCACTGGGATGTTGTTGGGAGCAGTCAGTTGTGGCGCCTGGTTGCCACCTTGTTGCTGGTACTGGGAACGCTGCTGGTTCTGGGAACGTTGTTGATTCTGGAAATTGTTCTTGAATCCAGACTGTCCCTGGAAACGTTGTTGCTGCTGAGGCTGCTGTTGGTTGTTACCAAAGCGGCTGTTGCTTCCAGACGACTGCCCTTGAAACTTCCTCTTCTTCTTCTTCTCATCTATCTCACGGCGCTTGCTCTCGATGATCAAAGCTTTGTCCACCAACTGTTGGAAGTTGGCGAAAGTGTGGGAGAGCAACTGGTACTGGAGATGATCATTCAGTCCCTCCAAGAAGAGCTCTTGCTTCTTGGCATCATCTTCAACCTCTTTTGGAGCATACCACGACAATTGGATGAACTTGTCACGGTACTCAGCAACTAGCATTCCTCCCTGCTTCAGAGAAAGAAACTCCTTCTTCTTCAACTTCATCAACCCTGTAGGCACATGATGATTGCGGAACCCCTCACGGAATTGCCGCCAAGAGATGGGGTCGGCACGTCCAAAACGGAAAGACTCCCACCAATCCAGAGCAGCTCCTTGCAACTGCCCAGATGCATAGAAAACCTTCTCGACATCGTTGCATTGGGTGATCTCCAGCTGCCTTTCTATTGCACGCAGCCAATCATCAGCTTGGAGAGGATCACTGGAATGATCGAAGGTGGGCAGGCGTCCCTTCAAGAATTCGCTTCTCTTGTCACGGGGCGGTGGAGGTGGGTTCCCATTGCCATTGTTTCGCTGCAGTAGTTGAATGTTCTGGGCCATCTGCTACATCAGCTGTGTTTGCTTCATCATCAGCTGCTCCATATTAGGCTGTGGCGGAGTTGGTGGTGGATTAGCATTTTCTTCAGAGGTACCATCACCCCTTGGGTTCCTCCTGGTGTGGGCCATCTGCTGTTCAAATCATTGAAGTGAGGTTTAGAATTCTTTTCCATTATAATAACACTTAAAAGACTAGAACAGGAAATTCCGGGCGCGATCCAACAACGGCAGAGTAGAAAAACAGTCATATCTGGAGTTCCCAAAGTCAAACAGAGACATGCTATACATGGTTGGAAAGCATGAGAAAAACTCTACAACTTTTATTCAGACCATCTCTCCAGATTCTGTCGTTAAGTTTATCAAAAACAGATTTGATTCGAAACTGTTTTAGAGTAACAGAAAGCGCAGAAACTTTGACTTGTGACATTTGTTTCTCCCAAGCTGTAACTGATATTGAGATGATTCTTGCGGCCAAAGAAAACTACAGAAGTCTAGTTTTTCACAAAAATTTCTCATGATTTTTGGTCGTACATAATTAAATAGGAAAAGTTACTAAGGCAGAGAGGTCTGAAAAACAGCACTGCTGGAAACTGAGATAATCAATCCAAACTATTATGCATTAATTCAAACCTATATAAAGAGATTTGCGGACATGCCCACAATCTCAGCACTCATTACAAACTCCAAATCAAGCATTGTTCATAAGAAAAAGCAATCTAGCACAAAAGTTCACAAGACACGAACTAGACTCGACTTGACTCAACTTGCGCTACTAGCGTCTTTTGCTACTAACTGGGGGTAACTCCTCTAGGGGTCAATGTCGGTGCGGGTGTGAGCATCTCCATGGTCTCCTCGGTTCCTTGGCGGCGATTCAGCTGGACACCTTGGTGATGGCGGAGGGGGTCCAACACCGAGTTGCCTATTTAACTCATTCACCGCCCGGCTGAGCTTGTAGTTAGCTTCAGTCCTGGTGTTCAGCTCATCCTGTGTCTGGTCCAGAAAAGTGTTGGTCTGAGCCAAACATTCCAAGGCAGCGTGGAGTCGAGCCTTCACTTCTCCAAGTGGACCGGCGATGCTGCAGTTAGCTTGGCCACTCTGACGGCGGGGAAGGTAGCGGTGCATCTCCCACTTGATGATGTCCCAATTCCCGTGGCGGTGCACCATAAGAGCTTGTCGTGCGGCATCCTTGATGGCGGCAGCTTTGGAGAGTCGAATGGAGACAGCATAGTGGATATTCTTCACCTGGCTTCCCTCCTTGATGTACACCCTCGTCTCATAGTAGTTGGCGTAGTCAGGGTGCTTCCAGTGTTCCGTCTTGTATAGCACCGAGGCGTTGGGGTAGAAGCGGCGCACCAAGTCGAGAAGCAGCGGGTGGTAGTAGTCATCACCATGATGATCATAGTGAATCATTCCCACCCAGGGTTTTCCACCTTGGTCTCCATCATCGTCGCCATTGTCATCGGGGTCGTCGGAGTCATCCGAGTCGCCTCCATCATCTTTGTCATCAGGGTCGCCAGCACAATCCTGGTCACCCTGCGGCTCCACCTTCTCGGGTTCATCTTTCTGAGGGTCCTCCATAGGTACGTCTTCAGAGCTGTCTTCCAAGGGCTCTTCACTGGGCTCCTCTGCGGGCACCTCCTGCTGGGGCTCCTCCACTGGTACGTCTTCCACGGGTACCTCTGGTCGGGAAACACGTCCGCCAGAGATGAAGCGCTACAGGTACCTCTTAGGTGGCATGACACGCTTGCGAGCAGTGCGCTTAAGGTTGGCCATCTACAAGAATTAAGATTAAGTCAAAATTTTGCAATGGACAAGGGTAGGATATCAGCAAAAACTTATAACAAATTAATATAACAAGTAAAAAGAGATAATAAAGCTAAGGGCTATCCAGTGCTAACTAGGCTTGCGTCCTACAGTCAACACGGCTTTGATACCAATTTGTCACACCCAATTTTAAGGATAAAATGGGATGCATAATCTTATGTGCGCCCAGAGATCAGTCACACACATAAGACAACAAATTACATAAATTGTATCATAACCAATGTTTAATACATAGCGAATAATATCAAAGTCATTACACAGCGGAAAATAAAGATAACTCTCACGGTAGCTCCATAGCACAGGGACGTTGACTGGTGAAGCACAAGTCTAGTAGTCCTCTGGGTAGTCCTCATCACTATCACCATCTGTTACCCATCCGGGATTTTTAACCGAGTATTGAAAAAAAATAAACAAGCGTAAGTACATGTCGTACTCAACAAGACTAGCATGGGTTAATGAGGCTCAAAAGGTTGACACGGTTTTAACAGCAGGTTGCTTTTAATTAATCATCCTTTTATGCAGTTGGATAGCAACAAATGAATAAGCCCATTCTCATGATCATAGTAAACATAATTAATGAGTAGCAATAAATAGATTTAGCAGTAAGTAAACATCACCCCAAAAGAATAACTACTCCGTAAGACGTCCAAGGCCGCTCTTGACCGTGAGCTCGGCTAGTATACCAGTTTTACACTCTGCAGAGGTTGTGCACTTTCACTATGAGCCGTGATTCCCATTTGCTCGGGTTAATTCCTCCCATAACACTACCAAGGTGAGTGAGCAGGGTCTCACTATGAAGTCTTTCAAAGAACTTTGCCTAATAAGTTAGGGCCGCTAGGAACCCGGCAAGCAGATGTAGAGCCCCCCTTCTTCGTGGCACAAGGTCACGCAGATTATACACACTCGGATAGGAGCTGCACTATACCCGAGTCGGCAGGTCCCATCACGCCTTCCGGTAACCTCTAACAAGCTAGAAAAAGTGCCCATACTTGACTAAAACCAGAGCCATGTAGCCCTCATAGTTGCACTGTCAATCCCGGTGTCATACTTACAGATCATTATCAAAGGTGAAGGATTTTGAGCATCACAAAACTATGCTCGAATCCCCTAGTTCCCTGTTGCTAAAAGGCATCTTTTAATCATATTGCATAATCAATTAATCAAGTTTACATGATCATGATTCCCAAAAATGCACTAGCAACATTTACCATATGCATAATCCCATAGGTGGCAAGGAACAGGGTAACAATGCTAGGAAATAACTATGGTTAACAAGGGAGGCACATGCAAATGCAATTATTTATTTGGTGAATAGGACAACAAGGATGATCCATACTAATACTTACCTTGATCAGCAAACTCCTGGTGATCCGGGTTGTCGCAGTACTGATCTTGATCACCCACGTAAAGCTCACCGTCTATACTCGATCCATCATAACAACACACACGCATACAGGGGCAATCATGCATACAAACAAGAGTTTTCATTAGAACAGTACACCAACAAAAGGTTATAAAACAAATCTACACGTTGCTACGATCACATCGATATAAAGTTTGCGCAAATCGGATTTAAAACGTGGAAGATATGAATTTTACAAGGTTTATAATAGAATAATAATAGATTAAATATAATCTCGAATTTTCAGAGTTGAAAATATATGAAACAGTGGTACCATCAGATAGATTATGAAATTACGAATCTAACGCAATTTTAATCGTCCAAATCGGATCTAAAACAAGTAAATTATGATCAAAGGAAGTTTAGTGGCAAATCTGTAAATAATAGAAAACACATTTTCTAAACACCGGGAGAAAATACGTTTTCTAAATTGAAAAGCGCAAATCACAGAATACGCTAAGGGATCGCGGGTTTAGCATTAAAAACTGCAGGGGGTTATACGCTGGCCGAATCGGTATGGGCTGCTCTTCGGCCGTCCGATTCAAAATCGGCGGATCAGATTAAAAGAGGGGAGGGGTGGCGGTGCTCTCGGCCGGAAAACAGAGGCGACGGCAGCGCCATGGCCGGAAGGCCGCCGGAGAAGGCGAACTCGGCTTTCGATGCATGAAATAGGTCGGGAAGGGTACCCATAGATCGGGAAGAGCATCGCAAGCTCACCTAGGGTGATGGGAAGGTCGGAAATCGACTCGGAGATAGCTCGCGGCGTGATCCGGCGGACGGTGGATCTCTGCAAGGGCGGCGGAGGCGTGTCAGTGCCCAAATCGAAGGGGGAAGTGCTCGGGAACTTCACAAGATTACAGCGAAGCTCCTCAAAGGCTTACCGAGAGGAAATTGGTGGCGAATCGAGCTAATTGCTCGCGGCGGCGGCTGCTCGGTTCTCGCGGGAGCTCGGCAGTGGCGGCGAGGAGAGGCGGCTAGGGTTAGGTGACGGCTACGGGGGGGGGGGGGGTGTGGCGCTGCTTAAATACTCCTGAGGTGTGGCGTCAATCTCGGAGATTGAAACAAACTCGGCGAGCGAAGAAATCGGCTTCGGCCGTTTATTCTCTGCTTCGGACTCTCGGCGCGGCGTCGAACTCGGCTTCGGCCGTTTCTTTCTTGTCCGCGTCGGACTCTCGGCGAGCAGCAGAGGGAAACAGGGGAGGGGCTGTCCTGGGGGTCCACAGGTCGGTAGCACCGAGCGCTGGGGTCGGGCTGGCAGTCACGGCAGAGGGACGCTTCGCGCGCGCGTGCTCGGCCACGGCGGATGAACACGGCAGCGGCGTCTCTGTTCGCGCGGCGAGGGAGGTGTAGAAGGAAGGGCTGACCCGTGGGTCCCGCTCGACAGTCAGAGGGGGTAAGGGGAAGGGAGGGAGCAGGTCGGCCGAGCTGTCCTCGGGCCATCCGACCTGGGCCTGGTGGGGCCAGGGAGTGGAAAACAGGCCAAGCTGCTGCTCGGGCCAGAAAGGAGAGGGGAAGGGCTCTATTCTAATTCCCTTTTTTCCATTTTCCAAAAGGATTTTCAAATTGGGTTTTGAAATATTTGAGAAATTCAAATAAGCTACAACAGTACAAAGAAGAAATGCTCCAGCATGAATGCATCATACATGTGTATGACCTAGGTTTGATTTTATATTTGAGAAAAATTATTATTTCCCTATATTGGAATGATCAATTAATTGCACAATTAAATAAATTTCTACTATTTAAAAGAATGCAATTTTTCGGGTGTTACACAATTTGACCTGCAATTGACAAGAAAAAGATAATAATCAGTAATCATAGGGTGAAACTAACCGGTGTGTCCAGGTAGTTCCAACTATGTGGCTCTGAGAGCCGATTTAATCGGAAATCGCCTAAAGAGTCGATTCCGGCATGTATGCATGTTTTGCCATAGAAACAGTTGCTGAACTAATATATAATCAATTGATATGTATAATCAAATAGAACAATCTACATTAAACAAGTCTATGCAGATAGTTGTAATAGATTAAAGCATAATCTATTGCTGTAAACAGGTCAAATCACTCAATTCAGACTGTCTGAATATCAAACAGACAGAAATCGGCTATTTTGCCGATTTGGCAGGGCGTAATCGGTTAATTAGTTTTTCTCGATAAAGCACGACCACATCGGCTCATTAGCCGATTCGGGGTCCACGAAGCAGAAAACTTGAAGGTGATTAGTTTCAAGTATAAACCTGATACTAGTACGAAGCTGGTCTAGAAGACCTGCGGCTTTGCACCAGTTTAGATTTATTCCTGAAAATAATCACAAGCAAATCTAAAAGGAATACAGAGCTGGTCTAAAAGGCCGACGGCTCTGCGTTCATTCAGATCGGCTCTTGTCAAGTATCCACAGCACGTACGAACAAGACTACGATAGTACTGGCCTAATCAAGCGATATCATAACAAAGCATAAACATGAACGATACATAATGAACATTTTTATGCAGATCTAAGGCCAATACTATGCAATCTTGATCGGGCAGAGAGATGTTATATTGATAAATAAACAATAAATGACAAATAACATCTTGATAACTTAATAAATCTAACTAAGATGCCAAATTAGTTAGAGCTGATAACTAATCCATATACATAATCAAGTTTAACCTAAGCCCTCGTCCACCGGATGACGTTAAACATAGATTAAACAGGAAAACAAACATGAATCGATAACTAACCCTTATTTGATCTAAGCCCACGTCCACCGGATGACGCTAAACTTATATCAAATAAGAATCAACCCCGATCTACGATGCTCCCATGTCCACCGAATGACATTCAAGAGACAAAGCTTAGCGAGGCATGACGGTACTTACAAGCAAGTCTGCGTCCACCGGATGACACTCAGCCCGATTGAAGAACTCGCCGAGATCTATGTTACCCCTACTCCTAAGTTTTGGCCAGAGCCAAAAGATGTGTTGTATTGATGTGTGTTCTATTACAATGGCCGGGGCTTATATTTATATCCAGGGCTTTGATAGAGTCCTATTCAACTTACAACTCAAGATAAATACGGAAACTAACAAACTTTCCTAAATTAAAGGTAACTTGGAGCCCAATCTTTCCTTTCTTTATCGGACTTCGAACGTGATCGTTTTCTGGCACCGGAGATCTGTGCTGACATCATCAATCGGCTATTTCCTTCAACTGCACCGTCTATGCTTCAGCACAATCGATTCCGGGACCCGATGGACTATATGTCTGGGCCTCTGCCCCGAAATCGGCTATCTGCGCTTGGCATCTACTATCTGCACTCAGTCCAGATTTTGGTGTAAACACATGCCCCCCAATTTTGGGATAAACAGGTTTTATTCCAAAATTAGCACCGAGTCTTGATTCAGTCCACTTGCTAGCCCAAATCGCAGCCTCCCGCTCATCACTTCAAAAACTCTACAAACCAAAACCCTAGCCAAGAAATCCTCTGTTGCATCTCCGGCCTCGATCTGCCGTCTTCAAGAATCCGCAAGCAATGTTGACTCCTTCCGAGATTCCCGAGGTATGAATCATGCCAACCTGTCTTCCATTCATGAATCCCCACTCGATTGGTCACACCTATCAGCCATCTGCCTCAGGACCTAAAAAATGAAATCTTGATTCCATTGAGGGACACTCCGACCGCTTTCTTCCTGGGCCCGATGGGCGACTCCAACCTCGCGGAGTTTATCAATCAAGAGACCAACCAGATCCCCTTTAGAGGCCCGCTGGTGGATGCATCTTCATGGTCCAGGCAGCCCTTCCAGAATTGGCCAAGCATGCCTAGCGGATGGAGAAATTGGTTTCGCCGCATCTTAGAAAGGAAAAGGGCAGACTGGGAGCTGCACAATCTGAGCCAGTGCCTTGACCTTTCCCTGTGTGATATGAAGAAGAACGAACCCCTCTTGATCGCTGCAAGCTACTTCTGGTCCAATTCTCTGAACGCCTTTGTATTTGGAGATGGGCCAATGAGCATCACCTTGGGTGATATCCATATGCTGACTGGCCTTCAAATCACCGGGTCTTTCCAGGGCTGGACCGGCTACATCAAAACTCATCAGCAAACAACCTCCAGCATCAGTGACAAGGAATACATAGCCTTCTTGATCTTGTGGCTGGAAAGGTTTGTCTTCTGTAGCGCTTACTTGGGGCCGGCCTATCCCTTCAAAGCCCTTGCAGAGAAATTGGCCCAAGGCAATTCAATCCCCTTAGGTAAAATATTGCTGGGATCCGCTTACAAATTAATGAACCGAGTCGTCGGCTATCTGCTGAAAGGGAAGAAGTACCATGCATAACAGGTCTATGGTGGTTAATTCAATTATGGCTCAACTTGTATTTGCACAAGATGGTCAGGCCAAATCTCAACAACCTCGATTACCCCTCCATCAACTATGCAGAAGAAAACAGCAACCAGATCACCAGGGGCTGTCAGAATTTTGGAGAAGCCGCCTCAGCTATTACTATTAACATGAACTGAGGGAACATACTCGAAAAACTCTACAGAGGCTTAGGATCAGACACCTTGATTTGGTTCCCATACACAGATGATAATGAATTCCCAATGCCCTATACCTTCCGGTTCAGTACAGGAAGCTCTGATGCTATAGCTACTGAAATTTTCAATGTCATCATAAAACCCTGCATACTACCAGTTGACTTCAAGCATCTTTGTGGTACTAGCAGTACTGAACCCAACTAGCCTTCATACAAATTTTATCACCCTAACGTTGCAGCAAGACAACTGGGTTTTGGCCAACTGCCCCCAAGCTTCCATTTCTACACCTTCTGAGGCCCAGAGATGAAATCATTGAGATGTTAGAAGCCGACAGGGTCTTCTCATTGAGAGCAGACTTGCCAGTTCACACTGTAGAGCATTGGAGTCAAATTTCAATGTCTCATGAGACCTTTGATCACTGGTGGCAACAATGGCATGCTCACCTTTTCTGCCAAGGGATCCATGATAGATGCAGAGCCCTGGACCCAAGCTTCAACTCCATCTCGGCAGTAAGCATTTTAACCGATTCCATTCAAACCGGCTGCAAATTGTGTTCTAACTTTTGTTAATGCACGACCCAGAATCCAACTCACCAGAGCAGATCAACTATTATCCTTCTTGCCCAACTGCCAGGCTAGGCTCTCAGGCTCCATCCTTGAAAAAGATGATGAAGGCCCCTACTAGTATGACAACTGCTCCAGCTTCAAAAAGAAAGGCTTCATCAAGTCTCCAGAAGACGACCACCAAGAAGAGATCCAAAAGGAAGCCTGCCCAGGTATTTGGATGTCTTGAAATACTCTCTGCATCATTTACTCAGCTTACCTGACTGAATCGGCTATACAATGGGTGAGCATTCAGCCGATTCAGGCACCTTCTGAAAGTATTCAGGCCGAAATCCTCTTAGAAACTACAGGCCACCAAGATACTGCTGGAGGCTTTCTGGGAATCGATGAAAACATTACTATCCAGCAAGTAGGAGCAGGAACTCAGGTATCAATCAAGCTTGTAAACATACAATCCCACCTCACTGAATATTTCTGATTCTTTCTAAAAAATGCAGCCGAACAGCCCTCCTTCGTGGAACCAACTTGAGGAAGAAACCACACCATCTCCTCAACATCCAAGTAAGGCTCTGCGGTTGTTAACACTATTGTGCTTGCTTCATTTATTACTCACTTTTCTTTTTCAGAGCTTCAAACGACTACAGAAACACACGCTGAGGCCATCCCCACTGCCAGAAAAGAGATTGCCATAACAGATTAGCCGGACACTTCATCAGCTCCACTTCCTTCAAGCTTTATTCAGGTGAAGCATTCATCCCTTAACTGATCACATTATTCTTGCTACCACCTCCTAACATCTGAATGCAGTTGCTGCAGCCTTCAACTCCTAGCTACTCCTTCGACCTGGAGGAATGTTGTGATGAAGGTGAACTAAGCTCCAAATCCATGACGCTGCCAGAGCCGGATTTTAAGAATCGGCTAAATGAGCTCTTGCATCAGCTGGAAGTAGACCTTTTTGATCTATCCCGGCAACCTGAAACAATTGATCAGGCAATTGAGCTGATTCAACAGCATACACGCCCGGCAACTCTCAGCCTCCTGAAACAGCTTGTCAAGCTCAAAAGTGCCACTCCTAGAATCAACGCTACCCATACAAATTTGGCTGAACTTGATTGGTTGAGAATAACAAGTTGATCAATAAACAAGAGGCCCATGAGTTGGCGGGTCAAGTTAAACTGCTGAAGAACAACATCACCTCAGCTGAATCAGAGTTGGATACTTTAAAAAACAGGCGCGAGCAGCTGATGAAGGAGCTTGAGGAAGTAAGCTCGACCATTACCCAACATGAGATCTCTGTATCAACAAACACTGTTGACATAGCCGAGAAGAGAAAATAGGTCAGCGCCCGAGTTATTGAAGGCAAGCAGATCAACCAGCGACTGAACATTTTCAACTTGACAGCTGATGAAGATCAAGAATCTCTGCAGACCGAACATGCTCTTCATATTGAATGTATTTCTTCTATTCGGTCCTTGTTGGGCTTGTAACTGATACTTAATTCTCCCTTGCGAAACATGTAAAGTACATTAGCTAGACTGAAATCGGCCTTCTTCTTGTTCTGTCTTAGAATCGGCTATTCAGCTTGATCCTTAGTATTTGTCACAGTTCGCAGAAATCGGCTATTTAGTCAATCCAAGTAACTGACCTACTTAGCCGATCCCAAGCAAATGGTCTGATTAACCGATTCTAGGCAACCGACCAAAATAGCCGATCAAGACGTTTCACCTCCCACGCGCGACGTCGGTTTCGGATTCCAGAAACGTGGGTAAACTCCAGCATAAAATCCTCCGTGTCGTCTCGTCTCCCGAGGGGGAAACTGCCTTGGTGCCTCCGTCTTTATAAATAAACGCCCAGCCTAAGTGAGCAAACGCAGACACCATAACCTTTGCTCACTCGGCCTTTGCTCTTCGCCTCTTCTCCTCAAACAGAGAAAAGCAAACCTTCAAAACCAACTCATGGCCGGCGAAGGAGACCGCGGCAAGCGGCCGGCTTCGGATTCCGCTGAGGGCGACAACTTTAGCCGGAGCCTGCGGGCTGTGGGTGAACGGAGACACCACCTGCGAGCCTGGCTAGGGTAAGGCTACTGTTTACTTCTTGGTACATCCATCTGATCTAATCCGACCATCGTCATTCTGTGCAGCGATGCGGGAACCTCCGGTGCCGGAGACTCGGGAACCGTCGCCGCGCCATCTCAGCCCGTCCCTGCGGCCGCCGAAGCCACCCCTGGTGTGGGTGCTACCGCAGGCCCGTCTCGAGGCCGCCATCGCTGGGTAACGCCCCGGCAGTTGGCCATTCATAGCAGGTAACTCGGTTTGCACCCATGGCGTTTATCTTTTTCAACCCTAATATATCTGCTTCTTTGCCATTCTTCAGTCAGGCCCGCCAGATTCCTTTCCCTCCGGGTGCGCCGATTGGTCTGGACACTCGGCCTCGCCAAACTGCGCCTCCTCAAGGTCCTCCTGCAACACCCGGAAATTTTCAATTTTTGAAATAAGAATTTAATTTGATTTATTTATGCAATTGATTAAGCATTTAATATATAGAATAATATTTTTTTTGTGAATTAAAATAAACCCTTGGGCATAGAAACATGTTATGTTGCATACATGCTGCTGCACATATTTATTTCCTGAGATTTGTTTGGATTTGCAAGGGTTCAAATCTTAGTTTGAAAAGTTATTTGGAAAACAAATTTGAAAATGAGTTTTAAAAAGAAAGGGGAAAACCGGTCCTTGTGGCCCTCTCGGCTGATAGGCCTACTGGCCTCCTCTTCCTTTCCTGTGTAAGCCAGCCCAAATCTCTCTCTCTGGCCCAACCCGATCCAAGGTCAACTCCAGCTCCTACGCGCAGCAAGCCCAGCTCGGAGCCAGCCCAGGTTGGCGCGTGCCGCCCCCTCCTCTCGGTCTCGCTGACACGTCAGGCCCACGGCTCAGCGTCGTCTCCCTCCTCAGGACGGAGTCCGAGCGGAGCACGAGCGCCTCCTCCAACAGAAGGCAATCGCCAGATTTTTCGGCCGAGTCCGTCCCAAGTACGCCTCCCTCGCGCCCCTATATAGGTCGGCCGAGCTCTGCCGTCCCTCCCCACAAGTTCCCGAGCAAGCCACGCCCTCCAATCTTGCCCTAGCCGCCGCCCCGAGCTCCGCCGCCGCCGTCGATTTCATCTCGGGAAGACTTCTCCGTCGAAATTGGTTGTTCTCCAAGCTTCACAGCAAGGCCAAGGACCTTCCCGACCCCTTCTCCCTCGGTTTTGTGCACTATAGCCATGATGCCGAGCTTCGCCGCTGCCATAGTTCCGCCACCTAGCTCGCCGCAACCTCCCCGAGCTACCTCTGTGGCAACCGAAACCATAGATAGGTTTGGCTTGAGCTCCTCTTGCTTCCCGACCAGATCCCGAGGTGTGCCGAGCTTCCTAGCCCCGAAAACGCCGTCTCCGGCCATCTTCCGGCGAGGAATCGGCCAGGCGCCGCCCGACTCCGGCGACCAGGGCCGCCCCTCTTTCCCCCGAGCTACCTGCGCCGTCCATGGCCGATCCAACGGCTCACAGTGAGAGATACCCTTTCGCCGGCACTTTTGCAAAAGAGCCCCTGAGCTTTTTAATGTTCTAACCCGCGATCCTTTGGCGTATTTCTCAGATTACGCTTTCCTATTTAGAAAACGTATTTCCTCGGTTTTAATTCAAAAGGCGTTTTCAATATTTACAGATTTGCCACTCAGTTTATTTCGGCCATATTTTATTCGTTTCAGCTCCGATTTGATCCGTTCAAGTCTCGTTAGATTCGTAATTTCATAATCTACCTAATGATGCTACTGTTGTACATGTTTTCAACTTTTAAAATTCGATATTAGATTTAATCTATTATTTTATTAAAGTAAAACTTGTTTATTTCATAACTTTCCCGTTTGAACTCCGATTTTCGTGATCTTTATATCGTTGGAATCGTAGCGACGCGTAGATTATTTTTATACACTTTTTAATCTATTTTTCTACTGTTGGTGTACTGTTTCTAATATAGATCTTGTTTGCTTCGTGTATGATTGCTTCGATGATTGTGTGGTGATTTTATGATCGAGTTCAGACGGTGAGCAATACGTTGGTGATCAAGAGTACACTGAGGATCCAAGTTCTCCAGAGCACTTTGATCAAGGCAAGTATAGCATGGACCATCCTTGTTGCCTATTCACCTTAATCATCAAATTCATGATGCATGTGTCTACCTTGGCAACCCTAGTATTTATTCCTAGCTTTTGATGTCTTGATCCTTGTTACCTATGAGATTGCATTTGAGTAGTGATGCTAGTGCTTTGATGGGTCATGATCTTATGAACTTGAATAATTGATTATGAAATAAAGATTAAAAGATGCCTTTTAGCAACATGGACTAAGGACTTATCTCTAAGTATGACACCGGGACTTACAGCGCAACCATGGGGGCTATATGGCTCTGGCTTTAGTCAAGTATGGAGTTACTTTCTATCATGCTATTTAATCTTGAAAGGTTCCTTGCCGAGCTGGTTGTTTTGCGGCTCCTGTCCTTGTGTGTACTGCTGCGTGTGTGTGCCACTTGGAAGGAGGGCTCTACCGCCCCTTGCCATTGCGCCCGGATTGATTAGTAACTTGTTAGCGAGGCTTTTGAAAGACTTCATAGTGAACCCCGCCGATCTACCTTGGTAGTGGATCGAGAGGCTGATCACCTCGAGAAAAAGGGTAAATCACGACTCATGGTGAAAGTGTGCAACCTCTGCAGAGTGTAAAACTGATATATCAGCCGTGCTCACGGTCACGAGCGGCCTTGGACGTCTTACAGGAATTTAACTAATTGAATATTGATTTATTTGAAGTTTCTATTGATGTTTATTCCATATTAATTATCATGTTTATATGATCATGCAAATCTTGTTCCTTGGTATATTCTATTGCTGCTACTCAAATTGCTAAAATATGATCAACTAAAAGCAACCGCTGTCAACCTGTGTCTTACCTTATTTGAGCCTCATAAACCCATGTTATTCTTGTTGAGTACGACATGTACTTACGCTTGCTTTATTTTTTATATTTGGATAAAAATCCCGGATGGGTACCAGATGACTATGAGGATTCTTCTGAGGATTATTAGGATTGTGTTCACCAGTCAACTATTCCCTGTGGAATGGAGATTCCGCGAGAGAGTTATCTATATTATTCCGCTGTTATTAATGTAAAGACTCTGTGATATTATTCGTTATATATTGAACCTTGTGATGGTACTATGTAATTTGTCACTTATGTGTGTGATTGATCTCTGGGCGCATATAAGTTGGTTCATTCAATTTTATCCTTAAAATTGGGTGTGACAGATTGGTATCGGAGCATAGGTTGACTGTAGGACGCAAACCTAGAAATTCTAGAGATGTTTTTCTCACCTTATTCATGCTTTCTATCTTAACCTTGATAATTGCTAATTTATGTGCTTCCCTTACCCTTATTCTATTCTAAAAATTTGATGAATCTTTCCTAATTCCTGCTCTCTCATGCTTTCTCATCTTTTTCCATTATCAAAAGTTTGGATCCTATTCTCATTCTGTCTCTATCTTGGTCAATGATTAAGAAGATGGCACAGGGTCACCAAACCTCCCACAAGCGTGGTGGAGAAGCCAAGCCGCAAGCATGACTATCAATGTGAGGATGAACTAGGAATTAGGAAAGGATGCCCAAGCTCGATAAAAAGAATCAAGATAGGAGTCCACTTAGATAATAGAACGATTTAGATGTGAGTCAAGTTGAGTCGAGTCTTGTGTGCGTGTGAATTTTATGTGCTTGTTGCTTTGTGCTTATGAATTATATGTGATTTGATTCTTTGTAGTGAGTGCTTAGGATTATACACATGTCTCTAATTCTCTTAATTAAAAGATTTAAGGGGTAAAAAAAATTTAAATAAATAATTAGGTTGAATAAATTTGGTTTTCTCAAAATCTGTTTTTCAGACCTCTCTGTCTTGCTAATTATTCTTAATTAATTTCGTAATTCCAAAAATCATGAAAAATTTTTGGGGAACAGTAGACTTCCATCCCTTTCCATGGCCTCAAGAATCACATTAATAGCTATTATGGTTTTGGAGATACAGTTGTTGCAAATTGAGAATTCTGCGCAGTATGGCAGACCGGACAGTTTCTGTTATTGTCTGTTTTTGGTTAATCTAACATCAGAATCTGGAAAAGTGGTCCACATTAAGATTGTAGAGAATTTCTCAGGCTTTCCAACGATATAGAGAATGCCTCTGTTTGATTTCTGAACCTCCAGATATGATCAGTTTACTATGCTGCTATTATCGGATCTCGCCCAGAAATTCAGATTCATGCCTTACAAGTGTTTGCATAATAGAAAAAAAATTTAAAACTCATTTATATGTTGAAAAACAGATGGCCGGTAACAGGAGGAATCCTAATCCACCACCACCACCACCACAACCTAGCATTCAAGATCTCATCGCTTCACAGACGCAGCTGATGGAGACAATGATGCAGTTCATTCAAAACCAACCAGCTGGAGGACCACAACCTGCTCAACCTCAAGCTAGAGATAAGTGAGGAGAATTTCTGAAAGGTCGTCCACCTGTGTTCAACCACGCCGCCGACCCATTGGATGCTGATGATTGGCTTCGCGCCGTGAAGAGACAACTCACCATTGTGCAATGCAATGATGAGGAGAAGGTGTTGTATGCATCTCGACAGTTGCAAGGAGCTGCTCAAGACTAGTGGGATGCATTCCAGTATGGTCGCCCCAATAATGCGCCTGCTATCACATGGCAAGAGTTTTGTGAGAACTTCAGGTCATACCATATTCATGAAGGTTTGATAGAGTTGAAGCAGGCAGAGTTTAGAGCTTTGAAGCAAGAACAAATGTCGGTGCCAGAGTACCGTGATCAGTTTGTTCAATTGTCACGGTATGCTCCCGATGATGTTGCTAATGACAAGGACAAGCAGCGTCTCTTCCTCAAGGGACTTCACGATAGATTGCAACTCCAACTCATGACAACCACCTACCCCAATTTTCAAGAGCTAGTGAATCGCGCTATAGTGATCGACAACAAGCGCAAGGAGATGGCTGATAACAAGAGGAAGAAGCAAGGACAAACCTTTACAAGAAATAACCGTTCGCGTCCCAACGCCCAGCAATGAAATTTCCAGCAGAGACACCAAGGGCCATCAAATCAATGGAACCGCAATCAGAACCAGCCTCGTTCTCAGTCTCCACCGCAACAGCAGAAAACTCCTACCCAGACTCCTCAGCAAGCTACCCCTAGCAAGACCCCCAACAGGACCAATACATTTGGCACTCCCATCAAGTGCTTTGCCTGTGGAGAATCGGGACATCTCTCTTACCACTGTCCCAAGAAGCAGAACCAGCAGACTCCGCAGAGTAGCAACCAGAAGGGAAGACATCAACAATCGTCTAATCAAGGAAGTGTGAACCATGTGTCTGCGGAGACAGCTCAGGAAGCACCAGAGGTTATGATGGGTACGTTCAACGTCAACTCCATCCCCGCTACCGTTCTTTTTGATTCCGGTGCTTCGCATTCATTCATATCACAAAGTTTTGTTAGGATACACGGTATACCACTATTAGCCCTACAAAACCCATTATTGGTAAATTCACCCGGTGGGGCTATGCAAGCTCAATATTATTATCCTTCAGTTAGCATTGCTCTAATGGGGGTAGACTTTAAAGTGAACCCTATGGTAATAAGAACAACCGGAATAGAGGTTATATTGGGTCTGGATTGGATGAAGCAGCACAAGGCAGTTATTCAGTGTGAGGAAAAGGTCGTTGTGTTAACTACGTCCAAAGGAGATAAAATCAGTGTTGATGTAGTAATGCAACCACCACCAGCAGGGACAATTAATCAGATTCGAGGGGAATACCCAATTAAAATATTAGAAACCACAGAGCGATTCAGAAGGAGTGAAATTATAAAGTTAAGCAAGGTACAGTGGAATCGGTCTTCAGAAAACGAGGGAACATGGGAAAAAGAGGAAGAATTAAGGAAGTTATATCCCCAACTTTTTGAGTAAGCACTAACTAATCTCGAGGATGAGATTATTTTTAAGGGGGGTAGAATTGTAACACCCGGAAATTTTCAATTTTTGAAATAGGAATTTAATTTGATTTATTTATGCAATTGATTGAGCATTTAATATATAGAATAATAGTTTTTTGTGAATTAAAATAAACCCTTGGGCATAGAAACATGTTATGTTGCATACATGCTGCTGCACATATTTATTTCCTGAGATTTGTTTGGATTTGCAAGGGTTCAAATCTTAGTTTGAAAAGTTATTTGGAAAACAAATTTGAAAATGAGTTTTAAAAAGAAAGGGGAAAACCGGTCCTTGTGGCCCTCTCGGCTGATAGGCCTACTGGCCTCCTCTTCCTTTCCTGTGTAAGCCAGCCCAAATCTCTCTCTCTGGCCCAACCCGATCCAAGGTCAACTCCAGCTCCTGCGCGCAGCAAGCCCAGCTCGGAGCCAGCCCAGGTTGGCGCGTGCCGCCCCCTCATCTCGGTCTTGCTGACACGTCAGGCCCATGGCTCAGCGTCGTCTCCCTCCTCAGGACAGAGTCCGAGCGGAGCACGAGCGCCTCCTCCAACAGAAGGCAACCGCCGGATTTTTCGGCCGAGTCCGTCCCAAGTACGCCTCCCTCGCGCCCCTATATAGGTCGGCTGAGCTCTGCCGTCCCTCCCCACAAGTTCCCGAGCAAGCCACGCCCTCCAATCTTGCCCTAGCCGCCGCCCCGAGCTCCGCCGTCGCCCCGAGCTCCGCCGCCGCCGTCGATTTCTCCTCGGGAAGACTTCTCCGTCGAAATTGGTTGTTCTCCAAGCTTCGCAGCAAGGTCAGAGACCTTCCCGACCCCTTCTCCCTCGGTTTTGTGCACTATAGCCATGATGCCGAGCTTCGCCGCCGCCATAGTTCCGCCACCTAGCTCGCCGCAACCTCCCCGAGCTACCTCTGTGGCAACCGAAACCATAGATAGGTTTGGCTTGAGCTCCTCTTGCTTCTCGACCAGATCCCGAGGTGTGCCGAGCTTCCTAGCCCCGAAAACGCCGTCTCCGGCCATCTTCCGACGAGGAATCGGCCGGGCGCCGCCCGACTGCGGCGACCAGGGCCGCCCCTCTTTCCCCCGAGCTACCTGCGCCGTCCACGGCCGATCCAACGGCTCACAGTGAGAGATACCCTTTCGCCGGCACTTTTGCAAAAGAGCCCCTGAGCTTTTTAATGTTCTAACCCGCGATCCTTTGGCGTATTTCTCAGATTACGCTTTCCTATTTAGAAAACGTATTTCCTCGGTTTTAATTCAAAAGGCGTTTTCAATATTTACAGATTTGCCACTCAGTTTATTTCGGCCATATTTTATTCGTTTCAGCTCCGATTTGATCCGTTCAAGTCTCGTTAGATTCGTAATTTCATAATCTACCTAATGATGCTACTGTTGTACATGTTTTCAACTTTTAAAATTCGAGATTAGATTTAATCTATTATTTTATTAAAGTAAAACTTGTTTATTTCATAACTTTCCCGTTTGAACTCCGATTTTCGTGATCTTTATATCGTTGGAATCGAAGCGACGCGTAGATTATTTTTATACACTTTTTAATCTATTTTTCTACTGTTGGTGTACTGTTTCTAATATAGATCTTGTTTGCTTCGTGTATGATTGCTTCGATGATTGTGTGGTGATTTTATGATCGAGTTCAGACGGTGAGCAATACGTTGGTGATCAAGAGTACACTGAGGATCCAAGTTCTCCAGAGCACTTTGATCAAGGCAAGTATAGCATGGACCATCCTTGTTGCCTATTCACCTTAATCATCAAATTCATGATGCATGTGTCTACCTTGGCAATCCTAGTATTTATTCCTAGCTTTTGATGACTTGATCCTTGTTACCTATGAGATTGCATTTGAGTAGTGATGCTAGTGCTTTGATGGGTCATGATCTTATGAACTTGAATAATTGATTATGAAATAAAGATTAAAAGATGCTTTTTAGCAACATGGACTAAGGACTTATCTGTAAGTATGACACCGGGACTTACAGCGCAACCATGGGGGCTATATGGCTCTGGCTTTAGTCAAGTATGGAGTTACTTTCTATCATGCTATTTAATCTTGAAAGGTTCCTTGCCGAGCTGGTTGTTTTGCGGCTCCTGTCCTTGTGTGTACTGCTGCGTGTGTGTGCCACTTGGAAGGAGGGCTCTACTGCCCCTTGCCATTGCGCCCGGATTGATTAGTAACTTGTTAGCGAGGCTTTTGAAAGACTTCACCCCGCCGATCTACCTTGGTAGTGGATCGAGAGGCTGATCACCTCGAGAAAAAGGGTAAATCACGACTCATGGTGAAAGTGTGCAACCTCTGCAGAGTGTAAAACTGATATATCAGCCGTGCTCACGATCACGAGCGGCCTTGGACGTCTTACAGGAATTTAACTAATTGAATATTGATTTATTTGAAGTTTCTATTGATGTTTATTCCATATTAATTATCATGTTTATATGATCATGCAAATCTTGTTCCTTGGTATATTCTATTGCTGCTACTCAAATTGCTACAATATGATCAACTAAAAGCAACCGCTGTCAACCTGTGTCTTGCCTTATTTGAGCCTCATAAACCCATGTTATTCTTGTTGAGTACGACATGTACTTACGCTTGCTTTATTTTTCATATTTGGATAAAAATCCCGGATGGGTACCAGATGACTATGAGGATTCTTCTGAGGATTATTAGGATTGTGTTCACCAGTCAACTATTACCTGTGGAATGGAGATTCCGCGAGAGAGTTATCTATATTATTCCGCTGTTATTAATGTAAAGACTCTGTGATATTATTCGTTATATATTGAACCTTGTGATGGTACTATGTAATTTGTCACTTATGTGTGTGATTGATCTCTGGACGCACATAAGTTGGTTCATTCAATTTTATCCTTAAAATTGGGTGTGACACCTCCTCAAGACCCGGCCCCGAGCGCTGGATCCGATTCGGGGTCTTCTGCGGACTCTGACGGGTCCTACACTGCCGCTGATGGTCGCCGCTTCCACCACCAGATGGTGGAGTACCGTAACCTCTATTCAGAGGCTACGAAGGAGAATGGCCGGCTGCAGGGCGTCAATGAAACCCAAGCCACTGCCCTTGCCGCCGCCGAGGTCGAGGTGACCAGGGTGCAGGCCTAGCTCGCCGAATCGGACGCCGCAGTGGCAGGTAATGCCTTGAAGTCTTTATTGTAGCACGCTGATGATTATCTTCATGCTGACTCTTCTCTCTTCTTGTAGCTATGACCGCACAGCTAGAAGAGTTGCCCGTAGCCGCCGAGATTGCCGCGAAAGCCGTCAATGCTCGCGGCAACACGCAGGCGGAGCAGCTCCTGGATGTTCAGCACCACATCCTTCAGGTGGCCATGACTGGCATTCGTCACGGCGCCACCGGGGCTCTCACGGCCGCACGACTCCGCTCCGGTATAGCCCTGGAGGCCATCGAGCCCGGGTTCCCGGAGGGCCAGGACATGGAGGAGGCCAGCGCCCAACTGGCGAACTTCTTCCCCCACGCCGACGGGGTCGCGGCTGTCACCGACGTCTAGGACATCATAGATAGAGCCACCCATAACCCGAATTAGAATGTAACAGGGCTCCTGTAAACATGATCATCAATAAAAACTTTGTTTATAATCACCAATTTGATTTATGTGTCTGGATACATATACATTTTTTTATTTTTGGACTAAAGGCAATGTAATCACATCGGCTGTTACACTCCATCGGGGGTGTTTCATTTTTGTGCTAAAGGCGATCCGTTAGAACGAAATCGGCTATTACAAACTCTTATTTTGTTCTGAAGGCGATCCTCAACATAGAATCGGCTGTATGAGCCAGATCTTGCATCAATTGGCTGTCATCCCCCAACTGGGATACTAGGATAGTATTTCTTCAGATATTTTCCATTGATCGTCCTGGCAAATCTCCTTCCTTCCATATCTTTGAGTATATAGGCATTGCCAGGCGCACATTCAATAACTCGATACGGGCCTTCCCAATTTGGCGACCACTTGCCGAATCGGCTATCTTTGGTTCCGATAGGTAGGATAGTCTTCCATACCAGCTCTGATTCGGCAAAGCTCTTTCCTCTTACTTTAGTGTTGTAATATATAGCCACCCGTATCTTATTAGCTTCGATACACTCCAGGGCCTTGAGCCGATGACAATGTAAATCTTCAAGACTATCCATCATGATATCCTTGTACTCACCGACTGTAAGCTCGTTCTGTAACTTGACGCACCGTGTCTCGGACTGAATTTTCCAAGGAAGAACAGTGGCGTGCCCATAGACCAACTCATACGGCGTAGCTTTAGTTGATCCATGCTGAGCCATCCGGTATGCCCACAAAGCTTCACTAAGCGTCAAGTACCATCTCCTAGGAGTCTGCTCAATCTTCTTCTTGATAATTTTGATTAAAATTTGATTTGATGCTTCAGCCTGACCATTGGCTTGGGCATAATAAGGTGATGAATTATACACTTTAATGCCCATGTCGTCAGCAAAGGTCAAAAACTCATCTGAAGTGAACATCGTCCCTTGATCTGTCGTGATAGTCTGTGGTATACCAAATCTGTAAATGATATGTTCCTTTATAAATTTGACTATATCTCCAGATGTGGCGTTCTTCAAAGGAACAGCTTCTACTCACTTAGTAAAGTAGTCTATTGCAACCAAAATCCATTTGTGACCTTTACTGGATGGTGGATAGATTTGGCTGATCAGATCGATTCTCCAACCTCTGAACGGCCGTGGCTTGATGATAGGATTCATAGTTGAGGCAGGAAATTTCTGCACATTCCCAAATCTCTGGCACTCTTGGCAACCCTTGTAATATCTGAAACAATCTTCGAGCATTGTCGGCCAATAATAACCAGTCCTTCTGATAATCCATTTCATCTTATAAGCTGATTGGTGAGCACCGCAGAGACCTTCATGAACCTCACTCATCAGCTTCATCGATTCTTCGGCCCCGAGGCATCTCAGCAGCACCCTCTCGACAGTCTTATAATACAACTGACTGTCTAGCAGCACGTACTTGATAGCTTTGTACCTCAGTTTTCTACTAACTTTTTGTGAAGGATTTGCAAGGTAACTTGCTATCTCACCCCGCCAGTCATCAGCTGATTGCTCGGTACTGAGGATTTCTTGCATCGATCTGTAACCCGAAGCGCTCTGCACTGGCTGATTAGCTTCTTGATTCTGTGCTCTGGGAATATGATATAATGAAACTGCTAAGAACCCTCTGATCAAAGCTTGGCACTGATCATAATAGCCTCTGAGTACGTCGTCTTTACATTCAAATAGGCCGAGCAATTGGTTGATGACTAGTTGTGAATCTCCAAAAACTTCAACTACGTCGGCCTTTGCTTCATGCAGAAGCTGAAATCCCTTCCAAATCGGCTCATATTTGTAACAGAACTGACCAATTTATACGAGCACAAGTACAGCGACAGCTATTTTCCTAGCTATCAAGCCACACTTGAGCCAATATAAACCCGGTAGTGCGTGAAATCTCGAAGGATTTCAAACTTTTACACAGTACATACCCCAAGGATCGTAGAAACTTAGCAGTACACATACACATGATACTTAGATTTGCACATATTTCAAATACATCAGAGTATAAGATAAACTTTTACATAAAAGTTCAATAGCGGAAACGAAATCAATTTATATAAGCTTAATTTCATAATACAGTGCCAAGTACCGACCAGTCACAGCAACATAGATGAGACAGATAACATGACCTTGCCCAAGGTCTAGTCTTCCTCTCCCGAAGGATAGAAGTAACTCTTTTAGTCAACCAAGCATTCCTCCTGCAACATTGGGAATAAAACCCTGAGTACTCAATTGTACTCAGCTAGACTTACCCGACAGGAAGTAAATAAAGAGACTCTTAAGGATATGCAAGGCTTATTTGGTGGAGCTCAGAGGATAGCATCATTTTTGCATAAAAAGCATTACTACAATAGTTCCTCAACTTATAAGTTTTAGATGTGATTCAGCTTCGATTTCAGTTAAGCTATTAAGCTAAGGTTTGCAGCTATACTAAACAATCACTTGATATTATAGCAATCAATAAACCATATGATTTCCGATATCCACAGATATCAACCTCATCTCACCATAATCATTATGTTCATGTTTTTAACCTCTACCTCACCAGAAGATTAGTTCAGTTTCTCACTAACCAGGAGAGATGGCGATTCGAATCGATTGTACCAGCTGGCAAATATGCCAATCACAAACCCTGTCAGCCGAGCCACTGGCTTGTTGGGTCACCGTTAAATCTTTCTGAGACATAATATGTATCGCGGGCTTGGAGGGGTCCATATTTTCAGAGACAAACCCACTTCCAGGATGCATCAGGTCCCTGACCTGCCCATGGTAAGATGGTGTCTCCGCACATCCTTCCTACCTCCAGAATATGTCTGCCTTATCACGCCCAATTCCCGGCTCAGAAAGAAATACTCGGCTTCGCGGTCAGAACGACTTATCTGGCCAGTTATGTGATGACGTCTTTCAATCTCAACTGATGTCTAGTGGCCTCAGTCCTAGTCAGCCGCAAGCAGCACCGAAGTCAATATGACCCATGTCATGCAGCTCCCCGCTACCTAGCCTTGATTCTCTCATTATTTCATTGTGGCATGGTGACACATATAGCCAACCATGTGGATCTCGTCAGTCACCACCTACACTCGCGGATGACAGGAAATCACCCGACTTTCTCGCGGATGACAGGAAATCACCCGACTTCTACCGGTCTAAGCAGGGCTAAGCATAAGATCGGTCACCTGTCTAGTAATAGTATCAGGTTCACATATATAGTAGACAAGGTAGATATGCAGCAACGGTTTCAAACCAACTCCTATACTTAAATGCACAAACATACGATTTAATAAAGACCGGTGCATTTATAAAAAGAGATAGGTGGAGGCTTAGCGATGCTCCGGGGCTTGCCTGGGGTTCAGCACTAAGTTAGTGTTTGTTAGATGACACTTGTTCGACGAGCATTTCCCATCCAAGCACTCGATTAGTCCTTCCACCTTCGTGATTAGTCCACCACACCGTCTTGTGGTTAGTTCCATCATCATGTCCTTCACTCCACGTGTTCATCATCTAGCGTACCTAAATGAGATGCAAAATGCACATGTATGAATAAGAGGAAGTAATACAAGGCATGTTAATCTACAGTCACTGAACCATAAGCTAACAATCACACCAAGCAAAGCAAAATCAAAGCAATCATAATCCCACACAAGCAGTTTATGGGCAGCAGGACAGTAAGCACAAGATTTAACCATAACTGAAGCTATATACATCCAACCAGGGTGATCTAAGCCTTTCTGAAAAGCTATTGAAATTGTCTACAACTTTTATATTATCATGTTAAGATGATTCAATACACATAAAGGTCAAACAACACAAAGAAGGCAGCTCTATCCAGATTTGGACAGATTCTGTCCTCACGCTTCAAACAATCAAAACTACGGATCTAGACCATCAAAAGGGATGATCCTAGACAATTTGGAAAGACAAAGAAATATACTACAACTTATTTATTATCACCAAGAGGTGATTCAAAGCATAAATTGGTTAAACAAAGCAAACATTCAGGTCTGCACCGAAAACAAGCAAAACCTGACAGCAGACTTCTAAAAGCCATAACTCCTAAACTATCAGGCCTATGACCAAGAAATTTTAGGACAAGCTAGATATAGAAGTTGGCTACAACCTTTATATAGAAACACATTTACATGCAACATCATCTTGATGGGGAAAACATCCCAACAACAGAGACTACACCTGTAGCCATTTCAGCACATATGCAAAACATGTTTTCCACTTGGTGACTGCCCAAACATACACCCACAAATGAGCTATTTGGATAGCTCCAAACATCATTACATGATCATACAAGACTCATCTTAGACTAAAACATATTAAGGAATCACAAGAAACATATATGCATTCATTTGTCTTTAATTATTCACTCATTATTACATAAAAACCCATTATTTAATTATTTAAGTTATATGGTAAACATCTCAAATAAGTCCCAAACTTTTACGAGAGCTAGGTGATTACAAATCATGACCAAGGTTCAAATCTTACATCCTCATGTTCCATAATTTAATTATTACCAAATAAACAAATTTATAATGCAACAATTCATTGGAGAGTAAGATAAATGTGAAACTCAACATTTTATTCAAACACATGACCATATTATTGTTTCTCAGGTTAGCACAATACCATACAAAGGTAGTGGAACACCATTTTCTATTTTTACCACAATATATTATTTATAAAGTATTTAAATCTACTTAATATGCACCAAAGAAGATAAATCAACAACTCAGTCATACATGCACCATAAATCATGAAATTTTAACCATACATCACACATCATACAGAGAGTCTACAATTAAATTTTCATGCCATTTGAAGTAATACAACTCCAGTTACAAAAATAACAATCCAAACATGCATTAAATTTCCTATTTAACAAGATTAAAGTAAAACACCATGAAAACAGTAAACAACATATATGTTTTATATTTTTATGAGCTAGTGCATGTCATTAGAAGACTAAAAAATTGGAATCATGATTTTTGGACATATATTTCTCAAATTATGGCCAAAAGCAAGTTAATACATTATATAAACCACTTTTCAAAAACTATTTTATACAGCACAATAACACAAATAACGTAGCACATTTACTGAATCTAACATGCATAGAACTTAACAAGAAAACTTACAAAACTTGTTTCATAATTTTTGGAGATCCCAAACTCTAGATATGAATTTTTGAACAACAACACAGATCCTGAAAATTTGATGCACTTTTAACCAACGTGGGCTCCGCGTGTCATTCACAGGGCGCTTCTTCTTCTTCCTCCAGTTCAGTTCGCACAGGCAACAGAAGAGGAAGATGGTCGGCGCTCTGCTTGGCCAGCCGAGAGGGCGGCCTGACCGGCCGGCTTGGCCGTGGCGACGGCGCGCGGCGGCGCAGGGGCAGCAGCAGCACCGCGCAGGGCCAGCAGCAGCCATCGCCACACGGACTGCGGCCGCAGCAGCGAGCAGCAGCACGGCGGCGACGACGGTGGCGTGGCAAGACATGGCGGCACAAACAGAGAGAGGGATAGAACAGCATGCAGCACATCAAAGCAGCAACAGCCGACAGCGGCCGCACCGGTAGCAATAGTGGCGCCCACAGAGAGCTTCGCTCGCCACTAATGGCGGTCGCGTCCGCGTTCGCACGCGCGAGCGCCGGAGAGCGAGGGAGAGGGAGCTGGGAGACGAAGAGGGAGCCGATGCTCTCGGAGCCGGTGGCGACCTCGAACCTGCGACTGGGAGACGCGAAGGCGAGGAGCACACGGCGCCCGTAGAGCTTCCGCTCGGCCATGGCGGTGGCGCTCTGCGCGCTCGCGCCGGCGAGGGGGAGAGGGCAGAGAGAGAGTGGGAGAGCGGCCGATTGGGAGAGGAACGAGTGGAGGGCGAGATGGGGGAGCCCTCTGTCCATTTTGTGCTCTAGAAGCGAGAGGGAGAAGAGCTCAAGCGAGCTGCAATGGTGGGGGCGAGCTCTGAGCAAGAGCGCCGCGCGTCCCCTTTGCAGCAATTCGTCGAACACGTGGCGTGCGCTGTTGGGGCTGGTTTGGGCGGTGGAAAACGGCATATTCTAGCAAGATTCGGACCTCGACGACAAAAGCAAATTTGTTTGTCTCACAAAGGTCTACCAACTTCATTAAGAGTGCTCGGCCAAAGGATAAATGGATCAGCGGGTAATTAGCTCTAAAGTTGATGCTGTCAACAGCCTAATTATGATCAAAGATCGAGTGGCAAACCTTGTCAAACAAGGTCGGATTGATGCCAAATTTTGATATGTTGTGCTCCAGAGAGTTTGTGACAACTTTTATTTTTGGTCCAACTCAAGTTGCTTAACAAAATTTGGAGAACACGGGAAGGCCATGAAATCAACACCATTTTCAGACTTTGAATTTAATCAAGTCCTGTAATCAGATTTTTCTTCTGTCTTGCGTCCACTTTTTGGGGCACTTAGAGATGGAATCATGACTTGTTCCAAAAATAACAATTGTTGTACTCCAAAATATCTCCGACTTTCATTAAAGGTCAAACTTCATACCTTGCTCACAAATAGTATTTCCACTTTGGTCAAAGTAAGATCATTAGAGAGCTCAATTTGGATAGTTAGGCCAGTTGAGGTATTTTCTTGACATTTTCTCAACATGAAACCTTCATGACTTTTGTTGTAGATTCAATTAGAGTTGTTTGGGCAAGGTTGCAAGGTTTGGTTGACTTTGCATGCTCATCTTCACTTAATCCATAAATAATTAGTATTACCCCAGCACCTCCGCCTTACTTGCAAGATGATCCATCAAAGAACATAGTCCACGGCGCCACATCAACTATACTGACGGCGCCCTCATGATGCTAGGTGATGAAATCGGCTATCGCCTGACCTTTGACTGCCTTAGCTGATTCGAACCTCAAGTCAAACTCAGAAAGGGCCAAGATCCACCTCCCGATCCGTCCGTTCAGAATAGGCATTGACAACATATGCTTGATCACATCGGCCTTGGAAACTACCACACATTCGGCCGATAGCAAATAGTGCCTCAGCTTGGTGTACGAGTAGAATAAGCATAAGCACAGCTTCTCAGTTGGCGTATATCTTGTTTCAGGATCCAAGAGTCTTCTGCTCAGATAGAAAACTGCCCTCTCTTTTCCTTCAAATTCCTGAAAAAGGGCCGACCCAATCATATGGTCTTCGGCCATCACGTACAACTTGAATGGCTTACCCGCCTGTGGCGGTACCAGAACAGGCGGAGACTTCATATATTCCTTGATTTCATCGAAAGCCTTTTGCTGTATGTCACCCCATTTGAACTCCTGAGTGTCCTTCAGCTTCAACAGTGGTGAGAATGGCAGCACCTTTTCTGACAGATTGGCAATGAGTCTTCTGATGAAATTTATCTTGCCAAGTAAGGATTGCAGTTCCTTCTTGTTAGTCGGCGGCACAAGCTGATCGATGGCCTTCCTGCTCTTGCTGCCAACCTCGATCCCTTTGCGATGCACCATGAAACCCAGAAACTCGCCAGCTGACACCCCGAAGGCACATTTATTAGGATTCATCTTCAGGCCATGCTTCCGAGTGCACTCCAGTGTAGCCTTCAAATCGGCTAAGTGCTCCTTGTAGCTTTTGGACTTCACAACTACATCGTCGATGTAAATTTCTACAATCTTGCCCATCAACTTATGAAAAATATAATTCATAGCCCTCTGATAAGTTGCACCGGCATTTTTTAAACCGAACGTCATTACAACCCACTTGAACAAACCGATAGCACCAGGACATCTGAAGGCAGTCTTAGGAATATTTTCATCAGCCATAAAAATTTGATTGTAGCCAGCATTACCATCCATGAAGCTGATGACCTGGTGCCTCGCAGCCGAATCGACTAACATATCGGCTATCGGCATTGGGTAGCCATCCATCGGGGTAGCTCTGTTCAGATCCCTAAAATCGATGCAGACTCGCAACTTGCCATTCTTCTTGTACACAGGGACAATATTCGATACCCACTCAGCGTATCGGCAAACTCGAATGAACTTGTCTTCTAGCAACCTCTCAATTTCGGCCTTGATGTCAGGTAATGAATCCTGCTTGAATTGTCTTGGCGGCTGCTTGAAAGGCCGAAATCCAGGCTTGATAGGCAATCTGTGTTCAACGATCGATTTGTCCAAGCCAGGCATCTCATAGTAGTCCCAGGCGAAGCAGTCTTTGTATTCTTTCAATAAGTCGACCAACTCCGGCCTAAACTCAGGGTCAAGATTGGCGGCAATATATGTCGGCCTTGGTTTGTCCCCTATCCAATATCAACTTCTTCAAGTTTATCGGCCGACGTAAAACCCTGTCCAAGCTTGCCCTCGGTGCCATCGATTGGGTTATCCATTAATAAAAAGACTCAGAGCCGATTGCCCTGACCGGCTGTTGACTCTCATTGCTGACCTTGATGGAGCCTTCCTCCCAAGTCTTGCCAAAGAAACAGTCATGATCCCCAGCTTCCCAGTAGGCAGCATCCGCTGCGGCTATACTTACCGAGTCATCGGCTGGGACCACTTCGACCTCCTCACCATGCTACTACATCACACATTGGTGCATGGTTGATGGTACATAGCAGTTAGCATGAATCCAATCACGCCCAAGTAGCAGACTGTGAGAAATCTTGCTGTCAATTACGAAGAAGGTGGTGAGCAGCGTCTTCTGCCCGATTGTTAGCTCGACATTGATTGCCCCCCGGGTATTTGAAGAGTTGCCCCCGAAATCTTTGAGCATCATGTCGGTCTCGATCAAATCATCAGGACCCTTGCCTAGCTTGCGGAAAGTGGTGTAGGGCATGAGATTGACAGTGGCACCACCATCAACTAGCATCTTGGTCATAGGCATCCCATTTGCACATCGGCTGTTGCCTTCCCTTTGTCCTGGGGAAGCTTCTCCCACCAGATCTGCTTCGGGCGGTCTTCTGCTTTGAGCTCCCTATCAACTGCTGCTTCGTCGAGCCGATCGCGCAGGTCTCTTTTTTCGCGCCGATCTTGCCTGTCATGGGGGCGTCCGAGCCTCTCATGCACAGACCGGTGGTTGGTCTGAGAGTGCCTGTACTCTCGGTATTGATCGCTGCACTCCGGGCAATTGCGCAGAGTTGGCAATCTCAGACCTTCATTCCAACCATGCCTGAAGAATGGGCAATGCCAGTGGCTTTCTTCTTCCTCCCGGCGGCGAGCCAGTTCTTCCTGATAGCGGGCCTCTTCCTCATCACGAGCCCATCTCCGGTATTCTTCTTCTTCGAGCTGTTTCCGATGGATCTTCTCTTTCTCCCGATGCCATTTATTCAGTAGATCACGGGAAGTAGGCCTGGTCTTCTTAGTGCCGCTGGACTCTCCCTTTTCATACTGGCTCTGGTTCTGCCCCCGCCTTCTCTTGATCATCGCCAGCTCCTCAGCCGATATTTGCATATCAGGGTCAACTGATGCATTCCTTATAGCTTGGTTGGAGGTCAGAACTTTCATCTTGCCTGCAGGGGCCGACACTTCGACCATATTCTGGCCCTTCGGGAACGGGAACTTATCAATTTTCATTTTCCCCTTGGCGAGACTGTCAAACTTCAATAAGCCAAGGGAGATAGCCCTCTGTATCTGAGTTTTGAATGCGCGGCATCCGTTGGTGTCGTGTGAGGTGAGACCGTGGTACTGGCAGAACGTCTTCCCCTTCAAGTCTTCAGGAGAGTGTCTCACATAATCGGCAGGGAAGGTAATCTGCCCAGCACTGACCAGTAGATCGAATAATTTGTCCAGCTTATTTGTATTGAAATCATACTGATCCTCCGCGCTCCAATTCTTGGGTACGGCCATGGGCTTCTTGCCCCATCTCAGCTCAACAGCGGCGATTTCATCTTCATCTTTCGAGTCTGAATTATTGATGAACGCCGTCTGTTTGTACCTCCCCTCCTTACGGAAGGTCTGAGCTTGCAGCTCCAGGGCCGTCACTCGCTGCAACACCTGGCTAATGCTGTCAAAGTCAATGCCCACCAGCTTTTCCTGAATCTGCGGGAGCATCCCACCAATGACCAAGTGAGCGAGCCGCTTGTCAGGTAGGTTCAGTGAATAGCACATTTTCTTCATTTCCCTGAAGCGCTTGATGAAGGCCGACCTGGTCTCGCTGCTCTTCTGGCGCATGCTGGTCAAATCAACGATGGTTTTCTCCCCAGTGCCAGAGAAGAAATAGCCGTGAAACTTGCTTTCCAGGTCTGCCTAGTTTTGGATTGTCCCGGGCTCCAGAGTGGTGAACCAACTGAAAGCCGGCCCTGTCAAGGATAATGAGAAGAAACGGACCTTGTGAGCATCCTCATAAGACGCCTCACCAAGCTGAGTCAGGTAACGGTTGATGTGCTCTATGGTGGATATGTCGTCTTGACCGCTAAACTTGGTGAAATCCAGCATGCGGTACCTTTGTGGTAATGCCACGCGATCAAACCATTCAGGGTAGGGGCGCCTGTATCTGATCGACACCCCCGCTTCGGCTGCAAGCCGAATTGGTCCCTGAGCATTGCACTCATCTTGTCTACTAACTCGTCTTGAGGCGATTGAGCATAACCAGGATGTGGCGCCGACGTGAGCTCATCATAAGTGTGCCCGATATGATAGTTTGGAGTTGTTGAAGGCACATTTCTAGTCGGCACGTTCCCGGCCAGCGTGTTCCAAGTTGTACGCATATAAGCGGTATGCTCAGGAGAGTAGTCTCTGTATAGCTTAGGCTGCGGAGCTATTTTTGGAGTCGAATCCGTCGTCATATTGGGATGTTGATCAGATGACTTTGACGGTTTCGGCTGTTGCGGAGGAGGATCGGATGTTTTGGCCGCTGCATCTGATTTGGTATCTTCTGGGGGAATATTGAAGTACGTTGGGCCCAATGATTCCCAATCCTGCTTCTTGATGATGGTCTTCATGATGTTGTAGAATGTATGCAGGAAAACGTTGTGATAGTGCCCGACTGCCTGGTGCGAAGCGTTCCAGATGGTGCTCTGGATGAACTCTTTGAACTCTTGCTCCTCCTTGTCGGTGTGGCCGGGCATGACCCAACTCGGGTAGGGGTTCTTCTTGAACACATGGCCATCGCGATTTTTAGCAAATGACAACAGACAGGCATCAGTGAACTCTTCAATGATCTGCTCCAGCACCGCAGCATCCTCGGGGTCGATCTCCTCACTCTTGACTCTGATGACGCCGTCGTCCCTGGGAGCCACGGTCTCCGGAGCCTTTCCCTTAGTCATGAGTGAAACAGTCCCACCGGGCGTTCCAAAAAGTGTGTTGGCACAAAATGTGGTTCCTTGTGCTTCAACATACCAGTGAAGCCGGATATGATCTCAGGAGCGTTGGAGCTTCCAAGATCCAGCTAGCTTCATACCCGGTCAGAGAGTACCAATAACCCTCAGGCGTGCCAGTCAATTTGACCTGCAATTGACAAGGAAAAGATAATAATCAGTAATCACAGGGTGGAACTAACCGGTGTGTCCAGGTAGTTCCAACTATGTGGCTCTGAGAGCCGATTTAATCAGAAATCGACTAAAGACTCGATTCCGGCATGTGTTGGCGGTCCTTAACAACCAAAATATAACATCATTCTAATGCTAAAATAAATAGAAGGTAGGGCTTTTTATCTAACCTTTCCACGAGCTTTGTTGCACATGTGACTTGCAGGTCGAACACGTGGAAATGCATAAAAATCACCGAAAAGCGCACTTCCAGAAAACATATTCAGAAAAGGCGCAAATCAAGAATAAAAGAGAAAAGCCTATCAAACCATCAAATGGGATCCATCCGTAACTGCGGGGGAAGCCTAGGCCCAGGGAGCAACCGACCACCCGAAGGCGGTGGCCAGTTGCCGCCTCCCAGGGACTGACCGCCCCCGGGTGCGGCCGCCCCCAGTTAACGCTTCCCAGCCCCAGTTTTCTGTGACAGTGCTCATGGCGGTTCCCTGAAGGCGGTTTCACCTCCTTCCATACTTAGCTACGCTGAAACCGTCCTATGGAGCTATAAAATGAGGCCCTCACCCCCTCCATCAAAAAACAACTTGATACAAGAGAGAAGAAGAAGGGAGTGCCACCATTTTTCCATTAGTTTAGCTTCTAGCTAGGCTAGTATAGGGTTAGAAAGAGAGATAGAAGCTTGAGAAGTGAGAGCGGGGCCTGAAGCAGACAAGTAGTGGGGAAGTTATCTTCACTTAGTGTTTCCAGCCTTAGTGTATTCTCTCTACCCAAGTTATCCCCTCTACCTTTTTCTAGGGTAAACTAGCTAAGAGCCTATAAACATAAGCCGTTCCTTTGGGAAATTATAAAAACGATACCCTGAATACTTCCGGGTGAAGTACTACAACGGTACTTCCGTGCGCTTGCGGACTTTTCTGCTGACGCTAAGAAGCGCCAACAGCATGTATGCATGTTTTGCCATAGAAACAGTTGCTGAACTAATATATAATCGATTGATATGTGTAATCAAATAGAACAATCTACATTAAACAAGTCTATGCAGATAGTTGTAACAGATTAAAGCATAATCGATTGCTATAAACAGGTCAAATCATTCAATTCAGACTGTCTGAATATCAAACAGACAGAAATCGACTATTTAGCCGATTTGGCAGGGCGTAATTAGTTAATTGGTTTTTCTCGATAAAGCACGACCACATCGGCTAATTAGCCGATTCGGGGTCCGTGAAGCAGAAAACTTAGCGGTGATTAGCTCCAAGTATAAACCTGGTACTGGTACCAAGCTGGTCTAGAAGGCCTGCGGCTTTGCACCAGTTTAGATTTATTCCTGAAAATAATCACAAGCAAATCTAGAAGGAATACAGAGCTGGTCTAGAAGGCCGTCGGCTCTGCGTTCATTCAGATCGGCTCTTGTCAAGTATCCACAGCACGTACGAAAAAGACTACGATAGTACTGGCCTAATTAAGCAATATCATAATAAAGCATAAACATGAACGATACATAATGAACATTTTTATACAGATCTAAGGCTAATACTATACAATCTTGATCGGGCAGAGAGATGTTATATTGATAAATAAATAATAAATGACAAATAACATCTTGATAACTTAATGAATCTAACTAAGATGCCAAATTAGTTAGAGCCGATAACTAATCCATGTACATAATCTAGCTTAACCTAAGCCCTCGTCCACCGGATGACGTTAAACATAGATTAAACAGGAAAACAAACATGAATCGATAACTAACCCTTATTTGATCTAAGCCCACGTCCACCGGATGACGCTAAACTTATATGAAATAAGAGTCAACCCCGATCTACGATGCTCCCATGTCCACCGGATGACATTAAAGAGACAAAGCTTAGCGAGGCATGACGGTACTTACAAGCAAGCCTGCGTCCACCGGATAACACTCAACCCGATTGAAGAACTCGCCGAGATCTACGTTACTCCTACTCCTAAGTTTTGGCCAGAGCCGAAAGATGTTTTGTATTGATGTGTGTTCTATTACAATGGCCGGGGCTTATATTTATACCCAGGGTTTTGATAGAGTCCTATTCGAATTACAACTCAAGATAAATACGGAAACTAACAAACTTTCCTAAATTAAAGGTAACTTGGAGCCCAATCTTTCCTTTCGTTATCGGACTCTGAACGTGATCGTTTCCTGGCGCCGGAGATCTGTGCTGACATCATCAATCGGCTATTTCCTTCAACCGCACCGTCTATGCTTTAGCCCAACAATCGATTCCGGGACCCGATCGACTATCTGTCTGGGCCTCTGCCCCGAAATTGTCTATCTGCGCTTGGCATCGACTATCTGCACTCAGTCTAGATTTTGGTGTAAACACATAGTAAAACAAAGGTATCAAGAAATGCCAAACCGTCTTATAATTTGAAGATGAGGTTCTATACTCACACACAAGTAAGTATGAATTATGTAGTATTGTGATGATAAAAAGATGCATGAGTGAAAGCTCCATGTTTGGTTTTGGATAATTGATGACACCTATTGACTAACCACATGTTTAAGTGTTGTGATTACAAGTGTGGTTCAAAGATCAAGTGTGGAGCTAAGAAGGCATCCAAGTCATTGGTGTAAGCCCATCTACATGGAGATCAAAAGCTTCTAACACTTGGTGCAAATGGTTGGAGCTCAAGGCAAAGGTAAAATCAATAGGGCTCTTTGCATTTTGGTGATCGAGACACTATAGAGAGTGTGATCACATTTAGGTTAGATGACCATACTATTAAGGGGGAAGAATTTTGATGCAACCTCGGTCATCAAGTGCCTCTAGTTGATATAGTTGAGCATATGCATTTAGATTTAGAGCACTTACCTAAAACCTTGCAAAGTGACTTAAAATCAAGCTAACACTCGTGCCTAAGTGCTTATACACTTGGTTGTTAGCATGTAGAAGCAAGATAGCTGAAGAGAGGGCGAAAAAAGCTCTCAGAGGAGCACCGGATGCAGGCAGTGTCTGGTGGGTGCGCACCGGACGCGGGGGTGCAGCCAGAGCCTCTCTGGAACCTCTCTGAGCGAGCACCGGACACTGGAACATAACTCCAATGTGTCTGGTGATGTTTTTCGAGCGTCCGGTGAGAATTCGTGCTTTCTAACTAAGTGAAAGCACCAGATGCTAGCAGCGTCCGGTGACCTAACAGCGGACGCGTCCGGTGCAGCTTTGAGCTCTCTGGATGCTCTCTGTTGGTGCACCGGACATGGGCGTTGGAGCGTCCGATGAGTTGGCGCACTGCAAGAAGTTTGAAATGGCTAGTACACGTGGCAGCGAGCAGTACACCGGACAATCACCGGATGCGTTCGGTGCTAACTTAATCAGCGTCCGGTTTGCACGCAGAAATTGCAAAACAGCTAGTTTTCAACCCTCACTTATAAATAGCCAAACCAACCATCCTTGGAAGCTCTCTTGCACATTTCACTTATTGCTAAGCTTCTCTTGAGCCTCCCAAGCCTCTCCCACTCACTCTAGAGCTTGATTCTCATCCATAGTTAGTTAGGGAGTGATCCAAGTGCATTGTGTTCATCTAGATCATCCATTGGCACTTGTTGATCATTGTTGCTGTGGATTTCATCTATTCTCCTGGTGATTGCTGTCACCTGGATGGTCTTGGAGCAGCAGAGGAGTTGGCGGAGTTGGAGATTGTCTCCGGCCAGTCCCGGAGGTCTTTGTGAGGGGTTTGCACCTTCCCCGGCGGAGAGCCACAAGGTAGCCTAATACATTACTTGTGTCATTGAGTTACCTTGCTCGTGGTAGGTTCTAGTGGCGCTCATTTGTTGATCTTGACATTGGTTGTCAATTAGCCACCGAAACACCGAGTAGTGGTCGACACAATGGGGACTAGCGTGCCGGCAAGCACGTGAACCTTGGGATAAATCTTGGTCTCTATTGTGTTGGCTTTGGACTTCATTGTGATCATCACCATCGAGTGATTGGTATATTCTTTTGGTGATTCGTTCATACTTCTCTACTCGGTGGTATAACACCACTACTCCTCTCCTTTACTTTTGGGCATTTTACTTGTGTAGTGGTAGTGGTCGTAGTTAGCTTGTTCACCTAGGAGTAAGTAGCTCTTGCAACTTAGGCTAGATTGTGTGCACCTAGAGACTCTAAGTAGAACGGTTAGGAGGCTTGCATTTTTGAGTAGGCTAGCGCAAAATTCGCTTCGCCTTTTGTTGTACTAATTTGTTGGACAAGTGTTGTTTGTAGAATTTTAATTAGGCTATTCACCCCCCTCTAGCCTCTTTGGACTTATCAATTGGTATCAGAGCCGTGGTCACCGTTGTTGTAAGGCTTAACATCCTTCAGTGTCAAAATGGCTCACAACAACTTGATCAACCATATGGGCAAGCCACCCCGGTTTGATGGCACAAGCTATGGCTATTGGAAGAAGCCAATGAAAGCTCACTTGAAATCAATGAATAGGAAGATGTGGGAGATAGTTGAGAGGGACTTTGTTGTTATTGATGTGAATGATCCCACTTCAAGAGGAGAAGAAAAGCTTCAATTCAATGATATTGCTCTGAATACTATATATAGTACTCTTGATGAGAAGGTCTTTGAGCAAATGAAGGACTTGGAGTATGCTCATGAGGTATGGAAGAGATTGGAGGATTCATATGAGGGCACCACCATCATCAAGAGTGCCAAGCTATACATTCTCAAGGACAAGTTTGCAAGCTTCAAGATGAATGATGATGAGAGCATATCAGAGATGTTTCACCGATTGAGTGTAATTGTGAGTGATCTCAAGGCTCTTGGTGAAACAAATAGTGATAGAGACTTCTCCCACCGCTTCTTGAGATGTCTACCTCCTCGGTTTGAGACTTTGGTTACTATCATTGTGAGGGAGGATCTCTCAAAGGTGACTCTAACACAAGTGCTTGGTGATGTCATGACACATGAGACATACCGAGTAGAGAAGGGTGGAGGAGTCAAGGAAGAAAAGGAGGATGAGAAGAAAGACAAGAATGAGAAGAAGAGCATTGCATTCAAGGCAACTTCATCAAGACACAAGGGCAAAGCAAAGAAACAAATTTCAAGTGATGATGAAGATAGCTCAAGTGAAGATGATGATGAGGAGATGGCACTTCTTGTGAGAAGATTTGGGAGATTCATGAGGAAGAAGGGCTATGGTGCTAGGAAGAGGAGAGACTTCACCAAAGGCAAGGGTCCAACCATGAGATGCTATGAGTGCAAGAGCAAGGACCACTTTTGATAGCCGATTGTCCTCACAAGAACGAAAGTGATGATGAGAATGATAAGAAGAAGAAGAATAAGAAGGACAAGAAAGACAAGAAGATGCAATTCAAGAAGAAGAAGGGGCATTCTTATTGTGTGACATGGGAAAGTGATGCTTCTTCTTCCGATGATGATGATAGTGATGATGACCGCAAGTTCACCAAGAAGAAGGCTATTGCTAGTCTTGCTATCTCTAGCAAGCCGTCTCTATTTGACTCTACACCGACTTGTCTCACGGCTAAGCCATCAAAGGTACAATCCGAATCCGATGAGAGCGGTAGTGAGAGTGAGGAGGAGGACTTCTCCAAGGAGGAGCTCCTTGACATGTTGCGTGACACACACTCATATCTTAAGAAGAAAGTGAAAGAGTGCAAAGAATTGAACAAGAAAAATAAAATACTTGAGCAATCCTTTGATGAGCTAAGTGCTTCTCATGAGTGTCTAAAGGAAGACCATGAGAACCTTAAATAAGCTCACTTCAAGCTTGAGAAGGTGTTACTTGTGATATTTTTGATGCACTTATTGTTGTTGCCTCTACTAACACTTCTTGTAGCACATCCACCACTACCTCATCTAAGGATGTTGGTGTCACTTGTGATGCCACAATCTTGGTTGAGAACAAGAACCTCAAGAAGGAGGTGCATGAGCTCACTCTAGTATTAGGCAATGCCTATGGTGGAGATGCCTGCTTGCTTAAGTGCTTGGGTGAAATCTCTAGTTTGGTTTTTGGCAATTGATGACACCTAGTATCTAACCATTGTGTTTAAGCTTTGAATTACATGTGTGGTTAGAAGATCAAGTGGGGAGCTATGACGACGTCCATGCAAGTGGTGTAAGTCTATCAAAATGTTGGATCAAATGTTTCTCGACTTGGATTTTGGAAAAGGGCTCAAGGAAAAGGTGAAAACATTAGGGCTCTTTGCATTTTGGTGATCAAGACACTATAGAGAGTGTGATCACATTTAGATTTGATGACCGTACTATTAAGGGGGATGAAATTCCGTTAACAACCTCGGTCATCGAGTGCCTCTAGTTGACATAGTTGAGCATATGCATTTAGATCTAGAGCACTAACCTAAAACCTTGCAAATGAACTTAAAATCAAGCTAACACTCGTGCCTAAGTGGTTATACACTTGGTTGTTAGCACCTAGAACAAGGTAGTTGAAGAGAGGGCAAAAACAGCTCTCAGAGGTGCACCGGACGCTGGGCGTGTCCGGTGGGTGCGCACCGGACGCGTCCGGTGCAGCCAGAGCCCCTCTAGAACCTCTCTGTGTAAGCACCGAACGCTGGAACAGTAACTCTAGTGTGTCCGATGACCTTTCTCGAGCGTCCGGTGAAGAAACGTGCTTTCTGACTTAGTGAAAGCACCGGACGCTGTCTGCGTTCGGTGACCTAACAGCGGACGCATCCGGTGCGACTTTGAGCTCTCTGGATGCTCTCTGTTCGCGCACCGGATATGGGCGTCGGAGCGTCCGGTGCGACGTCTCCGCGTCCGGTGAGTTGGCACACTGCGGGACGTTTGAAACGGCTAGTACACATGTCAACGAGCGGTACACCGGACAACCACCGGACGCGTCCGATGCAAACTTAACCAGCGTCCAGTGTGCACGCAGAAACTGTAAAATGGCTAGTTTTTCACCCTCACTTATAAATAGCCGATCAACCAGTTTTGGGAAGCTTTCTTGCGCATTTCACTCATTGCTAAGCATCTCTTGAGCCTCCCAAGCCTCTCCTACTCACTCTAGAGCTTGATTCTCATACATAGTGAGCTCGGGAGTGATCCAAGTGCATTGTGTTCATCTAGATCATCTTTGGGCACTTGTTGATCGTTGTTGCTATGGATTTTCATCTATTCTCTTGGTGATTGCCATCACCTAGATGGTCTTGGAGCAACGGAGGAGTTGGCGGAGTTGGAGATTGTCTCTGGCCACTCCTGAAGATCTTTGTGAGGGGTTTGCACCTTCCCCGGCGGAGAGCCACAAGGTAGCCTAATACATTGCTCATGTCATTCAGTTACTTGCTCGTGGTAGGTTCTAGTGGTGCTCATTGGTTGAGCTTGACATTGGTTGTCAATTAGCCACCGAACCACCGAGTAGTGGTTGACACAACGAGGACGTAGCGTGTCGGCAAGCACGTGAAACTCAGGGATAAATCGGTGTTCATCTTGTGTTGATCCTTGGATTTCTTATGACCATCACCATCGAGTGTATTGGTATATTTCTCGGTGATTGGCCATGTACTCTACTCAGAGGTATAACTTCACTACACCCCTCTCTTTAACCTTTGTGCAATTAGTTGTGTTGTAGTAGTGTAAGTAGTTTGCTTGTCCACCTATGAGTAGAGTAACTCAACCTATGCTAGCTTGTGTGTGAGCTTAGTGGCTTAAGTAGAACGGTTAGGAAGGCTTGCATTTTGAGTAGGCTAGCGCACAATTCGCTTCGCCACTTGTTGTACTAGCCCTTTGGTCTACTGTTGTTTGTAGAAGTTTTAAATAAGCTATTCACCCACCTCTAGCCTCTTTGGACCTATCATTGGGTAGTCAAAGGTTCTCCATTAACAAGGAGGGTCTTGGCTATACCCCCAAGAAGAGAAAAGCCGCCTTTGTCCCCCACAAGACTGCTTTTGTGAAGGGCAATGGTGTGCTTTGCTATAGTTGCAAGCAAGTGGGGCACAAGGAGCAATTTTGCAAGAAGAGGACGATGAAGCAAAGCAACCCTATTGTGTCATCCATTGGACTTGATTCTTGCTATGTGCTTACCAAGAGTGTAAAGGGAGTGAGAGTCAAGTATATTGGTGCACCTAAGGAGGGCCCAAAGAAGATGGCTATTTGGGTGCCCAAGAGCATGGTCACTAACCTCCAAGGACTCAAACAAACTTGGGTACCAAAATCTAATTGATTTCTTTGTAGGTGAACTACAAGTCTGGAGGGAGGCATTGGGTGCTTGATAGTGGGTGCACTCAACACATGACCGGAAAATCAAATATGTTCAATTCAATCAAGCCAAATGAGGATGGGAATCTTGATAGTATCACTTTTGGTGACAACAAGAAGGGCAAGGTTATTGGTCTTGGAAAGATTGCAATTTCAAATGATGTCCATCTCCAATGTCTTGCTAGTTGAGAGTTTGAACTTCAACTTGTTGTCCGTGGCTCAATTGTGTGACTTGGGATTCAAATGCATCTTTGGTGTTGATGATGTGGAGATTGTTAGTGTTGATGGTAGCAACTTGATATTCAAGGGATTTTGATATGGCAATATCTATTTGGTGGATTTCAATGCAAGTGAAGCTCAATTGTCAACGTGCTTGTTCACCAAATCAAGTATGGGTTGGTTATGGCATAGAAGGCTTGGTCATGTTGGAATGAAGCAACTCAATAGATTGATCAAGCATGACATGATGAGAGGATTGGAGAATGTGCAATTTGAGAAGGATAAGCTATGTAGTGCTTGTCAAATGGGAAAATAAATTGGAAACACTCATCCTAACAAGAGCATGATGAGTACATCTAGAGTATTTGAGTTATTGCACAAGGATCTATTCGGCCCAACCTCTTATGCTAGTGTTGGTGGAAATAAATATGGCTTTGTAATAGTGGATGATTACACAATATATACATGGGTTTTCTTTCTTATTGACAAGAGTAAAGTGTTTGGCATATTCAAAACATTCATCAAGAGAAGCCAAAATGAATTTGAAGTGACAATTAAGCAAGTGAGAAGTGACAATGGAAGTGAGTTTAGAAATGCAAGAGTTGATGACCGATGTGATGAGTTTGGAATCAAGCATCAATTCTCGGCCAAGTACACTCCACAATCAAATGGCCTTGTTGAGAGGAAGAATAGAACACTCATTGATATAGCAAGGTCTATGTGAAGCATCTAGATCCTAGTGGTTTCGGTAATTAATGACAACAAGGAGGTTATTATGACTAACGTGTGTTTTGCAGGATAACCTAGAGGTTAGGTCATAATAACATGCAGGTTCAAGCCCCTAGTGATGGAAATCGATTCGGGTTTTAAAGGATGGAAGACAAGACGGTGATAGGCTAGTCCCAAGTGTCGATTGGAGTTGAGAGACACTTGGAGTAGTCTTAAGTTTTGTTTTTCTCTTTGACCGTACTGTTAAGAGGGGTTTTGGATGGGTAGCTTGACTTAGGGCAAGGTTAGAGAGTGTAGATGTGATGCACACTTGTCCAACATAGCTCTAGACAGCCTAGGGACTCTCTTGAGAGAGAGAGAGAGGATCAAACTTCGTTTTGGAAAGTTTTCGATTCGGCGAAGTTTTAAACAATTTGAGAGCGTCGAACTCTAGGCAGTATGGTCGTCGGACAAATGTTTGGAGTCCAATGCCACGTGGCAGCGCCTGGGTGCTTCTCAGCGCACCAGGGAGCATCGGACGCTGGCTGGGGTGGTCGTCGGACCATTGCCCAGCGTCTGACAGTGCCTGGGTGATTCTAGTGAGCGTCGGACCGTATTGAGAGAGAGTGTCAGACCATTGGTTGGTAGCGTCCGACACTTCCAGAGAGGTCCAGAGAGAGTATTTGAGCGTCGGACCGCGTCCGACGGGGAGCGTCGGACTATTGGTCCACATTTTAGTAGCTGAGCGTTACTGTGCAGAGCTCACCTGAGAGCTCAGTGGCGTCGGACGCTGATCCGACGGTGGTCGTCGGACCATTGGAGTCAGTCCGGCGCCACTCCGCATAGTGTAGACTCCAGGACGTTTGTGAGAGTCGGACTGGCGGGGTATAGTCTGACGCTGGCACTGTTCATCCGGTCCGACGGTTCGCAGAAAGCTGAAAACAGTTCAAACGGCTAGTTTTGGAGAGGGGGAGTATTTATACTTCACCATTGGCTTCATTCTAGCTCTCTTGCCCATTTGTTCAGCTGAAGCAACTTTGTGACCTTGTGAGAGTGCAAGAGCCCTAGGGAGGATTGAGTGAACTCCATTGCTTGTGAGCTTCTTCCCTAGAGAGATCAAGAGTGACTTGTGTGCATCCATCACCCTGTTTGGCCTTGTTCTTGGTCAAGTGAGAGTCTAGGCTTGTTACTCTTGGTGATCGGCATCACCTAGACGGTTCGATGGTGATCGGAGTCTTGGTGACCACTTAGAGAGCTTGTGGGTGGCCTAAGCCAAGCTTGTGAGCGGTTGTGGGCGATCCACCGCGCCAGAGAAGCAAAGGATCAGCCCGTAGAGAGCACTTGGTCTTTGCGAAGATCAAGGGGGAGCTATACCCTTGCATGGGTGCTCTAATGAGGACTAGTGGAGAGTGCCGACTCTCCGATACCTCGGAAAAAACTCGGCTTGCAATCTCTTACTCACTTACATTCCCGCATTTACTTTGTGTTCTCTACTTTCCTAGAGTAGTATACTTGTGATAGGACTTGGCTCTAGGTTGCATAACTTGTTTTAGGCTTAGAACATACACAAGCACTTGTGGGGTGAGATTGGGCAAATGGCGATAGGTTGAATTGTATTTCAAAAAATTTACTAGTTGCCCAATTCACCCCCTCTTGGGCATCCTCGATCCTTTCAATTGGTATCAGAGCCTTGTGCTCACTAATTTGGCTTAACCGCCAAGAGAAGGATGTCCGGTGGTCACAATGGTCCCTCAGAGCCTTGGCGGTTAAGGAAATAGCATTCCTAGTATCTAGCCGATTAGTTTCCTTGTTCGGCTAGGATTGTAATCTGTTATACATGGTAAACCGACTTGTAACCCTGCCCCCAGACTATATAAGGCAGGCAGGGGATCCCCTCAAAGCACATTGACATACAGCAATACAATCCACCAAAGCATAGGACGTAGGGTATTACGCTTCACGGTGGCCTGAACCTGTATAAATCTCGTGTCTTACGCTTTTTGCGTAACGCATGTTCATCTCAGGCGCACCTTCACCGATCAATCTACTACCTTAGGCATACCCCTCGGTAGACTATCGATGATATTCCGTCGATAGTTGGCGCACCAGGTAGCGGGTGTGCTTCCTGATCCCATGACGAGCAAGGTGGTGGTTTTTTCAAGCTCCATAGAACTCCCGACGCCAGGCCAGATCTTCACGGTGGGCTCTATCACCTGGGTTATCGGCCCCGACTTCTTTCTGACACCTGAAGCAGATCTTTCTCAGGACTTCCAATGTTGTAGCCTGAGCTCCTTCCCAAGGACTCATACCTTCTGCCTGTGCTTCCCAAGCTGTCCAAAACGGAGCGGTGGTACAAGCTAGGATCCGAAGTGACACTTCGTACCACGGCCGACCAAGGATAACAGTACGGGACCAACGATACTTTGGTGGTTCCGAGTAGCCTACTTCCTGTAGTAACTGCCACAACACCGTAGGAGTCCCGAACATAGCCAGGCATTCGTCGATTCCAGCGGTAGGGTCTTGCGGATCCATCTATTGAAAAGAAAGGTAAGGATTTGTTTTTAACAAAATATATATTTGGAAACATGTTTTATTTTAGAAAGTAGAGATTTAATTCATATCGGGGGGTATTACTAATAGTTGTAATGTCATGATGCATGAGCGTTCCAACGCAAGCCAGGATACCCTGACATATACGTAATATACTGATTAAATTAATTATTAGAGTGACATGCACTCAACGTTTTCAAACATAGGGCATACTTAAGGTGCTAATCCACCACTAAGCTCAAAACCTAACTATAGATCTACAGAAGTAATCGAGGAAAGATGCTATAGAATGAATGAGAAAAGTTTGGAAATAACTCGGACCAAACTACCCCATCAATTTTATTCATTCGAAATCCTTTTGAAGTTTTTGTAAAGTAATACTGCAAGTACTTTACAATGAAATGCTCTGATACCACTTGTGACAGAACCGCCTTAATCATAGGGCCCACGTGCCCTGTCATCGTCCTTAAGGACCTTTGACTAGTCTGCACGAGTTCCCTTTGACTTAGGTGGCCCGTCGGGTCTCATAGGAAACCCTAATTTCCCCGAGGATCTCATTGTAAAGACCTTGCAAGTATTACAACAGTTTACACAAATAATTTGAATCAGAGTACAGGGTGCGGAAGTATTACTTAAACATAGATTACAAATATAAATTACAGATCTAGCTTACATTATCCCAAACCAGAGTTTCGTAGTGGAGTAGCGATATACAACTAAACACCCTGCCCAAGGGTCTCATTATATACACATCTTCATCCCTGCACGATCCGCTGACCGGCACGGTCCCACGCAGAACTGCACACTCAGTTTACCTGCAACAGGGGTTAACAAACCCTGAGTACATGGGGTACTCCGCAAGACTTACCCGACTAAAGGTGTAAAATTAGACTCAGGAATGCAGGCTGAGGGGAGTCAAGGTAAGGCTTGAGCAAGAGTCAAAGTATTTTGCAGAAAAACATTTCTAACCTATTTTATTATTTGATCTCAATATTTTTGTATTCATATACATAATTCCAATATCAATTCTCGTATATCATGTACTTTCAAAATCATATTCATTCTCAAAAACACCTAGTTCCGAACCACTCTTCGCTGTAGGGGTGAGGATCATGTCTCCATTAACCGAGGAGCAACGTCGATTCGAATCCAGAAGTACCCAGCTGGGGATCCCTATCCACACTGCGTATGTAGCACTTAAGCTTGCATATGCCAACCCCGCCTACCACGGCTTTTCATACCCCGGAACCGGTCCTGCGCCACCCGAGAGCACAGTAGCCCTCTAGTCTCCGGGCGCGCCGGCCACGAGGGTACACGCTACTCTCGCCATCTCTCCACTCCCAGTGCGTGGTTGTCGGTTCCAGCCGTAGAGCCACCGGAGTCAGAGGCTTTCCGTAGTATGTGGCTAGTTGCAAAGTCATGATCACAGCAGGCCGACAACGAATGGTCCCTAAATATTTTTTCGTTGGACACCATGCATTGGGACTCTAACCCAAGTACACTGGAGACCACCCGGTTTTCACATCCCTTTTCCGATGGCGAGGATCGTTGGGACTCTAACCCAAACAGATGGTCAACCATACGGAAAACCCATCCACGTTGATGATAATGGACTGGCCAAGTACACCATCACCAAACGAGGACAATACCAATCCCATAAACTGATTCATTCGTTTCATATCATCACAGTTTTCAAAATAGCATTTTTGCAACTCTATCATTAAGCATGACTAAGCATTTTTCAATACTTTTAAATAAATCAGGGTCTCAGATATAATATGTGGTCAAAGAAAGGTAATGCATCAATAGGTTATCACTTAACTCCTATTAACCTAATGCAGTAGATTAACTCAAGTGATAAATATTTTTAAATAACAAGGAGGGGCAAATGCACCGGGGCTTGCCTGTTGCTTGAAGTAGATAACTCTGAAGTCAAACGCCGAGAAGATCCACGTCCACCGAGAGAAGACCTTTCTCGGGACTTGCTTCCAATAATATTTATCGCGCGTTCACTACACGAAGTAATAATGCGTGCTTAACATGATGATATGTATACAATGATGCATGAGATGCACTGACTTGTGAATTACTAAGAGGTAAACTTAATTTGAAACGTTGAGTACAACGTTCCTTCATGATAAAGTTGTCAGCCAAAGAAACTAATTACTCTCGAGCATTAACTACTTTGGTTTATTGACCATTTTAACAGTCATAGAAGGCTGAGTTAATTTTCCTTATAACACTACTACATCTTTGCTTAAACAAATCACCAACCTTAATATCGTATGTGAGTAATATAAATTATTAATATTCTAATTAGTAATTTAATTAAGAACTCAAACAACTAATTAAAGTGCCAAAGATCATCTCAAGTTAATGGCCTAAGGACATCACGCATTCCAAAAGCCACACAAAACCTAAAATGGCTAGGGTTCCTATTTATTTTATTAAGCGATTTATAGAGTATTAAATAGTGATTAAGCAAACTATTTCTTTTTGAGCCCAAACTTTTCCTACAGATAGAGTTTGACCCAAAACAGTACCAAAACAAATTTCGTGATTTTTGGATTAATATTTTGACATACAAAAATCCTAGAAATCTCATTTATTAATTAAAAGGCACATTTTTATTCCCTACAGAAAGTGTTCCAAACATATATTTAATATTTTACTTGCAGAGGTGGCCTCGTCGTGGTGAGGTACCTCACGGTGGCGCTCCGGCCGGCCGCGGTGAAGACGATCCCGAACAACCGATGCCGGGGACGACAGCCGGAGCAACCGGGTCCAATCGACTAGCAAGAATGTTGCGAATCAAATGGCAAGATGGGGAGGGTGGTGGCGAAGCAGCGCCCACGAATTTGCTCGTGCAGTGAAGCTCGTCGGCGGCGAGGTGAAGAAGAGGATGGAAACGGAACGGCTGTCGACCTTTAAACTGCGGGAGATGGAGTGGATAAGGTAGAAGCAGCTGCCCGGGACCCCCTTCTCTGTGACCACGACGTGGCGGCGACCCGGCCCCGGCCTCGGACGGCGTCGGCGGCCGGCGCGCGCACGCGCCTGCACGCGCACAGAGCCGGACCCCCTTTTACTGTAGCAGACCCTGCCTATTTCTGTTTTTTGTCAAATTACTCCGTATTTTGTGTAACCACTCGAAAAATTACCAAAGTACAAGTTGTAGGGAATTTTATTCTGAGCAAGTTTGGTTTTTGCACCAATTTCAAATTTTTAATGGATTTTGAATAAATCAAAAGGGGGGTAATTAGGGATTTTGAATTTCAAACCTAATCCAAACAATTCCTCAAAACTTTTCTCAATAACTCGAAAACATGAAAAAATAGAAGTTGTTCCGCTTGTCAAGTCCTACAACTTTCATTAAATAGGTTATACCAGATTCTTCATAGATTTTGAAATAGCATTTCAAATTTAAATTTCAAAACACTGTTTAGGGTTTAATTTGAAATCTTACTGCATAACATCAAAATCCCCAAATATAAAAGTTGTTCAAATTGAAAAACCTAACAACTTTCATTAAAGGATCTTGCCCAAATTATTGATAGTTTTTGAAAGGTCATTTTAAATTTGAATAAACAAACACTAATTGGGGTTTAATTTAAATTTCTACTGGTAAACCTCAAAATCTCCAAACATAAAAGTTGTTCTATTTTGAAAGGGCTAAAACTTTTATTAAAAGACCATCATCATATTTCTACTAGTTTTTGAATTTGTATTTCAAGTTTAAACTTTAAAACCTAGATTAAGGTTTTATTTGAAATTATTTTTAATAACTTCAAAATTTCTCAAAATAGAAGTTGCTCAACCTTTAAAGATTTACAACTTTTGTTTAAGGCCCAATACTTGATTCTATTTAGTTTTTGATTTAGGGTTTTTGGTCCGATTAGGGTTTTTAATTGTTTTCCTTTTTATTTTCTATTGGGTTTTAGATAATTACATACAAACACAAACATTTATATAATAAATCACTCACAAGCACTTATGCACAATCACATGTTGAAATAAGAACATTTTTGTTAATGCATAGTTAAAATGAGTTTAAGCAGGATGATTTACATGCAATGATGATGACATGGCAGGTTTTAATTCACCATAACACCAGAGGTGTTACAGTCCGAGAGCCTCCAGATTGTGGAGTCGGCTTCGGATCAACTTGCTACAAATTGTCTCTAGCATCCACTGATGTTGCGACGTCCATCCCTGCCCCCGGCTCGGCGAGACACGACTCTGGTCATCACCGCTACACCGGAGGGACGCATCGTCGAGCTCGGCCCCGATCAGTCGTGGCTCCACGGGGCTACATGCCTTTCGGACTGCGGAACACAGCCTCCAGCTTTTCACATCAACTGCGCCACCCCAACCATGACATCTCCGACAACGCCGACCCCAGCGCCACCTTCATCATCACCGACAACGAAGGCTCCGGCCCCTGATATACCTCCATCTATGGGTCGGTACATCGGTGGGCCCATCCTCGTCATCAGCAACGACAGTGCTTCGGCACCACACGAAGACGACGAGGCCCGGGCTGCTCGCAAAAAGAGGAACGCCAACCGAAGGCAACGCTGTTGACATCTACTAACGTTGCCAAATATAACAATATAACTTTTACTATCAAAGACAAGATTAGAGATGTATGGTAATTAATTAACTTACCATTAGCAACTAGCCACTTAACTATCATCAACATTTATATGCATGAACTAGGTTGTCAACCCTAATTATATCTGCTAAGAATAAATAAAGGTTCCTTATATTATTCAATGTGACTAGGCAGAAATATATATATAAACTAAGAACAATTCTGCAAGCAGACAGATAATTATACCATTGTAGCATTTTACCTAGAGTCTACCAGGTTGTCGATTTATATTTATACCACTGGGAAGGACTAGGATAAACTTTAATCTATTATATTGATAGTGATTATACAATGGATAAGTGGTGATATCAATGTCATTTACTCTACTCATAACAGGTAGAGGTCACAAGGTAATAAAGATAAATAAAGGAGATAAGTATGATCAAGCATCATAAATAAAAGATAAACATCAGAGCACTTTCTAGTCATAATAATAGCTAGCAAATGGATAAACTAAGGAATTAATATCTAAGGTAATTCTACAACTACGTCAATGAATAACTTTAATTAGTGCAATTACATCTAGTAATCATTGTTAGATTAGTCCTATATCATTATCACATGTAAAGGGCATCATCTAGGAAGGATGTGAAACATGGTCATCACCCAACTTCGCGACCGTGCCTGCTTGCCTACATACGGGGGGTGGACTACAAAGGACTCAACGCAGCTGTCACCTACATGATCTACCACATGTCCCGGCACATTAGGGTGCACTCGCAGATAAATAGAATATGTAGACACCATGTCCACATATTGTTCATCGTCTACCCAACGATCGTTTGGATAAACGCTATATGAGCAATTACATGAATTCAATAAGATCAAACCAACTATACTAGACACATAATCAAAGTAGACAATGACTATTGTAATCAAGAACATATGAACTATTAAGAACAATGTTTCCCTAATCATAATAAGAATACAATAATAGAGAAAGAACTAGAATTATACCGAACTCCGCGCTCAAGACAGACGCCGGGGCTCCAGATCCCGCTGAAGAACTAGAACTCCTCTACTTCTAATCTAACTAGGCTAGAACTATGAACTAGGAGGCTCTTGATGGCTTGACTGAAGACATGACGCCTTGGATGAATGATTGGATGCTCCAGGGGGTCTGCCCCTTTATTTGTAGCCTGGTGGGTTGCACGTGTGCCATAGGATCAAACCGACTTAACCAAGGACCGAGATGTGTCGTAGGAGGCGGTGGAAGAAGACTCCAGAAGGCGGCAGCGAAACCCTAGGGGGCGCCGCCCGGGCCCCCTAGGGGCCGGCTGGCCCCACCACCTGCTAGATGGGATCCCGGTTGCTTCGGCTGCCTTCTACACTCTTCTAGCTTGTCGATGACGTATATTGCCTTGGCGTTCAAGTTTTGTGATAATTAAGCACTTTAATCCCTCTCTTAAGCTTTTCTGGATAATCCCCTGGGAAATACAGAATATGCAAAACTCGTGGAAATTGTTAGTTAAAACCCTAGACTAGTGTATATTCATATATCCTTTGGTGTCTAAAGTTCTAATAAAAGTTGACGTTATCTACCGTCAACAACACCCCCAAGCTTACCTGTTTGCCAGTCCCTTGGCAAACAAACTAAGCCTAATTTAACAAAGTATTTAGATTAGGAGTTGCTACAATGATTTCATACTTTCCAAGTACACATGCTTTCAAACAGAGATTCTCATCTGGATTAGACAATTACTGCTCTAACCTTCAGACTTACCTATTTTACCTTTAACTATGGAGCTTTACAGCTTTCGCGTAGGTCTTGAGCAATTGAAAGATAGAACGATCGAGTCAAGCACTATGTAGCAAATTCTTCACAGTACCAATATTCTGGAGTTTTCATAAGTTTTCGAAATAAAACTCAGAGCTTAATTGTATGACACCCTCAAGTCACTCATTATATGTGGTATTTATGGAGCTCACTTAGGCATTAACAATTTCATGCCTCCCTATAACTAAGAATATATAGTGGAGCTCATTGGAGTGGCAATAACACGAATGAGCATACTTGCAATGCATATGTTGTAAAGTCAAGCAATGGATCCACAGAGAATTGAGGCATACAATCAAACCAAGATGTGCATGTGTATGGAATATGGTGGATAGGTGTATATATGGTATTTAGTGGCTAATCCTAATTCTACCTATGCTCTTTTGAAAATAAATCTCTCTTTAAAACTCGCAGGAAACATGGGCTATCTTTATTATTTCTCTCTCTCTTTTTTTCAATAGGGAGGCGGGCATCTAGTACCCATTGTTTTAATTGCTGGGACAATTGTCCATCTTTTACTCCCTTTTCTTTTCATACTTTTGCATAGCCACATGTGTCCCTTAAATGATTGGAGAGATAACAATGATAAAAACTTAGAGCATTTATAATGGGGTTGTCCTATGGGGTATATATTTTTGGTGTTTTCCTCCAGTGTAGGAGAAAACATTTTTATGATGAACATAGATGAAAGTGAAAATGGTTGCGATTACTCCCAGGATAGGAATAATGCATATGTGGCTGTAGTGTGTACGTGATCTTGGTTTTAAAAGCATGACAAGACTCTTATGAGGTATACAACAAAGGTTGACTGAACTCAATGCAAAGCAAGCAGCATAAATGTGCAAAGGTTTTCCTATCTCTATGTATCATATATGGCTTTGGTAGGAATTCATACTTTGTCATACAAGAGCTCATCATGTAGATTTTAAGTTTTCAAAATAAATCTCCAGAACATAGTAATGCTAGGAATAAGATAAATAGCAGCTCTGAGCTTCATGTATCATACCAATCAATCACCTAGACTTAGCTCAAACATATGCCTCCACAAGTTCTAGGTTCAGAGTAAATTCTCAAATCAAAATAGCAATATCTAAAACTCGGGAGAATTTGAGGTTGAAAACTAGGCACTTGAAAGGAATGATAACAGAGCAACTATTCATCATCTCCAAGATAAATTTTAGTGTTCATCAATTTTAATTAAATCTAGCCTAGACTGACTCCAAACATAATCTAATATAAAACTAAGTGTTTATTTGGTTTTAGTGATCTTTCTAATTATTTTTGATGTACTCACAAAAGACTCTATGATTTGTGGACCTTCATGTGCCCACATATTTTTGGTATTTTTAGATTTCCCTATGATACTATGGTGAACCTTCATGTGCTCACATATTTTTGGTATTTTATGACTATATAAAACAGACTCGATAATTGCCTAGGTATAATTAACTGAGAACTAGGGGATGCTCCTCCCCCAAGCTAGATGTTTGTAATATTTGGCATTGAGTGATTGTCACACCCAATTTTAAGGATTAAATTGAACGCATAACCTTATGTGCGCCCCAGGATCAGTCACACACATAAGCCGACAAATACAAGGTAATATCAAAAGGCAATGCTCAAATACATAACGTAGTATAATTAAAATATAACCTTAAGAAGCAAACAGCGGAAAGACACTCCGATCTTCGCGTGTAGACGCTAACTCCACAGGGACACAACTAACTGGTTGACCACAAGCCTAGCACTTCCAAACTAGCAATCTGATAACCACCTGAGGTGCGGGGGCAATTGCAAGAGTGAGTCCATGTCGAACTCAACAAGTATAGTAATCTCATGATCAATGTAACATAAATAATGTGAAAGCATAAAACAGTAAAAATGATCATGTTAGCAATCAAAAGTCACCATCTTAAATGTAAGGATTCCAAGGCCGCTCGTGTCCTTGAGCAAGGCTAGTATACCAGTTTAATAAACTCTGCGCAGAGGTGTACACTTTCACTGTGAGCCGTGATTTACCCTTTCGCCCGAGGTGATCAGCCTCTTAGCCCACTACCAAGGAAGGCCGACAGGGTTCACTATGAAGCCTTTCAAAGGTTCGTCTAACATGTTAGGGCCGCGAGGTTTCCTCGGCAAGCAGATGTAGAGCCCCCCTTCCATATGGCACAAGGTCACGCAGGTTATACACATATGGACAGAGGCCGCACTATACCCGAGTCGGCAAGCCCCTCTTGCGCCTTTCGGTAACCTCTAACATGCTAGAAAAGGTCCTCATACTGAGCTAAAACTAGAGCCATATAGCCCTCACAGTTGTACTGTCAATCCTGGAGGTTCTTTTACAGACAAATCCTCAAGTTGCTAAAAAGTCATTTTTATCGTTTGTTACTTAAACATTAATTAAGTCACAAGATCACAGTCACAAGAAGTAAATCCAAACTATACTTGCCTTGATCAAAGTGCTCTGGAGAACTTGGATCCTCAACGTACTCTTGATCAGCCACGTATTGCTCACCGTCTGAACTCGATCATAAAATCACCACACAATCATCGAGGCAATCATACACGAAGCAAACAAGATCTATATTAGAAACAGTACACCAACAGTGGAAAAACAGATTAAAAAGTGTATAAAAATAATCTACGCGTCGCTACGATTCCAACGATATAAAGATCACGAAAATCGGAATTCAAACGGAGAAGTTATGAAATAAGCAAGTTTTACTTTAATAAAATAATAGATTAAATCTAATCTCAAATTTTAAAAGTTGAAAACATGAGTATCAGTAGCATCATTAGATAGATTAATAAAATTATGAATCTAACGAGACTTGAACGGATCAAATCGGAGCTAAAACGAATAAAATATGGCCGAAATAAACTGAGTGGCAAATCTGTAAATATTGAAAACGCCTTTTGAATTAAAACCGAGGAAATACATTCTCTAAATAGGAAAGCGTAATCTGAGAAATACGCCAAAGGACCGCGGGTTAGAACATTAAAAAGCTCAGGGGCTCTTTTGCAAAAGTGCCGGCGAAAGGGTATCTCTTCACTGTGAGCCGTTGGATCGGCCGTGGACGGCGCAGGTAGCTAGGGGGAAAGAGGGGCGGCTCTGGTCGCCGGAGTCGGGCGGCGCCCGGCCGATTCCTCGCTGGCAAGATGGCCGGAGACAGCGTTTTCGGGGCTAGGAAGCTCGGCACACCTCGGGATCTGGTCGGGAAGCAAGAGGAGCTCAAGCCAAACCTATCAATGGTTTCGGTTGCCACAGAGGTAGCTCGGGGAGGATGCGGCGAGCTAGGTGGCGGAACTATGGCGGCGGCGAAGCTCGGCATCATGGCTATAGTGCACAAAACCGAGGGAGAAGGGGTCGGGAAGGTCCCTGACCTTGCTGCGAAGCTTGGAGAACAACCAATTTCGACGGAGAAGTCCTCCCGAGGAGAAATCGACGGCGGCGGCGGAGCTCGGGGCGACGGCGGAGCTCGGGGCGGCGGCTAGGGCAAGATCGGAGGGCGAGGCTTGCTCGGGAACTTGTGGGGAGGGACGGTAGGGCTCGGCCAACCTATATAGGGGCGCGAGGGAGGCGTAGGAGATCCGGACTCGTCCGAGGATCCCGGCGGCGGAAAGCTTCGAGCAGCGGCGGCTCTGTTCGCGCGAGGGCAGGAAGAGGCAATGCCGCTAGGGCTGGATGGCGGCAAATAAGGGCCCGCCTGGACTTATATAGTCCCGAGGCGATGGGGATAGGGGAGTTGAATTCGCCTCGGATATAGGAGATCGAATCGAGGGCGGCGAGCGATGAACTCGCTCTGTTCGTTCTCGCGTCGGACTCTCGGCGAGCAGCAGAGGGAAACAGGGGAGGGGCTGTCCTGTGGGTCCCACAGGTCGGTAGCACCGAGCGCTGGGGTCGGGCTGGCAGTCACGACAGAGGGATGCTCCGCGCGCGCGTGCTCGGTCACGGCGTGGCTCTCTGCTTTGGGCGCCCCGGGGAGAAGAAAGGAAGGAGGAGAAGAGGGACTGCCCTGTGGGGCCCACCTGTCATCCAAAGATGGGAAGAGGGGGCGCTCAGCTTGCTGCATCGGCTGGCTGGCTAGTTAGCTGGGCCTCGGCCCAAGTTAGCAAGGGAGGGGGCAGGCCGAAAGGAAGAGGAGGACTGGGCCCTCGGGCCAAAATCAGAGAGGGGAGGGTTTTTCCTTTTTTCCCTTTTCTATTTTCTAATTTCATTTTCCAAAAGGATTTTCAAATTGGGTTTTGAAATATTTGAAAAAAAATTCAAATAAGCTACAACAGTACAAAGAAGAAATGCTCCAGCATGAATGCATCATACATGTGTATGACCTAGGTTTGATTTTATATTTGAGAAAAATTATTATTTCCCTATATTGGAATGATCAACTAATTGCAGAATTAAATAAATCCCCACTATTTAAAAGAATGTAATTTTTCGGGTGTTACAATTCTACCCCCCTTAAAAGGAATCTCGTCCCGAGATTCGAGAGAGCAAGGTCAAAAGAATGAAGTTTAGATGTTTGAGGAGATTCAGATACTTTACCATTGAATCTTCTTTGTTTTCTCGGGTACCTCCTCTTTCATGGTAATAATTCTGATGCTCATTTCCTGTTGTCACCACCTCTATATAGATACTCCAGATAATATTTCCATACAATGATGGGTACCCAGTATGGTAAGATCCTTTGTCAGTAATAACTCATCCAATCGCATATGTGATACGCATCTAATGTTCCATATAATATCTCAAGTGATTCCAATGTTTATGGGTCCATCACGCTTCCGCTGCGCTACTCTGATATTCGATCCAAACACTACACCTGTGTCTAGTAAGCAAATCTCCAATTAACAGAACATTAACATTAACTGGTATTTAATTTCTGACTCCTTATACTTGGTAGACTGATTAACACTTTTTTTTTTGCTTGACGTAATACTAAGCCATTTTTTTTTCCGGATAAGAACACATTCCAAATCTTGCAAGGTGCATCATTATAGACATTCAAGCTCTTGTTCAGGTCTAGCAAGGTTTACACTCGGATTCCACTCAACCTTTCTTTAGTTCCTCCAAACTTATCCAAGATCTCTGGGTGCAAAAACTTATCCAAGATCTCTGGGTGCAAACACACTTAATGCATTTTCCAATATACTTATTATAGAAACTTAGTATGCCATAGAAGTTCCAAGTTATCATAGCTTAACGCTGCTTCTACTTTCTCAGGTTCTCCATAATACCATCCTTAGTAGTACTTAACCAAGAAAGAACTTAGTCCACTTATCCTGCTAGGTGTAGCATTGATGCTTCTATTTCTCCGAAGAACCCACTATCGATATCCAATATCTCCTTATATCAAGAATGCCTTCTTATCCTGAGTACGGTGAAGGTTGAATTCCCAATTGATGGTATCTCGATATGAATACCTATCTTGATGAAGACCTGACCTTTTCATGAATGATCCAACAAGTTATCCAAATTGAGCGAGGACACCCGCTCTTGATAGTGATTTCTTAACCATATAGATATCTGAGGCTTCCAAGTGAGACACCATAAGACCTTCATCTGGTTACATCTTTAGCCTGGCTACCCCGTTAAAAGAAATTAACTTTGGGTACTAAGGATAGCTCGCATCTTCTTCCGAGTGGGTTGATTACTACAATCATGTACTTCTAACCTCCCAACAATACTCATGAGCGTAGGTAAGAATAGGTAATCTGAAGTTATTCGCGAGCAGAAAAATAACATCTCAGTAAATCAGTTGTAACTCCAGATCTGTTACTCCAAATAAGCCGCAGCACATACCGTTGGAAAGCTACTGAAATTTCCTACAACTTTGATGTAGAACACTTTTCCAGATTCTGTAGTTATAATGGTCGAAAACAGGGCATAACCAAAATATTTTCAGATTCCAGACAGCACAGTTGCATCGTCTTGTGATGTTCATAACTCCCAGGGTGATTCTTATTCCCACAGAATGATCTTGAAGTCTACTTATGTCCAGAATTTTTCCAAGATTTTTTTGATCTTCCAAAAATAGAGGTAGAGGCTAACAAGGACATGTTGCTCCGAGAAGACAGAATAAAACAAGCAATAGAGAAAGAGAACCCAACTATGTATTCTATTAATCCTCATACCTTGGGTATATAAACTAAATGAAATTATGGACAACTCCATAAGATCATTGCACTCATTACAAAGATTCAAATCAAGCAAGTTCATAATAACAATTCGACAAGGCACAACAATCATTGGTACTCAACTTGCGATGCTATCGCGCGTTCTATCTCTATCAAGGGTTCATCTCTAAGGCTTTAACTTCATGTTATGAAAGAATGAGGTAAGAGATAGTTCTACAAGAATTTCCAGCCAACGGGTGGATAAAAGATTTATAGCAATAAGGAGGAGATGAATATCAAGGTAAGGGGTATAGCAAAGCAGAAATTATCAATGGTTATGGAACAAGGACTCCATAGGAAGTTATAAAAATTAAGATGGTCTATTTCTTACTAGGCTTGCGTCCTACAGTCAGCATTGCTCCGATACCACTTTGTCACATCCAATTTTAAGGATAAAATTGAACGCATAACCTTATGTGCGTCCTAGGATCAGTCACACACATAAGCCGACAAATACAAGGTAATATCAAAAGGCAATGCTCAAATACATAACGTAGTATAATTAAAATATAACCTTAAGAAGCAAACAGCGGAAAGACACTCCGATCTTCGCGTGTAGACGCTAACTCCACAGGGACACAACTGACTGGTTGACCACAAGCCTAGCACTTCCAAACTAGCAATCTGATAACCACCTAAGGTGCGGGGGGAATTGCAAGAGTGAGTCCATGTCGAACTCAAAAAGTATAGTAATCTCATGATCAATGTAACATAAATAATGTGAAAGCATAAAACAGTAAAAATGATCATGTTAGCAATCAAAAATCACCATCTTAAATGTAAGGATTCCAAGGCCGCTCGTGTCCTTGAGCAAGGCTAGTATACCAGTTTAATAAACTCTGCGCAGAGGTGTACACTTTCACTGTGAGCCGTGATTTACCCTTTCGCCCGAGGTGATCAGCTCTTAGCCCACTACCAAGGAAGGCCGACAGGGTTCACTATGAAGCCTTTCAAAGGTTTGTCTAACATGTTAGGGCCGTGAGGTTTCCTCGGCAAGCAGATGTAGAGCCCCCCTTCCATATGGCACAAGGTCACGCAGGTTATACACATATGGACAGAGGCCGCACTATACCCGAGTCGGCAAGCCCCTCTTGCGCCTTTCGGTAACCTCTAACATGCTAGAAAAGGTCCTCATACTGAGCTAAAACCAGAGCCATATAGCCCTCACAGTTGTACTGTCAATCCTGGAGGTTCTCTTACAGACAAATCCTCAAGTTGCTAAAAAGTCATTTTTATCGTTTGTTACTTAAACATTAATTAAGTCACAAGATCACAGTCACAAGAAGTAAATCCAAACTATACTTGCCTTGATCAAAGTGCTCTGGAGAACTTGGATCCTCAACGTACTCTTGATCAGCCACGTATTGCTCACCGTCTGAACTCGATCATAAAATCACCACACAATCATCGAGGCAATCATACACGAAGCAAACAAGATCTATATTAGAAACAGTACACCAACAGTGGAAAAACAGATTAAAAAGTGTATAAAAATAATCTACGCGTCGCTACGATTCCAACGATATAAAGATCACGAAAATCGGAATTCAAACGGAGAAGTTATGAAATAAGCAAGTTTTACTTTAATAAAATAATAGATTAAATCTAATCTCAAATTTTAAAAGTTGAAAACATGAGTATCAGTAGCATCATTAGATATATTACGAAATTATGAATCTAACGAGACTTGAACGGATCAAATCGGAGCTAAAACGAATAAAATATGGCCGAAATAAACTGAGTGGCAAATCTGTAAATATTGAAAACGCCTTTTGAATTAAAACCGAGGAAATACGTTCTCTAAATAGGAAAGCGTAATCTGAGAAATACGCCAAAGGACCGCGGGTTAGAACATTAAAAAGCTCAGGGGCTCTTTTGCAAAAGTGCCGGCGAAAGGGTATCTCTTCACTGTGAGCCGTTGGATCGGCCGTGGACGGCGCAGGTAGCTCGGGGGAAAGAGGGGCGGCTCTGGTCGCCGGAGTCGGGCGGCGCCCGGCCGATTCCTCGCCGGCAAGATGGCCGGAGACAGTGTTTTCGGGGCTAGGAAGCTTGGCACACCTCGGGATCTGGTCGGGAAGCAAGAGGAGCTCAAGCCAAACCTATCTATGGTTTCGGTTGCCACAGAGGTAGCTCGGGGAGGATGCGGCGAGCTAGGTGGCGGAACTATGGCGGCGGCGAAGCTCGGCATCATGGCTATAGTGCACAAAACCGAGGGAGAAGGGGTCGGGAAGGTCCCTGACCTTGCTGCGAAGCTTGGAGAACAACCAATTTCGACGGAGAAGTCCTCCCGAGGAGAAATCAACGGCAGCGGCGGAGCTCGGGGCGACGGCGGAGCTCGGGGCGGCGGCTAGGGCAAGATCGGAGGGCGTGGCTTGCTCGGGAACTTGTGGGGAGGAACGGCAGGGCTCGGCCGACCTATATAGGGGCGCGAGGGAGGCGTAGGAGATCCGGACTCGTCCGAGGATCACGGCAGCGGAAAGCTTCGAGCAGCGGCGGCTCTGTTCGCGCGAGGGCAGGAAGAGGCAATGCCGCTAGGGCTGGATGGCGGCAAATAGGGGCCCGCCTGGACTTATATAGTCCCGAGGCGATGGGGATAGGGGAGTTGAATTCGCCTCGGATATAGGAGATCGAATCGAGGGCGGCGAGCGACGAACTCGCTCTGTTCGTTCTCGCGTCGGACTCTCGGCGAGCAGCAGAGGGAAATAGGGGAGGGGCTGTCCTGTGGGTCCCACAGGTCGGTAGCACCGAGCGCTGGGGTCGGGCTGGCAGTCACGATAGAGGGATGCTCCGCGCGCGCGTGCTCGGTCGCGGCGTGGCTCTCTGCTTTGGGTGCCCCGGGGAGAAGAAAGGAAGGAGGAGAAGAGGGCCTGCCCTGTGGGGCCCGCCTGTCATCCAAAGATGGGAAGAGGGGGCGCTCAGCTTGCTGCACCGGCTGGCTGGCTAGTTAGCTGGGCCTCGGCCCAAGTTAGCAAGGGAGGGGGCAGGCCGAAAGGAAGAGGAGGACTAGGCCCTCGGGCCAAAATCAGAGAGGGGAGGGTTTTTCCTTTTTTCCCTTTTCTATTTTCTAATTTCATTTTCCAAAAGGATTTTCAAATTGGGTTTTGAAATATTTGAAAAAAATTCAAATAAGCTACAACAGTACAAAGAAGAAATGCTCCAGCATGAATGCATCATACATGTGTATGACCTAGGTTTGATTTTATATTTGAGAAAAATTATTATTTCCCTATATTGGAATGATCAACTAATTGCAGAATTAAATAAATTCCCACTATTTAAAAGAATGCAATTTTTCAGGTGTTACAGTGATCCTCAGAGTGAGCTAGCCAGTGGTAGTCCTGGTGGATGCCACTGTTAGACTCTCTCCTTAGTCATAATGTTGTTCCTGCATAATTATACTCCAACAAGAAAACTAAAACTCAAGGCTTGAATTTAACAAGGGGTTAGTGGTCAGCCAATGAGTAATTGCTTATTCTTTTGAGTTGATTTTAATTGACAGATTCTAGCAGGATTCTCTTTTTGGGCTTTCTAATTTTCTTATGCAGCAATCAAATATGTATGCATGCTATATATATATTTTTTTTACTATGCCATCACGGAGAATATCTATTCTCATGGGCTTAGGATACTGCTACCATTAATATTATTTTTATTTTTATGCCACCACAGTAAATATTCCTACAGAGTATTCCATAAGTTTATTCACATGGGTCTTTAGTTTTTATGATGCAATAAACAAAACAGTAAATATTTTTTGTTGTTGTTTTATATTAATGTGCAAAAGTGATTGTGCTAATAAATGTGTTAAAGAAAAATTACTAATAAATGCTAACTTAATTAGATAATTACCATTCTAACCTTATGGTTAGGGTACAGAATTTATAGTCTACCGACAGGACTTAGATAGCGGAGAGTACTTACTTAGCAGGTTCATCATCTGAGGTTACCTCACTAATTCCCCATTTTGTGGTGGTGTAGTAGGTGCTTCTTCTTTCTCCTTCCATCTCATTTCTGTTTCTTCTGTTTCTCTCTTTTCTAGCTTCAGCTCTTCCTTGTTATACTCTCTTAGGTGTGCCTCTCTTGACTCCTTATCCTTCTTCATCCATTCTTGTAATTGTGCATGGATCTCTTCCTTCTCTGCCTTAGCAATCTGATCCATCCTTTTAGCTTCTGCTTCCCACTTACTCCAGCGTGGTGCTTGTATAGCTTCCTCTTGCTTCTTGTGGCAGTCTTCATACTTCACAATCTTGCCTGGGAATTCCTCCCATCCACAGTGAGGCTGGGCAGCCTGACGGCTGTAACACCCAAAAAACTGCATCAATTTGAAACAGAGGGAAATCAATTTAATTATGTTATTGTTTGATCATTTAACTTAGGGAAATAATAATTTTTTGAGAAATAAAATCAAACCTTGGTCATACACATGTATGATGCATTCATGCTGGAGAATTTCTATTTTGTATTGTTTGGAGTTTACCGAAGTTTCAAACATTCCAAATCCCATTTCAAACTATATTGGAAAATGTTTTGGAAAAATAGAAAATAAAAAGGAGCAAACCTTTCCCCTCCTCTCGGCCTGTTGGCCCAAGGCCTGCTACCTTCCCTCCCCACTCTGCTCGCATGTTGGGCCAAAGCCCAAGTGCGCAGCTGCCCTCTCCACCTATCTAACTCGCCGACAGGCCGGGCCCGTGCGTCATAGACCGCGCCCCTCCCTACCTTCTCCCCCCTGGGCGCCCTGGGCAGAGAGCAGAGCCCGGCCAGGCCGCTGCGCAGGCGCCCTTCCCCTTCTCTGTTTGGCTAACAGCCCCGGCCCACGCCTCAGTGTAACTGACGAGCGGGACCCATGGGTCAGCCCCTGTTCCTCCCCATCTCTCCTCAGCACGCAGAGAACGAACAAAGCCGAGTTCGTTGCCGCGTCGAGTTCGATTTCATCTTCTACTATCCCATGCCCTACCCTCGTGCCTCGGGAGTACTTAAGCCGGGTGGACCCCCGCCGCCACGTGACCCTAGTAGCTGCCGCCTCTCTGCCCACTCACGAACAGAGCTGCCGCCGCCGAGTTTCTTCCGCCGTCGGGGGACATTCGACGAATTCGACGTCGTTTCCTCCTCGGTAAGCTGCTGCGGACTTTCTCCACGACCTTGTGAAAGTCCCGAGCCCCTCTTCACCTTTGATTTGGGCACTAACGTGCCCCGTTGCCGTTGCAGGAAACTGCCGACCGCCTTTGAGCTTCCCGCCGCCGCCGTCAAGTTTGGTTTTGGAGGCGTTCCCGTCTCCGATTGAGACTTACCGAAGGTTCGTAGTGAGGTGAGGAAACCCCAGGCATCCCCAATTTAATGATCTTGACACCGTAGCTGCGCCAGCGAGCTCGCCGCCTTGCTTTTGCCGCTGCCGCTCGTGCTGCTCGTGTTGTAGGCTATCGCAACTCGAACCAATGGCCTAGATGAGTTCTACGCGAGCTTCTCTTTCCTCCGAATCAAATCCCGTGTCAAATAGTGCACCGTAGCTCGAGTTCGCATTTTCTAGTGAAGAACTGGCCATGGCGCCGCCGTCCCACCTGCTGTCTCCGGCGAACAGAGCCCCAGTCCCCCACCGTTCTAATCTGGACCATCGAGATCAAATCCCACGGACCAGATCTGCCCATACCGATTCGGCCGGTGCTTTTGCGAAAAAACCCTGTCATTAGTTATGTTATAACCCGCAGCCGTTAGCGCCTTTCCTAGATTCCGCTTTCTGCTTTAGAAAGCGTATTTCTCCTCGGTTTAAACAAAATGTGCTTTCTTATTAATTTCAGATTTGCCACTGTATTTAATTTAGCTATAATTTACTCGTTTTAGATCCGATTTGAATGATTCAACTTGCGTTAGACTCATAATTTTATAATCTATCAGATGGTACCATTGTTTCATGTGTTATTAACTTTTAAAATTTGAGGTTATATCTAATATATTATTTATCTATTATAAATCTTGTAAAATCCTTAACTTCGCCGTTTTAAGTCCAATTTGTGCAAACTTTATATCGATGTGATCGTAGCGACGAGTAGATTAGTTTTATGAACTTTTTAATTTATTTTCTCTCTATTGGTGTACTGTTCTAATGTAAACTCTTGTTTGTATGCATGATTGCCCCTGTATGGGTGTGTGTTGATATGATGGATCGAGTATAGACGGTGAGCCTTACGTTGGTGATCAAGATCAGTACTTTGATGACCCGGGTCACTAGGAGTTTGCTGATCAAGGCAAATATTAGTATGGACCATCCTTGTTGTCCTATTCACCAAATAATTAATTACATATGCATGTGTCTACCTTGTTAACCATATATGTTTCCTAGTTTTGTTACCCTATTCCTCGTAACCTATGGGATTATGCATATGTTAATTGATGCTAGTGCGCTATTGGGATCATGATCATGTAAACTTGATTAATTGAATATGCAATAAGATTAAAAGATGCCTTTTTAGCAACATGGAACTAGGGGATTGGAGCATAGTTTTGTGATGCTCTAAATCCTTCACCCTTGGTAATGGTCTGTCAGCAAAAGCTGGGACTTACAGTGCAACTATGAGGGCTACATGGCTCTGGTTTTAGTCAAGTATAGGCATTCTAGCTTGTTAGCGGTTACCGAAAGGCGTGACGGACCCGGACCTTGTGTCACGACGAAGGAGGGCCCTACATTTGCTTGCCGGGTCCCTAGCGGCTCTAACTTGTGAGGCGGAGTACTTTGAAAGACTTCATAGTGAAACCCTGCTCACTCACCTTGGTAGTGTTATGGGAGTAATTATTGACATCTACTAACGTCGCCAAATATAACTATATAACTTTTAATGCGAGAGACGAGATTAGAAGATGAATGGTAATTAATTAACTTGTCATTAGCAACTAGCCACATTTCTATTACCAATATTCTTATGCAAGAATTAGGCCGTCATCCCTAATTAATAATGCTAAGAATAAATAAAGGTTTCATATATTAATCTATGTGACTAAGCAGAAATAAATATAAATAATATAAACTAAGATCAGTTCTGCAAGCAGGCAGATAATTATACTATTGTAGCATTTTACCTAGAGAGTTCTACCAGGTTGTCGATTTATATTTATACCACTGGGAAGGACTAAGAATAAATTACAATCTATTATATTGATAGTGATGGTATACAATGGATAAGTGACATTACCGATGTCATTTGCTGTACTCATAACAGGCAGAGGTCACAAGGTAAATAAAGATAAAGACGATAAGTATGATCAAGCATCATAAATAAAAGATAATCATCAGAGCACTTCTCTAGTCATAGTAATAGCTAGCCAATGGATAAACTAAGGAATTAATATCAAAGGTAATTCTATAACTACATCAATGAATAACTCTAATTAGTGCAATTACATCTAGCAATCATTGTTAGACTAATCATATATCATGATCACATGCAAAGGGCATCATCTAGGAAAGGTGTGAAACAGAGTCATCACCAAACTTCGCGACCGTGCCTGCTGGCCTACATATGGGGGGTGGACTACAGAGGACTCAACGCAGTTGTCACCTACGCGATCTATCACACGACCCGGCACATCAGGGTGCACTCACAGATAAACAAAATACCTAGACACTACGTCTACATATCGTTCATCATCTATCCATCGTACGCATGAATAAACGCTATACGAGCAATTACATGAATTCAATAAGATCAAGCCAACTATACTAGACATATAATCAAAGTAGACAAAGACTATTGTAATCAAGAACATATAAACTATTAAGAATAATGTTTCCCTAATCATAATGAAGAATACAATAATACAGAAAGAACTAGAATTATACCGAACTCCGTGCTCCAGACAGACGCCGGGGCTCCAGATCCGCGGAAGAACTAGAACTCCTCTACTTCTAATCTAACTAGGCTAGAACTATGAACTAGGAGGCTCTTGATGAACTAGGAGGCTCTTGATGGCTTGAGGGCTTGATGCCTTGAATGAATGATGGGTTGATGCCTCCAGGGGGTGGGTCTGCCCCTTTATTTATAGCCCGGTGGGATGCACGTGCACCGTAGGATCAAACCGACTTGAAACAAGGGCTGAGATGACTCCACAAAGGCGGCAGAACAAGTCTCCAGAAGCTGGGCCAAAACCCTAGCAGGGGGCGCCGGCCGGCCCCACCCTGGGGGGTCTCGGGTCCCGGTGCCTCGGGTGTGTTCTAGATGCTTCTAGTGTTCTCGTGATGATTGTTTCCTTGGCGGTTAAGTTACGTGGTAATCATGCTCTTTGACCCTTCTTTTATGCTTTTTCTGGAATAGCCCCTGGAAAATACAGAACATGCAAAACTCGTGGAAACTGTTAGTTAAAACCCTAGACTAGTGTGTATTCATGTATCCTTTGGTGTCTAAAGTTCTAATAAAAGTTGACGTTATCCACCGTCAACAGTAATTAACCCGAGCAAATGGGAATCACGGCTCATAGTGAAAGTGCACAACCTCTGCAGAGTGTAAAATTGGTATACTAGCCGTGCTCACGGTCACGAGTGGCCCGGAAAACTCACGGAGTAGTTATCTTTTTGGGGTGATGTTTACTTGTTCCTAATCTATTTATTGCTACTCGTTAATTATGTTTACTATGATCATGAGAATGGGCTTATTCACTTGTTGCTATCCAACTGCATAAAAGGTGATTAATTAAAAGCAACCTGCTGTCAAGCCCGTGTCAACCTTTTGAGCCTCATGAACCCATGCTAGTCTTGTTGAGTACGACATGTACTTACGCTTGTTTATTTTTCATTACTTGGTTAAAAATCCCGGATGGGTAACAGATGGTGATAATGGTGAGAACTACCCAGAGGACTACTAGACTTGTGCTTCACCAGTCGACGTCCCTTGCTATGGAGCGTACTAGACTTGTGCTTCACCAGTCGACGTCCCTTGCTATGGAGCTACCGCGAGAGTTATCTTTAATTTTCGCTGTGTAATGACTTTGATATTATTCGCTATGTAATTAACATTGGTTATGATACAATTTTTACAATTTGTTGGCTTATGGGTGTGACTGATCTCTGGGCGCACATAAGTTTATGCATCCCATTTTATCCTTAAAATTGGGTGTGATAACGGTGGGCTTGGCGTCTTCGCATGTTGCGTTGCTTCCTGATCTGCTCACGGTTAACAAGTGTTCTAAACTGACAGCGTACCTTTCTTGTGGGTTGGTTGAAGTGGATCTGTCCAGACCCGATGTAGATAATAGCATTGGCAGTGTAGAGGAATGGTCTTCCCAAAAAAATAGGTGATTCGTCGTCTCCCTGCATATCAAGAACTTGAAAATTTGCGAGTATATATCTATCTTGAATTCTTACCATAATGTCCTTGACCACGCCTTCAGGGAATCTTAGTGATTGGTCTGCCATCTGCAACTGAATGTATGTTGGGTATAGAGGTAAATCATTAAATAAATCATCATATACCAGTTTGGACATTACATTGACGCCTGATCCAGTGTCGCAGATAGTGTCGGGAAAAGTGATATCTCTGATTGGGCATTCAATGATTGGTACACCTGGGTCACCTTTCTTTGTTGGAAATGGTTGGTGTTGGTATAAATTAATTGCACTCTATTAAAGATTATTATTATCAAGGTATCCGCAAGCGTACAGATAAAACACCCGATGTAGCACTTCACCAGACAATACTGGTTTTAATATCGAACCCAAAGGAATAGTAGGAGATACTGACTAAGTCTATTGGCTCTTAGCCCGATAATACAATCAATCCAGAGAATATCAAGAATGAGGAGATAGCAAATGATTATCTAGATCCGACAACCGGTAAACTTTGAATAATATCGTTCTAATCGGGCAGTGACATGAATAAGAGGCGAAATCAGAGTTTCCTCCTACCAGACACTTATACACCTATCGATCCTATCAACGGGAAGTGGACTACAGAGGACTCAACGCAGCTGTCACCTACGCGATCTACCACTATCCGGCCAATCAGGGGACATTCACAAGTAATTATAGCCCAGACACCACGTCTACACTACAAACTACTACTTCAACCAAGGAGCTACCAAGATCAAAGCACTCAAATAGAGTTGTAAACTTAAGTACGAATAAGAACAAATGTTTACTTGAATTAGGATGTTGAATACAAAAGTACCTCAGAATGCAACTCCGGGTGAGGGAGCTGAATCCAGACGAACACAGCTATGAAGAAGCTCCGACAGGCCGGGACTCCTCCGAATCTCTGCTCATCTACTCTATCTCTCTGTTGACGGTCGTTAAGTATCTATTTTATACCATCAACTAATGCCAAGGAAAGATCAAATATAGAAGCATAGGGGTTATTACTGACAATTTCCACGAGTTTTGGTGAATTGTGTATTTTCCAGGGATTATTCTAGAAAGGCTTAAAAGAAGGATTAAAGGGCATAATTACCACGAAACTTGATCACGATGGAAACATACTTCATCAGCAAGTTAGAAGGATCCAGAACACACCCGAAGTACCGGGGCCCGAGACCCACCAGGGAGGGGCCGGCCGGCGCCAAGGTGGAGCCGGCCGGTGCCCCCTGCTAGGGTTTTGGCCCACCTTCTGGAGTCTTCCTCCACCGCCTCTCTGGAGTCATCTGGGCCCTTTATTCAAGTCGGTTTGATCCCACGGCGCACGTTCATCCCACCGGGCTATAAATAAAGGGGTAGACCCCCCTGCCAGAGACACCAATTCATTCCTCCTGCTTTATTCGTCAAGAGTAGACAGAAGTTAGGGTTTCCAGAGATTAGAAATAGGCCTCTAGTTCTTCAAGTTCATAGTTTAGACGTCTAGAGAGGTTCAAGTAGAGTTGGGCTCTACGCTCGGGATTCCAGATCCATTCTTCTAGAGATCGGTAATATTATCTTGTATCTCATTACGACTTTGCTTTATTTTAATATATTGCTACTTATTCAGTTCTGTTTATACCAAAATTTGGTAAATTTGCCTCAGAAAGGAAAGAGTTGGCCGATGGTATAGAAGCAAAGAAATACACAAAATTTTGGGCTGGGAGCCGATAGCCGATACTAAAGGGAGATAGCCGATACCAGAGGAAGATAGCCGATTTCGGAAGCAGACTCCGTCCAGCGGAAGGAAGGAAAATAGCCGATTGAACGGTGAATCAGTTATCGGGCGAAGGTGACAGGAGGCGTGCAGCGTCGGTATTGGTGACGCCATCCAGAGTCCGCACTGCCAAGATGCGATCACGACCGGAGTCCGTTATGAAAGGGAAGTTGGGACTCCAAGTTACCTTAGATATAGGATAGTTTGTTGGTTTCCTTATCTATTAATGAGTTGTAATTCGATTAGGACTCTAGCTACGCTCGGGGTATAAATATAAGCCCTCAGTCATTGTAAAATATACAACAACATCAATACAACACAACTTTCGGCTCCGGCCAACAAACCCTAGAGTCAGTCGAGTCCGGCGAGTTACTTCATCCAGGCTGGGTGTCATCCGGTGGACGCAGGCTTGCTTGTAAGTATCGTCAACCCCCTGTTAAACTATGTCTTTTTAGCGTCATCCGGTGGAAGTGGAAGCATGGCGGACCAGGGTCCTTGCTAAGCTCTGTTTCTTTGGCGTCATCCGGTGGACGCGGGAAGCACAGTGAGTCAAGGATGATTTACGCTGGTTTACCCGATCAATCTGTGTTAACCGTCATCCGGTGGACGAGATACAGATTAGGACGGTTTTCACGCGCGGATTAGTTATCGATTTGTGTTTGTTTGCTTGATTAATCTATTAGTTAATGTCATCCGGTAGACAGGCTATAGATTGAGATGGTTTGTATGCATGGATTAGTTATCAGCTCTAGTTAAATTTGGCAGTTTAGCTGGATTCATTAAGTTACCGATGTTGCTTATGTTTATTGTTTATTATTTAAAGCAATCATCAATTTGCCCGTCTTGATCCATATGCGTCGGTTTATATCTAATAGATCTGTATGTTCAACGAATTATGCTTGCCATCTGTTTTATATTGATAAGATAGAATGCTTTGCACCAGCCGGTTGTATTTTGGATCTAGATTAGATACGGGTCGCACTCAAGTAATAAAATAAACATTGTCTAGATTCAAAGGTTAACGGATTTAAGTTGCAACTTCATCATGACTGCCTCGATCCGCTCGATCTCCACTGTTGCAAGATTGTGATTTAGATCTATTAGCCGGAGAGTTGAAACATTGTCTACTTTATAGGCTTGTATGTTGCCCTATACACTAAATCGGCTGAAGTAGCCGATTTCATCTTGTTTTACATTGAGACATCTTATGATCATGTTAGCTTGCTGTGACTACATCTTTTATAGCATATTTCCGCCTAATGCAAGTATATGTCATTGAATTCATGTCTGAATCGGTTAACTTGAGTTATAATGCATGTTTCGCTACAATCAGTTCATAACATAACGGAATCGGCTTTCTAGTCGATCTCCCATTACATCGGCTCTTCGAGCCATACAGTTGGAACTACCTGGACACACAGGTTAGTTCCGCCCTGTGATTACTGATTACTATCTTTTTCCTTGTCAATTGCAGGTCAAATTGACTGGCACGCTTGGGTGTTACTGACACTCTCAGACCGGGTTCGAAGCTAGCTGGATCTGCGAGAGCTTTACTGCCTCAAGGGTCATTTCCGGCTTCGCTGGTGTGTTAGGCTTAGGGAACCACTTTTTGCGCCAACACACTTTTTGGCACGCCCGGTGGGACCATTCACTGAAGACCATGGCAAAAGGGAAGGCTGCGGCAGACGGCCCCTCCAGGGATGACGGTGTCCTCAGGGTCAGGGTCGAAGATCTCAGTGAGGAGGACGCGACAGTGCTGAACAAGATTGTTGAGGAATTCACTGATGCCTGCCTGCTTTCATTCAGCAAGCAGCGTGATGGCTCTATAGTGAAGAAGAATGCATTCCCGAGATGGATCTTGGACGGCCATTCTGATAAATCTGAAGAGGAGTGCAAGGCCGACCTCAAGCAGATGCTGGAAGAAGCGACCTGGGAGGCCGCCTATTCAGCAGTCGGCCATCACCATAAATCCTTCCTGCAGACATTCTATAACATCATGAAGACTGTTCTCAAACGGCAGGATTGGGAGTCTCTGGGTCCGGTTTACTTCAACATACCCGCAGAGGATGCAGATCCAAAAGCAGCAGCAAGGACCTCCAATTCCTCACCGCAACAGCTGAGCCAGCCGAAAACACCAGTGCAGGGTGCCACTACGGCCGGTTCGGCTCAAAAAATAGCAGCTTCTCCCAAATTATACAAAGATCATACTACGGAGGAGCTCGCCACTTTCATGCAGGCCACTGGACAGTCGGTGAACTCGATGAACTCATCAGCGGTGAACCTGACAGCTGGAAATACGCCGGCGGCAGACGCGGCCAACCCAACTCCTGAATACCATGAGGGGATCACATATCAAGACCTTCAGGCAGCGCCGCATCCGGGGTACGCCCAGACACCCAACAATCAGCTGCTGGAGCAGATGAGTGCCATGCTCCGTGATACATTCGGTTTACAGCTGAAGACCGGGACTAGAATCAAGTACAGGCGCCCTTACGCCGAGTGGTACGACCGAGTGACATTGCCGCCCAGGTATCACTTACCCGACTTCTCCAAGTTCAGTGGGCAGGACAACATCACCACCATGGAACACATCAGCCGTTACCTGACCCAGCTCGGCGAAGCTTCGTATGAGGTAGCTCACAGGGTCCGGCTCTTTCCGCTATCACTGACAGGGTCGGCGTTTAGCTGGTTTGCATCTATGGAGCCTGACTTGATTCAAGGCTGGGAAGATCTGGAGACTAAATTCCATAATTACTTCTTCTCTGGCACTGGGGAGAAAGATATCATAGATCTCACCAACATGCGCCAAAAGCCTAATGAACTTGGATCGGCTTTCATCAAGCGGTTCAGGGAGACCAGGAACATGTGTTACTCTTTGAACCTGAACGACAAGCAGCTCGCCAAGATAGTGGTCAGTGGGTTGCTCCCACACGTTCAAGAGAAGCTTGTGGGCACCAACTTCAACAGCATCAGCGAAGTGATGCAGAGGGTGGCCGCATTAGAACAGCAAGCCCAGAGTTTCAAGAAGGAATCAAAATACAAGCAGGCCTACATCTGCAATTCCGACTCAGAGGATGGAGAGAATGAAGAAGTGGCTGCTGTTGAGCTCAAATGGGGGACAAAGCCCATGGCCGTACCAAAGGGTTGGAGCGCGGAAGATCAATACGACTTTGACACGCGCAAGCTGGACAAGCTCTTCGACCTGTTAGCCAGTGCAGGCCACATCACCTTCCCAGCTGATTACGTCAAGCCATCTCCTGAAGATTTGCAGGGAAAACCATTGTACCAGTACCACGGCCTCACCTTACACTCTACAAACAACTGCCGCAATTTCAAAGCAGCAATCCAGAATGCTATTAGGTGCGGTTTGTTGAAATTTGAGGCTCCTCCCAAGGGGAAGATGAAGATCGACAAATTCCCATTCCCGAAAGGGTAGAACATGGTCCAGATCGCAAATCCTCTGACTAAAGTAAAGGTATTAACCTCCGAACGGGCCAAGAAGAACTCCTCAGCTGATACCGATGCACAAATCACAGCTGAGGAGCTGGCGCTGATCAAAGGAAGAAGGGAGCAGAATCAGAGGCAGCCGGAGCAAGGAGAATCCAGAGGCACCAAGAGCAGGAGGCCCCCGCACCAGCACCTTCTGAACAAGTGGCGGCGATAGAAAGAGAAAGATCATCAGAGACGGCTGCAGCACGAAGAAGAGGAGTACCGCAGGTGGCTCCGCGAAGAAGAAGAGGCGCGCTATCACGAAGAAATGGCCCGCCACCGGGGAGGTGAGGAGGATCATTGGCATTGCCTATTCTTCTGACACTGCTGGAATGAAGGCTTGAGACTGTCAACGCTGCGCAACTGCCCAGAATGTAGCGATCAGTACCGAGAGTACAAGCAGTCCCAGGTCAACCGCCGGTCTGTGCATCAGAGGCTAGGGAGCCCCCACAGCCCGCGGGATGGGCATGAAAAAAGGGACTCGCGCGATCGGCTTGATGAAGCGGTAGTTGAACGCCGACAGCCGGTTTGGCAAGAGAATCAGTGGTGCCCAGGGGATCTAACTAGGAGCCAAAGGCGCCGGGTGCAGCGGCTCAGAAACAGAGAGCTCCAAGCTGAGAGGCGTGCCAAACAGGTGTGGCGCGAGAAGCCTCCACAAAATAATGGAAAGGCGGTAGCCGATGCACAGATGGTGTTCGTGCTGCCTGCAGAGTTCAGAGCCCAGAAGTATGATACCGAGTCCGACTCAGACGATTCGGGATCAGAAGACGGAGTGGCAAAGTTAGTGCTCGCACAGCAAGCTACTTTTGATAAGCCAGCCAAGAATCGACATCTGAAGGCCCTCTATCTCAAAGGTTATGTCGACGGCATGCCCATGACGAAGATGTTGGTGGACGGTGGTGCCACTGTCAATCTCATGCCCTACACTACATTCCGCAAGCTAGGCAAGGGTCCCGATGATCTAATAGAAACTGATCTGATGCTCAAGGATTTCGGGGGCAATTCTTCCAACACTCGGGGGGCAATCAACGTCGAGCTAACAGTGGGGAAGAAGACATTGCTTACCACCTTTTTCGTGATTGACAGTAAAGGTGCCTATAGCTTGCTACTCGGACGCGACTGGATTCATGCCAACTGCTGCGTACCATCGACCATGCATCAGTGCCTCATTCAGTGGCATGGCGATGAGGTCGAAGTGGTCTCGGCCGATGACTCGGTCAGCGTAGCGACGGCGGATGCCACATACTAGGAAGCTGGGGATCATGACTGTTTCTCTGGCAAGGCTTGGGAAGGAGGCTCCATCAAGGTCAGCGATGAGAGTCAACAGCCGATCAGGGCAATCGGCTCTGAGTCTTTTTATTAAATGGAGAATCCGATCGACGGCACAGAGGGTAAGTTGGGGGCAAGGATTCACGTCGGCCGACAAGCTTGAAGAAGTGGATGTTGGACCCGATGACAGACCAAGGCCGACGTTTATTGCCGCCAATTCAGACCCGGAGTTCAGGCAGGAGCTGATTCAACTGTTGAAGGAGTACAAAGATTGCTTCGCCTAGGAATATTATGAGATGCCTGGATTGGACAAATCTATTGTTGAGCACAGGCTACCTATCAAGCCAGGGTTTCGGCCACACAAGCAGCCTCCACATCGTTTTAGAGAGGATGCTCTACCCGACATTAAGGCCGAAATCACGAGGCTGTTAGAAGCCAAGTTCATTCGAGCTTGCCGATATGCCGAGTGGATATCGAACATCGTCCCCGTGTATAAGAAAAATGGTAAATTGCAAGTCTATATTGACTTCAGGGATTTAAATAGAGCTACACCGAAGGATGGCTACCCTATGCCAGTAGCTGATATGTTGGTAGACTCGGCTGCTGGGCACCAAGTTATTAGCTTCATGGATGGCAATGCTGGTTATAATCAAATTTTTATGGCTGATGAAGACATCCCGAAGACCGCCTTCAGGTGCCCTGGTGCGCTTGGTTTGTTTGAATGGGTGGTCATGACGTTTGGTTTGAAGAATGCCGGTGCGACCTATCAGAGAGCTATGAATTATATATTTCACAAGTTGATCGGCAAAGTCGTTGAAATTTATATAGATGATGTGGTGGTGAAATCCAAGAGCAATAAAGATCACCTGGCCGATTTGAGGACCACTTTGGAGTGCACAAGGCGACATGGTCTGAAGATGAATCCTAACAAGTGTGCGTTTGGCGTGTCAGCTGGCGAATTTCTAGGATTCATGGTCCACCGCAAAGGGATAGAGATCGGCAGCAAGAGTAGGAAGGCGATCGATGAACTCGTACCTCCAACCAACAAGAAGGAATTACAGTCTTTACTTGGTAAGGTTAACTTTATCAGAAGGTTCATTGCCAACTTATCAGAGAAGGTGCTGCCGTTCTCACCATTGTTGAAGCTCAAGAATGATCAAGAGTTCAAATGGGGTGACGTGCAACAGAAGGCTTTTGACGAAATCAAAGAATACATGAAGACTCCCCCTGTCTTAGTACCGCCACGGACAGGCAAGCCTTTTAAGTTGTACGTGACGGCCGAAAGCCATACCATTGGATCGGCCCTTTTTCAAGAGTTTGAAGGGAAGGAGAGAGCAGTTTTCTACCTGAGCAGGCGGCTCCTTGACCCTGAGACAAGATACACACCGACCGAGAAGTTGTGCTTGTGCCTGTTCTATTCATGCACCAAGTTGAGGCAGTACCTGCTTGCCTCAGAGTGTGTGGTGGTGTCCAAGGAGGATGTCATCAAGCACATGCTTTCGATGCCTATTTTAAATGGTCGGATCGGCAAATGGATCCTGGCTCTTTCAGAGTTTGACTTGAGGTTCGAATCGGCTAAGGCGGTCAAAGGTCAGGCGATAGCCGATTTCATTACACAGCATCACGGAGGATCGGTTAATGTAGCGGATATAGCGTCATGGACTATGTTTTTCGACGGTTCTTCATGCAAGCAAGGTGGTGGCGCCGGAGTAGTGCTCATCTCACCGTGGGGTGTGCGTTTTGAGTATGCTTTCCAGATAGGGGTGATTGTTACAAACAATCCGGCTGAATATGAAGCCGCGTAGAAAGGTTTTCAGCTTCTGCATGAAGCAAAAGCCGATGCAGTCAAAGTATTTGGCGATTCACAACTAGTCATCAACCAATTGCTCGGCTTGTATGAATGTAAAGACGAGATACTCAGAGGCTACTATGATCAGTGCCAGGCTCCCATCAAGAAGTTCATGACGGTATCTCTCTGTCACATCCCCAGGGCCCAGAACCAGGAAGTTAATCGGCTGGCGTAGAACGCGTCGAGTTATCGGCCGATGCAGGAGATTTGTAACAGCGAGCAATCAGCTGATGACTGGAGGGGCGAGATAGCAGGTTACCTGGCAAATCCTTCACAACGGGTCAGCAGAAAGCTAAGGTACAAAGCCACCAAGTACGTGTTGTTGGATGGTCAGTTGTATTATAAGACTGTTGAAGGAGTGCTGCTCAAATGCCTGGGGGCAGAGGAATCAGTAAAGCTGATGAGCGAAGTACATGATGGAGTCTGCGGTGCACATCAATCAGCTCACAAGATGAAGTGGATCATCAGGAGGACCGGTTACTATTGGCCTACGATGCTGGAAGATTGTTTCAAATATTACAAAGGGTGTCAAGAATGCCAGAAGTTTGGAAATATACAAAAGTCTCCAGCCTCTTCTATGAATCCTATAATTAAACCATGGCCGTTTAGGGGATGGGGTATTGATCTAATCAGCCAAATCTACCCACCATCGAGCAAGGGTCACAAATGGATCTTGGTGGCGACTGATTACTTCACCAAGTGGGTAGAAGCCATTCCTTTGAGGAATGCCACTTCAGCTGACGTGATCGAATTTGTGAAGGAGCATATTATTTACAGGTTCGGCATACCTCAGACGATCACAACCGATCCGGGGACAATGTTCACTTCAGAGGAGTTTATGACCTTTGCTGGCGACATGGGCATCAAGATTTATAATTCATCGCCGTATTACGCCCAAGCCAACGGACAAGCAGAAGCCTCCAATAAAATTTTGATCAAGGTCATCAAGAAAAAGATTGAGCAGAACCCTAGAAAATGGTATTTGCATTTGGGCGAGGCACTGTGGGCATATCGCATGGCACAGCATGGGTCGATCAAGGCTTCACCTTATGAGCTAGTCTATGGACACGCTGCTGTCTTGCCATGGGAGATTCAGTCTGAGACACGGCGTGTCACGTTACAAAACAAGCTTACAGCCGGTGAATACAAAGACATTATGATGGACAGTTTAGAAGATTTGCACTGTCATCGGCTTAGAGCTTTGGAATACATTGAAAAGAATAAGGTACGGGTGGCCAAGTATTACAACACCAAGGTAAAAAGCAAGAGCTTCACCGAATCAGAGCTAGTATGGAAAGTCATTGTACCTATTGGTACCAAAGATAGCCGATTCGGTAAATGGTCGCCAAACTGGGAAGGCCCGTATCGTGTGGTGGAATGCGCCCCGGGCAACACTTACATCCTTGAAGACTTGGAAGGACAGAGATTCGCCCGGGCCATCAACGGGAAGCATCTGAAGAAATACTACCCTAGCATCCCAGTTGGGGGATAATAGCCGATTCATGTGAATCTGGCTCTAATAGCCGATGCCGTGCAAGCGGGTCGCCTTCAGAACAAAAATGGCCGACGTCGTAGTAACGAGTCGTCCTTAGCACAAAAATGAAATACCCTCGATGGGGCGTAATAGCCGATGCGATAAGCGTCGCCTTTAGAGCAAAAATAAAAAAATATATACAGTCTTGCAAATTGGGTTGTTTCGGGCATAACGAGTTCAGAAGTATCATATACATCAAAATGCCTAATACAATCTAGTTTGGATTATTGACGCCGTCCCGGATTACGTCCTCGACGTCGATGGACACGGAGAGACCGTCGGCATGAGAGGCGAAAGCGGCCATCAGCGTGCCGAATTCCTCCATGTCTTGGCCTGCCTGGATCCCCGGTTCGATGTTTTCCAGCACGATGCCGGAGTTGATCTGGGCGGCGGCCAGAGCTCCCGCGGCACCGTGACGGACGCCACTCATTGCCACCTGGCGGACGCGGTGGTGCATGTCCGCAAGCTGCTCTATCTGCGTTTGCCCCCGTGCGCACAGGACGTTGGTGACGCTCGACGCAGCCGCGCGCAGTTCATGCAGCTGTGCTGTCAGAGCTGCACAAACAAGGAAGGTCAGTGTTGGAAACAAGCCGTGCATACTGTCAGACAAAACGAGAGATTACCTGCCACGGCGGCCTGCGACTCCGCGAGGTTGGCCCGCGCCTCCGCCAAATCAATGTTGGCGGCAACGAGCGCGACGGCCTGGTCCTCGTTCTCCTTATCCAGCCGGCCGGCCTCTTTGGTAGCCTCGGAGTAGAGGTTGCGATACCGCACCATCTCATGGTGGAAGTGGCGGCCGTCGGCGGTGGTGTAGGAGTCGTGGGAACTCGAAGATGACTCCGAGTTCGATTCTGCTCCGGAGGAGGTGCTGCGAGCCGGAGCGTGAGGGAGGTTCGGTTGTGGCGCCGTGCGACGCACCGAGGAACTGGCGCCGATCGGTGCACCGGAAGGAAGATGGAGCGGGAGACGTTGGCTGAAAGGGACCATCAGATCAGGCACCCAGACTTAGCCAGATTTAAAGATCGACGAAAAGAGAGAATAAGATACCTGCTATGGACTCCCCGTCCGCTGACTTGCATCATACGCCTGATTGGAGCCCTTACAGGAGCAGAGGGCCCGGCGGCGTCACCAGCAGCGGGGGTTTCCGGGGTCACCGTCCCAATTGCAGGAACGACGTCACCATCCGCCGGGGCTGCCCGAGGAGGGTCAGCGCCAGGGGCAGGGTTGTTCAGGCCGGCTAACGAGCCAGCAATGCCGCTGACGGGAGATGGTTGGTGACTGCAGAAACAGATCAAATCAGATAGAAACAGCGAGGAGATGGTAGGCTGACGGTTGAACTTACCCCAAAGTCTGCTCGATTCGGGCGACGCTGGCCCAGATGCGGTGGGTACTCCGTTCCATCTCATCGCCGTCGACGGGCTCAGACGCCGGGCGCTTCCCATGGTTTCCATCGCCGGCCATGGTCGTAAACAAGGATTGAGAGCGGAAGCGAACTGGATACAAGGAGGCGGCCGGGAGAGTTGGTCGGCGAGACGGATACGATGGCGTGTGATATTGCCTCAAGCCTGCCAACTATTTATAAGACAACACGGGCACTGAGGCGGTTTCTTTGGGAAGCGAGACGGCACGACGGATTTTAGATTGCAGTTAATCCACGTTTCTCGAATCCGGAACAGTTGCCAAATCAGGGAGACAAAACGCCGCCATCAATGGTCGCACGCCGATCGGTTTTTTGGGTCAGGCTGTTTTAGCCGATCCTATTGTGAGTACCCACAAGCCGATTCGTAGTGAATCTAGCTGAGGGGTTAATTCTAAGGGAAAGCAGAACGAAGCCGATGCTAAGAAGCAGGCCCGAAAGCCGATTCGTATGTAGAACGGATCAGGCTGAGTAATCGATTCTAAGGTGCAATGCAAGCCTGAGAGCCGATTCGCATGCAGCAAAAAGTCGTCGACATCTTTATCGGCCTAGAATGAAGGGACGCACATACAGATGCGAAGAAATAATGGCGAATAAGACCTTTGAGAAGGACACACACGGCGTCTCAAGATCCTGCATCAGCTATGCCTTGGGGGCTTGGACTAGCCGCATGCACACGTTGCGCGACATCAAGCGATCCACCACGAAGACGGACAAGACGAGTGACTTTCATTGGCTCCTACATCTTTAACGATGGTATGCACAACTCTACTCTCACAGTTTCAAAGTTTATAGTTGGAAATGTTTAAAGGCAAAACTTTGAAATCTTAAGGGTAATTCCACTCTACAAATATGTGATATAAATGTTTTAGTTTGTCCATTGTTGAAATGATTAATAGATGCTCTGTTTCATGTCTCACCCGTGTCTAGTTTATAATTTTGATTTCTTTAAGGTTTGAGTTTCTTGGTCTGATACTTGTCTTGAAGTCTTGAAAACCTGTGTGTTGCGTAAAGTTTGAACTTTGTCTAAAAGTGGCTGTACAATGTGAATGGAAATGGAATTTGCTATGACATTATTCTGAGAGATACTTGAAATCCGGAGAGTTTTATAAAATAATTAATAAAGATTAATTGATTTCATATTGAGCCTTGTCAAATTATTGTGACCACTAGTGAGATTATAGTCATGCTCCTAAGATCAAGATTCACGTACACGTTATAAATTAATAAAATTCCTTGATGAGCCAAGGACATTCTCTCTTTGATTAAGATAAGATATGAGGCTATTCTATAAACTCAGAAATAAAAACGACGGACACGTGTCCGCCAGAACTGAGAAGAGAAAAATAAAAAAATGACGATCGCGTGATCGCCAAATAAAAATGAAAGATGGCCAAAGGCCCAATAGCCTTATAGTTTAGAATGATCAAAGAGAGTGGCATATGCACAGGGAAAATAAAAATACAAAAAATATTCACTTGCACTTCTTGATCTAAGTATATGACTTTTATCTCCTTAAGGTTCGGTTTTTTGACTTTGCAATATTATGTGATACAATTTATAAAAAGATAATAATAAAACTCCGAAAGAAAAGTGTTCAAGGGATAATAGATAAGCAGTTCTGTAGCTGTTCTGTTTTGCAGTTGCTTGAGGACTTAGTGAAAAGTAAAAGCCCCATGGTTGAAGAGATAGATGGATGAGTAAAGTACCATTTTATTCAAATTTAAAACAAATCTTGGTTATAAATATGATACTCTTGAGATGTAATCGACATTGTAGCATCTTCTGATCCACAATATCTAAGAATGGATAAAACTATAATATTTATACACATATGCATTTACTACTAATCTATTTCCACATGTATTGGAGGATTATTGTTTCACAGGACTTGCATAGAGAGGTGTGGAAATATGGTGAGAACATGCTTATATTTCAAGGGTTAAAGGAAGAAGACCTAGACGCACTATGGCTGCTAGTGAGTTTCTCGGCACAAGGAAGACCATCGGATCATAGTTCGAAGCATGAAGAAATAATACTCCGAACTAGTGGGGCCTGTGTTTACACCAAAATTTGGTAAATTTGCCCCAGAAAGGAAAGAGATGGCCGATGGTATAGAAGCAAAGAAATACACAAAATTTTGGGCTAGGAGCCGATAGCCGATACTAAAGGGAGATAGCCGATACCAGAGGAAGATAGCCGATTTCGGAAGTAGACTCCGTCCAGCGGAAGGAAGGAAAATAGCCGATTGAACGGTGAATCGGTTATCGGGCGAAGGTGACAGGAGGCGTGCAGCGTCGGTATTGGTGACGTCATCCAGAGTCCGCACTGCCAAGATGCGATCACGACCGGAGTCCGTTATGAAAGGGAAGTTGGGACTCCAAGTTACCTTAGATATAGGATAGTTTGTTGGTTTTCTTATCTATTAATGAGTTGTAATTCGATTAGGACTCTAGCTACGCTCGGGGTATAAATATAAGCCCTCAACCATTGTAAAATATACAATAACATCAATACAACACAACTTTTGGCTCCGGCCAACAAACCCTAGAGTCAGTCGAGTCCGGCGAGTTACTTCATCCAGGCTGGGTGTCATCCGGTGGACGCAGGCTTGCTTGTAAGTATCGTCAACCCCCTGTTAAACTATGTCTTTTTAGCGTCATCCGGTGGACGTGGAAGCATGGCGGACTAGGGTCCTTGCTAAGCTCTGTTTCTTTGGCGTCATCCGGTGGACGCGGGAAGCACAGTGAGTCAAGGATGATTCACGCTGGTTTACCCGATCAATCTGTGTTAACCGTCATCCGGTGGACGAGATACAGATTAGGACGGTTTTCACGCACGGATTAGTTATCGATTCGTGTTTGTTTACTTGATTAATCTATTAGTTAATGTCATCCGGTAGACAGGCTATAGATTGAGATGGTTTGCATGCATGGATTAGTTATCGGCTCTAGTTAAATTTGGCAATTTAGCTGGATTCATTAAGTTACCGATGTTGCTTATGTTTATTGTTTAGTATTTAAAGCAATCATCAGTTTGCCCGTCTTGATCCATATGCGTCGGTTTATATCTAATAGATCTGTATGTTCAACGAATTATGCTTGCCATCTGTTTTATATTGATAAGATAGAATGCTTTGCACCAGCCGGTTGTATTTTGGATCAAGATTAGATACAGGTCGCACTCAAGTAATAAAATAAACATTATCTAGATTCAAAGGTTAACGGATTTAAGTTGCAACTTCATCATGACTGCCTCGATCCGCTCGATCCCCACTGTTGCAAGATTGTGATTTAGATCTATTAGCTGGAGAGTTGAAACATTGTCTACTTTATAGGCTTGTATGTTGCCCGTATACATTAAATCGGCTGAAGTAGCCGATTTCATCTTGTTTTACATTGAGACATCTTATGATCATGTTAGCTTGCTGTGACTACATCTTTTATAGCATATTTCCGTCTAATGCAAGTATATGTCATTGAATTCATGTCTGAATCGGTTAACTTGAGTTATAATGCATGTTTCGCTACAATCGGTTCATAACATAATGGAATCGGCTTTCTAGTCGATCTCCCATTACATCGGCTCTTCGAGCCATACAGTTGGAACTACCTGGACACACCGGTTAGTTCCGCCCTATGATTACTGATTACTATCTTTTTCCTTGTCAATTGCAGGTCAAATTGACTGACACGCTTGGGTGTTACTGACACTCTCATACCGGGTTCGAAGCTAGCTAGATCTGCGAGAGCTTTACTGCCTCAAGGGTCGTTTCCGGCTTCGCTGGTGTGTTGGGCTTAGGGAACCACTTTTTGCGCCAACAAGTTCTTAGTTTATTCTAGTTGCATATTCGATATAGTTATGATTGCTGATGATTATTGTCGTATGATCGTAAAGCGCCTAATTCAGTACTCGAGTGAGTTAGGTGGTATGCATTATGTAGACGTGGTGTCTAGATATATTGTGTACCTACGGTGGCACCCTGACGTGCCGGGTCGTGTGGTATTCCGCGTTGGTGACAGCTGCGTTGGTTCCCCTGTAGTCCTCCCCCCGTACGTAGGACTAGTAGAGCGCGGTCGCGAAGGAGGTGACCCTTGTGTCTTAATATCCTCATTAGATGATGCTCCTTATGATGTTTTCTAAGTTGATTATGCAATAGATGAAGATGTGTAATGTGGCGTAGGCTGTAGACTTTGTATTTAGTAATTACATAGGTTTCCTTTACTTTAGCCGAATCTCAAGATTGTCTTTTCTACATTAGTGAGTCTCTATATTCTATCTCTGGAATACCATTTACCTCATTTACTCAGTTATCATTTACCATTTATCATTGACTTATTTATTGCTAAACCACTAGAGTTATGGGTTATCATAGGTCTGCACATTTACCTTTCCAATCATTATAGTAGATTATCCTAATGAGTAGAATGCCACCTTTAACCTTTTGGCAAAAAACAAATTAACGATACTCGGAATACTTACCGGGTGAAGTGCTACAATGGGAGAATTATCTGTGCGCTTGCGGATATATTCTATAGTATTATTTTTAGGACGGAAGTGAAGATTATTTTACCTTTGGTTTTTGGCATCATGTTAGGGATGACAACTTAACGTGAAGTGAAGTTAAAAATACCAACAAGCATTTCTGGCGCTGTTGCCGGGGATTGGCAATTGTATTCATTAGGATAATTTATTGAGTTCATTGATTTTATTCGCTAGGATATTTATTCTAGAATTTCATATAAGAGTGTTCTTCATAGATAATATTAATAAAAAAATAACTATAGAGATAAATACTTAGAGATAACCATAACCTTTTGCTTTAGCAGACTTACCCGTGTTTTGTTTATATTTAAATATCTTATATAGGGTAAGTGCAGGATTGGTTGTGTACTTTAACTCTTATCAATCAGGAACAACCATATGAAGAAGGGTCTTACATTATTTTGTGAAGCCATGGCTGAGAAGACTCTACGTGAATTCTTTGCCCCAAGCACTGAGAATATTCGCGTTGGGCCAACTTTCAACATTGAAAATCAAGATTATGAGATCAAGCCAAGCCTCATCAAAATGGTGCAAGCTATCACATTTACTGGAAAGAAAGATGAAGATGCAAGTGTCCATCTGCAGAATTTCCTGGAGATTGGCAACACCATCAACATCAAAGGCATTCCTCAAGACGTCGTGCTACTTCGTTTGTTTCCGTTCTCATTGGAGGGAACGGCGAAGCAGTGGTTTTATCAGAATAAAGATCGAGTCAAGACATGGGTAGAATGTTCAAAAGCTTTCTTAGAAAAGTTTTTCCCAGTAAGAAAAACCAATGCTCTACGAGGAAAGATTTCAGAATTTTGTCAGCAGAAAGGTGAATCTATTTCAGAAGCCTGGGAACGTTTTCAAGATTACATATCAGATTGTCCCCATCATGGAATGGAAAAGTGGTTGCTCATGCAAACATTTTATCACAGACTAACTCAAAGGTCACGTGAGCAACTAGATGCCACTGCTGAAGGATCATTTATGTCACTCACCCCTGGAAGCGCTAAAGATATTATGGCAAGGATAGCAGAAAATCAGAATTGGACAAACAACACTCAAACATGCCATAAGAGTGAAGAAATTTCAGAGGAAGTGTGTGCAGTGTCAACCAAGATGGATGTACTGTTGAACTGGTTAGAGCAAAGAGCCAATCATAAAAGAGATCGTCAAGCTATTCAAGATGCATTCAACTCCTAGAATCAGTATGAAGGATCTTTAGAAATTGATTATGCAAATCCCCCAGAAGATATTAGTACAGTCATCAAGACTACTTCTCAGAAACAAGGATGGAATCAACCTCGGTCAACCAATCAAGGTAAGTACCAAGGCAATTCTAATTTTTCAAATCATAAACAACCACCCTTGAGAGAATTAATATTAGAACAAGCTAGAATTAATGAAAGTATTTATAAGAAGCTTTCTTTTAATGATAAAGTTTTAGAAGGAATTAATTCTAAGTTGGATAATTTCTCCTCTGCTGTTAAAGATCAAATATTATTTAATAAGAAGATAGAATTATAAATTGCACAATTATCTTCTACTTTGTTTACCACTAACCATGAGCAAATAAAAGGAATATCTACTAGAGGAGGTAAGTCTATAGGTGATCCACCTTACCCAAAAGGGGCACGTAGACCATCACATTTAGTGTAGGTAGAAGAAGAAATTGAGAAGGACAACAGAGAAGAAGAAGTTATGCCACCTTCATCACCAGTTGAACCACAAGATCAAGAATTAACTCAAGATTTTCATGACATAACTCTCCTACCGTTTCCACGCAGAAGAAGAAGAGCTAAAATAGATGATCAATTTGGTAAGTTTGTAGAGGTAATTCAGAAGTTATATGTCAATATCCCGTTGTTAGATGCCATGCAGGTACCTACATAGGCAAAGTATCTTCGAATCATCCTCAACAACAAAGGACCACTATCTTCTACTGAAGTTGTCAAGCTAACGGAGGAGTGTAGTGAGGCAATTCTGAGTTCTTCTCCTACTAAGAAGAAGGATCCAGGGTGTCCCACTATTGATTGTTCAATAGGAGACCAGATGTTTGAGAATGCTTTTTGTGATCTTGGAGCAAGCGTCAGCGTCATGCCCAAGACTGTCTTCGACAAACTCAACTATTCTACGCTCACACCAACCACGATGTGTTTGCAATTAGCTGACCAATCGGTTCGCTATCCCGCAGGAATCGCAGAAAATATTTCGGTAAAAATCCGCAACTTTTTCATTCCTGTAGATTTTGTAGTACTTGACATGTAGGAAGAGAGGAAAATACCCCTCATCCTCAGGTGACCATTCCTAAACACTGCAAATGCAGCCATCAACGTCGGAGCTAGAGAGATCACATTCACCATCAATGGTCAAGAAGAGCGATTCGCATTCAAGCCAAGATTGGAGCAATGCCAAACATTGAAGTGTCATGAAGAACAAGATACAACAACATCTCTAACACCAGGGATGAATCACGAAGAATAATTCAACTGGAGAAGACCAGATCGGCGGACTCAAAAACCCCGAACCATCGCCGGGAGGTAACTCGGTAGTTATCGGTAATTTAATTCTTGTATTTCAATTTGCATGTTTACTTTCTCATAAATTGCATTATTAAAAAGAACTAAAAATAAGCATAGCATGATTAAAGCTTAAGCCCCATATGATTATTACTAACGGAGTGTTAAAGCCCCGTCAGTGAAATTTACTGTGGTGGCAGAAAATTATAAAAAGACCATCATTAGAATTCTTATTTTTCATATATTCATAAAAGTAATTTAGTTTTTCATTCTTGTGTCATTATACGGTAGAGATGAAAATGGTATGGATATTTATTCGATCGTCCGTTCGACCGAATCCGTTTAGAGGTGTTCAGATCTGTCCGTATCCGAGTTCGGATATTCAATATCCGATACCGTATCCGTATTCGAATATTCAAATTGTATATTTATGATGTCGACATCCAATCGTATCCTATCCAGCATGGCTGACACTATCCGTATTCGAATCTGAATCCGACCAGAAATACGAAAACAAATATGATATCGGTGGTATCCATTCATATCCGATTTGTTTTCATCCCTATTGTACGGTATTAATACGGGAAACATTTGGGACCCACCATCATCACATCAAGTCACATCATGCATTATCATCAACCACCACATTTCACTACCATCCAAATTCCACCATTCATCCATGTACTATCCTCCACTCATTCATTCATCAGAGAAAGCATGCAACCACATGCATTTGTAAGGGCATCAAGGTAGTGTCGACACTAGCTAACTCACGAAGGGTGTAGCTCTTGTTGCCCGAGAGCGCCAACCTGATCTTGGTCTGTAGTCCCTTCCTATAGTAGTACATCTTCTCCTTCTTGGAACTCAAGCAAGACGCAGGTGCGTAGCGGAGTAGGCAGTTGAAGCGGGTGGTGTACTCATGGATCCGATCGGCTCCCTAGGAGAAGTTGCGGAACTCGTTCTCCTTGGCCTCCATAACACCCTCTGGGATATGGTTATCGCGGAAAGCCTCAGTGAATTCCTCCCAGTCAATGCGGGCCGGGTCCTCGTGAGCGCTGGTGTAGTTGTCCCACCAGGCCCGTGCAGCACCTGTCAGCTGGTGGCTTGCAATCCTAACACACTCCTCATCAGTGCAAGTGGTCAGGTCCAGCTTCTTCTCCATCTCCTTGAGCTAGTCATCGGCAGCGAGGGGATCGCTGTCGGTCCCGTCGAAGGTGGGTGGCCTCAGCTTCAGAAATCCCTCCAATTTCCTTTGGAAGTCATTCTAGGGTGGTCCATTGTGCCTGTTCATCCCTGTAGCAATGGCATTCAACAGCTGGGTCTGCTGAGCCATCACTTCCGCTAGCGTCGGCGGTGGCGGTGGTGAAGGTGGCGGAGGCACATTCTCCCGCTGTGGTGGCGGGTCGTTCACCGGCAGTTCATCCTCTGCCCGGCGCAGCTCTTCTTCTAGGTTGACTCCAACACGCCTGCCAGCTGGGTGTCCACGGTTGTGACCACACCCGCGTCCTGGCGCAGGTGCGGGGGAGGGCTGGCGATTCTCCAAACGAGCGGATCGTCTCATCGACATCTGAAAATATTTGGCATGTGCTTAGTGTAGTGATAAACATTTTGTTCAAGTAAGAGTTTAGGTGATTTACAGTGATTTAAATAATTTTTAAAATATTCTATCCTGCACTCAATCAAAGAAGCATGAAGAACCAAGAAAAAATGCATTAAGATCCAAGTATCACTCATTACATGGGTTCTTATTACATAGCAAGAGGTCCTTATCATCTATGAAGATTGTGCTACACGCAGGCAGCTGAAGAAGGGATAGTAATACTGCTACTCATGGTGATACTGATCATAGGGCCACACAGGGTCCAACAAGCTACTACTACATGAGGTGGAGTATGGCTGAAGGAATACGACTGTCTTCCACCTCGATCTCATCGTTGGTCATGTGCAGACGGTTGACGTAAGAGAGAGCCTCTGCTAACTCTGGAGTGGGTCCAATCTGCTGCAGTCCCTGGGATGGACAAGCTCCCATGTTGAGTGTAGTAGGTGGTACGCTGAAGTCTCCATCTCTAGGCTTCGTGTGGTCCGCAGGTGGTAGCTGACTCTGTACCCTCCGTACCTCAACAACCCTCCTGGCATCGGATAGCTTCCAAGCTCTCATGATCCTCCGTACCTTGTCCTTTAGGAATTCCACCATCTTCACGCGATCGATTAGGTGCCCTTGGTTGCGGATGGACCTCTCCTCAGCCTCCCCTAACTCCTTCTCTAACTCCTCGATCCTGGATCGTAACTTGAGCATCTCAACCCCTCTATCTCTGCCCTTCTGCTCCTTCTCAGCGAGTGCCCTGTTCTTGTCATCGAGCTCCCTCTGTAGTCCCAGCACCTTGCAACCCAGGTAGTGGTTCCGAATCCCGAAGTCTATGACCTTGTCCCGCAAATCGGCGACCTCGACTTGGTGCTTCTCGTCCCTGCGTTGCATCTCCTGCTGCAAGTCGGTGACTGCCTTGCTCAAACGCTCCAGTGTCTGATTCCCACTCAGCAAGCTGTCCTTTGCCTCTGCCAGACGGGCTCGGTCACACTGCCTCCTCTGCTCCAATGAGCTGATATACCTGTCCTGCTCCATGAGGTGGTGTGCTGCTGTGCGAAGGCAAGGGTCGGCCTCAGCCTGAGTGATCTGGCTGGCGTACAAGACTCTCTAGTAAGGGTCAGGGTGTAGCTCTAGGGCCTGGGATAGCAGACGGAAGTCGGTCCCTCTACTCGTAGGTTGTGTAAACCACTGTGCGCAGTACCTTGCGGGAGACCGACTGAACTCCATCCTTAACAGTCTCTCCAGCAGTGTAGTCTATGAATACCGGTAGCTCTGGAAAGGTCAGACTGGCTGGGGTCTCTACCCTGGTGGTAACGGGTCCCTCAAAGCTCTCCTCTGCGATGATCTTCCCCTTGCGGAAGTACTGGATTTGTTCAGCCGGGGCTCCAAGCTCCTCGAGCACCTGTCGTAGGACCAGGGCAAATCCGCCGTAGTTCCTCCCATGGATTGGGACCTCGACGGTGCCGTCGCGCAGCGGTCCAAGTGACGAGTATCCAAGGCTGGTCATCTGCAATTTTTCAAGAAATGGGTTAGCAGGTCTGGGTAATAGATAAGCCATTGCATAAAAAGTAAATGCAAGGTCGGTAATATAACCGAAAAGTGGGTCTGGTTCTTTGTTCTAGCATCCATTATCCACGGGTCTCGTCCTACAGTCAAGTATGGCTCTGATACCAACTGAAATGACCTCGATTTCCATGAAGGGAAATCCACAGGCGCGCATTGTAATTAAATAGATTGTATCGAACAATCCATAAAATTACCCAAATCTCAGTTGATACCAGGATCCATACATCGAGTTCATAACAGAGTCTTACATAAATTATTACATTGCCACACTGGCGGATTCAACAATTCAGAGAAGCTGATAAGATACGGAAGTGATTCATCCTTCACGGCCAACTTGAGTGTAGCACGCGACCCTACTCCTCCCAATCGTCTCCATCGAAGTCGTACTCTTTCTCGTCACTTGGTCGGATCTTTCCGACCGGTAAATTCAAAGGCAGGATGAACTCTATCCTTGCAAGGTTGGACGCGACAAAATACAAAATTGGTAGCAACCCCAACTCCATTCAGGGTTAAACCCTTGATGATTTCCAGCAATTCGTTTACTTGTCCTAGCTCCTCTACATGCGGTTTCTCCGTCCAGCTATTCTGTTTTTCTGGAATCTGATCCACGGCGCACCGGACGCTTGGTTCATGGTTGGGGATATAGAACCATCTCTTGTTCCAGTCACGCACACTAGTATTCAGAGGAATCTGGAGGTAATGTGCGGACATTCCGTCACGCATTTTCAGATACACTCCACCAGCAACTCGAGAACCTGTGCCGCTCGATTTCACAAGAACGAAGAGATGGCGGAACAGATTGAAGTGCGGGAGAATGCCAAGGTATGCTTCGCAGAAGTGGATAAAGATGGAAATCAAGAGGATAGAATTGGGATTCAAGTGGCACAGGGAAATTTGGTAATAATCAAGTAACTTGCGAAGAAACGGATGGCATGGCAAACCAAATCCGCGGGTAAAATAATCAGAAAAGACTACTATTTCTCCAGAATCAGGCATTGGATATGGTTCACCTTGTAATATTCTCCAGCCTCTGGTCACCTGGTCAGGAAGGAATCCCCAGGCCACGAGCGCATCGAGCTGCGATCTTCCCAATACTGACGGCTGCCATTCGTTCGACATGCAGAATTCCCCCGGTTGTGCCTCTTTTGACTTTTTTGATTCGCGGGGGCTCTTCCTAGTGCCTGCCATGGCAAATCTGGGCGGGGGAGAGGTGGATTTGATGGTTTTTCTGTGGCGGCGGCGGAAACAAAATGGAACCCTAGATGGCGGTGGAGGAATAGGTGGAGACGGATGTGTGTTTTGGGATTTGAATGCGCAAGAAGATAAACCAACTGTTCGCTTTTTCTATTTATTCCTCTGTCAAACGGCACAGGGGTATTTTCGGTTTACAAATCGTTTGTTGCAGAGAAAAGCACCGCTCGGATACTTCGTCGCTTTCATCAAGTGTTTCCGAGCAGCAAAGCTGCTCGGGGACTTCGTCACCTTCGTTAAGCGTCTCCAAGCAATAAGCACTGCTCGGGGATTTCGTCGCCTTCTTCAAGCGTCTACGAACAATAAGCACTGCTCGGGGACTCCGTCATCTTCTTCAAGCGTTTCCGAGCAATAAGCACTGCTCGGGGACTCCGTCATCTTCTTCAACTATTTCCGAGCAGCAAGGCTGCTCGGGGACTCCGTCGCTTTCGTCAAGTGTTTCCGAGCAGCAAAGCTGCTCGGGATTTCGTCGCCTTCGTCAAGTGTTTCCGAGCAGCAAGGTTGCTCGGGGATTTCGTCGCCTTCGTCAAAGTGTTTCCGAGCAGCAAGGTTGCTCGGGAATTTCGCCTCCTTGTCAAGCGTTTCCGAGCAGCAAAGTTGCTCGGGGACTTCGTCATCTTCATCAAGTGTTTTCGAGCACTAAAGCTGCTCGGGGACTTCGTCGACACTTCACAAGATCAACAAGGATAAAGATTTTGACCCTGACACCACGTGACTGCGTCACCTACTATCAGGCTCGGGGACTAAGTGGATACACTTCACCTGCCGGTGAAGGTATTGGCTCTGTCCTGGTAAAAGTGGATACACTTCGCTAGAGGGAAACTTTTTTCAATTTTTTCTGAGCCCCTTACATCCGTCTGGTCAAGCAACGCTGAAGGTCTGCACCTCTCGATGAATGCAAGGCGCTCGGGGACTAGCTGTGGGGGTATAAGCCCGTATACCCGCATAGTCATACTTGGCCCAAGTCTATCGAACAAGCCTGAACTACCAAGGACGCGTCGCCCATACGATCTCCCGGAGATCGCGTATATCCATCGAGTCCTTGGCAGGCAAGAAAATAGCTTTCCTAAGATCTAGCCGATTGGTTTCCTAGATCGGCTAGGATTGTAATCTGTTATGTATGGCAAGATCAACTTGTAACCCTGCCCCCCGGACTATATAAGACGGGCAGGGGGGTCTACTTGATTCATCTAATCTACTAGCAATACAACACAACAACATACAGGACATAGGGTATTACGCCTCGTGGCGGCCTGAACCTGTCTAAATCTCTGTTCCGCGTGAGTTGTGCTCCCTCGTTCGTCTCAGGCGCACCCTCACCGTCTCATCTACTACCGCGGGCATACCCCTCGGTATACTATCCGGCGACAGTTGGCGCGCCAGGTAGGGGGTGTGCCACCTGATTCCATGGCGAACAAGGTGATTTTTTCAAGCTCCATCAAGCTCCCGACGCCGGGCCAGATCCTCACGGTGGGATCCATCACCTGGGTCGTCGGCTCGAACGGCGAAGGGGTGATTCTGGACGCAGCCTGGATCCCCTCCGTGTCTCCTCCGACCAAAAGGTTGCCAGGCTACGTTCGGAAAAACATCGACAACGACGACCTGATCGGATCTATAGATCGGGTCACCAAGAAGCTGTCAGAGGGACTCCAAATCCTGGAGTCCGTGTCATCCACGACGCAGCGCCCCTCATCACTGTCCCACGACACAACACTGATCGTCACCGTCACACCTCTCGAGCGTATCATCGAGGAGCGACCACGAGGGGATCGACCTCCGAACGGCTACTTGCCGTTCGGGCTACAAAACGCAACTTCCAGCTTCGCTCAAATGCTGCCTCGACACGTCGGCACCAGCTCCTTCATCACCCCCGAAAACGTCCACCCCGACAATGATGATCAAGAGGGTGGCCTTCCCGCCGACCTGCCCCCCATCAAGCAATTTTTTGGGGGACCGGTCCTTGCCATCAGCAACGACAGCGACCCGCCTCCCAATGAGTCCAAAGAAGCCCGAGCAGCCCGCGAGGCAAAAAACGCCGATCGCAGATGACGCCACGAGCAGCAAGCTGAAGCGAGGAGGACTGCGGTGAAGAATCTAGAGCCCGAATTTTGCATGCTTGGGCAGTACGAGGTCTGCACGACTCCAAGCGCTAATGTCGCCGTCGCGATCGCCGAGGCCAAGAGGCTACCCCAGACTCCAGAGCTCGGACGGCTCACCGCTCTTCTCCAAGCAACTCAAGTCCAGATCAACGAAGGAAGACAAGCACCATCTCATAGCACGGCATCAGCTACAGAGCTCGTCGGCGAAGATGGTGAGATGTCTCGCGGTGGTCGGAGACCCCATCGGTGAGACGGCGACCAAGAGGTAAACCAATCTGACCTCCGCGCAAAGCTGAAGACCAAAGACCTACGCGGCCGCATCGAGAACAGGAGAGAAGCCAGACACTCAGCAGAGGCCGAGCGACGAAGAGAGTATGATCAGACACATGGCTTTCCCAACGACAAGACCGCCCCGGAACTGCCATTCACGCCGGCACTCCGAGCAGTTGTCTAGCCTCCTAACCTCAAAGTTGTCGGCGTCAAGACTTACGATGGAAGAGCCGATCCCAACAAATGGCTCAACGTCTACGAGATCGCCGTCCAAGCCACCGGTGGAAACAGGGATGTGATGGCCAACTACCTTCCAGTCATGCTCAGCGCCTCCGCCAACAACTGGCTTCATAGTTTGAGGCCGAACTTCATCGACACTTGGGATCAGTTGAAGGAGCAGTTCGTCAATAACTACCGCGCCACCTGCAAGCAACCGGGCACGAAGTATGATCTTGAAAGACTTCGGCAAGGCTCTCGGGACTCCCTGCGAGACTACATCCGGCATTTCTCGGAAATCAGAAACAACATCCCCGACATCACAGATGCAGAAGCCATCTCCGCGTTTATGCGCGGCCTGAGGCCCGACGAGGAACTGCGGAAGAAATTATACCGCACCAGCCCGACCACCGTTGCTGAGATGCTACGCATCGCCAACAAATACGCCGATGGAAACGACGCAGCTCATCACTCCATTCACAGTCGCCTTCGCTTCCCCGACCAGTCGCGGAACCAAGAAGAGGGCCACCGAACTGATCGGCACCAGGATGATCGAGCTCCTCGGAGAGACTACCGCCGCGATGACCGCGACTATCGACGACGCCCAGAACACCGCCGCTACAACGAACCCGAGAGCTCCAGGGCTGGAGAGAGGCGCCGCCACTACCAAGTTTACAACACCCGACCAGCCCCAAAGCGCAATTACGAGGAGGCCTACTCTAAGCTCCTCGACGCCCAGTGCCCCGTCCACAAGCACTACAAGCACACCATGAGGGAGTGCGAGGGTTTCTCCAGGAAGTTCCAAGCAGAAGAGAAGAAGAAGGCTCGCGTAGAGTCTGACAGGGACCGGCGCGATGACACCGACAAGCCTCTAGGCTTCACTGACGCACACCGAACCGTTTCCACCATCATCGGTGGACGCGCCGCCATCGAGTCAAAGAGGGAGCAGAAACTCGTCAATAGACATGTCAACTCCGTTGCCAATTCCGACAGCGCGATCGTTGATCCAAGGCTTCCTCCTTGGTCCCACCAAGACATCACCTTCAGCAGGGCCGACCAATGGACCCAGATTCCGTACTTGGGTCGCTTTCCATTGATCGTCGATCCGGTCATACGCACGACGCGTTTCCGGAAGGTGCTCATCGACGGCGGCAGCGGCCTCAACAACATGTTCTCCGGAGCTGCCAAGGAACTTGGGCTGAAAGAAGAAGACTTGCGGCCCACATCAGCTCCCTTCTGGGGTATCGTCTCGGGACAGCCGTCATATCCTCGAGGGCAGATAAGCCTCCCGGTTCAGTTCGGGCACCCACAGTGCTTCCGCATCGAGCACGTCGACTTCTTGGTGGCCGACTTCGACGCCGCTTATCATGCTATCCTCGGCCGACCAGCTCTGGCGAAATTCGGGGCCATCCCCAACTACACCTACCTCGTTATGAAGATGCCAGTGGAGAACGGCGTCCTTTCCATTCGCGCCGATCTCCAAGTTGCATATACTTGCGAGCGAGAGGCCATTGCCACGGCGGAAGCTGTCGAAGAATCAATACTCATGAACGTCTGTGCTGTGGACGCAAAGCAAGTAGCTCCAGAAGACCAAGTCATCCCAGAGAAGACCCCATCAAGATCAGCCACCAAGAACAAGGAAACGAAGGAGGTTGTCCTGGTCCCCGGCGAGCCAAACAAGACTACTCGCATCGGGGCCGACCTCGATCCCAAATAGGAAGACGCGCTCGTCAGCTTCCTAAGGGAGCACGTAAGCACTTTCGCATGGAAACCAGTGGATATGCCCGGCGTTCCCAGGAAGTTGATCGAGCACTCCTTGAATGTCTCGAAGACCGCCAAGCCAACCAAGCAGAAACTCCGGCGATTCTCTCCAGACAAGAAGGAGGCCATTAGGGTAGAGATAGCTCGGCTCTTAGCTGCTGGCTTCATCAGAGAGGTGTATCACCCTGATTGGGTAGCCAATCTGGTGCTTGTAAGAAAAAAGAATAATGAATGGAGAATGTGCGTTGATTACACCGATCTCAACAAACACTGCCCTAAAGATCCCTTCGGTCTTCCATGAATCGACGAAGTCGTCGACTCAACAGCAGGATGCGAGCTACTCAGCTTCCTCGACTGCTACTCCGGATACCATCAGATCGCTTTGAAGGAAGAAGACCAAGAGAAGACGTCTTTCATCACCCCTTTCGGGGCTTATTGCTACAAGACCATGTCTTTCGGATTGAAGAATGCTGGAGCAACCTACCAATGGGCAATTCAAGCTTGCCTGGGTGACCTTATCCCCGACGTCGCTGCAGCATACGTTGATGACGTCGTCATCAAGACTCGGACGGCTGAAGACCTCATCTCCAACCTCGAAGCAGTTTTTGAAAAACTGGACAAATTCCAATGGAAGCTTAATCCTGGCAAGTGTATATTCGGCGTCCGATCCGGCAACTTGCTCGGTAACATCGTCAGCAGGCAAGGCATCCTCCCCAACCCGGAAAAAATCAACGCGGTTATGAGGATGAAGCCTCCGACCAATGTCAAAGATGTGCAAAAGCTCACCGGGTGCATGGCGGCCCTTAGCCGTTTCATCTCCAGACTGGGCGAGAAAGGCCTCCCATTCTTCAAGTTACTAAAAGCTGGCGAGAAGTTCACCTGGTTGGAAGAGGCAGATACGGCTTTCAGAGAACTCAAACGCTTCTTGACGAGTCCTCCGCTTCTCACAGCTCCAAAAAAGGACGAAACATTGCTGATCTACATCGTCGCGACTAATAACGTCGTCAGCACTGCCATCGTCGTTGAACGAGAAGAAGACGGTCACGCCTATCCGGTCCAGCGACCAGTTTACTTCATCAGTGAAGTCCTCAACGAGTCCAAGACCCGTTACCCAACGGTGCAGAAATTGATATACGCTGTTCTCGTCACCTCAAGAAAGCTCCGTCACTATTTTGAATGATATTCCATAGCAGTAATCTCTGAATACCCCCTGGGTAGCATCCTCCGAAACAAAGACGCCAACGGCCGGATCCTAAAATAGGCAGTAGAGCTGGGAACATACTCCATTGATTTTCGCAGCCGAATAACAGTCAAGTCACAGGTACTCACCGATTTCATAGCTGAATGGATAGAGATACAAGAGTCTTCGCATCCAGCACAGGAAGAGTATTGGACAATGTTCTTCGATGGGTCCCTCAGCATCAGCGGCGCTGGAGCCGGAGTACTCCTTATATCGCCCTCCGGTGAGCGCCTCCGTTACGTCTTGCGAATTCACTTCATGGCGTCCAACAACGCGGCCGAATACGAGACCGCCTTGCATGGTCTCCAGATAGCCTCCGAGCTCGGCATCCGTCGCATCATGGTCTACGGGGACTCGGCCCTGGTCATCAACCAGGTTAACAAAGACTGGGACTGCAACAATGAGAAAATGGACTCCTACGTCGCCGCAATCAGAAAAATCGAAGGGAAATTCCTTGGAATAGAATTCCATCATATCATTCGAAGCGAAAATCAGGCGGCTGACGAATTGTCAAAGCTCGGATCATCCCGGTCTGACGTCCCCACAGGCGTTTTTATCCAGGATCTGTTCAAACCCTCCATACAGACTGATGGCGATACCAGCAGCTCCGCGAGCGACCAGATAGTGGCGTATATCCCGACCCCTGAAGAGGACTGGAGAACCCAGTTCATTGATTACCTACTGGAAGCAAGGGTCCCCGAAGATAGAACAGAAGCCGAGCGCCTGGTCCGAAGATCCAAAAGCTATGTCCTGGTCGACAGCAAACTCATGCGCAAGAATACCAGGAGCGAAGTCCTACAAAAATGCGTCCCAAGGGAAGAGGGTCTCAGGATCCTTCATGAGGCTCATAGTGGCATGTGCGGCAATCACGCGGCTTCACGTACTCTGGTCGGCAAGATTTTCCGAGCAGGTTTCTATTGGCCAACAGCAGTCCAGGACGCCGAGAAGATAGTCAGAGAATGCGAGGCATGCCAATTCTTTGCCAAGCAGACACATGTACCAGCCCAAGAGTTGCAGACCATCCCTGTGTCGTGGCCTTTCGCTACATGGGGACTGGACATGGTTGGTCCATTTAAAACGGCAAGAGGGGGATTTTGCTCCATTTATGTTGCTATCGATAAGTTTTCCAGGTGGATCGAGTACAAGCCGTTAGTCAAGGCTACGGCAACCAAAGCAGCAGAGTTCTTCAAGGACATCTCCTATCACTTCGGGCTTCCGAACAGCATCATCACCGACCTGGGATCAACATTTACTGGAAGTGATTTTTGGGATTTCTGCGAAGAAAGATGCATATCCGTCAAATATGTGTCCGTGGCTCATCCTAGAGCCAACGGCCAGGTGGAGAGGGCAAATGGTATGCTGCTCGACGCCCTCAAGAAGCGTCTCCACACAGTCGTGGAGAGAAGCCCAGGCAACTGGATTGACAAATTACCGGCGGTGATCTGGGGACTTCGGACTCAACCCAGCCGGAACACAGGAGTATCGACATATTTTATGGTGTATGGCTCGGAGGCAGTACTACCTGCAGATGTAATCTATCGATCTCCAAGGGTTGAGGTGTACGAAGAAGCCCACTCCAACGAGGCCAGAGCAGACGAAGTCGACAAGTTAGAGGAAGAGCGCCTGATCTCCTATGTACGAACAGCTAAATATCTAGAAGGGATCAGGCGATATTACAATCGCAATGTCAACGGCAGAGCTTTTGCAGTCGGTGACTTCGTTCTCTGCCGAAAGCAGAGCAAGGAGGGGATGCATAAACTATCATCTCCCTGGGAGGGGCCATACATGGTCAAGGCAGTTACTCGACCAGGTGCATATAGGCTCTCCGACCTAGACGGCGTCGACATCCCTAATTCCTAGAATATCGAGCACCTGCGACGTTTCTACCCCTGATCTAGGGTTCAAAACAGATATGTGTATTTTCATTCTATTATAAACAAGGGAAATATATTGTTATTCTCGATATTTTTGCCTCCATTACATTTTGTACGGCTAAACGTCTTCAACAATGCGTACGCCCCGCCACTGTTCGGGCAGCACGTCTTCGCCTACGCATAAGTCCCGCCACTGCTCGGGCCGCGCGTCTTCGCCTATGCGTAAGCCCCGCCACTGCTCGGGCAGCACGTCTTCGCCTATGCATAAGTCCCGCCACTGCTCGGGCAGCGCGTCTTCACCTATGCGTAAGTCCCGCCACTGCTCGGGCCGCACGTCTTCGCCTATGCGTAAGCCCCGCCACTGCTCGGGCAACATGATTTCACCAATGTGTAACCCCCGCACCCGCCGGGCAGCATCTGGTTCGACGCCGCGTAAGCCCTAAAAATGATAGGCCTCCTAACTACGACACTTCATCGACTGCCCCGATATATCGGGTAGCCTTCGCCCACGATAAGCGTAACCCCCGCCTAGCGCGGGCAGCTTCGCCACCACGTAAGCCCCGGGGACGCCTGGGCCGTTAAGTCTTTGCTAACACGTAAGCCCCGAGGACGCTTGGGCAGTTTAGCAGCGTCTCCAAAAGCCCCGGCAAAAGCACGGGCGACACGCAGGGCGTGTAGGATTATTCATCGACCATACAAGATCTCGGCCATGTTCAGGCGTCTCAATTTAAATCCCTTTGGTGGGAAAAGTTGAACATCAGCGGTCAACATTTTTGCAGCTTCCCTAGCCTCTTCTTCAAGCTGGTCTTCCTGCTCTTTGGTGGTTCCCCGAGCATACCCGGTCTGTACTCGGTCGTTCATCACTCCCGGGTAGTGCGATCGAACGACTCCAAGCACATGGGCGGCCACATTTTCAGCAGCATCCACGCAGAAGTCTTTAAAGAATCGAAGAGCTTCCTGTCCACGTTGTACGATGTCGAGGGCACTGGGACCTTCAACAGGCGGTACGGTGGGTGCATACTCAATGATGTCAAGCACATGCTTAACACCACCAACCAAGGCATCAAATCTTCCGTTGGCAGCCTCAAGGCGACCCGCAAGGTCATCGACCTGCGCACGATGCCTACGTCCCATCTCTAACAAACAAAGCAAGTCAGTCGCGCTACAAAAAAAAGGAGAAGAAGGGGAAAGCCGAACACAAACAGGCAACCTGTCATCGTTTCCAGGTTCTTTCGGGTGGCCTGTTGCATCAACGTCACCTCAGCTTCCAGCTCAGTGGCTGCACGTCACAAAGAATACAATCAGATCATCAAACCAAGACATTTTACAAATGGCGAGACGTCGCACATACTTCGCTTTGTGGATCCATCCAGCAGCTCTTGAAGACCTACATGCCACAAAACTGAAGTTCAGAGAGCAAAAGCGGGACGAATAGCTGTGAAGAAGCACAAGATTCCAACATACCTTTGTTCTCTCGCAATAGACGCTTCTTGTAACACCCTAGTGTTAGTTACTATTTTCACACTTGCATTTGCATGTCATCAAGCATAGATCATGTCATTTCATGCATTATTATCATTGCATTTGATTTGATTCCCTTTTATTGCTATATGTTTGTTTATATGTCCATATTATGCAAAATGTGTTGTCATGCAAGTGTGATGCTTGTTTATGGTTCTAAATGCTTTATACATGTTTAGGATGACATTTGGAACAATGTTCATGTTGGTGAAATCCCCAAAATACCCCTCTAGCTCATAGTTGACTAGAGAGCCCTTTAAAAGCTATTCTGTTTGACCAAACAAGAAGGGCATTTTAGAGATTCTGCATGTCAGTGCACCCTAAATCAAAGTTGTGTAGAATTTTATAAGCAACAAACTTTATTTTTGGGTCAACTCATGAAAATGAGTGGAAGAAGGTCAAAAAGTTGAATTAGTGCAGATTTGGAGCTGTTTTGGAAGTTTTCAAATTTTCCTAAGTCTAAACCGGTTTTCAGTTTCGGTGTACCCCTGTTCATCGACTTGTATCTCTCAATCCAGGCCGAACTAGAGTAAAGTGTCTTAATATGAAATGATCTACTCATATAGCTCTTCAACTCATATTAGTGAAGTTTTCGCTGAAACGCTCTGGATCGCGAGTTGTAGATCGATGAAAATCGAGTTTCAGTCGGGTCCGCGGAAACAGAAAGATTTAACGGTGGCCCAAGAAGCCAGTGGCTCGGCTGACAGGGTTTGTGATTGGCATATTTGCCAGCTGGTACAATCGATTCGAATCACCATCTCTCCTGGTTAGTGAGAAACTGAACTGATCTTCTGGTGAGGTAGAGGCTAATAACTTGAACATAATGATTATGGTGAGATGAGGTTGATATCTGTGGATATCGGAAATCATATGGTTTTATTGATTGCTACAATATTCAGTGAATGCTTAGTATAGTGGCTAATCCTAGTAAATAGTTTAACTGAAATCGAAGCTTATCACAATTGAAATGAATAAGTTGAGGTTCTACTGTAGTAATGCTTTTGATGCAAAAATGATGCTACCCTCTGAGCTCCACCAAATAAGCCTTGCATATCCTTGAGAGTCTTTTTATTTACTCCCTGTCGGGTAAGTCTAGCTGAGTACAATTGAGTACTCAGGGTTTTATTCCCATTGTTGCAGATGGTGTAGTTTTCTACGCGTATTGCAGGAACTGCTTCACCCCTGCGGGCGAAGAAGACTAGACCCGAGGGCGGGGTCATTATCTATCTTTAGTTGTTGTAAGAATGCTGTGACGGGGTCATGTGATGGTACTCGTATTCGAACTCTGTGGTGTAAAACTATGTTGACTTCCGCTACTACCCTATTTGTGTAAAAGACTATGTTGTACTCTGATGTTTAAATTCGGTTGCGAACTTATGTGTCATGTGATCGGGTATTGCTGAATGAATGATCCTTGGGGTATGAAATGTTTGAAATCCTTCGAGATTTCCGGACTACCGGGTTTATATTGGCTCAAGTGCGACTGGATTGCGGCTAAAATGCGATCGTTGTACTTGTGCTCGTATAAATTGGTCGGTTCTGTGACAGCTGGTACCAGAGCATAATTCAGCATATACCGTCACTTGACTATTTAAAAACTAAAAGAGTTTTGAGTTTTACAAACTAATTGCCAACTGATAGTGTGTATAGGTGATTTAAACCAAGTGTTTGCAAAACTTATGAGTACCAATGACCAAGTCCTATAGCCCTATGTATATGTGGTAATTAGGTGGCTTATGTAAGTACTGACTTGGGGGAAATTGCATCATATTTCTATTTGTGGCTCATTTGGTTTTATCGTGCGGATAATCATGAACTGTCGGTTTCTTATTGCTTCTTATGGGTCAATGTACCACGTCGCCTAAGGTAAGGTGAGATGTGAGTGTAAGATCGAACAACCATCGATCGATGGTGAGTGTATGATTACTGAAGTGAGTACATGTTATCCATATGTGTACTTATGGAAGTAAGGTGGAGTAATTAATTTTTGGGGTCGCAAATGTTCATGGGAACATTTTCGGCAAAAAGTGCTTCTTGTTGCCCTGCATACATTGGGATTGGGCTGAAATGAATCTTCTGCAGGTACACTAACCACGCAAAACGTATAGTACGGTTAGTTACGTATATGAGAGCACGTGGTATGCCACCGACTATAACGTTAGTTAAAATATATTATGTGTGAGGTCGTTGGCACGTGCATGCATCATGATCATGAAATTAATTTAAGCTATTTGTACTATTTCCTTCCCTATGGTAAAATTTGTGCTGTCCTATCTTATTCTAAATGCTGAAAGATGTTGTAATGTACCAGATGGCAGCTGAAGGTGAGCCGCAGAGTGGTCAGTTTCTGGAGCAGTTTGGCACACCCACTGTGCTATGGAGGTTGTTGCAGTCGGTGGGATATGCAGAGCCACCACTGTATTTCTGGAAGCCAGCGCAAACCATGGTGCAGCCTTGGTTTGATGTTTGGGTGACTATCCCTGTGCTTGAAAGGGGTTGGCCGTTTCCAGGAATAAAGGTGGAAGTTGACATGAGGACGCCATGGGATGGTGCGCAGCTTGCAGCTTTTGAGGTGTTGACGGATATTTGCAGCCGGTTCAACAAGAGAGCTGATTTGGGGCCAGCAAATGTTTTTCCCAGGGTGGATGCTTCTCAGGGTGAGTGGGCTCAGTCTAGCCAAGCTTCTTTAGAGCGAGGCAGGGACGAGCGTGCTCATAGCACAGGTGCTTCTATGAGTGCTATGTTTGCTGTCTTGAGGATGCACTATTCCACTAGGGATGGTTGGATGAAGTGCGTTGAAGCCCTGCATGATGCTGTTGAGAAGAAGTTAGAAGCTGAAGAGTGGGCACGTATGGCTCGTCGTAGCTCAGATGACTTGGTGGTAGCTCTCACTGCCTGTCGCAATGAGTTGTTACGATGCACTGGCGCCTTGTTGGCAGCTGATCGCCGTGTCGAGGTGCTTGAGAGGGAGAATGCAGATCTTCGCCGCCAGCTTGACAATCGCAATATGAGTTTGACACGTCAGCGCACTGAGTTTCTGCAGGAGTTGCGTGCTAGTCAGCAGCAGGTTTGGGAGTTGCAGCAGGATGTTCATCGTCTGAACAACCGTGCTGATCCGTTTCATCCTCCGGGTGTAGCGGAGTTTGCTCCTGAGATCTTCATTGCAGCTGATGATGGTGAAGCAAGTGAGGAAGAAGAGGAAGAAGACCCCGAGGAGATCGTGCCTATTGACGAGAGTGATGACCATGGTGGGAACGTGTCCGGCGTGGACAGTGACCACGATGACTAGGCTTTTTCTAGTGATCTTGCCATGATCGGCACACTTTTGTATTGGGAAAACCTTTAATGTCATGTAATGGGTAGAACCTGAATTGTAATGAGAGAACCCTGTGTGTTCAGGGCTGGAACCATCAAACTTTTAATTAAGTAATGGTAACTTATGCAGCTTGGAAACCCTTTTTGGTTGCGCCTTGTTATTGTGCGGTTGTGTGATGATTATTGAATTATTGTGCCGTTTGTTGGTTATCAAAAAAATGATCATTGATATCTTTGGGGCATAATCTTCCGGTTATCTTTGACATAACTGACACTTAACAATGGTTGTTGCGTGTTGCTACAGATGGCACCTCATACCCATCGTCATGGGTCAACCAGTGGTGGTGGGAACGAACATGAAGATGAGGAGTTGCCGCCTCCTCCACCGCGTACCCAGGAACAAATGTTTGCTCAGTCCTTGGACACCCAGCAAGCGATTTTGCAGCAGATGGTTGCTAGTAACAACCACAATCGCGATCGAGGTGGACGCCGCGGAAACGATGAGGACCAATACAGTAACTATAAGGACTTCATGGACACTAAGCCTCCGGTATTCAAGCAGGCCGTACAGCCGCTGGAAGCTGATGAGTGGTTAAATACTATTGAACAGTCATTCTCTGTGCTGCGATTGACTGAAACCATGAAGGCTAGCTTTGCTGCTATGTTACTGCAAGGCCAAGCTGGAATATGGTGGGCCAATCGTAAGACCGCCTACCCTGTGGTCGTTGATATCACCTGGGAGCAGTTCACCAGGGATTTCAGGGGGCATTTCATTCCAGCAGGCTTGATCAAGATGAAGGTCAATGAATTCATGCAGCTTACTCAGGGTACCAAGACCCTCACTCAGTATCATCATGCCTTTAACAATCTGTCGAGGTATGCCCCGTGGATGGTAGATACAGATGAAAAGAAGATTGAAACCTTCAAGAGAGGTCTTAGTACCAAGCTTATGAAGACTCTGGCGAACAACGCTCGTACAACTTTTAACGAGTTCATCAGTGAAGCTTATATCCAAGAGAAACAGAACAACTTGCACACTGCTTCCAAGGGAGGCAAGAGGCCATTTAAAGGAAGCTCTTCTCAGTCAAGGACTCCAGTAGCTAGTCGTGCGGTGGCAAATCGCCCTGCTTACCGTCCGGCTGTTCCTGGAGCAAAATTCAGACCCCCTCCAAAGAAGCAGCCAGCGCCTCAGCGCTACAAGAAAGGTTTCACAGTGCCTTTGAACAAGAACAACGCTCCTCCAAGCAACGCCGTTCCAGTGAGGACCAACCAAGGTCTGGGGCCATGCTTTAACTGCGGTCAACAGGGGCACCTTGCTCGCTATTGCCCTCATCCAAAGCAGGCTCGAGTGCATCACACCACTATTGAAGAAATTCCAGAAGGTGAACCAGTCACCGCGGGTATGTTTTCTGTGAATCAGCATCCTGCTATTGTTTTGTTCGACTCTGGATCATCGCATTCTTTCATAAGTCAAGCATTTGCACAAAGGCATGCCTTTCAGATCGTTGATTTGGGCTGTAACTTCCGGATAACCTCAGCTGGGGCTGAAATATGCACACGTGAGGGTATCAAGCAGGCGAGTATTGAGATTAATGATAGAAGTTTTATCAGTCATCTCATTGTGTTGCCTGGGCTAGGTCTGGATGTAATTCTAGGGGTTAGCTGGATGAACAAATGGGGTGCGGTATTGGACGTTGCTAACCGAACTTTGACATTGAAGGCGCCCCAGGGTGGGGGTACCTTTCAAGTTTCCTTACCTCGAAGAGGGGATCTTTTTAATCTCTCTTTCGCAGTTGAGGGCAAGACCGTCCAAGGTATTCCGGTAGTGTATGAGTTTCCTGATGTCTTTCTTGATGATCTACCTGGACTTCCTCCTGATCGGGATGTGGAGTTTGCAATAGAGCTTATTCCCGGTACGGCGCCTATTTCTCGAAGGCCATATAGAATGCCTCCTCATGAATTAGCTGAACTCAAGAAACAACTCCAGGAGTTATTGGACAAAGGGTTCATTCGCCCTAGTTCTTCTCCATGGGGCTGTCCTGCAATCTTTGTTAAGAAGAAGGATGAAACTTTACGTATGTGTGTGGACTATAGGCCACTAAATGCTGTGACAATTAAGAACAAGTATCCTCTACCTCGTATTGATGTCTTGTTTGATCAATTGTCCAAGGCCAAGGTTTTCTCCAAAATTGATCTGAGATCTGGGTATCATCAAATTAAGATCAGACCACAAGATATTCCCAAGACGGCTTTCTCCACTCGGTATGGATTGTATGAGTATTTGGTTATGTCTTTTGGATTAACCAATGCTCCTGCACATTTCATGTATCTAATGAATTCGGTATTCATGCCTGAGTTGGATAAGTTCGTGGTAGTCTTTATTGACGATATTCTGGTATACTCTGAGAGCATGGAGGATCATGCTGAACACTTGAGGATAGTCTTGACTAGACTCAGGGAGCATAAGCTGTATGCTAAGTTCAGCAAGTGTGAGTTTTGGTTGACTAAGGTACCTTTTCTGGGCCATATCTTATCTGCTGAAGGTATTTCTGTAGATCCGTCAAAAGTTCAGCAGGTGTTGGATTGGCAGTCACCAACAAATGTGTCTGAGGTTCGTAGCTTTCTGGGATTAGCTGGGTATTATCGCCGCTTTATTTAGGATTTCTCTAAAATAGCTAAACCTATGACCAAGCTATTGCACAAGGATACCAAGTTTGTGTGGAGTGGGGAGTGTGAAACAGCTTTTCGCACCTTGCAAACGTTGTTGACCACTGCTCCAGTTCTTGCACAACCTGATATTGAAAGGTCTTTTGATGTGTACTGCGATGCTTGTGGCACTGGGTTAGGATGTGTTCTCATGCAAGAAGGCCGAGTCATTGCTTATGCCTCGCGTCAACTGAGAAAACATGAGCAAAACTATCCTACTCATGATTTGGAACTTGCCGCTGTAGTTCATGCATTGAAGATTTGGCGCCACTATTTGATGGGTCACAAATGTCATATCTATTCCGATCACAAGAGTCTCAAGTACATTTTCACTCAGCCTGAGTTGAACATGAGGCAAAGAAGGTGGTTGGAGTTGATCAAAGACTATGATCTAGAAGTACACTATCATCCGGGCAAGGCCAATGTCGTAGCCGATGCCTTGAGCCGAAAGTCTCATTGCAATGTATTGCAGCCTTTGCTAGCAGATGGGTTCAACCTTGTGCATCCAGTGGTGTTGAATAATATTACTCTCAGTTGTACTTTGGAAAGCAAGATTATTGAAGGTCAGAAAACAGATCCCGGCATATATCATATCAAAAGGAAGATGAAAGAACAAGAAATGCTCCATTTCCGAGTAGATGAAAAAGGTATATTGTGGTTCAAGGATCGATTGGTAGTACCGAAAGACCGTGAGTTGTGGAATCAGATTATGGACGAGGCTCATTTGTCCAAGTTGTCTATCCATCCTGGTAGTAGTAAGATGTATCAAGACTTGAAACCTAGGTTTTGGTGGACCAAAATGAAGAAGGAAATTGCAGCCTATGTGGCCAGGTGTGATACCTGTTGTCACGTGAAGGCTATTCATCTTAAGCCAGCAGGCCTATTGCAACCCTTACTAGTTCCAGGTTGGAAATGGGATGAGATAACCATGGATTTCATATCTGGGTTACCTCTAACGCAAAAAGGCCACGATTCTATTTGGGTGATCGTAGATCGATTGACTAAGATTGCACATTTCTTACCAGTTCGAACTACAGATCGTCCTCATCAGTTGGCACAGCTCTACTTTGCTCAGATACTTCGGTTACATGGTGTGCTGAGGACGATACTTTCCGACAGAGGCCCGCAATTTATTGCGCGCTTCTGGGAGCATCTACACAAGTGTTTGGGAACCAATTTGGTTCGCAGCTCAGCTTATCATCCTCAAACTTCTGGTCAGACTGAAAGGGTAAATCAAATTCTTGAAGATATGTTGAGGGCTTGTGTTCTATCGTCTAAAGGTTCGTGGGAAGAATGGTTGCCTTTGGCCGAGTTCTCATACAACAATAGCTATCAAGAGAGTATTCAAATGGCTCCTTTTGAAGCTTTGTATGGGCGCAAATGTAGAACTCCTCTCAATTGGGTTGAATCAGGCGAAAGGAGATATTACGGGATTGACTTTGTGAAAGAGGCCGAAGAGAGAGTGCATACCATTCAAACACATCTCAAAGCCGCTCAGACTCGTCAAAAGAGCTATGCGGACAAGCGAAGAAGGCCATTGGAATTTGAAGTGGGTGACTATGTGTACTTGAAAGTGTCACCTATGAAAGGCGTGCAACGCTTCGGAGTGAAACGAAAGTTAGCTCCAAGGTTTGTAGGTCCTTTTCAAATTCTGGAAAGAAGTGGGAAGGTAGCATACAAGTTACGGTTGCCACCACACATGTCCACTATCTTCAATGTGTTTCATGTATCTCAGCTCAAGAAATGTTTACGAGTACCGGAAGAGCAAGTGGATTTTGGTGATATCAAGTTGAAATCAGATTTGACCTATGAAGAAAAGCCTATTGAAGTAATAGATTACAAAGAAAGAATCACCCGTAGCCGAGTGATCAAGTTCTATAAGGTGGTGTGGAACAACCAAAGTTATTGGGATGCGACTTGGGAGCGAGAAGATTACCTCAAGGAAGTCTATCCGTCTTTCTTTAAATAATGGTAATTAACTCTAATCTCGGGGACGAGATTCTTTTAAGGGGGGAGGGCTGTAACACCCTAGTGTTAGTTACTATTTTCACACTTGCATTTGCATGTCATCAAGCATAGATCATGCCATTTCATGCATTATTATCATTGCATTTTATTTGATTCCCTTTTATTGCTATATGTTTGTTTATATGTCCATATTATGCAAAATGTGTTGACATGCAAATGTGATGCTTGTTTACGGTTCTAAATGCTTTATACATGTTTAGGATAACATTTGGAACAATGTTCATGTTGGTGAAATCCCCAAAATACCCCTCTAGCTCATAGTTGACTAGAGAGCCCTTTAAAAGCTATTCTGTTTGACCAAACAAGAAGGGCAATTTAGAGATTCTGCATGTCAGTGCACCCTTAATCAAAGTTGTGTAGAATTTTATAAGCAACAAACTTTATTTTTGGGTCAACTCATGAAAATGAGTGGAAGAAGGTCAAAAAGTTGAATTAGTGCAGATTTGGAGCTGTTTTGGAAGTTTTCAAATTTTCCTAAGTCTAAACCGGTTTTCAGTTTCGGTGTACCCCTGTTCATCGACTTGTATCTCTCAATCCAGGCCGAACTAGAGTAAAGTGTCTTAATAAGAAATGATCTACTCGTATAGCTCTTCAACCTATATTAGTGAAGTTTTCGCTGAAACGCTCTGGATTGCGAGTTATAGATCGATGAAAAATCGAGTTTCAGTCGGGTCCGCGGAAACTGAATCAGAGCCGATTCAGTTCGACCCTCGGGCGAATCGCGCGACCGCGTCAGGCCTCGGCCGCCAGATGGCGCCGTACGCCGTCGTTGCTGCCGCGCGGTCGGCTTACAAAGGGGAGCACGCAATCCTGTCTCCCGCACGCTCGCCCTCACTCTCCCCGCTCTCTCGCCCTCTGCTCGCTCGCTGCTCTCCTCTTTCCTCTCCGCCGTCGCCATTTCCGCCGTCGCCATTTCCGCCGCGACCGCCGCGGTGAAATCCGCCGCCACCGAGCCGTCTCCGACCGCTCCACCCTCGGCGCAGCTGCGGCTTGCTCTGCTCTTCATTTCCGACCCGTTGCCGACCTCAGCCGACCTAAGGTACAGCTCCAGCAAGCTTCCCGCCGTCCGCCATTGCCGGAGCGCCGCCGAGCTCTCGGGTCGCCGCGACGAGGGCGATGCCGGGGTCGGCTTCCCTCTCTTTTGCTCGTCTAAGAGTCCCTGTTAGCCGTAGATCCATTCCACACCGTCGGTTAGGTCTATCTCGCCGTAGTTTCGCCGGAACCCGAGTTCGCCGTGAAACCGCTCGCCACCGTGCCGCCATGCGAGCGCGGTCAGTGAGTTTCCGTGCGCAATAGTTTGATTAGTCGCGCGCACAGGTCCGCTAGGGTTGCAGGAACACGGAACGAGGCCGAGCCGCGCGAGCAACGGCCGGAATCGGCCGGCGCAAGTTCGCCGGACCACCGCCGTCCGCCATTGCCGCCGTCGAGCTCGCTCCGGTGGAGTACGACCCTCGGCAGTTGGTCCATCGGGTTCGTCTCGTTGCCGCGAGTCGGTAGGTAGCCTCGGCGTCGCCGGAGACCTCGCCGTCGGCGAGCTCTCGCCGGTCAGCGCCGGCGGCTCTGTTTCCTCTCTCTGACGCGTGGGGTCGGGTCGACCCCGGGGCCCGCGAGTCAGCCGTTCGGGTGCGCCTCTGGTTCACTGAGCCGGGTGCACGTAGCAGTTCTATCGGGTTTAAGTTTTTGATTTATAAAATGAATTTCTAGAAAATGTGTAAAACCTTCCAAAATTCATATCTGGAGCTAGGAATGTCCAATTGGGGTGAACCAAATTTTGTTGTGTTTGTATTTCTGAGCTCTATCAAGGAAAAATATAAAATGTACTTTTTGAATACTTTTTGTGTGCAGTTATAATTAAATTGTTAATTGCTTGTAAACTTGATAAATGCATAAGTAATTGCAGGAATGTGCTAAAAATGTGATTCCACTTGCATTCATCTTGTTTAGGGAAGTAGAATCTATGAAAAATATGTTTGCTGGTGTTTTACTGTTATTTATATGATGTCTAGTATAATGTGCCTTTTATGCTTTAATCTTGCAAAAATCACCATGCTTAATGTGTTAAGGTTATGGACATGAATATTTTTCCTGGGCTATGTTATGCTGGAAAGAAGCTAAGAAAATTAGGAAATCTGTTGTTTGATACTTTTCACTGTGTTAAGTATTTTCCATTGCTTAAAAGGCTGGTTGCTTGTTATTTTTGTGTAGACTGTTATGCTTGTCCAAATGACTTGAAATTTTGTCAGTAGGCTAATCTGGATGTGTAATAGCTACTGTAATTTCTATGGATTTTTCTGGTCACAGTAAGCAGTAGGTCCAGTTATAGGCTAGGGTTTATTTAATTGTTTCTAAGCAAATATCTTTTGGTTGTGGTAGGTTAGTTGATGCATGTTAATTATTAAGTGCAGGTTGTAGACCTCTCACCCGGGACGAGAAATTGTTCTATGCTTTGCTTAAGAAGGGTGAGTATGAGTTGGTTGTCTAGGAAAGAAATAAATGAGTGTGGATTGTTAAACTGATTGCATATCATGGGTTAATTCGTGCATCTCTATCTTGCATTTCATGTGCATTCTCAGTTCTCATATATGCATATCATGCATACAGGATCGCCGGGAGGAGTGACACTGTTGCAATTCGATCCACCGGAGGAGGGAGTTCCGCCGGAGATTGAAGTGCCCGAGGCTTCCGAAGGACAAGAAGAAGAGGCTGAACTTCCGGAGTGCCCTGATCACCAACCCGCTAACTTTGTGAAAGGCAAGCCCCGGAGCATTCCTAAGTCTCCACCTACTCTTTTTACAAATACACTGGTCTTTATTAAATCGTATGATTGTGCACTTAAGTATAGGAGTTGATATGATACCGTTGCTGCATTTATTCCTTGTCCACTTATACTTGATCCTGAAGTTATTACTAGACAAGGGGTGGGTTCGATCCTATGCTTAGCCATGCTTAGACCGGTAGAAGTCGAGGGATTTCCTGTCCTTCGCGAGCATAGGTGGTTACTAATGATGATGGGGTTGGATTCCACATGATGGACTATATGTGCCACCATGCCACAGTGTCTAATGAGAGAATCAAGGCTAGGTAGCGGGGAGCTGCATGACATGGTTGAGGTCATGCCGTCTTCGGTGCTGCTTGCGGCCGACTAGGACTGAGGCCACTAGACATCAGTTGAGATTGAAAGACGTCGTCACATAGCTGGCCAGATAAGTCGTTCTGACCGCGAAGCCGAGTATTTCTTTCTGAGCCGGGAATTGGCCGTGATAAGGCAGACATATTCTGGAGGTAGGAAGGATGTGCGGAGACACCATCTTACCAAGGGCAGGTCAGGGACCTGATGCATCCTGGAAGTGGGTTTGTCTCTGAGAATATGGACCCCTCCAAGCCCACGATACATATTATGTCTCAGAAAGATTTAACGGTGGCCCAAGAAGCCAGTGGCTCGGCTGACAGGGTTTGTGATTGGCATGTTTGCCAGCTGGTACAATCGATTCGAATCGCCATCTCTCCTGGTTAGTGAGAAACTGAACTGATCTTCTGGTGAGGTAGAGGCTAATAACTTGAACATAATGATTATGGTGAGATGAGGTTGATATCTGTGGATATCGGAAATCATATGGTTTTATTGATTGCTACAATATTCAGTGAATGCTTAGTATAGTGGCTAATCCTAGTAAATAGTTTAACTGAAATCGAAGCTTATCACAATTAAAATGAATAAGTTGAGGTTCTACTGTAGTAATGCTTTTGATGCAAAAATGATGCTACCCTCTGAGCTCCACCAAATAAGCCTTGCATATCCTTGAGAGTCTTTTTATTTACTCCCTGTCGGGTAAGTCTAGCTGAGTACAATTGAGTACTCAGGGTTTTATTCCCATTGTTGCAGATGGTGTAGTCTACTACGCGTATTGCAGGAATTGCTTCACTCCTGCGGGTGAAGAAGACTAGACCCGAGGGCAGGGTCATTATCTATCTTTAGTTGTTGTAAGAATGCTGCGACAGGGTCATGTGATGGTACTCGTATTTGAACTCTGTGGTGTAAAACTATGTTGACTTCCGCTACTACCCTATTTGTGTAAAAGACTATGTTGTACTCTGATGTTTAAATTCGGTTGCGAACTTATGTGTCATGTGATCGGGTATTGCTGAATGAATGATCGTTGGGGTATGAAATGTTTGAAATCCTTCGAGATTTCCGGACTACCGGGTTTATATTGGCTCAAGTGCGACTGGATTGCGGCTAAAATGCGATCGTTGTACTTGTGCTCGTATAAATTGGTCGGTTCTGTGACAAAGGTCACGCAGATTATACACACTCGGACAGGAGCCGCACTATACCCGAGTCGTCAGGTACCATCACGCCTTCCGGTAACCTCTAACAAGCTAGAAAAAGTGCCCATACTTGACTAAAACCAGAGCCATGTAGCCCTCATAGTTGCACTGTCAATCCCGGTGTCATACTTACAGATCATTATCAAAGGTGAAGGATTTTGAGCATCACAGAACTATGCTCGAATCCCCTAGTTCCCTGTTGCTAAAAGACCTCTTTTAATCATATTGCATAATCAATTAATCAAGTTTACATGATCATGATTCCCAAAAACGCACTAGCAACATTTACCATATGCATAATCCCATAGGTGGCAAGGAACAGGGTAACAATGCTAGGAAATAACTATGGTTAACAAGGGAGACACATGCAAATGCAATTATTTATTTGGTGAATAGGACAACAAGGATGATCCATACTAATACTTGCCTTGATCAGCAAACTCCTGGTGATCCGGGTTGTCGCAGTACCGATCTTGATCACCCACGTATGGCTCACCGTCTATACTCGATCCATCATAACAACACACACGCATACAGGGGCAATCATGCATTCAAACAAGAGTTTTTATTAGAACAGTACACCAACAGAGAGAAAATAAATTAAAAAGGTTATAAAATAAATCTACGCGTTGCTACGATCACATCGATATAAAGTTTGCGAAAATCGGATTTAAAACGAGGGAGATATGAATTTTACAAGATTTATAATAGAATGATAATAGATTAAATATAATCTCGAATTTTAAGAGTGGAAAATATTTGAAACAGTGGTACCATCAGATAGATTATGAAATTACGAATCTAACGCAATTTGAATCGTTCAAATCGGAACTAAAACGTGGAAATTATAAATGAAACAATTTTGAATTCAAATCTGAAAACACATTTTCATATATACCGAAAATAAATACGCCTTCAAACGTAATCTACTGAATACGCTAAGGGCTGCGGGCTAAGCATTAAAAACCGCAGGGGGTTATTCACAAAAACGCCGGCCGAATCGGCATGGGCTGCTCTGCGGCCGTCCGATTCAAAATCGGCGGATCAGATTAAAAGAGGGGAGGGGTGGCGGTGCTCTCGGCCGAAAAACAGAGGCCGACGGCAGCGCCATGGCCGAAAGGCCACCGGAGAAGGCGAACTCGGCCTTTGATGCATGAAATAGGTCGGGAAGGGTACCCATAGATCGGGAAGAGCATCGCGAGCTCACCTAGGGTGATGGGAAGGTCGGAAATCGACTCGGAGATAGCTCGCGGCGTGATCCGGCGGACGGTGGATCTCTGCAACGGCGGCGGAGGTGTGTCAGTGCACAAATCGAAGGGGGAAAGTGCTTGGAAACTTCACAAGATCACAGTGAAGCTCCTCAAAGGCTTACCGAGAGGAAATTGGTGGCGAATCGAGCTAATTGCTCGCGGCGGCGGCTGCTCGGTTCTCGCGGGAGCTCGGCAATGGCGGCGAGAAGAGGCGGCTAGGGTTAGGTGACGGCTACGGGGGGGTGTGGCGCTGCTTAAATACTCCCGAGGTGTGACGACAATCTCGGAGGTTGAAACAAACTCGGCGAGCGGAGAAATCGGCTTTGGCCGTTTCTTCTCTGCTACGGACTCTCAGCGCGGCGACGAACTCGGCTTCGGCCGTTTCTTTCTTGCCCGCGTCGGACTCTCGGCGAGCAGCAGAGGGAAACAGGGGAGGGGCTGTTCTGTGGGTCCACAGGTCGGTAGCACCGAGCGCTGGGGTCGGGCTGGCAGTCACGGCAGAGGGACGCTTCGCGCGCGCGTGCTCGGCCACGGCGGATGAACACGGCAGCGACGTCTCTGTTCGCGCGGTGAGGGAGGTGTAGAAGGAAGGGCTGACCCATGGGTCCCACTCGTCAGTCAGATGGGGTAAGGGGAAGGGAGGGAGCAGGTCGGCCGAGCTGTCCTCGGGCCATCCGACCTGGGCCTGGTGGGGCCAGGGAGTGGAAAACAGGCCAAGCTGCTGCTCGGGCCAGAAAGGAGAGGGGAAGGGCTCTGTTCTAATTCCTTTTTTTCCATTTTCCAAAAGGATTTTCAAATTGGGTTTTGAAATATTTGAGAAATTCAAATAAGCTACAACAGTACAAAGAAGAAATGCTCCAGCATGAATGCATCATACATGTGTATGACCTAGGTTTGATTTTATATTTGAGAAAAATTATTATTTCCCTATATTGGAATGATCAACTAATTGCATAATTAAATAAATTCCCACTATTTAAAAGAATGCAATTTTTTGGGTGTTACATGCAGAATTCCCCCGGTTGTGCCTCTTTCGACTTTTTTGATTCGCGGGTGCTCTTCCTGGTGCCTGCCATGGCAGATCTGGGCGGGGGAGAGGTGGATTTGATGGTTTTTCTGTGGCGGCGGCGGAAAAAAAATGGAACCCTAGACGGCGGTGGAGGAATAGGCGGAGACGGATGTGTGTTTTGGGATTTGAAAGCGCAAGAAGATAAACCAACTGTTCGCTTTTTCTATTTATTCCTCTGTCAAACGGCACAGGGGTATTTTTGGTTTACAAATCGTTTGTTGCAGAGAAAAGCACCGCTCGGATACTTCGTCGCTTTCATCAAGTGTTTTCGAGCAGCAAAGCTGCTCTGGGATTTCATCGCCCTCGTCAAGCGTCTCCGAGCAGCAAAGCTGCTTGGGGACTTCGTCGCCTTCGTCAAGCGTCTCCGAGCAATAAGCACTGCTCGGGGATTTCGTCGCCTTCTTCAAGCGTCTCCGAACAATAAGCACTGCTCGGGGACTCCGTCGTCTTCTTCAAGCGTTTCCGAGCAATAAGCACTGCTCGGGGACTCCATCGTCTTCTTCAAGTGTTTCCGAGCAGCAAGGCTGCTCGGGGACTCCGTCGCTTTCGTCAAGTGTTTCCGAGCAGCAAAGCAGCTCGGGATTTCGTCGCCTTCGTCAAGTGTTTCCGAGCAGCAAGGCTGCTCGGGGATTTCGTCGCCTTCGTCAAAGTGTTTCCGAGCAGCAAGGTTGCTCGGGAATTTCGCCGCCTTGTCAAGCGTTTCCAAGCAGCAAAGTTGCTAGGGGACTTTGTCATCTTCATCGTGTTTTCGAGCACTAAAGCTGCTCGGGGACTTCGTCGACACTTCACAAGATCAACAAGGATAAAGATTTTGACCCTAACACCACGTGACTGCGTCACCTACTATCAGGCTCGGGGACTAAGTGGATACACTTCACCTGCCGGTGAAGGTATTGGCTCTGTCCTGGTAAAAGTGGATACACTTCACTAAAGGGAAACTTTTTTCAATTTTTCCTGAGCCCCTTACATCCGTCTGGTCAAGCAACGCTGAAGGTCTGCACCTCTCAACGAATGCAAGGCGCTCGGGGACTAGCTGTGGGGGTATAAGCCCGTATACCGGCATAGTCATACTTGGCCCAAGTCTATCGAATAGGCCTGCACTACCAAGGACGCGTCACCCATACGATCTCCAGGAGATCGCGTATATCCGCCGAGTCCTTGGCGGGCAACAAAATAGCTTTCCTAAGATCTAGCCGATTGGTTTCCTAGATCGGCTAGGATTGTAATCTGTTATGTATGGCAAGATCAACTTGTAACCCTGCCCCCCGGACTATATAAGACGGGCAGGGGGGTCTACTTGATTCATCTAATCTACGAGCAATACAACACAGCAACATACAGGACGTAGGGTATTACGCCTCGTGGCGGCCTGAACCTGTCTAAATCTCTGTTCAGCGCGAGTTGTGCTCCCTTGTTCGTCTCAGGTGCACCCTCACCATCTCATCTACTACCGCGGGCATACCCCTCGGTAGACTATCGCCGGTATTCCATCGACAGTTTCCTATGCAAGCGTAAACATTAATTCATTCTCAAGTTTTATCTCATTATCTCCACCCATTTCACCCAATCCATTCCAATCCCATCCCATACACCACCTCTCACACACCTCGCACTCATTCGGCAGGCCCAACTCCCTCTCGGGCCTGTCTCAGCGGCACACTTCCGCATCGGGCACACTGCCGGAAAAATGTTCTTCCAGGGGAGAAGAGAACACTCACTACACTAGTAGAAGCTTCACAGGAAAGGTCCATAGCCGACGAGTTGGCATATGTATCGATCGATCAACCATACACTCTGCAGAGGTTTCACTACTCACAAGATTAGCCATCATAGGTGTTGCGCAAACACCTAGGCAGAATTCCGGGTGCTTGCTTGCCTAGGTCGATGCCACCCCCCCACTCAGCCCTGGGGTATTCCGGATCCAACACCGTTATGCTGAGATTGGGAGACGCAGTACCGGGCCCATCTAGTGGTACTACGCATCTAGAATGGAACAGGAACCCATCGACCGTCTCTGCCCACCCTTATCACCTCACAACCTAGCAGTAGTGGCACCGTCCTACCAAGTAGTCCAGCCGTTCCCCGCCCATCGAAGACGAGTGAGTAGAAAAGAATTCCCATGAACCTGAAACTAGTCCGTCCTAGGTTTGACCAAGCAAGCATCCTCTCTTAGAGTATACTCTCCCCGTGCCATCACAGCACCTCTGTTCACGGGCTTCAAACCACACAGGCCTTCCTACCCGGAACCACCTCGTAATCCATTACCCGCCACAGGTATCTCTTGTAGGGGTGCCCAGGTTGCACCCCTAGCATGACTTTCCCTTCTGGCTCGTCTCATATCCTACTTGGTCGACTCGACCCTCACCACGCACCCAAGACGCACACAGCACGCTCTCCCAGTGGTTAAGCCTAGGTTCATATAAACCGTTTCCAACTCCACCACTTAACATATCATAACAAATAGCGAAGTAGTGGTAGAGCAAATATATAACAGCGAGCATCTATCCTAACAGCGGACAGCAGGGTAAGAGTTTAACAAGGTAAAGGTAATCAATAAATCTAACATGCACCCTAGGCAGTAATAACATGTAATCTTAAAGCAATAGCAGATATGTTATTTGCAATGCGTAATAGGAGCTACTAAAATTGGTGGGATGTGGCACCTTCGTAGTCATCTCCTAGCTCCTGAAGGTACTCGTGGTCGTCCTCCTCAGTCAGATTCTCCTCCGGCTCTGAAAACGGGAATGAAATAGTCGCGTCAACGACTCCTATAGATCATTCAGAAACATCCAATAAAAATAGAAGAATCAAATGCACTCAATCATAGGCTCAGGTTGTAGATCTCATTTTCCTGAGAATTTTGATATATGGTGCGCAATTTTTGGATATCGCATGAATTAATTATGAATTTCCGATGTTTATATCATTTTCTGAAAATAGAAAAAGGCCAGGGGTGACACGTGGCAGGCTATGATTGGCCAGGGTACTGTTCACATTGACCAGGTCAACGGTCCAGGTGGCGTCGGGTCTGCTGACGTCAGCATGACATTCACTGCTGACGTCAGCGTTGACCAGGTCAACGGTCAACCGTCGATGGGGTCGGTGACGTCATCAATCAGACATGTGGCAGCACCTACTTGCGCCATGTGGCGGCTCACTGTCCATTCGGCCGTAGGGCTCACGAGCTGTGGTTCACGATGGACTCGTCGTGGCTCACGGTGATCCCCAGGGTTGGTCTGCGATGGACCGCGTCCATCCGTCCTCCTCTTCTCAACGGTCCACGGTGGACCAGGTGCATGCGGAAGCTGCTGGGGGGTGACGTGCACTCGACGATGACGTCCGTGCCCACAGCGTCCGCCAGATGCTCGACACGGGTTCTCAAAGGTTCGCCGGCGACGGCGAGGCTCGGCAAGGGCCTGACGAGCTTGGCGGTTGTCGGAGATGGCTTGTGCTGCTCCTCGCTGGTCCGGCGAGGTGTCCACGGGTCTAAAGGAATGGCTTGCGCTCTTGGTGACAGTTTTGTGGTGTCAAGGTCGCCCGCGACGAGGTTGCCGCTGAGTAGAGGCTCCGGTGAGTTGCGATTGATCTAATAAAGGGCGCCTCTAGTTCGTGGTTCCCAGAGCTCCAGGGTGTCCACTCACGTCGGTGGCGTGTTACCGGCGGCGGCGGGTATCAACGAGGTGGTCGTGGTTTCGTTTTGGCCCGATTGGGGGTGGCTTCCTTAAATTGAGGCGACCAGCAAGGCATACACGCCCAAAAGGGCAGCTTTGCGTCTCGACAAGGTCTCTTTCATCGCTACGGCGCGCGGCGGCGCTCCGGCGAGGTTGCGACGTGCGCGGACAAGGCAAGCGGCTACCTCTAGCGCTCGGTTCTGCGTGGCTGGCTCGAGGGGCCATGGCGATGCTCCACGACATACTATCCTGCACGGTTGCTAGACGGAGATGCTTGGAACGGGAGGAACGGCGTTGGATCGCGTCGTGGGGAGCGCGTTCCGCCGAGAACGCGATGTGCTGCGTTCCCGGTGTAGCAGGGCTCGCAGGCAGGGGTTTTGGCCAGTCGCGTGTGTGCATAGTGCAGATGTTCATCTCGAGCTAGTAGGGGCTCATGCCTTCGTGTCCCAGAGGTGGAACGCCATGGCGATCAGCACAGCGGGGTTGGACAAGGCGTTCGGTCGCTCACCGAGGTGTCGGGGAAGAAAGGATGGCGGTGCAGTGATGAGTCGGTAGCCGTGCAGATAGATCGCAGCAGAGCTCCGGCTTCTCCTTTGGCTCTGGCTCCGGCATGCTCCGCGGCGGCAGCGCTCCGGCGGCCTCCTTCCTCCTTCCTCTTTCTCTCACACTCAGTTGGATGGGTTGGCGTGTACCGCAGCGCGGCGGTGGCGAGTGGGACGGCTTTAGGGCTCCAGGGACACCCTGTTTTATAGTCGAGCTTGGCTTGCTCCTATGGCGGACGGCTCGGATCTCACCCGGTGGATCAAACGGCGACGGAGCGCTCGGGCTTGGGTTGTGGCCGCGATCGCGGTGTGTCTTCGCGTTCAAGGTAGGGGGATAGAAGGGGGACAAGGTTGTCAGGGCGTGGGGCTGTCGGCTGTGGGGTCCGGGTCACGCAACTCGCGTGTTCTTGTCCCCTGCTCCAGCGAGGAAGAAGAACAGGGGAGGTGGTAATATGGCTGACAGGCGGGGCCGGGTTGTCAGCGGCAGCGGCTTGGTGGAAGGCGCAATGCGCGTGTAAGTGGGCCGGCCCAGCTACGGACGGCGTGGGCGAGAGGGTGCGGGGGAAAAGGGTTGGGCTGGTTGGGCTGACTAGCAGGCCAAGCGGGCAGGCTGGCTTCCTCTCCTCTTTTCTCTTTTGTTCTCTTTTTCTTCTTTTCTTTTCATTCACAATTTCTAATTATAGGTATTTGCAAACATCAAATCCAAATAAAATCCAAATATGCCGTATGTTCTATTAACTTGAAAAGAAGTGAAGTGTAAGTGACAAACATCTAATTATTATTTGCATAATTAAATCTACATGCATGCACAAGAATGAATAAATAAAACCAAAAGTTTAATTGGTTGGGATTTTCGGTGTGGGATTTTTAGGGTTGTTACACTTAAGGCCAGCGAAATATTCGTCTGGTCGAAAGAGGCAGATTAGGCTTTCAAGGAGCTGAAACAGTTCCTGGTGCACCCTCCTCTACTCACCACACCCGTGAAGGATGAAACACTGTTGCTCTACATTGCCGCGACCAGTAGAGTGGTCAGTACGACAATCGTGGTTGAGCGAGAGGAGGTCGGACACTCATATTCGGTTCAACAGCCGGTCTACTTCATCAGTGAGGTCCTGAACGAGTCTAAGACTCGCTACCCATCGGTGCAAAAATTGATATATGCCATCCTCATTACGTCGCGCAAGCTCCGCCACTATTTTGAAGCATACCCAATCGTGGTGGTCACTCAACATCCCCTCGGCAACATCCTTCGCAACAAAGACGCCAACAGAAGAGTCATGAAGTGGGCTGTGGAGTTGGGAACCTACTCCCTGGAGTTCCGCAGTCGAACAACGATCAAGTTACAAGTGCTGGCAGATTTCATCGCCGAGTGGACATAGATGCAGGAGCAGCTACCCTCCGAGCTGGAAGAGCACTGGACTATGTACTTCAATGGATCTCTCAGCATTGGAGGTGCGGGCACCGACGTACTCCTCATCTCACCCTCTGGCGAGCACCTCCGCTATGTATTGAGGATATATTTCAAAGCCTCCAACAATGCCGCCGAGTATGAAGCCACCATCCATGGTCTACAGATCGCCAACGAGCTAGGCATCAGACGACTCATGGTATATGGGGACTCCGCCCTAGTCATAAATCAAGTAAATAAGACTGGGACTGCACCAGCGAGAAGATGGATGCCTATGTCGCCGTAATCAGAAAACTAGAAGGCAAATTCCTGGGCATCGAGTTCCATCACGTCGTCCGTGCTGAGAACCAAGCAGCCGACGAGTTGTCAAAGCTCGGCCCCTCGTGAGCAAACCTCCCACCCAGCATTTCCATCCAAGATCTATACAATCCATCCATCCAGGAAGAAGAGGAGGTAGAAGCTGCTCCACCAGACAATACCATGGCATGCATCACCAGCAGCGAGAAAGACTGGCGAGCACCCTTCATCACTTACTTGCTCGAGGCCAAGGTTCCATAAGACAAGATCGAGATGGAGCGCGTTATTCGTCATTCCAAGCACTACGTTATTGTCGACGGCATCCTCATTCATAAAAACGCTAGATCTGAAGTCCTCCAGAAGTGTGTCACGCGCGAAGAAGGTATCAGGATACTCCAAGAAGTGCACAGGGGCATGTGTGACTACCATGCAGCCTCACGCACCCTTGTCGGCAAATCTTTTCGAGCAGGATTTTATTGGCCAACCACCATCCAAGACGCTGAGAAGATTGTGCGACGTTGTGAAGCATGCCAGTTGTTGACGGTCATTAAGTACCAATTTTATACCGTCAACTAATGCCTAGGGAAGATCAATAATACAAGCATAGGGGTTATTACTGACAAATTCCACGAGTTTTGGTGAATTGTGTATTTTTCAGGGATTATTCCAGAAAGGCTTAAAAGAAGGATTAAAGTGCTTAATTACCACGAAACTTAACCGCCAAGGAAACATCATCACGAAGATCCTGGAAGAGTCCAGAACACACCCGAAGCGACCGGGGCCCGAACCCCACCAGGGTGGGCCGCCGGCACCAGGGTGAGGCCGGCCGGCGCCCCCTTAGGGTTTCGGCCCACATTCTGGAGTCTTCTTCCACCGCCTCTTTGGAGTCATCTGGGCCCTTTGTTCAAGTCGGTTTGATCCCACGGCGCACGTTCATCCCACCGGGCTATAAATAGAGGGGCAGACCCCCCCTCCCAGAGCACCAATTCATTCCTCCTGCTTCATTTGTCAAGAGTAGACAGAAATTAGGGTTTCCAGAGATTAGAAATAGGGCTCTAGTTCTTCAAATTCATAGTTTAGACGTCTAGCAAGGTTCAAGTAGAGTTGGGCGCTACGCTCGGGATTCCAGATCTGTTCAATTGGAGATCGGTAATCTTATCTTGTATCTTATTATGACTTTGCTTTATTTTAATATATTGCTACTTATTCAGTTCTTAGTTTATTCTAGTTGCATATTCGATATATTTGTTATTGGTGATGATTATTGTCATTTGATCGTAAAGCGCCTAATTCAGTACTCGAGTGAGTTAGGTGGTATACATTATGTAGACGTGGTGTCTAGATATATTGTGTACCTACGGGCGCACCCTCACGTGTCGGGTCGTGTGGTAGTCCGCGTAGGTGACAGCTGCGGTGGTTCCTCTGTAGTCCACCCCCCGTACGTAGGACGAGCAGAGCGCGATCGCAAAGGAGGTGACCCTTGTGTCTTAAAATCCTCATTAGATGATGCTCCTTATGATGTTTTCTGAGTTGATTATGCTATCGATGAAAATGTGTAATGTGGCGTAGGCTGTAGACTTTGTATTTAGTAATTACATAGGTTTCCTTTACTTTAGCCGAATCTCGATATTGTCTTACTACATTTGTGAGTCTCTATATTCTATCTCTGGAATACCATTTACCTCATTTACTCAGTTATCATTTACCATTTATCATCTATCATCGATTTATTTATCGCTAAAGCACTAAAGTTATGGGTTATCATAGGTCTGCACATTTATCTTTCCAATTATCATAATAGATTATCCTAATGAATAGAATACCTCTTTATCTTTTTGGCATAAAATAAATCAACGATACTCGGAATACTTACCGGGTGAAGTACTACAATAGGAGAATTATCTGTACGCTCGCAGATATATTCTATAGTATTATTTTTGGGAGGCAAGTGAAGATTATTTTACCTTTGGTTTTTGACATCATGTTAGGGATGACAACTTAACGTGAAGTGATGTTAAAAATACCAACAAGCATTTCTGGCGCCGTTGCCCCATTGTATTCATTAGGATAATTTATTGAGTTCATTGATTTTATTCGTCAGGATATTTATTCTAGAATTTTATATAGGAGAGTTCTTCGTAGATAATATTATAGAAAAACATAAAAATAACTATAGACATAAATACTTAGAGATAACGATAGCCTTTTACTTTAGCAGATTTACCCGTATTTTGTTTATATTTAAATATCTTATATAGGGTAAGTGCAGGATTGGTTGTGTACTTTAACTCTTATCAATCAGGAACAACCATTGGAAGAAGGGTCTTACATTATTTTGTGAAGCCATGGCTGAAAAGACTACGTGAATTCTCTGCCCCAAGCACTGAGAATATTCGCGTTGGGCCAATTTTCAACATTGGAGATCATGATTACGAGATCAAACCATGCTTTATCAAAATGGTGCAAGTTATCACATTTAGTGGAAGTGTAACACCCTAATTTTTGCTAATTTTGAAATAGAGCTAAATTGATTTGATTTTGTATTTTTGTGTTCATGAAAACATAGGGAAATTAAAAAAATTATTAAGTTAAATTTCATCTAGGGTTTAGCAGTATGTTTGTGCACTCATGCCCTTGCATATGATTTATTTTGGTTGAGTGGTCTTTGCCAAAACAAAAAATTATTCAAATTCTTTTTTAAATGATTTTATGATGTGAGTGAATAAAGTTTTAAAATGCATTTAGTACAACGATCTTCTCTGCGGCATGTCTCTGTCTCTTTCTATAATCAAATTTCGTATATGTCAACTCCATTCCTTCTATTGAAGTTCATTAGAACCTTTTCTTCAGCTCTAAATCACTTTTTGGTGCTCATCGTTCATCAACTTATCTCTAAAAACTTTCTGGGCATTTTTCTTTGCTTTTCCGGCCCTTGTTCCTATTTTCTTTGAGAAAAATCTAATTTTTAGATGCTCAAAAGATACCTTTTCATCAGCTCCAAATACTTTATTTCGGTTCATCATGTTCCAAAATGTTTCTGAAAATTTTCCCATAATTTTCGGAGCCTTCGGATTGTTTTTCACAGCGCAAATACCCAATCTGGACTTTTCGAAAATTATTTTAAATCCTGAAATTAAATAATTCCAAAAAATAATTAATATTAACCTTGAACAATTTGTGACCAGACCTTTCTTTCACTAATGGCCCCGTTCGCCGTGCGGTTCTCATCCTGATCTGTTATTCCTATTTATTTTGTTTATTGGGCTTGTTTGACCTGACCATGACTTAACGAAGCGAATAACCAGGCCAAAGTCTCAACCATCGCTGCATATTCCATCTTCCTTAGCTTTCACGAGTTCAGCCATGCTACCGCCGTGTTGGTAGTTCTACAATCAGCTCTCGTGAACCAGCCCTGCTGCTCCTTCAATCTGTTTCTCTGTTCGCCAGGCCCAATTATTTATTATCTCCAGCAGGCCGTCGCAAGGGTCCTTCTCGTGTCCTGCAACTGCAAAGAAACTTGAGCCCGTATTATCACGTAGTCGTATCCATCTAAATCTATTATCCACGTTCTTTTCCAGATCAAGATCACAGCTCCCAAGCCCTAACTGACCAACGCATGTTGGCGCCGCCCCAATCTCCATCGCCACCATTGGCCATGCCTAGATGCTCTGACCTCCGCCCTCAAGTCCCTGGAATACTATACGTATTCTAGGTGTCCAAGCCAGCTATCGTCTCGTTCGCGGTTCTATATGTCCCCTGCACCGGCCATCACCAATTCACGTGTGGATGCAAGAAGACGGCGTGCCTGGACAGTAAGGCAGTCCATGAGCTGGAGCAACCTATCGGATCATCAAGGTGCTGTGTCGATCTGAGATGATTTGATAAGCAGGTGTTTCTCTTTCCCATCTTATATCTGCTAATGATTCGGAGTTCCGATCCTATGTAGTCCTATGCTAATGATAATCATGTATTCCTGTCAGTACTAGTGCCCATATAGCAACCCAGCTAGAGCAAGCTGCCCTGCCGATCAGAAGAGCTGCAGCCGAACCCCTTCCCTGCTGCATCAAGGCCATGCATGGCACGTTCATGTTGAAGATGACGCAGGGTACAAGATGAACTAATTATGAGCTTGCCACTACATCTTTTAATATCCTCTCTTTAAACGTTTAATTCCCGTTTCTAGTAGTTCTAGTTGCATCAGATTTGTGTCGATGAGATCTGCTTGTTAGTGACGATGCTTTTCATGTCACATATTATTTTGATATATAATTAAACATTAAATTGATTAATATACATGAAACAAATTTTATAATTAAAAGCAACATAAGTTGATCTTTCATAAATAAATATTGAATTGATAATAACATATGTTTCTAATGATATTTTGGTCATGTTAAACACATTTCATGTACAAAATTCCAGTTAGATGCTTTCACATGTTTAATTCTATTGAAAGATAAAATTTAACTTGTTTAATAAATTGGGTGATAACATTTATAAATAAACTAAGATCAGCTCAGTTATTCTGAACTAATACTACACATGTAGTTTTTGTTATCGGCTCTTCATTTTCATCTATAATATAAAATAAAACTCCGGTAGGCGTTTGTTTCATCTATACCTCTGAATAGTGTGATCTTCGCATCTGTGTGCTCGTAGCAACACGTATATTGATTTTGTAACCATTTTAACTTCTATTTTCATTGACTGGTGTAGTGTTCTAATTTAGCTCTATTTGTATGTGATGCATGTCTGTATTTGGATGCTTGTGTGGTGCTTTATGATCATGTCCAGTCGGTGAGATTTACATGATGATCAAGAAGCAATTCATTGAAGGTTTTGGATCAGAGAAAATGATCCCAAGTCTAAGGCAAGTATTAGCATAGACCATCCTTGTTGTCCTATTCACCAAATAATTAATTACATGTGCATGTGTCTACCTTGTTAACCATAGATACTTTCTAGTATTGTTATCCCGTACCTTGTCACCTATGGGATTATGCATATGGTAATTGATGCTAGCGCGTTATTGGGATCATGATCATGTAAACATGATTAATTGAATACGCAATAAGATTAAAAGATGTATTTTTAGCAACATGGAACTAGGGGATTGGAGCATAGTTTTTATGATGCTCTAAATCCTTCACCCTTAGTAATGATCTGTCAGCAAAAGCTAGGACTTACAGTGCAACTATGAGGGCTACATGGCTCTGGTTTTAGTCAAGTATGGGCACTTTTTCTAGCTTGTTAGAGGTTACCGAAAGGCGTGATGGGACCTGCTGTAATACCTCTGGTATTGCAACATAATTAATCTGCCATGTCATCATATTTAAATTTAAGCATCTGCATATGATTGTGCTTAGGTCCTAGAGTGAATTGATTTCAGCTAGTATTGATTGTGTAATTAAGTCCTTAATCAAAATCAAAAATATAAATTAAATAAAAATCAAATTAAACCGTAAAGTTGACCTAAAACCCCAATTCAAAATCTATAAGGAATCTGAGAAAAATGTCTTAATGAAAGTTGTAGACATTTTAAAATGGGGCAACTTTTATTTTTGGAGATTTTGAAGTTATATTATAAACATTTAAATTTAGCTCAGATTATTATATTAGAATTTACATTTGAAACTTCAATTTCAAAAATATTAAGAATCTTCGAAAACTTCCTTAATAGAAGTTATCAAGCTCTCTGAGTAGGACAACTTTCATGTTTACCAATTTTCAAGTTGTTGAGAAGAATCAAAAGTAATTTGAAAATTTCAGTTTAAAATTCAAAACCTAATTCTACCCCCTTTTGTATAAATTCAAATTGGTGCAGAATTTGAGCATGGTGTAAAAAGCAAAGATGTTCTAAATAAAATTTGGCACAACTTTTATTTTTGGAGCACCTACTGTAGCTGCACGGTTTGGGAGGAATTTCAAATTTCTAGCTGTTGACCCCTGTCTGCTACAGTACTGGCCCCCCCCCTCCCTGTTCCGGCCGCGTTGCCGCGCGTACGCGCGCGTGCCGCGCCGCACGCCGGCGATGTCCGGTCGGGGCATGGCCCCGTCGCCATCAAGCCACGACCGCCTGAGGGCCCCGGACCTCTCCCGACCTTATCCCCGAGCTCTGACGGTTTAAAGGCGACGACCGCGTCCGTTTTCTCTCCTCCTACTTCCGTTCGGTCGCCGGCCAAATTGCCACCGCTCCAACTAACTCCACCTCTTCCCTCGTGCAGTAGTCCGATTAGGTTCTTTGCGCGTCTTCTGGACCGTTTGTTGTGGTCGTTTGTGGTCGGAGTGCGCCGCGCGGTTCGTTTTCTTCCTCCGCTTCGGCCGAGCACCGCCGCGGGCGGCATCGACGCGGCTAACCGTCTCGGTCAGCTCCCTTTCCGGTTCGGCTTGCGTTTTGTGTTCCATTCAGTGTCGTGATGCTCATATCCCCACGGGTTCCGTGTTCGGGGCCTTAGGTACCTCGGAACAGGACCTCGCCGTGGAAGCTCGCGCCGCCCCGTCAACTTTCGTCGCCGTTCTCACCTACCCGTACCGTCGCAGTGCGAGTCTCCTAGCCAGACCAAACCGTGGTGAACCCCTGAAGCCTTAGCACGATTCATCTCGGTCTTTTCTAGCTTGAGCTCGCCGGCGTGTGGCTTGCCGCCGTAGGCGAGCCGCCATTGTTCCCGACGAGCTCGTCGCCGGGCGTATTGGGTCTTCTGGGGGTATTTGAATAGCGTCCTAGGGTTGTTCGCGTCGTTCGGAGGTGTTTCCCTCACCAGAGGGGCCACCGGCGGAGAGCCGCCGCACTCGCACGCGCGCGGGCGCCGGGAGGAAGAAGGCGACGGAGAGGTGAGAGGCTGACAGGTGGGGTCACCTCGTCAGCGACCCAGAAAGGCGCGCGCGCGCGGCCGTGGCTGGGCCGTGCTGGGCCTGCTCGATGGATTGGGCCGAATTTCTTTTTCCTTTTTCCCGGCCGATTTAGTAGACCTTTTCTCTTTTTAATTAAAATGAATAGTGTTAGCTTTTAATCTTTTTGTGTGGATTAATCTAATGGACCAAAAATTATGAAAATATTTTTGGATACTCTCTATGATGTGTAGAATTTAATAAAAATATTAAATATAGGATTTGAGTGTTTTTTGTATTAATTAAAAATCAGCACATTAAATGATAAAAGGAACTTTGATGATTTTTAATAATTTCTGTGTTGTTCCAAAAATCATGAAATTTATTGTGCCACTGTTTGGTACTGAAATCTATCTGTTGGTGGGTTTTGGCATCAAATGGAAATAATTAAACATTTATTAAATTATATGTTAGTTTAAATGATCAATAATAGGGATAGGAAATGGAATAATTATTGGATCGTGTGATTTTTGGATTGATTGAGATTCTAGGCCAATCACCTTTATGACCTAGGGCATTGTGAATTAGAGTAATCATGGCTAGCCTATAGTAGGATCTTGATCACGTGTGTGCATTACTTATAATTTAATTTTTATCTGTCATTTCATGTGGATCACATTCATACATTCATCCATTGCAAACGTGTAGTGACCGAAAATCCGGAGGTAAAGTCTGAGGGTCCATCTGAGGAGACTGCTCAAGAAGTTGTGCAAGGATTTGATATTTGTGGTACTGACCCGGACCCGACACTCTAGACAATCCAAGGCAAGCCCCGGTGCATTTGCCCCTCTCTTTGTTGTTTTTTTAAAAAAAATATATTTACCACTTGAGTTAATTAATTGCATTAGGTTAATAGGAGTTGGGTGACAACCAATTGATGCATTACCATCCTTGAATACCTGACAATACTTGAGAACCTGATTTATTAAAAAAGTATTGCAAAATGCTTAGTCATGCCTAATGTTAGTTTTGCAAAAATGCTATTGCAAAACTGTGATGATCTAAAAGCACAAGAATCACTTTATGGGACTGGTTATGTCCTTGTTGGTTGGCAGTGTTCCTAACTAGTTCACTGTCATCAACGAGGAAGGGTTTTTCCTGCTCGGTGATCGTGGTATTGGGTTAGAGTCCCAACAATTGTCACCGACGGAAACGGGATTTGAAAACCGAAGGGACAGGGGTATTTGGGTTAGAATCCCAATGCACTGTCGCCCTCGGAAAAAGGTTTAGGGACCGTTCGTTGTAGGCCTGCTAGATCGAGACTTTGCAACTAGCCACATACTACGGGAAGCCTCTGACTCCGGTGGCTCTACTGCTGGAACCGACAACCACGCACTGGGAGTGGAGAGATGGCGAGAGTAGCGTGTACCCTCGTGGCCGTCGTGCCTGGAGACGAGAGGAGTACTGTGCTCTTGGGTGGCGCAGGACCGGTTCCGGGGTATGAAAAGCCGTGGTAGGCGGGGTTGGCGTATGCAAGCTTAAGTGCTACATACACAGTGTGGATAGGGATCCCCAGCTAGGTATTAATCGATTCGAATCGTCGTTGCTCCTCGGATATGGAGACTTGATCCTTCGACCATTCAGCGAATAGTGGTTCGGAACTAGGATTGTTTTAGAATGGATAAAGCAAATGAAAGAAGGATGAAATATGAGAACGAACTTGGAGGCATGGTTAATAATGACTAGTATTATTGAAATAAAATATTGAGATAGGACTACTAATGCTTTTCCGCAAAACTCTTGAGCTCTTGCTAAAGCCTTACCTTGACTCCCCTCAGCCTGCATTCCTGAGTCTAATTTTACACTCTTGGTCGGGTAAGTCTTGCGGAGTACCCCATGTACTCAGGGTTTGTTAACCCCGTTGCAGGAGGGCAGCAGGAGACCGAAGTTTGTCTCGCTCCGTGCTGCGTCACCATCGTCCAGGAGAGTGAAGAAGAATAAGGTTGAACCCTTGGGCAGGGTTCGTGTAATATTAAACTATCTGTCGTATTGTTGATCCAAACACTACTGCTACTCTTTTAAATTTATGGTCTGTAATAACTGCACTTAATTTTATTCGAACACTGGTCTGTAATATTAAGTACTATTTACTCTTCTGCAAATTCTACTCTGATGTATTTTGTTATGAAATGTTGTAACTCTGTAATGGCTTCGCAATGGGATCCTGTCGGAGATAACGGGTGCTTATGTAGCCCGGCAGAGCCCGCCTAGGTCATATGGAACACGGGCCCGGCTGTCAGATGTCATTTCTGACGTTGACAGGTGCCTGTGGGGAACGTGATTTAGGCGGTTCAGTTACACCTGCCGACTTAGATATAGTGCGGCTCCTGTCCGAGTGTGTATAACCTGCGTGACCTTGTGCCACGATGAAGGGGGGCTCTACATCTGCTTGCCGGGTCCTTAGCGGCCCTAACTTGTTAGACAAAGTACCTTGAAAGACTTCATAGTGAAACCCTGCTTGCTCACCTTGGTAGTGTCATGGGGCTAGCTACCCCGAGCAAATGGGAATCATGGCTCATAGTGAAAGTGCACAACCTCTGCAGAGTGTAAAACTGGTATACTAGCCGTGCTCACGGTCACGAGTGGCCCGGAAAACTCACGGAATAGTTATCTTTGGGGTGATGTTGACTTGTTGCTAATTGATTGTTGCAATTCATTAATTATGTTTACTTATGATCATGAGAATGGGCTTATTCAACTTGTTGCTATCCAATTGCATAAAAGATGCTTAATTAAAAGCAAACCGCTGTAAACCCGTGTCTATCCTGTTTGAGCCTCATAAACCCCATGTTATATTTGCTGAGTTCGACATGGACTCACTCTTGCTATTCCCCCCACACCTCATGAGAAGTTTAGGCTTGTGGTCAACCAATCAGTTGTGTCCCTGTGGAGTTGGCATCTACACGCGAAGATCGGAGAGTCTTTCCGCTGTTTTGCTACTTAAGGTTATATTCTAATTATACTGCGTTATGTATTTGATCATTGTCTTTTGATATTACCTTGTATTTGTCGTCTTATGTGTGTGACTGATCTTAGGGCGCACATAAGGTTATGCATTCAATTTTATCCTTAAAATTGGTGTGACAGAAAGAAAGATGAAGATGCAAGTGTCCATCTGCAGAATTTCCTAGAGATTGGCAACACCATCAACATCAAAGGCATTCCTCAAGACGTCGTGCTACTTCGTTTGTTTCCGTTCTCATTGGAGGGAAAGGCGAAGCAGTGGTTTTATCATAATAAAGATCGAGTCAAGACATGGGTAGAATGTTCAAAAGCTTTCCTAGAAAAGTTTTTCCCAGTAGGCAAAATCAATGCTCTATGAGGAAAGATTTCAGAATTTTGTCAGCAGAAAGGTGAATCTATTCCAGAAGCATGCGACCATTTTCAAGATTACATATCAGATTGTCCCCATCATGGAATGGAAAAGTGGTTGCTCATGCAAACATTTTATCACGGACTAACTCAAAGGTCACGTGAGCAACTAGATGCCACTGCTGAAGGATCATTTATGTCACTCACCCCTAGAAGAGCTGAAGATATTATGGCAAAGATAGCAGAAAATCAGAATGGGACAAACAATATTTAGACATGCCATAAGAGTGAAGAAGTTCCAGAGAAAGTGTGTGCACTGTCAACCAAGACGGATGTACTGTTGAACTGGTTAGAGCAAAGAGCCAATCATAAAAGAGATCGTCAAGCTATTCAAGATGCATTCAATTCCTAGAATCAATATGAAGGATCTTTAGGAATTGAGTTTGCACATCCCCCAGAAGATATTAGTACAGTCATCAAGACCATTTCTCAGAAACAAGGATGGAATCAACCTCAGTCAACCAGTCAAGGTAAGTACCAAAGCAATACTAATTTTTCAAATCGTAGACAACCACCCTTGAGAGAATTAATATTAGAACAAGCTAGAATTAATAAAAGTATTTATAAGAAGCTTGCTTTTAATGATAAAGTTTTAGAAGGAATTAATTCTAAGTTGGATAATTTCTCTTCTACTGCTAAAGATCAAATATTATTTAATAAAAAGATAGAATTACAAATTGCACAATTATCTTCTACTTTGTTTACCACTAACCATGAGCAAATAAAATGAATATCTACTAGAGGAGGTAAGTCTACACGTGATCCACCTTACCCAAAAGGGGCATGCAGACCATCACATTTAGTGCAGGTAGAAGAAGAGATTGAAAAGGACAACGGAGAAGAAGTTATACCACCTTCACCACCAGTTGAACTACAAGATCAAGAATTAACTCAAGATTTTTATGACACAACCCTTCTACCGTTTCCATGCAGAAGAAGAAGAGCAAAATTGATCAATTTGGTAAGTTTGTAGAGGTAATTCAGAAGTTATATGTCAATATTCCGTTGTTAGATACCATGCAGGTACCTACATACGTGAAGTATCTTCGAACCATCCTCAACAACAAAGGACCACTACCTTCTACTGAAGTTGTCAAGCTAATAGAGGAGTGTAGTGAGGCAATTCTGAGTTCTTCTCCTACTAAGAAGAAGGATCCAGGGTGTCCCACTATTGATTGTTCAATAGGAGACCAGATGTTCGAGAATGCTTTATATGATCTTGGAGCAAGCGTCAGCGTCATGCCCAAGACCGTCTTTGTCACAGAACCAACCAATTTATATGAGCACAAGTACGACGATCGCCAATTTAATAGCAATCAAGTAACACCTGAGCCAATATAAACCCGGTAGTCCGGAAATCTCGAAGGATTTCTAACATTTTAAACAGAACATACCCCAAGGATCTTACAAATTCAGCAACAACCCATCACATGATACATAAGTTTACAACCGAATTAAAACATCAGAGTACAACATAGTCTTTTACATAAATGTAACAGTAGTGGAAGTCAACATAGTTTTGAAACAACATAGTTCACATACGAGTACCACCAGCTGACCATGTCACAGCAGCTTACAAAAGCTAAAGATGGATAACGACCTTGCCCCAGGTCTAATCTTCTTCGCCCGCAGGGGTAAAGCAGTTCTTGCAATAAGCATAGTAGACTACTCCTTCTGCAACAATGGGAATAAAACCTTGAGTACTCAGTTGTACTCAGCTAGACTTACCCGACAGGAAGTAAATAAAAAGACTCTCAAGGATATGCAGGCTTATTTGGTGGAGCTCAGAGGATAGCAACATTTTGCATAAAAAGCATTACTACTGTAGTTCCTCAACTTATAAATTTTAGATGTGGTATAGCTTCGATTTTAGTTAAGCTATTAAGCTAAGGTTTGCAACTATACTAAACAATCACTTGATATTATAGCAGACAATACAACCATATGATTTCCGATATTCACAGATATCAACCTCATCTCACCATAATCAATATGTTCAAGTTATTAGCCTCTACCTCACCAGAAGATCAGTTCAGTTTCTCACTAACCAGGAGAGATGGCGATTCGAATTGATTGTACCAACTGGCAAACATGCCAATCACAAACCCTGTCGGCCTGATCAGTGGCTTCTTGGGTCACCGTTGGATCTTTCTGAGTCATATTATATCGTGAGCTTGGCGGGGGCCATATTCTCGGAGACAAACCCACTCACAGGAAGTGCAGGTCCCTGACCTGACTATGGCAAAATGGTGTCTCCGCATATCCTTCCTACCTCCAGAATATGTCTATCCATGTCACACTAATTCTCGGCTCAGAAAGAACTACTTGGCTTCACGGTCAGAACGACTTATCTGGCCAGCTATGTGACGACGTCCTTCAATCTCAACTGATGTCTGGTGGCCTCAGTCCTAGTCGGCCATAAGTAGCACCGAAGACAGCATGACCTCAACCATGTCATGCGGCTCCCCGCTACCTAGCCTTGATTCTCTCATTATCATTGTGGCATGGTGGCACATATAGTCAACCATGTGGAATCCATCCCCATCATCATTGGTCACCACCTATGCTCGCGAAGGACAGGAAATCCCTCGACTTCTACCGTTCTAAGCATGGCTAAGCATACGATCGAACCCATCCCTTGTCTACTAATAGTACCAGGATAGTAGACAAGTGTATAAGGTATAAATGCAGCAACGGTATCAATTCAACTCCTATACTTAAGTGCACAATCATACGATTTAATAAAGACCGGTGCATTTATATAAAAAGAGATAGGTAGAGGCTTAGGGATGCTCCGGGGCTTGCCTTTCACAAAGTTAGATGGCTGATGGTCAGTGCACTCCGGCAGTTCAGTTTCCTCCTCGGCCTTGGGAGCTTCCGGCACCTCGATCTCCGGGGGCACTCCTTCCTCCGGCGGATCGAATTGCAGCAGTGTAACTCCTCCCGGCGATCCTGTATGCATGATATGCATATATGAGAACTGAGAATGCACATGGAATGCAATATAGAGATGCACAACTTGAACCATGAGATGCATTAGACAACATGTGAGCATCCAAATAATTTATCAAACATTTACTGAGTATGTGCATATTTCTTCACTAAACAACAACACATACTCACTCTTCTTAAGCAAGCTATAGAATAATTTCTCGTCTTGCGCAAGAGGTCTACAACCTGCACTAACAATTAGTTTGAATCAAACTTACCTAACTACACTTAACTAGTAAAGAAACAAGCATGAACAAGCACCTACACAGAGAATATTAACCTTGCTGCCTTTATACATAAATAAAGTCAGCAACACAAATGTCCATTAATGTTGTTGAACTAAAACATCTCAGAATTACATGAAAATTACTTGCTAACAACTCATTAATCGATTAAAAGCAATTAATTTAACCCTAGCTTACAACTGGACCTTACATCTGTTTTACCCATAAAATTCTAGGGAAAATTATAGTGGATAACACACTCCCACATTAGGCTACTGGCAAAATTTCAAGTCATTTGGACAGATATAACATGCTACACAAAAATGACAAGCAGACAGCCATTTAAGCAATAGAAAATACTTACTACAGTAAAAAGTATAAAACAACAGATTTCCTAATTTTCTTAGCTTCTTTATCACAAAACAAGGCTCAGGAAAAATATTCATAACCATAACTTACCTACACTAAGCATGGTGAATTTATCAAAAAGATAGCATGAAAGGCATGTTACACATGACATCATACAAATAACAGTAACCAACCAACAAACATATTTTTCCCAGATCCTACTACTCTAAACAAGATTAATGCAAGTAGAATGACATTTTTAGCATATTCCAATAATTAGTTATGCATTTATCAAGTTTACAAGCATATAACAAATTAATTATAACTGCACAGAAAAATTACCACAAAGTCATATTTCATATTTTTCCTGTATAGAGCTCAGAAATACAAACCCAATAAAATTTCGTTCACCTCATTTGGACACTTCTAGCCCCAGATATGATTTTTGGAAAGTTTTACCAAATTTCTGGAAATCATTTACTTAATTCATTCAAATGAAAAACAGGCCAAAATGCTAAATCCACCCAGTTCAGTGCACCAGGGACACACCCGAGCAGCTGACCTGTGGGACCTCGGGTCAACCCGACCCCACAGCACAGAGAGAGGGAGGGAGCCGCCGGCGCTGACCGGCGCTAGCTCGCCGACGGCAAGGTCTCCGGCGAGGCCAAGGCTACCTACTAACACCTGAGATCAAGACGAACATGAAGATGAAGCCGATTAAGCCAATCCATCACCGGAGCAAGCTCGACGGTGACAATGGCGGACGGCGGAGATCCGGCAGCGGCGCGCCAGCCGATTCCGGCCATTACCCGCGAAGCTAAACTCTGTTCCGCGAGCACCAAACCCTAACGAAGCTATACTCCTCAAGAATCGAGCTGCAACCCACGGCAACTCAACCTAACCGTGCTTATGGCGGCACTGCGGCGGGCGAAACCACGGCGAACCGGCGTTCCGGCGAACCTAGGGCGGGAACGACCCGACCAACTCCCTAAACTCATTCTACGACTTTCTAAGACCTAGAGACAAGAGAGAATGAGAGAGACCAGCCACGGCATTACACTGGCCGCGGCAAACACAGAGCTCCCGTGCTCCGGTGAGGTCGCGACGAGCTCTAGAAGCTTTACCTCGCGGTCTCAGGCGCTGAGAGTAGGTCGAGGAGGTAGAGCAGAGGAAGGCGAAGCAAGGATGGAGATGGAGCGGTCAGAGACGGTGCGGTGGCGGCGGATTTCACCGCGGCATCGCCTCGGCGGCCATGGCGACGGTGGAGGCGGAAGAGGTGAGCAGAGAGAGACGAGAGCGAGGGAGACTGCGAGAGAGACGGCAAGGGACAGAGTAGAGTGCCGTTTTTGCCTTGCAGGCTGGCCGGGGAGGCAACGACGGTGTACGGCGCCACCTGGCGCGATCTTTCTGACGGCGGCTGCGCGGTCGCTGACCGGTACTAGACTGAATGGAAGTTGATTCAGTTCTGAAAACCGACTGAAACTCGATTTTGATCGAGCCACAACTCGTGATCTAGGGCGTTTCAGTGAAAACTTCACTAATATGGATCAAAGAGTTACATGGGATCTCTAATCGGTATTAGAACACTTTGAACTGATTCGGCTTGGTTTGAGAGATGTGGATCGAAGAACATAGGTACAATGAAACTGAAAACAGTTTAGACTTAGCAAATTTTCAGCAACTCCAAAACAGCCCCAAATCTGCACAATTTCACAATTTTGACCACCTTACACCCATTTTCATGAGTTGACGCAAAAATAAAGTTTGTTGCTTATAAAATTCTACACAACTTTGATTAAGGGTGATCTGACATGCAAAGTGTCTAAATTAACTTTCTTGTTTGGTCAAATAAAATAGGTTTAGGAGGGCTTTCAGGTCAACTATGACCTAGAGGGGTATTTTGGGGATTTCACCAACATGAACATTGTTCCAAATGTTAACCCAAACATGTTTAAGTCATCTAGAACAGTAAACAAGCATCACATTTGCATGCTAACACATCTATAGCATTGTAAGCATATAAACCAACATATAGCTTATAAAGGAATTTAATTCAATTCAAATGGTAAAGATGCATGAAATGACATGATCAATGCTTGATGGCATGCAAATGTAAATGTGAAAATAGTAACTAACACTAGGGTGTTACAGTCTTTGACAAACTCAACTATTCTATGCTCACACCAACCACGATGTGTTTGCAATTAGCTGACCAATCGGTCCGCTATCCCGCAGAAATCGCTGAAAATATTCCGGTAAAAATCCGCAACTTTTTCATTCCTATAGATTTTGTAGTACTTGACATGCAGGAAGAGAGGAAGATACCCCTCATTCTCGGGCGACCATTCCTAAACAATGCAAATGCAACCATCAACGTCAGAGCTGGAGAGATCACATTCACCATTAATAGGCAAGAAGAGCGATTCGCATTCAAGTCAAGACTGGAGCAATGCCAAACATTGAAGTGTCATGAAGAATAAGATGCAACAACATCTCCTACACCGGAGATGAATCATGAAGAATAATTCAACTAGAGAAGTCCGGATCGGCGGACTCAAAAACCCCGAGCCATCGCCTGGAGGTAACTCGGTAGTTATCGGTAATTTAATTCTTGCATTAAAATTTGCATATTTACTTTCTCTTAAATTGCATTATTAAAAAGAAATAAAAATAAGCATAGCATGATTAAAGTTTAAGCCCCATGTGATTATTACTAACAGAGTGTTAAACCCCCGTCAGTGAAATTTGCTGTGGTGGCAGAAAATTATAAAAAGACCATCATTAGAATTCTAATTTTTTATAGATTCATAAAAGTAATTGAGTTTTTTATTCTTGTGTCATTATACGGTATAAATACGGGAAACATGTGGGACCCACCATCATCACATCAAGTCATTTCAAGTTCCATCATCAACCACCACCTTTCACTACTATCCAAACTCCACCATTCATCTATGTACTAACCTCCACTCATTCATTCACCAGAGAAAGCATGCACACACATGCATTTGGAATGGCATCTAGGTGGTGTCGACATTATCTAAAGCAGAGAGCCAAAGGTCACCAGGTGGGGCCGGCCGGCACTATGGCCACGCGGGTCAGCGCCCCTCCACTTCTCTGCCTCTCCTTTCTTTTATTCACTCACTCACATACACATCAGAGAGCTCCTAGCTACGTTTCTTTGCAGCTCGTGACTTCAAACTCTCGCAATCCTATCATTTGATTTAAGTTTAAGCAAGGAAAGGAGTAGAGAAGAGGATTAACAAGAAGACCTAGAAGAGAGATCACCACTCTGATTCCTTCCCTTCACTTGTTCTTACTTGTTCTTGTTTTGTTCTTGTGTTCTTGTTCGTTCTTGCTGTGTTCTTCGTGTTCTTCATTTCTCAGGCAAGATGAGCAATAGAATGAAAGGTGCCATTCGATCCCTTGGAAGAGCCTTCTCACGTGGCACAACACGAAGTCAATCATCATCACAAGTGCCATCATTCGTCGGCGCCGACATGAATATCGATCCTCCGTCACCCTTCATGTATGACAACCCTTCATCCTCTTCCCAACCGGAAGAGAGGTATGAGCTCACAAGCATCACTCAAATTTCATTACCAACTAGACCGCAGAGGGAGATATTAAATGTGGTTAAAAACAAGGAATTTACACATACTCTAATTTTTGATGCCACCTTGCTTCATGAAACCGAAATGGATTCTGAGTTTGAGCTTATTTTTAGAAATGTTGGATGGGAAAATGCATGGCAAATTAATGAGTAGGGTAGCAAGTTACTCACTATAGAATTTATTAGCACCCTAGACTTTGATGACGATGAGGTTAATTTTAGAATGTTTAATAAATCTTTCACCCTCTCATGGAAAACTCTTAGTTTAGCACTTGGATTCAATAATCAGTGTGGGGTCAGTATTTCTGAAACTCTCTAAAATTTTGATACAGATGATTTTTGGGAGAGCATAACTTCAAAGAAACCAGAGAGTAAACAAAAATATACTACTGAAGAAGTTCATCACCCCACACTGAGATTGATGCTTAAATGGCTAGCTTTTACATTCTTTCCTAGAGAGGAGTTAAATACTATTAAACAGGATGAGCTGTATTTGTTATATATCGTGATTAAAAAAAGGAAGACGTCACCTATAAAAATGATGTTGAATTATTGGAGAACTGTCCCTTCCATGAAAAAGTGCAGTATTTCTTTTACTTCCTGGATTACATGTTTAGCTGCAGGGTTGGGTTTATTATCAAATGTTTCGCTTGTTTACATTTTTGATGTCTACAGAATTATTGATTATGATTTTTTTCTTTCGTGCTCATATGCTCAAACGCCGAAATAATAAAATAGTTATGATTTATAAAAATTATGACAATGAGTACGAACTACTAGACAGGGAGTTAGGAATTTATTCTGTCCAGAATTTTATTTTTCCAGCTGTTAGAGCTAATATTGGCAGGTGTCCGTCCGCGCGCATCAGCAGGGCGCCGAGAACTAATTTCACTGGAGCTAACCCAGCACCATCTGGGCCAGCTTATTCCCTCTACGTTGATTTTGGTGAACAGGTATGGACGCAGGAGCCACGCCAGCATTGGACTGTATATGCAGGATGGGAGGAACAGCCTACATTTCAGCAAGGAGAATCTTCGTCAGCAGCAGCAGCAGCGGGTTGGGGAGCAACTGATTTTCAGGGACGACGAGCATCTTTTTCTGCATGCGGGAACACGGACTTTACCACTGGTGGACCGTATCCGTTCCATGCACCACCAGAAGATGACTACTATCGGCCGCCTGAGCAGCACTTTTCAGCTACCACTAATGATTTTCCAGCTTTATCTATGCGTCTTACTAACATTGAACAGGGACAGAACGCGATAAGCGACACACTGCACTAGCACGAGCAGTGGTAGCAGCAGGTCGACGACAGGTTCTACCAGCATGAACAATGGCAGCACAGCACGGACCAACGACTTGATCAGATCTATCAAGGACAGCAGCAGATGCAGAGCGGATTGGAGTATTTGATACATCAGATGGGATACCCGCCGCCACCTCCACCACATTACTGAGTACAGCAACATCTAGCTTGGGAGAGATCCCCGCTAGGTGAGTACATGTCACCTTTATATATGCTTTTCATTTCAGTAATTAGTTCGGTCTTTAATTCTGTCAATTTTAATATTGCTAAAAACAACAAGAAAACCAAAGAAAAATTTATTTACCACTTTCTTTAGTTATTGCATTAAATTCCTGCTTGTGTAAAAATGAAAAATCCAAAAATAAATAATAGATTATATAATTAAGTTTGCTTTAGATTCCGCATTCAATTTGTCTTTAGAATAATTAGAACTTGAAGCTAGAGAAAAAAAATCAAAAAGATATTTAAATTGTTTAAATATAATTTCCTGCAATTGCTTAGTGTTTAAATTTAAATTCTCCTACGAATTGCATGAAGTTTATCTACCATGAAAATTTATTCTGAAACTTGATATCAGTGGGTAGCATAAGCTTTTCTAAGTAATTGACGGATATGATATAAGAAGGCTTGAGTTGCTATTTATTTCATTCTGAGTGACACCTAAGCTCCAGACATTTCAAAAATCAAAATCAAAACAAATATTAATTTGTTCTGCTAATATGATTTAAGTAGATTATTCTATTATGCATTCATGATTGAATTCACATGCACATAAAGTTTTCACTCTATGCACAAGTCTCTCTTTTAGAAGTCCAACAGAGAGTGTGGGTTATAAAATTAAAAGATGCCATACCAAAGAAGTATGAGCCTGAAAGATGCCATATCAAAAGGGTATGTGCCCAAAAAAATGAGAGAAAAACAATGGGTGCAAAGAAACCCTGAAACATCCTTGATTTTTCCACGAAGGGAAAATCCACAGAATTAGCTATAATGTGAAAAAACCAAAGATGATCTCATCACATTATCATATATTAGTTGATATTACAGTCATACTTCATAAATACTTACAAGATTTTACATCAACTGTGTAGACACCTAATACAGGTTTAATCTAGCGGAAGCATATCTAGTCGTCATCAGAGTTGGCGGAATAAGTCGTCGAGTGAAGGCTCCTCCTTCACGGGTACCATCAGAGTTATTTTTGGCGCAGCATAGTCTTCATCTTCTGAACCAAACTTGAGCATAGGCACGAGACCTTCTAATCCTTCTTATCTCGATATCTCTGTTAGTCAGGTAATCTGCACACCGCCAGATATGTGTAGGCCATGGTCAGCACCGATGAGCTTTAGTAGAAAAAAGAAAACAAAGGATCTAGCGATCCTAATATTTGGCTAAGGTTTGCATCCCTAGCGCATGCGAAGTAGCATCACGTAATAAATATCATAATAGTTTATCAAGTTTTAACCCATCTCATCAATTCCCATCCATCAGTCCATCCCAGATCCATCATCCCACCCGTACACCACCTCACACACACACCTCGCGCTCAGTCGACAGGCCCAACTCCCTCTCGGGCCTGTCTCAACGGCACACTGCCACACCAGGCACACTGCCAGAAACATTAACCGGGGGAGAAAAGAATATACCACTCCCTATCTAGTAGAGCAGGATACAGAAAAGGTCCATAGCCGACGAATCGGCATACGTATCGATCGATCAGCCATAACACTCTACAGAGGTTCTACCACTCACAAGATTCTACCATCATCGATAACCGTCATTATCTAGGCGGAATTCCGGGTGCTTGCTTGCCTAGGTCGATGCCACCCTACCACTCAACCCTGGGACATTCTGTATCCTACACCATCACGCTGAGACTGGGAGACGCAGTACCGGGCCCAATCAGTGGTACTGCGCATCTAGAACGGTACGGGCATCCGTCATCCGTCACCACCCACCCTTATCACCTGTCAACCTAGCAGTAGTGGCACCGTCCTACCAAGTAGTCCAGCCATTCCTCGCCCATCGAAGATGAGTGAGCAGTAAAGGATTCCTGAAGTTCCCCGTCACTAGTAAGTTGTCTAATTGACTAAGTAGGCTTTCTCCATCTCAGGCGATACTCTCCCCATGCCATCACAGCACCTCCATTCACGGGATTTCAATCCACACAGGATATCCATCCTGGAACCACCTCATAAACCTTTACCCGGCACAGGTATCTCTCGTGGGAATGCCCAGGTTGCACCCCAGCAAGACTTGCTTACACAGCTCGTCGTATATAGTCCACTTGGTCGACTCAACCCTCACCATGCACCCAAGACACACGCAGCACGCTCACAGTCCACCAGTCTGGCACCCCATGCCAAACCATTCCTAGGGTTCACCACCAGCATCACATCACAAATACAATGCGAGTGGAGTTATAGTAAGTATGGTGATGTAACATGCAAGAAAGCAGGTAAATATATATAAAAGAGCATGAGCGCCAAGCGGGGCAATATGGTGGAGTAGCTGCAATTATGATAATAATGGCTTAGGTAGTAGCATGCATCTTATACTAGCAAAGAAATAAATATAAAGCGCTAGCAGTTCTAAATGTGCAATGTCTAATAGGACTCTCTAAGATAAGGTGCTGCCATGACACCTGCGTTGTCGAGGAAGTAGTGGTATGAGCACTCCTCAGTTAGTGTAGTCGTTCTGCTGGGCCACCTCCTCCAGGGTGACTTCACTACATGGTTCCTGTCATCGTCCATGTTCTCCTTCTCCAGTGGGTCTCGATTCGATTGTCACTAATCCGAAAACGGCTACTCCGCGAAGCGACTCAAGGCAAGAAATCACCCAATACACCGAAAGACGACAAGACGCAGAAGCATCCATTAACACCAGAGAGAGAGGGAGAAGTTAGCTAAGCACATCCATATCATATTCTCGGTCACATCTTCAGTGTATGGTTTAAAGCGGTCGATCGGGTCGACTCGCATAGGTCCAAGATCTTAACATAGACCATAGCTTTGCTAACCAGAAAGGGTTAGTCCGGTCTTTGATCCAGTCACCGTGAGCAAGACTGGATTGAACAGAGCAGGCTAAATGAGAACAAAGAGGGAGAGACACAAAAGGGGTGGTGTTCTACTTCTTCCAACGCACACGCCATAGCATAGACGGGGCGACAGAAAGGAGAGACACACAAAAGAAAACAAGTACGCAAACCACTCGTAGGGTACCACGACCTGGGTGCACTGGCACTAAGTCATCTCTCAGATTTATAGCGGTGCGGTTGTCACCACAAGAATCGAAGAAATGCAGTGGTCACATAGGGTACAAGCATACGAGGGTTTGGACACGAAGAATCAAAGAACGGCAAACGGAGTATAGCTCCATGGTCTTGGCGGGGCGCACCCGCAGCCACAAGCTACACCAACAAGAGTTGGCACCCATCGTTCCATGGTTGTTATCCCCTAGGTCATCTCCCACAGGACTAGATCACGGTAGTCTCAATGTGAGCGGGTAAGATCCGCATTGATACTGACATAAATATCAAGTCAACCACGACAATGTCCTAGGGTCGAAGGTAGGTGCTAACACTCGTAGCTCTACGGGTCAACTAAAAAGCGAGGGGTCGAGTTACACTCGGCATTACGGTCATGGCGGGATGGATCCCGCGATCGCAACGTCCGAACGAGGTACGATCCCCCAGCCGGCTCGAAGGCACAACACCCAGACAACACAACAACCATAGTAAGAACCAATGACTCGACCCAAAAGACAAAATAACTCGATAAGACAGTGGAGTAGCACAATTTCATAGCTCGAAGGTGGATGGATCCTGTATTGCAGATACATGTACAAAGAGAGTGTAAGGATGGAATACAACAGATGCATGTACAGACATATCGTAAGGATAGGGTACAACATGGTGGTCATGTGTATAGGAAATAAGAGAAAGGGCTCTTCAATAGTCCAGTGTCGTATATCACTTTGGCTTTCCAACTGTCTAACATTATCTAACGATTGGGCTTCCCAACAGTCTAACATCATCTATAATTTGGGCTTTCCAATAGTTCAACGTCATCCATTATTTTAGGCTCTCCAATAGTCCAGCATCATCTATGGGGTCTTAAGATCTAGCAACGGGTCAATGGCACGAAGGCCGGACAGGGTCGGTGTCAAAGGAAAGTGGCGAGGCTTGCTGCTACATGTTCCAGCTCCTCTCGGCTAGCTGCCAGAAGCTTCTGGCCAGCTATGGCTTGCTATGCCTTAAGTTGCCCTCGTTATCTATGTAATAAGGCACAACTATGTTAGGTTTGATTATATTATTGAGTGTGCTAGGTTTGATTTATAATATTAAGTGTGTCTAGTAAGCCCATTGAGCTAGGGCAGTCGTTAGCTCAGTCAGTTATCAGAATTATCTAGTATTATTAATGAATAAAGTGCCTTATTCTTTTTATTAATATTAATGTTTTAGTTTACTCTACTATCTATATTTTTGGTATGCATGTTGTCTCCACATGTTGCGCAGAAAAGTATGCAGGAAAATAAGTGTGGGGGAGGCACATCGCGACAATGGAAATCAATTCGCTCGGGAAAATCACGTAATTCAGAAGATAATCGAACCAGGACCTCGCACACCGAAGTGGACCTCGTGGGGCCATAGAGGCGTGCCGCTCGGCGCCCTACCTGGGCCGGCCGGCCCCCCTCTGCACCCTCTGCATCCCCTTCTTGGTCATGGTCAGGTTTGATCCTCATATAATTTAATTGCATATGTTTTGATTTCTGTTTTCAATCCGAATTAAAATTCACATGTTAAAATTACTTTTAAAAGACAAGAAGAAGATTGTTTAATTCATAACTTAAGAATAAATTATATAACACTTTTCTAGGAATCATGTTACTATTGGAAACTATTTATAGGGACCCATTGATTGCTTAAGTCGTTGTGAAACATGATATAGTTGAATAATGAGAACTCAATCCCTGATGTTTTATCTTTGGAGATTTTATTTCGAAGATTTAAATTATTAGTTATACCTCTTCTTTGTGGTAAAAATATTGTCCTACCAGAGCCACATATAGGATAGAAGCCTCCGACATATAATACTTGTCTTTGTATTGAGTTTGGTCAACTTTTGTAACCCTTTGAAGAAATTTGTCATATTTTCGAATCAAACCAACTCCACATAAGCATTACTCTAATCCGGAGTAATAGCGAGTCATTCTATCAAAAAAATGTTCCTCTCCTACACTGGGAGAAAACACCAAAAATAATTATATAGCATAGTCACTAAATAATTGCTCCATGTTTTGTTAAAGTCTCTCAACTACTAAATTCAAAAGAGGTATGAGCTATGCAAAAGAAGAAGGGAGTATAAAAAATGGACAAGTGTCCGAAGAAATTAAAACAATGGGTACTTAGATACTCACCTCCCTTGATAAAAAGAAGAAAGAAGGAAAGAAAGAAAAGCGATAGCTCATACTCTCTGATTAAGCTCAGTTGTACAAAAGAGAGATTTATTTTTCTCAAGGAGCAAGGTAGAATTAGGTTCCATCATATTCCACCAAATAAACCTTGATTCGATTATATGCCTCACTTCTCTGTGGATTCATTGATTGACTTTACAATAAATACAATGCAAGTATGATTTCACATTTTACCTACCTGAGATCCACATAAGCTTTTTAGAAGTAGGATAAAGAAGGCAATTTCATTAATGCCTTGGTAAGGATACAAAAAAACCATATATATCATTGATTCGAGAGTACTACATAAGGAGAAGGTAAAGCTAAGTTTATTTGCAAAATTACATACCCTCCAATTGACTTAACTAAAGGAAAAGAGTGATCTGTTTTCAATCTATTCTGTTCTTCAACTACCAAAAGATTCATGGTAGACACTTTGAATTTCATAGTACATGCATGACTAGACTAGTTTTATATAATGTACTCTCAAGTTATGTTTTAAATGCTCCATTCTCTCTAAGAATCTTACATCTTAAAACTAACCTTTTTCTCGAGACGAGCAAAAGCCTTAGTGTGGGGGTAATTGTTGACACCTGTTATCATCCAAATTTTATTATCAATTATCCCTGCATTAAACATGAATCCAATAGAATAGGGTTATTACTGACAGATTCCACGAGTTTTGGTGAATTGTCTATTTTCTAGGGGATTTTCCAGAAAAGCTTAAAAGAAGGATTAAAGAGCATAATTAGCACAAAACTTAACCGCTAAGGAAACATCATCACGAGCACATTAGAAGCATCTGGAACACACCCGAAGCACCGGGGCCCGAAACCCCACAGGGTGGGGCCGGCTAGTGCCAGGGTGGGGCCGGCCGGCGCCCCCTAGGGTTTCCCCCGCGTCACCTTCTGGAGTCTTCTACGACCGCCTATTAGGAGTCATCTGGGCCCTTGGTTAAGTCGGTTTGATCTAACGGCGCGCGTGCATCCCACCGGCCTATAAATAGAGGGCCAGACCCCCCTGGAGGAGAGACAGATCAAGTGATGAAGACCCTAAAGCATTAGATAGATATCCACTAGATCTAGGCTAGCAATCAAGAGAGAGATTAGAGAGATAGAGTAGATGAGTAGAGATTCGGAGGAATCCTGGCCTGTCGGAGCTTCTTCGTAGCTGTGTTCGTCTGGATTCAGCTCTCGCTCCCGGAGTTGTGTTCTAAGGTACTTTTGTATTCAACATCCTGATTCAAGTAAGCATTTGTTCTTATTCGTTCTTAAGTTTACAACTCTATTTGAGTGCTTTGATCTTGGTAGCTCCTTGGTTGAACTAGTAGTTTGTAGTGTAGACGTGGTGTCTGGGCTATAATTACTTGTGAATGTCCCCTGATTGGCCGGATAGTGGTAGATCGCGTAGGTGACAGCTGCGTTGAGTCCTCTGTAGTCCACTTCCCGTTGATAGGATCGATAGGTGTATAAGTGTCTGGTAGGAGAGAACTCTGATTTTGCCTCTTATTCATGTCACTGCCTGATTAGAACGATATTATTCAAAGTTTACCGGTTGTCGGATTTAGATAATCATTTGCTATCTCCTCATTCTTGATATTATCTGGATTGATAGTATTATCGGGTTAAGAGCCAATAGACTTAGTCAATATCGCCTACTGTTCCTCTGGGTTCGATATTAAAACCGGGATTGTCTGGTGAAGTGCTACATCGGTTGTTTTATCTGTGCACTTGCGGATACCATGATAATAATAATCTTTAATAGAGTGCAGTTAATTTATACCAACACCTACGATGGTACCGCCGATCCCACCAAGTGGCTTACTGTCTACGAGATCGCGGTCAAAGCTGCCGGGGGGAACTCTGACGTCATGGCAAATTACTTGCCTGTTATGCTCAACACATCCACCAATAATTGGCTGTTGAGCCTGAAGCCGAACTCCATCGATACTTGGGACCAGCTGAGGGAGCAATTCGTCAACAACTACAGTGCCACCTGCAAGCAGCCTGGCACAAAATTCGATCTGGAGAAGCTCCAGCAGGCGTCGCGAGAATCATTGTGGGATTATATTCGGCACTTCTCAGAAACCATAAACAACAATCCAGGCGTCACGGATGGTGAGGCTATCTCCTCTTTCATACGTGGTCTCCGACCTGATGAGGAGCTCCAGAGGAAATTGTACAGCAGTAGACTAGACTCCATTGCCGAGATGCTACGCATCGCCAACAAGTACGCCGAGGGGAGCGAGGCGGCACACCACTCCATCCATAGCCGCCTCCACTTCCCCGACCGACTACGCCGCGAGGACACCGACCACCGATCTGATCGGCGCCATGATGACCGAGGAGCCCGGCGAGACCACCACCGAACGCGATCGCTGCGACCAACATCGCTCCGTTCGACGTCGCCACGACAAACCGGAAGGCTCCAGGGCTGTAGAAAGGCGTCGCCACTACCAAGTCTACAACACCCGACTAGCACCCAAGCCCAATTATGAAGAGGCTTATGACAAGCTCCTCGATAGTCAATGCTCGATCCACAAGTTCCACAAGCATACCATGAGAGAATGTTATGGCTTCTCCAAAGCGTTCCAAGAAGAAGACAAGAAGAGGGCTCGCATAGAGTCCGAGAGAGACAAGCGTGATAACAACAATGACCAACCTCCAAGCTTCACCAAAGCTCACCGAATGGTCTCCATGATCATTGGTGGCCGCATAGCCATGGAGTCGAAGAGAGAACAGAAGCTCGTCGCTAGATGCGTCAATTCCGTCGCCAACCACGACTCCTCCATCTCCGACCCTAGGTCTCACAAGGCCATCATCTTCAGTAGAGAAGACCAGTGGACGGAGATCCCATACTTAGGGCGCTTCCCACTGATCCTAGACCCGGTGATACGCAAGACACGCTTCCGAAAGGTGCTGGTAGACGGTGGCAGTGGCATCAACATCCTGTTTTCCAGAGCCGCCAAGGGGCTCGGACTCCGAGTAGAAGATCTGGAGCCGACCACGGCTTCATTTTGGGGAATCGTCCCAGGGCAGCCCTCCTACCCCGTGGGACAGATCAATCTGCCCGTCCAGTTTGGGACACCATAGTGCTTCCGCATCGAGCACATCGGCTTCTTGGTGGCCGACTTCGACACCGCGTATCACGCCATACTCAATCGTCCAGCTTTGGCTATGTTTGGGGCCATCCCCAACTATACCTGCCTCGTCATGAAGATGCCAACGGAGACCGGCATCCTTACAGTCCGCTCCAACCTCCAAGTCGCATACGACTGCGAAAAGAAGGCCATCGCCATGGCAGAAGCCACCGACGTGTAACGTCCCGCCTCCCCGAGGCCGGGCCCGTTTACATTTGGCAGCTTAACTAGGATGTAGACTGCCCTCACAGACCAACACCCCTCTTTTCTGCGCACTTTGTCCTCACTCATGTGCACCCGGGAAGAACTTCCTGGTCGGTCACCCATCGCTCCGGGGCCAAGCTCGCTTAACCGCGAAGTTCTTTGCAGATGGGCTTCCGGAAAAGAAGTTGCAACTTGTTGGTATGAGTATCCTATCAATCCTATTAAGCCTTGGGCCGGGGTGTTACATACTCACCCCCTTAAGAGATCGACGTCCTCAGTTGATCAATCCCAAGCCAGAAACATCCCCTCTTGGCCACGTCCGTGTATCCAGTGCCAGCGCATGTGCCATGCCGTGTGACCACGCCGGATCCACACCAGCCATGCGCACCATGCCTGCACAACTGCGACACACGCGCCCATGAAACCGCGAGGGTCGGCTCCGATACCATTCTGTAACGTCCCGCCTCCCCGAGGCCTGGCCCGCTTACATTTGGCAGCTTAATTAGGATGTAGACTGCCCTCACAGACCAACACCAGTCTTTTCTGCGCACTTTGTCCTCACTCATGGGCACCCGGGAAGAACTTCCCGGTCGGTCACCCATCGCTCCAGGTCCAAGCTCGCTTAACCTCGAAGTTCTTTGCAGATGGGCTTCTGGAAAAGAAGTTGCAACTTGTTGGTATGAGTATCCTATCAATCCTATTAAGCCCTGGGCCGGGGTGTTACACGACATCTCCATCCTGATGAATACGTGCGCAATGGACGCACAGAAGCTGGCGCCCGAAGAACCCGTCATCCCGGAGAAGGCCCCGCCCAAAGCTGCTACCAAGAGCAAGGAGACAAAGGACATCGTCCTCATCCCCGGTGACCCGAGTAAAACTACTCACATCGAGGCAGACCTCGATCCCAAATAGGAAGACGCGCTCATTAGCTTCCTCAGAAAGCACGTCAGCGTTTTCGTGTGGAAACCCGCGGACATGCCTGGCGTACCGAGGGAGCTGATCGAGCACTCCTTGAATGTCTCGAAGACCGCCAAGCCCGTCAAGCAGAAGCTCCAGTGTTTCTCTCTAGACAAGAAGGAGGCTATTAGGGTAGAAATAGCTCCTCTCCTAGCTGCCGACTTTATAAAAGAGGTGTATCATCCCGATTGGTTAGCTAATCCGGTCCTTGTAAGAAAAAAGAATAATAAATGGAGAATGTGCGTTGATTACACCGATCTCAACAAACACTGCCCTAAAGACCCCTTCGGTCTCCCCCGTATCGATGAAGTCGTCGACTCCACGGCCGGTTGCGAGCTACTCAGCTTCCTTGACTGCTATTCCGGCTACCACCAGATCGCCTTGAAGGAAGAAGACTACGAGAAAACCTCCTTCATTACTCCCTTCGGAGCCTACTGCTACAAGGCCATGTCCTTTGGCTTGAAGAACGCTGGCGCGACATACCAGCGGGCCATCCAGGCAAGCCTCAAGGATCTCATTCCCGACATTGCCGCAGCTTATGTCGACGACGTCATCATAAAAACCCAGAAGGCTGAAGACATCGTCTCCAACCTTGAAGCAGTCTTCAAGAAGTTGGATGAATTCCAATGGAAACTGAACCCCTCCAAGTGCATTTTTGAAGTACCGTCAGGCAACCTACTCGGCAACATCGTCAGCAAACGAGGCATCCTCCCCAACCCAGAAAAGATCGAGGCTGTCATGAGAATGAAGCCCACGACCAACATCAAGGATGTTCAGAAGCTCACTGGGTGCATGGCGGCCCTAAGCCGATTCATCTCCAGGTTAGGTGAAAAAGGCCTCTCCTTCTTCAAGCTCCTCAAGGCAGGTGAAAAATTTGTCTGGTCGGAGGAAGCCGACCAGGCCTTCAAGGACCTAAAGCAGTTCTTGGTACATCCTTCGCTCCTTATAGCTCCCAAAAAGGACGAAATTCTGCTCCTCTATATCGCCGTGACAAGCAATGTTGTCAGCACGGCGATAGTCGTCGAGCGGGAGGAAGATGGCCACGCATGTCCAGTTCAGCGACCAGTTTATTTCATCAGCGAAGTTTTAAACAAGTCCAAAGCTCGCTATCCGACGGTGTGACACCCAAAATTTGCATCCTTTTAAATGGTGAGAAATTGATTTAATTTTGCTATTATTTGATCATTCAAAAATAGGGAAGTAATAAATTTTCCACAAAAATAAAATCTTGGTAGGCCATTCACATGTTTGTTGCATTCATGCTGGAGCACTATTTTTGATGTGGTGCTTGGATTTTATTTCAACTCTCAAATATTCAAAAATCCCTTTTGAAAGCCTATTTAAAAATCCTAATTGAAAATAGAGATGCAAATAGCAAAATCCTCTCCTTCCCTGTTCTGGCCCAAGAGCAGCAAGCCGGCCTGCCCCTCCCCCTCTCTGGCATGAGCCCGAGGCCTGCTCAGCCTGCTGCCTCTCCCCTCTCAACCCCTCTTGGGCCTAAGGCCGTTTCCAGCCAGGCCAGCCCAACCAGGCAGCCAACAAGCGCGCCCATCCCTTCTCCTCTCTGCAACTGGTGAGCCGGGCCCGCATGGCAGTCTCACCCTCCTGTTCCTTCTTCTTCCGGTCGAGCAGAGCAGAGTGCTGGCCGAGCCAGCTAGCGCATGGCGTGCCCTCCCTTTTTGCCCTGCGAGGCTGACAGCCGGGCCCCCGCGCGTGGTCTCACTGCCTCGTGGGACCCACCAGTCAGCGCCTCCCCTCCAATCCCCTATGCCGTACGCTTGGAGCCCCGTCGCCGAAACGAACCAAGGCGAGATCGTCGCCCGTCATGCTCGTTTCAATCTCCTAAATCCTAGGCAAATTCAACCTCCCTACTCGCCATGCCCTCGGACTATATAAGCCCTGCCGTCCTCGTTCAACCCTAGCAGCGCCCCCTCTCGCCCATGCCTCGAACAGAGCCGCCGCCGCCGAGCTCATCCGCCGCCGAGCTCAATTCGCCGGCAGCACCACTTCTCCCTCGCCGTAAGCCCCTTTTCGAGCTCCGTAGGGACCTTGTGAAGGTATTGAGCCGCTGTTCCTCTTGAATCATGCACTGATGCCCCTTCTCCACTGTTGCAGAGAACCAACGATAGCATCCGCTGTCGCGAGTCCCTCCCGAGCCATCACCAGCCGCGATTCTTGTCCTAGGTGAGATCCCTGAGCCTCCCTCTCATTCCCCATACCCTTCCCGAGCCTATTGTTGCACCCTAGCCCCGATTCGCCATTCGCCGGCGAACTTCCGGCGAGACCGAGCCGCCGCCGCGCTTGCTGCTTCCTTGCTAGACGGTGGTAGCCCATACCGATGCCCTATACGTGTTCCCCATCGAACCCTTTTTCTCCCAGTTCAAATCCCACTCAAAATAGTGGCTCGTAGGCTCCAAACAGATTGCGCTGGCGAGGTGCTTGCCGCCGGCAATGGCTGCCGCCATGCTGGCTCTGTTTTGAGCCGGCCGAAGCCCCTCTCTCTCGCCCACGATCTAATCTGGATCGTCCATCTTGAATCCGACGGTTACCGTCCCTCCATACCCTTTCGGCCGGCCAGTTTGTAAAAGAACCCCTATGGTGTTTAATGTTATAACCCGCAGCCCTTAGCGCCTTTCCCAGATTCTGCTTTCCGCTTTAGAAAGCGTATTTCTCCTCGGTTTAAACAAAATGTGCTTTCTTATTAATTTCATATTTGCCACTGTATTTAATTTAGCTATAATTTACTCGTTTTAGATCCGATTTGAATGATTCAACTTGCGTTAGATTCGTAATTTCATGATCTATCAGTTAGTACCACTGTTTAATATATTACTCACTGTTTAATTTCGAGATTATATTTAATGTATTATTTATCTATTATAAATCTTATTTAATTCATAACTTCGTCGTTTTAAGTCCGATTTGTGCAAACTTTATATCGATGTGATCGTAGTGATGAGTAGAATAGTTTTACATCATTTTCAAACTGTTTTTATTCTGTTGGTGTACTGTTCTAATTATTTTGCCTTGTTTGCTTCGTGTACGATTGCCGATGTTTGTGTGGTGATTGGATGATCGAGTATATACGGTGAGCCCTACGTGGGTGATCAAGATCAGTACTTTGACGACCCGGACCACTAGGAGTTTGCTGATCAAGGCAAGTATTAGTATGGACCATCCTTGTTGTCCTATTCACCGAATAATTAATTACATATGCATGTGTCTACTTTGTTAACCATAGATGCTTCCTAGTATTGTTATCCTGATCCTTGTCACCTATGGGGTTATGCATATGGTAATTGATGCTAGTGCGCTATTGGGATCATGATCATGTAAGCTTAGCTAATTGAATATGCAATAAGATTAAAAGATGCCTTTTTAGCAACATGGAACTGGTTGTGATGCTCTAAATCCTTCACCCTGGGTAATGATCTGTCAGCAAAAGCTGGGACTTACAGTGCAACTATGAGGGCTACATGGCTCTAGTTTTAGTCAAGTATGGGCACTTTTTCTAGCTTGTTAGAGGTTACCGAAAGGCGTGATGGGGCCAGCCGACTCGGGTATAGTGCGGCTCCTGTCCGAGTGTGTATAACCTGCGTGACCTTGTGCCACGACGAAGGGGGGCTCAACATCTGCTTGCCGGGTCCCTAGCGGCCCTAACTTCTTAGACGGAGTACTTTGAAAGACTTCATAGTGAAACCCTGCTCGCTCACCTTGGTAGTGTTATGGGAGTAATTAACCCGAGCAAATGGGAATCACGGCTCAAAGTGAAAGTGCACGACCTCTGCAGAGTGTAAAACTGGTATACTAGCCGCGCTCACGGTCACAAGTGGCCCGGAAAACTCACAGAGTAGTTATCTTTTGGGGTGATGTTTACTTGTTGCTAATCTATTCATTGCTACTCATTAATTATGTTTACTATGATCATGAAAATGGGCTTATTCACTTGTTGCTATCCAACTGCATAAAAGGTGAATAATTAAAAGCAACCTGCTGTTAAACCCGTGTCAACCTCTTGAGCCTCATGAACCCATGCTAGTCTTGTTGAGTACGACATGTACTTACGCTGGTTTATTTTTCATTACTTGGTTAAAAATCCCGGATGGGTAACAGATGGTGATACTGATGAGGACTGCTAGACTTGTGCTTCACCAGTCGACGTCCCTATGCTTTGGAGCTACCGCGAGTGTTATCTTTATTTTCCGTTGTGTAATGACTTTGATATTGTTCGCTATGTATTAAACATTGGTTATGATACAATTTATGCAATTTGTTGGCTTATGTGTGTGACTGATTTCTGGGTGCACATAAGTTTATGCATCCCATTTTATCATTAAAATTCGGTGTGACAGACGGTCCAGAAGCTGATATATGCCATCCTCATCACATCACGCAAGCTCCATCATTATTTTGAGGCTCATCAAATTGTAGTGGTCACCCAGCATCCTCTCGGCAACATCCTACGCAACAGAGACGCCAACGATAGAATCATGAAATGGGTTGTGGAGTTGGGGACTTATTCTCTGGAATTCCACAGCCGAACGACGACCAAGTCTCAGGTGTTGGCTGACTTCATCGCCGAATGGACAGAAGTGCAGGAGCAAGTACCAACCAAGCACGAGGAACACTGGACGATGTATTTCGACGAGTCCCTCAGCATTGGGGGCGCAGGCGCCGGCGTACTCCTCATATCACCGACCGGCGAACGCCTCCGCTACGTACTGAGAATCTATTTCAAAGCCTCCAACAATGCTGCCGAATACAAAGCTGCCATCCACGGCCTACAGATCGCCTCCGAGCTCGGCATCCGGCGGTTGATGGTATATGGGGACTCTGCACTGGTTATCAATCAAGTAAATAATGATTGGGACTGTAACAGCGAGAAGATGGACGCCTACGTCGCCGCAATCAGAAAGCTCGAATGAAAATTCTTGGGCATCGAGTTTCACCACATCGTCCGAGCTGAAAACCAGGCAGCTGATGAGCTATCTAAGCTTAGTTCGTCATGTGCTGATATTCCTTCCGGCATCTTTGTTCAAGACTTGGTCCGTGCCTCCATCCTGGAAGAAGAAGAGGCCGAAGCGCTCCCGTCCGATCAGATAGCAGCTTGCATCTCGGACTCTACAGATGATTGGAGGGCACCCTTCATCGCCTATCTGCTCGAAGCCAAAATCTCGAAGACAAAATAGAAGCAGAACGTCTTGTGAGACGGTCCAAGCATTACGTCTTCATCGACAACAAACTTATGCATAAAAACGCTAAGAGCGAAGTATTCTAGAAGTGCGTCACGCGCGACGAGGGCATCAAGATACTCTAAGAAGTACAAGGAGGCATGTGTGGAAACCACGCAGCCTGAGGCACACTAGTTGGTAAAGCTTTCAGAGCAGGATTTTACTGGCCAACTGCCGTCCAAGACGCCGAGAAGATTGTACGTCCCTGCGAGGCGTGCTAGTTTTTCGCAAAGCAGATACACGTTCCAGCACAGGAGCTACAGACCATACTTGCATCTTGGCCATTCGCTACGTGGGGACTTGACATGATAGGTCCTTTCAAGGCAGCTAAAGGGGGCTACCGCTGCGTGTACGTCACCATTGATAAATTCTCCAAGTGGATCGAATAGAAGCCATTGGTGAGGGCAACAAGCTGCGGAGTTCTTCAATGACATCTCTCATCGTTTTGGCCTTTCGAACAGCATCATCACCAACCTAGGTACTACCTTCACTGGAAGCGACTTCTGGGATTTCTACGATGAAAGAAGCATCATGGTAAAGTATGTCTCGGTGGCTCACCCTCGAGCTAATGGACAAGTTGAAAGAGCAAACGAAATGTTGCTCGACGCCCTCAAGAAGCTCTTACATGAAGTCGTCGAAAGAAGCCCAGGAAACTGGATCAATGAGTTGCCAGCAGTCCTCTGGGGTTTGAGGACACAGCCTAGTCGCAAACCAAAAACCCAAAAATATTGTAGTAGTAGAAGCTTGTCTCACTCTCATCTTTGCTCTCAATATCTTGTTTGTGGAGGTAGCCCCGCAAGGACTACAAACAGTGGGATAGCCAACGCTAACGCTAACGCTAATCCCTGTTGTTGTAGTGTGTTCTTGTGTTAGCTCATTGTTGCAGGATGAAGAAGTTCTCCTCCACACTCAAGAAGGCCAAGAGTGTCATAGGGAGTTCCTCCCGACGACCCTGCCCTGATGAAGATGAAGGAAGAGAAGCCCCACCAAGAAGAAGCTTCGGAGTGGCTTCTGAGAGGACGTTCTACCCCGAGAGCAGCCTCATGATGAACCAAGAAGCTTACCAAAGGTACACTTCCATCCAACACGGAGGGTATGAACATACCGGCATCATCGACCCTGTCCTTTTGGACAACACAGGTATGACCGCGGAATTCAATACTGTTTTTAACACAATCGGTTGGGGAAGTTTTTGGGAAGTGTAAGAACTTGGAATAGTAAAACTCACCATTGAATTTTTATGCTCTTTACAAGCCACTGAAAATAATGTCTACTTCCGCATGTTCAACCAAGAGTATAATTTAACATGGCGAGTTGTAACACTCGAAAAATTGCATTCTTTTAAATAGTGGGAATTTATTTAATTATGCAATTAGTTGATCATTCCAATATAGGGAAATAATAATTTTTCTCAAATATAAAATCAAACCTAGGTCATACACATGTATGATGCATTCATGCTGGAGCATTTCTTCTTTGTACTGTTGTAGCTTATTTGAATTTCTCAAATATTTCAAAACCCAATTTGAAAATCCTTTTGGAAAATGAAATTGGAAAATGGAAAAGGAAATAGAGAAGAGCCCTTCCCCTCTCCTCCCTGGCCCCAGCCGGCCCAGGTCGGATGGCCCGAGGCCAGCTCGGCCGACTAGCTCCTTACCCCTTCTGACTGACGAGCGGGACCCACGGGTCAGCCCCTTCCTTCTCCACCTCCCTCGCCGCGCGAACAGAGACACCGCTGCCGTGTTCATCCGCCGCGGCCGAGCACGCGCGCGCGAAGAGTCCCTCTGCCGTGACTGCCAGCCCGACCCCAGCGCTTGGTGCTACCGACCTGTGGACCCACAGGACAGCCCCTCCCCTGTTTCCCTCTGCTGCTCGCCGAGAGTCCGACGCGGGCAAGAAAGAAACGGCCGAAGCCGAGTTCGTCGCCGCGCCGAGAAGTCCGAAGCAGAGAAGAAACGGCCGAAGCCGATTTCTCCGCTCGCCGAGTTTGTTTCAATCTCCGAGATTGTCGTCACGCCTCGGGGGTACTTAAGCAGCGCCACATCCCCTCGTAGCCGTCACCTAACCCTAGCCGCCTCTTCTCGCCGCCACTGCCGAGCTTCCGCGAGAACCGAGAAGCCGCCGCCGCGAGCAATTAGCTCGATTCGCCACCAATTTCCTCTCGGTAAGCCTTTGAGGAGCTTCGCGGTGATCTTGTGAAGTTCCGGAGCACTTCCCCCCTTCGATTTATGCACGGACACACCTCCGCCGCCGTTGCAGAGAGCCACCGTCCGCCGGGTCACGCCGCGAGCTATCTCCGAGTCGATTTCCAACCTTCCCATCACCCTAGGTGAGCTTGCGATGCTCTTCCCGATCTATGGGTACCCTTCCCGACCTATTTCATGCACCGAGGGCCAAGTTCACCTTCTTCGACGGCCCTCCGGCCATGGCGCCGCCGTCGGCCTCTGTTTTCCGGCCGAGAGCACCGCCACCCCTCCTCTTTGTTAATCTGATCCGCCGATTTTGAATCGGACGGCCGAAGAGCAGCCCATACCGATTCGGCCGGCGTTTTTGCGAATAAACCCCTGTAGTTTTTAATGCTTAGCCCGCAGCCCTTAGCGTATTCAGTAGATTACGTTTGAAGGCGTATTTATTTTTGGTATATATGAAAATGTGTTTTCAGATTTGAATTCAAAATTGTTTCATTTATAATTTCCACGTTTTAGCTCCGATTTGAACGATTCAAATTGCGTTAGATTCGTAATTTCATAATCTATCTGATGGTACCACTGTTTCATATATTTTCCACTCCTAAAATTTGAGATTATATTTAATCTATTATTATTCTATTATAAATCTTGTAAAATTCATATCTTCCTCGTTTTAAATCCGATTTGCGCAAACTTTATATCGATGTGATCGTAGCAACGCGTAGATTTGTTTTATAACCTTTTTAATTTATTTTCTCTCTGTTGGTGTACTATTCTAATCAAAAGAGAAGTATTTAGTTGTACATAAGGTACTATTGAACATGAACATTGTAGCAACTCCTGATCCACCGAGGCTAAGTTTAATTATTTGCTCGGGACGAGCAAAGGTTAAGCTTGGGGGATCTTGTTGACGGTGGATATACCCTAAAATTCCACATTCAAACACCGTCAACATGCCTCGGATTCAAGGGAGAATAAACATATCATCAACATATTTTATCAATAACGAGTTTCACTTGTACTCTTAAGCTTGTGAATGCAGCAAAGATCAAACAGGCCAAGAAACATCAAGAAATGGTGCACAACATCACTTAGAAGAGAGGAGAGCCCAGGGTGGGCCCATGAATGGGTCGACCGAACCATACATGGGGCCCACCTGGCTCTGGTGACATGGCATGATCCATGTGACCCTCCATCCAGCTCATTTCATTCATCAGATCAACATGTGTTTCTACTCAACGGTGGAGAAACAAAGCACGAGGATTCAACATGACAAACATGCAACCAAGCTGGAACCAACACACAGGGACAATCAATGACAGATAGGGACCACAGTGGTGGGCCCAACTCACCAATGGTGGTTCGGCCGAACCACCCAAGGTGGGACCAGGCCACTGCTACACTCCATGACAGGTGGGGACTCCTTCTAGAAGACCCTGGCTAGGCCCACCTGCCATAAGGGGTCGGCCGAACCCTCCTGGTGCCCAGCCAGGTCGGTTGGCCTCCACCGCCTTCCAGCATGTTTCCCATGTGCTGAAATCACCACGGCCATCCATCTTATGGTGGTTCAATGGCGGTTTATCCAAGGGTGGGGAGGCAAGGAGCATGCGGATCGCTGACGTGGCGCCCCTCAACTCTCCTCTATAAATAGAGGCTGCCATCACCCTCCTCAAGACACCCAAGAGTCACAAGTCACAAGAGTTCTACACTTTAGTGGTAGTATTAGTCTAGTGTGGGAGTTAGAGTCGAGTCGAGCTACGCTCGGAGTCTCCGGAGTCATCTACTGGAGAGTCTGGTATAGCTCTTGTACCTTTCCTTCTGTAAGACTTTACCTTTATCAATATATTATCTTTACTTTACTTTACTTAGTCTCTACTTAGTGTATTACTATTCTTTATAGTATTGTTGTGTTTTGTCTTAACTTATAGTTGAGTTATATTGGAAAGTGATCCTGTAACCTGCTCACGTGTGTAGTTCATCGCTTGTCATAGGGTACTTTAGTTGTTGATACGCAATTAGAGTAGTAAGGCTTAGTGTAAGCGTGGTGCTTAGACTAGATCTTGCCTTTGAATGCCGCTTGTCGCACGGAGTGTTTGTGGGTGCTAGCAGGTGGTTACAGCCCTGTCTAGTCTTAGTATCTCTCCACGTGTTTTAGGCAAGTTCTTAAAAGGTAGGCTCCCATAAGAGAATAGCCGCTTCGAGTAGAGGTTATATCCCCTACTGTCTTGCCTATCCCCTACACACTGGAAGTAAGGTAGCTGTCTTAGTATAATTCATCTATTTGATAAGATAGTTCACAAGAGTAAAGTAAGTGTCATAGGAGTCTTATACTCACTCGTTGTCCTCCCACCTAGCTATACTCTACTAGTTATCTTTAGTTATCCTAAAACCTTGTCGTGTCTTGGTGTCATTACCCTTTCCTTTACATATCGATTTATCCCCCTATCACTAGTCGATTCTAAGTTGCTATAGACTTAGGGATCTCTCTCTTTTATTAATTATTCCTAGCAACCGCTTTCCCTTGGGATAAAAACAAATAACGATACCTTGGAATACTCCCAGGTGAAGTGCTACAGCGGTATATTCTGTGCGCTTGCAGAATTATCCAATAGACATAAGAAATACCCTAGGCACTTCTGGCGCCGTTATCAGAGATAGCCTAACACCCTGTCTCTGGTGGTTGCGCTAAGAAGTGTCAACAATGCACGAGCAGAGGACATCGACAGACTCGAAGAAGACCACCTGGCCTCCTGCGTACGCACGGCCAAATACCTGGAAGGGATACGGCGATATTATAACCGGAACGTTAACGGCAGGTTATTCGCGGTCGGCGACCTCGTCCTTCAGCGCAAATAGAACAAGGTGGGCATGCACAAGCTTTCTTCTCCATGGGAGGGACCATATACGGTAAGAGCCGTAACTCGGCCAGGCTGATACAGGCTGTGCGACCTTGATGGTGTTGACATCCCCAACTCCTGGAACATTGAGCACCTTCGTCGCTTCTATCCTTGACAGAGTGCCGAGGCAGATATGTGTATTTTTTGTTTCATTACTTCAATAAAAATCATATTGCTTCTGTGCGCATGAATGTCTACAATCGCAGATCAGTGAATTCATCGCCAATGCGTAAGCCCCGCAACTGCTCGGGCAGCATGACTTCGCCAATGCGTAAGCCCTGCAACTGCTCGGGCAGCACGACTTCGCCAATGCGTAAGCCCCGCAACTGCTCGGGCAGCACGACTCCGCCAATGCGTAAGCCCCGCACCTGCTCGGGTAGCACAATTACGACTACGTGTAAGCCCCGCACCCGTTCGGGCATCCTTGTCACGTCAGCGCATAAGCCCTGTCTCCGACAGGCCACTCAACTCTGCCACTTGATTGACCGCCCCGATAGATTCGGGAAGCCATCGCCCACGATAAGCGTAACCCCCGCCAGGCGCGGGCAGCTTCGCCACCACGTAAGCCCCAGGGACGCCTGGGCCATTAAGTCTTCGCTAACACGTAAGCCCCGGGGACGCTTGGGCAGGTTAGCAGTGTCTACAAAAGCCCCGTCGAAAGGAACGGGCACCGGTCATCAATTCTCCCTAAGGGTAAATATCCTCACTACTCTCCGACCACTCGGAAGGCCCCGGCTATGCTCGGGCACCTTGCAAAATGCGTGTCCAGTTTTCGGTACCAACAAAGGAAAGCCGAATATGAAATTAAAACTTGTGTCAGCGGCATTAAGGACAACGGCATCAAAAACTACTGGGTTTTTATCTTCACATACAAACAGATAACGGTTTTTTGCAGGCTAAATATCTTCCGTGGAAAAAGTTGCACATCTGCTGTCAACAGTGCCGCTGCAGGTTTCGTTTCTTCCTCCAGCCGATCTTCTTCCTCCTCGGTGGTCCCCTGCGCATACCCTATCTTCACTCGGTCATTCTTCAAGCCGGGATAATGCGAGCGGACCACCCCGAGCACATGGGCCGCCACGTTCTCGGCGGCATCGATGCAGAAAGCCTTGAAGAAGCGGAACGCCTGCTGGCCACGGCGGATGATGTCAAAAGGCCCTGGGACACCAGCAGGCGGATCGGCGTGAGCATAATCGATGATGTCAAGGACGGGTTTAATTCCCTCCGCCAAGGCATCAAATCGTGCTTCAGCAGCCTCAAGACGTTGCGCCAAGTTGTTTAACTACGCCCAGTTCCAATGGTCCACTGCTACAAGATCGAGAAAAAGTTAACAAGATGAGGAAGAACAAACCGTGTGCGTAGACAACTCACCAAGACGATCCGCCTCGTTCTTCCGAGCTGCTTCACGGAGCATCAACACCTCACTCTCCAGATCCTTAACTGCACAATAGAAAAGGCGGGTCAGAATCCCTCAGCCGAGTAACGAAGTAACATGAAGACGCCAGTACCTCGCTTCATGACACCGTCAAACACATCCTGCAAATCTGCACGCGAAAGCTTCAGACTTGAGAACAGAAGAGGAGTCAAGACAAAATGAATCCAGGGCTGTAATGGCCTCCAGACACCATTAAATCGTCACAATGCAATTGCAACGTGTCGGTTGCCCGCGGAGGTCTTTCAATGCATTCTCTAGATGCACGGTCTCCTCCTAAAGCCTGGCCTTATCAGCAGCAAGCCCAGCAGCATGCTGGAGGGACTTCTTCCAATCTTCAGCCGTATTGTGCACCGCCTGACCGACAAAGAAAGGACGTGACAAAGAGTAACCAGGAAAATAATAATCAAAGGAGGGCACGGATACCTGAACTCGCGAAGATAGCTGACCCAGCCGTCGGAGCACATTTCTCAAATCGTTTCGGGTCCCGGTTATATCGGCTTTCAAAGCTTCCAATTCATCGTCCGCCGCCGTTTCCTCCACGACGACGAACCACTGCTCGCTGTCTCACCTCAACGTTCGCAGTACGACCGGTGGCACTTCTCCCGCAGCTTCCCGAGTAATCTCCTCAACTTCATGTTCGGGCGGTCCGGCACTAGTCGACGGCTGCTCGGGAACACCTTGACTTGCTCCTGCCATTTCGCCAAAAGTACCGCCAGTATGTGCGGATTCCCGTCATTCTGAATCAGCAGGCGAAACCTCCTCATCGACGCCATGCTTCGGAGAGTTGTCCACTCCGGCATCTTCCGGTTGTCGCTCCTGGTCGACAAACGGGTCCGGCAGCGACGGGGTGACTTCACGCGTCTGCTCTGACGGTGGCGGTCGCTCCTACGAGCTAAAGTCTGGATATTGGTCCGGCGCATCCTTTGGCAAATCTTGATCAGAGGGCCATTCGGCAGCAATACCAATGCCACCTGCACTCTTCGACGGCTCGTCACCAATAGTTTTGCCGTCCGTCTTTTCCTCAACATCTTTGGTTGAAGGGACCCTGGAAAGGACAAATATCTTATGATCAAAGATGACTAAAACAGCCGTTCAAAGGAAAAGTATAAAGAAGGTAGTACTTACAGTTCGAACCGACGATGCTTGTGCAAAGTTCCTCTTCCAACCAGACGTCCCTTCAGTACCGGGATCTTTGGCTGGTGGGTTTTCTCCTTTCTGATGTTTCGATGCCGGCTGGTCATCATCACTTGAGCTTGGGGCATCTGCTTGGCGGTGGGCTCGCTCATCAGAAATCTTCACGGGCTTCTCCGTCCTCCGAGCTCCACTACGCAGACTAGCTTTCTCGGGCACGGTTTGTTTCTCGCGAGCTGCTCGCTGAGACAGAGTCTCCCGATCTTCTTCGTCACCGTCATCTTCTTCATCTCCAGAGGGCTCCATAGGCTTCCCCTCTTCATCACCAGGCTGATATCGGTGGTCAGGGATCACGCCCCGGGGCCAATCAGCGGTCGGTACATCAGAGAAGTATATTTTGCGCTCCTGTCCATGGATCTTCAACCACTCAAATGAACAATAATAAGAAGCAATCAACGAATAAGAACAGCAAGAAAGGAGACATTATGCAAGCCGCATACCTTTGGAGGTGAATTTTCAACACGGAAAGGCTTCTGCTGTCCGCGGTTATCAATATGGACGTCCTTATCAAACAGTTCTTCCAATCTCACCGTGGCTTCAGAAGCAGATAAATCATCAGCTACCTCCCTAGTTGGATCAAAGCGGCCTGTCCATTCGAATGCAGGGTGAACTCTGTCCTTGCAAGGTTATACTCGGCGTCTCACGAAGTTGGCAGCCACTCCAACTCCATTCAGATTCATTCCCCTTAAAATCTCCAACAACTCATTGACCTGCTCCATTTCATTGGGAGAGGGCTTGTCCGTCCAGCTTGGTTTTTTCTCCGGCGCCTGATCCACAGCGTAACGAATGGCCGGATCTTGATTTGGGATGTAGAACTACTGCTTGCTCCAATCACGAAGGCTGGTATTAAGAGGGTTGGAAAGATACTGGGCGGACATTCCATCTCGGAGTTTGAGGTAAACCCCACCGGTGACTCGAGAACATCTGCCGCTCGACTTCACGAGCTTGAACAGATGTCGAAACAAATTGAAGTGGGCGAGAATTCCAGCGAAAGCGTCACAAAAGTGGATGAAGATAGAAACATGGAAGTTGGAGTTTGGATGCAAATGGCATAAAGAAATCTGATAATAATCCAGAAGCTTGCGAAGGAAAGGGTGGCAAGGAACACCAAATCCTCGGAGGAAGTAATCTGCGAAGACCATCATCTCGCCAGTGTTGGGCATCGGATACGGCTCACCTCCCGAAGGCCTCCAGCCAGCGATGGCACAATTCGGGAGTAGTCCTTTCGTCACCAGACCCAGAATGGCTCTCTCCGTCATTGTGGAGGGTTGCCACTCATTGTTCATGCGGAACTCCCCTGGTTGCCGCTCCTTCGCCTTCTTCGGGGGCACGCGCGTGCTTTTCCTTGGGGCCATTTCTTCGGATTCTTAAAGATTCGGTGAGGCGGAAGAGTGAATTGGAGATATTCAAGAGGAATTGGATTTTGGCTCAAAGACAAGGAAACACTAGATGGCGGCGGATTGGGGCAAGGAGTAGCGGTTACTTGAAGGGTTTTTGACATGAAATAAGGTGAACCATTTGTCAGCTATTTTAAATATAAAGGGCAGCGCGTCGGTTCAGGTTTTCGAAAAAATACTTCTCGATATTTCAAAAATTGCAGGTTCTTACTTTCCGAGCACCAAAGCTCCTCTTCATCTTCGTCAAGCGTTTCTGAGCACCAAAGCTGCTCGGGGACTTCGTCGTCTTCGTCAAGCCTTTCCGAGCACCAAAGCTGCTTGGGGACTTCATCGTATTCGCCAAGCGTTTCCGAGCACCAAAGCTGCTTGGGGACTTCGTCGTCTTCGCCAAGCGTTTTCGAGCACCGAAACTGCTCGGGGACTTCGTCGCTTCGTCAGCATTTCCGAGCACAGGAGGTGCTCAGGAACCTCATCGTCACTTTGTCAGCATTTTCGAGCACTGAACTGCTTGGGGACTTCGTCGTCGCTTCTTCAGCGTTTCCAAGCACTGAAACTGCTCGGGGAATTTTGTCGCTTCATCAGCATTTCCGAGCACATGAGGCGCTCGGGGACTTCGTCGTCACTTCGTCAGCGTTTCCGAGCGCTGAACTGCTCGGGGACTTCGTTGCTTCACTTGTACTTCCGAGCACAGGAGGCGCTCGGGGACTTCGTCGTCGTTTCGTCAGCGTTTCCGAGCTCTCAACTGCTCGGGGACTTCGTCGTTTCGCCTCTACTTCCGAGCACAGGAGGTGCTCGGGGACATCGTCAATACTTGAAATGATCACAAAGAATAAAAGACTATGACCCTAACACTACGTGCCTGCATCACCTACTATTAGGTGTTGACATCTACTAACGTCGCCAAATATAACTATATAACTTTTAATGCGAGAGGCGAGATTAGAAGATGAATGGTAATTAATTAACTTGTCATTAGCAACTAGCCACTTTTATATTACCAACATTCTTATGCAAGAACTAGATTGTCATCCCTAATTAATAATGCTAAGAATAAATAAAGGTTTCATATATTAATCTATGTAACTAGGCAGAAATAAATATAAATAATATAAACTAAGATCAGTTCTGCAAGCGGACAGATAATTATACCATTGTAGCATTTTATCTAGAGAGTTCTACCAGGTTGTCGATTTATATTTATACCACTAGGAAGGACTAAGAATAAACTGTAATCTATTATATTGATAGTAATGGTATATGATGGTATAAATTAACTGCACTCTACTTAAATAAGATTGTATTCAGATTATCCGCAAGCGCACAGATATAATACCGCTGTGACATTTCACCCGGAGGTTTTAAATATCGAATCCACAAGGAACAGTAGGTGATAATGACTAAGCTGGTGACTTAACCCTACAATTAGACTAGATAATATCAAGAAAGAGGAATAGCTAATGACTATCTAGTTCTAATAACCGGTAAGCTTTGAATAATATCGTTCTAACTGGGCAGTGACATGAATAAGAGGCAAAATCAGAGTTTCCTCCTACCAGACACTCATACACCTATCAACCCTATCAACGGGAAGTGGACTACAGAGGACTCAACGTAGCTGTCACCTACGCGATCTACCACTATCCGGCTAATCATGGGACATTCACAAGTAAACGTAGCCTAGGCACCACGCCTACACTACGAAATACTACTTCAATCTATAGGGTCCTAAATATCAAAGCACTCAATATGATTTGCAAACTTAAGAACGAATAAGAACAAATGCTTACTTGAATCAGACGTTGAATACAAAAGTACCTCAGAATGCAGCTCTGGACGAGGAAGCTGAATGCAGAAGAATACATCTACGAAGAAGCACCGATAGGCCGGAACTCCTCCAGAATCTCTACTCTCCTACTCTATCTCTCTAATCTCTAAACATGACTAGATCTTGATAAACTAGCCTCTCCTAATTGCTACAACTAGATGAACTAGAACTAGATCAACTAGAGGGACCCTAACCCTAATTTATGTAGAGAATATGAAGCACCAGGGCGTAGAATGCCTTCTGGAGGGGGCCTTGGGCATCCTTATATAGGCCGAGGTTGAGTAGGGGGCAAGGAACCGCCACGTCATCGATCCACGTCTCATGTTACGTGCATCGTCGGATCAAACCGAATTTAGATCGACGGAGGGATGCTTTACTTGGGTGCCAATGAAGCCTGGGAGGAACATTCCAGAAGGTGGGGCCTAGACCCAGTAGGAGGGCACCGGCCGGCCCCACCCCAGGGCCGGCCGGCCCCACTTTGTGGGATCCGGGGCCCCGATTGCTCGGGTGTCTTCTAGATCCTTCCATGGTCTTCGTGATGATGTTTCCTTGGTGGTTAAGTTTCGTGTCTTTTATGCTCTTCAACCCCTCATTTACGCTTTTCTAGAATAGCCCCTAGAAAATACAGAACATGCAAAACTCGTGAAAACTGTCAGTTAAAACCCTAGACTAGTGTGTATTCATGTGTCCTTTCATGTCTAAAGTTCTAATAAAAGTTAACGTTATCCACCGTCAACAACACCCCCAAGCTTACCTGTTTGCCAGTCCCTTGGCAAACAAACTAAACCTAATTGCTAATAAACTTGGATCAGGAGTTGCTACAATGCTTTATGCCTTCCAAGTACACATGCTTTCAAACAGAAATTCTCCTTCGGATTAGACAAAACTGCTCTAGCTTTCAAACTTACCCATTATACCTTTGACTATGGAGTTTCTCAGTTTTTGCATAAGTCTTGAGCAATCAAAAGATAGAACAATCAAGTCAAACACTGTGTCTCACATTCTTCACAGTACCAATATTCCGGAGTTTTGCAAGTTTTCAAAATAAAACTCAGAGCTTAATTGTATGACACCCTCAAGTCTCTTAATATATGTGGTATTTATGGATATCACTGATGTATTAATGATGTTATGCCTTCCTACAACTAAGGATTATAGTGGAGCTTATAGGAGTGGCAATAATAAAGATGAGCATACTTGCAATTCATATATTGTAAAGTCAAACAATGGATCCACAGAGAGTCAGGTCATACAATCAAACCAAGATGTGCATGTGTATGGAATATGGTGGATAGGTGTATATATGGTGGCTAATTCTAATTCTACTTTGCTCTTTTGAAAATGATTTACTCTCCTTTTTGGAACTTAGAACTTTTGTAGGAAACATGAGCTACCATTTATTCTCTCTCTCTCTCTCTTTTTCAGGGAGGCGGGCATCTAAGTACCCATTGTTTTAATTGCTGGGACACTTGTCCATCTTTTACTCCCTTTTCTTCTTCTTCTCTTTTTTTCAATACTTTTGCATAGCCACATGCATCCTTTGAATATAAATAATTAGAGAGATAATGATAAGAACTTTAGAGCAATTAAACAGGGGCTGTCCTATGGGGTATATATTTTTGGGTGTTTACTCCCAGTGCAGGAGAAAACATTCTTAAGGTGGATCTGGATGAAAGTGGAAGATGATTGCGCTTACTCCCAGAGTAGGAGTAATGCATATGTGGGTGGAGTGTGTAAGTGATCTTGATTTTAAAAGCATGACAAGACTCTCAGGTATACAACAAATGTTAACTGAACTCAATGCAAAGCATGTAGCATAAATGTGCAAAGGTTTTTCCTAACTCTAAATGTATTATATATAGTTTTGGTAGGAATTCACACTTTGTCATACAAGAGCTCATCATGTAAGATTTTAAGTTTAAACTAAATCTCCAGAACTTAGTAATGTTAGGAATAAGATAAATAGCAGCTCAAACCTTCATGTATCGTATCAATCAATCACTTAGACTTAGCTTAAGCATATGCCTCCACAAGTTTCAGGTTTAGAGTAAATTCTTAGGTCAAAACAGTAGTATCCAAAACTCGGGAGAATTTAAGGTTGAAAACTAGACACTTGAAAGGAATTACGGCAGAGCAACTATTCATCATCTCCAAGATAAAATTTTAAGGTTCTCCAGTTTTTATTGAACTCTAACCTAGACTAGCTATAGACACACTCTAAGACCACTCTAATATATAGCTAAGTTTTTATTTGGTTTTTAAATTTTATCTTACTAGCTAACTCACGAGAAAAGCGATATGGTAATAATAATAAGGTGGGAAACTTATACTTAGCTGGATTTTAAATGGAGGGTGCCCTCCCCCAAGCTGGATGTTTGATAGGATTTTTGATGTTGCAAATTGAGTGATCCTTCTGAGAGCAGGTGTATCGGCAGCATAAGGGTGTCAGGTTGACAAGCTCTTTGATCTTGTATTTTCCTGTGAAACTCAATTGCCAACAAAAATACCAAATCCCATGGAGAGGGGTTAGGTTTAGTACCACTCCATGGTAAGTGATTCATTTCATATTCCCAGTAGAAGTTTAAGCTTCTTTACGTAATTTGAAAACTTCTCTAAGGGTGTGGACCTTCATGTGCCCACATATTTTTGGTATTTTATGACTTTATAAAACAGACTTGATAATCGCATAGGTATAGTTACCTTTTTAACTAGGGGATGCTCCTCCCCCAAGCAAGATGTTTGCAATACTTGGTGTTGATGGTCTTTAGAGCAAGCTTGTCAACAGTAGTCCTAGTGGGCTCCACTGATGAACTCACTTCTCACACATAATGTTATCCTGCATAATTATACTTCAACAAGAAAACCAAAACTCGAGGCTCGAATGTGATAAGGGGTTAGTGGTCAGCCAATAAGTAATTGATTATTCTTTTGAGTTGATTTTAAATTGATAGGTTCTAGCAGGATTCTTTTTAGGATTTTCTGATTTTCTTATGCAGCAATCAAACATGTATGCATGATGTATATTTTATTTTTATGCCACCACTGAGAATATTTATTCTCGTGGGGCTTAGGACTTTCATAATGCAAGAAAGTAAATACATATGCTATTATCATTTTTTTGTGCTACCACAGTAAATACTCCTACAGGGTTACCATAAGTTTATTCACGTGGGGCTTTAATATTTTGTGATGCAGTAAATAAGACAATAAAGATTTTTTTCTTTTCTTTTGATATGCATAAAGATGAATATGCTAAAGTAAAATTACTAATGTAAATTATGAATACTAATTAATTAGGTAACTACCACATTACCTTATGGCAAAGGTGCGGGATTTAAAGTCTACCGACAGGACTTTTTCTTCCACTCTTGTGTATCTCTCTGTCTTAGAGATGGAGGTCTTGATGGTTGCACCCCTTGTGATGATGATGTCACTTTTGCTTTTTGCTTGGCCAGCAGGTTGAGGTAGAGCATTAATAATTGGCTCTGGCAGCATCTTGCTCAGTGTGCATGTTCACAGAACATTCACTTATAGATTTTTAGGAATCAATAAACTTTGCTCGAAGTGTTGTCCTTCATTATAAGAGCGTGATGGCACTAAGTAATGAAGGGTAGATGACTGGTGGTCCTTTCTTTCTCTTGCATCTTGAGTTGTTCATGAGCATCTTGTCTCCTTTGTTACTTATCCTCTTTGCCATCTTTTGCTTCTTTGATCTTATGACACCTTGTCAGTCCATGCATTATTATGCCTGCAACAGATTAGTGGACAACACATACCCGAAGGAATGTATAACTTTGGAACATAGGTTGTTTGTCCATAATTTTATCATGTTCCATCTATGCTACTAAGAAGATAGGGTTGATATTATGTTAGCATAGATCATGTTCTATACAAGCATGGCTTGGGTTTAAGTAACTTGCAGCAGAAGATAAAGTAAATGAATCATTAATACTCACAGTTCTTCCATCCATGATGAATGAGCTATGGCTTCCTCTGCAAAGTTATTGAAGTTCAGTATGGGCCCTGTCTTATCTCTGATTTGAATTTATCTCATGACTTACCCAGATTAATTGTGAAAGTTTCCTGCAGGGGTTAGTCCAACAAAATATCCAATGTCTACTACAGTAATTTCTAGTTCAATAACCAAACCAAACTCCATGTTTAATTTTAGTTACGGAAGGATTGTTAACCTAAGCACCACGCTCAATTTAAAAGCCTTTAAAAATACCTATACCGTCGTACGTAGTACTTCCAAACCAAAACTTACTATGGCAGACAAAGGTGAAATGAAAGCACTTCTAGAGATTTATTCATTTAGAGATGAAAAGGCGAACAATTGAACATGGATTAGAAAGGTAGAGACAACCAATACTAGCAACATAAGATTTTCTAATTAAGCCCATTCCCCCAAGCTAGACTTTTGCAAAGCAAAGTTAAGCTTGGATGGATATAATTCAATATTGCATGATGATTGGTTGGACATACCTTGCGTTGTCATTCTTCTACTTCAAACCTGAAATGGTTAGTGACAAAAATACCCAAGGGAATATTTTCATAATTATAATTCTATGCTCAGTTCACAAAGGCATTATAGTAAAATTAAAGGTGCAAGCTTAATTTATTTTTTTTTCAAGAGTGGTTATTTTAGGACACAAATTTGTTCTTAGGAAACCTACTGATTATTAAGTTCATGGGATGGTTTCCTCTAGAAGACTAGCCTTTGTGCTCCTATATCAAGATTACCACGAGACCTACAATATTTATGATAAACATATGCATCTACAGCCACCTTTTTAATAAATTTATGAACATGTAGAATGAGGGGGTTGAAGATCTCGTGTGTGATAATGTTAGAGAGACCAATTGATCTAGGAGATTTCTCATATGAGCATGGATTCGATGAGGTGTTAATGAAGTAATTCCCATGCTCATCGATATGATCTCCCTTTTCAAACTCCAAGGGTGTTTCTTCATGGATATCTATATGCAACAAGTTTGTCCATATTTCATGCCTATGACATTCACTGGATGTTTTATTTTCTAGGATTTCCCATGGATTGGTGTCTCTATGTCTGGTCTCGTCTAAGGCTTTCTCTAAACTTGGATGAGTCATGTTTACTATAGAAATTGCTTTAAGCTCACCATTTGAATCTAGACCAAGTTTAGATGCTAGCACTAAGACTTCGTCCAATTCCATCCATTCTTTGACAATAGCGTATGTGTTTCTAGTATGTTCTATGCATTCCTCCATTCTTGTAGCTCTTCTTGGTCATTTCAATAATCTTCATGACTCCTATTTTTGGGATGTCTTAATGGAATCCTAAGGTCATTATGAGACTTAGGAGAGAGAGCAATAGAAGGATCATTGGGGTCAAGGATTGGTCTAGAGATGGGTTCAGATGAGACATTTAATATTAACATAGAAGGGGAGAAGATTGAATTAGTTTCTAAGTGGCTAGGCTCTCCTTCTATGGCATCCCTAGACATGCCATCCCTGTATTCTTCCCAATGTCTTTCAGGGGGGAAAGGAAGTTGATGACACTTTTTCCAAGATGCTCTTCTAAAAAGATCTGATTTACATTGATTGATAAGCATCTTAGCTAATTAGGAGTCTAAATCATCAAAGTGGGGTTTCGATGGTTTAGAATTGACATCTAAATCTTGGGATTGGAGTGGTTGTGTTTTAGCTACCAAAACTTCCTCTTCTTGTTCGGGTTATGATTCCTTCTCTTCCTCGGGGAGCTCAGAAATCGCTTGAGCAACCTTGTTGATCATAGCTCTTGCTTTACTTATAGGCAAATAAGGAAAGGCTCCTCCAGAGGATAAATCAAGGGACTCCCTAGAGTTCTTGGTAAGACCCAAATAAAAATGTTAAATAAGCACAGGGTCTGGAAAACCAAGGTCAGGGCCAGCTGTAACAAGTTCATTAAAACGATCCCATGATGTACTAAGAGATTCTTGTTCTAGTTGTCTAAAAGTTAGAACCTCTTTTCGAAGGTTAACTACTTTATGGATGGAAAAGAAATATAAACAGAATTCAAAGCATAAAGTTTCTCAATCCCCTTGCATACTTCCTATGGCTCGATTATACCAACGTTTAGCTCTTTCGATCAAAGAGAACAGAAAAAGCTTCCACCTTAAAGTCTTATCAGACATGCCAGCAATGTGCAAGCATGCACAGGTCTGCTCGAAACCTCATAGGTGTAAGTATGGATTTTCATTACCTTCTCCCGAGAAGGGTTTATCCCGAATCATATTAATTAGACATGGGCGCAGGTCATAGCCAGGTGTTATGATAGGCTCTATAGATTTTGGTGGCCCAAAGCTTTTGCGCATGCCAAATAGATAGATAGGCATGGAATTTAAAGCATCCATAAGGATGAACATAAAATGAAGAAAAGGTAGGGATAAAATAGAAAAGATAAAAGTATAATACAAGATTAAGCTAAACTCAGTCAAAATCAGCAAACCGTTCCCCAGCAACGGCGCCAGAAATACTTGTTGGTATAAATTAACTGCACTCTACTTAAATAAGATTGTATTCAGATTATCCGCAAGCGTACAGATATAATACCGCTGTCACATTTTACCCGGAGGTTTTAAATATCGAATCCACAAGGAACAGTAGGTGATAATGACTAAGCCGATGTTGGCGGTCCTTAAAGCCTATTTCTTACCGCCAATATGTTACTAAAATAAATAGTAGGTAAGGCTTTAAACTAACATTTCCACAAGTTTTGGTGTGTACTTGACTTGCAGGTGTGACATGTGGAAATGCACAAAAACCATAAAGAAAGCGCACATCCAGGAAACGTATTCAGAGAAGGCACAATCCAAGAAAATAAGAAAGCCCACCTCAAACACTAAACTGGATCCATCCGTAACCGCGGGGGAGGCCCAGGCCCAGGAAGCAACCGACCACCCGAAGGCGGTGGCCAGATGGCGTTCCCCAGGGACCGACCACCACCGGGGGCGGCCACCCCCTGGTGGGGCCTCCCGGGCCCATCCTCCTCAGGCGGTGCTCATGGCGGTTTGGCAAAGGCGGTTTCACCTCCTTTCATACTTAGAACGCCCAAACCACCCTAGTTGGACTATAAAAGAGAGGGAGAGCTCCCCTCCAACACACACCATCATTTGGAGCCATTTACCTCACCTCTAACTTGTATTCTTTAGATTAGTTTTAGTATTAGAGCAAGGCAAGAGCTAGAAAGAAGAGTTTGTATCCTTGGGAGAAGAAGGAACACATCGGTATGAATACAATGCAGTTCTCTTCCAAGTTCAAGTTCTTATCTTATTTATATAGCAATGCATATGAACTAGAGTATAGTCTTGGACATGTTATGATCATGATATATGAACTAGCTATAGTTTATGTGTTATGTTCTCGATATGTTCATCGTTGTTCTTCATCGTTCATCGACTTAGTATGAATAGAGGAAGAACTAGGGATGAGGTGACGGTTCGTCGTGCCTTCTCGTTTGCTCTTAGCCTAGCCTGTCACTCCGAAGGGGTGGGGTCCTAGGGGGCTAGGAGTTGTTTCCAAGTACGCGAGCATGGTGCTCGGGTATGCAGAGATCGGCGAATATGCCGGTATCCCACCGGCAGAGGGGTAGGTGGGCAGGTGGTGACAGCCCTGTCCATCCCTAGCACTCCCCCAGGTTCGGATATTGGGTAGGAGTTCGTAAAGTCTCTATCGGCTGGCAGACTAGCTGCGGGGATCTCCCTGTCATCGCAGACCTAGTCCCAATACTAGACATGCTAGTTAGATGTTTACTAACAGTTCTTTACATGGTTATATATGACCAATGCCTGCTCAATTAGATACATTCTTTTATTCTTTATTTCTGTTTTATCCTTGAGGTCGACTCAGATGTGTGTCCACTATCTTTGAACTATGATTTACCCCTGCCTATGATATGTCTACCTATGCATTCAATAAGTGATCATGTTTATGCCAAAGCTAGATGCATTCATCCTGCCCTCCTACGGGAAATTATAAATACGACACCCCACTTGTTGAAATGCTACAATGATAGTTCCGTGCGCTTGCGGATTTATCTATACTGAGCTATCATGATTGGCATACCTAAGTACCATTACCTGAGGATTGTAATTCTTGTTGCACCCCAAGGCGCCGTGCCACAGTTTTGCATATCGTAAGTAATGACGGTTAGGAAGGCCAATCCGGCACTTCAAACTGCTATTACCAGACTGCTTTACCTAGGCTGACGCCATTAAGGGCCAAGGGTCACCTTTATGAAGTAATGGTGGTTGGGAATGTCAACTTACATTTCTAGTATCGTTACTAGGAATGGGCATTTAGTCTATCTTTAGTAATGACGCTAAGAAACGCCAACAGCCGATGACTTAACCCTACAATTAGGCTAGATAATATCAAGAAAGAGGAATAGCTAATGACTATCTAGTTCCAATAACCGGGCAGTGACATGAATAAGAGGCGAAATCAGAGTTCCCTCCTACCAGACACTTATACACCTATCGATCCTATCAACGGGAAGTGGACTACAGAGGACTCAGCGCAGCTGTCACCTACGCGATCTACCACTATCCGGCCAATCAGGGGACATTCACAAGTAACCCTAGCCTAGGCTCCACGCCTACACTACGAAATACTACTTCAATCTATAGGGTCCTAAAGGTCAAAGCACTCAATATGAGTTGCAAACTTAAGAACGAATAAGAACAAATGCTTACTTGATTCAGACGTTGAATACAAAAGTACCTCAGAACGCAGCTCCGGGCGAGGAAGCTGAATGCAGAAGAATACAGCGACGAAGAAGCACCGACAGGCCAGAACTCCTCCAGAATCTCTACTCTCCTACTCTATCTCTCTAATCTCTAAACAAGACTAGATCAAGATGAACTAGTCTCTCCTAATTGCTACAACTAGATGAACTAGAACTAGATGAACTAGAACTAGATCAACTATGGGGACCCTAACCCTAATTTATGTAGAGAATATGAAGCACCGGGGTATAGAATGCCTTCTGGAGGGGGCCTTGGGCGTTCTTATATAGGCCGAGGTGGAGTAGGGGGCAAGGAACCGCCACGTCATCGATCCGCGTCTCATGTTACGTGCATCGTCGGATCAAACCGAGTTTAGATCGACGGAGGGATCCTTTACTTGGGTGCCAAGGAAGCATGGGAGGAACATTTCAGAAGTTGGGGCCCAGACCCAGCAGCGGGGCACCGGCCGGCCCCACCCTAGGGCCAGCCAGCCCCACTTTGTGGGATCTGGGGCCCCGATTGCTCGGGTGTCTTCTAAATCCTTCCAGGGTCTTCGTGATGATGTTTCCTTGGCGGTTAAGTTTCGTGTCTTTTATGCTCTTTAACCCCTCTTTTATGCTTTTCTGGAATAGCCCCTAAAAAATACAGAACATGCAAAACTCGTAGAAACTGTCAGTTAAAACCCTAGACTAGTGTGTATTCATGTGTCCTTTCATGTCTAAAGTTCTAATAAAAGTAGACGTTATCCACCATCAACAGTATACAATGGATAAGTGACATTACCGATGTCATTTACTCTACTCGTAACAGGCAGAGGTCACAAGGTAAATAAAGATAAAGATGATAAGTATGATCAAGCATCATAAATAAAAGATAATCATCAGAGCACTTCTCTAGTCATAGTAATAGCTAGCCAATGGATAAATTAAGGAATTAATATCAAAGGTAATGCTATAACTACATCAATGAATAACTCTAATTAGTGCAATTACATCTATCAATCATTGTTAGACTAATCCTATATCTTGATCACATGCAAAGGGTATCATCTAGGAAAGGTGCGAAATAGAGTCATCACCAAACTTCGCGACTGTGCCTGCCGGCCTACATACGGGGGGTGGACTACAGAGGACTCAACGCAGCTGTCCCCGACGCGATCTACCACATGACCTGGCACATCAGGGTGCACTCGCAGATAAACAAAATACCTAGACACCACGTCTACATATCGTTCATCATCTATCCATTGTACGCATGAATAAACGCTATACGAGCAATTACATGAGTTCAATAAGATCAAACCAACTATACTAGACATATAATCAAAGTAGACAAAGACTATTGTAATGAAGAACATATAAACTATTAAGAACAATGTTTCCCAATCATAATGAAGAATACAATAATAGAGAAAGAACTAGAATTATACCGAACTCCGTGCTCCAGACAGACGCTGGGGCTCCAGATCCGCCGAAGAACTAGAACTCCTCTACTTCTAATCTTACTAGCCTAGAACTATGAACTAGGAGGCTGTTGATGAACTAGGAGGCTCTTGATGGCTCGAGGACTTGATGCCTTGAATGAATGATGGGTTGATGCCTCCAGGGGGGTCTGCCCCTTTATTTATAGCCCGGTGGGATGCACGTGCGTCGTAGGATCAAACCGACTTGAAACAAGAGCTGAGAAGACTCCACAAAGGCGGCGGAAGAAGACTCCAGAAGCTAGGCTAAAACCCTAGCAGGGGGGCGCTGGCGGGCCCCACCCTGGGGGTCTCGGGTCCCGGTGCCTCGGGTGTGTTCCAGATGCTTCTAGTGTTCTCGTGATAATTGTTTCCTTGGCGGTTAAGTTACGTGGTAATCATGCTCTTTAACCCTTCTTTTATGCTTTTCTGGAATAGCCCCTGGAAAATACAGAACATGCAAAGCTCGTGGAAACTGTTAGTTAAAACCCTAGACTAGTGTGTATTCATGTATCCTTTGGTGTCTAAAGTTCTAATAAAAATTGACGTCATCTACCGTCAACAACACCCTCAAGCTTACCTGTTTGCCAGTCCCTCGGCAAACAAACTAAGCCTAATTACTAATGTAATTAGATTAGGAGTTGCCACAATGTTTTCATACTTCCCATGTACACATGCTGTAAACATAGATTCTCCTCCGGATTAGACAAAACTGCTCTAACTTTTAAACTTACTCATTTTACCTTTAACTATGGGACTTTATAGCTCTTGCCTTAGTCTTGAGTAATTTGACAGAAAGAACAATCAAGTCTTGCACTATGTAGCAAATTCTGCACAGTACCAATATTCCAGAGTTTTGCAAGTTTTCAAAATAAAACCCAGAGCTATAATTGTATGACACCCTCAAGTCTCTCAGTATATATGGTATTTGTGGATCTCACTTAAGGCATTAATGTTATGCCTTCCTATAACTAAGGATTTATAGTGGAGCTCATAGGAGTGGGAATAACAAGGTTTAAGCATACTTGCAATTCATATGTTGTAAAGTCAAACAATGGATCCACAGAGAATCGAGGCATACAATCAAACCAAGATGTGCATGTGCGTGAAATATGGTGGATAGGTGTATATGTGGTATTTAGTGGCTATTCCTAATTCTACTTTTACTCTGTGAAAATGATTCACTCTCCTTTGTAACTTGGAGGAACACATGGGCTATCTTTATTCTTTCTTTCTCTCTTCTCTATATTTTTTCATTCGGGAGGCGGACATCTAGTACCCATTGTTTTAATGCTGGGACACTTGTCCATCTTTTACTCTCTTTTTATATTTTTGCATAGCCACATGTATCCTTTGAATATGAATAACTGGAGAGATAATAATAATAAGAACTTAGAGCAATTATAACAAGGCTGTCCTACGGGGTTTATATATTTTTGGGTGTGTACTCCTAGTGTAGGAGAAAACATTTTTATGATGAACATTGATGAAAGTGGAAATGGTTGCGATTACTCCCAGGGTAGGAATAATGCATATGTGCTGAAGTGTGTACGTGATCTTGGCCTTAAAAGTATGACAAGACTCTCATATGGTATACAACAAAGGTTGACTAAACTCAATGTAAAGCAAGCAGCATGAATGTGCAAAAGTTTTCCTATCTAAATGTATAATATATGGCCTTGGTAGGAATTCATACTTTGTCATACAAGAGCTCATCATGTATATTTTAAGTTTTCAAAATAAATCTCCAGAATTTAGTAATGGTAGGAATAAGATAAATAGCAGCTCAACTTTCATGAATCATATCAATCAATTTCCTAGACTTAGCTCAAACATATGTCTCAACAAGTTTCAGGTTCGGAGTAAATTCTTAAGTGAAAACAATAATATCTAAAACTCAGGAGAATTTAAGTTTGACAACTAGGCATTTGAAAAGTATTGCGACAGAGCAACTATTCATCATCTCGAAGACAAAATTTAAATGTTCATCATTTTTAATTTAGTTCTAGCCTAGACTGACTCTAAACAAACTCTAATATATAGATAGATATTTATTTGGCTTTCAGATTTTATTTTACTAGCTAACTCACGTGAAAAAGCGATATAGTAATAATGATAAAAAGGATAGGAAACTTATACTTAGCTGGATTTTAATTGGACGGTGCCCTCTCCCAAGCTTGACGTTTAACAGGGTCTTTGATGTTGCAAACTGAGTGATCCTTTTGAGCAGTGTATTGGCAGTGTAAGGACGTCGGGTTGACTAGCTCCTTGATCTTGTATTTTCCTATGAAACTCAATTGCCAATAAAAATACCAAATCTTATGGAGAGGGGTTATGTTTCATACCAATCCATGATAAGTGACTGATTTATATTTCCAGCAGAAGCTTAAGCTTCTTTACCCAATTAGGAAATTTCTTTAAGAGTGTGGACATTCATGTGCCCACATATTTTTGGCATTTTTTAGATTTTCCTATGATACAATGGTGAACCTTCATGTGTTCACATATTTTTGGTATTTTGTGTTTGTATAAAGTAGACTTAATAAGCGCATAGATAAAGTTACCTAACTAAGGGATGCTCCTCCCCCAAGGTTGATGTCTGCAATACTTGGTGCTTGAATGATCTTCAGAGCGAGTTGGTTAGCAGCATTCCTAACGGCTGCCACTAATAGACTCTCTCCTTAGTAATAATATTATTCCTGCATAGTTATACTCCAACAAGAAAACCAAAACTCGAGGCTCGAATTATCAAGGGGTTAGCGGTCAGCCAATGAGCACTTTGATTATTCTTTGAGTTGGTTTGAATTAATAGATTTTAGTAGGATTCTAACTGGATTCATTTTTAGGATTTTCTAATTTTCTTATGCAGAAATCAAATATGTATGCATGCTACTAATAATTTTTTATGCCACCACAGGGAATATTCATTCTCATGGGGCCTACGATTTTCATAATGCAACAAAGTAATTATAAATATTTCTACCATCTATAAATCATTTTTATTTTTATGCCACCACAGTAAATATGCCTACGGGGTTACCATAGGTTCATTCACATGGGGCTTTAATATTTATGATGTAGTAAATAAAGCAGTAAATATTATTGTTGGTTTTATTTTTAATATGCAAAAAATAATTATGCCAATAAAGGTGCTAAGCAAAATTACTAATGAATGCTAAATTAATTAGATAACTACCATTCTAACCTTATGGCTAGGGTACGGAATTTAAAGTCTACCGACAAGACTTAGATAGAGGAGAGTACTTACTCAGTAGGTTCATTATCTGAGGTTACCTTAATCAATTCCCCATTTTGCGGTGGTGTAGCAGGTGCTTCTTCCTTCTCCTTCCATCTCTTTTCTGTCTCTTCTGCTTCTCTCCTTTCTAGCTCCAGCTCTTCCTTGTAAGCTTCTCTTGATTTTTCATCTCTCTTTATCCATTCTTCCACTTGTGCCTGGATCTCTTCTTTCTCTGCCTTAGCAATCTGGTTGATCCTCTCAGCTTCCGCTTCCCACTCACTTCAGCGTGGTGCTTGTACGGCTTCTTCTTGCTCCTTGTAGCAGTCTTCATACTTCACAATCCTTCCAGGGAACTCCTTCCATCCACAGTGAGGCTGGGCAGCCTGACGGCGGGCTTGGCGTTTCCTTCTGTTGTGTTGCTTTCTGACCTACTCATGGTTAAGATGTGTTTTAAATTGACAGCGTACCTTTCCAGTGGGTAGGTTGAAGTGAATCTGTCCAGACCCGATGTAGATGATAGCATTGGCGGTGTAGAGGAATGGTCTTCCCAAAAGAATAGGCGATTCGTCGTCTCCCTGCGTGTCAAGAACTAGAAAATCTGCGGGTATATATTTATTTTGAATTCTTACCATTACATCCTTGACTACGCCTTCAGGGAATCTTAATGATTGGTCTGCCATCTGCAACTGAATATATGTTGGATATAATGGTAAATCATCAAATAATTCATCATATACCTTTATGGACATTACGTTGACGCCTGATCCAGTGTCGCAGATGGTGTCGGGAAAAGTGATGTCTCTGATTGTGCATTCGATAATTGGTACTCCTGGGTCACCTTTCTTTGTTGGAAATGGTTTCGGGAGCATATGATCATTTTCTGTGTTTATGGCATTGATTAGCTGAGCAATTCCTTCCGGTTCATGCTGAGGCTTGTTCTTCCTCCATCTTCTATTGTTCTTCTTCTTGGGAGCTGGTTGTTGTTGTTGCTCTTCTTGTTGATGGAATTGCTTCGGGACTGCTGGATTGTTGAGGATGCAGTTCTTGAATGAAAATCTCTCCTTCTTATCTTTAATGGAGAGGACAATCTTGGCATGTTCCGCATAGATGATAGCTTTAGTTGTGCACAAGAATGGTCATCCCAAGATAATGGGTGCCTTCTCATCTCCTCCAGTATCCATGATCACAAAGTCAATTGGGACATATGATTGCCTCTCTCTGATAACAGCTTCTTCTAGTACTCCCTCGGGGTAGCAAATGGATTGATCTGCAAGCTGCAAACGCATATCTGTGTACAACAAAGGATCACCTAAAATTTTCTCATAGATTACCTTAGGCATTATGTTGACACTTGCGCCGAAATCATAGATAGCCTCTGGAAAGTTGTCACATCCTATAGAGAGGAATCGCAGGTTTTCCAGGGTCTCCCATCTTCTCAGGTAGTGAGTGATCTATCCACTGTATATCTGCAGGCTCAATTCGGTATTGTGTTGCATTGTGAATATCAACAAGGTTAGCAGTTTCTAAATCCTCCGGCTGGCCCGGAATCTTTCCTTTCTCAAATGGAGGGACAGCAGCAGCAAGCTGAGCTAATTGTGATTCTAACATTTTATTAAAGATGTGCTGATTCTTTATAGCAGAAGTAAAGGTATCCATTCTAGTATTTATATTTTCTAAAGCTTTATCATTCGAGGCTACCTTTCTAGACATTTGATCTAATAATTTAGATTGACCAGCAACTAAATCTCTTAAAGGCGGAAGATTATAATTATTGTAATTATTACCTTGGTTGTTACCTTGGCAATTACCTTGTCGAGGTTGCTGATTCCATCCTTGGTTTGGCTGGTTCCATCCTTCATTTTGCTGAGGACGATAGTAGGTGTTGTTGTTGATGAAGTTCACATCCTCTTGCAAAGTAGGGCAGTTGATAGCTGAATGCCTGTAATCTCCACATTCTTCACAGGTCATACGAGAATCATTGATATGCATGACTTCCTTCTTCTCTATGTCGAGCTTCTTCATAATGAGGTCTAGCTTGACAGTGACCATGTCCGTTTCCTTCAGATGATGGATGCCTCCTCCTCTCTTACGAGGTTGAGTACGTTCTTCATTACAGCTTGAATTTGAGGCCATCTTCTCAACAAGTGCTTGAGCTTCTGGAAGCTTAAGTGACAGCAAAGCTCCTCCAGCTGCAGCATCAATGGACTCACGGGTGCTTGAGATAAGCCCGTGGTAGAAGGTCTGCAATAGTAGCCAATCCTCTATCCCATGATGAGGACAATCTTCGATGTAATCTTGGAATCTCTCCCATGCTTCAGTGAATGATTCGTCATGTTGTTGTTGAAAGCTTGAGATTTTCCCACGCAGAGCATTTGTCTTGCCTGTAGGAAAGAACTTTGCCAGGAAAGCAGTTGAGCATCGGTCCCATGTAGTGTTCTTGTCTTCGTTGGCGTAGAACCACTGCTTGGCTTTCCCCACAAGTAAAAATAGGAAAAGACGGAGTAAAATAGCATCTCTTGGTACTCCTCTAATCGTGAAGGTGCTGCAAATCTCTAAAAAGTGTTGTAAGTGTGCACTTGCATCTTCATGAGCTTTTCCACAAAACTGGCTGGCTTGAACCATGGTGATAAGAGCAGGCTTGAGCTCGAATTCATTCTCCCCCGTATTGACTGTTGGTCCAGTCCGGATGTTTTCTATTGTTGGGGCACACTACAAGAAATGCTTGATTTTGTGACATAAAATCCATTTATGACGCGGGTTTTTTGACATTAATTATCATACAGTTTATGTCATAATACGTTGGTTATGACATGATTTTATGTCATAAAACATGAATTATGTCATAAAATATACGCAATCTTCTTTTGACATTGCACTTTTGTCATAATATACATAACCGATGTCATAATTGACATAACTAATGTCATAATTCACATAACTATGTCATAATTAATGTCAAAAAACCCGCGTCATAAATGGATTTTATGTCAAAAAATCAAGCATTTCTTGTAGTGGCAGAGAACTCGCGCAGCATCTTCTCAGCCATGTCTTCAAACACACGAGATAAATCTTCTCCTAAGTATTTTTCTTCCAATGTTGGAGCTAGCTCCTTTGATAAACTAGCTCGAGAAAGGATGGGTGTTTTCGATAGTGATTCGGGATCTTCCCTCGTCTCTACAAACTTCTTTCTTCTCAGGAGTTTCTCTGGATCGGCAATATAATTATTTGGAAGAGAAAAACCATTCATTCATCACCCTGCATAAGATAAGCAAATGATAAAAAAACAAGGATGTACCTGTTTGAGTTAGAGATCAATCGGGATCAATCGGTAATACAATCTTATCCATTATGTATACATATGCTATCAATATTTCCTAAGTTTATGTGTCTTCCCCGGCAACGGCGCCAGAAATGCTTGTTGACATCTACTAACGTCGCCAAATATAACTATATAACTTTTAATGCGAGAGGCGAGATTAGAAGATGAATGGTAATTAATTAACTTGTCATTAGGAACTAGCCACTTTTCTATTACCAACATTCTTATGCAAGAACTAGGTTGTCATCCCTAATTAATAATGCTAAGAATAAATAAAGGTTTCATATATTAATCTATGTGACTAGGCAGAAATAAATATAAATAGTATAAACTAAGATCAGTTATGCAAGCGGACAGATAATTATACCATTGTAGCAATTTACCTAGGGAGTTCTACCAGGTTGTCGATTTATAGTTATATCACTGGGAAGGGCTAAGAATAAACTACAATCTATTATATTGATAGTGATGGTATACAATGGATAAGTGACATTACCGATATCATTTACTCTACTCATAACAGGCAGAGGTCACAAGGTAAATAAATATAAAGATGATAAGTATGATCAAGCATCATAAATAAAAGATAATCATCAGAACACTTCTCTAGTCATAGTAATAGCTAGCCAATGGAGAAACGAAGGAATTAATATCAAAGGTAATTCTATAACTACATCAATGAATAACTCTAATTAGTGCAATTACATCTAGCAATCATTGTTAGACTAATCCAATATCATGATCACATGCAAAGGGCATCATCTAGGAAAGGTGTGAAACAGAGTCATCACCAAACTTCATGACCGTGCCTGCTAGCCTACATACGGGGGGTGGACTACAGAGGACTCAACGCAGCTGTCACCTACGCGATCTACCATACGACCCGGCACATCAGGGTGCACTCGCAGATAAACAAAATACCTAGACACCACGTCTACATATCGTTCATCATCTATCCATCGTACGCATGAATAAACGCTATACGAGCAAATATATGAATTCAATAAGATCAAACCAACTATACTAGACATATAATCAAAGTAGATAAAGACTATTGTAATCAAGAACATATAAACTATTAAGAACAATGTTTCTCTAATCATAATGAAGAATACAATAATAGTGAAAGAACTAGAATTATACTGAACTCCGTGCTCCAGACAGACGCCGGGGCTCCAGATCCGCCGAAGAAGTAGAACTCCTCTACTTCTAATCTAACTAGGCTAGAACTATGAACTAGGAGGCTCTTGATGAACTAGGTGGCTCTTGATGGCTTGATGATTTGATGCCTTGAATGAATGATGGGTTGATACCTCCAGGGGGGTCTGCCGCTTTATTTATAGCCCGGTGGGATGCACGTGCGCCGTAGGATCAAACCGACTTGAAACAAGGGCTGAGATGACTCCTCAAAGGTGGCGGAAGAAGACTCCAGAAGCTGGGCCGAAACCCTAGTTGGGGGCGCCGGCCGGCCCCACCCTGGCGTCGGCTGGCCCTACCCTGGGGGGTCTTGGGTCCCGGTGCCTCGGGTGTGTTCCAGATGCTTCTAGTGTTCTCGTGATGATTGTTTCCTTGGAGTTTAAGTTACGTGGTAATCATGCTCTTTAACCCTTCTTTTATGCTATTCTAGAATAGCCCCTGGAAAATACAGAACATGCCAAACTCATGGAAACTGTTAGTTAAAACCCTAGACTAGTGTGTATTCATGTATCCTTTGGTGTCTAAAGTTCTAATAAAAGTTGACGTTATCCACCGTCAACATTAGGCTCGGGGACTAAGTGGATACACTTCACCTAACGGTGAAGGTATTGTTTCTGAGAAACCAAAAGTGGATACACTTTTCCAAAGAGAAGGTTTTTCAAAAAAAATTCTGAGCTCCTTACATCCGTCTGATCAAGCAACTCCGAAGATTTGCCCCTCCCAACGAATGTAAGGTGCTCGGGGACTAGTTGTGGGGGTATAGACCCATATACCCGCAAGGCTAAACACGGGCCGAGTTGTCCGATCAGGCCTAGACTGCCAAGGACGTGTCGTCTACATGATCTCCTGAAGATCACGTGTATCCGCCGAAGACTTGGCGGGCAAGGAAATATCTTTCCTGATATCTAGCCGATTAGTTTCGTTATTCGGTTAGGATTGTAATCTGATATGTATGGTAAAACCGACTTGTAACCCTGCCCTCCGGACTAAATAAGGCGGGCAAGGGATCCCCTCAATACATCTCATCTACTAGCAATACAATACAGCAACACACAGGACGTAGGGTATTACGCCTTACGGCGGCCTGAACCTGTATAAATCTCGTGTCTCACGCTTCCAGCGTAGCTCTTGCTCGTCTCAGGCGCACCTTCACCGATCAATCTACTACCTTGGGCACACCCCTCGGTAGACTATCACTGGTATTCCGTCGACAGTATGCGAATATTATCAACTTTATGGTTGCAGGTTATGTACCACCAGGGAAAATAAAAAGAAGCTCATTTATGAAAGTCGTCTCCACATATGGGATCCACCATACCTCTTCAGAGTTTGCTCAGATGGGTTACTTAGAAGATGTGTACAGTAGAAGAAGGCATGCAAATCATTCAGAAATGCCATGCATCACCATATGGAGGTCATTTTGGGGCATTCCACACTCATGCTAAGATCTAGTAGAGTGGGTTCTTTTGGCCAACTATGTATGAAGACATCAAAGATTTTGTCCGGAGATGTGGATCATGTCAGAGGAACGGAAATATCAATGCAAGAGATGCTATGTCACTCACCAACAATCTCCAGATCGAGCTCTTTGATGTCTAGGGAATTGATTACATGGGACCATTTGTGAAATCAAGAAATTATGAATACATTCTGGTGGCAGTAGATTATGTATCCAAGTGGGTAGAAGCTATGCCATGCATGAATGCTGATTCCAAACATTCAAAGAAGATGTTCGAAGAAATTATATTTCCAAGGTTTGGGACACTAAGGATGGTCATTAGTGACGGAGGAACACATTTCACTGATAAGAAGTTTCACCGATACTTACAAGCTCATGGAATCCGTCATAATGTTGCTACTCCATACCATCCTCAGACAAGTGGCCATGCAGAAACATCAAACAAACAGATCAAGAATATGCTACAGAAAACAGTAAATGAGATGGGTACTGCATGGAAGGATCGATTACCCGGAGCACTTTGGGCATATCGGACTGCCTACAAGACACCCTTGGTCATGTCACCTTTTCAATTAGTGTATGGTAGGACCTGTCATCTACCAGTGGAATTAGAGCATAAGGCTTACTAGGCCATTAAGAGATGGAATATGGACTTTAAAGCCGCTGGAGAAAAGAGAAAGATGCAATTATCAGAATTAGAAGAATGGAGAGAAAAGGCTTATCACAATTCAAAGACTTACAAAGAAAGATCAAAAAGATGGCATGACAAGAGGATCAAGAAGAAGGAGTTTGCACCAGGAGACAAGGTATTACTTTTTAATTTTAGGTTTAAATTATTCGGGCTCGAAAAGCTACGAAGCAAATGGGAAGGACCATTTACGGTTGTGAACGCATCGCCACATGGAGCGGTAACTCTATAATCACACGAAGGTACATTAGTCAAGGTAAATGGTCACCGACTTAAATTATTTTTAGAGCCATTTAATTCAGAAATTGTTGATGGGCTGGACTTTGTCCATCTACCAACTTTTTAGTCCCGTCATCATCCGTTACGAAAAATTATCACACATCGCAACTAACAGGAAGTAGATTGAGTCTAGAAGCATCACGAGCATGACCACCCCGGGAGGACACCTGGTGGGGCCGGCCGGCACCCTAGTGGGGTCGGGCGGCACCCCCCTTTCCCCTCTCGTCCAGACTCTTGTTTCCTTTTCTTTCTACATCCTTCCTAAACACTTTTACGTAGAATCCCGATGCGTGCGGATATTCTTTCGTACGAATCCTGTAGAACCTAGATTTGACCATATCCTGTCTCCTTAAAACCCATATAAATACGCACCATACCGTCCTCATTTGCATCCCATCAGTAGCTGCCTCTCTCCTTCAAAGAAACTTTATAGTTTAGATCTATTAGCAATGGCAGATGAAGCGGTCGTCGGCGTTGACTCCGGCAAGATCCAAGGCGATGACTCGAAGGCCATCGTCCGCGCGCAGGCGAAGCCTCTCGCCATCATGCCACTGAAGCACCTTTCTATGGTGCCTCCGCAATACGAGCCGGTCTGCTACACGCAAGCTCAGCCTGCTCTGCCATCACCACCTGCAAGACTGCTGCTAGAAGATGGTACCAAGGGAAAGCAGTTCGCTATTCCCCGAAGCACCCAGCTTCTTCAACCTAGAGACAATGAGCGACTCTTATCGGTCAAGACCGGCAAGAATGGGATGTTAGTGTGTGCAAAATACACCACTTCTCGCCCTGCCATTAATGGAGTTCGTGCACGTCTAGGCCAAGTCTGCTACACCAATTTCATACCACCTCCGCCCAAGAGACAAAAAGCTGCTTCAGCATTATCGCTAGAGAATGGTCCTAAACAGCCTCCGCTCTCGCTACGAATCCTCAATGAGAAGATTGAAGCCCTCTCTAAAGGAATAGAGAAAACTGAAGAATTAAGAACTAAGATTACAGGCGATATGACTAAGTAGATAGAAATCAATGTCAAGTTAATCCACAGCCTCAAGTGCGACAAAGATAAGCTTAAAGAAGATGTTGGGAAGCTTAAGAGAGAGATCAGAGATCTCACAAAGAAAGGGCAGCCTTAAGCTACCCTAGTTATCTACCCTAGTTATCTATGTAATAAGGCACAAGTGTGTTAGGTTTGATTATATTATTAAGTTTGCTTGGTTATATATTAGAACAAGGCCTAATGAGCTAGGGCAGTCGTTAGCTCAGTCAGTTGTTAGAGTTATCTATTATTGAATAAATAAAGTGCCTTATTCTTATTAATGTTTTAGTATTTCTTTATATACTCTACTCTCTATTTTTGGTACGCATGCTGTCTCCACATGTTGCATAGAAAAGTATATAGGAAAACAAGTGTGGGGGAGGCGCATCGCAACCACGGAAATCATTTCGCTCGGAAAAATCACGTAATTCAGAAAAAAACCAGGACCACGCGCACTGAAGTGGGCCCCGAGGTGCCACAGAGGACGCCGCCCGACGCCCTACCTGGGCCGGCCGACACCTCCCTACCTCCTCTGCATCCACGCCTTGGCGATGGTCAGGTTTGAGTCCAATACAAGTATAATTGCATATGTTTCAATTCTTGTTTCGATCCGAATCAAAATTTACATGTTAAATCATTTTTTAAGAAAGAAAAGAATTGTTAAATTCATGACCTAAGAATAAATTGTATAACACTTTTCCAGGAGTCATGTTACTGTTGGTAACTATTTATAGGGACCCCATGATTGCTTAAGTTGTTGTGGAACACGAGATAGTAGAATAATGAGAACTCAATTCCTGTTCTTCCGTCTTTGGAGATTTTATTTCAAAATTAAATAATTAGTTATACCTCTCCTTTGTGGTAAAGATAATGTCCTACTAGAGCCATATATAGCATAGAAATCTGTTGGCACAAAAAGTGGTTCCTCGCTCTCAACACACCAGTGAAGCCAGAAATGATCTCAAGAGCGTTGGAGCTTCTCAGACACAGCTAGCTTGAAACCCGGTCAGAGAGTACCGATGACTCCCAAGCGTGCTAGTCAATTTGACCTGCAATTGACAAGGAAAGAGATAATAATCAGTAACACAAGGCGGAACCAGCTGGTGAGTCCAGGTAGTTCCAACTGTACGGCTCCAAGAGCCAACACGAGTGGACTAAAGAGTCGATTTCAGCATGCATGCATCGATTTTTGTAGAATAAGCATATTATTGACATATGATCGATTCATGTACATGAACAAAGATAGCAACTCGCATAAAATAATTTTCACATATGAAAAGCTACAAAAGATCAGAACGCAATCGATTGTTGTGATGCATATGTACCGAATTATTTAATGCAAACTGTCTAAAAGTGAAACAAAAAGAGAGATCGGCTATTTAGCCGATTCGATGAATACAGGCAATATACAGGCCTATAAGATGAGCAATATCTCGACCTTCAAACCAGCACGTTCAATTCATTGTTTGCAACAGTGGGGATCGAGCGGATTGAGACAGCCATGATGTAAACAATGACTTAAATTTGTTAGCTATTGGGTGTAAACGATATTCATCTTATTATTTAAGTGCGACATGCAAGCATTTTCTATTTATCAATGCATAAACACGTGACAGTTATCATTCATTGAATAAATAGATATATAAAATATAAAGCCGATATAACTAGATCAAGATTGGGCAAATTTGGTGGATGCTGTAAATGATTAAACAAATAAACTTAAACATCACCGCTAACTTAATGAATCTAACTAAGATGCCAATTTAGTTAGAGCCGATAACTAATTCATGCACATTAACTAGCCTAATCTAAGCATTCATCCACCGGACAACGCTAAACATAGATTAATCAAGAAAATAAACATGAGTCGATAACTAACCTTCATTTGATCTAAGCTCACGTCCACCGGATGACGCTAAACTCATATCAAACAAGAATTAACCTCGATCGACCATACTCCTATGTCCATCAGATGACATTAAAAAGACAGAGTTTAACGAGGCATGACGGTACTTACAAGCAAGCCCACGTCCACCAGATGACACCCAGCCCATTTGAAGAAACTCGCCGAGATCTACTTTACTCCTACTCCTAAGGGTTTGGCCGGAGCCGAAAGGTGTGTTGTATTGATGTGTACATACGTATTACAATGGCCGGGGGTTTCTATTTATACCCTGGGCTGACAAGATAGAGTCCTAGTCGAATTACAACTCAAAATAGATATGGAAACTAACAAACTTTCCTATTTTAAATATAACTTGGAGTCCAATCTTCCCTTTCTAAAATGGACTTCGAATGTGATCGCTTCCTGGCGCCAAAAACCCATGCTGATGTCATCAATCGACTCTCGCCTTCAACCGCGCCGTCTTCACTTCGGCCCAATAATCGATCTGGGACCCAATCGGCTGTCCTCAGCTCTTCGCCTAACAAACTCTGCTCCCGAAAATCGGCTGTCTGCCCTCGGAAATCGGCTATCTGTTCCCGGTCCAGATTTTGGTGTAAACACAGGCCCCCAATTTTGGGATAAACTGGCCATATACCAAAATTAGCACCGAGCCTCAAATCAAATCCCTTTCACCAGAACAAAATCACAGTCACCCGCTCAGCACCTTAGAGCTCCGCACCAAATCGAAACCCTAACCAAAAGAGCTCACGCTGTGCCTCTGGCTTCGATCCGCAGCCTCCAAAATCCGCAAGCGATGGCGACTCCTTCTGAGATCCCCGAGGTATGAATCTCGCCGACCTGTCTTCCATTCACGAATCCTTGCTTGATTGGTCACACATATCGCCCGTCACCCTCTGGATCTGAAGAACGAGATCTTGATTCTGCTAAAGGATACTCCAACCACCTTTTTCCTAGGCCCGATGGGCGATTCAAACCCTGTAGAGTACATTAGCAAAGAAACCAGCCAAATCCCCTTCAAAGCATCCTTAGTAGATGCATCTTCATGGTTAAAGAATTCCTTCCGGAACTGGCCCAACATGCCTGTTCGGTGGATAAACTGGTTCCGTAGGGTATCAGAAAAGAAGTGGATAGACTGGGAGCTGCGCAATCTGAGCCAATGTCTCGATCTCTCGCTCTGCCAGATGAAAAAGAATGAACCCCTCCTGATTGCTGCCAGCTACTTCTGGTCAAATTCCTTGAATGCCTTCGTGTTTGGGGATGGGCCGATGACCGTCACTCTAGGTGACATCCATATGCTCACCGGCCTTTAGATCACTGGGACCTACCAGTTCTGGAATCTCTTCTCCACAGGTGAAAAGCAATTCCCCAAGCTAAATGAATACAAAGGTTGGACTGGCTACATCAATACTCATCATCTAACAACCTCCTGTATCAGTGAAAAAGAGTACACAGCATTCTTGATCCTATGGTTGGAGAGATTTGTCTTCTGTGGTGCCTCTCTTTGACCAGCCTACCCCTTTAAAGCCCTAGCAGGACAACTAGCTCAAGAAAACTCAATTCCTCTAGGAAAAAAACTGCTGTTAGGGGCTGCTTATAAGTTAATGAGCTGAGTCGCCTGCTATCTGTTGAGAGGTGAAGAAGTGCAGTGCACAACAGGCCCTTGGTGGCTAATTCAGCTATGGCTCAACCTCTATTTGCACAAAATGGTGAAGCCAAACCTCAACAATCTCAGCTATCCCTCCATCAACTATGCAGAGGAAAGTGACAAGATCACCAGAGGTTGCCAAAACTTTAGTGAAGCTGCTTCAGCCATCACTATTGATACCGATCGAGGTCATTTGCTTGAAGCACTTTATAGAGGCCTAGGACCGGATATCTTGATTTGGTCCCTTATGCAGAGGATGAAGAATTCCCAATACCCTATAGCTTCCAATTCAGCACAGGATGTCCTGATGATGGCCCCATTGATATCTTCAACTCCATCATAAAACCTTGTATACTGCCCGTTGACTTCAAACACCTCTGTGGCATTAGCAGTAATGAACCCAGCCACCCTTCTTATGAATTTTATCACCCAAATATGGCAGCAAGGCAACTAGGCTTCGGGCAACTGCCCCCAAGCTTCCATTCTTACATTTCCTGAAGCCCAGAGATGAAATTACTGCAAATGCTCGAAGCTGACAGGGTTTTCAAATTGGGGACAGACTTGCCACACTACACAGTGGAAAAATGGAGTCAAATTTTAATGACCCAAGAAAGTTTTGACAAATGGTGGCAACAATGGCGTGCCCATCTCTTCTGCCAAGGGATTCATGACAAGTGCAAAGCTCTGGACCAAAGCATCAATTCTGAATCAGCAGTAAGTATCATTAACCGATCTCATTCACATCGGCTATCAACTATATCCTAACTTTTGTCAATACAGGACCCAGAGTCTGACCCACCAGAGCAAGTCGACTATTATCCCCCTTGTCCAACTGCAAGGTTACGTTCTCAAGCCCCATCTCTGAAGAAACTGATGAAAGCCCCTATCGACATAACAACTGCTCCAGCTCCCAAAAGGAAAGTTTCATCGGGTCTTCAAAAGACAATAACCAAGAAACTAAGAACCAAGAAGAAAACTGCCCAGGTACCTGAATCTTTTGAAACATTCCCTGCATTATTTATCTAATTTGCCTGATTGAATCGACTATCTATTAGGTGAACACCCAACCGATTCAAACACTGCTCGAGGGCGCTCAGACTGAACACCAACCAGAAACCACAGGTCATCCGGACACTGCTGCAGGCTTTCTAAGCATGGCTGAAACCACCAACATCTAGCAAGAAGCAGCAAAAACCCAGGTATTTGCTGAAAACATAGCCGATGGTCAAACTTGTAAGCACACAATCTCACCTTGCTGGGCATTCCTGTCCTCTTAAAAAATGCAGCCGAACAGCCCTTCCTCTGAAAACACGTGGAGTCAACTTGAAAAAGAAAAGACACCATCCATTGAACAACCAGGTGAGGCAATTCAGCTGTTAACACCATTGTGCTTTCACTGTATTACTCATCTTTCATTCTCGTAGATCCCCAATTGGTCGTAGAAACACGCATTGAAACTACAACCACCGCTAGGAAAGAGACAACTCCGACGATACAACCAGCAACTTCGTCTGCCCCTCCTACCTCAGGCTCTAGACAGGTGAAGCATCTCTCCCTCAACCGATCGACAGATCACCCTTTACATTATCATCATCTGATATACAAATCCAGGTGCTGCAGCCTTCATCTCCCAGCTACTCCTTCGATCTGGAAGAATGTTGTGATGAGGACGAGCTAAGCTCCAAATCCCTAACACTGTCAGAGCCAGATTTCAAAAATCGACTAAGTGAGCTTCTACCTCGGCTGGAGGGAAATTTAGTTGACTTAGCTCTGCATCCCGAGCCAATTGACCGAGCCATCCAGCTGATCCAATAACAGTCTCGCCCAGCAGCCTTCAGTTCCCCGAAGCACCTCACCAAGCTCAAGAGTGCAGCATCAAGAATTGTATCTGCGCACGCAAACCTGATAGAGCTTGAACAACTGAAGAGCAACAAACTGTCCAACAAGCAGGAGGCCACCGAGCTAGCCAACCAAGTTAAGTCTCTGAAAACTTCAATCGACACAGCTGAATCAGAGCTAGAAACATTGAAAACCAAGCGCGACCAGTTGATGAAAGAGCTTGAAATAGTCAATCTGGCTATCTCCCAACGCGAGATCACTGTATCAACCAGCACTGTTGATATCGCCCAGAAGAAGAAACAAGTCTGTGCTGTGGTTGTTGAAGGCAAACAGATTCACCAGTGCCTAAACCTCCTGAAATCGACGGCTGATAAAGAACAAGAATCAATGCAGGCTGGCCAGAGTCTCCATGCCGAACAAGCGTGCAATGTCCATTTGCCTCGTGTGACGGTAACGCCAGATTGAAATCGGCCTTTTCACCTATTTTTCCTTTAGATCGGCTAAACAGCCAGATCCTCTAGCACCGATCCAGGAGAGATCGATTCGCCAGTCAATCCTGAGTAACCGGCCTAAACAACCGATCGAAACACCTTGTTCCCCATGCGCCACATCTATTCCGGATTCAAGAAATGTGAGTTAACTCCGGCATAAAATCCGCCGCGCCGTCTCATCTCCCGAGGAAACCACCTTGTCGCCTCCGTCTCATAAATAGATGCCAAGCCTGAACGAGCAACCGCACACTCCATAAGTTTTCATTTGTCCAGCCTTCTATCTCGCCTCTTCATCTCAGACCTAGTTCATCTGTCTTCCGATCAAAACCGATGGCCGGCAATGGAGATCGTGGCAAGCGCCCGGCATCTGACCCAGCCGAGAGCGACGAACTCCATCGTCGAATCCGCTCCCTGAGGTCGCAAGCCAACCTCCTGGAGATGATCCTTAGGTAAGATTACTGTTCATCTTGGCGTATCTAGTCAAATCCCGAACTAATTGCCATCATTCTTGCAGTAACCCTCCAACCATTGGCACCGGGGCCCTGGAACCGCCGCCGGTCCTTCTTGAGCCGCTCCTGCGGCTGGTGGTTCTACCACTTGTTGGCGGTCCTTAGAGCCTATTTCTTACCGCCAATATGTTACTAAAATAAATAGTAGGTAGGGCTTTAAACTAACATTTCCACAAGTTTTGGTGAGTACTTGACTTGCAGGTGTGACATGTGGAAATGCACAAAAACCATAAAGAAAGCGCACATCCAGGAAACGTATTCAGAGAAGGCGCAATCCAAGAAAAAAAGAAAGCCCACCTCAAACACTAAACTGGATCCATCCGTAACCGCGGGGGAGGTCCAGGCCCAGGGAGCAACCGACCACTCGAAGGCGGTGGCCAGATGGCGCTCCCCAGGGACCGACCGCCCCCGGGTGCGGCCGCCCCCCTGGTGGGGCCTCCCGGGCCCATCTTCAGAGGCAGTACTGATGACGGTTTGCTGACGGCGGTTTCACCTCATTCCATACTTAGAACGCCCGAACCGCCCTAGTTGGACTATAAAAGAGAGGGAGAGCTCCCCTCCAACACACACCATCATTTGGAGCCATTTACCTCACCTCTCGCTTGTATTCTTTAGATTAGTTTTAGTATTAGAGCAAGGCAAGACCTAGAAAGAAGAGTTTATATCCTTGGAAGAAGAAGGAACACCTCGGTATGAATACAATGCAGTTCTCTTTCAAGTTCAAGTTCTTATCTTATTTATATAGCAATGCATATGAACTAGAGTATAGTCTTGGACATGTTATGATCATGATATATGAATAGCTATAGTTTGTGTGTTATGTTCTCGATATGTTCATCGTTGTTCTTCATCGTTCATCGATTTAGTATGAATAGAGGAAGAACTTGGGATGAGGTGACGGTTCATCGTGCCTTCTCGATTGCTCTTAGCCTAGCCTGTCACTCCGAAGGGGTGGGGTCCTAGGGGGCTAGGAGTTGTTTCCAAGTACGCGAGCATGGTGCTCGGGTATGTGGAGATCGGCGAATATGCCGGTATCCCACGGGCAGAGGGGTAGGTGGGCACGCGGTGACAGCTCTGTCTATCCCTAGCACTCCCCCACGTTCGGATATTGGGTAGGAGTTCGTAAAGTCTCTATCGGCTGGCAGACCAGCTGCGGGGATCTCCCTGTCATCCCAGACCTAGTCCTGATACTAGACATGCTAGTTAGATGTTTACTAACAGTTCTTTGCAAAGTTATATATGACCAATGCCTGCTCAATTAGATATATTCTTTTATTCTTTATTTCTGTTTTATCCTTGAGGTCGGCTCAGATGTGTGTCTACTATCTTTGAACTAAGATTTACCCCTGCCTATGCTATGTCTACCTATGCATTCAATAAGTGATCATGTTTATGCCAAAGCTAGATGTATTCGTCCTGCCCTCCTACGGGAAATTATAAATACGACATCCCTGAATACTCACGGGTTGAAATGCTACAATGATAGTTCCGTGCGCTTGCGGATTTATCTATACTGAGCTATCATGATTGCCATACCTAAGTACCATTATTTAAGGATTGTAATTCTTGTGCACCCCACGGCGCCGTGTCACAGTTTTGCATATCGTAAGTAATGACGGTTAGGAAGGCCAATCCGGCACTTCTAACTGCTATTACCAGACTGCATTACCTAGGCCAGCGCCATTAAGGGCCAAGGGTTACCTTTCTGAAGTAATGGTGGTTGGGAATGTCAAATTACGTTTCTAGTATTATTATTAAGGACGAACTTGTAGTCTATCTTTAGTAGTGATGCTAAGAAACGCCAACAAACATTTTTGGTGTCGTTGCCGGGGATGGCAAAAGGAAATAAAAACATCTAGCTTGGCATAGGTATTGATTGCACAATAAGAAAAAGGTGGCCATAGTTTATGTTGTTAGTACTCAGCGACAAGATCGACGTCGTCCTTGCTCCCCCTAAAAAAAACATCCTTTCTACTAGGCTGGCAATGGTATACTACTTAACTGTTATCCAAGTTATGTTCTTTAATCATAGTTTTCAATTTATTTCGATCGCCAAGGTGATATAAGTAATTATTCAGGACATGGTATATGACAAATATTGCAAGATGACATGGTTATCTTCCTTAACTATTCCATCAGTTCTAAATTATAAGTCATTTTAACTTTTTGAAGAGTCAAAGTATCTTAAATTTGTCCAAAATTATATAAAAAATTATAAAGATATGACATCAATAGATATACTATAAAAATATAACTAATGAAGAATAATTAATACTTACTTATGTCATAATGATTATTTTATTATATAAATTTGGTTAAATTTGATATGTTTTAACTCTCCAACAAAGTTAGAATGATTTATAATTTAGCATGGAGGGACTACATGATACTGGTGCAAGCAGATAAGAACCGTGAGTTTGTAATCTACGATCATGTCAACTCGGGTATTAAGATATGTCCGTGCATAGGGAATATAAACCCATCTGCTAGCTAGTAGCTAGCTCATGTCGAAAACAATGCCAGCCTCACCAATCGCCGCATAAGATAACAAACACTTAACAGTTGGCTCTAAAACAAAATTTTGATGATGATGATGCCATGGAAAATACCATTAATGTGTCGCCTAGCTAATAACAAAAATAAAGAGTTCAATAGAGAAGGAACGTACTGCTCATGATCCAAACAAAGCAATGCACGCAAGAAGCTAAGACCCGGGGACGTCAACATTGAGATGAATGATGATCGATTATTCCCCCGATCGATTAATCCAGAAACTAAAATCCAAAAGACTGCGATTTTACTCACACACATACAGGTTATTAGCTTAAACGATGATACAGAAGAGACAGTTTGCAGAGCCGCACGTAGACACGTACGCTGCTAGCTATGATTTGCTATCCGCTTGACCGCACGTATTAATATTATTTATTTACTTGTATGCATCGACATATAGACGACTATTATTGGTCGCTTGGTAATTAAAAATATAGTATAACAAGACCCTTCCTGCGAGCAAAAAAGAAAGAGGGAGGATATATTCGGTCTGTTTGGTATAGTTTAGCTTCACAAGTAAATCTGTTTTTTTATAAAATGGTTTTATGAATAACTTGTTTGATGAAGCTAACATGTTTTAAGAATGTTGTTTGGCAAAACAGTTTCACCAATAACTTCATCTAAGGTTGGGAGAGAGAAATGAAAGAAGAAGCTATGATGAGCTACTTTTTTCAGCTGCATAAGAACACATCCTTTTATGAGAGGTGAAGAAAAATAGTTTTACTCATGAAACTATTTTAGAAAGAGTGTATGGCAACAAAAAAAAATAGCCCACAACAGCTCGTGAAGCTGTTGTAACCTGTACCAAACAGCCCCTTATCGTAAGTTATATATAATAAACAAAATAAAGGATGTAATCTCCTCAGTCAGATATACTCCTACTGTCTAAAAAATGCAGCTACATGTTTCATGCCAGTTGAAATGGATCATAAGTTTAGTGAATAGTTTTGACATTTGTGGCTCCAAATCAATTTATTGTGAAAATACAATTTGTAGTTAGTCTAGTGTTACTTATTTTATATTATAAATATTAATTTTATTATTCATAATTAGTCAAATTTAAAATATAAAGCATATATATACTATGTTAGCATAGGATTTTTGTGGGAGTGAGGGCGAGAGTAAAGAATCAGCCGGCATCTATCTCGACGGTCTTGTTGTTTACACAAGTTGTTGTGTGTCCTTTCCCATGCAGTTTCTCCGCATACGTACATATGAACCAGTAATTGATGTTAACCCTCGTAAACTTATCCTTATCCTGCTTGCAATTAACCTCGGGAGTATCCAGGAGATAGTATGTGCTACGTATAAGATAAGACAGATCACGCGTACGGGCTGCAGACATTATATTATATTTACATATATACCAGGAGAGAGCATGTATCTATGTATAAGATATTTACCGTTAGAATGAAGTGATGAGTAGCTTAGCTGGCCTGGTTATCTATGTTTCAATTTTTTATTTGATATTAGCGGTCTCATTTTCTAGATTTATTTTAGATTTTCTATTAATTTTAGACGACATATACTTCATTGTCTTTTTAAAGGTTTCAGGCGACTTGTGTACATGTTTATTTTTCAGAGACGCACATAAAGGCAGGTAAGTGTGCGTTTATAATTAATTGTCAAGTGAGTAGTTATAACTCCATTACTACATAATCCATTTTCAGTAAGGTGTCCATTTTAGGCTGAGGTGGTTCCGTCTCTACAATGCACTATAAGTCAAGCCACCTCTATAGAGAGGCATCTGTAGTTGGCTTCTAATTCAGCAGTCTCCACAAATGAATCATTTTTAAAGACAGTTGGTGACATCAGCCACTTCCAAATGTATAATCACTCCTCCTTGCTCAATCCACTCCCTTCTCTTTTAAACTGCATTCTCCCAAAGCCTATATCGCTCCCCTCTGTCTGAAGCTTAGGCGTGTGCAATAATGTCATCTAGCGGCAAGTGCGGTTGCAATTTCAAGATCCAGCCATGCAACGAAAGCAACCAGTTCGCCCCCTCGGGCGGCGAGGAGGGTTGGATCCCTGTGCGTGGCGACCTCGTTTACCTCATCAACTTTGATGAAGAGGTGAATCCCTTCATCATACACCTCGCGTTGTATATCGTTGGGATTAGCACCAAGCAGGGCAAAGGAGAGGGCCCAAAGCCATCGATAAACGCCACGGGGGTAGGGAAAAGGCCCCGCGCCATCGACTACCACCACTGCCGGTTATGGCAAAGGCACCAAAATATAGGATTCATTGTTATCCATCATGAGGAAGGATCCTTTGAGCTCCATGAAGGGAGTCAAAATGCCAGCAACGGTGACACCAACAACGAACGAAATTGGACAGTGTTGGCCACTAATCTAATGGATCAAGGGTGATAGAAAGTCCAGAGAGCAGCTTGGCCGATTGGTCGCTTGGATTGAAAGTAAAGATCATACCGGTTTACAAGAGTTGGTGGCCTGCCCCTGCTTATATGGTAGTGGATCGGCCAACCACTACAGCATATTTCAGGAATAAAGTAGATACTAGTTCAACATCTAAGCTACCTACCAAAAGTGCAGGAAAGTAAGATACAAGTAGCTAGGCTAATCTAACAATCTCCCCCTAAGCCTAGTACTAGGTGATCTGCTTCACGCCGATCCTCATCCTCATCTCTTGGAACTTAGTCTTGCCCAGCGACTTGGTGAGAATGTCTGTGACCTGATCAGTAGTGGCGATGTGGCTGGCCTTGATGCTCCCGTCCTCCAAGCAGTCCCTGATGAAGTGGTACTTGATCCGGATGTGCTCGCTCCTTGTCGACGGAATACCGGCGATAGTCTACCGAGGGGTATACCCGCGGTAGTAGATGAGACGGTGAGGGTGCGCCTGAGACGAACGAGGGAGCACAATTCGTGCGAGACGGAGATTTAGACAGGTTCAGGCCGCCACGAGGCGTAATACCCTACGTCCTGTATGTTGCTGTGTTGTATTGCTAGTAGATTAGATGAATCGAGTAGGCCCCCTGCCCGCCTTATATAGTCCGGGGGGCAGGGTTACAAGTTGATCTTGCCATACATAACAAATTATAATCCTAGCCAATCTGCGAAACTAATCGGCTAGATCCTAGGAAAGCTATTTCCTTGCCCGCCAAGGTCTCGGCGGATATACGCGATCTCCTGGAGATCGTATGGGCGACGCGTCCTTGGTAGTTCGGGCCTCTTCGGTAGACTTGGCCCATGTATGACTATGCGGGTATACAGGCTTATACCCCCACAGCTAATCCCCGAACGCCTTGCATTCGTCGGGAGGTGCAGATCTTCAGCGTTGCTTGACCAGACGGATGTAAGGAGCTCAGAAAAAATTGAAAGAAGCTTTTCTTTAATGAAGTGTATCCACTTTTGGCACAGTAGAGTCAATACCTTCACCGGCAGGTGAAGTGTATCCACTTAGTCCCCGAGCCTGATAGCAGGTGACATAGTCACATGGTGTCAGGGTCATAAATTTTGATGATATCGCTGATCATTTTTGATTGAATGACAAAGTCCCCGAGCACTTTGCTACTCGGAGACGCTTGATGAAGACGAAAGAGTCCCCGAGCAGTGCTTACTGCTCGGAGACGCGTGAAGAAAATGACGGAATCCCCGAGCAGTGCTTATTGCTCGGAGACGCTTGGTGAAGACGACGAAGTCCCCGAGCAGTGCTGCTTGAAGACGCTTGACGAAGACGACGGAGTCCCCAAGCGTTGCTGCTCGAAGACGCTTGACGAAGACGACGGAGTCCCCGAGCAGCGCTTATTGCTCGGAGACGCTTGACGAAGACGACGGAGTCCCCGAGCAGTGCTGCTCGAAGACGCTTGACGAAGACGACGGAGTCCCCGAGCAGTGCTTATTGCTCGAAGACACTTGACGAAGACGACGGAGTCCCCGAGCAGTGCTTATTGCCCGGAGACGCTTGACGAAGACGACGGAGTCCCCGAGCAGTGCTGCTCGAAGACGCTTAACGAATACGACGGAGTCCCCGAGCAGTGCTTATTACTCGGAGACGCTTGATGAAGACGACGGAGCCCCCGAGCAGTGCTTATTGCTCGGAGACGCTTGACCAAGACGACGGAGTCCCCGAGCAGTGCTGCTCGAAGACGCTTGACGAAGACGACGGAGTCCCCGAGCGTTGCTGCTCGAAGACGCTTGACGAAGACGACGGAGTCCCCGAGCAGCGCTTATTGCTCGGAGACGCTTGACGAAGACGACGGAGTCCCCGAGCAGTGCTGCTCGAAGACGCTTGACGAAGACGACGGAGTCCCCGGGCAGTGCTTATTGCTCGAAGACGCTTGACGAAGACGACGGAGTCCCCGAGCAGTGCTTATTGCTCGGAGACGCTTGACGAAGACGACGGAGTCCCCGAGCAGTGCTGCTCGAAGACGCTTGACGAATACGACGGAGTCCCCGAGCAGTGCTTATTGCTCGGAGACGCTTGACGAAGACGACGGAGCCCCCCGAGCAGTGCTTATTGCTCGGAGACGCTTGACGAAGACGACGGAGTCCCCGAGCAGTGCTGCTCGAAGACGCTTGACGAAGACGACGGAGTCCCCGAGCAGTGCTGCTCGAAAACGCTTGACGAAGACGACGGAGTCCCCGAGCAGTGCTTATTGCTCGGAGATTCTTGGTGAAGACGACGTTTTCCCCGAGCATTGCTGCTCGGAGACGCTTGGTGAAGACGACGGAGTCCCCAGGATAGCTTTTCCCTGCAACAAGCGATCTGTAGCATATTAATGACCCTTGCCGGTGGTTGCCGCATTCAATCTCCTTTATTTCTGACGGTTGATAGTTGGCAGTTAGAAGTTGGTAAGTTCTAATTAAATGGAACTCCTTGTGCCTATAAATATTGTGGAATTGGTAGCCATATGTATCTTCTCAGGAGAAAAAGCCTTCAAGTTCCCCTTTTCTTATAATGGATCTGAAGAAACGCGAGCTTGGCCGTCCTCCAGACTCCGGACTACTACGTCTCCTGTAGTTTGAAGAAATCTTATGAAGGGGACCAACATCAGGTTGGTCCTGTTGTTGGTAGCAGACCTGCAGCTTGATGAAGCAGTTTGAAGAAGCCTTGTGATGCAGAAGCGATGCCATAATCCCATGGCAATGCTCCATCCTCGACCATCTTCTTGGTCAGCTGCAGGATCCTGTATACTTTTTTCTTGAAAAACTTCAATGATGTGATAGTCCCTTATCATTGTATGACAGTCATATGGAAAGAGAGAAAAAATGACTCCAATATCGTCTTCATGCTGCTCTTTGTCTTCTGTATGACCGAGTACCTTTGGTTTCATTTGACGAAGAACACACAATGCGCCGCTTAAAAAAAACACGCCTTACTTGTGAACCGAAAATACCGCTGTGCTGTTTGAAAGGAGAATAAATAGAAAGGCGAACGGTTGCTTTGTCTTCTTGCGCATTCAAATCCCAAAATCCGCATCCGTCTCCGCGTATTCCTCCACCGCCATCTAGGGTTCCATTTTTCCCGCCGCCGCCACAGTAAAAATCATCGATCCCAACTCTCCCCTGCCCAGATCTGCCATGGCGGGCACCAGGAAGAGCACCCGCGAGTTGAAGAAGTCAAAGGAGGCACAGCTGGGGGAGTTCCGCATGTCGAACGAGTGGCAGCTGTCGATATTGGGAAAATCGCAGCTCGAAGCGCTCGTGGCCTGGGGATTCCTTCCTGACCAGGCAACCGGTGGCTGGAGAATATCGCAAGGTGAACCATATCCAATGCCTGACTCTGGAGAAATGGTTGTCTTTTCTGACTATTTTACCCACGGATTTGGTCTGCCATGCCATCCGTTTCTTCGCAAATTGCTTGATTATTACCAGATTTCCCTGAGCCACTTGAATCCCAATTCTATCCTCTTGATTTTCATCTTTATTCACTTCTGCGAGGCATACCTTGGTGTTCTTCCGCACTTCAATTTGTTCCGCCATCTCTTCGTTCTTGTGAAATCGAGCGGCACAGGTTCTTGAGTTGCTGGTGGAGTGTATCTGAAAATGCATGACGGAATGTCCGCACATTACCTCCAAATCCCTCTGAATGCCAGTGTGCGTGATTGGAGCAAGAGATGGTTCTATATCCCCAACCAAGAACCGAGCGTCCGTTGCGCCGTGGATCAGATTCCAGAAAAACAGAGTAGCTGGACGGAGAAACCACATGTAGAGGAGCTGGGACAAGTGAACGAGTTGCTGGAAATCATCAAGGGTTCGACCCTGAATGGAGTTGGGGTTGCTACCAATTTTGTGTTTCGTCGCGTCCAACCTCGCAGGGAAAGAGTTCATCCTGCCTTTGAATTTACTGGTCGGAATGATCCGACCAGGTGCTCATCCGGGGATCTATCCGAAGCCGAAGTCAGAGAAGTCTTGGAAGAATATTTTGGGAAGGGCTCTCATATAGGGAACCGTGGCCAAAGTGCGGCTTTCAATCTGAAGAATCCCCCGTCGGAGGTAAGTTCCGAACTGCCCTGGCTCTTCCATCGCTCATATTGTATTTGTACCATAACTTCTGCTTGATCCCTTGAAGATAAATGAATAGGACCGAAAGGTGTACTTCTCCGATGTGCCAACCGCTGAATGGCCGGGCCGAGTTGACCCAATGCCCAATTATCAGCGGGGACGTGCCGAGGACGACTCTATTGAACCATCCGAGGAAGAAAGAGTCTGTTGACGAAGAAGATGAGGAGACACTAGCCCAAAGGACTGCTCGGGGGAAACAGCCGGTGTCGGAAAAGGCTAGATCTTCTAGTGGCGTCCGAGCTGCGCAAGGTTCGGTAAAGATTTCCGAGGACCGTGCCCAAGCCGCCGCCGATGCCCCTTGCTCGGATCAGGATGAACCGAGCCCAAAACGCCATAAGGGTGATGCGCCTACAGCTGCCGCTGGAGCTTCCGGTCAAAGAAAGAAATTCGGCCGAAAGCGTCGTCGCTCAGAAATGTAAGTAGCATTTTCTCCATATTTCTCCCTTTTTGATCCGAGCAGTGTTGAGATTTTGTCTTGGAAATGTAGGGACCCTTCTAATGAAGACGCTAAGAATCCCGGCGCTGAAAAGATGACAACTTCGAAAGCTGGTGTAGCCGAGGGCTTCCGCGCTGGCTGGACTTCAGAGCATGAATCACCCCAGAGGTCGCCCGAGAGGCCCTCAACGGCTGATGCGCAAGGCTCGCCATCTCCTCCCAAGCAGCCGCGCATGCCTACGCCGCCGCCTCCGGCTTCTCCTCCAGGGCCGAATGTCAAGGAGCCGCGTCGTGAAGATGAAACTCGGACGTCGCCGCCGAGGGACAGTGGCGCCATTCCTCCTGGGAGCGCTGATCAAGGAGCGGAGACCAGCTCGGAGGCGCGAGTAGGGCCATGTCCTCGGCCTTCTACAAGCGCTTCCCCGGAGGGTGCGGATATCGAAGAAGTTGCCCGAAGGGGGCCCGTGCCATTGATTCGCACCTATCGGATGGTGGGGAGCACCTATGCTGTCGCCACGGAGGAAGATCTTGCTGACGCCGAGATAGATGAATTGAAGAATGACATCCGCGATACTCGCGCGGACTTGAGGAAGCTTCTCGGTCGTCTAGGAAATCTTTCGTCGCGTGTGCAGGTGACGCCTGTCATATTTTTCCTGACGATATATTGACTTGATAATGTGTTGCTCCTTTGGTCTTCCAGGCAGTGTATGAGACCGCCGAAGATCGCCGGAAAACCCTACACCGCCTTTGGGATGTAGCAGAGAGAAACAAACAGCTGCAGACCGAGGTGACTCGCCTAGAGGGGGTGATGGCAGGCATGCGCGAGGAGCGTGATACCCTAGAGCTGCACTGCTCGGACCTTATGGAGTCCGAGAAGCGTCTATTGCGGAAAACAAAGGTATGTTGGGCTCTTGTTCTTCTTGATAGCTATTCATCCCGCTTTTGCTTTCTGAACACCAGTTGTGTGGCATGTAGGTCTTCAGGAGCTGCTGGACGTGTCGACGAAGCGCAGTATGTGTGACGTCTCACCATTTGTAAGATGTCTTGGTTTGATGATCTGATTGTATTCTTTGTGACGTGCAGCCGATGAGCTGGAGGCTGAGGTGGCGCTGATGCGAGAGGCTGCCCGGAAGAACTGGAGACGATGACAGGTTGCCTGTTTTTGTTTGGCTTTCCCCTTTCTTTTTATTTTTGTAGTGCGACTGACGTGCTTTGTTTGTCAGAGATGGGACGTAGGCATCGTGCGCAGGTCAATGACATTGAGGGTCGCCTTGAGGCTGCCGACGGAAGGTTTGATGCCTTGGTTGGTGGTGTTAAGCCTGTGCTTGACATCATTGAGTATGCGCCTGCCGTACAGCCTACCGAAGGTCCTGGTGTCTTTGACATCGTGCAACATGGACGGGAGGCTCTTCGGTTCTTTAAGGACTTCTGCGTGGTTGCTGCCGAGAATGTGGCCGCCCATGTGCTTGGAGTCGTACGGTCGCACTACCCAGGAGTGAAGAACGACCGAGTGCAGACCGGGTATGCGCGGGGGACCACCGAAGAGCAGGAAGACCAGCTTGAAGAAGAGGCTAGGGAAGCCGCCAAGATGTTGACTGCTGATGTTCAGCTTTTTCCCACAGAGGGGATTTGAATTGAGATGCCCGAGCATGGTCGAGGTTTTGTATGGTCGACGAATAATCCTACACGCCCTGCGTGTCGCCCGTGCTTTTGCCGGGGCTTTTGGAGACGCTGCTAAACTGCCCAAGCGTCCTCGGGGCTTATGTGTTAGCGAAGACTTAACGGCCCAGGCGTCCCCAGGGCTTACGTGGTGGCGAAGCTGCCCGCGCTAGGCGGGGGTTACGCTTATCGTGGGCGAAGGCTACCCGATATATCGGGGCGGTCGATGAAGTGTCGTAGTTAGGCGGCCTATCATTTTTAAGGCTTACGCGGTGTCAAACCAGATGCTGCCCGGCAGGTGCGGGGGTTACGCATTGGTGAAATCGTGCTACCCGAGCAGTGGCTGGGCTTACGAATAGGCGAAGACGTGCTGCCCGAGCAGTGGCGGGGCTTACGCATAGGCGAAGACGTGCAGCCCGAGCAGTGGCGGGACTTACGCATAGGCGAAGACGTGCTGCCCGAGTAGTGGCAGGGCTTACGCATTGTCAAAGACGTTTAGCTGTACAAAATGTAATGGAGGCAAAATATCGAAGAGAACAATGTATTGCCCTTGTTTATAATAAAATGGAAATACACATATCTGGTTTGATCCCTACATCAGGGGTAGAAGCGTTGCAGGTGCTCGATGTTCCAGGGGTCGGGGAAGCGGAGGCGACTGTGAATGGAGTGATGAGCTGCGTCGTTTCCATCGGCGTACTTGTTGGCGATGCGTAGCATCTCGGCGACGGTGGTCGGGCTGGTGCGGTATAATTTCTTCCGCAGTTCCTCGTCGGGCCTCAGGCCGTGCATAAACGCGGAGATGGCTTCTGCATCTGTGATGTCGGTGATGTCATTTCTGATTTTCGAGAAGTGCCAGATGTAGTTTCGCAGGGAGTCCCGAGAGCCTTGCCGGAGCCTTTCAAGATCATACTTCGTGCCCGGTTGCTTGCAGGTGGCGCGGTAGTTATTGACGAACTGCTCCTTCAACTGATCCCAAGTGTCGACGGAGTTCGGCCTCAAACTATGAAGCCAGTTGTTGGCGGAGGCGCTGAGCATGACCGGGAAGTAGTTGGCCATCACATCCCTGTTTCCACCGGCGGCTTGGACGGCGATCTCGTAGACGTTGAGCCATTTGTTGGGATCGGCTCTTTCGTCGTAAGTCTTGACGCTGACAACTTTGAAGTTAGGAGGCCAGACAACAGTTCCGGGACGGTCTTGTCGTTGGGGAAGCTGTGCGTCTGATCATACTGTCTTCGTCGCTCGGCCTCTGCTGAGTGTCTGGCTTCTCTCCTGTTCTCGCTGCGGCCGCGTAGGTCTTTGGTCTTCAGCTTTGCGCGGAGGTCGGATTGGCTCACCTCTTGGTCGCCGTCTCGCCGATGAGGTCTCCGACCACCGCGAGACATCTCACCATCTTCGTCGACGAGCTCTGTAGCAAATGCCGTGCTATGAGATGGTGCTTGTCTTCCTTCGTTGATCTGGACCTGAGTTGCTTGGAGAAGAGCGGTGAGCCGTTCGAGCTCTGGAGTCTGGGGTAGCCTCTTGGCCTCGGCGATCGCGACGGCGACATTGGCGCTTGGAATCGTGCAGACCTCGTACTGCCCAAGCATGCAAAATTCGGGCTCCAGATTCCTCGCCGCAGTCCTCTTCACTTCAGCTTGCTGCTCGCGGCGTCGTCTGTGATCAGTGTTCTTTGCCTTGCAGACTGCTCGGGCTTCTTCGGTCTCATTGGGCAGCGGGTCGCTGTCGTTGCTGATGGTGAGGACCGGTCCCCCAAAGAATTGCTTGATGGGGGGCAGATCGGCGAGAAGGCCACCCTCTTGATCATCATTGTCGGGGCGGTCGTTGTCGGGGGTGATGAAGGAGCTGGTGCCGACGTGGCCGGAGGCGCGTCGACGCAGCGTCTGAGCGAAGCTGGAAGCTACGTTTTGTAGACCGAACGGCAAGTAGCCGTTCGGGGGACGGTCCCCTCGAGGTCGCTCCCCGACGATGCGCACGAGAGGCGTGACAGTGACGACCAGTGTTGTGTCGTGGGACGGCGATGAGGGGCGATGCGTCGTGGATGACACGGACTCCAGGATTTGGAGTCCCTCTGACAGCTTCTTGGTGACCCGATCTATAGATCCGATCAGGTCATCGTTGTAGATGTTTTTTCGAACGTAGCGTGGCAGCCTCTTTGTCGGAGGAGATACGGATGGGGTCTGGGCTACGTCCAGAATCTCCCCTTCGCCGTTCGCGCCGATGACCCAGGTGATGGATCCCACCGTGAAGATCTGGCCCGGCGTCAGGAGCTCGATGGAGCTTGAAAAAATCACCTTGTTCGCCATGGAATCAGGTGGCACACCCCATACCTGGCGCGCCAACTGTCGACGAAATACCGGCGATAGTCTACCGAGGGGTATACCCGCGGTAGTAGATGAGACGGTGAGGGTGTGCCTGAGACGAACGAGGGAGCACAATTCGTGCGAGACGGAGATTTAGACAGGTTCAGGCCGCCACGAGGCGTAATACCCTACGACCTGTATGTTGCTGTGTTGTATTGCTAGTAGATTAGATGAATCGAGTAGGCCCCCTGCCCGCCTTATATAGTCCAGGGGGCAGGGTTACAAGTTGATCTTGCCATACATAACAGATTATAATCCTAGCCGATCTGGGAAACTAATAAGCTAGATCCTAGGAAAGCTATTTCCTTGCCCGCCAAGGTCTCGGCGGATATACGCGATCTCCTGGAGATCATATGGGCGACGCGTCCTTGGTAGTTCGGGCCTGTTCGGTAGACTTGGCCCATGTATGACTATGCGGGTATACAGGCTTATACCCCCACACTCCTGTCGTGGAAGACTGGGTTCCTGGCCAGGGCCAAAGCAGACTTGTTGTCCACCTTCAGCTCCACCACATCCATTTTCCTACCTAGCAGCTCCCTGAGCAGCCGAGACAGCCAAAGGGCCTGTGTTGCTGCAGTAGTGGTGGCAATGTACTCTGCCTCGCAGCTTGACAGCGCCACCACCCTCTGCTTGATCGATTGCCAGCTGACCAGACAATTACCCAGAAAGAACATTGTTCCACTGGTGCTCTTGCTTGTGTCGATGTCGCCGGCAAGATCACTATCACAGTAGCCGATGAAGCTCGCTGTGCCAGGAGCCCTCCTGTAGTGGAGACCATAGTCCAGGGTCCCAGGGATGTAGCGGAGGATGCGCTTGACGGCCTGCAGATGCTCCAGTGTGGGTCGTTCCATGAACCGGCTCACGTACGCGATAGCGAAGGCTAGGTCTGGCCGGGTATGTACGAGGTACCGGAGGCTGCCGACCAGCCGCCGGTAGTGGGTGGAGTCCACCTCCTCCGCCTTACTCTCAGGCTGAGCCACAGCTTCTCCTCCATCGGCGTGTGGGCTGGGTTGCAGCCAGTCATCCCGCCGAGCTCCAGGATCCGCTTGGCGTAGTGAGCTTGACGGAGGGTGATGCCAGTGTCGTCCTGGCGCACCTCGACACCGAGGTAGAGGCAGAGGAGTCCGAGGTTGCTCATGTCGAACTTCTCCTTCATCTGCTCCTTGAACCTCTTCACCTCTTCTTCATCCGCACCGGTGATGATGAGGTCATCGACGTAGACACCGACCAGCAGAGCAGAGCGCCCGCTGCCCCGCCGGTACACCGCTGCCTCGTGCGCGCTCTGGTGGAAGCCCATCGCCTTTAGAGTGGCATCCAGCTTCGCGTTCTAGGCACGCGGCGCCTGCCGCAAGCCGTAGAGGGCCTTGTGCAGGCGGTAGACCTTGTCTTCCTTCCCGGCGACGGTGAAGCGTAGTGGCTGTCGCACGTATACCTCTTCCTTGAGGTCGCCATTCAGGAACGCCGACTTTACGTCTATCCGGTGGACCTTCCACCCTTCCTGAGCTGCCAGCGCGAGGAGGACACGGACCGACTCCATGCGCACCAATGGTGTGAAGGCGTCGTCGTAGTCCACTCCCTCTTACTGCACGAACCCCCTCGCCACCAGCCTTGCCTTGTGCTTGGTCACCGCTCCCTTCTCATCTTTCTTGAGTTTGAACACCCACTTCAGGGTGATCGGGCGATGTCCCTGTTGGCGCAAAAAATGGTTCCCTAAGCCCAACACACCAGCGAAGCCGGAAACGATCCTTGAGGCAGTGAAGTTCTCGCAGATCCAGCTAACTTCGGACCCGGTCTGAGAGTGTCAGTAACACCCAAGCGTGCCAGTCAATTTGACCTGCAATTGACAAGGAAAAAGATAGTAATCAGTAATCACAGGGCGAAACTAACCGGTATGTCCAGGTAGTTCCAAATGTATGGCTCGAAGAGCCGACGTAATGGGAGATCGACTAGAAAGCCGATTGCGTCATGTTATGAACCGATTGTAGCGAAACATGCATTATAATTCAAGTAAACCGATTCAGACATGAATTCAATGACATATACTTGCATTAGACAGAAGTATACTATAAAAGATGTAGCCATAGCAAGCTAACATGATCATAAGATGTCTCAATGTAAAATAGGATGAAATCGGCTACTTTAGCCGATTCAGTGTATACGAGCAACATACAAGCCTATAAAGCAAACAATGTTTTAACTCTCCGGCTAATAGATCTAAATCGCAATCTTGCAACAGTGGAGATCGAGCGGATCGAGGCAGTCATGATGAAGTTGCAACTTAAATCCGTTAACCTTTGAATCTAGACAATGTTTATTTTATTACTTGAGTGCGACCCGTATCTAATCTAGATCCAAAATACAATCGGCTAGTGCAAAGCATTCAATATGAAACGTATAGCAAGCGTAATTCGTTGAACATATAGATCTATTAGATATAAGCCGACGCATATGGATCAAGACGGGCAAGTTGATGATTGCTTTAAATAATAAACAATAAACATAAGCAACATCGGTAACTTAATGAATCTAGCTAAACTGCCAAATTTAACTAGAGCCGATAACTAATCCATGCATGCAAACTGTCTTAATCTATAGCCTGTCCACCGGATGACGTTAACTAATAGATTAATCAAGCAAACAAACACGAATCGATAACTAATCCGCGCGTGAAAACCGTCCTAAACTGCATTGCGTTCACCGGATGACGGTTAACACAGATTGATCGGGTAAACTAGCGTGAATCATCCTTGACTCACTATGCTTCCCGCGTCCACCGGATGACGCCAAAGAAACAGAGCTTAGCAAGGACCCTGGTCCGCCATGCTTCCACGTCCACCGGATGACGCTAAAAATACATAGTTTAACAGGGGGTTGACGATACTTACAAGCAAGCCTGCGTCCACCGGATGACACCCAGCCTGGATGAAGTAACTCGCCGGACTCAACTGACTCTAGGGTTTGTTTGGCCGGAGCCGAAAGTTGTGTTGTATTGATGTTGTTGTTAGATTTTACAATGGCTGAGGGCTTATATTTATACCATGAGCGCAGCTAGAGTCCTAATCGAATTACAACTCATTAATAGATAAGGAAACCAACAAACTATCCTATATCTAAGGTAACTTGGAGTCCCAACTTCCCTTTCATAATGGACTCCGATCGTGATCGCATCTTGGCGGCGTGGACTCTGGATGACGTCACCAATACCGACGCTGCACGCCTCCTGTCACCTTCGCCCGATAACCGATTCACCGTGCAATCGGCTATTTCCTTCCTTCCGCTGGACGGAGTCTGCTTCTGAAATCGGCTATCTTCCTCTGGTATCGGCTATCTCCCTTTAGTATCGGCTATCGGCTCCCAGCCCAAAATTTTGTGTATTTCTTTGCTTCTATACCATCGGTCAACTCTTTCCTTTCTGGGGCAAATTTACCAAATTTTGGTGTAAACACAGGCCCCCCTAGTTCGGAGTATGACTTCTTCATGCTTCGAACTATGATCTGATGGTCTTCCTTGTGCCGAGAAACTCACTAGCAGCCATAGTGCGTCTAGGTCTTCTTCCTTTAACCCTTGAAATATAAGCATGTTCTCACCATATTTCCACACCTCTGTATGCAAGTCCTGTAAAACAATAATCCTCCAATACATGTGGAAATAGATTAGTAGTAAATGCATATGTGTATAAATATTATAGTTTTATCCATTCTTAGATATTGTTGATCAGAAGATGCTACAATTTCGATTACATCTCAAGAGTATCATATTTATAACCAAGATTTCTTTTAAATTTGAATAAAATGGTACTTTACTCATCCATCTATCTCTTCAACCATGGGGCTTTTACTTTTCACTAAGTCCTCAAGCAACTGCAAAATAGAACAGCTACAGAACTGCTTATCTGTTATCCCTTGAACACTTTTCTTCCGGAGTTTTATTATTATCTTTTTATAAATTGTATCACATAATATTGCAAAGTCAAAAAACCGAACCTTAAGGAGATAAAAGTCATATACTTAGATCAAGAAGTGCAAGTGAATATTTTTTGTATTTTTATTTTCCCTGTGCATATGCCACTCTCTTTGATCATTCTAAACTATAAGGCTATTGGGCCTTTGGCCATCTTTCATTTTTATTTGGCGATCACGCGATCGTCATTTTTTTATTTTTCTCTTCTCAGTTCTGGCGGACACGTGTCCGTCATTTTTATTTCTGAGTTTATAGAATAGCCTCATATCTTATCTTAATCAAAGAGAGAATGTCCATGGCTCATCAAGGAATTTTATTAATTTATAACGTGTACGTGAATCTTGATCTTAGGAGCATGACTATAATCTCACTAGTGGTCACAATAATTTGACAAGGCTCAATATGAAATCAATTAATCTTTATTAATCATTTTAAAAACTCTCCGGATTTCAAGTATCTCTCAGAATAATGTCATAGCAAATTCTATTTCCATTCACATTGTACAGCCACTTTTAGACAAGTTCAAACTTTACGCAACCCACAGGTTCTCAAGACTTCAAGACAAGTATCAGACCAAGAAACTCAAACCTTAAAGAAATCAAAATTATACACTAGACACGGGCGAGACATGAAACAGAGCATCTATTAATCATTTCAACAATGGACAAACTAAAACATTTATATCACATATTTATAGAGTGGAATTACCCTTAAGATTTCAAAGTTTTGCCTTTAAACATTTCCAACTATAAACTTTGAAACTGTGAGAGTAGAGTTGTGCATACCATCGTTAAAGATGTAGGAGCCAATGAAAGTCACTCGTCTTGTCCGTCTTCGTGATGGATCGCTTGATGTCGTGCAACGTGCGCATGCGGCGAGTCCAAGCCCCCAAGGCATAGCTGATGCAGGATCTTGAGACGCCGTGTGTGTCCTTCTCAAAGGTCTTATTCGCCATTATTTCTTCGCATCTGTATGTACGTCCCCTCATTCTAGGCCGATAAAGATGTTGACGACTTTTTGCTGCATGTGAATCGGCTCTCGAACTGTTTTGTACCTTAGAATCAATCACATAGCCTGATCCGTTCTACATACGAATCGGCTTTCGGGCCTGCTTCTTAGCATCGGCTTCGTCCTGCTTTCCCTTAGAATTAACCCCCCAGCTAGATTCACTACGAATCGGCTTGTGGGTACTCACAATAGGATCGGCTAAACAGCCTGACCCAAAAAGCCGATCGGTGTGCGACCATTGATGGCTGCGCTTCGTCTCCCTCCGGGATGGCGTCAATAATCCAAACTAGACTGTATTAGGTATTTTGATGTATATGATACTTCTGAACTCGTTATGCCCGAAACAATATAATCTGCAAGGCTGTATATTTTGTTTTTATTTTTGCTAAGGGCGACTCGTTACTACGATGTCGGCCATTTTTGTCCTGAAGGCGACCCGCTTGCACGGCATCGGCTGTTAGAGCCAGATTCACATGAATCGGCTATTATCCCCCAACTGGGATGCTAGGATAGTATTTCCTCAGATGCTTCCCGCTGATGGCTCTGGCGAGTCTCTGCCCTTCCAAGTCTTCAAGGATATAAGCATTACCCGGAGAGCATTCCACCAGGCGAAACAATCTTTGTACTCTTTCAATAGTTGAACCAGCTCCTGCCTGAACTCTGGGTCTAAATTGGCAGCAATAAACGTCGGCCTTGGTCTGTCGCCGAGTCCAACATCCACTTCTTCGAGCTTGTCGGCCGACGTGAATCCTTGCCCCAACTTACCCTCTGTGCCGTCAACCGGATTCTCCATTTAATAAAAAGACTCAGAGCCGATTGCTCTATCGGCTCTTGACTCTCATCACTGACCTTGATGGAGCCTCCTTCCCAAGTCTTGCCAGAGAAACAGTCATGATCCCCAGCTTCCCAGTATGTGGCATCTGCCGTCGCCACGCTGATCGAGTCGTCGGCCGGGATCACTTCGACCTCATCGCCATGCCACTGAATGAGACACTGATGCATGGTCGATGGCACGCAGCAGTTGGCATGAATCCAGTCGCGTCCGAGTAGCAAGCTGTAGGCACCTTTACTGTCGATCACGAAAAAGGTGGTAAGCAGTGTTTTCTTCCCCACTGTTAGCTCGACGTTGATTGCCCCCCGAGTGTTGGAAGAATTGCTCCCGAAATCCTTGAGCATTAGATCAGTTTCTATTAGATCATCGGGACCCTTGCCTAGCTTGCGGAATGTAGTGTAGGGCATGAGATTGATAGTGGCACCACCGTCCACCAACATCTTCGTCATGGGCATACCGTCGACATAACCTTTGAGATAGAGGGCCTTCAAATGTCGATTCTTGGCTGGCTTATCAAAAGTAGCTTGCTGTGCGAGCACTAACTTGGCCACTCCGTCTTCTGATCCCGAATCGTCTGAGTCGGACTCGGTATCATACTTCTTGGCTCCGAATTCTGCAGGCAGCACGAACACCATCTGTGCATCGCCTACAGCCTTTCCATTATTTTGTGGAGGCTTCTCGCGCCATATCTGTTTGGCACGTCCTTCAGCTTGGAGCTCTCTGTTTCTGAGCCATTGCACCCGGCGCCTTTGGCTCCTAGTTAGATCCCCTGGGCACCACTGATTCTCTTGCCAAACCGGCTGTCGGCGTTCAACTACCGCTTCATCAAGCCGATCGTGCGAGTCCCTTTTTTCACGCCGATCCCGCGGGCTGTGGGGGCTCCCCAGCCTCTGATGTACAGACCGGCGGTTGACCTGGGACTGCCTGTACTCCCGGTACTGATCACTGCATTCTGGGCAGTTGCGCAGCGTTGGCAGTTTCAGGCCTTCATTCCAACAATGTCAGAAGAATGGGCAATGCCAATGATCCTCCTCACCTCCCCGGTGGCGGGTCATTTCTTCATGATAGCGCGCCTCTTCTTCTTCGCGGAGCCACCTGCGGTACTCCTCTTCTTCGCGCTGCAGCCGCCTCTGATGATCTTTCTCTTTCTGTCGCCGCCACTTGTTCAGAAGGTGCTGGTGTGTGGGCCTCCTGCTCTTGGTGCCACTGGATTCTCCCTGCTCCGGCTGTCTCTGATTCTGTTCCCTTCTTCCTTTGATCAGCGCCAGCTCCTCAGCTGTGATTTGTGCATCGGTATCAACTAAGGAGTTCTTCCTGGCCCGTTCGGAGGTTAATACCTTTACTTTAGTCAGAGGATTCGCGATTTGGACCATGTTCTGCCCTTTCGGGAATGGGAATTTGTCGATCTTCATCTTTCCCTTGGGAGGAGCCTCAAATTTCAACAAACCGCGCCAAATAGCATTCTGGATTGCTGCTTTGAAATTGCGGCAATTGTTTGTAGAGTGTGAGGTGAGGCCGTGGTACTGGCAGAATGGTTTTCCCTGCAAATCTTCAGGAGATGGCTTGACGTAATCAGCTGGGAAGGTGATGTGGCCTGCACTGACTAATAGGTCGAAGAGTTTGTCCATCTTGCGCGTGTCAAAGTCGTATTGATCTTCCGCGCTCCAACCCTTCGGTACGGCCATGGGCTTTGTTCCCCATTTAAGCTCAACAGCAGCCACTTCTTCATTCTCTCCATCCTCTGAGTCGGAATCATAGACGTAGGCCTGCTTGTATTTTGATTCCTTCTTGAAACTCTGGGCCTGCTGTTCTAATGCGGCCACCCTCTGCATCACCTCGCTGATGCTGTTGAAGTTGGTGCCCACAAGCTTCTCTTGGACATGTGGGAGCAACCCACTGACCACTATCTTGGCGAGCTGCTTGTCATTCAGGTTCAAAGAGTAACACATGTTCCTGGTCTCCCTGAACCGCTTGATGAAAGCCGATCCAAGTTCATTTGGCTTTTGGCGCATGTTGGTGAGATCTGTGATGTCTTTCTCCCCAGTGCCGGAAAAGAAGTAATTATGGAATTTAGTCTCCAGATCTTCCCAGCCTTGAATCGAGCCAGGCTCCATAGATGCAAACCAGCTAAACGCCGACCCTGTCAATGATAGCGGAAAGAGCCGGACCCTGTGAGCTACCTCATACGAAGCTTCGCCGAGCTGGGTCAGGTAACGGCTGATGTGCTCCATGGTGGTGATGTCGTCCTGCCCACTAAACTTGGAGAAGTCGGGTAAGCGATACCTGGGCGGCAATGTCACTCGGTCGTACCACTCGGGGTAAGGGCGCCTGTATTTGATTCCAGTCCCGGTCTTCTGCTGTAAACCAAACGTATCACGGAGCATGGCACTCATCTGCTCCAGTAGCTGATTGTTGGGTGTCTGGGCGTACCCCGGATGCGGTACTTCCTGAAGGTCTTGATATGTGATCCCCTCATGGTATCCAGGAGTTGGGTTGGCCACGTCTGCCGCCGGCGTATTTCCAGCTGTCGGATTCACTGCTGATGAGTTCATCGAGTTCACCGACTGTCCAGTGGCCTGCATGAAAGCGGTGAGCTCCTCCGGAGTATGATCTTTGTATAATCTTGGAGAAGCTGCTATTTTTTGAGCCGAACCGGCCGCAGTGGCACCCTGCCCTGGCGTTTTCGACTGGCTTGGCTGTTGCGGTGAGGAATTGGAGGTCCCTGCCGCTGCTTTTGGATCTGCATCCTCTGCGGGTATGTTGAAGTAAACCGGACTCAGAGACTCCCAATCCTGCCGTTTGAGAACAGTCTTCATGATGTTATAGAATGTCTGCAGGAAGGATTTATGGTGATGGCCGACTGCTGAATGGGCGGCCTCCCAGGTCGCTTCTTCCAGCATCTGCTTGAGGTTGGCCTTGCACTCCTCTTCAGATTTATCAGAATGGCCGTCCATGATCCATCTAGGGAATGCATTCTTCTTCACTACCGAGCCATCACGCTGCTTGCTGAATGAAAGCAGGCAGGCATCAGCGAATTCTTCAACAATCTTGTTCAGCACTGCCGCGTCCTCCTCACTGAGATCTTCGACCCTGACCCTGAGGACACCGTCATCCCTGGAGGGGCCGTCCGCCGCAGCCTTTCCCTTTGCCATGGTCTACAATGAAAGGTCCCACCGAGCGTGCCAAAAAGTGTGTTGGCGCAAAAAATGGTTCCCTAAGCCCAACACACCAGCGAAGCCAGAAACGATCCTTGAGGCAATGAAGCTCTCGCAGATCCAGCTAGCTTCGGACCCGGTCTGAGAGTGTCAGTAACACCCAAGCGTGCCAGTCAATTTGACCTGTAATTGACAAGGAAAAAGATAGTAATCAGTAATCACAGGGCGGAACTAACCGGTATGTCCAGGTAGTTCCAAATGTATGGCTCGAAGAGCCGATGTAATGGGAGATCGACTAGAAAGCCGATTCCGTCATGTTATGAACCGATTGTAGCGAAACATGCATTATAATTCAAGTTAACCGATTCAGACATGAATTCAATGACATATACTTGCATTAGACAGAAGTATACTATAAAAGATGTAGCCACAGCAAGCTAACATGATCATAAGATGTCTCAATGTAAAATAGGATGAAATCGGCTACTTTAGCCGATTCAGTGTATACGAGCAACATACAAGCCTATAAAGCAAACAATGTTTCAACTCTCCGTCTAATGGATCTAAATCGCAATCTTGCAACAGTGGAGATCGAGCGGATCGAGGCAGTTATGATGAAGTTGCAACTTAAATCCGTTAACGCTTGAATCTAGACAATGTTTATTTTATTACTTGAGTGCGACCCGTATCTAATCTAGATCCAAAATACAATCGGCTAGTGCAAAGCATTCAATATGAAACGTATGGCAAGCATAATTCGTTGAACATACAGATCTATTAGATATAAGCCGACGCATATGGATCAAGACGGGCAAGTTGATGATTGCTTTAAATAATAAACAATAAACATAAGCAACATTGGTGACTTAATGAATCTAGCTAAACTGCCAAATTTAACTAGAGCCGATAACTAATCCATGCATGCAAACTGTCTTAATCTATAGCCTGTCCATCGGATGACGTTAACTAATAGATTAATCAAGCAAACAAACACGAATCGATAACTAATCCGCGCGTGAAAACCGTCCTAATCTGCATCTCGTCCACCGGATGACGGTTAACACAGATTGATCGGGTAAATTAGCGTGAATCATCCTTGACTCACTATGCTTCCCGCGTCCACCGGATGACGCCAAAGAAACAGAGCTTAGCAAGGACCCTGGTCCACCATGCTTCCACGTCCACCGGATGACGCTAAAAAGACATAGTTTAACAGGGGGTTGACAATACTTACAAGCAAGCCTGCGTCCACCGGATGACACCCAGCCCGGATGAAGTAACTCGCCGGACTCGACTGACTCTAGGGTTTATTTGGCCGGAGCCGAAAGTTGTGTTGTATTGATGTTGTTGTTAGATTTTACAATGGCTGAGGGCTTATATTTATACCCTGAGCGTAGCTAGAGTCCTAATCGAATTACAACTCATTAATAGATAAGGAAACCAACAAACTATCCTATATCTAAGGTAACTTGGAGTCCCAACTTCCCTTTCATAATGGACTCCGATCGTGATCGTATCTTGGCGGCGCGGACTCCGGATGACGTCACCAATACCGACGCTGCACGCCTCCTGTCACCTTCGCCCGATAACCGATTCACCGTGCAATCGGCTATTTCCTTCCTTCCGCTGGACGGAGTCTGCTTCTGAAATCGGCTATCTTCCTCTGGTATCGGCTATCTCCCTTTAGTATCGGCTATCGGCTCCCAACCCAAAATTTTGTGTATTTCTTTGCTTCTATACCATCGGCCAACTCTTTCCTTTCTGGGGCAAATTTACCAAATTTTGGTGTAAACAGTCCCGCAGGCAGGTCCACAAGCTCCCAACTCTTGTTCTTCTCCACCAATTGGAGCTCTTACTTCATGGCGGCCTCCCACGCCGGATCACCTCGTGCCTCCGCGTAGTTGGTGGGCTCACCAGCGTGTGAGAGATGCAGCTGGATGAAGAGTCACGGCGCCTGCTCGGAAGGAGCTTCGTCACCGAGGATGTTGGTCATCCATCGGAACCGAAGTGGCTCTTCGTCGTAGAACGCATTCAGATGGTCCTCATCATCCTCCAGTGGCATGACGAACTCAATTGACGTGGTCGGAGCCATTGCCGTGGTCGGAGTAGTGCTCAGAGACTGCTCGGCTGTGCTCGGAGACTGCTCGGCGGTGCTCGGAGGCTGCTCAGAACTGGTCGGGGACGTGGTCAGAGACGTGGTCGACTCCTCCCCTGGAGCTGAAGACCGCTGTTGACACTTCTTAGCGCAACCACCAGAGACAGGGTGTTAGGCTATCTCCGATAACGGCGCCAGAAGTGCCTTGATGGTATTTCTTATGACTATTGGATAATTCCGCAAGCGCACAGAATATACCGTTGTAGCATTTCACCCGGGAGTATTCCAAGGTATCGTTATTTATTTTATCCCAAGGGAAAGCGATTGCTAGAAATGTTAATAGAAAGAGATCCTTAAATCTATCTCAACCTAGTTCAACTAGTATAGAGGGGGGTAATCGAAGTATAATAGGAAGGTGCTAATTCACAGATAACAAATGAAATGATAAAAGATAACTAGTGTAGTATAGTTAGGTGGGAGGACAACAAGTGAGAAAGGTTCCTGTGATTCTTACTTTACTTCTATGAACTATCCTATCAAATGGATGAAATAAACTAAGATTGCTACCTCACTACCGGCGTGCAGGGGGTAGTGCGAGACAATAAAGGACAAAACCTCTACCCGAAGCGCCTACACTCTTATGGGAGCCTACCTTTTAAGAACTTGCCTAAAACACGTGGAGGGATACTAAGACTAGACAGGGATGTCACCACCTGCTGGCACCCACTAACAATCCGTGCGACAAGCGGCAATCAAAGGCAAGATCTAGTCTAAGCACCATGCTTACACTAATTCTCACTACTCTAGCTGTGGCCAACGCAACTAGAGCACCCTATGACAGGTGATGAACTAACACACGTTGAGTGGTTACAGGATCACAACCTAATGCAAGACGACCAAGTAATATGATAACTCACAACAATACTATTGCAAGTATAGTAATGCACTAAGTAAAGACTCAGTAAAGTAAAGCAGGAATATTATATTAATAGAGGAAAGTCTTACAGGAAGAGAAAGATACAAGAACTATACCAAACTCTCCAGCAGACGACTCCGGAGACCCCGAGTGCAGCTCGACTCAACTCTAACTCCCACACTAGACTACAACTACTACTAGAGTGGAACTACATTGTTTCTCACTTGTATCTTGAATGAATCATGTCTTGAGAGGGTGGAGGCAGCCTCTATTTAAAGTGGAGAGTGGAGGGGTGCCACGTCAGCGATACGTGTGCTCCCCAACACTCCACCCTTGGATAAACCGCCTCAATACCGCCTTGAAATGGACGGCATATGTGATTCCATCACGTGGGAGACATGCAGGAAGGCGGTGGAGGATGTTGGTGGCCAGAGCCCACACAAGGTGGTTCGGCCGACCCCCTCCATGGCAGGTGGGCCCAGCCAGAGCTTCTAGAAGGTGTCCCCACATGTCCTGGAGTGTGGTAGTGGCTTGGGCCCACCATGGGTGGTTCGGCCGAACCACCTATGGCAGGGTAGGCCCACCACTACAGTCCCCATCTGTCATAGACTGTGGCTGTGTACTTAGTTTGTTTTGATCTTCTCGTTTCACGCCTTGATCCATGTGCTTTGCTTCTCCACCATTGAATGGAATGACATGATGATCTGATGGATGGGATGAGCTGGGTAGAGTGTCACGAGGATCGTGCTATGTCACCAAAGCCAGGTGGGCCCCATGAGTGGTTCGGGCGACCCCACCATGGGCCCACCCTTGGCTCTCCTCTCTTTCATTTGATGTCGTATGCAAGGTGATGAAATGTGGTGGCCTGGGGCAACTAGACATGGTTCGGCCAAACCACATAGGTGACCCCTAGCTGCACACTTTTGCACTGTTTTGGTCTTCCCTGCATTCACAAGCTTAAGAGTACAAGTGGAACTAATTATTGATAAAATATGCTCATGTTATGTTTATTCTCCCTTGAATCTGAGGCCTATTGACGGTGTTTGAATGTGGAATATTATGGTATATCCACCGTCAACAAGATCCCCCAAGCTTGACCTTTGCTCGTCCCGAGCAAATAATTAAACTCAGCCTCGGTGGATCAGGAGTTGCTTCAATGTTTATATTTTAATAATACCATGTGCACAACAAAGTACTTCTCTTTTGAATGGAAAATTTGGCTATGACAATTCATCCATTTTACCTTAATTCTTTATGGAGCTAATGACCTTTCCTTTGCCTTAGGTGGTTGAGAGACAGAACAGTTTGACTTGAGCACTAATTTTCTCATTCTTTGCAAGTTTCATACTGGAGGTTTTAACAATATTTTTCAAAAGAAAACTTAATGTTCCTCATATGGTCCTCTCATGTCGCTCAAATGGTGTATGATTCCTTACCAAGGCATAAAGTGAATGTTGCCTTCCTTATCATCCTACTTCTAAAAATGGCTTATGTGGAGTTTAAGGTAGGAACGAAAGAATGTAGCGTACTTACCTTGCATATGTTGTAGAGCCAAAGCTTGGATCCAAAGAGAGAAGTGTCATGCCCTTAGATCAAGACGTGCAAGTGTGTGGAAAATGATGGAACATAATGCTCCTCTATTTGAATTGTATCTCTCTATTTTATTTTTGAGACATGGCTATTATTTTTTTCTTATTTATGAGCTAGACTTGCTCATCTATTTTGCTTTTTTTTCTATGGACTTGTGTCCATTTTTCTTTCTTTTTATTTTGCATAGCCCTTTTGTCTCTTCTACCAAATTGACTAAGAGAGATATTCTATGACTTTAACACATGGAGCATTTATTTGGTGGAAATGAAAGACATGTGGTTGCGTACTTCCAGTGTAGAAGCAGCATGTATATATGTGGTGTGTATGTGATCTTGATCTTGGGAGCATGATAAGACTCTCAATAAGGGTTAACAAGACTTGACAACACTCAATACAAAGCAAATAGCTTAAGTGGATGCTTTTAGACATGTGTAGCATATATGGCTGTGGTAGGAATTTATCACCATTGAGGAACAATAAGGTTTTGATTGATTTAGAAATAAATCTTCAGTAATCATGCATGCTTAGAACAATATTATAGTAGCTATTGTTTCACCATATCATATCTCAAAACAACTTAGACTTAGTTCTAGCACTTAGCATCCATAAAGTTTTCAGGTTCATGATGATTTAAATAAGCCAAGTAATCCATATTCAAAGAAATACTGAGTTGTAAACTAGGCATTAAAGAAATATTAATAGAACAACTATTCATCATTTCTATGAGAAAGATAAACATTCATGAAACATATGAGACAATGAAGATATTTTTGGTGTTTTTATTTTATTATATTTAAATGCATCAAAATAAAATGCCAAGACAGGGTACTTACCTGAGTGGGGGAGAGAATCTCCCCCAAGCTTAACCTTTTGTACATGTCTCGCTGAGGTGTTGTTCAATGTTGTCGCTCCATGCCGGCGAAGTTTCTCCAGAAGTGTGTTCATCCTGTGACCCCGAGAGTCGTATCTCGGTGTCATGGGAGGATGAACGTCGCGATGAACTCCCGCTTAATGCTATGCGCACCTTCTTTGCTGCGGCCTTGAATGGGTTCTTCATATTTGCACCAAAAACACAAGGCGAGCCAAGCTTGGAAAATACGGGTTAGCTTAAATTATTGAGCCTTCTTACCGGATGATTACCTCTCTTGACTCCTTCGGGTGATGAACACTTGAGTGAAGAACAAGGATGAAGGAAAGTATTTTTGGATTTTATTTTTGGAAGGAGGTTTGTTTGAAGGTGACAGAGAGTTTCAGAGTGTGGAATGCTCTGCTGATGTTTTTGTCGAAGTGATGTGCTCACAAGCATGGCAATGAGATAGAGAAGGAAGTGGAGGTGCAGGGGGCATAGGGCCTTGTTCGGCCGACCCCTGCCCTCTCTCTAGTTTGTGCCAATAATTGGGGAAATCTCTGGTGCATTGAATGGGACAAAGGCTGGAGTGATGGGGCTCAATGGATGGGTCGGCCGAACCATCAAGCACCTCAAATTTTCAGGCATCTTGCTGCATTGTAAACATTGTTGGAACTAGAGCAAGTGGGTGTGGTCAAGAGTCAGATGATAGGTCGGCCGAACCCCCACCTCACCTCTATTTTAGTGCCAAGTGAGACATGGTGTTGCCCAGAGATTGATGGTATGGTCTATTATTGCCTGGTGAAGCATCAACTCTTCTCTCCTTTGGCTGCTTGCTCATGGAGTCAATTCTTGGAGTGAGTGATGAATGGAACAAAGGGCCAAAGGAGGGGCAAGACATGACCATGGATGGTGGATGTTTGCTCATGAGAGGCTTCACGGGAGCATTCTTTCAAAAGGTGATTTGTTTAAGGTTTTAAATAAGAATCTTTCCCAAGATCAGCAAAAGGTATTTTGATCAATGTTTGTATGAGAGAAAGAGAATGACAAAATTTGCTCTTGGCTCACTAATGGTTGTTATATGCATTTCTCTCATTAGTATTTTTTTTAGTAAGAGATGAGAGAGAGAAAGAATCTAGCTCCCAGAGTGCAAGTTGATAGATATATGTCTTGCAACACTCTATAAGACAAAGAATACTAGAGCATATGAATGCACAGAGAGAAACTGAGAACATTTTCATGTTGCCATGCTAAGTTCATTTAGATGATCAAGATTGACATGCTTTCTTTTAGATGTTTTCGTGAGTGGAGCATATCAGAACAAATCAAGGATTGATTTGGACAAAATATGACAGGTAAGAGGCACCAGGGTGGGGTCGGCCGACCCCACCATGGGCTCCACCTGGTGTCGATTTTACTCAAGAAGGTTAATTAGTTAATTATTTTAATGTTGAGCTTGATTATTGATCGACAGAAAAGGTTTGGAAGGAGTACCAAAGTAATTTAAGCAATTAAAGGATGTAAACTTGAATTAAATTTGGTGTACTTACCTTGATGGAAGAGTTGTTCCTTCTGGTCTTTGTAATAGGACCATCTTCTTGGTCTAGTGTAGGAATTTTCATTGGAAATGTCATCGGTTGTATTACCTTCCTCTTCCATACTTGCTTTCTATTTGCTCGTGGTTGTGATTTGGACTTCTTCGTATCTCCCACGAGGGCTAAGGCACGTATCTCCTTTAGCATGATCAATGAGCACTGCTCAACCTTTGGTCGGAATTTGAATGTCTCCAGGGTCCCATTGATGGTGAATTGAATTTCTCCAGCTCCAACATCAAATGTGTGCATTGGCGGTGCCGAGGAACAGTCTTCTCAAGATGAGTGGAGTTCTCTCATCCACCTCCAGGACCACGAAGTCCATGGGGACAAGGAATCCACGTATCTTGCCGGGAATGTTTTACGCTATCCCCACTGGGTAGCGGACTGATTGATCCGCCAGCTGCAAACGTATTGATGTAGAGAACAAAAAAGTGTGATTGAGTTTGTTGGACATTACCTTTGGCATGATGCTGATGCTTACTCCCAAGTCGCACAATGCATGCTTGAAGTGTTGTGTCCCAATAAAGCAGTCAATGGTGGGACATCCAGGATCCTTCTTCTAGGTTGGCCGTTGATTTAAGATAGCCGCGCTGCACTCCTCTGTTAACTTGACAATTTCTGTCGTGGGCAGCGGGCTTTTGTTGTTGAGGATGTCTCTCAAGTACTTGGCGTAGGTTGGTACCTGCATTACGTCAAGTAGTGGGATATGTACGTAGAGATTACGAATTACCTCGATGAATTTCCCGAATTGCTCGTCGGTGGTTTGCTTCCTTGTTCTTGGGAAAGGCAGCAGCATATTTGTGTTGTAATACTCGTGAGGGGTTGTCTTTCCTTGGAATTTGGTGTTGACGGCAATTCTTCTTCTACTACTTCTTCATTATTCTCCTTGTCTTGTCTTGTGGCCTTCCCTGCCATGTTAGGATGTGGTGGATCATGAGTGGACTTACCACCCCTCGTGGTCACCGCATTGTTATTCAAAGTATTGCAAGAAATTTCAGGAGATGAAGTAGTAGAAACAAAATGAGCTATTTGAGATTCTAGTATTTTCTTAAAACTCATTTGTTCTTTAACAGAAGAAGCGAGAGCATCCATTTTAGCATTTAGAGTTTCAAAGGTCTTATCATTTGCTAACAATCTTTTATTCATGCTTTCATTGATTTGATTTATGACAAGATCTTTTAATGGTAAATGATTACCAAGATTTGCATTACCTTGAAACTTGGAGTTCAAAGCCAATCTTCCTTGAAGATGATTTGCATTGTTGTAGATGGCGTCTACCTTCTCAGGATTTAATTTGGAATAAGAGACACTACATACCTGATTCCATTGATGCTTGGAAACATAATGTTGTATGGCCACTCGATCTTCCTTGAAGTTGGCACGTTCTTCTAGCCTTCTTAATAAGAAGTCCATCTTTTCCGAAATTGCATCAACTTCATTGATGGCATGTGTGCTCTTTTTCTTGGATTAAAGCCAATCTTCATTTCACCCTTGATTTATCACCATCTTTTCTATCAAGTTTGAGTGAAGTGAATGCTCCTCTTGCAGCGGCATCAAAGTGGCTACAGGCTATCGGAGTTAGTCCATGGTAGAAACCTTGAATCAAGAGCCATTTTTGGATTCTATGATGAGGACATTCCCAAATGTATTCCTGAAGACGTTCCCATGCTTCAGGAATCATCTCATCCATTTGCTGTGTAAATCCTGAAATCTTTCCTTGAAGAGCGGTGGTTTTGCCCGTCGGGAAGAACTTCTTGAGGAATGCATTGGCACATCTCGTCCAATTGCCGGCATCTTCTTGACAAGCATAGAACCATTGTTTCACTTTTCCGAGCAAGGAGAGCGAAAAAAGGCCAAGACAGATGGTGTCTGCTTTGACTCCACTTATAGCAATAGTGCCATGCAACTCCAAGAAATTCTGGAGATGCGCATTTGCATCCTCATGGGGCTTTCCGCTGAATGTATTGGCTTGCACCGTATTGATAAGAGATGGCTTGAGCTCAAAAGGGGCATCCCCCAAGCTAAGCTGCAGACTAGTGGCGACATCGTCGACCAACGGTGCAAAACGCTCGAAGATGGTCTTTTGGGCCATAGCTTCCTTAGGTGACAGTGCAGAGCCTCCATCCTTGAGTGGTTCCAAAACTGAATCGGACTTCCAAGTGGAGGCTAGACGATGTCTAGAACTCCTGGTGGATGTCGCTGAATTTTCTATTGTTGTGGCTCGAAACTGGAAACCACTCATATAATGCCTTGCTTCACAATAAAGAGAAGCAGAGGCAAGGGTAAATCCTACGACATCTAATTGATACTAAATTGATGATAGGTTCCGGATTCGATCATATTAAAATTTGTAGACTGTGCTTTCCCCGGCAACGGCGCCAGAAATGCTTGTTGACACCTCTTAGCACAACCACCAGAGACAGAGTGTTAGGCTATCTCCGATAATGGCGCCAGAAGTGCCTTGATGGTATTTCTTATGACTATTGGATAATTCCGCAAGCGCACAGAATATACCGTTGTAGCATTTCACCCGGGAGTATTCCAAGGTATCGTTATTTATTTTATCCCAAGGGAAAGCGATTGGTAGAAATGTTAATAGAAAGAGATCCTTAAATCTATCTCAACCTAGCTCAACTAGTGTAGAGGGGGGTAATCGAAGTATAATAGGAAGGTGATGATTCACAGATAACAAATGAAATGATAAAAGACAACTAGTGTAGTATAGTTAGGTGGGAGGACAACGAGTGAGAAAGGTTCCTGTGATTCTTACTTTACTTCTATGAACTATCCTATCAAATGAACGAAATACACTAAGATTGCTACCTCACTACTAGTGTGCAGGGGGTAGTGCGAGACAATAGAGGACAAAACCTCTACCCGAAGCGCCTACACTCTTATGGGAGCCTCCCTTTTAAGAATTTGCCTAAAACACGTGGAGGGATACTAAGACTAGACAGGGCTGTCACCACCTGCTAGCACCCACTAACAATCCGTGCGACAAGCGGCAATCAAAGGCATGATCGAGTCTAAGCACCATGCTTACACTAATTCTCACTACTCTAGCTGTGGCCAAGGCAACTAGAGCACCCTATGATAGGCAATGAACTAACACACGTTGAGTGGTTATAGGATCACAATCTAATACAAGACGACCAAGTAATATGATAACTCACAACAATACTATTGCAAAAATAGTAATGCACTAAGTAAATCAGTAAAGTAAAGCAGGAATATTATATTAATAAAGGAAAGTCTTACAGGAAGAGAAAGATAGAAGAGCTATACCAGACTCTCCAGCAGACGACTTTAGAGACCCCGAGTGCAGCTCGACTCAACTCTAACTCCCACACTAGACTACAACTACTACTAGAGTGGAACTACAATGTTTCTCACTTGTATCTTGAATGAATCATGTCTTGAGAGGGTGGAGGCAGCCTCTATTTATAGTGGAGAGTGGAGGGGTGCCACGTCAGCGATCCGTGTGCTCCCCAACTCTCCATCCTTGGATAAACCGCCTCAGTACCGCCTTGAAATGGACGGCATCGGTGATTCCATCACGTGGGAGACATGCAGGAAGGCGGTGGAGGAAGTTGGTGGCCAGGGCCCACACAAGGTGGTTCGGCCGACCCCCTCCATGGCAGGTGGGCCCAGCTAGAGCTTCTAGAAGGTGTCCCTACATGTCATGGAGTGTGGTGGTGGCTTGGGCCCACCATGGGTGGTTCGGCCAAACCACCTATGGTAGGGTGGGCCCACCAATACGGTCCCCATCTGTCATAGACTGTGGCTGTTTACTTAGTTTGTCTTGATCTTCTCGTTTCACGCCTTGATCCATGTGCTTTGCTTCTCCACCGTTGAATGGAATCACGTGATGATCTGATGGTTGGGATGAGCTGGGTAGAGTGTCACAAGGATCGTGCCATGTCAACAAAGCCAGGTAGGCCCCATGAGTGGTTCGGGCGACCCCACCATGGGCCCACCCTTGGCTCTCCTCTCTTTCATTTGATGTTGTATGAAAGGTGATGAAATGTGGTGGCCTGGGGCAACTAGACATGGTTCGGCCGAACCACATAGGTGACCCCTAGCTGCACACTTTTGCATTGTTTTTGTCTTCCCTGCATTCACAAGCTTAAGAGTACAAGTGGAACTAGTTATTGATAAAATATGCTCATGTTATGTTTATTCTCCCTTGAATCCGAGGCCTGTTGACGGTGTTTGAATGTGGAATATTATGGTATATCCACCGTCAACAACCGCGTGGTTGAAGTGGTCAGAGCAGAGGCGGCGCTAGGAGCAGAGGACGCCGAGGTACGCGGTCCTTCAGCTCCATTCTCCCAGAGGTGCTCGACGATGAACTCCCAGTCCGCCGGAGCGTGCTCGCCTCCTTCCTTGATCCAGTCCCAGCCACGGCTCTCGTCAAAGACGACGTCGCGCGATACTCGCACACGCTAAGTGGTCGAGTCGAAGACACGGTAGGCCCTGGCGCCGTCAGCATACCCGATGAAGATGCTGGGGCAGCTGCGGTCGTCGAGCTTCCTCAGCTAGGTAAGGTCCTTGACGAACGCCACGCAACCGAACGTGCGCAGGTGTCTGACCTCCGGTGGCATCCCATGCCATGCCTCGTACGGCGTCATGCCCTGCATCGCCTTGGTCGGAGACCTGTTCAACAGAGACACATCAGTCACCATAGCCTCACCCCAGAAGCATGTCAGCAGTCCTCACTGCTTCAACAGTGCTTGCGCCATGGCGACCACCGTCTGGTTCCCCCTCTCCATGATGACGTTCTGCTGCGGTGAGTACGAAGCAGAGTAGTGACGCTGGATGCCCTCCTCGGCGCAGTACGTCGTGAACTCAGCGACGGTGAACTCGCGGCCGTTGTTGGTGCGGAGGGTCCGCATCTTCTTCCCGCTCTTGTTCTCTGCCACAGCTCGGAGGTGCTTGATGGCGTTGGCGGCGTTGTCCTTGGTGGTCAGCAGAGCCGCCCACATATAGCGAGTGGCGTCGTCGACGAGCAGCAAGAAGTAGCGCCTGCCGCTGATGGACGCCGGTGTCACTGGGCCAGAAAGGTCGCCGTGGACCAGCTCAAGCGGTTCCCGTGCTCGGTACTGGGCTTCGTTTGGAAACGGTGCTCGGCGATGCTTGATGATGATGCACGTGTCACAGAACTGCCCAATGTGGTGGATCACCGGCAGCCCACGCACCATGTCATCCTTGGATAGCCTCTGGAGCGCGTCAAAGTGGAGGTGACCGTTGCGCTCATGCCAGCGCCACTCCTCATCATCCTTCTGAGCAGCAAGACAGAGTGGCTACGCGGTGTTGAGGTAGAGGATGTAGAGATGGTTGGCGCTGCACCATACCTTGACGAGCAGCCGCCGTTGACGATCCCAGATCCTCAAGATGAAGTCCTCGATCTCCACCTTCGAGCCTCCCTCGTCGAGCTGTCCGAGACTCATGATCGAGTTGCGGAGCGTCGGGATGTAGTAGACGCCGTGGAGCACCCTGTGGTCGCCGTCCTTGGCCTCGAGGATGATGGAGCCGACACCTTGGATCTCCACCTTTGACTCGTCACCGAACCTCACGACTCCCCGAGCCGATGTGTCCAAGTTGGTGAAGAGCTCACGACGCCCAGTCATATGGTGGGTGGTGTCGCTGTCCAGGTACCAGCCATCAAGCTTCTTACCGTCGCTGCCGATGTCGAGGTAGGAGATTAGTACTCAGAGCTCGGAAGGTCGAAGCTTGAGGCTTGCAGTACCCTTCCTCCTTGATCTCCAGGATGCCATGGATGAGAAAGGCCGCGCCTTCCCCTTCCACCTCGGTGACATTCGGCGCTCCACTCTCCCGGTTTCGCTGTGGATGGGGGCAGTCGCGTGCCCAGTGCCCAGTGCAGTTGCAGTTGAGGCAGGTGTCGTCTTGGTTCGCCTTGCGTTCACCAGCCACACTACCAGCCATGTCTGCTTGTACTCCGCCACCGGCACCACCGACTCCGTCGCGCGGCTTCTTCTTCTTGCCGCGAGGACGCCGGCACCGATCCTTGGATGATCCTGCGCCCTCCTCCTTCTTCTTCTTGTCGAAGGCCCGCCACTGCTCGGCGGTGCAGAGGAGTTTGCCGGAAGCCGCCTCCGTCTCTGGTGCGCACTCGTAGTCCTAGACCGCCTTGAGCCGCCCGGTGACGTCCTCGATGGTGAGCGTCCTGAAGTCGAGCATGGTCTCGATCGAATTCATGATCTGCCCAAGGCTCTTCGGCATGCACCGCAGGAGCTTCTCCACTGCTCGTTCCTCATTGAGGTCGGTGTCACCGTTGATCGCCATCTGCTCCATCAGGCTGGTGAGGCGCAGCGCGAAATCCTCGACTTTCTCTCCGGGCTAGAATGCCAAGCCTTCCTAGCCCCCTCGTGGCGCTGTAGCGTAGCACGATGGACGCGCTCTCCTCCAACATGCCTGGTCGCGATCACCTCCCAGGCGAGCTTGGCAGATGGCTTGTTGGCGATGGCAGCCCCCAGCTCCGGCGGGACTCCAGCACAGAGGGCATCCAAGGCCCGCCGATCATCTGCATAAGACACCTCACCGTAGCGGACCGCCTCCCAGAGCCCGCGCGATTGAAGCTTGACCTTCATCAGCAGGCTCCACTCGTGGTAGTTGGAGCGGGTGAGTTGTGGCCACGTGCCTCCGGCGTCGCAGTACACCTGCATCACCGGTGACCGGCCGTGCCTCCCACGGCGCCAATCTGGTGACCGCAAGGGACGACGGTGCCGCCCTGGACTCTGCGATCCTTCCCGCAACCCGCCTGCCTCCTCCTCGATCATCTCCGCGCGGATCACGGCGGCCGCGGCTACCACGGCCTGGGCCGTGACTGCTGCCGCCTGCCCCGCCTGCTGCGCTGCTGCCTCGGCAGTGGCGAGACGCGCCTCGCGACTCTCTAGATCGCGGCCTTGTCGCCGATCTCTGAGTCTGAGGGGCTCCTGCTTCCCTTGGCTGCGACTGCTGCTATGGCTGCGTGGTCTGCGGAGGTGGAAGCCATGAAGGTGGCGGCGACGGCGGCGGTGGATTAGGACTCTCTAAAACCCTAGGCTCCGATGCCAATTGTTGGCCACTGATCTAATGGATCAAGGGTGATAGAAAGCCCAGAGGGCAGTTTGGCCGATTGGCCGCTTAGATTGAAAGTAAAGATCACACCGGCTTACAAGAGTTGGTGGCCTGCCCCTGCTCATATGGCAGTGGATCGGCCAACCACTACAGCATATTCCAGGAATAAAGGAGATACTAGCTTAACATCTAAGCTACCTACCAAAAGTGCAGGAAAGTAAGATACAAGTAGCTAGGCTTATCTAACAGACAGTGCTCAAGCAAGAAGAATCTTAGCCTATTTCCCCCTATGGTAGGGTTAGGGTTCTAGAATTCATTCGATGTACATGTTCACTTCACTGCTTTTTGTTTGTTGGGGTTTTAGGGTTACTCTTATGCATGTGTGTTCGCTTCACTGCCCATAGTTCTGTGCTGCATTCTTTCACAAGTCAGTAGAAGATATAAGGCTAAAAATTGTTGCTTAACTAAACTAACAATAGTTTGGTCACTCAGTTAGTATATGATTGTGTAGGACGAGTCAATAATAGATTGACTTATCAGTACACGAATGATTAGTGATAGCTTAGCTTATATATGTTGAGTTTTTAGTTTTGTTGATAACTTGCTTTAATCATGATACTTCTTGCATTCTTTCACAAGTTAGTAGAAGATATGGCTAAAACTTGTTGCTCAACTGAACTAGCAACAATTTGGTCTCATCTTTAGGATATGATTGTGTAGGACAATTCAGTAATAGAATGGCTTATCTTAGTACAAGAATGATTACTACTAGTTTGGCTTATATATTGAGTTTCAAATTTGTTGATAACTTGCTATAATAATGATACAATCAGGATAACTTGCTGCACTTTTTCACAAGTCAGTTACAGATTATCGTTGGTGTCCTGCCTGTGAAGGCATTTAATCCATTGGATTTTCATTCACTTGCATGATTATAGGTTTTTGGTATTGTCCAATCTATGGCCTGCGATGACATATTCATATGGATGAGGTGACACAAGTATTTTTTTGTTGGCATTGTTACTTTGCCTTTAATCTTTCAGCTTGTGATGATATATTCCTCTGATGAGGTGGCACTAGTTATCCTATTATCCCCTTCTCATATCGAGCCGCTTCTGCCAAAAAATGGTCACGTTGATGATTTGTTGGTAATAGTTTTATGCTTCTGCACTCCTTCTAATGTGAAGGTTATGAAATATACCCTTCCTTAGCATCATTTTTGTTACTACCACTTGTGAGTACTACATCAGCTTGCTCTTTTCTTGTGTCGGAGGCCGCTACTTATTTCCAGATGGAATGTATCATGCTTTTGTGACTATTGCTACCTATTTCTTTTTTATTGAAGTTTCCCTTCTTCATTTATCAGAGGCCACAAGGTAATACTCTCCATTAGCATGTTTATTCTATGAATGCATGTTCATCTCTTTACAAAGTGGGTTAACATAATTGTGTTAATGTAGTTACAGAACACCAATTCACTGGTTTAAGTGCAGGCAAAGAATGCAAAAGGTTATAGCTAACTATTTTTATGGTAGACCTATGATCATATGGATGAGGTGGCAATAGTATTTTGTTGGTATTGTTCTTCTTCCTTTAAGCTACTAGATTTTCATTCACTTTTATGATTACATGCTTTTGATGTTGTCCTGTCTATGGCCCATGATGTATTGATATGGATGAGGTGACACTAGTTATTTTCTATTCATAGTGGTCTTTTTCCTTGGTGAGGATTTGTTGGTCACGGTTATGTGATTTGGCACTACTCCTGTTCTCTCCTAATGTGCAAGAAAACAAGCAGAGTCTTCTATTAGCATGTTTTTTACTATGTTAAACACATGGTTCTGCGCTGCTTCTTTCAAGTCATTGAATATGGTTTTTTTTTTTTTGTTACTGCCAAGAGTGAGTCAATTAGCTTGTTTTTTTGTCGGTGTTTTTTACCGGTAGATATTCAGTTCTTGAAAAAAAAAATCGCTTGATGCGAAGCACAACCACAATAGAGACACGAGATTTACTCGTTCTAGCCCCCAGAAGCGAGTAAAAGCCTTACGTTCAATGGCTACTTGTTTGTATTACGATCTCATCGGGATGCCAAAATAGCGATTACAAGATGGCTATGCCTATGAGAGTATTGATGGTTACAATAGGGGATGATGCTAGCTATTTATATCTGAGGCCTACTTGCCCTACGTGTTACATAGTCATGCCCTAGTTGGAGTCCTAGCGGCGATCAATGATCTCCTTCATTGAATAGACGAGTCGTGATCTTGTGGGTCTCTTCGGTACGGATCTGGTAGCCAACATATCTGGTGAAAGCCCTAGTTTGGTTTTGATAATTGATGACACCCTAAGGACTAACCTATTGGCTTAAGTGATGGCTAAATATAGGTTGTCCTAACCATGGTGAGTGGAGCCAAAAAAAGTATGATTGCTAATGATCAAAGAGGGCTCAACCATGGAGTGATGATGGTGATCAAGAAGTAGAAAGAAAAGGAGTTAAAGAAGTAAAGCAAGAGGCTAAGGTACAACCTATACGGCTTTTCTTTTGGTGATCAAGACTTCTAGTGGAAGTGATCACATTTAGGTTAAGTAGCTCACTATCAAGAGGAGAAATGAGTAGTGACTCACTTTCAAGTGCTCTAGGTTGCATCTCATGTACATTGAACTAACCAACATAGAGATTGACTTAGAAACCCTTGAAAATGATTTCAAAAGCTAACACACCATGCACAAGCGTTAGAATATCTTGGTGTTAGCACTTGGGAACAAAGGTTAGAGAGTTGGAGTTGGAGTTGTGAGGTAGAGAGAATTCTGGGGTTTTCAGAGAAGTTACAATAGAAAACCAGTCAAAACTGATCGTCAGACGTTAGTGTTAATAGAGCGTCGGACTTTTGTGTAGCGTCCGACGGTTGACACTGCGTTCACTGTTGACTGAGAGAAAGGGCGTCGAACGTTGTCCGATGGAGTTTTAGGCTCTGAGAACCTCTCCGAAAGCGTCGGACAATGGAGCTTGTTAGTCCGACGCACTAACCTTTCAGCGTCCGGCGGTGGCATAACCTATGAGAGTCGAATAGTCCGATGGTGGGTGATCATCGGAGCATTTCCTCCGGGTACAACGAGTGGCACCTGTGCGCGGGCAAACATGTTTGAAGGCATTGGACGGTAGAGGTTGGTCCGACGGTGTGCCTTGGACGAGTGTCCAATGCATTCTGGCATTTTTTGAGTTCTCTGGAAGTGTCGGACGCTCGGAGTAATTGGTCCGATGGCGCTGTCCGACGGCATCGTCCCACGGTTTGAAAAGTGGTGTGAGCAAGTAGCCATTGTGATCAGATGGCCGTCTTCAAACGTTAGTGACAAGTGGCGAGATCCTGAGCGTCGGACGCTGGCAGATAGTCTGACGAACCTTGTCCGATGGTAGCGTCCAACGCCCCTTTTTCGTGTCTAACGGCTGTTTCAGGGGTGTAACGTATAGGAACTCACTTGGGGGTATTTTATACTCGATCTTCAGGCACGTGGTGTCCCTCTTGCACATTTGGATCATTGTCATACACTTTGTGAGCATTCTTAAGACTCCCACTCACTCACTTGACACATTCTTGATCATCCATTGAGTTGAGTGATTCTCCAGTGCATCATTGCTTTGTGAGTTCAATTCTAGAGCACTTGAGAGCAAGCCATAGCTTAGTTCTTGTTCTCTTGGGATTTTGCCGAATCCCTAAATGGCTTGGAGGAGTTGTTGCTGTGAGATTGGAAGGAGATTGTCCAATTCCACATCAAGGTGTTCTTGTGAGGGGTTCTTGCCATTATTCCCCGACAGTGAGCTCGAGTCCACATCAAGTCCACATAAAGTCCACATCAACGCGTCCGGTGCGACCCTATCGGATGATTAGCATCCGATGCCTCTGTCACAGAGAGCTCGAGTTAGGGTTAGCCACCAGACGCGCTGAGCTAGCGTCCGGTGCATAGTATTTCACAAAAAACTTCACCAAAACTAGAACCCAAACCCTCGCTACCTCTCAAACTTCACCGCGTTTTCAAATGTGCCAACACCATAAAGTGTTACCATTAAGTGTAGGGTGTATTACAATTTTTCAAAGCAATTTCGTGGGGTTTATGCTAGTGCTCTAGATATAAAAGCAAATTCTCAAGTTAATTCATCTAGAGGCACTTGATGACCGAGGTTGCAAACGAATTTCTCCCCTCTTAATAGTACGGACATCTATCATAAATGTCATCACACTCTCTATAGTGTCTTGATCACTAAAATAGAAATAGCCCTATGAAATATGCATTTGCCTTGAGCTCTTCTCCAAGTTCCAAGCCGGGGAGCACTTGATCCAACTTGTTGATGGGCTTACACCACTTGCATGGACGTCGTCATAGCTCCTCACTTGGTTTCACTAACCATCCGTGTAATCATAGCACTTAGTAACATGATTAGTTAATAGGTGTCATCAATTAGCCAAAACCAAAACTAGGGCTTTCAAACTAGGATCGCGAAGAAGCTCTTCATCAAGCTCTACCTGGAGATGATCGGTATCCCTGGTGATAGGGCCACAGTCGACCTCATCAATGACGATGAGGAGGATTATGGGGATCCCAACGCTAGCTAGACGATGAGGAGGAGGAAGGCTCAATAGAGGACACGCCAGTTGAGCAGCATACCTCGTTTGCCAGTCCTCCACCAAACACCTGAGTTGGAAATGGGCACCCCAATGGAGCTCTTGCACCCTGGTTCGTGACTGTTGACGCAAAATGTGGCTCTACAGACAACACACTAGCGAAGTCAGAACGATCCTCGAGAGCAAGAACTCAGCAAATCCAGCTAGCTTCAAACATCCGAAGACTAGTTGTACCGTTGAAACCAAAGCTTGCTAGTAAATTTGAGCCACAATTGATAAGGAAACAAAGATAATCAGTAACATAAGGTGGAACTAACTGGTGTTGGCCCAGATAGTTCCAATATCTAGCCATGCATGCCTTCCTTTGAGACTATCGACTAAAGAGTCGATATCCGATGTCAAGAATTGATTGTATTTATAAATGCAATCATGGTTTTCTTTTAACCGATTCAATGGTATATGAATGGTGACAAATCACATTAAAGGTTTCTTATCATGTATCACTTTATAAATTAACAAGAGTCAATCGTAATGCATGCATGAAGAAAGACTACAATTAATGCACGTCATGAGAGTGAAAGCTTATAACGAAATCGACTAAATAGTCGATTCGATCACATTACAGGCAACATACAAGCATATAAAAGGCAAATAATGCTTTGACCCTTTGACAAATACATTTGATGCTTCATTTACGTCAGTGAGGATCGAGTGGATCAAGATAGCTATGGCGTAAACTCCAAATTGAATCTATTATTCAAAGATTCTAGGCAAAATTCATCTTATTACTTGAGTGCAACCTATATACAATCAAGATCTAAACCGATTGGCTAATGATAAACAAATCCATCCCGTGACTTTAGCATATTATTCGATCATCGTTCATTATCAAGCACGATAGAAATATGAGATTCAAGAAGATATAAAATAGATCAAGATTGGACAGATTGATGATTGCTTAAATAAAATAAATAAATTAAACATCAAACAAACATCGGTAACTTAATGAATCTAACTAAAGTGCCAAATTTAGTTAGAGCCGATAACTGATCCTCAATTCAATCTAAGTAGTGGGGTGCAAAGCAGGGTTACACAGGCCATACTTGAGATCAAACGAGGATCGATAACTACTTGAATTTATCTAGCAGTGGGGTACAAAGCGGATTTGCACAGACCGTACATGATGAACACAACCGTGATGGTACTTACAAACAAACTTGGGAGTCCACCGGATGGCTCAGCCTCGTTCGATGAAGAGCTTGTCAGATCTACTCTACTCCTACTCCTAAAAAAGGGTGGCTATGAAGTCGGTTTGTGTATTGAATGTGTCGTGTCCTGTTATAATGCCATGGGCTTATATTTATACTCAGTGACTGAAAAAGAAATCCTAACCGAATACAAACCCTACAAAATAAGGAAATAATAACAAACTTTGTAATTCTAAGGTAACTCGGACTTAGCCTTTTCTTTCTTGTTGGCCTTCACTATGATCGCTTTCTATAACCGACGCGGGCACATATCTTGCTGACATGATCGAGTATCTGATTCGATCTCCCAATCGACCTAGCTTCCGCAGCACACCTTGCTGACGTCAGCAAACATCCGATGCAGCCTCCCGGATCGACTATATTTCCCTTGGCGACGGTCATCTATGCTCTGTCCAAATTTTGGTGTAAACACATGCCCCCAATTTTGGGATAAAATTGATTTTATTCCAAAATTATTCTTTGAATCTCGAACGACTTCTCAACGTCTTCGAGTAGAACTCAAAATAGCACCTTCGTATATTCATCACAACAGTGCTCCTACTTCCCGACTCGCACACGCCTTCCTGTGTAGCTGCCGCACACCAAATCAAAACCCTAATCATAGTTTCTGCTCGGATTCATCACATCCTACCGCTTCAGCATCATCGTTAAAGCTCATGGCGACTCTAACTAAAGTTTCGGAAATAAGCGCTCCCTATTCTTCGCTTCCCCTTTCTTGATTTTTTGCTCAATCTTGCTCTCCTCTCGATTATTCTGATTTAGTCGGCCACCGTCCCATCTGCTTATTACCTGGGACCAATGGGTGATGCTGATTCTGTAGATTTCATCAACAAAGAGACCAACCAAATCCCATTTAGGTCTTCTATGGTGCATCTTCCTGGACCAAACAGACCTTCAGGAACTGGCCCAACATACCCGCTGGATGGAGGAACTGGTACCGTAGTTTCAGCAAAGAAGAGCACGGATTGGGAGATGTACAACTTGAATAAGTGCCACAACCTTTCTCTCTCCCAGATAAAAAATAATGAACCCCCTGTTGACTGCAGCGTGTTACTTTTGGTCCAACTCCATGAATGCCTTCGTATTCAGTCATGGCCCAATGTCAATCACTTTGGGTGACATACATATGCTCATCGGCCTCCGAATCGCAGGGTCTAGCCAATTTTGAGATTTTCGCTCTAAAGGTGAACAGAAACTTCCCAAAGTTATAGACTACAATGGTTGGACTAATTGTCGGTATAGGATAATTCAAACAAATAAACACTACGATTATCTGCAAGCGGACAGATACCGATATAGCACTTCACCCGGGAGTATTTCAAGGTATCATTACTTATATTTTACCACAGCGAAACAGGATGACTAGAATCTAGAGTTAACCCCTTAGCTGCTATCAAGGATGGAGAAGATAGGGTGATAAAAGAGATTACTAAGGCTTCTAGTTCTAATCCTCACAAGATATGATATGATTGTTCTTAATGAGAATTACTATAGGAAAGTACCAGCAAAGGGTAAACTCCTTAGTAAAAGAGACCTACGGTTCTACTGACGGGAGGTGGACTATGAAAGATTCAACAAGGCTAGGTCACCCTCGCGAGCTATCGATCCGGACAGTATGGGGTATTTACGAGCAAGTATAATCTAAGCGCCACGCTTAAACTATAAATTACTACTTCTATCAAGGAGCTACCAAGACTAAAGCACTCAAAAGAATCATAAATCTTAAGAACAATAATAGAAATGTTACTCACTTGGATTAGAAGTTGAACTCCGAAAAAATCTTCAGAAACAATCCCTAAAGAAGGACCTGAATTCGCAGGTACAAGTCGCTATCTCCAGCTCTTCTACCACACCACTTCTAGAATAAGACTAGCCCTAATCTAGAGAGACTACAAGGCTAATCTTCTACTTGATGCTTGGCTCTAGATCCTATCTTGGGTTTCTACTTTGCTCTAAATATGTTCGTGGATTTCTGAAACTCTGGATTGATTTCTCTTCTGGATCATACGAAACCCTAGGGGGTCTGGGCTGTATATATAGTCCGAAGTGATGAACCGAAGCCCTTGGATCAAACCGACTTCAACACAGGGTGGAGATTAATCCTCAAAGGCGGTGGAGAGTTCAAGTCGAAGCGGACGCGGAAAGGGCTTCTAACCAGGTCGATCGACCTATCAGGGAGGTCGGCCGACCTCCCCCAGCTGCCAACAGGGCCCCGCTTTTACAGACGTATCTCTGGAGTTCTCTAGAATGTTCTTGATCCACCGTCGCGACGGAATTTGATATTTTTCTCTGATATGTGGATCCTTCTTGGTTTTTTCCTGTATAGTCCCTGAAAAATACAGATTCACCAAAACTTATGGAATTTTGTTAGTTTAAACCCTATTCTAGGTGGTGACTGTCATTTATATCCTTTTTCATGATTGGTTGATGGGTAAAATCATTCAATAACTACCGTTAACACTGACTACACAATACCAACCAAGGCTCTGGCCCAAATGTCAGCAACAAAGAGCACACAACCTTCTTGACCATGTGGCTGGAAAGATTCAACTTCCGTGGCTCCTTTTGTGGAACAGCATACCCCCCATAAGACTCTGGCAGAACAGTTAGCTGCCAAAAAATCGGTTCCCCTGGGCAAACTAATTCTGGGATCTGCCTACAACTTAATGAACAAGGTTGCTTCATATTTGTTAAAAAAATGAGCCAGTACCCTGCTATACCGGCCCCTTATGGTTGAATCTGTATCTGCACAAGATGATAAAACCAGACCTGAAAAACCTTGAATTTTCCTCAACTAATTTCGCTAAAGGGGAAGACAAGACTACCATGGGGTGTTAGAATTTTGGTGAGGCTGCATCAGCTATCACAATCATCACCGGCAGAAGATGTCTCTTTGAGAAATTCTACAGAGGCTTTGATCTAGACACCCTTATCTGGCTGCCTTATGAAGAAGATACTGAGCTGACCTTTCCTTTCAGCTTCAGATCTGAAACAGGCTGCATTGATCAACAGGAAACTGAAATTTTTAATCACATTATCAAACCCTGTGCATGCGGTTCTCAGGCAACCGCCAGTGGAGAGAATTATTTTCACTGGCCTTTCCCACTGACGATCCTGAGGAACACCAGTGAAGATGTCTCATCAACCGCCTCTATTAAAGTTCTGTGTATTGGTAGATGGGCACTACGGTCCGTAGTTAGGTTAGAGAATGAGAAAGGTTTCTTTGATTTGTTTGTGCGTGCGCCCAGAGCCGGTACTTGTTAGGCAGGCTAGCTTGCCTGTCTGTCTACGACGTATATGTGGTAATGTGATGGACTAGGGGTGTTTGGCTCCCGGCCAACACCTGCCACGCCGCTGTGGCAGTTCCGCCAAACTTGTGGCAGCCTAACTTGCGGCGAAAAAATGAACTACGATACCTATGGCAGCCACAATTCAGTTACTAACCAAACCATGCATGCAGCATGGCGAGCCTAAAGTTCGGCGTGGCGAACCGTGGCCGGGAACCAAACACGCTCTGAGGAAAAAGAGAGAATTTGGTAGATCATAAAAGGTGTTATAATTTCTTCTTTATGAAGACAAAGTGTTTCCTAATAATTTTTAGGGACCACTTGAAGAATTTTTAGCTGTTTTGTAAATGCGGAACATGCATATTAAAAAACAGTAACGTTGACATTACAAGAATATATATATATATATATATATATATATATATATATATATATATATATATATATATATATCCAAAATAAAATATTATAGTAGCCTTTTCTCTTTTGTTAATTGGACGTGATTATTATGTGCATGTTTGAAAACGAACCATGAAAACGGCTCTAGCTCCTCCTATCCTATACACTCTGTTTGGCCGAGCTAAAATTCAGCTGGCCTAAATTTTGCGTCTAAATTGTTATGATAAGAAAATAATATTTTATAAATAAAAATAAACTAAATTTAACTCAAATGAATAATAAATAGAGCTTATGTTTTCTCAGGCAATGTCCACGCCCTGTGGAGTCGAAGCAACATCAAACAAGCCCTAAATGCATCTATTCTTTCTATTGTTCACATCCAGATACTCCTACCAATACCGTATTCTCTAAGTCCCATTAAAAATATCAACTCTGTTCGTTTGAACTTACCAGGCAGCATCAGCCAACCATTCAGCAGTGTTTTTTTCCCACAACAATCAGCCAGCCGAACAAAGTAATCGTTTTTCACTTTTGTGCTTCTTATTTGACCGTTCATTTTATTCATTTTTTATGTGAATAATAAAATAATTAAATTGATATTAAAATATCTCTAGTCATCAAATAAGTCATAACAAAATAAATTATATTTGTAAAAAAATTTAAATAAGACGAACGGTCAAATAAGACGACACAGAGTTCGAAACAACATGTTCAATGTACTCTCTCCGTCCGAGAAATAATATACTTCTAACAGAGCGTTATGATTTATATCTTAAATTTACTAAATTATAGATAAAACTATTAATATTTATGAAATCAAATAAATATTATTGTATTAGATTAGTGTCAGGTACCAAACTTTGCGGTACCCAACTTCAATGTAAAAACGATAATTCCCAACGCGGCCTGGCCCAAGTAAGGCCAGTGGAAGCCCACGAAGGCCACGCCCGAAGCCCACGAAGGCCGCGTCTACGGAGGCCCACGACGTCATTGCACCAATAACAGCCAATCGTCGGGAGAGCGGCACCCTCAGCGCCAATTCTCCGATTCGCCTGAGCCTCCCCGGGAGAGCTCGGGAGAGCGGCACCCTCGGCGCCCAAATCTCTGATTCGCCCGAGCCTCCCTAGAAGAGCTCGGGAGAGCGGCGCCCTCGGCGCCCATTCTCCGATTCGCCCGAGCTTCCCCATCCTCCTCGAGCGCAATCTCACAAAGGCATCCAAGGCACCGGTGATGTCACCAGAGCAATCTTGGACCACAAGAGACCTCTCTGACCACTTTGCAAGCACTGTCCCGTCAGGCGAGATTCTTGACGCGACTGTGCTTCGCACGCCCCTGACGGCCATACCACCTGTCAGGATTTCCCTGACAGCGGATTTGATAGGCCCACTACGGCCGTCCTCTCCACGGTATGGTCTACGGTGCGCCGCCCCGTTTTCCGCCGGGGTTTACCAACTACGACTGCGACAGTCCGAGCGCCTGACGACGGGCTACGCAAGAACGGAAAAAGCGCCTACTGCACTGTCCACTCGAAAGGACGAGCACGCCTTCCATCCGAGCCCACCTAACCCTCGGAAAGTACTGTCCAAAGGCCAAAAATACGCCCGAGGGGAGATATCACCCTGCTCCATCCCATGACGCCTCCAGGAGTCCCGAGCCTCGGGAGACAACGTCCCGAGATGACTCGCCCTCTCGTCACATCGTGCAGGAGGACAGCCATCAGGTGTGACCCTACGGTATGCCGTAATCCGACGACTGTTGCTGCCTCGGAACTCACCAAGATCATGCGAACCACTACGGCCATACCCCGGAGACGCGGAGAAAAGACCGTAGCTGACGATAGTCAAACGAGGAACAACAACTCCTCACTGTAATATACGTAGCATTGTAAGCGCTGCCCTTACCTCTCCCTTGCGAATATAAAAGGGAGAACAGAGGCCAGGTTTAGAGGAGACCCCGGAAGAAGTCCTAAGCTCTCACTCACACATACATACCAACAGCAAACGACTTGCATACACTTAGACACTCACAAGAGACCTGTGAGCACTTCCCTCTCTCGCCTAGCTTGTAACCCCCTACTACAAGCACCCCGGTGCAGGGCAACACGACTCTTCTCTCCACTGGACATAGGGCTTGCTTAGTCTAAACCAGTATAATCCCTGTGTTCCCCTTTGCACAGCATCCGTAACCTCAACCGCAAAACACATATTTATTAGCTGGTGTTAGTCTCATTAAAACTAGCACCGACAATTAGTTACAAAATATATTTTTTATAATAAATTAATTTAGAGTCATAAATATAAATAATATTTATTTAAAATTTAGTTAAATATAAGCTATTTTTGATGTCACGTAAACTGTAGTTGTATAGTTGTATTCTTTCTCGGCCAAGGAGTACTGGTGCAGAAAAGACCAAACATCCTGCAATCCAATTTAATCGGTTTAAAGTACAAATTGAATATTATTCTCTAAATTACATTGTACTGTACGGGTTAGCAGTAGTGGTAGCGGCTAGTACTCCCTCCGTCCCATAAAATATGTAACTATAGGTTACGTATCATGTAAAGTAGTTCACATTTAACCAACTTTCTAGTAAATAGTATTTATATTTATAGCTCTAAATTAATATATTATGAACATACATTTTATAATTAATCTAATGATATTTATTTGATATTTTAATTATTTATAGTTTTTTATCTATAACTGGTCAAAGTTGGTATACTAAAACGTATTACTGTATTAGAATTACATGAGAATTGCATGTTTTGTGGGATGGAAAGAGTAGTTGATAGAGAATTACATGAGAATTGCATGTTTTGTGGGACGGAAAGAGTAGTTGATAGGAGGAGAATGGACTCAGATATTTTAAGCTGGGTCCGCTGGCTACGGCTGTGGGGTCCGCTGGCTGCTGCGGCTGTGTCACGCGAGTCGACGGCACCGCTGAATGCACCTGCTCTGCTCCCGGAGTCCTGGTGCTTGCCAGTCACAATTTGCTTCTTACATTTAAAATTCGGTAAGTTAGACTAAATTTATCAGCTGTTTGGTTGTAATTATAGTTATAGCAAGATTCTCATCTAGAAAACTAGATTTAACGTGTCAGTGGCTTAAAAAATTATAACAAGATTCTCTTAGGCTTACTAAATTATAATAAATAATTTAAACACCTCAACTTAGATAACTATACTAATTTTTGTTACAAAGGCTACGTTTAGTTTGGAAATTTTGCGAAGTTTTACAACTTTAGCACTTTCGTTTGTATTTGACAACTTTTGTTCAATCATGGTCTAAGTAGACTTAAAAGATTCATCTCGAGATAGATAGATAAAAAGTATAAACATGTAACATATGCTATTTCATTTAGTACTCCATACAGACAGAAAGTATAATCGATGGGATGAGAAGGGAGAAAAAAATTTTATGAACTAAACGCTGGCAAAATATGGCTAGGGCTCTCGGACGGTCAGGACCAGCCACCATGCGTGCAGCTAGCTACTCCTAGCTGCTAGCGTGGGCATGGACATCCCCCGAGCCAGCCGAGCTGCTGGTGCACCATCAACCAGTACTCCCTCCGTCCCTTAAAAAATCAGAAAACGTGTTTATAAGAAAAAATATGATTTTTTTGGAACAGTTTTAAAAGAACAGAGGAAGTATTTTTTAGCTTTATAATAATATTTTTTTTCTCACAACAAATCAGCATCAGTTAAAATCAGCACACTTATCAGCTCGTGCAAACAGAGCCACAATTTACACTTTAATGGGAAGATTTTTGTGAATCAGGAATTGTTAATAGTACTTTGCAGTAACCAAATCTTACCGTGTTAAAAAATATATATGTCAAATTACGGCCTCCAACTCCAAGATGACACCAATTTAAACATGGCTCATATTTTGAAGCAGATGCAGTATTAATTTTTTGTATTTCTTATCTCTACTACTACTAGTCTACTACTACTACTAATAATAATATAATAATAATAATAATTAACGTTTTAAATGACGGGATATAAAAAATAGCTGCAGCATGTTCTGGCTAAGGGAGTTTTTTATTGGACTGAGGGAGTTTTTTATTGGAATACCTTATTTTATTCGTTTATCATCACAGCTGTTTATCGTCACGCTTTAGGCTACCGCTCCGTCTGAAAGCGACACAGTAAAAGAGTGGGGTCCACTTGGCAGAAACCAGATAGCGTATGCAAGCTGCCGCGCGGAGACACGTGTCTGCGACGCCAAAGCAACAAACGTTGAATAAAAAAGAAAAAGCAACAAATGCGGCGGGAGAACGCCGCGGCTCCCTCCCGGCGGCGACTCGTGACGGCTCCCTCGCGGCGGCGGAGGGGAGCTCACCAGGCACGCGCGGCGCCCTCCCCGGCACTCCCTGCTGCGCAGAGGAGGCGGCGGCTCCCTCCGCACGCTCGTGGCGACGACCTCACGGCGACTTCGGTGCGGCGGTGAGCAGGTTCGGGAGCAGCAGCGAGTTGCGCAGCTTCCTTGCGACGGCGGAGGGGAGCTCGCCGGGCACGTGCGGCGGCCGGCCTGCGCGCCACCTTCCCCGCGCGCGGCGACGTCGGCGGCGGACAGCCTGCGCGGCGACGTCGGCGGCGGACAGCCTGCGCGGCGCCGTCCTCTGCCTCCGGCCTCTGCACGACTTCCTCGGCGCTCTTCCAGTCGGTGGCGTGGGGCCCACAACTAGAGAAGATAGCGGCTCTACAGCGCGCCTCTACCCTTCCAGGTTTCCTGTAGTGAACAGAGTGATCGGATAGCGTTCATCGGTGCGTGAGTTAGAGCGCTAGATTTGGTGTTGCGTGAGTTTTACAGTGCAGCGGTGTGGTCAGTCCTAGGCCTCCGTTTCTCGTCACGCTTTAGGCCTCCGTCAGACCATGGGCTCTTTAGTCTCGTCCTAAAATTTTTACACCTATCGTATTAAATGTTTAGACATATATATAAAATATTAAATATAGACGTAAAAAACTAATTACATAAATTATATGTAGATTGCGAGACGTATCTTTTAAGTCTAATTAGTCTATGATTTGACAATGTTGTGCTACTGTAAATATTTATTAATGATGGATTAATTAGACTTAATAAATTCGTCTCATGGTTTATAAACGAGCTATGTAATTAGTTTTTTGTTACTATTCAAAAAATCCTTTTAACATCCATAAACATCTGATGTGACATGCAAAATTTTTGCATCATGAATCTAAACACCCTCTCACGGATTTACATATATCCATTGGGGGGAGTGAGGGCATGTTTAGGTGTCGTTTAGCACAGTTCAGCTTTACAAGTGAAACTGTTTTTTAGGAAATGGTTTCATGAGTAAATTTTTTTTTGAAGTTGAGCCGTTTTGGAACCAACAACTTCATGCATGGTTGAGTGAGAGAAATGAGGTAGAGAACAGGGATAAGTTACGTTTTCAGCTTTATGGTAGCTCATCTTTTGTGAGAGGTGAAAAAAATAGTTTCACCCATGAAATTATTTTAGAAAAGAGTATTTGGCAAAGAAAACAGCTCGCAACAGCTGTACCAAATAGCCCCTTAGTTGCTCTATTTTGTAAAAAGTTTTAGTGTTTTGATCTATCTTTTTGCAAAATAAATCTTAACACCATGGCTGTAAAGTACAAAATTTTTGCCATTTTGTATTTTGTAGTTTTAGATAAGGTTACAAGTAAAATATCCAAGTTGGTATAATACCCTACGTGTCTGTGTAGCTAAACTTTTAGACATAACTAAACATCAAAATATAAACTTTAGTATTAGTATTTGTTGCATCAAAAAATTTAGGGTGCGTTTAGATCCATTTGAAATTTAAAATTTTGACATTATAGCTGTGGGTAATCTTTTTCAGTAAGTATTTAATCATGGCTTAAGTAGTCTTAAAATATTCGTCTCGTGATGTACATGAAAACTTTACAAACATGCAAACATTTCGTCTATATTTAATATTTCATACATATGCCGCTATCTTGGTGTGACTAGTTACAATTGAAAGTTAGAGAATATTTAAATAGGACCCTAGCATTGGTATTTTGCACTTTGTAAGTCATCTATCTAAACAGCCCTGTGTAATACTCCTACCCAGGAGGTTGGTGAGTAGAACAAGGTATAGGAAGGCCCCTCCAGCTGCAGCACCACTGTACCAGCGCTTGCGTGCTCCGTCGTCGTCCTCTCCGGCCGGCGAAGCCCAAGCTCCCGACGGCCTAGGACGGACCCCGTCACATTCGCTTCCTGCCCGGTGGGCGACAGCTGGGCCTTGGCACGTGCCGCGGCGCCCTCCGCGGTCGACACGTAGGCGGTCGCACGTGCGCTTCCCCCGCAGGCCGCAGGCCCGGGCCGCCCCGCCGAGCGCCGATCTCAACTCTCGCACACCCCCACCCGACGCGGGCTGGGGATATTTTTGCACGCGGCTTTCCTCCGCCGCCCGATGGGATCGGACCGCTGATAGCGTCCGGAAGTGGATAGGGCTCAGGGCAGCGTGGTCCCTTTCGCCTTGGCCCTTGGCAGATAAGGGCTCCGTTTAGATCCCAGTTGCAGTTGCAATTCTGCACTGTAGCACGTTCGTTTGTATTTGACAATTTTTGTCCAATCATGGCCCAAGTAGGCTTAAAAGATTCGTCTCGTGATGCACATGCAAAAAGTACAAACATGCAAACATTTCGTCTACATTTAATGCTCCATGCATGTGCCGCAACGTTGATGTGACTAGTTGCAGTTGCAATTTGCACTGGATCTAAACAGAGCCAAGGATCGTGGGAACTCACGCTTCCAGCTAGCTCTCTGTACTGCACTGTCGTCTTTGGCACTGTTTACAATTGTAACTAGTCACATCAACATTGTGACATATGCATAGAGTATTAAATGTAGACGAAATATTTGTATGTTTGTACTTTTTGCATGTACATCACGAGACGAATCTTTTAAACCTATTTGGGTCATGATTGGATAAAAATTGTCAAATACAAACGAACATGCTACAGTACAGAATTGCAACTGCAATTAGGATCTAAACACACCCTTTGTGGCTCTGTTCGCTTCAACTAAACAGCACATATTTTTCAGCTCTGAAATAGTATTTCCCCTCACGACAAATCAGATTCAGTCAAAATCAGCTCAGCTTTTGAGTTGAAGCGAACAGAGCCTGTGTCTGCGTGTGTGAGACTTTATCCATGGTGGTCCCTCAGACTCCTGTTAATCACATGCTTGCTCGTCGAGGACGACGACCCCAGGAGTAGTCCTATTCTATACGGAACGAAAAAGTACTCCTGTGCGGGTGCAGCCTGCGTGCGCTGCGGGCACAGGATTTGTTTAGGAGCTCATTCCTTTGTCTGAGTATAGTTTACTGGCAGGCAGATAGTAGGATCGACGAACGGGCTTTAGGAGTTGCAGGCAGGCAGGTGAAAAACAACGCAGGCAAACACGTCATTATTCAGTCCTTTCTTGTGTGGCAAACAAAACAAATCAGAAATGCACAGCCAGGAACGAAACAAGGAGGGGAAAAGAACAGGCGGGCAACAGATAAGAGTCCATCTCTCTGCCAGCACCAGCCAGTCACTCAACAGTGTTTTTCTCTCAGAATAACCATCCAGCCAGCTGTACCGTACCAACCAACTGAACAGAGTGCATGTTTGGCAGGGAACGCTGCCGTCCGTCCTTGCTTAGTAGAGGCCGGACGACGCCGGAGGAATAAATCCCACCCCACCCGGAATTCCACCCTCTCTCAACACGCACTTTGTGCAGCCAAAACGTGTGCTCGCTATCTAATCTGAAACCAACGATAAGGATAATGTTCCGCCCTCACACGGTGCTCATAAATTCAGGCGCAGCATACCATAGTCGTGACCTTTTGTGATAAGCACAGCAGGTAGTACGGGGTGGGTGGGCATGGTGCTCGGTCACCAGAACAAAAAACAAGAAAAAACAGGGTTGTTTCATTCGGCCGCGTCGTCTCTTCGCACCTCCCCCACCCCCATCCGCGCCTCTCCATCGTGAGCTCACTCTGTTCCTGCTCCTGCGTGCTGCCCAGCCAGCTCGGCGTCTCTCCTACTACTAAAAAAACCGCAGCTTGCAAAGCTTATCGCAAATCGCTCTCTGCTCCTGCAGCTGCCTACTGCTTCCCTTAATAAATAAACAACAGATCAGCGTCCCCTGCCGCAGCTCTTGCGATACCTCAAGAGCCACCGCTCCCCCCGCTGCACGCGACGCGAGGCCAAGAATCGCCGCGAGTGGGCGCTCGAATCCTCCTCCTTCCTGGAAAGGGATTTGCTTTCCTTGCTCCGGTCAAATCCTTTTCTCCAGCCATTTCAAACCCATCTGCCGGCTAGCTGGCGCTGGTGCTCGGGCTCGTGCTGGCGGCGGTGTTTGAGAGCGAGGTGGATGGAGGGCGAATGCTGGTCCTGGAACATGTCGTCGTCGGCGTCGGCGAGCACGCGGGATTCTCTTGTCCGCTGCCGGTTTGTCGAGGTAGTATAGTAGTAGTGGCCGTCCCAGCTGGAGGAGCACCTGAGATGTTGTTGCTCGGTCGTCCTCTGGATTGATTTTGGCCGAAAGCTCTTGGGTTTTTTCGGAAAGAGAGGGCCGCCTTTTCGGTCCGGTTTCTGATTATTACTATTACTTGCTCCGCTGATTCGATTCCTTGCCGAGATTTATCTCTTCCTCCGCCGGAGACTGGTGGATAGATCCTTTCCCTTCCCCGCCGGCCATTCTTGCTCGAGCCTTCTTTGGTCCTCCAACTGTTCGCCACCGGATCACAGATTTTCCTCGTTTCAGTTGGCGAGGCGGGTGGTGAAGACCGAATCTTGGCTGGGAGGTTCACCTGCTTGCTGGGATAGATGGTGTCGAGATCCTACTCCAACCTCCTGGAGCTCGCCTCCGGCGGCAGCGGCGGCGACCTGCTGCCGGCGCTGGGGCGCCACCGGATACCGCGCGTGGTGACGGCCTCCGGCATTGTGCCGGACCTCGACGTCTCCGACGACGACGCCGACGCCGCCTCCGCGGCCTCCGACCACTCCTCCCACGCGCCGCGGGAGCGCGTCATCATCGTCGCCAACCAGCTCCCCGTCCGCGCCTCCCGCCGCCCCGGCGGCGGCGGCGGTTGGGACTTCGCGTGGGACCAGGACAGCCTCCTGCTGCAGGTCAAGGACAGCCTCCGCGCGCACCACGGCCGCGCCGACATGGAGTTCGTCTACGTCGGCGGCCTCCGCGACGACGTGCCCCCCGCCGAGCACGACGCCGTCGCGCACGAGCTCCTCGAGGGCTTCGGCTGCGTGCCAACCTTCCTGCCCGCCGACCTCCGCTCCCGCTTCTACCACGGCTTCTGCAAGCAGCAGCTCTGGCCACTGTTCCATTACATGCTGCCACTGTCGCCGGAGCTAGGTGGCCGCTTCGACCGCCTCCTGTGGCAGGCCTACGTGTCGGTCAACAAGATCTTCGCCGACAAGATCCTAGAGGTGATCAGCCCCGACGAAGACTTTGTGTGGGTGCACGATTACCATCTCATGGTGCTCCCTACATTCCTGCGCAAGCGCTTCAACCGGGTCAAGCTTGGGTTCTTCCTCCATAGCCCGTTCCCGTCGTCGGAGATCTACAAGACCCTGCCTGTGCGTGAGGAGCTGCTCCGATCGCTGCTGAATGCCGATCTGATTGGCTTCCACACTTTTGATTATGCCAGACACTTCCTGTCATGCTGCAGCAGGATGCTCGGGCTCAAGTATGAGTCGCAGAGGGGCTACATTGCCCTCGAGTACTACGGTCGGACAGTTACTATCAAGATCTTGCCTGTGGGAGTTCACTTGGAGCAGTTAGGATCGGTCCTCAACCTCCCGGAGCTTGGGGTCATGGTCGCCGATCTTCTGAAACAGTTCTGTCATCGGAACCGGCTGCTGTTGCTTGGCGTTGATGATATGGATATTTTTAAAGGAATAAGCTTGAAGCTTTTGGCATTTGAGCAGCTCTTGATGCAACATCCAGAGTGGCGGGGAAGGGTGGTGCTTGTTCAGATTGCCAATCCAGCAAGGGGGCGGGGGAAGGACGTGAAGGGGGTACAGGAAGAGAGTGATGCAATGGTGAGTCGCATCAATGATGCGTTCGGGCAGCCAGATTACCAGCCGGTGATACTGATCGATAGGCCTCTGCAGTTCTATGAGAGGATGGCTTACTATGTTGTTGCAGAGTGCTGTTTGGTTACTGCAGTGAGGGATGGCATGAATCTGATCCCATACGAGTACGTAATTGCTCGACAAGGGAATGAGAAGATCGATAGTATCCTAGGTCTTGGCCCGGCTTCAAGGAAGAAGAGCATGCTTGTTGTGTCAGAGTTCATCGGCTGCTCGCCCTCACTGAGCGGTGCTATCCGTGTGAACCCTTGGAACATTGATTCGGTGGCCGATGCAATGGACTATGCATTGGAGATGCCGGAAGGGGAGAAGGTGTTGAGACATGAGAAGCATCACCGTTATGTGAGCACACATGATGTTGGGTACTGGGCTAACAGCTTCTTGCAAGATCTTGAGCGGATTTGCCTGGACCATAACAGGAGGCGTTGCTGGGGCATAGGATTTGGGCTGAAGTTCAGGGTTGTAGCCCTCGATCCAAACTTCAAGAAGCTTGCAGTTGAGCACTTGGTCTCGGCCTACCGGAGGACATCGAAGCGCATCATTCTCTTGGACTATGATGGGACGCTGATGCCTCAGACTTCGTTCGGTAAGAGCCCTACCTCAAAGACGATAGACGTGTTGAACAGCCTCTGCCGTGACAAGAACAACATGGTCTTCCTTGTGAGTGCAAAGAGCCGGATGACTTTAAACGAGTGGTTCTTACCATGTGAGAACCTTGGACTAGCAGCTGAGCACGGCTACTTCCTAAGGTAACTTAGTATATTACTCCCTGCGGCTTCCCTGCAGTTTGTCCTCGTAGTAATAAATTATTCTCGCGACTTGCAATTCACATTGATCTTCTACTGCTGGAGCGCACTAATCACTACTAATGCTGTCAATGGTTGTAGGCTGAGAAGAGATGCAGAATGGGAGACATGCGTTCCGGTGATAGACTGCAGCTGGAAGCAAATCGCAGAGCCTGTGATGAAGACCTACACTGAGACTACAGACGGGTCGACAATTGAGATGAAGGAGACTGCTATTGTTTGGTGCTACGAGGATGCTGATCCAGATTTCGGATCGTGCCAGGCCAAGGAACTCCACGAGCATCTTGACAGCGTGCTTTCAAACGAGCCGGTATCAGTGAAAGCTGGACCCAACCTTGTTGAGGTGAAGCCACAGGTAAAGGCTTGCTTGCTCCTGCTCACAACAGCAACAGTTACTGTTAATTCAGTTAGTAGTAATGTGTCAAGGGCTAACGAAATCGCCAAATCGTGTGATCTACTCCCATTTGCAGGGGGTCAGCAAGGGGTTGGTGGCGAAGCGGATCCTCTCGACGATGCAGGAGCGGGGCGACCTGCCGGACTTCGTCCTGTGCGTGGGCGACGACCGGTCTGACGAGGACATGTTCGAGGTGATCACGACGGCGGCGAGGGGCGTGTCCTTGCAGCAGGAGGCGGAGGTGTTCGCGTGCACCGTGGGGCGCAAGCCCAGCAAGGCCAAGTACTACCTGGATGACCCCGCGGACATCGTGCGCCTCGTCCAGGGCCTCGCCAATGTCTCCGACGACGACCAGGCGCATATGGACATGGCGCCGGGCCGCTGATGCCCTGGTGACGGACACCGTGCCTAGGTGAATCACGGGGCAGCGTGGGGCGGCGGCCCGCAGTGGGGTGCTCTAGGTAGCGTGAAAAACCTTGTGGTGGAAGGGACCGTTAGCTCGCTTGCTGTTCCCAGGTGTAAAAAAAATGCTCTAGGAATGTTCTGGTCCGCTTTCGTGCTGCAGCTGCTGCCTCCTCGTCGCCGTCGTCGTCGTGGCCACCGCCGTGAGTCGTCTTCAGCTGGTGGTGTGTACATAAATAAAAGCCACTTGTCGAGGTTGCCGATCACGTCGATTTGCCGCCGGATTACTGTCGCTTTGACGCTCGAGATCGGTCTCCCGCGCTGCGTTGCATAACTTTTGTCTGTAGGTCGGGTCGCGGGTGGTGGAGGGCGTCAATAATTCCCGTGGCCACGCTGCAACAAATGATGGCGGGCAACAGTACAGTGGAGGTGGTGGTTGCACTTGGCGACCCGCACGCACAGCAATGGCCAGCAGCAGAACAGTCGCGGTAGCCTTATCCTGCCGCCCTATCGGGGCAAAAGTTGTGCCAGTCTAATCATGCTTGGTGGAATGGTGGTGGGGATAATAAGGCGCTTATGCATATGCCTGCCGTGTTTAGCAACCGAGGATACAAGAAATTCTTGCCCTCGCGGCGGCCGCCGATGGGTGGTGCTGGTGCGTGCGTGTGCGTGCGTGGGTGGGTGGTCTCGGTGGATTAGCAGCGCGTTTTTTCGTCTTGTTCTTGGGTGGTCCGTTGCCGTCCTGATCCGGACACCTGTGTGTGTTCTGGAAGGCGGGCAATAATAGATGGATACTAGTAGGCTGGAACTGCAAGTCCCCTCGTAGCTGGTCTGTTCTGTTCTCTGTCGTGCTGTCTGTCTACTGGTTCGTTTTGGTCGAGTTGTCCTGAATTGTAGCAGTACAGTACATACAGGCCCCTCCTATGCAGCGATGAGCCGGAGGCCGACACGGCAGTGATCGATCTCGTGCCTGTGCGGGGCCACGCCACGCACGGCTGATCTTTGGCTCGGTTCGGTGAAAGCTGAAAAAAATAATTTGTTGTGAGAGAAAAATACTATTTTAGAGATGAAAAGAAGCCGAAATAAATCGTTTAGTAGCTTAAGCGAACATAACTTTTTTTTTCTCCGGTGCGAATGCGAGCACTAGTAGTGCCTTTGCGGTTCCAGACGCTAGCTTTGCCGCGAGGCTTCGTCCCGGCCGTGGCTTCTTGTCTTCCTGTCTCGTCCCGGCGCTAGGACTACACGGTCTCCCGGCCGGCCGCCGCCGACGAGGTGTGGGGTGGGCGATGACGTCCGCCGTGGCGTCAGCACGCACGCGACGTCGCCCCGCCCGCTGCGGGGTCGTTGCGCCGACGTCCCGCCTCAGGTCGGCATCAGGACAACAACCGTCCCTTCCTTAGCGATAAGGCTCCGCAGCGGAACTGGTCGCGTTGGTGGGGCAGCGCCGGGGCCGCCACCGTCGAAGTTATCCGTGGGCAATGAGATCGATCGGCTCCGATCCGCTCGATGATAATAATATGATGATGGATGCACAAGAACATTATTCTAGTACGCCCAACTTTGGCTTGGAAAGTACGGCGCCTCACTAATCTTAGAGTCTTCAGCAATGTGAAATCTTCGTAACCGTTCCAGAACAGGCCTACTCTGGGGTAGTTTTATCTCACGGTGCTACTCCCACAGTCAAATACGTACTCCACCAATTATATATCATACTAATAAATAACAGAAGAAGGAAAGAAAAAAAAAAAGACAATGTCCACGACGGTCTCTGAAACTATTACCTTCAGCTACTGACTTTTTTTTACTTAAATATTTACAAATTACTTATAGCGGTTCGAACCGTATTTCAAAAGAAAGTCTACAGATACAGTTTTCACATGTTTGATCTCAATTATGGAAGATATGACTAGCCTAGGGTCTTAACCGCAAGAATCCATAGCAGCCCTTCAACTGCTGCATACTGAATACATTGTGACATCATCAGCCTACTTGTGAATTATCACAGCTTCCAGTTTAAATATCCCAACTGAAAGCATAGAAGATTAGGTCGTCGCAACGATGGATAAAGCCACAGTTCAGAACCAGACTGGAATTTATACAATATTCGGTTCTCTAATCTGTACTTTGTGCAATGGGTGGTAAGCTTATAGAATATTTTGTTCTCTATCTATACTTTATCCAATGAGTGGTAGTATTATGGCCTTTAACAAGGGTATGGATAGTCCTACGCGAATAATTATAATTTTCAAGGTTTATATCACTTCCCTGGGCTCCACATGCCACAAGCAAGACCAAAACAAAGGAACTCTTACATCTAAAACTATTTGATGCTGTTCAGAAAAGAGAGAGGAAAACTGTATCTTCAGTACCTACGTCGAGTTGACTCATCAACCGACACTAGCAAGTAGTTAAACCTTTCTTTTTCTGATGAATAGATGGTGTTGCCTTTCAGAACGGGAGCGTTTGTTGTGACAATAATTGCTTAATATACATCAACATCGAAGATGCACTAGAGGAGCATGGTTATGCATTTTCGCCCAACCCCCGTCTAATCCTTATCAGGTTCATGAATCATGATGGCTCGCCTATCATCTTCATAATGTTTATATGAGCGCTTATATCAGTTTTGACAACAACTTGGTCGTTGAGAAAACAAATTACAAATCTTTTAAAAGATTATTGTTCTCACCTTCTGGCATATACTAGTATTCATTTCTTCCAGAACAACAGGGCATACATGTTAAACCCCTTCCAGTTGATTCTACAAGGTGTCCATGAAATTGATAGTCAAACTTTGCAATTTTGTCTTTGATGGCATGGAATTAATCAAAAAAAGAAGCAGATCTAGTGACAAAATTATGCATATTTAAAATATTTTGATATGCTCGTGCTGTTGTACTTATTGTTCTTAGAAAAATATAGAGCAAAGTATGTGAGCACCAAGTGAAAGACAACACTTTATAAACAAGGGTATTCCAGTAGCAGTGATAAATTGATAATGCAACAACACAGCAGCAAAATGACCAGCTGATTATAAGAAGCATGGTATATCAGATCATCTATCACTGAAAATGTTAGCATTCAAGAGTGGAGCCTTTGATGTCACACAAATCAATCAAATGTTGAACTTTTAATCTAATCTGAATGAACATATATAATTATTACGATCAACTGATATGAACGTTTTGCTGAAGAATATATGCTGCCCTTGGTAAACCGTGGTAGGATTTTACAGCAAGATAAAAGTAGAAACAAAGTTCAACGTGCCTAGGCTCTGCAGCAGCATCTCCTACTCTGCTCTGAAAAGAAGTTGGAAAAATCTGGACCAGACTGTAAATTTCTTCTATAGAAATCAATAGTATCACTATCATCTTGTGACCACCTCCATATGGGTGACCCAAACTTCCATAAATCTACTGTACTGCTATCATAAGAACAGAAGAGATCCCACATCACAGGGGCTCTGAAAAAGATCCGCCTAACTAGAGTATGTTACTAAATCTGTACAAAGAGAAGCTCATTCCACATGTCTGGTATACCAGGTAAGCACCAGTGCAAGCAATCATTAATTCCGGTGGAAGCTTTTTTGAAACTAGAGTTTGAGATATGCCCCTCATCTCGTAGTTTCGAGATAGCAGTGATATCCAAAAGCTTAACCCGAGTTCCCTTCACAGCATTTTCTGCGGGTATATCAAGTGAATGATCCTGCAAAACCTTACTTCCATTAGATAAGGGGATGGTATTTCCACATGTTCCACCTGTGTTCCAGTCACCGTTTACAAAATGCCTTGGTGAAATTGTCCTGAGGAAAACTTTCATCTTAGGATGCCGTGCAAGTTCTGAATCCATCCATCGAGCAATGCTATGCAATGTAAGATTTTTTGCACGGGTTAGGTCTGCAAGTCTACTACCATTGCCTATAGGCCTCCCATCAGCATGCAATTCCCAGTGATTTCCATTGAATTTCCCTCTGTTCCAGTGATGTCCTGTGTTAAGTACTAGGACATCAAAGTCATTAAGATACTTCTTCAAAAATGTAACTGGTCGATCAAGATGTAATGCATATCTGGTCACTGTTTGTTCTGCATTCAGAGGTTCCAATTCAGACAGAGTAGCAGACCAGTAGAAAAGGATAGTTGTGTTGGTGGACGGAAATCTATAAGCCCACCCATCAGGTCTTAGAGCACCTGGGGCTTTGACAAGGCCATATTTCCAACCAACATCTTCGACCTCCGGACTGTATTTTCCACCAGTTGCTATACACATCATTGACTGAAATTGTTGTCTGCCAAGTGAATCACCAACAAAAGCAAGAGTTCGATTTCTCATCCTGAAATCAGCAAAACATGTCAGAGCAATCCAAATCTCAATAAGGTGCACAGAAAAATGAAGTAAAATACCTTTTTAAGAAGTTAAGCCCTGTAAACTCAGGCATCTCACAGTCATGTGGCTGCCACCGATAATTCTCATAAGTGAAATGTGTGCGCCGCATCATTCGACAAGCCCACATTTTTGACAGCCATTGCTTGCACTCGTTACCAGAGTACAGTGGCCGCTTATCATCTTGTACCCACTTCCCCTTTGCATAGTTACAATCTATGAAGTAATAGAGTAACAGAAGCATTATATAAGGCAAAGAAATTTGATATCGGATTCAAATTTCATTGTTGCAAAAACACCCTATCACCAAAAAGAAATTGTGAATTCCAATCGTTGAGACGAATAAACAAGAAGAAAATGGCATCTCTCTGCATAGTTACATTCTAGGATGTAACAAGAACCATCTACTATGCAAAAGGCAGATAAATGGGCCTTGATGTGTAAACTTGGAGCAACCACAAATCGTTTGGTTTGCAAACATGCACCAGGAGAAGTCTGCTTTGCAAGGCTTGAGGTAAGTCAGCAAGCATGGAGCAGAAGTGGGGCAAACAACAAAAACAATAAGTATTAGAGCGCACCATACATAAGAAATTATTACCTTTCATCACTTGGCCCCTATTTTTGTGAGAGCTGCTCCTGGAAGCTGGACCTGGAGGGCCAGGTAGGGTTACTGGAACATCTCCAAGATGTTCCTGCTCCTGCTGCTGTAGGATACCTGATGCCAAGGGCAATACAAACAACAAGTCAACCAATAGACAGATTGTAGATTCTGAATCGGTAAATAAAGCATCAAGTCAAAAAAAGATAGCATATAGTTGTCAGACTACCTTGAGAGATAACTTTTAGTTGGTCTGGTGTTGTGCTGAAGATTGTGAGGATTGGGGCTCCTTCCAGTAACAGAACAATAATCGGCACAGTGAGGAGAACCACCAGGCCAAAGCATAGCTTGTGGACAAGGAGCCTATGCAGACAGCCACCTTTCATCCCAGTAAGGCAGCATAGGACCTGTGTGGGCACCTGGAAGTCAATCAGATGCTTACTGAGCTAGACTTAAGTCACTGGAAATCGAAGGGGCCGAGAAACCTGCACAGCTCAGGTCCAAATTCAGAAAATGCTCAGTCACTGTTGGAGTTAAGAACTTAAGCAGTGCAATGCTCTTCCTAATTCAAACACAAGCACATCAGAATTTTTAACAACAAAGTACGAGATTCACAATACGAAACCAGCAAACAGTACACGACTGACAATATGCAATATTCATGGAAATAACATGTGGAACACAGAGGTCACTAACAGGCATTGGGCTGAAAAGGGCAATCTCCTTCCGATTACGAGCGACAGTGACACCAAAACTTACTAATCAAGCAGGCAGGTCGAGACCTTCTGCTGACCGATTCACGAAGTCTGCCAACGATGGTGACACTGGCCTCTTCCGGGACCAGTCAGAATCTCGAATCGGCAAGCACTCCCCGATCGCAGGAGTCAGTTAGCACTTGCATCGCTGAAGAATTTCGCTATCAAATCACCGCTGCTACAGACAAGAGGCAAGGCTAATGGTCGGTCCACGCCTAATGATTCAAATTCCAGATAAAGGCACGCAATCGAAATGTACTCAGCATCAACGTGGACGGGTGCGTCGCGGGCGAGATCCACCGCGAAAAAAAAAGCAACACAGCGCGAAGAGAGAACTCTCCGAGGCGCGACGACACAATTGAGATCCGAGGCTACGAATTCGTCGCTGGAACAAGGAATTCCACACGCGGGTTGGTGAGGCAGAGCTTTCGACGGGCTCACCTGCTCGTGGGCGCGCAGTGGGACGCCGCTCCCGGTCGACGCCGCCGCTGGTGAGAACGCGGGCGGAGAGCGAGCGAGGGGAGAAGGGCCGGAGAAGGCGGGCACGTGTGAGAACGCCGGAAAGGCGAGGCGCAGGCGAGCGGGGCTGGAAGGAGGGGGAACCGAGGAAGAGAGACGGCGGCCGCAGGGGGAGGCAGGTGAGGTGTCGCGGGGCCCGCGTTATATGCCTGGTGTAGAGTCCAAGCGTTTGGCGGTCCGTGGCCAGGCGGTGGCTTCAATTCTCAGTGAAGGAATGTCTCTTGACTCTACCGTTCGCAACATGCAAGCACATGGGTGTCACAAACACACACTCCGGCCAATGGACTTCATCTAACTGTCAAGCGTCAAATACAGTATAGCCATAAGTACATTATTACAACTGAAGCTGTTTTTTTTAAAAAAAAATTGCATCAGGAGTAACTTGTTTGATAAAGCGAAGCTATTTTAGAAATATTGTTTGGCAAACAACTTCACCAATCACCTCATGCATGGTTGAAAGAGAAACGAGGAAGAAGACTAGGATAAACTACTTCTTTTTAGTTTCATATCAACTCATTCTTTTGTGAACCGTAATGCTTTCAGTAGGCCGGCCGGACGCGCGCGTGAGCGCGGCTCCGCGTCCCGCTCACCCCACCCCACGTCTAGGTTTTTTTTCCTTTTTTTTCATTTTCTTTTTTTGCTTTCATTTTTTCATATCTTTTTAATTTTTTTGTATTTATATATTTTTTATTTCTTTATACTTATAGTATGTCGTAAAACTAGATCAGTGATGTTGCATAACGTCCTATATTAGATGACGCTATGAAAAGCGTGCAGGTAAAACTTTCTCAAATTTGACTAGATTTATAGAAAATATATACAACATTTTTATTTCTAAATAAATTTATTAAAAAACTAGATTTAAAGACCTTTTCAATGATACTAGTTGTGTACGTTCGATATGAATACTTTTTAATATAAAATTTGTCAAAGTTGAAAAAAGCTGACTTCTCATAAAGCGAGAATGACATCTATTTTAGGACGGAGGGAGTATATTGCAAGTATTTTTATATAGATGTTGCAAGCGTTACTAAAAAATGCTTCTTTTTTTTGCGTATGTTTTAAGGGTATATTTCTTATATTTCATCTTGTTTTTCAAATGAATATTTGCAAGTGTTTATTTAGATGTTTCATATGTTTTCACATGTATTATTGTAATTATTTTATTAAAATGTTACGTGTGTTTGTAAAATGATTTGCAAGTGTTTTTTATGTGTTTTTTTCAAATGTTTCGTACATAAGTTTCGAGTGTTTCAGTAGTTTCATATATATGTTGCAAGTGTTGTATGTGAATATTTCAAAATTAGATATGGCGTTGCAGAGTATTTTGGATGTATGTTTCAGGCCAATCGGTCGGATCAGGAGGTCCGTCACTGGCAACGACCATTCTTTGCCCTAGCCAGCGCAACCTCGATCTTTCTAGCAACTGTCATCGTCCATCTACCACGCGTGCTCATTTTTCTTGCCTAATTCTGTGCTTCATAGTGGCCATCCTCCATCCCTGCCAACTCCGACACCCAATCTGGCTTAGCCGGCATAACTTCCCATTAGCCGTTGTCTTCCTCCTCCGTCGCCGGCTAGCCGAAACTGGTCGTTTTCTTCCTTAGCTTTGTGTCATCTCAGAAGAAGGGGTGAAACATGCATGTTGCAAAAGTATATACTCAGTGTTTCAATAGTTTCAGAAATATGTTGCATGTGTTTCATATGAATGTTGCAAAAGTTTATTAGGATATTGTATAGGTAAAAAATAAAAATTATCAAAATATATTTATGTGCGATTTTGTTTTGAAGAGTTTATTATAAGAAACATATCAAATTTTAATTTGGATATTTATTTTACGAGCTATAACTTTTTTTAAACGATAACAATCACAACATGTATGTAGTACAGTATGGTAGGTGGGCGAATGGGCGGGCGTCCGGACCACATCTTAATCCATCTGGACGCCCGGGTGGAGTTACATCCCTTCTGTGAAAACAAAAGAAAAATAGCTTCACCTATGAAGATGTTAGTTATATTAGAAAAGAGTGTTTGAAAAAAACACAGCTCATAATAGCTCGTGAAACTGTTGTAAAGTGTATCAAACAGCCTCTAAATACTCTCTCTATTCTAAATTACAAGTCATTCAAAAAAAACCTTAGAGAGTCAAAGCATTTCAACTTTGACGAAGTTTATGTAATAAAATAATAATATTTACAATATCAACTAAATACCATTAGATTCTTCACCGAATATATTTTCATAATACACTTATTTAATATCATAAATTTTTGTATTTCTATATATAATTATAGTTAACTTAAGATACTTTAACTCTTCAGGATTTTTAGAATAACTTATAATTTAGAATAGAGGGAGTATAATATAACGGGATATTCAACTTGTTGTGGGGTTACTTGAACAGCTTAGGCCTCCTCTTGGATCGTGGGGCAAATACGGGGAAGACGGAGGAAACCCATTCCTACGGAATGCTGACGTCACCATGTCTTTGGGAAAGGAGGAAAATTTCCGGAGGATTCGATCCCATGGATTCGTTCTCTCACAAACACGCTGGAAAAGAAACATGAGCTTCCAGCTCTTGGTTTCGCTGAAGTCCGAGGCAATCCGCGCCGGACCTGCGCCGAAGCCGAGGGCCGCCGTCCGCCACGGAGATGCGCAGGGGCCGAGCGCCGGCGTCGGAGCCGCGCTGTCCCCAAGGGCCGCCATCCGCGAGCGTCGACGTCGCGCCGGACCCGAGGGCCGCCGTCCACGCCGGAGCTGCACGGGGACGAGCGCCGTCATCGGAGCCACGCTGTCCCCAAGCGCCGCCATCCACGAGCGCCGCGCTGGACCCGCGTCGGAGCCGCGCGGGGGCCGAACGCCGCCGTACGCCAGCGCTGCGCCATCCGCGCTGAACCCTCCGAGCGGCACCGAGGTTGCAGAGGAGGCGAGCGGCAGGGAAAGCTGAGGAGGGCGCGCTGCTGCCGATGGATGCGGAGGATGCGGCTATAGATGCGGAGGATGGAGGTGGAGCGGAGTAAAAAAAAGGAAGCGCTTTCTCTTATCCGAAAGATGGAGGCCGAGCGGAGGAAAAGATGCAAGCCGAGCGGAGGAAATAGAAGTGCTTTCCTATCCTGCGTTTGTTTGTTCCCACAAATTTCCTATGCCTACCCTTGCAGCCAAGGGGGCCTTATAGAGTTATTAGAGCATCTTCACCTACAGGCTCGAAATCAGGCCCTACATCTCTATTTGGGAGGTGGCCTGTAAAATTGGAGGGCCAAAATCAAAGTCCAACTCCAGCCACAGACCCTAAATCAGCCCAAAATGAGAGAGATAGGGGATCCTGTATCTAGGCGACTGAGATTATAATTTAAGGGGGCATACAAAATGAGGTCCAATTTAGGGGCTCCACTGGAGTTTGATTTTTGCCCAAACTCTTAAAATTTAGAGTAGGGGAGCAAGTAGGGGCTTGGGCTGGAGATGCTCTTAGCGATCACGTTATACATTTCAAATTATTAGGGGCTGTTTGGTTACTAGCCACATTTTACAACTATTTATCAACAAAAATTGCTACACTTGTCTAAGTTGAGGTGCTCAAATTCTTTGCCACAACTTAGTAAGTTTAAGGGAATTTTGCCACACTTTTTAAGTCACTGACGCGTGAGACCTAGTTTGTTGGAAGAGAATCTTACCACAACTGTGGCTACAACCAAACAGCTACTAAAATTAGTCAAACTTGCCAAACTTTAGGTATGGCAATCTGTGGCAAAGTATGGCTGGTAACCAAATAACTCCTTAGAACTATGTATTTTTGTTTGTACGCATACTACTCTAACAGTCAACTCATACGGATAAGGCCCTACGGGAGGTCTAAATGACCCTTATGTAGATAGGTTTCAGATTATAAGGCCAGAACAAGCAATCCGTGACCCAGCAAAAAAGTATTGTGATAGACTAAACTGATCTAGAGATCGGTTAGACTGATGTTGAGTCCGTTCTTCATCTAGTAGACTATCAAACAACTCTCAGGATGACTCGACGGAGATTGGAAATAAGCAAATGGAGATTGTCTTAGGACCAATAAGGTTGTCTAGAACTCCGTCAAATCTCGTTGGGATACGTGCCGAACAACAAGGTTGAGAGAAAAAAGGCTAAATAGTTGTAATAGATTGATTTTGACGATTGAAAGTTGGGATCCTCACTCAATTGTGATCCTCTTATATATAGAATAGGGTGGTCATATTCTATTAGGAAACAAGTCCAAAACACGTCCTAGTTTCTCATGTAAAAAAAATGGAAAGAATCGATTTGGAAATATATATAGTAAGTCGGTTGTCAGCAGTAGGCTAAGCCGACTTTCACGGAGCCGAGTAGAGGCGCTAGCCAGCCACTAGGAGGGTTTGGCTTAGCCGACTCATGTAGTCGGCTAAGTCGATTGTAGGAGTCAGCTAAGTCGACTAAGCACAACTCGTTTTCTTCTTCGTGAATTTGTTTCGCTATTTTGTCTTGTTGTTTAGTCTCCAATACATATGTGATATTTATAACTTATTGGACATGCCCACAATTCATCTTGGAACACTTTTTAGTGTCAACAATCGTGTCATATGTTTCAATTTATTCTCCATCAATAACTCATGTCAGAACACTTAACTTGTGCAGGCATGTGAGAGATTGACAAATCATGAAACACTTATTCCAAATCATTTTGGAATTAGCTAATGCACCGTATTTGGGCACGCTAATATTATTTATTGTAACAACCCTAAAAATCCACACAATCTAAAAATCCCAACCAATTAAATTTTTTCATTTATTTATTGTGAAAACCCATTTTTCTTGTGCAAGCATATAGGTTTCATTATGAAATTGGTAAATAAAGGAGTGTAGTTTGCATTTTAATTCCATTCACATAGAATAATAACTTATGCATCACATTTGGGATTTATTGCAATTTATGTTTGTATTTACTCAATATTTAAAATGGGCAATATATGTATATATACACTAAATTGAAAATAGAAAAGGAGAAAGAGAGTTAGGCCAGCCATTCGTTTCGGCCAGCCGGGTCGCTAAGTCAGCCCAAGCCAGCCCGACCTTCCTCTCCTCACCTCACCGCGCGCGGCCCACGTTGCGGCTCGGCAGCGCGCGCGCGACCGGCACACACACGCTCGCGCTCGCTGCCAACCCGACCCCGCCTGTCAGCCGCTCTCCCCCCCCCCACTGTTCTTCTTCCTCACGAAGGCGACGCGCCTGCCGGGGGTGTCGCGCGAATGGCGTGACCCCGGTCCCACAGCCGACAGCATGGCAGAGCCCTGACCCCGCTGTCCCCCTCCTGTCCCCTCCTTTCTTGGCCGCCAAGCGAACCCGCGCCCATCCGGAGCCCTAGATCCACTCGAGCCACGGCCCTTCGATCGGTCGAGCGCAATCAGGACCGTTCGCCATTGGAGCTGGCCAAGCTCGCCTATAAATTGGAGCACCCCGAAGCCCTACCCTCATTTCCCCTCGCCGCCACCGCAGCACAGACCGGCACACTGCACCAAACCGAGAGAGAGAGCGAAGGAGAAGGGCGGAGCAGAGGAGGAGAAGCTGCCGGAGCGCCGCCGCCGCGGAGCACGCCGGAGCCGGACACGGAGGAGAAGCCCGAGCTGCGGACAAGGAGCGGCACGGCACTGCGATCGCTCTGCACGGCTCCGACTCGCCACTGCACCGCCATCCTAGCTTCACCGACACCACGGTGAGCCATCGCACGCCATGTCCGAACCTTGCCCTGCTTTTGCCATGGCGTTCCACCCTCGGGACGCGCAGGCACGAGCCCTTACCGGCTCGGGAAGATCACCTGCACCATGCACTCATTCGACCGGCCGAAACCCCCGGACTACAAGCTTGCTAGACCGAGAACGCAGCACGACGCGTTCTCGGCGGAGCGCGCTCACCACCGACGCGTTCCGACGCCGAATCACCCGTTCCGAGCAATCCGTCTAGCAACCGTATAGGTTAGAGCGTCGTGGAGCACCGCCACGACCCCCTCGAGCTAGCTACGCGGATCTAAGCGCTAGAGGAAGCCTGAATCGCCTTGGCCGCATGCGCCGCGACCTTACCGGAGCGCCGCCGCGAGCCGTCGCCAAAAGAAGGTCATGCCATGGCTAAAGTTCGCCACCAGAGTGTTGTATGCCTCTCTGGCCTCACCAATTTGACAAGACCGCATTCGATTGAACCAATACTTGGTCGTAGCCGCGATGCCGCCTTCCGCCGTCGTCGGCGACACGCCGCCGCCACAACCGAGCACCTTGGAAAGCTCGGTAGCCAAAATTGGTAGTTGGTATACCATCGCCATAGACCCTGGACGCGTATACATCTCCTAGAAGACCTCCTTAGCCCCGCCGGAACCTCACAGTCGCGACGACATCGCCGCCGACACGTTCCGCCTCGCCTAGATCCGTTCCGAGTACCCCCGGTCGCCTCGCGCTGCGGAGAAAGGCCGCCGAGGTTCGCCAAGTCTGCCTCGGCACCGCCGCTAGATAGCCGAGCCCCGAATCACGACTGTCGCCTTGGCTACGTGCGCCTCCACCTCGTCGGAGAACCGCCGTATGCCGAGGGAAAGAAGGAGGCCATACCACGACTCTAACCCGCCACCATCTGGTCGGACGACTGCCTGAGCACGCCGATTGGGGAAAGCCGAGCCCTGTCTTGCCGAAATATGGTCATCGCCGCCCTGTCATCGTCCGCCGCACCGGAGAGACACCGCCGCCTTGAACAGACGCCCTGGAACCCTGCTAGCACCGAATCTCCGATTCGCCCGAGCCTCCCCAGGAGAGCTCGGGAGAGCAGCACCCTCGGCGCACCAAATCTCCGATTCGCCCGAGCCTCCCCAGGAGAGCTCGGGAGAGCAGCCCCTTCGGCGCCCAAATCTCCGATTCGCCCGAGCCTCACCAGGAGAGCTCGGGAGAGCAGCCCCTTCGGCGCCCAAATTTCCGATTCGCCCGAGCCTCACCGGGAGAGCTCGGGAAAGCAGCCCCCTCGGCGCCCAAATGTCCGATTCGCCCGAGCCTCCGCAGGAGACCTCGGGAGAACGGCACCCTCGGGCGCCCAAATTTCCGATTCGCCCGAGCCTCCGCGGGAGACCTCGGGAGAACGGCACCCTCGGGCGCACCAAATCTCCGATTCGCCCGAGCCTCCCCGGGAGAGCTCGGGAGAGCGGCACCCTCGGCGCCCCGAATCTCCGATTCGCCCGAGCCCCGCCGAGCTAAACCGAGCTACGCCGAGCCCCGCCGAGCTACCCCCGACCACCGCCGAGCTCCGCCGAGCTACCCCCAACCACAGCCGAGCTACCCCCGACCACCGCTGAGCCACGCCGAGCTACGCCAACTCCGGCAACTCTCTGGGAACCAGCATCGAACACCTGGTGAGCGACCATCGGGTCTGTGTTCTGCTGAGGCGCCACTTGCCGCACTACTGGACCCGCGCGCCACGTGGACCAATCCCGAGCTGCCCCTGATTAACCAACCAGTTTTCTCATTTTCAGAAAATAGGATAATCTTCGGAAATTCATAACTTATTCATACGAAGTCCAAAAATTGCGCACCATATATCAAAATTCTCAGAAAAATGAGATCTACAATCTAAGACTGTGTTTGTGTGCATTTGGCTCTTTATTTTATTGGATTTTTCTGAAATACTCTATAGGAGTCGCTGACGCGACTATTTCGTGTTCGATTTCAGAGCCGGAGGAGGATCTGACTAAGGAAGACGACCACGAGTACTTCCAAGAGCTAGGAGACGACTACGAAGGTGCCACGTCCCACCAAATCCTTAGATCCTATTTACGCATTGCAAATGACATTGTTGCTATTGCTTTATGATTACGTATGGATTGGTTGCATGGTAGTATATTTGATTTCCCTGCCTTGATAAGACTTTACCTGCTATCCGCTGTTAGGTTAGCTGCTGCTTAATTTACTGTTACTCTTCCACTACTTTCTACTTGCTATATGCTATGTGGTGGAATTGGGACGGTGTATAACTGATTATAACCACTGGGAGAGAGTGCTGCGTGCGTCTTGGGTGCGTGGTAAGGGTTAATGTCGACCAAGTGGGATGTGAGACAAGCCCATGGGGCAAGTCGTGCCGGGGGTGCAACCTGGGCATCCCCAAGCGAGATACCTGTGGCGGGTAAAGTTGTTGCGGAGGTTCCGGGTGGGATAGCCTTGGTGGTTTGAAGCCCGTGGACGGAGGTGCTGTGATAGCACGGGGAGAGTATCCCCTAAGTGGAGATGCCTGCTTGGTCAAACCTAGGATGGACTAGTTTCAGGTTCATGGGAATCCTTTTCTACTCACTCGCTTCTGATGGGCGGGAGACGGCTGGACTACTTGGTAGGACGGTGCCACTACTGCTAGGTTAAGAGGTGATAAGGGTGGGCGGAGACGGTCGATGGGTTCCCGTTCCGTTCTAGATGCACAGTACCACTGGATGGGCCCGGTACTGTGTCTCCCAGTCTCAGCATAACGGTGTAGGATCCGGAATATCCCAGGGCTGAGTGGTAGGATGGCATCGACCTAGGCAAGCAAGCACCCAGAATTTTGCCTAGGTGTTTGCGCAACACCTATGATGGCTAATCTTGTGGGTAGTGAAACCTCTGCAGAGTGTACGGTTGATCGATCGATACATATGCCAACTTGTTGGCTATGGACCTTTCCTATGAAGCTTCTACTAGTGTAGTGAGTGTTCTCTTCTCCCCCTGGATGACATTTTTCCGGCAGTGTACCCGTTGTGGTAGTGTGCCGCTGAGATAGGCCCGAGAGGGAGTTGGGCCTGTCGAATGAGAGTGAGGTGTGGGTATGTGAGGTGTGGTGATGGGAAAAGGGATGATGGTGTTAACTGGTGATAAAACTTGACTAATTAAACATTGATTACAGCTGCATAGGAAAACCTCAGCCTATAGGTCTGCTTGTATAGCCTTGCATCCACTTTCCACAAAGCAAATGCTGCATAGGTGGGCTCCGTGGCCAGTACAAATCGTACTGATAAATTTGCTGTCAGGTGACGAGAATGAGTACGACTTCGAGGGAGATGATGACGAGGAATAGGGTCACGTGCTACACTCAAGTTGGCCGTGAAGGATGAATCGTTTCCGTATCTTCTAAAGCTTCTCTGATTGTTGATTCCGCCAGTGTGGCGATGTAATAAATATTTATGTAAGACTTATTTACCGTTGTATGGATCCTGGTGTCAACTGAGATATGGGTAATTTCATGGATTGTCCTAAGCAATCTGTTGAATTACAATTCGAGCCTGTGGATTTCCCTTCGCGGAAATCAAGGTCGTTTCAGTTGGTATCAGAGCCATACTTGACTGTAGGACGAGACCCATAGAAAATGGACGTTAGAATAGGAAGCCAGACTCTTTTTCGGTTATATTACCGACCTTGCATTCACTTTTTATGCAATGGCTTATCTAATACAAGGACCTGCTAATCCGTTTCTTGAAAAATTTGCAGATGACCAGCCTTGGACCACCACTTCGTCCACTGCACGACGGCACTATTGAGATCCCGATCAATGGGAGGAACCACGGCGGATTTGCCATGGTACTACGCCAGGTGCTGGAGGAGCTGGGAGCACCGTCTGACCAGATCCAGTACTTCAGCCGAGGGAAGCTTGTTGAGGCAGAGGACAGCCGCATACCCGACGCCGTACTCGACCTTATGCACCAGTAGCTTATGGGACCCTGCGTGGCCCTTAGACTAGTGATACCATGAGTTGTCCTGTCATTGGCTATCTGCGCATAGCACGATCTTCTTAGCAGCTAGGAATATCCTTTATATAATAATAACCATGTGATGAGTGACATTTGGATCTTATGCTTCTTATGGATCTCTATGCTTCTTTGGTTGAGTGTAGGATAGCATGAAAAATGTTTTAAATCATTTAAATCGTTGAAAACATCTAACTCCTACTTAAACCACTACAAGATTATTACTGCACTGAGCACGTACCTAATAACTTCAGATGTCGATGAGACGTTCCGCGCGCCTGGAGAACCGCCAGCCTTCCCCCGCGCCTGCGCCAGGACGTGGGCGTGGTCGCAACCGTGGACGCCCAGCTGGCAGACGTGCTGGAGTTAACCTGGAAGAAGAGCTGCGCCGGGCAGAGAATGCACCGCCGGTGAACGATCCGCCACCACAAGGCGAGAACGTGCCTCCGCCACCGCCACCGCCGCCGCCACCGACGTTGGCGGAAGTGATGGCTCAGCAGACCCAGCTGCTGAATGCCATAGCTACTGGGATGAACAGGCACCACGGGCCACCCCAGAATGACTTCCAAAGGAAACTGGAGGGTTTCCTGAAGCTGAGGCCACCTACCTTCGATGGGACCGACAGCGATCCTCTCGCTGCCAACGATTGGCTTAAAGAGATGGAGAAGAAGCTGGACCTGACCACTTGCTCCGACGAGGAGTGTGTTGGGATTGCTAGCCACCAGCTGACCGGTGCTGCACGAGCATGGTGGGACAACTACACCAGCACTCACGAGGACCCAGCCCGCATTGACTGGGATGAGTTCACCGAGGCTTTCCGTGACCACCACATTCCTGAGGGAGTCATGGAGGCCAAGGAGAACGAGTTTCGTAACATCTCCCAGGGAGCTGATCGGATCCACGAGTACACCACCCGCTTCAACTGCTTGCTCCGCTACGCACCTGCGTCTTGCGTGAGTTCCGAGAAGGAAAAGATGTACTACTACAGGAAGGGACTTCAGACCAAGATCAGGTTGGCTCTGTCAGGGAACAAGAGCTACACTCTGCGTGAGCTGATTGACCGCTGCATTGAGATCGAGAAGGACCGCATAGAAGCACGTCTGGAGTTCGAGGCCCAGAACAAGGGAAAGAAGCGCCGCTCTGAGGGACCCGCTCGCACTGCTCCACCCCAGAGACAGCGAACGGGTGCACCTCCGCCTTTCCGGACTCGCCAGGGACCTTTTTCGGGAACGAGCCGTGGTGGTACCAACAGCAGCAACTATCACCGCCCCGCTCAGACCTACCCTGCACCGACTCGAGCTGTGCAGAACACACCCGCCCCCACTACCAACACGCCAAGGACAAGCAATTGGAAGGCTCCTGCGACAGCCACAGCAGGCAGTGCGCCCTTCACTTGCTTTGGATGCGGAAAGCCTGGACACCGTGTGGCTGTGTGCCCCGACCTCAACCGTGCACCAGCAGCTGCACAGGGCACACCAAACCGGGGATCTGCTACCCGAGGAAGACTGAACCACATGACCGCTGAGGAAGCTGAAGGTGCACCTGATGCTGTGTACGGTACGTTCCTAGTTCAGGGTAACATGGCTACAGTTCTGTTCGATTCGGGAGCTACATGTTCATACATTTCATCTGCATATGCACGTAAGCATAACATACCTGTAACCCCGAGAGCAAACCCCATCCTAACTAGCTCGCCCTTAGGAACCTTCAGAAGCGTTCACATATGTAGAGGAGTGATAATCACTATCGAGGGACTTGACTTTCGAGCTGACCTAACCCTACTACCCTCCAATAGCTTAGATGTCATCTTAGGCATGGACTGGCTAACCAAACACCGGGGAGTGATATCTTGTTCACCTAGATATGTTCAGGTAACCCACCCTTGGGGAACAGCTGTCCGATGTGTACCCCAAACCGAGAGAGTCCAAGCCCTCCTATGTGCCCTGGAGACTAAAGCAGATAAGACAGAGCTGACATTCAGAGATGTGCCAGTAGTCTGTGAATTCAATGATGTATTCCCAGAGGAGTTGCCAGGAATGCCACCAGATAGAGATGTGGAGTTTGTTATAGAGCTGATGCCAGGAACTGCACCGATTGCCAAAAGACCCTACAGAATGTCGGCTGATGAGTTAAAGGAACTCAAGAAGCAGCTGGGAGAATTACTGGAGAAGGGCTTCATTAGGCCAAGTGCTTTGCCCTGGGGATCTCCCGTTTTGTTTGTCAAGAAGAAGGATGGCACGATGAGGATGTGCATTGACTACCGGAATCTGAATGCGGTTACAGTCAAGAATAAGTACCCATTGCCCCGCATCGATGATCTGTTAGATCAATTGAGTAAGGCCAAGTACTTCTCAAAGATCGATCTCCGATCAGGGTATCATCAGATGAAGATCAGGGAAGAAGATATCCCGAAGACTGCATTTGTCACTAGATATGGACAGTATGAGTGCACAGTAGTCTCATTTGGACTCACTAATGCTCCAGCATACTTCATGAACATGATGAACAAGATCTTCATGAATGAGCTAGACAAGTTTGTGATGGTATTCATTGATGATATATTGGTTTATTCAGCCACAAAAGAGGAACATGAACATCATCTGAGGACCGTATTGGAGAGGTTGTCTCGCAACCAGCTATACGCCAAATTCTCCAAGTGCGAATTCTGGCTTGAGGAAGTTGCTTTCCTTGGACACGTACTGTCAGGAGAAGGAGTCGCAGTAGACCTAGCCAAGATTGAAGCTGTGAAAGAGTGGGAACAACCCTGTAATGTGTCAGAAATCAGAAGCTTTTTGGGACTTGCAGGATACTATCGCAGATTTATTGAGAACTTCTCCAAGATTGCAAGACCCATGACCAACTTGCTGAAGAAAGAGAACAAGTTTATATGGACTCCTGAATGTGAGAAGAGTTTTCAGACCTTGAAGGAGAAGCTCACTACTACACCTGTACTAGCCCTGCCCGATATTCACAAGGACTTTGTTGTATATTGTGATGCCTCTCGGCAAGGTTTGGGCTGTGTACTAATGCAAGAAGGAAGAGTGATAGCTTATGCCTCAAGACAGTTGAAGGAACATGAGCAGCGATACCCGACTCATGACCTAGAACTTGCAGCCGTGGTACATGCACTCAAGATTTGGAGACTATCTGATGAGCAACAAGTGTGACATATACACCGACCACAAGAGCCTGAAGTACTTCTTCACACAGGAAGATCTGAATATGAGGCAGCGCAGATGGCTAGAACTCATCAAGGACTATGATCTTGAGATCCATTATCACCCAGGAAAGGCCAATGTTGTCGCTGATGCACTTAGCCGCAAAAGCTACTGCCATACCCTCATCACCAACTCTATGCCACCTGAGCTCAGGAGAGAGTTTGACGCGTTCCAGCTCGAGGTAATCTCCTATGGCATGCTAAATGAGCTTTGCGTCGAGTACAATCTCACCTCACGGATCCGTGAAGCGCAAAAGAACTGTCCTGAGATAGACTATATCCGTGGTTTGATGAAGCTGGGAAGAGGCCCCGAATACCGAGAAGATGAGCAGGGAACTGTATGGTACAAAGATAGAATCTGTGTACCGACGGATTCAGCGATACGAGAAGAGATTCTGTCAGAAGGGCATGACTCCAAATATTGCATTCACCCAGGGTCAGCCAAGATGTACCATGATCTAAGGAAGCACTTCTGGTGGGAGAATATGAAGACAGACATTGCAGGGCATGTAGCCCGATGTGATACCTGCAATAGAATCAAGGCCGAACATCAGAGACCAGCAGGGTTGCTACAACCAGTTGAGATACCAGAATGGAAGTGGGAGTGCATATCCATGGACTTCATAATAGGACTGCCCCGATCCGAGCATGGATATGATTCTATATGGGTAATAGTGGACCGTCTAACCAAAGTTGCACATTTTATACCGGTCAAAAGGAAATATAGAGTCGAAAAGCTAGCAGATCTGTATGTATCAAACATTTTGAAGTTACATGGGGCGCCTCTGAGTATTATATCTGACCGAGGCTCACAGTTCTGGAAATCCTTGCACAAGTCCATCGGAACCAAGCTCGACTATAGCACCGCATACCACCCGCAAACGGATGGGCAAACAGAAAGAGTGAACCAGATTCTCGAGGACATGTTACGTGCTTGCGTATTGAGGTACACGGAAGGATGGGAGAGCTGTCTACCCCACGCCGAGTTCTCATACAACAACAGTTATCAGACAAGCATTAAGATGTCTCTATTTGAAGCGTTGTATGGAAGACCGTGCAGAACCCCGCTAATGTGGTCAGAACCAGGTGAGAGGGCATTCTTCGGTCCTGCTAAGATTGTGGAAGCAGAAGAAGGTGTTGCCCAAGTAAGAGAGAATTTGAGGATTGCACAGAGTAGGCAAAAGAGCTATGCAGATAGAAGACGTAGAGAGCTTGAGTTCGAGGTTTGGGATTATGTCTACCTCAAGGTATCTCCACTTCGTGGCACTGTCAGATTCCACGTGAAAGGGAAATTGGCACCAAGATATGTTGGGCCATACAAGATCTGTAAAAGGGTGGGAAAGCTTGCTTACAAGCTGGAACTACCGGAGGAATTATCTGGAGTACACCCCGTGTTCCATGTCTCGCAATTAAGGAAGTGTTTGAAGCTTCCCGAGGAGCAAGTTCCTACGGATGCATTGGACCTGCAAGACACACTTGAATACAAGGAACATCCGATCAAGATCTTGGCACGGGATACCAAAGAGACGCGAAACAAAACCATTCCGATGTGCAAGGTACAGTGGAGCAATCACACTGAAAGAGAAGCTACGTGGGAGAAAGAATCGGACTTGCGGATTATGTTTTCTTACCTCTTCGAAGGGTACGTTATCCCTGAATCTCGAGGTCGAGATCCTAATGAGGGGGAGGACTGTAACAACCCTAAAAATCCACACAATCTAAAAATCCCAACCAATTAAATTTTTTCATTTATTTATTGTGAAAACCCATTTTTCTTGTGCAAGCATATAGGTTTCATTATGAAATTGGTAAATAAAGGAGTGTAGTTTGCATTTTAATTCCATTCACATAGAATAATAACTTATGCATCACATTTGGGATTTATTGCAATTTATGTTTGTATTTACTCAATATTTAAAATGGGCAATATATGTATATATACACTAAATTGAAAATAGAAAAGGAGAAAGAGAGTTAGGCCAGCCATTCGTTTCGGCCAGCCGGGTCGCTAAGTCAGCCCAAGCCAGCCCGACCTTCCTCTCCTCACCTCACCGCGCGCAGCCCACGTTGCGGCTCGGCAGCGCGCGCGCGACCGGCACACACACGCTCGCGCTCGCTGCCAACCCGACCCCGCCTGTCAGCCGCTCTCCCCCCCACTGTTCTTCTTCCTCACGAAGGCGACGCGCCTGCCGGGGGTGTCGCGCGAATGGCGTGACCCCGGTCCCACAGCCGACAGCATGGCAGAGCCCTGACCCCGCTGTCCCCGTCCTGTCCCCTCCTTTCTTGGCCGCCAAGCGAACCCGCGCCCATCCGGAGCCCTAGATCCACTCGAGCCACGGCCCTTCGATCGGTCGAGCGCAATCAGGACCGTTCGCCATTGGAGCTGGCCAAGCTCGCCTATAAATTGGAGCACCCCGAAGCCCTACCCTCATTTCCCCTCGCCGCCACCGCAGCACAGACCGGCACACTGCACCAAACCGAGAGAGAGAGCGAAGGAGAAGGGCGGAGCAGAGGAGGAGAAGCTGCCGGAGCGCCGCCGCCGCGGAGCACGCCGGAGCCGGACACGGAGGAGAAGCCCGAGCTGCGGACGAGGAGTCGCACGGCACTGCGATCGCTCTGCACGGCTCCGACTCGCCACTGCACCGCCATCCTAGCTTCACCGACACCACGGTGAGCCATCGCACGCCATGTCCGAACCTTGCCCTGCTTTTGCCGTGGCGTTCCACCCTCGGGACGCGCAGGCACGAGCCCTTACCGGCTCGGGAAGATCACCTGCACCATGCACTCATTCGACCGGCCGAAACCCCCGGACTACAAGCTTGCTAGACCGAGAACGCAGCACGACGCGTTCTCGGCGGAGCGCGCTCACCACCGACGCGTTCCGACGCCGAATCACCCGTTCCGAGCAATCCGTCTAGCAACCGTATAGGTTAGAGCGTCGTGGAGCACCGCCACGACCTCCTCGAGCTAGCTACGCGGATCTAAGCGCTAGAGGAAGCCTGAATCGCCTTGGCCGCGTGCGCCGCGACCTTACCGGAGCGCCGTCGCGAGCCGTCGCCAAAAGAAGGTCATGCCATGGCTAAAGTTCGCCACCAGAGTGTTGTATGCCTCTCTGGCCTCACCAATTTGACAAGACCGCATTCGATTGAACCAATACTTGGTCGTAGCCGCGATGCCGCCTTCCGCCGTCGTCGGCGACACGCCGCCGCCACAACCGAGCACCTTGGAAAGCTCGGTAGCCAAAATTGGTAGTTGGTATACCATCGCCATAGACCCTGGACGCGTATACATCTCCTAGAAGACCTCCTTAGCCCCGCCGGAACCTCACAGTCGCGACGACATCGCCGCCGACACGTTCCGCCTCGCCTAGATCCGTTCCGAGTACCCCCGGTCGCCTCGCGCTGCGGAGAAAGGCCGCCGAGGTTCGCCAAGTCTGCCTCGGCACCGCCGCTAGATAGCCGAGCCCCGAATCACGACTGTCGCCTTGGCTACGTGCGCCTCCACCTCGTCGGAGAACCGCCGTATGCCGAGGGAGAGAAGGAGGCCATACCACGACTCTAACCCGCCACCATCTGGTCGGACGACTGCCTGAGCACGCCGATTGGGGAAAGCCGAGCCCTGTCTTGCCGAAATATGGTCATCGCCGCCCTGTCATCGTCCGCCGCACCGGAGAGACACCGCCGCCTTGAACAGACGCCCTGGAACCCTGCTAGCACCGAATCTCCGATTCGCCCGAGCCTCCCCAGGAGAGCTCGGGAGAGCAGCACCCTCGGCGCACCAAATCTCCGATTCGCCCGAGCCTCCCCAGGAGAGCTCGGGAGAGCAGCCCCTTCGACGTCCAAATCTCCGATTCGCCCGAGCCTCACCAGGAGAGCTCGGGAGAGCAGCCCCTTCGGCGCCCAAATTTCCGATTCGCCCGAGCCTCACCGGGAGAGCTCGGGAAAGCAGCCCCCTCGGCGCCCAAATGTCCGATTCGCCCGAGCCTCCGCAGGAGACCTCGGGAGAACGGCACCCTCGGGCGCCCAAATTTCCGATTCGCCCGAGCCTCCGCGGGAGACCTCGGGAGAACGGCACCCTCGGGCGCACCAAATCTCCGATTCGCCCGAGCCTCCCCGGGAGAGCTCGGGAGAGCGGCACCCTCGGCGCCCCGAATCTCCGATTCGCCCGAGCCCCGCCGAGCTAAACCGAGCTACGCCGAGCCCCGCCGAGCTACCCCCGACCACCGCCGAGCTCCGCCGAGCTACCCCCAACCACAGCCGAGCTACCCCCGACCACCGCTGAGCCACGCCGAGCTACGCCAACTCCGGCAACTCTCTGGGAACCAGCATCGAACACCTGGTGAGCGACCATCGGGTCTGTGTTCTGCTGAGGCGCCACTTGCCGCACTACTGGACCCGCGCGCCACGTGGACCAATCCCGAGCTGCCCCTGATTAACCAACCAGTTTTCTCATTTTCAGAAAATAGGATAATCTTCGGAAATTCATAACTTATTCATACGAAGTCCAAAAATTGCGCACCATATATCAAAATTCTCAGAAAAATGAGATCTACAATCTAAGACTGTGTTTGTGTGCATTTGGCTCTTTATTTTATTGGATTTTTCTGAAATACTCTATAGGAGTCGCTGACGCGACTATTTCGTGTTCGATTTCAGAGCCGGAGGAGGATCTGACTAAGGAAGACGACCACGAGTACTTCCAAGAGCTAGGAGACGACTACGAAGGTGCCACGTCCCACCAAATCCTTAGATCCTATTTACGCATTGCAAATGACATTGTTGCTATTGCTTTATGATTACGTATGGATTGGTTGCATGGTAGTATATTTGATTTCCCTGCCTTGATAAGACTTTACCTGCTATCCGCTGTTAGGTTAGCTGCTGCTTAATTTACTGTTACTCTTCCACTACTTTCTACTTGCTATATGCTATGTGGTGGAATTGGGACGGTGTATAACTGATTATAACCACTGGGAGAGAGTGCTGCGTGCGTCTTGGGTGCGTGGTAAGGGTTAATGTCGACCAAGTGGGATGTGAGACAAGCCCATGGGGCAAGTCGTGCCGGGGGTGCAACCTGGGCATCCCCAAGCGAGATACCTGTGACGGGTAAAGTTGTTGCGGAGGTTCCAGGTGGGATAGCCTTGGTGGTTTGAAGCCCGTGGACGGAGGTGCTGTGATAGCACGGGGAGAGTATCCCCTAAGTGGAGATGCCTGCTTGGTCAAACCTAGGATGGACTAGTTTCAGGTTCATGGGAATCCTTTTCTACTCACTCGCTTCTGATGGGCGGGAGACGGCTGGACTACTTGGTAGGACGGTGCCACTACTGCTAGGTTGAGAGGTGATAAGGGTGGGCGGAGACGGTCGATGGGTTCCCGTTCCGTTCTAGATGCACAGTACCACTGGATGGGCCCGGTACTGTGTCTCCCAGTCTCAGCATAACGGTGTAGGATCCGGAATATCGCAGGGCTGAGTGGTAGGGTGGCATCGACCTAGGCAAGCAAGCACCCGGAATTCTGCCTAGGTGTTTGCGCAACACCTATGATGGCTAATCTTGTGGGTAGTGAAACCTCTGCAGAGTGTACGGTTGATCGATCGATACATATGCCAACTTGTTGGCTATGGACCTTTCCTATGAAGCTTCTACTAGTGTAGTGAGTGTTCTCTTCTCCCCCTGGATGACATTTTTCCGGCAGTGTACCCGTTGTGGTAGTGTGCCGCTGAGATAGGCCCGAGAGGGAGTTGGGCCTGTCGAATGAGAGTGAGGTGTGGGTATGTGAGGTGTGGTGATGGGAAAAGGGATGATGGTGTTAACTGGTGATAAAACTTGACTAATTAAACATTGATTACAGCTACATAGGAAAACCTCAGCCTATAGGTCTGCTTGTATAGCCTTGCATCCACTTTCCACAAAGCAAATGCTGCATAGGTGGGCTCCGTGGCCAGTACAAATCGTACTGATAAATTTGCTGTCAGGTGACGAGAATGAGTACGACTTCGAGGGAGATGATGACGAGGAATAGGGTCACGTGCTACACTCAAGTTGGCCGTGAAGGATGAATCGTTTCCGCATCTTCTAAAGCTTCTCTGATTGTTGATTCCGCCAGTGTGGCGATGTAATAAATATTTATGTAAGACTTATTTACCGTTGTATGGATCCTGGTGTCAACTGAGATATGGGTAATTTCATGGATTGTCCCAAGCAATCTGTTGAATTACAATTCGAGCCTGTGGATTTTCCTTCGCGGAAATCGAGGTCGTTTCATTTATATAGCCATGAGAGAGATTGAATCCTTCGGACCTCCGTGAAACGGTTGTGAGTGATAAAAGATGAAGAGACATTTTTTTTTGGTAATATCAGGGATTGGGGATAGGTAGAACGGAAGGGAAAGTTACTACATTAGGTTGTGGCAAGTCTAGGCTTTCTAAGGCCAACATGATCTTTGCAAGATTAATCTTACAATGACATAAAAACATACCTTGCCCGTTGAGATTATAAGAATTGCATGTAGTTACATATATAAAGGGATAAACTATTTTAAGTTAGTGTTGGTGGATGACATGGGGTGCTAATGTGGATAGCTAAACATATATTAATAGATGATGTGTCTCGTTTATGTGGACATTATAAATACATATGCTAGTGAGTTGTAATTATTTGTGTTAATGGACCGCTGAGGTGGATAACTTGTATGTGATGATAGACTATTAGATAAACATAGATATCACCTGCAAAGCTCAAGATAAATAACAGTGTGCAACAACAAGCAAGTTTAGCACCAAGAGAAAACAACTACCAGAAGAACACAAGTAGCAACTGAAAGCGACACTCAAGGCAGCAAAGATCACGACATAACCGAATAACCCATCAACCGAAGCTAGCCCAGATTCCCAGAAGTATATAGGTTTAAAAAAAAAAAGAAAAGAAAAAAGAAGCTACTACAGAAGACACGACAGCCGCCAGCCCGCCACCATGTGACCCTGACACTTATGATCACAACCAGTGAAGACCTTCATGTACAACTTAGCGAACAATTCTTTTTAAACATGGCCTGATGTAGAAACTCACATTGTTTTATAGGCTCTGGGAGATTAAGAACTATGCAAATATAAGCATGATCAAAGCTTTGGTTCCAAACCAAAACAATGCCTAAATTGATTAAAGAACAGGCGAGCAAAAGTTTGGCTGGACCCATGTGTTAACGGTTCTTGAGCCGACGATTGCAAGAATAGTTAACACGTAATGACTCAATGCAAGTGGGTTTAGTTAGGTTAACACGTGGGCCCATTATTGACAAAGTCAAACTTTTGCGGCTGCTATAGCATCAAGCGTGTTAGGATCTGTTTGGCTCGGTTATGAGCTATGAAAAAGCTGTTGTAAGTTGTGAGTTGTCGAAAAGTTGTTTCGCGATATGTGCTATGAAAACCTATTTTCACTCATTTGGAAATCCGAAAGCCAAAATAAAGGTTCATGGTGCTGCGAAAAATTGTAAGCAACTGCTTTGGGAATTGTACCTTGGTTGACTTTTGAGGAGCACAATCAACACAGGTCAGCTTAGGTTACCCCCTCCTGAAAATCCTTCTCAACAGTAAGGGGCTTGAACAGGCACTTTTACTAGCTTTGGTGTCTGTACTGCGTTTGGATCATCACGCCACACAAACTTCGATCAACAGTAAGTGTTGTTGCTTCAACAGTGTGCATTCTTTCACTTAGGCCAATTTTAATGGTAAGTTTCGTTACGTTATTTGCAAGACTGTCATATCATATAGAATAAAATAAAACTCGAATGAAACTTTGTATTGAGAATGGGTGTTTTATCATATAGTTTCATCGGTATTTAATTTTATGACTTATGAAGAGTTGGTAATCGTGTCAAAAGAGTTTTATCTAGATGAAACCCAATTTTCTCTATCTTCTTAAATAGACTGTCATGTTATCAAATATGCTTATTTAACAGTTTATTTTAATATAAATGAAACTCAGTTGAAATTCCCACCGAGACTGGCCTCATAGCCAAACACTAGTGCCCGGTGTTCAAGAAAAGTTGCTGCTGCATTATTACCCACTGATTCAAACACTGATGCGAAATGTCACTGGCACTTTATCACAAAAGGATTTGACGTTTCAGGTAATCAGTTGTAGCAGTGTTCAACTGTTCATATTCACAGTTTGAAATTCACTGTAGAAAGCTACTTCATATTGAGCAAGGAATGTCTTTGCTGTTGGTAGATTGTGTGATCTATGGTTTTGTGCCATTTTTTATCATTAACAAGGAAATGCAATGGCATCAGAGACCCAGAAGCGCAAATATGAAGATAGGAGGGATTAGCAGCTTAAGAAAATGATGTCTTCATTGCCACAGGGTAAAGAGAAATGCATTGCAAAAAGAAGAATGTCCTAGTTCAAAGGAAAGGACACTTAAACTGATTCAACCTTCAGAACTGAGATGATGACACTTAAACTGATTCAACCTTCAGAACTGAGATGTACTGATGAGGAAACAATACCAGATCCACAGAGGACATCTGCATGCATAAAAGGAAATGACTTCCTAATTAACCAATTAAAAAAATAGAAGCCATATGAGGTGCACAAACATCTGTTAAGAGTGAAAATAATATCTGCCTTATGGTTTACCATATTTCTCATATTTAGGTTCAGCATCCTATGTAATTCCTGTAGCCTATTTCTGAAACTATGTTGTCATGGGTGATTTTTCCTTGATCATCCATTGTAAGAAACTAATAATTGCAAGAACCAGCAAAAATGCTTCAACCTAATGTATTATCACTTTTCTATGAGCATTCAAATGCTTAATTGCCTCCTTCTACAACTATGCAATGCTTCTACAACGGGGTACAACCGCACAATCCCTTTATATCAGTTATCATCAAGTTCTATAGCTCTTCCCTTCCTGTTTATAATTGAATTTGCTCATTGATGTGCTATAGCTCTTTTAAACAAAAGTCTATCACTTCCTTTTCTCAACCACCAACAGGTTCCACACCAAGTGACAGACCAAGTAAGCTTTGCACTAATGCCCGTTTACTAGTGAAGCATAAAGAAGAGAACCATAAAAGGGCTAAAAGGTTCCAACAAGTTTGTGCTCAGCGAATATGCTAAGTAGATCCCTTTCCAGTGCGAGCCTACAAAAGGACTATGCTCTCCCATGTAAATCGACCATTACATCTTTTGCAGTATCACGACCTGAGCCAGACTCATTTCCCATGGCATCCTTCTTCATCAGCTGTCCGTCAATCAATTCTGCGGCTACATGTGGCAAAGTCATGGATGATCTTCGATCGCGGGGTGGTCATGCCTGAAAGCCTACAGCGCAGAGGGCAACCTAGCATCTTTGGCAGAGTCATGTATGTCTCCTTCAATTGATTATGGGTATACTGCAGCTTGTCCTGAGTTCATCTACTGTTATCGACTTCAATATTACTAAAAAGTAATGAACTGATTATCACTTATCTGAAACTCATTATGTTGCCTATTATTGTTTTGTCCCTATGTGTGATTGTATTAGAGACTTGTGTTGAGAGCTTATAAAGTCTGAAAGTTAGCTTATTACAATTTTGGAGTTTTCAGTGATATTGCTATGAAAATTAAAAGGATAAGCCTGTCTACCCCGAAAAGCAGTCTAGAGAATGTGCCAACTCTCTTCAACTTTACTTCTGAGATCAGTCCACCTTGGCAATCTCGCCATCTAAATAGCCTATTAGGAACAATCTTATCATGCAGGTCACTTTAAAGTATTAAACACCAGTGAACTAACATTCTTCAAATCCCGGTACTCTGTATGTTTACTTTCTGAATTTTTTTTCCAAACTGAAAAACCGCCCATCATGCTACGAATCTATTAGGCTCAGTCCCATCTCCCATGTCGTAGCAGTGGAATTGGGCACTACAGAATACTTGAAACCAACTATTTTGGAAATCCCAATTGCAATACAGTTGCCACATCCAATTCGAACTCACACAGTCTTATTTATTCTTTCTACAATTTCGACTAATCAAGTTTGCAATTCACAAACACGAATGGGAAATTATTCATTCACCCACCAACCAAACTGACCTGCCTGCTACTCCGCCGCCTCCGCCTTGTCCTTGGAGAATCCGGCGATCTCGCTGGTGCTGAAAAAGCTCTCCCAGTTCTCCCCATCGAACTTCCTGTACTCGATGTGCTTCAGGGTACCGGGGTCGACGCAGGCTACGGTGACGGCGACGCCGTCCTGGTTGGACCGCGGGGTGTAGAAGGAGGTGATGCCGCAGGCCTTGCAGAAGGTGTGCTTGGCGGTGTGCGTGCCGAAGGTGTAGGTGGTGATGAACTCGCCGGCGCCGGCCTGCAGCTTGAACTTGGCGGCGGGGACGATGAAGTGGGTGTTCCCGCGCATGGAGCAGTTGGAGCAGTTGCAGATCCACGCCACCACGCTCGCGGGGGCCTCGACCTGCCACCGCACGCGTCGGCAGTGGCAGCCGCCGGTGTGGACGACAGCCGCCTCGGAGGCCATGAAGGTCTGCCAGAGAGCAGAAGCTCGCGAAGCTTGAGTTCCCGCAGCTGAAGTTGACTTTGACTTTTACAGGCAATGCTACCAAAGGAAAATTAAGAGGACGCTACATCGTGTAACTATCACGTACAGACGCACAGTAGGACAAAAAGAAAATTTTGTGCTAATCATAATTTATGTCACCTACGTTAGTTTTTATAGTAGTTTATTTTAATCAAATTATGTCATTGTCTAATGTTGAAAAAATAAAAAGATTCATCATATCCAATAAATCATGTACGATCTGAAAAGATTTATATATCATAAATTTTACTTTTTTTTTAATAAATAGTTCATACCCAGTTTCATCTGCCAACAGTTAGAATGAGGCTAACTATTATAAGGTTCCGGCCAAAGACCACAAAGCAACATAAAAAAACAAAACGGCAAAAGTCCACAACGCAAATGAGGTAACGCAAACACTAAACTGAAGCAATCAAACTCCTAGAGAACCATCCTTTGGGAAAAAAAAAAAAGTGCAAGGTCGACTCCTCTAGGTGCTGCACCGCCAGGATCAGCTGTTCCTTTAGTCATCATGCCGCTGCAGTATTGCCCATTTGTAAAGCCAGTGAGTTTTTTAAAAAAGAACCTGTAAAAAAATTTGATTTGCATTTATCAAAAACCACTTCATTTTTCGTTAGATATATTGCCCAACACAAAGCTGATGCTGTTCCTAATCTTGGACCACCTACTAAATAGATCATCCATATCCTTAGGGGGTGCAATCCCGAAAATAACATAAACAGCTCGCTACAAGAATTTGGCATAAGGGTAATTAAAAAAGAGAAGTTGTATACATTCTAAAGAGTGACAAAATCTACAATGTTTATCGTCATTCCAGTTTCGAAAAGCAAGATTGTCTTTAGTTAATATTACCTCTCTTATTAAGTGCCACAAAAATATTTTTATTCTTGTAGGAACTTTAATTTTTCAGATATCTTGAAACACTTTGGTACCATTGTTAATCAAAGCAGCATATATGGTTTTAACTTGAAAAAAAAATACTTGATGCATGTAAATTCCACACAAAAATATCCCTTTCCTCGTTAAGATTCACTTCATGAGGAAACAATTATGTGCTAATCCATTAGATTGGTACCCGCTATATTACCTCAAAAAGAAATATTCAGCGGTGTTGAGCTAAGTACTTTTGTCACATAATCTTATTTTCATCTCACTATATTGAACAACGCAGGGAATTTATCTTTTATTGGTTGATTACCCAGCCAGCTGTCATTCCTGTCAACCTAGAATTGGGTTTGTGACCCAGCTTTCACCTCGAAAGAACCAAGGCATATGGAAGTGTCTTTAACATTCATCAAACTTTTCCAGAAATATGAGTATGTGGGTTTTTTAACACGAGTTCCTACGGTTTGTCTTTCAGAAACTTATTCCTAAGAAATTAAGAATCTTCTGCCACATTCCATCTTCATTTAAAAGTTTAAAGAACCATTTACTTAGCAAGCATTTGTTCTGTAGGTCTAAATTCTTTGGTTGACATAAATTTTTCCATTTAGCTAATTTGTACTTTCGTCTTTGTTGATCATTCTACCAAAAGAATCTATATCTAAACAGTCAATCTTTCGAAGCACCTTTTTGGTAATTCGAAGAAAGAGTTTATTAAAACTAACCGATCTCCGAGCGAAAGTAACTTTCCTTTCCACCCACTAAGTTTCTTTTCAATCATATCTACAATTATTTGACAATATTGGTATGCCAAGGTAAAATAAAATTTTCTTATTTATCTTATTTTATAAAATAAATAAGAAAACAATAAATATACATTTAACCGGTTACCTCTCAGGCAATAAACAATTCTATCCGGCCGATCTCATTCAATGAACATGTTACTGTTATCTAGCAGTACTTAGAATAATACTTCCTCTATTCTAAAATAAGTGTCATTTTTGACTTTTTGAAATCAACGTTTGACCATTCGTCTTATTCAGAAAAAATTACAAAAATATAAAATTAAAATAAACAAATCAAGATGAAAGTACTTCTAATAATAAATCATTTCATAATAAAATAATTAATTTTTTTATAAATTTTTTGAATAAGACGAATGATCAAAAGGAGATAGTTAAAATTTTAAAACGACACTTATTTTCAGACGAAGGGAGTATCAGTTCTATTTTCACAACAAGTAGAGACTCGAATCCTGCAATTCTACCAATACTTATTTCTGAATTACAGTAAGTTGTCGCATTCAAAAATGCTCTGCGTGTCTTTCAATCCAACATTAGGCCTCTCCTAATCCAGGACGAGGTGCAGCTGATCAAACACCAACTTATCCTCACAATTTATTATTGTTTTGCGTAGAAATAGAATAGAACATCATTTATTTTACTCGTAGGTGACTTACAATCGACAGGGCCACAGACCACAGCAATTCATTTTTATTACGATACGATTTACGCACCCGGCAGTGCTGGCACAAGCATACCGTCACTTGACAGGGTGAGGCCGTGATTGCTACTCCGCCGCCTTCCCGTCGGACTTGGAGAAGCCCGCGATGGTGCTGCGCTTGAACCACTCCTCCCAGTTCCTCCCGTCGCACTTCCGGTACTCGACGTGCTCCAGCGTGCCCGGGTCGACGCAGGCCACGGTGACGGCCACGCCGTCCAGGTTGGACCGCGGGGTGTAGAAGGAGGTGATGCCGCAGGCCTTGCAGAAGGTGTGCTTGGCCGTGTGCGTGCCGAAGGTGTAGGTGGCGATGAACTCGCCGGCGCCGGCCTGCAGCTTGAACTTGGCGGCGGGGACGACGAAGTGCGTGTTCCCGCGCATCGAGCAGTCGGAGCAGTTGCAGATCCACGCCACCACGCTCGCGGGGGCCTCCACGCTCCACCGCACGCGCCGGCAGTGGCACCCGCCCGTGTGCACGACGTCGTCGGGCACGCCGCCGCGGCTCATCCTGTGACGATCGCAAGGTGGCGACCGCTACGAAAATTTGGCGCAGCTTGTGGAGGAGACGGAGCGGCGCTCGGAACTCCTTGTGAACCGGCGTGACGTGGGGGCGGGGTAGGTGTCCCCGTAGCCCACCTTTTAAGACCGAGCAAGCTAGAGCGGCGGCTATATTGGGATGATTTTCACATCATTCTCTACTTTCCTAGTTGGAAAATTGTGAGTAATGAAGGTGGCGGCAAATAAATGGTTAACTGAACTTGTCTATAGCCCGGTTTAACGCACCAACTAAACTTTAATTGGCTAAGTTTAGCTATAGTGCATCAAACACTACATAACTAAACCTATCTAAAATTTAGCTGAAGGTCAAAATATTACACAACTTAATTAGTTGTTTTAACCCAGCTAAAAGGTCTAAATAACCAATACTACCCTAACTAAAATTTAGTTAGAACATCTAAACACACATAGCTAAAGTTTAGCTATTTAAACAATTGCATTAACGAGGGGTAGCATGGTCAAAATTTTCAATTAGCTACAACATCCAAACATCCTAGTTAAATTAACCTTTAGCTAGTTAAACTTTAACTATATCAATTAGGTAGCTAAATTTTAATTAGGCTGCACCCAAAGCAGCCCTATACTTGTGATTTCCTCATTCGATATGTATTAGGGTATGTTTTTGTGTGGCCATAAAAGAACTCATCCATTATCCATTATTCACAGTATATCATTTTTATGTTTCAAATAATCTTAACATAACAGACGAAAGAACCCGAATTACTTCCACCCGGACATCCACGCTAGCACCTGCTGCATGCATATGCGGAGCCAATGCGTATCGCTTCCCCACACTTTCATGCTTTCCGCGCCCCTCCACGTCTAGCACGTGTCCTTTATGTTTCCTCAGCATCCATTACAGCTGGGCCCTGCTGCTCTTTGTGGCCAACAACCGTCGGATCCTTGATCCATCGGCATCACGCGGATCGCTGGCCTCGACGCGGATCCATCAGCACGTTTGTGCTTCTTCTCTATGGCTAAACATATCCATCATCCAGATATACACAAACATGTATGTCCTAAACATATCCAGAAGTAGTGAGAGAACTGGAGGGTTTAGTAAGAGAATACTAGAGACACCCAGATAAGATACAAGTAGGACATGATGGTTGTAGATAACAGGATGGAATTTCTGGTTCTACCATAGACAACCAGAAACAAGGTTGGTATGAGGTTAAGATTAAGAAAAAAAGGTAGAAGAAAAAAATAAATGATAGGTTTATTCTGGAACATAAGAGGTCTAGGGTCTAAAGCCAGGATCTCAGCATTAGCTGGTAGAACAAGAAGAATAATCTTTCTATAGGGTTGTTAAAACAGCTAACTAGCAATATTCCTTTTGAGTGGCATCATATGCATGACTGCTAATATTGAACTGGTAGTACCTAGAAAAATTATACCAATGTTTCTTCTCTGCAGAGGATTAGTGGACAACACATACCCGAGGAAATGTACAAATAATAACAAGGGTAGAGTTGTCATAGAGCTAAAGGTCAGATTCTATTCTACCGAAAAGTTGGTTTGAACATTTTAATTAGCATAGAATAATTACTCACTATTACTTCTTCTCTCAAGGATTGATTTTAGTTTGTCTTAAGTTTGATTTGCATATATGACATCTATAGAAACATTCAAACTTATGGAGAGAAAGTACTTGAGTGGAGGGATTGCAAACCAGCGTGCCAGAGCGACAGGGGCTTGTGAGGAGAAAGAACATTGTTGGATCATCCTGAGAGGAGTCATCGACCTTCCTCCCCCAAGCTTGGACCTTGTTGTCACTAGTTGCATGGTCTTCTTTCATCAACCATTCTTTGATTTTTGTTGAGTCTTGGTTGACGAATTGATGTTCATTGGAGATGTAGAATCGAGTTCTTCCTTGATGGTCTTTGTCTTCTAGCGACATGACGAAGAGTTGTTTAATGATACGCCATCCGTCTTGATGATCAACGAAGGAGCTTCATCAATATTTGCATGAAGGCTTCATCTCCAATGGTTTTGGGACATCATCTTGCAACCATAGTCATGGTCTTTCAAGGCTTGGTTGGTAGTCAACCCTTGATTGATGATTGGTTGACACAAGGGTGCATGCTATCATGTCATCCTTGTCCTCGTCGCCGACGTGCAAGATGGTGTCTTCAAGAACAATGAGAGCAGGTCTTTGATTGGCTAAAATGAGGTGAGTTGCACCCTGCTTCTCATCGACATCCTAGCTCAAGTTTTGGGTTCAATGCTATGATGTCTTCAAGGTTGCTCATAGCTTGTCACCTTGTTCATCCACTTCTTTTAAGTGAGTTCAAGATGTTGATGCTTCATGTGGCACTCTTGTCTCCTTTGTTCCATCACTGAAGTGGTGATTTGGCAGGTTCATGACAAACCATGAATATGCACACCATAAATTCTTTCCTACAAAATGTTAGTGGACGCATACCCGGAGGATTGCAAAAATTTCAAACTATGGGTTGTTGTCCACGATTTATATGGTCTTCATCTATGCTAATGAAAAGATGGATTTGAATCACTTTAGCATAGGTTTGGTTTATCATGTTTTGCAACAATTTTTTTTCATGGCACTTTAACATGGTTCAAGGTAAAGGTAACTTGCAACAAAAGACAATGTGACTGATATTTGATACTTACAGTTCTTCCATCGATTAATGAGCCATGTCTTTTGCGCGAAGCTATTGGAGTTCATCGTATACCTTGCTTCATCTCTCGTGTGAGTTCATCTCTTGACTTACCCAATTTGTACTCGTGAATTTTCTAAAGGGGTTAGTCCAACAAAATAACTGATATCTACTAAAGCACAATTTTAGTTCAATAACCAAACTAGACTCCATGTCTAATTTAATTAAGAAAGGCTATTTAACCTAAGCACTACGCTTAATTTAAAAGCCAATGAAAATATTTCAAGTATTTCCAAACCAAAGCATGCTTTAGCAAACAAAGGTAGAACGAAAGCATTATAGAGATTTACTCAAATGGAAATGATAGAGCATGATCAAGGTGAGGATTTCTTTTTAGATGCAAATGGTATGGATGAATGCAAGAAATTAAACATGCAATGGGTGAGAAAACATAAAAAACTAAATGAAGTGAATGCATGAATTGTTGAAAGTAAACATGCAGTGAGATGCAAGAATTTAAAAGATAACTACTCATCAATTTTAAAGTCTATAGCAATATTATCTCACCTTTCTTGATCATACTTACCACGACTCACTAGATGGTTGTGAGTGCTGCAGCTTCTAATTTCGTCACTTGAGATGTGAGTTGAATTCTTGTCACGACGACATTTTCTCCAATATACACATGGTTAAAATAATATATATGAATACACAAACCTATGAGATGGCAGGGTTCCGGTGTTGATGAATGTTGAATGTTGAGACACCCTGGGTTCTTCAATCTTGTGGAAACATGTCGAAAGGTCAAACTGACATCTTTTGTCCTGTCTATTCCACACTCAACAGAACAAGGGGTAATCCTACTAAAGCTAGTGATACACTAAATTAGCAGACATCAAGATCATTATCAAAATCTTTATGCCAATTGCTTCCCTGGCAACGGCGCCAAAAATGCTTGTTGGTATAAATTAAGTGCAACTAAAATATGAAGGATTCCGCAAGCGCACAGGACATACCATTGTAGCATTTTACCAGGAGTAAATCAGGTATCGTTATTTATATTTTACTACAGGGAAGCAAGGGTTAAAGAATCTGATAACTCACCATCATGTATCTACTAACTTAGTAAACCAACTAGACTAAAGCAGGGGTAAATGATATATGATAGGTATATGAATAATAACGCACACATGAGAATTCTATGATAAATGAGTAGATAGCTAAAGTGAGAGGACAACGGGAGAGATCAAAGTTTCTATGTACTTCTCTATTACTTTGGTTCTATGATAACTAAAGCATGAATAGATATAGAGATCACACATGGCACTTTGGAGCAGCAGGTCCTTTCCAACTCTCGAGAAAGATTGGGAAAAGGGTAGTTGGGAGAAGGCTTCCAAAAGCTCTACGAACATCAACCCGAATGTGGTGGATTACAAAGGCATAACAGAGCTGTCACCTCTGGGGCTACCACAACTAACCGTGGGATTAAGCGCAAACTTAGGTAACCTATAGTCTAGACACCTTGCCTAAACTATCGATTACTACTCTAGCTATGCGCAATAACTAAAGCACTCAATACGAGCAAAGATCCCATACCAAGGTATAATAACTATACTAATCATACATAATGAAGGCATAAAGTAAATAGAGAAGATGAATATATATATATATATATATATATATATATATATATATATATATATATATATATATATATATATATAAAGCATAAGTCTTGTAAACAATAGATTCTCTGAAGACTTCTCTAGAACTAGAGCGCACTCCGCTCTCCCTAACTCTTATCTAGATCTAATCTACTACATTGGAATGTCTAGCCCTAATTCTCTAGAGAGGAGAGGTCATCCTTTCATGGGACATCTCTGCCTCTGATCCTGGCTGAGATATAATGAAATTAGGGTTTATGGCATGCCTCCTCCAGGGGCCGGAGGCCTTGCTTATATAGCCCTCTAGGAAGCACCACACCCGTTGGATCAAACCGACCTTAATGAACGATTATTATTCATCCTCAAAGGCGGTGGAGGCATGATCCGCGAGACGGAGCCTGATTGGCTCTGCAGGTGGGGCAGGTGCCCCCACCCCTTGGGCGGCCGCCGGCTTCCGGGCCCGATTTGCCTCCCGTTTGTTTCCAGAGTCTTCTCGTACCTTCCAGATTCCAGAAAAGTTGTGCATAGCCCCTTTGTCTCTATGTAAACATGATATGTGGGCCTTCCTTGGTTCTTTTCAGCTGACACCCTGCAGAAACAGACATTCACCAAAACTTATGGAATTCTATCAGTAAACCCCCTATATCTAAGTAGTGTTTATGTTTAGGTCCTTTCTTATGCTATGTTGATGGTTAAAAATGATACTTATCTACCGTCAACATGCATCTGGATGTGGCCGGCCCAAAATAACATTCCTTGAAATAGACGTAGCTAAATATGGGTGTATGTTCTTGTCCTCACCTGACTGACCACATAATATCTTCTAGAGCCCCGGGCAAAAATAGCCTTGACGCCTCCTCCATAGTTGCCTGGTATACGCGTATACGCACGCTCCTTTGATATGTCGATCATGAACCAAAAGATTTCCTTTTTCCTCCTCTAATTAGCCATGGGCATGCATGCCTTTGCCTTATGTCACATCCATATTACCATGACCAGAGCATATTGGACTTCCCAAAGATATTGAATAGTCTCTCCTAATCGGTAATGAACACCGATTCGAGGAAGCCTGGGAACTTTTGCCTCACATATGTGTACTCTTCTCTGATACAAAAGCAATGACCATGGGCTTGCAAGCACATCGACAGCCAGCTTCAAAAAGAGAGCATTTGCTTCAGAATATTAAGAGTTCAAACATGCTAATTGGCCGCACACACACGGGCCTTTTCAATAATCGATTCCCAATCGCCGATCCCATGAGTCTGGTGGCCATGCATACATCATATTTCCTTGCTTGACCTTGCTCCCAACCATCAGACATCTTGCTTTTCTCATAATATTTTCTTGCCAACGATATTTCTCGGTTGACCAAATTTTGGTGTCAACATTTTGTTTTCACATGGATGAATATGCTTGAAAGTAAACATGCTAAATAAATGCTTATGCAAGAAAATAAATATGGATAACTACCGAATTACCTTTTGGTTAAGGTTCGGGATTTTTAAGTCCTCCAAATTGGACTTCTCCAAATTCTTTTAGTCTTCAGGGGGTTTCAGTCTACCCGGAGGATGATGCCTCTGGTAACTGTTTGTCTCCCTCTTCACTTATCATATTTGCTGTGGAGCTTAACTCAGGCCTTGGTCTGAATGGAAAACATTCCTCTTGTCCGTTGATGTTGAATTTTACTTCTCCAATTCCGACGTCAATGTGGGCATTTGCAGTGCTCATAAAGGGTCTCCCTAAAATGATTGACACTTTCAAGTATAGCTGCATATCTAGCACCACAAAGTCGATTGGTATGAAGAACTCTCTGATCTTGACTGGAATATCTTCAGCAATTTCTACACGGTAGCGGATCGACTGATCGGCTAGCTGTAGGCACATGGATGTGGGGATGAGTCTTGGGTGTTGGAGCTTGTCGTATACTATCTTGGGCATTATGCTAACACTTGCTCCAAGGTCACATAGTGCATTGTTGAAATGTTGATCTCCAATTGAACAATCAATGGTGGGGCATCCTGGATCCTTCTTCTTGGATGGTGAAATGTTTAGGATAGCCGCACTACATTCTTCCGTTAACTTGATTACTTCAGTGGTGGGCAGTGGTCGTTTCTTGTTGAGGATGTCTCTTAATTACTTTGCATAGGTAGGAACATACATGGCATCTAAAAGAGGGATATTGATATATAATTTTTGTATTACCTCAACAAACTAACTGAACTGCTCATCCACTTTAGCTCTCTGGTATCTCCATGGGAATGGTAGGATGGTTGTGTCTTAGAAATCTTGTAACATCTCTTGTTCTGGTGGGTCCAACTCTTCTACTTCATCGTAGTTCTTCTCTTATGTTGGTTCTAGTGCCACTAGTGTTGTCTGTTTCCTCGCTGTCCCTTTTGGATATGGGGGATCACGAGTGGTTTTGCCACCTCTTGTAGTTATAGCTTGTACCTGCTCAGGGTTAGCGGCAAAAGGCAAAGCAGCAGCCAACTGGGCTAGTTGAGTTTCTATCTTTTTATTATAGTTAAGTTGATAGCAGAAGAAAAGTCATCCGTTTTTGTGTTTAGATCCTCTAAAAGTTTATCATTAGAAGCAAGCTTTTAACAATACTATCATTAATTCTAGCCTGTTCTAAGATTAAATCTCTCAAGGGTGTTTGCATAAAATTAGAAGAATTATAATTGCCTGAGTACTTACCTTGATGAGTAGGCTATTGATCCCATCCTTGCTTTCTTGGTGTGGAAGAGTTGTCGATGATGTTTGCATTTTTTGGATTATCTGAGAATTCTATCCCAAAATACTTTCCACATCTGTTCTAAGTGTTGAATGCATCTTGAATAGTTTGACGATCTCTTTTGTAGTTGTCCCTCTGATCAAGCCAATCCAATAGTACATCCATTCTTGTTAATAGTGCATGCACTTCTTCTGGAACTTCTTCAATCTGGCAAGAATGTTGATTTCTATCTTGTTTTCAATTTTGATTCTTAGCTATATTTTCCATTAATATCTCAACTTTTCTAAGAGTGAGTGACATGAATGATCCTCCAGTAGTTGCATCTAGTTGCTCACGATATTTCTCAGTGAGTCCATTGTAGAATCCTTGTATGAGCAACCAATTGTCCATTCCATGATGTGGGCATTCCATTATATAATCTTGAAGATGTTCCCATGCCTCTAGAATAGTTTCTTCTTTTTGCTGCTGAAAGTTCTGAATCTTTTCTCTTAAGGCATTGGTTTTGCCTATAGGAAAAAAACTTTGACAAAAAGGTTTTGGCACATTTGTCCCAAGTGTTGATGTTGTCTTTGTTGGAGTAGAACCACCTCCTCGCTCTTCCCTCTAATGAGAACGGGAATAACCGAAGGAGTATGATGTCTTGGGCAATGTCCTTGATGATGATGGTGCTTCCGATCTCCAAGAAATCTTGTAGATGAGCAGTAGCATCTTCTTGTACCTTTCCACTGAATGTTGTAGCTTGGACTAGGCTGATGAGGCTTGGCTTGAGCTCAAACTCTAGGTTTTCCATCTAGAGTGTGGGTCCAGTAAGGATGTTCCCAATGCTAGGAGCTGAGTACTCTTGCAAAGTCTTGTTAGTCATCGTCTTCACCACTTGTGTTGATCTTCTTCTAGGTTAAGTTATTTTCTGATTGGATTTTGATTGATCACAACTTGGACCTGTCTTACCCCTGCATAAGATATAAACAAGAAAAGCAGGACAAGGGTAAGCTAGTAAAGATAGAGTTCATGATTTCTATCTAGAAGTATATATTTGATGTGTTCTTTCTAATAGCCATTTATAAATTTCCTAAAGCTCCCCGGGAACGGCGCTAGAAAATGCTTGTTGGCATGTCTAACACGATTACAAAATGTAGTAGGTCAAACCCTACTATCAGCAAAGGCATTAGAGATGATCGGGACATCCCTTAGCATCGCTTAAGCCAGGTTGTCATCCCCAACACAATACTAAAAGATGTGGTTGTATTTATGATCATGGAACTTATAAATATGAAAGAAAGTTATTCGCAAGCGCACAGATAAAATACACCCGTTGTAGCATTTCACCCAGGAAAGTTTCGGGTATCGTTATTTATAATTTTACCCTTGGGAACTTAACAGGATTTAAGCGAAAAAGATATGGCTAGAAAGATTTACAAGTACATACTATAGATATCAATCTAATCATTACTCTTATCTTTACAGGGGTAAGGCATATGATAAATATATAAAGGGTAAATAAGATAAATGCGGGAATTCTAGGGTGAGAGTGAGAGAAACTCATGTGATCAAGTATGGTACACATATCTAGTGACACGTTAAGAGATTATATTTCTAATTTATGTTAGATCTATCTAGTCTATTGTTTACTCTAGTCATCCATATCATCTATAGCACAATCAATCGTCTGTCTATGTGTAAGGAACATCAAGTAAGGAATTTCATGAACAAAGCAATCCGTTCCCTGTGACCAGGTTCTGCTCGTCCTATTATTCGGGGAGTGGACTAAAGAGGACTCAATGAAGCTATATATAAAAGTCACCTTCATGATCTACCACTGGTTGGCTCGGAATTAAGGGTGCATTCATAGGTAAATCTAACCCAGGCACCATGCCTACGCTATCTCTACCACCTAGCCCAATCATGAGTTGAACTAAGCGTTGCACGAACATATGCATAATCATATTATCAATCGAAACTATATCTAACTTAGAACTAGAATAAAGTAAGAACAAGATAAATAAGAATACAATGATATAATTGAAGTAGCACAAAGTCAAATAAAGTTACAATGATGAATTACCAAATCTCCTTATGGCGATCCAGAATCCTAAGCCACGCTCAACTCTAATTGTATCTAGCTAGATCTAACCCTAAAGTTGAAGTAGAGCTCTAGTTCTCTCTCTAACTCTGGAAACCCTAGTTTCTGGTTCTAGCCTTCTGAATGAATGAAGATGATCCTTAGGGGGTCTGCCTCTGGTTGTATAGCCCCTAGGGATGTACCATAACCCTTGGATCAAACCGACTTGAATTGGTGGCGAAGATTGAACCTCAAAGGCGGTTGGAAGCTTCTGGAGAAAGGGGAGGCCAATGCCAGGTGGGCCTAGGTCAGCCAACTTCTAGGCCAGGTCGGCCGACCTGGCTAGGTAGGCCCCTGACTTCTGTTCATTCTGGTGTCCTCTGGAACCTTCTCGAAGTGGTTTCGCGGAATTCCGACTTGATTTGATATGTTTCCTTGGCCCTTACTCCTCCTCAGCTTATTCTGTTTAGTCTCTGGAAAATCACAATTCACCAATGCTGCGGAATTTGTCAGGTTAGTCCTTAAAACTCTTAGCTTGGAAATGGATCCAGTGTCTTCTAGAGTATTCTGAGTCGTATGCATTATGGACTCTCTCGTCGGGACTCCAAATATAGTGAATGATGGGTCCATTTCGATTGTCTCGACGAGCTATTCGCAATGGTGTGGTCAGATTCATCACTTGAGATACTTTTATGTAGCAAAATATTCAATATCTGCAAAACAAGTGAGAACTACACAACTCGTGGAACTTTGTTAGAATGAAACCCTACAACTATGCCTTTGTCATCATTTTTTATGAGAGTTAAGCAATAATTGATGGTATATAATTGACATTAATAAGCATCAACACCTGCATATAAGATATTCCAAGCTTCACCTAAACTTGTGAACTTTTGAGTGTCTACTTGAAAGGTCCTAAATGGTTAGAGGGGGGTGAATAGCCTATAAAAATCTACAAACAACACTTCACAAGCCGATTAGTAACAATAGCAAGCTTTGCAAAGCACTAGCTCTAAACTACACTATGCAAGCCACCTAGACAAGTATACTACACTATGATCACTAGTTCACTCTCAAAGGCTATGTCACTACTATACACTACTCCTAAGTGAGCAACTAACTAACAAGCTACACACGAGAGTAAGTACACAAAAGTAAAGAGAGAAGGTGATTTCAATACCCCCGGTGTAGAGAAGATATGAAGTCCAATATAACCAATCAATCAAATTCAACGGAAATCCTCGGTAGAGAGATGACACAAGATTTTTTACCGAGGTTCACTTGCTTGCCGGCAAGCTAGTCCTCGTTGTAGCGATACACCCACTTGGAGGTTCACGCGCTAATTGGCATCACACGCCAAACCCTTCTCAAGGGTGCCGCACAACCAACACAAGATGGGGATCCACCAAGCTACGAGCAATCCACTAAAGATGCCTTTCACGATCTCCCGCGGGGATAGGCTCAAGAACCCCTCACAACTTCACCGATCGGAGGCGGAGACAATCACCAACTCCCCTCAACGATCCTCGCAGCTCCAAGCCGTCTAGGAGTCGGCAAACTCCAAGAGTAACAAGAGAAACCGCTGCGAAATACCACTACCAAGTGCCTCTAGATGATCTCAATCAATGCAATGCACTTGATGCTCTCCAAACTCACCAAATGATGAACACAATCAAGTAGGATGAGTGAGAGTGGAGTGGGAAGGCTCACAAGTATGTTATGATGTTTAGGAGTGCCAAGAGATCCTCCCAAACCAGCCAAGTGACTATTTATAAGCCACACACAAAGAACTAGCCGTTTAGACTTTTCTGCGTACCGTCGGACTGTCCGACGGCCAGACCGTCGGACTAATCTGCACGGTCCGACGCCCCGGATAAACGCCACGTGTCACTAGCCGTTTGAAGTCGAACGTTGGATCACAACGGCTAACTTCCCGCGCTAAACAAACCGTCGGACTGTAGGCCGTCGGACCAAACCTTACGGTCCGACGCCCAATGCCATTTGCACCGTCGGACTGAAAATACACGCCGCGTCGGACCAAACGAAACCACGGTCCGACGTTTCCAGAGAGCTCCCCGAGCCCTGAAAACCGTCGGACGCTGGTCCGACGCTCGCCGTTGGACTAACGCCAAGAGTCCGACGCTCCTCTGCTCTCCACGTGTCAGCTCTCGCACGATCTGCACCGTCGGACGCTTCGGACAATAGTCCGACGCTTCGAAGCTGAGCGTCCGACGCTCTCAGCAGTGTTAGCCGTCGGACCGAGGCTAATGGTCCGACGCTCTGTGACAAAACGGTCCGACGCTAGTTTTTCTATTGTAATGTCTCCGAAATTCACCGAATCCTGCCTCGCAAGCTCGGCAGGAGGAAGAGAGGACCAAACCCTCTCTAACCCTCGAACTTCATCACCCCGTTTCTTAAGGTACTAACACTCCAAAGTGTCTCTCACTTAGGTGCACGTGTGTTAGCCTTTTCAAAGAGTTTTCCACGGGTCAAGTTAGTGTCACTAGCATCTATATGCATATGCAATGATCATGAACACCTAGTGGCACTTGATAACTGTATTTCATCAACGATTTCGCCCCTCTTGATAGTACGGCTATCTATCCTAAATGTGATCACTCCCTCTATGGAGTCTTGATCACCAAAAGCAAAAGAGCTCCTATGGATTATACCTTTGCCTTGAGCTCCTAGATTTTTCACCATCTTTTGATGAAGCTTGTGGACTTCTTTTGATGATGGACTTATACCATTTGCATGGATGCCGTCATTGCCCTTCACTTGTGACCTCCACCGACCCGGTCCTTTGCTCCATCTTGCCATTTGCTAATCAATTCTCATGAAACACTTAGAGCAATCGTTAGCAAACTAGGTTTCATCAATTACTCAAAACCAAACATGGGCTTTCACTACTGTTGGGTATTTTAAACGTGAACAGAAAAATCCGCAAGTGCACGGATACCGATGTAGCTTTCACCCGGGAGTATTCCAGAGTATCGATTTACACGGGGAATGTGAAGTGTACTAGAGAATTAAGAACGTCCAAGGTAAGAGGTAATTATAGGGTAGAGAGGGATTTTAGGGTTTTCTAAGTAGGTCTATCTAATCAAAGGCTCACTTTACTTTACTTACTTCAGAGCAGCAGTTCCTTTCCAACTCTTGAAAAAGGCTGGGAAGAAAGTAGTTGGGAGAAGGCTGCTAAAAGCTCTACGAGACCACCAACCCGAACGTGGTGGATAAGGCCTGACAGAGCTATCACCTTTGGGGCTACCACAACTATCCATAGGATTGGGCGCAAACTCAGGTAAACCCTAGTCTTGACCCACGTCTACACTAGCGTCTACTACTCTAGTTCCACGTGAAAACTAAAGCACTCAATACGAGCGGAGATCCAGTAAATATAATAAAGGAAGAATTGAAATCAATTAAATATAATACTCTGAAAATAATAAATGAAGAACCTAGAGATTACTTGAAGACGAACCAGATGCTGCAAAAGTACAATGTTGAAGAAGATCTGACAGGTCCGGCTCCTCCTCAACTCTGTCCTCTCCTCTCTCCCTGATCTCTAATTTACAACAACTTGATGAACTAGACAACTAGAACTAGAACTAGATCTAGAACTAGAACTAGAACTAGAAGATCATTTAGAGGGACCTCTACTTCTACTTGGATGGAGGGTTGAAACCCTAGCTTTTGCTCTGGAGGTAGCTAATGAAGAAGGAGATGGCGCCTAGGGGTCCTCTTGGGGATGCTTATATAGTCCGAGGTGGAGTAGGCGCGAAGGAATTGCCTTGTCATCAATCCGCGTCATATTTACAACACTCCATTGGATCCATACGCCGATTTTCCATGCACCGTAGGATGAAACCGACCTCAATAAGTCGGTTGACGGCGTGGGGACCTTGGGAGAATATTCCTTGAGAGATCTGCGAAGAAAACTGGGTAAGAACCGGTCTTTAAGGCCCCAAACCAGAGCTGAACCGGTTGAACCGTGCGCTGATAGCTGTTTCTGGAGAATTCTGGGAGATTCTGGACACCTGGGCTGCCTGGTTTGGCCGGCCCACTCGCCCACGGGCACGCAGACCGCGCGGACCGGCCCACCGGCCTCTCCTAGGTCGCCACTTGTCTCTACGGTCCGTCTAAAGCTGAAATCCGCTTCCCGCCCAAGCGCGGACACGCGCGCTCGCGTGTTTGTCCTCTCGGTGCCACGTGTCAAGCCCGGGTTGGCGCGCTGCGTTGCTTGTCTCCTTGCGGCCGGCAGCAGCTGCCGCGCGTGGGGACAGGGTAGGCCCTTCTGCTCGCATGTCGCCTAGCAACGCCTGCTACTGCTGTCAGTGCTGGCGTTAGCGTTGACCCGGGGTGCTGACGTCAGCGATGAGGTCAGTGCCCCCTTTAAATTTGCGTGTTTCATAACTTCTTATCCTCAAGTCCAAACGTAGCAAATAATATATCCATTTCAATCAGCTCATTGAGACCTTCACAATGGTATACTTCAATTTCTCATTTAAGATACTATTATTTGGTGAAAAATTAAGATTCCTGCAACACATGTGATGACAACAAAACTCGTGGAGCTTGTTAGAAATAAACCCTATAGCTATGTGTCGGTGCTAGTTTTAGCGGGGCTAACACCGGCTAGTAAATATGTGTTTTGCGGTTGACGCTACGGATGGTGTGCAAAGCGGAACACAGGGATTATACTAGTTCAGGCCAAGCAAGCCCTACGTCCAGTGGAGAGGAGAGTCATGTTGCCTTCCACCGGGGTGCTTGTAGTAGGGGGTTACAAGCTAGGCGAGAGAGGGAAGTGCTCCCAGGTCTCTTGTGAGTGTCTAAGTGTATGCAAGTCATTTGCTATTGGTGTGTAAGAGTGAGTGAGAACTTAGGACTTCCGGGGCCCTTCTAAAGCTGGCCCCTGGGCGCTGGCCTTGAGGGGGCCTCAGCCTCGGGAGCTAACCACCTACCGGATCGAGTGGGCGGACCGCGCGAACCCTCAGGCGCCGCCCGTCTTCTCGCTCCGGGACGACCTCGAGGCCCCCAAGTGGGACGCCGTTCAGGATCTCGGGTTTAGCTCGGCGGCGGGGCTCCGCGCGATCGCCGACGTTCTCGAGAAGGACCTCCCGGCCCAGCTTCAGGTAAATCCCCGTATCTTGTAAACTTTTCCTGCATATGAGCATCGTTCTTACCGTTTTCGCTTCTTCCTTCTTTCCAGGACCTCATGCACACCTCCCGGAACAAGTCCCGCTTCCTTTGTGGCGGGCTCGGGCTCTGGAAGCAGCTTGATCTCAAGGGGAAAGCCCTTGCCCGTGCCCAGGGCGAGCTCGCTGCCGCGACCTTCAAGCTTGCCGAAGTAAGTGTCGACAACATTATCCTGAAGGGGGAGGTCGTCGAGGCACAGGGCCGAGCCGCTGTCTCGGCGACGCGAGTGCAGGAGTTGGAGAGTGCCCTGGCTGCGATGACGAGGGAGCACGATGCCGCCCGAGAGCTCACCGCCGAGAAGATTTCGGCCGCCGAGGTCTTGGCTCTCGACCAGGATGAGACTCGAGAGGCGTTGCGCCTAGCGCTCGGCGCGGCGGACTTGGCCGGGAAAGAGGCACAGAAGGCTCGGGAAGAGGCTAACCGTAAGCGCAGCGTTGTATTTTTTTCATTATGCTTGTCTTGGTTGCTCGCTATATTTTTACTCATCTTCGTGCTTTGCTCCCACAGTTCTGTAGGTGACTTATGACGGCGAGTTGGCCGAACACCTGGACCTGCAGAAGGTCACGCGGGCACTGTGTGACTCCGTCGGCACCGGTGGATAACCCTCGGGGATGTCGCTCCGGAGCCGACTGGAGGCACTCCACGGCAGCATGAGCGGCCGGATCAAGGAGGCCCTTCTGACGGATGTCCAAAAGACACTGGCGGTCATGAAGTCCCACTACGGGAATTTCGAATCCGACCCTGTCAGCGAGGGCTTCCTTAAAGCCGACGATGCCGAGCTCCTGGCGTTGGAGGATTCGATGAAGGAGGTAGGAGAAGCGCTGGCGGGTCTCTTCCAAGCCGAGGTCGAGCTCCCTCCCCTGAACCTGCCGTGAAGAAGAAGCGGGCCATAGTGCCCTTGTAAAAAGTAACCTTTCGTGAGTGGCTTTAGTGGAAACAAACAATATGGCCCTTCGTGGCCTCAATATTTATGTAAATATTTGCTGAATGTTTGTTTCGCTTTGTTTCGTGCTTTTTTGCTTAGACGTTTTTTCTTGCCGATCCTGTGCCTGGGCCATTAAGCCTCGGGGGACGCTTTTCGGGTGTCGTAGCTTTAGCGGCATAGACGCAGCCGATGTCCTGGGAACTTTGGCAGAAAGAATCCTTAGAAAAAAGGCTTAGGCGTTTCCTCCCGGGCCTCCTTCCTTGGCCGAGCGTAGATCTTATAGGTTTTCTTCTGAGTGTGAAATCTTGATTTTAACCGTATGACAAGTTCCTAAGGATCGACACAGACCAAACTCAATGCACACAAGCAGAAAATAATGTGGAAGTTTTTCTTATTCTAACAAGCATGCATGTATGGCTGTGGTAGGAATTTAAACTCTCGTCATACAGGAACTCATCATGTAGCATTATTTATTTATTTATTTTTCAAAAGATAAATCTCCAGAAATCTAGTGTCACTACGAAGATAAACAACAGCTCAGACCTTCTCATATCATGTCCGTCATATCATATCCCACAAGTTTCAAGTTCAAAGTAAATCTTTATGTTAGAACAGTCTTATCCAAAACTCGGAAGAGTTCAAGGTTGAAAACTAGGTACTTGAAAGGAATTACGACAGAACAACTATTCATCATTTCCATACCAAAGATTATCCACTACAAGAAAACCCCCCTGTAGTTACGCTATATTTGTAACACCATCAAAAGCGTCTCTACGTTGGCACGTGAAGACATTATTTGGCATGATTTCAAGAACGTATCTAAGTGTCACGATATTTAACACGCTTTCAACGTCAAGAGATATCTAAACATATTTTTTAACATGCTTTTAAAATCGTATTAAAATGACGCGAAATTAGCCACGCTTTCAATCGTCAATAACCTCTACACATGTTGTAAAGCGCATCTCAAAATCATCAATAGGCACCTAAACATGCTTTTTGGCATCAACTAAAAAGTATAAAGATGACACATAATTAGATATGCTTTCAACCGTGAGTAGCATGAAGACACGCTGTAAAGCGTCTCAAATAATCGTCCTTATGAACATAGAGATGTTTTTATATGCGAAACCAGAATATCTCTAGTTGACATGAAATTAGATACGCTTTTAACATTACTAGCTGGTAGAGACATTTTGATGTGTATTAGAAAATTGTCCTTAACCATGTAGAGACGTTTTTTGATGCGAAATTAAAAATGTGTGACCTACCAAGGAGGGTTTTGAACTGATGTGGCATATTACACCAGAGTTCATGTGGTGTATCTTTCAGTATTGCTGACGTGGCATATATTCTTTAATTAAAAGTACTTTTAGTAGGAAAAAATAAAAAATAATTTTGATGTGTATTAGAAAATTGTCCTTAACCATATAGAGATGTTTTTTGATGTGAAATTAAAACGTGTGACCTACCAAGGAGGGTTTTGAGCTGATGTGGCATATTACACCAGAGTTCATGTGGTGTATCTTTCACTATTGCTGACGTGGCATATATTCTTCAATTAAAAGTACTTTTAGTAGGAAAAAATAAAAAATAACAAAAAGATGCCAACTCTGGACTCGATCCAAGCCATAAGGGACTCAAACCAACGTGTCTTACTATTGTGCCATTCATCTAGGTGTGCAGTATGGGGGGTTAATTTTTTATTTGTTTTTTATACGTGTATATTTTCCATAATAGCACCGATGAGATTCGTAGGAGGCATGTAAGAAAAAGAAAAGAGGCAGCATGAAGTAGATGGATAAAGACTCTAATTATAGAGGCTTATAGAAAGATAAATAAAATTTTAATAGCAAGGTCTATGTATTTATTTCATCATGAGCGTTGATAATATAGAACTAACAATATACAAATGTCAATTGGCAAAAAATAGACCCAGCAGATGCACAAAAAACCCACAATGTTTCAATTAACAATGTTTTCATTACATGATAGCTTGTTCAATAGCAAGAAAAAAAACACCACAATGTCTATCTGTAGCATCAGAGGACTAGAAAAACCAAGCCTTGTCTAACTTTCATCATCTGCTGAAAGTTCTACACCCATGTCAAAATTATCTCGTGGGCTAACTTTCACAGTGTTCCATGGTTCAGCTTTTGGGTCCTAGACATAAAACACTTGTTGAACTTGTGATGAAAATACAAAAGGATCATCCTCTAATTTACCACCGGTGTGTATTTTTTGTGAAAAATTCACATGACTATATCCAAACTCATCTTGTCGCAACCCAGCTTTATGATGAACGTCATACCAACCCCATCATCAGCAATGTTGACCACACCACTGTTTTGTGTCAACGCCGTGCAGCCTCACGACTCAAAAGTGTGGAACCTGAAACCATTAATAATGTAACCACTGTATGTCACGCCACCTCTGTTTGGTTTTCCGTCCAAAGCTCGGACCTTTGTCGTGATGCCTGTTCCATCACCCAAGATAACCTGTATATAAGGAAAAAACTTATGTACATGATGCTCAGTGGCATTATGTTCCACATCTATAGATCCAGACTTAATATCATCTGCTTCGACACCACACATATTTGCAGCCCATCCACCAAATCCAGCATGCAAGAGTTCTTGCATGCCATCCGATCCTCCATCCTGGCGGTCTTGTATTGGTCCCGAAGTAGTCAAATTTCCAGCAATATTTGGTACATCAGCAAGTGCAATTGATGGCCTATCATATTTTTCACCATGATGAACCCAGGTAGTATAACCTTTAATAATACCATCACATCTCAGATGTGTCCTGACCTCATCACAACTGTGGTTGTATCTATTTTTGAGTTTATGCATGGACACAGTATCTCGCGCGCTATCGTTTGAAATGTCCCAGTAAGCAAAAGCTAAAAACTGCTCAACACCATTTTTATATGCAGTCTCCAATCTTGATTCTTTCATCCAACTTCAATCCATCAATTTTTATATGATGACCTATTAAAGTTGAATAAAACCAGTAAGCTTTTATTGTACAGTTTGTCACATGGATGAATATTGAATGAAATATCAACAGTGAAACATGACCGGTTTGCTATGCTAAGATTCTGCATAATCAGCTTTCAAATCTTGGTCTCACATATCTTGCCTGTCCAAAAGAACCGGATTGCTCTTCTAAACGTATAGCCAGAATGCCACGTGCCGCCAAAACAATAATTTGCGGGGCCATTCAATCCTGCCGCCAAAACATCCTAAACAAATGCGAGTGAGGATAAACCTGAACAACGGTGCTGCAGTGCCTCCGATTGATCCTCCTCTCCTCCTCTGGGCAGCGCGAGCTGATAGATGGTGGACTTCAGGATGGACGTCAGGGCTGGCCGGCTGGGGTGGGCCACGGAGGCGCACAAGTCAGCGGCCGGTGCCCTGCGCACGGTGGGGCTGCGAAAGGAGCACCGGAGGGCGGAGGGCGGAGGCCGGAGGCCCGATTGGGAGCAGCGCCACGGCCGTCAGGCTTAGCGAAGGCGTGGCAGGCCGCCAGGCAAAGGCGAAGGTGTGGGTGCAGCACCGGTGGGCGTCAGGATTAGGGGCAGCGCCACGCCGTCAGGATCTAGTTGCGACTCAGAGCGAGGAACGAGGAGCGCCTATCAGGTCAATTAGGGGCAGCCTTGTAAGCGCTACTCCCTCTGTCCCAAAAAGAATGATGTTTTAGGTTTTCGTGTCACAAGTTTAACTCAATTTGTACAAAATGTCTGCAATATTTTTAAATAATTTTGTTAAAAAACTAGACTTAAAGATCTTTTCAATGATATCCGACATGACAACAAGGTCAATTGTAATAAGTTCTTCATGCAATTCTCTCTCGAACGGAAGAATTTGACACATGTCGGATGGATGTGCCCACGTGCCAAGCCAAACCGCGCCAACATGCATGGTGCGGCAGAGTGTTATTGCCGCGCCAACATGCATGGCGCGGCAGAGTTATTGCCGTGTCTTTGTTGGTGGCGCGGCAAAACCTGCTATTTTTAGAAATAGTTTTTTTTACTGTGTCAGATCCATAAATAGTTTTTAAAAAATGCTAAAAATAAAAAAAAATTGATATGGGGGACGAGACGACGTGGTGCCGCGCAATTCACATATGGCTACATTCTTCACGTTTCGCAATAATCTCTCTTACCTGCAGCTGCTCAGCTAACCATGTCTCTGCATCATTGTGTTAAGGGAGGGAATCAATGCAGACAAGCGTATCGAAGTACTAGGTTTATATTGTGAAATGGGCGCCGCCACGCATATGTTCGGTAAGCCTTGCTCCTGTGGCTGTGCTGCTGCTACAGCGGCAATACAACTACTGTAGACACTAGCACAAAAGCTTGCAGTTGCAGCCGTTCGATCCAGCTACAATTAGTCACACTACATACCGAACCGGCTACACGTACTAGCACAAGACCATGAAACACGCGTTCCCCGTAATTATCCTTCATTCCCGACCGAGATATGAGATCAAGCTTTTTTAAGGAAAGATGTGAGATCATGCTGGGAAAGGGGAATGGACTATCCAAGAACACTGAATACGATGGAAAAGAGAGGGGCGGTAACGTAACCAGAAACTCCTATCATGCATTCATGCTTTTTTTAGATGATAAGAAAATGCGAGATCAATCTTTTTTAGCGATTAACCTTTTATGTATAATGAATCACGTGCAAGTGAACGGACACGTTCTTGAAAAAAAGGTTATTGCACCAAAAACTCCTAGAAGATTGTCAAGGCATCAGTGCTTGACATGCGCTAGAGTGATAGGGAAATAAGAAAAATGCTTGACGGTGAAATAATTTTGATTTGCCTAATGGTGATGTGCCAACAGGACAATTAGAAACCGTAAGGGTTAAAATTGTTTCTCTGTCGGTTGCAACCAACAAAAAAGTTTGTAGACTACCCATAGGGAAAATAATTTCCTTTTCCTCAAAATGACCTATCAACTTTCCTAACAATAATTGTCTGTAACTCGTCTTTCTAGATTAGGTTCCCTATCAGCTTCAGATCCACATTATCATTGACACACACCACCAATGGACAAGAACTCCCTGTCCACAATAACTTCCAAGCAAGTGACATTACAACTCTTTGCAACTTATATGTAGTTACTCCAATCTTCTTCCTCACATGACAAAGCTATTACGACATAGTGTGCTCTTTTTCTTCTCACGGTCAGATCTACTTTCCAAACTTAATGGCCACCTAAATTTCCCCCAACATTAGCTAACCAGAGTATTGAAAGTTCATTGGAGGTGTACTAAAGAACTGAACTTCATCTGTCATCCTTTCAAATTCACTGTTTCCTTTAACTTTCTCACCATGGAACAATCAAACTGAACGATCCATGTACAACAATTCATCCAAAACATCAAAACCAACATTAACTACATAGATTAACTAACAACCAAAGTCATGAACAACGACAACCTTAACAAGGGCCATTAAATGAAGAACAACATATACACTACATATATCCAAACAATCCATATGCATTTACTAGTACAGTTAACAAATAAGAACCCTTAGTAGGTGATGAAAATAAAGCCAACACACAAACCTATCTTGCAACCTTCATAAGTCAATCACTAAATTCATGCATGCAACTCATATTATACGTCGAATCCACGGGCAGAGACTACCTACTCGTTCTCCGACAGAGGGTCAGGCAGCTCAGAGCTCAGAGTCAGATGTTGACCCCTCGCGGTTTGAAATCCGTCCTCACGCCTCCGTGTTGGTATTTATTAAGTACAAATAGATATGACAGATTCCGCAAGCGCACAGAATACTGTTGTAGCTTTTACCCGGGAGTATTCTAGAGTATCGTTATTTATATTTTACCACAGGGAAGCAATGGTTAAAGAATCCGATAGCTACCATCATGTTTCTACTAACTTAATACACCAACTAGACTATAGCGGGGGTAAGTGATAAATAATAGAAGTTATGCACAATAATCACTTGTAAGATAAATGAGTAGTCTAACTAAGTTGAGAGGACAACGGGAGAGTTCAAAGTTCCTAAATACTTCTCTATTACTTGGGTTCTAAGATAACTGAACGATAGTTAGATAGGGAATCACACAATAGCACTTTGAGACATCAAAATACTAGTCTCAGACTGAGATAAGAATGGGACTAGGAAGCTTTGACTACGGTCCTACAATCATCAACCTACACGAGGTGGAATACGTCAGCCATCAGGGCTGTCACCTCCTGGGGCTACCACAACTATTCATAAGGTTGAGTGCAATCTCAGGTAACCTCTAGTCTAGACACCATGTCTACACTATTAATTACTACTCTAATCCCATATGAAAACTAGAGCACTCGATGCGAGCGAAGATCCTATGCCAAAGTATAAAAACTATACTAACCAATCACATAATGATGCATGTAAGTAAATAGAGAAAATGAATATATAAAAGCATAAGTCTTACAGAGATAAGATACAAGTCATACCAGACCTCAGAAAACTCCTCCAGAACCCGAGCATAGCTCCGCTCTCTCTAACTCTCAACTAGAACTAATCTACTACATTGGAGAGAGGTTATCCTTCAATGGAACACCTCTCCATCCAAGCTCTAACTAGAGAATATGAATTATAATAAAAGGGGATGAAGCCTAGGGGGTCCCTGGGGCTGTATATATAGGGGGCGGCCTCCCCTCCTCCACCTTGAGCAAGCCATGTGGTACTAAACCTTTCCACCATGTCTCATTAAAGTGCACATAAGCCTTAATGGGCCAAATTCTGATTTAGGCCCAATTAATCCCGCAGCCCTCAATTAATGCTACAGCTCATGTTCTAGAATCTTTCGGTGTTTGTAAAATCTATAACTTTTCATTCCGGACTCCAAAAATAGCAAGTAATATATCCGTTTTGATCATATCGACAAGCTCTACGCAATGGTGAACTCCAATTACTTATTTGAGATACTTTTATTCAGTGAAAAATTGAATATCTCTTCATACCCTGCAAAATAGGTGAGAACACCAAAACTCGTGGAACTTGTTAGAATCAAACCCTATAACTATGTTGTGGATTGTTTTATGCCCTTGATTCATGTTTAGTTGATGGATAAAAATGATAGATAACTACCATCAACACTCCGACCGTGACACTGCAGCCTCTTCTCCACCCCCTGAGTCTTAGGTCTTTGGTGCTTGATGCCAAAGGGGGAGAGAGCATAGATTTAGGGGGAGCGTTGAGAGAGGGATCTGGCTCTTACATGACTTTTGTTTGTGATATATGCATGCATCATGTTTTTTCATGCATTTGTGTATATGAGTGCTTGAGACTTTGTTTGTGACATGTGTTTGAGCTTCATGTTATATATATCATGTCACTTGGTTCTCTTTTTTGGTTATGCTCTTTAACATAGCTTCCGCACTTCACTCCGATCTTGAGCATAACACTTGGTACTTGTGCTTATTTCTTATCCTTTGTGTACCGTGTGGTCTTGATTGGTATAAGCATGCCTAACCTCTTTGCTCTTATTGACACATGCTTATATGAATCAAGCCTTTAAAAACCTCACTCTTTCTAAATCTATTTGAGGTTTTTGTCATCAATCACCAAAAAGCATCTAGGCCCTAGTGGTTTTGGTGATTAATGACAACAAAGAGGTTATTATGACTAACGTGTGTTTTGCAGGATAACCTAGAGGTTAGGTCATAATAACATGTAGGTTCAAGCCCCTAGTGATGGAAATTGATTTGGTTTTCAAAGGATGGAAGACAAGACGGTGATAGGCTAGTTCCATGTGTCGATTGGAGTTGAGAGGCACTTGGAGTAGTCTTAGGTTTTGTTTTTTCTCTTTGACTGTACTATAAAGAGGGGTTTGGATGGGTAGCTTGACTTAGGGCAAGGTTAGAGAGTGTAGATGTGATGCACACTTGTCCAACATAGCTCTAGACAGCGTAGGGAGACTCTTGAGAGAGAGGATCAAACTTTGTTTTGGAAAGTTTTCGATTCGGTGAAGTTTTGATCAAGTTTTGAGCGTCGGACTCTAATGAGTATGGTAGTCAGACCAATGTTTGGAGTCCAACGCCACGTGGCAGCCTCTGAGTGCTTCTCAGGGCACCAGGGAGCGTCGAACGTGTGGTCGTCGGACCATTGCCCAGCGTCCGACGGTGCCTGGGTCATTCTGGTGAGCATCGAACTGTAGTGAGAAAGGGTGAAGGACTAAAGCTTTGCAGCGTCCGACACTTCCAGAGAGGTCCAAAGAGCAGCTTTGAGCGTCGGACTGAGTCTGACGGAGAGCCTCGGACCATCTCCACGTGGTTTAGCCGCTGGAAGTTCCTGTGCAGAGTTCACCCGAGAGCTCGAGAGCGTCGGACTGTGGTCCGACGGTGTGCGTCGTCGGACCATTGAGTTGAGTTCGACGCCTCTCTGTCACAGTGTCGAGTGCAGTTCGTCTGTGAGAGTCAGACCGATGGGGATTGGTCCGACGGTCGCACTGTTCACATCATCCGACGGTTCACAGAAAGTTGAAAACAGCACAAACGACTAGTTTTGGAGAGGGGGAGTATTTATACTTTATCATTGGCTTCATTCTAGGTCTCTTGCCCATTTGTTCAGCTGAAGCAACCATTGTGACCTTGTGAGAGTGCAAGAGCCCTAGGGAGGTTGAGTGATTTCCACTTGCTTGTGAGCTTCTTCCCTAGAGTGTGATCAAGAGTGACTTGTGTGCATCCATCATCCTCTTTGGCCTTGTTCTTGGTCAAGTGAGAGTCTAGACTTGTTACTCTTGGTGATCGGCATCACCTAGACGGTTCGTTGGCGATCGAAGGCTTGGTGACCGCTTGGAGAGCTTGTGGGCGGCCCAAGCCAAGCTTGTCAGCGGTTGTGGGCGATCCACCATGCCGGAGAGGCAAAGGATCAGCCCGTAGAAAGCACTTGGTCTTTGCGAAGATCAAGGGGGAGCTACACCCTTGCGTGGGTGCTCCAACGAGGACTAGTGGAGAGTGCCGACTCTCCGAGACCTTGGGAAAAACTCGGCTTGCATTCTTTTACTCTTTTACATTCCCGCATTTACTTTGTGTTCTTTACATTCCTAGAGTAGTATACTTGTGATAGGACTTGGCTCTAGGTTGTTTAACTTGTTTCAGGCTTAGAATGGTACACAAGCACTTATGGGGTGAGATTGGGCAAATGGCGATAGGTTGAATGGTTTTGCGAAAATTACTAGTTGCCCAATTCACCCTCCCTCTTGGGCATCCTCGATCCTTTCACCTAGAAACAAAAGATATCACAGTTGCTTTCATCAATCTTATTTCTAATAGTTGGCCATTTTCCCACAGCATTAATACCACGCACATTCCAACACAAAATATTCCACAATCTATTCATTAAATAAACATATATGATAAGATAAAGGATGGCCTTCACAGAAGACCATCATCCCAGCAACGACATAGTACTTAATGATATAATATTGTTTGGTACAACCTGCCATCAAAAGCATAAGAGCAGTAGAAATAATAATATGATAAAAGATAACTTTGGCAAGCATGCCAAAGCAGCAGCAGGTACTAAAAACGGCTTGATTCGTCACACTTGATCTTCAGCATGCCCCTGCATCAGGGCCTCCTCGGAGAGCTCACCAGGAGCCACTCCACACGCCAGAGCCCATTCTTGTAAAGCAGCAATTGGTATAGGATCCCTAGCCTCTTCAACATTCTTGGGTGGCTGGTCCAGGTCCAGCACAGTTGTAAGTGTTGGTATAAATTAACTGCACTCTACAAAATATTATTATTATCAGATTATCCGCAAGCGCAAGATATTATACCGCTGTCACATTTTACTCGGAGGTTTTAAATATCATATCCATAGGGAACAGTAGGTGATAATGACCAAGCCGATGAACTTAACCCTACAATTAGGCTAGATAATATCAAGAAAGAGGAAATAGCTAATGATTATCTAGTTCCAACAACCGGTAAGCTTTGAATAATATCATTCTAACTGGGCAGTGAAATGAATAAGAGTGGAAATCAGAGTTCCTTCCTGCCAAACACGTATACACCTATCAATCCTATCAACGGGAAGTGGACTACAGAGTAATCAACGTAGCTGTCACCTACGCGAACAACCACTATCCGGCCAATCAGGGGACATTCATAAGTAAACCTAGCCTAGGCACCACGCCTATACTACGAAATACTACTTCAATCAAGTAATGACCAAGATCAAAGCACTCAATATGAGTTGCAAACTTAAGAACGAATAAGAACAAATGCTTACTTGAATTAGAAGTTGAATATAAAAGTACCTCAGAACGCAGCTCCGGGCGAGGGAGCTGAATCCAGAAGAATACAGCTACGAAGAAGCGCCGACAGGCCGGAACTCCTCCGAATCTCTACTCCTCTACTCTATCTCTCTAATCTCTAAACAAGACAAGATCTAGATGAACTAGTCTCTCCTAACTGCTACAACTAGATGAACTAGAACTAGATCAACTAGGGGGACCCTAAGCCTAATTTATGTAGAGAATATGAAGCACCGGGGTGTAGAATGCCTCTAGGAGGGGCCTTGGGGTGTCATTATATAGGTCAAGGTGGAGTAGGGAGCAAGGAACCGCCACGTCATCGATCCGCGTGTCATGTTATGTGCACCATCGGATCAAACCGACCTTAGATCGACGTAGAGATGCTTTACTTGGGTGCCAAGGAAGTGTGGGAGGAAGATTTCAGAAGGCGGGCCCCAGACTCAGCAGGGGGCACCGGCCGGCCCCACCCTAGGGCCGGCCAGCCCCACCTGGTCAGGTCTGGGGCCCCGGTTGCTTCGGGTGTCTTCTAGATGCTTCCCACATTCTGATAGCAATGTTGCCTTCGTGGATAAGTTTCGTGATATTTAAGCACTTTAATCCCTCTTTTATGCTTTTCTGGAATAACCCCTGGAAAATACAGAAAATACAGAACTCGTGGAAATTGTTAGTTAAAACCCTAGACTAGTGTGTATTTGTGTATCCTTTCATGTCTAAAGTTCTAATAAAAGTTGACGTTATCCACCGTCAACAACTCTCCCAAGCTTACCTTTTGCCAGTCCCTTGGCAAACAACCTAAGCCTAATTATAAGATATTTGGATCAGGAGTTGCTACAATGCTTTCATGTCTTCCAAGTACACATGCTTTCAAACAGAAATTCTCCTCTGGATTAGACAAAACTGCTCTAACTCTCGAACTCACCCATTTTACCTTTAACTACGGGGCTTTACAACTTTCACATAAGTCTTGAGCAATTGAAAGACAGAACAATCAAGTCAAGCACTATGTCTCAAATTTTTCACAGTACCAATATTCTGGAGTTTTGTAAGTTTTCGAAATAAAACTCAGAGTTTAATTGTATGACACCCTCAAGTCTCTTAATATGTGGTATTTATGGATCTTACTGAGGCATTGTTGGCGGTCTTTAGCAATTAAAATACAACATCATTTTAATACTAAAACAAATAGAAGGTAGGGCTTTTATCTAATCTTTCCACGAGTTTGGTTGTGTATATAACATGCAGGTTTAACACGTGGAAATGCGTAAAATCCACAAGAAAGCGCACTTCCAGGAAGCGTATTCAGAGAAGGCGCAAACCAAGAAAAGAAGAAAGCCCATCTTAAACAATGAACTAGATCTATCCGTAACCACAGGAGAGGCCCAGGCCTAGAGAGCAACTGACCACCCGAAGGCGGTGGCCAAAAGGCCCAGCCAGGGGACCGACCGCCCCCGGGTGCGGCCGCCCCCCAGGTGGAGCCTCCCGGGCCCAGTCTTCGGAGGCGGTGTTCAAGGCGGTTTCCCAAGGGCGGTTTCACCTCCTTCCAATCCTGGAGACGCCCAAACCGCCCTACTCTAGCTATAAATAGATGGTGCTCCTTCATCATTCACACACACCAACATTTGGAGCACTACACCTCACATTTCATACTTGTTCTCTCTAGTTTAGAAGTAGTAGAGCAAGGCAAAGCTATCAAGGAGAGCTTGTCTCCATGGAGGAATCAAGAACATCTTGGTATGAATATAATTCAGTTCTCCTCTATGAGCAAGTTCTCATCTTATGTTTATAGCAATGCATCTGAATTAGAGTATAATCTTGTTCATATTATGATCATAACATATGAACTAGTTCATAGTCTATGTGTTATGTTCTTGATATGTTCATCAAAGTTCTTCATCGTTCATCAAATTAGTAGGAATAGAGGAAGAACTATGAATGGGATAATAGTTTGTTGTGCTGTCATGGTTGCTCCTAGCCGAGCCTGTCAATCCGAAGGGTTCGGGTCCCGGGAGGTTAGGAGTTGTTTCCAATTACGCGAGCATGGTGTTCGGGTATGCGGAGATCAGCGAATATGTCGGTACCCCATGGGCAGAGGGGTAGGTGGGTAGGTGGTGACAGCCATGTCCATCCCTAGCACTCCCCCACGTTCGGGTGTTGAGTAGGAGTTCGGAAAGTCTCTATCGGCTGGCAGACCAGCTGCGGGGATCTCCCTATCATCCCAGACTTAGTCCTGATTCTAGTCTTGCTAGTTAAATGTAAATACTATTCTTTGCATAGCTGTATACGACCAAAGTCTGCTCAGTTAGTTGTATTCTTTTATTCTTTATTTTCCTTTTTATCCTTGAGGTTGCTCCGATGCGTGTGTCCACTATCTTATAAACTTGATTTAACCGCTGTTTATGCTATGCCTACCTATGCATCCAAATAGGTAATCATGTTTATACCAAAGCTAGATGAAATTCATCATGCCCTCCTACGGGAAATTATAAATACGACACCCTTGAATACTCACTAGTTGAAATGCTACAATGATAGTTCTATGCGCTTGTAGAGTAATCTTATTTCTTACTGAGCTATCGATTGGCGTACCTAAGTACCATTACTTAAGGATTGTAATTCTTGTGCACCCTACGGCGCCGTGTCACAGTTTTGTATATCGTAAGTAATGACGGTTAGGAAGGCCAATCCGGCACTTCTAACTGCTATTACCAGACTGCATTATCTAGGCCGGCGCCTTTAAGGGCCAAGGGTTACCTTTCTGAAGTAAAGGTGGTTGGGGATGTCAACTTTCGTTTCTAGTATTATTATTAAGGACAGACTTATAGTCTATCTTTAGTAGTGATGCTAAGAAACGCCAACAAGCATTTCTGGCGCCGTTGCCGGGGATGGACCTTTAGTCTATCTTTTGTAACGACGTTAAGAAATGCCAACAGGCATTAATGATGTTATGCCTTCCTACAACTAAGGATTATAGTGGAGCTTATAGGAGTGGCAATAACAAGGATGAGCATACTTGCAATTCATATATTGTAAAGTCAAACAATGGATCCCCAGAGAGAGATGTGCATATGTATGGAATATGGTGGATAGGTGTATATATAGTGGCTAAATGCTAATTCTACTTTTGCTCTTTGAAAATGATTCACTCTCCTTTTTGGAACTTAGAACTTTCGTAGGAAACTTGGGCTATCTTTTATTCCCTTTTTCTTCTTTTCTTTCTCTCTCTTTTTTCAGGGAGGCGGGCATCTCAGTACCCATTGTTTTAATTGCTGGGACACTTGTCCATCTTTTACTCCCTTTTATTTTTTTCTTCTTCTTTTTTTCAATACTTTTGCATAGCCATATGCATCCTTTGAATATAAATAATTGGAGAGGTAATGATAAGAACTTAGAGCAATTAAACAGGGGCTGTCCTATAGGGTATATTTTTGGGTGTTTACTCCCAGTGCAGGAGAAAAACATTTTTAAGGTGGATCTGGATGAAAGTGGAAAATGATTGCGCTTACTCCCAGGGTAGGAGTAATGCATATGTGGGAGTGTGTAAGTGTTCTTGATTTTAAAAGCATGACAAGACTCTCATATGGTATACAACAAAGTTGACTAAACTCAATGCAAAGCATGCAGCATAAATATTGCAAAGGTTTTTCTGTCTCTAAATGTATCTTCTTTGGCTTTGGTAGGAATTCAAACTTTGTCATACAAGAGCTCATCATGTAAGATTTTAAGTTTTCAAAATAAATCTCCAGAACTTAGTATTGCTAGGAATAAGATAAATAGCAGCTCAAACCTTCATGTATCATATTAATCAATCATTTAGACTTAGCTCAAGCATATGCCTCCACAAGTTTCAGGTTTAGAGTAAATTCTTAAGTCAAAACAGTAGTATCTAAAACTCGGGAGAATTTGAGGTTGAAAACTAGGCACTTGAAAGGAATTACGGCAGAGCAACTATTCATCATCTCCAAGACAAAATTTTAATGTTCTCCAGTTTTTATTTGACTCTAAACTTAACTAGACAGACTCTAGACACACTCTTTAATATATTGCTAAGTATTTATTTGGTTTTCAAATTTTATCTTACTAGCTAACTCTCGCGAAAAGCGATATGGTAATAATAATAAGGTGGGAAACTTATACTTAGCTGGATTTTAAATGGAGGGTGTCCTCCCCAAACTGGATGTTTGACAGGGTCTTTGATGTTGCAAATTGAGTGATCCTTCTCGGAGCAGGTGTATCGGCAGCGTAAGGGCGTCGGGTTGACTAGCTCTTTGATCTTGTATTTTCCTATGAAACTCAATTGCCAATAAAAATACCAAATCTCATGAAGAAGGGTTAGGTTTAGTACCACTCCATGGTTAGTGATTGATTTTATATTTCTAGCAGAAGTTTCCTAATTGGGTGGACCTTCATGTGCCCACATATTTTTGGGTTTTTCTAAAAGGTGTGGACCTTCATGTGCCCACATATTTTTGGTATTTTTAGATTTTCTTATGGTACTATGGTCAACCTTCATGTGTTCACATATTTTTGGTATTTTTAGATTTTTTTATGGTATTGTGGTGAAGCTTCATGTGTTCACATATTTTTGGTATTTTATGACTTTATAAAACAGAATCGATAATCGCATAGATATAGTTACCTAATAACTAGGGGATGCTCCTCCCCCAAGCTAGATGTTTGCAATACTTGGTGTTGATGATCTTTAGAGTGAGCTTGCCAGTAGCTGTCTGGTGGGTGCCACTGATGGACTCACTCCTTAGACATAGTGTTATCCTGCATAATTATACTCCAACAAGAAAACCAAAACTCGAGGCTCGAATGTGATAAGGGGTTAGCGGTCAGCCAAAAGGTAATTGATTATTCTTTTGAGTTGATTTTAAATTGATAGGTCCTAACAGGATTCTCTTTTTAGGATTTTCCAATTTTCTTATGTAGAAAAGTAAATATGTATGCATGATATATATTTTATTTTTATGCCGCCACGGAGAATATTTATTCTCATGGGACTTAGGATTTTCATAATGCAAGAAAGTAAATACAGATGCTATTATCAGATTTTTTTATGCCACCACAGTAAATACTCCTATAGGGTTACCATAAGTTTATTCACGTGGGGCTTTAATATTTTGTGATGCAGTAAATAAGACAATAAAGATTTTTATTATTATTATTTTTTATTTTTGACCTGCATAAAGATGAATATGCTAAAGTGAAATTATTAATGCAGACAGAAATACTGATTAATTAGATAACTACCATATCACCTTATGACAAGGGTGCGGAATTTAAACTCTACTGATAGGACTTTTTCTTTCACTCTTGTGTATCTCTCCGTCTTATAGATGGAGGTCTTGATGGTTGCACTTGTGGTGATGGTGATGTCACTTTTATTTTTTGCTTGGCCAGCAGGTTGAAGTAGAGCATTAATAGTGGAAGCTGGCAACATCATGCTCAGTGTGCATGTTCACAGGACTTCCACTTGTGGAATTTTGGGAATTAAAAAACTTTGCTCGATGTGTTGTCCTGTTTGCACAACCAAGGTAGAGATCAAGTGCATGGGCCCTGCTGATGGAAAAAAAACCAACAGAACCAAATCTATCTCTTTGTTTTCTCTATCCTTAGGCACATTGAACAAGATAAAGTTGATGTTGCATAATTTGTTTTATTCGTGACATGAGTGGTAAGATCAGACGATTAAGCATTTAATGTTGCATTTAAGTTTATATGGCAAAAAAGATTTAAATTGCTTAACCAATGAAGGGTTGTCTATCTCTACATAATATATAAATTTTCACATGAGTATGACTATCATCTTCCAAAGATAGAATACACTGTTTTAGCACATTTAGTTAAGACTGAGATCAAAAGAATGGTACCATGAACAATCTTAAAGGATAAAGCATGTTGAGTTAATTAAGTTAATCAATTAAAACTGTAACTCTAACATGTTTGCATCTTCATTTATATGAATACCAAGATCAAGAGGAAAATAGTGACCTAATTAATGATCAAAACTTTACCGAATCGAAAACTTGATCAAAACTTCATCGAATCGAAAACTTTCCAAAACAAAGTTTGATCCTCTCTCTCTCAAGAGTCTCCCTGGGCTATCTAGAGCTATGTTGGACAAGTGTTAATCACATCTACACTCTCTAACCTTGCCCTGAGTCAAGCTACCCATCCAAACCCCTCTTTATAGTACGGTCAAAGAGAAAAACAAAACCTAAGACTACTCCAAGTGTCTCTCAACTCCAATCGACACTTGGAACTAGCCTATCACTGTCTTGTCTTCCATCCTTTGAAAAGCGAATCGATTTCCATCGCTAGGGGCTTGAACCTACATGTTATTTTGACCTAACATCTAGGTTATCCTGCAAAACACACGTTAGTCATAGTAACCTCTTTGTTGTCATTAATCACCGAAACCACTAGGTCCTAGATGCTTCAATCTCCCCCTTTTTGGTGATTGATGACAAAAACCTCAAATAGATTTAGAAAGAGTGAGGTTTTTAAAGGCTTGATTCATATAAGCATGTGTTAATAAGAGCAAAGGGGTTAGGCATGCTTATACCAATCAAGACCACACGGTACACAAAGGATAAGAAATAAGCACAAGTACCAAGTGTTATGCTCAAGATCGGAGTGAAGTGCGGAAGCTATGTTAAAGAGCATAACCAAAAAAGAGAACCAAGTGACATGATATATAACATGAAGCTCAAACACATGTCACAAACAAAGTCTCAAGCACTCATATACACAAATGCATGAAAAAACATGATGCATGCATATATCACAAACAAAAGTCATGTAAGAGCCAGATCCCTCTCTCAACGCTCCCCCTAAATCTATGCTCTCTCCCCCTTTGGCATCAAGCACCAAAGACCTAAGACTCAGGAGGTGGAGAAGAGGCTGCGGTGTCACGGTTGGAATGTTGACGGTAGTTATCTATCATTTTTATCCATCAACTAAACATGAATCAAGGGCATAAAACAATCCACAACATAGCTATAGGGTTTGATTCTAACAAGTTATACAAGTTTTGGTGTTCTCACCTATTTTGCAGGGTATGAGGAGATATTCAATTTTTCACTGAATAAAAGTATAAACTCAAATAAAGAATTGGAGTTCACCATTGCGTAGAGCTCGTTGATACGATCGAAACGGATATATTACTTGCTATTTTTGGAGTCCAGAATGAAAAGATATAGATTTTACAAACAGCAGAAGATTCTAGAACATGAGCTGCGGGATTAATTGGGCCCATTAAGGCCTATGTGCACTTTAATGAGACATGGTGGAAAGGTTTAGTACCACATGGCTTGCTCAAGGTGGAGGAGGGGAGGCCGCCCCCTATATATACAGCCCCAGGGACCCCCTAGGCTTCATCCCCTTTTATTATAATTCATATTCTCTAGTTAGGGCTTGGATAGAGAGGTGTCCCATTGAAGGATAACCTCTCTTCAATGTAGTAGATTAGTTCTCGTTGAGAGTTAGGGAGAACGGAGCTATGCTCGGGTTCTAGAGGAGTCTTCTGAGGTCTGGTATGACTTGTATCTTATCTCTGTAAGACTTATGCTTTTATATATTCATCTTCTCTATTTACTTACATGCATCATTATGTGATTGGTTAGTATAGTTGTTATACTTTGGCATAGGATCTCCGCTCACATCGAGTGTTCTAGTTTTCATATGGGATTAGAGTAGTAATTAATAGTGTAGACATGGTGTCTAGACTAGAGGTTACCTGAAATTGCACTCAACCTTACGAATAGTTGTGGTAGCCCCAGGAGGTGACAGCCCTGATGGCCGACGTATTCCACCTCGTGTAGGTTGATGATTGTAGGACCGTAGTCTGAGCTTCCTAGTCCCATTCTCATCTCAGTCTGAGACTAGTATTCTGATGTCCCGAAGTTCTATTGTGTGATTCCCTATCTAACTATCGTTCAGTTATCTTATAACCCAAGTAATAGAGAAGTATTTAGGAACCTTGAACTCTCCCGTTGTCCTCTCAACTTAGTTAGACTACTCATTTATCTTACAAGTGATTATTGTACATAACTTCTATTATTTATCACTTACCCCCGCTATAGTCTAGTTGGTGTATTAAGTTAGTAGATACATGATGGTAGCTATCGGATTCTTTAACCATTGTTTCCCTGTGATAAAATATAAATAACGATACTCTAGAATACTCCCGGGTAAAGGCTACAATGGTATTCTGTGCGCTTGCGGAATCTGTCATATTTATTTATACTTAATAAATACCAACACGGAGGCGTGAGGACGGATCTCAAACCGCGAGGGGTCAACATCTGACTCCGAGCTCTGAGCTGCCTGACCCTCTATCGGAGAACGAGTAGGTGAAGTGGTCCGGGTCGGCTCTGCTGTCTCTGTGGGGTCAGCCTGAGTGTCTGGAGCTGTTGTAGCTGTCTCTGAAGGTGCCGGCTCCTCTGGTGCTATCGAAACAGACTCTAGAGCTGTCTGCTCCTCAGTGCTAGGCTGCTGACCCTGTGACCCTGCTATTGTCACAACTACTACCTCAGTGTCTGTAGTGGTGGTAGTGATATGCTCAGACGAAGCTACTGAGGATGGTTGTGTCTCTGTAGTACAGGTAGCAGGAGGAGCTAAGGTGGAAGGCACTGGCTTTCTGAACTCTGGAGGTGTGGGTAAGCCAGTGATCTCGCTGAACGTAGCACCCAAGCTCCTGGTCATGGAGGGGTCACCCAAGTCTGGTGTGAAACCTGTGCGGATCAGCGTGAACCCCTGAGTGAACCCCGGTGAGACGAACCATTGCTGTGTCTGCTGCGAGGGTGGAGTGAGCTGACTAGAACTGGAGAGCGGAGCAGTGCCCTGACTCTGAAGTCCACTGGACTGTAGCGCTGGAGTCACCTGGGCGACAGTGGCTGCTGGACCTGTCTGCTGAACTGGAGGAGCAGTGGCCAGGTAAGGAGGAGCTCCGGTGTGCCTGATGATGTGCTCCATGAATCCGAAAGTCTGAAGCTGTATCTGCTGACTCCGGAGCTGCATCTGGAGCATATGCTGCTGGAACTGGTTCTGTCTCAACTGGATCAGTTCAAACACTGCAGCCTGCTCAGGGCTATCCGGGCCTGCTCCTGGGCAAGGCGAGACTGCTCCTGTGCCTGCTGCTGCTGTGACTGCTGAAGGCTCTGTAGAATAGCAAGCAGGGCTGGGTCTGTCTGTCGAGCCTGTGGAGCTAAGCTGGAGCCACCGGCCTCCGAGTCGTGTGCTCGAGGACGCCTAGGGATATGCTGGTAGTCCAAGTCTGAGCTGGAAGAAGAAGAGTCAACTGGATCATCATCCACAAGTAGCTGCTCCAACTCACTATGGGCAACATGCCTCATAGCCTCGTCCTGCCACTGGACCTCTGCCATGTCTGCCCCTGAGCGCTGACCTCGCTGAACTCTGTGAAGTGCTCTGCTGGCACGTCTGCCATCTATTAGAGAAGTCATCCTATAAACTGGAAACTCTGTCTCAGTCTGGCACAAATCTCTAGTGATCCCTGTCCAAATCTTGTGCAGCCTGCGCACAAGAATAGAAGAGATCCAGTGAGCGTAGGGAAGCTATCGCCGAGACCTGATGCCCTCTGCTATCTTATCCTCCATCTCACTGATCATCAAGTCAACTATGTCAAACTCTGACTGCTGGACCAGGGCACCAAGGAGCCAAAGCTGTAAGTGTGTAAGACCCTCCTTGTACCCCTCCCGCGGTAGAAGTGTGCGCCTCATCACATCGTTCAAGAGACGAACGATGGGATGAAGCTCTGAGGGTGTCCTGCGAGAGCCGTTTCCAAACGGTGGCCTGAGGCAAGCTGCAACGTATGCTGTACCAGGTGCCTGTCCTCCGTGTGCCCTCCTCGGTAGATCTGTCGTGCCATAACAGATACTATGCAGCTTGGTAGCAGACTCTGGAACTCCTAGCAGCTCTTTGAGTGCCTTCGCGTAGAGCCTGTAGGGCTATCCGCCGAAGGTGTACTGCAGGTACTCGTGGTCGGGGTCGATTCAAAGGGAAGCATAGAACTCACGGACCCACGACTCCACGTACCATCCTGACTGTCCCAACAACTCTGTGAGTCCAGGCAAGTAGGTCAAATAAGGCCTGATCTTCTCACCACCTGCCTAGACTATGTCCTCTAGGGGACATACCCTGTGCCGCCATAACCCAACCTCTGAAAGCATAAGGGCGGTGAAGAAATCCTCGTGTAAGGTCGTGTACCAGCCCTCTGAAGCCCTGCGGTCCCGCTGAGGTGGGAACCAACTGTCAAGCGATGTCAACCGGAGCTCTCTGACTCGGGCTGCGGAGATGTTCTGCAGGTCCAAGTGTACCTCTGGATCAGGCTCCGGCTATGGCTCAGTGGGTGCATGCACCCAAGGAACTCGGTCACCACGCCTCTGACCAGCGGGCCAGGGTGGCACCGAAGGTCGAGTGCGGCTCGAGCGTCGAAGTGGAGGTGCCTGGGCCTCCTTCCCCTGAGTCCGTGTCTCCTGCTGCTCTGCCTCTAGCGGCCTTTGCTCTGTCTCTACCTGAGGCTGCTCCTCAGGATCCTCTCTGTCTGCCAAGCTGACCTCCATGCCTCCAATGTGGATACCTCTACCACGCTCTGCCCTGTCAGCTGCCTCTGCCACTCGGATAGCCTACCTCTATGCTATTGTCAACTGTCTCTTCCTTTTCTTGCTGGGTGCCATGGGAGCCTTCCCCTTGTCCTGAGGAGGACGAGGAGGAGTCCTCTCGTCCCCACCTGTGCCACCCTGACTGCGGCTCGCTCGCTTGCAATGGACCAGCTCTGCCAATCTGTGATCACTGTCCCACTGCAACTGTCACTGTCACTCGAGAGGCTTGGCCTCAATCCGTATCCGCGAGCTTGGCCCCAGATTCACTGACCCACTGCCAAGTGCCTCTGACCATGACAAGCTGCAATAGATAGAGAGATAGGGATATATATATAAGCATATAATAGTTAGAGATAAGCAATGTCCTATGGAAGCAAGCACATGAGATGAGAAATGAATAGCAAAGCAACCTGCGAGACGAGAAGAATCCCTGTGAAGAGGAAAGTCTGAGAAGTCGATGTGCCGGGCGTTTGCATTTCCCGAGAAGACGGAGTAGTATTCTCTAGATGCTAAGACTGTACCAATTCTGTGGACTGGGCTATTGGAACTTTGTGCCTCCAAGTAGGATTTGGGCTGGTTTTAGTATGACAAATAGACTTGGGTAACCAAACTTTGCCACGACAAAATTTGCCAAAGCAGTACCTAGCCCGATGCCCATAATTAAAGCAGATTAAGCATCTGACCATGGAAACACTGAACCGGCTGGAGTGACCCTTTAGCAAGCACCTTGAGGACCACGCTGAGTTAATATAAATCAATTCCTTTTTTTCCTTGTTCAATGAAACCCCCATTAATATTCTGATCAGAAATCGAGGTTGAATTCAAAATATCGGCAACAGTCACATTTGTTAAAATAGATGTGGGAAAACCTCTAGCAACAGACGTCTGACCCTCGGCACGATCAAAGCCATCACTATTCATAGAATGAGAACCAGAAGAGTTTACCAACTGATCCATAGCATGAACACCCGTATTACTATTGATATTACTAGAAGAACACAGAGGGTCTAGATGAGGATTCACTGACTCGGTAAAAGAACCAAATCTGGTAGACTGAACCGAACCAGAAGCTGTGACTGGGGGCTCAACTAAAGAAATCATAGCAACTTGTTGGGTGAACAACACACGTTTGGAGGAGGAGGGTTGAGAGGCATCTCAGGGAATATGAGCCTTATGAACAACTTTTTTCCATTGCTTGGCTTCCTCTTCCTCCCAAAGTCTCTTTTCCCTTTCCCAGTGAGGAGCACCATTGCTCCACAGATGAAAATAGACATCAAACGAAGAACCGATGACACGTCTCAAAGCATAAACCATGAAACCCACAGACTTACATGAAACCGAGAACTAGAAGTGATTGTGGCTCACTTCCACCACATGGAAAAAAGGAGCATTACCACCCAAACAAGATTGAAGTACCAAGGCAACACTTTCCTCGGAGAGCCGAAAGAAACATCTTCTGAACATAGCCAGCATGAAAAAGGATCTCCGAGAGTTAGGAGAGTTGTGGTGCACATGAACTCCGTGACGACGAAGAAGATCCAACTCGAACTTTTTGCCGAAGGAGAAGTCCATCTTTTCCACCAAATCCAGCGTTGTCTCCATCGTGTCAGTGACACCTGAAGCACTCGACCACGCAGATTACACAGAGAGAAGGCCATCACCGGCAAGGAGCATGACGGCGAGGGCGAAGGGAGGGCAGGCAGGGGCGGCGGTGGGCTGGTGGGAGGGAGGAGAGCGCGTGGGAGCCATCTTTGTTTTTTCGATAGGTTACTAGTATCAATGGAAGAAGTCAATTCGAGTAAGCATACTGTGTTGTCTTCACCTGAGGTCTTGGCGCTTGCTAGTAGCTCTAGTGGTGATGTTGCTCATAGGGCCAGGGAGGGTAACAACCCTGACATTGGTGTTGATGCTAACAAGGCCCACGCACCGTCATCAAGTCATGTGCCCCCACCCCCTCTTGGTGGGGGTTCTTTAGAATTGAGTCGACCGCACCGTCTGGTGGCTCTTAAGTCTGCTTGGATAAGTTTTGTCACTAGTTTTGGTGGCGTTGTTGATGTAAGTTTGTTTCTTAAACTTCCTCTTTTTGGTTCTTTCTTCTATTTTGTCTTGGCTTCTTTTTGCTTTTTATCTGAGTTCTTTTTTCTCTGTAGTCCTTGCTTGAAGATCAAGACCTTCTCTTTGGCCCTTCTGAGGTTGCAGCTGCGGCCCAAAAGTCTACGGAGCTTGGGTACACGAGGTGAATTAGCCTGATTTCATTCTAAATTGGTGCAGGAGCAGAAGCAACATCAGCTCAGGGAGGCAGCTTTGCAAGCTCAGATTGTTGAAGCTGAGGGGCGCCGCAAAACGGCTATCAAGGCTTATGATGAGGCGAAAGCCGAGAATCTTGATTTGAAAAGTTAGAATTCAGGTATATAGAGTTGTTTTCTTTCCCTTATTCCTTCCTGATCTAGTGATCGATCTTTCGTGGAGTCCTTTTCGCATTGTATAATCTTTGCTTCTTTTTCTTTTAGCCATGTAGAAGGATAAGAAAATCTTGCTCGAGAAATCTGACAACTTTGAGAAGAAGCTGAGTACTTTGAAGATTACTTCTAAAGTGGTAAGAGTTCTTTGCTGATCCTTCCATTTCTGCTTTGTTTGTCTTGTTTGGATTTTTGGGATGAAATGTTGGCCAACTTGTTTTGTAGGCTTTAAAATCTGCTCAAGATCCAGCTAGAGGTTTTGAATAGTAATTTTCTATCTCTGTGGGGTTCATTTCAATATATACTGACATATATTGGTCTGGAAGGAGATGACGAGATGAGCATTGCAGAGTACACCCCTCTTATCCCTACTCGATTCTATGACTTTCTTAAGGGTAGCTTTCGCACTTGCATTAGCCATATTCTTGGTCATACCCGTGTTTTGGCACCGGAGGCTCGACTGGACACGATCGTTGAGGACAACCTTTCCCTAAATTATCTTTTAAAGGTTGAAAGTAGCCAGGCTAAATTGTCTGATCTGATAGATAAAATCACAAGTCAGATAGAAATGGGTCCTCTTCCTCCTGATGTCTGAATATTTTGTAAGTGTTGGTGTAATTGGCGAGTTGCTCTTTTGAAAACCATGATGTCTTCTTTGTACATATAGATATCTTTTGTTCCAAATTTGTCTGAATCTGAGAAGGCTTCATCTTTGTCTTTTAGCTCCAAAGCTTTGTGTAGGTTTCGACCTGTCTTGCTTGTTAGAAAGCTTTGTGCAGGCTTCGACCTATCCTTTTTTATGGGAAATTGTAATAGAACCGCCTAATTTATATAAATTTAAGTCTGATTTAACCTGTCGAAATAGCTTAAGTCACACTTTAAGCTCATATAAACCTGATAGTCCATGAAATCACAAAGGATTTTAAACTTTTCAACCACGCATCCATGAATCGTATAGTTTAGCAGCCATAGACCACATGTGACATAAAGTTCTCATATAACGTTGTTAACGCCAAAATCTGGACTGAGTGCGGGTAACCAATGCCAGATGCGGATAGCCGATTTTCGAGAACAGAGGCCAAGGCAGAGATAGTCGATCGGGTCCCAGAATCGATTGTGGGCCGGAGTTAAAGACGGCACGAATAGCCGATTTGGTGACGTCAGCGTGGATCTTCGGTCAGGAAAGCGATCACGTTCGGAGTCCGTTGAGGAAAGGAAAGATTGGGCTCCAAGTTATCTTTAATTTAGGAAAATTTGTTAGTTTCCATATTTATATTGAGTTGTAACTCGAATAGGACTCTATCGAAGCCCTGGGTATAAATATAAGTCCCAGCCATTGTAAAAAAGACACATCAATACAACACATCTTTCGGCTCCGGCCAAAACTTAGGAAAGGAGTAACGTAGATCTCAGCGAGTTCTTCAATCGGGCTGAGTGTCATCCGGTGGACACAGGCTTGCTTGTAAGTACCGTCATGCCTCGCTAAGCTTTGTCTCTTTAATGTCATCCAGTGGACATGGGAGCATCGTAGATCGGGGTTGATTCTTATTTGATATAAGTTTAGCGTCATCCGGTGGACGTGGGTTTAGATCAAATAAGGGTTAGTTATCGATTCATGTTTGTTTTCTTGTTTAATCTATGTTTAACGTCATCCGGTGGACGAGGGCTTAGGTTAAGCTTGATTATGTGCATGCATTAGTTATCGACTCTAACTAATTTGGCATCTTAGTTAGATTCATTAAGTTATCAAGATGTTATTTATCATTTATTGTTTATTTATTAATATAACATCTTTCTGCCCGATCAAGATTGCGTAGTATTGGCCTTAGATCCACATGAAAAATATCATTTATGTCTCGTTTATGTTTATGCTTTGTTATGATATCGCTTGATTCGGCCAGTATTATCGTAATCTTGCTCGTACGTGCTGTGGATGCTTGACAAGAGCCGATCTGAATGAACACAGAGCGTCAGCCTTCTAGACCAGCTCTGTATTCTTTTTAGATTTGCTTTGTGATTATTTTCGGGAATATATCTAAACTTGTGCAAAGCCGCAGGCCTTCTAGACCAGCTTCGTATTAGTATTAGATTTATACTTGGAACTAATCACCGCCAAGTTTTTTGCTTCACGGACCCCGAATCGGCTAATTAGCCGATACAATTATGCTTTCCCGAGAAAAACCAATTAACCGATCGCATTCTGCCAAATCGGCTAAATAGCCGATTTCTACCTGTTTGACGTTCAGACAGCCTGAACTGAATGATTTGAGCTGTTTATAGCAATCGATTATGTTTTAATCTGTTATAACTATCTGCATAGATTTGTTTAATATAGATTGTTCTATTTGATCATGCATATCAATCGATTATGTATCAGTTCAGTATCTGTTTCTATAACAAAACATGCATATATGCCAGAATCGACTCTTTAGTCGATTTCCGATTGAATCGGCTCTTAGAGCCACATAGTTGGAACTACCTGGACCCACCGGTTAGTTCCGCCCTGTTATTATTGATTATTATCGTTCCCTTGTCAATTGCAGGTCAAATTGACTGGTACGCCTGACAGTTATCGGCACTCTCTGACCGGGTTTGAAGCTAGCTGGATCTTGGAGGCTCTGACGCTCTTGAGATCATATCTGGCTTCGCTGGTGTGTTGGGACGAAAGAACCACATTTTGTGCCAACACACTTTTTGGCACGCCCGGTGGGACAGTTTCACTCATGACTAAGGGAAAGGCTCCGGAGACCGTGGCTCCCAGGGACGACGGCGTTATCAGAGTCAAGCGTGAAGAGATCGACCCCGAGGATGCTGCGGTGTTGGAGCAGATCATCGAAGAGTTCATTGATGCCTGTCTGCTGTCGTTTGCCAAGAATCGCGATGGCCATGTGTTCAAGAAAAACCCCTACCCAAGGTGGGTCATGCCTGGCCACACCGACAAGGAGGAGCAAGAGTTCAAAGAGTTTATCCAGGGCGCCATCTGGAACGCTACGCACCAGGCAATCGGGCACCATCACAACGTTTTTCTGCAGACATTCTACAACATCATGAAGACCGTCATCAAGAAGCAGGACTGGGAATCATTGGGCCCAACGTACTTCAATATTCCCCAGAAGATACCAAATCAGATGCAGCAGCCGGAACATCCGATCCTCCGCCGCAACAGCCAAAACAGTCAAAGTCACCTGATCAACATCCCAATATGACGACGGATTCAGCTCCAAAAATAGCTCCACAGCCTAAGCTATACAGAGATTACTCTCCTGAGCAGATTGCCGCTTATAGGCGGACAACTGGGAACGCGCCGGTCGGGAATGTGCAGACTGGAAACGTGACTTCGGCAACTCCAAACTATCACATCGGTCACACCTATGATGAGCTCACATCTGCGCCACATCCTGGTTATGCGCAGTCGCCTCAAGACAAGTTAGTAAACAAGATGAGTGCAATGCTCAGGGACCAATTCGGCTTGCAGCCGAAAGCGGGGGTATCAATCAGATACAGGCACCCCTACCCTGAATGGTTTGATCGTGTGGCACTACCATAGAGGTACCGCATGCCGAATTTCGCCAAGTTCAGCGGTCAAGACGACATATCCACCATAGAGCACATCAGCCGCTACTTGACTCAGCTTGGTGAGGCGTCGTATGAGGATGCTCACAAGGTCCGTTTCTTCTCATTGTCCTTGATAGGGTGAAAGACCCTAGTTTGGTTTTGGTAATTGATGAAACCTAGTTACTAATCTAAATGCTAAGTATGTGTAGCCAAGAGCAGATTAGTGATAAGGAGGAAGATGACATGAGCTAAAGTGAAGATCAAGATGAAATGATCAAGGAGAAAGAGAAGGACATAAAGAAGGAAAGCTAGAGGCTAAGGTATATCCAAATAGGGATTTTCTTTTAGTGATCAAGACTCCAAGTGGGAGTGATCATATTTAGGATAGATAGCCGACTATCAAGGGGAGAACTAATCTATTGGATTACTTTCAGGTGCTCTAGGTTGCATCTCATCTGCATTGATCTAACCAACCTAGAGAATCTCTTTTGAAAACCCTTCAAAAATGTTTGCAAAATGCTAACACACTGTGCACAAGTGTTGGAGACCTTGAGTGTTGGCACATACAAGCAAGGGGTGAGAAATAGACTTGAAAATAACTGAAAAAGGAGCGTCAGACTGTGTGGAGGGGTAGCATCGGACCATTGAGTAGAGTCCGATGCTTAACCCTAGTTCTGGCCAATGGCGAGTGTCGGACGCTCAGTAAATGAGCGTCGGACCATTGCCCACTTCAGTCCGACAGTTCAGCGTTTCGAGTGTTGACACGTGGCAAGTTGTGGGAGCGTCGGACGCTTTGAAAAAGTCCGACGGCGAGCGTCGGACGAAGTCCGACGAAGTTTTAGTGATTTCAAACCTCTCTGGAAGTGTCAGACGCTGAGTTTCTTTAGTCCGACGCACTGACTCGCGATCGTCCGACGGTTCATGCACAGTGAATTGAGAGAGCGTCGGACGCAAGTGTTTAGTTCGACACCCTCAGTCCGATGGTTTGAAAAAGCACGCGATGAGGTATCCGTTGCGATCGGACGAACGTCGTTGAATTCAGCTAACACGTGGCGAGATCATGAGCGCCGGACGCTATCGGTTAGTCCGACGGACTCAGTCCGACGGTCCCGTCCAACGGTAGAAAATCGTGGTTAACGGCGGTTTTGGAGTGGGTAACGGCTAAATTTGCATTTGGGGGTATTTATACTCCCTCCCTGGTCACTTGGTGACACCCTTGCACACTTGGATCATTGTCATACACATTGTTGCATTCTAGCCTCCCACTCTCTCACTAGTTCATTATCTTGATCATCCTTAGTGAGATTGAGTGAACCTCAAGTACATGTTTGCTTGTGATTTGCATTCTAGAGCACTTGAGAGCAAGCCTTGGTTCAGTTCTTATTCTCTTGGGACATTGTCGTGTCCCTAGACGGCTTGGAGGAGAAGAAGGTGTGGAGAAGCTTGGTGATTGTACTTGCTCACACCGGTGATTGTGAGGGGTCTTGTGCCTACCCCGAGCGGAGAGCTCAAAGGTAACTCTAGTGAATTGCTCATGTCATTGAGTTACTTCCTCCGTGATAGGTTCTTGTGGCGCCTAGTGTAGCCTCGGTGTGTGATACCGATTAGCCACCGAATCACCGGTTGAAGTCGACACAACGAAGACGTAGCGTGCCGGCAAGCACGTGAACCTCGGGGATAAATCTTGGTGTTCGTATTGCTTTCCTCACCTTCGAGTGAGTGTCTTATTGTTTATCCCGGTGATTGGCTTCTTCTCAAGGCAACTGTATAATCAACAGTCATCCAATTTCTTATCCTTGTGCAAAGTAGTTTGTTGTCTTGTCTTGAGTAGTTGTGTTGTCATTTAGCTTTTGCTAGCTTGCTTGTGTCGCTTAGAACTAAGGATTAACTAGAATTATGTAGGTGGCTTGCCTAGGTTAGTAATTGCTTTAGCTTTGCACATTTAGCCATATTTGTTACTAACCTCTTAGCCTAAGTACTTTATAGAAATTTTATTAGGCTATTCACCCCCCTCTAGCCATACTAGGACCTTTCAAGTGGTATCGGAGCCATGGTCACCGTTTAGTCAAGGCTTAACATCCTTCGGTGCATTGAAATGGCTCATATCATGTTCAATCATGTTGGGGGCAAACCACCTCACTTTGATGGCACAAGCTCATTTGATTATTGGAAGAGAAAGACGAGGATGTATCTTAGCTCAATTCATGAGAAGGTGTGGGAGGTCACCGAGAAGGAATACATTGTGCTTGATCCCGCAAGCCCCACACCTAGAGAGCAAGAGAACAACCAATATAACACAATGGCTCTCAACACCATTTACAATGGCATTGACTCAAAGGTGTTTGAACAAATCAAGGATTTGGATAGAGCAAGTGAAGTATGGGCAAGATTAGAGCAAACCTATGAGGGCACTTCAACGGTAAAGAATACCAAGTTGTACATGCTCAAGGACAAGCTCTCAAACTTCAAGATGGATGATGGAGAGAGCATTCCAGAAATGTTCTATAGGCTTCAAGTGATTGTCAATGATCTCAAGGCCTTGGGTGAGAAAACAAGTGATGAGGACTTCTCTCACAAGTTTCTCATGTGCTTGCCCAAGAGGTTCAAGACTTTGAGAACTATCATCTTCCGAGACGGCTTGAAGGGTGTCACTCCAAATGAGGTTCTTGGTGATGTGATGACCGAGGATCAATACAATGAGAAGAGTGATAGTGAAGAAGTGAAGAAGGAGGATGACAAGAGCAAGAAGACCGCGACATTCAAGTCCACCACCTCTTCTTCCAAGAGCAAGGGCAAGGGCAAGAAAGTGCAATCTAGTGATGATGATACATCTAACTTTGATGGTGATGATGAGGCACTAGCTCTCTTTGTGCGCAAGTTTGGAAGATTCATGAAGAAGAAGGGATATGGTGCTAGAAAGAGAAGAGATAACTTCAAAGGCAAGAATGTAGTGAGGAAGTGCTACAATTACAAGAGCACGGATCATCTTGTGGCGGATTGTCCCAATGCTAGTGATGATGAAGATGATTACAAGAAGAAAGGCAAGAACGACAAGAAGGACAAGGTGGAAAAGAAGGAGAAAAAGAAATTCAACTTTTCCAAGAAGAAAGCTGGATCCTATGTGGTTACATGGGATAGTGATGCTTCCTCCGATGATGATGAATCTAGTGATGATGATGAGAGGAAGACATCCAAGAAGAAGGCCATGGCTTCTATTGCTATCAACAAGAGGTCTTCATCATTTGATTCATCATGTTTCATGGCTAAGTCCACCAAGGTAAAATACGATGACACAAGTGATGATGAAAAAGATGATAATGATAGTGATAGTGATGATGATGAGCCTAGTGTAGCACAACTCATGGACATGTTAGAGCAAGCCGAATATCTTATTAGCTCTAAGTCTAAGAAGTGCAAAGAATTGTCCAAGAAATTAAAAACTCTTGAACAATCTTTTGATGAGCTAAGTGCTTCTCATGAGTGTCTAAAGGAAGACCATGAGGATCTCAAACTAGCTCACACCAAGCTTGAGGAAGCTCACTCCTCACTCTTAGAGCTAAGCAAGGTAGAGGATGTTGCTATAACATGTGATGTGGGTGTAACTTGTGATCTAATGAATGAATCAACTAATGAAACACTTGTTGCAACCACACCTAATAACACTAGCTCCTTATCATCATCCACTTCTACTTCTACCTTCACTACTAGTGTTGATCCAACACTAAAGGTTGAAAATAAGAAATTGAAGAAGGAAGTGGACAAGCTAACCCGCGCATTAGGCAATGCCTATGGTGGGGATGCCCGCTTGCTACAATGCTTGGGTAGCCAAAGATATAGTAACTCTAAGGAGGGACTTGGCTATACTCCCAAGAAAGGCAAGGCGGCCTTTGTAACTCCAAAGCCTAGCTTTGTGAGGAGCAATGGTCGTTTTTGCTACAAGTGCAAGCAAGTTGGGCATATTGAGGCAAATTGTATCACTAACAACAAGAACAAGCAAATAAAATTTGCAAGTGCTAAATTTATTAGACTTGATTCTTGTTACATGCTTACCAAGGGTGAGAAAGGTGTCAAAGTCAAATACATTGGTATACCTAAAGAGAGCCCAAGGTTGAAGGCTATTTGGGTATCAAAGGCTTTGGTTGCTAACCTCCAAGGACCCAAACAAATATGGGTACCTAAAAAAACATTGACTTGTTTTGTAGGTAAATTACAAAGCCGGAGGGAGGCATTGCGTTGTTGATAGTGGGTGTTCTCAACACATGACCGGTGATTCAAGAATGTTCAACCAAATCAATTCTAGTGGCAATGAGTATGATAGTATCACATTTGGGGATAATAGCAAAGGCAAGGTCAAGGGTCTTGGAAAGATTGCAATATCAAATGATCTAAGCATCTCCAATGTGCTATTAGTTGAGAGTTTGAATTTCAATCTATTGTCGGTGGCTCAACTTTATGATCTTGGTTTCAAATGCATCTTTGGTGTTGATGATGTGGAAATCATTAGTGTGGATGGATCAAATTTGATATTCAAAGGATTTAGATATGAGAATCTCTATCTAGTGGACTCTGGTGCTAGAGAATCACAATTGTCAACATGCTTACTCTCTAAGTCAAGCATGGGTTGGTTATGGCATAGAAGGCTTGGTCATGTTGGAATGAAGCAATTGAACAAACTTGTGAAGCATGACTTGGTTAGAGGTCTTAAAGATGTTGAGTTTGAGAAGGACAAGTTATGTAGTGCATGTCAAGCCGGAAAACAAGTAGGCAACACTCATCCTAAGAAGAGCATGATGAGCACATGCAAACCATTTGAGTTATTGTACATGGACTTGTTTGGACCAACTACATATACAAGCATTGGCAGCAACAAGTATGGTTTGGTGATAGTGGATGACTTCTCAAGATATACATGGGTTTTCTTCATGTTTGACAAAAGTGATGTTTATGGTATCTTCAAATCTTTTGTCAAGAGAAGTTGCAATGAATTTGAAACAACCATCAAGAGGGTGAGAAGTGATAATGGTAGTGAGTTCAAGAACACAAGAGTTGATGAGCTATGTGATGACTTAGGAATCAAGCATCAATTCTTGGCTAAGTACACACCTCAATCAAATGGTCTAGTTGAAAGAAAGAATAGGACTCTCATTGACATGGCAAGATCTATGCTTAGTGAGTATAATGTGAGTCAATCTTTTTGGGCCGAAGCAATCAACACGGCATGTTACTACTTCAATAGACTCTATTGCCATCCTATGTTGGAGAAGACTCCATATGAGATCTTGAATGGAAGAAAGCCAAATATTGCATATTTTCGGGTGTTTGGTTGTAAGTGCTACATATTGAAGAAAGGAGCTAGATTGAGCAAATTTGAGAAGAAATGTGATGAGGGATTCTTGCTTGGCTACTCCACCACTAGTAAAGCTTATAGAGTATGGAACTTGGGAAGTGGTCAACTTGAGGAAGTTCATGATGTTGAATTTGATGAAACCAATGGGTCTCAAGATCAAAGTGAGAATCTAGATGATGTGAGTGGACCTCAATTGGCAAAGGCTATGCAAGAAATGGACATTGATGACATAAGACCGACTCAAGTGGTTGACATAGAAGATGACAAAGGTCAAGTGCAAGTTCCTTCAAATGATCAAGCTAATGACTCTCAAGTGCAAAATCAAGATCAAGCTAGTTCCTCTCAAGCAAATCAATCAAATGCGCAATCAAGCTCAAGCAATCAACCTCAAGTGCTTCAACCCACAAACATTGCAAGAGATCATCCTTTGGACCAAATTGTTGGTGATATTCAAAAGGGTGTGCAAACAAGATCAAGACTAGCATCATTTTGTGCTCACTATTCATTTGTGTCATTTGAAGAGCCGGAGAACATTGAAAAGGCATTAAAAGATAGTGATTGGGTAAATGCTATACATAAAGAGCTCAACAATTTTGAAAGAAATGAAGTTTGAGAATTGGTAGAGAGACCAAAGAACTACAATGTTATTGGCACCAAATGGGTATTTAGAAACAAGCAAAATCAAGATGGTGTTATAATAAGGAACAAGGCAAGATTAGTGGCACAAGGGTACACTCAAGTAGAGGGATTGGACTTTGGTGAAACCTATGCTCCGGTTGTAAGATTGGAAGCAATAAGAATTCTTCTAGCATATGCTTGTGCTCACAACATCAAGCTCTACCAAATGGATGTCAAAAGTGCATTTCTCAAAGGATTCATCAATGAGTTAGTATATGTTGAACAACCACCCGTTTTGAAGATGAGAAGAAATCAAATCATGTGTACAAGTTAAGGAAAGCACTCTTTGGTTTGAAACAAGCATCAAGGGCATGGTATGAGAGGTTAAGGAATTTTCTTCTCTCTAAAGGTTTCAAGATGGCAAGGTTGACACCACTCTATTCACCAAGAAAGATGATGGTGACTTGATGATCATGCAAATCTATGTTGATGACATTATCTTTGGATCAACTAGTCAAACTTTGTGTGCGGAGTTTGAAAAGATGATGGCTAAAGAATTTGAGATGTCTATGATGGATGAACTCACTTACTTCCTTGGACTTCAAATTAAGCAAATGAAGAATGGCACATTCAAAAGTCAAGGCAAGTACACAAGAGACATGATCAAGAAGTTTGGAATGCAAGAAGCAAAACCAATTAGCACTCCCATGGGGACTAGTGGAAGCTTGGATGAAAATAAAAGTGGCAATATGGTTGATCAAAAGGCATATCGGTCTCTAATTGGAAGTTTGCTCTATGTCACCGCATCAAGACCGGATGCCATGTTTAGTGTGTGCATGTCTGCTAGATATCAAGCATCTCCTAGAGAGAGTCATATGAAGGCCGCAAAGAGGATATTGAGATATTTGAAGCACACTCAAGATATTGGATTGTGGTATCCCAAGGGTGCAAAATTTGAGTTGATTGGATATGCCGATGCGGACTATGCCGGTTGCAAGATAAATAGAAAGAGTACATCGGGCACATGTCAACTCTTAGGAAGATCTCTTGTCTCATGGTCATCCAAGAAGCAAAATAGCATTTCACTCTCCACCGCCAAAGCCGAATATATTAGTGCGGGGAGTTGTTGTGCTCAAATCCTATGGATGATGGCAACTTTGAGGGATTATGGAATTAACTTCAAGAAAGTGCCATTGTTTTGTGACAATGAGAGCGCTATCAAGTTAACTCAAAATCCGGTTCAACATCAAAGAACCAAGCATATTAATGTGAGGCACCATTTTATCCGGGATCATCAACAAAAGGGTGACATTGACATTCAAAGCATTGGAACCGATGATCAATTAGCCGACATACTCACCAAGTCACTAGATGAGAAAAGGTTTTGTAAGTTGAGAAATGAGTTGAACATTCTAGACTTCTCAAATATGAGTTGAGATCACCCCCACACATATGACATGCCTCTACTCCGACAAAGCAAGGTAAAATTGTTTGGCATAACATTCATATTTGCTAGGATTTGTCTAGAGCATATAGACATACACACGTAGGAACATTCATGGAAATTAAAATATTTTTTATGGATATATGCTACCACTATTGCCTTGTTTGATTGTATGATCTAGTGGTAACATATGACATGCATGTGTGCTTAATCCCCTAGTGTTCAATCTAGTTCATTAGCTCAAGGTGTATAACTTAACATGGGCAAGATAACCCCTAGTGGCGTGAAGAAGCTGGTCCTTGGATCAAAATTAGTTATATATCCTAGGCAAGTGCACTAGATTGAGCCAAAGTGAACAATAATCTCTTTCCAAATCAAACGAACTTGACTAATTTCTCTTCACTAAAATGAACCTTTTTTGTGCAATTGTTGACAAAGGGGGAGAGAAAGTTACAAAAGAAAGAGAAAGCGTGATGAACCATCATTAGGCCGATGATGGAAGAGCAATAGGCCAACGGAAGGGGGTAGGTAATTAAAATTTTAAAGCACACAAGTAGGGGAGCAATCACATATGCAAGTTGTTGCATTTGGATGTGCACTAATCATATGATTACTCATTGCATTTGTATTTACTTTCTTATACATGCTTGTGTGGTGTATTGCTAGTAGTAGGATTTGAATGATGATTTGATCAACTAGCATGTGTAGGGGTAACTAGTTGGCCGTATTTCTTCAAGTGGCAACTAGAGCTTGCTTATAATGTGATCTCATGGTATGCTCTAGTATTTGTGACCTTCTAGTTACTAAGGTGCTAAGGATGGTGTACATGGCAACTCCGATGGTATCACGCTTCAAAGGTCCATTCTATACACTATTAGTACAATCTTGGTAGAATTACTCTCTATTCAATACATATGTGCTAGCTTTCAATCCAAACTCGATGCACATATATAGGGGGAGCCAATACTACCAAAATAGAACTTATGATGGTTGTCCAAATCCTTTCATGATCTACTCATGGACAAGCATGATAAATTCAATATCTTAATACATATTTCTTTTGTAAATGGGTTGTCCTCAATTACCAAAAAGAGGAAGATTGAAAGACATTAGTTTGGTTTTGGTAATTGATGAAACCTAGTTATTAATCTAAGTGCTAATTATGTGTAGCCAAGAGTAGATTAGTGATAAGGAGGAAGATGACATGAGCTAAAATGAAGATCAAGATGAAATGATCAAGGAGAAAGAGAAGGACTTAAAGAAGGAAAGCTAGAGGCTAAGGTATATCCAAATAGGGATTTTCTTTTAGTGATCAAGACTCCAAGTGGGAGTGATCACATTTAGGATAGATAGCCGACTATCAAGGGGAGAACTAAGCTATTGGATTACTTTCAAGTGCTCTAAGTTGCATCTCATGTGCATTGATCTAACCAACCTAGAGAATCTCTTTTGAAAACCCTTCAAAAATGTTTGCAAAATGCTAACACACTGTGCACAAGTGTTGGAGACCTTGAGTGCTGGCACATACAAGCAAGGGGTGAGAAATAGACTTGAAAATAACTGAAAAAGGAGCATCGGACTGTGTGGAGGGGTAGCGTCGGACCATTGAGTAGAGTCCGACGCCTAACCCTAGTTCTGGCCAATGGCGAGCGTCAGACGCTCGGTAAATGAGCGTCAGACCATTGCCCACTTTAGTCCGATGGTTCAACGTTTCGAGTGTTGACACGTGGCAAGTTGTGGGAGCGTCGGACGCTTTGAAAAAGTCCGATGGCGAGCGTCGGACGAAGTCCGACGAAGTTTTAGTGATTGAGTTTCTTTAGTCCGACGCACTGACTCACGATCGTCCGACGGTTCATGCACAGTGAACTGAGAGAGCGTCGGACGCAAGTGTTTAGTCCGACGCCCTCAGTCCGACGGTTTGAAAAAGCGCGCGATGAGGTATCCGTTGGGATCGGACGAACGTCGTTGAATTCAGCTGACACGTGGCGAGATCGTGAGCGTCGGACGCTATCGGTTAGTCCGACGGACTCAGTCCGACAGTCCCGTCCGATGGTAGAAAATCGTGGTTAACAGCTGTGTTGGAGTGGGTAATGGCTAGATTTGCATTTGGGGGTATTTATACTCCCTCCCTGGTCACTTGGTGACACCCTTGCACACTTGGATCATTGTCATACACATTGTTGCATTCTAGCCTCCCACTCTCTCACTAGTTCATCATCTTCATCATCCTTAGTGAGATTGAGTGAACCTTAAGTGCATCTTTGCTTGTGATTTGCATTCTATAGCACTTGAGAGCAAGACTTGGTTCAGTTCTTATTCTCTTGGGACATTGCCGTGTCCCTAGATGGCTTGGAGGAGAAGAAGGTGTGGAGAAGCTTGGTGATTGTGCTTGCTCACACCGGTGATTGTGAGGGGTCTTGTGCCTACCCCGAGCGGAGAGCTCAAAGGTAACTCTAGTGAATTGCTCGTGTCATTGAGTTACTTCCTCCGTGGTAGGTTCTTGTGGTGCCTAGTGTAGGCTCGGTGTGTAATAGCGATTAGCCACCGAACCACCGGTTGAAGTCGACACAACGAGGACGTAGCGTGCCGGCAAGCACGTGAACCTCGGGGATAAATCTTGGTGTTCATATTGCTTTCCTCACCTTCGAGTGATTGTCTTATTGTTTATCCCGGTGATTGGCTTCATCTCAAGGCAACGATATAATCAACAATCATCCAATTTCTTATCCTTGTGCAAAGTAGTTTGTTGTCTTGTCTTGGGTAGTTGTGTTGTCGTTTAGCTTTTGCTATCTTGCTTGTGTGGCTTAGAACTAAGGATTAACTAGAATTGTGTAGATGGCTTGCCTAGGTTAGTAGTTTCTTTAGCTTTGCACATTTAGCCATATTTGTTACTAACCTCTTAGCCTAAGTACTTTGTAGAAATTTTATTAGGCTATTCACCCCCTCTAGCCATACTAGGACCTTTCACATGGCTGGCTTTCAGTTGGTTCACCACTCTGGAGCCCGGGACAATCCAAAATTGGGCAGACCTGAAAAGCAAGTTTCACGGTTATTTCTTCTCTGGCACGGGGGAGAAAACTATTGTTGATTTGACCAGCATGCGCCAGAAGAGTAGCGAGACTGGATCAGCCTTCATCAAGCACTTCAGGGGATGAAGAACATGTGCTATTCACTGAACCTGCCTGACAAATAGCTTGCTCACTTGGTCATTGGTGGAATGCTCCCGCACAATCAGGAAAAACTGGTGGCCATTGAATTCGATAGCATTAGCCTGGTGTTGCAGCGAGTGACGGCCTTGGAGCTGCAAGCCCAGACCTTCCGTAAGGAGGGGAGATACAAACAGACGGCGTTCGTCAGGAATTCAGATTCGGAGGATGAAGATGAAGATGAAATCGCCGTTGTCGAGCTGAAGTGTGGCAAGAAGCCCATGGCTGTGCCCAAAAATTGGAGCTCAGAGGATCAGTATGGTTTCGATACAAATAAGATGGACAAATTATTCGATTTGCCGGTCAGTGCTGGGCAGATCACCTTCCCTGCCGATTATGTAAGGCCCTCTCCTGAAGATTTGAAAGGGAAGACTTTCTGCCAGTACCATGGCCTCACCTCACACGACACCAATGGATGCCGCGCGTTCAGAACTCAGATACAGAGGGCTATCTCCCGCAGCTTATTGAAGTTTGACAGTCCTGCTAAAGGGAAAATGAAGATTGATAAGTTCCCATTCCCGAAAGGCTAGAATACGGTCGAGGTGTCGGCCCTTGCAGGCAAGATGAAAGTTCTGACATCCATCGAAGCTAGAAGGAATGCATCAGTCGACCCTGATATGCAGATATCGGCTGAGGAGCTCGCGCTGATTAAGAGAAGGCGGGAGCAGAACCAGAGGCAATATGAAAAGGGAGAATCCAGCGGTACCAAGAAGATCAGACCTACCTCCCATGATCTGCTGAACAAATGGCGTCAGGAGAAGGAGAAGACCCACCAGAAGCAGCTCGAAGAGTAAGAATACCGAAGATGGGTTCGTGATCAGGAGGAGGCCCACTACTAGGAAGAACTGGCTCGCCACCGGGAGAAAGAATAAAGTCACTGGCATTGCCCATTTTTCAGGCATTGTTGGAATGAAGGTCTGAGATTGCCGACTCTGCGCAATTGCCCAGAGTGCAGCGATCAATACCGAGAGTACAGACACTCTCAGACCAACCACCAGTCCGTGCATGAGAGGCTTGGACGTCCACGTGATATGCAGGATCGGTGTGAAAAAAGAGACCTGCGTGATCGGCTCAGCGAAGCGGCAGTCGATCACCAAGAGCCAGTTTGGCAGGAGAATCAATGGTGCCCTGGGGACTTGACCAAGAGCCAAAGGCGCCGCGTGCAACACCTTAGGAATAGGGAGCTCAAAGCAGAAGGCCGCACGAAGCGAATCTGGCAGGAGAAGCTTCCTCAGGACAAAGGGAAGGCAACAGCCGATGCGCAGATGGTGTTCGTGCTTCCGGCTAAATTCAGGGCGTCTCGAGCCAAGAAGATTGAGGTTCTCTCTAATTCTGATGAGTCAGAGTCTGAGCAGGCCACTGCCAAGCTAGTTTTCACACAGCAGGCTACCTTTGACAAGCCGCCCAAACACCGGCACCTAAAGGCCCTGTATTTCAAAGGATATGTCGATGGGATGCCCATGACCAAGATGCTAGTCGATGGTGGCGCCACCGTCAATCTCATGCCCTACACCACATTTCGCAAGCTGGGCAAGGGCCCTGATGATTTGATCGAGACCGACATAATGCTCAAAGAATTTAGGGGCAACTCTTCAAATACCCGGGGGGCAATCAATGTCGAGCTAACAGTCGGGAAGAAGACGCTGCTCACCACCTTCTTCGTGATTGACAGCAAGGGTTCTTACAGTCTGCTACTTGGACGTGATTGGATTCATGCCAACTGCTGTGTGCCATCAACCATGCACCAATGTGTGATGCAGTGGCATGGTGAGGAAGTTGAAGTGGTCCCAGCCGATGACTCGGTGAGCATAGCCGCTGCAGATGCTGCCTACTGGGAAGCTGGGGATCACGACTGTTTCTCTGGCAAGACTTGGGAAGAAGGCTCCATCAAGGTCAGCGATGAGAGTCAACAGCCGGTTAGGGCAATCGGCTCTGAGTCTTTTTATTAATGGATAACCCAATCGATGGCATCGAGGGCAAGCTTGGCCAGGGTTTCACGTCGGCCGATAAACTTGAAGAAGTGGACATTGGATCTGGTGATAGGCCAAGACCGACGTATATTGCTACCAATCTTGACCCTGAGTTCGGGCAAGAGCTGATTGACTTATTGAAGAAATACAAAGACTGCTTTGCCTGGGAGTACTACGAGATGCCCGGCTTGGACAAATCGATTGTCGAATACAGATTGCCTATCAAGCCCGAGTTTCGGCCTTTCAAGCAGCCGCATGACGATTCAAGCAGGACATCAAGGCTAAGATTAAAAGGTTGCTGGAAACCAAGTTCATTCGAGCTTGCCGATACACCGAGTGGGTATCGAATATTGTCCCTGTGTACAAGAAGAATGGCAAGTTGCGGGTCTGCATCGATTTCAGGGATTTGAACAGAGCTACCCCGATGGACGGCTACCCAATGCCGATAGCCGATATGTTAGTCGATTCGGCTGCAGGGCATCAGGTCATCAGCTTCATGGATGGTAATGCTGGCTACAATCAGATTTTTATGGCTGATTAAGATATTCCTAAGACTGCTTTCAGATGTCCTTGCGCTATCGGTTTGTTCGAATGGGTTGTAATGACGTTTGATCTAAAAAATGCCGGTGCAACTTACCAGAGGGCTATGAATTATATTTTTCATAAGTTGATCGGCAAGTTTGTAGAAATTTACATCGATGATGTAGTTGTGAAGTCCAGAAGCTACAAGGAACACTTAGTCGATTTGAAGGCTACACTGGAGTGCACTCGGAAGCATGGCTTGAAGATGAATCCTAATAAATGCGCTTTCGGGGTATCGGCTGGAGAGTTTCTGGGTTTTATGGTACACCGCAAGGGAATCGAGGTTGGCAGCAAAAGCAGGAAGGCCATCGATCAGCTTGTGCCGCCAACTAACAAGAAGGAGTTGCAGTCTTTACTTGGCAAGATCAATTTCATTAGAAGATTCATTGCCAATCTGTCCGAGAAGGTGCTACCGTTCTCGCCGTTATTGAAGCTGAAAGATAGTCAGGAGTTCAAATGGGGTGATGTACAGCAAAAAGCTTTCGATGAAATCAAGCAATATATGAAGTCTCCACCTGTTTTGGTACCGCCACAGGCAGGTAAGCCATTCAAGCTGTACGTGACAGCCGAAGACCATACAATTGGATCGGCCCTTTTTCAGGAGTTTGAAGGAAAGGAGAGGGCAGTTTTCTATCTGAGCAGAAGGCTTTTGGATCCTGAGACAAGATACACACCAACAGAGAAGCTGTGCTTATGCTTATTCCACTCATGCACCAAGCTGAGACATTATTTGCTATCGGCCGAATGTGTGGTAGTTTTCTAGGCTGATGTGATCAAGCATATGTTGTCTATGCCTATCCTGAATGGGCAAATTGGGAAATGGATCTTGGCACTCTCTGAGTTCGACTCGAGGTTCGAATCAGCTAAAGCAGTCAAAGGTCAGGCAATAGCCGATTTCATCACCCAGCATTGTGAGGGTGCCATCAGTATAATTGATGTGGCGCCGTGGACTATGTTCTTTGATGGATCATTTTACAAGCACGGCGGAGGTGCTGGGGTAATACTGATATCACCTCGAGGTCAACGGTTTGAATATGCTTTCCAGATCGGGCCAACGGTGACAAACAACCAGGCTGAGTATGAGGCGATTTGGAAGGGGTTTAAGCTTCTGCACGAAGCAAAGGCCGACGTAGTTGATGTTTTTGGAGATTCACAACTAGTCATCAACCAATTGCTTGGCCTATTTGAGTGTAAAGACGACGTACTCCGAGGCTATTATGATCAGTGCCAAGCTTTGATCAGAGGGTTCTTAGCAGTTTCACTATATCATGTTCCCAGAGCTCAGAATCAAGAAGCTAATCGGCTCGCGTAGAATGCTTCGGGTTACAGATCGATGCAGGAAATCCTCAACACTGAGCAATCAGCTGATGACTGGCGGGGCGAGATAACAAGGTACCTTGCAAATCCTTCACAGAAAGTTAGTAGAAAGCTGAGGTACAAAACCATCAAGTATGTGCTGCTAGACAGTCAGTTGTATTATAAGACTGTCGAGTGGGTATTGCTGAGATGCCTCGGGGCCGAAGAATCGATGAAGCTGATGAGTGAGGTTCATGAAGGAGTCTGTGGTGCTCACCAATCGGCTCTTAAGATGAAATGGATTATCAGAAGGACTGGTTATTATTGGCCAACAATGCTTGAAGATTGTTTCATGTATTACAAGGGTTGTCAGGAGTGCCAAAGATTCGGGAATGTGCAGAAGTCACCTGCCTCAGCTATGAATCCTATCATCAAGCCATGGCTGTTCAGACGTTGGGGAGTCGATCTGATCGGCCAAATCTATCCACCGTCCAGTAAAGGTCACAAATGGATTTTGGTTGCAACAGACTACTTTACTAAGTGGGTAGAAGCTATTCCTTTGAAGAACGCCACATCCGGAGATGTAGTTGAATTTATAAAGGAACATATAATTTACAGATTTGGTATACCACAGACTATCATGACAGATCAAGGAACGATGTTCACTTCAGATGAGTTTTTGACCTTTGCTGATGATATGGGCATTAAAGTTTATAATTCGTCACCATATTATGTTCAAGCCAATGGTCAGGCTGAAGCGTCAAATCAAATTTTAATCAAGATCATTAAGAAGAAGATTGAGTAGACTCCCAGGAGGTGGTACTTGACTCTTAGTGAAGCTTTGTAGGCATACCAAATGGCTCAGCATGGATCAACTAAAGCCATGCCCTATGAGTTGGTCTATGGGCACGCTGCTGTTCTTCCCTGGGAAATTTAGTCCGAAACACGGCGTGTCAAGTTACAGAATGAGCTTACAGCCAGTGAGTACAAGTATATCATGATGGATAGTCTGGAAGATCTACATTGTCTTCAGCTCAAGGCCTTGGAGTGCATCGAAGCCAATAAGATACGGGTGGCTAGGTATTACAACACTAAAGTAAGATGAAAGAGCTTTGCCGAATCAGAGCTAGTGTGGAAAACTATCCTACCCATCGGAACCAAAGATAGCCGATTCGGCAAGTGATCGCCAAATTGGGAAGGCCCGTATCAGATTATTGAATGTGCGCCTGGCAATGCCTATATAATCGAGGATATGGAAGGAAGGAGATTTGCTAGAGCGATCAACGGCAAGTACCTGAAGCAATACTATCCCAGTATCCCAGTTGGGGGATGATAGCCGATCGGTGTAAGATCTGGCTCTTACAGCCGATTCTACGAAGAGAATCGCCTTTAGCACAAAAATGAAATGCCCTCGATGGGGTATAACAGCCAATGTAATTGCATCGCCTTTAGAACAAAAATAAAAATAATAAAGACAGATTGATGATTATCAATACATTTTTTTCATTTCTGCTTCGTGTTTACAGAGGAGCTCTATTACATTCTAATTTGGATTATGAGTAGCTCTATCTATGATGTCCTGGGCGTCGGTGACGGCCGCCACCTCGTCGACGTGAGGGAAGAAGTTCGCCAGTTGGGCGCTGGCCACCTCCATGTCCTGGACCTCCAAAAACCCGGGCTCGATGGCCTCCAAGGCTATACCAGAGCGGAGGCGTGCGGCCGTGAGAGCCCCGGTGCTGCCATGATGAACGCTGGCCATGGCTACCTGGCGGACATGGTGGTGAACATCCAAGAGCCGTTCCGCCTGCGTGTTGCCACGGGCGTTGACTGCGTTGGCGGTGGTCTCGGCGGCGACGCGCAGCTCCTCCAGCTGTGCGGTCAGGGCTGTAAGAACAGGAAAGGTCAGCGCAAGGGTGGCCATCAGTGCAACGCGAAGCAGTTTCAAGATATGATCACCTGCCACTGCGGCGTCTGATTCGGAGAGCTGGGCTTGCACCCTGGTCACCTCGGCCTCGGCAGCGGCAAGGGCAGCGGCTTGGGCTTCGTTGACGCCCTGCAGCTGGCTATTCTCCTTCGTAGCCTCTGAATAGAGGTTACGGTATTCCACCATTTGGTGGTGGAAGCAGCGACCATCGGCGGCGGTGTAGGACCCGTCAGAGTCTGCAGAGGACCCCAAATCGGATCCAGTGCTCAGAGCCGGAGCCTGAGGCGGGTCCTGAAGAGGCGCAGTCCGGCGAACCTGGGAGTCAGGGCCAATCGGCGCGCCCGGAGGAAAAGGGATCAAGCGAGCCTGACTGAAAATGGCAGAGAAGCAGATGTATCAGAATCGAAAGAGATCAATGTCATGGATGCAAACTGATTTACCTGCTATGAATGGCCAACTGCCGGGGCGTCACCCAACGATGACGGCCGTGAGACGGACCAGCGATAGCACCTACACCGGGGTTGGCTCCAGCGGCTGCAGGGGTGGCCAGAGACGGCCCGGCAGCAGTTCCCGAACCTCCGGCACCGGAGGCTCCCGCATCACTGCGCAAGACGTTGGTGGTCAGATTAGATCGGATCGATGTATCAAGAAGTGAACAGTAGTCTTACCCTAACTAGACTCGCAGACGTTGCCTCTGTTCACCCACGGCCCGCAGGCTCCTGCTGAAGTTGTCGCCTTCAGCGGAACCCGAGGCTGGTCGCTTGCCGTGGTCTCTGTCGCCGGCGATGGGATTGGTTTTGGAGGTTTGTTTTCTCTGTTCGGGGAGAAGAAGCGAAGAGCAAAGGCCGGTGAGCAAAGGCTAGGGTGTTTGCGGTTGCTCGCTCAGGCCAAGCATCTATTTATAAAGACGAAGGCACCAAGATGGTTTCCCCCTCGGGAGACGAGACAACACGGCGGAATTTATACTGGAGTTTAACCACGTTTCCTGAATCCGGAACCAACGTGGCAGTGGAACGGACTGATCGGCTATTTTGGTCAGTTGCCTTGAATCGGCTATTTGGGCCCGATGTTCAGAATCAGTTATTCGGGCGAGTTGTTTAAAACAGCCGATTCGTTCGTGCCAGTGACAGAATTAAAGATCAGGCTATGAGAAGCCGATTCAAAGACAGAACAAAAGAGAAGGCTGATTTTTTTTCAGTCTGGCCAAAATGCATTACATGATCATTCAGGTATACAGAGCAAGTGTAGGATTACAAGCCCAGAAGGGACCGGACAATGGTGGTACATTCAGTAAGAAGAACATGGCCGGTCTGTAACAGTTCCTGGTCCTCATCGGCTGCTGACTTCAGGATGTTCAGGCGCTGTTTTATTTGTTGGCCCTCAATGACCTTGGCGCTAACCTCCTTCTTCTTCGCAGCCAAATCAACGGTGCTCGTTGATATAGAGATTTCACGTTGAGTAATGGCCGTGTCGACCTCTGCCAGCTCCTTCATCAGCTACTCACGTCTGATCTTCAAAGTGTCTAGCTCTGACTCGGCCGAGTTAATTGTGGCTTTCAGCAACTTTACTTGATCGGCTAACCCGCCGGCTTTTTGTTTGTTGGTCAGCTTGTTGTTTGTCAGTTGCTCAAGCTCGGTCAAGTTTTCATGGGCAGTCTTGATCCCTGGAGTAGCTCTCTTGAGTTTGACAAATTGAGGTAGGGAGCTGAGGATGGTCGGGCACGTCTGTTGCTGAATTAGTTCAATAACCTGATCAATAGGTTCAGGGTGCTCGGCCAGGTCAGTCAGGGCTACCTCCAGCTGAGGAAGAAGCTCGCTCAGTCATTTCTTGAGGTCTGGCTCTGGTAGTGATGAAGACCTGGAGCTCAGTTCATTTTCGTCACAGCATTCCTCCAGGTCGAAGGAGTAGCTGGGGGAGGAAGGCTGCAGCGCCTGGGTTCACATATTAAAATAGTGATAACATAAAGACTTTGGATCAATTAGGAGGATAAGTGCTTCACCTGAAGGGAGCTTGGAAAAGGAAAAGCCGATGAAGTGCCCGGTTGTTCTGTTGTGGTCGTTCCCTTCCCAACAGCAGAAGTAGTCGCAATATGTGTTTCTACAGCGACTTGAAGCTCTAAAAGAGAAAAGTGAGTTAGAAATAGAGCAAGCATGATAAGTGTTAACAGCTGAAGAGCCTTACCTGGATGTTTAGGAGATGTTGTTTTCTCTTCTTGTAACAACCCGGGTTTTCGGTAAACCAAAAATACGAACTTTTTAAATTTTTGCTTGCAAACATGTGAAGCATGTAGTTTCTATGTTGAACCCGAGACTAACCCACAAACAAATTGTGGCATGCATGTAGAACTGGTCGTAGGAGTGTGCCAGAGATCCTTAATCGGTCTAGGGTTTCATGTCGGAGAGCAAAATTTCCACCGCAAGTCCGACTCAAATCCCTGATGTTCTTCTTACCTCGAGATGCACCCAAACTCTCTCCTCGGGAACTATTCCATGCCTCCCTGTAATATCCCTATTATCTTCAATGCCATATAGATTCCTCGCTAATATCTAAAGGTCATAGATTCATGGAAGGGATAAATTCATTCTTCCTTCTCCCCTTTCTATTCACTTCTTAAATCTATGTCATTTCCTTTTTGGAATATATCTCCCCTCCATTTTTTTATATAATTAAACATCCACCAAATTCATTGAATATTAAGAAAGGAAAATCTCCTCACTCCCCATCTGTTCCAAACCAGCCCAGCCATCTCTCTACTTCTCCCCTCGCGCAGCCCAAGCAGCAGCGCGGCCCAACACTCCACCTTCCGGCCCATCCCCTCACACTCGCCACAGCCAATACGGGCCACCGCGCGCGCGTGGCCCAGCTCACGGCCCACCAGGCCCAGCAGCCGCCGCCTCCGCGCGAACCCTAGACGGGACGCGCGCGCGTGCCGCTCCCAGGGCCGTCGCCGCCAGGATGCCGCCCTCCCCCGGCTGGCACCACCCGCGCCTCGCCTCTGGATGCCCGCCACGCGCCCCCACCCTCGAACCCTAGCCACGCGGGTATAAAGCGAAGCCGCCGCGCCATGCTCCTGTTCATCTTCTCCGCGCGGCCACCGCCACCATGGCCGTCGCCATCAACCTCGCCTTCGACCACACGGTGCCGAGCACCTCGATGCCAAGACCCTAGCCACACAAAGCCTGGGCAGCCACTACCTCGCCGTAGCCCACCGCCGGGCAGCTCGGCCGTTCGTGGGCACGCCGTGGCCACGCTCGGGCGCTGCTCTCCTCGCCCCGACATCGTGCGCAGACCATGACGTCCTCCGTCACCACGCCGAGGCGTCACGCGACCTCGCCAAGCCGAAGACCGACGCGAAGCCGCGGGCACCACGCCGAGCACGTGCAGCACCTCACCAAGACAAACCTCGTCCACCACGATGTCGAGCCCTCGGCCTGCTCCGCGACTACAACCCGAGCCGGCCACGACCGCACGGCAGCTGGGCTACTTCCCCCACATCGAGCTCGTCCCCGCCATGCACGGCACCACTCCGTCACCACCGCCGGCGCCCGAGTTACCTCCTTGCCGTGACACGACCAGGCCACAATGCCCCTCTCCATCGAGCCGAGCTTCATTCTGCAGTCACCGTGCCCGCGTCATGCCAACCAACTCGCCAAGAGGCCACCAACGACCACGACCATCCCGGCACCTACTACCGGCCGCAGCTTATCCCCGTCCATGGTGATCGCGAACCCGATGTCGCCCGGCGCACCGCTCTTCGTCACGTTGAGAAGATCCACCACCAAGCCGGGCCGTTTGAGCCCCTCTACACCACTAAACCTCGCCCTCACCACGAAGCAGCGCTGCCGGCAACGAGCCCTACCCGCGTCAAGCGACCTGCCATCCGCAAGCCCTCGGTGAGCTAACCAAAGACCCGACCCTTCCAACCCTTGCTGCTAGCGAGATGCCGATGAGCCTTCCGCCTTCAACCCTACGTACCTGCTGCCGGCCCAAGGCCGATGATCCCTCCATGTGCTCGGCCTTCGTGCTGTGTTTTCTGCAGGGACCTCGTCGACGGTGTGGAGCTAACGTTAGTAGGCACGATGCACGCACACCCACTCGCCGTGTCCTTTTGTGGCACTCACGCACACCGGACTAAACCCAGCCAACAGGGCGATAAACCATGAACGCTTGAAACAATCATGACGGGCATCGCCGTCACGTGCACCCGGGACGTCGTTGTCTCGACGGCGTTCCCGTGCGCGTAGCCAGTAGCTGCCGCCGTAAACGACTCAACCCAACCACCGACTCCTCAGGACACCACGAACACTCACATACGCGGACCGACCAAAGGACCCAAATGGACACAACGTTGGCGAGATCATGTCGGATGCCGCCCACAGATTCGCCATGCCCGCGCACACCGATGGAACCCGGACACATCCTGACACCTCCCGGCCACTTGACGCCACCTCCAGCCAGCCTCTGGCCAGTCACAGCCTCGTTCAGCCAGCCATAGCCCCACCCGGCCAGCCGCGGCCAGCAAGCAGCTGGCCACGGCTAGCCGCAGCCAGCCCACAGCAAGCCGCAGCCGGCCAGAAGCTACTAGCAGCTGGCCGAGAGAAGCCGAAACATGTTGCAGCAAGCCTCGCCACTTTTCCTTTGACATTGACCCTGTCCGACCTTGTGCCGTAGCCCCGTTGCCACATCTTGATGCCCCATAGATGATGATAGAAGATGCTGGACTGTTGGAAGATCCCAATTAATAGATAAAGATGGACCATTGGAAACCAAATCAATAGATGGTGTTGGACGGTTAGAAAGCCAAACTAGTATACGATGCTAACTACTGGAGGGCCCTTCTTTTACTTCTTTATACACTTGTCCACCATATTGTACCCTACTCTCATATATCTGTTGTACCCTATTCATATGTATCTGTTGTACCCTATCCTTACACACAGTCTATACATTGTATCTGTGACATAGGATCCATTTATCTTCGTGCTATGGAATTGTGCTACTCCACTGTCTTGTCGAGTTGTTGTGTCTTGTGGTCGTGTCTTTGGATCTTATTGATTGGATGTTCTTGTCTGCCTATGTACCGTGCCTTCGAGTCGGTTGGAGGATCATATTCCGCTCGAACGTTGCGATCGCGAGATTCGTCTCGCCGTGGACGCAACGCCGAGAGTAACTCGACCTCGCATTGCCACTCTCTGACTTTTCGTGCCCGACCCTCTTATGCTCGTACCCTGCACGACCGTCGCATTCCTCTGATTCTTGCGGTGACAACCGCATCGCTATGGATCCGAGTAATGACTTAGTGCCAGTGCACCCAGGTCGTGGTACCCTACGAGTGGTTTGCGCACTTGCGTCTTTTACATGTCACTCTCTTCTGACACCTCATCTATTCCGTGGCGTGCGTGTTGGAAGAGGTAGACCACTGCCTTATTATGTTTCTCGCTCTTTTATTTTTCCGTATAGCCCGCTCTGTTTGATCCCGTCTTATCCATGGCAATTGGATCAAAGATCGGACTAACTCCTTTTTGTTAGCGAAGCAATGGTCTATATTAAGATCTCGGACCTACGTATGTCAACTCGATCGACTGCTAAAAACCGTCTTCACAGAAGGTGTGACCGAGAATATAATATGGACGTGCCTAGTTAGCTCCTCTCTCTTCCCTCACTCTCTCTTAAATTCGTGGTGTCTAAGCACTTGTATGATTGTACCCGTTCGAATCACAGCCTTGGTACCCTACAAGTGGATTACACACCCGCTCGTTAATGCGCAACATTTATTACCGGTAATTCCTTGTTCTTATTTTCTGATCGGCCGTCCTCCGATTCCCATCTAATCCGTGACACCCGGATCGGAAGATCGTAAGCCGTGGTGTTTGCTATGGATCAGCTCTAGCCCAAACCATTTATTATTAAACCATGTTGGCTTGGCCGTGACATAAGCTTGTACATAGCAAACCCCACTCTTATTTCTCTTTGGCCCGATGAAATCGGACATACGCCGAGAGGGCCAAGTCGTGTACCTTTTATTATTTCCACCAGTATTTATGGATCTTCCCAAGTCCCGTCGTCTTTTGGTGTATTGGGTGATTTCTTGCCTTGAGTCGCTTTGCGGAGTAGCCGATTCCGGATTAACAACGATCGGATCGAGACCGCTGGAGGAAGAGAACGTGGACGACAAAAGAACCCATGGAGTGGAGTCACCCTAGGAGGAGGTGTCCTAGCAAAATGATTACACTAACCGAGGAGTGCTCATACCACTACTTCCTCGACAACGCAGGTGTCATGGCAGCACCTTCTTTTAGAGAATCCTATTAGACATTGCATATTTAGAAATGCTAGTGCTTTATATTTACTCATTTTGCTAGTATATGATGCATGCAACTACCTAAGCCATTATTACACCGCTTGCAACCACTCTACTATACTACTCAGCTTTGCGCTCACGCTTTTTATATATTTCTACCTACCTGCTTGCTTGCATGTTACATCACCATATTTATTAACTCCACTCGCATTGTATCTGTGATGTGATGCTGGTGGTGAACATATGGGAATGGTTTGGCTTGGGATGCCAGATTGGTGGACTATGAGTGTGTTGTGTGTGTCTTGGGTGCATGGTGAGGGTCGAGTCGACCAAGTGGGATACATGACGAGCTGCGTAAGCAAGTCTTGCCAGGAGTTGCATCTGGGCATTCCCACAAGAGGTACCTGTGGCGGGTAATGGTTTTATGAGGAGGTTCCGGGAAGGATAGCCTGTGTGGTTTGAAACCCCGTGAATGGAGGTGCCGTGGTGGCACGGGGAGAGTATCCCCTAAGAGGAGATGCCTGGTTGGTCAAACCTAGGAAGGACTAGTACCAGGTTCATAGGAATCCTTTACTGCTCACTCATCTTCAATGGGCGGGGAATGGCTGGACTACTTGGTAGGGCGGTGCCACTACTGCTAGGTTAAAAGGTGATAAGGGTGGGCAGTGATGGATGTTGGGATTCCTGAACCGTTCTAGATGCGCAGTACCACTGACTGGGCCCGGTACTGCGTCTCCCAGTCTCAGCGTTTCGGTTCGTGCCCGAAGTTACCCAGGGCTGAGTGGTAGGGTGGCATCGACCTAGGCAAGCAAGCACCCGGTATTCTACCTAGATGATTGTACAGCATCGATGATGGCTAATCTTGTGAGTGGTAAAACCTCTGCAGAGTGTATGGTTGATCGATCGATACATATGCCGATTCGTTGGCTATGGACCTTTCCTGTGAAGCTCTGACTAGTGTAGAGAGCGATATTCTTTTCTCCCCCTGGTTGATGATTGTCCGGCAGTGTGCCCAGTGTGGCAGTGTGCCGTTGAGACAGGACCCGAGAGGGAGTTGGGCCTGTCGACTGAGCATGAGGTGTGTGTGTGAGGTGGTGTATGGGTGGGATAATGAAACTGGGATGGACTGATGGATGGTGTGATATGGGTTAAAACTTGATGAACTATTATAAAATTTACTACTGGATACTACTTTGCATGTGCTTAGGATGCAAACCACGGCCAAATATTAGGATCCCCAGATCCTTTATTTTCTCTTTTCCACTAAAGCTCATCGGTGCTGACCATGGCCTGCACATATCTGGCGGTGTGTAGATTACCTGACTAACAGAGACATTGAGATAAGAAGTATTAGAAGGTCTCGTGCCTACGCTCAAGTTTGGTTCAGGAGATGAAGACTATGCTGCGCCAAGATTGACTCTGATGATACCCGTGAAGGAGGAGCCTCCACTCGACAACATATTCCGCCAACTCTGATGACGACTAGATACGCTTCTGCTAGATTAACCCTGTAATAGGTGTATCTTCAAATGAGGTAAAACTTGTAAAGCTTGTAATCATGCGCTGTATGACTGTGATTTCAACTGATATATGATAATGCGATGGAATCAAACTTTGATTTGATCGCATTATAACTCATTCTGTGGATTTTTCCTTCGTGGAAAATCGAGGATGTTTCACTTCTTCAAGTTCGTTCCACGAAGGAGGGCTGTTCGGCTGCATTTTTAGAAGGGGTCAAAAAATATTCAGTAAGGTAGGATTGTGTGCTTACAAATTTGGTTGATACCTGAATTCCTTCTCCTTCTTGCTGGATAGCGATGCTTTCGTCCGTTCCCAGAAAGCCTTCAGCCGTATCTTGGTGGCCTGTTGTTTCTGGATGGGTTTCGGTCTGGATTTTTTCAGAAGGAGTCTGAATCGGCTGAATGCTTGCCTATCATATAGCCGATTCGGTCAAATAAGCTGAGTAAATAATGCAGAATATTTCAAGGCATTCAAATACCTGGGCAGATTTTCTCTTGGATCTCTTTTTCTTGGTGGTCGTCTTTTGAAGACTTGATGAAGCTTTTCTTTTTGAACCCGGAGCAGTTGCCACACTGGTAGGGGCCTTCAACATCTTTTTCAAGGATGGGGCCTGAGAGCCTAGCCTGGCAGTTGGGCAAGAAGGATAATAGTTGATCTGCTCTGGTGGGTTGGATTCTGGGTCCTGCATTAACAAAAGTTAGGACACAATTTGCAGTCGATTTGAATGGAATCGGTTAGAGTACTTACTGCCGAGATAGAGTTGAACCTTGGGTCCAGGGCTCTACATCTATCATGGATCCCTTGACAGAAAAGATGAGCATGCCACTGTTACCACCTGAGATCAAAAGTCTCATGGGACATTGAAATTTGGCTCCAATGCTCTATAGTATGAATTGGCAAGTCTGCTCCCAATGAGAAGACCCTGTCGACTTCTAGAATCTCGGTGATTTCATCTCTGGGCCTCAGAAGGTGTAGAAATGGAAGCTTGGGGGGCAGTTGGCCGAAGCCCAGTTGTCTTGCTGCAACGTTGGGGTGATAGAATTCATATGAAGGCCAGCTTGCTAGTACCGCGAAGATGCTTAAAGTCGACTGGCAGTGTGCAGGGCTTTATGATGATATTAAAGATTTCAGTAGCTCCAGCATCAGAACATCCTGTACTGAACCTGAAGGTATAGGGCATTGAGAATTCATTATCATCTGCATATGGGAACCAAATCAAGGTGTCTGGTCCCAAGCCTCTGTAGAGTTTGTTAAGTAAGTTCCCTCGGTTCATGTTAATAATGATGGCTGAGGCAGCTTCTCCAAAATTCTGACAACCCCTGGTGATCTGGTTGCTGTCCTCTTCTGCATAGTTGATAGAAGGGTAATTGAGGTTGTTGAGGTTTGGCCTGACCATCTTGTGCAAATACAAGTTGAGCCATAGTTGAATCAACCACCAGGGACCTGTTATGCACCGTACTTCTTCCCCTTTTAGCAGATAACTGGCAACTCGGTTCATTAATCTGTAAGCAGATCCCAGCAATATTTTACCTAAGGGGATTGAATTGCCTTGGGCTAATTTTTCTGCAAGGGCTTTGAAGGGATAGGCCGGCCCCAAAGAAGCACCATAGAAGATGAACCTTTCTAGCCACAAGATCAAGAGGGCTATGTATTCCTTGTCGCTGATGCTAGAGGTTGTTTGCTGATGGGTCTTGATGTAGCCGGTCCAGCCCTTGTACTCGTTCAGTTTGGGGAACTTCTTTTCGCCACCTGAAAGAAGATCCCATAGTTGGAAAGACCCGGTGATTTGAAGGCCAGTTAGCATATGGATATCACCCAAGGTGATGCTCATTGGTCCATCTCCAAATACAAAGGCGTTCAAAGAATTGGACCAAAAGTAACTTGCAGCGATCAAGAGGGGTTCGTTCTTTTTCATATCACACAGAGAAAGGTCAAGGCACTGGCTCAGATTGCGCAGCTCTCAGTCTCCCCTTTTTCTTTCTGAGATGCGGCGGAACCAATTTCTCCATCCACTAGGCATGCATGGCCAATTCCTGAAGGGCTGCCTAGACCATGAAGATGCATCCACTAGCAGGCCTCTAAAGGGGATTGGTTGGTCTCTTGATTGATGAATTCCGCGGGGTTGGAGTCGCCCATCGGGCCCAGGAAGAAAGCGGTCGGAGCATAACTCAACGGAATCAAGATTTCATTTTTTAGGTCCTGAGACAGATGGATGATAGATGTGACCAATCAAGTGGAGATTCATGAATGGAAGACAGGTTGGCAAGATTCATGCCTCAGGAATCTCGGAAGGAGTCGCCATTGCTTGCGGATTTCTTGAAAACAGCGAATCGAAGTCAGAGATGCAACAGAGTATTTTTTCGAAGCTAGGGTTTCAGTTCGCCGTCGGAGTTTGAAGCGATGAGCGGGAGGCTGGGATTCTGGCTCAAGAGTGGGCTGAGTCGAGACTCAATGCTAATTTTGGAATAAAACTATTTTATCCCAAAATTGGGGGGCATGTGTTTACGCCAAAATCTAGACTGAGTGCGGGTAACTGATGCCAGATGCGGATAGCCGATTTTCGGGAACAGAGGCCAAGGCAGAGATAGTCGATCGGGTCCCAGAATCGATTGTGGGCCGGAGTTGAAGACGGCGCGAATAGCCGATTTGGTGACGTCAGCGTGGATCTTCGGTCAGGAAAGCGATCACGTTCGGAGTCCGTTGAGGAAAGGAAAGATTGGGCTCCAAGTTAGTTTCCGTATTTATATTGAGTTGTAACTCGAATAGGACTCGATCGAAGCCCTGGGTATAAATATAAGCCCTAGCCATTGTAAAAAAGACACATCAATACAACACATCTTTCGGCTCTGGCCAAAACTTAGGAGTAGGAGTAACGTAGATCTCGGCGAGTTCTTCAATCGGGCTGAGTGTCATCCGGTGGACGCAGGCTTGCTTGTAAGTACCGTCATGCCTCGCTAAGCTTTGTCTCTTTAATGTCATCCAGTGGACATGGGAGCATCGTAGATCGGGGTTGATTCTTATTTGATATAAGTTTAGCGTCATCCGATGGACTTGGGTTTAGATCAAATAAGGGTTAGTTATCGATTCATGTTTGTTTTCTTGTTTAATCTATGTTTAACGTCATCCGGTGGACGAGGGCTTAGGTTAAGCTTGATTATGTGCATGGATTAGTTATCGGCTCTAACTAATTTGGCATCTTAGTTAGATTCATTAAGTTATTAAGATGTTATTTGTCATTTATTGTTTATTTATTAATATAACATCTTTCTGCCCGATCAAGATTGCGTAGTATTGGCCTTAGATCCACATGAAAAATGTCATTTATGTCTCGTTCATGTTTATGCTTTGTTATGATATCGCTTGATTCGGCCAGTATTATGGTAATCTTGCTCATACGTGCTGTGGATGCTTGACAAGAGCTGATTTGAATGAACACAGAGCCGCCGGCCTTCTAGACCAGCTCTGTATTCTTTCTAGATTTGCTTTGTGATTATTTTCGGGAATATATCTAAACTGGTGCAAAGCTGTAGGCCTTCTAGACCAGCTTCGTATTAGTATTAGATTTATACTTGGAACTAATTACCGCTAAGTTTTCTGCTTCACGGACCCTGAATCGGCTAATTAGCCGATACAGTTATGCTTTCTCGAGAAAAACCAATTAACCGATCGCATTCTGCCAAATCGGCTAAATAGCCGATTTCTGCCTGTTTGACGTTCAGACAGCCTGAACTGAATGATTTGACCTGTTTACAGCAATTGATTATGCTTTAATCTGTTATAACTATCTGCATAGATTTGCTTAATGTAGATTGTTCTATTTGATCATGCATATCAATCGATTATGTATCAGTTCAGTATCTGTTTCCATAACAAAACATGCATATATGCCGGAATCGACTCTTTAGTCGATTTTCGATTGAATCGGCTCTTAGAGCCACATAGTTGGAACTACCTGAACACACCGGTTAGTTCCGCCCTGTGATTACTGATTATTATCTTTCCCTTGTCAATTGCAGGTCAAATTGGCTGGAACGCTTGAGGGTTATCGGCACTCTCTGACCGGATTTGAAGCTAGCTAGATCTTGGAAGCTCCGACGCTCTTGAGATCAAATCCAGTTTCGCTGGTGTGTTGAGACACAAGAACCACATTTTATGCCAACAAACATTATTACAAGAATGAGTACACAAATGAATAGCGAAAGTAGGTAATTTAAAACCATACTCACAAATACATTGCAAGCTCATAATCAACATCCCATAAAAGCAAATGAGAAGATATAAGTGATGACCTTGCCCAAGGTCTAATCATCTCCCATAGTGGGATAGACAATCTTGTAGCCACCACAAAAACATCTCATGACCTGCAACAAGTAGGAATAAAACCCTAAGTACGATAATGTACTCAGCAAGACTTACCCATCATAAACCAACAATAAATTGACACTAAGGAGTATGCAAGGCCTTTGTAGTGGGTTGGCTTAACTCTTTTGCGGAAGAGCATCATTGATTATATATGTTCATATGTATATTCCATCTTTATTTTATTAGCAGCAAGTTTACTGTTATAGCCTGATTAAGCTAATTTAGCACCTGTACTAATATCAATCACTTTGAATATTATTAAGCAATCAATAGTAACCATATCTGGTTTGGCATATTCCATCATTGTCCATATAAGCATCATAGTGTTCCATAGTAGCATTACAACGTTGACAGAACTCAAGTCAAGTGTTCACTGTCCAGGAACGATGGCGATTCAAATCGATTACTAACCAGCTGGTGAGGTATTCCCCACACAAACCCTAACATGGCACGTGAAGAGACCTTAGGTCACCATTGGTACCGTTCGGGTAAAGTTGTGGGTTCAACCACTTCCAAAGTACCCAGGGGCCGCCCGGCTGCCAGTGTCGCTCCAGCATAGCCAGTCCTTGGACTTACTTTTTGCGCCCCTGTCTACCCCCATACAGCTCTAATACAATGCGAAGAAGGTCGATTCCCGGCCCAAACAGAGCTATTAGGCTTCGCGGCCCATGATTACCAGCTAAATGTGGGGCGTGCATTCAACATGACTTGAGGGTCGACAACGATTGGTCCTTAACCGACACAGACGGAGTTACTATAATCCAAAACCTTATAAAACTCCCCCCGGTCTCAGTTTATCCAACACTTCCAGTTATATCCAACATTTCCATCATTCAGCCAACATAGATTCGGTAACCACCTATATCTCGTAGGTGATAGGAAATCACCTGATTTCTACCGGTCTAATTAAGCAGGGCTAAGCAATTATACCATTCCTAAACCTAGCAGGGTGAACAGGATATTATATCATGGTAGACAAAGAACGTATATGTCGGTGCTAGTTTTGGCGGGGCTAACACCGGCTAGTAAATATGTGTTTTGCGGTTGAGGCTACGGATGGTGTGCAAGGGGGAACACAGGGATTATACTGGTTCAGGCCAAGCAAGCCATACGTCCAGTGGAGAGGAGAGTCGTGTTGCCTTGCACCGGGGTGCTTGTAGTAGGGGGTTACAAGCTAGGCGAGAGAGGGAAGCGCTCCCAAGTCTCTTGTGTGTGTCTAAGTGTTTACAAGTCGTTTGCCATGGGTACGTTTGTGTGGGTGAGAACGTAGAACTTCTCCGTCATCCTCCTAAAGCTGGCCTCTGCTCTCCCTTTTATAGTCGCAAGGGAGAGGCAAGGGCGGCTACGTATTTTACAGTGAGGAGTTGCTGTTCCCCGTTTGACTGGCTACTGCCTTTTCTCCGCGTCTCCGGGGTATGGCTGTCTTGGTTCGCACGATCTTGGTGAGTTCCAAGGTGGGAACAGTCGTTTGGCTACGTCATGTCGTCAGCTCTCTGGGTCTCCAGGATATGGCCGTCGTGGTTTGCACGACCTTGGTGAGTTCCAAGGCGGCAGCAGTCGTTGGATTACGACGTGCCATAGGGTCACACCTACCAACAGCACCTCCCGAGGGTTAGCCGGCCCGGATGGAAGGCGTGCTCGTCCTTTCGAGCGGACAGCGCAGTAGGCGCCTTTCCCATTCTTGCGTAGCCCGTCGTCAGGCGCTTGGACTGTCACAGTCGGAGTTGATAGATCTCGGCGGAAAACGGGGCGGCGCACCGTAGACCATACCGTGGAGGACGGCCATAGTGGGCCTATCAAATCCGCTGCCAGGGAAATCCTGACAGGTGGTATGGCCGTCAGGGGCGTGCGAAGCACAGTCGCGTCGAGAGTCTCGCCTGACGGGACAGTGCTTGTAAAGTGGTCAGAGAGATCTCTTGTGGTCCAAGATTGCTCCGCTTACATCACATGTGCCTTGGATGTCTTTGCGAGATTGCGCTCGAGGGGGATAGGGCAGCTCGGGAGGCTCGGGCGCTCGGGCGAATCGGAGGTTTGGGCGCCGAGGGTGCCGCTCTCCCGAGCTCTCCCGGGGAGGCTCGGGCGAATCGGAGATTTGGGCTGCTCTCCCGAGCTCTCCCGGGGAGGCTCGGGCGCTCGAGTGCTCGGGCGAATCGGAGATTTGGGCTGCTCTCCCGAGCTCTCCAGGGGAGGCTCGGGCGCTCGGGTGTTCGGGCGAATCGGAGATTTGGGCACCGAGGGGCGCTCTCCCGAGCTCTCCCGGGGAGGCTTGGGCGCTCGGGTGCTGCTCTCCCGAGCTCTCCCGGGGAGGCTCGGGCGAATCGGAGGTTTGGGCGCCGAGGATGCCGCTCTCCCGAGGAGACTCGGGCGCTCGGGCCGCTCTCCCGAGCTCTCCCGAGGAGACTCGGGCGAGTCGGAAATTTGGGCGCCGTGGGTGCCGCTCTCCCGAGCTCTCCCGAGAAGGCTCGGGCGAATCGGAGGTTTGGGCGCCGAGGATGCCGCTCTCCTGAGCTCTCCCGAGGAGGCTTTGGCGCTCGGGTCGCTCTCCCGAGCTCTCCCGAGGAGACTCGGGCGAGTCGGAGATTTGGGCGCCGTGGGTGCCGCTCTCCCGAGCTCTCCCGAGGAGGCTCGGGGGCTCGGGCGAATCGTAGGTTTGGGCGCCGAGGATGCCGCTCTCCCGAGCTCTCCCGAGGAGGCTCGGGTGCTCGGGCCGCTCTCCCGAGCTCTCCCGAGGAGACTCGGGCGAGTCAGAGATTTGGGCGCCGTGGGTGCCGCTCTCCCCTGCTCTCCCGAGGAGGCTCGGGCGAATCGGAGGTTTGGGCGCCGAGGACGCCGCTCTCCCGAGCTCTCCCGAGGAGGCTCGGGCGCTCAGGCCGCTCTCCCGAGCTCTCCCGAGGAGACTCGGGCGAGTCGGAGATTTGGGCGCCGTGGGTGCCGCTCTCCCGAGCTCTCCCGAGGAGGCTCGGGGGCTCGGGCGAATCGGAGGTTTGGGCGCCGAGGATGCCGCTCTCCCGAGTTCTCCCGAGGAGGCTCTGTGACAGAACCTCCCGAATTACCATGGCCCACGTGCACCTGCCGTAGTCCAACGACCTTCGACTGCTATGCACGGAAGCCTGATAACTTCGGAAGCCCTGTCGGGTGCTCTTGCGGACATCGTAATGTACTCAGGGTTTGTTAACCCCCTGTTGCAGGTTAAAGATAGGAGCTGTACAGGTTTGACTATCGCCAAGCTAGTGGCGCCTGAAGAGATGCGATATGCAGTAGATGACATGTGCTTATCAGCACTTCCTTGGGCAAGATGTCATCTATATTATTTATAAGTATAAGAGCTACCTTATCTTGTCTCTATCGACAAGAGTTTCTGTAAAGACTATCACTGGAATTTGTAAACTATAATTATTCTCTTCCGCTTTTTACTCTGATGTATTTTGAACTCTATGAATGAATGTAATAAGATGGTTGGTTTCCGTTCCGTGAAATGATCCTCGGTGGGACATTACGGTGTCCGCAAGAGCACCCGACAGGGCTTCCGGAGTTATCAGGCTTCCGTGCATAGCAGTCGGAGGTCGTTGGACTACGGCAGGTGCACGTGGGCCATGGTAATTCGGGAGGTTCTGTCACAGCTGGTATCGGAGCATTATTTCACGCTACGGAACCAATCAACACCTTTTATAAGCTTCAAAATCAACCAAACTGTATTTTAAAGCTATTTGAGAAAACTGCTTCTAACTTACCCCCAATGCTTGCTTTTAGGCGCCAGCAAAAGGCTTGTTATGGTGACCTGAGCAGAAGGTGCTGATGAGTTTCCAGCGTTTCTTCGAGGAATGATGTGACGAGCCAATCTCTCATGCCAACTGAAGCACTTCGTCTACATTCCTTCTCTAGGTCTTGGCTTAGAGGAGCATCGGACGAAGTTGATTCTACATTTCCTAAAGATATTGATCTTCCATGTTTTTATTTCATAACTTATTTTACTTAGAAAATTTTAGCAACCACCTTATCATGAGGTGGAGGATAGCTTAGTCTAGTTTTAAGTAACAAGGTAGCTCGTAATATATTAAGCCCTATATTGCAAGTTATGGTATGTTGCTTATTTTTTAAAAAATATACTAAGCTATATATATAAGCGTTGGATCGATCATGCATCATGTCATAACAACTACTAATGATACCCCCGTTATGAAATATACGTATTTCACAAAATGAAACTTGCTTCAAAATGAGTTTTATGTTAAAATAAAATATCACCCTTCTTCTAAACAGATGGATCTGCAAGGCCCTGCTACTAGAATCGATGAGTGTCTGGCTACGTTCGGGACTCCTGCAGTGTTGTGGCAGTTACTGCAGGAGGTGGGCTATGTAGAACCACCAAGGTACCATTGGTCGCGCACAGTTCTTCTTGGTCGACCGTGGTATGAAGTATCCCTACGAATCCCAGCTTGTACCAATGCACCATTCTGGCTAGCCTGGGGAGCACAGGCTGAAGGCATGAGCCCCTGGGAAGGAGCTCAGGCAACAGCATTAGAAGTGCTTAGAAATATTTGTTTTGGGTGCCAGAAGGAAGTGAGAGCCTCTTCAATGAGAATGTTTCCGTCTGAAACACCAGAGGATTGGAATTGTTGTCAGCGACAAGCTAAGCAACTGGAAGAAGATTCGGATGAACATAATCCCATTTTGGTCGCCACTACTCGAGCTATGTTAGCGGTCCTTAAATTACATCTGACTCGCGAGCGAGGACGGGAGGAATGGCAAGAGTTATACTCCGAGTGTTATGCAACACTCAAGGGTATGGAATTGAAAAAGAAACGAGCTTATGAGAAAGCTCAAGAGTGGAAGGAGATCGCTCAGATCCACGTTGAGCAAAAGATTAGCCTGAATACCCAGATAGAAGCACTCGAGGCACAACGATAAGCAGACCAGTGTCGCATAACGGAGTTGGAAGGCCTGGTGGATAGTCTTCATCTTCAAACTGGACTTCTTATCCAGCAACGTGAAGAAGCTCATTCTTATGCCGTGACGGCAAGAGAGGGTCTTAGAGAGACTGTCGGCTACTTGCAACACCAGGATGCGATGTTTTGGGGCCTGCATAACACTTATCAGCAGCAGCTCCAGGCAGCCCACCAAAATATCACTGATCTACAGCAGGAAGTGCAAATGCTCCATGCCATATACGATCCAATTCCAGATATGGGACTTGCAGTAGCTCAGAATCAAGAAGGGTCTGATCCAGAGGATGAAGATGAAGAATTGGAAGAAGTAGTGAATAACTCGGGATCAGAAATAGCGAGTGATCATGACGAGTAGAGTGTGAGAGCGAGTTAGTTTCCTAGACCTAGTGTCAGCTTAGGGCTAACTTGATGTAAAAGTTTGTGATATAAAATCGTAGGGTGGTAGAAAAATAATGAAGAGTTGTCTAACAAGTTGAAGTAAGACAATAAGTGGTTGTAAGCTGATGTAAGATAGGTGCGAACTAAGAAGTAGACTTGTATATTCCCTGAATTAATCTTGTAAAATTTTTTCTTACTAATTTGAAGTGCAGCTATTGTTCATTATAGTTGTACTTTTCCAAAAAAAATCGTTCTTTCTAGGTTTTTGTATCCTTGAAAATCCTTGCTCCATAAGTTCCTAGTCCTTGAGGAACTTCTGGATACGCTCATTTACTCAAAACAAAACTTTGATTAATCATTTAATTCTTAAGTTTATTCATGTGTAAAGTCTTCTTTCCAGATACTGCCATTTTCATGAAAGCTATTGTAATTGTAGTCTATGGGATATCATGATTCATGACCATGATGCAGTGTCGAAATCTGGGGTCTCTTATGGATCGCGACCATAGGAAGTTACTGCTAGACGTTCGCTGTTATCAGAGTTACTGGTCATGATCCTAGCCTGCAATTAATATGCTTTCACTGTCTTTAAAACCTCTGTTGGAGAATTCATATCCGTGTTTTTCCTGAATTTCAAAAATTTCTTGTTGTTAAAACTATTTTGAAATCTACTTTGAGGGTTTGCTTCATAGGAACATCTAGGTGAACTTGAATTTATTACTCGAATAAAATATAAAAACCTGATATATATCCACGAAACTCCACATTGTGTCCGTGTCATGTTTAGCGTCTTTGACTTGACACGTATAAGATTTCTTGACGTCGTTAGATGACACGTGTCACGCAACTTTCTTTACTCGGACACATGTCATGCCCTTGATCTTGAGATTTGATATATATTGGTCGAGAGCTACATCAACTGTGCCCTATAGTGGTGCCACGATCCGTGACCACGGTGTCGCGTCGGAACCTAGAGTCTCCTTGTGGCTGGCCAGCGCATGGATGTGCTGCTAGGGGCGCGCAGGTATCGAGGACTAAGGTCGTGATCCACTATAGCTTCACGATTGAATAAGCTCTCTCCCGTCTGCACCCTATGTGAAAACGAATCCAACTAGCTGTGATGTATTATGACCCATGATTTTAGTACAGTGTCGGAACTTGGGGTCTTCTATAGGTTACCACCATAAGGAAATACTGCTGGGTATCTGGACCTGGGGTCTCCTGTGGGTGTAACTTTAAGGAAATACTGTCAGGCATTCGCTTGTGTCGAGATTTGTGGTAATTACACCTCATGGCTATCATTGTTATACCTTCAATCCTTTGATTCTTTCTATTGAGGCTACATTAATTGTACCTTATAATGGCGTCTCGACTCGTGACTATGGTGCCGTGTCAAAACCCAAGATCTTCTATGGGTTGCAAACCACACAAGTTCTACTCAGAGTATACACTGGTATCATAGTCGGTGTTCCCGACTCATTAAAGCTACAATTAATATACTCTCTTCCCCTTGAACTCTATATCCATATTTTCCAAAATTTCGAAATCTTTGATAACCAGATTTAGGATTCAGTGTTTTGCGAGAGATGTTGATGGTGAGCTCTTATGGACAGAAAGGCAGTTGAATTTTGAATTCTCAGTTAGGAAGAGCAAGCTACATCAATACAGTCAACTCCACAACAATTCTAACAGTGTTCCTTTAAACATCATTAATTATGATTGTTGAATTGGATTTCTCTCCCTCAAGAAAATTTGAAAACCTTTCTTATTTTACAAAGAAGAAAAATGTATGTGACTTATCTTGTTCCCTTTACTCGTCCCCATGCCTATAATTTCTTCTAAATCTCGAGGACGAGATTTCCTTTAAGGGGGTAGAGCTGTAACACCCCTGGTGTTACTAAATTAAAATCGGACATGTCATCATGAAGCATTGCATGTCATCTATGATTGCTATTAATTTTGTCCTGCATCAACTGTGAATAAGTTTAAATCCCATTGATGGCTTGTGCTTAAGACAATAGACTGATTTTTACCTGTTAATTAATTTTAAAACCTTAAATTGGGCAAAAACCCTAGTTTCAAAACTATGAAGAATTGGGCCTTGGTCACAAAGACAAAGTTGTAGCTCTTATTAAATAGAGCAACCTTGGTATACAAAATTTCTCAGGTTACTGTTCAGAAATTTGAATTAAACTTGAATTTCTGTTCTCAAATTTAAATTTAAAACTCCAATTTAAATTTTTTTTTTGGAATCTGAGGTTGTTCATTAAATGAAAGTTGTAAATCTCACTAAACTGAGCAACTTTGATGTTTACAGATTTTGAACTTGTTCAGCAAATTTATGAGATTTAATTCGAATTGGAAAAGAGCTATTTATCGCTTTTTAAATAATTTCTAAAATACTCGAAATTTGAATATGCTTTGAATACCAAAGTCGTGTAGCACAAAATTATGCACATTTCATATATTGGAAATTTTTCCACTTTATACATAAAAATCCAAAGTAATTTTGAAAATTCGGATTGATCTCCTGCACTGCTACAGTACCCGAGGGGAGGGCAGCAGGACACGTTCCTGTCCTCGTCACCCTGCACCGCCCGCCGCTGTTTTCTCTTCGCCTTCGTGTGAGGGCACGCGGCCTGGAGACGTGGCGAGCTCGGCGTCGACGTGTCGAAGCTCTGAAGTCGTTCCTCCATCTATTTAAGCGCACCAGTAAACTTGCCATCATCCTTTTTCCCCGTTCGCTCCACTACCGACGAGTTCGGTTGCTGGCGAAATTCGTCGTCGTCGTGCTACCACCCTCCAATTCCCTCTCCCTGTAGCTTCGCCATCTCCTTGCAGACCCGTAGAGCCCGCCCATGCGTCCTATCGTCGTCTGAACCGCCCGGCACGACGCGTTCTTCTCCGCGGCCGACAGAATCGCCGCCGACCTCAGTTCGTCGCGGCTGGAGTTCTTCAGTGGGTTTTTCTCCCTCTAGTCTCGTGTTTTAACTTCTTCGTAGTCTTGTGAAGCTGATGCTTCTTTTGGTTTTGGTTTTGGAGTTCCAGAGTAGCTGGAACGCCATTGAAGCCACCGGAGTTCCCCGTCGTGGTCGCTGCTCTCGTCGACGAGGCATCTCCGTTCGTCTTCTGCCCCAACCGGTTAGCGCATAAGGTCATGGTGAGCTCCCTGAACCTTCCCAATGCCTCAGTCCAAGCCCTATCACACTTATGCCGCTGGAACGCGCGGCACCATCGCGTGCTCTCCTGCAGTGCCGCCAAGGCCGCGGCTGCAGTTGCTCAAGGCTTGGTTTTGCCCAACCGAGACCACCATCGGGTGCGCAAGAGTCCCCTTGTTCGTTTCCCCCACTTTCCCCATCGGTGGCGAGCATCTTCTCCTTCAGAACCGCCGTTCCCGTGTGCTACTCTGTTTCCAATCGCGACTAGGGACCCCAGTTGAGAAGACAACTTTGTCCAGGGGGTTTTCTGCACAAGTCATGACTCATGTGAATAGTGCACATAAGGACCTGTTTGCAGAAATTTGATTGGAACTTTGAAAATGCATATAAAATCATAGAAAAATCATAAAATAACAAATGAAGACTTTTTGGAATCCCTGTCAAATTATCTTTTCAGTGGATCTATAATATGACATGCTTTAGTTTAAATTATTTGCTGTAAAAATGGATCATGCAGACTAGGTTTTTAATTACCAGTTGTATTTGTCATTTTCATAACTGTAGTTGTAGTGCTCAAATAAATGTCAAATTTTTATGGCATTACACTTTGGTGATGATTAGTTCCTGGCAACAATTTTATGATTTTAGGGTGAATAGTTTTAGAGTTATAAAAATAAAAATATTCCTTATGATGGTTTGCTCCTATTCTGCATAGACCTGTAAATTGTCCTGTTAGGCCTAATTATAGTTTGAATCATGACTCGATGACAACAGAAAAGTTGTAGTTAACCTCATGATAGCTTTTGTTAAAATTTCATGATTTTAGGACTGGTAGTTTAGGAGTTTTAGAATTTATAATCTTGTTGTCAGCTTTTTCTTGTGTGCTGGACAGATCTGAAGAGTTGATCTGTTTGGCTCACTTAAATGTGGAATCATGTTTAGGTGATAACAGAAAAATTATAGTACTTTTCATAGACTTTCCAATGTGACTTGGATCACTATTTTTGGTGACCTATAACTCTAGTTATAGTTGTTTTCATCTTAATATCTGATTCTGTCCAACTTTGGACAGAATTGTTTGTTTAGGCTAATTGACTTTATTAAGTACTAAACCAGCTCTTGAAGTCAATAGCAAAGTTGTAGAAGATTTCATTATATTTCCTGAGAGTCTAAAATCACTCTTTTTGGATAAATATATCTCCTGTTATGGGTAAATCAACTGATTGCTGTCTTGCTATCCTAATCGTGTGTAAACGTTAAGAATGTGTCTGCTCTCTTGAACCTGTTAGGGTAAGTATTCCCTTTATGCTTTGCCCTAATGTTAGCCCATGAAACCCTTTCAACCTTAGTGTTTCATTGTAATATAATTATTATTTTGGTTTAAATTAAGAATCAACTTTAGGTCACTAAAATCCGAACAAATGAAAACCTGTGGGTTCATATAGATAGAGCCTGGGTTCTCATTGGATGCAACTTCATGAATAAAAACATCCAAGTAGAACGACTTCTCTTTTGGACCTTTCCGTACCCTAAGTCGTGTATAGAATTCCTTATAGGTACCCGTAAACCGCTAACCTATGTTGTTGGACAACAAGCTAGTCTTGTTGGCTTGCAACTTTTCATAAAGGAAAGTAGTATTCAACTTTCTTTATTTAATGTAATGTATTTGTATGTTTCCATTATGCATCATGCCATGCATTTCATCATACATTAATATTTCGTGTAGTGAACGCGGGAAATTCTTATCTGAAGCAAGTCCCGAGTTGGTCTTCACTCTCTGGACGTGGAGTTTCCTCGATGATAGACTTCAGGGTTGTACCTGCTCCAAGCAACAGGCAAGCCCCGGTGCATTAACCCCTCCTTGTGTTTTACAAATCTTTATCACTTTGAGTTAAATTACTGCATTAGGTTGATAGGAGTTGATTGTCACCTACTTGCTGCATTTACCTGCCTTGATATATTATCCGTGAAACCTGATTTAAAGGCAAATGTTTATAAAATGCTTAGCCATGCTTAATAGTTAAGCTTTTTATAAAAAAAAATATTTTGTATGCTTTGGGTATACTACTATGAACTATTATAATTGTTTGACAGGGCAGTAGACTTGCATTGAGAAAGGAGTCTCAATGTAGTGTCTCTGACTGTCTATTAAGAAAACGAAATGGAATCCATTAGGGACCATTCGTTGTCGGCCTGATGGATCGAGACTTTGCAACTACCCACATACTACGGAAAGCCTCTGACTCCGGTTGCTCCTTTACGTGAACCGACAACCACGCACTAGGAGTGGAGAGATGGCGAGAGTAGCGTGTACCCTCGTGGCCGGCGTGCCTGGAGAGGAGAGGAGTACTGTGCTCTCGGGTGGCGCAGGACCGGTTCAAGTTTTGGAAAAGCCGTGGTAGGCGGGGTTGGTATATGCAAGCTTAAGTGCTACATATGCAGTGTGGATAGGGATCCCCAGCTGGGTACTTAATCGATTCGAATCGTCGTTGCTCCTCGAATAATGGAGACTTGATCCACTGACTTACAGCGAAGAGTGGTTCGGAACTAGGTGAAAGATGTGGGAAATGGGTGAATATTGAGATTATCTTAATGAATCAATCTAGATTTAAGATTGAGTTTTAAGCTGACTTAGAGTGCTTTTCTGCAAAACTCTTTGATTCTTGCTAAAGTCTTATCTTGATTCCCCTTAGCCTGCATTCTTGAGTCTCCTCCCCAATTTTTGGTCGGGTAAGTCTTGCGGAGTACCCCATGTACTCAGGGTTTGTTAACCCCCTGTTGCAGGTTAAAGATAGGAGCTGTACAGGTTTGACTATCGCCAAGCTAGTGGCGCCTGAAGAGATGCGATATGCAGTAGATGACATGTGCTTATCAGCACTTCCTTGGGCAAGATGTCATCTATATTATTTATAAGTATAAGAGCTACCTTATCTTGTCTCTATCGACAAGAGTTTCTGTAAAGACTATCACTGGAATTTGTAAACTATAATTATTCTCTTCCGCTTTTTACTCTGATGTATTTTGAACTCTATGAATGAATGTAATAAGATGGTTGGTTTCCGTTCCGTGAAATGATCCTCGGTGGGACATTACGGTGTCCGCAAGAGCACCCGACAGGGCTTCCGGAGTTATCAGGCTTCCGTGCATAGCAGTCGGAGGTCGTTGGACTACGGCAGGTGCACGTGGGCCATGGTAATTCGGGAGGTTCTGTCACAGGCTCGGGCGAGTCGAAGATTTGGGCGCCGTGGGTGCCGCTCTCCCCTGCTCTCCCGAGGAGGCTCGGGCGAATCGGAGGTTTGGGCGCCGAGGACGCCGCTCTCCCGAGCTCTCCCGAGGAGGCTCGGGCGAATCGGAGTCGTGGGCCTCTGTAGACGCGGCCTTCGTGGGCTTCCACTGGCCTTACTTGGGCCAGGCCATGTTGGGAATGAGCGTTTTTGCATCGAAGTTGGGTACCCCTAACTTTGGTACCCGACAGTAGCCCCCGAGCCTGTGGCGGAGTGAAGGCACTCCTCCACAGGTTCACGCTGGTTCTTCCTGCCAAAAAAGATAAAGTGTGGGTTGTTTTTTCCAGGGGGTGCGCGCGAGCGCACCCGCCGGGTGTAGCCCCCGAGGCTTTGGAGGGATGATATATCCCTTCAAAGGCTTAGAATCGTGTTCGTTTGTCCTCGGGTGTTTTTCGATTTATTTAGGTGGGTTGTTTCCTTGGAAGCGGAGCCCCCGAGCCTCCCACCTTGTTGGGAGATCGTTCGGTGGTCTTTCCGAGGTGCAGGGCAAGTTTCCGAGCCTCCGTTTTCGTATCGGAGATCGATCGGGTTCTTCCCTGTCTTTTTTAATTCAACCTTCACGCTCTTTTTCGGGAAGAGGAAGGTTTGGTCCTGCTTGACTTCCCCGCTGGGGCACAAGTCGGCATTTCCGGTGAGCTTCAAACGGGTTGGTCCAAGTGGAGGTCCGTGCCCTATTCGTTAAGGGTCGGCTAGTGGCCTGAGCACACTCCAATTATTTCCCGAGGGTCAGTTAGTGGATGTCGGGTCCCTTCGATGGGTCCCGAGGGCATGATGCCTCCCACGGAGGGATTCCACGTAACCGACTCGCTACTGGGACTTGGACACAGCATGGGATGTCCCTTGTGACGTTCCGGGCGTCGGGATACTGGCTGTTTTCGTGACCCATCCACTAGCTGTCCCTAACTCGATTTCCCTGGGGTGACTGTTCGAGCCTCGGAGGGCCAGTCTTTGATCCCCTGGGAACGTAACGGGCGCCCGAGCCCAGGGTTTCTTCGTTGAGAAAACGTAGGTGGAATCGAGGTGCGCGGTTGTAACGATTCGGCTCACCTTTTGAGGCGCGAAGCCTGACGGACGCGACGGTTCGGCTCAGTCGAGGCGGTTTGCGTGCGCGGTGATGGCGGGTCTCTTCCAAGCCGAGGTCGAGCTCCCTCCTCTGAACCTGCCGTGAAGAAGAAGCGGGCCATAGTGCCCTTGTAAAAAGTAACCTTTCGGGAGTGGTTTGAAAGGAAACAAACAATATGGCCCTTCGTTTAACATTTATGTAAATTTTTGCTGGATGTTTGTTTCGCTTTGTTTCGTGCTTTTTTCCTTAGGCGTTTTTTCTTGCCGATCCTTTGCCCGGGCCATCGAGCCTCGGGGGACGCTTTTTGGGTGTCGTACCTTTAGTGGCATAGACGCAGCCGATGTCCTAGGAGCTTTGGTAGAAAGAATCCTTAGAAAAAAAAGGCTTACGTGTGTCCTCCCGAGCTTCTTCCCTTGGCTGCGTAGATCTTATAGGTTTTCTTCCGAGTGCGGGTTAGCCTTCGAACACGGAGTGGCAAGGGAAGTTGCTGTGGCCCTGAGGCATAAGCGGTCTCCGACTCGACCGGCTCTGTCTTCTGGGGCTTCCCTCATTCTTCGAATTCTATAAGTTCATGTTTGATTTCCGGAAGGAAGCGTGTTTTAGGGAGAAACAAATTCGACAAGTTTTGAAATTTTTGCGTTTCCAAAATTGTTGAATCTCGGGATAGTCCGGGGGTTCCCCCCGTCCTAGCCCCCGACGGAGGGTCGGCCTTTCCGTAGGATAGGCCGGGCCTCGCTTTTAATGCGCGGTGAAATAAAGGGTCATTTTACTTCCGAGTGTAGGCTCGGATTGAAAGTCTAAAATCATGTTAAAAAGAGCAGAAGTCGGGTCTTTTCATCGATTTCAAGATTTTCAAAATAGTACAATGCTTGGAATCTTAAGGATAGAAGCGACGTAGCTGTTCGATGTTCCAAGCGTTGCTGTAGACCTCGCCGTTCTCGTTCACGAGTTTGTATGTGCCGGGGCGTTGCACCTCGGCGACGATGAACGGTCTTTCCCATGGCGGAGTGAGCTTGGCGCCCTTTGTTGTCCTGCCTGAGCCGTAGCACCAGATCGCCTACGCTGAAGGCTCGACCTCGGACGCGCCGAGCATGGTACTTGCGTAGGGATTGCAGGTATTTGGCCGAGTGCAGCAGGGCCACGTCCCGAGCTTCGTCGGCTTGGTCCAGCGCGTCTTCCCGAGATGTTTGATTGCCTAGTTCATCGTAGGCTCGGACCCTCGGGGCGCCGTACTCCAGGTCCGTAGGGAGGACGGCCTCTGTACCGTATACCATGAAGAAGGGCGTGAAGCCCGTGGCTCGACTTGGCGTAGTCCGTAGACTCCATATCACTGCCGGAAGCTCCGTCAGCCACCTTTTGCCGAATTTATTCAATCGGTTGAATATCCTTGGCTTAAGGCCTTGGAGAACCATGCCATTGGCGCGTTCTACCTGGCCGTTCGTCCTCGGGTGGGCGACGGCAGTCCAGTCCACTCATATGTGGTACTCGTCGCAGAAAGCCAGAAATTTCTTTCCGGTGAACTGTGTGCCGTTGTCCGTGATAATGGAGTTCGGGATGCCAAACCGGTGGACGATGTCGGTGAAGAACAACACTGCTTGAGCCGAGCTGATTTGGGCGATCGGCCGAGCCTCGATCCACTTGGAGAACTTGTCGATGGCGACAAGCAAGTGGGTGAAGCCCCCGGGCGCCTTCCGGAGGGGCCCGACAAGGTCTAGTCCCCAAACAGCGAACGGCCAAGTGAGCGGGATCGTCTGGAGGGCTTGAGCCGGCAAGTGAGTCTGCCGAGCATAGTACGGGCACCCTTCGCAGGAGCGTACCACCTCAGTAGCATCGGCCACGGCGGTTGGCCAGTAGAAGCCTTGTCGAAAGGCGTTACCGACCAAGGTTCTCGGCGCTGCGTGGTGACCGCAGGCTCCGGCGTGTATCTCTTCGAGCAGGCGTTTGCCCTGATTGAAAGGAATACAGCGCTGAAGCACGCCAGAGGGACTCCGCCGGTAGAGGCTACCATCGATCATAGCGAAAGACTTGGCTTTGCGAGCCAGTCGTCGTGCTCTGGTCTTGTCCGGGGGCAAAATGCCTCGGACTAGCCAGCTGACCAGCGGCTCACGCCAGTCTGGTTCGTCGTCGTCCATCTCGGCTTCAATTTCCATTGCCTCGGCTTCGTCGCCGTCCTTACCCATGATCTCGGGTGACTCCCCTTTGCCGGAAGGGTCGGCAGCCCCCGAGGGATCGGCATTGACCGAGAGCTTGTGGAGGTCATTGGCGAATACGCCCGTCGGGACCGTGGCCCTTTCGGATGCAATTTTTGCCAACTCATCGGCCTCCTCGTTGTACCGACGCGCAATGTGGTTGAGCTCGAGGCCGTCGAATTTTTCCTCGAGCAACCGCACCAGCGTGCAGTAGGCGGCCATTCTGGGGTTCTGGCACGTCGACTCCTTCATGACCTGATTCACGACGAGCTGGGAGTCGCCTCGGACCTCGAGGCGTCGGATCCCGAGCTCGATGGCGATGTGGAGACCGTTGACCAGAGCCTCGTATTCAGCCACGTTGTTGGAAGCCGTGAAGTGTAGCCGTAGTAGGTACTTGAGCCGGACCCCGAGGGGTGAGATGAAGACGATGCCTGCGCCAGCACCAGTCTTCATCATCGACCCGTCGAAGTTCATGACCCAATATTCCTCTTGGGTCGGGAGTGGCGGTAGCTGTGTCTCGGTCCACTCTGCCACGAAATCCGCAAGTACCTGGGACTTGATGGCTTTGCGTGGCGCGTAGGTGATGCCGTCACCCATGAGCTCGATGGCCCACTTGGCGATCCTCCCCGTCGTTTTCTGATTTTGGATCACCTCCCCGAGGGGGAAGGACGACACCACGGTCACGGGGTGGGATTCGAAGTAGTGCCGCAACTTGCGTCGGGCAAGGACGATCGCGTATACTAGCTTCTGAATCTGAGGGTAGCGTGTCTTGGTCTCGGACAAGACTTCACTGATGAAGTAGACCGGTCGCTGTACCGGTAAGGCGTGTCCTTCTTCTTGCCGCTCTACGACGATCGCTGCACTCACAACCTGGTTGGTAGCCACGACATATAGTAAGAAATTTTCCTCCTTCGTAGGAGGCACAAGAACCGGCGCTTTTGAAAGTAGAGTCTTAAGCCTTTCGAGGGTTCCTAGGCCTCGGTGGTCCAGGTAAAGCGCTCGTTTTTCTTAAGCAACCGATACAAGGGAAGGCCCTTTTCGCCGAGCCTTGAGATGAATCGACTCAAGGCCGCGAGACACCCCATGAGCTTCTACACGCCCTTGAGGTTTCGGATCGGACCCATCTGTGTGATGGCCGATATCTTTTCCGGGTTGGCTTCGATGCCACGCTCGGAAACAATGAACCCGAGGAGCATGCCCCGTGGGACCCCGAAAACGCACTTCTCGGGGTTTAGCTTTATGTTTTTCTTTTTAAGGCAGTCGAATGCCTTTTCTAGGTCGGCTACTAAGTCACTCGCCTTCCTGGATTTTATCACTATATCATCTACGTAAGCCTCAACGGTTTGCCCGATGAGGTCCCCAAAAACTTTGAACATGCAACGCTGGTAAGTTGCGCCCGTGTTTTTGAGGCCAAATGGCATGGTTACGTAACAATATGTGCCGAAAGAAGTGATGAAAGAGGTCGCTAATTTGTCGGACTCTTTCATTCGGATCTGATGGTAACCGGAATAAGCATCAAGAAAGCAAAGCCGCTCACAGCCAGCAGTAGAATCTACTATTTGGTCAATGCGAGGTAATGAAAATGGATACTTAGGACAAGCTTTATTTAAACTAGTGTAATCGACACACATTCTCCATTTTTCATTTTTCTTTTTAACCAAAACAGGATTTGCTAACCATTCTGGATGGAAGACCTTCTTGATGAATCCAGCCACCAAAAGCTTCTGCACCTCCTCCCCGATGGCCCGGCGCTTCTCCTCGTCGAATCGGCGCAGGCGTTGTTTCACCGGCTTGGATCCGGCCTGGATGTCTAAGGAGTGCTCGGCGACCTCCCTCGGGATGCCTGGCATATCCGAGGGACTCCACGCAAACATGTCGGCGTGTTTGCGGAGGAAGTCGACGAGCACTGCCTCCTATTTTGGGTCGAGGGTGGCGCTGACCTTCAGCGCCCTGCCGTTGGGGGAGTTCGGGTCGAGGAGGACATCCTTCACCCCCTCAGCGGACTTAAAGGTGCCCGTGGCCTTCTTGGGGTCGGGGACCACTTTTTCTAACCTTTCAAGGTCGGTCATGAGGGCCTCTGACTCCACCAACGCGCTGGCGTACTCGCAGGACTCGACGTCGCACTGGTACACGTGCTGGTAGGAGGCGCTGATGGTAACACCCCTTTTGGCCCTGGCATCTTGAGCTTGAGATAAGCGTAGTTCGGAACTGCCATGAACTTGGCGTAACATGGCCTCCCGAGGATGGCGTGGTAGGTGCCGTGGAAGCCTACCACTTCGAATGTCAGGGGCTCCTTCATGAAGTTGTCAGGAGTCCCGAACTAGACGGGCAGATCGATCTGCCCGAGGGGTTGCACGCTCTTTCCGGGCACTATCCCGTGGAATGGGGATGTCGTGGCCCGGAGAAGCAAGCGACTGATCCCCATCAAGTCAAGGGTCTCAGCGTAGAGAATGTTGAGGCCGCTGCCTCCGTCCATGAGGACTTTGGAGAGCCTCGTGTTGCCGACGACGGGGTCAACAACAAGTGGGTAGCGTCCCGGTGATGGGACGTGGTCCGAGTGGTCGTCCCGGCTGAAGGTGATAGCGTCGTGGGACCAGTCAAGGAAGCATGGTGTCGCTGGTCCGACGGAGTAGACCTCCCTGCGCTCGCGCTTTCGCTGCCGCGGCGTAGGGGCGGTCCCGGGCCCGCTGAAGATCATGAGGCATTTGTCGATGGGCGGGAACTCATCGTCCTTCCCGCCCTTGTCCTCTTGATCCGTGGCGGGCTTCTTGCCGGCGCCGTCCTTGAATGGCTGCCGGCTGTAGTGCTTCTTGAGCATCACACACTGTGCGAGTGTGTGATGTACTGGACCCTGGTGATAAGGGCACGGCTTGCTGAGCATGTCGTCGAAGCGGCCTCGAGGGGGTCGTTCCCTCTTGGGTTCGGTGGCTGCCACGAGGGAGTCATCGCGGAGTGGGGCCTTTCCCTTCCCCTTCTTCTTCTTGTTGTTCGGTCCTCGGGAAGAGGAGCCCTCGGGGGCCTCCTCCTTCCGTTTGCCCCTGGGGTCGGAGAAAAGGGCTCCTACCGCCTCATCCCCTGAGGCGAAGCTGGTAGCGATCTTCATGGGCTCAGAGACACTGGTGGGTGTCCGGCGTCCGAGCTCATGAACAAGCTCTTTGCAGGAGGTTCCTGCGGCAAACGCTCCGACGACGTCGGAGTCGGCGACCTGGGGCAGCTCATTGTACTGTTTGGAGAAGCGCCTGAGGTAGTCCCGGAGGGACTCGCCCGGTTTCTGCTTGCAGCTGCGGAGGTCCTAGGAGTTACCAGGGCGTACGTACGTGCCCTGGAAGTTTCCTACGAATATCTTGACCAGATCGCTCCAGTCGAAGATCTTTCGTGGGGAAAGGTGTTCCAGCCAAGCTCTTGTGGAGTCGACGAGGAACAGGGGGAGGTTGCGGATGATGATGAGGTTGTCCTGTGCGCCGCCAAGTTGGCACGCAAGACGGTAGTCCGCTAGCCAGAGTTCGGGGTTAGTTTCCCCCAAGTACTTGGCTATGTTGGCTGGTTGTCGGAATCGGGACGGGAACTTGGCCCTTTGGATGGCCTCGCTGAAGACGCGTGGTCCTGAGGGCTCGGGTGAGGGGTCACGATCCTCATCCGAGTCGTAGCGCCCGCCCCGATGGACACTGTAGCTGCGCGTGGCTCCGTCAGTTTTTCGCCGACCGCGGGCTTGTAGAATGGCTCGGGCGTCAACGCCCTTGCCAAGCCGTTGGTGGACTGGCGGAGCCCTTGGAGCCTCGGGTCGAACCGAGGCTTCGTGCTCGTGACGTGCTATGCCACCATGCTGGTGACTTTCGGCGCCACGGTGTCGCGACGCTGAACTTTCCGCCTGGAGGACGGCGGCATCCTCCAGGAGGTCTTTGAGCTGATTCCTGAGCTGTCGTGCCTCCTCGGAGGAGGGCTCAGGTACGCTCCGGAGTAGCATGGCTGCTTCCGCGAGCTTTCGGCTTGCCCGGGGGGCGACCCCCGGTGTCTCGGCCCCGTCGTCACCAATGATTCGGGCCTGGACATCTCGGGCTCGACGCCGAGCTGCTCGTCCATCGGTTTGCCGCTCGCCTAGCTCCAGCGTAGCTCGCAGCTGGGTGAGGCGCAAGTGGTCCTCGTCCATCCGTGCCTCAAGCTCCCGGAGCTGTTCTAGCTCCGGGGTTTGAGGTGCGGAGCGAGAGGTTCCTGCCCCCTGATCCAGCGGCGGGGCTGACCGCGCGGGCTTCGGGGCCGCTGGAGGGGGCGTGACTTGTTCGTGCTGGGGTTGCGACGGAGGGGGTATGTCGTCGTCGCCCCCCGAGTGGACATCCTCCACTCGCCCTTCATCAGGGTGCATCAAGTTGTAGCACTCCCGAGAGGGGTCGATGTAGGACCTGTGTGAGCTAGAGATGACGCTCGGTGCGTTCTCCCCCGAGTCGTTGGTGTGGGCGGCGTTGTCCACATTTGCCCAGAATTCGTCATCATCGTCGCTGTAGCTGCGACGAGACGAGTTATGGTCATAACGATTCCCCCCCCTCCGAGTGTTGTCGAGGGGCGAGGTTGGCGGTGGTGTCTGTTTCCCCACCGCCATGTGTCCTGGCACTTTCCCCAGGGGATGGCGGTGAGGATGCCACGTGGTCTCCCACGAGGCTGTCCTGGCGCTCGAGGCGCTGGACCGGAGTGTCCGATAGTTCGTGCAATAATGCATGAACTGCACGAACGTGGGCGTCCATGGCGGTCTGGAGCCCAAAGAAGGACGACGGCACTGTTCCCCTCTGCCGGTGAGGGCGGAGAGAGAAATCGGCTGGCGTCGCGTTTCCGCCCTCACCCGTCCTTCGGGCGGTAAGCGGATGCGTGACCGCTGGTGCCGGAGATTTCGGGACCGCGGCCGTCGCAGTATTGGCTACCCCCGTTGGGGTTGCCTGGTGAGTCGCATCTCCCGCGGCGGGAGGCTAGTTGGCGCCACTGCGCCTCCTCCTCCTGATCCGCCGAGAGCGGTGTGCAACGTTTCCCCCGTCCTTCGAGGCGGGCGGAAGCATGGCAGGGGTCCTTTCTCCGGCCGTCTGCGGGGCCGGAGTCGGGACGACAGCGACGCGGGGCCCGGTTGGGCGCAGGTTCATCTCGAGCCCTTGGCCAGTGGCCACAAACTCGAGAGTCCCGAACCGGAGTACCGCGCCAGCGGGAAGCGTGGTGGAGCTGGCTGCCATCCGAAACCTACGTCAACGCGCAAAAGGCCCCTACCTGGCGCGCCAACTGTCGGTGCTAGTTTTGGCGGGGCTAACACCGGCTAGTAAATATGTGTTTTGCGGTTGAGGCTACGGATGGTGTGCAAGGGGGAACACAGGGATTATACTGGTTCAAGCCAAGCAAGCCCTACGTCCAGTGGAGAGGAGAGTCGTGTTGCCTTGCACCGGGGTGCTTGTAGTAGGGGGTTACAAGCTAGGCGAGAGAGGAAAGCGCTCCCAAGTCTCTTTTGTGTGTCTAAGTGTTTACAAGTCGTTTGCTATGGGTACGTTTGTGTGGGTGAGAACTTAGAACTTCTCCGTCGTCCTCCTAAAGCTAGCCTCTGCTCTCCCTTTTATAGTCGCAAGGGAGAGGCAAGGGCGGCTACGTATTTTACAGTGAGGAGTTGCTGTTCCCCGTTTGACTGGCTACTGCCTTTTCTCCGCGTCTCCGGGGTATGGCTGTCTTGGTTCGCACGATCTTGGTGAGTTCCAAGGTGGGAACAGTCGTCTGGCTACGTCATGTCGTCAGCTCTCTGGGTCTCCAGGATATGGCCGTCATGGTTCGCACGACCTTGGTGAGTTCCAAGGCGGCAGCAGTCGTTGGATTACGACGTGCCATAGGGTCACACCTACCAACAGCACCTCCCGAGGGTTAGCCGGCCCGGATGGAAGGCGTGCTCGTCCTTTCGAGCGGACAGCGCAGTAGGCGCCTTTCCCGTTCTTGCGTAGCCCGTCGTCAAGCGCTTGGACTGTCACAGTCGGAGTTGATAGATCTCGGCGGAAAACGGGGCGGCGCACCGTAAACCATACCGTGGAGGACGGCCGTAGTGGGCCTATCAAATCCGCTGCCAGGGAAATCCTGACAGGTGGTATGGCCGTCAGAGGCGTGCGAAGCACAGTCACGTCGAGAGTCTCGCCTGACGGGACAGTGCTTGTAAAGTGGTCAGAGAGATCTCTTATGGTCCAAGATTGCTCCGCTGACATCACCTGTGCCTTGGATGTCTTTGCGAGATTGCGCTCGAGGGGGATAGGGCAGCTCGGGAGGCTCGGGCGCTCGGGCGAATCGAGGTTTGGGCGCCGAGGGTGCCGCTCTCCCGAGCTCTCCTGGGGAGGCTCGGGCGAATCGGAGATTTGGGCTGCTCTCCCGAGCTCTCCCGGGGAGGCTCGGGCGCTCGGGTGCTCGGGCGAATCGGAGATTTGGGCTGCTCTCCCGAGCTCTCCCGGGGAGGCTCGGGCGCTCGGGTGCTCGGGCGAATCGGAGATTTGGGCGCCGAGGGGCGCTCTCCCGAGCTCTCCCGGGGAGGCTTGGGTGCTCGAGTGCTGCTCTCCCGAGCTCTCCCGGGGAGGCTCGGGCGAATCGGAGGTTTGGGCGCCGAGGATGCCGCTCTCCCGAGCTCTCCCGAGGAGACTCGGGCGAGTCGGAGATTTGGGCGCCGTGGGTGCCGCTCTCCCGAGCTCTCCCGAGGAGGCTCGGGCGAATCGGAGGTTTGGGCGCCGAGGATGCCGCTCTCCCGAGCTCTCCCGAGGAGGCTCGGGCGCTCGGGCCGCTCTCCCGAGCTCTCCCGAGGAGACTCGGGCGAGTCGGAGATTTGGGCGCCGTGGGTGCCGCTCTCCCGAGCTCTCCCGAGGAGGCTCAGGGGCTCGGACGAATCGGAGGTTTGGGCGCCGAGGATGCCGCTCTCCCGAGCTCTCCCAAGGAGACTCGGGCGAGTCGGAGATTTGGGCGCCGTGGGTGCCGCTCTCCCCTGCTCTCCCGAGGAGGCTCGGGCGAATCGGAGGTTTGGGCGCCGAGGACGCCGCTCTTCCGAGCTCTCCCGAGGAGGCTCGGGCGCTCGGGCCGCTCTCCCGAGGAGACTCGGACGAGTCGGAGATTTGGGCGCCGTGGGTGCCACTCTCCCGAGCTCTCCTGAGGAGGCTCGGGGGCTCGGGCGAATCGGAGTTTTGGGCGCCGAGGATGCCGCTCTCCCGAGCTCTCCCGAGGAGGCTCGGGCGAGTCGGAGATTTGGGCGCCGTGGGTGCCGCTCTCCCCTGCTCTCCCGAGGAGGCTCGGGCGAATCGGAGGTTTGGGCGCCGAGGACGCTGCTCTCCCGAGCTCTCCCGAGGAGGCTCGGGCGAATCGGAGTCGTGGGCCTCTGTAGACGCGGCCTTCGTGGGCTTCCACTGGCCTTACTTGGGCCAGGCCATGTTGGGAATGAGCGTTTTTGCATCGAAGTTGGGTACCCCTAACTTTGGTACCCGACAGTATAGATATGCATCAACGGTTCCAATCAACTCCTACAACTTAATGCATAAAACATAGAAAGGACGCAAGTGATAATTTTGCAAACCGTAGCAGAAATGCTTCGGGGCTTGCCTTCCTTAGACGAGTGAGACTGAATCTCTAGGCACTCGTAAGGCTTCACATCTTACTCCTTGTTCCTGATCACCTCCTGTGCAGAAGCTTCTTGCGAAATTCTTCCTTCAGGCTCCTCGACATTACGACGAGCACTCTCATGATGATCTAGTATGATGCATATGCATGTATAAATACTAGTGAATGTATATGGGATGGAATGCTATATGACGGTGATATATGCTTGTGGTGTAACAATCATTGATAATTCTATTTTTACCGAGTAGGTGCATATCTCCTCTACAAGGTAGCCAACATCATCCAAGAACATGTACCATAAGCAAATATCATCTACCACTTTCTCTTCTACATACCACTACTACTACTACACACAAGTATCACAACAACTTCCCTAACCTATCACACCATCACCTCTAAGAATATACATAAACAACCATGGACAAACACTCATACATATAACTAAACTATATATTCATACATATACTGCACCCTTTTATTGGTATTAAAAAGAGTGACCATACTCTAACACCAAACTAAACCTAGTCAATATCATTCACCAATCATGTAAACACCACACTGATCCTCACTAACAACTACTAAAAACTACACGTAACATCATAAGCAGTCATGCATATATATACATAACAAGTTGGAGGGACTGCTTCATCTATTGCTGTCATGTCGGATTAGTGAACATAGGAAGAAACTACTAGTACTACCTATTTGTTTCCAACCACTGAGTCTCTTTTCAAATCTATCCTCTATTGACTTCCAGTCCTTGTTATTTAGTGTCGGGTACATAAACTAGGGGTACCCAAATTAAGGTTTACGCAAGTTAGTCCCCGAAAAAATCACAGCTCAGAAACCCCAAAGCACGCCCACAAGGTCGCCCAAATCGTGCACTACCAGACTCTCAAGTACAACGTATACATGAGGGCAGGGGGAGGCTATACCCTCACGGGACCGAATCCCCGATTCGCACGAGCCTCACTCGACCAGATCCCACGGTCGACCCGTCCTCAACCACGTTCCGATTCGCACGAGGCCCGCTCGACGGTAGGAATTTTCCGCTTCGCTTGAAGCGGGCTCGAGCGCGGTCGACCCGTCCCCAACTATCAGCCCACAGACAAGGAATGACAGGCATTTAATGCACCGGCCAACGCTCGCCTACCGTCGTGGCTACAGCACCGATCGGATGGAGAGCAGTGCTAGAGACAAATCTATCGCCCATACTCGACGTACGGAGATCCACCCGTCGTTGTTTCACCATGCCGGGCATTGCTCCATCTCAGCACGCAAAACGACAAATCGTCGTATGACGGGCCGCCTGGAGATCGATCTCATCCGATCGGTCAACCCCTGCCAGTACACTCCAACCCAGCCTCAAGCGCTCACGGTCAACCAAAGGACAGCACCGGCATGTCCTCTATAGGGATCTTCACGTTCCCAACAGAAACAGGGTTGACAAGATCGATTCCAACCCCGCCCCATACCACTCGACAGAGATCGGAGATGGCTTACCAAGCTCCCATACTCTCCTATTGAGTATTTTACTTCACTGAGCCGTCCTTTGAGTACTATTGCAGCATGGGGCTCCATCATAAGGCCTCGAAGAGCCTTGGCGCAGTGCCCCTGACCTGGCCTCGACTACCTGCTCCGCCCAGGTTTCCCGGAGCCCGGCGCGACTTCACATACATCTACAGGGGTCGGCACATTTTACACAAGAACTCGCCTGCCCCAACAGTGCTCAACACCTTCCTCCATGCCGCCTCTGACTACAAGGACGACGCCGCCCCATCCCTCAATATCACAGGAGCACTGCAGGGCTCGAGCCGCCCATGCGACGTAGGGATGGCCTCAGCTATTCAAACTGTACCACCCGCCTCCCCTTGAGCCTATAAAAGGGAAAGCTAGGCGCCATAGATGAGAAGAACAACACAACCCTTTGTGCACCCCTGGCTTTGTTTGAGATCAACATCTCAAGCAATACACTACACAAGAGACTTGGAGAACCTCTCCTCTCTCTCGCTCGCTTGTAACCCCTACGCAAGCACCTAGGTGCAAAGTAATACAAGTATCTCTCCCCCGCTGGACGTAGGGCCTTCCTTTGCCCGAACCAGGACAAATATTTATGTTCTCTTTGCATCACCATCCGAATAGGAACACGCAACATATAAATTTAATAGTTGGTTAGGTCCACAGGTCCAAACACCGACATTTAGCTTCCTAATATTCATTGGTAGGCCAAGATATCGAAAGGGGTATTTTCCAATGACAACCAAAAAGCTGCGAATAAAACTCTTCTTGTTCTTTTGCCTTTCCAAAGCAAAAAATTTTACTTTTGTGAAAATTTATCTTTAGGACGAGGAGAAAGTTTCACTTCACTTGAGTTTGTTCATGAAGGTTGGATGTCTAATGGGATGCTCATAGGCTAGCGAGAGGCTCTCTATATGAGACCGTAGGTAGACATGTCTAGTTTATTAGTCGCATGTATAATTCTTATTCTCATAGTAGTTAATAAAGTTTGAGATTCTAAAAAAAACTACTCTGTTCCAAGCCCACAAACAAATGCTGTGGGATCGATGGCCGCCGACGGACAAGATTCCGACCAGCACGTGAGGGGGGCGGGCGTGTACGAAATGCAGTCATAGGTGTCCGGCCAGCCTCAATTATCACACTTGCCCCACCAAGTACACCCACCGCCGTACCGTACCTTCCGTCCCATTGGATTCCAATACAGCCGCCGTGTTTACCGTTATACCCCAACAGAGACTTTACTCAGCAAGAGCGTACGTAGGGGCAAATACGGAAAAAGGCAGGCGCAGCCAGCGTATTCCCCGGTACGACACGCTCTCGTCGCCTCGCCGCGTCTCCTTCTCCCTCTCTGCCCATCTCATCTCATCCATTTCCCTCCCTCTCGCAACCCTCGCCCGAACCAAGAAGCCACCATGACCAACCGACCCCTCCCCAATGCCGCGGCGGCAGCCCAGCACAGGCACACGAAGCGCCGCGGCCTCGCGCACTCCCCATCCCTTGCGCCCGCCCCCGCGGCCGCGGTCGCGCCGCGCCGCGCCGCCGCTCGGCTCGCTGGCCGAGCTCCTCCTGCCCGTCCTGGACCGCGTGGGCCAGGCGGACCCGCGGGCGCTCAAGTCCTTCGCGCTAGCCTCCCACGCCGCGGAGTCCCGGCACCGCTGGGCGCTGGTCCGGTACCCGTCGGCCACCCGCCTCGACCTCTCCAATGGGGTCGACCTCGGGGACGCCGAGGTGGCGCGGGCGAAGGGCCTCCGGAGGCTCTTGCTGGCAAGGTGGATGCCGCTCACAATTTGACATCTGGTGATCCTGCTCCTCGCCCTCAAGTGCAGGAAGCTCACCAGCCTGGATCTCTCCTACACTATGGTTTATCCCGCTGCGGGTTTCTATCGTTTCTTGGACCAAAGGCGACGGATGATTCTGTCTTGTCTTTTGTTTCCTTCTACTAGTACGTTTTTTGATTTGATTTCTAAGCATCAGGTTCCCCTTTAATTAACCAGAGCAAAATGGGCTTTATTTTACCCCCTTTGCTAAATCTACTGCCTTCATCAGTTACTAGTACATCATTTGCTCAATCTATTTTATTCAGTTAGTGCTTAGATCATTGGACCACTTCAGTGTATAGAGAGTATAGTATTTTCTGATCTGCAGACGTTCTTGTCTATAAACATGGCAAGCCATCTTTGCAACAGTGGATCAACAGAGCAATACTAGTAGCCAACTCTAGTTTCTCTTGCAGCTTTGTGCCTAGTGCCTACTGAGTACCGACCCACTTATTGTATCGTGATGGCGTAATAATGATAATGATAATGATCATAATAATAATAATAATAGTAGTAGTAGTAGTAGTAGTAAATAACAAAAACCTATCTTGTGCTGCAGATCACAAAGGATAGTTTTCCTGTCAAGAGTTGACACTGGTGGGGTGTATTGGAATTATGACGATGCTCTTGGCAGTCTTCAGAAGGAATGCAGTATATCACTACAGGTGAGGTACTCACGATAGTTTGCCATTTTTATTGATTTGCTTGTTACGAGCAATCACACATCACATTCATTTGGAACACTTTGGTAGTATTTTCTATTTGATCTTACACTGTTAGGAACTCTGTAGTGCAACACTATGGTAGTATTTTCTATTTGATCGTACACTGTTCGGAACTCTGTAGATGCCTTATATGCTAAAATATGTATTTTTGATAATTCACGAAAAAAGTGTCTGATAGAAGCACAAGCACAAAACTCCGCTTATTACTGAATTCGCATGCAACCGCTGCAGGTGCTTGATCTGTCTCTCTGAGAATATCACTGATGTGGGAGTTTCATCCATACTGAAGTCAATACCCAATCTATTGGAACCGGATCTTTCATACTGCTGTCCTGTAAGTAGTTAAACATCTGGTTGTATTATTGTATCTCCTTGGCATAACTTGAGCCCTTGCATCTTAATTAACATCCTTCATGCATCGGGTTACTCCCATGGTGAGAAGCTTCCAGAAGATTCCTAAATTGCGGACCCTGAAGGTGGAAGGCTGCAAATTCATGACCGATGGACTAAAATCCATTGGAACCCCTTGTGTTTCTTTAAGGGAGTTAAGTCTGAGCAAGTCCTCTGGAATCATGGAGTGACGGATACAGAACTCTCTTTTTCTATGTCAAGACTAAAGAACATGGTGAAGCTGGACATTACTTATGGTCATAATATCACTGATGTTTCACTAGCGGCCATAATTAGTTTTTGCACTTCCCTCGTCTCTCTGAGGATGGAGTCTTGTAGCCGTGTTTACAGTGGAGCACTCCGACTAATCGTGAAACACTGTTCTCAATTGGAAGAGTTGGACCTTACTGACAGTGACTTGGATGACGAAGGTTCTTAATACTGAACTGGTGGTACCTATTTGTTTCCTATGTTATACATAACAAGTTGGGCCAAATTTTATTTTAATTAATAATATAAACCATTTATGTAAAAGTATTATTACAACACTTTAAAAGGCTGAGTATCAGACCAAAATATTGACTCACGTTGTGTTATGTATAAATAACGTCTTATTGCCTTGACGTGAATATTGTTTCAAAGAAGCCACACTGTCTTGCTTATGCACAAGATTGACACTTGTAGCTGGTTTATTTTAATTCACATGTTTACCAAATCCATTGATCTAATGAACTGAGTAAGTAATCCCTTGTACCTATGTTTCAAATTGACAATTATATTTTGAATACGCACGTGCATGTCCACTAGTTCTTAGAAGTAGCATTATAATAATAATACATATTAATCTAGAAGTGTACATCTAAATTAAGGTATTTGTAAAATAGAAGTATGGAAAACAATATGAATTCTGTTGAGGATATATACTTTTTGGAAAGATCTATTGAGGATATGTACTATTAACTCCGTTTCAATCTATAGTTAGTTTGACTTTTTTGACCTCAAGGTTGGCCACTCAGCTTATTCAAAAATTTATGTCAAATATTATTTCTTTTGTTGTGCCTTGCTTTACTAACAAAAGATCTTCAAGAATGACTTAAATTTAATCATATTTGCAAAAAAAAAATTATTATATTTGCACAAATTTTTCGAATAAGACGAGTGGTCAAAGTTAGTGTCAAAAAAGTCAAATGAACTATAATTTAAAACGGAGGGAGTACTAAAATTAATTCAGAAGTTGTGAAAAAATTAAAAGTGAAAGTAATTATGTATATCCAATGTAAGCAGGCCATTTTGGTGAAAAACTTTTTAAAAAGGTTTAAGTACAGGGCGTCAGTTAACAAAATGAATGTGTCAAAACATCTTATGACATTATGACAGTAAAGTGGAACCGAAGAATCAATGAAAAAAATTATAGACCGTGGATTATACTATAATCTAAAACTTATTTTTCGTGTGTACAGCATAAGCAAATTTATTTAAAGAGTAAATTGGTTGTGGCCAGCTCGCGCGTCCAGGGCGTCCACGGTAGTAAATTTTTTTTACAGCATCGGATGTAAATCCGACGGTGTCCAATCTCCTCTCGACATGCCTACGGTCATATTCATTGCTGTCGATGGATGATTGGTGGGGCGAAAAATATCTCCCTTCACTCCATCTTTCTCCCCACTCCTCTACTCCCTCCCCGTCTCTCTCTACTGAGTCTCTCTCCCGATCCCGGTGCGGCGCGGCCGGCGAGCCGCCTCCTGCCCCCTCCTCGACGTCAGGCGTGGGGGCCACCGGCGCGGACAAGTCTAGGTGCGGAGGCCGCTGGCGCGGCCTGGCCCGGCGGCGGGCGCTGGAGCGGGGCGAGGGTGCACCCCGACACGACCGGGTGGGTGGGCACTGCCCAGCGATGAGCTCGGGCAGGTCCCGTCGATGGACACGGCGAGCCTCGGAGGCCGGCACGGTGGCGCACCTGCGTGGGGCAGAGTGCTTCCCCTTGCTCGGCGGCGCTTCGGCGTGGGTGCAGTGGCGCACTTGCGTGGGTGGGACTCCGCGGCGGCTGCTCCGGCGACATTGCGGTCGGCTCCACGACTCCCAGGCTCCCATCCCTCTTTGTCTCAAAGCCCATGGACAGCTTCTAGCAGGAGGCCACTCTGGTGACCCCGCGACTCGATCTGGTGCCTCCGTGGGCGGATCCGTCAATCTACGCACCAGATCCGTGGGCGCTGCTGGTGAGGCCGTCGCCGGCAGCTAGGTTTGACATCGCCCAGGTCAGTTATCACACCATCGTCCTCCTTGGCTCCTTATCCTTCTCTGCATATGGCCTCGTGGTCTGCAGTGTATGCGTTGGTTAGCTCTGTCTCAGATTTTCGGGAGATTTAGGGGCACTATCGTTATCTGGGTGGATTATGGTTTATTTAGAAGCCGAGGAAAATTCTGCTTATATTTTGAGCCAACATAATCCTTCAGTGTATTTACATCTCTCTCAATGCCGGCAGTGATACACGCGTATGGAAATTCCTTTTCGGGGAAAGCACAAACTCATCTTATAAATCATTCAGTGGTGAGCTAACGCTTTTAGATACTGGTGTTGTTTTCTTTATGATTGTATAGGTAGTGATGCCAAGCAAATGGCTTCCTATTATTGAATTTTGAGAATGTACTGTTAACAGTCCTTGCTAAATAGATCCGCAATATTAATCTTGGTGTATGCACTGCCCTAAGTTATCTATTGCCCCCTTGCAGATTAGGGGACCTGAACTGCTGAAGATATGATCTAGAATATTTTGGTTGGATCAGCCACATGGGACGCTTTCTTTTCAGCATTGGCCCCTATCAAAGTATTAATTTGCAGGTAAAAAAATTGCTAGAGATGATCTAGAATTTTTTTCATGGTAACGCCCTTTTTTTGTTCTCTGCTAACTTCACCAAACTCCAAGTTAACAAATATTTTTACATGAGTTGCCTGTTTGCCAAACCATTTTCCGGTTGTTCAATGTCATAAACGAACCGGTGTTATATATCCTATGTGAAATGTGCATGTCGCTTTGCAGTTTATTTTTCTTCATTGTAGTATGTTAAAATGCCAATTCACTCTATCTCAAGTCTATTCTCCTCTCAGCCGGTTTGCAAGATGGGTCATATTTAGTTCTTACCTTTTGCATGTCCAGTGGTTGTCCTACTGAATCTAATATTGTTAGATTTTGCTTTAATTTATTTGTTTCAGCCTAGTGTATAAACACTAATATCAACATTTTTCTGCCAGATTGCAATCAATTTGTAAATAACTGAAAAGGTGCTACCAGGTATGCATTCAAGTGTCGCTTGTGCTTTTTTACTTAATTTCCTCAAGGTGTCCATCTAGAATTGTAGAGTAATTGAAAAGGTGCTTGGCATGTATATGATCTACCAGCTTTTACTCTGAAGAAACTGTGAATAGTTGAAAAAAATGCTAAATTTATGTTGTTAAATTCATTATAGCTACGCCATGTTACACCCCTAGATAATATTTCAATAATCTTCCATTATACAACTATGATGTACTGAGCTTACATATTATTACAGGATGCTTGGTGTGTGGATGGTTTTTGGACAATAGTTATGTCTTTATAAATGAATAGATGAGATGGTGATCTCACCTATGTTGCTTGTACCAAAATTTGTCAGGTTTGAGTGAACTGTGATATTAATCTGATCCAAGCAAGTTTGGTGATTCAAATCTCTGATTCAGGTATGTAGCTAGGTGAGGTAGTGTCACTACCTCACATATTTTTCTTACCCTAAGCTTGTAGGAACAGAAACTGTAAATATTTGGATAAAAATGCGAGATTTTCATTGTAAGGTACATGCTAGCTATAACATGTTACAGCCCTAGATTGCCCCTAGGCTCTTATTCAATAGTCAGATTAAAAATTAGTGTCACTTCAAGCTTGTATTTTACAAATCAACATATTTCAAGCATCTGGTATACAAATATGATGTACTGAACCTACATATTATTCCAGGATGCTTGGCCTATGATGATTTTTGGACAATAATCCTATCTCTATATTAAATAATCCTATCTCTATATATAAATGAAATAGATGAGATGGTGAGCACCTATGTTACTTATACCAAAATTTAGTCAGTATTGAGTGAACTGTGATACTAATCCAATTGTTCTCTGATGATCCAAGCAGGTTTGGAAATTCCAATCTTCAATTCAGGCATGTAGCTAAGGCATCTTGGTGAGCAGCTAAGGTGGTGGTGCCTCTATAGGTCAGGGCAATGTCTGGGCATGTAAAGTTTACATGGGCAACCTTATGAGCCATGGGTGTGTTCACGTTTGAGCTGAGCAGCCAGCAGCAAGGCGGTGCCTGCCTGGGCAGTCAGCAAAGGAATACTTTCAGGATCCTCCTTTCCTGTTCAGAGGTACATCACTAGATGCAGCTACATACTTCTTAAACCATGCTTGCAATGACATGCTGGGATGATTGTAAGTCTTGTCTGATCTCTGAATGAGCTTGTCCAGAGCAAAATGCTGTTAGTTATCTCTGAATCCAAACCGTTTAAGTGCTAAATAAATATTGGTATGTGCTTGTATCATCCCAGGTACATACTACGTAGACTACTCACCCTCCCGTAGCTTCAAATTGGATCGAAGCTGGCACCTCCATTAACACTGGAGATAGCTGAGGCCTCAAGAACTGGCAACGCTTTTCAAGCATTGCCTACCTACGTATCGGCTTGTGACTTTTGCTGCCTGTTGTGTTATGTGTTAGACCATCCCCAGAGGCTATTTCCGTTTAGTACCATGGCATTAGACTCTTTTATTTATGTAACATTATGTGCTTGCGTCCTATCTGTATGTATTATCGCCACATTCTATGTGGGACGAACTACTCTCGTGTAGAGTAACTATGTTGGCTACATATCTTTGTCAGTCTGTTACTGCAACATTATGGTCGCAAATGTTTTTATGTCCGCTCTGTTTCACTAATCGAAGACAGCCGATCAATGCCCCACGGTATTTAGTTCATGTCTGAACATCCTCTGTTGCATCTGTATTGTAATATTTGGTTCATGTCTGAACATCTGGTATTGTGCTATTTGGCTCATGCCTGGACAACTAATGTCTATATGCATTCTCTCTACAAATACTGTTGTGGCCATTGCTCGTGCGCATGGGCGCGCTCAAATCACTAGTCTCTTTAGTGTCCAAGAGCAGCACTGAAAATTCACTTGGGCAAAACGACAAACAGGTGCAGGGATAGATGGGTGAACTTACCTAAGGGGTTCGAGAGTCAAGAGGCTCGAGGGTCCGACCGTGGAGAAAGAGGCGACGTGGCCCAATATCTTGCCACGACGTCGGCTCCGGCTCCGGCTCCGGCTAATTCGTCCGTTGCGTTGGCCGAATTACGAAAACGCCCTCCGATTCAAACCGCGGAGCACGTCCGGACAAAAGAGTGCCACGGTCTCCAGTCCAGCGTGCATGCTGCACGTGCCCCCCCCCCCCCCCCCCCCCCACCCACCCACTCTGCCGGCTGCCGCATCGTGTATTCAACACACACGCTCTGGAAAATGATGGCTCTATTCGCTTCAGCTGAAAAGCTGATCTGATTTTAGCTGAAATTTATTTATTGTAAAAAGAAATACTATTTTAGAACTGAAAAATATGTACTATTTAGTTGAAGAGAACAGAGCCGATGTCTCCATGTTTTTCATTTCAAAGCGATTGCTTTTTTTTTTCTCAGGCACGCGACGTGTCTTTCATTTTCAGAGAGGAAGCAAAATCTTTCTTGTCTTTATATACGATTGTCCCCTTGCTCCTGTCATGTCATGTGACGGACGCTAAATAAAAGTTCATCTTTTGACTTCGAAATTATCAGGGCCACGTTTGCGAGTGGTGAAATCAGCATCGCGTAGATAAACCTTTTAAAAATAAAAAAACGGATGAGTATTGAATTCAGCAGCACATAGACAAACCTTTTAAAAATAAAAAATGGATGAAAAAACAAGCACCATCCTGGAGTCGAACCCGGGTCTGTACCGTGACTACTCCCTCTGTCCCGTTTTAAGAGAGCACAGGAATTAAGACGAAATGCCATCCTAGGGACAATGATTGATGGTTCTGCTATTTTAGTCAGAGGAACAGCCGGTACATGTGGTCGAGGATGAGGCTTGGGATTGTCCTTTCTTAAAAAGGTGGGTGCATGGGGTGGCCTGAGGCCTCGCGAGGAGAGAAAGGGATGAGTCATGGGTATAGTACTACAGCGGTTGCAGCTATGGCCTACTACGCGCGATAGCCAACGACAGTTATTACGGGACACACCACTGTAGCTTCGGCGACTGATATTGCGGGACGGAGGGAGTAGATCATTGGTTTTTTTTTTTTGAGAGAGAGACAAGATCATTTGTGCTTTTGTGTTAAGTGTCCATCTATTCCCTTCCTGTCGGTACGAGATGTAGATTATCTATTGGACTACTTTGTCTTTTTTTGGGAAAACTGTTGGATTATTATTTTGTTGTGACTGGTGATTCGTTGGTCACATCATGGATCTACCTTTAATGTTGCCGCCAAGTTTGATGCTGGCAAAAGGGCATAATAGCTTCTGTGGCAGACAAAAGGGGACCATTGTTACATTTTATTTGCGGCATTATCAAATTGCACAATGCACATACTCAGATTGCACAATACATCCAATCACTTGACTTATAGCCAAACACTTGGTTCTAATATTAACCATCATGCTCTTGGAGGTTAGATTTATACGGAGTCGGTGTTCACTAGGCTTAGATATTTTTTTTAGTAGAACTAGGCTTACATGTAAGCTAGCTTATTGGTGGTTACGACCAAACAAGCATGGGCGTGCCTGTCTAGTTTAGATAGAGACAGAGGTTATTAGATCATTTAGATAAAGAGCACTACAATGTACACTATACCACAACCTATCTATAGCGTCCTACGGAAGGTCGCTATAAACTAGTATAGTGGCCTACGGAAGGTCGCTATAAGTTGCGTCCAACTCGAACGGTCCCTATAAGTGGCGTCGCTATAAGTTATAGCGTCCAACCATACTTATAGCGTCCGACCGTTGGACGGTACGTTAAAGATATAGCGACCGACAGTTCGACGCTAGTCACAAACTTATAGCGTCCAACAATCTGACGCTATATATTATGTAGCGTCCAACTATCGGACACTATCAATACAAGAAATTAATAGAATAATTATCCTTTAACCTTAGGATTAGCGTTTCCCATCTAGAGACTTCCTTATGATTTCCACCGTGAAACCTTACACTTTGGACATGAATCTAAATCTACGTTCCCCTTCCAATAGAGAATGCAATTGTTTTCACAGGCATGAATACTAGTATACCCAATTCCTATGGTTTTCACCAATTTCTTAGCCTCATGAAAGATTTTAGCTAGTGCTGAACCCTTAGGGAACGCATCATTAAGTAGATCTAGTAGCAGGTTGAAAGATTTGTCAGACCATCCTCCAAGGAGTTTGAGGTGGAGCAATCTAATAATAAATCGAAGTTGCGTATATTTCTTGCAATTAGGGAACAATTCCTTGCTGTTTTCTGCTACTAACTTTTGAATGGCAACTAGCTCCTCACAAGACTCTGGAACAGAACTGTCTTCCTCATAGTCTCCTATCATCTAAGCCAGCAGCTAAGTCTCTGAGCAAATCAGATATGTCATCATCTTCATTGGACTCGTCCACAACCTCATTCGCAACATCATCACCAGCAAAGTCTCCATGATTGACACAAGGGGTAGCTTCTCCATGTAAATTTCATGTTCTATACCCTCTTAGGAACCCATCACATATCGAATGTTCACGAACCTCACTAGCCTCTTTCCAAAAAGAGTTGACACACTTTCTACATGGGCACAATATCTTTCTACCAACAGCTGAGTTACTAAATGCAAAAGCTAAAAAACTGTCCACTCCTTGCAAATATGCCTTTTTGTGCCTACATGAAACTTATGTGTCAAAAGCCATTTTATATAGCTACATATAGCGCTTTCACTATTTATGAAGCTATTATTTTTACCTAGCATCATCATCAGTCCAAGACTTATCCATCAATCGTTACTGAGGGGAGAACAACAAGTTGTCCAAATTATATAATCCATCTATCAAACTTGGGGCACCAAAAATTAATAGTTCTTAAAATAAGCACACATGCAGACAAGAGGGAGGGACAGAGCATCACCTTAAATCCACAAGCACGATGAAAACTCCTGCTTGTTTGTAGGGCACCGGATCTTAACTCGAGAACACCTCGCAGATCTTGATTTTTGGCTTCGGCACAAGGTCAACTCACAGCTCCTACTACTCCCTCCTGTAACGTCCTGTTCTTTTCACTATCGAGAAATCCCAACTGTTACAAAAGATATTCCAAAGTATTAGACACTCTAACACAACAAAATAATATTGTCAGTTAGGGAAATTCTATGAGTCTTGAGCTATAGAGAAAAAATTAGTTGGTCAGCAAGGAACATATAACATGCATATGGTCAGGTTCTTAAGCAGAAGTGCGTCATTCTGTAAATACAGGTTCTTAACTCGCAAACCTCTGTTTTTCAGCAAAATCAAGAATATTTTGTTGGCCCCTAAAACCTTGACATTACCAAGTGTTTTGGAGTTTCTTCTCAGTAGTGATTTCAGCCGCACGGGGCAGAGCCAGAAATAGGAAAGAAAGTGCAAAATTACAAAGGCTAAAAATTTAAGTAGATCTGAACCAATTTATACCGAAGATAAGAACACAACAGCTTAGGTGATAACCAGTACTTGTTGCTAGAGTGAGGTAATAACTAGCTATTTTTCTATGGGATCAACTCTGACTTAATTAGTTGCTAATAATGATTTTGTGAGCTGGACTGGTGCCACAGCCCCAGCAACACAGGTCTAGCCTCCCGCTACCTGAAACTACTAGTTCAGTCTTGTACAGTAAGGACTAATTCATTCAGAGAAGAAGGCCCTGTCTCCTGCGACTAATTCATTCAGAGAAGAAGGTCCTGCCTCCCGTTACAGTTCGCATGAGTTACAGTTCCACCACCACCGGTACCAAATTGAGCAAAGACGAAATAGCAACTGATATTTACCTTTGAATTTGATTAAAGATGAAATCGAAGTGCTGTCAGCTCCTAGGTGTTGTCTGCTCGGTGGGGAAAGATACGCCCCTTGCTGCCTGCTCAGGGATGTGGGGCGCCCGGGAGCCGTGGGGGAGGGGGCACGCGATAGGAAGTGGTGGAGGGGACGGCGGCGCCGGAGAGCTGCCGGCGCGGCCGCGCGCGCCTGGGCAGAGCTGCCAGCGCGCGGAGGGGCAGCCGGCCTGGGCGGCGCGCGGAGGGGCCGCCGGCCTGGGCAGTGCGCGGAGTGTAACACCTCTGGTGTTACGACAACTAAAATCTGCCATGTCATCATGATCGCATGCAAATCATTCCGCATTTAACCCTGTTAAGATGCATCAACTAAAATAACTTTTATTCTTGCATGTGATTGTGCATAGGTGCTTTAGAGTGACTTATTATGAAAATGCTTATGTTTACGAGTATTTGTCTAAATTCATTTGGAAATTAAAAAGAAAATCATTGATAAATCCTAATCGGACCCAAAACCGTAATTTAAAAACTAAGATGAATTAGACATTGGGCCTTAAATAAAAGTTGTACATCTTTAAAAGTTGAGCAACTTCTATTTTGGGTAACTTTGAAGTTATTAAATAAAATACCAAATAAAACCCTACTCTATGTTTGAATGGGTAGGTTTGAAATACAAATTCAAAAACTAGCAAGAATCTGAGGATGGTTCCTTAGTAAAAGTTTTAGCCCTTTCGAAATGGAACAACTTTCATTTTTGAAGATTCTGAAGTTATTGAGTGGAAATTCAAATTAAACCTTAATTAGTGTTTTGAAATTCAAATTTGAAAATGTGATTTCAAAATTATAAGGAATCTGACCACACACCTTTAATGAAAGTTGTAAGGCTTGTCAAGTAGCACAACTTTTATTTTTGGGTATTTCCAACTTATTTAGAAAAATCTTGAGAATTTGGTTGGATTAGAAATTAAATCCAAAATCCCTCTTTACCCCTTTTTGAATCATTCAAAAACTATTCAAAATTTGAATATGCTTCGAAAACCAAAGTTGCTTAGAATGAAATGTACTACAATTTCTATATTGATGATTTTTCGGGGTTCCACACAGATTTGGGAGTAATTGTGCATAAATAGTAAAAAGGGGGAATGAATGCTACAGTACTCGAGCCTCCTTCCTCTGTTCACGAACAGAGCCCCGCGCGCGGCAGCGCGACGTCGCCGCCCGGGCCGGCCGGGCGCTTGTCGCCGGTGTGTCGGAGTCGTGGGGGCCCGGTGAGGGTGTCGGCCACCTTTTCCTCTCTTCCCGGTCCCTTATTAAGCCACCCCGAGCGCCATTTTCTTCATCGCCGCCTCGGGTGAGCTCCGATTGTCGGCAAAAATTCGTGGCCTCCAATCCATCACGGTCCAATTACCTTAACCACCGAGCTCGCTACCTCTTTGCGTACCGTCTGGGCCAAAGACCACAGCTTGCCATCATCGGAGTCGCCGGGGTGCCGTCATCTTCCTCGCGGCCGGCGAAGCGCCGCCGCGAGCTTACTCTCTGTCACTGGCTTCCTCTGGTAGTTTTGTGGATCATCTTCCTCACGTTCTACCTCTTATCTACCCTCGGGAAACTCATGCTTTAGTTGGTTATTCCCTACATGCCCAGGGACCGCCGGAACAGGGCCCGTGCCACCGGAGTGAGCCGTCGTGGGCACGGTCAACAACGACAGGCTACCCCCGGCTCCCCTCCGCCCCAACTAGCACGCGCACGAGACTTCTGGTGAGCTCCGGCACCTTTTGGCGTTCTCAGTTTGGACTCTACCGGGCGGAATCGACCGGAACGTCGAGTACCGCCGCGGCCATCCGCCATGGCAGCTCTGGAGCTCGCTAGAGGTGTTAAACCGGTCAACTAGTGACCTAGATCCGCTCGCAGGGTGGTATTTCATGTACTGGCACCCTCATCGCCGCCGGATAGGTTGCCGGTGGCGAGGCCGGCGGCCGGCCGGCATCACCGAGCGGCCTGCCCCTCTGTTCGGTTGAAGAAGAGGAGGGGGTTACGCATGGGCCGTGCTGGGCCGGCCCAGACGCGCGCGGGCGCGCCGAGAGCGGCCGGGAGGGGAAGAGCGAGCGCTGGGCCAGCCTGTGGTGGTGGGCCGACTTGAGCCAAATAAATGCTTTCTATTTTCCTTGCTAATTGAATGATATTTTCTATTTTCTGATAAATAGAATAGTAATATGTTTTATTATTTTTGCAGAAATAAATCTGTGACACAAAAATTCATGAAATTAATTGTGGATGCTCTCTGTGATATGTTGAATGCATGAAAAATACAAAATAAACATTTTGAGCACTTTCTATATATAAGTAAAAATACATAATTGAATTCATAAAGGTGACTTCTAGGAATTTTGTAGGCTAGAATTATTATCCAAAAATCATGAAATTTAATGTGGCACTGTTTTGGGGTAAGAACTATCTGTTAGAAAAGTTTGGGGTCAAATGGAAGTAGTTTGCTATTTGTTAAATAACTGCTTAATAAATTGAATAATAAAATGAGTAGAAACTCTAATCATTGTAGACTTGTGTGTTTTTGGATTGGGTGAAGACCATGGATCCTTCACTGTGGTGATCCTGGACAAAAATAATATCGTCACTAGGTAGGGATAGTAGAGCTGTGCAGCGGCTTTCTATGACTGTTAAAGTGGTCAATAAAAACGAAATGCGAAAACACCCTTTTACCTTAATGTTTTGCAACTTTACCGTGAAGGAAAGTTGTACTCAAGGATGTTAATTACATGTTTGTTCTACATTTTCCATTCATGTCATTCCGTACCATGTAAGCATGCATCAATATTTTACGTGTAGAGATCGGGTCCTTGGAAGAGTTTCTGGATTGCTCCCCGACGGAAGAATTATTCGTCGAGAGAAGTCAAGTGGGTTGCTCTGGTTTTCTGGCGAAAGTGACAGACCTGCAACACAGGCAAGCCCCGGTGCATTCAGCCCCTCTATTTATAAAATTTCTATAACTTGAGTTAATCTATTGCATTAGGTTGATAGGAGTTGTTTGATAAACCCATTGATGCATTACCTTCCTTGACCATAAAAATCCCGAACCTGTTTTGAAACAAAATGATTTGAAAAATACTTAGCCCTACTTAAATAAATTAGATTTGCACAAAATGCTATTTTTGAGTTGTGTGATATATATATATATATATATATATATATATATATATATATATATATATATATATATATATATATATATATATATATCTATGCTAATGATTAATTCATGAAAAAGGGAATTGGTATATTCTCGTTTGGTGACTGTGCACCTGATCAGCACATTGTCACCGACGAGAAGGGATTTTCTTGTTCGGTGGTTGTGAATTTGGGTTAGAGTCCCAATGCTTGACCACCGGCGGAAAAAGGGATTTGAAAACCGTTGGGACACTTGTATTTGGGTTGGAGTCCCAATGCAATGTCGCCGGCGGAAAAAGAATTAGGGACCGTTCATTGTAGGCCTGCTGTGATCGAGACTTTGCAACTAGCCACATACTACGGAAAGCCTCTGACTCCGGTGGCCCTACTGCTTGAACCGACAACCACGCACTGGGAATGGAGAGATGGCGAGAGTAGCGTGTACCCTCGTGGCCGGCGCGCCTGGAGAGGAGAGGAGTACTGTGCTCTCGGGTGGCGCAGGACCGGTTCAGGGGTAGGATAAGCCGTGGTAGGCGGGGTTGGCATATGCAAGCTTAAGTGCTACATATGCAGTGTGGATAGGGATCCCCAGCTGGGTACTAATCGATTCGAATCGTCGTTGCTCCTCGGATATGGAGACTTGATCCTTTGACCTACAATTGAAAAGTGGTTCGGAACTAGGTGTTTTTGAGAATGATTAAGAATTTGAAAGTATGACGATACATGAGAATGAATTTGGAATTATGGATTATGATTAAAATAAGATTGAGTTAAAATATTGAAATAGGATAGTAATGCTTTTCTGCAAAACGTCTTGACTCTTGCTCAAACCTTACCTTGACTTCCCTCAGCCTGCATTCCTGAGTCTCATTCCTTTTTCTTAGTCGGGTAAATCTTGCGGAGTACCCCAGTACTCAGGGTTTGTTAACCCCTGTTGCAGGTGAGCCGAGTGTATGGTTCTACTTGAGACCGTGCCGGTTGGTGGATCGAGCTTGGATGATGAAGTGTATGATATAACCCTTGGGCAGGGTGTCTAGTTGTATGATGCTACTTCACTACGAAACTCTGGTTTAGGATATTGTAAGCTAGATTTGAAAACCTATATTAATGTAACTCTTCCGCACTCTTTACTCTGATTCATTTTAGTTGCGTAAACTATTGTAATACTGCAATGCTTACAATGAGATCCTCGGGGAATTAGGGTTTCCTAGAGAACCCGGCAGGCCACCTAGGTCAAGGGGAAACTCGTGCAGACTGATCGTGGGTCCTTAGGGACGATGACGGTGCACGTGGGCCCTATGATTAAGGCGGTTCTGTCACACGGAGGGGCCGCCGGCCTGGGCAGAGCTGTCGGCGCGCGGAGGGGCCGCTGGCTGGGCAGCGTGCGACGCACCAGGAAGATGCCGGCCGGGGGCGCGAGGGGGCGACGAAGTGGGTCAGGAGCTCGGCCGCGCGCGATGTGCTCACAGGAAGGACGCGCGCGGCGAGAGGGTAGGGTGGCGGCGGACTGGGGTGGCGGCTGGAGGTGCTAGGTTTTCCAAATGCTGATAGAGGAGCCAATTCATCTGATAAGTGGGCCTCTCCAAATTTTAGGTGCCAATAAATTAGAGAAGGGCGCCATGAAGTTTTAGTCTAGCGTGAATCGAGGAATTTGGCCCAATCTAATATGCCGACCGACCAACGGACCCAATTAACATGATATAGTGTCCGACCGTCCGACGGTAATCCGAAATAAAATTTGTGACCGACCGTCGGACGACGAAACAAGCTATAGCGTCTGACCGTATGTCGCTAATCTATAGCGACCGACCATCCAACGCTATATCGATATTTTTAGCGACCATCATCGGACGCTAGCTTGGGCTGTGGTATAGTGGTACTAGCACAAGTTGAAAGCTTGTTAATTAATTTGCTCTGATCCATGATATTATCTGCCACGTGTGATTCAGTTAATCTTAGCCGAGGTCGGTCATGATGATCGAACAATATAACATTGCCGTGTCTCTGCATTATTATTAGTAGTATTTAGTAGTCGTCTGTTGTCAGTAATATAAAGGGACGTCATGTTTCTTTTGGTTGAACTCATGAAATGGCTTCTCTTTCAGTGTTAGCATGCCAAAATTGTTCTCATTTGTCAAAGATAAATATTTCATTGTTCAGCAAGTTTGTCAGTCCTCAACTTTTCATGACCTGTTCCACTTGCCTTTACCTGAAGAAGCTTTTCATCAGTATACTCAGCTCCTTGCTATAGTGCAGTCTTTGATCATGCAGGAGAGTCATGACTCTCGGACATATATATGGGGCTCTAGCATCTTCACCTCAAACAAAGAGGGCCTATGTTCAGTTGACTGGCACAAGGCAGGTCCATCATGTTTTTTCATGGCTCTAGAAAACTTGCTGACAAAACAAAAGAAAATTCTTGTTTTGGCTTTTGCTCAAGGATAGAGAGTTGCTCAAAAGGAAAAGAACGGCTCTAGATGTTTACATTGTGTTCTCTATACCCATGCCGTGGAAAGAATCCCTCATTCATCTGTTCTTGGACAGTCCTTTTTTTAGTACTCCCTCCATTCTAAATTGTAGTTCATTTTGACTTTTTTGGTTCATCCATTTTGCTATATATTTAGACATAATATAGTATCTAGATGCATAGCAAAATGGATGAACCAAAAAAGTTAAAGTGAACTATAATTTGGAACGGAGGGACTATCGTGTTGGGCTGCACTTCAATTGGTTATCCAACAACAAAATGGTCCTTTTGCCACTCTGGTCTCTTTCAAAAATCAGAAATCATCGTGACAATGTGTTGGGCTATCTGGACAGTTATAAATCTTTAGACAAATGCAGCCATCTATTCCCCACTACAAAGTAGTCTTAAAAAAAAGAGTTTGCTCAAGTTATTCTTCGAGCAAAGAGTGCTTTAGCTCCACAGCTTTACCGATGGCTAGAAGTTTATGTGTAATTCTTTAGATTTTCTTTGTTTCCTTCTTTGTCTCTTGAGATTGTTTTTGTAAACTTTGTACCCTTTAATAATTCTCAAAAAAAGCTTAGCAGAGGGTGCACCCCTCCTGTTTTCTTAAAAAAAAGTACATTTAGTAGTCATACTAGAAGGACATAATGTACGTCTGTCTCCTTCACTGCCGGCCGGTGCGTGCATCTCATCTGCAAATGATTGGCAATTGGCTCTGTTCGCTTCAGCTGAAAAGCGGAGCTGATTTGAGCTGAAACTAATTTGTTGTGAGGAAAAATACTATTTCAGAGCTGAAAAATATGTGCTGTTTAGTTGAAGCGAACAGAGCAATAGCTAAGTGTAGGCGTCAGGGTGAGGGTCACACGGTGGTGGGTGACGGCGGTTCTCGACGACAGGCGACGGCGCACAAAACAATACTGCACGACAACTGCTGGCCTGATTGTCAATGCCAGGAAACTGGAAACGGAAGCAGAAGCAGCACGGACTTGCTGACAAGATTAGTGCTTACCGGGCGGCTCTTGTCTCAAGAAATTGCTTAGGGAGTTTCAAATCCTACCATTGCTTACCTTACGTGTTGACCTTTCAGCCAGACGCGCAGCGTTGTAAAAAGAAAGATATCTATTTTCTCGTGCAATCGTCAGCAGGAGAGTCAGAATCGCCAATCAAGCAGGTCGGGAAAGAGTCTCGCACCAAAAGATAGCACATGTTAGTTAGCGAATGAAGAGAGTTATACTAAAATAAATTTCCCGGTTATTCTAGAAGTTAACTCTTTTAGTTGCGCGGGTAGCTCTCAGGCCTATTACTCCAGGCACACTTTTCTCAAACACTACGTTGCTATAGCTATGCTTCCTCAGACTCTGTTTGACTCCCCTCTCAAGCAGGTAAAGAAGCTCTTTCCATTCTTGCCTAGTGACTAAGATTTTCACACTTGTTGTGTCTAGGCTGCAAAGATTTTATCATAAAACACTAACTGAAGAGTGTACTACTAGCAGTGAGGCTGTCCTGCCTGCCACGGAGCTCCGGCGGTTGGGGTCTCGCCTGCTGACTGGGCTCGGCCAGGGGGGCAAGGGCCGCCACGGAACCCTCCTGCTCCTCGCAAAAACGCAAACCAGACGTTTGCATCTGCGGCGCTTATAGACGAGCATGGAAGGAGGCATGGGTCAGCATGCCACATTTGGGAGAGCTTCCCGTCCATTAAATCAAATGGCCTATTGCATTGGCATTGGCATTGGCATTACTCTAACAAAGATACGACTACTGTGGCAGGTAGGAGTAGGAGTGCACTACGTGTACTCGGCACATTTCAATGGAACACAACGGGTCTTTTTTTTTCACTTATATCTGTCAGAGTAGTAGGATCCAAAACTCGTTCCTTGGTTGTTTGGCTTCCAGGAGGAGGAGGAGGAGGAGGAGGATGATGATGGGCTGGCCCACATTTCTCTAGCAAAGACAGACCAACCCACGTGGTCCGGACCGGATTAGCAGCCCAAACTGATGCTTCCTGCCGTCTCGGCCCAACTTCATGCTTGAGAAATGAGCCCGGGCTGCTCTGGACCGCGAAATGCCATTATATTACTGGGCCGGATAAGGCTGAAAGAGATCAGTGGATGCAACAGACGTGCTCCTTCTCTGATCAACGAAACATCAGTCTCGCAGCTGTATTCCCCTCCGTCTCAAAAAAGACTGCTATAGTTGACTTTTAAACATTTTTTTTACCATCCGTCTTATTCGAATTTCTTGTATAAATATCGTATATTCTATTACTATTTAATTTATCATTACAAATACTTTAATAATGATTTATTTATTTTATAATTTACATAAAATTTTTGAATAAGATAGATGGTCAAAGAAGATATTTAAAAGTCAACTGCGATGATCTTTTTGAGATGGAAGGAGTACGGTACATCCTGCTCGGCGCAGAGACGAGAATAGACAGCAAAGACGCAAATTATTAGTAATATATATATATATATATATATATATATATATATATATATATATATATATATATATATATATATATGGTGTATTTTCTATACTCTCGGGAGTAGTTACTTCCATCTTTAAAAAAACACCTTGCGTATGTATTCATACTTGTTTATTAAATATGTTTATATACTCGTATTATGATGCTCCAAATCTTTCTATGCAAAAAAATTTTAAGGAAACTCATACTTTTTAATATATTATGAAAATACCATTTACTGTAGTATATAAAATAAGTATGACCACATACTCGATGTATGCATGCATACTTGATAAATATACTATCATAGATGGTCTAATATGATCATATACTTTATGCACATACACTTCATTCGATCATATATACCCTAAATCTGAAGATATAAACATAGGAGTAACTACTCCCTAGGAGTAGAAAATAATATATATATATATATATATATGGTGCATTTCATATACTCTCGGGAGTAGTTACTCCCACCTTTAATAAACCACATTATGTATGCGTGCATACTATTTTATCACTTTGAGTATGTTTAGATACTCGATTTAAGATACTTCAAATCTTAGTATGCAAAATAATTTCAATAGAACCTATACTTTTTAATATATTACTAAAATATCACTGCAGTAGTATATTAAAAAAGTATAATCATATACTATACGGATAACAAAAAAGTATAACCACATACTAATCTAAATGGCTTAGTATGACCATATACTTCGTCTATATAAATTTTTTTGGACCATAGATGATTTAAATTTAGAGATATAAACATGAGAGTATAACTATATAGCACTAATTACCACGCTGGCTACTGATTATTAATCGGTACCCGACCCTTTTCCCATGCACGCAGCCCGCCACCGCTCCCGCAGCCCACCTCCGTTTTTTTGCATGCAAGTACTACTAGACCACCCGTGTCCACCCACACGATTAAAAAATCTCCGTACCCAGTCGCCAACCAGGTTTCCATGCCGATTTTTTTGGAACGATTTTTTTTTTTTTTTTGCCGTTCATTAGATTCTCTAGGCTGGTTTTCAAACTGATTTTTTTTCAAACCATTTTTTTTGCCGCCCGTGACACTTGCATGGTAGGTTTCTGAACCTGTTTTCTTGGCATTGAAATCGACTATCAATGCCCATTTGATTGGCACAAATTTGTCATAATCTACAGTTTGAAATCAAATATATTGAGCACAACTATTTTCCACCACGAACAGACCAGATTTCATTTTTCATTACTAGGACACATACCCACCAAGTGGTATGTAAAAAAAATCACGCCTGGACTATAAACATGCTACTAAACCTGTTTACATTAACATTATACTAGAAACAGCAAGTTGGGAGGGCACTGCTACTTCAAGGTACAAGCACTAATAAAGGCACATAAGCATTGTGGTCCAGTAGGCAGCACATCTGTGATCTGTCTGCTAGAGAGGCAGCTACACAAGGCAATGTTCAAGGCTTCTCTCTCAGTCTGACCTTCGTCCTGTTTAAGCCATAAGTAAAATGTGAGTGGTTTGCAGTTTAATTTGAAAAGCACCATAGAATAGCTCAATTTGCATGGAAGACAAGATATACCAAGGTAGCCTGAAACCAAATGTTCGATCAAGCAGTGCTAGCATAATTTAGTCTTCAAACAATGGCTGAACGATAAGAAGCTGGAGCCAAATATGGATATATGCGTTGAAACAATGGCTTCTTATCTTTCGGCCATGCAAGAATTTGTCATCTCCAACAGCTAGAATGTTAATATAAATGTTTTAATTATATAAAAATATTAGAACAAGTCAGTAAAATAACTCTAACTCTAAGTTAGCTACATACATATACTTCAATTTAGCAGTAAAAATTTTCATGTACCTTTTGAAAAATCTTCTGGTAATAAAAAATTACAATCCGGTGTCCCTTAGTCAATGCATTACAGACGACCGGTAGTTAAAAAAATATGCATTACTGAAGACACTGAACAAATTGATTATTTATTACTCAGAAATGTCAAGCAATCTAGAATAAGATACCATCCTACAAAATTCATTGACTAAACAGTTGTTTTTCTGCAAAAATTTGTAAATAATCACTAGAATGGTTATCATACAAACTAACCTTATTGTATTCCCATAGCAGAACCCGGATCAGGGGTTGCTAGTGTTTGAAAGGATTAAGGACCGGACAGGACATAAAGTTGCTAGTGTTTGAAATAGATCCAAGTATACAGTTTATACTGTTCGGAAATTGAATTGGCAAAAGCCAGATTCAAAAGAATGCACACAAACAATAGAAATTGTCATGGGTGCACTGTCCATATGCTGACCATAAATCACAGGCATGTCTAATTCATTCATAGATGTGACTGAGTTGATTTGATGGTACAATCTGTAACTAAAGAAAAATATGAATCCACATCATGTCCAAACAAGCCAATCAAAGAAAACAAAAGGGAAGAGAACTTGGAAGACTAGATGCAAAGAAGCAACCGATACAACCAGACTGAATGGGGATCAGCTGCTATTATTGGGAGTGGTCTCATACTGTAGACCTTTTTTACAAATAGTTTCAATGAAACAAAATCATAATTCAGTTCAAGAAAATAATAACAGCAAAAGGTCAAGCAAATCATGGGATGCAGAAATCAAAATGACAAATAAGCCTCATGAAACTTCAGAATAAATCCAAATATAGATAGTTCATCTGGGTTGATCAACGATGGAGATAAGGAGCCTGCTAGTTCTTAAACTCTAGACATCAAGCTCACCTTGAACTTGAATGATAAGGAGAGGAGATAAGACAAACAAGCTTCTAATTTCACGTAAATATCAGTATTTCTATTATAAACACTGGGTACTCCGCCCTATATAGAAAAAAGAGGCCCAATTTTTGTTATGCAAGTAAAAACTAACAAATATAAGATCCAAGCCTGGTAAAGAACTAGAACAACCAGCATCCACATTCTAATTTCAGCAGTACTGCAAACGGACTACTCCATATTCTCCAGGAAGAGAATGTTAGACCAAACACCACCATAGGCTAACCATGCCAAACAGGCAATCATGCTTCCCCAACAAAACCAAAAGCATCAATGCTTTGCCTAGCAAGCGGTCTCATTGCTAAGCTTGGAACAATTTCAAGATAGCTGAAATCAAAATTATTTCATTTATTTAAATACCATGATGCATGTCATCTTCCAAATACAACCGACCAAGATGTATGTTCTAATCTGCAATAGAGCTAAGCATTATAAGATTTGCAGATAAAAGGATGAAAGGTCTAGTTGATAAAGAGCTTGTAAACATTGTGATCATCAATCCCAAGAAATATGAAACAAAATGTGATGAAACTCAAATACCAAACACAAATTGAGCCTGCATCTCCAAAAATAAATCTCATAAATAATTTGAATGGGAACAACACAACAGTCAATATCTAATCAGATTGGAAGGGCAGTTTGCAACTCGAGGTTCTTTCCATGCTGATCAGCTTCATCCCCTAAGTGTTGCTGCGAAGAACTCACGGTCCAAACAAAATCAATCCAGAAAAAGAACGCTAGATCAATTATCAGTGGAACAAATTGATTATATTAACTTGCTAGCACAAATTGAATCAAGGGAGGTAAAGAAAGGGTAGGACTAGCACTAGAACTGGTGGATGCTGCTTGCCTGTGTCTACTTACGGTAGGGGAAAAATCAAGACAACCCAGGAACAAAAAAAAAAGAGGGGAAATCGGAGGGGGAAGGGGCTGATATGTAGATCAGCGGAAGGAGAAAAAGAAACTCACCACTGTTCGCGCGTGCAGCCGGCTTGGATAAGACCCCGCACGCACCACCGCTGCCGCCGGAGATGCAAATGACGAGCTGGGGAACTAGATGTGGGGCAGGGGCAACTGGATCTGCGGACGCGATGGACGGGCGACGCGATGCGTTTGCGGCCGTGCACAGCACTGAGCGATGCCTCGACGGTGCCGGATGCTGGGGTAACGTCGGCCGAGAGCGCTGGGCCGGGCAGAGCATCTGCGGCCACACGGCGCTGTAGGGCGGCACGCCGGACGCAAGTCGGCCAGCTGAGAGGTATATCGCGGTGCCGGCGGAGGGCGGAGAGAGGGACAGACGAGACGAGCGCACAGGGTGAGGAAGAAATCGTGGGTTCCAAGTGGCATGGCAACTCTAGCTCGTGGGAAACCGCTACCCTCGGAACCACCGCTCGACACCAAAGATGGGAGCGACCCGGCGGGGACCGGTGCGGGGAGCGCCCGTCGGGCTGGGTGCTTTAGACTCGGGTACCCAATATTATTTAGTACCCAGGGTACTATATAGAATAACTATATATATATATATATAGAGAGAGAGAGAGAGAGAGAGAGAGAGAGAGAGAGAGAGAGAGAGAGAGACTAAATGACTTAAATAGACCCTGAGGCTAGTACTATTGTATTAGCTTTGTTGTGGCTATCCTAACATGAACTTGGGCTCCACACCGGCGCTTTCTCATGCCAAAACAAGACTATGGATCGACGTTCAGTTTCTATGATCCTACAAATCAAATGTATCAAACCCAGTAACCGTTTCTTATTAGTAGCACATACAGCCATACTGAGGGAGAACACAAATCCTGTTTTCTCGACACTCGATCAATCACCTCAAATCACAACTTTACAAGTTCCCAATGGCATGCCGAGATATAGTTAGCATCGCTCGCCAGCAACTTAATATACTAGGGCATGCCAAGATAACAGTTAAGCATCACCTGTCGGACTGACTATCCCAGTAAACATCCCCAATAGATTGTATAAGGGGGGAACATAATAGTAGGCTAGCGAACATCAGCTGCTGCCTGGCATGAATGTCTGCCTTCTTAGTAACGGTACTTGGTGGAGTAGTCCTTTGGAGCGATCACCAGACCACGGCCTTTCCAGGCGCCCCTGTAAACAGTCTCCACGATGTCGATGAACTCCTGCTTGTCCTTCAGGGCCCAGTTGATCTTGTTGTTGTTTCCTGTCCCGAGATCAATCATGATGTGCTTGTTCTGGAAGAAGAACATCACCGTCGAAGTCATACAGCTCGTACATGGTGTTGAAATCAGGGACCTCCGTGATGTCAATAAGGTAGATGACCGCAAAGTTCTTTATGGTCTCAGCTACTGCTGCCAGCACTTCATCCATCTAAGACATTAACAAGAACGAGTCAGAATAAGGTCAAAACACACAACAGTGCTAAATTAGTGTGGAACCAAATCATATGACCGAGTGAGAACTGAAAAACGGGCAACTCCCATGGACATGATTTTTAGAAAGCATTGATGAAAAGATCAGATGGCTACTTCACCTCAATTTTATTGAGCCATGAATAGCAACAATCAAACACTGAAGTTGTCGTTTGGCTCACAACATGAGTGGACACATGTACTATGTTACCTATAATAACAAAGAAAACATACTGACCACTTCTGTTCCAAATTTAAAATACCAAATATTGTATGACAGTACAAAATAATAAAGTGAACATAACTGTAACATGCAATGCTACAATATATATATATATTTTTGAAACAAAGGCAGGAGCTCTGCTACTCAATTAAGACGAAAGAATTTAATGAGCCAAAGCCAAGTAACAAACTGGAAATGTTGTGATGAAATTCCCAAACCTCGAATACTTATCTGTCTCCTTAACAATCGACATGAGGACCAAGCATTACAGACTCTAAATCAGTGAGGTGCTGCAGTTCATATAATTCTTATGCAGTATATACACAAGTAAGCAGAATTGTAGAATCCTAGAGTTAGTACCGCTAAAACACACCGAATTCTCAATTGCTTCCACATACCTCAAGCCAAAAGGAAAGGCTAACGCAAGCACGAAAGCAACCAGTACAAACAATCGCACCAATTTCTAACTCCCTCCGCTTCAAACTGTAAGTTGTTTTGACTTTTTTATATACATATATATATATATATATATATATATATATATATATATATATATATATATATATATATATATATATATATATATATCTTTTATTATGTATCTAGACATAACATACATCTAAGTGAATAGAAAAAGCTATGTACTGGACGTTTCATCACAAAAGGCTTCAAAACTAAGGTTAAGTTATCTGCACGTTTATCTAAATCCCTATATGGAAAAAAACTTCGTTTTACCCGGAAAAAGGAGACACTTACAATCTATCGCCTCAGAACAGAAAACCCGAAGATAGTAGGATCTTACACTTTATGGATACTATAAGCAGCCAAGCAGGGAGCTAGTGATGTCAGCATTCAGTTTCAAGTGATTCCATTCCTATATCAGCATGATGTTCTGTGGGATCAAGAGCTCAGCGACGGTTATACATGTTATTACTCTAGCTAAGATACTATTCCTTTTCAGTGAAAATGACCTCTCCGAATTATATATCAGAATACTGATGTATAGAACCCAAGATACTAATTCAAATCTATGACACAATTTGCTCGAGAAGCTCAATGCTAAACTGACTTCAAGAGCTAACTAGCTTAATATGTAATATAACTTAATATTGTTCAGCGGTATACATTTCGAGTTAGAAAACAATTTAGGAGTAGCTTCTTTTCATTGTTCAGCGGTATACATTGCTCGAGAAGCTTAATATGTAATATAACTTAATACATGTTATAACTTCATTTTTATAGAAAACAATTTAGGAGTAGCTTCTTTTCATGTCTAACTCTATTGTTCAGCGGTATACATTTCGAGTTAGAAAATCACCTCTTCATTTCATCTCAATTTTTTTATACTAATCCCATTTGCACTGCCCATGAAAATGTCACCAAGGTGGAGACTGGAGAGGTTGAGTACATGGAGGCAAATCACTATATCAAGTGTTAGTGGCTTAGTGCATGCCATCGAATTAAACCTAGACCTTGTTGACATTATCCATGTTAAACAGACATATCAAATGAAGCTATTTTAGATTCCACTAGAAACAGTCTGCATATCAGGCTATGTCAATCTATTATAGGATAAGGAACACACAAGAAATGGTCCTGAAATTCTTTTTGCGGAGTTTAAGATTTAAGTAGTAGCCTGGGACTAACACGAGTAAGTTTCAACTCTATTGCCACACACATACAATTCTACTCTCATCATAGTTCCTTTGATCTAATTTATATATACTTCTGTAACAGTATAAGCTTAAAAGAGTAGTATACCTGGCATCATCACTAATGAAAACTGTCAATTCCCAATGTTTGTAAACCTCATTTTGATAGCTTATTATGCACTAATGATAGGAGGGTTTGATCCTTTTTTCCTGAAAAGTGATGAAAACATCTAGTACTATCTAATTTACATTATATAAGGCTAAACTATTAAAAACTGATGCACAATTTCTTACTAATTATTCATGTAATCTTCCTGAGATGTTCAACCCCATATGTTCCTAAGGTACAGCAGCATAAATTTTGAGTCTTCGATGGCAAGCTAGAATTTCACAGTTGTACTCCAATCTAACCAAATTAGTCCATAGTACGTTAATGCTATGTGATTCCTCAATATATCCAACTATTAATGAGAAAGGAGGTTGCTAACTTGGTATAGGTTGCAGCTCTTTGGATCAGCAATGGAAGGAGAAAACAACAATGATAATGCGCATGAATATGTTGGGAAAGCTGTCTGTTATCAGACCTGTAAAAGGTCATACTTCCCAAAGCTGTCATACAATCATGTAATGCATTTTGGTGCACCTTATTCAAGCATGAAAAAAAAACAATTTATCTTTGAATCAAATGTTATCGCATATCAGCCTCATCTCATTCACATGTTTACTAATCAAATTGATTGGTGCTTATCAAAACAAATAGAGTTTATATTAAGCAAAAAGCAGGTGAACTATGAGGAAAAATAATTATGCAACCCTACGATGCATTAGTTTTCTCTCTCCCTTTTATTGTTTTGATTGATCCAAAAAAAATTAAATCCAGCACAACAGCCAAGTGGCTGTAATTGTACTCACTCCCTTCTATACCCTTGTATAAAAAAATAGGTTTAGAGATTGATTCTTCCACATTCTCATTCAATTATTCAACATAGTCCAATTATCAGCGCGCAAATGTTGTGGAGCAACACCAACCTACAATTGGCACATCTTGCCGCACCGTGTTATCTAGTTAACATGAAGGCAGCACGGATTGCAAAATCTAAAGCAGTAACTGTCACGGTTCACCTATTGCACCAGTAATCAGAACCCTTGACTCGATTCTCCTGAACTCGAACAACCTACCGAGTACTGAAACGTCGTCGCCGGTACCCCAATTTCCTGAACTACGCACCCCACCCTCCGACCTCCACGAATTCAATAACCTCACAACCCCCATCACCCCCAGCAGCGACGATTCACCCCCCGAAGCAGAGCAAACAGAAAACAAACGCAGGAGAATCGCATAGAAATTAGAACCTAGGGTTAGGAGGTTGTCCCAGTCGTGGCCGAAGCGGATGATGACCAGGCGCTCCTCCTCGGCAAGGATGGCCAGGTCCACTGCCCACCCCCGATTGCAGATGCGGCAGCAGGTACGACATCTTCTTCCCTTCCCCCGACGGCTGCTGCTCCTTCTCCGGGCTCCTGCGGCTGCGGATGCTGAGCTGATCTGGTGGCACTGGGGCAATGCGCGGTGCTGGTAGAGAAAGAAACGGACACGGCTCGCGGCACCGCCATCGCGGGTCGGGGTGCTTCTAGTCCAATACACGTAGTTGGGCCTGTGTGATGGAGCCGTGGACCGTGGTACACTGGGAGTTGGACCCTTGGAGTGGCTATTAATCTCATCCTCTAATTATAATTTTTTTTTTTTGCAAACATAGCCTTATGTCGCGCATGTTGAAATTGAAGGATACCTTTTTTTGAATTGGTCAAATAAAACAGCTGGAAATGTCGTGGCAAATATGTGGCATGATGGTTGGATGAAAGATCAGTAGATCACCATCCGAGCTAGCAAATCCATATGAATCGCCATTTTCAATGAAAAACAGCAAAATATCGGTTCTTTTGTGTCAAATGTTTTTAGACCAAAGATCTTTTGTCCCGCTTTTTATAGAAAGCTATATTTTTGCTGGGATTACCGCTTACAAAAGTTTACTTGAACACTACTCCCAGGAACTCACAGGTCCTCAAGTCAAGGCCAGGTTGGCAGCATTGATATAGGAGAATTTACCTGTAGGAGCCACAAGAGGGTGGTTCATGCCATCTCTCGCAAAAGAATGCATGCATGCAACCCAAAAGTCAACAAGCGTATCGTATCTCCACCCTTTTCCACGTGATGAGTAGTACAGTACAGGCTTATCCCGGGACAGTTCAGTTTGACAGTGGCGCGTCGTCGTCAACAAGCGTATCGTATCTCCACCCTTTTCCACGTGATGAGTAGTACAGTACAGGCTTATCCCGGGACAGTTCAGTTTGACAGTGGCGCGTCGTCGTCTCCAGAACGACCTAAGACCACCCGCACTGGGGTCCGGTATATGCTCGGATAGAACTGCTGCAGCGCCGAATGCCACCCGATCCGGTAAACAAGAGGACGGCGACATCCGCTATTCCTAGCGCGGCCAGAGAGGGGGGCCTGCCGAGGAAGAAGGAGAGGGAGCCCGCCGGGATGGCGAAGCCGGAACCGGAGCCTGGGAGCCCGGAACCGCCGAGGAAGATGCACCGGCCTGGGAGGAGGGCCGCCGCGCGCCCGCCAGGATCCTTCGCACCACGTCGAGGAGCCGGGGAGTCCGTCGCGCCGGTCAGGAGCACCGCCGGAGGGAGCACCACCGCCGGGGGAGTCGCGGGCGTCGAGCCTTCGCCGGGGGATGCGTGAGGCGAGGCCTCCATTCAGGGGCGTCCCTGGGCCCGTGCGAGCCGTGCGACGGAACAGGGCCCCAAACTTTACTAAGTATTCTAAGTGTGTATAGTAATTATGAACTTTCTTTTAATTAATTAGCCTGTTCTTTTGGCTGAAAATAAGCGCTGATTTTGGCTCGTGCTGATTTATTGTGAGAGAAAAATACTGTTTCGTGGCTGAAAATAAGCGCTGATTGGTCAAAAGAACAGGCTGAATAAATTAGCAATACTGTATTTTTTGGCCCATAAACGTAGCCTTCTGCAGCATATGAATTCATGACCCTACGATGACATGTTACTTCATTCGAGAAATAAAAGCGGCCATAGGATTCCAACTCATTTTCATGCTCGCTTCGTTGCTTTCTTTCTATTTTTCTAAGAATCTAGAGCTGTCCCTATTAGAGCATCTCCTACAGGTGTGCTAAAAATAAATGCTAAGAGCATTTCCTACAGGTGGGCTAAATGCATCTGTGAATGCTATTATAGCTATTTTGGGAAAAAAAAAACAGTCTTTCTATCCCATCTTCTATTTTCCACGGCTGGTCATCCCGCAATCATCGCTGGCCAATTTTCCCGAGCGAGGATCGCTTGCTATCCGCGGCGCCGACAGACTCCCGCGCACGGGCTTCGCCTTTCCCGCGCTCGATTTCCTTCTCCGCGTGCCATCCTCTCCCGCTCCCGCGTGCACCAGCCCTCGTCGTGCTCCTCTTTTTCTTCGCATCCCGTGCAGCTTCATCACGGCACCTGCGTCTTCCTCGCGATCTCAACGAGGCAGATCCCTTCGAGTTGGAGGTCCTTAGAATCGTGCCGAGGCACCATGTCACATGCGTCCGCGAGCCACGGCATCGGGCACCCCACTTCTTCTGAGCTCCACTCGTTCCCCATCTTCTCGACGGCCATCGGTTGGGAGCAACAGCAGTTTCCATCGCTGCCTTGGTTGTAAAATGCAGGGGTACCTGGGTTGCAGCATGGAGTTCTTCCTCCCAATGCTACCCCCGCTGCATCAACCCCCTTGTCTGGTATGTATTCTTGTGAAATGTACTTCCAATTGTAGAACTGTGCATATAATGATTTGAGGTCACAGTATTCTGAAACTTGTTCATTTGTCAGTCTAATTTTCTATCAATAGTAGATTTTTTATTCTTTAGTTTTTTCAGTTGACGCCTCTAGCTCTGCAGCCCATATTTATTCTTCAGTTTTTTCAGTTTGTTGAAGTGTCAGTCATCTTCCTATGCAGCAAATAGGGCTTTAATTTTTTTCTATACCACATCGGGAGTGCCTGGTGTTTGCATCAGATTCAGCAAGCTCTGCTCTGGCTTGGTTGCTGCTCAATCCACTCAGTTCCGTTTAGCCCCCAATTAATGACTAGATAGACTGAAATTTCAGAAAGCTACATGCTGCTATGCCACTACGGCACTATGCCGCCTACACAATTCTGTGGTGTTTTTTCATATTACAATCTATGATCTTGATTGTCCCTGTGGTATTTTTTCATAGGTGCCATAGATTCAGAAAGATCATTTACTGACATAATTACAAGGGGTTGTAATCCTGCTGCTTTGTCTGATAATGTCCCAACTCCTAATGAAACGCCAGCATGTGCTGAGGCCCTACCAAGTGTGAAAGGGATTCAGAAAAGGTTCAAGAATTTCAGTAAAGAGGAGGACAGATTATTGGTCTCAGCATGGCTAAATGTTAGTTTGGATCCAGTGCAAGGAGTGGATCAATCACGTTCGACTTATTGGAGAAGAATATATGATTATTTTCATATCAACAAGACATTTGATTCTGATCGAACGCAAAGCTCCCTAATGAGCCGATGGTCTGGTATTCTACATGATGTGAACTTATATGCTGGTTGTGTTGCAAAGATAGAGGCTAGAAATCAAAGTGGTTTATCTATCGCTGATAAGGTTAGATAAAATGCCGTGCCCTTCCAATTGTATATGATGTTTCTCAGTCTCTATGTTTCAATTTGCAGGAAAAAATGCATTAAAAATGTTCACGTCCGAGGACAAGCAGCACCGGGAATTCCCTTACCTCCATTGCTGGGAAAAATTGAAAGACAAGGCCAAGTGGAAGAATATGAGCAATCAAAGTGGAACGACATCAAGGAAAAAGCAAAAGAGCATGGCGAATTCAAGTCCTGCAGCAGCCGGAGAATTAGTTGTCAGTACTAATGCTGAAGAGAGTCAGGCAGCAATGCCTACAGTGGACAGACCTACAGGGAAGAAGAAGGAGAAAGAAGAATTACGACAACGTCCCAGCGTCGAAGCATTGGATTATCTATTGGCAAAGAAGAGAGAGGCTGATATAGAGATGGATTTGAAGAAAGTGGAGAGGTGCAAAAAAGCCTTTGCATTGCAGGAAGAAAGGATCAGAATCGACAAAGACAGGAACAGAATCGAGGAAGAAAGGATCAAACTTGGGAAAGACAAATTTGAGTTCGAGAGGAACCTCGAAGAAGAGAGAATTATGAATGTCCATACGAGTACCATGTCCACTAAACAGCAACTCTTATATGAACAACTCAAGAATGACATACTTGCAAGGCGTATCAAAAATTAGATAGGAACATCGATTTATGTAGTATTACAGAATTAATGTTTTCTTCATTATTTGAAGTGTCGGATTGATATAGTATCATATAGTGCTAGTTGTATACAGTTGGATTATCACTTCTGTTACATACAGTATCATATTTCTTAAACATTTGCATATGGCTGGTTCTATTCAGAGGTGGAAACAATAATTATGTAGAAAACAAAAATTATTACAGTCAATCACCATCATCCTCAACAATAATTATAAGCATAACATTATTACAGTCCAACAAAAATGAAATCAATCATTAATAATATTGCTGTATAAATCTGGATAATTTTGCCACAAGTGCTCAATAAGGTCAGCCTGAAGTTGTGTGTGTGTTTCCTTGTCCTTGATGTTCTTGTAATTTTGAATGAAAGCATCGATCTCAGGGGTACTATCATGGGATACCATCACCTTTTGTCCCATGTCGTCATAATTGAAATCATCTTCCTCATCTCCCTCATCCTCAACAATCATGTTATGCATAATGATACAAGTGTTCATGATTTCTCCAAGCGTGTCCTCATCCCACAAACGAGCTGTTTTCGAACAATAGCAAAGCGAACTTGTAGAACCCCAAATGCTCTTTCAACATCCTTTCTACACGCTTCTTGTGCCTTAGTAAAATATTTCTTCTCGTTACCTTGAGGTTCTGGTATGGTCTTCACGAAAGTGGCCCAAGTTGGATATATGCCATCTGCGAGATAATAACCCATTGTATAATTGTTTCCATTAATGCTATAGTTAACCTGTGGACCTTCACCTTCAGCAAGCCTTGCGAAAACAGGAGATCTTTGGAGAACATTGATATCATTATGTGAGCCAGGCATCCCAAAAAAAAACATGCCAAATCCAAAGATCTTTAGAAGCAACCGCTTCTAGTATAATTGTAGGATCCTTTTTGTGCCCCACGTACATACTCTGCCATGCAACGGGGCAATTTTTTCAGGTCCAATGCATGCAATCTATGGAACCAAGCATACCTGGAAAACCTCTTCTCTCACTAATGGCAATCAATCTAGTGGTATCATGTTCATTAGGCATTCTCATGTATTCATGCCCAAATATCTGAACAACAGCTCTAACAAACCTTCTCAAACTCTCTAGAGCAGTACTCTCACCAATACGAACATAGTCATCCGTAGCATCAGCCACTACTCCATAAGCTATCATCTGAAATGCCGCCACAACCTTCTGCAAACAAGATAGTCCTAGGGTACCAGCTGCATTCCTCTTTTGCACAAAATAGTCGTCATGCTCCTCGACAGCATTTATTATATGGACAAACACATGACGCCTCATTCGAAATCTATGCAAGAAGACAAATTAATTAGATGAAAATCGAACGCATATACAAGGTATAATTGAAAACAAATATGGAGTATCTACAAACCTGCGCCTGAAATAGTTTGGCCCATATGTAGGATCATCTGAAAAATAGTCTTGATAAGGTCTCGCGTGCCCTAACTGTCTGTCACGATTTAATACACGATGTCCCTCAACGGAACCACGGTGACGTGGTTCATTGCCAACATCCGTTGCTACTATGTGGGCAGCAGCGATATATAATTCATGATCATCATCCGAAGATGATGAATCCACCACTTCATTCAGTAGATTGAACTCAGCTTCAGAATTCATCACACACCTACGGCTCTTGGGAAAAGCTGAGGCAAATACACGATGGGATCACCTGACAATTCCTGAACGCATGCGAGGGAAGCCGTGAGTTGCGACCGAGCAGACCTGGCGGTGGCTTGTACCTTGCGACTTCGAACATACTTGGCGGCGGACGTTGTGAGCATCCAAGGAACGATCTGGCCCATTTAAATATAGCAAAGGTCCATCTTTTAGCCAGGCTGCTGTAGCACTCAACGTTTTAAGTGACTTTTCTATTATACATGATGGCTAAATTAAGACATTTAGCGCATCTCCTACATGTACTCCAAGCCCCCACATTTGAGTCCTGGCCTCAATATGGTGCAAGGACCTCCAACCTATCCCCGCCTCCAAGCCGTCGACATGGAAAGAGCTAGAAACCAAGGCACGAAAGAAAATGAGTCTTTCCGCTCCCATGTGCAAGTATGTGTTCAGGATAATAAGTCTGTGACCTGACTACCATCCATAGCAACGGACGGTCCTTAATTGACACAGGCGGGACAATGCAACCAGAACCTCGCTCAGGTTCCCAAACCAAGTCCAAATCCAAATCCAAGCAAAGTCCCGCCCGATCTCCAATTATCATCCATATATATGTTTATAATAACAATAACATTTCCCTATCTCTCGCGAGTGATAGGTAATCACTCGATTTCTACCGAAATCCTATAGCATAGCAAGCTACACGATCCTCGCATACTAGTAAAACTCATAGGATAAGGATATATATATATATATATATATATATATATATATATATATAGTGTAGTGTGTGTGTGTGTGTGTGTGTGTGTGTGTGTGTGTGTGTGTGTGTGTGTGTGTGTGTGTGCATGCGCGCGCGCGCGTGCGCAAGTGGATTTCATCCGACTACTTAAAACTTAACGCATAATCATAAATTAAAGTGTAGAATAATAGGGGTTATACACCGGGGTTTGTCTGGGTAAGATGTAACCAAAGTTAGCATTCCATCAGAGTGACACGATCACCAAGACACCATTTTTTCAGTTGCTCCAGATGACTCCACGATCCATCATCACTCCTATATTATGATATTCGTAGACGCAACGCAAAGACGTAAATACAATGGCAATCGCAACGGTTAGAATACGACTTCGCCTCTCAAGCTAACGAGCGAGATCTGAAGACTAACGTACTAGGCGATGCTCCCAAGTTGCCGGATCATACCTTATTTCCCAACAAATATTTTAGTTATACAAAGTAAGGTGTCGTTTAATTCATTTTATTGATTTAATATATATCTAAACTAAGGTTCATTAGTTATCTTAGAAAACTAATTACTCTGGTGCTACAAAAATTACAGGGGTGCTTTACACTTACATTAACCTAGCATGCATGCAAATTTCAAGTTAAACTAATTTATCAAACGGCCACTTAGAATAGCATAACAATTATATAAGCAAATTTAGTTATTTATTGCAGACATAAAAATATTAAATATCATGTGATATATTTTACTCTATCACAAAGTAGATATATATTATCAGGAGTCTAACAAAACAAGAATCATGATTTTATAAACCCAACAAAATTAGTTTCACAACTTTTAGATAACTACACAATTATCTACTGAATTTATAAACTTTAGCACGTTTGATGACTTTCGGAAACTAACAGGAAGCTAACAGGTGCGCATTACGCTGGGAACCACACGCTTAATTCAAAATCTCATGAGCCCTTATACTATTCAAGTGCCTCTCATCTATTCACACATAACCCCCTGGACTTCTCTCCTTTTTCACTCATACATCCTCCATCTAATTCTCACGTACGAACAGAGGAGCATGCGGACTCGACGCCCACGGCGGCCGGCGGCCATGCAAGCGTTCCGGCGAGCTGGGGTAGCTAACCGTCTAATGATCTAGTGGTTGAGCATCAGGTTCTTACCACGAGTCTAGCCGAGGTGATGGCTGGGACCAAGGAATGCGTGTTAGACTTTAGGATCATACTAGGTGTGGATCGGCGGGTACTTCACTTGCAATTAGTGTAAAACGAGTAGAATATCATGGTGCACGGATCAGAGGTAGAGAGAGGGAGAGGGAGATGGAGTAGGGAGACATACCATCGGGATCCATAGGTCGCCATCACGTTCGTTGATGGAGGCTGCACACGGGTAGCGACAGTCGGGGAAGAGCAGTAGCGCAGTGAAGTCCGGCGATGGACTTCCCGTCGCTGGCAGTGTCCCCTCTCGATCGGTCTAAGGTTGGGACGAGAGTGGGGGCTGTGGTGGCTGCTGTGGTGAACCTTGTCATCAGAGCCAGTGGCCCCCACCCCCTCTTATAGGCACTGTGCCACAAGGGCCCACCAGCCATGTATTGGGCTAGACGCTACCAATCAGGGCGTGGATCAGGGCCCAACGGCCAATGCGGAGCAGTGCTGGCCATGTGCACACGGCGAGGTCGGGCTCGCTCCGCCACGGACACCGACGCGTCAGCACACCGTCGATGAGGTCCCTGGCCAAAATAGCGTGAGCACCGGATGGGGAAATCAAGACGAGCTTATGGGTACAAGAAATTGAACCCATTCGATCTTACCCCAAAACTACCAGTGCGGCGGCGCATCTGGCCGGCGGCGAGAAGAACGCCAAATTGGCGGCCGGTAAAGATGTTCTGCGCCTGGGTGGGGGTGTCGGGATACTATCTTGCTTCGCTAGCTACTTACTGACACGAAGGCAGGAGCTGTGAAGCCCGAGCTCAGCGATTTGCGATGGAGAAGGTATGGCGGCTCTGCTCGCGGTGCGGCCATGGCATTGGGAGAACGCGAGCGAACCGAGCAAGATAAAGGTGTGGCGTCTCCGGTCGAGGACCCAACACAAGCACGTGTGCACAGGCGACGAGATGGCGCGAGGTGCTTGAATGGATCGGCCAAACCCGAGCGGGGCACACGTACCGGTGTCGGCTTGCGAGGGCGAAGTGAGTACTAGTGAAGTATCCCGTCGTCATACGGACCGGGGCCAGCGTCCAGACATGGCGGCAGCTGCACTGGCAATGCATCGGAGGGTGGGGTGAACGCCACGTGAATCGCGAGCACAGCCATGGTCGGCAGCGGGTGCGCCACGCGCGCGAGACCTTGGCAGCGCCAACGGACAGGGTTAGGCAGCGGCGCGCATAGCTATAGGACGCGGACGTGACGGTGAGGCGATGGCACCGGCAGCGGTGGGGCACAGCACGGCAGAAACACAGCACAGCGAGGATGGCGAAGTCAGGATCCACAGTTGCTTTGTCCCCGTGTATCACTTTATTTTTTTATGTATTCCTACCCAGTACCCATGCATGGATGACTAAAAGGCAGTTCAATAATTGTCCGTGTGATTTCTTATTAATCTGACCAAGCAGTGATCATTGTTCACCCGATGTCTTGAGACTTCAGTGAACCGATTTCGAAATGAGCCTCTGCCCGAGCGACCAAGAGCCCACCCACCACCACCCCGGCGGCAGCCGCCACCGAGCCCCCCAGCCCAGGCCTCATTGCTGCCCACCTCCCCCTCGGACTACCCGGTCCCCCTGACAAATCTGGAGGAGAAGGAAGAGGTGGAGCTCATCGATTGGGATGAGGATGACATTGATGGGATCAGATCTGGGCAGGATTCACCGGCGATGGAGCCTGAGGCCTCACCCGCTGCCCCCCAGGAAGGCGCTCAGGGCAGCGCCGTTACTCGGCCTTCCCCTGTGGGCACTGGGACGGTAGCAGGCGACGGACTGCCCCCTGCAACGCTTCTCGGGGGGATCTTTCCCACCATTGAAGTCCCTCCTGCGCCTCTGCCGCTGTTGCAGCGGGAGGCGTCGTCATCACCGGCTCATCACCACAGTGTCATGCCCGGGGATCAAGCTTCTGTGGCTACGGGAAAGGCGCCACCTTCCAAGCTTAAATCAATTCTGGTGAAGCCTGTCTCCCGACCGGCACCTCCAGAGCGCATGAGCAAGCAGATCTGGCAACGGGTGGAGCAGACGACAGTTGCCCAGAACGGATCTCAACTCATGGCGACAAGGATCTCCAGCCAGCCGGGTTCCCATCTCCGGGAGGGCATTACTCCGGCTCTGAAAAGCCTATGGAGACTGAAGAGGCATCCGGAATTAATGACGTTGGACGGACAGCTTTCACCGTCTTGGCAAGCGGCGAAGACGAGGCACCGGGAGACCAAGAAGACCGTTCCTCTTCGGGCGAGCATGGAGAAGCGCTAGACAGAGAGGGAAGCAGCCCGGGCGGCCATTAAGAAGAAGCACGTCGGCCGCTGCTTTCGCTGCCCAGCTTCGGACCACAAGCTCGCCCAGTGCTGTGAACCTGTTTTTTTTTTTTTTGACCGAATCGGCAGGGGAGCCTCCTACCTACTTTTTTTTTTCTTTTCCATTAAATGAAAGAATAGATAAGTACAAAAATGTTACAAAGCCTTTCGGCTCAAAGAGAAAAGAGAGAAAAATCAGCTAAGGCTATCTCTCCGGCTACTGAGAAGGCTACTCCTGTTCGGTGTTTGTCCTGCGAATGAGTTGGCCATTTCGCTCGAGCTTGCCCTGCTCGCCGGAAGGCCATCTCCGGCGAACTCCATTCAAGGCTCAAGTTCCCACCAAGCAGTGTCCACAGCAAGATTGCATTCCTCCCCTCAACCACAACTCGCAGCAGGAGCCGCCAAAACCACCATCACGAGCTATGGCGCACATCCCTGGCATGGCGTCTCACCGCCCGGAGCGCAACCACGTCATCCTCGCGTCCACAGAGGCGATGCTTCGCGAGGCCAACAGGCTGAGGATCCTCGCTGTCTTGTTGTCTGCTCCCCAGGATGGCTACTAGGCTGCCACCCCGAAGGTGGCCTATGCCCTTGCGGGGCAGCTGCGCATCCCTAGGCACACCATCACCGTGGCTCGACACCGTCCGGGGGTGTTCTTCACTTAGTTTGCCTCCCCGGCTGAGCGTGACCGCGCAATGTTGCAGGGCTCGGTTCTGATTGGGGGCTCTGCCTACTCCATTGAGCCCTGGAGACGTGCGGGAGGGCCGACGGAGACCACGTGATGGTTCCACGTCAAGGTTGCCATGGAGTACCTCCCAAGAGAGGCCTGGAACGAGGATGGCATCAAGCTGGTGTTGGGGGAGTCCTGCGTCTTCGACAAGATCGTGGACGGGCCGGTGGTGAGGGAGGACGCCGACCTGCTCACCTGCTGGGTCTAGATGGACGACCAGTGGCGAAGCTAGAGCAAAATTAAAGGGGTGCACCACTTAATTCAGAACTACACAGGCCAATATGATGTTCAATCAAAAATAGCACAACTAATATGCAATTACCATATTTACCATATTTTAATATCAAATTTGACTTCTAAGCAATAGAGATGAGTTTTTGGTTGAACATAATACTCACCATTTAACTGAAAAGAAGTATATCCATTCATAGAATCTCAAAATCATCAAGAAAACTTGCCTAGCAAAATCTTTGATCATTTGCAAGCATAACCAAATTGTAGATCCATACTATCATAAATGTATATATATGCATATACTAAAAAGAGAAATCCCCTATTAACACACAAACCCTAAACTGCAACCTACTAAATTACAACAAATAACCAGGAAGAATCGAAATCGGATGTGAGGTTCAACATGATTGAAATACAAGATAAATATATTGAGGGTTTGATTCCTTGCCTTTTCTTTTGGACTAGAAGTCTAGACGTCTAGTCCAGAACTGAGAGAGCTAGAGAGGCCGTGAGGGTGAGAGCGCTCACATCCGGTTGTTGTCGCGGCAGTCGGGTGCTTGGCTCTATGGAGGACGACAGGGAAACCGGGAAGAGGATCGTCGCCGGCTTCGATGCCTTGCCACCCTTGCGTCACTGGCTCACTGCGTCAGGCGAGACGCCGCGGCCACATCGCCCCTTGCGGACTCACGCGGGGCCATGGCAAAATTTCCCGTGCGTACAAACTCGATTTCTAGAAAACGTGGGCTTGAGCCGGTGGGGGTGCCTTCTTTTAGCCAGGGAGGGGGGGGGGCGTGCACAAAGGGTCAAAATTAGCTCCTCACCATGTAATTTCGATTTTGGCCTGGGTGCCTGTGCATCCAGAATGGCTTCGCCCATGTGGACGACCTCGATGAACTCCCGCGGTCGGCCCGCGGTCGGTGGCGTACACCCACTTCGCGGCCAGGGCTGGACAGGCGATGGTGATCCACGGCCTTCCGAGGCCCACTCGTCTGCCTGCTGCCCCGCCGACAGGTAGGGAGGGGGATTGGGCCATCCTAGTCCACCTGCTGGGCTGCGACGACTGGAGCGCGTCGTCCCCGGAGACCGGCTCTAGGACTTCATCCGACCATGGCAGCTTAGGACCTCGCTTTGTGCCATTCACCTGAGCACGCGGAGTGCTGGATGGCAAGCCGGCATAGGGGCGGTGCGTCTATCCTAGAGGGTGCCGGCCGTAGTCGTCCATGATGGTGCGGAGGAGCGACCATGAATATGATGATGACACCAGGGGGCCGCGTCCGCGAGAGGAGCCAGCACGCTCTTCCAGGGCTCGTCAGCTCTTTCAGGGTTGTACGTCTGAGAGATCGGTGCGCGTCCGCACGCGTTCTCCCCCAACTTACCGTCAGGCTCTGCATGGTTAGACGATGGAGCCAGCGGACATGGAGGTGGAGCTGCCGGAGGAGCTGGCGGGGCATGGCCGCACCATGAGTCGCTCCCCGCCCAGGTCTGGGCGGGTGCACGACGTTGTGGCGCATGCGACGGAGGACTGGGAGCGCCGTCGATCTCGTTCCCCGGAGCGACGCTGCCGAGCTGACTCACCTATAGTTTTCAAGTATGTGTGCCTCTGGTGGATGAGTATGTGGCGTGGGAACCGAGCCAGGACAGGGGCTTTGACCCCATGGTCCTGGAAGCACTAGGGCCGAACCTGTCCAGCCCATACTCACCAGATGACGCCCGAGACAAGGTGCAGTCCCCTGAGTATGTGCCGGTCTCCGACGCCTTCATGCCAATTGGGGACACGCTCATCGACGGCAGCGGCCAAGCGGAGCAGGAGATCCTCTTTGGCCCGGGAGTCCAGCAATTGGATGCCCTGGTCGATGACATCGCTGAGCGCATGTCCAACATGGACATTGAAACGGTCATGGAGCAGGTAGAGCAGGCCGGCGGGGAGGAGCCAGAGAATGTTTGTGCAGGTGCTTTTCAGGAGGGGACTGATGTTGCGGCCATTGATGAGGCCGAGAAGCTGGCAGCTGGGGGAGATGATGCTGATGGAGACGGTGCGGCCGAGACCGGCTGTACTGCCTTCTGCAAGAACCTCTTCAAGGAGGCGAAGGCCCCTCTACTTCCGCGGCAGGCAACGGCGCCGCGCCATAGCAGGGGCCGCAAGAGGGTCATGGTGGCGACCCGCTCGAGCATGAGGTAGGCTGCGCGCCCGTCCCGATCCCGGTGTCGCAGTGTGCACAGAGGAAGCTGATGAGGGAGCTACAGTTCGTCGACACGCCGACAGCACCGCCAGACGCTGTGGCGACGGAGTACTTTGACTTGTATGGTGATGAGCTTCCTTCTGAGGCCCTTGACGTGATCATCTCCGCTGCGCGGATAGGGAACAAGTAATTTTTTTTTGGCAAAATTTCGCCAAGAAACCCGAAATTTCACCCTTATCGGTGGGTCCTGATAAATATCCTGTGCCGGCCAAATTTTGCAGCCGAATTTGGCCTCCCCGCCCAAATCACACGCCAAAAAGCCCAATCCCGCCGTCCAGCCCAACATATACCCCCAACTGTCTCCCAGAAACCCTAAATCCACTCATTTTCCCCGAAATCGAGCTCAACTCAGTCTCGTCCCTCCTGACCCACACACCTTGTGCACGTTGCCGCGCAGAATGAAAAATTATTACTAGAGTAGCGCAATCAAACGGTGCAGTCAAAAGAGCCAACGCAGAAATCTTCACTACAATATCGAAAGCTTTGATGGAAGACAAAAAGGGGAAGCCCAGGGCTCTGCAGGAGGCATCCTGGTAGGGGCTAATTCAGACAAGTTTCATATGGCTGTTATTGACATGTTAAAATACTCTGTTAGTGTCATCGTAACTAGTAAGGTTAATGGCTTTGTTTGGAAACTAATTGTTGTTTACAGCCCTGCTTATGATGCTTTCAAACAAGAGTTCCTAGATGAACTAGACATATTGATGTCCTCTTGGGATGGACCAACCTTTATTGGGGGTGATTATAATTTGGTTAGAGCAGCTGAGGATAAAAGTAATGGTGTTATTAATCATAGGTGGGCTGATAGCTATAATGAGTGAATTAGTAATTGGGCTCTCATAGAACTTAGTCCTAGTAATAAGAAATTCACTTGGACAAACAACCAAGATTTCCCAATCTTGGCAAAAATAGATACACTAGTACAGGATCGTGTTTTACTCCCGGTTGGGAAGGGGCTTTGCTCCCGGTTTCCCAGCCGGGAGTATGTTTCTAGGAGAGAAGGCCCTCCCTTGCCTTTACTCCCAGTTCGAAACACGGACTAGGACTAAAAGTCCCTCCAGCCTAGCCACGCTGGCAGAAACCTTTAGTCCTGGTTCATAATACGAATCGGGGGTAAAGGTATTTTTTTCATTTTGGCTCAATTCAGCTTATTAATTCATATTTACAGTTTACGGTTTAATATAGGTATTTGAATATCCATTCTACGCTAATGTTACCTGCATACACGTATCAAGCATGCATATGTAAATAATAATTAACTCAAGTATAGTTAGGAAACTATATATATCACATTATGATTGAATATACACATATTGTACACAAAATGTACACACGTGTTTGTCCGCTGTGTCCTTAACCTAGAATTACAAGCCGTGAAAATTAATTCTCGCCGCAGTAGTGCTCTCCATTGGGATTCAAGACTTGGTCATTAAGAAAGCCTGCTATTGTCTCTTGAATGGCTTTGACGTTGTGCTGATCTAGGGTCCTCTGTCTCAACCATATATATATATATATATATATATATATATATATATATATATATATATATATATATATATATATGATAATCATGTATACCACTAAACATATTTTGTAACTTACTTTGATTCTCTCAAGAGGAGTTCTATTAGAGTGCACCTTAAGGAACTCGCACACGTAGTATCCACGTAGGTTGTCCCCCGGCTCCTGCTGCAGACACCACTATACGAGAAAAGAATTCTTTCATCATCCAGTGATTTGAACTATGACAAATGAAGATGTTAGACACTATATATAGCAAAGTGCTACTTACTACGGGTGTGACTATTTGCAGCGGCGCTTTGCACTCGGGACGATGTTTTGAAATAAATTCTGCCCAAACACTGCCCACTATATCCAGTTAATAGAATCATTTCGGAGTTAAAGAGAGAGCAGGTATGTATAAACATATAGTGAGTTGTGGAAAAGTGAAATTAGATTACCGTTGGATCATATCGATCATTGGTTGGTATCATCCTAGCTCCTTTTTCATCGAGTCAAAGATCAATAACTGACTAGTGGATAGCTTGATGACCATCAAGATCCAGTGATTGCTGCATAGGAATAATCATAACTCGATAAACTATTCGGGCCACGTATAAAAAAATGACATTATTAATAATTAATAACACTCACTCGCAGCTGTACGGGAAGAGAATCATTGTCTTCTTGCTTTGTTTCTCTATCATCATCTTGAGATTCACCTCCGCTTGAACTTCCCAATTAGGAGTAACTCATTGAATTCAATGTACATGGTATCATCCCCACGGAAGAAGTGCTCGACGTGAATTTTGACCGATATGAAATTCTCTTTCCCGGCACACGCCTCTAGGTACCACTTGTTCAACAAGTATATTTGCGTTCTCAGTTCTGCGTATTTTGCAGGGTTGTAGAGTGGCTGGCCATATATTTTCTCCAGGTATCAACAACTGGTGCACTGGCGATGTGTCCACTTTGGAAGATTTGCTGAAAGTTAAGACCTGTAGATAGGATGAAGTCATCAAGTTCATCCAAATCAACATTTGGAGGTAAAGGACCAACGTATTCTGCGTTTGAACCATATTGGTCACTTACAACTAGGGGTTCAATCTCCTTCGATTGTTCCCCGAGTTGTGGAACATCTTTCCGTGCTGTCTTCTTCGACTTCTCAATGCTTTTGATGTTCAGTCATATTCTGATGGCGGCGAGGGCTTACGACCTTCACGCAACATTCTATGACGGCCTTCCACCTTTTGCCTCAGTGCATTTGGATGCATGTAAAAGTACAGCTTGGGCGGGTTTGCCTTCATTGCTTGTCTTTGTTGTTTCATTTTCTCAAAGAAACTAGCCATTTCTTTTTTTGCCTCCGCAATTTTTTGCTCTTCAATCATGGCAGATGGCAATTTCTGGGGGATAGGATTGCTGGAAGTTTTTGCCTTCTTCTTCTTTGGTGGGGACGAGGACTTCGTTTGTAGCCTTTTATTGGATATTGCCTTGGACATTGGAGGGGGCGGAGCCAGCTGAGGCGTGGGAGATTTCCTTGGAGATGGCAGAGGGGGCGGAGGCGTCAGAGACCTCCTTGGGGGTGGCGGGGGTGCCTGAGGCGTCGGAGACCTCCTTGGGGGTGGCGAGGGTTCCTGAGGCGTCGGAGACCTCCTTGGGGGTGGTGGAGGTTCCTGAGGCGTTGGAGACCTTGGCGGAGGGGGCTGAGGCGTTGGAGACCTCCTTGGAGCACTGTGGTGGTTTGGTCACAATTGGACTTAGCTTCCCCTCCAACCTGGGTGATCAGTATAGCAAATAAACGAATGTGAGAATCTGACAAGATTAATTGTTACTTAAGTCAACAGAAACTTAGTGTGTGATTATTTCTCATGTACGTACCTCTGGTGAGGGAGTGGAGAAGGCGACGCCCCAGGAATGATGATGTAGCGCTTGCACCAAAGAATGAATGCATGCTCTGCCTCTCCTAGAGTCTTCTCCCCATCACCTCTGGGAATATCAAGAGGCAAATCGCTAAATCCAGAGCATACCCTATCCACCGACACCTTAGCATATCCTGGCTGGATTGGTTGCCCATGGATTACCTGCACAGTGGCAATGGGGGAAACAATAGCTGTAGCCACCAGGACTGTGGCATTGTCCTTCAGAATGTGCAACTCACATGCTGTCATTTGTTGTGTGACATCATTCACAGGAAAGCGAAGCCGTGCATCTCCTTGAACTGGCATGTTCGTGGATGCACAACTGCTTTTCATCTGATCAGGGGGGCTAATGTTGACCCCAGGTCCCATCGCTGACGTATACTGCCTCTGGGTGCTCAATTGTATGTGCACTTGTCATTTGACCTCCTCCCGCATTTCTTGTTGCAATTTCTTTTCCCGTTCTCGCGACTGTAACACAAACTCCTCCAGGATGCGGAGTCTCTCGTTCTCCTCGTCCTTCTTTCTCTGGCGGCTTCTGTATGTTCCTCTGTCCTGAGAAAAACCATGCGACCATGGGATAGCACCTTTGCCTCTTGTTCGCCCACCGTGCTCAGCACTTTCTAGGGCATACGTCAATTCATCTTTCTCTCTGTCGGGCTTGAACGCAGCGCTAGCGGAAGTGTCTACCGCAAAAAGTAATCTTTCTACTGCCCTTTGATTCTTTCGCCATAGACTACCTGCACAGTCTCCATGTCCAGCCTGCCACCATGCGCGAAAAACTAATTCTTGACATGTTCGGGCCAATCGAGTGAAGCCGGCACGAGCCCCTTAGCAATTGCATCTGCTTCCATCTTCACTCACTTGGAGACGGCACTCTTGTAGCCACCTGATTCCATGCGATGGTGGTATGCCTTCTGCCAGGCATTCTGTTGGTTCCTCCGCACCCGTTGTTCACCTTCTTCTGAGGTCTTGAACTGTACGAAATCATTCTAAAATGGCCTCAACTTTGAAACAGGGCCAGGAGCGTTGAAATCCGGCATCATGTTCTTCTTCACGTAATCATTATATAGCTTTTTCTTCCAAGTATAGAATTGTGTTGCCATCTTCTTCATAGCCCAACTCTTCACTAGCTCTTTCAAAGCATCATAGGCTCCTTCAAGTGTGAAATGTGCAGTAATATCATTCCAAATCAAAATTCTTGTCAAGATCCAAGACGTAACTGATATGAGGAGCGTCTTTTTTCTATTTTCACTCTCGAGCACTGATGGGGAGCATGTCCCTTACAAGGTACCCACAATGATAAACAAACTTCTTGGTGTTTGGTCCAAGTGGTTCTTCTGTCTCTCTGTTGAAATCAGAGATTACGAAGCGGCCCTCCAACGGCTTTGCCGGGCCTCATACATTTTGACTCTTCGTCGTCGTTGATCTAGAGGGCTATGGATTTAGAAAAAAAAGTTCAATAAGTATATTGCTCATCAACGATAATTTCATATATTTCATATATTTATATACATATATATTTCATTTATTTATACCTCGCCGACAACCTCTTGCTCATCGTGAAGGTTTAAAGTATTGTGACCCATCATCTACCATCTGCTGGTTATCAAATTCGTCGTACTGACCTCGGGCGATCATATCCATCATGACATCATCCATGTTTTGATTAGGATCGGCCATCGGGACTATATATGAAATTGAGATATATATGGGAATTGAGATACATATACGAAAAATTACACGAAATTGATACACACACACACACACATGAAATTACAAGAAAACCCGGCCTAAAACAACCCTAAACACTTATACATATAAACTTATACATTGTGTGTGTGTGTGTGTGTGTGTTTTAAACCCTATATATGAAATTGATATATATATATATATATATATATATATATATATATATATATATATATATATATAGTGTGTGTGTGTGTGTGTTTTATACCCTATATATGAAATTGATATATATATATATATATATATATATATATATATATATATATATATATATATATATATATATATATATGAAAATTGAGATATACATAAACGAAAAATTGATATACATATATAAACCCTATACAAAACAAACCCTAACTCGATATAATACATGAAATTACAAGAAAACCTGGTCTCAAATTCATATATATATACACATGAAATTACACGAAATTGATATATATATATACACACACATGAAATTACAAGAAAACCCAGCCTAAAACCCTAACCCTAAAACCCTAACCCTAAACTTATACATATACATCATTTATATAAATTGAAATATATACATAAACCCTAAAACCCTAAATTGAGATTGAGATTGATATATATATATATATATATATATATATATATATAAATCATGCATTTATATTATATATATAAACCCTAAATTTAAACCATATCATCATTTATATAAATCATATGCATATTATATATATATATATATTTATGAAATATATGAAATTGATATATGAAAATATATATCACACTATTTCATATTTTATAATTCAAAAAAATTTCGCCTATACATTATATTTTACATTTTATTTTTCTCTCTCTCTCTCGGCCGGCGGCAAACACACATAGATCACAGAGAGGGCCGGGGCGCACTGCGCGCGCGTGCCGGCGCGCGCCTCAACTCGGCGGTGGCCGCGCGGCCGGGTCGAGGGCGGGGTCGAGGGTCGAGGGTGGGGCCAAGCGGGGCCGGGGAGCGCGTAAGTCGAGGCTGGCGGCGCGGGCCGGGCCGAAGGTGTGGTGCATGCAGACGACGCGCGTGCAGGAGGTGGCCGGGGGCGAGCGGCACGGTGCCGTGGGCAGCTCGGCCACGTGGGGTCGAGGGAGGGGCCGGGGGCGTCGAGGTCGACGGCGGAGCGTGCTCGAGGCTGGCGGCGCGGGGCCAGTGGTGTGCAGGCGGCAGCCGGCCAGGCGAGAAGCGGACGGGCGGCGGCCGGGCGAGAAGCGGACAGGCGCTGGCCGGGGTGTGGAGGCGCGGACGGGTGGCGGCGGGTCGTCGGAGCTCGCGCGCGGAGGTAGGGAGGCGCACCGATCGGAGGTGTGTGACGGCGGCGGAGGTCGATCGATTGCGCTAAGTGTGGAAACTGATGAAGGTAGGAGATGGACTATGCCTTTTATAGGCGGGGGACCTAACACCTTTACTCCCGGTCACTCCCGGTTGGTGTTACCAACCGGGAGTAAAGGTCTCTTCCCGCTCGTGTTTTGGGACCTTTACTCCCGGGGGAGTAAAGGTGAATTTTTTTCCTGTTCCCGTCAGTTGCCAATTTAGCCTTCACCATTTGTTTTAATTTGTTATAAATAGGATTTAATGTTACAATTGCATAATAAATTAGTTACTTAGAATATTTTTTCATAAAAATGATCTTTATTTTTCTTTTCCTTTACTATACCTATGATAAATCTTAAATGTAAAAGTATTTTATTTTTTCTTATAGATGCCCATTTTTATTAGAAAATAAACACTATTTCATTAATGCAAAAATGTATTTTTCGTTTAAATATTTTGAAACCCATGGATTTCGAAAGGGATTTGTTTTCGCATCGTTTCAACGTTCTTAATTTGGTTTTTGAGTGCTTATTGTCCAAATTAGCCACACATCATCAAACATATAAAATTAAATTTCAACATATATAGAAATTAAAATATTGCATTCATAGTTTTTACATAATATATATTACATATTATTACACATCACAACATCAAGCCACCATAGCAGTGAAGACCTTCTTAAGGTATGTTCCTTGATCATGATCGCGCCGTAACCATGGATTGTCTTCATTATTTAGTGCGATGCTTGGGTCCTTATTCACTGTGAATGGCGGAATTCGGTCATCCTTTTCATAATCCTCTGATAGGTCTGACTGATCCTCGATTCCCACCATATTTCTTTTTCCTGAAAGAACAATGTGGCGCTTTGGCTCGTTGATTGAGTTGTCGTTTCTCCCTCTCTTTGGTTTCATAGATATATCCTTGACATAGAACATCTGAGTGACATTCTTGGTAAGGACAAATGGTTCGTCCTTTTACCCAATATTGTTGAGATCCACAGAGCCCATTCCATACTCATTGTCGACTGTTACCCCACCGCTGGTCCCTTTCACCCATTGACACCGAAACAAAGGTACCTTAAAATTAGGTCCATAGTCCAGTTCTCATATGTCCTCTATGCAGCCATAATATGTTTTCTTATTCCCATTTAGATCTGTGGCATTTAGGCGGACACCACTGTTTTGGTTGGTGCTCCTTTTATTTTGGGCCACTGTGTAAAATGTATTTCCATTTATCTCATACGCTTTGTAAGTGAGAATATGCCATGATGGTTCCCTGGCAAACAAATACAGTTGCTCATCAAGACTCTCATCACCTTGATATTTTTTCCGTAGCCAACCGCTGAAAGTTTTCATGTGGTGACATGTAATCCAAGTTTCAGTTTTCCCTGCAAACTCATTTCTAAGGAGTTCCATATGCGTCTCGATATACGGAGCCATCAAGGAAGAGTTTTGCAGAACCATGTAGTATGCTTTATTGAAACAATCATCCTTCTTACTGATATAAGTTTTCTTCCCTAGTGTTCCTTTACCACTTAGTCTGCCCTCGTATCGTGATTCAGGCACACTAATCGGGTCAAGGTCGGGAATGAAGTCAACACAGAACTCAATGACCTGCTCTATTCCGTATCCCTTTGCTATGCTTCCTTCCGATCGAGCAAGATTGTGTATATATTTCTTTAGGACTCCCATGAACCTTTCAAAGGGGAACATGTTGTGTAGGAACACAAGACCGAAAATACTAATATCCTTGACCAATTGAACTAGGAGGTGAGTCATGATATTAAAGAAGGATGGGGGAATACCAACTCAAAGCTGACAAGGCACTGAACCACATCATTCTGTAGCTTTGCTAGATCCAGTGGATTGATTGCCTTCTGAGAAATTGCATTGAGAAATGCACATATCTTTACGGTGGCTAAACGTACATTTGGAGGTAGAATTCCTCTCAAAGGAACTGGAAGCAATTATGTCATAAGCACGTGGTAGTCATGGGACCTCAAGTTTAGAAATTTCTTCTCTGCCACGTTGATTATACCCTTTATATTCGAGGAGAATCCAGATGGGACCTTGATGCTATCTAGACATTCGAACATGCTGTTGACATCTACTAACGTCACCAAATATAACTTTATAACCTTTAACACTAGAGACGAGATTAGAAGATGTATGGTATTTAATTAACTGATCATTAGCAACTAGCCACTTATCTATTACCAACATTCTTTAGCATGAACTGAGTTATCAATCCTAATTATATATGCTAAGAATAAATAAAGGTTTTATATATTATTCCATGTGACTAGGCAGAAATATAAATAAATATAAACTAAGAACAATTCTGCAAGCGGACAGATAATTATACCATTGTAGCATTTTACCTAGGAGTTCTACCAGGTTGTCGATTTATATTTATACCACTGGGAAGGACGTGGATAAACTATAATCTATTATATCGATAACAACTATATACAATGAATAAGTGAAATTACCGATGTCATATACTCTACTCATAACAGGTAGAGGTCACAAGATAATAAAGATAAATAGGGTGATAAGTGTTGGTATAAATTAAGTGCACTCAATTAAATAAAATTGTATTCAGATTATCCGCAAGCGCACAGATAATATACCGCTGTCACATTTCATCCAGAGGTTTTAAATATCATATCCACAAGGAACAGTAGGTGATAATGACCAAGCCGATGAACTTAACCCTATAATTAGGCTAGATAATATTAAGAAAGAGGAAATAGCTATTGATTTCTAGTTCCAACTACCGGTAAACTTTGAATAATATCGTTCTAACTGGGCAGTGACATGAATAAGAGGCGAAATCAGAGTTCCCTCCTACCAGACACTTATACACCTATCGATCCTATCAACGGAAAGTGGACTACAAAGGACTCAACGCAGCTGTCACCTACGTGATCTAACACTATCCGGCCAATTAGGGGACATTCACAAGTAAACCTAGCCTAGGCACCACGCCTACACAACGAAATACTACTTCAATCAAGCAATTACCAAGATCAAAGTACCAATATAAGTTGCAAACTTAAGAACAAATAAGAACAAATACTTACTTGAATTAGAAGTTGAATACAAAAGTACCTCAGTACGCCGCTCCGGGCGAGGAAGATAAATCCAGAAGAATGCAGCTACGAAGAAGCGCCGACAGGCCGAAACTCCTCCGAATCTCTACTCCTCTACTCTATCTCTCTACTTCTCTAAACAAGACTAGATGTAGAAGAACTAGTCTCTACTAATTGCTACATCTAACCCTAACTGGAGATATTGAATTGAAGCTCAGGAATAATGATGCCTCCAGGGGGGTCTGCCCCTTTATTTATAGCCCGGTTGGATGAACGTGCGCCGTAGGATCAAACCGACTTTAACAGAGGACCGAGATGACTCGTAAGAGGCGGCGGAAGAAGACTCCAGAAGCGGGGGCCGAAACCCTAGTGGGGGGCGCCGGCCGGCCCCACCCTAGGGCCAGCTGGCCCCACTTTGTGGGGTCTCGGGCCCCGGTTGCTCGGGTGTGTTCCAGACTCTTCCAGGGTCTTCGTGATGATGTTTACTTGGCGGTTAAGTTTCGTGTCTTTTATGCTCTTTAACCCTTCTTTTATGCTTTTTTGGAATAGTCCCTGAAAAATACAGAACATGCAAAACTCGTGGAAATTGTCAGTTAAAACCCTAGACTAGTGTGTATTCATGTGTCCTTTCATTTCTAAAGTTCTAATAAAAGTTGATGTTATCCACCGTCAACAACACCCCTAAGCTTACCTGTTTGCTAGTCCCTTGGCAAACAACCTGTAACACCCGAAAAATTGCATTCTTTTAAATAGTAGAAATTTATTTAATTGTGCAATTAATTGATCATTCCAATATAGGGAAATAATAATTTTTCTCAAATATAAAATCAAACCTAGGTCATACACATGTATGATGCATTCATGCTGGAGCATTTCTTCCTTGTACTGTTGTAGCTTATTTGAATTTCTCAAATGTTTCAAAACCCAATTTGAAAATCCTTTTGGAAAATGGAAAAAAGGAAATAGAGCAGAGCCCTTCCCCTCTCCTTTCTGGCCCGAGCAGCAGCTTGGCCTGTTTTCCACTCCCTGGCCCCAGCAGTCTTAGGTCGGATGGCCCGAGGAAAGCTCGGCCGATCTGCTCCCTCCCTTCCCCTTACCCCATCTGACTGACGAGTGGGACCCACGGGTCAGCCCTTCCTTCTACACCTCCCTCGCCGCGCGAACAGAGACGCCGCTGCCGTGTTCATCCGCCGTGGCCGAGCACACGCGCGCGAAGCGTCCCTTTGCCGTGACTGCCAGCCCGACCCCAGCGCTCGGTGCTACCGACCTGTGGACCCACAGGACAGCCCCTTCCCTGTTTCCCTCTGCTGCTCGCCGAGAGTCCGACGCGGGCAAGAAAGAAAACGGCCGAAGCCGAGTTCGACGCCGCGCCGAGAGTCCGAAGCAGAGAAGAAACGGCCGAAGCCGATTTCTCCGCTATTCGAGTTTGTTTCAATCTCCGAGATTGTCGTCACACCTCGGGAGTATTTAAGCAGCGCCACACCCCCCGTAGCCGTCACCTAACCCTAGCCGCCTCTTCTCGCCGCCATTGCCGAGCTCCCGCGAGAACCGAGCAGCCGCCGCCGCGAGCAATTAGCTCGATTCGCCACCAATTTCCTCTCGGTAAGCCTTTGAGGAGCTTCACTGTGATCTTGTGAAGTTCCCGAGCACTTTCCCCCTTCGATTTGTGCACTGACACGCCTCCGCCGCCGTTGCAGAGATCCACCGTCCGCCGGATCACGCCGCGAGCTATCTCCGAGTCGATTTCCGACCTTCCCATCACCCTAGGTGAGCTCGCGATGCTCTTCCCGATCTATGGGTACCCTTCCTGACCTATTTCATGCATCGAAGGCCGAGTTCGCCTTCTCCGGCGGCCTTCCGGCCATGGCGCTACCGTCGGCCTCTGTTTTCCGGCCGAGAGCACCGCCACCCCTCCCCTCTTTTAATCTGGTCCGCCGATTTTGAATCGGACGGCCGAAGAGCAGCCCATACCGATTCGGCCAGCGTATAACCCCCTGCAGTTTTTAATGCTAAACCCGCGATCCCTTAGCGTATTCTGTGATTTGCGCTTTTCAATTTAGAAAACGTATTTTCTTCCGGTGTTTAGAAAATGTGTTTTCTATTATTTACAGATTTGCCACTAAACTTCCTTTGATCATAATTTACTTGTTTTAGATCCGATTTGAACGATTCAAATTGCGTTAGATTCATAATTTCATAATCTATCTGATGGTACCACTGTTTCATATATTTTCAACTTTGAAAATTTGAGATTATATTTAATCTATTGTTATTCTATTATAAACCTTGTAAAATTCATATCTTCCTCGTTTTAAATCCGATTTGCGCAAACTTTATATCGTTGTGATCGTAGCAACGTGTAGATTTATTTTATAACCTTTTGTTGGTGTACTGTTCTAATGAAAACTCTTGTTTGTATGCATGATTGCCCCTGTATGCGTGTGTGTTGTTATGATGGATCGAGTATAGACGGTGAGCTTTACGTGGGTGATCAAGATCAGTACTGCGACAACCCGGATCACCAGGTGTTTGCTGATCAAGGCAAGTATTAGTATGGATCATCCTTGTTGTCCTATTCACAAAATAAATAATTGTATTTGCATGTGTCTTCCTTGTTAACCATAGTTATTTCCTAGCATTGTTACCCTGTTCCTTGCCACCTATGGGATTATTCATATGGTAAATGTTGCTAGTGCGTTTTTGGGAATCATGATCATGTAAACTTGATTAATTGATTATGCAATATGATTAAAAGATGCCTTTTAGCAACAGGGAACTAGGGGATTCGAGCATAGTTTTGTGATGCTCAAAATCCTTCACCTTTGATAATGATCTGTAAGTATGACACCGGGATTGACAGTGCAACTATGAGGGCTACATGGCTCTGGTTTTAGTCAAGTATGGGCACTTTTTCTAGCTTGTTAGAGGTTACCGAAAGGCGTGATGAGACCTGCCGACTCGGGTATAGTGCGGCTCCTGTCCGAGTGTGTATAATCTGCGTGACCTTGTGCCACGAAGAAGGGGGGCTCTACATCTGCTTGCCGGGTTCCTAGCGGCCCTAACTTGTTAGGCGAAGTTCTTTGAAAGAGTGTTATGGGAGTAATTAACCCGAGCAAATGGGAATCACGGCTCATAGTGAAAGTGCACAACCTCTGCAGAGTGTAAAACTGGTATACTAGCCGAGCTCACGGTCAAGAGCGGCCTTGGACGTCTTACGGAGTAGTTATTCTTTTGGGGTGACGCTTACTTATTGCTAAATCTATTTATTGCTACTCATTAATTATGTTTACTATGATCATGAGAATGGGCTTATTCATTTGTTGCTATCCAACTGCATAAAAGGATGATTAATTAAAAGCAACCTGCTGTTAAAACCGTGTCAACCTTTTGAGCCTCATTAACCCATGCTAGTCTTGTTGAGTACGACATGTACTTACGCTTGTTTATTTTTCAATACTCGGTTAAAAATCCCGGATGGGTAACAGATGGTGATAGTGATGAGGACTACCCAGAGGACTACTAGACTTGTGCTTCACCAGTCGACGTCCCTGTGCTATGGAGCTACCGCGAGAGTTATCTTTATTTTCCGCTGTGTAATGACTTTGATATTATTCGCTATGTATTAAACATTGGTTATGATACAATTTATGTAATTTGTTGGCTTATGTGTGTGACTGATCTCTGGGCGCACATAAGATTATGCATCCCATTTTATCCTTAAAATTGGGTGTGACACAACCTAAGCCTAATTACTAGTATTTTTGGATCAGGAGTTGCTACAATAATTTCATGCCTTCCAAGTACGCATGCTTTCAAATAGAAATTCTCCACCGGATTAGACAAAACTGCTCTAACTTTCAAACTTACCCATTGTACCTTTAACTATGGAGCTTCTCAGCTTTTGCATAAGTCTCGAGCAATCAAAGATAGAACAATCAAGTCAAGTACTATGTCTCAAATTCTTCATAGTATCAATATTCCAGAATTTTGCATGTTTTCAAAATAAAACTCAGAGCTTAATTGTATGACACCCTCAAGTCTCTTAGTATATGTGGTATTTATGGATCTCACTTAAGGCATTAATGATGTTATGCCTTCCTACAACTAAGGATTGTAGTGGAGCTTATAGGAGTGGCAATAACAAGGATGAGCATACTTGCATTTCATATATTGTAAAGTCAAACAATGGATCCACAGAGAGTCAAGTCATACAATCAAACCAAGATGTGTATGTGTATGGAATATGGTGGATAGGTGTATATATGGTGGCTAATCCTAATTCTACTTTTGCTCTTTGAAGATGACTCACTCTCCTTTTCGGAACTTAGAACTTTCGCGGAAAAACGTGGGCCATCTTTATTTTCTTTTTCTTCTTTTCTTTCTCTCTCTCTTTTTTTTCGGGAGGCGGGCATCTCAGTACCCATTGTTTTAATTGCTAGGACACTTGTCCATCTTTTACTCCCTTTTCTTTTTTTCAATATTTTTGCATAGCCACATGCATCCTTTGAATTTAAATAATTGGAGAGATAATGATAAGAACTTAGAGCAATTAAACAGGGGTGTTCTATAGGATATATTTTTGGGTGTTTACTCCCAGTGTAGGAGAAAAACATTTTTAAGGTGGATCTGGTTGGAAGTGAAAAATGATTGCGCTTATTCCCAGAGTAGGAGTAATGCATATGTGGGTGGAGTGTGTAAGTGATCTTGATTTTAAAAGCATGACAAGACTCTCATAAGGTATACAACAAAGGTTGATTAAACGCAATGCAAAGCAAGCAGCATAAATGTGCAAAGGTTTTTCTATCTCTAAATGTATCATATATGGCTTTGGTAGGAATTTACACTTTGTCATACAAGAGCTCATCATGTAAGATTTTAAATTTAAAATAAATCTCCAGAACTTAGTATTGTTAGGAATAAGATAAATAGCAGCTCAACCTTCATGTATCATATCAATCAATCACCTAGGTTTAGCTCAAGCATATGCCTCCACAAGTTTCAGGTTCAGAGTAAATTCTTAAGCCAAAACAGTAGTATCCAAAACTCGGGAGAATTTAAGGTTGAAAACTAGGCACTTGAAAGGAATTACGGCACAACAAGTATTTATTATCTCCAAGATAAAATTTTAATGTTCTCCAGTTTTTATTTGACTCTAACCTAGACTGACTATAGACACACTCTAAGACCACTCTAATATATAGCTAAGTTTTTATTTGTTTTTCAAATTTTATCTTACTAGCTAACTCACGCGATAAAAGCGATATGGTACAATAATAAGGTGGGAAACTTATACTAAGCTGGATTTTAAATGGATGGTACCCTCTCCCAAGCTGGATGTTTGACAGGGTCTTTGATATTGCAAATTGAGTGATCCTTCTGGGAGCAGGTGTATCGGAAGTGTAAGGGCGTTAGGTTGACTAGCTCTTTGATCTTGTATTTTCCTGTGAAACTCTATTGCCAACAAAAATACCAAATCTCATGGAGAAGGGTTAGGTTTAGTACCACTCCATGTAAGTGCTTGATTTTATATTTCTAGCAGAAGTTTCCTAATTGGGTGGACCTTCATGCGCCCACATATTTTTGGGTTTTTCTAAAAAGTGTGGATCTTCATGTGCCCACATATTTTTGGTATTTTTAGATATTCCTATGATACTATTGTGAACCTTCATGTGCTCACATATTTTTGGTATTTTATGACTTTATAAAACAGACTCGATAATCGCATAGGTATAGTTACCTGATAACTAGGGGATGCTCCTTCCCCAAGCTAGATGTTTGCAATACTTGGTGTCGATGATCTTTAGAGCAAGCTTTTCAGCAGTATTCCTAGCAGGCTCCACTGATGAACTCACTCCTCACACATAGTGTTATCCTGCATAATTATACTCCAACAAGAAAACCGAAACTCGAGGCTCGAATTTAATAAGAGGTTAGCGATCAGCCAATATGTAATTGATTATTCTTTTAAGTTGATTTTAAATTGATCGGTTCTAGCAGGATTCTTTTTAGGATTTTCTGATTTTCTTATGCAGAAAAGTAAATATGTATGCATGCTGTATATTTTATTTTTATGCCACCACTGAGAATATTTATTCTCATGGGGCTTAGGATTTTCATAATGCAAGAAAGTAAATACAGATGCTATTATCATTTTTTTATGCCACCACAGTAAATACTCCTACAGGGTTACCATAAGTTTATTCACGTGGGGCTTTAATATTTTGTGTTGCAGTAAATAAGACAATAAAGATTTTATTATTATTTTTTTCTTTTTTGTTTTGATATGCATAAAGATGAATATGCTAAAGTGAAATTACTAATGCAGATAGAAATACTGATTAATTAGATAATTACCATATTACGTTATGACAAGGGTGCGGAATTTAAAGTCTACCGATAGGACTTTTTCTTCCACTCTTGTGTATCTCTCCGTCTTAGAGATGGAGGTCTTTGATGGTTGCACCCCTTGTAATGGTGATGTCACTTTTATTCTTTTCTTGGCCAGCAGGTTGAAGTAGGGCATTAATAGTGGGAGCTAGCAGCATCTTGCTCAGTGTGCATGTTCACAGAACTTTCACTTGTAGAATCTTGGGAAATAACAAACTTTACTCGAAGTGTTATCCTTAAAATATTACCTTCATTATAAGAGCGTGATGACACTAAGTAATGAAGGGTAGATGACTGGTGGTCCATTCCTTCTCTTGCATCTTGAGTTGTTCCTGAGTATCTTGTCTCCTTTGTTGCTTATCCTTTTTGCCATCTATTGCTTCTTTGATCTTATGACACCTTGTCACTCCATTCATTATTATACCTGCAACAGATTAGTGAACAACACATACCCGAAGGAATGTACAATTTTGGAACATAGGTTGTTTGTCCAGAATTTTATCATGTTCCATCTATGCTATTAAGAAGATAGGATTGATATTATGTTAGCATAGATTATATTCTACACCGGCATGGCTTGAGTCCAAGTAACTTGCAGCAGAAGATAAAGTGAATGAATCATTAATACTCACAGTTCTTCCATTCATAATGAATGAGCTGTGTCTTCCTCTACAAAGTTATTGAAGTTCAGCATGTGCCCTATCTTATCGCCGATTTGAATTCACCTCATGACTTACCCAGATTAATTGTGAAAGTTTCCTGCAGGGGTTTGTCCAACAAAATATCCAATATCTACTACAGCAATTTTTAGTTCAATAACCAAACCAAACTCCATGTTTAATTTTAGTTAAGGAAGGCTAGTTAACCTAAGCACCACGCTTAATTTAAATGCCTATAGAAGTAGAATCAGTACCTCTAAGCAAAACTCACTATAGCAGACAAAGGTGAAATGAAAGCACTTATAGAAATTTATTCATTTAGAGACGAAAAGGCAAACAATTGAACATGGATTAGAAAGGTGGAGACAACCAATATTTGCAACATAAGATTTTCTAAGTAAGCCCATTCCTCTAAGCTGGAATTTTGCAAAGCAAAGTTAAGCTTGGATGGATATAATTCAATATTACATAATGATTGGTTGGATATACCTTGCATTTTCACTCTTCTACTTCAAACCTGAAATGGTTAGTGACAAAAATACCCGAGGGAATATTTTCATAATTATAATTCTATGCTCAATTCAAAAGGGCATAAAATTAAAGGTGCAAGCTCAATTCATTTTTCAAGAGTGGTTATTTTAGAACACAAAGACGTTCTTAGTAAACCTTCTAATTATTGTACTTTAAGTTCATGGGGTGGTTTTCTCTAGAACACCAGTCTTTGTGCACCTATATCAAAATTACAATGAGATCTACAATATTTATGATAAACATATGCATCTACAACCACCCTTTCGAAAAATTTATGAATAGGTAGAATGAGGGGGTTGAGGATCTCGTGTGCGATAATATTAGAGAGACCAATTGATCCAGGAGATTTCTCATATGAGCATGGATTCGATGAGGTGTTAATGAAGTAATTCCCATGCTCATCGATATGATCTCCCTTTTCAAACTCCAAGGGTGTTTCTTCATGGATGTCTATAGGCAACAAGTTTGTCTGTATTATTTCATGTCTACGACATTCATTGGATGTTTTATTTTCTTGGATTTCCCATGGATTGGTGTCTCTATGTTTGGTCTCGTCTAAGGCTTTCTCTAAACTTGGATGAGTTATGTTTACTACAGAAATTGATTTAAGCTCACCATTTGAATCTAGACCGAGTTTAGATGCTAGTACTAAGGCTTCGTCCTCTTTCATCCATTCTTTGACAATAACGTATGTGTTTCTAGTATGTTCTATGCATTCCTGCCATTGTCGTAGCTCTTCTTGGTCATTCCAAAAATCTTCATGACTCCTATTCTTGGGATGTCTTAATGGGATCTGGGGTCATTATAAGACTTAGGCGAGAGAGCATAAGAAGGATCATCGGGGTCAAGGATGGGTTTAGAGATGGGTTCAGATGAGACATTTAATGTGAGCATAGAAGGGGAGAAGATAGAATTGATTCCTATGTGGCTTGGCTCTCCTTCTATGGCATCACTAAACATGCCATCCTTGCATTCTTCCCAATGTCTTTCAGGGAGGAAAGGAAGTTGACGACACTTTTTCCAAGATGCTCTTCTAAGAAGATGAAACGACCTCGATTTCCGCGAAGGGAAATCCACAGGCTCGAATTGTAATTCAACAGATTGCTTGGGACAATCCATGAAATTACCCATATCTCAGTTGACATCAGGATCCATACAACGGTAATTAAGTCTTACATAAACACTTATTATATCACCACACTGGCGGAATCAACATTCAGAGAAGCTTTAGAAGATGCGGAAACGTTTCATCCTTCACGGCCAACTTGAGTGTAGCACGTGACCCTATTCCTCGCCATCGTCTTCCTCGAAGTCGTACTCATTCTCGTCACCTGACAGCAAATTTATCAGTACGATTTGTACTGGCCACGGAGCCCACCTATGCAGCATTTGCTTTGTGGAAAGTGGATGCAAGGCTATACAAGCAGACCTATAGGCTGAGTTTTCCTATGCAGCTGTAATCAATGTTTAATTAGTCAAGTTTTATCTCCAGTTAACACCATCATCCTTTTTCCCATCACCACATCTCACATACCCACACCTCGCTCTCATTCGACAGGCCCAACTCCCTCTCGGGCCTATCTCAGCGGCATACTACCACAACGGGTACACTGCCGGAAAAATGTCATCCAGGGGGAGAAGAGAACACTCACTACACTAGTAGAAGCTTCACAGGAAAGGTCCATAGCCAACGAGTTGGCATATGTATCGATCGATCAACCGTACACTCTGCAGAGGTTTCACTACCCACAAGATTAAGCCATCATAGGTGTTGCGCAAACACCTAGGCAGAATTCCGGGTGCTTGCTTGCCTAGGTCGATGCCACCCTACCACTCAGCCCTGGGATATTCCGGATCCTACACCGTTATGCTGAGACTGGGAGACACAGTACCGGGCCCATCCAGTGGTACTGTGCATCTAGAACAGGAACGGGAACCCATCGACCGTCTCCGCCTCACCCTTATCACCTCTCAACCTAGCAGTAGTGGCACCGTCCTACCAAGTAGTCCAGCCGTCTCCCGCCCATCAGAAGCGAGTGAGTAGAAAAGGATTCCCATGAACCTGAAACTAGTCCATCCTAGGTTTGACCAAGCAGGCATCTCCACTTAGGGGATACTCTCCCCGTGCCATCACAGCACCTCCGTCCACGGGCTTCAAACCACCAAGGCTATCCCACCCGGAACCTCCTCAACAACTTTACCCGCCACAGGTATCTCGCTTGGGGATGCCCAGGCTGCACCCCCGGCACGACTTGCCCCATGGGCTTGTCTCACATCCCACTTGGTCGACATCAACCCTTACCACGCACCCAAGACGCACGCAGCACTCTCTCCCAGTGGTTATAATCAGTTATACACCGTCCCAATTCCACCACATAGCATATAGCAAGTAGAAAGTAGTGGAAGAGTAACAGTAAATTAAGCAGCAGCTAACCTAGCAGCGGACAGCAGGGTAAAGTCTTATCAAGGCAGGGAATTCAAATATACTACCATGCAACCAATCCATACATAATCATAAAGCAATAGCAACAATGTCATTTGCAATGCGTAAATAGGATCTAAGGATTTGGTGGGACGTGGCACCTTCGTAGTCGTCTCCTAGCTCCTGAAAGTACTCGTGGTCGTCTTCCTTAGTCAGATCCTCCTCCGGCTCTGAAATCGAACATGAAATAGTCGCGTCAGCGACTCCTATAGAGTATTTCAGAAAAATCCAATAAAATAAAGAGCCAAATGCACACAAACATAGTCTTAGATTGTAGATCTCATTTTTCTGAGAATTTTGATATATGGTGCGTAATTTTTGGACATCGTATGAATAAGTTATGAATTTTCGAAGATTATCCTATTTTCTGAAAATAGGAAAATTGGTCGGTTAATCAGGGGCAGCTCGGGATTGGTCCACGTGGCGCGCGGGTCCAGTAGTGCGGCAAGTGGCGCCTCAACAGAACACAGACCCGATGGTCGCCCACCAGGTGTTCGATGCTGGTTCCCAGAGAGTCGCCAGCGTCGGCGCAGCTCGGTGGTTGGTCGGGCGAGCTTGACGTTGGTCGGCGTTGCGTCGGTCGTAGCTCGGCGGTGGTCGGGCGAGCTCGACGGTGGTCGGGGGTGGTTCTCAGAGGTCGGGGGGCGTCGGCGTAGCTCGGCGGAGCTCGGTGGTGGTCGGGGGTAGCTCGGCGAAGCTCGGCGGTGGTCGGGGGTAGCTCGGCGGAGCTCGGCGTAGCTCGGCGGAGCTCGGCGGAGTTCGGCGTACCTCAGCGGGGCTCGGGCGAATCGGAAATTCGGGGCGCCGAGGGTGCCGCTCTCCCGAGCTCTCCCGGGGAGGCTCGGGCAAATCGGAGATTTGGTGCGCCGAGGGTGCCGCTCTCCCGAGCTCTCCCGGGGTGGCTCGGGCGAATCGGAGATTTGGTGCTAGCAGGGTTCCAGGGCGTCTGTTCAAGGCGGCGGTGTCTCTCCGGTGCGGCGGACGATGACAGGGCGGCGATGACCATATTTCGGCAAGACAGGGCTCGGCTTTCCCCAATTGGCGTGCTCAGGCAGTCGTCCGACCAGATGGTGGCGGGTTAGAGTCGTGGTATGGCCTCCTTCTCTCCCTCGGCATACGGCGGTTCTCCGACGAGGTGGAGGCGCACGTAGCCAAGGCGACAGACATGATTCGGGGCTCGGCTATCTACGCGGCGGTGCTGAGGCAGACTTGGCGAACCTCGTCGGCCTCTCTCCGCAGCGCGAGGCGATCGGGGGTACTCGAAACGGATTTAGGCGAGGCGGATCGTGTCGGCGGCGATCACGTTTTCCCCGAGAACGCACCTCTCGGTGTTCCGGGCTATGGAGGTTCGATCTTCCGCAACTAAGCTTGTCCGAGGTGGTCGGTTTTTGTTCCTGGTCGCGGTATTGAGATGCTCCAGTCATCGGCGGCGATGTCGCCGTGACTGTGAGGTTCCGGCGGGGCTAAGGAGGTCTTCTAGGAGATGTATACGCCTCCAGGGTCTATGGCGATGGTATACCAACTACCAATTTTGGCTACCGAGATTCCCAAGGTGCTCGGTTGTGGCGGCGGCGTGTCGCCGACGACGGCGGAAGGCGGCAACGCGGCTACGACCAAGTATTGGTTCAATCGAATGTGGTCTTGTCAAATTGGTGAGGCCAGAGAAGCATACAACACTCTGGTGGCGAACTTTAGCCATGGCATGACCTTCTTTTGGCGACGGCTCGCGACGGCGCTCCGGTAAGGTCGCGGCGCACGCGGCCAAGGCGATTCAGGCTTCCTCTAGCGCTTAGATCCGCGTAGCTAGCTCAAGGGGTCATGGCGGTGCTCCACGACGCTCTAACCTATACGGGTGCTAGTCGGATTGCTCGGAACGGGTGATTCGGCGTCGGAACGCGTCGGTGGTGAGCGCGCTCCGCCGAGAACGCGTTGTGCTGTGTTCTCGGTCTAGCAAGCTTGTAGTCCGGGGGTTTCGGCCGGTCGCATGAGTGCATGGTGCAGGTGATCTTCCTGAGCCGGTAAAGGCTCGTGCCTGCGCGGCTCGTGGGCGGAACGCCATGGCAAAAGCAGGGCGAGGTTCGGACATGGCGTGCGGTGGCTCACCGTGGTGTCGGTGAAGCTAGGATGGCGATGCAGTGGCGAGTCGGAGCCATGCAGAGCGATCGCAGTGCCGTGCCGAACCACGACGGGGCTCCGGCTTCTCCTTCGTGTCCGGCTCGGCGTGCTCCGCGGCGGCGGCGCTCCGGCAGCTCCTCCTCCTCTGCTCCGCCCTTCTCCCTCTCTCTCGGCTATGCGGTGGGGTGCGGTGGCTTGTGGAGCCACAGCGTGGCGGCTGCGAGTGGGAATAGGCTAGGGCTCCTCGGGTGCTCCAATTTATAGGCGAGCTTGGCAGGTTCCCATGGCGGACGGCCGCGATTGATCTCGGTAGATCAAAGGGCTACGGGCGCTCGATGCTAGGGCTTCAGGGTGCACGCGGGCTCGCTTGGCGGCCAAGAAAGGAGGGGACAGGAGGGGGACAGCTCTGCGGGGCGTGGTGCTGTCGGCCGTGGGTCCGGGGTCACGCCATTCGCGTGACACCCCCGGCAGGCGCGTCGCCTTCGTGAGGAAGAGAAACAGTGGAAGGGGAAGGCGGCTGACATGTGGGCCCGGATTGGCAGCGAGCGCGAGCGCGTGTGTGCCGGTCGCGCGCGCGCGCTGCCGAGCCGCAACGTGGGCCGCGCGCGGGTGAGGTGAGGAGAAGAAGGCCGGGCTGGCTTGGGCTGGCTTAGCAGACCGGCTGGCCGAATGTCTGGCCTAACTCTCTTTCTCCTTTTCTATTTTCATTTTAGTGTATATATACATATATTGCCCATTTTAAATATTGAGTAAATACAAACATAAATTGCAATAAATCCCAAATGTGATGCATAAGTTATTATTCTATGTGAATGGAATTAAAATGCAAACTACACTCCTTTATTTACCAAATTCATAATGAAACCTATATGCTTGCACAAGAGAAATGGGTTTTCACAATAAATAAATGAAAAATTTTAATTGGTTGGGATTTTTAGGTTGTGTGGATTTTTAGGGTTGTTACAGAAGATCTGATGTACATTGATTGATAAGCATCTTAGCTAATTGGAGGTCTAAATCATCAAAGTGGGGTTTCAATAGTTTAGGATTGACAGCTAAATCTTGAGATTGGAGTGGTTCTGTTTTAGCTACCAAAACTTCCTCTTCAAATTCGGGAGATGATTCCTTCTCTTCCTCGGGGGGCTCGGAATTAGCTTGAGCAACCTTGTCAATCATGGCTCTTGCTTTACTTATAGGCAAATAAGGAAAGGCTCCTCCAGAGGATAAATTAAGGGATTCCCTAGAATTCTTGGTAAGACCCAAATAAAAATGTTGAATAAGTACGGGGTCCAAAAAACCAAGGTCAGGGCCAGATGTAACAAGTTCATTAAAACGATCCCATGATGTACTAAGAGATTCTTGTTCTAGTTGCCTAAAAGTTAGAACCTTTTTTCGAAGGTTAACTACTCTATGGATCGGAAAGAAATATAAACAAAATTCAGAGTATAAAGTTTCCCAATCCTCTTGCATACTTCCTACGGCTCGATTATACCAACGCTTAGCTCTTCCGGTTAAAGAGAACGGAAAAAGCTTCCACCTTAAAGTCTTATCAGACATGCCAGTAATGTGCAAGCATGCACAGGTCTGCTCGAATTCTCGTAGGTGTAAGTATGGATTTTCGTTACCTTCTCCCGAGAAGGGTTTATCCCGAATCATATTAATTTGACATGGGCACAGCTCATAGCCAAGTGTTATGACAGGCTCTAGAGATTTTGGTGGCCCGAAGCTTTTGCGCATGCCAAATAGATTAATAGGCGTGGAATTTAAAGCATCCATAAGGATGAACATAAAATGATGAAAAGGTAGGGATAAAATAGAAAAGATAAAAGTATAATACAAGATTAAGCTAAACTAAATCAAAATCAGCAAACCGTTCCCCGGCAACGGCGCCAGAAATGCTTGTTGGTATAAATTAACTGCACTCTATTAAATAAGATTGTATTCAGATTATCCGCAAGCGCACAGATAATATACCGCTGTCACATTTCACCCAGAGGTTTTAAATATCGTATCCACAAGGAACAGTAGGTGATAATGACCAAGCCGATGAACTTAACCCTACAATTAGGCTAGATAATATTAAGAAAGAGGAAATAGCTATTGATTTCTAGTTCCAACTACCGGTAAACTTTGAATAATATCGTTCTAACTGGGCAGTGACATGAATAAGAGGCGAAATCAGAGTTCCCACCTACCAGACACTTATAAACCTATCAATCCTATCAACGGGAAGTGGACTACAAAGGACTCAACGCAGCTGTCACCTACGCGATCTAACACTATCCGGCCAATTAGGGGACATTCACAAGTAAACCTAGCCTAGACACCACGCCTACACTACGAAATACTACTTCAATCAAGCAATTACCAAGATCAAAGTACTCAATATGAGATGCAAACTTAAGAACAAATAAGAACAAATGCTTACTTGAATTAGAAGTTGAATACAAAAGTACCTCAAAACGCAGCTCCGTGCGAGGAAGCTGAATCCAGAAGAATACAGCTACGAAGAAGCGCCGACAGGCCGAAACTCCTCCGAATCTCTACTCCTCTACTCTATCTCTCTACTTCTCTAAACAAGACTAGATCTAGAAGAACTAGTCTCTCCTAATTGCTACATCTAACCCTAACTGGAGATATTGAATTGAAGCTCAGGAATAGGGATGCCTCCAGGGGGGTCTGCCCCTTTATTTATAGCCCGGTGGGATGAACGTGCGCCGTAGGATCAAACCGACTTCAACAAAGGGCCGAGATGACTCCTAAGAGGCGGCGGAAGAAGACTCCAGATGCGGGGGCCAAAACGCTAGAGGGGGGCGCCGGCCGGTCCCACCCTAGGGCCGGCCGGCCCTACTTTGTGGGGTCTCGGGCCCCGGTTGCTCGGGTGTGTTCCAGACTCTTCCAGGGTCTTCGTGATGATGTTTCCTTGGCGGTTAAGTTTCGTGTCTTTTATGCTCTTTAACCCTTCTTTTATGCTTTTCTGGAATAGTCCCTGAAAAATACAGAACATGCAAAACTCGTGGAAATTATCAGTTAAAACCCTAGACTAGTGTGTATTCATGTGTCCTTTCATGTATAAAGTTCTAATAAAAGTTGACGTTATCCACCGTCAACAACAAGTATGATCAAGCATCATTAATAAAGATAAACATCAGAGCACTTTCTAGTCATAGTAATAGCTAGCCAATGGATAAACTAAGAAATTAATATCTAAGGTAATTCTATAACTATGTCAATGAATAACTCTAACTAGTGCAATTACATCTAGCAATCATTGGCAGATTAGTCCTATGTCATGATCACATGCAAAGGGCATCATCTAGGAAAGATGTGAAACAGAGTCATCACCCAACTTCATGACCGTGCCTGCTTGCCTACATACGGGGGGTGGACTACAGAGGAATCAACGTAGCTGTCACCTACGCGAACTACCACACGACCTGGCACATCAGGGTGCACTCGCAGATAAACAAAATATCTAGACACCACGTCTACACATTGTTTATCATCTACCCAACGATCGTTTGGATAAACGCTATACGAGCGATTACATTCAATAAGATCAAACCAACTATACTAGACATATAATTAAAGTAGACAAAGACTAATGTAATCATGAACATATGAACTATTAAGAACGATGTTTCCCTAATCATAATAAAGAATACAATAATAGAGAAAGAACCAGAACTATACCGAACTCTGCGCTCCAGACGAATGCCGGGGCTCCAGATCCCACCGAAGAACTAGATCTCCTCTACTCTCTAATCTAACTAGGCTAGAACTATGAACTAGAAGGCTCTTGATGAACTAGTAGGCTCTTGATGGCTTGAAGACTTGTTGCCTTCGATGAATGATTGATTGATTCCTCCAGGGGGTCTAACCCTTTATTTATAGCCTGGTGGGATGCACGTGTGCCGTAGGATCAAACCGACTTGAAACAAGGGCCGAGACGACTCCTCAAAGGCAGCGGAGGAAGAATCCAGAAGGCGGCGGCGAAACCCTAAGGAGGGGCACCGCCCAGCCCCACCCCAGGGCTGGCCAGCCCTACCTGGCCAGGGCTCGGCCCCAGGTTGCTTCGGGTGCCTTCTACACTCTTCCCATGTCCCGATGATGATGTTTCCTTCGCAGTTAAGTTTCGTGTCTTTTATGCTATTTAACCCTTCTTTTATGTTTTCCTAGAATAGTCCCTGGAAAATACAGAACATGAAAAACTTGTGGAAACTGTTAGTTAAAACCCTAGACCAGTATGTTTTCATGTATCCTTTTGTGTCTAAAGTTCTAATAAAAGTTGACGTTATCGACCGTCAACAACTCCCCCAAGCTTACCTTTTGCCAGTCCCTTGGCAAACAATCTAAGCCCAATTACTAATATATTAGGATCAGGAGTTGCTACAATGCTTTCATTCTTTCCAAGTACACATGCTTTCAAACATAAATTCTCCTCCAGATTAGACAATACCTGCTCTAACCTTCAGACTTACCCGTCTTACCTTTAACTTTGGAGCTTTACAACCCTCGCATAAGTCTTGAGCAATTGAAAGATAGAACAATTAAGTCAAGTACTATGTCTCAAATTCTTCACAGTACCAATATTCTGGAGTTTTGTAAGTTTTCGAAATAAAACTCAGGGCTTAATTGTATGACACCCTCAAGTCTCTCAGTATATATGGTATTTGTGGATCTCACTTAAGGCATAATGTTATGCCTTCCTATAATTAAAGATTATAATCGAGCTCATAGGAGTGGCAATAACAAGGTTTAAGCATACTTGCAATTCATATGTTGTAATGTCAAACAATGGATCCACAGAGAATCGAGGCATACAGTCAAACCAAGATGTGCATGTGTATGGAATATGGTGGATAGGTGTATATAAGGTGGCTAATCCTAAATCTACTTATGCTCTTTGGAAATGATTCACTCTCCCTTGGAACTTGGAGGAAAACATGGGCTATCTTTATTCTTTCTCTTTCTCTCTCTTTTTTTTTCATTCGGGAGGCGGGCATCTAGTACACATTGTTTTAATGCTGGGACATTTGTCCATCTTTTACTCCCTTTTCTTTTCATACTTTTGCATAGCCACATGCATCCAATACATGATTTGGAGAGATAACAATAGTGAAAAACTTATAGCATTTATAACAGGGCTGTCCTATGGGGTTTATATATTTTTGGTGTTCACTCCCAGTGCAGGAGAAAATATTTTTATGATGAATATAGATGAAAGTGGAAATGATTGCGATTACTCGCAGGGTAGGAATAATGCATATGTGCTAAAGTGTGTACGTGATCTTGGTTTTAAAAGCATGACAAGACTCTCATATGGTATTCAACAAAGGTTGACTAAACTCAATGCAAAGCAAACAACATGAATGTGCAAAAGTTTCCTATCTCTAAATGTATAATATATGGCTTTGGTAGGAATTCACATTTTGTCATGCAAGAGCTCATCATGAAGATTTAAAGTTTTCAAAAATAAATCTCCAGAACTTAGTAATGTTAGGAATAAGATAAATAGCAGCTCAACCTTCATGGATCATATCAATCAATTACCTAGACTTAGTTCAAGTATATGCCTCCACAAGTTTCAGGTTCAGAGTAAATTCTCAGATTAAAACAGTAATATCCAGAACTCAGGAGAATCTAAGTTTAACAACTAGGCACTTGAAAGGAATTATGGCAGACCAACTATTTATCATCTCCAAAACAAAATTTTAGTGTTCATCAATTTTAATTTGGTTCTAGTCTAGACTGACTCTAAACAAACTCTAATATATAGCTAAATGTTTATTTGGTTTTTAAATTTTATCTTACTAGCTAACTTACGTGAAAAAGTGACATAGTAATAATGATAAAAATAATAGTGTAAAAAATGATACTTAGCTGGACTTAAAATGGAGGGCGCCCTCCCCCAAGCTTGACGTTTGACAGGGTCTTTGATGTTATAAATTGAGTGATCCTTCTGGGAGCAAGTGTATTGGCAGTGTAAGGGCGTCGGGTTGACTAGCTCTTTGATCATGTATTTTTTTCTGTGAAACTTAATTGCCAACAAAGATACCAAACCTCATGGAGAGGGGTTAGGTTTAGTACCACTCCATGGTAAGTGATTGATGTTATATTTTCAGCAGAAGCTTCTTAACTGAGTGGACCTTCATTTGCCCACATATTTTTTGGGTTTTTTCTAAAAGGTGTGGACCTTCATGTGCCCACATATTTTTAGTATTTTTAAATTTTCCTATGATATTATGGTGAACCTTCATGTATTCACATATTTTTGGTATTTTGTGCTTATATAAAGTAGACTTAATAAGCGCATAGGTATAATTACCTGATAACTAGGGGATGCTTCTCCCTCAAGCTTGATGTTTGCAATACTTGGTGCTTGAATGTTTCTCAGAGTGAGCTAGTAGTAGTCCTGGTGGGTGCCACTAATAGACTCTATCCTTAGTCATAATATTATTTCTGCATAGTTATACTCCAACAAGAAAACCAAAACTCGAGGCTTGAATTTATCAAGGGGTTAGCGGTCAGCCAATGAGCACTTTGATTATTCCTTGAGTTGATTTTAATTATTAGATTTTAGCAGGATTCTAACAGGATTCTTTTTTAGGGGTTTTCTAAGTTTCTTATGCAGCAATCAAAGAAATGTATGCATGCTATATATGTTTTTTATGCCACCACAGGGAATATGCCTATAGGGTTACCATAGGTTTATTCACATGAGGCTTTAATATTTATGATGCAGTTAATAAATAGTAAATATTTTTGTTGGTTTATTTTTTATATGCAAAAATGATTGTGCTAAATGTGTTAAAGTAAAATTATTAATGAATGCAAACTTAATAAGATAACTACCATTCTAATCTTATGGCTTGGGTACGGAATTTAAAGTCTACCGACAGGACTTAGATAGAGGAGAGTACTTACTCAGTAGGTTCATTGTCTGAGGTTATCTCAGTCAATTCCCCATTTTGCGGTGGTGTAGCAGGTGCTTCTTCTTTCTCCTTCCATCTCTTTTCTGTCTCTTCTGCTTCTCTCTTTTCTAGCTCCAGCTCTTCCTTGTATGCTTCTCTTGCTTCTTTATCTCTCTTTATCCATTCTTCTACTTGTGCCTGGATCTCTTCTTTCTCTGCTTTAGCAATATGGTCCATCCTCTCTGCTTCCGCTTCCCACTCACTCCAGCGTGGTGCTTGTGTGGCTTCTTCTTGCTCCTTGTAGCAGTCTTCATACTTCACAATCTTACCAGGGAACTCCTCCCACCCACAGTGAGGCTGGGCAGCCTGACGGCGGGCTTGGCGTTTCCTCCTGTTGCATTGCTTCTTGTTCTGCTCATGGTTAAGATGTATTCTAAATTGACAGCGTACCTTTCCAGTGGGTAGGTTGAAGTGGATCTGTCCATACCCGATGTAGATGATAGCATTGGCGGTGTAGAGGAACGGTCTTCCCAAAAGAATAGGCGATTCGTTGTCTTCCTACATGTCAAGAACTAGAAAATCTGCGGGTATATATTTATCTTGAATTCTTACCATTACGTCCTTAACTATGCCTTCAGGGAATCTCAGTGATTGGTCTGCCATCTGCAACTGAATATATGTTGGGTATAATGGTAAATCATCAAATAATTCATCATTTACCTTTTTGGACATTACGTTGACGCCTGATCCAGTGTCACAGACGATGTTGGGAAAAGTGATGTCTCTGATTGTGCATTCAATGATTGGTATACCTGGGTCACCTTTCTTTATTGGGAACGGTTTCGGGAGCATATGATCATTTTCTGTGTTGATAGCATTGATTAGTTGAGCGGTTTCTTCAGGTCATGTCGGGGCTTGCTCTTCCTCCATCTTCTATTGTTCTTCTTCTTGGGCACTTGTTGTTGTTGCTTTTCTTGTTGATGGAATTGCTTCGGGACTGCTGGATCCTTCAGGATGCGGTTCTTGAACGAGAATCTCTCCTTCTTGTCCTTGATGGAGAGGACAATCTTGGCGTGTTCCGCATAGATGATGGCTTTGGTTGTGCAAAAGAATGGTCGTCCCAAGATAATGGGTGCCTTCTCATCTCCTCCAGTATCCATGATCACAAAGTCAATTGGGACATATGATTGCCCCACTCTGGTAACAGCTTCTTCTAGTACTCCCTCGGGGTAGCAAATAGACTGATCTGCAAGCTGCAAACGCATGTCTGTGTACAACAAAGGATCACCTAATATTCTCTCATAGATTACCTTAGGTATTATGTTGACACTTGCGCCGAAATCACAGATAGCTTCTGGAAAGCTGTGACATCCTATGGAAATAGGAATGACAGGTCTTCCAGGGTCTCCCATCTTCTCAGGTAGTAAGTGATCTATCTACTGTATATCTACAGGCTCAATTTGATATTGTGTTGCATTGTGAATGTCAACAAGGTTAGCAGTTTTCAAATCTTCAGGCTGGCCCGGAATCTTACCTTTCTCAAATGGAGGGACAGCAGCAGCAAGCTGAGCTAATTGTGATTCTAACATTTTATTAAAGTTGTGCTGATTCTTTATAGCAGAAGCAAAGGTATCCATTCTAGTATTTATGTTTTCTAAAGCTTTATCATTAGAGGCCACCTTTCTAGACATTGATCTAATAATTTAGATTGACCAGCAACTAAATCTCTTAAAGGTGAAAGATTATAATTATTATAATTATTGCCTTGGTTGTTACCTTGGTAATTACCTTGTCGAGGTTGCTGATTCCATCTTTGGTTTGGCTGGTTCCATCCTTGACCTTGCTGAGGACGATAGTAGGTGTTGTTGTTGATGAAGTTCACATCCTCTTGCAACGTAGGACAGTTGACAGCGGAATGCCCGTAATCTCCACATTCTTCACAGGTCATACGGGAATCATCAATATGCATGACTTCCTTCTTCTCTATGTCGAGTTTCTTCATGATGAGGTCTAGCTTGGCAGTGACCATGTCGGTCTCCTTCAAATGATGGATGCCTCCTCCCCTCTTGCGAGGTTGAGTACGTTCTTCATTACAGCTTGGATTTGAGGCCATCTTCTCCACAAGTGCTTGAGCTTCTGGAAGCTTTAGTGACAGGATAGCTCCTCCAGCTGCAGCATCTATGGACTCACGGGTACTTGAGATAAGCCCGTGGTAGAAGGTCTGCATCAATAGGCAATCCTCTATCCCATGATGAGGACAGTCTTCAATGTAATATTGGAATCTCTCCCATGCTTTAGTGAATGATTCGTCATGTTACTGTTGAAAACTTGAGATTTTCCCACGCAGAGCATTTATTTTGCGTGTAGGAAAGAACTTTGCCAGGAAAGCAGTTGAGCATCGGTCTCATGTAGTGTTCTTGTCTTTGTTGATGTAGAACCACTGCTTAGCTTTCCCTAAAAGTGAAAATGGGAAAAGACGGAGTAAAATAGCATCTCTTGGTACTCCTCTGATCGTGAAGGTACTGCAGATCTCTAAAAAGTGTTGTAAGTGTGCACTTGCATCTTCATGAGCTTTTCCACAAAACTGGCTGGCTTGAACCATGGTGATAAGTGCAGGCTTGAGCTCGAATCCGTTCTCCCCCGTGTTGACTGCTGGTCCAGTCCGGATGTTTTCTATTGTTGGGGCAGAGAACTCGCGCAGTGTCTTCTCAGCCATGTCTTGAAACACAGGAGATAAATCTTCTCCTAAGTGTTCTTCTTCCAATGTTGGAGCTGGCTCCTTTGATGAACTAACTTGAGCAGCGACGGGTGTTCTTGATGGTAGCTTGAAATTGTCTCTCGCCTCTACAAACTTCTTTCTTCTCATGAGTTTCTCTGGATCGTTAGTGAAATTGTTTGGAAGAGAAAAACCATTCATTCGTCGCCCTGCATAAGATAAGTAAATGATAAAAAACAGGGGTGTGCTTGTTTGGGTTAGAGATCAATCGGTAATACAATCTTATCCATGATGCATATGTGTTATCAATATTTCCTAAGTTTAATGTGCCTTCCCCGGCAACGGTGCCAAAAATTCTTGTTGACATCTACTAACGTTGCCAAATATAACTTTATAACCTTTAACACTAGAGACGAGATTAGAAGATGTAGGGTATTTAATTAACTGATCATTAGCAACTAGCCACTTATCTATTACCAACATTCTTTAGCATGAACTGGGTTATCAATCCTAATTGTATATGCTAAGAATAAATAAAGGTTTTATATATTATTCCATGTGACTAGGCAGAAATATAAATAAATATAAACTAAGAATAATTCTGCAAGCGGACAGATAATTATACCATTGTAGCATTTTACCTAGGAGTTCTATCAGGTTGTCGATTTATATTTATACCACTCGAAAGGACTTGGATAAACTACAATCTATTATATTGATAACAACCATATACAATGAATAAGTGAAATTACCGATGTCATATACTCTACTCATAACAGGTAGAGGTCACAAGATAATAAAGATAAATAGGGTGATAAGTATGATCAAGCATCATTAATAAAGATAAACATCAGAGCACTTCCTAGTCATAGTAATAGCTAGCCAATGGATAAACTAAGGAATTAATATCTAAGGTAATTCTATGACTACGTCAATAAATAACTCTAACTAGTGCAATTACATCTACCAATCATTGTCAGATTAGTCCTATATCATAATCACATGCAAAGGGCATCATCTAGGAAAGATGTGAAACATAGTCATCACCCAACTTCGCGTGCCTGCTTACCTACATACGGGGGTGGACTACAAAGGAATCAACGTAGCTGTCACCTACGCGAACTACCACACGACCCGGCACATCAGGGTGCACTCGCAGATAAACGAAATATCTAGACACCATGTCTACACATTGTTCATCATCATCTACCCAACGATCATTTGGATAAACGCTATATGAGCAATTACATGAATTCAATAAGATCAAACCAACTATACTAGACATATAATTAAAGTAGACAAAGACTAATGTAATCAAGAACATATGAACTATTAAGAACAATGCTTCCCTAATCATAATGAAGAATACAATAATAGAGAAAGAACCAGAACTATACCGAACTCTGCACTCCAGACGGATGCCGCGGCTCCAGATCCCGCCGAAGAACTAGATCTCCTCTACTCTCTAATCTAACTAGGCTAGAACTATGAACTAGAAGGCTCTTGATGAACTAGTAGGCTCTTGATGGCTTGAAGACTTGTTGCCTTCGATGAATGATTGATTGATTCCTCCAGGGGGTTTGCCCCTTTATTTATAGCCTGGTGGGATGCACGTGCGCCGTAGGATCAAACCGACTTGAAACAAGGGCTGAGATGACTCCTCAAAGGCGGCGGAGGAAGAATCCAGAAGGCGGCGGTAAAACCCTAGGGGGGCGCCGCTCGGCCCCACCCCAGGGCCGGCCGGCCCCACCTGGCCAGGGCCCGGCCCCAGGTTGCTTCGGGTGCCTTCTACACTCTTCCCACGTCCCGATGATGATGTTTCCTTCGCGGTAAAGTTTCGTTTCTTTTATGCTCTTTAACCCTTCTTTTATGCTTTTCTGGAATAGTCCCTGGAAAATCCAAAATATGCAAAATTCGTGGAAACTATTAGTTAAAACCCTAGACTAGTATATTTTCATGTATCATTTTGTGTCTAAAGTTCTAATAAAAGTTGGCGTTATCGACCGTCAACACATGCTTTCCTTCTCTTCTTTGCTAAAAGTGTAGCTAGCGGGTCTTAAGTAACGGCGTCCATCATTTGTCTTCTCTGGATGCAGGTTATCTCATTCTTTCAAACACTGCAGGTCTTGTCGTGCTTCAATTGTGTCCTTCGACTTCCCGTACACACCCATGAAGCCAAGTAGGTTTACACAAATATTCTTCGTGAGGTGCATGAAGTCGATCGAACTGCAGACCTCAAGGAGTTGCCAATATGGAAGCTCCCAAAATATGGACTTCTTCTTCCACATGGGTGTGCGCCCGAAAGCATCGTTCGGAATAGGTTCGCTGCCAGGTCCCTTTCCAAAGACTACTTTCACATCCTTGACCATATTGAGTACATCCTCTCTAGTTCGGTTGCGAGGCTTGGTCCGAGTGTCTGCCTTACCTTTAAAATGCTTGCCTTTCTTTCTTAGCGGGTGTGTCACAGGAAGAAACCGGCGATGGCCAAGGTATACGACCTTTCGACATTTTTTCAAATATATGTTGTCGATGTCCTCAAAACAGTGCGTGCAAACATTATATCCCTTGTTTGTCTGTCCTAAAAGATTACTTAGAGCAGGCCAATCGTTAATTATTACGAACAACAATGCTCGCAGGTCAAAGTATTCCTGCTTGTGCTCGTCCCACACTACACCAGGTTTACTCCACAAAATTAGAAGTTCGTCAACTAGAGGCCTCAGATAGACATCGATGCCATTGCCGGGTTGCTTTGGACTTTGGATGAGAACAGACATCATCATGAACTTTCTCTTCATGCACAACCATGGAGAAAGATTGTGGATACATAGCGTAACTAGCCAAGTGTTATGACTGCTGCTCTGCTCCCTGAAAGGGTTCATGCCATCTGTACTTAAAGCAAACCTTAAGTTTCTTGCGTCAGCTGCGAAATCAGGGAATCCTCTGTTAATTGCTCTCCACTGAGACCCATCTGTAGTGTGTCTTAACATATTGTTTACCCTACGGTCTTTTTTGTGCCATCGCAGTAACTTTGCATGGTCTCTGTTTCTGAATAAACGTTTCAAGCGTGGTATTATAGGAGCATACCACATAACCTTCGCAGGGATTTTCTTCCTGGGACGTTCTCCGTCGCGCTCGGCATCACCAGGGTCATCTCTTCGGATCTTATAGCGTGATGCATGACATACGGGGCATGCTTCTAGATTCTCATAGTCCTTGCCACGGTACAGGATGCAGTCATTAGGACATACATGTATCTTCTGGATTTCTAACACCAAAAGGACATACAGTTTGCTTTGCTTCATATGTAGTGGAGGGCAATTTGTTATCCTTCGGAAGCATCCTTTTTTGGATCTGCAGTAACTGTCAAAATCCCTTATCGGATAAACCATTCTTTGCCTTCCATTGCAACAACTCTAGTATGGTACCCAACTTTTTCTGGCCCACATCGCAGGTTGGGTAAAGCAATTTCTTGTGATCCTCTAGCATGCGATCAAACTTGATCTTCTCTTTTTCACTGTCGTATTCTCTCTGTGCATCATAGATGGCCTGACCAAGATCATCAGCGGGCTCATCTTCTTTAGCTATGTCTTTTTTGGCTTCCCCCATTGCAATGTCATGTAAGGGACTGTATTGGGCAAATATATCATCATCCCCTTCTTCTTCATCTTTGCACTCTTCCATTATAACCCCGTTTTTTCCATGCTTGGTCCAACATATATAGTTTGACATGAAACCCAACTTAAACAAGTATGAATGGAGAGGCCTTGAGCAAGCATACTCCTTCAAATTCTTACATACAGCACATGGCCAACACATGAAACCATCACGTTTGTTTTTCTCGACCACACTCAAGAAATAATGCACGCACGTAATGAATTCTCCGGAGCGGCGATCAGCATTGTACATCCAGTGTCGGCTCATCTGCATTACATGACATATCGTAAGAAAACCTTAAAGATAATTACTTAATTGCACAACACCAGTCATCATGTTCAATTAAAATGCTAGTCTACCGGCACAAACTAATCACTTTATGTTAAGCTCACTACAATGTACACAATCCCAACTAGCACTAAACAGACTAAAACTAAAATGCACTTTAGCAACATAAGGATCTGGTGACCAATCCCAACTAGAATAGACAGATTATTCGCTTCCTCTGCCTCGGCAGGCTGCTCGTGCTGGCTCACTGCCTCACCCGTCTGATTGTTTTGCACGTGTTGAACATACTCTTCCTCCCAGTACCATCCTTTACATCCGGTGCCGTCCCACTGAAATTAGAACAACAAATTAAGAAGTTTAATCAAAACCATCAAGAGAATGTAAAAAAATAACCATAGTACGTCAAATGAGATCCAATAACTCATATTGCGATCCGGGCACTTGTAGAAGATACGACCCTTGTTGGGACACTCATTCCTCACTCGGAACTCCATGACAATCTTCTGCTTATACTCGCCGCACGCAATAAGAGGGAGGTGCGGCCTAAGTCACTTGGAGACCCGATGAGAGTTTGAGGACCCAGAAGGAGTCGCTATCTACTCTCTATATTCATTTTTAAAATTGCTATAAATTTAAGGTTAAATGCCCACAAATTAAAAAATAAACTACATTTTCTAAAGTGATATATTCAAAAAACCAATAATAATATATATTCATTTTTGTAGATTGCTATGAATATTATTCACTAATAATATGATTATTAAGCTATATATGAAAACAACTATAAGCTACATATATGAAAACAAATAAATGGTGCATACTAGTTGAAACAAACAACTACAAGCTTTCACCATGTAAAAATATAAACAATCAAGTGAATACAAGTATAAATGCTCACAAATCAAGAAAATCAACCAAAGGTGTGAAATTAGCTAGATAACCTCTAAAATCAAGCATAAATGACCATGAAATGAGATATACAAGTAATGAAGGTATGAGAATGAAATTAATAACCTCTAAAACCAAAGAATCGACGTAGAAATGGAAGAAATCGTGTGGTGGCCGAAGAACACAGAAGAAGAGCAAGAACAAAGTGTGCTCGGGGTAGAGGTGGAAGAAGGAAAATTTGAGCTTATATAGGTGGTGACTTTTACTCCCGGTTGGTATTACCAACCGGAAATAAATGCCTGTTTTTAGCCCCGGTTGGTGGCCCCAACCGGGATTAGACCTTTACTCCTGGTTGGTACACCTGCCCGAACCACTAGCCGTTGGGTATGGACCTTTAGTCCCGAACACAAAATTTGCCGGGACTAAAGCTCATTCCCGGCCTCGGATCAAAGGTCCGTTCTCTACTAGTGATAGGATTTTTATTTCTAGTTCTTGGCAGGCAGCTTTCCCACTGACTAGTGTGAAAGATCTGGAAAGGGTACCTAGTGATCATAACCCTTTATTACTTGATGCTGGAAGTAATATGTATTTTGGTAAGAAAAGGTTTAGATTTGAAAAATGGTGGTTGGAAAAGGAATCTTTTGGTGCTGTGGTTAAGAAAGCTTGGGAGCTTCCCTGCTCTCTAGAGAATAGTATGGACAGATGGCAGCTTAGAGTTAGAACGTTGAGGAGACTAGTTAGAGGGTGGGCAACAAATGAAGTAGCTGCCCAAAATAAGGAAAAGGTAGAGATTTCTAAAAATTTCAATAGACTGGAAAGTCGAGCTGAATATAGAACTCTGAGTGAAGAAGAAAGGTTAGAATCAAGTCAGGTAGAAGGTAAGTTAGAAAAATTTTGGGTCTTAGAAGAAATTAAAATTAGACAAAGATCTAGGGATAGGAATATATTAGAAGGGGATAGGAACACAGCTTACTTCCAAGCCATTGCTAATTACAGAAGTAGGAAGAAGAAGATTGAGCACCTAGAGAGTGCTAATGGCCATGTCCATGATCAGAAGGGAATGATGAGAGTAGCGGTAGATTTTTATAGAAATCTTTTTGCTAAAGAGGCTGATCCTAGGATAAAGTTTGGGACTCATAAGCACCTAGAGAGCACCTAGAGAGGTTGATCTTGGTAGTAGCGCATGAAATTATTCATACTGTTCATAAGAGTATGAATCTAGGGCTTATTATCAAACTTGACTATGAAAAATCTTATGACAAAGTGAGCTAGGACTTTCTTTTTAATTTTTTGCTAGACAGAGGGTTTGATCCTGTTTGAATGGGGAAGAAAGTAGTTTCTTCAAACCTGACAAAGGTTTAAGGCAAGGAGATCCTCTCCCCATTCCTGTTTAATTTAGTAGAAGATAGTCTGACTAAAATGCTCAAGAAAGCTATGAATAGAGGTTTGATAAGAGGTTTATTAGAATTTTAAAGTAGGTGGTATTGTTTCTCTCCAAGATTCAGATGATACAATTCTTTTTTTCTCAAGTAGATGACAATTTGGTTATGAATCTTAAGTGTATTTTGCTTTGGTATGAGCAAATCTCAGAAATGAGAATAAATTTCCACAAAAGTGAATTAGTGCCTATGAATCGAAATGCAGAATCAACTCATTTTTTTCTCATATTTTAGCTTGCCTGGTAGGGAAACTACCTTTCAAGTACTTAGGAGTACCTCTTCACTATGACAAGTTGACTAGGGAAGATATTCGACCGTTGGTAGACAAAAATTCTTAGTAAAATAGCTGGTTGGAGAGGCAAACTCCTTTCTTTAGCAGCTAGAGTAACCTTGATTAAGTCCTGTCTCACAAGTATACCTGTTTATTTACTGTCCTTCATCAAATTCCCTAAATGGGCAATTAAGTTGTTAAATTCCCACTTGGTCAATTGTTTGTGGAATGATTCAGTAGATAATCACAAATATCATCTAGCTAACTGGGAGATTGTTAATATGTGTAAGGATTTTGGTGGTTTAGGAGTTCCTAATCTGAGAGAACTCAATGTTAGTCTTTTAGCTTTCTGGATTAAAAGGTACAAGTCTGATAAGGGTAAGCTCTGGAAACAGCTCGTAGATTTTAAATATAAAACTCAAAGTCCGAATATCCTCTTAACAAATACCAACCATCTTCTAACTTCTTCAAGGGCTTCATGTGGGAAGCACATGCAGCTAAGATGGGTTTAGGTGGAAAGTAGGCAGTGGCAAGAAAATTAGACTTTGGGAAGATAACTGGATAGGTTCTTCCAGCCTGGCTATTCAGTTTTGGCCAATATGTAGATCGATTAATAAGCAGAACAAAACCTTAGCTGAGTTGTGGGATGGTGCAAATTTAAAATGTACCTTTAGAAGGAATCTGAGTGAGGATCTACTATAGTATTGGATGGAAGTAGTAGATTTAGTCTCAATTGTCCAGCTCTTCAATGGTGAAGATGAATTAGTTTGGGAGTTTACTAGTAAGGGAACTTACTCTTCCCAATCGCTTTATAAAGTTATTGCCTTTAGAGGTGTTATACTGGTACATGTACTAGTTGTTTGGAAGATTAATATCCCACCTAGAATACATATGTTCCTATCACTCCTGATGAATTATAAAGTGCTTACTAGGGACAATCTGGCTAAAAGAAGGAAAGTTGAGGATGAGACTTGCCTTTTTTGCTTGGAAAAGGAAACTAGCCAACATCCATTTTTGACTGTGTTGTGGCTAGAAGGTGCTGGGATATTGTTATGAATATAACAAATAGACCTAAGGTAGAAAGCTTGTTTGACATTGGAAAATGCTGGATTAGCAATAAAAAATTCAAAACTTTTAATATGCTTACTTCAGCTGCGATTTGGTCTATTTGGAAACTCAGGAATGAGTTTTGTTTTCAGAAAACAGAATGGAGAAGCATGGAGGTGCTCGTTTACAGGATTCATGGGATTCTTCAGAGCTGGCTTGTCATCTGCACTGGAGATTAGAGAGACTTGCTAGAATTGTTTTCAAAGAAACTAAAGGAGGCAGTGAAGAGAGAAAGCTGGCCACCGGATATATCCAGAAGAGGATACTGAAGCTGAGTTTTAACAGGGGATCTGAACATGCTGGAGGTGAAGTTGGAAGCTGGAAAGAGACGCCAGTGTCTGGCTGGTGGAATGACTTAGATGAGGCTCTCAACTCATTGTAATAGGATTAGCCTTTTGAGGGAAGGGGGGTAAAACTCTTTTTCAGGAAGTGGATTTTGTGCCTGTTGTCAGTAGCGTGTTGGCCATGCATTGAATTGGCGTGGAGTTAGGTGGTTCCTGGACTTTTTCAATGTTGTAAATGTTTATTGGCCTTTTAATTCAAATGAAATGCTGGGGCATCGTGCCCTCGAACTCTTAAAAAAACATATGTGTTAAACATATGCAACATCCAGATATACACACTCGCAACAACAATTGAAAAGGCAGATAAAACATTAGGAACAACACTTGCAACGTACATGTAAAACCATTGCAATATATGCAATATACCAATCTACTTTTGCAATATCCATACAAAACGCTTACAACATACCTCTGAAACATTTAAATCAAATGAAACATACGATTTACAACATGTCATGTGTGACACTCTTGTGGCGTGACGAGCACCATATATTAGGCGCGCTGAGGAAAACTCGATAACCACCTCAATGGGCAGATCAGAGCTAGGCGCCAGGTGTAGAGCTTGGCCATGGCCCTCCTGCTCAGTTGAGTTTTCATTGTCTATACAATAATTTTGGAACTGATCATCAATGTTTAGCAATCAATTTACATAGTCTTGCCCCCCTTTAACGATCAATCACAAAGTCTGCCCCCTTGTTTTTTTGCTCTAGCTCCGCCACTGCTAGGCGCGAGGGACCTCCAGAGCAGTGCAAAGCACTGCACTCATGATGCACTGTCTCTAACCACAGGAGGAGATGAGAGGGAGGATGCCAGAGATGAGGATGGGGCGGGCGAGAGGCGCGACTCCAACGGCCATAACGCGCATCTCCAGCCGAGTAGGAGGACGCCGGTGATGAAGGCGGGGACAAGCGGGAGGCATGACTTAAGTGCATGGCATTGAGGAAGTGGGTGAGAGCCCAGGGTAGAGGATGCCGAGGTGGTCGCCCCTAGCAGTGGCAGGCAAGGAGCGGAACTTGTGGAAAATGCGCAAGGCTAAGGCGAAGGGGGAGATATTTATTTAGTATAGTATCTTATTTTATTTTAGAAGGACGTGCGGATGTGTAGAGGAGCTGCGTCCAAACATACAGACGTCCTCGTCCACACATTTCAAAAAAAAAGATTTTGTGAAAGGACTGGACGACATCTCTCCTGCTTCTCACTTGCATGTCATTGTTGCTTGTAACTTGCATAACAAGATTATTAGCTGTAAGGATTTTACTATGAAGGAGCGTCCAGGCGAAGAAGCGGCATTTGGGTTCCGCCAATGCCCTCCAGATCGGTGTCAAATTTAATTTTGTGTAAACTCCTTCAAATTGTATTCTATAAGCACTTTTTGTCGTGTACTCGCCATCATCCGTCCACCTCCAACGGATTTGATCTACGTCAACCTGTAGGTTCACATGTCAGACGTCTTCCCATAATCGCACGTATTTCGTGATCTCCTGTGGTGACTGTATTGGTAATATGTGGGAGATTCATTTATTTCCTTCCAAAGCATCTTTAAACGAGATTTACAGACTTTGTGGCATTGACCCGGAGACTCCAACTCATATATGCAAGGATTGTCCTTTCTCCCGACAGGTTTGGTCATGGATCAAAGGATGGTTCCACCTGGACGTTACTGACACAGTGGGGAGAAACGGACCGCTTCATAAGTTTTGGAGAAAATGCAGAGCAAAGGTGGAAAAAAAGAATAGGAGAAGGTTCGATGGTATCACGATATATTTTTGGTGGAACATCCGGAAAGGAAGAAACAAAAGAACCTTCCAACAGCAAGCACTGCACTCATATCAAGTTGCAATTCTATGCAAAGAAGATATCCAGCTTTTCCAGGCAGCTAATTTAGTAGATTACACAAATGGCTAGTTGTTCTTGTTGTAGTGACTTGGGCTTTTCGTCTTCTTTTTTGAAGGCTTTTTTCGGTAGTTTTTTCATGGTTTCCTCTAGTCGTCTTCGGGTGGTTTGGTAGCTAGCGCTGAGTAGAGTGTTGTAATTACTTTTTTTTCTCTTTCTTCGTATAATAAAAATACAGCAAAGCTTTTGCCGCCCTTCAAAAAAAACTTGCATAACAAGAATTACCTTGCCATACAATTCACCACTCGCCTCTAGTGCTTGCTACTAGGAGTGCCGCCGCCTCCGGTGTCTCTCCCTGGCTCCCACCATAGCTAGTCCCCTCTCTCCCTCTCCGATATATCGCTGAAGGTGGAAGGGAGTGAGATCATTTTAATAAGTTTTTCTATTAGATTGAGTCCTTAGGGTATGTTCTCTTCATGTGAATTATTTTTATTGGAGATTGATCTCCTCCTGCTCTCTGGCGATGACAAGAGAGCAAGTGGATTTATTTTCTCCATGGCGGCTCTATTGAGATGAGGGTGATAACTACAATGTCAACATCTTCACCTGTATGATGACATGGAGACTTTTATTTTCGGACGGCGATATCAAGAGGGAGATGGTGTTGCCACCATGAAATAGTTTTTTTTTGTCTCTTTTCTATTTTATTATGGTTAGATCTGACCACGATAAAGGATTAGAAAGAACAAGTTTCGGATCATTCTTTCTCATTTTTTTGTCACAAAAACAAAAAGAAAAAAAAGACACCAGAAAGGAGTTTCTCAACTCTGCTTATGAATATTGGCCGTCGTTTGTTAGTTATCTGTTCTCAGTCCTTTTGCAGAGTGTTGTGGTTCAGATTTGGTTCTGCGAAGGCGGGCATGGCGCCGGGCTGCCAAGCTCGTGCATCTTCGGCCGGCCACTGCAGGCAGCCCGCCACAGGGCGAGCTCTGCTCCAGCCGTCGGGAGCTGCGCGGGTGAGCTCTGTCCCAGCCCACCACGAGCTGCGCGCAGGCGAGCTCAGCTGTGGAAAATGTGCACGGCTGCAGGGGGCTTGTTTCATGAGGCATTCCCGAATACAAGCAACTTGTTTTTCCTTATCATGGATGCTCGTATGTATTAAATCATTGTACAAGTTATTTATTTAGCTATATGTTTGTGATATGACAAGATCTTACAGATAACAACATTCCGTCTGTGGTTGTATATGCTCTCTAAGCTCGTGCGCTGTGTGGCTAGGCCAAATGTGCGTGTTCTTATTGCCCTTTAACTATTATTACAAAATAACTAGTAATAATTTAACGAATAAATTATTCTCCACTGCTAATGTTCGTGATCGATCCTGCCAGCAGCCTATATACGAGCGACAGACTTATTGAAACTAAACACATTATTTTGAAGAAACATCCAAGCTGGTCCAAGGCCCCACTCCTATTATTACTTACGTGCAGCTTCCTAGCTTGCTTATGGCGCGTGAGCTGGGGGAGGGCAAGAAATGTTTGGGCTGTTCGTGCCGCCGCAATGTGGCACTACCACTGAAGATGCCTTGCTGACGGACACCGGCAGCTTTGGTGGTGGCGGCGGCACAGCGCCACCACCAGCTCCTAGGAGCCGCCGCGCCGGTGTTGCCGTGGCGTCGGCGTGCACCGATGCAGCTGCCACGAGCAGCAGCGCAAGCAACGCCGCCGCTGCTGCAGCCGGACCTCTTGTTCTCCCTCCTCCCTTCATCTTGATCAAGACTGATTCCAACGTGCTCTGCAGCTAAGGCAGCTCCACCGGTCGAGCTAGAGAGATCTTGAGAGACGCTTGCTGGATGCTAATTAATTAGATCAAGGCTGGAGCTGAGGAAACAATATCTGGCGGTGTTGTGCTTCCAAAAGCTCAAAGCCATGGTATCTACTTATAGAGTTAACATCGTTCAGACTATGGAGACGATCGATCGTCAAGCCAGCCAGCTGATGTTAACTTCCTCGACATTGCCGCGGACGGATGAAGAAAACGTTTTTGACGGATCAAACTGATGACGCAACCTTGTGTATGCAAGCATGGATGCATAGATTCCCATAGGATGAATGTTTGGTGGTACAGTTCATCAAGGTCCAACCTGACGACTATTTGATTCTTTCATGCAAAAATCCAAGATAAAAATAGTTCAGGATTCACTCATGTATGGATTTCTCTCGACGGCGTGGGTATTTTTTTTCTCTACAGGTGATTTGTCTTAACGTATGTCAGTAGAAATTTAACCGTTTCGAAGCCAATGTGTAAATCGATTTATACGAATAATTTGTTAAAAAAACCATTTGTAAAAATCATGCATTTGTAATGACAGTTCCTTAAGAAATAAGTAACTGCCAGTGCAAATAATTTGAATTTATTTTTTAGTTTTCTAAATAACCTCGTATGTAAAAATCTTTACAATAAAGTTGTAGATCTTGAAAAGTTATGAAACTTTGGTCCTGTTTGGATCCTGTACCTGTGCTATAGGTTAGAGTTAGTTTCTAACTGCAAACTAGCCCTCAACTAGCTCTACCTCAAGTGTTGTTTGCATGCAAGAGTTAGATTGATAGAAAAGGTACTTTTTCAATCGTTTGCGTGGGCCATAGTATGACTAGATGTGACGGAAAAGTATGGTCCCCACCTGAACTAGCCCAAATAATCACCTCTTGGAGGGGCTAGTTTTTTGGGGTGGCCTAGTTGCAAATAACCCACTCTAGCCCTCCTATTTGGATACTTTTGGACTAGTTAAGCTCAAACTAATTCAAACTAGCTCTAGCCCCTGAATCCAAGCAGGGCCTTTGTAGTTGACAACATTTTCATTTAAAATCATCTTGTCAACAAAAACTTTAGAATTTTTCAAATTTAAAATTCAAATTTTGTAACGATATTGGATGAAGAAACTATCAAAACAAAGTTGTAGATGTTAAAAAGTTATGAAACTTTAAAGTTGACAACGTTTCCATTTGAATTTAGGATCTCAATCAATCAATTTATGCTCGATTTATAATAATATGTGGGAACCGAACTCTGACATATAGACATGAGTGACTAATCGGTTGAGTGGTAGAGGAGATTATACGCGAGCCTGAGGTCGTTGGTTCAAACCCCGTATTCGTGAAGCTTATCGCTTGAAAAATACCACTACTTGCATGCGGGTGGCTGACTGGTGGCATCTCCTACGATAATATTTTTACGCTATTTTTAAAACCTGATTTTTTTTAGTTTTCTTAAGGAACTGACAGTATAAATCGATTTCTACTGGCAGTTTTTAAGTCACCGTCCGTAAAAAAAAAGAGATTTTTACTGGTGTCTCCTGCTGTACAACCGTGAGTAGCAACCTTGTGGGTACTAGTAGATGACACAAATCTGGTAGTATATACAAAAATGCATGTATATATATATATATATGCGCGTTTATATTCACGACTTGCGGGTGGCTGACTGGCCTCTCCTATATAATAATATTTTTTTGTTATTTTTGAAACCTGATATTTTAAGTTTTTGTTAAGGAATCGTCAGTATAAATCGAGTTCTATTAGCGGTTCTCAACTCACCGTCTGAAAAAAGTTGATTTTCACTCATCTCTTCTTGTTGGCGGTTGTGAAAAACAGCAATAAGAATAGCTCTACAACTGTCAGTAGCAACCTTCTATGTACTAGTAGATGACGCAAACCTGGTAGTATATGCAAAAATGCATGTATATATATGCCCGTAATTATATTCACGTTAGAATTTTATATGCATGTCTTGTGCAAGTCCAGTACACAGATCAAGCTAAGGTTGAAGTTTCAACATTTCAAGAATCCAGAGTGGCGGACTGACGACTATTTGATTGTTTCATGCATACGGAGTAGATCCAAGATCAAAAGTAGTTTGGAATTCTGAGGTACGGAATGTATGACTGAAGTTTGACGTTTTCAGCACTCAGGAGTGCAGCTATCTGGTGTGCCAGGACCGTACCTTGACGGCCAGACCTGTAGAAACTCACAACCGCGTTCATTGCCATGCCAGAGATCTTGCACGGCAATAACATGCAGCGTTTTTGGCACTATGCCACTATTGTTTTTCTTTAGAATGTTCCCGGAGACAGAATCGCGCTGTAAAGGAATTTGGCCATTGAAGTTGAACTGTTGGTCTGTTGTCCGAGTCTTGTTTCGGTCACTGAACTCGAAAACCAAGGAATCTTTGGCCAATCAACACTTACCGTGTACACTTGACCATCGCACCCGTTTGACACCCTCTTTCACTGGTGGTTTTGACTGCCACGCTGGACTCCGTGGCCCTGTTAGCTAGCTTGGTGACGCAGCTAGAGCCCCACCCGTCAGGTCTCTCCTCCCTAAAACTTTCCTTGTTTGCTGGTCCATCTTGGACGAGAGCGATGGTGACATTTTCGATGTCATGTCCTTCCTAAGGCGTCATTATTGGAATTCGTCTCAGCTATGATGTTGTCATTGGTTGATGCTTTTCACTTCTCGGCGATTCGTCTGTGTGTGAAAAAGAGACCTGCAACATGAAGCTGGAGTTATTGCATCATGGAATATGGCTCGACAATGATGACACGAGGTTAACCCCCTACTTCGTCGATTGGAATGCTTTGGTGGTTTGGAAAATGTCAAGGGCGAGGCAAAGGATTAAAATAGAAAGTCGGAGCCGCTCTTTGGGGTTCAAGCTTGGCAACGATGAGCCATTACGGCCTCTCACTTTGGGCCTTTTGTCTATCTTCGTTAGGATCGTTCGAGGTCTGCAATGATGATTGTGGTAGTTTTGTACTTTTAGGCGTCACCTGGGTGGATGACTTCTGTGTATCCTATATTGGGTTGGCTATCTTTTTTTACTTAAATTTTTATCGTCTTAATTGTGCCTTTGTTAAAAAAAAAGCCAAGACTTGGTACTACATGCCCTTATAGCGGTTTCCTTGTATCCGATCCTATGAGAAGTAAAACAACAGTGCCAAAACGTTGCAGGTTGTTGCAGTGCACGCGGTCGGGTCAGTGCGAATTTCGCTTTCAACCGGACTGTGGCCGTCAAGGTACGGTCGATCCGGGAACATCAGCTAGCTGCACATACTCCTGAATGCTGCAAAAACCCAACTTCATTATTATATTCCGTACCTCGGGAATTCCGAGCTACTTTTGATCTTGGATTTTTGAACGGAGGAATCATATAGTCGGTCTTCAGTCCACTCTTAAAACGTTTGAACTTAATTTGGACCTTGAATCCTTCGTCATCTGTGTACCACAAGACATGAATCTCATGTGAATCTATGCATATGCTTCCATATGCCAGGTTGCGTCATCAGTTTGATCTATGAGACTATGATCCGTCAAAAACGTTTTTTTTTTAATCCGTGGCAATGTCGCGGAAGTTAGCATCCAGCTGGCTGGATTGACGATCGATTGTCCCCCTAGTCTGAACGATGTTTTCACTCGCTGCATGTATGCTATAAGTAGACACCGTGGCTTTGAGCTTTCGAAGCACAACAAACCATTTGTCGTTGTTTCCTTAGCATTCAACAAGCATCCCGAGGTCTCTGCTGACCGACCGGTGGAGCTATACCTCTCTGCTGCAGTGCACAAGTCCTGATCAAGATGCTGGGAGGAGGGAGAGCAATAGGTCTGGCTGGAGCGGCGGCGGTGTTGCTTGCGCTGATGCTCGTGACAGCATCGACGGTGCAGGCTGACCCCGCGGCCGCAACGGCGCGGCGCCTCCTCCTAGCCGACGGCACCGTAGCGCCGCATCCACCAACGCTGCCGGTGTCCGTCAGCAAGGCATTAGGGCATTGCGGCATAACGCACGACCCAAACACCCGTTGCCCTCCCCCACCTCACGCGCCATAGCAACTGACAACTGTAATAAGCTTGGAGCCTTGGACCTTGGATTTCTCTTCGAACTAATGTGTTTAGCTTGAATAAGTTTGTCGTTCATACATAGGCTGGCAGCATTGATCAATGATCACGAACATTACCAGTGGAGAATAATTTATTCGTTGAATTATTACTACAAGCTATATATATATATATATATATATATATATACCTACCTAATAATAAAGCGATAAAATTTCAGTCTATTTTTTTTCCATACCCTCTAACAACATAATAGAGAGTTTCTTATGTTTGACTTAAATAACTTGCTTTTAAGAGTTGAATATATTATGTCTCGATATAGAGTCCAATTCTCGTTTCGTTTTCGCGTTATAGCCTTACAGTTCGTTAGTTCAACCTTTTCTGAGTCCGTATTCTAATCTTAGAACCCTAGCAGGTACGTATATACATACATACAAACATATATTAAACATTAGATCTACCGTGACAAACTAGAACTCTGTACCAGCCGCCGATTGTATATTGTTGTATATAAGATAAACTAAAACTCTTTATCAGCTGTCGTTCATTAAAAAAATTCTTTCAAAAAATATTGGACAATTTTGTTTGTATATACCCACAAAAACATATACTACATGCTAGAGAATCGGACACATGACGCACATGGGCCGCACATCGTGGATGAATAGACCAGAAGTATGTAGGGTAAGCCCAAATCTTCGGGACGCCACGGTATTTTTTCATCAGAAGTTCTATTTCAAGCACTTAGCCACACATGTCAAACTTTACGTATGTATAAACTATAACGCATGGCACCGCTCCAAGAGGAGGAGTGCCTGGTCGGAGAGTTCATCACTGCCATAGTACTGGTATCTATGAAAAAGAGATGAGTTCATCGCTGTCATAACACTGGATTAATTTTTTTAGAGCGGTACCATGCGCTTACCGGGAACATGTACCTCCCTAGCAGCAGCCTTGCCAGGTCGACGGCGTCATCCTGCCCGGAGATAAGCTTGTAGTATAGTTACCGTTGCCGGCGAGGGGGGCGGAGGAGTTGATTCACTTCCAACGTGATCACCACATCCACCCACTTCGGGCATGTTTGCAATGCGGCATCTGGCTAGCTTGGGTCGACTAGCCTAGCAAATGGCCAGCCAGAGCATGGTCCAAATGGTATAAGTGTTCGTATTTTGTTCCACATGTCACGTCTGATTTTAAGGACAAAATCGAATGTATAATATATGTATGTCAGGATCAATTTTTATACATATATCGACTTTATTATATTATCATAACAGTGTTGAATACATATCCAAATATTATTACACAATGACCCGTGAGTATAAAAGAAAAATTACATAAATAATAATGAAACCTCTAGCGGAAACAGGGACACCATCTCCACAGGAACATCGACCAAGCGCAGCACTAGCCTAGTACACGTCATCGGGGATTCGGGGTCGAAGGCACCGTCTCCTGAATGCTGCAAAAACCCAACTTCAGTATTATATTCCCTACCTCGAGAATTCCGAGCTACTTTTGATCTTGGATTTTTGCGTGGACGAATCATATATAGTCATAGTCGTCAGTCCACTCTTGAAACGTTTGAACTTAGTTTGGACCTTGAATCCTTCATCTGTGTACCACAAGACATGAATCTCATGTGAATCTATGCATATGCTTGCATATACCAGGTTGTTTCATCAGTTTGATCCGTCAAAAACGTTTTCTCCATCCTCGGCAATGTCGCAGAAGTTAGCATCCAGCTGGCTGCCTTAACGATCGATCGTCTCCATAATCTGAACGATGTTTTCACTTTTTACTTTTCAGTCGCTGCATGTATTCTATATAAGTAGACACCGTGGCTTTGAGCTTTCGAAGCACAACAAACCATTGTCGTTGTTTCCTCTGCTCGAGCTCTGATCTACTAGCTAGTTACTAGCAATCAACAAGCATCTCGAGATCTCTCCCGACCGACCGGTGGAGCTATACCTCTGATCTGCTGCCCAGCTAGTGCACGCAAGTCCTGATCAAGATGCTGGGAGGAAGAAGAGCAAGAGGTCTGGCTGGAGCGGCGGCGGCGTTGCTTGCGCTGATGCTCGTGACAGCATCGTCAGTGCAGGCTGACCCTGCGGCCGCACCGGCGCGGCGCCTCCTCGTAGCCGACGGCACCGTAGCGCTGCTGCCACCAATGTTGCCGGTGTCCGTCAGCAAGGCGTTAGGGCACTGCGGCATAACGCACGACAAAAACACTCCTTGCCCTGACTATAACACAACATAGCTTTGCCGACACTTGCAACTATCGGCAAAGGGTACCTTCGCCGACAGATAACCTCTTGTGAAAGGTTTTACCGACAATCTTCAAACAGTCACGGTAGAAGCAGTCGGTGAAACTTTTGCCGACAGTTAGAGGCATCGCCGACACTTTTTGTGTAGCCAAATGGTGTACCTACGCCGACAGTTGGAACTTTCACCGACAGCTAGGACCTATGCCGACAGTTAGGACCTACGCCCCTAGCTCACGCGTCATAGCAACTGTAATAGAATAAGCTCGGAGCCTTGGACCTTGGGTTTTTCAACGAACTAATGTGTTTAGCTTGAATAAGTTTGTTGTTCGTATATAGGCTGGCAGCATTGATCTATGATCACGAACATTAGGAGCGGGGAATAATTTATTTGTTGAATTATTACTAGTTATTTTGTAATCTAATATCTATGCATAATAATAAAGGGATAAAATTTCTTCTCATTTTTCATCGTCTCCTCCTACTATCCAGGTAATGGAGAGTATGAATCGATTGGACTCCTAGCTCATACTCATACGAGTTAGGACCATTGGCGGATCCACGGGGGGCTCCCAGCGCCCCCTGTCGATGCTAGTTTTAGCGGGTGCTAACACCGGCTAGTAAAATTGTGTTTTGCGGTTGAGGCTCCGGATGGTGTGCAAGGGAAAACACAGGGTTTATACTGGTTCAGGTCAAGAGGGCCCTACGTCCAGTGGAGAGGAGTGTCGTGTTGACCGGGGTGCTTGTAGTAGGGGGTTACAAGCTAGGCGAGAGAGGAAAGTGCTCCCAAGTCTCTTGTGAGTGTCGAAGTGTATACAGATCGCTTGTTGTTGTGTGTGTGTATGGGTCTCTAAGAACTCGAGAGGTATCGTCTAAGGCTGGCCTCTGCTCTCCCTTTTATAGTTACAAGGGAAGGGCTAGAGTTACATGTGCTGCCTTATGTTACAGTGCTCGGCATGGCGGAGTCGATGATGACCGGTGGCGATCGTCAGCCACGCCTTTGTCTTGGCGCCTCGGCGGCATGGCATTAGTCATTTGGCTGATCCACCACAATTCTATTGGTGAGTTCCAAGGCACCTCGCAGTGCTGGTCATGGTTGGCTACATGGCGGTACGTCATGCCGTCGTGTCCGTCCCTGCACAGTGCAACGAGTAGATAGGTTGACCTTTGGGTACAAGCTCCCGAGGCTCGGGAAACCTTGGTGCCGTCAGGGGCTTGATGGGACAAAGCGGGGTGAGTGTCCTCCCTTGGGCGTTTCTTTTTCCCTGTGAGGTACGTTCCAGGGGGTAGGCGAGACTGGTCGTAAGGCTTGCCCATTCCCTCGGGTTGGCCAGGCGACTGTTGTTCCCCATTTCCTGGTGTCACACGTGTGGCCGGGGTATGGCAGTCGCCGTCGTGGTTGGCAAATCTCCTTGTCAGCCCGGGGAGCCATACAGTTGACTGTCCTTGTAGCGGCGTGGGAGGAGGAGGACCGTCAAATCGCCTGCCAGAGGAGATGGGGCAGTTGGTACGGCGAACGTGCGCGTTCGGAGTGCTGTTGTGCAAGGGGCCCTCCCGATGGGACCGTGCCTGTAAAGTGGTCAGAGAGATCCCTTGTGGTCCAAGATTGCTCCGCTGACGTCAATCATGCATTGGATGCTTTTGAGAGGTTGCGCTCGAGGGGGATGGTGAAGCTCGGGCGAATCGGAGAATTGGCGACCGAGGGTGCCGCTTTCCCGAACTCTCTCGGGGAGGCTCGAGCGAATCGGAGAATTGGCGCCCGAGGGTGCCGCTTTCCCGAACTCTCTCGGGGAGGCCCGGGCGAATCGGAGAATTGGTGCCCGAGGGAGTCGTTTTCCCGAGGGTAGGCTGTCGTTGATGCAGCACCGTCATGGGCCTCCGTAGGTGCGGCCTTCATGGGCTTTCACAGCCTTTGCCTGGGCTGGGCCGTGTTGGGAATATGTGTTTTTGCATCGAAGTTGGGTACCCCATACTTTGGTACCCGACAGTAGCCCCCAAGCCTGTGGCGGAGTGAAGGCACTCCTCCACAGGTTCACTGCTGTGGCTTCCTGTCGAGGAGATGAAGTATAGGTTGTTTTTTCCGGTGGGTGCGCGTGAGCGCACCCGCCGGGTGTAGCCCCCGAGGCTTTGGAGGGATGTTACATCCCTTCAAAGGCTCAAAATCGTGATTATTAGTCCTCAGGTGTTCTTCGATTTATTTAGGGGAGTTGTTTCCTTAGAAGCGGAGCCCCCGAGCCTCCCATCGTGTAAGGGAGGTCATTTGGTGGTCTTTCCAAGGTGCAGGGTAAGTTTCCGAGCCTCCGTTTTCGTATCGGAGATCGATCGGGTTCTTCCCTATCTTTTTGGTTTGACCTTCATGCTCTTTTTTCAGGAAGAGGAAGGTTTGGTCCTACTCGACTTCCCCGTTGGGGCACGAGTCGGCATTTCCGGTGAGCTACAAACGGGTTGGTCCAAGTGGAGGTCCGTGCCCCGTTCGTTGGGGGTTGGCTAGTGGCCTGAGCACACTCCAAACGTTTCCCGAGGGTCAATTAGTGGATGTTGGGTCCCTTCGATGGGTCTCGAGGGCCTGATGCCTCCCACGGAGGGATTCCACGTAATCGACTCACTACTGGGACTTGGACATAGCACGGGTTGTCCCTTGTGACGCTCGGGGGTCGGGATACTGGCCGTTTTCGTGACCCATCCGCTAGCTGTCCCTAACTCGGTTTCCCTGGGGCGACTGTTCGAGCCACTATGGGCCAGTCTTCGATCCCCTGGGAACGTAACGGGCGTCCGAGCCCGAGGTTCCTTCGTCGAGAAGGAGAATGTATCAGTGGGATCGAGGCGGGCGGGCGTAATGATTCGGCTCACCTTTTGAGGCGCGCAGCATGACGGATGCGACGGTTCGGGGAAGTCGTGGCGGTTGCGTGCGAGAGGCCGGCGGCGATGCGGGGATCGTGGCGGGCCCTGCGCAGTTAATGCGGCGGATCCTCCGCATCTCCCACGATCCGCCGCTTGGGTATATAAGAAACACTCGTGATTTTTTCTTTCTACCCTAGCCATTCGCTCGCGCCGCCGTTCGCCTTCTTGCTTTCGCTGTCCACCCTCTCGCCTTCGTTGCTCGCTCGAGTGAGAAGCGCCGCCGCGGCCGACATGGTTGCCTTCCCACAGCTTTTCTTCTCTAGTTCGCCATGGCCTCCTCCCCAGTTTGCACCGATGCCACCGCCGCCACCGGCATTCTTAGGTTAGAGCCGTGGCCGCGCAGCGCCATGACGGAGGAGGAACTGGAGTGGCTCGTGGAGCTAGGGCTCCTACGCCCCCGCACCGACGTGGAGCGCTGGAGTGGGTCGTGCCGTCAGACGACCACGACGAGCCGAAACCCGATGAGGGGTACGTGGTGAGCTTCATCGCTTACCACGAGCGCGGGCTCGGGTTGCCGCCGAGCCGCTTCTGCCGGGCGCTGCTCTTCAACAATGGGCTGGAGCTCCACAACCTCACCCCTGACTCCATCACGCAGGCGTCAATTTTCGCTGCTCTGTGTGAGGGCTACCTCGGGGTACCCCCGCACTGGAACCTATGGCGCCGTATCTCCCGCGTCGATTGGTACACCAAGGCGGCCGGTTCGAAGAAGCCACGGGAGATCCCACGCGGGGGGCTGCGGTTTCGTGATCCGCTCCGGCGAGTACGTCCCCTGCAAGGTCCTCTCCTCCAACAAGGGCTGGCACCACGGCTGGTTCTACCTCCGCAACGACGGGGACGCCTTTCCCAAGTATACGGGAAGGGCGTTCATCGCTCCCCTCCCTCAGTGGGATTGGGGGTGCCCGGCTAAGGAGGCCAAGCACCTTGATGCCTACTTTAGCGCGCTCCAGGCGCTGCGCGACCGGGGTCTCACGGGAGCCGCCGTGGCGGCGCAGTTCCATGCGCGGACGGTGCTACCGCTGATGGACCGCAGGCTGGCGCTGAACCAGATGCTCATCGGGACGTCGCGGGAGGGCACGGCAATGCTGCCCTAGGACATCGGCCAACAAGAGATCATGCGCCGTGTTAAGTACATGGTGGGCGGTTACCATTCCTGGGACGAGCTAAACCAGATACCCATGCTCCCCCGTACGGGCTTCATCGCGCTGGTGAGCGTCGTACGCTCTGTCGGGTTTGCGGTTCCTCCGTCTTTTTCCTGATTTCTTTCTTCATTCATCGTAGGGTCTTTCAAGGACCGGGAAGCCTTCCCTTCCGCCTGTCCTAGAGGACAAGATTCAGCGAACCCAGAACCGCCTTTGGGACGAGGCGGCGAAGGCGGAGAAGGACCGGAAGACTGCACTGAAGCAGAAGAGGGCTCGAAAGACGGAGGCATCCTCCCAGCACCACCGTCGCCGTAAGGAGGTGGGGGAGCCAGAGAAGGACACCTTCTCCGACCAAGATGACGAGGAGGATGAAGAAGAGGAAGATTTTTATGACTTGACGGTGTTGGATTGGCCCTTCGTGGCCACAAGGCCCACGGTGGGCGCCGACAAGCCTGGGAAGGCTCCGATGACGACGTCCGCCGGCGGAAGTGCCGGGGCTCGTGACCTGAGCCCCTAGGCAAAACTGCCGAAGTCCGCGTCTGAAGACGCGGTCTCTGGCAGCGTGATTGTTGGAGCCAAGGCTCCGCCTTCCAGCGGCCGTGAAGGCTCGCTGGAGAGGCCGGGAACGGGCCTGGACCCGGCGCCCGAGCCAAGCCTGGCTGCTGACGACGGGACCGGGGGATCCTGTTTCCACGCACCCTCCCCTCCGACGCATCGTTGATCGCAGCAATGGCCGAAGGCGGGGGGAGCGGTGAGCGGAAACTGTCGGAGCCGGAGCTGCCCCGTGCCAAGACGCCGGAACTTGAGCTGGGGTCCTCCCAGACTCAAGCTTCCCCGCCGAGGGGCGGCGACGTCGAGGCGACCCTTGGCGCCCAGGTAGGGCCCTCGCCTCAGGGCGGTGCCAGCCCAGATGCCGCAGTGGCGCCCACTCCTCCGCTGCCAGCGCAGCCCACGCTGTCCGTCATCTCGCCGAGCGCGGGGACGGCGAAGAAGAGGAGGGTGGTTCCAAAGACAAGGTAGGTGTCTTTTCCTATTAGTTCCTTTCATCGGAGATCTTGTTACGAGCGTTCCTTTCTTCCTTCTCTGCTTCAAGAAGCGCTCGGGGTCGGACCTCCAGGTGTCGCACCTGAAGGTCCTGAAGGTGCAGGGCCACGCACGGCCCGGGGAAGCGCCTGATCGACGGACGCGGAAATCCGTCCCCCCACGGGTCCGGCCGTGGCATCCGAGGTTCCTCCCTGGGGAGGGGTCATTCCGGCCGTGGCCGTCGTCCTCGCGCCCGTCGCCGACGTGGAGGCAGCGCTAGCGCGGGCTCCCGAGGCCTCGGCCGTTACTTCTGGAGGCGCCTCGGGAGCGCCAGCCGATGCCGCCCCCACGGAGCCTGCCACCACGGGCTCGTCGGTTGTGGATGCCGGCGCAGGAGCTCCCCCCGCTCGTGAGGAAGGCCCCTGGGCGTTGGCACTGAGGCAGCCCCGGCCTCGGGAGTTGATCGCCTCCCGGATCGAGTGGGCGGACCGAGTGGATCCTCAGGCGCCACCCGTCTTCTCGCTCCGGGACGACCTCGAGGCTTCCAAATGGGATGCCATTCAAGAGCTCGGGTTCAGCTCGGCGGCGGGTCTCCGCGCGATCGCCGACGTCCTCGAGACGGAGCTCCCGGCCCAGCTTCAGGTAAGCCCCCATGTCTCGTAATTTTACCTATGTATGAGCGTCATTTTTACCATCTCCGCTCCTCTCTCCTTTCCAGGACCTCATGCATACCTCCCGGGACAAGTCCTGCTTCCTCCGCGGCGGGCTCGGGCTCTGGAAGCAGCTTGACCTCAAGGGGAAAGCCCTTGCCCATGCCCAAAGCGAGCTCGCCGCCGTGACCTCCAAGCTCGCCGAAGTGTCAACACTGTCCTGAAGGAGGAGGTCACGGAGGCGAAGGGACGAGCCGTTGCCTCGGCGACACGGGTGCAGGAGCTGGAGGGCGCCCTGGCCGAGGCGACGAGGGAGCGCGATGCCGCCCGCCAGCTTGCCGCCGAGAAGACTTCTGCCGCGGAGGCCTTGGCTCTCGACCTGAGTGAAACTCAGGCGGCATTGCGTCTGGCGGTCGACGCGGCAGACTCGGCTCGGGTGGAGGCGCAGAAGGCTCGAGAGGAGGCTGATAGTATGTGCAGTGTCATGCTTTTCGTTTTGTTCGTCTTGGTTGCTTGTTGCATCTTTGTTCACCTTCATGTTTTGCTCCCGCAGTTCTGCAGGCGGCTTATGACGGCGAGGCGGCCGATCACCTGGAACTGCAGAAGGCAGCGCGCGCTGTGCGACTCCAACAGCACTGGTGGGGAACCCTCGGGGGTCTCGCTCCGAAGCTGACTGGAGGCACTTTATGGCAGCGTCGGCGGCGGGGTCAAGGAGGCCCTACTGACGGGTGTCCAGAAGACACTGGCGGTCATGAAGTCCCACTATGGGAACTTCGACGCCGACGTTATCAGCGAAGGCTTCCTTGAGGCCGACGATGCCGAGCTCCTGGCGCTGGAGGACTCGATGAAGGAGCCCGGCGAGGCGCTGGCAGGCCTCTTCGAAGCCGAGGTCGAACTCCCTCCCCTGGAACTGCCGTGAAGAACAGCCGGGCCATAGTGCCCTTGTAAAAAAAAGTTTTCGTGAGTGGTTGGGAGGAAACAAACATGTGGCCCTTCATGGCCGTAATATTTATGTAAATATTTGCTGCATGTTTGATTCAATTCGTTTCGTTCTTTTTTTTAGGCATTTTTTCTTGCTGATCCTGTGCCCGGGCCATCGAGCCTCAGGGGACTTTTTTCGGGTGTCGTAGCTTTAGCGGCGTAGACGCAGCCGATGTCCTAGGAGATTTGGCAGAAAGAAACCTTGGAAAAAAACTTAGTTGTTTCTTCCCGAGCCTCCTCCCTTTGCCGAGCATAGATCCTATAAGTTTTCTTCCGAGCGCGAGTTAGCCTTCGAACGCAGAGTGGCGAGGGGAGATGCTGTAGCCCAGGGGCGTAAGCGGTCTCCTCGACTCGGCTGGCTCTGTCCCCTGGGACTTCTCTTGCTCTTCCGAGTTTTATAAGTTCACGCTTGGTTTTAGGAGGGAAGCGTGTTTTAGGGAGAAACGATTTCAACGAGTTTTAAAATTTTTGTGTTTTCAAAATCGTTGTGGCTAGGGAGAGTCCGGGGTTCCCCCGTCCTAGCCCCCGAGGGAGGGTCGGCGTTTCCGTAGGTTAGAACGAGCCTCACTTTTCTAATGCGCGGCGAAATGAAAAGTCATTTCACTTCCGAGTGTAGGCTCGGATCGAAAATCTAAAAATCAGGTAAAAAGAGTAGAAGTCAGGTCTTTTTATTGATTTTAAGATTTTACAAATTGTACAATGCTCAAAATTTTAAGGATAGAAGCGACATAGCTTTTCAATGTTCCAAGCGTTGTTATAGACCTCGCCCTTCTCGTTTGCGAGCTTGTACGTGCCAGACCGCAGCACCTCGGCGACGATGAATGGTCCTTCCCACGGTGGTGTGAGCTTGTGATGCCCCTTGTTGTCCTGCCTGAGCCGCAGCACCAAGTCGCCTACGCTGAAGGCTCGGCCCCGGACGCACCAAGCATGGTACTTGCGCAGTGATTGCTGGTACTTGGCCGAGTGCAGCAAGGCCATGTCGCGAGCTTCGTCGACTTGGCCCAACGCGTCTTCACGAGAAGTCTGATTGCCCTGTTCATTATAGGCTCGGACCCTCAGGGCGCCGTACTCCAAATCCGTGGGGAGGACGGCCTCGGCTCCATACACCAGGAAGAAGGGCATGAAGCCCGTGGCTCGGCTTGGCGTAGTCCTTAGACTCCATATCACTGCCGGGAGCTCCGTCAGCCACCTTTTGCCGAACTTATTTAATCTATTGAAGATTCTCGGCTTAAGGCCTTGGAGAACCATGCCATTGGCACGTTCTACTTCGTTGTTCATTCTTGGGTGGGCTACGGCCGCCCAGTCCACTCGTATGTGGTACTCGTCGCAGAAGGCCAGAAATTTCTTTCGGGTGAACTGCGTGCCGTTGTCAGTGATGATGGAGTTCAGAACACCAAACCGATGGACAATGTTGGTGAAGAATAACACCGCTTGTGCCGAGCTGATTTGGGCGATTGGCCGAGCCTCGATCCACTTTGAGAGCCTGTCGATGGTGACAAGCAAGTGGGTGAAGCCCCCGGACGCCTTTTGGAGGGGCCCGACAAGGTCCAGTCCCCATACGGCGAATGGCCAAGTGAGGGGAATCGTCTGGAAGGCTTGGGCCGCGAGGTGGGTCTGCCGAGCGTACTACTGGCACCCCTCGCAGGAGCGTACCACCTCGGTGGCATCGACCACGGTGGTTGGCCAATAGAAGCCCTGTCGAAAGGCGTTACTGACAAGAGTTCTTGGTGCGGCGTGGTGCCCGCAGGCTCCAGCGTGTATCTCTTCGAGTTGGCGTTTGCCTTGACTGAAGGGAATGCAGCGCTATGGGACGCCCGAGGGACTCCGTCGATAGAGGTTACCGTCGATCATCGTGAAAGACTTAGCTTTACCTGCCAACCGTCGTGCTCTGGTTTTGTCCGAGGGTATGATTCCTCGAACAAGCCAACTGACCAGCGGCTCGCGCCAGTCCGGCTCGTGGTCATCCATCTCGGCTTCAATCTCCATCGCCGTCTTCAGCCAGGGTCTCGGGTGGCACCCTTTTGTCAGAGGGGTCGGCAGCCCCCAAAGGGCTTGCGTGGCTTGAAGACGATCCAAGTTCTCCCGGGGGCTCGGGGGTCTTCTTCCCCTTGTCCCCCGAGGGATCAACACTGACCGAGGGCTTGTGGAGGTCGTTGGCAAATACGCCCGTCGGGACCGTAGCCCTTTCGGACGCGATTTTTGCCAACTCGTCGGCCTCCTCGTTGTACCTGCGCACGATGTGGTTGAGCTCGAGGCCATCGAATTTTTTCTCGAGCAACCGCACCAGCTTGCAGTAGGCGGCCATCTTGGGGTTCTGGCACGTCGACTCCTTCATAACCTGGTCCACGACGAGCTGGGAGTCCCCTCAGACCTCGAGGCGTCGGATCCCGAGCTCGATGGAGATGTGGAGACCGTTGACCAGAACCTCGTATTCGGCCATGTTGTTGGAAGCCGTGAAGTGCAGCCGCAGCAAATATTTGAGCCGGACCCTGAGGGGACAAACGAAGATGATGCCGGTGCCAGCACCGGTATTCATCATCGACCCATCGAAGTACATGACCCAATACTCTTCTTGGGTCGGGAGTGGCGGTAGCTGCGTCTCGGTCCACTCTGCCACGAAGTCCGCTAGCACCTGGGACTTAATGGCTTTGCGTGGCGCGTAGATGATGCCATCACCCATGGGCTCGATAGCCCATTTAGCGATCCTCCCAGTCGTCTCCCGGTTCTGGATCACCTCCCCGAGGGGGAAGGATGATACCACGGTCACAGGATGGGATTCGAAGTAGTGCCGTAACTTGCGCCGGGCTAGAATGATCGCGTACACCAGCTTCTGGATCTGAGGGTAGCGTGTCTTGGTCTCGGACAAGACTTCGCTGATGAAGTAGACCAGCCGCTGTACTGGTAACGCGTGCCCTTCTTCTTGCCGTTCCACGACGATCGCTGCACTCACAACTCGGTTAGTAGCAGCAACATATAGTAAGAGATTTTCCTCTTTCATAGGGGGCACTAGAACCGGTGCTTTTGAAAGCAAAGCCTTAAGGCTTTCGAGGGCTTCCTGGGCCTCGGTGGTCCAGGAAAAGTGCTCATTTTTATTTAGCAACCGATACAAGGGAAGTCCCTTTTTGCCAAGCCTTGAGATGAATCGACTCAAGGCCACGAGACATCCCATGAGCTTTTGCACACCCTTGAGGTTCCGAATCGGACCCATCTGTGTGATGGACGAAATCTTTTTCGGGTTGGCTTTGATGCCAGGCTCGGAAATGATGAACCCGAGGAGCATGCCCCGAGGGACCCCGAAAACGCACTTCTCAGGGTTTAGCTTTATGTTTCGCTTCTTGAGCCACTAGAATGCCTTTTCTAGGTCGGCTACTAAGTCCTCGTCTTCCTAGATTTTATCACTATATCGTCTACGTAAGCTTCAACGGTCTGCCCGATGAGGTCCCCAAAAACTTTGAGCATACAACGCTGATAAGTCGCGCCCGCGTTTTTTAGCCAAATGGCATGGTTACGTAACAATACGTGCCGAAGGGGTAATGAAAAAAGTCGCTAGCTCGTCGAACTCTTTCATACGAATTTGATGGTAGCCAGAATATGCATCAAGGAAACTAAGTCATTCACAGCCAGCAGTGGAATCAACTATTTGATCAATACGAGGTAACGGAAATGGATACTTAGGACAAGCTTTATTTAAACTAGTGTAATCGACACACATTCTCCATTTTCCATTTTTCTTTTTAACCAAAACAGGATTAGCTAACCACTCTGGATGGAAGACCTCCTTGATGAATCCGGCCGCCAAAAGCTTCTGCACCTCCTCCTCGATGGCCCGGCGCTTCTCCTCGTCGAATCGGCGCAGGCGCTGTTTCACCGGCTGGGACCCTGCCGGGATGTCCAAGGAGTGCTTGGCGACCTCCCTCAGGATGCCTGGCATATCCGAGGGACTCCATGCAAACACGTCGGTGTGCTTACGGAGGAAGTCGATGAGCACAGCCTCCTATTTCGGGTCGAGGGTGGTGCTGATCTTCAGTACCTTGCCGTCGGGGGAGCTTGGGTTGAGGGGCACCTCCTTCATCCCTTCAGCGGACTCAAATGTGCCCGTGGCCTTCTTGGGGTCAGGGACCTCCTTGGCCAGCTCCTCGTGGTAGGCGATGAGGGCCTCGGACTCCACCAGCGCGTTGGCGTACTCCCAGCACTCGACGTCGCACTGGTAGGCGTGCTGGCAGGAAGCGCCGATGGTGATCACCCCCTTTGGCCCCGGCATCTTTAGCTTGAGGTAGGTGTAGTTCGGGATGGCCATGAACTTGGCGTAGCATGGCCTTCCGAGAACGGCGTGGTAGCTGCCGCGGAAGCCTACGACCTCGAAGGTGAGGGTCTCCTTCCTGAAGTTGTCAGGAGTCCCAAAGTAGACGGGCAGGTCGATTTGCCTGAGGGGTTGCACGCTCTTCCCCGGGACTATCCCGTGGAACGGGGAAGTCACCGGCCGGAGAAGAGAACGACCGATTCCCATCGAGTCAAGGGTCTCACCGTACAAAATATTGAGGCCACTGCCTCCGTCCATAAGGACCTTGATAAGCCGCGTGTTGCCGACAATAGGGTCCACAACAAGCGGATAACGCCCCGGCGATGGGACGTGGTCCGGGTGATCATCCCGGCCGAAGGTGATGGCGTCGAAGGACCAATCGAGGAAGCGCGGTGTCGCTGGTCCGACGGTGTAAACCTCCCGGCGCTCGCGCTTTCGCTGGCGCGGCGTGGGAGCGGTCCCGGGTCCGCCGAAGATCATGAGGCACTTGTCGATGGGCGGGAACTCGTCGTCCTTCCCATCCTTGTCCTCCTTGTCCTCGGCGGGCTTCTTGCCGGCGGCGTCCCGGAACGCCTGCCGGCCGTAATGCTTCTTGAGCATTATACACGTGCCAAGCGTGTGGTTCACCGGGCCCCGGTGATATGAGCACGGCTTGGAGAGTAGCTCATCAAATCGGCCACGTGGTGGCTGTTTCGCCCTGGGCTCGGCAGCCGCGACGAGGGGTTCGTTGTGGACTGGGGCCTTCCCTTTCCCCTTCTTCTTCTTATTGTTGTGGGCTCGGGAGGAGGGGCCCTCAGGGGCATCCTCTTTTCGCTTCCCTTTGGGGTCGGATTAGAGGGCTCCCACTGCCTCATCACCCGAGGCGAAGCCGGTAGCTATCCTCATGAGCTCAGCGACACTTGTGGGGATTTGACGCCCCAGCTCATGAACAAGCTCTTTGCAGGTCGTCCCTGCAGCGAAGGCTCCGACGACGTCGGAGTCGGCGACCTGGGCCAGCTCATTGTACTGCTTGGAGAATCGCCAGATGTAGTCCCTGAGGGACTCGCCAGGCTTCTGCTTGCAGCTGCGTAGATCCTAGGAATTGCCAGGGCGTACGTACGTGCCCTGAAATTTCCCCACGAAGATCTTGACCAGATCGCTCCAGTCGCAGATCGAGCGTGGGGGAGGTGCTCCAGCCAGGCTTGCGTTGAGTCGGCTAAGAGCAGGGGTAAGTTACAGATGATGATGAGGTCATCCTCCGCGCCGCCAAGCTGGCATGCAAGACGATAATCCGCAATCCAAAGCTCGGGGTTGGTCTCCCCCGAGTATTTGGCAATGTTTACCGGTTGTCGAAATCGGGGCGGGAACTTGGCCCTTCGTATAGCCTCGCTGAAGACGCGAGGACCCGGTGGCTCAGGTGAGGGCGCACGGTCCTCGTCGGAGTCGTAGCGTCCTCCCCGGTGGACATTGTAGCCACGTGCGGCCCCGTCGGTCTTTTGTCGACCGTGGGCCTGGAGAATGGCTCGGACATCGACGTCCATGCCAAGCCGCTGGTGGACTGAGGGGGCCCTCAGCGCTTCGAGCCACGCTGAGGCCTCTCGTTCATGGCGTGTTGGGGCACTACGGTGGCGTTCCTCGGCACCACGGTGCCGGGATGCGGAGCTTTTTGCCTGGAGGATAGCGGCATCCTCCAGGAGGCCTTTGAGCTGGTCCCTGAGGTGTCGGGCCTCCGTACTGGAGGGCTCAAGTATGCTCCGAAGGAGCATTGCAGCCCACGCGAGCTTCCGGCTCGCCCGCGGTTTCGGCACAGGTGTCCTGGCTCCGTCATCGGCGATGATGCGGGTCTGGACATCGCGGGCTTGGCGTCGCACTATTCCGCCATCTCCCCACTCCTCCTCGTGCTCCAGGGCAGCTCGGAGTTGGGAGAGGCGCAGGCGGTCCTCATCCATCCGGGCTTCGAGCTCTCGGAGTTGCTCAAGCTCCGGAGAACGATGGAGTGGGCGGGACGTTCCAGCCCCCGGGTCCTTTGAAGGCGTGGGACCAGGGGCTGATGCAGGCGGTGTGTGTGGTTGTGCTTGTTCTGCCGGTGTGTTCTCTTCCTCCTCCGAGTGGACGTCCTCTAACACAGCTTCCTCCAGGTGCACTAGGTGATAGCACTCCCGGGAGGGGTCGATGATGCTGCCATCTGAGGAGTAGACGCTGAGAGCGTTGTCTCTCACGTCGTTAGAGGAGAGGGATGCTTGGGAGTTGCAGACCTCGAAGTCCACATTCGCCCAGAAGTAGTCGTCGTCGTCGTTGCTGTCAAGGTCCCACCGTGTCGGCAAGACACGACCGTAGCGGTCCCATCCCTCCGAATACTCCGGAGGGGTGGAGCTGCTACTGGAGTTTAACTCCCCATCGCCACGTGCCCTAGTAGAGCTTGCAGGAGAGGACGGTGGAGAGTCATCGAGGTCACTCAGGCCCTCCAGGCGATGGACAGATGTCATCGCTTGGTCACGCCCGTAGGCACGAACGGCACGGACGTGAGCGTCCACAGTAGTGTGGAGCCCGAAGGGAAATGGAGAAGGCGTCGCCTGTCTCCCCCAGCGAGGTCAAAGGGAAACAGCAGGTGATGCCGTGGTCCTTCCTACATTACTCCGTGGAGTAGTGGGGGAGCGTGGTGCCTCCACCGCTCATGGCGTCGAGCTGGTGGTGAGCGTGGGAGTGGTGTCCCGTGCAGGGGGCACAGGGATGGCCACGTCACCCGTGACGTGGCCCGGGTTGGCGTGGTTGCGCCTTCTCCGCCTAGCTTGGCGGGAACGACGCGTGGCGTTCCCTCCGTCCCCTGAAACGGGCGGAGGCATCGCCGAGATCCCTTCCCCACCCGCCTGCTGGGCTGGGCTCAGGACGGAGATGACACAGGGCCCGGTCAGGCGGAGGTTCATCTCGAGGCCGTGGCCAGTGGCCACGAACTCGAGGCTCCCGAACCGGAGCACCGCGCCAGCAGGAAGCGCAGGAACGTTGGCTGCCATCCGCAACCTGGATCAACACGCAAAAGACCCCTACCTGGCACGCCAACTGTCGGTGCTAGTTTTAGCGGGTGCTAACACCGGCTAGTAAATTTGTGTTTTGCGGTTGAGGCTCCAGATCGTGTGCAAGGGGGAACACAAGGTTTATACTAGTTCAGGCCAAGAGGGCCCTACGTCTAGTGGAGAGAAGTGTCGTGTTACCTTGCACCGGGGTGCTTGTAGTAGGGGGTTACAAGCTAGGTGAGAGAGGGAAGTGCTCCCAAGTCTCTTGTGAGTGTCGAAGTGAATACAGATCGCTTGTTGTGTGTGTGTGTATGGGTCTCTGAGAACTCGAGAGATATCGTCTAAGGCTGGCCTCTGCTCTTCCTTTTATAGTTATAAGGGAACGGCTAGAGTTACATGTGTTGCCTTGTGTTACAGTGCTCGGCATGGCGGAGTCGGTGATGACCGGTGGCGATCGTCAGCCACGCCTTTGTCTTGGCGCCTCGGCGGCATGGCATTAGTCATTCGGCTAATCCACCACTGTTCTATTGGTGAGTTCCAAGGCACCTCGCAGTGCTGGTCATGGTTGGCTGCATGGAGGTACGTCATGCCGTCATGTCCGTCCCTGCACAGTGTAACGAGTAGATAGGTTGACCTCCGGGTACAAGCTCCCGAGGCTCGGGAAACCTTGGTGCCGTCGGGGGCTTGATGGGACAGAGCGGGGTGAGTGTCCTCCCTTGGGCATTTCTTTTTCCCTGTGAGGTACGTTCCAGGGGGTAGGCGAGACTGGTCGTAAGGCTTGCCTATTCTCTCGGGTTGGCCAGGCGACTGTTGTTCCCTATTTCCTGGTGTCACACGTGTGGCCGGGGTATGGCAGTCGCCGTCGTGGTTGGTGAATCTCCTCGTCAGCCCGGAGAGCCATACGGTTGACTGTCCCTGTAGCGGCGTGGGAGGAGAAAGACTGTCAGATCGCCTGCCAGAGGAGATGGGTCAGTTGGTACGGCGAACGTGCGCGTTCGGGGCGCTGTTGTGTCAAGGGGCCCTCCCGATGGGACCGTGCCTGTAAAGTGGTCAGAGAGGTCCCTTGTGGTCCAAGATTGCTCCGCTGACGTCAATCGTGCATTGGATGTTTTTGAGAGGTTGCGCTCGAGGGGGATGGTGAAGCTCGGGTGAATCGGAGAATTGGCGCCTGAGGGTGCCGCTTTCCCGAGCTCTCTCGGGGAGGCTCGGGCGAATCGGAGAATCGGCGCCCGAGGGCGCCGCTTTTCCGAACTCTCTCGGGGAGGCTCTAGCGAATCAGAGAATTGGCGTCCGAGGGGTGCGGCTTTCCCGAACTCTCTCGGGGAGGCCCGGGCGAATCGGAGAATTGGTGCCCGAGGGTGCCGTTTTCCCGAGGGTAGGCTGGCATTGATGCAGCGCCGTCATGGGCCTCCGCAGGTGCGGCCTTCATGGGCTTTCACAGGATTTGCCTGGGCTGGGCCGTGTTGGGCTATGTGTTTTTCATCGAAGTTGGGTACCGCATACTTTGGTACCCGCCAAGCACCCCCCCCTCGCGGGAGCCCAGTTTTCTTGCTAGATATATATATGAGTAGAAAAGAAAATGGAGCTAGATGCAACAGTAGGCAAGAAAACAATAGGAGTACCGGCAAGAAAACAACGGGTAACGACAACACAAGCAGGCACACTCAGTCTCATCGTCGTCATCGAGGTCCAGTTGAGCACGTCGACATCGATCAGCAGGTTGTTACTACGGTCCAGCTGATCCGGGACGCAGCGCACGGTCGCCAGTGGCGCATGGAGGCCGCTTCACCTCTCCACCATCTCCGACCGCAGCGCCACAGCAGCCACAGCCCAGTGCGGCACCTCCCCAGCTGCGACCGCGCCACCGCAGTGCGGAGAGCCTGCCATAAGCTTCGTCGACGATGTCGCGGCGAGCGCGCTGCCACCGGCCGCGCGTGCCTCAACCTCGATCCCGGCGGCGTAGGAGCTTGCATAGGAGTCCAAGCTGCCAACCACGCCCCCCCCCCCCCCTCCCATCCCATTCTGGATCCGGCACTGGTTAGGACTGCTCACATCTATCAATGATGAAAACGAGTATAATACAAATTGGTTGTCACATGTGAGTATGTGACCTAATCTTATTTCCGGAGATACTCTCAAATTTTTTTCTAACTCTCTCTTAACTACTTTACAACTAATCGTGTGAACACTAAAAGTCACGTATAGTCTACATACGCCACATGATAGTCATATAAAAATATGGATATATATTGTGTCTGTGCCGTTCTTAAATCTGATTTTGATCAATCCGATTTTGTTCACCTGATGAGTCCGGTGTTAGTTTGCTTCTGCGAGTCTTGACTCCGATTTTGGTGAGTCCATTCTTGGTCTCGATTTTCTGCACCTTTTCGCCGTCCTAACTTCTACTTTCCCATAAACATCAAAACAAATAATGCAAATAACCTATGAATTCTTGAATTCTTGACCTCTTTTCTTATCGAAAAACTGATATTTTTGTGTTCTTTACAACGGGTGAAATAAATCTATCGTGCCAATGAAACTAACAAGGTGACATGAGTATGAATTAAAATCTTAAATAATTTATAGTATGATCCAATCTAAATAAGTGAATCTTGCAATCCCCAACAAGGGATCAATTATTGGCATCTTGGTAATTAATGGTAATTAAACTCTTTGTTAGGGCCTGGTTGGAACGTAGGAAATTTTTCATGTTCCTGCGTTTTTTCTGTGAAATTGAACTGATTCCTGTGCTATTCCTGTGAAATTCACTAGTACACAGAAACTCTATAGTGGCGGTTGATAAGCCATCTTCACTGGCGTTTCACAGGGCCGCCAGTGGGAGAGGCCAGTGAAAATAAATCTTTCCACTGACGGTTGCCTGTAAACCGCCAGTGAAAATATATTTACACTGGCGGTTTGCTTAAAGAACCGCCAGTGGAAATATACTTCCACTGGCGGTTATATTTCCACTGGCGGCCGCCAGTGAAAGTATATTTCCACTGGCGGTTCACATGCAACTGCCAGTGGAGATTGCCGCCCTTTTTAGGGAATTTCAGCCTCCTACCCGGCCATATATATATATATATATATTTATTTATTTATTGTAGATATTAAGCTATATTAGATCATGATCAAATATATCAAAACAAAATTTAATTATTATACAGTATATTTATATACATCAAAGGACTGTGCTCATAATATACACACATATATATATATGTTTATCAAAGTTACATGTGATAACATCTCAAATTTACACATCTAATTAATAACCCTCTCGGGTAAGACCTAGCATGCTGATTTTCGTTAGCTCTCTGAACTCTTCATTTCCTAGAGTGTCTTCATTGTCGTGATAATTTTCGTTGCTTGAAATAACATGTTTCATGATGAATGAGCACATGTCCTCAACTATGTTGTATAAAGTCTTCGTGCTCATGTTCTACGCCTTGAGTTTTTTATAATTCCGCAACTGTAGTTATATATAACTATATTAATTAATATGTATAAACATCATATACACATTTGTAACTTTAAGGTTATAATGACTATTACTTATCTTATCAACGTTCTTGATGTACCGTCCGGACTCCCTCATAAACTCACAGACATAGAATCCGCAGTGGACCGATCCGGGTGGTTGCTTGTGACACTATATATATAAACAGGTAAGCGAATATTTAATTAGTTTCAACATTGTCTTATGTATTGTACAGGGATGATAAATATGTAGTCATAAATAACTAACATATCGGCCACTTGTAATTTATTGTTAATGGTCCAGTTTTGTTCTTGTCGTGCTTTTCGCCTTTTAGTTTATACCACCTATATGCCCTATGATTTCGAAAGAATCACTAAGTTATATATTCTCAATGCAAACTCTCGTCGAGAAAAGAATGCAAATATTTCTCGGCTTACATACCTCTCTAAGAAGGTCAAGAATGGCACATACGTAGTGGGATCATAATCTGCGGAGTCAAAGACAAGCACCCTTCCCTGCCTTGGATAAGTATAAAAACAAATCCAATGGCCCCTGCACGAATCAAGTTCTCGTGATGCATGGGTCGGGGCCACATATATATATGGATTAGACAATAATAACATTAATTGCAATAAGAAACTCGAGCTTACCTAAAGTTGTATGGGGCCATTATGACTTGCCTATCTTGAAATTGAAACATTGAATTTCCTAAGTATAGGTAGTATCTGTCTTCCATCTCTCTTTCTAGCTTAGTAATAATCTTCTTAGCTTCTTCCTCAGTCTTGTCCTTCAATTTGTCATTGTCCTTTCCGATCCTGAATGTGTGCCGCTCCTCGCATATTTTGGTGGGGTCGAGATAGCCAATCCTCTCTTCTGCGTGTGAATAAGGATCTTACCAAATCTCTCCTCCTGCTGGTCATGTTGTAGTCTGTAAGGCACATGTTCAAATGAATCTCATAGACTGAAACATAATACATCAAAATAATAATCAAGTGAGTATATAAGCAACACTTACAATGCCTACACTGTTACGAGCTGAACGTCGAGTCTCTTGAGGTTCATCATCAAGTGCATGTCCTCGAACGTGACCACAGCTTTACTTCGCCCGTTCATAAAAGCTCTTGGTGGTATACATACGCTCAGAGCGTTGATGCCAACAGAAGCTGCTCTCATGTACCAGTCATGCATTCTTTTAATTAGAGATGGGATTTGAGTTACCTTTTCCCAAGTGAGAAGTGGCCTGCCCGGCACATATGTATCAGGGACATTTTCATAATCCTCTTTCGTTGGCTTCCTGATCTGTATGGTCTTCACAGAGGATTTCCCCGATTCCTCAGCCTCAGAACACTCAATGACACGACTTGTGCGGCTGCGTGCTATTCCTGACAACCACTGCATGGTCCCAGCAGTTTTTTGCTTTGGCCGGTGTAGAGAGACCATTTTGGGAACAACATTCCTCTTCATTGCTGGTGGGGGGTTTTTTCTTTGGTTTGTGGGGCTGACGGGGTCGATGTTTGCTCATGTTGTTTCTCTTGTGGGCCCGTTGGGGTCGATGTTTCCTCATATTGTTTCTCTTTGCTTGCTGGGGAAGGTGGATAGTTGATAGGAGATGCTGGTGGCGGAGGTTCTGGAATTGGATGCACAGGCGAATTTAGTGAGCTAGGAAGAGGCCGGTTAGGTGATGACGATGGTGGTGGGTCATTATGAATGCTATGCTCGGTAGATGGTGGTGGCCTACTCAACCTGATGTCTCACCTAGGCGAAAGGATGAAATTCTTGATGGCTTGTCCCAGTGTTTCAATGCCCTTGGGTGTAGGGATGTCCAACATGTCATCCTCATGTCCTTGCACTACGGTCACCACTTTGACCCTGCAGTACTCATCTAAAATGTTTGCACCATGAAACGTCTGTCCAGGGATTGCGAAGCCAGTGCCTACTTTCCTAGTACGAACATTGGTAATGCAATAGCTTATAACTAGTGAGCAAGGCGTTGGCACGTCAATGGCATCAACTGGATAGCGAAGCTTTGCCGTAGACGCGACACTGCTTGGAGCATTTGCAGACTGTGCTATCAACTGCTGAGCTCCCAAGGGCTGTGTCACCGGCACCAGCTGCATCTGCGGAGATTGTTGGGTGTTCGTCTTTTGTTGAACAGTAGACATGACACCCACCAATTGCTGTGCAAGCTCGGTATCAGGATTTTCTACTAATTTAGTCACCATGTCTTTGAAGGCTTGCTTTGCCTGCTCCTCAAAAAAATCTTTCAAGTCCTCCTTGTATCGATCACGCTTCTTGTACATTTCGGCCCACTCCTCGCTGAATCCTTCGTTCCATCCTAGCCTTGACGAGATGCCTCGTACACGACCAGGGTGCTCGGCGTTACCAAGACCAAGAGTAAGGATGTCCCGCTCCCTTTGTGGCCTGGCACTTCCTTCCTTCACATGAGCTGTCGTCTCATAAGTATTCTTCGCGGCTTCTTCAACCATTGGATCAGAAAAAAAGCACTTGACTCAGGTATTTCTCTTGATTTGCGAGCACGAAGCCAGTTCGCGCTCCTTTCGCCAAGTTCCTTAGACAACACTGGCAACCCTGCTGCCTTCTTCGCAGCCTCTTCTTCCCTCCATTTGGGAACCTGCCGCTTGTAACCACCTGTGCCAAGGTGGTGGTAGTACTTGTTCTTCTTAGCAAGTGCTGAGTTCGCTTGGCTCCGGGCCAAGAATTCTGGGTTAGTCTTCTGCTCTTTGAAAAGAGCCCACTGACCTTCTGTAATGTTATACTTGCTGGTGGGGTCCAACCCTGTCTTCACATACTTGCTGTTCAATTCAGACCTCTAGTTGCGAAATGTGATGGCCAACTGCCTCATTGCATAACCCTTTACGAGTTCCTCTGAACCCCGAGGCAGAACAAGCTTCTTTGATAACTTTTGGCACAAGTTTGCCTTGACCGAATCTAGCACATCTTTCCACTGAGATATTGTGATATCAAGATTATCCCTAACTAAGAAACCAATCGCGTTCCGAAACTTAGCTTGCACCTTTTGTGGAGTTAGGGGCTCTCCTTTTGCACTTACGTCTAGCACCCTATATGTGTTACTATCTCACTTGTTTGATTCCTTGAGTTTCCGATCACTCAGTTTCCTCTTCCTTGATTCTTCAGTGCTCGTATCGGTAGGTTCTGGCCCTTGGTCTTCGTGTTGCAATTCTTCTTCTACTAGTTGTCGCATTTGAGACACGACCTCCTGTTCATAAAATTGGGCGCACACATGAAATCATGGATGAGTACATATATACATAGAAGGGATTCGTTGAACTCCGTGTATGTTACCTCGTCTTCTCGTGGATCGTAAGTAGGCTCGCGCTCCATTTCACGACGAGCCTTTCTATCTACGCTGGGACACGGATCACTTGGACTTTGATATTGTTGCTCACTCGGCTCGTTATGTTGAGAGGACTCTAATGGTGAAGTCGTCATCGCGGTAATCTAACATGAAATACGAAATAAGACCTCACAATTTGCATATAAACACATATATAAGCATGAAATACACACATATAACCATGAAGTAGGGCCGCCCATTTGTTTCCTTAGAATTGGAGGAATTAAAATACACATATCACATATACTGTCACATATCACATATATCACATATATTGAAATACACATGATAATTAACACTGTTTAGCTTTGGAACCAAAGTCTAAGGGCATATAACAATAAAAAGAAACAAAAACTAATATGCATATAACAAAAACTCTACTAAAATAAAATAAAATAACATATATTGTCACATATACATATACACTTAAAAACCCTCTACAAAATCCTAAACCCTAATTAAAACAAGACTTAAACTAAACCCTAAACCAAAATCTAAAATAAACCTAACTAAAGAATTAAATCCTAATTAAAACAAAACCTAAACTAAACACTAAACCAAAATCTAATTAAAATAAAACCTAATTAACCTAAAACCTAATTAAAACAAAACCTAAACTAAACCCTAAACCAAAATCTAATTAAACTAAAAACCTAATTAACCTAAAACCTAATTAACCTAAAACTCTAATTAACCTAAAACCTAACTAAACTAAAACCCAAGTAGAAAACCTAATTAAATTAAAAAACAAAATAGAAAACCTAACTAGCAGGCTGGGCCACTAGCAAGCGCAGAGCCACCGCCGACGGGAGCCACCACCACCGGCCGCGCGCCTGCCGCCGACGAGGCACCGGCGCCCGCCACCACTTCCCCCACCGCGCGTCCACTGCCGACGCCACCGGAGCAGGGGACAAACCACCGCGCGCACGCCCTCGCCGCCGTGCCACTGGCCGCCACACGCCACTCGCGCCGCCGCGGACCACACCGAGCCAGTTAGGGAGGGAGACACCTGCACATAGTATAGGGAGGGAGCTCGGTAGCTCACTGGTCAGGGAGCTCGGTGGAGCGCGGCGCGGCGCGGCACGACGGAGGCGCGGCGCAGGGCGGCGGGGGCGTGGCCGTGCGGCGAGGCGCGTGGTGGGGCGAGCGCACGGCTGCGGCAAGGTCACAGCAGCGGCTAGGGCATGCGCGCGGTGAGGGCATGGAAAATCCGGCAGCCTGACGGCGTCGGGGAAGTAATGGCAGGCTCCTCCAGACTTAGCGAAATTTCGGACGGGAGCGCGCATTTTATACTGGGAAGATTAGTACTGGCGGTTGTCCTAAGGAATCGCCAGTGTAAATATTTGTACTGGCGGTTGTCCTCAGGAACCGCCAGTGTAAATCATTTACACTGGCGGTTCCTGAGGACAACCGCCAGTACAAATATTTTTAAATTTAATTTTTCAATAAAGAGTCTGTATGTTAGGATTTAGGGGTTAAGATTTTTTTAGGGTTTAGGGTTTAGCTAGGGTTTTAGGGTTAATTTTTAATTAGCTTGGTTTAGCTAGGGTTTAGGTTGGTTTAGCTAGGGTTTAGGGTTTAGCTTAGTTTTTAATTAGCTTGGTTTAGCTAAGGTTTAGGGTTTAGCTAGGGTTTAGGGTTTAGCTAGGGTGGTATCCAGAAATGTTTAGCTCGGGTTTAAGGTTTAGGGTAAACATGTTCAAATAGAGAAATGTAAACATTTTAAAATCGATAAATTTAAACATGTTAAATGTAGCATAGGATACATGTTGAGATAGAAAATGAATTACATGACAAATGACAAATAGAATCTAGCCAGCTACTGTTCTTCCTTGTCCATCAGGGCGCACCCATGGCAACAAACTTTGTGGAATGCTTCGCTCAACGTGTCTTATCTTCACTGGATGGTCTACAAAGAGAGACATGTCGCTGAATTGGTTAAAATCCTCCAGATCAGTTACACCATCAACTCCTAGAGCTTGTTGCTTTCCAGGGAAAACTATATGCTTTGGCTTGTCGGAACTTTTCTTCTCATTTTTAGAAAGGATTTGTTCAGCATAGAAGACCTGTGCGGCACGGTTAGCAAGGATCCATAGGTCATCTTTGTAACCTACCTTACTTAGATCAAGAACTTTGAGCCCATAGTTGTCCACTATGACATGTTTGTCTTCAACCCATTGGCATCGAAACACAGGTATCTGAAATGTACCATAGTCTAGTTCCCATATGTCCTCAACGAAGCCAAAGTATGTACTAATCTCACCAGTTGCATCATCTATGGCCTCGCATCGAACACTACTGTTTTGTGCCATGCTCTTTTTGTCCTTGAACATGGTACAAAATGTGAAGCCACTGATGTCGTAGGTTTGCCATGTCGTGACCTAGCGTGATGGTCCACACGACAACTTCTTGATGGTTTGTTCCTCAAACGTTTCCCCATCTGAAATGTCCTACTCCCTTAGCCATGCGATGAACCGACGCTTGTGTTCCTGCTTGACCCAATCGTCAGTGTGCCCACCATTATGTTGGCGAAGATCATTCATGTGATGCTCGATCAAAAGATCCATTATCGAGAGCAGGATGCTATAGTGTGCTTCGAGGACTACCTTGTAATCTGACGGGATAAAAGATTTTTGTCCAGTCCTCCCACTTCCATGTAGCCTACCATCGTGTCGTGATGGGGGCAAACCTATTGTAATCTGGTCTTTTAGGACACTATTGCAGAATGGGCCACCAGAAACAATGGCCTCTTCGGTACAGTACCCTTTTATTATGGACGCCACAGGACGAGCACGAGTTGATACATAGCCATTCAGTACTGACATGAAACGCTTATAAGTCCACATCTCATGCAAATACATGGGCCACAATGCCTCTATTTGCGGCACCAAGTGCGTCACAAGGTGAACCATTATATCAAAGAATGATGGGGGGAAACACATCTCAAGCTGTGACAGAGTCTCCACCGTGAATTCTTGAAGTGACGGCAGCTCATCGCGGTCAATAACCTTCTGTGAGACCTTTTAAAAAAGTAGCACAACCTGGTGATTGCCATATTTAAGAACACCGGATTTATAGCCCTGATGGTAACAGGGAGGAAAGTAGTCAGCACGACATGACAATCGTGTGAGTTGTAATTGGTCAATGTAAGGTCTTTCATTGACACAATACTCCTTATGCTAGAGTAGAATCCAGATGGAACTTTCAAATTTTTCCACCACACACACATCGCACGTTGCTCCTCTGTGTTGAGGTTGTAGCTTGCTGCCGGGAGGTGGTTGAAACGACCTCGATTTCCGCGAAGGAAAATCCACAGGCTCGAATTGTAATTCAACAGATTGCTTGGGACAATCCATGAAATTACCCATATTTCAGTTGACACCAGGATCCATACAACGGTAATTAAGTCTTACATAAACATTTATTACATCGCCACACTGGCGGAATCAACAATCAGAGAAGCTTTAGAAGATGCGGAAACGATTCATCCTTCACGGCCAACTTGAGTGTAGCACGTGACCCTATTCCTCGCCATCGTCTTCCTCGAAGTCGTACTCATTCTCGTCACCTGACAGCAAATTTATCAGTACGATTTGTACTGGCCACGGAGCCCACCTATGCAGCATTTGCTTTGTGGAAAGTGGATGCAAGGCTATACAAGCAGACCTATAGGCTGAGGTTTTCCTATGCAGCTGTAATCAATGTGTAATTAGTCAAGTTTTATCACCAGTTAACACCATTATCCCTTTTCCCATCACCACATCTCACTTACCCACACCTCGCTCTCATTCGACAGGCCCAACTCCCTCTCGGGCCTATCTCAGCGGCACACTACCACAACGGGTACACTGCCGGAAAAATGTTATCCAGGGGGAGAAGAGAACACTCACTACAGTAGTAGAAGCTTCACAGGAAAGGTCCATAGCCAACGAGTTGGCATATGTATCGATCGATCAACCGTACACTCTGCAGAGGTTTCACTACTCACAAGATTAGCCATCATAGGTGTTGCGCAAACACCTAGGTAGAATTCCGGGTGCTTGCTTGCCTAGGTCGATGCCACCCTACCACTCAGCCCTGGGATATTCCGGATCCTACACTGTTATGCTGAGACTGGGAGACACAGTACCGGGCCCATCCAGTGGTACTGTGCATCTAGAACGGAACGGGAACCCATCGACCGTCTCCGCCCACCCTTATCACCTTTCAACCTAGCAGTAGTGGCACCGTCCTACCAAGTAGTCCAGCCGTCTCCCGCCCATCAGAAGCGAGTGAGTAGAAAAAGGATTCCCATGAACCTGAAACTAGTCCATCCTAGGTTTGACCAAGCAGGCATCTCCACTTAGGGGATACTCTCCCCGTGCTATCACAGCACCTCCGTCCACGGGCTTCAAACCACCAAGGCTATCCCACCCGGAACCTCCTCAACAACTTTACCCGCCACAGGTATCTCGCTTGGGGATGCCCAGGTTGCACCCCCGGCACGACTTGCCCCATGGGCTTGTCTCACATCCCACTTGGTCGACATCAACCCTTACCACGCACCCAAGACGCACGCAGCACTCTCTCCCAGTAGTTATAATCAGTTATACACCGTCCCAATTCCACCACATAGCATATAGCAAGTAGTAAGTAGTGGAAGAGTAACAGTAAAATAAGCAGCAGCTAACCTAGCAGCGGACAGCAGGGTAAAGTCTTATCAAGGCAGGGAATTCAAATATACTACCATGCAACCAATCCATACATAATCATAAAGCAATAGCAACAATGTCATTTGCAATGCGTAATAGGATCTAAGGATTTGGTGGGACGTGGCACCTTCGTAGTCGTCTCCTAGCTCCTGAAAGTACTCGTGGTCGTCTTCCTTAGTCAGATCCTCCTCCGGCTCTGAAATCGAACACGAAATAGTCGCGTCAGCGACTCCTATAGAGTATTTCAGAAAAATCCAATAAAATAAAGAGCCAAATGCACACAAACATAGTCTTAGATTGTAGATCTCATTATTCTGAGAATTTTGATATATGGTGCGCAATTTTTGGATATCGTATGAATAAGTTATGAATTTCCGAAGATTATCCTATTTTCTGAAAATGGAAAATGGTCGATTAATCAGGGGCAGCTCAGGGTTGATCCACGTGGCGCGCGGGTCTAGTAGTGCGGCAAGTGGCGCCTCATCAGAACACAAACCCGATGGTCGCCCACCAGGTGTTCGATGCTGGTTCCCAGAGAGTTGCCGGCGTTGGCGTAGCTCGGCGTGGCTCGGCGGTGGTCGGGGGTAGTTCGGCGGAGCTCGGCATAGTTCGGTGGGGCTTGGCTTAGCTCGGCGGGGCTCGGGCGAATCGGAGATTCGGGGCGCCGAGGGTGCCGTTCTCCCGAGGTCTCCCGCGGAGGTTCGGGCGAATCGGACATTTGGGCGCCCGAGGGTGCCGCTCTCCCGAGGTCTCCCGCGGAGGCTCGGGCGAATCAGAAATTTGGGCGTCGAAGGGGCTGCTCTCCCGAGCTCTCCCGGTGAGGCTCGGGCGAATCGGAAATTTGGGCGCTCGAGGGTGCTGCTCTCCCGAGCTCTCCTGGGGAGGCTCGGGCGAATCGGAGATTTGGTGCGCCGAGGGTGCTGCTCTCCCGAGCTCTCCTGGGGAGGCTCGGGCGAATCGGATATTTGGTGTGCCGAGGGTGCTGCTCTCCCGAGCTCTCCTGGGGAGGCTCGGGCGAATCGGAGATTTGGTGCTAGCAGGGTTCCAGGGCGTCTGTTCAAGGCGGCGGTGTCTCTCCGGTGCGGCGGACGATGACAGGGCGGCGATGACCATATTTTGGCAAGACAGGGCTCGGCTATCTAGCGGCGGTGCCGAGGCAGACTTGGCGAACCTCGGCGGCATTTCTCCGCAGCGCGAGGCGACCGGGGGTTCTCGGAACGGATTTTAGGCGAGGCGGAACGTGTCGGCGGCGATGTCGTCGCGACTGTGAGGTTCTGGCGGGGCTAAGGAGGTCTTCCAGGAGATGTATACGCGTCCAGGGTCTATGGCGATGGTATACCAACTACCAATTTTGGCTACCGAGACTCCCAAGGTGCTCGGTTGTGGCGGCGGCGTGTCGCCGGCGATGGCGGAAGGCGGCAACGCGGCTACGACCAAGTATTGGTTCAATCGAATGCGGTCTCGTCAAATTGGTGAGGCCAGAGAAGCATACAACACTCTGGTGGCGAACTTTAGCCATGGCATGACCTTCTTTTGGCGACGGCTCGCGGCGGCGCTCCGGTAAGGTCGTGTCGCACGCGGCCAAGGCGATTCAGGCTTCCTCTAGCGCTTAGATCCGCATAGCTAGCTCGAGGGGGGTCGTGGCGGTGCTCCACGATGCTCTAACCTATACGGGTGCTAGTCGGATTGCTCGGAACGGGTGATTCGGCGTCGGAACGCGTCGGTGGTGAGCGCGCTCCGCCGAGAATGCATCGTGCTGCGTTCTCGGTCTAGCAAGCTTGTAGTCCGGGGGTTTCGGCCGGTCGAATGAGTGCATGGTGCAGGTGATCTTCCCAAGCCGATAAAGGCTCGTGCCTGCGCGTCCCGAGGGTGGAACGCCATGGCAAAAGCAGGGCAAGGTTCGGACATGGCGTGCAATGGCTCACCGTGGTGTCGGTGAAGCTAGGATGGCGGTGCAGTGGCGAGTCGGAGCCGTGCAGAGCGATCGCAGTGCCGTGCCGCTCCTCGTCCGCAGCTCAGGCTTCTCCTCCGTGTCCGGCTCCGGCGTGCTCCGCGGCGGCGGCGCTCCGGCAGCTTCTCCTCCTTTGCTCCGCCCTTCTCCTACGCTCTCTCTCTCTCTCTCTCGGTCTGGTGCAGTGTGCCGGTCTGTGCTGCGGTGGCGGCGAGGGGAAATGAGGGTAGGGCTTCGGGGTGTGCTCCTTTTTATAGGCGAGCTTGGCCAGCTCCAATGGCGAACGGTCTTGATCGCGCTCGACCGATCGAAGGGCCGTGGCTCGAGGGGATCTAGGGCTCCGGATGGGCGCGGGTTCGCTTGGCGGCCAAGAAAGGAGGGGACAGGAGGGGGACAGCGGGGTCAGGGCTCTGCCATGCTGTCGGCTGTGGGACCGGGGTCACGCCATTCGCGCGACACCCCCGGCAGGCGCGTCGCCTTCGTGAGGAAGAAGAACAGTGGGGGGCGAGAGCGGCTGACAAGCGGGGCCGGGTTGGCAGCGAGCGCGAGCGTGTGTGTGCCGGTCGCGCGCGCGCTGCCGAGCCGCAACGTGGGCCGCGCGCGGGTGAGGCGAGGAGAGGAAGGTCGGGCTGGCTTGGGCTGGCTTGGCGACCCGGCTGGCCGAATGGCTGGCCTAACTCTCTTTCTCCTTTTCTATTTTCAATTTAGTGTATATATACATATATTGTCCATTTTAAATATTGAGTAAATACAAACATAAATTGCAATAAATCCCAAATGTGATGCATAAGTTATTATTCTATGTGAATGGAATTAAAATGCAAACTACACTCCTTTATTACCAAATTCATAATGAAACCTATATGCTTGCATAAGAAAAATGGGTTTTCATAATAAATAAATGAAAAATTTTAATTGGTTGGGATTTTTAGATTGTGTGGATTTTTAGGGTTGTTACAGTCCTTCCCCCTCATTAGGATCTCGACCTCGAGATTCAGGGATAACGTACCCATCGAAGAGGTAAGGAAATATAATCCGCAAGTCCGATTCTTTCTCCCACGTAGCTTCCCTTTCAGTGTGATTGCTCCACTGTACCTTGCACATCGGAATGGTTTTGTTTCGCGTCTCTTTGGTATCCCGTGGCAAGATCTTGATCGGATGTTCCTTGTATTCAAGTGTGTCTTGCAGGTCTAATGCATCCGTAGGAACTTGCTCCTCGGGAAGCTTCAAACACTTCCTTAATTGCGAGACATGGAACACGGGGTGTACTCCCGATAATTCCTCCGGTAGTTCTAGCTTGTAAGCAAGCTTTCCAACCCTTTTACAGATCTTGTATGGCCCAACATATCTTGGTGCCAATTTCCCTTTCACGTGGAATCTGACAGTGCCACGAAGTGGAGATACCTTGAGGTAGACATAATCCCCAACCTCGAACTCAAGCTCTCTACGTCTTCTATCTGCATAGCTCTTTTGCCTACTTTGTGCAATCCTCAAATTCTCTCTTACTTGGGCAACACCTTCCTTTGCTTCCACAACCTTAGCAGGACCGAAGAATGTCCTTTCACCCGGTTCTGACCACATTAACGGGGTTCTGCACGGTCTTCCATACAACGCTTCAAATGGAGACATCTTAATGCTTGTCTGATAACTGTTGTTGTATGAGAACTCGGCGTGGGGTAGACAGCTCTCCCATCCTTCCTTGTACCTCAATACGCAAGCACGTAACATGTCCTCGAGAATCTGGTTCACTCTTTCTGTTTGCCCGTCTGTTTGCGGGTGGTATGCTGTGCTGTAGTCGAGCTTGGTCCCGATGGACTTGTGCAAGGATTTCCAGAACTGTGATACAAACTGTGATCCTCGGTCAGATATAATACTCAGAGGCGCCCCATGTAACTTCAGAATGTTTGATACGTACAGATCTGCCAGTTTTTCAGCTCTATACTTCCTTTTGACCGGTATAAAATGTGCAACTTTGGTTAGACGGTCCACTATTACCCATATAGAATCATATCCATGCTCGGATCGGGGCAGTCCTATTATGAAGTCCATGGATATGCACTCCCACTTCCATTCTGGTATCTCAACTGGTTGTAGCAACCCTGCTGGTCTCTGATGTTCGGCCTTGATTCTATTGCATGTATCACATCGGGCTACATGCCCTGCAATGTCTGTCTTCATATTCTCCCACCAGAAGTGCTTCCTTAGATCATGGTACATCTTGGCTGACCCTGGGTGAATGCAATATTTGGAGTCATGCCCTTCTGACAGAATCTCTTCTCGTATCGCTGAATCCGTCGGTACACAGATTCTATCTTTGTACCATACAGTTCCCTGCTCATCTTCTCGATATTCGGGGCCTCTTCCCAGCTTCATCAAACCACGGATATAGTCTATCTCAGGACAGTTCTGTTGCACTTCACGGATCCGTGAGGTGAGATTGTACTCGACGCGAAGCTCATTTAGCATGCCATAGGAGACTGCCTCGAGCTGAAATGCGTCGAACTCTCTCCTGAGCTCAGGCGGCATAGAGTTGGTGATGAGGGTATGGCAGTAGCTTTTGCGGCTAAGTGCATCAGCGACAACATTAGCCTTTCCTAGGTGGTAATGGATCTCAAGATCATAGTCCTTGATGAGTTCTAGCCATCTGCGCTGCCTCATATTCAGATCTTCTTGTGTGAAGAAGTACTTCAGGCTCTTGTGGTCAGTGTAGATGTCACATTTGTTGCTCATCAGATAGTGTCTCCAAATCTTGAGTGCATGTACCACGGCTGCAAGTTCTAGGTCATGAGTCGGGTATCGCTGCTCATGTTCCTTCATCTGTCTTGAGGCATAAGCTATCACCCTTCCTTCTTGCATTAGTACACAGCCCAAACCTTGCCGAGAGGCGTCGCAATATACAACAAAATCTTTGTGAATATCGGGCAGGGCTAGTACAGGTGTAGTAGTGAGCTTCTCCTTCAAGGTCTGGAAACTCTTCTCACATTCAGGGGTCCATATAAACTTGTTCTCTTTCTTCAGCAAGTTGGTCATGGGTCTTGCAATCTTGGAGAAGTTCTCAATAAATCTGCGATAGTATCCTGCAAGTCCCAAAAAGCTTCTGATTTCTGACACATTACAGGGTTGTTCCCACTCTTTCACAGCTTCAATCTTGGCTGGGTCTACTGCGACTCCTTCTCCTGACAGTACGTGTCCAAGGAAAGCAACTTCCTCAAGCCAGAATTCGCACTTGGAGAATTTGGCGTAAAGCTGGTTGCGAGACAACCTCTCCAATACGGTCCTCAGATGATGTTCATGTTCCTCTTTTGTGGCTGAATAAACCAATATATCATCAATGAATACCACTACAAACTTGTCTAGCTCATTCATGAAGATCTTGTTCATCATGTTCATGAAGTATGCTGGAGCATTAGTGAGTCCAAATGAGACTACTGTGCACTCATACTGTCCATATCTAGTGACAAATGCAGTCTTCGGGATATCCTCTTCCCTGATCTTCATCTGATGATACCCTGATCGGAGATCAATCTTTGAGAAGTACTTGGCCTTACTCAATTGATCTAACAGATCATCGATGCGGGGCAGTGGGTACTTATTCTTGACTGTGACCGCATTCAAGTTCCGGTAGTCAATGCACATCCTCATCGTGCCATCCTTCTTCTTGACAAACAAAACGGGAGATCCCCAGGGCGAAGCACTAGGCCTAATGAAGCCCTTCTCCAGTAATTCTCCCAGCTGCTTCTTGAGTTCCTTCAACTCATCAGCCGACATTCTGTAGGGTCTTTTGGCAATCGGTGCAGTCCCTGGCATCAGCTCTATAACAAACTCCACATCTCTATCTGGTGGCATTCCTGGCAACTCCTCTGGAAATATGTCATTGAATTCACAGACTACTGGCACATCTCTGAATGTCAGCTCCATTTTATCTGTCTTAGTCTCCAGAGCACATAGGAGGGCTTGGACTCTCTCGGTTTGGGGTATACATCGGACGGCTGTTCCCCAAGGGTGGGTTACCTGAACATATCTAGGTGAACAAGATATTACTCCTCGGTGTTTGGTTAGCCAGTCCATGCCTAAGATGACATCTAAGCTATTGGAGGGTAGTAGGGTTAGGTCAGCTTGAAAGTCAAGTCCCTCGATTGTGATTATCACTCCTCTACATATGTGAACGCTTCTGAAGGTTCCTAAGGGCGAGCTAGTTAGGATGGGGTTTGCTCTCGGGGTTACAGGTATGTTATGCTTTCGTGTAGTAATAATCTTATAGTGGTTTAAGTAGAAGTTAGATGTTTTCAACGATTTAAATGAATTAAAACATTTTTCGTGCTATCCTACACTCAACCAAAGAAGCATAAAGAACCATAAGAAGCATAAGATCCAAATGTCACTCATCACATGGTTATTATTACATAAAGGATGTTCCTAGCTGCTAAGAAGATCGTGCTATGCGCAGATAGCCAATGACAGGACAATTCATGGTATCACTAGTCTAAGGGCCACGCAGGGTCCCATAAGCTACTGGTGCATAAGGTCAAGTACGGCGTCGGGTATGCGGCTGTCCTCTGCCTCGATCTCATCGTCGGTCATGGTCAGGCGCTTGACATAGTCGAGTGCTACTGCTAGCTCTGGAGTGGCCTCAATCTCCTGTATCCTTTGAGACGGACACGCTCTCAGGTTGAGCGTAGTGGGTGGTACGCGGAAGTCTCCCTCCCGGGGCTTCACCATCTCCAGTGGAGGAAGCGAACTCTGTACCTTCCGGACCTCAATAGCTCTCCTGGCGTCGGACTGCTTCCAAGCTGTCTCTGTCCTCCGTAGCTTGTCCTTTAGGAACTCCACCATCTTCACGCGGTCGATCAGAATCCCTTGGTTGCGGCTGGACTTGTCCTCGGCTTTCTCCAGCTGCTTTTCCAACTCCTTGATCCTGGAACGCAACGTGATCATCTCGACTACTCTGTCTCTGCTCCTCTGCTCCCTCTCAGCAAGTGCTCTCTCCTTGTCGTCCAGCCTCCTCTGTAATTCCAACACTCTGCTGTTCAGGTAGTCATTGCGAAGCCCAAAATCTCCGATCTTGTCTCGCAAGTCGGCGATCTCGGCTCGGTGTAACTCATCACGGCGCTGCATCTCCAACTGCAAGTCAGTGACTGCTCTGCTCAAACTCTCCAGGGTCTGAGTCCCTTTCTGCAAACTGTCCTCGACCTCTGCCATGCGTGCTCGGTCATGCCGCCTCCTTTGCTCCAATGAGCTGATGAACTCGTCCTGCTCCTGGAGGTGGTGTGCCACTGTGCGTAGGCAAGGGTCAGTCTCGGCCTGAACGATCTGGCTGGTGTACAGAATCCTCTGGATGGGGTCAGGGTGCAGCTCCAAGGCCTGAGGTAGCAGACGGAAGTGGGTCCCCTTAAGGTACTCGTATGCTGCGTACACAACTGCGCGTAGTACCTTGCGGGAGACAGACTGTACTCCGTCCTCCACAGTCTCTCCAGCTGTGTAGTCAGTAAAAACCGGCATTCCTGGAAGGGTCAGGCTGACGGGTGTGTCAACTTTGGTAGTGACAGGTCCTTCAAACCTCTCAGCCTCGACAAGCTTCCCTCGGCTGAAGTACTGGATCTGGTCAGATGGTGCTCCCAGTTCCTCCAGCACCTGACGTAGTACCATGGCAAATCCACCGTGGTTCCTCCCATTGATCGGGATCTCAATAGTGCCGTCGTGCAGTGGGCGAAGTGGTGGTCCAAGGCAGGTCATCTGCAAATTTTTCAAGAAACGGATTAGCAGGTCCTTGTATTAGATAAGCCATTGCACAAAAAGTGAATGCAAGGTCGGTAATATAACCAAAAAAGAGTCTGGCTTCCTATTCTAACGTCCATTTTCTATGGGTCTCGTCCTACAGTCAAGTATGGCTCTGATACCAACTGAAACGACCTCGATTTCCGCGAAGGGAAATCCACAGGCTCGAATTGTAATTCAACAGATTGCTTGGGACAATCCATGAAATTACCCATATCTCAGTTGACACCAGGATCCATACAACGGTAATTAAGTCTTACATAAACATTTATTACATCGCCACACTGGCGGAATCAACAATCAGAGAAGCTTTAGAAGATGCGGAAACGATTCATCCTTCACGGCCAACTTGAGTGTAGCACGTGACCCTATTCCTTGCCATCGTCTTCCTCGAAGTCGTACTCATTCTCGTCACCTGACAGCAAATTTATCAGTACGATTTGTACTGGCCACGGAGCCCACCTATGCAGCATTTGCTTTGTGGAAAGTGGATGCAAGGCTATACAAGCAGACCTATAGGCTGAGGTTTTCCTATGCAGCTATAATCAATGTGTAATTAGTCAAGTTTTATCACCAGTTAACACCATTATCCCTTTTCCCATCACCACATCTCACTTACCCACACCTCGCTCTCATTCGACAGGCCCAACTCCCTCTCGGGCCTATCTCAGCGGCACACTACCACAACGGGTACACTGCCGGAAAAATGTTATCCAGGGGGAGAAGAGAACACTCACTACACTAGTAGAAGCTTCACAGGAAAGGTCCATAGCCAACGAGTTGGCATATGTATCGATCGATCAACCGTACACTCTGCAGAGGTTTCACTACTCACAAGATTAGCCATCATAGGTGTTGCGCAAACACCTAGGCAGAATTCCGGGTGCTTGCTTGCCTAGGTCGATGCCACCCTACCACTCAGCCCTGGGATATTCCGGATCCTACACCGTTATGCTGAGACTGGGAGACACAGTACCGGGCCCATCCAGTGGTACTGTGCATCTAGAACGGAACGGGAACCCATCGACCGTCTCCGCCCACCCTTATCACCTTTCAACCTAGCAGTAGTGGCACCGTCCTACCAAGTAGTCCAGCCGTCTCCCGCCCATCAGAAGCGAGTGAGTAGAAAAGGATTCCCATGAACCTAAAACTAGTCCATCCTAGGTTTGACCAAGCAGGCATCTCCACTTAGGGGATACTCTCCCCGTGCTATCACAGCACCTCCGTCCACGGGCTTCAAACCACCAAGGCTATCCCACCCGGAACCTCCTCAACAACTTTACCCGCCACAGGTATCTCGCTTGGGGATGCCCAGGTTGCACCCCCGGCACGACTTGCCCCATGGGCTTGTCTCACATCCCACTTGGTCGACATCAACCCTTACCACGCACCCAAGACGCACGCAGCACTCTTTCCCAGTAGTTATAATCAGTTATACACCGTCCCAATTCCACCACATAGCATATAGCAAGTAGTAAGTAGTGGAAGAGTAACAGTAAAATAAGCAGCAGCTAACCTAGCAGCGGACAGCAGGGTAAAGTCTTATCAAGGCAGGGAATTCAAATATACTACCATGCAACCAATCCATACATAATCATAAAGCAATAGCAACAATGTCATTTGCAATGCGTAATAGGATCTAAGGATTTGGTGGGACGTGGCACCTTCGTAGTCGTCTCCTAGCTCCTGAAAGTACTCGTGGTCGTCTTCCTTAGTCAGATCCTCCTCCGGCTCTGAAATCGAACACGAAATAGTCGCGTCAGCGACTCCTATAGAGTATTTCAGAAAAATCCAATAAAATAAAGAGCCAAATGCACACAAACATAGTCTTAGATTGTAGATCTCATTATTCTGAGAATTTTGATATATGGTGCGCAATTTTTGGATATCGTATGAATAAGTTATGAATTTCCGAAGATTATCCTATTTTCTGAAAATGGAAAATGGTCGATTAATCAGGGGCAGCTCGGGGTTGATCCACGTGACGCGCGGGTCTAGTAGTGCGGCAAGTGGCGCCTCATCAGAACACAAACCCGATGGTCGCCCACCAGGTGTTCGATGCTGGTTCCCAGAGAGTTGCCGGCGTTGGCGTAGCTCGGCGTGGCTCGGCGGTGGTCGGGGGTAGTTCGGCGGAGCTCGGCATAGTTCGGCGGGGCTTGGCTTAGCTCGGCGGGGCTCGGGCGAATCGGAGATTCGGGGCGCCGAGGGTGCCGTTCTCCCGAGGTCTCCCGCGGAGGTTCGGGCGAATCGGACATTTGGGCGCCCGAGGGTGCCGCTCTCCCGAGGTCTCCCGCGGAGGCTCGGGCGAATCGGAAATTTGGGCGTCGAAGGGGCTGCTCTCCCGAGCTCTCCCGGTGAGGCTCGGGCGAATCGGAAATTTAGGCGCCCGAGGGTGCTGCTCTCCCGAGCTCTCCTGGGGAGGCTCGGGCGAATCGGAGATTTGGTGCGCCGAGGGTGCTGCTCTCCCGAGCTCTCCTGGGGAGGCTCGGGCGAATCGGATATTTGGTGTGCCGAGGGTGCTGCTCTCCCGGGCTCTCCTGGGGAGGCTCGGGCGAATCGGAGATTTGGTGCTAGCAGGGTTCCAGGGCGTCTGTTCAAGGCGGCGGTGTCTCTCCGGTGCGGCGGACGATGACAGGGCGGCGATGACCATATTTCGGCAAGACAGGGCTCGGCTATCTAGCGGCGGTGCCGAGGCAGACTTGGCGAACCTCGGCGGCATTTCTCCGCAGCGCGAGGCGACCGGGGGTTCTCAGAACGGATTTTAGGCGAGGCGGAACGTGTCGGCGGCGATGTCGTCGCGACTGTGAGGTTCTGGCGGGGCTAAGGGGGTCTTTCAGGAGATGTATACGCGTCCAGGGTCTATGGCGATGGTATACCAACTACCAATTTTGGCTACCGAGACTCTCAAGGTGCTCGGTTGTGGCGGCGGCGTGTCGCCAGCGATGGCGGAAGGCGGCAACGCGGCTACGACCAAGTATTGGTTCTATCGAATGCGGTCTCGTCAAATTGGTGAGGCCAGAGAAGCATACAACACTCTGGTGGCGAACTTTAGCCATGGCATGACCTTCTTTTGGCGACGGCTCACGGCGGCGCTCCGGTAAGGTCGCGGCGCACGCGGCCAAGGCGATTCAGGCTTCCTCTAGCGCTTAGATCCGCGTAGCTAGCTCGAGGGGGGTCGTGGCGGTGCTCCACGACGCTCTAACCTATACGGGTGCTAGTCGGATTGCTCGGAACGGGTGATTCGGCGTCGGAACGCGTCGGTGGTGAGCGCGCTCCGCCGAGAACGCGTCGTGCTGCGTTCTCGGTCTAGCAAGCTTGTAGTCCGGGGGTTTCGGCCGGTCGAATGAGTGCATGGTGCAGGTGATCTTCCCGAGCCGGTAAAGGCTCGTGCCTGCGCGTCCCGAGGGTGGAACGCCATGGCAAAAGCAGGGCAAGGTTCGGACATGGCGTGCAATGGCTCACCGTGGTGTCGGTGAAGCTAGGATGGCGGTGCAGTGGCGAGTCGGAGCCGTGCAGAGCGATCGCAGTGCCGTGCCGCTCCTCGTCCGCAGCTCAGGCTTCTCCTCCGTGTCCGGCTCCGGCGTGCTCCGCGGCGGCGGCGCTCCGGCAGCTTCTCCTCCTCTGCTCCGCCCTTCTCCTACGCTCTCTCTCTCTCTCGGTCTGGTGCAGTGTGCCGGTCTGTGCTGCGGTGGCGGCGAGGGGAAATGAGGGTAGGGCTTCGGGGTGTGCTCCTTTTTATAGGCGAGCTTGGCCAGCTCCAATGGCGAACGGTCTTGATCGCGCTCGACCGATCGAAGGGCCGTGGCTCGAGGGGATCTAGGGCTCCGGATGGGCGCGGGTTCGCTTGGCGGCCAAGAAAGGAGGGGACAGGAGGGGGACAGCGGGGTCAGGGCTCTGCCATGCTGTCGGCTGTGGGACCGGGGTCACGCCATTCGCGCGACACCCCCGGCAGGCGCGTCGCCTTCGTGAGGAAGAAGAACAGTGGGGGGCGAGAGCGGCTGACAGGCGGGGCCGGGTTGGCAGCGAGCGCGAGCGTGTGTGTGCCGGTCGCGCGCGCGCTGCCGAGCCGCAACGTGGGCCGCGTGCGGGTGAGGCGAGGAGAGGAAGGTCGGGCTGGCTTGGGCTGGCTTGGCGACCCGGCTGGCCGAATGGCTGGCCTAACTCTCTTTCTCCTTTTCTATTTTCAATTTAGTGTATATATACATATATTGCCTATTTTAAATATTGAGTAAATACAAACATAAATTGCAATAAATCCCAAATATGATGCATAAGTTATTATTCTATGTGAATGGAATTAAAATGCAAACTACACTCCTTTATTACCAAATTCATAATGAAACCTATATGCTTGCACAAGAAAAATGGGTTTTCATAATAAATAAATGAAAAATTTTAATTGGTTGGGATTTTTAGATTGTGTGGATTTTTAGGGTTGTTACAGTGGTACTTCCTATTTTCTAGAAGAGCAGGGTGCAGTTCCTTTTTTATGCCCAAATTTACCATGTCCATACATGAATTGAGTCCATCCTTAGTCTTGCTCTTTATGTCAAATAACATGCCAATGACGCTTTTAAAGACGTTTTTCTGAATGTGCATACCGTCAATCGCGTGTCGTATGTCTAACTTTTTCCAGTATGGCAAATACTTCAAGAAAATAGACATCTTCTTGAATGTAGCCCCTGGAGTTGGTTTCACATCCTTTCTTGGTTTTCCGTCTTTTGTCTTCTTCCCAAAAACAAATTTGATGTTGCTGACTATTCTGAAAACTGTTTGACCTTTACTGTTACCCGATGGAGCAGTAGAATGCAGTTCATCATTATTGTCGAAGTACTTATCCATCTTTCGCAAGCGGTACCTGTGCCCTTTCGATAAGAACCGTCTGTGCCTCATGTACACTATCTTCTTTGATGCATCAAGGAACACGTAAGCGGTTCCATCTATGCAGATTACGCATCCAAGCTTTCCCTTAAACTGTCCTGATAATGTAAAGAGAGCAGGGTAATCGTTGATGGTCACAAAAATAATTGCATACAGTGTGAAAGTTTCATGGCGGTACTCATCCAATATTTCGACTCCTGTTTCCCACAACATTTTCATGCCCTGCATTAACGGCTCCAAAAATACATCTATGTCAACGCCGGGTTGCTTAGGTCCAGAAATAAGAATGGTTCGCATAAGGTATTTACGCTTATGCATCAACCAAGGTGGAAGGTTGTAAATGGTGAGGATCACCGGCCATGTGCCGTGCTTGCTGCTCCTCTCGGCAAATGGATTCATTCCGTCTGTACTCAGAGCGAACCTTAGATTTCGTGGCTCCTTAGCAAATTCTGGATGGTTGGCATTGAAATCTTGCCATTGCTTGCCATCGGCTGGATGTCGTAACTTTCCATCATTTTTGTGCTCATCTGAAGCATGCCAGCTCATAAGTTGGGCATCCTCAGCGTTTGCGAACAAACACCTCAATCGATCAATCACGGGAAGGTACTACATCACCAGAGCAGGAATTTTCTTCTGCGCGTAGTAGTCTACTTCTTCTTTATCTTTCCTGGTGGATTGGGTCTTTTGTTGGGTCTTCTTTCGCTTCTTTCCCGTACACACGGTGGTGGCACAATCTTCCTCTCGATAGTCTTTATTCGTCTTGTATCTACTTGCACCACAATTAGGACAACTATCCAAGTCTTTGTATTCATCACCTTGATATAGCATACAATGGTTTCTACATGCGTGCATCTTTTCGACACCCATTGTAAGCGGACTGATTAGCTTCTTTACGTAGTATGTGTTAGCAGGAACTCTATTCTCCTTTGGAAGCACGTCTGCGAGAATACTCAAGAACGCATCGAAGCCAGCATTGCACAAACCATACCGGGCTTTTACTATCAATAACTTTAGCACTGACCGCAACGTCGTGAAATCTTTCGTGCAACCCTTAGACTCATCGAAAAAAGGCTCTTGTGCAGCCTTCCTCATTTCCTCCATACCTTTCATGAAGAAGATAGATGGATCTAGATGACTACGCAATATTGCATCTAAGAAGTCTACATCTTCCTCAGCACTAACATTGGGCGGACCATCAGCATTAGGCACAACAGGTTCACTCTGAGGACAAGGTGTTTGTCTCTCGTGTATGAAATGACATCCGTCAGCAAGCATATCTACACCATCGACACCGATGTTCATAGGAGTACCAGTTGTGTAAGCTGCAGAGCTACCCTCTCCATGCTTTGTCCAAATCAGGTAATTCTCTATAAATCCTCGGCACACGAGATGAGAAAATATTGCTTTCGTGTCATCAAATACGATAACATTCTTGCAATCTATGCATGGACAATATATGTGCTTCGTATTTGACCTCCAAGCATGAATCTTAGCGGCATCGATAAACCTCTGCACCTCAGGTATGTATAATGGATCAACTCGTGATAAATTGTACATCCAGAATGACCTCTCCATCATTAACTGTAAAAATATAATGAGTTTATTATGACCAATGCAAAATAAAAATAATTGTTTATAGATATTATTTAATTAACGAACCTTTTTTCCAGCAACCTTGTTCGAAGAAATACAGATGAAAACCGTTCACTTGAGAATTTTTGAATTTGTAGACCTTTGGAACCTTAGTTCACTAAAATTTAGAAGAATAATGTGTGTTAAGACTCATTCTCAGTGTCAAAGATTGAATATTTTGCAAATAATAAAGATAATTTATAATAAACAAAATAGAAAACTAATTAACAACCTATTAACATAATTAAAAAATAGAAGAATAATGTGTTCTAACAAAGGATTGAATATAGACACCCAATTAAAAAAAATAGAAAAAACTAAAAAAACTAGCTCTTCCTACATGAATACACAAGAGTACACACCATTCATGGAAAAAACTAATATAACCTAAATTGAGAAGTAATTATGAAAAGGGAGAGAAGAGATACACTATCTAACCATCATATACAACCTAATTTGAATAAATAAAGTCAATAACCTAGCAATCATTCTCTCTAACTCATGACAAACCCTAAATCCAAAAAGTGGCTTAAATTGAGCAAAATAGATTAAATAGAGGCAAAAGATACATAAACTAACCTTTCTTAGCAACCTCCTCAAAGAAATGAAGAAGAAAACCTCCCCCTTATATTTTGGTAGATCCGGACCTCCATAAATGCTTCCAATGGCGGCTGGCTGCGAGTAACTATTCGGTCGGGGGGAGAATAAGGGGTATTTATAGCAGATTTCACACTGGCGGTTGGCCTAACGAACCGTCAGTGAAAATCAATTAACACTGACGGTTTTTTAAGCCAACCGCCAGTGAAAATAGTACCTTAACACTGGCGGTTGGCTTAGTTCAACCACCAGTGTAAATGGTGTTTGCACTGGCGGTTCCCTTAAGCCAACTGCCAGTGTTAAGTTACGATTTTCACTAGCGGTTGGCTTAAGAAAACCGCCAGTGTTAATTAGTTTTCACTGGCGGTTCTTAACTCTGGCCCTCCATTTTATTTGCACTAGCGGCCGGTGAATGAAACCGCCAGTAAAAAAATGCCCGGCGCCACTGTAGAGCTCCTGTGTACTAGTGATTGCTAGGTTCCAAACAGGCCCTTAGATTTAATCTGAGATTACAATCATTGTTACTATAAATGTTTGATAGCGCACAAACATATGTGTAAGTAGTTTATTAAAGAGCAATCAGCAGAAAACACACACTTGGCTTGACCACTGAGGACGAGTTTACGCGTGTGAATCGACCCTGGAGTTTATCGATGCTGTTGAGATTAGTACCTTTCTGTTACAAATAATTGATGTTTTATTATTTTAGCTAGAGGTTCAATGCTATTTTTTTTTCAAAACGATATCTTTACTCACCAGACGTGCTAGCAAAATAAAAAAAAACTGTAGAAAATTAACACAATAATCAAAAGATCTGGTCATCAATTTGATCACTGTAATATTAATAGCCTTTAGATCTATTCCATTTTTTGAAAAAACATATCTATTACTCTTTTTACCATGACTTTTTCTAACCAATGTTGTTCACCATGTCTATCAACGAGATTTGGCAGTGTTCGAGATGACATTATCGATCCTAGAGCAGCCTCACTATGCCCCTCCCCAACGGGTTTACTGAGCAAAGAACAACCGTTGGATCAGCCGACCGACTTACTAGTTGTTCTCGCTGTTCTAGGGCATTTTAACTGAGTTCAAGGTAATAATGTGTGAGGCCTCGAACATGTGCTATTCCTTGTTGACAAGGGTTAGATGTGGAACTAAGGCCTCTAAGGCCTAGGGCCTAGTCATGGCACAGACTTGAACATGTGCTATTCCTTGTTGACAAGGGCAGATGTGGTCCTAAGGCCTGGTCCTAAGGTCTCTAGGGCTCAAGCCCTAGTCATGGCGCATAAACGTCGACTATCACAAAGCAATTAGACCCTAAAATGGGCCTAATCAGTTTTTCTTTTTTTTTTTTGAAAAAACACTAGAGTTGTGAGCATCCCACCAAAATGGTTTACTAGAGACACCGGGGAGCCGGGGATGGAGAGTGACAAGAACCTACTGAAAGCCCATGTTTGGTTTTGGGTAATTGATGGAACCTAATTTGCTAATGATTGCTCTAAGTGTTTCATGAGATTAATTAGCAAACAACAAGATGGAGCAAAGGACCGGGTCGGTGGAAGCCACAATCGAAGGGCAATGACAGCATCCATGAAAATGGTGTAAGTCCATCAATAAAAGGAGAAAGCCCTAATGACGGCATCCATGCAAATGGTATAAGTCCATCATCATAAGGTGTCCACAAGCTTCATCAAGGGATGAGAAGGAAGATGGTGAAAAGTTAGGAGCTCAAGGCAAAAGTATAACCAATAGGAGTTCTTTTGCTTTTGGTGATCAAGACTCATAGAGGGAGTGATCACATTTATGATAGATAGCCGTACTATCAAGAGGGGAGAAATCGTTTATGAAATGCGGTTATCAAGTGCCAGTAGGTGTTCATATTCATTGCATATGCATGTAGATGCTAGTTACACTAACAAAACCCGTGGAAAACTCTTTGAAAAATGCTAACACACGTGCACTAAAGTAAGAAACACTTTGGAGTGTTAGCGACTTTGGAAACGGGGTGAAATTTGAGTGGTAGAGAGGGGTTTGGGTCCAAAGTTCTCCGGAGATTTCACTTAGTAGAAAAGTGATTCGGAAACTTGCCAAAGTTCTCCGGTGGCTAACTCTTTGCGAAGGTGCAAAAACGTGTGCACCGGACGCTGGGAGCGTCCGGTGGGGCAGCACCGGACGCGTCCGGTGCGGACCCCGTGCTCTCGGGTTGGTTCGGTGAAGTTTTTTACTAGACACGCGAAACATGTCACCGGACGCGCTGGAAGTGAGGCTTCAGCGTCCGGTGTATCTAACCGAGTGAGCAGCAGTTAGCCATTGGAGCGTCGGACGCCGAGCAGAGTCTGGTGCACCAGCACCTTACGCGTCCGGTGCCATTTGGAGCTCTCTGGATGCTCTCTGTGTGGTCACCGGACGCTGGCATCGGAGCGTCCGGTGTGACGGCTCCGCGTCCGGCGTGAGCGCGCGCAGCGAGCAAGTTTCAAACGGCTAGTACACGTGTCGTCGGGCGATACACCGGACGGTGGATGTTCCGCGTCCGGTGCTCCTATTAGAGCATCCGGTGCTCCTATTGGAGCGTCCGGTACCCCCGTAAACTGTGTATAACGGTTGGTTTTTTGAGTGGGGCTATTTAAGTTGGAGGGGCTGGCTTGTACTCTCTCTCTTAGCCATTTTCATTGACATAGCAAGCTAGTGAGCCTCTCCACTCCTCTCTCACACCTTCTACTTGATTGAGATCATCATTTGGTGAGATTGGAGAGCATCAAGTGCATTGCATGAGTATGTTCATCTAGAAGCACTTGGTGAGTGGATTTCGCAGCGGATTCTCTTGTTACTCTTTGAGTTTGCTGACTCCTAAACGGCTTGGAGCTACGAGGATCGTTGAGGGGAGTTGGTGATTGTCTCCGTCTCCGATCGGTGAAGTTGTAAGGGGTTCTTGAGCCTTCCCCGTGGGAGATCGCAATTGGCTACTCTAGTGGATTGTGCATAGCTTGTGGATCCCCATCTTGTGTTGGTTGTGCGGCACCCTTAAGAAGGGTTTGGCGTGTGATGCCAATTAGCGCGTGAACCTCCAAGTGGGTATATCACTATAACGAGAAGTAGCTTGCCGGCAAGCAAGTGAACCTTGGTAAAAAAAAATCCTGTGTCAACTTTCTCTACCGAGGATTCATATTGTGTTGATTGATTCATCTTCACTTCGCCGGCAGTATAAAATCACCTCTCTATCTTTTACATGATTGCAATTTCTTTTGTTTAGCTCTCTAGTTGTAGTTGTTCACCTAAGAGTAAAGTAGTGACTTAGCTTTTTATGTGTGATCTTAGAGACAATAGGCTAAAACGGTTAGGTGGCTTGCATCACTTTGAGTAGGCTAGCGCAAAATTCGCTTCGCGATTTAAATTACTTAACCGCTTGTCTTAAATGTTGTTTGTAAAAGTTTTTATAGGCTATTCACACCCCTCTAGCCATTTAGGACCTTTCACCTGCATAGTTTTTAGGGAGGGCTTCCCTGAGTATAACTACTAATTGAGGGTGAACATTGGGATTCAAGCCATTAGAATATTACACCGGTGATCATCTATCCAACGGTCCTCCGACAGCCGGCAGCTGCAAAGGCGGCTGTCAGGGGGCAAGTGATGGAAGACAACATCGGATAGGTTTGCTCCTAGTTTATTACAAGGAACGGCCCGTACAAGGAAAGTTAATCAGATCTAGTCGGCTATGATTGATATGAGTTGAAAGTATTTCTAGATCATTGCTTTCTCCACCAACTAGTTCGGCTACACGTCTCCGGTTTGGCCTCCTAAGTAGTCGACTCGGCCTAAATCCCTTTGGTTAGACATTTTCCCTTGGAGTTAGGATACCAAGGGCCCATGTAATAGATGACACTACCTCAGTATGCAATGTATGTTTTAACATTTTACTCTCTCCGTTCTAAGCTATAAGTATTATTATGGATTTCTTAAATACATGGTTCCTACTACACACCTAATTATATGCTAAGTTTAGATACAATAACAAATGCTATGTACCTAAAAAATTAAGTCATGAAACTGAATCGAGGGGATATAGAGTTACAGAACACGGTCATGAGTAAAATGCTTATATATGATGCTTACATGATAAATAAAAAAACAATATCATATAACATATATATCTCAAACGTGAGGCACCTACATCAGAAGCATGAATCACCTCACTAGCTAGGACATTTTGGTTCAACATCATTATATTGTGGAGTCGAGTTCCACAAGCACTGCATGCGCACTGCACATCTATCGTGGTATATCAGATGATCATATGAACTCTTGCTCCAAGCTGTAGCAAGTTCTTGGTCGGCACAAGCCGAAATCCAATATAGGATACGTAATGACTGATCCTTAACAGTTAGGGGTGGAACTCTGTTACAACCACAGAGCCACCGCTAGGGCGGGGTGGGGCGGCCGCTCCAGTTACCAGTGCCGTAGCATCGGACCCCCGGAGTCCATCTTCAAGCATTCAGCTCTTTCTCCATGTCCGGCGATCCGCGATCAGCCGTCGAGGACGCGATGCAAGGGAGCAGCGGCGACGCTGCGCGGCGCGCATGACCTATAAACACGATATTCTTATAATTTGTTTCTTAGGTGCCAATCTTTATTGTAATTTGTTCCTTTCTTAGGTTGCTTTTGTTTCTAGTTTCCCTTTTGTTTTTTATCTCCTTCTTTGTATCTTAAATTCTGCTTTCTGTACTGCTCTCGTTTCTTTAAAAGTTTAATAAAATTTCCTGTAGGGGGTCCACCCCTCCAGTTCCATCAAGGAAAAAAGTAGCAGCTTCGCCTTCTTTCTGGCCTTCTGGGCCATGCCCCTTGCAGCTCTAGGCAGTTTAGCCCACTAAGGGCCCAATTTCACTCGCATCCCCATCCCCAATCCCTCACGAGCAGCAGCAGCTTCGCCTTCTTTCTCGTCACCGCCGAATCGACCACACGCTGCGTGCCTGCCGCCCCGCCACACGCCCGTCTGCGGTCTGCCCACCGCACGCACGCCGCGTCGCACACCGTGGGCACACCGAGCCCAATGCATCGAGCTGGAGCGGGGCAGCAGGCTGCTCGCTGCTGGTTGCCTGGCTTTGCCCGGCCCTGGTGATAGAAATGGAGGGAGGAGGGAAGGAGCAGCAGGAGCTGGCTCCTGACCCTGGCATTGGGGGGTCTTGGCTGGCCGTGGTCGCGGAGAGGGACAGGTTAGCGGCAGCGCAGTTCCTCCAACATTTGGATTCAGCATGTGTGATTGTATTGTTTTTGTCATAATTCGTGTGATTATAGTATGTGAATGCGGTGTGTTGTGAATAAGATGTTTTCTTGGTTTATTTTCTTGTTGAATTCCGTCCCAGCTAATATTTTTCCTGGCTCTGTCATTGACTCTGTATGACTTCAACCTTTTTGTTTTAATAATGGTCTGCAGTGCGATCTCCATTTCCTTCATAGTAGGTCACTCCAAACCTTTAATCCTCAAACACATCTCTACAAGTGAGGCAACACTTGTAATCTCTTCCTCCGCTGCTTTTTCACGAACTAGAGCAGCAACTATTTTTATGATTGGCCTTGTCTTGAACTCAGAAAGAAAGTCGTAATGGGATGTACTTTGCTTTGAGCTTGAGACTCATTTGTAATAATAGGTTCCCTTCTTAGGAGGATCTTCAATATCACAACGCCAAAACTGTATGAGATCTTTTCGCCAAAAAAAAAGGAAAACTGGATGAGATCTTTTCTTTTACAATGGCTACTTTCATCTTTTTCTATTTTCTAAGTAGTTAATTAATAAATATATTATAGAGGATATATTCTAATAATTGACTCTGCCCTTCTACAGTTCTACAGTTAGACTTAACCCTCTCGTCCCTCTGCGACATGTTCTGTCAGCCTCGGTAGGGCGCTGCCGAGTGCCAACCTCCGACAGCAACGTCTGGAAGGAGTTTGTTGTCACCTGTTTGGTGAGCACGGCGGTCGGGACTCAGGAGTCCGCCGGCTTCCAGGTTGGCGTTGCTTATCGGGATCACGTACCTCGCTTGCAACAGCCTTGCCAGGTCGACGGTGTCATCCTGCCTGGAGATGACCTTTTAGGCCTTGTTCGGTTGCCTGTGGTTCCATTCCTGTCGTGAACGGTTCCAGGACAGGATTGAGTGGATCCTCTTTCTTCACTCATTCCTAGTCTGTTTGAAACCCTTGCCCAGATCCATTCCAGCTCCTAAAAACGATTCTGTTCGGCTGGAAGAGGATCCACTGGATGATGCCGCGCCGTTTCATCAGCTGCGACCGTCTCTCGCTGGCGTCGCCACTCGCCTGGCTCCAATCCGGAACGTGGGAGGTGGGGATCGGCTCCGGGCCAAGGAGGGGGTGGATTGGCCAAGCCGGGTCCGTTTCGAATCCGGGTCAGGCCAAAACGAACGATTATTCTGAGCCAGACCTAGTTTCGAAACGGGCTATAGGATTCCAGGTGGAACGGGCTACATTCCAGTCCATTTCAGGCAGAAACAGACGAGCCCTTAGTATAGTGTCCGTTGCCGGCGAGGGCATAGTTATTAGGACCGGACCGGAGATCGAACCGGCGACACTGTCGGTTCAGTGGTTCGTGGTCCAACCGTTTAGAACCGGTTGAACCGCCGATTCAATTATTTTAGACCTAGGCGGGCCATTACTATTTATTTACTAACAAAAGTCAAACATGCAGGACCACTCTTAAGCGCATGCAATATTTAAACTCCAGCAGCAGCCAGGCGGGCCAATCTCGGTAGGTGCATGGCCAATCGATGGCAGGTGCATGCAGCCATGCACTCCACTTTCCACCAGCGTCAAATTCCAAGGCCCATCAATGCTAGAACCAGGCGGCACAGCAGGACAGCAGGTGCAGCACACGCTATTATAACAGACCGGGACGGCTCGAACAAAAACCGGCTGGTTCACCGGTTCAACAAAAAACCGGCCGGTTCCCGTTTCAACAAAAAACCAGCCGGTTCAATCAGTTTTTACCTGTTCGATTGCATATACGGTCTTTTAAGTGAACCGGACCGGTTAAGGCTCTGGTTCGGTCTTTTAGCGGTCCGACCGTCGGTCCGGTCCAGTCCCAATAACTGCCGCGAGGGGGCCGGAGGACGGAGTTGGTTCATTTCCAACATGATCACCACGTCCACCCGCTTCCTCTCCATGAACGACCCTCGGTATCTCTCCCAGGCTTCCCAGTCTGTCTAGCCTCTCCGTCTCCCCGATCAAGCGAGCTCTCGATCAAGAGCCAAATTGTTGCCGGAGGATTGACACCTATTATACTCTACAAACAGCCGTTCTATAATGACTTATTTACCCTAATTCGAAAATAAAAATTAGATATTACCTCCACATATTTTGGTACTGGTCCTATCTGCTATCCCCACCTATTGGGTATTTAGGTACTCTTAATTGGTACCTCCTATTTTTCAGTGTTCAATCTCAGCCGATGGATGGTTTATGTTTTTTCCGGCTATAGTAAAAATTCTCAAACTGTATACATCACTTTTTTTAATTTAACTGTCCAGTTTGGTAGTAGATTAAAGAAATGGAATTTTCGGTTAGAACAGAGCGCCTACTCAACGGACCAGTTGACTGAAATCTTACTAGTAACTGACAAAAAGTACAGAGATCAGCAATTGAGCGCGGATCAAAATGCTCACAGTGAATACAGATCATGGAGTTTGTTGGTCGATCTGTGGTGTCATAGCCACTCATATTTAGCTGGGACTCAATTTCTCAACGTTCAACAGACCTGTCCTGTACTCCATCCTGTCCTGTGTACAAAACTCAAGTCAGCATCAACTTCAGACTTGAGAGTTGACTATTGCTAATGAATTCGACCAGACCGCGTGTTGCATGCTCTACCGTTCTGGTCTGTATTTCAAGTCTGTAGCCTCTTTTACCCGTCATCCGTGCATGACGATTGTTGCCGTGGCGTCAAGTGTGCCAAAGACATTCGGAGTTCCAAGATTCCAACACATTGCGCGCATTGGCCGTCAATTAAAACGCGTTATTATGCAGATTCATATGTCAAATCGAACGGTCAAAAGATCGAACTAGTACGTAGGCGTAGGTCGTCATACCGTTTTGCACAGGCTAACGTATGTATATGGGCAGAAAACAGAAATCGACAGTCCACGCTTGAGTTGGAACGCACAAAATTACCACAAAGGTTTCACGGCCTGTGGAACGAACGAATAATCCGTCAAAAACGTTCTCTCCGCCTCCGTCCGCGCGCGACGACGCCAGCGAAGACCGAAGACGTACGTACACCGGCCCTGCTCGTGCTGCCTCGACGACTGATCCGGGAATGTTTGCGCCATCCATAAGCTTGCAAATTAACCTACAGCTACAGCCTTGAGCTGGTCGCATGCCTATAAGTAGACACTACACGCCTCTAGCTCTTCACGCACTGCATTTCATATATACTTAACACTAGCTAGGTACAGAGCAGAGCACCAGTAGATCGTTGAAGACACGATGAAGAGAGGTGGCAAAGGCACGGGCGCTGGAGCGGCGACGGCAGTGCTTCTGCTTGCGCTGCTGGTTCTCCTCGCAGCCTCGCAGGCGAACGGCACTGCGGCGGCGCGCCGTCTTGGGGTTGCTGATGCGGGTCCGAAGCCTAATCACTGCACCAATAACCCAAATAATCCGGGGAGTCACTGCTATGGCCCCGGCCTCAGTAAGCAAGCGGCGGCGCGGGCGGATCGGTCACCCTAACCCCTGAACACCTATGACGAGGATGATCCTAGGAGCAAGAAACTACATGATTATTTAACCATATGTTTAGATCAAAGTAACATGTAGGATCAGTCGATTTTGATAATTTCTGGCAGATATTTCGTTGGTTGCTATAAATATTTTTCGTATGTTAGGAGTGCCTTATGCAAGTAATAGAAATCGATATCATACTCGAGAGGAAGAATGTATAGTTAGCATTCAAAAGTATATACTATGGTTCATGGTTGTAAGAATTTTCAGAGAACAAAACAGAGTATGTGCCTTTCTTTCATTTGTTCTCTCTCTCTCTCTCTCTCTCTCTCTCTCTCTCTCTCTCTCTCTCTCTCTATTTCTTGCAAGTCCGTACATTGTTTTTTCTAATTCCTTTATGCCAACTAAAACTATAATAATATTTCTATTGTTATGGGCATTCAAGTGAAATGCCGCAAGTCTTGAATCAATGTCTGAAAGAGTATGTGCCAAGGCAATATCACAAAATCATTCTTATTCTATGGCTTGGTCCACCGTTCTGCCCGATTTTAGTTATTGATCTCCAACCCTTGTCAAGTGTCAACAAGTTCCCGATATATTTGCTTCACTTCCGACATTCCATATTTTCATACCTTTTATTTTCAACCAACATTTTTTATTCATTTTTTGTCTCTGCAGGTAAAATTACGAGAAAAGTTATTAGGCTTTCTCTAACAGTTCTCATCCCTACCCGTCTGAGTAGCACAGCAGGAGAAGGAGAATTGGAGGAAGAAAAGATACTTGGGGAAGAAGAACCAATGAGGAAGGATTGGATTACCGAGACAATATGAGCTAGTTTCAGCTTATTTTCAGCCGCAAAACAGTATTTTCCTCTAACAACAATTCAGGCGTATAATTCAGCCAGTCGTACAATTTAATCAGCTGAAAGGAGCGATTGTTCAAATTACATCTTAACCCTATATCTCACACAAGGCAGTGTATATGGGCATGTTTGGATTGGATTCAGATTCACCGAATTCGGATTCATGTGCCTGGATTCACCAAAAATGTTGCCAAACGGTTTGGATTCACCTAGATTCGGATTCACCAAAATAGAGGGCTGGATTCACCATTTTGGTGGATCTCCTCAAGAGGTGTCTCACCTATCTTGAGTTTGGTGAATCTAAACTATTTACTCACCACTGCCACTCATTAGTTCAAGTTCAGTAAAGCTCAATGACAAAGATTGAGGTAATCAGCCTTAGGGTGAGGGTGTACCAACTAGAAAAGAGACATTCACGCTCCCAATTTAACGGGCTGCCTCGCACTCTATATTCTTACAGTTTAATAATTAAGCCGAACGTAGTGGAATCCGGAGGATCGTAGGGCTGTCACCACTTAGGACCTACCATAACTATCCGTGGACCTAGCCGCACTTGAAGGTAAGCAATAGCCTAAGCACATCGCTTAATATATTAACTTACTATCTCTACCCCATCTCAAAGATTGAGACACCTTAACCGGGTGACTAGCAATTACTAATTGTTACACGCTAATACTAAGATAACTCAGATACTTACTAACAATGAATCAAGGACTCGGACATCCACAAGACTTGAATAAAGGTAGTAAAGTAAATGCTCAAATAGTAAATACTCACAGTAAAGTACTTAAAGTAAATAATATATCGAAGAGGATAATGCAAGATTACAAAGAAGCTTTACCAGCACACCTGGTACATTCTTCCGCTTCTGGGCTCCAAGTAGAGACTCATCCCAACTCTACTCTTCTCTGCTAGCTACTATACTTAAGAGGAGAGCTTCGCTAGAGAGAGACTGAGAGCTACTCTCCTAAACTAACACTCTAGTAGTGGAGCTATTCCTCTAATTTTTGATGGACAAGTGAGCCTAAGACCTATGTTTATAGCACTTGAGAGCTCCCTTGGTACTTGTAGAGGCTGTGAAGGTCGGTGGCAGCCAAAGGGGACTGGCGCCGCTTCCAACAGCGCCTGCCCTGTTGGATCCACCGTCTTGCAATCCTATGGCCCCAGATCCTTCCCAAAGTTGGTATTGAGGTCGGTGGAGGCCTAGATGGCAGTTGTGGTCCTTGGAGGATGACGGTTGGAACCATGTATCCATGACACATTGATCTTGCACCATTGGTTGAAACCGATGTAAATGGACGATGTACAAGTGCTCTGGACCCTCTCCCATGGATTGTGGACGTGGCAGGCCACTTTAGGGGGGGCACCTTATTGGAAAGGGCGGTCGCCCCCTCTCTGGTGCCCATGTGGCACCAGGGGGTCCAGTGGCATATCCACCTCACATTTGTCCATTTTCGCCATTTTTTCTGCATTCACATAATTTCTCCAAGTACATGTGGAATTCGGTGAGTTATAAACAAAGTTCTTCTTATTTTATGTTATTTTATCTTGATTATGGGTAGAATGTTGATGGTAAAATAGGTGACGGTAAAATAGGATGTTAACGACCATCAACAGCTGTGTCGAATTGCCAGGACTCAACAGTCTTCCAGCTCTACCTCGAGGAAACACCATGTATGTGACCACGGTGCTCGGAGTTTCCCATCACTTGAAAAGTTCTTGTTTGGTTTTGGTAATTGAGCAACAACTTAGGTGGTCTAATTGTGTTTGAGTGATGATTACAAAGGTGATTAGTCCACAAGTACATGTGTGTGAGAAACTATGCCATGGAGGTGGAAATGGCTTGGAGTTATTGATTAGCTCACACATGTGATGGTGAAGGTGCTTAACCCATGAGACATGGCATTGAGTCTAGTACCTTCGGTTGCCCCACTTGGGGGTGGTGACTTGTGGTGGGTCACCTCTTACTAGAGGATCGGCAACAACCTTGGAGCTTGTCTTAACGAGGACGTAGCTTGTGGCGACAAGTGAACCTCTGGAAAAAATCACCGCATCAACATCTTCACCATTCTTCGCGGTGGTTTGCATTACTTTAGTTGTGTAGTTGTTGTTGCTCTTGTGAGATCGATTAGCTTGTGTAACTTGTCACTCACCATCTTTGCTTGTATATCTTAGAGGTAGTGCTCTTGATTAATTAGTTTGTGTAACTAATCAAATTGAGCTCCTTAATTAGGATTGTGTATCCTTATTATTGAGCATTTAGTGAGTTTATGTGCTTTGTGCTCTTTTGCTTGGTAGTTAATAGGAGCACCCCAGTGTTTGAAGTACTAGTGGTTAGGTTTGTGTGACCTTGCATCAGATTTTATTAGGGAAGCTAGGTTGACACCTTTGTTTCTTGCATAGGATCTTAGACAATGTGCTTAAAGTGTAGTTAGAGGAGTGAATTGTTGCTATAATCGGTTTGCTTTAATTCCGCTGGGATTAGTTCTCGAAAAGGACTAGCCACCCCCCTCTGGTCCACCATATTAACCGAGGCGGACAGTCGGGCCGCCCGCTTCGAAGGCCATTTCCCTGCCTACTAAGAGATACTGGATTGCAAATTAGTCATTTTATATTAAGGTAGCCTGGATTTGAACTTTTTCTCTTGTACGTATTCATCCACATAGATATGGATGCTTATGCATTGTCACTTCTACAATCAACCTTATTGTGAAGTGACAACCCTTGATCTGGAACGTCACCAACGAACAAATCAGCTATTTGTTCGTTTTGATTGTGAGTCATAATACTGACACAAACACTCACTCGTGTAAACACTTTAAAATTTATAATTTATAATTTATTAAGCGTACATAAGCATTGAATAGCAGAAGTTCAGAGCATGTGGCCCTAAGTGTTCTGCCTCGTTTATTGACTATTCCGTGGACCCAAACCAAAAAAAAAAAAAAAAAAGACACGAACAAAAACATGTTCACACGACATGACGGCTGCTACACGTGACGTGACTCGACCTAATTAAGCAACGGTATTATCCATCTTGCTGCCCGCGACGTCGATGACGAAGCGGTACCTGACGTCGTTCTTCTCGAGCCGCTCCATCGCTGTGTTGACATCGTCCATCCGCACGACCTCAACATCAGCGGTGATGCCATGCTCTCCCGCGAAATCCAGCATCGCCTGGCTCTCGGCGATACTTCCGACGCCGTTCCCGGCCAGCCGCTTCCCGCAGGGGATGAAGGCGTACGCCGGCAGCTGCAGCGGCGTGCTTGGCGCGCCGACCACCACGATCTGCCCCATGGGCTTCAGCAGCGTCAGCAGCGGCATGATCTCGTGCGACGCCGAGACCGTGTCAATGATGCCGTCCATCGTAGCGGCCGCAGCCTGCATGCGTCCAACAATGCAAGTCATCATACACACTATTGCTGATCAATGCATGTTCACGTCAAATCTCGATCGTGATCGATCTTAATGCATGTTCATTACCTGCATTTGCGCGGCGTGGCTGACGACCAAGAACGCGTCGGCGCCAAGGCGTCCGAGCGCCTCCTCGCGCTTGCCCGGCGACGAGCTGATGATGGTGACCTTCACGCCGAAGGCCTTGCCAAACTTGACGGCCAGGTGGCCGAGGCCGCCGAGGCCGACGACGCCGAGGTGCTTGCCGGGCTTGTTGAGCGCGTTCTGCACCATCGAGGTGTACACCGTGACTCCGGCGCAGAGCAGCGGCGCGGCGGCGTCCAGAGGCAGGCTCTCGGGCACACGGAGGACGAAGTCCTGGCTGACCACGACCACGTCGGAGTAGCCGCCCTTGGTGGTCGCGCCGTCGGCGTCGTGGCCGTTGCAGGTTTGCACGAGCTGGAGGCAGTAGTTCTCGTGCCCCGTGCTGCAGAACTCGCAGGTGCCGCAGGCGTCCACGAAGTAGCCCACGCCCACTGTGTCCCCGGCCTTGAACTTGGTCACGCCATGGCCGACGTCTGTGACGACGCCGACGATCTCATGCCTGCATGCGTTGTGCACATGATTAGATGATGATTATATTAGGCTATGAGAAGTTGGTATGTATGTATGTATGTATTACCCGGGGACGACGGGGTACATGGCATTGCCCCACTCGTTCTTGATGATGTGGAGGTCCGTGTGGCAGATGCCGCAGAAGATCACCTTGATCGTGACGTCGTTGTCTCTCTGAACCCTGAAATCGCCGTCAAGCAGAGCATGAATTTAAGCTACACAGAATTGAACGCAGGCATGGAAAGATACGCAACACAAGAGTGAGCTAGAGAGACATTTGACGGACCTTCTTGAGAAGCTGTAAGGGGAGAGGAGGCCGGAGGTATCCCTGGCAGCCCACCCGTGAGCCATCTTGCCGCCTTGCTCCATGAAAACTAATTCCAGCAAGCTTGGTCTCTGCTTCTTCAACCTTACTTGGCTTTTCCGTTCAGAAGAATGAAGCTCTGGCCTCTGGGTGGTACGCCGTTGTCAGCTTCGGAGCACCGCTTAAATAGGCGAACTGGGAGCTGACCAATGCTCACTCAGGACAGTCCCCGCCTGACATTCTTTGACATTTATCCGTACTATTACTTTCCAACAACCTTGAGGAAGGTTCCCATCTTTCAATGTATTTGGTCAACATCATAAGTGAAATAGTTTTATCGGGTGGACCTGAATTCTCCGATAGCAACACACAAACATCTGGATAAGACATGAGAGCTTCAGGTTAAATATGGTTGTTGCACATAATAAGATTAAAGGCCTATTTAGTTCCTAAATTTTGAAAAAAAAAATTGGTGTTTTGACCCGTCATTTTACAAAATGAATCTAAACACCATGATGTAAAACAATACAATTTTTGGCATTTGGTATTTGGCACCTAAGAAACATAAAAGAAGGCAAAAAAAAAATGTCATAGGGAGCACGTGATATACATGTCTGCATGACTAAACTTTTAGCATACATCCAAATCCCAAGATGTAAAGTTTGAAGACGTAAAGTTTTGGCACCAAAAGTTTTAGCAAAAAAATGATTTTGGCATTTTAAAAGGAACAAAACATGGTCTAAGTAAGGCCTCGTACCTTTACTTGTACTTGGTCTAAAAATACCTCTCAAGAGTAGACTCCCTCAAATAATAATTAATAAAAAAACTACAAGAGTAGCTGTTCGTCGGACCAAACTTGCATACCAGTCAAAAGTCAAAACACGCATATCGTTCCGGGAACTCATAATGAAATAAAGAGCCAACGTCATAAGACTACCCGCAGTGTTGCATGCAACCGGTGCTCAAAATAAGAAAGAGAAGGTTTAGCATCGATGCCAACCCATTGCAGGTGCCGGTGCTGAAATGAACAGTATAGGCATCGGCTCATGTACATGCCATGGTGCCAAGAGAATAAATTATCTTTTCTTTAGCACAAATAGAAGAAGAAGGTACTGGCTGTATGGAATTGGCATCGATGCCGACACGGCATGCTCTCACTCTTTTACAGCATCGGCACAGGTGGCACGGGTTCATTGTTTTTCAGCACCGACTACGTTGTGCACAGTCTAAGAGCTTTGATTCAAATTTCTGGCGTTTATTTGACCTGTGCAACGTATGCAGTGACGCGTATACTCGGCATAGCCGCCGGTGATGAATTGCTTATAGAAACGGGGAATCCCAGGTTCTTGTTAACCTCTGGGAGAAGCGATCGTCTCAAAGATCGGAGCTCACATATCTTCTCAGGCACATGGACGAACTCAGCCGGGGCTTTCAAGATTTTAATTCCAGTTTTATATTTGTAGAAATTGTAATAAGCTATCCCATGCTTGCTCCATTGGTATCCCGTAATTCCAGGGTGATGAAGTGGCCTGTAACCTCATCTGGGCTTGCGGATATTACAACTCGTGATTGTATCACTGTATAAAAAAAATGATTAATGAAGCCCTGGTTTTCTAAAAAAAAAAAGGCTTAAACTAGTACTAGTAGACTATTCACTTTGTCTCTCAATAGAGCTTGTGGAGGAATTTATACAATATATGAGTTTTTCGAATGGTCCGTTAACGCCAAAAGAAAGAGAACGGAAGGACAGACAAGCTAGGAGGAACCAATTTTGAATAAGACAAATGGTTAAACTGAGAGTTAAAAAAAATTAAACGACTTATAAAATAAAATGGAGAGAGTACATAACTAGAATAACATTAAATATTTTAGTGTAACTTCATTGCTACAAGTGGGGGATCTAGATTTCTTTAAAATGTTTTTAAAATAATTAATAGAGTTAGTTTCCTTAGATCCCATTTGAATCCTTAGAATTGAATTCATTTTAAGAATCATAATTGTACACATATAAATTAATTTAATATGATTATTGTATATAGATTATATTTGTATATTATTATTAGCTATATGAGAAAGATATTTATGTGTTGTACTTTTACCGTGTAACAGCGAGTTGAAGAGTGTGCTGTAAATTGCAAAGTAGAAATATAACATGGTGATCTATAGAATCAAATTCCATCTCTCACCCTATAAATTTGAGATAAGCTAATATGTGAATTTTGGAAAGTGGTGGAATGTCACATTCGAAGTAAATAGTCTAAGTTGTTAATTAGATTTCAATTCCTTCAAATAAAATGATTCAAACGGCCCCTTAGTGAAATTGCTATGAAACTTAAATGGCAGCTTACCAATACCATGCATAAAAGATACAATGATTTTACCACCTTTATGATTTTTAAAAAATATACGTTCATCTACGCAGAAATATTATCGTATTTATCAAATAACAATTTATCAAATAAATACTACTACAACGTAATAAAGGAACCCCTTGTGCATAAAATTCATTGAACCTAGCCAAGTGCACGTAGCTTAGTTTATTTAAGGATAATTTGGTCACTCATAGTTAAATACTAAAAACTGGTGCAAACAATATATAATCAGCTATAACTTATTGAAACGACCACTTTCTCTAAAGTTAACTTTTTCTAAAATACGACAACCAAATCAATATTTATATCAAAGTTGTACTTAAATAAATTATTAACTAACAAACTTTATTAGAATAAAATAGTCCATAGCCACATATTTTTCTACTAAAATAGGAAAGCGGCGCGCAGCTCTCATGGGCATATGGTGACATGACATCTGGTAGCAAGTCGGTCGTCTTGGTTCATTGTTCACTATTCAGTGCACCTGCTCACAACAGCCAGTAAGCTCGTTTGTTTAAAAAGTTGCTGGCAGGCTGGCGCGGCGGCTAAAGGCTTGTAATCCATTATGCTATGGTTCGCGGCCTGGGTCGTCATATGCGAACTTTATGTAAAGTCATGAGACTCATGTACATTGTCACGTTTATATGTAACAATTTTATACTTAACTTGAACAGTACTGATGTGTATACGTACTCACAGCTAGTTCTGATTAATTAACCGTTACATCCAAATTTCAAAATTACAGAGTACTCACTACCAGTCTCAGGTTTTTTCCTATCGGTTTTCGTTTTTCCTAATGGTATTATAAAAATCGTCAGGAGTGTCTATATATTTTCTGTCGGTTATACCAAACCGTCAGGATTGGATCAGAATACTCATGTGGGATTTTAAATACCAATAAGAAGAGTAAAAAACCGTCACGGGCCTAGCAATGATTCCTGACGGCGCCTCGAATCTGACAGGTTTCCTCTGTCCCACGCATGCTTAAGCTTGTGTTTACTTTCCAAATTTTTTCTCTTTTTTCATAACATCGATTCTACTTTTTATCTGCATGGAGCATTAAATGAAATAGCAATTGTTGCATATTTGTACTTTTCACCTGGTTAGCTCGAGATGAATCTTTTAATTCTACTTAGACCATGATTGGACAAAAGTTGTCAAATACAAACCAAAGTGTTATAGTGCACTTTTCACCCCCTTTTCATCCAATTAAACACCCTACCCAGAAAAATTGAGAATACGCCGACTCTACAGTCATCTGGGTCCCACGTCGGTAAATAAAACATCCCAAACCCTAACCAGCCTGACCCATTCACATATCTGTCGTCGCCGTTCCCAAGTCTTCTCCATCCAAATCTGTCGCCGCCCCAGGACTCTGACATTTGTCGGCTTTGCTATGAATGAAGGTGACAAATATGTGTACTATCGGTATATATCGGTATGGTGTTTTTTTGGTAAGGTCGAAGGAGTGTTCTTTGGAATTGTTAATCTGATCAGGGGAGTGAAAGAATTTTTATCTAGTAACTTTGAGATGAAAGACCTAATCTCGAAGAGTTTGTCAAATTCTACTTGGCAATTCTTGTGATTTGCCAACTTCTGAAATGATATGCCAAGTAAAAAACAGTCCATCTTCAAGAATTTGGCATTGTTGACTTGGTAAAATTAAAAGTCCCGCTAACAAAACAAAAAAGCCTGTTAAAAGAACAAAGAGCCCCGCTAACGAACGAAAAGCCCCGCTAAGCGAACGAAGAGCCCCGTTAAAACAACAAAGAGCCGCGAATGCCAAGCCATATATGCGCGCGCGGTGGAAAGATATGCTAAGTTGCTATTGATGCTAAGTTGTTTTGCCAAACTGTTGGAGGCTATTTTTTTTTGTTTTTCCAAAATTATATCGATACCAAGTTGAGATGGCAAACTCTTGGAGATGCTCATCAAACTGCTGAGAGAAGGTACCGGTGGGCTTACACTTTTGCAATCCTAGTATGTGGAAAAGGTATTGAGTCACTTTGAGTTTAGTAACTGTCAATCTGTTTCTACGCCTTATCACCCTAGTATGCTATTGAGGAAAAAAACAAAGAATAGAAAGGAATCAGTTGAGATACTCTCGAATTATTGGTTTACTTATGTATCTGACTAGCACTACGAGGCCTAATATCCCATTTGCTGTGAGCAAACTAAGCCGGTTTTGTCAAATACAGGAGATAATCATTGGCATGTGATATGAGAAAGGTATTATGAGCTATGCAATTCACTATAATTAAATAAAAATTAGAAAAATACTAAACCAAGTTTGTCGAACTCTATATAACATAGCACAACATCAAATGTTTTAGTGTAACTTCATTGCTACAAGTGAGGATCTACATTCTTCTAAAATATTTTTTTAATAATTAATGGAGTTAGTTTCTTAAACAAATGAGGATAAGGAGACTCGATTTCCTAACAGACATCGTAGCTAATAAACAAATCTTTATAGTACTTATGATCTTGAGATGTGATGCCTAACATAACGAATGATTTAGATCAGGTGCAAATTGGATACTTCTAAGTAATTAATCTAGAGTTAAAACATGAAAAAATAAGGATCCACTTGTAGAAACTTTTATGCAAAGTTAATCATAAACCTTATCTTGAGCTACCTAATAACCTTTAAGCCTCCATGGCTTTGGAATCATTTTTTTGTTGGGTAAGACTTGCTAAGTACCCTCAGTACTTGGGTTTTTAACCCCTATTATATTGCAGGTACTGATTTGTGCTACTGGCCAAAGTCATGCTAGTGGGCTCGACATGATTTGGTTGTTCCTTCTCTCATAGATCATTTACTCATGTTGTTACCACAGTTCTATTTATCTCTTTACACGTAAGTTTATTTGAAAGATATATGAACATATGTTAAAATCCACGTTTGTAAAGCTTCCGCACTATGTTGTATAATATTTTGAATCAAATGTTGTAATGTTGTGATTACTTCATGTATGATCCTGTATGAGTTCTAAAAGCGAATGATTTGGGGTTCCCCGAGGACACCTGACAAACCACAGGTTATCTTACTCCCGTGCATAGCAGTCAAAGGTCTTTAAGACGTTGATAGATGCACGTGAGCCCTAGTAATTCGGGTGATTCTGCCACAAGCAGACCTTCGGAACCATCGTTCGTGTTGCGATATTTGCTCGGATGTGCGGGTGATCAGGCTTTTAGGAGTGATTCCGTGACTGCTCGCTGATTCGATCTTCCTCCTAACAGTGTTGTTCATAGTCACGGGTGCCTTGAGCATGGGTTCCTCCGCTAGGTACATCTTAATCCTTGAATTTGTTAAATTCATGATCCTTTACACTACAATCGGTATGGTATTCATGTTTACATGTACTATTGCACGAGTAGTAATATTACATACATACACATACATATTATCATCAATTTGTTATAGTTTTTGTATAATAGATTTAGCATAAAAATGCCTAAATTCCTAAGTGGTGGTAGCTCTCCCCCTTGCTGCAGCTGTCGCAGGCACGGTAGGAATCCACGAAAGTAGCCCACGCCCACCGTATCGCCGGCATTGGACTTGGTGACGCCCGGGCCCACGTCCATGATAATGCCAACGACCTCATCCCAATGCCTGCACTGCAGCGGAATGATATATTATTTTAAAATCCACTGTAATTTGTTGCTTGCTGTGGTTGATGTCTGTCAATAAATCCATCCTCAGTGCTTGCTATTGCTTGGTGTTTTGACCCTATAGTGCTTATTTCAGTCACAGAAAAGTATTTTTCTCTCATAATAAATTAGCATTAGATAGAATCAGCGTTTATTTTTAAACAAACGAAGAGGGTTGTGGCAAAGCTCGCAGAAGTGGTAAGATGAGAGGTGACCAGAGGCATCCCTGGCTGCCCACCCGTACACCTCCTTCCCGCTATTAAACACTCCTGGATTATTGATCTTGGCCAGCTCTTCCTCTAACCTCAACCTCACTTGTGATTGTGACTCCTAATTTCTAATTCAAGTAAGCAGGCTGGTATGATGGATGTTGTAGTCACTAAGGATAGTCCTAAAGATGGCAATATGTACTCGAGATCCGAAACCCGACGGGTTTTTACCCTATTAGGGCATGGGTGTGGATTAAAATCCTTACTCATGGATTTATTAATGGGCAAAAATTCACACCCATCAGGCATGCGGGTGTGGGCGTGGCATTGTATCACTCGAACCTGCAAACCCATGGGCATACATAGCCCGTTTACATATAAGATTCAGGCATTCAGTCATTTGATGAGTTCACATATACCCCAAAACATGGCCCAAAAAAGCCCAATTGGTTAGTTGTGGCCGGTGGACTGTGAGTGGCCAAGTTGGTTAGTCTGGATGACATGAAATGACTATTGTTCCTGCTGTAATGTGTCTGTGTGGTGGCGCTGCTCACTTGAACACTTAACACTTATGCAGATCAACAGATGATTATTGTTTATTTCTTGTGTTCTTGGCTTGCCATATATGTTTACAACATCGTTTAATTGTCTAGTTTTTTTTGTTTGCTGCATATGTTTTCGGTTTCGGGCAACCTATGGGTACCCGATACCCGCATGGGCATGGGCATGGGCATAGAGTTGTACTCATGCTGAAAGCCCATGTTTGGTTTTGGGTAATTGATGAAAACTAGTTTGCTAATGTTTGCTCTAAAGTGTTTCATAAAAATAATTAGTAAACAATGTTGACGGTATTTATACCATGTTTTCTACCATCATAACCGTCAACAAAACACTCTTTTTGGGAAGGAACAAGCAAACACATAGTGACATAGGTACAAATAACTTGGTTCCACATGTACATGTTAGTATTCGTTTGCAGTTACCCAAAACAGGTGATTTTAGAGGTTAGAAGCCCAAGATGAAGATATAATGCAAATCCAACTATGACGAAATGGCAAGGTGATGTCACAATCATCAAAGACTTCACTCCAAGATCAAGTGGACACTGGGTGGACACTATTCATGGTTCGGTCGAACCATGAATAAGTGGCCCCAGCACTCCACCTTCAAGAATCAAGCAAGGGAGTGATGTGGGAGAGAGCTGAGGCCACGTGGCCCCAACCCATGGGTCGGCCGAACCATGGAAGGTGGACCCAGGCTACCTACGCACTCCAGGACAGGTGGGGACTCCTTCTAGAAGGTCCTGGCTGGGCCCACAGGTCATAGGGGGGTCGGCCAAACCCCCCGGTGCCCAGCCAGGTCGGTTACCTCCCCACCGACTTGAGCACACTTTCCACGTGCTGGATTGATCATCTCCGCTGATTCGAGGTGGTTTCAAGGGTGGTTTATCCAAGGGCCAAGGAGGAAAGGCACATGGATTGATGACATGGCACTCCTCTCATTCCCCCTATAAATACCCCCTAGTCCTTCACTTTAGAGGCATCAAAGGAGTAAATATCAAGTGTATCATAGTAGTTTTAGTGTTAGAATAAGAGGGAAGAGAGTGAGGGAAGTCTTCTGGAGAAAGCCCCGGGCCTGTCGGGAGTCTTCTTCAAGGTATACCTCAGGGGATGCAAGTTTCTAGTAAGTTTTCCATCTGAGTCCTTCTATCATTTAATATTCTGGTTCTGGTATTTTAAGTATATACTTGCTTTACCTGCACATTGCTTTACTTGTGAAGTGCTCTAGTCTCTAGCTAAGATTAGAGTAGTAAGTATAGTGTAGACGTGGTGTCTAGGCTATATCTTATCAGTGTGGGCCGCCTGTCGCACGGATTGTTTATGGTAGCCAGCAAGTGGTCACAGCCTTGTCTGGTCTTCGTATTCCACCACGTGTGTAAGAAAAGTTATTAAAATGGCAGGGCATCAAGACAATAGTACAGCCGCCTCGGGAGGAGTTATATCTCCTCCTGTTTCGCCTGTCGCCTCTTGTAAAGGGAGCAGGTGGTAAACCTCTTTATACTTAGAAAGCCAAGACTAGATATCTTTTGCTATATAGAACCTCTCTATACCTATATTGTAAACCTCTTTGATCACCAACATACTTGATCACTATCTGACGGTCTTGAACCCAGTTAGTTCACTTCACGTTCCCCATGGAAAATACGATACCTGGAATACTCCCGGTGAAAGCTACATTGACTACCGTACGCTTGCGGTATATCCGTTTGCCACCTTTGGTGTCAACAAGCTTTCTGGCGCCGTTGCCGCGGAACGGTAGCTGTCTTAACTAGAGTCGAGTCATCTTAGTTATCCTTGTTTGATCAAAACTATCTCTTTCACACACACATGGATCAAACACCCATCTTCGAGTATGGTGCTCCATCGGGCGCTAGTATGGAGCCGCCTAGTTCATCACAGGCCATTTTGGCCGTTCGTTATGAGCTACGCCTGAGTCTCATAGCGATGGTTCAGGAGAAACCTTTTTCTAGGGATGAAGATGAGAAACCCTATACACACCTATGAGATTTCGAACAATTATGCTCTTGCATACATATCCACTGGATGAAACGAGATACCCTTAAGTGGAAGTTATTTCCTTTCTCTTTGACGGGAATAGCCAAACGATAGTATACTCATCACGTAGGTAGTGTAAATGGAGAATGGGAGAAGCTGCAATCAAAGTTCTGTATCACCTTCTTCTCCATTCCCCGAGTTGCTCGTCTTCGTATAGAGATCCTAACCTTTAGACAAAAGGATAAGGAGCCTCTAGGTGCGGCATGGGCCCGTTTCACAGACTTAGTATCTGCTGGCCCTGATTTAGCTATAACTGAGTCAGCCCTCTTGCAACATTTCTACCTCGGTCTTAGCCAAAATTCCGCACAATTTCTTGATTTAGCCTCCAAGGGAGCATTCTTGCATCTCCCCATTAGTGAAGGTAAGGAAGTTCTTACAAAAATTCTCGAGAACACCCCCTACACTAATGTCTATGATGAAGTTCCCGAGGAAGATCAAACCCCGAAGGACGAACCTACGATAGCCGGAACCTCACCACTCACATCATAAGCTGTCGAACCTGAACCAAAACCACCAAATCCTCCAGAGGAAGCTAAACCTCTGGAATTTCCTTTTGATATCGAGGCCGATCTCTTCTCCGATTTCGGAAATTCCTCGAATCAACCTATGCAAAAGAATTCTATAATACGTAGAGCTGCAAATGATCACATTCCACATCGCCTTGAGACCCGCTATCTCAAGGAGACTGTTCAAGAGCTCATGTCCATTATGAGTGACAAATGGCTAAAGGAAGCCGAAGCCTCACCTGAGGTTATTAGGACCCTATCTTGCTTCACAACCATTCCTTGCATCATAAATAGGACCACCGTAGACTCTTTTTGTGACCCCGCCGTAGAAGTAAGCATTATGTCTAAGTCATTAGCAAATACACTCCTAAGAGAGGAACCTCTAGCCCCGACCAATAAATTTCTTAAATTGCCCTCTAGAAAATTGGTCGAGAGCTGCGGGATTGCACAGACCATTCCTGTCACAATTAACAAGGTCCATATCCTCCTGCACTTCTTTATTTTCGATATAGAGGAATTTGACTTGTTAATTGGACACCCGCTCATGAGATTCCTTGATGGATTCCATGGGGGAACCTTGAAGGTCATCTCGGGAAGAACCTTTGTGTTTCAATTCCATTAGCAAATTCTACCAACTCTAAAGTAGAATTGCGCCCCAAGACTGACCCGATAGAGGAAGTGATGGCTGCATCGCTTCTAGAACCTTCTCATCCTGATCTAGAAGAAGATGCTAAGGATTTCATCCAAGAAGAGGCCAAATTAGAAGAACCTTTAGATTTGGATAAATCTGAACCCCCATCTAAACCCTCTATAGAACTTAAGCCCCTTCCTTCTGGACTTAAGTATGCCTTTCTTAATGGTGATAGGGAGACTCCCGTTATCATTAGTGACCAACTTTCTGAGGAGGAAACCTCCAAACTCATCACCATTCTAGAAAAATACCGCTCTGTCTTAGGTTACTCTCTTCAAGATCTTAAGGGAATTAGTCCCACTCTCTATACCCATCGCATCCCAATTGAGCAAGATGCTGCACCTTCTAGGGAGCCGCAGCGGAGGCTAAATAATGCGATGAGAGAAGTAGTGAAGAAAGAGGTCTTGAAACTCTTGCACGCAGGCATAGTCTACCCTGTTCCTAACAGCAAGTGGGTCAGCCCCGTCCAAGTAGTGCCTAAGAAAGGAGGGATGACGGTCGTGAAAAATGAGAAAAATGAACTAATCCCTCAACGAACCGTCACGGGCTGGAGAATGTGTATAGATTACCGAAAGCTTAACAAGGCCACAAAGAAAGATCACTTTCCGTTACCATTCATCGACGAGATGTTAGAACGGCTTACAAATCATTCTTTCTTTTGTTTCCTTGATGGGTATTCGGGTTATCACCAAATCCCAATCCATCCCGACGATCAAAGTAAGACAACTTTCGCATGCCCCTATGGAACATATGCATACAGGCGCATGCCTTTTGGCCTATGCAATGCTCCTGCCTCTTTCCAAAGGTGCATGATGTCCATCTTCTCCGATATGATGGAAGAAATCATGGAGGTGTTCATGGACGACTTCTCAGTGTATGGCAAAACTTTCGATCACTGCCTAGAGAATCTAGACTGTGTCTTACAAAGATGTGAGGAAAAACACTTAGTCTTGAACTCGGAGAAGTGCCACTTTATGGTTCGAGAAGGAATAGTGCTAGGACATAGAGTGTCCGAGCGTGGGATAGAGGTGGATAAAGCTAAAATAGAGGTCATAGAGCAACTTTCACCGCCCACAAATATTAAGGGTGTCCGTAGCTTTCTTGGTCATGCAAGATTTTATAGAAGGTTTATAAAGATTTTTCCCAAATTGCTAGACCTTTAATAAACCTGCTTGCTAAAGATGCACCCTTTAACTTTGATGATGAGTGTTTAAACTCCTTTTATTATCTTAAGAAAGTCTCTGAACCAATCATAAAACCCCCTGATTGGACGCTTTCTTTTGAGATAATGTGTGATGCTAGTGATTATACTGTAGGTGCTTCTTAGGACAAACCAAAGATAAGAAACATCATGCAGTCTCATATGCTAGCAAAACCTTAACTGGGCAGGAATTAAATTATGCAACAACTGAAAAAGAATTGCTGGGCGTAGTTTTTGCTATAGACAAATTTAGATTTTACTTAGTTGGAGCTAAAGTCATCATTTACACTGACCATGCTGCATTAAAGTACTTGCTCACTAAGAAAGATGTTAAACCAAGATTAATAAGATGGATATTACTGCTCCAAGAATTTGATCTTGAAATTAAAGATAAAAAGGGAGTAGAAAACTCTGTAGCCGATCATTTGTCTAGAATGCAATTCAAAGACAAACAGGATCTGCCCATCGACGACTTTCTGCGAGACGACACACTCCTCAAGGTCACGGACTCCAACCCCTGGTATGCAAACATTGTCAACTTCATGGTCACGGGATATGTGCCACCGGGGGCAGACAAGAAGAAACTCATCCAAGAGAGTAAGGTATACCTCTGGGATGAGCCATATCTGTACAGAGTCTGCAATGATGGAATGTTGAGGAGGTGCGTGCCAATGAATGAAGCAATCAAGATCATTGAGAAATGCCATGGAGCAAAATATGGAGGCCATTATGGGGTATTCAGATCCCACGCAAAGATATGGCAAAGTGGATTGTTTTGGCCTACCATGTACAAAGATGCACAAGACTATGTGAAAAGGTGTGCAAGATGTCAAAAACATGGGAATATCAACACCCGGGATGCAATGCCACTCACAAACAACCTTCAAGTGGAACTATTTGATGCATGGGGGATTGACTACATGGGTCCATTCCCCAAGTCTCAAGGTTGTGAGTACATCCTGGTGGCAGTGGATTATGTGTCCAAATGGGTAGAAGCTATGACTTGCACAACCGCAGACACTTCACACTCAAAAAGGATGTTTAAAAAAGTCATATTCCCAAGATTTGGCACCCAAAACTAGTCATAAGCGATGGAGGATCACACTTCATAGATAGAGGCTTCCGACGTTTCCTGGCCGACATGGGGATACAGCATAATGTTGCAACTCCATACCATCCCCAAACAAGTGGCCAAGTGGAGATCTCCAATAAGCAAATCAAGAACATCCTACAAAAGACAGTCAATGAAATGGGAACAGCTTGGAAGAGCAAACTACTGGATGCACACTGGGCATACAGGACCGCATACAAGACCCCAATTGGTATGTCACCATACCAACTTGTATACGGGAAGACATGCCATTTGCCGGTAGAGTTAGAGCATAGGGCACATTGGGCAATCAAACAATGGAATATGGATCTGCCCTCTGCTGGAAGGAATAGAAAAATGCAAATCTCAGAACTTGAGGAATGGAGAGAAAAAGCCTATCACAATGCCAGGATCTATAAAGAGAGAACCAAAAGGTGGCATGACAAAAGGATCAAGCCCAAGGAATTCCATCCTGGAGACAAGGTTCTAATGTTCAACTCAAAGGTCAAGCTATTTGGCCATGAAAAGCTAAGGAGTAAATGGGAAGGACCGTATCTGGTAATCAATGCAGCAATGCATGGAGCCATTACGCTTCAAGATGATGATGGCAACATCTTTAAGGTAAATGGTCATCGTCTCAAAGTTTTTCATGAACATGCACCAGTAGAAGAAGAAGTTGACATGATAGAATTTATCCCTGATAATGAAGTCACATAATTAAAATCTACATGTCTTACTTCTTTCTCATTTTGTATAGCTTGATCACTAGATAGGTTTCAAATAATTAGAAATTTCTCCTTTTAACATTTTGGGTCCCCAAAACCCCCAAATAGAAGTGGATAGCCATAATTTGGCGACCGCTTGGGACCAAAATCTAGCCAAGCCATATAATTTTTAGAATCAAACAATCTGGTCGCACTGGGCACTCCAAACACAGGTTGGGCGACCCACATTTGGCAAGATTTAAAAATTTGGACAATGGGGCACTGTTCAGGAGCTCTCGTAGATCACGTGACAAAAGTTTGGGGCAATTTTGTGGTTCGGCCGAATCACATTTTGCAACCAATCAACCGTGTCACGTTTCGGGAAGCAATTGGGGAACGTGTGGAGAGATTGCCACGGCCAATTGACCCATATTTGGGTTCGGCCGAACCTCCCTATGCAACCCGTTGCGACCCATCAGGTTCAGAACGTTGTGCCAACATTCCCCCGACGTTCTCTCGCGATTTCAAAAATGAACGTTGGCACTCATCTTCTTAACCTCTTCCTCTCCTCCTTCCTCCTTCCACCTGCATTCCTCCACCATTCCAGCACCTTTCTCTGACCTTGAGACACCAGAGAATCCCACCATGGCTCCAACTAGAAAAATGCCATCATCCCCATAGGAGAGGGCACCTCCAAGCCACAAAGGTCCCTAACCGAGAGCTTAGAGAGAGCAATGGCCGTCGATGTGCTGGAGGTGGAGCCACTGAACTCGCTGCCGTCGACTGGAGTGTCACCGGGGGCCAGGCCTGGTTCGGCCGACCCTAGGGGGGTTCGGCCGACCACCCCCCGGCCATCCCCTCGGTCCACTTCGTCGCTCAGGTCCCTCTCTCCGCGACGGGATCTCCAGAAGCCCCCTGTTCGTGCCACCACGCTGATTAGGCCTACCATGGGCCAATTGGCATTGAAGGGGAAGGCTCCAGAGGTGCCGAAACAGCGCCCCAGCTCTCTCTACTCAGATTCATCAAAGAGCATCAGCTCCTACACTCCTTCTACACCCACCATATTCAAAGGCCGCAAGATCATTGGTAGTGGGCTGGGTGTAGGGAAGGTGTTCGTCCCCTCTCTCAATTCGGATGAAAGGAAGCAGTTGAGGGAATCCCTTGATTCCAACTCCAACTCTCCTTCAACCATTCGGAGGAGGATGGATCCACCACCGATCAATGGCCCGCCAGGCCAATTTGAAGATGATCGGAAGGAGAAAAGCGACATGGAGAAGATGCTCAAGATTGTAACCACCCTTAGGAAGAGAAATAATGAATTAGAGGAGACGGTGTCGGAATTAAAGATGGCAAACTTAGATATGGAGGATAAGTTCCATGCGCTCCGCATTAGCACTAATGCGAAGCTCAACGCGTGGCCAAAGCCATAGGCCAAGAAGACATCATAAATCCACCCTCTCCTTAGATTAGAATTCCTTTAAAATAAAGTAGGCATTAGCTAGATTTCTCTTTTTAAAGTTTTGATCTTTACAATTGTAATCATGCCTACATCAATCTTAAAAAGTTGAATAAAATGCCTTTGCGTTCTGCTGGTGTGTTGCCACCAGCAGAACACTTGCACTTGATGTTGTTCGCTGTTTGTGTTATCAGATGAAAAGAAACAAGTGTGGGGGGTTCGGACGACCCCCTCAACTACTGTATTCGTGATTTCGAACATGTCACGGTGCACAGCACATCCGCTGGATCAAACAGAACTTAAAAGGTCAGATGAAAGGGTTCGGACGACCCACAAAATAAAGTCCGGTGAGGAAACAACTGTGCAGGAATGCAGCTTGAGAAGAGGAGATTCAAACGACGGGACAACGGTCCCCTGGCTGGTTCAGCCGACCCCACCAATGGGGCCTGGTCCCACCAGCCAGGCCCCCTGCGGCAAGGGAATGATCCCTGACTGGTTTCCTTCTGCCCTCTCGAATTGCGCATTTATTCAATTTATTTCTTTGTTCTTAAATAAAATGAAAATAATAACTTGAAATCTTGCATCCCAAAATAAAATGAATAAAATTTATGACATTTGAAGAGTAGAAGTGACACAAAGTTCAAATTTATGCATATGCCTATGCTTGTGGGTAAATATCTTGATAGAAAACTATATTGACTAAGATGTTGATAAATGTGAGATAACTCTTGGCTCATGATTCACACTTTTTCCATTCAAAGTACTTAGAGGTTTATTTTTGAAAATGTCATAAAACCATAGTGTCACTTACTCCTCAATAGTAAGAGAATTTCTACCAAAGCCATATATGATCATCATGTTTGAAACCCCTTCTAATCATGCTACTTGCAATTGCTTTGAGTTCGATCAAACCTTGTTGACCCTTGTTGAGAAGTATGTCATAGTCCAAAGATCAAGATCACATACACACCACACATATATGCTGCTTTTACACTGGAAGTACGCAAGAACATGCCATCCATTTCCATTGAATAATTGCTCCATGTTTTAAAGGTCAATAAATATCTCTCTTAGTTGATATAGAAAAGGGACAATGGCTATGCAAAATGAAAAAGAAAGAAAAGATGGACAAGTGAAAGTCCAAGAAAAAGGATATATATATATATATATATATATATATATATATATATATATATATATATATATATATATATATATGAGCAAAATCTAGGCTCATGAATAAAAGAAAATAAAAATGATAGCCATGTCCCAAAACAAAATAGAGAGATCATCTCAATTAAAGGGGCATTATAGTTTACCATTTTCCACACACTTGCATATCTTGATCTAGGTCTATGACATTTTTCTCCTTGGATCCTTGTTTTGATTTTACAATATATACAATGCAAGTATGCCGACCATATTTATCCCTACCTGAACCACACATAAGCCTGATTGATGTAGGATAAAATAAAGGAGGCATCTTTAAGATATGCCTTGCTAAGGAATCAAACACAACTGAGTAACTTGAGAGTACTATTTGAGGAGTAAGAATGAACTATGTGCCTTCTTTTTGAAACCAATATAAAAAATTCTAAGTATTGAGAAGGTAAAAAGTAAGATGATTTTGGCTTGAGAGTTATTCCATTTTTGAACATCTCAAGGATATATGCTAGACAATGCCACATAACCCACTAGTATAAGCTATGTGCTAAATGAAAACTTTGATCACCACTATCTCGGATATGTCATTTCTACCTCTTTTGCTAAACTTTACTCGAGGTCGAGCAAAGACTCAAGTGTGGGGGGTCTTGTTGACAGTATTTATATCATGTTTTCTGTTGGTATTTCTTAACATCGTTACAAAAGATAGACAAAAAGTCCATCCCAGGCAACGGCGCTAGAAATGCTTATTGGCATCCCCAACCACCATTAATTTAGAAAGGTAATCCTTGGCCCTTAAAGGCGCCGGCCTAGGTAGTGCAGTCTGGTAATAGCAGTTAGAAGTGCCGGATTGGTCTTCCTAACCGTCATTACTTACGATATGCAAAACTGTGACACGGCGCCGTGGGGTGCACAAGAATTACAATCCTTAAGTAATGGTACTTAGGTACGCCAATCGATAGCTCAGTAAGAAATAAGATAATTCTGCAAGCGCACAGAACTATCATTATAGCATTTCAACCCGTGAGTAGGGTGTCGTATTTATAATTTCCCGTAGGAGGGCAATATGCATCAAGCGTGGTGTAAACATGATCACTTATTGAGTGCAATGGTAGGCATAGAGTAAACAGGAATAAGACATGATTTCAAGATAGTGGACACACATATGGATCAACCTCAAAGATAAAAGGAAAATAAAGAATAAAAGAATATATCTAACTGAACAGGCATTGGTCATATATAATTATGCAAGGAACTGTTAGCAGATCATCTAATTAGTAATTCTAGTATCAGGACTAAATCTGGGGTGATAAGGAGATCCCCGCAGCTGGTCTGCCAGCCAATAGAGACTTTACGAACTCCTACTCAATATCCGAACGTGGGGGAATGCTAGGGATGGACAGGGCTGTCACCACCTGTCCACCTACCCCTCTGCCCGTGGGATACTGACATATTCGTCGATCTCCGCATACCCAAGCTCCATGCTTGCATACTTGGAAATAACTCCTAACCCCCGCGGACCCCAACCCTTCGGATTGACAGGCTAGGTTAAGAGCAGCCATGACAGCACGACGAACCATCACCTCATTCCTAGTTCTTCCTCTATTCATACTAATTCGATGAACAATGAAGAACGATGATGAACAAGTCAAGAACATGATACATAAACTATATTCTAGCTCATATACTATGCTCATAGCAAGATCATAACTAGACTCTAGTTCATATGCATAATCATATAAGTATGATAAGAACTTGCTCATGGAAGAAGACCGAATTGTATTCATACCAAGATGATCCTTTTCTTCCAAGGGGACAAGCTCTCCTTGATAGGTCTTGCCTTGCTCACAAACTACTACAACTACTCTAAAGATACAAGTGAGAGGTGTGAGGTAGATGACTCCAAATGATGTGTGTGTTGAAGGGGGTGGAGCACCCTCTATTTATATTGAAACTATGACGGTTTGGGCGTTCTAAACATGGAAGCAGGTGAAACCGCCATTAGCAAACCACCTTGAGTACTGTGGTTGAAGATGGGCCCGGGAAGTGCCATCTGGGGGGCGGCCTCCCCCGGGGGTGGTCGGTCCCTGGGAGGTGGCAATTGGCCGCCGCCTTCGGGTGGTCGGTTCCTCCTTGGGCCTGGGCCTCTCCCTTGGTTGCGGATGGATCTAGTTACGCTCTGAAGGTGGGTTTCTTTAGTATTCTTTGGTTGCGCATTTGTTGGATTCGTCTTTTGACTTTGCGCTTTCTTCATGTTGATGCGTATTTCCACTTGTTATGCCATAAAACCTGTAAAACATGAATGCTAGGGGTACAGGTGGAACTTGTTAGTAGTAAAGGCATATGTGCTAGAATATGATTGTTAATCCTCTTTTTAGTCTAAGTTGGTGGTATCAAATTTATCCATAAGGACCACCAACATTTTCTACCATCATAACAGTCATCAAAACACTCTTTTTGGGAAGGAACAAGCAAACACATAATGACATGGGTACAAATAACTTGGTTCCACATGTACATGTTAGTATTTGTTTGCAGTTACCCAAAACAGGTGATTTTAGAGGTTAGAAGCCCAAGATGAAGATATAATCCAAATCCAACTATGACGAAATGGCAAGGTGATGTTACAATCATCAAAGACTTCACTCCAGGATCAAGTGGACACTGGGTGGACACTATTCATGGTTCGGCCGAACCATGAATAAGTGGCCCCAGCACTACACCTTCAAGAATCAAGTAAGGGAGTGATGTGGGAGAGAGCTGAGGCCATGTGGCCCCAACCCATGGGTCGGCCGAACCATGGAAGGTGGACCCAGGCTACCTACGCACTCCAGGACAGGTGGGGACTCCTTCTAGAAGGTCCTGGCTGGGCCCACAAGTCATAGGGGGGTCGGCCGAACCCCCCCAGTGCCCAGCCAGGTCGGTTACCTCCCCACCGACTTGAGCACACTTCCCACGTGCTGGATTGATCATCTCCGTTGATTTGAGGCGGTTTCAAGGGCGGTTTATCCAAGGGCCAAGGAGGAAAGACACATGGATTGATGACATGGCACTCCTCTCATTCCCCCTATAAATACCCCCCTAGTCCCTCACTTTAGAGGCATCAAAGGAGTAAATATCAAGTGTATCATAGTAGTTTTAGTGTTAGAATAAGAGGGAAGAGAGTGAGGGAAGTCTTCTGGAGAAAGCCCCGGGCCTGTCGGGAGTCTTCTTCAAGGTATACCTCAGCGGATGCAAGCTTCTAGTAAGTTTTCCATCTGAGTCCTTCTATCATTTAATATTCTGGTTCTGTTATTTTAAGTATATACTTGCTTTACCTGCACATTGCTTTACTTGTGAAGTGCTCTAGTCTCTAGCTAAGATTAGAGTAGTAAGTATAGTGTAGACGTGGTGTCTAGGCTATATCTTATCAGTGTGGGTCGCTTGTCACACGGATTGTTTGTGGTAGACAGCAAGTGGTGACAGCCTTGTCTGGTCTTCGTATTCCACCATGTGTATAAGACAAGTTATTAAAACGGCAGGGCATCAAGACAATAGTACAGCCGCCTCGGGAGGAGTTATATCTCCTCCTGTTTTGCCTGTCGCCTCTTGTAAAGGAAGGAGGTGGTAAACCTCTTTATACATAGAAAGCCAAGACCAGATATCTTTTGCTACATAGAACCTCTCTATACCTATATTCTAAACCTCTTTGATCACCAACATCCTTGATCACTATCTGACGGTCTTGAACCCAGTTAGTTCACTTCACGTTCCTCGTGGAAAATACGATACCTGGAATACTCCCGGTGAAAGCTACATTGACTACCATACGCTTACGGTATATCTGTTTGCCACCTTTGGTGTCAACAAACAACTAGATGGAGCAAAGGACCGGGTCGGTGGAGGCCACAAGTGTAGGGCAATGACGGCGTCCAAGCAAATGGTGTAAGTCCATCAACAAAGGAGAAAGCCCTAATGACGGCTCCACGCAAATGGTGTAAGTTCATCATCAAAGGTGTCCACAAGCTTCATCAAGAGAAGATAAGGAAGATGGAGAAAAGCCACGAGCTCAAGGCAAAGGTATAACCAATAGGAGCTCTTTTGCTTTTGGTGATCAATACTCTATAGGGAGAGTAATCACATTTATGATAGATAGCCATACTATCAAGAGGGGAGATCGTTCGTGAAATGCGATTATCAAAGTGCCACTAGATGCTCATACTTGTTGCATATGCATGTACATGCTAGTGACACTAACAAAACCCGTGGAAAACTCTTTTGAAAATGCTAACACACGTGCACTAAAGTGTGAGACACTTTGTGGTGTTGGCACCTTTAGAAACAGGATTCAGCCCTTTTCGGTGATATCTCTTTGTAGAAAAGTGCACTAGACACTTGCTGAAGTCTCTGGTGGCTAACACTTAGTGAAAAGAGCTATTTCGTGTGCACCGGACGCTGGGAATGTTCGGTGGGGCAGCACCGGACACATCCCGTGTGAACCCTGTGCTCTCAGGTTGGTTCGGTGAACTTTTTCACCGGACGCACGAATTTTATCATCGGACGAATACGGTGAACACTGATCACGCGTCCGGTGCAACTGACAGAGCAAACAACACTTAGCCGTTGGAGCAGCGGACGCCGAGGAGCTTCCGGTGGCCCTACACTAGATGCGTCCGGTGAGCAAATGTGCTCTCTGGAACCTCTATGGAACCGCACCGGACACTGGCGCCCGAGCGTCCGGTGTGACGACAGACGCGTCCGGTGTGAGCGCGCGCAACGGGCGAATTCAAACGGCTAGTACACATGTCCTACAGTGATACACCGGACGCTGAGCGTTCCGCGTTCGGTGCTACTATTTCAGCGTCCGCTGCCCCCGTAAACTGTGTGTAATGGTTGGTTTTTGGAGTGGGGGCTACATAGGTTGGAGGGGCTGGCTTGTTCTCTCTCTTGGCCATTTTCATTGATATAGCAAGCTAATGAGCCTCTCCACTCCTCTCTCACACATTTCACTTGATTGAGATCATTATTTGGTGAGATTGGAGCCATCAAGTGCATTGCAGGAGTGTGTTCATCTAGAGGCACTTGATGATTGTTTTTCGCAGTGGATTCTCTTGTTACTCTTGGAGTTTGTCGACTCCTAGATGACTTAGAGCTGTGAGGATCGTTGAGGGGAGTTGGTGATTATCTCCGCCTTCGATTGGTGAAGTGTAAGGGGTTCTTGAGCCTTCCCTGTGGGAGATCATGAATTGGCTACTCAAGTGGATTGCGCGTAGCTTGTGGATCCCCATCTTGTGTTGGTTGTGCGGCACCCTTGAGAAGGGTTTAGCGTGTGATGCCAATTAGCGCGTGAACCTCTAAGTGGGTGTATCGCTACAACGAGGAGTAGCTTGCCGGCAAGCAAGTGAACCTCGGTAAAAAAATGTTGTGTCATTTCTATACCGAGGATCTATCTTGTCTACTGTGATTGATTGCATTGATATTCTCTTCTCTTCACCGGCGGTATAAAAATCACCCCTCTACTCTCTGCTTTCTTGTATTTATTTTTGTGTAGCTCTCTTGTGTAGCTTACTCACCTAGGAGTAGAGTAACTTAGTGACATAGCTTTGTTGGTGTGAAATTAGAGACAATAGCTTAGAATGGTTAGGTGGCGTGCATCTTTTAGTAGCCTAGCGCAAAATTCGTTTCACCTCATATTTGTCTAACCACTTTGCTTAAGTGTTGTTTGTAGAATTTTTATAGACTATTCACCCCCCCTTAGCCATTTAGGACCTTTCACATGTATGGACATGGGTTTCTTAATGGGTTTGATTTATTCTTAATGGGTTTGATTTATTCTAACTACGCACGACTTTCATATCAGCCACGTAGATAAGAAACTATACATAAAAACTATCTCACACAATGGTGATGTCATCACGTAATGAATATTATTGTATTTTATCTTTCTCTTCCCAACTAGCCTTCTTCCTCGTGGTGGTGCGACCCGCGCTGCAGACCAAGACGTACATGGCGATGGCGGTGGCAAAACGGTCTTCCTGTCCTTCTTCCTTCTTTGGGCGTGCAGCACGATCCTCGCGAGCTAGGAGGACGGCTTGTACTTCTGCTCCTTGTCGCCACGTTTGTCGTCATCTGACCTCTGGCCGAAGAGCGGCGAGCACGAAGAACATGTCATCGCTGCGCTGCCACCGCCTCCGGAGAACCCGATGTCACCATCCTCGAACCTAGTGGGGGCTCCGGAGACCCCCACGTGCGGAAGAAGAGCAGACTGCCCGGCAGGCGCCAACGCGTCCAACTTGCGGCAGGGCCACATGTACAGTGACATCGACCACTGGAACATCGGCTCTCGGGCTCCAGCTCCGGTAGGGGTGGGAGTGGAGGTGGGGGGAAGCAAAGACGCCGCGTTCTGCACAGCGGCGAGCTCGAGCAGAGCGGGGTGGGCCAACGCGGCGGACAAGAGCGGGCACCGAGAGCGCGCATGGCGTCCGGGGAGCCCCATCATCTGCCCCACTATATCGGTTTCTATCCAACGACAATTTTCCCGTTTCTTCCCCCTCGGTTCAAGAGTAGATATGGTTTCTGCGGTAGATAACGTTTCCTCTAATTTTTCTCTCTTTCTTCATTTATTGATGAGCCATGTCAGTATTTTTTTTGTTTATGTGACATTTCACTTAGGGTAGAAACCACCATAAATACCTATTGGGACTGCCATAACCACGGACTTGGACATAAAATAGGAAAGCTGCGCGCAGCTCTCATAGACATATGGTGATGTGACGTCTGATAGCAAGAACTCCCTAAAAATAATACAACTATGATTTATGTGTCAGTTAAAGTTAACCTAGTTTGCTTAGATTTTACCATAAATAATATTCATATTTATTTCTCTAAATCCGGTATATTACAAACTTTATTCCAAAACAATTCTAATGATATTTAATTTGCTCCAAAAGACTTCTATTTTTTAAAATAAATTTAGTCAAACAAAAGCGAATGGGTTATTTTTGGTGCTTATTTTCAGCTTTGTAATAGTATTTTCTCTTACGACAAATCAGTATCAATCAAAATCAATGCTTATTTTCAGCTCTAGTGAAAAGAAGCATATGGGTTTCTTGAAATGCAAATTAAATTGCAGTAGAGGGAGTGCACGTAGCCGCCTGTCTAGGCGATCATTGTATTGGTTCACTGTTCACTATTCAGTGTATGTGCTCCTAGCAGTAAGCTCGTTTCTTCATAAAGTCGCCGGCAAGCAGGCGGCTGACGGCGGGTACAAGAGCAACTCCACCAGTAGACCCCAAATCAAAGCTCCTATTTTTTATTTGGGTGCTCACTTCCATATTTGTTGGCTTAAATTTATACCTCCTCTCCAGCAGTAGCACCTAAATGAAGACCCCCAAGTCCATTTCAACACACAATGACAAATGGGACTCGCTCGTCATCCTCTACTCCCTTTCTTCTTTCTTCTTTTCTACAACTTTAGCACCTGCACATCGCACAGGCACACAGTGCCCACCAGCTCGCCATCTTCAGCTTGCGCACTCAGTCACAGGCAGGCCAAGCCATCGAGATGCCTGGCTAGGAAGCGCAGCAGCAGCTTCAAGCTGAGCCTGCCGGGCCTGTTCTGCGGCGAAGGCAAGGCCACAGCAGCCTCGTCGCCACCGAACTCCCCAACGGCCGCCGGTGTGAGTTCACTGTCATCGTCCTCAGCTTGCGTCAGCGTCAGCATCCGCCTCCGCCTCGTCATCCTCGGGCACGTCCCACAGGCGCGACCCGCATGGCGGAGCTCCAATCTTCCGCCACTTCGAGCACGACATGGACGGCCGCATCTCCGGCGCGGAGCTGCGCGAGTTCCTCGCGTCCATGGGTGACAGCAACGGCCTAGTGCTGGGACTCAAGGATGACGGGAGAGGAGCTGTGGTGTGCGACGGCGCGGCAGAGGAGCAGCGGCGCGCGTGCCTGCACGGTGGAGGGACGGATGAGTAGCGGCGCTCGTGCTCGCACGGTGGAGTGGCAGAGGATGGGTGTAACAGAACCGCCTAAATCACGTGGCCCATAGGCACCTGTCATTGTCACTAATGACATCTGACAGCCGGGCCCGTGTTCCAGATGACCTAGGCGGGCTCTGCCGGGCTACACAAGCACCCGTTATCTCCGACAGGATTCCATTGCGAAGCCATTACAGAGTTACAACATTTCATAATAAAATACATCAGAGTAAAATTTGCGGAAGAGTAAATAGTACTTAATATTACAGATCAGTGTTCAAATAGAATTAGGTGCAGTTATTACAGACCATAAATTAAAAGTGTAGCAGTAGCGGTAAGAGCAACAGTACGACAGATAGATAAATATTACACGAACCCTGCGCAAGAGTTCAACCTTATTCTTCTTCACTCTCCTGGACGATGGTGACGCAGCACGGAGCGAGATAAACTTTGGTCTCCTACTGCCCTCCTGCAACGGGGTTAACAAACCCTGAGTACATGGGGTACTCCGCAAGACTTACCCGACCAAGAGTGTAAAATTAGACTCAGGAATGCAGGCTGAGGGGAGTCAAGGTAAGGTTTTAGCAAGAGTTCAAGAGTTTTGCGGAAAAGCATTACTAGTCTTATCTCAATATTTTATTTCAATAATACTATTCATCATTAATCATATCTCCAAGTTCTTTCTCAGATATCAACGTTCTTTCATTTGCTTCATCCATTCAAAAACAATTCTAGTTCCAAACCACTATTCCCTGAATGGTCGAAGGATCAAGTCTCCATATCCGAGGAGCAACGACGATTCGAATCGGTTAATACCCAGCTGGGGATCCCTATCCAGACTGCGTATGTAGCACTTAAGCTTGCATACGCCAACCCCGCCTACCACGGCTTTTCATACCCCGGAACCGGTCCTGCGCCACCCGAGAGCACAGTACTCCTCTCGTCTCCAGGCACGACGGCCACGAGGGTACACGCTACTCTCGCCATCTCTCCACTCGCAGTGCGTGGTTGTCGGTTCCAGCAGTAGAGCCACCGGAGTCAGAGGCTTTCCGTAGTATGTGGCTAGTTGCAAAGTCTCGATCCAGCAGGCCTACAACGAACGGTCCCTAAACCTTTTTCCGACGGCGGCAGTGTATTGGGACTCTAACCCAAATACCCCTGTCCCTTCGGTTTTCAAATCCCGTTTCCGTCGGTGACAATTGTTGGGACTCTAACCCAATGCCACGATCACCGAGCAGGAAAACCCTTCCTCGTTGATGACAATGAACTAGCTAGGAACACTGCCAACAAACAAGGACATAACCAGTCCCATAAAATGATTCTTGTGCTTTAGATCATCACAATTTAAAATAGCATTTTTGCAAAACTAACCATTAGACATGACTAAGCAGTTTTCAATACTTTTAATAAATCAGGTTCTCAAGTATGGTCAGGTATTCAAGGATGGTAATGCATCAATTGGTTGTCACCCAACTCCTATTAACCTAATGCAATTAATTAACTCGAGTGATAATTATTTTTAAAACAACAAGAAGAGGGGCAAATGCAGCGGGGCTTGCCTTGGATTGCGTAGAGTGTCGGATCCCGGTCGGTACCACAAATATCAAATCCTTGCACAATTTTCTGAGCAGTCTTCTCCGATGGACCCTTAGACTTTACCTCCGGATTCTCGGTCACTACACGTTTACAATAATGAATGTATGAATGCAATGCACATGAAATGACAGATAAAATTTAATAACAAATAAAACTCATAAGTGCACAAGACCCTACCTCAGCATACGTAATTATTCTAACTCAACATGCCCTAGGTCATAAAAGTGATTGACCTAGAGTCTCAAGCAATCCAAAAATCACACCAATCAATAATCATTTCATTTCTTATCCCTATTATTAATCATTTAAACCAATATATAATTTAATAAATATTTAATTTTTTTCCATTTGATGCCAAACTTCACCAACTGTTAGCTTTGGACCTAAAATAGTACCAATTAAATTTTCATGATTTTTGGACTTACAGAGAATTTATTAAAAATCATCAAAGTTCTATTTATCATTTAATGGGCTGAATTTTAGTTAATACATAAAGCACTCAAATCCTATATTTCATATTTTTATTAAATTCTAAACATCACAGTTAACATCCACAAAAATTTCCATAATTTTTGGTGCAGTAAATTAATTCACACAAAACGATTAAATCACCATACTATTCATCCTAATTAAAAATGAAAAACTCTAGTTAATTCTTCCGAAAAAGAAAACGGCCATTCGGCCCACCACGGCCCAGCAGCGGCAACACAGCCCAGCCGGCCTGCCCGCGCTGCTGGCGCCACCTGAGGACACTGACAGGCGGCCTCCGCCTGTCAGGTCCTTCTCCCACCTCCCACCGAGTGCTTGCTCGTGCACGCGCGCGGTGGCCCGACGCGCCTCTCGCCGCCGGCGACCCCAGCAGCGCAACCGAGGACACTCACACGTACTCCTAGACCTAGTGGACCCCCGGACCTAACTAAACGGATGAGGCGTCGACGGTGTCGTGCCCAGCTGCGACCGCGGCGGAGGAGACACGGCGGCGCGGCCGCGCTCTGGCCTACCGAGGACCAAAATGCTCTACCGATGAGACGATGGTTACCGAGAAGCTCACCAAAGGCTAGTGTACTAGCTGGACTGGGGCGGAGAGCGACCGGAGAGGCACGGTGGACGAAGGCAGTGTGTTTGGCGGTGAGCTCCAATGGCGAGGTCGTCGTTCCGGCGGTCACTGTAAACCAAAAGCAAAACCGCCTAACTCATGAGACTCAAGAAGGGACAGGGGCTCCGGAACACTCCGTAATAAGAGAATAAGCTCACCGAGGCGAGCTGTTCTCGGAGAGACGGACCACGGCGGTGCTCTGCCGGCCGTGAGAGAGAAGATCACGCTGTGCGCTGATCTCCGATGACGAACAGTGGCCGGGCCGGGTCCAAATGGTGCGCCAGGAGATGTCTAGCTTGTGGGTATGACGAATTGGGCAGGAGTGGACCGACGGTGAGTAATTTGGCCGAGAGCCGAGAGCTCACCGGAGCGGGAGAATGGAGAAGGAAGGAGAAAAAGTGGTGCTCCTCGCCTTTAAACACACCCGGGAAGGAGAGGGTAAGGTCTCGACGCGTCCGGGTCCCCCCCCCCCCCCGAGCTCGACACGGCGACGGCCGGGCCCCGGGACGGCCGGACGACGGCCAGCGCGCGCCGCGCGCACGCCCGCGTATGGGTGGAAGAAGAACAGGGGACCCCCTCTGCAGCTACAGTAGTAGACCCCTAGGTCAAAAGCTATGTGGTTTCAATTAGATGTCCAATCCGGCCGAATCAAAGGGAGTGTTGAATATCAAAGTTGCAGAGAATTTTGTGTAGATCATTTTTTCTTTTGACAAGAATTTCAAATTCGGCTGAATTTTCAAACTACAGCAAAGGGGATAAAAGTAAGGTTTGAATTTCAAACTGAAATTTTAAAATTACTTTTGATTTTTCTCAACAACTTGAAAATTGGTAAAAATGAAAGTTGTTTTACTCAGAGAGCTTGACAACTTCTATTAAGGAAGTTTTTGAAGATTCTTAATATTTTTTAAATTGAAGTTTCAAATGTAAATTTCCATATAGTAATTTGAGTTTAATTTGAATTTTTATAATATAACTTTAAAATCTCCAAAAATAAAAGTTGTTCCATTTTGAAAGCTCTACAACTTTTATTAAGACACTTTCATCAGATTCATTATAGATTTTGAATTAGGGTTTTAGGCCAACTCTAGGGCTTAATTTGATTTCTATTTAATTTTTATTCTGAATTTGATTAAGGACTTAATTACACAATCAATCACTATCTGAAAATAAATCACTCTAGGCCCTAAGCACAATCATATGCAGATGCTTAACTTAAATATGATGACATGGCAGATTAATTAAGTTGCAATACTAGAGGTATTACAATGGGGGTCGGCTTGTTGGCCCAAGCAGAATGGGGTCTAGGGGGAGGATTTAGGTGCTTGAACAAATTTGGGGTCTGTAGTAAGGGCCTGTTGGAGTTGGATTTTTGACATGAGCGCCCACATTTAGCTATTGGGGCTCAAATAGGGGCTCTGCTGGAGTTGCTCTAACGCTCGTAAAAGTCCATCGTTGATTCATACTATGTTTTGCGGCATGGGTTGCCATCTGTGAACTTTATATAAAAGTCATGAGACTCATGTACATTTTCAAGTTTATATGCACCAATTTTAGACTTGGACACACCTGATTCCTGATTACTGCTATATATGTACAAGGTACTGATATGGAAACGTGCGCACTCAAGGCTAGTTCCGCTTTATTAACCTTTAGATCCAGAGAGATTAGTCAACGTCTCAGGGCTAACGAACTTAACAAAAGAAACTTCATTTCCGAAATGTCAGTGTACTGTATACTATTACTAGTAAATGGCACTATGGCAGACATTGAACAAGACCTTAAAATGTCTCGGCTTAAAATGTATATTGAGATATGTGTGTATGTATTTCTCATTGCAGATCTGGAAGGACATGCTCCTAAAAAGAAAAAATAACTTTCCAAGGTGAATAGCCGATGAGACAAAAAAAATAAAAAAGTGTCGAACGTGGTAGCTATTGCTACACGTCGCTCCGGCTACCTACAATGTGAAGGTCACGATCATCTACAACTTTGCATATTTATATATAAAAAATAGTTGTAATCATCTACAAACCCTAAATTAAACAATTCTGTAGCTTTGACCTAACGCGTGCCAAGATAATCATTATCCTTATCCAATATATATAATTAAATTACCATAATTATTAATCTTATCCTTAATTATAGGTTTATGTCTGCTGCGTGCCAGCACCGGCCCGAGAGCCTCGTGCCCCTGTCGTTAGTGACTCTCCAGGGGTTAAAGTATCGAGCTGTTTTAATGTTTCCTCCGTAACGTAAATAGAAATTAAAATAGTTCAAATCCATTTTCGCCAGTAACAATATCTACAAGCAAACAGCACCATATATATTCATCCATGGATGCAAGTTCAAACTATCATTTGTCATTGGATCGACCCAAAAAGAATTGATCAAATAGATTTCTGTAGTTTGAGGAAAAATAGAAAAATAAACTAGAATGGTATTTAGAAGTAAGAGTTCTTTTACGGTGGTTGAAGGTATCTCCTGATTCCTCTTGATTTCTAGGCTAGATATTAGTTTAATTAATACTATTCATTCAAGGCTAATACGGTAATTAAATTGCACCCTCCCCCTGTCGTCCCCACCCGGTCAGCATTATTGCTGACTCGCCATCAGTCCATCTTCAGGGATACCTCTGCTCTCTCAATCGTCTCCTCGTGCCCGTCCTCCGCTGCCCGGCTCCGGCATCATCTCCACCTTCCGGACCAGACGAGCAATCCCCCTCTGAAGCTCTAGGCCCCATCAATCGTCTGTATCCCGTAGAGAGGAGGGGAGAGGCGCGTGCTTGATTCACTGTATTTGAGCATCACGGCCACGACGGATGTTTGGTCGCTTCCCGGCCGGCCTCCGCCTCCCGCGTGGTATGCTGAGAAGCAGCGCCGGCCCCGGCCTTTCCGTTAAATCCCGTCGCCTTACTTAGCACTATTCTATTAATCAATTCTTAGGGGGCTGTAGATAGTCCAAACAGGTATGCAGGAGCAAGATGTATCCACAAGTACGTTGTCTTTGACCGTTAAATCTGAGATCTATGTCAAGGTATTCATTCAATTGTAAAAGATGACGACGACGTGACGATCAAGGTGCGGTGTCTGCCACACGGACGTTCACATCATCAAGAACGAGTGGGGCAACGCTATGTACCCCGTCGTTCCCGGGTAATTTTGTTCACCCAATTTTTCTCCCACCGAACAAGCGAAAGCAAAGGACGGGTTTGTTATTCACCGTTTCCATCGAGCACGCACGGCCGGCAAGCCAGCAGGAGGATGATGTACACGCCGCTCATTTCGGTGCACGCATGAGGTCGCCGGTGTCGTCACGGACGCCGGCCCCGGCGTCACCAAGTTCAAGGCCGGCGACACGGTGGGCGTCGGCTACTTCGTCGACTCCTGCCGCACCTGCGAGAGCTGCAGCACGGGGCACGAGAACTACTGCCCCCAGCTCCAACGGCGTAGACCGCGACGGCGCGACCACGCAGGGCGGCTTCTCCGACGTCGTCGTGGTGGACCAGCGCTACGTCGTGAGGATCCCTCCTGGCCTTCCTCTGGACGGGGCCGCGCCGCTGCTCTGCGCCGGCGTCACCGTGTACAGCCCCATGGTGCCATGGTGGAGTACGGCCTCGACGTGCCACATGCAAGCGCCTCGGCCACATGGCTGTCAAGTTCGGCAAGGCAGATTCTACTGTCAAACGCAGCTTCCGCATTGATTCTAGTGTCTGCCGAGCTTGAAATACATCAAAGACCAAATCGATCGTCGTCTTCTCTCAGACATTTGCGATCCACTGTCTACCGGAGCTTGAACATCGCACTATAAAGACATCCAAGAAAAGAGCCATCTGCAAATATCATACTATTACAGCCAGAAAATCACGATAAAGCACTGGCTCATCAACAAGCGTCGATCTCCGTCGTACGGTAGCTAACAAATTATTGGGGCTCTGATTTAAACTTTCACAGCCACGCCTAGGCGGCAGAGCGGAGGCTGCCGGCGACGTCGATGACGAAGCGGTAGCGGACGTCGTTCTTCTCAAGCCGCTCGATGGCCGTGTTGACGTAGTCCATCTTGATGAGCTCCACCTCGGCGCCGATGCCGTGCTTCCCCGCGAACTCGAGCATGGCCTGGCAGTCCCCGATGCTGCCGACACTGTTCCCGGCCACGCCCTTCCCGCCCGGCACAATGGCGTACGCCGGCAGCTCCAGCGGCTTGCTCGGCGCGCCCACCACCACCATCTGCCCCAACGGCTTCAGCAGCGCAAGCAGCGGCGTGATCGGGTGCCACGCCGACACCGTGTCGATGACGCCGTCCATCGTGCCCGTCGCCGCCTTCATCTGCTCCGGGTCCCGGCTGATCAAGAACTCGTCGGCGCCGAGGCTCTCGATGGCCTCCTGGCGCTTGCTGGCGGACGTGCTGATGACGGTGACCTTCATCCCGAACGCCTTGCCGAACTTGACGGCGACGTGGCCGAGGCCGCCGAGCCCCACGACGCCGAGGTGCTTGCCGGGCTCGTTGAGGCCGTGGCGCATCATGGGGCTGTACACGGTGACGCCGGCGCAGAGCAGCGGCGCCGTGCGCTCCAGCGCCAGGCCGTCAGGGACGCGGACCACGTAGTGCTCGTTCACGACGATGACGTCGGAGAAGCCCCCCTTGGTGGTGGTCACGCCGCCGCCGCCGTGCGCGTGGTCGACGCCGTTGGAGGTGAGCACGACCCCGGCGCAGTAGTTCTCGTTCCCCTTCCCGCAGCTGTCGCAGGAGCGGCAGGACCCGACGAAGTAGCCCACGCCGACCGTGTCGCCGGCCTTGAACCTCGTCACGCCGCCGCCGACGCCGGTCACCACGCCCACGATCTCGTGCCTACAACATTACCACTGTTGTTGCGTCTAGCAAAATGAACGGTTTGCAACATTGCGCGGCGAATTCGATTACCCGGGGACGACAGGGTACATAGCGTTTCGCCAGTCGTTCTTGATGATGTGGAGGTCGGTGTGGCAGATCCCGCAGTAGAGCACCTTGATCGTGACATCGTCGTCTTTAGGAACCCTGAAATCGAAACCATCGAAACGGATTCCATAAACTCAGGTAACGTAAGTAGCTCTGGATGGAAGAACTCTGAAACATTTGTTACTCCACATATAAAATAGATCATGAGCCGATATCAACTTCAGTATGTAAAGTAGAAAGGGGCAGCTGAGCTAGATCTAGGTGCCTGAAAGTTCACCCAATTCTATACGACTATACGCGTAATGAATTTTCTTCTCTCTCTCATCTTACAGATTTTCACTTAAAAAAAAAACATATTCTATGTTATGTGAGCCTCTAACCAAGCAAGAAGTATTACAAATCTGATACTGAGTAGATAAGGTAAGATTTATTATTCGACATCTTCCAGGAGCTGCAGTAGTTCATAGGATATTGCAGAACAGAACGAAGCACGCATGGGCAAAGCAGAGCGCTCAACAACAGTGACAGATGTTACCACCACCTTCGGGAGAAGCTGTAGGGGGAGAGGACGCCGGTGTCGTCCCGGGCCGCCCATCCGAACGCCGCCAGGCCGCCTTGCTCCTCCATCACCGCCTGCTCTCGCTTCTCCACGGACGCCCTTGCTGGCCGCGGCAACCGCAGAGCTCCAGAGGGGAACGAGGGAGCAGCAGTCGCACCAGCTCCGGGGGAGAAGCAGGGCGGGTGAGGAGGAAATGGACCGTGGACGACGAGGGCGCGACAATGATATGACATAACTGCCGGCTACTGCTGCTGCTCCCAGAGAGAGAGATCTGTGGTGTGGACTGTGGAGGGTTGAGTCGAGGGGCCGGCCAATGTGGCAATGCGTCAGGACTTTCATGCGTTAAACTTGAAAACGAGCATCATGTCATCCAAGGACGCTAGGACATGATCCGGGGATAGATTTCCTACAAACTTCTCCAAATTCTGTCGGTAACAAAAAAAAAAAAGAACTGGTAGACTGAGTACATATACACATTCTGTTGATTTGCAATGAAGGTCGTAGGACTCTGTTGTAAAAAAGGAAATTGTAGAGTGGCTGCAAAGGGAAAAGAGTGAAGTAAAGCTATATATATAAATATAAATGGATGATGGGTCAGTGAGGAGTATCCTAACAACATAGGGCCCACACACATGCTAAAGCAGGAGCAAACCAAAAGCAACGGATCCTGCTATGCTCGTTTTTCTTTGATTTAGAGCTTTTTCTTTTGCGAGCATGTGCTAAGCTCGTCTTATTTATTTTGCTCAAAAAAAAAAAAAGCTCGTCTTAGGGGGTGTTTAGTTCCTCTCCAAAATCTCAAAACTTCCGTCACATCAATTTTGCGGTACATGCATGGAACATTAAATATAGACGAAACTTTTGCGTGTTTGCACAGTTTGCCTGTAAATCGCGAGACGAATCTTTTGAGTCTACTTGGGCTATAATTGAACACTTGTTGCAAAAGATTCCTCGCTGCTACAGTGCCAAAATCTCAAAAATTTTAGGATCTAAACGCCCCCTTATTTATCAACTGTGATTCACACCTTGATATTTCTGCTGCTGTGTGGCTGCCCTGAGCCGAAAGCTGCATCTGATGTTCGTTTGGGACAGAGCCACCCGGATTCGAAGGGTCCCTGTCTGGCCTCCTCATGATTTTGGTTTTTGCGGAAGCGGGACCAGAAGACCTTATCCAGTGGCATTATTGGACAATTGGTAACATTCTCTCTCTTAATAGACTTTTGTTATTTCTAAATTGTACATTTTTACTATATATATTTACTATATATTTAGAGACAACTTATATCCTCGTAACTTGGACCCGACGGAGTACTATTTTTCTACTTTTATATTATTATTATTTTTTGTGCTTAGCTAAATCGATCTGCTGGAAATCCAAAGTTATTTCAGCCTCCCAGACCATTATTATACTAGCATTTTCGAAGTAATTGTCAGAAGAGAATGGGCAAAAAAATAATATCTATGCAGCGGTGCCACCTAGTACTCGAGGCATGACCCGTGTCCTCTTCTGTGCCACCTGGTGTAGGTTTGGCTCGAGCCGTTCTTCCTTCAAATTGAGATGATGATGAAGGCGATTGGTGTCTGCAGCGGCCATCGAAGCTGGCTTGGTGCAATAAATCAGATCGGCCATCTTGCGTCACCTCTGTCGACCCAACTGTAGTGAATTTATAGTATAGTTTCGAACGCAGGGAGGGAGCAGTAGAAATCTCACAGAAAATATCGCACAAAGAAAGAGGAAAAAAGATGAGTTAAGAAGGAAGGTACGGGAGCCCACAAAGAAAGCCCAGCACAGCGCTGCCGCTAATAGAAGTGGGAAAACTATTTAGTAACAAAATCGGCCCACGCGTGAAAACAACCCGCACTACCTCAAGGCTGTGAGTGGAACCGCTTGGATGCGCAAGTATTACCATAGGTAGGACTTATTTTAACTACGATTAATTTGTTATAAAAAAATATTATTTCATGACTATAAAGTACTACTGAATAAGTTAAAAATAACTCAAGCAAACAAGCTAATTGTTGTGTTTTTTCAAGATTTTTTTTTTTTGGCTGCATACAAGGAGGTCCTTTTTGTGCCCAAACAAGTATTACTTGGCCTTTGTATCGAATTCTAAAAAAGAGCAAAATGTTGTACCTGCGTGGAATCTTAGACCAAGTCAATCAGAAATTTTCCGAAGTTCAGAGTTTGTTCAGTTATTTCAAATGTTCAAAGTTCAGAGCTGGGATCAGGATGAACAACCATCCACCACATTCCCTTCTCGTCCGATGGAGGTAACGACATACGCAACGCTATTTGCTTCTTTTCCATATTTGCTGTAGAATTATTTGCTTCTTTTTCAATTTTGCTAGTCCCTATTGCCTTTGTATCACTTGCAACAGAGTTGATAATCTTGCCTTCGATCTGTGCATCCCCCATCTCATTGTTCTTTGGTGCCCCCTTTCCATGATCTTCATTACCATTCCTCTCGGTGTTCCAAATGCTTCGCAGCCCAATATTCAGTAAATAAGGTTCAACTTGAATTATCGATTGCCAATGATGACATGTAGCTTGGATGGGATTGCCTCCGGCTCAAGTATTGTCACTGCAAACCGTTTAAAGCTAGAAAGTTGTATATCTCATCAAACGCTACAACTTTCATATAAAAAGTATCTCCATTTAATAGCACATCAAAAAATAATTATTTATTATGTGCATTTTAACGATCTTAATTAAAAAACTCAAAACTAGAAAGTTGTAAATCTCGTCGATTGCTATAATTTTTATATAAAAATCATCTCCATCTGAGATCATATGAAAAATATATAATTTTTAGAATATTGTAAGGATTGTAGCTACAATACCCAAAATTAGAGTTTATTTTCTAAAATCCTATGCTAAAATTAGCTACAGTATGTGGAACCTGAATAACACCTCTGTCAAGTTTAGAGATCTGTGGTGATCACCTTGAAAGTTTGAAACTTAGATGACACTCTCTGCCAAGTTTAAGGACCCATAAATATCACTTTGAAAGTTCAGAGATCTAAGTTACACCTTCAAACAAATTGAGAGATCGGCGATGTATTTTCCTCATCGAACAAATAGGCTGCTGCAAAAGTTGATGCTGACGATGTTGCAGTTAATACTAATGATTCAGTGGAAGGCGAGTCCCCTGCTGGTGATGTGAACCATACAACGAAGGTCGCTACTGGTTCCGATGAGGGACATGGCACTGGCAGCGCCCCTGTTGGAATCCCCCGTTTTAGTTGTTGACGCAAATTCTGGACAACACACAAACATGTGTTAGATTGCACACGTCGCTTACGAGGTGAAACAAAGTGAAGCAGCGCAGCAGTTTTGGAACCTGGCCAAGCCTCCCTACCCGACTTGGCCGACTTCTGGAGCCGGCTGAGCCGCCTTCCTCAGTTGACGCCGGGAAGGTTAGGGTTTGAGGTAGTTGGTCGTCGGGACGACCGGTAACTGCAGCAAAGGACGTTGATGGTCGTTGTAGCATCCGTCTTTCCTCGGAAAACTCCCGAACACCTCTCGGAAAGATCCATCGGGAGAGATGCATGTGAAGGCTAACCTAGGAACCATAGAGGTTGCTTAGAACGCCGACTAAACTCGCGGAGAGTCGAGCCAAACAGCAAGATAGAGGGTGAACCACCGAAAAGCCTATTTTGTAGACATGTTTTGACGATTGGATGGTTGAGATCTCAATCAGCCATGATCCTCTCATATATATAGAGCGGTGTGGTCTTATCCCAGTAGGAAACCTTTCCTAGGCTTATTTTCCAAGTTTCCCGCAAGTTTTGAATAGTTTGGTTCGGACTCCAAAAGATTAGATCCGAACGGGGTCTTTCCCTGGGTCTGCCGGAACTTCTGGCACGCCCCGGAATTTTCGGTGGCCGGAACTTCTAGCCTAGGCCAGAACTTCCGGCATAGGGATGATTCCGGACACCTAACGAATTCCTTTAGGACACTCGGAACTTCTGGCGTGTCCCGGAACTTCCTGGGCCGGAACTTCCCGCAGTACGACATTTTTGTGAGGGCATATCTCCTTCACTCGGACACCAAATGAGGCAATCCATATATGTTTTTTGATCAGCTCGTCAAGATGAACGATATGGTGATGTCTGTTTTACATTTTGACAACTAAAATGGACAATTTTGGTTGTCAACACCAGCCCTGATCATTGTTGTCACCGAAGCGACCTTGTCGTCCTCGTTCATAATCCTACCCAGCGCCATAATTCAGTGGATGAGCCTGAGGCTAGGGTTGAACCGAGGTCCATTGAATAGCGTGCTATCGTCAACTTCCTGGTATCCATGGCCGGTTCCAAATCCTTGACGGACACCACGCACGATCCCAGCACCACCGCCTGAGCTCCCTCCATTGTGACCGGATCCAACACCCATTCCCCGGTGCCACCATCATACTTGCCCACGCACGTCACCATGCTTGCACATAAAACTTGTACGTACGATGGAAGGACAGATGATGGAGTGGTGGCTAGGGTTAATCGGTTGATGACGTTCAAGTTGCACGTGCGGAGAAGGAAACTCGACGTGAGTTGTCGCATGCCTACCCTTCTGCGACTAAAGATGGCAACGGGTAATATCCGCGCGGATAATGGCTTCACACACCACGCCCGTGAGTAAAATCTCGTTCCTGTATCTGCGCCCGCCACTCACCATGGGTAGCATCTTGTGCCCGTGCCCGCTCTCCGCATGCAAGGCTCGCCCAAGGGCATGCCTGTGCACCCGCCGGCAGGTCAAAGAGCACGACGGGTGACCACGGGTAGCAACGAGGACGACGACGGCCACGGAACGGAAGCGATAAGGAGGCAGTGCCCAGCCATGGTGGGTGACCTTCACCTTCCTCGATCTTCTTCAGTACTCTACGCCAACGAGGCCCCCATAGGAGAATGGAAAGCTCTAGAGATAGAGAACACGGTGGTGTGACATGCATAACCTGATTCATGAATTTGGAGATGGGATTTGGGAGGGGAGGAAGAGGATTTGTGTCTCTGTTAGAAAGGAACGTGAAGAGATTAGAGAGAGCAGTGAGCTAGAGGCAACAGAAAGGAATGTGAAGAGGAGGTGTGGTGATGGCTGTGCACTTTTCAGTTATTGGAGTGGGTCTATTGGGTTTACGGGTGTAGATAGCTTATTTCTTCGTCCGTCATCAAATATTCATCGGGTTGACAGCTGTACCCGTATCCGTGTCTACGGGTACAGTTTGGCGCCCATATCCGTGTCCGTCGAGTTTGTTGCCTGCGGATTTAAGAGTATTCTCTAATCATTGCCATCTTTATCTGCGACCCTCTCCGCTCGAACGACAAAACCCATGTTGGGCCTCCACGTAGGGTGTTACCTTGAGGTTGTGAGTGGACCTGCTTCCATGCCCAAGTATTTTGATTTTTTTTTCAAGATGTTTTTTTTTGGTGCTGTGTACAAGGAGGTCCTTTTTGTATTCAAAAAAAAATATTACCAGGCTTTTGTATCTAGTTCTGAAAAAATGCAAAATGATGTGCCTGTGTGGAATCTTAGACCACGTCAATCAGAAATTCTCCGAAGTTCAGAGTTTGTTCAGTTATCCAGATGTTCAAAGTTCAGAGCTGGGATCAGGATGAACCGTCGACCACATGGATCACCACCAAGCTGTAACCGTTGTCTCCTCGCCCTGCCGACCTTGTTCGACCAGCTTTCCCGTTCCCGCGATAGCGACAGACGTCTGAGCCAGGTCAGAGGTTTGAAGCCTTCAAAACGTTCGGACGCCTGCACTGCTGCAATGAGATGGCTCATTGCTGACTCTCTGACTGACCTTGTCAAACCGGCAAACCGCCACAGTCCACAATTTTCCAGCCGACTTCAAAGTATTGGGACACGGACTGTTGCGCAGCTAACGCAAGAACTCCACACGTTCATCAAATCTGAACAAGGCCAGCGTCAGTTAACTAAGAAGCAGATAACAGTTGCTAGTACTGGCACGATGAACAACAATTGTAACAAGCCTTGACAGAGAAATAATGAAGAATGACAAATGCTATGAACATGTTGAAGATTTACATCCCCACACTCACTATGTGCAACCAAGATTTGAAAATAATCACAGAGAAGAATCGCTAAGAACAATCATCGCGCTGGCGGGTTAGGGAGAAATGCTATGGAAGTCGTCATCCGTGTCGGACTTGAGCACCGCGCTCTGGACAATGAGCTCGATCCTCGCCACCACGTCGGCCATCCGAGGCCGCCGGTCGGGTTGATCATCGGCGCAATCCATGGCGAGCTGCAGCAGCCGCATCATCTCGTCCTCCACGCGCTCCTCGATCGCGATGCTGGCGTCGAACACCTCGGCCGTCCACTCCTCCTGCACCACCGTGCGCACCCACATCGGCAGGTCGACGCCGTCGGTGCTCCCGGGCACCGAGTTCACAGGCGGCTTCCCCGTCAGCACCTCGAGGAGCAGCACGCCGAAGGCGTACACGTCCGCCTCCTGCGACGCCCTGCGCGAGTCGGTCACCTCCGGGGCGCGGTACCCGGTGACGCGCTTGAGCGGCACGTGCGCGCCGATGAGCTGGAGGATGCCGTGGTCGGTCACGACGGCGCCGCTGCGCGCGTCGGTGACGAGGACGTTGGACGACTTGATGTTGCCGTGGCACGAGCGGGCGCCGGCGCCGTGGATGAACGCGACGCCGCGCGCGGCAGCCAGCGCGATGCGCGCCCGCGCCACGAAGTCGAGCCGCGCGGGGCTCGCGCCGGCGCCACTGCCGTGGAGGAGGGAGCAGAGGCTCCCGGCGCCCACGAAGTCGTAGACGATGAGCTTCTCCTCCCGGCTGTAGAAGTAGGCGCGGAGCGGCACCAGGTTGTCGTGCCGGAGCGCGGCCAGCGCGGTGACCTTGTTCCGGAACTCCCGCTCCGGGATGGGCGCCGCCCTGAGCCGTTTGACGGCCACGGTGGCGGCGCCGCCCTCGAGCGTGGCGCGGTACGTCGTGCCCAGCCAGCCCTTCCCGATCACCTCGGCGGACGCGTGCAGTAGCGACTCCAGATCGTACGGCGCCTCCGGCGCCGCTCCCAAGAACACCAGCTTCTTGTCGTTGCCGGCCGTGGCCTGCGAGGACCGCCTCGTGGCGTTCTTCTTGTCCATGCTCGCCGCGGTGACCGAGTCAGGAGACGCGTCCATGTCGCCGTCGGCCGCCGTCTCCGCGGATTTTTGAGCCATTGTCCTCCGACGACACCAAAAGCAGAGGAAGAAGATCACGGCCATCAAAACCAAGAACGCCACGGCAGCACCTGCCGCAATGCCGGCGATCGCACCAGTGGAGAGCTTCCTGCTGTTGCTACCATTACCAGCGGCCGGAGGAGGCAACGGCGGCGGCGGAGACGGCGGCGGCGGCGGAGGGGCTGGGCACGGCGCTAGAGGGCCGCCACAGAGCCCTGTCCCGTCAAAGGCGCTGGCTGGCATCCCGGCGAGCGAATCGGGAATAGGGCCGGTGAGGTTGTTTCCGGAGACATTGAATTGTTGAAGCTTCGGGAGGTTAAGGTTGGACGGCAGCGTGCCATTCATGCTGTTGCTCTCCAAGTAGAGAGTGGCGAGCCTCTGGAGCCTGTTGAAGTCCGGCGAGACCCCGCCGGCGATGCGGTTGTTGGAGAGGTCGAGCCGCTGCAGGTTCCCGAGGTCGAAGAACCCAACCGGTATGGGCCCATCGAGCCGGTTGCCCTGGAGGTAGAGGTACCTGAGCTCCGTGCATCCCCCGATGTCGGCGGGGATGCCGCCGGACAGCGCGTTGAGGCGGAGCGACAGCGCCCGCAGCGCCGTGAGGTTCCCGATCGTCCCGGGCGGCACCGCGCCGACGAGGCGTTTCCCGGGGAGCTGCAGCTCCGTGACGCGCGCGCCGGCGGGGTCGCACGTGACGCCATGCCACGCGCCGCCGCACGGCGAAGCCGCCGCCGCGTCCCACGGGAGGTGCCGCCCCACCGCGTCCCGGAACGCGAGCAGCGCCGCCCGGTCCGCCGCGAGGTCCGGCGCCGCGTGGGGGATAAGCGAGGCGCACCACAACGCCGCGAAGAGGAGGACGACGTGGGCCGGCTGCCGGCCGGGCGCCCACCGCATTCCCGGCACGGGTGGCCGACGACGGGTGTGGATAGCGATCGGTGCGGCCGGAGGGATAGGAGCAGTGGGGCGACAGGGAGAAACCGTTAAGCGAAGAAGTGGCAGTGGTCCAGGGGAGGTGATATAGCTCCGGGCGAGGATTGGCCTTGGGCACAACGGTGGTGACAGGAACGTGGCCGGTGGAAGGTAGCGGCAGGGGTTTTGCAGGAAGGAGACGATACGACGCCTACATTTCAGACGCTGATGTGTTACAGCTCGATGGAGGAGGTAGGATGATAGATAGATATGGTGGCTGCAGCTCGCAGACGCGGCTCAAGCTGGTGGCGGAGACACGGCCACGGCCGGGGCGCTTTCCATTTGGACGTCTCTGAGGATTCCGGAGACGGCGTCTGCGGGACGAAGAGATGGAGAACAAGGAAACATCATAAGCTGTGACCAACAAATAAACGCTATGATCTGACCCGTCTTTTCTCGTTCGTTTACTAGACTCCAAATTTCCAACTGCGTGCATGATGCTGCGGCTTCTATGCCTTCCATATTGTATTGTATTATACTCTCTACTATCTAGTACGTACACTATCTACGATGAACCGGACGTGTGCGGACGTGCGCCGGGGCGAGAGTCAGCGGCAGGGGGGCAATCACGTTTTCGTCAGATTTAGACACATGGGCCGGGATCGGCAAGACAGGCCCGGCGTGCTTGGGTACTGACGCGGGCGCGGCGCAGATAGTCGCCGCCTGCCCTGGCCGTCGCAACTGATACATTGCCGCTGGGGAAGTGGCGCTGACGGCACGAGATGCTATCTACAGCTACAGGCAGCGCGCGGCGGCCGCGCAACTGTAGCGGCAGGCCGCAACTGTGGCTGCACCGCGGGCGGCGCGAGCGAGAGAGAGACGCGTCGGAGGGGCCTGTGGCTGATGGCGGCCGGCGAGACGAGAGCTGAGGTGGACGCCGAGGGAGGCGTACGTGTGTCGCTGTGCGATCGTTGCGTGCACAGCACAGCTACGCAGGCGCGGCTATGAGCCAGAGACTGACAGACGAGACTCAAGTTCTGAAAATTTTATATTTTGGTCCTTTTTAGAATTTTTTTTTTGCAAATAGACCTCTGATAAAACTATTTCTGAAAATAAGACAAAAGCTCGGCGTGCAGCGTAGGAACGCCGAGTTATGTGGCTCGGCGTTGTGTCAGTTGACGCCGAACCTCTGCCATGTCTTCGACGACCACGGTCGCACGCGCCAACGTGGCTGCGGGACCCACATACCTCGGTGTGGCGTCCTTTAACGCTGAGCCATAGACCTCGGCGTGAGTCGACTCAACGCCGAGGTTTGGGAACTTAAGCCCGCGCGCCGGCCCTTCTTCCTCCTCCCTCTCCATTCCAGTGAGCACCGGCGCCCTTCTCTCTTTCCCACATTCCGCCCACCAAACCCTAGTGAGCAAATGGTGGCCTAGGAGACCAGATCCGGCCCGTGGAGACGCGCACGAGGTACTACTCCTTCCCCTCCTCCATTCTATCCACGTAGTTTTAGCTGCATTGGTGTTTTTTTTTGCTTGAACCCTAGGTATGGATGGATGGAGAGGTCATTTGTGAAATGTTTGATTTAGATGGATTTGGTGACATTTAATTAGTTATAGAGATGGTCTCCACTGTGTATTGGGTAATGCTTTACGGATTGGATATTAGGGTGCCTAGGGTTTGTTCATGGTTGTACTAAATCATGTACATATGTTTAGTGGTTTCAATTGTGTACTACGTATTGGTATAGTGAAAATTGCTCTGTAGTGGAAGTTACTAATTGTACAATAGGATGATTTTAGTAATTTGTGGATGATTGTAACGAATGGTTTTATCATGTTAAATTTCACTTATATTTCTTCATGGATGTTATTAATTGGACAATAGCTTCATGTGTGTAGATGGATAGACTAGTGAGGTTTCATCATGGTGGACGTGTTGTTAAGACAAGGGATGACAATATTGAGCTTGTGAGCATGGTTGAGGAGGTCATGATTTTTGGGGAGTCTCCGTCTTTGGCGGACGTAGTAGAGGCAGCAAAAGTGAGGTTAGGTTGTGGAGAAGAAGATGTAGCTCTGCGTTTTGAAGGGTTGATAGATGTTGGGTCATCCAAGAGCCCCCGGGTAAAGAGGTTGTTGAAAATCACTAGTGAAAGCGAATGGGGTGCTTACAAGGCTGTTGTTATATGTTCTGAAGTTCACTAGTGTTATGAAAATCAATATTGTTCTCGAAGAGGAAGTCAAAACGACAAAAGGGGGCTATCTTTGATGCTTTGAGGGCAGGATATGAGATTGTAGAGAGTGGTGGCACAAACATTGGAGGGAAAGACCGTGGTGCTAGGAAACATAAAGTAGTAATCAATGAGAACAGCTGCACATGTGGTAAACCAACCATATACTACCGCCCTTGCTCTCACATGATCACGGCCTGTCGTCTAAGACTAGTTGATGCGGAGGTTCCTCCACGGTTGGCTAAGGAGTTCTCGTTGTCTTCCCTTCTGAGCACCTGGCAACCGCAGTTTGAACCATTTCTGGACGAGGAAGAGTGGCCAGTGTACAATGGGCCAAAATATGTGGCTGATCTTGGTTTGCTATGGAAGAACAAAGGCCCTAAGAGGCGCAAGAGGTTAAAGATGGACATGGATCGAGCTTCAAAAGGAAAATTGACCGTGAGTAAGGTCGGCACACACTTCATAGAGGACTCCCAACGTAATCTTTGCTCTAAATGTCATAAGCCGGGGCACAATAGAAGAAGATGCCCGGAATTATTTAGGGAGGAGGTATGTATTAATGTTATTACTCAACTATATTATATGCATTGACTTTACTGCATTCATATTGTTCTCTCTATTTTTGAGATCTTTGTGTACTAACTCTTTTTTATTTGTAATGCAGGATGGCTGAGTACCGCCTACTGGATGACAGGTTCAACAGCAAGCACCGGGCTCAGTTGATCGAGCAGGGACAGGTCAATATCCAAAGCCTGTATATTCATGTTTTTCTTTAAGGCAGATGATCCATTTAGTTGACATAACATGGTTTTTCTATCTTGTTCTATATTCTTTTCCTCTTAAGTGCTCCATCCGCTGAGGCCAATGACGCACGATGCTTCTACTGTCATGCGCTACGATGAGCGCTACACACCACTGCTGAAGCGAGCCAACCTTGCCACTGTCGCTCGCATTTGTCGCCGTGGGGTCCCTCCTTTCAACCCCGCTGCGTTGACTGCCATGATCGATAGGTGGCGCCCTGAGACACACAGCTTCCACCTGCCTTGTGGGGAGATAACGATCACTCTAGAAGACACAAGCATGATTCTTGGACTGGCGATCTGAGGCTTTCCAGTGACAAGTGACGTGGTATCAGCGGGATGGGAGGAGTGTGTTCAGCAGTTCTTGGGTAGACCTTTTTCGGAGGTACAGCCGGGGAGAAAGCGGCGGACCAGTGGTGTGCCACTCAGCTGGCTACGTCAGCAGTTCGGCGAGTGCCCACATGATGCTGACGAGGCAACTGTGAACTTCCATTGCCGAGCTTGGGTGCTTCACATGTTTGGTACGATTCTCTTCCTAGATGGAACCGGCGACACGGCGTTATGGATGTACATCCCCGTCCTTTGGAATTGGGATGATGCAGGAAACCTGAGTTGGGGTTCAGCCGTACTCGCGTTCTTGTACCGTCAGCTGTGTGAGGCTTGCCGGTGTGTGGGGGGCACCCACGGTACTATGTCAGGCTGCACGACACTTCTGCAGGTACTACACCCTTCTTTCGGCCTTAGTATTGGTCAGTCTCTAACTTATTCGTAAATGTTTAACAAATTGTTCTTTGTTTTGAAGATTTGGATGTGGGAGAGGCTTCCAGTTGGCCGGCCGCATAGGATAGAGGACCCCGCCCCTTGGTCCCCACTTGGAGATGAGGTGGTGGCGCCTACAGTAGCACACCTCTACGAGCGTGCAGCTGGTACTTACCATGTCTCTTGCTATGCATACATTGGATACACTAACGAGCTCGACGTTCTGCAGCCTCAACACGTGAGTTCTCTTAAACCATCTTCTTGTAATTCTATATGTCCGGACATGGTACTTACCATACTCTGTTGCATAGGTTGAGTGGCGCCCGTACATCCATCGACAAGTTACGGACTTAGTTTTGAGCACCCTATGCACTGTGGACAAGGACTTGTGGACGATGAGGTGTCCCCTCATCTGCTTCTACGCAGTGGAGTACCATCTCCCGCACCGTGTCACTCATCAATTCGGTAGGCTCCAACCAGTGCCGCCCGAGCCGTTCTCGACGAGTTGGGACCTGCACAAGTATGTCCCCGAGGCTATGTACTCAAAGTTGTGCATCCGTCAACGAACACAACTAATGTTTCCTACTCGTCACAATGCAGGATTGACAGGAGAAGGCAGAAGAAGGTCACCATCTTCCAAGAGCTGCATCAGCGTTACATCGATGAGTGGAATCAGTTCGAGCAAAACAATATGGGGATCCATGCCGTGCACCGTGATAGGCGCTTTCGTGAGTACCTTGATTGGCTGAGCGAACGTACACGGCTTCATTTGAAGCCAGCATGGACAGAACAAGACTATGCTGAATTGCTGATATTGAGAGTTCGGATGAGGGTAGGAACCCTTACGACGAGGCAACGCGCACAGGACAGCAGGTGGAGATTGCGCCTGTCCTATCACGAGCTGTGAGTGCTACCTCTAACCTCACTTTCGTTGCCTAGTTTTAAGCGTGGTGAACGACGTTGTACATATCTTGTTCTACTCCTATCACAGGGGAAGGAGATCATGAGGACGATAAACGAGCAAGGTCAAGCACTTATGATCCAACCAGGAAGCCCTGACGAGGTGTATGTGCTTAGAGCTACAATGCAGGTTCTCTTGTCCACACAAACCATTCAATTTATTAGCAATTGCAGATGTGCACTAGACTAAACACATGTTTTCTCATCCATGTAGACTGCCATGCATCGTCTTCGCAAGATAGCTACCCGTCTTGGTTGTCGAGCACAGTTGCATGAAGTGGCCCAACTAGAGCGTCTACTTGCTAGGCACAGGCCCTCAGAGTTTGGAGTAGGTTCTTCAAGTGGGGCACACCATCAAGGTGAGGAGCCACGTGACAAGGACGAGGACGAGGACGAGGAAGATGATGACGATGATGATGGACAGGAAGGATACAACGAAGGGGCACAACAGGGTGCGTATGATGAGCTAGGGCTATCACAACTTCCGGACGCACCCCAGCCGAGTCAGCCACGGTCCACTAGTCGTCGTCCACAAAGGGGGCCTCACCCCGTGGATAGGTTCACCCCGGGGACTCATGCACTTGGTGTACGCAAGTAGCGTGGACGGGGCCGTGACCGCGGATGATGCTCGAACTTATGTATTTGTCAACTTGATGCTCGAACTTATGAACTCCTCAAATCATGTGAACTTGTGAACCTTTCGATCTTGTGTTGGAGGACTATGCTTGTGAACATGTATGAAAACTCTATGAACATGTGTGTAATCTGTGAATCTGTGAAATCTGTAAATCTGTTTACTTTTTAGCTCTGCAAGAGGTCGGCGTTAAGTCAAACAGCGCCAAGGTGCTCTATCTCGGCGTCATGCATATTAACGCTGAGCATCTGTCAACAGTTCCAAACCTTACTGGAAAAGTGGAGCACAGGACGCCGAGGTGCGGTACCTCGGCGCGCAGTGAAATAACGCCGAGCTCTGCACTGGATTGGCACCAACGGAGCTCGGCGTGGCGCATATTAATGCCGAGTTGCGTTACCTCGGCGCGGCTCATATTAACGCCGAGGCCTGGGTGGAATGCTGAGCCTTACTGACTGAAAGGAGAATGGGCCACCGAGGTAGCAAATCTCGGCGTCAGTTGCATTAACGCCGAGGTAGCAAATGTCCAAAAGCAAATGTTGGTTCGAATTGTATTTTGGGCATGCATAAAGGATTCTTGATATTGAGAAAATTTTAGTAATAATTGTTTTTGATACATAGTTTTTAAGTTGGTAATATAATGGAAACCTATAACCAAAAAGCAAACGATTGAAACAAAGGCAATCATAAGGGTTTACGAATATATCCAGAAAATACAACATCCGTGAAACAAAGGCAACAAGTGGATAGTCATCGTTCAGGACAACAAACAAAGTCGTGCACATGACAAATAACATTACATCCTAATCACAACCAACGTCAGACACATAACTGGGTAGCAAATCTTCGTCAGACGATTCATTCTCCTCCAGAGGCAACACCTTTGATAAGTCTGGAACATGGTCCGTGACCATCTCGTCGTCGTCGGACACCCAATCCTCAACCACAACCTTATTGCTGCTGCTTGCATCGGCATCATGAAACTGAGCTACCTTTTGCTTGTAATAAGTACCCTCCACTTCATCAGCGGCTTGGGACATGAACTCATCATCGTCCTCTACCAATATGACGGGGTTCGAACGCACTTCCTTTTGCTTGTAGTAAGCCGCCTTGGCTTCCTCGGCAACTTAGTACATGAACTCATCGTCTTCCTGCTATGCATCAAACCCCGCCTCCGCCTCGGCTGCCCGCTGTTGCATGGACTGGCCCTCCTCCTCTGCCTTAAGCCCAGCCTCAGCCAAAGCTATGAGCTCGGCCAATCTGGAGGTTTCTTCCTCCTCCTTCTCCTTCAATCCTGCCTCAGCAAGATCTAAGAGCTGGCTCAACTTGGAAGTGTCGCCATCTTGCTCAGCTAGCATCTCTGCATGCCTCTCAGCCTTTTCTATTTTTTTGTTGCATGTAACTTGCACGGGCCTTCTCAACCAAGTGCTTTCCAATGCATCCAATCTCTGTATGCAAGCAGAACAACGACTTAGCAAATAGGATGCAAAATATAGAAGCGAGAACTTAGTACGGATGGAATCCTTACTCAAACATAATTCGGCAATAATGTCATTCATATGCTGCTCCAGCTCTTGGGCGGCCTTCTTTTCTCGGTACTCTTGTTCCCTCTTCTTTTGAGCCAAACCCCATTGCCTTCTCTCAACACGCAACGGGCTGTTCACACCCGTCTCTTGAGCCAGCGCACGCATCTCTTTTTTGTGTGATTTAATAAAGTCTTCGACGAGACGGCGTCCTGCCAATGACTTCGACGCCATGTTTTCCCAGTACTCTTTCCCCTTATAGAAATATAGTGCTTCAGTGAAAGACTCCCACTTGCATTTTCCGGTGGCCTGCCCACACGACACAAATTAAGACAGGGTAGCACGTAATAAACAACACCGGCAGGTTCCACAAAATTTACGAACCTCATCATAGTCAACCATATGGCCACAAAAGTAGCCAATTCCAAGCTTCGATGGAACGAGGCCGTAGCTCACCTCAACACCACATTTGCAAAGTACGTTCTTGTCTTCATAGGTACGAGTCTTCTCCTTCTCCTTCTTCTTCTCTGGCTTTGGCTCTGGCCAATGAGACATGGGACCATACAACCACTCTTTGAAATCACACTTTCGGAACCCACGAGGCTGAAAAAAATGGTTAGTACTTTGACGAATATCGAGAAAACAAGTCCTTTCTTCGACAATAATCTGTGCTCGTTCGTACCATTTTGTTAGGGCAAATAAAGTGACGCCAGGTCGTCTCGTCCATCGCAGCCCGATCTCCACACTCGCAGCGGGGTGGCTCCTTCAGTCTTCTAACTGAGGCAAAATATTTCTCCTCCTTCGTCATTGGCGGGGGGGTTAGGGGGAGGAGGAACCCACCATTTAAATACCTCATGTGCATGCTTCCCGCTTCAGTCGTTGAAAAGGAGGTACTTTGGGTCAAACTTGTCAGGACCGTCGATCCACTGGAAGAAGAAACACCTCTCGTAATCCTATGCATCAAGATTGTAAGATAAGATTACTGGACGAGTAAATACAATCACAGAAAACGATAATGCAAAAACACCTACACAAATACTCATGCAGGTGTAGTAGCAACGAGCAGCTGTGTCCGGATGTCTCGATTGAGCCACGTAGGCGGGATTTCCATGATCGTAGGTAGGGACTGGAAGGTCGGGAGGGACTGGGGCATCTTTGCAGGACACATCGGGGTATAATTCTTTAGGACGACCCCGTTTTCGCCAAACCTCCTCCCGGTACATGTCTTGCATCTAAGTAAAACGACGTTTAATACTACGAGTACATGACAACGGTAACCATAACTTGGAAAAGAGAACTAAATAAAGTGACAATGCATAGACCAACTATGGACCCCTAATGGTCTCCTGCACTAAGTACAAAATAGCAACCTAATCATCAGTTAGAAAAGAAAACCTAGACAAGTATTCAAATGAACAAGGAACAATAAACACATTATCCACCATACATATACTTATTGCAATGTCACCAAAATCCGATGTTATAGGCCCAAAAAAAAGATAGCAACAAGCATATTATGGAAGAGAGGACCCAACATTACCTTGGGAAGGCTGCACCAAGTCAGATCCGGGCTCCCTGGGCCTTCAATACACACCTAGGGTTTTGGGGGCGAAGGGGAACAGAGAGAAGGGGCGCCTGCTATGTGAGAGGAAAGAAATGAGGGAGGAGGAAGAAGTGCCGGCGCGCGGTCTTAAGTGCCCAAACCTCGGCGTTGAGTCGTCTCACGCCGAGGTCTATGGCTCGGCGTTAAAGGACGCCACGCCGAGATATGTGGGTCCCATAGCCACGTTGGCGCGTGCGACCGTGGTCGTCGATGACGGGCAGAGGTTCGGCGTCAACTGACACAATGCCGAGCCACATACCTCGGCGTTCCTACGCTGCACGCCGAGATTTTGTACTATTTTCAGAAATAGTTTTGCCAGAGATCTATTTGCAAAAAAAAGTATAAAAAGGACCCAAATATAAAATTTTCACGCTCAAGTTTGGCCACTCGTTCGTTCCGTTCCTTTGAATGGAACTGGTCTCCCTCGGCAGCGCGGCTGGCTGCCTGGCTGGCCTGTTTCTTTCTTCGGCGTCGGCGCTCCCGGCCGTCTCTTCATTCGGCGACAGCGAGAGAACGTACTCCTCCCGAGTGAAGACGTCGCAGGTCCAAAGGCTCCTTGCGCCGACCGAAACTGAGTGGATGATCGATATTATCCAATCAGAAGCATGCTGCTGGCCCAAGCACGCTCGTGTGCGGCTTTGCATTTACCGCTGTACGACCCAACTGTGCATTTTTTCCCTGGGCCTTTTATATAAGTATACATCCCAATTTTAAGCCTTCTGATTTTTATAACTTTTTTTTAAGATGCAGCACATGGCCGGCATATATTAATAAGAAGAGAAAAGAGTTACATACGCAAGAAGCGCAAAACAACTTACTAAGTTTGACAGACCGTCAAACTGGACGCAAGATCACGATAGACTACTCACCCACAGATACAACAGGTGGCCATCTCCTACTACCATGGGACCTCCATCTCGGCCACTCCTAACTCTGCAGCCATTGCGATAAGAGCCTTGCAAAGTTCCTTATTGTTCAACTTTGCCGCGGCCTTAATTGTCTCAATCGCCTGCACCGGAAGGTCTTGGCCAAACATGTCGACGTACGCCGTGACTGTTGCATCTAGCACCGCCGATTTACCGTTAAGAAAGTCCATCTTGCGCATAAGCTTGCGCCGGGCGCACCCTACCACCGACACGGTGGACGGACGAGCTACCAAACGCTGGCTAGAGCAGGAGGGAACCATCATCCTTCTGCGTCTTTTGGTGCTCGGCTCGTCGGCCCGCTTCTGAACATCACCCCCAAGAGGTGAGGTTAGCCTCGTAGCAGCGGATCAGAGATCGGTTTGAACATCTACATGCAGAAGGAGGCGCAAGCATCCGTGTCCTCCATCCCGTCACTGCAGGCACCATTGTTCCCTATCTCTGCAAAACAACATCCTCATCGACGATGCTATTAACGGTCGTCGCACTAGCCGTTGCAGCGAGGTCTACATTTGCCGAGGCCGAGGTACCCTTCTGGTCTCCATCAGTCTCCAACTCAACATCTGTGGTGTCAACATCCTTGTGTAAAGTGGCAATATCGTCCAGCATTAGGTTGATAGAGGCTGAGTGATGCAGCAAGCTCATTCAGAGTGATGCGGCAAGCTCATCCAGCATCAAGTCGAAAAATGGCCTTCCCGTCTCATCTTATTTCTAGGTCCTATTTTTTATGTTTATTACACAATTTCTTTTATTGAACATTCACGTCTTTCGTTAAGTAAAAGTGGGAGATATTACAATCTCCAAAGACCGTAACGGCGAAGGGCCGTTTGCATCTAGGAGGGCGCACAGACACAAATCACCACGTGCGGAAATAAGCTTGAACTTAAAGAGAAAAAATTGTACGATGCAGGAAGCCCGCAATAGATCACGCGGTTCGGGCCATGAGCAGGATCAGGGAGCCGAACCCGACGCCAATCTGGTCATCCGCCTCTTCCCGGATGAGGTGAATCAGCTCTGGCAGTGATCTAGCCTTCCGGTCGAATACTCAACACTTACGTTCTCTCCACAGAAACCAAGTGACTAGCAGCACAAGGGAGTCAAAACTTCTTCGGAGGGCGTGTGGCAGGGAGCCCCTACCCAAAAGCCATCAATCGAAAAGGCCTGAGGAGGGCTGAGGGGCCGCGCTGATGAGGCCTAGGGGCAGCAACAACCTTGCCCAAACTTCACGAGCATATACGCAGGAACACAGAAGATGGTCTGATGATTCATCATGCTGGTCGCAAAGGCATAGTTCACATCTATATGAAGGCCATGGCAATTCATACGTTCCGTTGTCCATGCAAGGCGAGCCGGAAGAAAAACTTCACCTTTGATGGCAATGCTGCGGGCCATAGCTCCTTGGCACCCGCCATGCCCGTCCAGCTGGGTGGACCGAGTATCGGCCGTTGGCTGACCAACGCAGATGAAGCGGTCAGAAGCGGCTGGATATTTTCAAGCATCGCCCATAACTGGACGTATTCGCAGAGAACCGTGGCAGTTGGAGCCCCGCTGATGCCGCGCACCTAGCGACGATCAATCAAGGCGTCTTTCACAGAATGACAAAGCCTCCTACGTCGAAGAGGTTTGGGGCAAAGGTAGGGATCGCCCCATCAGGCAGCCATGCGTCCATCCAAAACGCATGGATGCGCCGTCGTCGAGCTGGATGGTGAACATGGTGACAAAAGTGTATAAGTGAGACAAAGAAAACAGTGTTCTAAGCCATTGTTCATGCATGCTTTTTTTTACCGTCATTCTACCTTTCTAATTTTGTTCAATGAGAACGAATAGGACATTCTGGGGTGTTAAACGGTGTTCGTGAATGCGTAGCCGTGTCTACACTATAGAATTGTACTTCCTCAATTCTAAATTTGTGCAAAATATTACTTATTTTATTATGGTTTGCTTTATTAATAAATGTTCTTAAAAAACGACTTAAATTTGACTACGTTTACACAGATTTTTTAAATAAACCGAGTGATTAAACTTAGGTGAAAAAAGTCAAACGTCTTATAATTGGGAACAGAGAGAGTATTTAAGATTTTGAGTTTGTAAGTAGATAGCAATCACAGTGAACTATTTGATGTGTGTGTGTGGGCCGTCTAGTGGAGGTCCGGACATCTTCAGCCCTGGCTTCTCAATGTACTGTACCAAATATTCTCTCAGAATAAACAATGAACTGCTTGAAAGCCTGTAGGTGCAACTGGCCATCTTGTGCCCAGTAATAAAGATAGATTTTGTCCAGCTAGGCTCTGGTGTAGAAAACTGCAATTTAGCGTTGTCCAAAGATGTTCTACCAAGGGAAATTGGCCATCGGGTTGATCTGGTGCCTAGCACTGTATGTAGGGCTTAAACGTCTAATCTAGAATATAACCCCTTTGCGTTTTGAGTGCTTAAGCCATCGAAGACTCACACATCAACAAACATCGATTTGCTAGATTACTGCAGTGGAATCGAACCCATAACAATGCCACTCTGAGATGCTGCTCGCAACTCTAAGGCGACCTCCATCGGTACTAAGGAGTAAGGACATTGCATGCCAAGACATACCGCTCCTTGTTTGGCTACCCGGATGAGCTCGCGCCGGGATCTAGACCGCATGGATGAGCTCAAGTCGAGGCATTGTCACACTTCACACTTGGGTGTAGGGATATAGAGATGCTTTTGTAGGGAGAGGGAGAGGAGGGAGGGAGAGGAGCCACGGGAGATAGAGGAGAGGGAGCCAGGGAGATTATCCTTCATAAGGACCAGCTCTTGTTTTTTTTTTTAAAAAAGAAGAACTATACATTTAACTTCGTTTCTAATTTCTTATAGCAAGATTATCCTTCATAAGGACCAGCTCTTTTTTTAAGAACCACATGAAAATTTTAATTTTCAAAGATAATTTCAAATGTCATATTTCTCTCATTGGTATTTTTAGTTGCTGGGTTCCAAATATCTGTCTCTCCAGAACCTAATCTGCGTACCATCGCTTACATTAAAGCACTCCGAAGTTTAGGAACTAGTTGAAACAATCTCAGTGGACTCACTAAAAAAATGTGACCTTCTCATCATCTTATTGACTTATATTGGTGATAATATTTTTTACCAATTGCGCTATCCGTTGCATAATTTAAAAACCATTTACTTAGCAAACATTTGTTTTAACTTATGAATTAAGTTTAGAATCCTCAACCCACATTGATCCTTTGGTCGACAAGGACAAGCCCCTTTCATTAATCTATACATCCTTTTATTTTCATTTTTTTTAAAAAAATGATACGTAGTACTCCATATACTATCTCATTAAGGCCTTTTTATAGAAATTTTAAAGAGTGAGAATATACACATGGGTAAACTGGACAAAACTGAAATGATCTGAACTAATAAGTCGCCAACTATTAAAAGCTTTCCTTTTCAACCTGTTAATCTTTTGCGAGGCATTTGAAAAATCTTAACCGAGGCGGGTAGCCTAGGAAAACACCTCCATCGGTTAAGGGAGGCCGGCCGAGGCTCGGCTGCTGGCCATCAACCGCCTCGGTTAACAGGTTTTCCAAAGGTGGGCACCACAATATAACCATCTCGGTTAATGCCTTTTAACGGAGGCGGTTGGCCTAACTTTAATTTATTAATTGAGGCGGTTGTTGGCGGTCCTTAGCAACTAAAATACAACATCATTTTAATACTAAAACAAATAGAAAGTAGGGCTTTTATCTAATCTTTCCACGAGTTTTGTTGTGTATATAACATGCAGGTTTGACACGTGGAAATGCGCAAAATCCACGAGAAAGCGTACTTCCAGGAAGCGTATTCAGACAAGGCGCAAATCAAGAAAAGAAGAAAACCCATCTTAAACAATGAACTAGATCCATCCGTAACCACAGGAGAGGCCCAGGCCCAGGGAGTAACCGACCACCCGAAGGCGGTGGCCAGAAGGCCCAGCCAGGGGACCGACCGCCCCCGGGTGCGGCCGCCCCCCAGGTGGAGCCTCCCGGGCCCAGTCTTCGGAGGCGGTTCTCAAGGCGGTTTCCCAAGGGCGGTTTCACCTCTTTCCAATCCTGGAGACGCCCAAACCGTCCTACTCTAGCTATAAATAGATGGTGCTCCTTCATCATTCACACACACCAACATTTGGAGCATTACACCTCACATACTTGTTCTCTCTAGTTTATTAGTAGTAGAGCAAGGCAAAGCTATCAAGGAGAGCTTGTCTCCTTGGAGAAATCAAGAACATCTTGGTATGAATATAATTCAGTTCTCCTCTATGAGCAAGTTCTCATCTTATGTTTATAGCAATGCATCTGAATTAGAGTTTAATCTTGTTCATATTATGATCATAACATATGAACTAGTTCATAGTCTATGTGTTATGTTCTTGATATGTTCATCAAAGTTCTTAAATTAATAGGAATAGAGGAATAACTATGGATGGGATAATAGTTCGTTGTGCTGTCATGGTTGCTCCTAGCCGAGCCTGTCAATTCGAAGGGTTGGGGTCCCGGGAGGTTAAGAGTTGTTTCCAATTACGCGAGCATGATGTTCGGGTATGCGGAGATCAGCGGATATGTCGGTACCCCACGGGCAGAAGGGTAGGTGGGCAGGTGGTGACAGCCCTGTCTAACCCTAGCACTCCCCCACGTTCAGGTATTGAGTAGGAGTTCGGAAAGTCTCTATCGGCTGGCAGACCAGCTGCGGGGATCTCCCTATCATCCCAGACTTAGTCCTAATTCTAGTCTTACTAGTTAGATGTAAATGCTATTCTTTGCATAGCTGTATACGACCAAAGCCTGCTCAGTTAGTTGTATTCTTTTATTCTTTATTTTCCCTTTTTTATCCTTGACGTTGCTCCGATGCGTGTGTCCACTATCTTATAAACTTGTTTTAACCCCTGCTTATGCTATGCCTACCTATGCATCCAAATAAGTAATCATGTTTATACCAAAGCTAGATGAAATTCATCATGCCCTTCTATGGAAAATTATAAATACGACACCCTTGAATACTCACGGGTTGAAACGCTACAATGATAGTTCTGTGTGCTTGCAGAGTAATCTTATTTCTTACTGAGCTATCGATTGGCGTACATAAGTACCATTATTTAAGGATTGTAATTCTTGTGCACCCCACGGCGCCGTGTCACAGTTTTGCCTATCGTAAGTAATGACGGTTAGGAAGGCCAATCCGGCACTTCTAACTGCTATTACCAGACTGCATTACCTAGGCTAGCGCCTTTAAGGGCCAAATGTTACCTTTCTGAAGTAAAGGTGGTTGGGGATGTCAACTTTTGTTTCTAGTATTATTATTAAGGACAGACTTAAAGTCTATCTTTAGTAGTGATGCTAAGAAATGCCAACAAGCATTTCTGGCGCCATTGCCGGGGATGGACCTTTAGTCTATCTTTTGTAACGACGTTAAGAAATGCCAACAAGCATTTCTGGCGCTGTTGCCGGGGAGGGCAAAAAGAAAATATAAACATCTAGTTTTGGCATAAAATTTTGATTACAAAATAAGCATTGGTAGCCATAGCTTATGCAGGCTAACTTTGCTGTTTTCTTCCTCTTTTTATTGAAATGAAAACAGGATAGTGTATGAGCGGTTTCAATCTGCCGAAAAACTTCGTTAAAAATCTAGAGGCGCTCCTAAGGAAGAGAAGGCCTCGTACCATCTCTTCTTCTGCTACTCAACCGGCAAACGAACCGGTCACTTCTGCACCATCCGCTACTACCACCATGGCCAAGTCACTCCGCGAGTATTCCACCCCCGCTATTGCCAACGTGCCCATTGGGCCCGCTGTCAATGTCGGCAACGGAAACTTTGAGCTCCGCACTGGCCTACTCACGATGGTGCAGGCGAACCAGTTCTGTGGTTTGCCAAGTGAGGACGCAAACGCACACCTGTAAAACTTCCTTGAGCTGTACGAGACCATCATCATTAAAGATGTCGCACAAGACAGCATCAGGCTCCGCTTGTTTCCCTTCTCCCTCTCGGGGAAGGCAAAGCAATGGTTCTACCAAGCCAAGGAACCAGTCAACACGTGGGACAAATGTTCTGTGGCGTTCCTCGCAAAGTTTTTCCACATGAGCAAAACGAATGTTCTACGGGGGAAGATATCTAACTTCCAGCAAACATCACTCGAGTCCATTCCTGAGGCTTGGGAAAGGCTCCAGGAGTATATCCGGACCTGTCCCCACCACGGGATGGAAGAATGGCTCGTGCTCCAGAATTTCTATGAAGGCCTCACGGCCATGTCTAAAGGGCACGTAGATGCCGCCGCTGGAGGCACGTTCCTTTCCCTCACCATCGAGAATGCCACGGCATTGATTGAGAAGATGGTAGCCAACCAAAGCTGGGGAGAAGAACGCAAAACACAAAAAGGCATGCACACCGTGAAGGAGACGGATCTGCTTGCCGTAAAAATAGAGTTACTAATGAAGAAACTTGAGGGACGTGCCACCGATCCTACCACCAGCACCGTCCAGGCCATGGACTCACACATGACGTGTGAAGTCTGTGGAGATGTTGGCCATTCGGGAAACAACTATCCCGAAACCCATGAAGAAGCTTCATACGTTAACAACGGGTTTCGCCAGCATCAACAAACAGGTAACGGGTGGAACAGCCAGAATCGCCCCCAAGGTAATTCTTCCAATTTTAATTCAAATTTCAATTCCTTCCAACCTTCATTAAAAGATCTTACTATAGGACAAGCTAAAATAAATGAAAACATTACAAACAAGCTTTCTCTCAATGATAAAATGTTTAAAAATATAAATACTAAGCTTGATAGCCTGTCCTTATCTGTTAAAAATCAAGTAAGTTTTAATAAAAGAATAGAAACTCAGATCGCCCAGCTTGCCTCTGCTGCTAAATCTGCCATACAACCTAATAGGACTGTTGAAAATATAAATTCAGTGACCACGAGAGGGGGTAAGACCACTTGTGATCCACCACACCCTAACCATAGAACAGGCAAGGCACCCAGACAGCAAGAGGAAGTACCGGTAGAGTCGGAACCACAAGAAGAATCCGTGGAAGAAGAGCCGACACCGGAAGGCTATGTGGACACCACGATGCTACCTTTCCCCACAAGAATAAGGAGGAAGAAGTAGGCCGGAGATGAGCAGTTCCTCCGATTCGTGGAAATGGCCGAGAAGACACACGTCAGCGTCCCGCTGATGGATGTCTTGCACATACCGTCCTACGCTAAATTCATCAAGGACATCATCAACAACAAGCGACCATTACCGTCCACAGAAATTGTCAAGCTGACGGAAGAGTGTAGCGCAGCTATACTCAATCATCTACCCGAAAAGAAACAAGACCCTGGGTGCCCCACGATCACATGCTCCATTGGCACCCAGCAATTTAACCATGCCTTATGCGATCTTAGGGCGAGCGTAAGCGTCATGCCAAAATCAGTCTTTGATAGACTGAATTTCACCAACTTGGAGCCCACCAACATGACACTCCAGTTGGCTGACTCCTCAATTCGATACCCAGCGGGGATAGTACAAGATATCCCTATCAAAATCAGAGAGTATTATGTCCCAGTGGATTTTGTGGTGCTCAACATGGAGTTTACTAAAGAAACACCACTTATCCTTGAGAAACCATTCCTAAGCATGGCCGGAGCACAAATTGATGTTGGCGCTGGAAAAATCCGCTTCAATATCAATGGACAAGAAGAAAAGTTCGAATTCAGGCCTCGCCGTCAGGAAGAATGCAACATGATACGTATCCGATATGGGCCGAACCCCCAAGGCAGTAAGGAGGTAGAGATTCAGCCTCAGCTCTTGAAAAATCTATCAAAAATCTCAAAAGAGTTAAAGAAAAAGCCGGAGCCAAAAGAAAAGGCGGCTCCTAAAAGAAATATAAATAAGGAGCAGAAAAACAAAATGGCTCCTAAAAAGAGGGAAGAAATCCCCAAGTCTTCACAAAAGAAGTCGGTGTGGAAACCCAAAGCAAAAGTCAAAAATACTACCACGCTGCCCAAAACCACTCAGAACGTATGGAGGCCCAAGCAGGTGCAACCGTCTGCTTCTCCCCAGACGGATGTACCATCACCAAGCAAGAAATGAAGAGAGAAAAGTCCTACTCAACGGACTTAAAAGACTGAGCCCTTGCCGAAGGTAAATCGGTAAGTTACCTTTAATTTTTACTTTAAATAAAAATTTAACAAATCTTTCAATAAATGCCTAAGTAATCTCTTTATTCTAATAATAATAATAATAATAAATAAATAAATATTTATATATTTTAAACTTTTATAATAAATATATGCATGCCTTGATGCTAGTATTGTATTTATGTTTTGACTAAAATGACCCTATGATTCTTTCTTTCATAAATATGAATCCTTGAGATCATAGGAATATTCCTTCATAAATGCATGATAGTGTGATCTTATAACATATTTTCATAAGTATCAATCATTTCCCACACTCAATCACACACACTATCACTCTGATTCACTGCGCATCAAACTTGATCGTAATCAAGATAGGGATCTACACAGTCAGCATGGCACCTGGCCAAAAAGCAGAGGCTGGCTGGTGGACCCAGGGGACCGACCGCCCCCGGGACCGGCCGCCCCCCTAGCTGGCCCAATCTGTGCCAAACTTTTTTGTATCCCTCTCTGATCCCTCCAGCATCACGTTTATGGTTACGATCAAGTTACTTCCTTACTAGAAACCTCGGTAGCACCTATTTAAACCCCTTTAGGTCTCTCTTTTCCTCACACAAACTTTACCCTTCTCCCTTTTTCAAAGCTTGCTAAGCTCTCTCATCACAAAGTGCCGACCATGTCTAGCTACGCCCTTTCGCTGATCAACGCTCCAAAGGCCATAGCGAACCTAGACATAGCACCTTACCAAGAGAGTCCATTAGTAAGGGAAGAATCTCATGTTGTGAAGGAGAAGCCCTTAGCGATCCTGCCAGCACACTCTCATGCATCCGAAGGTGGCGCCAAGAAGAAGACCGCCGCTACCCATCCTACCAGTTTTCTAGGCCTCAAGAGGAAGACTTCTAGCGGTAGTGGGACTAGCATGCATACTGGTGAAAAGTCGGCTAGTAAGCCTACACTTTCGGCCAAAAAGGCAGCATCCGCTAGCACCTTTCCTAGAATTAGGAGGCATTTACCACAGTCATCCATCAAGCGACGTGCAGGACAGTACGAAAGCAGTGACGATGAAGACGACTCCAGTATCATCAATGACCTCATAGCCAAACATGCTAGCTTGCGTGCTTTCCTTAGGACTTTAGAATACGACATAGAGACCAAGAACACAGAGATTAGGTACCTTAGCGATGACGTTAATAGTTTCCGCTTCAAGATCAATCTTAAGCTAAGGAAAGTCGCTAAAGCCCTAGGTGTTGATCATCATCTTGAGTATCTTTAGAATGCACCTGCTGCACGAATAATTAGGCACTTCTCTTTTTCACGATCATTTACTATCAATGTGAATGTGCCTATTCGAGTTTATCAATGAAATAAAGTTTTTATGTTGAGCACTTGTTTTCGCCACATATATATATATTGTGACTAACCAAGACAGGAAAGAAAACAAGTGTGGGGGAGGACTCTTCAAGACAATTGCAAAATAACAAAAATCAAAATTTGGTTTGTGCAACTTTTTCCCTCTCTCATTCTGAAAAGTTTTAAGAAAAATTGATGTCCCCTTAATACTCCATCAAAACTTGTCTTCCTACATTCGAGATATTTGCATACTTTTTATTCCCTGCTAAAATTCCTATAGATTTTTGAACACTGTTTAGGGACCCCGTTTCTATCTAAGCAATTGACGAATGAGATATAGTAGGATGACATGATACTTGCTCATTCTTGCAAAGTACTTGGGATTTATCTTACAAAAAATAAAAACTCAATAGCATGTTCCTTGAATGATTGATAAATACCGACCAAGGCCATATATGATTCTATTTAATGAAACCTTCTACATATGCCACTTATTTTGTGTTGAGTTTGGTCAAATTTCTGACCGCTGTTGAGAGATGTTTCATACTCCCAAGACCAGAAATCACTTACACCCACCAAATAAAGCCAATTCTCACCCTGAGAGTTGCGCAAAACATGCACTTCATCCACCCACCAAAAATATGCCAACTCTTACACTGAGAGTTGCGCAGCGTTCTCACCCAAATAAAAAAGTGTCAGTTCTCATCCTAAAGAACCGTGTATTCCTTCTATAAAATTTTACTCCATTCATCTACCATCATGATATCTCCTTATTTAGTTTTTCATATGCCAATAAAAGATATGGAGCTATGTTAAAATATATATATATATATATATATATATATATATATATATATAAAAGATCATGCCAAGGGGCATAAGAAAATAACGGGAAAGAAAAAAAGTTTAAACACCCGTTCAAATATATATATATATATATATATAATATAAAGATCTTATAGCCCATATCTTCCTAAGTGTTATCCAAGGAGAATCATGATGCATGGAGTACCAAAAAGATTTAGAACTAGGTTTCTACCTTCATACTTTTCGCACACATGCACATTCTGATCTAGGAGTATGACACACTCCCTCCGGTATGGTCTGGGTTTGACTTGACAACATATGCAGGGTAAGTGTGCCTCATCATTTCTCAATCCTACCTAAAACTCTAGATAAGCCTTTTTAAAGGTGGGATGATCAAAGTGAAGGCATCACTTTTTCATGTCTTGGTGAGGAACCACTTACAAAATGAGTGACTTGAGAGAATCATTCAAGGAACACAAGCTATCTTTATATTTTCAAAATCTTACAAAAACCCAAGTCTCTACGCAAGGACAAGAGTGAGAGGATTTAATTCCAAGCTATTCCATTTTTCAATTACTAAAGGTGATTCGGTAGATACTTTGAAATTCATAAATTCAGGTGAAGCTTGGAATATCTTGTATGCAGACTCTTTTGACAAGGAAGACAAACCCATTTTGTCCTTAGCACTTTACTCGAGGACGAGCAAAGGACCAAGTCTGGGGGAGTTGTTGGTGGTCCTTAGCAACTAAAATACAACATCATTTTAATACTAAAACAAATAGAAGGTAGGGCTTTTATCTAATCTTTCCACGAGTTTTGTTGTGTATATAACATGCAGGTTTGACACGTGGAAATGCGTAAAATCCACAAGAAAGCGCACTTGCAGGAAGCGTATTCAGAGAAGGCGCAAACCAAGAAAAGAAGAAAGCCCATCTTAAACAATGAACTAGATCCATCCGTAACCACAGGAGAGGCCCAGGCCTAGGGAGCAACCGACCACCCGAAGGCGGTGGCCAGAAGGCCCAGCCAGGGGACCGACCACCCCTGGGTGCGGCCGCCCCCCAGGTGGAGCCTCCCGGACCCAGTCTTCGGAGGTGGTGCTCAAGGCGGTTTCCCAAGGGCGGTTTCACCTCCTTCCAATCCTGAAGATGCCCAAACCGCCCTACTCTAGCTATAAATAGATGGTGCTCCTTCATCATTCACACACACCAACATTTGGAGCACTACACCTCACATTACATACTTGTTCTCTCTAGTTTAGTAGTAGTAGAGCAAGGCAAAGCTATCAAGGAGAGCTTGTCTCCTTGGAGGAATCAAGAACATCTTGGTATGAATATAATTCAGTTCTCCTCTATGAGCAAGTTCTCATCTTATGTTTATAGCAACGCATCTGAATTAGAGTATAATCTTGTTCATATTATGATCATAACATATGAACTAGTTCATAGTCTATGTGTTATGTTCTTGATATGTTAATCAAAGTTCTTCATCGTTCATCAAATTAGTAGGAATAGAGAAAGAACAATGGATGGGATAATAGTTCGTTGTGCTGTCATGGTTGCTCCTAGCCGAGCCTGTCAATCCGAAGGGTTGGGGTCCCAGAAGGTTAGAAGTTGTTTCCAATTACGCGAGCATGGTGTTCGGGTATGCGGAAATCAGCGAATATGTCGGTACCCCATGGGCAGAGGGGTAGGTGGGCAGGTGGTAACAGCCCTGTCCATCCCTAGCACTCCCCCACATTCGGGTATTGAGTAGGAGTTCGGAAAGTCTCTATCGGCTGGCAGACCAGCTGCGGGGATCTCCCTATCATCTCAGACTTAGTCCTAATTCTAGTCTTGCTAATTAGATGTAAATGCTATTCTTTGTATAGCTGTATACGACCAAAGCCTACTCAGTTAGTTGTATTCTTTTATTCTTTATTTTTCCTTTTTTATCCTTGAGGCTGCTCCAATGCGTGTGTCCACTATCTTATAAACTTGTTTTAACCCCTGCTTATGCTATGCCTACCTATGCATCCAAATAAGTAATCATGTTTATACCAAAGCTAGATGAAATTCATCATGCCCTCCTACGGGAAATTATAAATACGACACCCTTGAATACTCACGGTTTGAAATGCTACAACGATAGTTCTGTGCGCTTGCAGAGTAATCTTATTTCTTACTGAGCTATCGATTGGCGTACATAAGTACCATTATTTAAGGATTGTAATTCTTGTGCACCCCACGGCGCCGTGTCACAGTTTTGCATATCGTAAGTAATGACGGTTAGGAAGGCCAATTCGGCACTTCTAACTGCTATTACCAGACTACATTACCTAGGCTGGCGCCTTTAAGGTCCAAGGGTTACCTTTCTGAAGTAAAGGTGGTTGGGGATGTCAACTTTCCTTTCTAGTATTATTATTAAGGACAGACTTAAAGTCTATCTTTAGTAGTGATGCTAAGAAACGCCAACAAGCATTTCTGGCGCCGTTGCCGGGATGGACCTTTAGTCTATCTTTTGTAATGACGTTAAGAAATGCCAACAGCGGTTGTCCTAAGTTAACCGTCAGTGTTAATAGAAGATTAACCGTGGCAATTTTGTCAAGGTGATCGCCTCGATTAAGTGTGTACCTATATAACAGGGCACGCAGGCACGCAGCCCCTTTCTTCCCCGCGGCACCAACTCAATTTTTCTGGATTTTGAGATCAAAACCCTAAAGTGGTCATTTTAAGGGGGGGAGGTTTTGCCCTAGGATTTGGTGAAGGGGCACCACAAGAGGTTGATTCTTACTTTCCAATTCTCTTTTTCCTCTCTTTTACATGATTTAGGTGCTTTTTCACTAGATCTAGATCTAAACAGAGGAGAGAGAACAACAAATCTAGAGCTACTTTGAAGTTGATTCTTACTCCCCAATTTTATTTTACCTCTCTTTTACATGATTTAGGTTCCCCTTCAATAGATATAGATTTAGATCTAGAGAGAGAGAGAGAGAGAGAGAGTATAACAGATCTAGAGCTACTCCGATGCAATTTTCTTATACTGCTCTGCTAATATGACTTTTCACTGTGTTTGTAAGGTCACAATCATGGACATGAAGGATTGGATGTACAAGACATCTAGACTAGATCTGTCTTTCCTGGAAAATGTGAGGAAGAATTTCCTTCCCTTTTTGTAGAAGCATCGTCCGAGTCTGGGTCGGGATCGCATGATTTGTCCGTGCAATGACTATAAGAATCGGCTTGCCCAGGAACATGGTGCAATCTCACTTGTTACGGTATGGATTCATCAAGGATCCAAACTTGTTTGGAAGTACCAGGGTGAAAAAAGATCCGAGTGCCATCGATGAACCTGGAGGAACCTCCTCAGTAGTGATGCATAATTGTAGTAGACTAGTAGTGATGCATAAAGCTAAAGCAAGTGTAAAAGCACCGCATTCCTGTTTGGAAGGGAGTTAGCGTCTGTCTTAACGGCGGCTGGATTTAGTACGGAAACCGAGTAGCGCTATCTAGTCATGTGGAAGAAGCAACGGAAGCCGTCACTCTGAGCGGGCATTTCGTCTTCGTGAACACGAGACCTTTGGCTTGAGAGAACGAGTCAACATAAAAAGTAGTAGCAGTACGAGAGAGAGAGAGAGAGAGAGAGAGAGAGAGAGATGCAGCTGCATTGACAAAGCTATAGTTTTTGCAAAAAGCGTTGTAGAGCAGAGTGGTTGCCCGGAGCATCAATCAGTACGTTATTAGTACTAGCATAGCACCCATTGCTAGCGTTAATGCAGCTTCCCAACATGGAACTGTAAGATGGAACCGACCGTCGAGCGGCCTTATGTTATATCCAAATAAAATTTTCTATTGACTTTGGGATTGGATTTATTTGGTTTTTTTCTCTTTCTTGCAACTAACTTGCACGTAGGAGTACGGTCCTTTGCACAGAACCTGACTCACGCAGGTACCTTCCACAGTTGGGCATGAGGATCGGATGAGCCGATGAGGAAGGGTGTGTGATCTTCCACAGTTACGTTCCCCATGAGGAAGGAACATGATCGAAGTCAGATTTGTTTACCATACATCGGTGAAAAAACGTATGGTTTGGATGCCGACCTCGCACAGAAGAAACGTTACCGCGGGAACAAGTCACACACCTAGCTACAGTAGTTATATATATATTTCATGCCAACATCAGGGGCAAGCAAGTCAAATTAAAGATCGCGCAAAGCAGTCATATTTTATCCTAACCACGTCCGGACGTTGAAACCGAACCACAGCCATGGGGACCCGGAGGGAGGAGGATACGCATATCTAATCCACGACTAATAATGAAGGCTAAAGAGAACGAAACTTCAGATCCCAGGGTGAAAACGAAACATAGATAGATAGATATTAGCTGGCTCAACCGTTTGGCGCCTACCGGTATCTACCGTCGTCAGCTAACGGCCACAAGCTAAGGAAGACGCGGTGAAACATTTGCGTCCACGGCACCGGCTAGACTGCTTATGGATCACGCGTTTTAATTTACACACACATGATGGAAGTGCAGGTCATCATCAGTCATGTGGGGGGGGCGTCGTCGGTTCAGCCGTTCGTTCAGGTTGTTGTTGGCTACTACTCTCATCGATCGATCGGTTACATACTATGGTTTGTTTCAGACGGCACGCGTTGGCAGCTCGATCATCGATTGATGAAATGCGGAAATTAGGTGCAGCTGCAAAAAGAGAAGGGCTTGTGTTGTGACAGGGAAATGAAATGACCGGATGCATATGTATGGGTCAATGGGTGGTGGCAGCTGAGCCTTATCTGTTGCACCACCTCCATCCACCTCGTCATGGATACAGTCATTATCATCTACTAGAGAGTCTGGTGGTATATGTAACGCAAACCTCCACTAACTCTTCAGGATTTCAGCTTTTGTGTTCTGTTTAGAAAATTAAAAGGTCTTGTATTGTTACTTCTACTACAAAATACTGCAACTGAAGCAGATTTGAATGCTTATAACGCGTCAACTTTGGAAAAAGAAAACGAAAAAGAGGACGGGAAAAATTCTAGTGTAGCACAATAAATTGGTTGGTGCCTTGAGACTCTGAGAGGCCTGGAGACACGCTTCGCCGTGGCGTTCCTTTCGCAACTCTGTTTTAGACGACCGCTGGGAAGCCACCCCACGTTTCCTCTTCGTCTTCTCCTCCCCGCAGCCATCGCTTATTCGCTTTCGTGCCAAAAATTCGAGAAGCCAAACCCAAGCCTCGCAGCCCCTCTGCTCTCCTATTCTCCATCGCTATATATATACCGAGACACCGAGTCACCAACAAGAGTCGGAGCCATTCGTAGCTACCTAGCTAGCGCGTGACCGATTCAGCGAAACCTCGACAGTCTAGTAGACCGTCCGCTTGTGTTCGTGTTGATGGCAAGATCGCCGTTTGTTCCGATGGAGGAGAAAGCCGACCAAGGCGCTGCCGGACGAGGAGCAGGAGCCGGAGCGGGAGCGGCCGTCAATAAGGAGCAGGAGGTGCTGCTGGTGCACAGCCAGGTGCGGCGGATCAAGAAGGAGGAGGAGGAGGCCAGGGAGCGCCTGCTCAAGCTGCGCCTAATGGAGACCAGGCCCAGCAGTGCCGGGGTGCCGTGGCGGGCGCCGCGCTCTCTGTCGCCGCTCCGCCGTGCCGGGAGCGCCATCATCCCGCTCCCGGTCGGGGAGTAGTAGTGCGGTGCCTCCTCGCTGTCCGTCGCGGTTCTCGGCCGGCCGGTTGTGTAGATACCTAGGCCGATAGGCGTAGCGAGCGTGATCAGTCTTTGGTGCCTGTGAGTGAGCCTGCCCGTGCGTGCTCTGCGCCGGCGTGCAGACATGCATGCATGGGATCAGAGCTTGAGTAGGGTGATGGCATGGCATCGCCATGCGTGGCTGGTGGTAGCATAGCATAGCATGCTCTGTTCTGTACCCTGTCTTGTTCTTGGTGTTGTATATATGATGATGATGATGAGACGGAGTTCACCTGCTTACCTATATTCTGCTCTGTTTTCTTCCTTTTCCATCCTTCTGTTAGTTCTACTAACTATAAGCTTAATTACGTGCCGTCATGTTTGGCATTGTTTGTGTTCTCTCATCTCTTGTTTTACATCGTCATGTACGATTTTACTGGCTGGGTTTCGCGTCAGGATAATCTCCAGAGCTCAAATCACACCCAGATTTACGCTGAGTTGCGGCGCGGCGCAGCAGCGCACGTTGTATGACAGAAACCGCTTGTGTTGTAAGCCTCTGTTTGGTTTGAGGGAAACCATTAATGAATACAATCCTGGTAGCACTTTGATGGATTGACTAATAGTAATAGCACATAGCAGCGCAAACCTATAATAGAACGCACTCGACGCACTCCTGAATGGATAGGCCAAGAGAGCAGCCAAAAGCCTCTAGAACGCAACACGTCCACACTCCTGAATAAACACCATCATCCCCAACCCAAAACCAAAAATTCTACTAATACGTAGTAGTACTAAGAAAAGATACACACAACCCTCCTTCGTTTTCAAAGGACAAGGACGAGGAAAAGAATGAAAAGCTCAAATCGCAATTGACCAAACGCCCGCCGGCTATGCATCGACGGCGGTGAGTGGTTGCCGAGCAACCACGAAACGGAGACGAGGTTTGCATAGTTGACAAGGAACCGGCCGGGGGACCGGTCGTGTTCACGCACGCGAGCCGTTCTGGAACTGTGGAATGCACGTGGCCGAACCTGACCGGTATCTTCGTCGCCGGCGTGGCAGGACCATCTCGCAATAATTCAACTGGGTTTCCTCCTGGAGTCGCTGACGCGGCGGCGTGGGGGGAAGGGTCCATCAGCTTAGCCTCCACGTCGCGGCACGCGCGCTACGAGTCGCCGTCAACGCGATTCACAAAAGATGATTTGGGGCCGGGCGGGCACTTCGCTGTTGAACCCAACACCTCAGGAGATTCAGGAACAAATAAGATTTTTCATAAGATTTTGGCGTAGTCTCTGGGGGGACACGCGAGCGAGCGAAATATCGGCGGTTCGTGTTTGAGGCGGCAGGGAAATATCTGTGGCTAATTGTTGCATTGAATCATCTTTGTTTGTCACGTTCGTCCGGAGAAATCTGACTCTGTTGCCCAAGTGGTCCACTAGTCCGTCCTTTCCTTCCTTCATAATAGTACTCTTACAACGGCAGACAGTGTAAACAACGCTGATATACATATGTCCTCTACTCGTAGAAAGATGAATGCTAGTCGGCACTAGGTGTTCAGAGGCTGCTTAATACAGGTGGTTTGCTGACTGTAAAGTCTCTTATAGCCTTTTCTCAGCTCACTCGTATAGTAGTCAGCCTGGCTGGTTCGGAGCAGCTTCTTTTTTTGTGTCCAACGGGGCTTACAACCCACTTGTCCGCACATGGACAGGTGCGTTTGCAAGGTTTTGAACACAAGACCTCCATAATAAGAACGATGGAATGTAATGTTTCCGAATGCAAGACTAATAAATGCCGGGATGACTAAGTCTGATCACCATCCTCTTGTACTCGACACAGAGGACATGAGGAGAGAAACGCAGCAGAATAGGGAGAGGGTTCGCATATTTGAGGCGAGGTGGCTGAAGGAGGAAACGGTGACGGAGATTGTCCAGGCTGCATGGGCAAGAGCGTCAGCTCAAGGCCAAATACCGGTCCTGATGGCAAAGGTCAGTGTAGTGCACTCAGAATTGCATGCCTGGGACCGGAACGTCCTGAAAAACCCGGTTCAACAAATGAAAAAACTTCGTAGAGAGCTGGAACAACTAAGACGTGCTCCTATGACTGAAAAGGCACTGGCAAATTAGAAAGAAATTTTACTTCAGCTGGAGTGCTGCTGGAACAGGAGGAGATTGAGTGGGTCCAAAGAGCGAGAGCTAATTGGTTAAAACATGGTGATAGGAATACAAATTTTTTCCATCGCTATGCGTCAAGTAGAAGAAAGAAGAATTGGGTCAGAGGGCTAGTTGATGACCAAAGAGTAAAACATGAAGAAAACGATAAAATGAAGGATATGGTGAAGGATTATTATGCGAGACCCCTTTACATCAGAGATAACACATGTTGAGCAAAGTGTTTTTTCTGATGTGCACTGCAAAGTAACATCGGATATGAATCAGATTTTGCTAGTTCCAATTGATAGGGAAGAAGTTAAAAAAGCTCTGTTAAATATCGGAGATTTGAAGGCCCCGGGACCAGATGGTTTGCATGCTATATTTTATAAGCGGTTCTGGGGTATGTTGGGAGATGAACTGGTTGATGAAGTCTGTAATGCAATCAATAACGCCACTGTTCCAGCGGGGTGGAATGACACAACGATCGTCCTGATACCGAAGGTGGATAATCCGGAAACGGTGGCCCAATTTAGGCCGATATCATTATGCAATGTGGTCTACAAGGTAATTTCCAAAGTCCTTTCAAATAGGCTCAGATTAATTCTTCCAGATATCATTAGTCACCATCAAAGTGCTTTTGTGTCCCTGGGAGATCAATCTCGGATAATTCTTTATTGGCTTATGAATGTATTCATTCTATGAAAAAGAAGAAGGGAAAGAGGGGATTGTGTGCTGTAAAATTAGATATGCATAAAGCCTATGACAGATTCGAATGGCTTTTTCTGGAGAAACTTATGAAGAAATTGGGCTTTGATCAGCGCTGGATTAAGATAATCATCGCGTGCGTCTCCTCAGTGAGATACACGGTTCGGTTCAATTCGTGTGAGACAGATTTAATTACACCAACGTGAGGGCTTAGACAAGGTGATCCATTGTCACTGTATCTTTTTTTGTTGGTTGCTGAAGGGCTCTCGTGTATGTTAAAAGGAGCAAAGAAAAGAGGGGAGCTAGAAGGTGTCAAAGTATGTAGGGAAGTGCCAGTTATCTATCATCTACTTTTTGCAGATGATTCCCTCATACTTATGCATGCAGATAAGAAAAATCCATTTGTTGGGCATCCTTGACAAGTATTGTGCTGGATCGGGCCAAATGATAAGTGCAGTGAAATCAAGTATATACTTCTCTGGCAATACAGACACAGATGTAAAAGCTGAGGTATGTCAAACTCTGAATATAATGACCGAGTCCTTAAGTGATAAATATCTGGGGCTGCCAGCTTTGGTGGGAGCAAATAGGAGTGACTGTTTCCGTCACTTAATTGATCGGGTAGCCCAGAGAATAAATGGTTGGAAGGAGAAAACACTAGGTATGGGTGGAAAAGAGATTCTCATTAAATCCATTGCTCTAGCTGTGCCGGTTTTTGCTATGATGGTGTTTAAAATTCCTAAAAATATCTGTAAAGGAATCACAAATGCCATTTCAAATTTCGGGTGGGGTGATGACAATGATCATAAGAGAATTCACTGGCAAAAATGGTAGAAATTATGTATGCCTAAAGGTAAAGGAGGAATGGGCTTTAGAGATTTGCAGTCTTTCAACTATGCTATGCTAGCAAAGCAAGTATGGAGATTGCTGTGTGAGCCTGACTCCCTATGTGCTAGAGTGCTAAGAGCCCGTTATTATCCGGATGGCAAACTGTTGAAGGATAGAATGAAGAGTGGATGTTCATTTACATGGCAGAGTATCCTAGCAGGCCTTGACTGCTTTAAACAGGGATATATTTGGAGGGTTGGCAAGGGATCACAAATTAATATATGGGAGGATAATTGGATTCCAGGAAGTCATACCCTGAAGATCCTAACACCCAGGGGTAATAATATTATTACTAGAGTTGATGAGTTTTTTTTTAAGAAAGGGACCGGATTTTATTAAATTAAAATCTCTTTTACAACTGAGACCTCAATATAAAATAAAATTACATTGAAGCACACCACTTGGCCCCTATACTTCATCTTCTTCGCATCCAGCTGAGTACACCTCTTCAGGAAGCTCCATCGCGACCATGAAAGTACACCAGATCTGGACTTGAGAAACACAGTCCCAACAAACAGAAGATTCCACAAATATGGAGACCGCAAAAGAGGCGCAATATGCTCAACTATTGTAGGGAGTAAAGGGCGCCGAGAGCACATCAGCCATGTCTTCTGAAAACCGAACCAAATATAAGATCCGACGTCGCTAGCATCACCACCAGCAACTGGAAGGGCAGATCCACTGCCGCCGGTGGCATCACCAGCGTCCGGAAAAATGATCTCGCAGAAGGGGAAAAATAGATCCAATCCCTTCTCGAGAATGACTATGCTAACATACTTCGATCTTAGGAACATGCCATCACCGAAGACGACGAAACATCCATCAATGATCCGCTACGAAGCAGGAAGCCGGATCAAAAACATCGAAACAGCCAAACTAACTCCAATTATTATGGTGGAAAAGGAAACAAAATAGGAAAAAACCTAATAAAATAGTAGATATACTAAAACGACAGACCCCCGCTCCTTCTCACCATTGGCAAGGAGGCCAGAGGCGAGGGGAACGAGGGCTAGGCGGCGGCGGCGGTGTCGCCCTTGGGCGGAAGGCCGAAGGGGTACGCGTCTCATGGAGGGGTTCTGAGCCCGTCTACTAGAGTTGATGAGTTAATCAATCCTATTGATTCAACCAGGGATGTTCACCTTGTGAAATCTATCTTTTGGGATGTTGATATAAATCGGATACTCCAAATTCCAATTACTCCTAGAAGAGAAGATATGGTTGCTTGGCACTATAACAGGAATGGTCTTTTTTCAGTAAAATCAGCATATCATGTTGAATGGAAGAGAAAATATGGACAGCAGATGGCGGCAATCCAGGGGGAAGGCGCGAGCAATATTGCAGTCTGGAAGCGCCTCTAGAAATTAGATGTGCCAGCTAAGATTAAAATATTTGGATGGAGGGCTCTTCAGGGCTTAATTCCTTGCCGTGTCATACTTGCTAATAGGCATATTTCAGAAACTTCAGAGTGCCCGGTGTGCCAGAATGGCGCCGAAGACATTAAGCATCTGATTTTTTTCATGTGACTGAGCAAGGGTTGTCTGGAGATCAGTAAGAATTTGGGAGAGAATAGAAGAACTACTGGCAACTGATCGGTCCGGATCCATTATCTTAGACGAATGCATTGCAAGGGGAGGTCAGGTGCGTTCTTTGGGAGTCGTCTTTCCAGAACTTATCCTAACTGGAGGCTGGTATCTTTGGTAGGAGAGGAGGCAGCTGGTGCATGGGGAAAGTGTTCAGCAAACATCAAGATCGGGTCTATCTATCACTACTCTCACCAAGAATTATAAGTTGGCAAATATGAAGGGTATCAAGATTAGGCAGGGTTGGAGGAAACCACCGGAAGAGGTGGTGATGCTGAATATCGATGCATCTTTTGATGATGATAGGGGGTGTGGCAGTCTGGGAGCTGTTATCAGAGATAGTGCTGGACCGAATTCATGATTTTAGACACACCCCTTATTCTTGGTCGACCTTTCTTGAATACTGTAAATGCATGCATATTTGTTGCTAGTGGTAGTATGGATTTCTATATAAATGGGAAGAAAGAGAGATTTGTTTTCTCTTGTGAGATGCGATTAAGAAGGAACCATCATCTACAGCCTCTACACCAGACCCCGCTATCGTCAAAAAAGGACAAGATGAGAAAAAGACATCGGTCAAGGAAGAACCTCCTTCCGAGGAAGGACAGCTATGGGAGTAAGTATTCTATCTCTCTCTTTAATTACTGCATTGGCATATTTCCCTTCTTCATACATTAAATCAATTAATTGTTAGAAGCATATTTAAATTTATGTCTTGCATTTAGTAAGCATCATTTAATAATAATAATAATAATAAAAGAGAGATGATATATATATATAAATAAATAATAATAATAATAATAATAATAAAATAAAATGAAATAAAATAAATAAAATAATATATATAAATTTGGTTTATTATAGTAGTAATAAATAAAAGCCTAGTGATCATAATAAATAAAAAACAAAAGAGGAAATAACCCGACCAAGAAGAAACTCCGACCCTGGAAAAGAAGCTAGCTTGGGGGAGCCGTCATCCTCGCTAAGGTATGATCTCTATCCCCAGCACTTTTCTTATTTGCTGTGAGTTATACCATGAAAAGTAATTCAAAATATTTGCATTGAAAAAAATGGATAATAAGAAGAGAAAAAGAATATATTATGTCTTTGTTGGGAATGATGAACAATTGCTCTGTGATGATTTGCAAAAATCTTGTTATACAATCCTTACTAAGAAAGTTTTGAGTGTGACATCTGAAATTTGTCTTAAGTCGAACAATATTGTGGGTTGCACATACTAATAACCTAAGTTATGCTCTTACAAGATTAAAATTGGTATAAGTAGATCTTTTACCCTGCCTAAGGAATGAGTGAGAACCAACTAGAGTTTCTGATTTATAAATTCAAATTCTTGCTCATGGTTCCTTTATGGAGTTAACTACCTACCATCAAGCCATACATCCACAAACAACTAAAACCACAAAAAAAAAGAGTTCTTGTTTGTTTTGATCCTGCTTAGACCTTATTTGATCTAAGTAGAGAAACTAGTCATATTCTTTGATCAAGATCACGTACACATTCGACCTATATATTACTTCTACACTAGAAGTATACATCTATGCTCCAGACACCAATTGAGACAAACAACCACGAACAATCTTTGTCCTTTTGATAGATTGGGAGTATAGGTCACTGAAAAAAGAGAGAGCAAGTGCTCAAGGAAAAAAGAGAGGACAAATCTCCCATGGGCAGGTGGCCATATATCTCTTCTTAAAAAAACTATGTATTCAGTAATCATGCTCTCCTCTGTCTAAGGCAAAGAAATAAGTCTCAAGGAGCCCACCTAATAATTTACACCTGCACTTCTTGAACAATTTATATGGCTTGTTGCTCCCTGTGATCTAAGAGTCTAATCTTGCGATATATTCAGTTCAAGTATGCTTTTGCTCCAATCCTATAAACCCCACGTAAGCTTTAGAATAGACATGAAAAGCTCTCTTGAGCTCTTGTGAGGTCCATCACACTAAGGAGTGGTTGAGAGTACCATTAAAGGAACCAAAGCAAAATTTTCTTTTCAAAAGGATAAAAACTCTCTAGTAAATGGTTTCACTCTACCAAAGTAAGGGATGAAGTATCTGCTTATCTATTCTATCTTGTTTTTGCATAACCCAAGGTGAACAAGCTAAAAGCCCCATATAGTTAAGACATGTGATGAATTTCTAAACCATGCTCAATACTAGAATAGTGTTGGTTTGTATATAAGATCTTTGTGAATTAATACATTGAAGCAGTTCCTGATCCAACATTGCCATGTTAAACCCACATCTTTGCTTGAGGACAAGCAAAAGGTTAGCTTGGGGGAGTTTGTTGACGGTCGCTAACACCCTGTTTTACCGTCAACATTTCACCCATAATCATGGTAAAACCATATGAAAAGCAAAGAACACACTTTGAAACTCACCTAGTTCCACATGTCCTTGGAGAAATATTGTGTATGCAGGAAAAATGGTGAAAACAGGAAAAAGCGAAGCAAACCAAGACACCTCAGCACCTCAGCTACCACATGGGAGCCAGAGGGGGGGCGCCCGCCCTATCACATAGGGCGCCCGCCCTATGAAAGTTGCCAAATGGCCATGCCACCTCACGGATCCATGTGCCATCCTCCCAAATGGGCTACTAAACTAAGGTCAAAATCAGCAAACCGTTCCCCGGCAACGGCGCCAAAAATGCTTGTTGGTATAAATTAACTGCACTCTATTAAATAAGATTATCCGCAAGCGCACAGATACAATACCGATGTAGCATTTTACCTGGAGGTTTTTAATATTGTATCCACAGGGAACAGTAGGTAATAGTGACCAAGTTTATAGACTTAACCCAACAATAAGGCTAGATAATATTAAGAAAGAGTAGATAGCTATTGACTATCTAGTTCCAACAACCGGTAAGTTTTGAATAATACCGTTCTAACTGGGCAGTAACCTGAATAAGAGCAGAAATCAGAGTTCTCTCCTATCAAGCACCTATACACCTACCAATCCTATCAACGGGAAGTGGACTACAGAGGAACCAACGTAGCTGTCACCTACGCGGACTACTACTATCCGGCTAATTAGGGGGCATTCACAAGTAAACCTAGCCTAGGCACTACGCCTACACTACGAATTACTACTTCAATCAAGTAATGACCAAGATCAAAGCACTCAATATCAGTTGCAAACTTAAGAACAAATAAGAACAACTACTTACTTGAATTAGAATGTTGAATACAAAAAATACCTCAGAATGCAGCTCCGGGCGAGAAAGCTGAATCCAGAAGAATACAGCCACGACAAGCACCGACAGGCCGGAACTCCTCCAGAATCTCTACTCTCCTACTCTATCTCTCTAATCTCTAAACAAGACTACATCTAGATGAACTAGTCTCTCCTAACTGCTACAACTAGATGAACTAGAACTAGAACTAGATCAGCTAGAGGACCCTAACCATGAAGCACCAGGGTGTAGAATGCCTCTAGGAGGGGCCTTGGGGCATCATTATATAAGCCGAGGTGGAGTAGAGGGCAAGGAACCGCCACGTCATCGATGTTATGTGTACCGTCAGATCAAACCGACCTTAGATCGACGTAAAGATGCTTTACTTAGGTGCCAAGGAAGCATGGGAGGAAGATTCCAGAAGGGGAGTGCCGCCACTTTACCGAGGGCGCCGGGCGCCGTGCCTAGGGGGCCGGCCAGCCCTACCTTGTGGGCTTTGGGCCCCGCCTCCACTCCGGTGTCTTCTAGATACTTCTAGTAGTCCAATATGTGATGTCTTCGTTCGTGACACGTTTCGTGACTTTTAAGCACTTTAAATCCTCTTTTAATCCTTTTCTAGAATACTCTCTGGAAAATATGAAATCACCAAAACCCGTGAAAATTGTCAGTTAACACCCTACAGTAGTGTATATTCATGTGTCCTTTCATGTCTAAAGTTCTAATAAAAGTTGACGTTATCCACCGTCAACATTCAGCATGGCACGAAGAGCGGTCACAATTTCAGCATGAAGAAGTTCGCTGGTCTGAATTGCTAGGCAATCTGCATCTTTAGATACAAGAATACGACCAAGGCGGTTGCGGATAAGCTTGCCTTCGTTGATCTTGGCACCCACGCTTTTCTTCAACATGCCGAGAGATAGTCGAGTTTAATGTTTGAAGCTCTACTTCTAGCTCTTGGCGTCAGATCACCAACTTGTCAACTTCGGCATGAGCGGTGGCGGAAGAAGAGATCATGGCATCGACTTGCTTCGCCAGGGCAAGGGCATCCTGTTTGTTAAGCTCCTTCTGAGATTGTGCCATGCTAAGTTCAGCCTGATTGATAAACGCTGATAAGGTCCTGGGGGTACGGTCTCTGAAGTCAGTAACTTTCAGAAGAGTGTTCAGGGTGTCAGGTTTCACTCGGTCTTAAAGAAGTGATAAAATCTCTTAGATCGGAGTCACGTTCTAAACCAGATCGACTGTGCACTTTTCAACGAGGGTTAGTAATTCCGGCAGCCGATCCCGAACGACATCCTCTGGAAGCATGTGCTGACAAGAGCTGATCTCCTCTTCATCAAGAAATTTGTTGATATCGAAGGGGTAGCTCAAAGATGGTGAGCGCCATGCCTGGAATCAAGCGATGAGAAGGTCATGTTTGGTTGATGCTTTGAAGAAGCAAAGTAATTAGATACCTTTCAGGATTGACAGGCGTTGCTGATGATGAACCAATCTGAGGTTCTGGGTTCGGTCCTTGCATAGTTGACCGGGCTCCTGGAAACAAGAGTGATTAAAATAGCACTGAAAATGCGGTGATAGCATTAACAGCCAAAGTAGTTTACCAGAAAATAAAGGAGGTGCCGAGTCTTGATCATCTTCGAACACTAGACTATTTGGCTGCATTTTTAGAGATTCAAACATAAGATGTCATAATGAAAAGGCTCCAAGGAGAAGTAATGTGACAAACCTGAGTATGGTTAGGAGTTCAGTGATGATCGGTTGAACAGGCTTTTCAGGGACAGTGTCCTACATTGGTATTTCAACCTACTGCTCAGAGTCTTTCTCTAAAGCAGGGTTTGGTTCGGCCACTTCAACCAAAGAATGCTCCGTTTGTGCCTAGGAATGGCAGGTTAATATCTGTTCAGGGTAATGATACAGCAAAAGGGCGAGATTAGATTGAGATAATATCGTACCCGGGTATGAGGTCTTTGTGATCTTGGCTTCTTTGTGACTGTTTTCTTGGAAGTAGTGGCTTTTCTTTTGGGTGCAAGAGTCACTAAGGTTTGAGCCAGGGTTTTTATCATTTTCTTCAGGGAAGGTGCTTCAGAGCCCATCCTTGTTGTTGGGCATGAAGGAAAATAATCGACGACCGTTGGTGGGAGTGTCTCAGGGTCCTGCAGACAATGATTTGTTAAATGCTGATGACTAACAGGAATCGACAGGATTATGAGTGGTCTACCTCGGCGTTTGAGGAAAAGTCTGCGTCCAGAGCAAGGCACTTGTCGTGAATTCGTTGGCCAAATAGATGGGGGTGCCATTGCTGCCACCAAGTGTTAAAGGATGCATGAGTGAAATATACTGTCCACCAAACTTGGGGTGCATATGTTGGAAGCTCAGACCCCAGTTGAAATATTCTGGTTCTGGTTAGTGCATCCTGAATGCTCTCTCAAGGCTTCAGAATGTCAGCGAAAAATAGCCTGGGGGCAAGCTGACCTAGTCCAAGCTGTCTGGCCACAAAGTTGGGATTGTAAAATTCGTACGTAGGCCAGACGGGTTGATGGACATTGATGCCGCGAAGGTGTTTGAAGTCAACGGGCAAAGCACAGGGTTTTATGATGCTATTGAAGATCTCGATTGCTTGCTGGTTTGTGCAACCTGATTCGAATCTGAAACTGTAAGAAAAGGTCAGTTCAGCATTCTCTTCATATGGGAACCATACAAGGACATCTGGATAGGAATCGAGATGGCCGAGGCAGCCTCACCATATGATTGACATCCTCTGCTGACTTCATTCTCTCCTTCTGTAAAGTCTGGTGATAGGAAGATAACGTTGGTCAAATCGGGTTCCGCTATTTTGTGCAAATACAGATTCAACCAGAGCTGAATTAGCCACCAGGGGCTTGAGCAGCAAGGAATTGGTTCATTTTTCAGCAAGTGGGAGGCTACTTGATTCATCAGGTTATAAGCAGCCCTGAGAAGCAGTTTCTCCAGGGGTACTGACTTTCCAGCAGCCAATTGTTCTCCCAATGCCCTGTAAGGATATGCTGGCCCAAGAGATGAACCACAGAAAATGAACTTCTCCAACCACATGATCAGAAAGGCTATGTATTCTTTGTTGCCAATATTGGAGCCAGAGCCTTGATTGGTGACAATGTAACTAGTCCAACCATTGTAATCTGAGACCTTTAGGAGTTTCTACTCGCCTTTAGATCGAAGATCCCAAAGTTGGTCAGAGCCTGTCACTTTGAGGCCGGTAAGCATGTGAATATCTCCTAAGGTGATAGACATTGGACCACGACCGAAAATGAAAGCATTTACAAAGTTGGACCAAAAGTAGCAAGCTGAGCTGAGAAGGGGCTCATTCTTCTTTAATTGAGAGAGAAAGATTAAGGCATTGGTTCAGGTTATACATCTTCCAGTCAGTATTCTTCTTCGCTGACACCTTGTGGAACTAGTTTCTCCAGCCAGCATGTATATTGGGCCAGTTGCAGAAAGATTGCTTGGTCCAAGATGATGCACTCACCAATGAAGATTTGAATGGGAGCTGATTGGTTTCTTTGGAGACAAAATCGGCCGAATCGGGGTTTCCCATGGGTCCCAAATAATAAGCAGAAGGAACACTGGCCGATTGGATAAGGATGTCGTTCCTCGTTTCCTAGGAGTTCAAAAAGTAACTTCATTAGACAGGGGATAGGAAGGAAGAAATGAAGGCAAGCTTGCATACCTCAGGGATCTCAGTCGGAGTCGCCATAGAGTCTGAAGGAGCTGGTGAACTCGAACAAAGCGACTGTGGCTAGGGTTTTGAATTTGGTGCGGTGGTTACAGAAGCAGTTCGGGAAGCAGAGAGGCCAAGATGTCGCAACAGAGGTTATGAAGGGATGCTGCTCTGAGATCCGATCGGAGACGTCAAGAAGACCATTTGGGATTTGAAGCTAATTTTGGAATAAAATCAATTTTATCCCAAAATTGGGGGGAGGCATATGTTTACATCAAATTTTGGACGGATCGGGAAACGATTGTCGCGAAAAGAGAAGAGCCGATGGGGAGTTCCGGATCGAATATCCGATGACGTCAACAAGACTGGAGAGCGAGTCAGACAAGGATGGACTCTGCAATAGCCGCGACGAGGCGATCATGGAAAGGGCCCACGAGAAAGGAAAGGCTGGGTTCCGATTTATCTTAGAGTTAGGAAAGTTTATTGTTTCCTTATTTCTAGCTAGGGTTTTTATTCGGTTAAGATTTCCCTCTATCTGCTGGGTATAAATATAAGCCCAAGTGCAATGTAACGAAATACGTCAATCAATACAACAATAGTTCCTTTTTTTCGGCATCCGGCCAAAAACCCTAGGAGTAGGAGTAACGTAGAACCGGCGAGTTTCTTCGACGAGTTGGGTGTCATCCGGTGGACGCCAAGCTTACTGTAAGTATCGTCACGCTCGTGTTTATCATGTATGGTTCATCCCATTACTAGATGGATTCGAGTAGTTATCGATTCTCGTTTGATCTAAGTCATGCTTAGGTTGAATTGAGGGTTAGTTATCGGCTCTAACTAAATTGGCATGTTAGTTAGATTCATTAAGTTACCGATGTTGTTTATGATCATTTATTGTTTATTTATTTACTTTTAAGCATAAAAAATCTACCCAATCTTAATCTGGTCTTGCTAGCTTATATCTTTTGTATCTATCTTGTTTAAATGACATTAATTGAATATCATGTTTAGGCGAGTTAGATTCGTTAAGTTACCGATGTTGCTTATGATCATTTATTGTTTATTTATCAAAAATCTGCCCAATCTTAATCTGTTTTTGCCGGCTTAAATCTTTTGTATCTATCTTGTTTAAATGAACATTAATTGAATATCATGTTTAGACGAGTAGATCCGTTTGCCATTAGCCGGTTAGTTCAGACCCTGATTGTGTATAGGTCGCACTCAAGTAATAAAGTAAGTTGTGTAGAGAGTCTTTAATTAATAGATCTAATCATTAACTTACGTCATGGGCTGCAACGATTCGGTCGATCCCTTTGATATAAGCTACGGGTTAAGTAGATTGGTTAAAGAGTCAAAGCATCGTTTGCTTTATAGGCCTGTATGATGCCTATACTTCAGATCGATTGTTCAGCCGATTCTGCTCGCGTTTGCCTGCTGCACGTTGTACTTTCCCGATCTCCTTCATATGTTGTTTTATGTTTCACTCGTGTCAAGATCGATTCAAGTGCGTTGATTAGCTGTAGCGATTTAGTCGATCCCAATTAATGGATGTGATAGATTGAGACATGTGTTGGTATATAAGGCAATGTATAAATCAGATATGTTTAATATAACTTGCTTTCATTCATGTTATCCCTGAATCGGTTAAAATGCATATCGGATGTTTCTATTATATTCATGTTATCGATTCATGTGATCGGGTATCGGTTCTCTAGCCGATGGCCTAATGAGAAGGCCCATTGGGCCGGATATTTGGAACCACTCGGGACACACCAGTGGTTCCATGTTGTGTTACTGATCAACCCTTTTCTCCTTTGTCAATTGCAGGTCAAATTGACTGGCACGCTTGGAGATTCGTCGATGCTCATCCACGCCGATCGTCGAAGCTAGCTGGGTCTGTTTGCTCCGTGCTCCACAAGACCGTTCCGGCTTCGCTGGTGTGCTGAGCGCGGACCAGATTTCGCGCCAACAAGGGAAGATGGAGGAGGGAAAGGGTACTCATCATCGTCAGATGAGCTTATGACGAAGAGGGGCGGAGCGCACAGTGATGGGAGATGTGGAGCGCGCCGCGAATCCGAGGTGGCGAGGGCGGAATGGCGGTCTGGTCCTATTTTGCAACGTTAAGAAGATGCTATTTCATGAATAACATAATTTGGGATTTTTTTTGGGAAAGATTATTATGAATAAATTACTGACTTCATTGTATTCTAGTCTATATTTGAATTGATATCTTTGATAGAAGTTATCAAGGTTTGACTGGACATATTCTTGATCTTGGTTGACATTTTGTGTCTGGTGGGAATACTTCTTAATTGTAGGGCACTGACTTGAAATTTTCTTATTTTGCAGACTACTCAAGTGATCTCCGCTCTCTTATCTCAAGTACTGCAAGGAAGTTATTTTTACTGGGATTACATTTTCAGATGAAGAGAATCATCTAATAGAGATCTTTTGGGATATGTACAGAGCCAGAGAGGTACTATACTTTGACTGGCAATGTTGTTAATTCTTACCTATTTTCCTTTTGCATGAGGTGGATAAAACATCATATATGTAACTGTTAAACTGTGCCCATTATGGATCAATTGCTTTCCCTTATCATACTCTTGTGCAGTTCTTCCTGTCCTTGCTATGTAACCATGTAAGCTTTAAATGACTTGATAAGCAGGTGTAGCACATCAGCTAAGTTCTTCGGTAAACTAGCTATCATAAAATTTCCTATAAAAATCTGTAGAATGCAAATTTAATCTCCATATTTGAAAAAAAAAGGGAAAAATAACCAGAAAGGAAAGGGGTGGGGACTTTTATTTGCAGAACTTCTGCGGCATTTGGTTATAAGCACAAATTGAGTTAGACCTTGAACTTTGAGATTTTGTTTGGTGTCGGATCCTGGTTAGATTTTATTATTATAGCACCATTCTTGTTGGCTTGCACAAACTTTCTTTTCGACCTGTAAATTATTTCGATGCTTATGGTGTTTCTTTGCAGGATGATAATCCAAAAGATCATGTAAAATCTCAGTCTCATTCTATTGAAGGCAGTCCAGTTAAAAAATGGAGTGAAGCAGCACTACCCAGACGGAGCTTTTGTTGAAGCAAGTTTCTTTTCTGCATCTTCAGGTCATGATGCAATGCAAATGCTCAAGTCAGAGATGCAAGATCATGGATTTCATTATATGCCACCTAGGAAACCAAGGAAATCAGATGGTTATCTTCGTTATAGGAGGCGGCGGCTAAGCGGTGGCTTTATTTATGTTGCACATGCTGATTATTACATGTTGCTTCGTGCTTTTGCAAAGCTTGCTGAAATTGATGTTCGTATCATGCACATTAGTGGCTTAAAACTTGAGAAGGGACTCTTATGTGTATTGAGGAGCGAATTGAAAGAAGCCTGAACACCTTACACTTACAGAACTTTTGTACTGAAACTGGAGATGAGCTAAGATCTGTATCTGACTTAAGTTCCTAGTGCAGTCTAATACTCTGCCAACATGGTAAGTTTCGGCATCTTGAGAAACATAATTGTCCTTGAGCATTATGCCTCCCATTACTTCTGTTTTTACGTATATAAGCATTTAGTTTTATGCACTTTGTCAATCTAGGAATACAATGTGATTTTTGAGTAATTAGAGTTTATTATCTAAATGTGTTTGTGTACTGATGGCACACAAAGGAATACCTCCATTCCTTTTCTGGGAAAAACATGTGGTCACATTGTGTAACTGTCGTTTCAAAGAATAAGTAGCTTTATACCTCAGGAATTGAGGGCTTCTTTCTGTGGCCTCTTGGCATGGAGCAACCTGAGCACAACAAGGGAAGGGCAGGATGTGGGCCTTTATTTGGTGAAGCAATATGTACCAAGAATTTATGTCAGGGTCCTAATCAGTACTGTGGTGGGTTTAGGGTCCTATAGTTTAGGTCGGGTCAGGTTAACAGATTGTCTAACAAATAGCGGGGCGGAGCGGGTTTGGGTCGGGTTTAGCCCCATTAGCAAGCTTATCTTACGAGGGCCTGAACCAATATAAGTCGACTGTCTTCGTCTTAACCATCGCGTTTCAAAGTTCGCCGAAGTTCGAATAACTTTTTCAGATACCTCATGGCAGGCTATAGGTGGTAAAACATCAACATTTACGCCCACAACACAAAGTATGATAAGGCGGCGTATTAATCCGGGACTTATTTCCGTATTCTCTATTGTTTATCCTAACAGTACGCTTTCACTCAAGATAACAAAAACACAGACACTGTCACTCTGCATCCTACCCCATGCGCGACAAACCAGAACTCGCCGTGTTTGTGGTAACGTGCAAGTTGTCTGACCACAGGGGTGCGTGCACAGTCTCGCGTCCGCAATCCATCCCTCTGCGACATGGCTTTCTTCGCTGGCCGGGATTATTTTCGGCCGCCGCACGCCACTCTTTTTTCATCCATTCTTCTGTCACCGAGTAGGAGCGGTGGGACTGAGCAGTAGCTCGGATGGTGAGCACTCCCGGTTGGAAGGCCACGGTCGCAGTTTGAGAGCTGCTCGAAGCGATTTTCTCACCGAGGTTTTTAACTATTTTTTCTTTATCTGTTTTCAGGTACTGAAAAGTTTACGCCCACGGTCGCAGTTCGAGGGCTGCTCGAAGCGATTTTCTCACCGAGGTTTTTAACCATTTTTTCTTTATCTGTTTTCAGGTACTGAAAAGTCTACGCCTCGTCTCTACATGGATGCTCTGGATAGATTAGTGGTTTTTCGTCACGCACGAAGTCGTCTTTATGTTTACGTAAACCGTGCACTCTAGTTATAGGTCTAGCTTATATATTAGAGGTGTGCATGTGTGTGTACGTGTGTATGGTGTGAGTTTTAATATGTAAGTTCAGATACTACAACTTTTAATAAAGTTTGAGGCTCTAAAAAAAGTAGGAGTGGTGGTACTGAAGGCAAGAAGACGTCTTGTATTTGGGATGGAAGCCCATAAAATGTTAGCCTATTGGGCCATGACGAGCCCATCAACCTCCATCCAACATGAGGAAAAAAAAACATCAGTTGTCAAGAAAATTCTAGCTTCTACGAGACGGAGAGACTAAGCAAGTGCGGAGACCTAATGTAATGATCCAGGCTAATTGCGGCGGCTGAGGACTTAATGGCGGACAGGGTTTTTGCAGATATGGTTCAACTTGCTGAAAGAAATTAATTAATATCAAAGTTTGCACGCTTTTCTCGAGCTCCCCTTTTACTCCTCTTTTAAAAGTACTGGGAGAATCATATTGATACAGCCTAGTAGCGCTAGTTTTCTCGATGATTACGCTGATAAAGATTGGCTGATAGTTGTCAAGACCAGACGGCAAAGCAAATGTGCTGCGCAGGTCAGAGCCCTTTCGTTCTTATTACGAGATTCTCAAATCCATCTGATGTGCCATCTATACATGTGATTTCTCATTGCTCACTAGTCATAGCAGATTATATATACATATGCCGTTGTTGATTAAATCTATGCAATTGAGCTCCCAGTGGCCATTGATGAATCTATGGCCTTTTCACACCAGCTGCTGCGCCGACCAAATTTCACCTCGTGGTCGAGAGCTGGAAGGAGAGTGGAAGATTTCATTTGAAAACGAGGCGGATTTTATAAAAGCCCTGGCACGAGGATTTCTTTGGGATCGCGTGCGCAGCGCGTGGGATCTTTCTGTCTGTGTGTATCAAAGGATTCAGGATCGTTGTTGTTCCCATGGAAATTCTATTTCTATAAGTTGACTCAGTTCAGTTGTGTCTCTGCAGATCATACATATCCTGCTGCCAAGTGGGGTCGATGTGCTCATCCCCATGCGTGTTTAGGTGCAACTGCACGCCAGCGCCGCCTAGCTTCTCCAGCGGCCGTTGGATCTACTCCTAACTAAGAACGAACGGCGCAGGGAAAAAAATTACAAAGGCCTTGTTTAGATATACTCCCTCCATTCCTAAATTGTAAGTCATTCCAATAATCTTAGAGAGTCAAACTTTCTCAACTTTAACCAAATTTATATAATAAGATAATAATATGTACAATATCAACTAAGTATTATTAGATTCTTCATCAAATATATTTTTATGGTATACTCATTTGGTTTCATAATTCTTCATATTTTTCTCTATAATTTTGGTCAAAGTTGAGATAGTTTGACTCTTCAAGATTCTTGGAACGACTTACAATTTGGAACGAAGGGAGTACTTTCAAATTCCAAAATCTCCATCACATCGAATGTTTAGACACATGCATGAAACATTAAATGTAGATGAATATTTTATATGTTTATAGTACAGATTTTGTGCAAAACCCACGAGACAAATCTTTTAAGCTTAATTAGATCATGATTGAATATTTATTGTGAAAGATTCCACACGTACTATAATGTCATTTTCACAAGAAGAATTACCTTCTAAACAGGCCAAAAATGAGGAAAAGTCGTTGAAAGGGAGAATGCATGACACGCACGATGCCATTAGATATGGTACTGGTACGAGTTTACTATGGCGCCAGCTGTCTGCACGTGTGACCTCATCGACGACACACACCAGACGGCGCGCGTTTCTGCCGGAGCTCGGGGATCGCCGAAGCAGTCTTGACCGACGAAAAATTGAGGGGGACGCCGGTCGCCGGACGACGGTGAGACCGGAAAATGCATCAAGACTGAACGTCAGGAATGAAACCGCGTGTCTGGGGTGAGTGAACTGACCACCGGTCACTAACGCCATTCTGACCTTGAGGCTGTGTTTAGATCAAAAAATTAGGCAAAAAGTGTACTGTAGCATTTTCGTTTGTATTTGATAACTTTTGTTCAATCATGACTCAAATAGACTCAAAAGATTTATTTCGAGGTAGCCAGGCAAAAAGTATAAATATACAACAGCTGCTACTTCATTTAGTGCTCCTATGCAGGTGAAAAGTACAGTCGATGGGATGGAAAAAGAGAAAATTTGCTGTGAACTAGACACACCCTGAATTGCCGGCAGCGTCGCTCTTTCGTTCCGAGCATTACACGCTGTCGCGCATTTCACCGACGCCGTGTGTGTCACTGTTTGGTCACACTCACAAGTCACACCCGTGCACCACGGTGCCTGTAAAAACCATGGTTCCGTCAGGAAAAATTTCGAGTTCGTCTAATTTGACGACGGGACGGGACAAGAGAGAGCTGTCGAGCCGTCGGTTTCTCAAGAACCGCGTCTTACTCTTAGACTTACCAGAAAGTTTCACGACGGTTCGTCTTTCCTTGACAGTTTAAGCTTTAGCATTACAGTACTCGCAATCGCAGTCGCCGGCATATTACTGATGCATGATGCATAAATTATAATTCATTCTGTTGAGATTTAGATACGTCGGCATTGTCATTGATGTTTTCAGAGCAGTTGAGCCATCAGCTTTCACTTTCAGTTCAGGAGATCGCACACCATGCAGAGAGCTGCAGATACAGAAAGCTCAGACAGAGCCCCTGCTGCCCCCATGCTGTGCAGCTCAGCTCTTGCAAACCCAAGAATGGAAAGCTTCGCGTTTTCAATCATCGAGGCAAGCTCCATGAGAATGATTTCCCTATTTGTCGTGCACGGCATTTGAATACGATATCCCATCACAGAATTCAGGTGCAACAAAAGAGCACCATTTCTTGTTCTGGCACTACCAACTCATCATGCTGAACTTTTTGTTCAGAAACTCTCAGATGGTTCAGTAAGCACTAACCTTCCTAAAATACTAGCTCATCTCAAGTTAATCAAGCTGTAACCAGCAGTCGCATTTGCCGGTGCACCGACTTCTTTGATTGCGAGAAAAAAATAAATTAATTAAAAAGAACTCACGTCAATCGGCTACAGCTCATCCACGCTGTGTTCCGTTCGTACTGAACTTTTTGTATTTTTCGAACATATATATATGCCATGGATTCAGTAAACAATGGGCATACGAGAGGCCACAGCTTTTGTATTCTTCTACAAAAGCCTCGCATCAGACGGATTTAATTTCTCCAAGTTGCTGCCGGTGCAGAGAACTAGGCTACTGAATCAAGGGAAACAAAATTGCTCGCCCCTCTGTCTCTGTCCCTCTTCCTGTATCTTTCTGCCTTTTGTTAACCTTTAGCCGCTCTGCAATAATCTATAGTTCTTATCAGAAACCTTTTCTTCAGAATCATCCGTGGTGAAAGAAAGCGCAGGAGATGGAGAATACAGAATAAAGCCACCCCCTGAATGATATTGTTTAAGGGATTGACCAATCCACAGACATGCTAATGATACTCTAAACTAAACCTGCAATCCTGCATGCTGCTGTCGAAGCCTTACAATTAGAACATTAGGTGCCATCTCGGTAATGTGCTGTCCGTAGTGCTCGGATTTTTGGAACTTGTCCATCCCTTTGTCCATGTAGTACGATATAGTTGTCCCTTCTGCAATGCAGGAGGCAATACGTACAGGAAGCTTTGTTTTTAAATTTATCTCTGTACTTTCTTTACAAAATGGAATAACAGTCAACCATACAGTGGCTACTATATATATACACACACATCTAAACTGCATCATGTCTAGTGTGCACGGCGTATATTAAGGTAAAATGCATTTCTGTTGCCACATGAATTCTGTAGTACCTTGGCACCTGACCTCTGCCTTTCTTGAAAATAATTTTCGGCAATGGCTGCAACAGATGTTACCATTTTAGAGATTTTATGCCAATGAATACATAAATGACTTCTATAAGTGATACGCCACTACTTTTTCCATAGTGTCAAGATCCAATGGCCACATCAGTTAGCACTAAATTAATAAGTACGATTGCGTATTATGTCAGCCATGGTTCATGCTGTATCTCTCCTATAATTGGATTTGCAAACAGAGCCTACCTTTCATCGAAATCTACGGCCACGAGTGCATCTAACCATGATCTAAGTCGAAATCTACGGTCACGTCTTAATCCAATCTTAATCCAAGGGCTATAATCTAAAGTTTATCCAAAACTCACCGTCCCACCTCCCTTCACCCGATCCCATCACGGGAACACAAATCACGGAAAAAAGGAAAACAAACATACTCTACTCCGTGCATCCGCCGCCGCCGTGCCGTCCTTCAGCGCCACACACAGCTTCGCCTCCTCCTCGCGCCGTGGAAGGGGAAGGGGAGCAGGGCCTCAGCCATCCGCTGCACCGCCGACGGCGTCTACTTCGCGGAGGCCGAGGCGGACTGCAGCCTCGAGGACGTGTGGTTCCTGGAACGGCCCCTCCTGCTGCCCAAGGAGGACCTCGTCCCGTGCCCCGGTGGCAATCGCTGGCCCAGTCAAGCCGCACAACACCAACATAATGATGCAGGTATGGGATTCGCCGTCCGTCTGTCTCTTCGTCCCCCAGCACGACCGATCTGGTTCAGCCGGTCCTACTCCCCTTCCCCTTCCACGATTGGCAGCAGCAGCGGCACTCGGCCGCCGTGACGTGGAGCGATAACATCGCCACGACGTGGATCGACGAGTACGGGCCCTACTGCCGACGGATCTGCGCGGCGGCGGCGCTCTACTGTGCGTACACGTGACTGGAGGTGCTAGTGCACGTTCGTACGGCGGCAATGTTCGACTAGTGGCGATGACTGCGCCCATGTCTTCGCCGGCGACCGAAACCCACTGCAGCTGGTATGCTAGCCCCTTCTATTTCGTTCCTGCTGTGCAAAATTGAGCACCCAAACCCTAACCCGAGCATATGCTCTGTTGCATCATCAGCATTCCTCCTTTTAACTTCTATTCATGTGTTCTTGCATAACACCAGCTATGATTGTCAAAGAGATGACATTACTGGAGCACCTGAACAGCAGGAAGTCGTTGTTTGCGCCTTGGCAATTTTTGGCAAATTGAGTTTGAGAAGTCACAGTTTTTGGCATTTCATGGAATATTTGAAGGTGACTTTTTTCTCTTGAGATATGAACGAAATATGGTTAATATAGATATGATTTGATGGATATTTGCACCATTAGTGGTCTAAAAGAAAAGGTTAGACTCAACAGTGATCTATATGTGGATTATACCATTTTAGTGATCTTTGTAGTCATTTGAAAAGATGCATACCTTTTCTGAATCCTGATCCATATAACACATTTCTGTAATCTATATGCTAACCATGGAAATTCTTGGCTTATGGAGCTTTTTTAAGTGATATATACCGTGCTCTGGTTTGTTTGTCCATGCCATTTTGAAGCCTAGTACATATGATGAAAATTACCAGGAATTAATTTGGAAATTCCAATATGTGTATGAAGGCAATTCATTAGTAATTCGATTGTTTTTCAGAAGTCAGTCATGATGACATTCAAGGAAAAAAATTAGGAGCTTCTTAATTAGTGTTTTATTAGCAGGTGTGCAAATCCTACATAATTTAAGTGCATATTTGATTTTATTCGAATTTGACATTTCAAAAATGCTGAGTTGCAGCATCCAATTTAACTGCTCGTCTCATATGTTTGCCGTGATGTGGTGGTATTCATGCGATCAGCAACATCCATCAGAACAAGAGGTCACTAGGGATAAGATGTCGCATGTCTGTTGGACACACTGCCGATGGCGTCCTCTGTCCACCCTGTTTGCTTTACCATGGCAAGGTCATCCCTTAGAGAGTCCCACGTGTGATTAACTTTTAACGATCCTGGCTCAATCATTCTTTTTTGACATCTATGCTCAATCATTCTTTTTGGCATCTATTTGAGTTCTTATAATATTTTTTATAATATATATCTAGATCCATGCAGTCTGCTATCAGTCCAGATGGAACTCACATCCTTGGAAAATCAAGTGATGCAAGCAGTGTTGATCAACTTGGGTTGACTGGTGCGATCTACAACATTTCTTAGAAGATGGCAGATTGACACGGCATAATGAACCTGCATCATCGAGCTCAAAGGCCAGTGAATTTTCTTGTTGATGTATGTGGTAAACAAACATGCTTTTTGTGTCAAAGGTGTTTTCAGTGAGCATCACACTATGTGATTTGACAAAGCTGCAGTGGCGATACAGATTCATTCATCCTGGTAACCTGGACAAGGTTTGAAATCAGTCATCTTAGTCTGAAGACCTCAACTGCAAAGGTACTGAACTTGCCATTGTTGTTTAAACAATCTTCCTGCTGTTACCGTAATGTCTATGAGTTTGAGATGCATCTTGGGCATGCACAGGTAGGAGGATGGTTACGGAGTGCCTTGGATTGATGCTAAATTTTCTGTCAGACTGAAATACGTGACTATGCTGGGCTTGTATGAGGACAGTGGATAAAAAGTTTGAATCAAGAAGGTGCACATTAAACAGGCTAATATATATACACACACACACACAATATATGGTTCTACAATATATAAGACGCGAAAATCTATGCTTGACTACTAAAAGATAATTGATGCTCGCTTGATTTGCATTGATAAATGAACTACGATTGTTATGACAATATCCCTGAAGATATCCAACATTTGATTAAGGAGTTAAGGAGAATGTAAAAAAAAAATCTTCTTATTTGTAATATTGTTTCCAAATTATATATAGACGCAAATATACTTATGTACAAGTTAAACTCTCCAAAACAAATTGTTTATTTCTTTACAACATTTCCTTTGAAATAATCGTAGCGTTAGCACGGCATTATACTAGTGTTAAAAGTATAGATATGGTTAGAGATAGCCAAATTGGAACGGCTTAGATACTATATAGTTGGCACAATTGATATGTCTTAGTAGGACTTTAAGTCTATTTATTTAGAATAAAAAACTAGAAGGCCTAAACATCTCCTATTTTATATCTAGAGTTTCTATATTTTATCTCTAGAGTTTCTATACAACTCTAGTATCCCTAACAGCATATGTTGTTTGGCTGGCTGACTGATTGTTGTGAGAGAAAAACACTACTGAATGGCTGGCTGATGCTGCCTAGTAAGTTCAAGCGAACAGAGCCAATGCAATTACGATTGGATTTTAAGGCCTATATACTTCCAGCGTCCTCTTCACCTCTGCATCATCCACTGGAGTTATCCCTTGTATCTCTTCTATTCTCACCTTCTGGTGTTATCTCTTGTCTCTCCTCTATCATCCCCCAAACTAACTGCCACATTTTTTTTTCCTTGGGCTGAGGTTGAGGCCTCACCGTGTCAATGTGCACAACATCGATCTTTGTATGGGGCCCTGGTGCTAGTCACAGTGTCACCAGTCGATGATTTCGCTGGGACAACTTTGCCACTCCTCAGGCCAAGCAAATTAGTTCCTTAAGCTTGCTCGTCGACAGATAATAATACCAACCAAGAATGTGGCTGCCTACCAACAAGACCAAGGCACCAAGCATATCTTTTTTCTTCTCCTGCCAGAGGGCCACATTGGTATGGTCCTTTACTTGATCGACTGAGTTGAAGACCTATAGGAGACTTGGACCTTTAAATGGAGGCTGGAGCACCTAGAAATGTTTAGTCAACCGTGATTACCACCAATTTGCGGAATCTTTGGACGTGCAGGAAAGTTAAGATCTTTCAATGACTATGATGTCTCTGCTAGACCAAGAATGCAGCTTTGGATCTTCAGCTATAGTCGAACCAGGCTGGCAACGACCCAGCTCATACTGTTCCCATTTTTTTTTGAAAGATCCAGTACATGGCTGGCATATATTAATAGGAAGAGGAGAGAGTTACATGTGTAAGAAACGCAAAATAACTTTTCAGGTTTGACAGACTGTTCCCATTTTTCAATTTGGGCACTGCTTTTGAGAATGTAATATAGCCCTTAACTCGAGTTCTCCCCCTTCAACAAATCTTGTGACCATTACATGTTCATAAGTGTACAATCAAGTTGTGAATTTCCTCCAAAAAATAATATGCTTTTTTTTTTTTGCTTCTTCAGGTATATAAGTAATGTTTATCCACTGAGCAAACTAATAAAATGGTAAAACCCTTAATAAAGCTACGAATGATGATATTAGATAAATTCCTTGAACATAGAACCACACGCCATGTATTGCCTTGAGCAAGAAAAATAATTTAAGCTATTCCATCAGTTTGAAACTATATATAGTTCACTTTGATTTTCTACTAAGTCCTCTCTAATTTGGATCAAGCTTATAGAAAACATATAGATAATTTAAATAAAATAAATAAATTTAAATAAATGCATTTTAAAATATTTTTTAGAGAATTTAGTAAAATAAATTTGATATCGCTTATATTGGTTGGTTTTTCTACAAACTTGATCGATTTTTTTTAAAAAAATAATGTAGGGTAAAGTGAAAGTGAACTGTATATATATAATTTGAAAGGGAGAAAAAAAAGAGACCAGGTCATCTCATGAAGACTAGCTAAAAAAAGGTACTTCCTCAGTCATGAAATATAAGTTTTCATATGAATCTTAGAAATAAATCATGGATAAAACAATGATGCATGCAAGCGTTCCTTAACTGTGGTCTGTGGAGCAGTCTTGTGCTTACCATAGTTGGAGTTGGAGCCTGGTGATCGACACTAATATCACGTATGCGATTGATGCTTTAGGGGAATTCACCTAAAATAACATAATTTGGCATATCTTTTAAATACTTCAATATATTACATAATGTGTCCATTCATCATAACAAAATGTGCACCTTGTCCTCGATCAATTTGTGGCTTATACAGACTTATGTACGTAACATTATCCTAGATGCAATTTCATCATAACAAAATGTGCACCTTACGTATCATTATCCTAGATGCATGACACAAGGGACATGCGGGAAGTAATAAAAAGACAGAAGAAGGAACACTCACTTTGCTCTTTCAGTACTATGTGTTTAATACATATTCCCCGTCATTTTAAAAATTTTAAGAAAACTTAAGGGAATACTCAAATGACGTGTATACCATAGATTAAATATAATCAAGGTCAAATTGCTCTTGTTTCCTTTTTAATAAGCTTTGTCACATGTAAGGATGAGCAATTTCATACAAGTTTTGAATGTCATAATGCATTGTGTTACATGATAGAAGGAGTATATAAATATAAATATAGAAGGATACCATAAAAAATGCATAAAGTGGGCAGACTCTCATTTTTACTTTACTCTGGCTTAGTTTCAGGGTGTAAAACTTTTATGGTGTCACATCAGATACTTCATTGGTATCACATGGGTCGTTCGGATTCCAATAAAAAAACAAATAACAATTTTCATCCGTAAATTGTGAGACGAATTTCTTAAGTCTAATTAATCCGTCATTGTCAAATGTTTACTATATCATGACATTGTTAAATCAATTAGGCTAAAAAGATTTGTCTCTCAACTTTTGCAATTAATTATTTTTTCGTTCTATATTTAGTACTTGATGCATGTTCAAACATTCAAACATCCGATGTGATAGGATGAAAAGAAACTAAAGAAGGCCTATATCGCTCTTTTTGTCCAGGAAAGAAAAGGTAACCAAACTGGCAAAACTTCAATTTTTACCAAAGCTCTAGCAATGAAATTAAATAGGGAGCCAAGCACAGAAAAATGAATTTGACAAAATATGGTATAGAATTAAATGCTTCCAAATCCAGCCCCCAAAATAAATAAGAAGCATTGATTATATATTTTGTAGGGAGATTTTGTGCTTATTTGGAGTATAGAACGAAACCGGCGGTGAGTGCGCGACGGCTGTATTAGCTATATATATAGCCCAGAGGCGAGAGCCAAAGGTGCATTGCCGGCCGCCGCCGCCGCTATCTGGACAGTATCAAGGCGCCCCCCCAAATCTCTTCGGCTCTGCCTCCTTCGATGGCGTTGGCGACGACGCTGATGGTGGTGGCGTCCCCTGTCCTGATACTGCTTCTGAGGGCGGCATGGATCACGCTGTCCTGCTACCTCCTGACGCCGCTGAGAATCCGCCGGATCATGGCCCGGCAGGGCGTGCACGGCCCCCCGCCGCGCCCGCTCGTCGGCAACCTCCGCGACGTGTCGGCGCTGGTGGCGCAGGCCACCGCTGACGACATGCCGGCGCTGAGCCACGACATCGTCGGCCGCCTCATGCCGCACTACGTGCTCTGGTCCAGGACATACGGTGAGTCCTGGAACGCATGGGTAGAACGAATAGACAGATAGAATGTGCAAGAGGCCGCGCCGCGGCATTGCGCCCGTTGACAGCGTCGCGTGCCTTTTAACGACGACGGTGCTGTGGAATGTTCTTTGTTTGTGACGCCTGACGCGTGTGTGCGTGCGTGCGTGCGGCTGCAGGCAAGCTGTTCGTGTACTGGTACGGGAGCGAGCCGCGGCTGTGCCTGACGGACGCGGCGCAGATCAAGGAGTTCCTGTCGTCCAAGTACGCGGCGAACGCCACCGGCAAGTCGTGGCTGCAGCGCCAGGGCACCAGGCACTTCATCGGCCGGGGGCTCCTCATGGCCAACGGCGCCCACTGGTCGCACCAGCGCCACGTCGTCGCGCCGGCGTTCATGCCCGACAAGCTCAAGGTAGCGTCCACCGCTCCGACGCATTCTTAATTTCTTTTCTCTTCCTTTTTTTCTCTCCCGTTTCTTTTCTTTTTTTCCCCTTTTCGTTCCCCTAGATAGACTCAAGGTGTTGTATTGGCCGCTGACGTCACGTCACAACATCCTGTTCCCCCTATATCGATTGCAGGGGCGCGTGGGTCACATGGTGGAGTGCACGAAGCAGACGATCCGGGCGCTGCAGGAGGCGGCGTTGTCGGCTCCGGCGTCGCCCGGCGGCGGCGGCGGGGGGCGAGGCGAGGTGGAGATCGGCGGGTACATGACCCGGCTGACGGGCGACATCATCTCGCGCACCGAGTTCGACACGAGCTACGACACCGGGAAGCGCATCTTCCGTCTCCTGGAGGACCTGCAGCGCCTCACCGCGAGCTCCAGCCGTCACCTCTGGATCCCCGGCAGCCAGTGAGTGACCCCGTCTCCCCAGTGCCTCTCCGTGCCGGCCGCCGGCCGCTAGCTCATCTTAATTTGTCTCATAACCCGAGCACACACGCGCACTGTGTCTTGCCCTGGCCTTCTTGTCGCTACCACTGTCCCTGTCCATGCCCGCATCTGCTCATGCAGGCCTGCGACCCGAAATAACCTTAACCTAGCAGAGCAGCCACTGTGATTAACTATCCTTGCTCTAGCGGCAACTAATTAATCATGCTTAAGCGACCGATTAATAATCAATACCTTTCCATTCTCTAGTGCGCCATTCCACTACCAACGACGCCTGTCCGTCTGGGAACTTACTTTTGGACACTGGCAGGCATGGCACGCACACTGAACCGAGCTAGGCTGCGAGGCATCATCATCGGCTTGTTTGATTTGGTGAAACGATTCCATCGTCACTCACTCACACACACACACTCCCATTGCCGTACGCTTGTCATCAGTAAACAACTTTTTGGACGCGGACACTAGTGTTGACGTACGTGCGTGTGTCTGAAGCTGTCTGGACCGACGTCACTGTGCAGGTACTTCCCGAGCAAGTACAGGAGGGAGATCAGGCGGCTGAACGGCGAGCTGGAGGCCGTGCTGACGGAGTCCATCGGGCGGAGCCGGGAGATCGCCGACGAGGGCCGCACGACGTCGGCCTACGGCCGGGGCCTACTGGCCATGCTGCTGGCCGAGATGGAGAAGAACAAGGACGACGACGGGGCGGCGCCGGCGTCGGAGCGGCGGCAGTTCAGCTACGACCTGCAGCTGGTGATCGACGAGTGCAAGACGTTCTTCTTCGCGGGGCACGACACGTCGGCGCTGCTGCTCACCTGGGCGCTAATGCTGCTCGCCACGCACCCGGAGTGGCAGGACAGGGCCCGCGCCGAGGTCGCCCGCGTCTGCGGCGACGACCCGCCGTCGTACGACCACCTCTCCAAGCTCACCGTGGTACGTACGTTCTATCGATCTTCCGTGTCCCTGTGATGGTGATGTTTGGCATTGCTTTAATTTGTCCCTGACGTCTGTCTCTTCTGCTTCTTACACAGCTGCAGATGATCATCCACGAGACGCTGCGGCTGTACCCGCCGGCGACGCTGCTGCCCCGGATGGTGTTCGAGGACATCCGCCTCGCCGCCGGCGGCCTCCACCTGCCGCGCGGCCTGTCGGTGTGGATCCCGGTGCTGGCCATCCACCACGACGAGTCCATCTGGGGCCCCGACGCGCACGAGTTCAGGCCGGAGCGGTTCGCGGCCGGCCGGCGCCCGGCGTTCCTGCCGTTCGCGTCCGGCCCGCGCAACTGCGTCGGCCAGGCCTACGCGCTCGTCGAGGCCAAGGTCGTGCTCGCCATGCTGCTGTCCCACTTCCGCATCGCCATCTCCGACGACTACCGCCACGCGCCGGTCAACGTGCTCACCCTCCGCCCCAAGCACGGCGTGCCCGTCCACCTCCGCCCGCTGCAACCGTGAGCGGCCGACAAGACCCAAAGAGGCCAAGACCCCCCTCTTCCAACTCCTCCCAAGATTCATTTTGTTCGTTTGCTGCCCCGGCCGTGTGCGCGCCTTGGAGAGTGGTTCAAGTTTTGTTCCCTCCTTCCCTGTTGGTTCCCGGTAGTGCCGCTGACATGTTAGACTGGCAAGCATGTCAGCTGTTGATCAAGGCAGTAGTAGCATGACGCCATAACCTGATGCAGTGTGCTAAACTGCTGTACAAGGGTTGGTGGAGCTTTTGGTACCCAGTTAGAGAGCATATATGTATGCAGATTAGTGACATACTTACATTGACTAATAACAAAGGATTAGCACATGGGTTTTGCAAAGTTGCGTCATCGAGGACTCCGCGACAGACTATGTGCTATGTCTGGAATGGATCATGCAGGTTACAGGGGACTGAAGGCATCAGGCTTAAGCAGTGCCCATTTGTAAAGTACATGTTTAATTATTTATTAAGAGGATACAGACTAAACAACCAACAAAGAACAACCTGCTGGATTACTGGCAGCTGAAGAAACGCATGTGGGCTGACCATCGTAAGGGCGCACACTGCCTATCTGAAGAACTGTCAGTGGACAAATGCTACTTTCTAGTTTAGCCTAAGACGCACCTTGAATTCCGCAGACTCTGTGTCTATGAGCCTTTAATTTTTCTTACTTCCTAATAACTTAACCTGCATGTGATGCAAGAAAGCTTAGGGCACAGACAATACAAAGATTCCTGTAAAGGCGCTTAGATGGAAAGATATAAAATACTAAAAGCTCAATCTACAACGCAAAACGTATTTAGATGCGCTTATATGCTGGCCGTTGCATCATGTACGGATAACTTTTCGAACGCTTGGCTCGGAGATCACGTGAGGAGCCGGTCCAAGCGTCCCTGGCTCTGGGAGCGTCCAAACCATGCATATAAGCGCCCTAGGTCCTCCGTAGGGATGAAAACGGTACGGACCACCATATTCGAGACCAAATCCGTTTAGGGCCCGATCGTTTTCAACAAAATTGGCCAGGAACAATTACAGGCCAAGATTGCTATTCAATTTTGTATATGATTTAGATGCAGGAATAATTCCAGACCAGTATTGATGTAACCGAACAGGCCCTCAGAGGAGTTTTTATTCGTCCGTATCCGAGTTCGGATATTCAATATCTGATACCGTATCCATATCCGAATGCTCAAATCACATATTTATGATGTCAATATCCAATCGTATCCTACCCGAAATAACTGATACTACCCGTATTCGAATCCGAATCCGAGTAGAAATATAAAAACTAATATAATATCAATGATATCCGTCCGCATCCGATACGTTTTCATCCCTAATCCTCCGCTCTTAACTCCACCGTGGAAAAAAAAACGATTTAATGATTGATAACAGTTTCATAAGCGCCCAGCGTTGCAGAAACCCTTATATGCCTAAGGGCTATTTTTTCATGAACCGGCGGGAGATTTATCAAGCAAATATTAACAAAGAAGAGGCTTCAAAAAAGCTACTCACAAAACAAACTTAGTTCAGGACAAGGGCGGAGGTAGGATTTAGATATAGTGGGGCCGGATCATGAGTGTCCAAAAAAATTATGGTACCACTATCAAATCTTGATGTCGGTTTAAAAAAAATTATCATTTTGATGTTGAGCATATCCAAATTTTTCCTGAAACATCTCCTTATTTTGATTTTTCGCAAAAAATGAAAAAGTTCCCTCCAATTTGGTAAAAAGAGCCCCTTAAAAATCAGAAGCTACCGAATATCCCTCTGATTAGTTAGTCATACAGTACGTCGAGACAAACTCCATATTCACTCCCGTCCGGTGTTTTTGTCGGGAGATCATAGTAAATTAGACACATGAGTAAATTAAAATAAAGGATTTCAAATGAGAAAGTGGTAAGAAACAAAGAAACTATTAAAAAAAAAGGTTTTGTTCGTTAGATATATTAGTTTCACAAGTAAACTATACCAGATCCATAGAGATGCTCCTAATCTATTGATTTTAGAAAAATGCTCAATGTCTAAATCGAAGATAAAAAGGTTGTTCATAGGTCAACGATACACATCATATTTACTATATTTAGATCCTTACCATTAGACAATTAAGAGATTTATTTGAAAAACAATTTAGAATTAGCTGAGAAGGCTTGGTTATTTAACTTCTAGTGATCAATAAGAATTAATGAGATGTACTAATGAAAATTGTGCATCATTAGGGGGACAACCCCTACCCGCCCCCTTATCTTCGCCCCTAGTTCTGAATGGATATGTAGAATTTAAGGGTGAATATTGGAGCTTGTTTTTCAGGAAAGAATTTTAGAGCTTGATTGGCATTGTAAGCACTTCTTAACACCTGCATAATCAAGACCCATGATGATAGAAGAACAAGCTGATGTATTGCTCTTGTCTAGAATTGTGTTGACCATAATCCAGATTGTAACAACCATGACCAACAACCGTAACAAAGGGGTAAGAGCCCCCCAATGTAGTCCGTCATGACCAATGATCATGACAAAGGGATAAGAAGCCCCCCAAGTGTTGTCTGCCACGACCAATGATCATGACAAAGGGGTTAGAAGCCCCCAAGGTGGTATCTTGTCTGTGCTGCCAGATGGAGCAATGCAATGAGTGATCCTTGGGTGGTTGGTAACGAGAGGAAACATCCATGAAAGGTCATGGAGACACCTATTTAACCCAAATGATCCCAATTTGTAGTCTTCATGGAGAACAAGCTTACTATGAGTGGACACCTCGAATGCAACTTTCAAAGTTCAGAGTTTGGCAACCGAAAGTGACATTCTTTCTTGTAGACGTTGAGGTGGAAAGAAACCTCCATGTCAATCTCTAGTTGAATGTTAGAGTGGCTCATCGTTGCTGACCTTGTAGGTGATGGGGGGAGACGACTACTCTCCAGTGTTCATGCTAGAGGAAGAGCAACACCATGACAATATCAACTACAATGGCTGACAGAGTTGGCGAACGAGGATGTGCGACTAGCTACAACTAGGCAAATTAGGATGCATGACTTAGCTCATCATTTGCACTGCATGGAAACTTCAAATTGTTAGGAAGTGTTAAAATCTATACACTGACCATATATTTTGAAGATGGGAAATGTACTATCGAGGTGGAGCCGCACACCCACACTACGAAGTGGCATTGCTTACCTAAGCCTACCAAGGGGCTATTTGGTTGGGTGTCTATCCCCTATCCAGGCTCTAGGAAGCCAACCACAGGGCGGTTTGGTTGCTTGAACGGGTCCTTAGCTAGGCTCTAGGAAGCCACCGACACCCTCTTAAGCAGGCTTGCTAAAAATGGAGGGGGCGACCATTTTCGCGCAGTTAGGCCACATCTAGCCGTCGTACGCGCTCGCTGAAAGGTCGAGATGGTGGACTAGAGGGAGGGGGTGAATAGTCCTTTTTACAATTAATCGCAGCGGAATTAAAACCTAATCGGTTCTAGCAACAATTCACCCCTCTAGCAATAACTCTAAGCACCTTGAAAAAGATCTTAGCAAGAAACAAAGGTGCAAGCCTACCTTGAGCTTCCCTAAACCATTCTAGCGCAAGATCACACAAACCTAAGCGCTAGTACTTCAAGCACCGGGGGAGCTCCTACCAACTAGCAAGCAAAAGCGCACTAAGCACCTAAGCCCACTAAGTGCTCAATGACAAGGATTCACAATCCTAATTGTTGACGGTGGATAACATCAACTTTTATTAGAACTTTAGACACCAAATGATACATGAATACACACTAGTCTAGGGTTTTAACTAACGATTTCCATGAGTTTTGCATGTTCTGTATTTTTCAGGGACTATTCCAGAAAAGCTTAAGAAAGGGATTAAAGTGCTTAATTAACACAAAACTTAACCGCTAAGGAAACATCATCATCGGGACGGAGGAAGAGTGTAGAAGGCACCCGAAGCAACCGGGGCCCCACCACCTGACAGGTGGGGCCGGCCGGCGCCATAGGGGGGCCGGGTGGCGCCCCCTAGGGTTTCACTGTCGCCTTCTGGAGTCTTCTTCCACCGCCTATGAGGAGTCATCTCGGCCTTTGGTTAAGTCGGTTTGATCTTACGGCGCACGTGCATCCTACCGGGCTATAAATAAAGGGGCAGCCCCCCTGGAGCATCCAATCATTCATCCAAGGCATCAAGTCTTCGGTCAAGCCATCAAGAGCCTCCTAGTTCATCAATAGCCTACTAGTTCATAGTTCTAGCCTAGTTAGATTAGAAGTAGAGGAGTTCTAGTTTTTCGGCGAGATCTGGAGCCCCGGCATCTGTCTGGAGCGCGGAGTTCGGTATAGTTCTAGTTCTTTCTCTATTCATTATGATTAGGGAAACATTGTTCTTAATAGTTTATATGTTCTTGATTACAATAGTCTTTGTCTACTTTGATTATATGTCTAGTTTAGTTGGTTTGATCTTATTGAATTCATGTAATTGCTCGTATAGCGTTTATCCATGCGGACGATGGGTAGATGATGAACAATATGTAGACGTGGTGTCTAGGTATTCTGTTTATCTGCGAGTGCACCCTGATGTGTCAGGTCGTGTGGTAGATCGCGTAGGTGACAACTGCGTTGAGTCCTCTGTAGTCCACCCCCCGTATGTAGGCAAGCAGGCACGGTCGCGAAGTTGGGTGATGACTCTGTTTCACATCCTTCCTAGATGATGCCCTTTACATGTGATGATGATATAGGATTAGTCTAACAATGATTGCTAGATGTAATTGCACTAATTAGAGTTATTCATTGACGTAGTTATAGAATTACCTTAAATATTAATTCCTTAGTTTATCCATTGGCTAGCTATTACTATGACTAGAGAGTGCTCTGATGTTTATCTTTTATTTATGATGCTTGATCATACTTATCACCTTTATTTATCTATTTATCCTAGTGACCTCTACTTGTTATGAGTAGAGTAGATGACATCAATAATATCACTTATCCATTGTATATATTCACTATCAATATAATAGATTAAAGTTTATCCTAATCCTTCCCAGTGGTATAAATATAAATCGACAACCTGGTAGAACTTCTAGGTAAAATGATACAATGGTATAATTATCTGTCTGCTTGCAGAATTGATCTTAGTTTATATTTACATATTTCTGCCTAGTCACATTAAATAATATATGGAACCTTTATTTATTCTTAGCATATATAATTAGGGATGACAACCTAGTTCATGCATAAGAATGTTGGTAATAGATAGATGTCTAGTTGCTAATGACAAGTTAATTAATTACCATTCATCTTCTAATCTCGCCTCTCGTATTAAAAGTTATATAGTTATATTTGGCGACGTTAGTAGATATCAACACTAATCAAGGAGCGCAACTTGTTTAGTTATACAAACTAAACAAGACACTAGTTCTAAGCTACACAAGCAAAGAACTTAAGTGGCAAGCTACATAAGCTAACCGATCTCACAAGAGCTACAACTACACAAGTAAAGTAAAGAATAAAAATAATAACTTGTGTAGGAAAATACAAACTACCACGAAGTATGATGTAGAGGATGACACGGTGATTTATTTCCCAGAGGTTCACTTGTTGCCACAAGCTATGTCTTCCGTTGTGTCCACCTACACTCCGTCGTTCGGTGGCTAATCGATCACCAAGATCAAGCTCTACAAAAGAGCGCCACAAGAACCTACCCGACAAGTGAGATGTTGAGTGACACGCTCAACTAGATTTGCTCTTCGCGATCTCCCACGGGGCGAGCACCAACCCCTCACAAGCACCTCTCTGGAGCCAAACACAATCTCCTTTGCTTGCTTCGACGGAGCCACGAGCCATCAAGCCATCTAGGAGGTGGCAACCTCCAAGAGTAACAAGCACACCAGCTTGCAACTCGATCATCGAGTGCCACTCGATGCAAACTCTCAATGCAATGCACTAGCGATCGATCTCTCACTTCTCGGATGTGAATTAGATGAGCACAAGTGAGTTGGAGAGCACTAAGCCAAGCACAAGCAAGGGAAACACATTCCCAAGGTGCAAGACCAAGTGCCATGGCCGGCTCTCACTCCAATTTATAGCCTCCAAAGAAATAGAGCCGTTACCCCCTTCATTTGGCTCACTGCGCACGCACCGGACGCGTAATTAGTTTACACCGGACGCGTTCAGGTGCTTGTCCGGTGCTCAAAACGCCAACCAAACTAGTCGTTACGCAGCACCCGAGAGTTTCAGGGTCGCACCGGACGCGTCCGGTGCCTATCCACCGGACGCCGGGAGCGTCCGGTGCTCTTTCTTAGCTCGAACAGCCTAAACTTACCGGACGCTGTTACAGTAACAGCGGCGCGTCCGATGCTCTTTTTTCCCGCGTCCAGTGCAGCGTCCTGTGTAGACCTCCGCTCACTAAAACGGCGATATCTCTTAGCTCCGAACTCCGATTTCGATGATCTTGGATATTTTGGAAAGCTTATTCAGAGGGCTATACAACCCACTATGACTAAATAATCCAAAACTCAAAGGATAAAAATAGTTTATCCATCCAAGATCTAACAAGTGTGCTACGAGCTTCGAAACTTCCACCCTTTTACAAATGTGCCAACTCCAAAGTGTTCCACAACCTTGTGCGTGTGAGTTAGCATTTTCACAAACATTTTTCAAAAGGGTTTTCACTCTTTCTTGCCACGCCACTCGATCATAGCAATGCAAAGTTAGATCACTCCGAGTGGCACTAGATGACCGATATGCAAACAAGTTTGCCCCTCTTGATAGTACGGCCATCTATGCTAAATCCGGTCAAGCACTTCTCTACTCAACCTTAGACCGGTGAAATGGAAATGCCTATGGTTATACCTTTGCCTTGCGCTTTCCATTTCGATCACCGTCTTCATCACCTTCTCCATCACAACTCAGGTCGATGCCGGTGCAACACATGCACCAACACCTCATGAATGATATGATCCACTTCATATCATCATGTGGCTTTCGGTCAACGATCCTCGACTTCACTTGCTCTTCACCATTGCTTCGGCCTCCGGCGCCAAGTCTTGCTGAAGTCTCCCGACACTCGGTACCAACGACTTCAAAGCCTCCACTTGCCCTTTGCCCTTGCAACAAGTCCATGAAGCCAAGTCTTGTCTCGATCTTCTCCACCTAGCCACATGACTCCATGTCATGTCTCATGTGCATTTAGCTCCTCCATCATCACATGTGTGAGCTAAGCATCGTTTTCCAAGCCATTTCTACCTCCATGGCATAGATGCTCACACATATGTACCTGTGGACTAATCACCTAGTGTAATCAACACTTAAACACATATTAGTCCACCTAAGTTATTACTCAATTACCAAAACCAAACAATGTCCTTTCACTCGCCTCGCCTTCCTGAGGACTACCACCATTGCCTCCCTTTCGTCCCCTCATCCGGCACTGCCTCCCCGTCTATTTCCCTGGCTCTTTTGTTGTGGTGGTGGACCACCCTGGCCATCGATAGTGAACTTGTGTAGCCAATTCACCACACCTACTCCACACCCCACCCACGCACAGAGATGATAACCTTCCCCACCACTTCTGCACCTTAGGGTGGCCCACCAAGCCGGTGTCTAACGTTATCTCCGTGATCTTTGATGGATCATCGTACGTGGAAGGTCAAAAAGGTGTGGGGCTCGTTTGATCCGTCACATGCGAGGCTCCGGGGCACCCGCTTGCGAGGCCCTTGGTCACGACAGTTCCACTGCCACCACTGTCATCGAATCATGCGACCCCGCCACCGAATCGGCCTTCTCCGCCGTCGAATCTGCTTCTACCACCACCGAATCGGCCTTCCACCACCATCAAATCAGTTTTGAATACCGTCACATCAACCTTCCCTGCCGTTGAATCATCTTTCCCCGCCACCGCAGATTGAGAGAAGATGGAGGGGAACTCACCTTAGCAAAAATGAGGTGAACGCACTAGGACTAGTCTAACAACCAAACAAAATCTGGCCAAACCAGACTTGTTTAGAACAAAGCAACTAAATAAGTCTTGATTGCTCTGGTTAAACCTGGCTAGAGCTAGCCTAGGTTATTTTGCTAGCCAATAGCACTAGTAGAAAAATGGTTTCTCTTGGTGGTGGTATTTATTTTTACTAGCAGTTTCTCTTGACATTGGCCAGTAGAAAGCAAATATTCCCAACCGCAACTAGAAATACATCTTTACATTTAGTTTTATTAATAAACCGTCACTAGAAAATAATGTATTTGTAGTGGTGGTTTCTTAAGAAAACCGACACTACAAATCCATTTCTAGTGATGTTTTTTAAGGATCCGCCACTGCAAATAATTTGAAATTGATTTTTTTCAAATGATCTCATATGGAAAAACAACTAAAATAAAAGTTTTAGATGTCAAAAAATTATGAAACTTTGTAGTTGATAATTTTTTTATTTGAAATCATCTTGTCGAAGAAAACTACGTTTGAATTTGTCAAATTTGAAATTCAAAATTTATAAATTAAACTGACCTCAGATGAAAAAGCTACCAAAATAAAAGTTGCAGATTATGAAAAGTTATGAAACTTTATACTGGACAACTTTTCTATTTAAATTTGTTTAGAGCTCCAAATAATCAATTTATGCTCGGTGTAGGATAATACATGGGGAACCAAACTTTAATATAAACTCAAGTGAGTGATGGTGGAGTGATATATAGTGGAGGCTACTAATCAGGGTGAGGTCCTAGGTTCGAACTCTTGGCTATATCTAATATGTGATTTATATTTTCTGTACAAGTATTTGCAGTGACGGTGTGATTTTCTTAAGTAAACCTAAGGGCGGGGCTAAACGTAGTCCTCAAAAGGCAATCCGTTGGAGACGGGTGCCTCCGCACGTGTGCCGCACGCGCCGATCTATTTGTAGCCAGGAGGAGCACCTGCACGCGAGCCCGTACTCGGCCACACATCCCTCTGAAAGATCGTGACGATCAGGGGGACAAGCACAATCAAGGAGCTTAAAGAAAACAAGGTATCGATGCATTACCACAGCTAGTGTGCGCGCACCATTTAATTAACATATCCGCAGGGAATGCTATGGGCGGAAAGTATATATATTATCTACAAAGCCCAAGCACTTATCTTACCAGCTGCTAACCACGGGTTAGTTAAACTAAATTAACCTTCCAACCCGTCTATTCTCCTTTACATCCTATCCTACTCTGTGAACCATTACACTTTGTACAATGGATCGATAACATTTGTTTATAATAGTGTGTGCAAAGTGGTCCATCTTTGTAACTAGCATAGTATGATCCCTTATTTTATAGTTTGATTTAATTTAGTACTCTCTGATCTACGATCCAAAAAGGTTGTTCGTTCTCGACATTGACATGGCAAATATATAGTAATAAACTCGGACGACTGTTTTTCCTTTTGTAGTGGAAAAATGAAGCTCATGGTATCTCACGCGCGGCGCTAATGCATGCTTTATTAGTTTAAACAAGCGCTTGACTGCAATCTGCATTGGTAGGCCATATATAATACACAAGATATTTAAAGATTGATATGCACCGTAGGTCCTTCGATTTTTCCACCATTCTTATCTCTAAACTGGGTTCCTGGACTCTTGAAGTCATCATCTAGTAGGTCCTAAGTTCATTGTACACTCTAGCTTAGGGGCTAGTTGGCACTATTTCAAAGTTCTTCCGTTCCATATTAAAAAATACCGTACCAAACACTGTAGCTCCTCCTGTTACTATAGCACGGAGCCGACGGAGACTGAGGTCCCGTTTAGACTGCGCAAAACTTTTAGAATTTAGAAAAGGAATATTTTCTAATAAGTATCAAATCATGGCCCAAGTAGGCTTAAAAGATTCGTCTCGTGATTTACATCTAAACTGTGTAAACATACAAAAATTTCATCTACATTTAATGCTCCATGTATGTGCTGCAATATTCGATATGATAGGAATTTTGGAATTTTGAAGTACATCTAAATAGGGCCTGCCTCTTTTTATTTTGAATTGTACATTACAATGCAGACACTCATAATGTTCGTACACTCACCTTTATGAACAGCAAACCATATCTCTATAAGATGTGTCGCTGTTCGCCTATGACTAAAAGTGTAATGACGTTAAATCCTAGAAAGTTCGCTCCCACGAAAGTCAAACCCAAAATCTGATGTGCGATTGAGGCTCTTGTATCCGCGTTAGGCTATATGCGGCCATCATCAACCTGAATTCACATTTCAAATATGGATTACCAGAATTTTTTTTTTTGAGAATAATTACTAGAAAGTTAAAAAGGAGCTAGATTATCACTTTTAGGATCTCATCATACACTTATAACTAATTTGCTGTTAGTAATCGATCGGTTAGCAAGCTAGTTGCCATATGTGATGTGACAGGCGGCCGCGCGCGCCGTGTCACACGCTTGACACGATCGAGATGGGCAAGTGCGCAACTTGCACATACACGTCTCGCTTCATTTAACCGTGAATAAGCATGTAGCAGGAACAAATTAAGTGGTGCGAGGGCTTTATGTCAACTTTGTGGGTAATGCAGAATCATTACAACTTTTGCCAGTAGACAGGCACCGAGACCGACTTTAGATATACCTTAAAATGGCGATCGACCCTTTCAGGAAAAACGTGTGCCGTCAGGCTAGCCGGATCGGGTTGCATTGGCCCGTGCACTTGCGCGCCGTAGTATGAATATTGTTCCCTCCATTCCCAATCTACTCCGAGGTCCTATTCGGTTGTTTGAAAAAAAGCGCTGATTTCGATTCATGCTGATTTATTATAAAAAGAAAACATTATTCTATATCTGAAAAGAAATTAAAAATATGGACAAGTGAATAGGGCTTCCATTATTAATCAATTTAATCTTTACCTTAAAGTCAAACTTGTTTTTATCTTTACCATGTTTACATAAAAATATGCATCAAATTAGTTTCATCATCTTTTTTCATGAAAAAATGTCTTGACAACGCATTTGTATGGGCCTGTAGACATTTTCCTTAAAAAGTTTATCAAATTTAGATTCTATTTATATGGATTCTTTAACAGTTAGAAATAGTTGGATATAAATTTTTACTAAAGAAGTGAAAAAGGAACAGCTCCTCAAGTGGGACTGCAGAGAAAAACCTAGTCTGACATAGCGTGGGCATCGGATGGAGCCAAAGAAACAAGCTTCCATTGGCTCTTTGGCCAGGCTGTGGTTCTAAGTACCTATTGCCAATGTACACTGTCTGTCCATAAATATGTTATTTGTGCAAACCAAACAAGTTTAGTTGTGATCAAATTTATAGTAAATAATAATATGCACCTCCTTCCCATACTGCAGATTGGCCCGTGCTGTCTCCGCCGATCCTCACTCGATTATCACGACAAAATAGATATAGCCAGGGTCATTCTAGATATTTGCTCTATTGTTGTCATTTATAACAGTACCAGAGAAGCTGTTCAGCCAAATATTTTATCAAAGGGATTTGCTAAAATTCAGATGTTTGAAATTTAGTTTTTTTTAGGCGACGGTAATTGCATATAATTTATACTAAAATTGTAGGTTTTGATCGTTGCAATTTCTGTAGGTGTAATCTGTAATTTTTGCTACCTGATAATAAAAACTCATTAGACAAATCTATAAACTTGACAAAATTTAATTTGTAATAAAACAAAGACAATTAAAAATTTACAATTATTTCTATAGGAAGACAAAGATAAAAAATTAATATGCCACGACATAAAGACAAACTAACAAATCATAAGGTGCCGTTTGGATAGGGAAAGGGATTGGGATAGGGATAGCCTCAGTAGGTATTATTGTATCCTAACCGTCTATTTCTTACGTCTCATTTAATCTTAGCCATTCATTTATTTTCCAATCCCTATCCCACTACCCATTTCCCAATATCCAAACAGCTGGTAAAAGTAACGATGTACTTGTACTAATTGTTGATATAGAGTATTGCCTGAAATTATCTAAAATTTCAGGCACCTGTGTTTACACCAAAATCTAGACTGAGTGCAGATAGTCGATGCCAAGCGCACATAGCCGATTTCAGGACAGAGGCCCAGACAGAAAGTCGATCGGGTCCCGGAATTGATTGTTGGGCCGAAGTGTAGACGGTGCGGTTGAAGGAAATAACCGATTGATGACGTCAGCGCGAATCTCCGGTGCCAGGAAACGATCATGTTCGGAGTCCGTTAAAGAAAGGAAAGATTAGGACTCCAAGTTACTTTTAATTTAGGAAAGTTTGTTAGTTTCCGTATTCATCTTGAATTGTAATTCGAATAGGACTCTATCAAAGCCCTGAGTATAAATATAAACCCCCGGCCATTGTAATAGAACACACATCAATACAACATATCTTTCGGCTCCGGCCAAACCTTAGGAGTAGGAGTAACGTAGATCTCGGCGAGTTCTTCAATCGGGCTGAGTGTCATCCTGGTGGGCACAGGCTTGCTTGTAAGTACCATCATGCCTCGCTAAGCTTTGTCTCTTTAATGTCATCCGATGGACATGGGAGCATCGTAGATCGAGGTTGATTCTTGTTTGGTATGAGTTTAGCGTCATCCGGTAGACGTGGGCTTAGATCAAATAAGGATTAGTTATTGATTCATTTTTGTCTTCTCGTTTAACCTATGTTTAGCGTCATCCAGTGACGACGGCCTAGATTAAGCTTGATTATGTGCATGGATTAGTTATCGGCTCTAACTAATTTGGCACCTTAATTAGATTCATTAAGTTATCAAGATGTTATCTGTTTTATTGTTTATTTATTAATATAATATCTCTTTATCTGATCAAGATTGCATAATATTTGCTTTAGATCTACATGAAAAAGGTTCATTTATGTTTCATTCATGTTTATGCTTTGTTATGATATTACTTGATTCAGGCCAGTACTATCGCAGTCTTGCTCATACGTGATAAGAGGGCTTGGCAAGAGCCGATTTGTACGGATACAGAACCGCCGGCCTTTTAGACCAGTTCCGTATTCTTATATATTGACTTGTGGCTTTTGCTACCGCCAAGTTTTTTGCTTCACGGACCCTGGATCGGCTAATTAGCCGGTACAGTTATGCTTTCACGAGAAAAACTAGTTAACTGATCGTGTTCTGCCAAATCGGCTAAATAGCCGATTTCTGTTTGTCTGACATTCAGACAGTCTGAACTGAATGATTTGACCTGTTTACATTAATCGATTATGTTCTGATCTGTTATAACTATCTGCATAGACTTGTTTAATGTAGATTGTCATGTCTGATTACGCATATCAGTCGATTATGTATCAGTTCAATAATTATTTCCTATGGCAAAACATGCATACATGCCGGAATCGACTCTTTAGTCGATTTCCGATTCAATCAGCTGTCAGAGCCACATAGTTGAAACTACCTGGACCCACCGGATAGTTCCGCCCTATGATTACTGGTTATTATCTTTTCCTTATCAATTGCAAGTCAAATTGACTGGCACGCCTGAGGGTTATCGGCACTCTCTGACCGGGTTTGAAGTTAGCTGGATCTTGAAAGCTCCGACGCTCTTAAGATCATATCTGGCTTCGCTGGTGTGTTGAGCGCGAAGGACCACATTTTGTGCCACACACTTTTTGACACGTCCGGTGGGACCGTTTCACTCATGACTAAGGGAAAGGCTCCGGAAACCGTGGCTCCTAGGGATGACGGCGTCATCAGAGTCAAGCATGAGGAGATCGATCCCGAGGATGTTGTGGTGCTAGAGCAGATCATCGAAGAATTCACTGATGCCTGTCTGCTGTCATTTGCTAAAAATCGCGATGGCCGCATGATCATGAAGAACCCCTACCATGGTGGATCATGCCTGGCCACACCGACAAGGAGGAACAAGAGTTCAAGGAGTTCATCCAGAACGCCATCTGGAACGCTTCGCATCAGGCAGTTGGGCATCATCACAACGTTTTCCTGCAGACATTATACAACATCATGAAGACCGTCATCAAGAAGCAGGATTGGGAATCATTGGGCCCAACGTACTTCAACATACCCCCAGAAGATTCCAACTCAGATGCAGTGGCCGGAACGTCCAAACCTCCGCCGCAACAGCCGAATCCGCCAAAGTCGAATGTTCAAAATCCCAATATGATGACAGATTCGGCTCCAAAAATAGCTCCGCAGCCTAAGCTATATAGAGACTACTCTACGGACCAGATTGCTGCTTACATGCGTGCAACTGGGAACACGCCAACCGAGAACATGCTGACTGGAAACATGCCTCCAACAACTCCAAACTTTCACATCGGGACACTTATGACGAGCTCACGTCGGCGCCACATCCCGGTTATGCTGAATCACCTCAAGACGAGTTGGTAAACAAGATGAGTGCAATGCTCAGGGACCAATTTGGCTTGCAGTCGAAGGCGGGGGTCTCGATCAGATACAGGTGCCCTTACCCTTAATGGTTTGATTGCGTGGCATTACCGTCGAGGTATCGCATGCCAGATTTCGCCAAGTTCAGCGGTCAAGACGACGTATCCACCATTAAGCACGTCAGCCGATATCTAACCCAGCCTTGGTGAGGCGTCGTACGAGGACGCTCACAGGGTCCGTTTCTTCTCGCTATCACTAACTGGGCCGGCTTTCAGTTGGTTCACCACTCTGGAGCCCGGGACAATTCAAAACTGGGTGGATCTGGAAGGAAAGTTTCATAGCTATTTTTTCTCTGGCACTGGGGAGAAAACCATTGTTGATTTAACCAGCATGCGCCAGAAGAGTAGCGAGACTGGGTCGGCCTTCATCAAGCGCTTTAGGGAAATGAAGAACATGTGCTATTCACTGAACCTACCTGACATGCGGCTCGCTCACTTGGTCATTGGTGGGATGCTCCCGCACATTCAGGAAAAGCTAGTGGGCATTGACTTTGACAGCATTAGCCAGGTGCTGCAGAGAGTGATGGCCCTGGAGCTGCAAGCTCAGACCTTCCGTAAGGAGGAGAAGTACAAACAGACGGCGTTCGTTAGTAATTCGGACTCCGAGGATGAAGACAAAGATAAAATCACTGCTGTCAAGCTGAGGTGGGGCAAGAAGCCCATGGCTGTGCCCAAGAATTGGAGCGCAGATGATCAGTACGATTTCAATACAAACAAGCTGGACAAATTGTTCGATCTACTGGTCAGTGCTGGGCAGATTACCTTCCCTGCCGATTATGTAAGACCCTCTCCTGAAGACTTGAAGGGTAAGACGTTTTGCCAGTACCACGGCCTCCCCTCACACGACACTAACGGATGCCGCGCATTCAAAACTCAGATACAGGGGGCTATCTCTCGCGGCTTATTGAAGTTTGACAGTCCTGCTAAGGGGAAAATGAAGATTGATAAGTTCCCGTTTCCAAAGGGACAGAATATGGTCGAGGTGTCGGCCCCCGCAGGCAAGATGAAAGTTTTGACCTCCAACCAAGCTAGAAGGAATGCATCAGTCGATCCTGATATGCAGATAACGACTGAAGAGCTGGCGATGATCAAGAGAAGCTGGGAGTAGAATCAGAGCCAATATGAGAAGGGGGAGTCCAGCGGCACCAAGAATACCAGGCCTACATCCCGCGATTTACTAAACAAATGGCGACGGGAGAAGGAGAAGACTCGCCGGAGGCAGCTCGAGGAGGAAGACTACCGGAGATGGGCTCGTGATGAAGAAGAAGCCCGCTACCAGGAAGAGCTGGCTCGCCGCTGGGAGGAAGAGGAAAGTCACTAGCATTGCCCATTCTTCAGGCATTGCTGGAACGAAGGTCTGAGATTGCCAACTCTGCGCAATTGGCTGGAGTGCAGCGATCAGTACCGAGAGTACAGGCACTCTCAGACCAACCGCCGATCTGTGCATGAGAGGCTCGGACGCCCACATGACATGCAGGATCGGCGCGAAAAAAGAGACCTGCGGGATCAGCTCAATGAGGCGGCAGTTGATCACCAAGAGCCGGTCTGGCAGGAAGACCAGTGGTGCCCTAGGAACTTGACCAAGAGCCAGAGACACTGCGTGCAACGCCTCAGGAACCGGGAGCTCAAAGCAGAAGGCCGCCCGACGCAAATCTGGCGGGAGAAGCCTCCTCAGGAGAAAGGGAAGGCAACAGCTGATGTGCAGATGGTGTTTGTGCTTCCGGCTGAGTTCAGGACGCCCCGAGCCAGGAAGGTTGACGTTCTCTCTGACTCTGATGAATCGGAGTCTGAGCAAGCCGCCGCCAAGCTGGTCTTCTCACAGCAGGCTACCTTTGACAAGCCACCCAAGCACCGGCACCTGAAGGCCCTGTACCTCAAAGGATATGTCGATGGGATGCCCATGACCAAGATGCTAGTCGATGGTGGCACCACTGTTAATATTATGCCCTACACCACCTTCCGCAAGCTGGGCAAAGGCCCTGATGATTTGATCGAGACCGACATGATGCTCAAGGACTTCGGGGGCAACTCTTCAAATACCCGGGGGGCAATCAATGTCGAGCTAATAGTCGGGAAGAAGACGCTGCTCACCACCTTCTTCGTGATTGAAAGCAAGGGTTCTTACAGTATGCTGCTTGGGCGTGATTGGATCCATGCCAACTGCTGCGTACCGTCAACCATGCACCAATGTCTGATCCAGTGGCATGGTGATGAGGTTGAGGTGTTCCCAGCTGATGACTCGGTGAGTATAGCCGCAGCAGATGCTGCCTACTGGGAAGCTAGGGATCATGATTGTTTCTCCGGCAAGACTTGGGAGGAAGGCTCCATCAAGGTCAACGATGAGAGTCAACAGCCGGTCCGGGCAATCGGCTCTGAGTCTTTTTACTAACGGACAACCCGATCGATGGCACCGAGGGCAAGCTTGGACAGTGTTTTACGTCGGCCGGTGAACTTGAAGAAGTGGATATCGGATCTGGTGACAGACCAAGGCCGACGTATATTGCTGCCAATCTTGACCCTGAGTTCAGGCAAGGAGTTGATCGCCTTATTGAAAGAATACAAAGACTGCTTCACCTGGGAATACTACGAGATGCCTGGCTTGGACAAATCAATTGTCGAGCATAGATTGCCCATCAAACCTGGATTTCGGCCATTCAAGCAGCCGCCATGATGATTCAAGCAGGATTCATTGCCTGACATCAAGGCCGAGATCCAGAGGTTGCTGGAAGCCAAGTTCATTCGAGCTTGCCGATACGCTGAGTGGGTATCGAATATTGTCCCTGTATACAAGAAGAATGGCAAGTTGCGGGTCTGCAATGATTTTAGGGACTTTAACAGAGCTACTCTGATGGACGGTTACCCAATGCTGATAGCCGATATGTTAGTTCGATTCGGCTGTGGGGCATCAGGTCATCAGCTTCATGGATGGTAATGCCGGCTACAATCAAATTTTTATGGCTGATGAAGATATTCCTAAGACTGCTTTTAGATGTCCTGGAGCAATCGGTTTGTTTGAGTGGGTTGTAATGACATTCGGTTTAAAAAATACCGGTGCAACTTATCAAAGGGCTATGAATTATATTTTTCATAAGTTGATCAGCAAGATTGTGGAAATTTACATCGACGACGTAGTTGTGAAGTCCAAAAGCTACAAGGAGCACTTAGACGATTTGAAGGCTACCCTGAAATGTACTCGCAAACACGGCTTGAAGATGAATTTTAATAAGTGTGCTTTCGGGGTATCGGCTAGTGAGTTTCTGGGTTTCATGGTACATCACAAAGGAATCGAGGTTGGCAGCAAGAGCAGGAAGGCCATTGATCAGCTTGTACCACCAACTAATAAGAAGGAATTGCAGTCCTTACTTGGCAAGATTAACTTCATCAGAATATTCATTGCCAATCTGTCAGAAAAGGTGCTGCTGTTCTCACCTACTGTTGAAGCTTAAAGACACTCAGGAATTCAAATAGGGTGACGTACAACAAAAGGATTTTAATGAAATCAAACAATATATGAAATCTCCACCTGTTCTGGTACCGCCACAGGCAGGTAAGCCGTTCAAGCGGTATGTGATGGCCGAAGACCATACGATTGGCTCGGCCCTTTTCAAGAATTTGAAGAAAAAGAGAGGGTAGTATTCTATCTAAGCAGGAGGCTCTTGGATCCTGAGACAAGATACACGCCGACTGAAAAGCTGTGCTTATGCCTATTTTACTCATGCACCAAGTCGAGGCACTATTTGCTATCGGCCGAGTGTGTGCTAGTTTCCAAAGCCGACGTGATCAAGTATATGTTGTCAATGCCTATCCTGAACGGATGGATCGAAAAGTGGATCTTGGCTCTCTCTGAGTTTGATTTAAGGTTTGAATCAGCTAAACCAGTCAAAGGTCAGGCAATAGCCAATTTCATTGCCTAGCGTCATGGGGGCGATGTCAGTATAGTCGACATGGCGCCATGGACTATGTTCTTTGATGGATCATCTTGCAAGCAAGGCGGAGGTGCTGGGGTAATACTAACATCACCTCGAGGTCAACGATTTGAATACGCTTTCCAGATCGGGCCAACAGTGACAAACAACCAGGCTGAATATGAGGCGACTTGGAAAGGATTTCAGCTTCTTCATGAAGCAAAGGCCGACTGTAGTTGAGGTTTTTGGAGACTCAAAACTAGTCATCAACCAATTGCTTGGCCTATTTGAATGTAAAGACGACATACTCAGAGGCTATTATGATCAGTGCCAAGCATTGATCAGAGGATTCTTGGCAGTTTCACTGTACATATTCCCAGAGCCCAGAATCAAGAGGCTAATCGGCTAGCACAGAGCGCCTCGGGTTACAGATCGATGCAGGAAATCTTCAATACCGAGCAATCAGCTGATGACTGGTGGGGTGAGATACCAAGTTACCTTGCAAATCCTTCACAGAAAGTTAGTAGAAAGCTGAGGTACAAAGCGATCAAGTATGTGCTGCTAGATGGTCAGTTGTATTATAAGACTGTCGAAGGGGTGCTGCTAAGATGCCTCGGGGCAGAAGAATCGATAAAGCTGATGAGTGAAGTTCATGAAGGAGTCTGCAGTGCTCACCAATCAGCTCATAAGATGAAATGGATTATCAGAAGGACTGGTTGTTATTGGCCAATAATGCTCGAAGATTATTTCAAGTATTACAAAGGCTGCCAAGAATGCCAGAGATTCGGGAATGTGCAGAAATCTCCTGCCTCAGCTATGGATCCTATCATCAAGCCGTGTCCATTCAAAGGTCGGGGAATCGATCTGATCGGCCAAATCCATCCACCGTCCGGTAAAGATTAGAAATGGATTTTAGTTGCAACAGACTACTTTACTAAGTGGGTAGAAGCTGTTCCTTTGAAGAACGCCACGTCTGGAGATATAATTGAATTTATAAAGGAACATATCATTTACAGATTCAGTATACCACAGACCATCACGACAGATCAAGGGACTATGTTCACTTCGGATGAGTTTTTAACCTTTGCTGACGACATGGGCATCAGAATATATAATTCATCACCTTATTATGCCCAACCTAATGGTCAAGCTGAAGCTTCAAATCAAATTTTAATCAAGATTATCAAGAAGAAGATTGAGCAGACTCCCAGGAAGTGGTACTTGACACTGAGTGAACCGGATGGCTTAGCGTCCTAGTTAGGGGATGATAGCCGATCGATGCAAGGTCTCGCTCATACAGCCAATTCTACGTAGAGGATCGCCTTCAGAACAAAAATAAGAGTCTGTAATAGCCAATGGAGTGTAACAACCGATGTGATTGTATCGCCTTTAGTCCAAAAATAAAAAAATAATAATATGCAGACACATGAAGATCAGATTGGTGATTATAAACAAAGTCTATATTTCTGATCATGTTTACAGGAGCCCTGTTACATTCTAATTCGGATTATGGGTGGCTCTGTCTATGATGTCCTGGGCGTCGGTGACAACCGCGACCTGTCAGCGTGGGAAAAGAAGTTCGCCAGTTGGGCACTGGCCTCCTCCATTTCCTAGCCCTCCGGGAACCCGGGCTCGACGGCCTCCAGAGCTATGCCGGAGCGGAGTCGTGCGGCCGTGAGAGCCCCAGTGGCGCCGTGACGAACGCCGGCCATGGCCACCTGGAGGACGCGGTGGTGAACATCCAAGAGCCGCTCCGCCTGCGTGTTGCCACGGGCATTGACGGCGTTGGTGGCGGTCTCAGCGGCTACGCGCAACTCTTCCAGCTGCGTGTTCAGGGGTACAAAAAGAAAGAAGGGTCAGCACGAAGATGATCATCAGCACATCACAAAGCGACTTCAAGGCATTACCTGCCACCGCGGCGTCCGACTCGGTGAGCTGGGCCTGCACATTGGCCACCTCGGTCTCGGCAGCGGCAAAGGCAGTGGCTTGGGCTTCATTGACGCCCTGCAGCCGGCCATTCTCCTTCATAGCCTCTGAGTAGAGGTTACGATACTCCACCATCTGGTGGTGGAAGTGGCGACCGTCGACGGCAGTGTAGGACCCGTCAAAGGACCCCAAATCGGATCCCCCATGAGAACCAGCGCTCGGGGCCGGGTCTTGAGGAGGGTCTTAAGGAGGCGTAGTCCGGCGGGTCCGGGTGTCGAGACCAATTGGCGCACCCAGAGGAAAAGGAATCAGGCGAGCCTGACTTAAAAATGGCAGAGAAGCAGATGTGTCAAGATTGAAAGAGATCAAAGCCATGGATGCAAACTGGTTTACCTGCTGTAGATGGCCAGCTGCCGGGGCGACACCCAACGATGACGGCCGCGAGACGGGCCCGCTGTAGCACCCGCACCGGGGGTGGCTCCAGCGGCCGCAGGAGCGGCTTGAGATGGCCCGGCGGCGGTTCCCGAGCCTCCGGCACCGGTGGTTTCCGCATCGCTGCGCAAGACGTCAGTGGTCGAATTAGATCAGACAGATGTATCAAGAAGTGAACAGTAGCCTTACCCTAGCCAGGCTCGCAGACGGTGCTTCTGTTCACCCACGGCCCGCAGGCTTCGGCTGAAGTTGTCACCTTCAGCGGAATCCGTAGCCGGCCGCTTGCCACGGTCTCCGTTCCCGGCCATGGGTTGGTGTTGAAGATTTGCTTTCATCTGTTTTGGGAGAAGAGGTGAAGAGCAAAGGCCGGGTAAGCAAAGGCTAATGGTGTCTGTGGTTGCTCGCTCAGGCCGGGCATCTATTTATAAAGATGGAGGCACCAAGGCGGTTTCCTCTCGGGAGATGAGACGACACGGCGGATTTTATGATGAAGTTAACCCACGTTTCTTGAATCCGAAACCGACGCCGCGCATGGGAAGTGGAACGTCTTGATCGGCTATTTTGGTCGGTTGCCTGGAATCGGTTAATTAGTCCGTTTGCTAAGGATCGGCTAACTGGGTCAGTTACTTGGATCGACTAAATAACTGATTTCTGCGTATTCTGTGACAAGTACTGAGGATCAGGTTGAATAGCTGATTCAAAGACAGAATAAAAAGAAGGCCGATTTCAGTCTGGCCAATATGCTTTACAGGATTCACAGAAAGAGTTGAACATAAGTTACAAGCCCAGCAAGGACCGAATGGAAGAAATACATTCAACATGAAGAGCATGGCCAGTCTGCAGAGATTCTTGGTCTTCATCAGCTGTTGAATTGAGGATGTTCATGGTGCTGGTTGATCTTCTTGCCTTCAATGACCCTGGCACTGACCTGTTTTCTCTTCTCAGCCATGTCAACGGTGCTTTTTGATACAAAGATCTCATGCTGAGTAATGACCGAGTTTACTTCCTCAAGCTCCTTTATCAGCTGCTCGCGCCTGGTCTTTAGAGTATTTAGCTCTGACTCAGCCGAGATAATGGTGTTCGTCAGCAGCTTGACTTGATCTGCCAACCCGTGGGCCTCTTGTTTGTTGATCAATTTGTTATTTCTCAACTGTTCAAGCTCGGCCAGGTTTATATGGGCAGTATTGATCCTTGGGGTAGCACTTTTAAGCTTGACAAGCTGCTTCAGGAGGCTGAGAGTTGCCAGGCATGTGTGCTGTTGAATTAGCTCAATTGCCTGGTCGATTGTTTTAGGATGCCGGGCTAGGTCGGCAAGGTTTATTTTCAACTGAGGCAAGAGCTCATTTAGCCGATTCTTGAAATTTGGCTATGGCAGCATTGTAGACTTGGAGCTTAATTCATCTTCATCACAACACTCTTCCAGGTCGAAGGAGTAGCTAGGAGTCGAAGGCTGCAGCACCTGCATTAAGATGTTAGGAGGTGATAGCATGAATAATGTGATCAGTTAAAGGATGAGTGTTTCACCTGAGTAATACTTGAAGGAACTGGAGCTGATGAAGTGCCTGGTTGATCTGTCATGGCAATCTCTTTTCCGGCAGTGGAGGTGGCCTTAGCATGTGTTTCTGTGGTCAGTTGAAGCTCTACAGTAATAAAAATGAGTAAAAAATAAAGCAAGCACGATAGTGTTAACAGCCGAAGAGCCTTACCTAGATGTTCAGGAGATGGTGTTTTCTCTTCTTCTAGTTGGTTCCACGAAGGAGGGCTGTTCGGCTGCATTTTTAGAAAGAATCAGAAAATATTCAGCAAGGTGAAATTGTATGCTTACAAATTTGGTTGACACCTGAGTTCCTGCTCCTTCTTGCTGGATGGCGATGTTTTCATCCATTCCCAGAAAGCCTTCAGCAGTATCTTGGTGGCCTGTTGTTTCTGGAGGGATTTCGGTCTGAATATTTTCAGAAGATGCCTGAATCGGCTGAATGCTTACCTATTATATAGCCGATTCGGTCAGGTAAGCTGAGTAAATGATGCAGAGAATATTTCGGGACATCCAAGTACCTGGGCAGGCTTCCTCTTGGATCTCTTTTTCTTGGTGGTCGTCTTCTGGAGACTTGATGAAGCCTTTCTTTTTGAAGCTGGAGCAGTTATCATACTGGCAGGGGCTTTCATCATCTTTTTCAAGGATGGAGCCTGAGAGCCTAGCCTGGCAGTTGAGCAAAAAGGATAATAGTTGATCTGCTCTGGTGGGCTAGATTCTTGGTCCTGCATTAAGAGAAGTTAGAACAAAATTTGCGGCCGATTTGAATGGAATCGGTTAATATACTTACTGCCAAGTTGGAGTTGAAGCTTGGGTCCAGGGCTCTGCATCTATCATGGATCCCCTGGCAGAAAAGATGAGCATGCCATTGTTGCCACCAATGATCAAAAGTCTCATGGGACATTAAAATTTGACTCCAGTGCTCTACAGTGTGAACTTGCAGGTTTGCTCCCAATGTGAAGACCTTGTCGGCTTCTAGCATCTCGGTGATTTCATGTCTGGGCCTCAGAAGGTATAGAAATGGAAGCTTGGGGGCAGCTAGGCCGAAACCCAGCTGTCCTGCTACAATATTAGGGTGATAAAATTCATATGAAGGCCAGCTGAGCTCAGTACTGCTAGTACCACGAAGGTGCTTGAAGTCAACTGGCAGTGTATAGGGTTTTGCGATAGCATTAAAGATTTCAGTGACTCCAATATCAGAGCATCCTGTACTGAACCTGAAGGTATAGGGCATTAGGAATTCATTATCATCTACATATGGGAACCAAATCAAGGTGTCTGGTCCCAAGCCTCTGTAAAGTTTTTCAAGCAAGTTCCCTCGGTTCATGTTAATGGTGATGGCTGAGGCAGCTTCTCCAAAATTCTGACAGCCCCTGGTGATCTGGTTGCTATCCTCTTCTGCATAGTTGATGGACGGGTAATCGAGGTTGTTGAGGTTCGGCCTGACCATCTTGTGCAAATACAGGTTGAGTCATAGTTGAATCAACCACCAGGTACCTGTTATGCATCATACCTCTTCCCCTTTCAGCAGATAGCTGACGACTCGGTTCATTAATCTGTAGGCAGATCCCAGCAATAGTTTACCTAAGGGGACTGAATTGCCTTGAGCCAATTTTTCTGCAAGGGCCTTGAAGGGATAGGCCGGCCCCAAGGAAGCGCCACAGAAGACAAAACTTTCCAGCCACAAGATTAAGAAGGCTGTGTGTTTCTTTTCACTGATGCTGGAGGTTGTTTGGTAATGAGTTTTGATATAGCCGGTCCAGCCCTTGTACTCATTCAGTTTAGGGAATTTCTTTTCACTACTTGAAAGAAGATCCCACAGTTGGCAAGACCTGGTGACTTAAAGGCCAGTCAGCATATGGATATCACCCAGGGTGATGCTCATTGGCCCATCTCCAAATACGAAGGCGTTCAGAGAATTAGACCAGAAATAACTTGCAGTGATCAAGAGGGGTTCATTCTTCTTCATATCACACAGAGAAAGGTCAAGGCACTGGCTCAGATTGCGTAGCTCCCAGTCTGCCCTTTTCCATTCTGAGATGCGGAGAAACCAATTTCTCCATCCGCTAGGCATGCTTGGCCAGTTTCGGAAGGGCTGCTTGGACCATGAAGATGCATCCACCAGCGGGCCTCTAAAGGGGATCTAGTTAGTCTCTTGATTGATGAACTCTGTGGGATTGGAGTCGCCCATCGGGCCTAGGAAGAAAGCGATCGGAGCGTCCCTCAGCGGAATCAAGATTTCATTCTTCAGGTTCTGAGGCAGATGGGTGTTAGGTGTGACCGATCGAGCGGGGATTCATGAATGGAAGACAGGTTGGCAAGATTCATACCTTGGGAATCTCAGAAGGAGTCACCATTGCTTGCGGATTCTTGAAGGCGGCGGATCGAGGCTGGAGATGCAGTAGAGGATTTCTTGGCTAGGGTTTCGGTTTGCTGAGCTTTGAAGTGATGAGCGGGAGGCTGCCATTTTGGCTAGCAGGTGGACTGAATCAAGAGTTGGTGCTAATTTTGGAATAAAACCAGTTTATCCCAAAATTGGGGGCATGTGTTTACACCAAAAACTGGACTGGGTGCAGATAGTCGATGCCAAGCGTAAATAGCCGATTTCGGGACAAAGGCCCAGACAGATAGTCGATCGGGTCCCAGAATCGATTGTTGGGCCGAAGCGTAGACGGTGCGGTAGAAGGAAATTGCCGATTGATGACGTCAGCGCGAATCTCCGGCGCTAGGAAACTGATCACGTTCGAAGTCCGTTAAAGAAAGAAAAGATTGGGCTCCAAGTTACCTTTAATTTAGGAAAGTTTGTTAGTTTCCGTATTCATCTTGAGTTGTAATTCGAATAGGACTCTATCAAAGCCCTGGGTATAAATATAAACCCCCAGGCCATTGTAATAGAACACACATCAATACAACACATCTTTCGGCTCCGGTCAAACCTGTGACAGAACCGCCTTAATCATAGGGTCCACGTGCACCGTCATCGTCCCTAAGGACCCACGATCAGTCTGCACAAATTCCCCTTGACCCAGGTGGCCTGCCGGGTTCCCTAGGAAACCCTAACCTCACGAGGATCTCATTGTAAGCATTACAGTATTAAAACAGTTTACACAAATTATTTGAATCAGAGTACAAGGTGCGGAAGAATTACATAAACATAGGTGACAAATATAAATTATATTACCCCAATCCAGAGTCTCGTAGTGGAGTAGCATCATACAACTAGACACCCTGCCCAAGGGTTATACACATCTTCATCCAAGCACAATCCGTCAACCGGCACGGTCCCACGTAGAACTATTTACTCAACTCACCTGCAACAGGGGTTAACAAATCCTGAGTACTGGGGTACTCCGCATGACTTACCCGACTAAGAAAAAGGAATGAGACTCAGGAATGCAGGTTGAGGGGAGTCATGGTAAGGCTTGAGCAAGAGTCAAAGGATTTTTGCATAAAAGCATTACTAATACTATTTTCAATATTTTACTCAGCATTATTAATAATAAATATCAATAATTCACATTTCTTTCACATATAGCTTTCAAATCCCATTTACTTATTCAGTTCTCAAAAACATCCTAGTTCCGAACCACTCTTCGCTGTAAGTGTGAGGATCAATTCTCCATAACCGAGGAGCACGATGATTCGAATCGATTAGTACCCAGCTGGGATCTCTATCCACACTGTATATGTAGCACTTAAGCTTGCATATACCAAGCCTCACCTACCACGGCTTATCCTACCCCTGAACCGGTCCTGCGCCACCCGAGAGCACAGTACTCCTCTAGTCTCCAGGCACACCAGCCACGAGGGTACACGCTACTCTCGCCATCTCTCCACTCCCAGTGCGTGGTTGTCGGTTCAAGCAGTAGGGCCACCGGAGTCAGAGGCTTTCCGTAGTATGTGGCTAGTTGCAAAGTCTTGATCACAGCAGGCGACAACGAATGGTCCCTAAATATTTTTCTGTTGGAAACCATGCATTGGGACTCTAACCCAAGTACACTGATGACCACCCGGTTTTTGCACATCCCTTTTCCGATGGCGACGATAGTGGGACTCTAACCCAAACAAATGGCCAACCAAACGGAAAACCCATTCCCATCGGTGACAATGGACTGATCAGGTGCACAGCCACCGAACAAGAACATTACCAATTCCCTTTTTCATGAATTTAATCAATAGCATTTCACAATAGCTCAAAAATAGTCTTTTGTGCAAATCTAAATTATTCAAGCAGGGCTAAGCATTTTAAAAAATTTTATTTTAAAATGGTTTCCGGATATTTCAGTGGTCAAGGTTGGTAATGCATCAATTGGGTTAACAATCAACTCCTATCAACTTAATGCAATAGATTAACTTGCCATGGAGCAACAGTGGTGGAAGCGTGCCACGGTCTGCACCCAATTCCAAAATTTCACCCAAGGTTATTTCATGACTTGTGCTAATCATTTTGATAATTATCAACTAATACTTAAAGCATACAATTAAGGATATAACTAAATGTCATCAAATGAATCTCAAAATTTTTGTGGAGGTAGCCTGCAGTACAAAACAATGTCCAAACAATTTTCAAGATTTTTACAGTATTATTCTATCCTACAAAAATCCTAAAAGTCCCATTTATGAATTAAATGAGGCATTTTTACCATATACAGAAAGTGCTCAAAACATTTATTTAATATTTTTCAGTGTGTTCACCATAACATAGAGAGAATCTGCAATAATTTTCATGATTTTTAGGACAACATATTTATTCCTACAAAAATCACAATGTTTAGCACCATTTATATTCCCAGAAAATGAGAAACCCCTTTACACAGGTCAGGCCAGCAGTACAGACCAGCCCACTTTGGCCCAGCTCGGCGCTCTCCTTGTCCCAGCGTGCCCCTGTGCAACTGGGCCGGCCCAGCTCGCGCTGGCTGCCCTCCGGCCAGCCCTGGCCAGCCAGAGAGCTGCAGGCATGGCTGCCGGCCGGCCAGGCCAGCCCCGGCCAAGGCCGTTGGTGGCCGGCAGTGGCCAAGGGGGGCCGTAGTGGGTCGTTAAACTCCCCACGACGCGACGAATCTAATGGTATATTTGGTTTGGCTAAATGGTGACCTGAGCATGTGCAGTCGCGTTCATGGCGGATCGGTGGCGGTTTGCTCGCCGGCGAGCGGCGTTCCGGCGACTAGGGTGCGGTAGGACTCGAGCTAGGGTACGGGGAAGGTCTAGGAGACTCACCGAGACTCGATGCTCGAGCACAGGGGCGGAGGACGTGTGGAGGTGGCTCGTTGATGTTGACCGTGCCTGCGACGGCTCACTCCGGTGGCACGGGCTTTGTTCCGGCGACCTCTGTACATAGCTCGCAAAACCATCTAGCCAGTGAAGTTCACAACACTCAAATGAACCTAGAACACAAGATTGGAAGAGGAAAACCCACCGAGGTGCTCCGGTCGGGACGAACCGAGGGTGGCGGCGCGTCTGCCGGCCGCGAAGAAGACGACGGCGTGCAGGGCGATTCCGGTGATGATAGGGTGCGCGGGTGGGCTCAATAGATGCGCAAGGAGCTAAACTATGATCATGGAAGATGGAGAGGGTGAATATGGCCTATGCACGATGAATTTCGCCCCTAACCGCGAGCTCGTCAGCGGCGAGATGGGGATAAGGACGAGCGGCAACCGCGGCCGGTGATCTTATAAGGCGTCGGGGAAGGGAGTCTAAGACGACTCAGAGTGGACGTGGGGGCCCCTACGCTCTCACCTGCGTTGACAGAGCACGCCCGCACGGTAGCCAGGTGGCGTACGCACGCGCGCAGCATGGCAGGCGGCGGCGCGCATGAAACAGGGGAGGGCCCCCCACTACTGTAGCTGGTACTTTGTTCCTATCCGGTTTCTTTCCCAAATTACTTTCAAATTTCTTTAGCAACTTGAAAAATGGTCTACATAAAAATTGTAGAGACTTTTGTGATGAACGACTTTGGTTTCAGGAGCTATTTGAAATTTTGAATCGTTTTTTAATTATTCAAACGGGGTAAATGGCCATTTGAAATTAAGTTTCAAATCCTGTTTATTTCTCAAGATTTTTCTCGATAACATGTAAATCTGCAAATGTCAAAGTTATTCTATTTGTTGAGCCCTAAAACTTTCATTAAAAGAGTTTTACCAGATTCTTAATAATTTTTGAAATGACATTCCAAATTTGAATCTTTAAACACCAATTTGAGTTTTATTTAAACTTTAACTCAATAGCATGAAAATCCCTAAATACAAAAGTTGTTCAACTTGAAAAGCCTTACAACTTTCCTTAATCGTGTTTGGCCAAATTCTTGATAGTTTTTGAATTTGTATTTTAAATCTACATATTCAAACATAGAGTAGGATTTTGTTTGAAATTTTATTTAGTAACTTTAAAATTACCCAAAATAGAAGTCGCTCAACTTTTAAATATTTACAAATTTTGTTTAAGGCCCATTGTCTAATTCCTTTCAGTTTTGAATTAGGATTTGGGTCCGATTTGAGGCTTATAAATGATTTTTCTTTTAATACCTATTTTGATTTAATTTCCTACACTCAAACAAACATTTATATCATAAATTCACTCTAAGTCACCTATGCACAATCACATGTAGAAAAATATTTTAGTGGTGCACAGTAATAAAGAGTTTATGCGGGATGATTTACATGCAATCATAATGACATGACAGGTTTTAGTTACAGTAACACCAGGGGTGTTACATCCTTTCCCCCTTAAAATAAATTTCGCCTCGAGATTTAAGATACGGCTAAAGTCTTAGGTCTAATAATGGAAAAGAAAATGTGCCAAGTAAATATTTTTTAAACTTGCCAATAGAGCAAGTAGGGGTTTTACATTTTATAAGACTTGAAAGGAATAATTACGTTTAAAAAGTAGTAAAGAGCTTGGGAGAGTTTTCAGATAGAAGATTTTTCAGCTCTCAAGTGGCTTCTGCTTCCGAATGCTGATTCCATTGTACTTTGTACCACCCTATGGAAGTCCTTCGAGTAACACGACCTTTTCCTGTATTGGACTCACACTGGACACTCAGAGGGTATCAGATCTGGTTCAATCCAACTCCTACCAAGTCAGTATCTCGTTCTGGCACTCGAAGACACTTCTCAGGTGGTGATACATGAAATGCATCCTGCGCAGCTAGCGAGTGTTCAGATGATTGAGTTGATAAGCTACTAACCCACACTTCTCTTCCTATCCGAAGTGGTGAAGATTTTTATTTGACCTAATCCGTTGACTCTCAATACTAAAAGCTTTAACTTTTACTTCTTCAAAATAAACTTTAACGAGGAGTATCATTCGAGGGCAGTTTCAAGGAGATTGAGATCACATTAATCGCGAGCTTTAATGGTTCAGGGGTACCGACTACGGTACCAGTGCATACCCTGGTAAGATCTTATGTGGCCGCAGTCCACAGCAGGTCCCAAGTCTTGACACGGTACCATAGTCACGGGTCAAGATACCACCATAGAACACAATTAAAGTAATCACAGTAAAAAGAGAGAAAGTATATTGATTGTGACTATGATGAAACATGACCACAGAACTCGATACGAGCATATACCCTTCAGAATCTCATGTGGTTGCGAGTTACAGGAGATTCCAGGTTGCTATATTGTATCGTGGTCGTAGATCATTTTACACCATAGCTAGGTGGATGTGTTTCCACCTAAAGTGAAAACAAAGGAATTTTACTAGTTGTGAAGCTATAGCATGTCACAACCCTAAACCTCGATACCTACGCGTGTGTAACAGAACCGTCTAAATCACTGTGGCCCACAGGCACCTATCATCGCCACTAATGGCATCTGACAGCTGGGCCTGTGTTACAGATGACCTAGGCGGGCTCTGCCGGGCTACATAAGCACCCGTTATCTCCGACAGGATCCCATTGCGAAGCCATTACAGGATTACAACATTTCATAACAAAATCCATCACGAGTAAAAATGCAGAAGAGTAAATAGTACTTAATATTACAAACCAGTGTTCAAATGGAAATTAGGTGCAGTTATTACAGACCATAATTTAAAAGGGTAGCAGTAGCGGTAGAACCAACAGTACAACAGATAGATAAATATTACACGAACCCTGCCCACGGGTTCAACCTTATTCTTCCTCACTCTCCTGGACGATAGTGACGCAGCACGGAGCCAGACAGACTTCAGACTCCTGCTGACTACCTGCAACGGGGTTAACAAACCCTGAGTACATGGGGTACTCAGCAAGACTAACCCGACTAAGAGTGTAAAATTAGACTCAGGAATGTAGGCTAAGGGGAGTCAAGGTAAGGCTTTAGCAAGAGTTCAGGAGTTTAGCGGAAAAGCATTACTAGTCCTATCTCAACATTTTATTTCAATAATACTATTAATCATTAACCATATCTCCAAGTTCTTTCTCATATATCAACATTCTTTCATTTGCTTTATCCATTCAAAAATATCCTAGTTCCGAACCACTATTCACTGTAGGTGTGAGGATCAAGTCTCCATAACCGAGGAGCAACGACGATTCGAATCGATTAATACCCAGCTGGGGATCCCTATCCACACTGCATATGTAGCACTTAAGCTTGCATACGCCAACCCCGCCTAGCACAGCTTTTCATACCCCAGAACCGGTCCTGCGCCACCCAAGAGCACAGTACTCCTCTCGGCTCCAGGCACGACAGCCACGAGGGTACACGCTACTCTCGCCATCTCTCCACTCCCAGTGCGTGGTTGTCGGTTCCAGCAGTAGAGCCACCGGAGTCAGAGGCTTCCCGTAGTAAGTGGCTAGTTGCAAAGTCTTGATCACAGTAGGCCTGACAACGAACGGTCCCTAATATTTTTCCGTTAGAAACCATGCATTGGGACTCTAACCCAAATACACTGGTAACTATCTGGTTTTCACATCCCTTTCCCGATGGCGACGAAAGTTGGGACTCTAACCCGAACAGTTGGCCAACCAAATGGGAAAACCCATCCTCGTTGATGACATTGAGCTAGCTAGGAACACTGCCAACCAACAGGGACATAACCATTCCCATAAAGTGATTCATTTGATCTGTCTCATCACAGTTCAAAATAGCATTTTGCAAATCTAATCATTAAGCATGACTAAGCATTTTTCAATACTTTTATAAAATCAGGTTTTTAGGTATTGATCCATGGTCAAGGATGGTAATGCATAAATGGGTTGTCAACCAACTCCTATTAACCTAATGCAAAAGATTAACTCAAGTGATAAACATTTTAAAATAACAAGGAGGGGCAAATGCACCGGGGCTTGTCTTGAATGGTGTAGAGAGTCGGATCCGGGTCGGTGCCACAAATATCAAAACCTTGCACAACTTCCTGAGCAGTCTCCTCAGATGCACCCTCAGACTTTACCTCCGGATTCTCGGTCACTACACGTTTGCAATGAATGAATGTATAAATGCGATGCGCATAAAATGACAGATGAAATGCAATAATAAATAAGGCACACACATGATCAAGATCCTACCATAGGCTAGCCATGATTACTCTAATTCACCATGCCCTAGGTCATAAAGGTGATTGACCTAGAATCTCAAGCAATCAAAAAATCACACCAATCAATAATCATTTTATTTCCTATCCCTATTATTAATCATTTAAACCAATATATTTAAATATTTTCATTTGATGCCAAACTTCACCAATAGTTAGCTCTGGACCTAAAACAGTACCAATTAAATTTTCATGATTTTTGGACTTACAGGGAATTTATTGAAAATCATCAAAGTTCCTTTTATCATTTAATGTGCTGATTTTTAGTTAATACAAAAAGCACTCAAACCCTACATTTTATATTTTTATTAAATTCTACATATCACATAGAGCATCCACAAATATTTCCAGAATTTTTGATACAGTAGATTAATTCACACACAAAAAATTAAAACACAATACTATTCATTTTAAATAAAAATGAAAAGCTTTGTAAATCATTCGGGAAAAATAAAAACGGCCATTCGGCCCACTTAAGCGAACAGGCCCAGCACGGCCCGCGCGCGCACGCCTTTGAGCCGGGCCCCTGACAGGCTAGCTCCAGCCGTCAGCCCCCGCACACACGCGCGCTCTTCCTTCCCCGGGCGCTGACAGGCGGGCCACCCCTGCCAGGGTCGTCTCCTACCTCCGGCCGAGCGCTCTCGCGCGCGCTCGTGTGCGGCACGGCGCGGACCTCACCACCGGCGACCCCAACGGCGAACCCAAACGTCCCTGCGACACCCCTAGACCCTAACCGACCATTCCACTCACACAGCCTACGCCCTACCCGCCTCTGGCGAGCTCGTGCTTGCCCATGGCGGACCACGGCGGCACGGGGGCCCCGTTCCGGTCACCGAGACATGGTTGAGTTAGCAAAAATGGGCTAGGGAGATTCGGGGGCTCACCGGAAGACCAAATCGGTTGCGGGTTGGGACTGGAGCGGCTTGAATCGACGAGCGTGACGGCGGCGGCGGGTCGGTGGCGTTCACCGAAGACAAAACCTTCCCGTTCCGACGACCCTACGGCACCGGAGTGCAAACCACCGCACGCAATAGAAGTTAGGGAATCCATGACACGGAACCTAAGGAGAAGAAGCTCACCACGGAGAGCTAGGCACGGCCCGAAGACTCGTGGCGGCGCTCCGGTCGGACGCGGAGACGACGACCCGCGTTCCCGGACGTACAAGTCACCACAGTCCACACCAAAGGCACCAATCGATGCGCAAGGGAACTAACAAGCTTGCTGCGAGATGGAGAAGGTGGTGGTGGCTTGGTCACGGTGAATTTCACCGTAATCCAAATGAGCTCAACGGCGACCGCGAGGAGGAAAAATGGGGAGGAGCGGTGCTCGTCGACTTTATAGGACCGGGCAAGGGAAGGATAAGCTCGGGCTAGGTCCGGGGCCTCCTCTTGGCTGCTCGACAGCGCCCCTCCCCGCCCACGCTGGCCGGACGGCGCACGGCACCGCGCGCGGCACGCGCGTACGGGTGAGGAAGAAGAACAGGGGGACCCCCTTGTAGCTACAGTAGAAGGCTTAATAGGTCAAATGCTATTTGATTCCAATTCGATCTGATCCAGCCGGAATCCGAAGAAGTGATGAATACAAAAGTTGTAGAGAATTTTGTGTAGATAATTTTTTATTTTGACATGAAATTCAAATTCGATCAAAATTTCAAATTACAGAAAAGGGGGTAAAATTAGGGTTTGAATTTCAAACTGAAATTTTAAAATTACTTTTGATTTTTCTCAACAACTTGAAAAATGGTCAACATGAAAGTTGTTCTACTCAGTGAGCTTGACAACTTCTATTAAGGGAGTTTTGGACGATTCTCAATATTTTTGAAATTGAAGTTTCAAATTCAAATACCAACATACTAATTTGAGTTTAATTTGAATTTTTATAATATAACTTCAAAATCTCCAAAAATAAAAGTTGTCCCATTTTAAAATTTCTACAACTTTCATTAAGACATTTTCCTCAGATTCATTATAGATTTTGAATTGGTGTTTTAAGTCAACTCTAGGGTTTAATTTGATTTCTATTTAATTTTTATTTTTGATTTTTGATTAAGGACTTAATTCCACAATCAATACTAGCTGAAATCAAACCACTCTAGGAGCCCTAAGCACAATCATATGCAGATGCTTAAATTTAAATATGATGACATGGTAGATTAATTAAATTGTAATACTAGGGGTATTACAGCCTTCCCCCCTAAAAGAAATCTCGTCCCGAGATTTGATATAAATATAGAAACATCACTCGAAACAAAGTAATGGAAAAGAAAATGTCTCAACTAACTCTAGTTCTAAATTATCCACAAAAACTAGGGGAACGCTTACATAGATCAAGACTAAGAAGTTTACATCTACAGGGTAGCAAAGAACTCAGGGAAATTTTCTGCGAGGTAGTCTTCCGATTCCCAAGTGGCTTCTTCCTCGGAATGGGCACTCCATTGGACCTTGTACCACCTGGTTGTGTTCCTTCGTGTGACACTGATCCTTTATGTCCAGGACTCGAATAGGATACTCCGAGTACGTCAATTCAGGTTCAAGTTCCACTCCTTCCACATCGATGACCTGGTCAGGTACTCGAAGACACCTCTTGAGTTGTGACACATGGAATACATTGTGTACGTCTGATAGATGCTCTGGCAACTGCAACTTATAGGCTACTTTTCCCACGTGTTCTATGATTAAGAAAGGTCCAACATAACGTGGGGCCAACTTGCCTTTGACGCCAAACCGATTGACTCCTTTCATTGGCGATACTTTCAAATACACATAGTCTCCTATCTTGAATACCAAAGGTCGACGCCTTTTATCGGCATAACCTTTTTGTCGAGACTGTGCTACTTTCAAATTTTTTTGGATCTGCCTAACCTTTTCTTCGGCTTCATTGACCAAATCCACGCCATAAAACCATCTTTCTCCAGGTTCAGACCAATTCAATGAGGTTCGGCACCTACGACCGTAGACTGCCTCAAATGGAGCCATCTTGATGCTTTCTTGGTAACTGTTGTTGTACGAGAATTCTGCCAACGCTAAACACTCGTCCCACTTGTCAGGGTAATTGAGTGCACAAGCCCTCAACATATTTTCCAGTACTTGATTGGCTCTTTCCGTTTGTCCATCAGTCTGTGGATGATATGCAGTGCTATGCAGAAGTTTTGTACCTAAGGACTTGTGAAAAGCCTGCCAGAACTTGGAGACAAACTGGGTGCCTAGATCTGAAATGATGGTCTTCGGCAAACCATGCAACTTCATTAAGTTCTCTATGTAAAGCTTCGCGTATGTCGGTGCCCTGAAATCTTTCTTGACTGGTAGAAAATGAGCTTGCTTCGTGAGGCGATCCACAATAACACAGATGGAATCAAAACCTCTAGTTGTCCTGGGTAATCCCACGATGAAATCCATGCTAATGTCTTCCCACTTCCATGCAGGAACAGACAATGGTTGCAACTCTCCTCCAGGCTTCATATGGACAGCTTTCACTTTCTGACAAGTGTCACATCTCGCGACATACCGAGCAATCTCTATCTTCATCTTTGTCCACCAGAACTTTTGCCTCAAATCCTGATACATCTTGTTGCTGCCAGGATGGATGAAAAACCTTGTCAAATGTGCTTCGTCAAGGATCTTTTGTTGCAACTCCGGCACTTTTGGAACTACCAGACGATCCTTGAACCACACGACACCATCATCATCAATCTTGAAGCAATCTGCCTTGCCAGCTTGAACCTTTTCCTTGATGTGCTTGATTTCTTTACTTTCCCGCTGAGCGGCAATAACCTCATCTCGGATGGGTGTTTCAATACTAATATTGGTCAGACTGCCATGTGAAATTATTTCTATTCCTAATTTTTCCAACTCATAGCACAAGGATAGATCATATGGCTTGACTATCAAACAAGTGCAGTGCACCTTCCGATTGAGTGCATCGGCGACCACATTCGCCTTGCCTGGGTGATAATGCACTTCAATATCATAATCCTTGATTAACTCGAGCCATCTTCGCTTTCTCATGTTCAATTCTTCTTGAGTGAAAATGTATTTCAGGCTCTTGTGATCAGTGTATACATTGCAGGTACTGCCCAGCAAATAGTGACGCCATATCTTCAAGGCATGTACCACAGCTGCTAACTCCAAATCATGAGTGGGATAGTTCTCTTCATGACGCTTGAGTTACCGTGAGGCATAAGCAATGACTCTTCCTTCTTGCATCAAGACACAACCAAGTCTGGTACCAGAAGCATCACAGTACACATCAAAGGGCTTTTCAATGTCTGGTTGAGCTAGTATTGGTGCAGTGGTCAACAACTTTTTCAAGGTTTGAAATGCCTTCTCACATTCTGGTGACCAGACAAATTTGACTTGATTCTTCAACAGGTTGGTAATGGGCTTGGCAATTCTTGAGAAGTCCGGAATAAACCGACGGTAATACCCCACCATTCCCATAAAACTATGGACTTGATGAGCTGTGGTTGGTGGCTTCCAATTCAAGATCTCTTCCACCTTGCTCGGGTCCACGGATACACCTTCAGCTAATAAAATATGACCGAGAAAAGGAACTCGATCTAGCCAAAACTCACATTTGCTAAACTTGGCATATAGTTGGTGTTCTCTCAAACGGGTTAGGACAATACGAAGGTGGTTGGCATGTTCATCAGGGGTTTTGGAATAAACAAGGATGTCATCGATGAACACGACTACAAACTTGTCAAGCTCGGGCATGAAGACAGAGTTCATGAGATACATGAAATAGGCAGGTGCGCTGGTTAGGCCAAAAGACATGACCAGATACTCATAAAGGCTGTATCTGGTGGTGAATGCTGTTTTGGGAATATCTTCGGGACGGATCTTTATTTGGTGATAACCAGACCTAAGGTCAATTTTGGAAAAGACTTTGGCTCCAGCTAACTGGTTAAAGAGTAGGTCAATGCGAGGTAAAGGATATTTATTTTTAATGGTGACCTCGTTGAGTGGGCGATAATCGACACAGAGTCTGAGTGACTTGTCCTTCTTTTTCACAAATATAGCAGGACAACCCCAGGGAGATGAACTAGGTCGGATGAAACCCTTATCAAGCAGGTCTTGCAGTTGAATTTTAAGCTCGGACTAAATCCTTGGTAGGCATCCTATAGGCTCTACGAGATATAGGTGCAGTTCTCGGCTTCAACTCAATAGCGAACTCCACATCACGGTCAGGTGGCAGACCGGGTAGATCATCAGGAAATACATCCGAAAATTCACAGACTACCGGAATATTTTGGATTTCTTGGAGTGAGGTGGCACACAACCATCTGCACAGACTTTTCAACCATTCTCACGGGTAGTGGTAGCTGGATAAGAATCTAAGATTGACTACCAGGTATGCTGACTTTTATGGTCCTATTCAGCACATCGATCAGAGCCTTGTGCTGATACATCCAATTCATACCTAAGATGATATCTATGTCTTGATCCTTGAGCACTATCATGGTGGTTGGGAATATATGCCCGCCCAACTCGATAGGTACTCAATGCACTACCTCCTTATTTATACGCCCTCCGGGCGAATGTATAAGGAAGTTTTCCTTTATATCCCCAATTGGAATCTCATGCTTTACCACAAATGTACGATTGATGAATGAATGTGATGCACAAGAATAAAAAAGTGTAATAGCAGGATGACTGGCAACAGGAAACCTACCCATCATGACGGGCTCTCCTGCAGGGATGTCATCCACATGAGTATAATAGACATGTCCTGCCTTCTTGACAAGTTTGACCTTCTGAGCCTGGTGCTGCTGGCCACGGTGCTGATTCTAATGCTGCTGCTGCTGTCCAGGACCTTTTTGGGCATTTTGATTGTATTTCTTGGGATATGGACAGTCACGAGCCCAATGTCCTATCTTGCCACAGTTGTAGCAAGGATGATTGTAGATGGTCTGAGGTGTATTGATACGAACGCCTGGGGCATTCGGCTGAGTGGTGTTCTGTTGGTTTGAGGTATGAGAGGTAGCCGCGGTGCGTACCACGACTTGCTGCTGGGGGTAAGCTGGACGGTTGTGGTGAGTAGGATGATAGATAATCTTTTGGCAGTTTTTGACCGCCAGAAAAGCCTGATTTCTTTTTCTTCTTCTCATCTTGATGCTTACGATCACTTTCTTCGTAAGCAATGGCGCTGTTTACAGCTTCGTGATATGAGCAGTTAAGGTTGTTAGATAAGCTGTGCTGGATCTTGAAGTTTAGGTCCCTGACAAAGCAATCTCTCTTCTTTTGGTCAGTATTGGTGTGTTCAGGAGCATACTGGGCAAGATGGTTGAATTGGTTCATATATTGCATCACAGAAGAATCCTTCTGCTGCAAAGCTAAGAATTGATCCAGTTTCATTTTCATTACACCTGCAGGGATGTAATGTGCTCGGAAGGCTTCGCGGAACCCTGCCCAAGTAAGCTGATGCCCCTCGGGCTGTGCAGACAACAGGTTGGCGTACCAGGCACTGGCCGGACCCCGCAGCTGCTGAGCCGCGAACAGTGGCTTTTGGAATTCTGTGCAGCGAATCAAGCTGAACTTCTGCTCCATAGTACGGAGCCAGTCATCAGCCTCCAAGGGTTCTTCGGCTTTTGTGAATACTGGGGGACGGGTTTCAGTGAAGTCCACATAGGTAGTTTCCTCATCTTCATGGCGGCCTCGACGCCCGCCACGATTTTCTCGGTTTTGGGCCATAGCGTTGGCTGCATTAGCTAGGGCTGCGATGGCATCTGCTAAGGTTGGTGGAATTGGTGGTGGGTGGGGAGCAGCTCCTTCATCAGAAGTACCAGCACCAGTCGAGTGAGTGTTGACCATCTATTTTTAAGACAACCACTAAGGACTCACATTGCATAATTAAAAACATAGTAGCATTACAACTTAAAACATCAAATATAACAAGGTTCGACACACACGAATCACAACCGGACCCCCCCAGACTACGGTTCTTGGCACTACGATTACAACACTCGGATAACAGAAGACTAAAATCACTAGTCCTAAGACTAGCCTAGTCGATGACGACAACCTCCTCCTTGTCGTCCTCCTCGACGACTACATCCTCCATTGGGTTGACTGCCTCAAGGTAACCTTCCTCTGTAGCATCACTGTCATAATACTCCTCATCGGGTCCTATGACAACACCCTCCTCAGGCTCCTCCTCCCGTGGAACCAGAATCGGATTAAGCTGATCGTTCAGCCTATGCACCTCCTCGTGCAGCATGCCATTGTTCCACTCAAGGTTCTCAACGTACCCCTCCAGCTCCTAAACCCTCTCACGTGCCATGCCCTCCTGCTCCAAAGCCTGATCCCTCTCCTGAGTCAGGCGGTCGATCTCCCGCCGTAAGTCTCTGTTGGTCCTCACATCCCGGTAGTGATCAGCCCGGGCCACTTGGAAGTCCTCCCTCATTAGACTTATCTCCCTGTGCAGCTCCTTGATCTCCTTCTTCAATTCCTTACGGCTGCGGCGGGGTGGACGGCTCCCAGACGCCTCCTCACCATCGCGCGGTGCCAACTGGTGGCGCGGAACTCCACGGGGACCAGTCATCTTGCGTGCCGTCAACTTAGAACGTGCCAGCTGGAAAGGTAAGTTTGAATTAGTGAGGATATAATAGGCTAGCAAGAATATGTGTGATAGTTCCTAACCCATATACCCACTTTTAAGGAGGAAGTTATTAACATGTGTGATTATCATGATGCATGCATGTACTTACGAATTTCAAATCATGCAATATAAATCAAAGCATAAATAGTTTGAACATAGGGCTAATGTTAATAATGTTGTTCCACCTGCTACCATAACCATAATAAGAAAAATTACAGAACAAGACAAGAACTACCGAGTAAGGTAAGATTGTAAGTAGTTTGGACTCAAAATAACAGTTTAAGTTTTTATGATCCAAAACATTTTGAAGTTTTCGAAAAGTAACCCGCAATGATTCAGCAATGGAACGCTCTGATACCAGCTGCAAAAGAACCGCCTAAATCACGTGGCCCACAGGCACCTGTCATCGCCACTAATGACATCTGACAGCCGGGCCCGTGTTCCAGATGACCTAGGCGGGCTCTGCCGGGCTACATAAGCACCCATTATCTCCGACAGGATCCCATTGTGAAGCCATTACAGGATTACAACATTTCATAACAAAATCCATAAGAGTAAAAATGCCGGAAGAGTAAATAGTGCTTAATATTACAAACCAGTGTTCGAATGGAAATTAGGTGCAGTTATTACAGACCATAATTTAAAAGGGTAGCAGTAGCGGTAGAACCAACAGTACAACAGATAGATAAATATTACACGAACCCTGCCCACGGGTTCAACCTTATTCTTCCTCACTCTCCTGGACGATAGTGACGCAGCACGGAGCCAGACAGACTTCAGACTCCTGCTAACTACCTGCAACGGGGTTAACAAACCCTGAGTACATGGGGTACTCTGCAAGACTTACCCGACCAAGAGTGTAAAATTAGACTCAGGAATGCAGGCTGAGGGGAGTCAAGGTAAGGCTTTAGCAAGAGTTCAAGAGTTTTGCGGAAAAGCATTACTAGTCCTATCTCAACATTTTATTTCAATAATACTATTAATCATTAACCATATCTCCGAGTTCTTTCTCATATATCAACATTCTTTCATTTGCTTTATCCATTCAAAAACATCCTAGTTCCGAACCACTATTCACTGTAGGTGTGAGGATCAAGTCTCCATAACCGAGGACCACAGACGATTCGAATCGATTAATACCCAGCTGGGGATCCCTATCCACACTGTGTATGTAGCACTTAAGCTTGCATACGCCAACCCCGCCTACCACGGCTTTTCATACCCCGGAACCGGTCCTGCGCCACCCGAGAGCACAGTACTCCTCTCGTCTCCAGGCACGACGGCCACGAGGGTACACGCTACTCTCGCCATCTCTCCACTCCCAGTGCGTGGTTGTCAGGTTCCAGCAGTAGAGCCACCGGAGTCAGAGGCTTCCCGTAGTATGTGGCTAGTTGCAAAGTCTTGATCACAGCAGGCCTGACAACGAACGGTCCCTAATATTTTTCCGTTAGAAACCATGCATTGGGACTCTAACCCAAGTACACTGGTAACTATCCGGTTTTCACATCCCTTTCCCGATGGTGACGAAAGATGGGACTCTAACCCAAATAGTTGGCCAACCAAACAGGAAAACCCATCCTCGTTGATGACGCTGAGCTAGCTAGGAACACTGCCAACCAACAGGGACATAACCATTCCCATAAAGTGATTCATTGGATCTGTCTCATCACAGTTCAAAATAGCATTTTTGCAAATCTAATCATTAAGCATGACTAAGTATTTTTCAATACTTTTATAAAATCAGGTTTTTAGGTATTGATCCGTGGTCAAGAATGGTAATGCATAAATGGGTTGTCAACCAACTCCTATTAACCTAATGCAAAAGATTAACTCAAGTGATAAACATTTTAAAATAGCAAGGAGGGGCAAATGCACTGGGGCTTGTCTTGAATAGTGTAGAGAGTCGGATCCGGGTCGGTGCCACAAATATCAAAACCTTGCACAACTTCCTGAGCAGTCTACTCAGATGCACCCTCAGACTTTACCTCCGGATTCTCGGTCACTGCACATTTGCAATGAATGAATGTATAAATGCGATGCGTATAAAATGACAGATGAAATGCAATAATAAATAAGGCACACACATGATCAAGATCCTACCATAGGCTAGCCATGATTACTCTAATTCACCATGCCCTAGGTCATAAAGGTGATTGACCTAGAATCTCAAGCAATCCAATAATCACACCAATCAATAATCATTTCATTTCCTATCCCTATTATTAATCATTTAAACCAATATATTTAAATATTTTCATTTGATGCCAAACTTCACCAACAGTTAGCTCTGGACCTAAAACAGTGCCAAATAAATTTTCATGATTTTTGGACTTACAGGGAATTTATTAAAAATCATCAAATTTCCTTTTATCATTTAAGGTGCTGATTTTTAGTTAATACAAAAGGCACTCAAACCCTACATTTTATATTTTTATTAAATTCTACACATCACAGAGAGCATCCACAAATATTTCTATAATTTTTGGTACAGTAGATTAATTCACACACAATACTATTCATTCGGGCCCACTTAAGCGAACAGGCCCAGCACGGCCCGCACGCGCCCCGCGCGCACGCCTTCGAGCCGGGCCGCTGACAAGCCGGCCCCAGCCGTCAGCCCCCGCGCGCACGCGCGCTCTTCCTTCCCCGGGCATTGACAGGCAGGCCACCCCTGTCAGGGTCGTCACCTACCTCCAGCCGAGCGCTCTCGCGCGCGCTCGTGGGCGGCATGGCGCGGACCTCGCCACCGGCGACCCCAACGGCGAACCTAAACGACCCTGCGACTCTCCTAGACCCTACCTACCATTCCACTCACACAGCCTACCCCTACCCGCCTCTGGCGTGCTCGTTCTTGCCCATGGCGGACCACGGCGGCACGGCGGCCCCGTTCCAGTCACCGTGACATGGTTGAGTTAGCAAAAATGGGCTAGGGAGATTTGGGGGCTCACCGAAAGACCAAACCGGTTGCAGGTTGGGACTGGAGCGGCTTGAATCGACGAGCGTGACGGCGGCGACGGGTCGGTGGCGTTCACCGGAGACAAAACCTTCCCGTTCCGACGACCCTACGGCACCGGAGTGCAAACCACCACATGCAAAAGGTTCAATAGAAGTTAGGGAATCCACGACATGGAACCTAAGGAGAAGAAACTCACCACGGAGAGCTAGGCACGCCCCTGAAGACTCGCGGCGGCGCTTCGGTCGGACGCGGAGACGACGACCCGCGTTCCCGGACGTACAAGACACCACAGCCCACACCAAAGGCACCAATCGATGCGCAAGGGAACTAACAAGTTTGCTAGCGAGATGGAGAAGGTGGTGGTGGCTTGGTCACGGTTAATTTCACTGTAATCCGAATGAGCTCAACGGCGACCCGCGAGGAGGAAAAATGGGGAGGAGCGGTGCTCGTCGACTTTATAGGACCGGGCAAGGGAAGGATAAGCTCGGGCTGGGTCCGGGGCCCCCTCTTGGCTGCTCGACAGCGCCCCACCCCACCCACGCTGGCCGGACGGCGCCCGGCGCCGCGCGCGGCACGCGCATACGGGTGAGGAAGAAGAATAGGGGGACCCCCCTGTAGCTACAGTAGAAGGCTTAATAGGTCAAATGCTATTTGATTCCAATTCGATTTTATCCAGCCAGGAATCTGAAAGAAGTGATGAATACAAAAGTTGTAGATAATTTTGTGTAGATAATTTTTGCTTTTGACATGAAATTCAAATTCGGTCAAAATTTCAAATTACAGAAAAGGGGGTAGAAGTAGGGTTTGAATTTCAAACTGAAATTTTAAAATTACTTTTGATTTTTCTTTACAACTTGAAAAATGGTGAACATGAAAGTTGTTCTACTCAGTGAGCTTGATAACTTCTATTAAGGGAGTTTTTGAAGATTCTCAATATTTTTGAAATTGAGGTTTCAAATTCAAATACCAACATACTAATTTGAGTTTAATTTGAATTTTTATAATATAACTTCAAAATATCCAAAAAATAAAAGTTGTCCCATTTTAAAAGTTCTACAACTTTCATTAAGACATTTTCCTCAGATTCATTATAGATTTTGAATTGGTGTTTTAAGTCAACTCTAGGGTTTAATTTGATTTCTATTTAATTTTTATTTTTGATTTTTGATTAAGGACTTAATTACACAATCAATCCTAGCTGAAATCAAACCACTCTAGGAGCCCTAATCACAATCATATGCAGATGCTTAAATTTAAATATGATGACATGGTAGATTAATTAAATTGTAATACTAGGGGTATTACAGCGTGCCTAGTAGAATCTCTGCTGTGTGGCCATGGCACACAAGAGGCCCTAGGTTTCGACGCGGCACTGTGGTCATAGGTTATGGCACCACTATAGGCACAACCATAATGAATCTGGAATAACATGTTGAAATTGAGTGAGTGGTACGTGTCGGATCAATGTATGACACGTATACAGATAAAAGTCCTGGTCTAATACTAGGTTTTGCACTAAGTTTGTGTGTAGATTTAAGTGCATCCTAAAGTTTCCGAAGATGTAAATTTTGAAAGGATTTCAAGGTATTTATAAATAACCAGGAATCCATAAAACAACAGGGAATCCTCAGCGGATCGCAGATACCATTTTCAAGTGATTGGATCTTAGGTACCATTTCCAAATCGGTTCCTGTTATTTTATTAGATGACATTATGATGATTGCAAGTACAAAGAATTTCCATGAATTCAAAGAGATCAGTTGTAAATTTTCAAAGTGGATCTGAAGATAGTTATAAATAGCAAAAGAATTTTAGAAATTCAGAAAGACATATGGATATGAATTTTACGAAAGAGATTTGAAAGACAGTGAAAGCACATTAATTGCAGGCTAGGATCATGACCATTAACCCTGAGAACAGCGAGCGTCTGGCAGTCACTTCCTATAGTTGTGATCCATAAGAGACCCCAGATTTCGACGCTGCATCACGGCCATGGATCATGATATCCCATGAGGCTACAATTACAATAGCTTTCGAAGGAATTAGCAGTGTCTTGAAAGGAGAAAAAATTAACACATGAATGGATTTAAGAAATCAAGGATCGACTAAAGCTTTTTAGGAAATTGGCATAGTAAATGAGTGCATCTAGAAGTTCCCCAAGAACCAGGAACTTACGGACCGAAGATTATTAACGATTGACAAAAACTTGATATACAACGAGTAACTTTTCAATGAACTCGATTTTTCATTTGGAATCAGGTTTTTAAGCAGAGTCTAACTTGGAAATTCAGTTGTGCTCAGTACCATTTGAGGGCGGTCACGATCATACCACGATACCCGCATACTCTCGGCGGCAAGCCATGTGGATGCATCACACATGGGGCCTCAAGCTTTATAGCGGTACCGTAGGTTGGGAACGACTTATCCCATCGAGGTACTAGTATCAGCTGGATATTAAGAGGGGGGAAAAAAAGAAACCTTTTGGGAAATCCTTTTCAAATGATTTAGAAGACTATGCTTTTTAAATTCTTGGTGACTTTGAAAGAAAGAATTTAGAAATTTGGCCGTTTCATAGACTTTTGCAATGGACTTTTGGTCAAAGGCGTTTCAAAATGGTGGTATACGGAGTTAGAACTATTTTGTAGAAAACATTTTACCAGTGCTAAAAACCTTTCAAGATGATTGATTTGAAACCTTGTTTGGAAATTGGAGAGTGTTTTAGTGAGGCTTTAGAATCGAAAAAAATGAAAATAATTTTTTTAATCCATACGAATTTTAAAAGCAGAATCTTTTGAATGTATTATTTTCTAAGACAATTTTCAAAACATGGTTCGAATAGTTTAGTTTTTAAATCAAAGCATCGCTTCCTTAAGTTTACTTTAAACCCAACCGACATGGCTTTTGCAATCAAATTGGTTTTCGAAACTCGTTTTTGACTTGAGTTGCCAGGAATCATCACCAGATCTTTCAGCAAGCACAAGAAAAGCTAAAAGAGTAAAACCTTTTGAAGTTTTCGAAATAAATTTATAGTTGATCCATTGTTAATGCTCTAGCTAGGATCTGTAGGAACACTTCACATCTCGACCGACCAAGGAGAACGGTGCGGAACCAAAAATACGTTATTGGTTTTGAGTAACCCACTTTCTGCAGTGATTGCCACATCACTGTAAGAGTTCTGAACATGGTCAGACAGTTGTCAATTCCAGTAGCAGGGTCTTGTGAATCCTTCGGTTTAGAAGAGAGGTAGGAATTTTATTTTTAACAAAATACCTTTTGAAGTGAGTTTTATTTTTTTGAAAATATAGATACACTTCATTACGGGGTACTATTAATAGTTGTAATGTCATGATGCATGAGTGTTCCAACGCCAATCCAAATACTCTAATATATACATATTATACTGATTAAATTAAATTACTAGAGTGACATGCACTCCATGTTTTTAAACATAGGGCATACTTAAGGTGCTAATCCACTACTAAGCTCAAAACCTAACTACAGATCTATAGAAATAATCAAGGAAAGATTCAATAGAATGAATAAGGAAAGTTCAGAAGTAACCCGGGCCAAACTACCCAATCAATTTTATTTGATCCAAATCATTTTAAAGTTTTTGTAAAGTAATACTGCAAGTACTTTACAATGAAATGCTCTGATACCACTTGTGACAGAACCGCATTAATCATAGGACCCACGTGCACCGTCATCGTCCTTAAGGACCCACGATTAGTCTGCACGAGTTCCCCTTGACCCAGGTGGCCTGCCGGGTTCCCTAGGAAACCCTAACCTCACGAGGATCTCATTGTAAGCATTACAGTATTACAACAGTTTACACAAATTATTTGAATCAGAGTACAAGGTGCGGAAGAATTACATAAACATAGGTGACAAATATAAATTATATTACCCCAATCCAGAGTCTCGTAGTGGAGTAGCATCATACAACTAGACACCCTGCCCAAGGGTTATACACATCTTCATCCAAGCACGATCCGTCAACCGGCACGGTCCCACGTAGAACTATTCACTCAACTCACCTGCAACAGGGGTTAACAAACCCTGAGTACTGAGGTACTCCGCAAGACTTACCCGACTAAGAAAAAGGAATGAGACTCAGGAATGCAGGCTGAGGGGAGTCAAGGTAAGACTTGAGCAAGAGTCAAAGGATTTTTGCATAAATGCATTACTAATACTATTTTCAATATTTTACTCAGCATGATTAATAATCAATATCAATAATTCACATTTCTTTCACATATAGCTTTCAAATCCCATTTACTTATTCATTCTCAAAAACATCCTAGTTCCAAACCACACTTCGCTGTAAGTATGAGGATCAATTCTCCATAACCGAGGAGCACGACGATTCGAATCGATTAGTACCCAGCTGGGGATCCCTATCCATACTGTATATGTAGCACTTAAGCTTGCATATACCAACCCCGCCTACCACGGCTTATCTTACCCCTGAACCGGTCCTGCGCCACCCGAGAGCACAGTACTCCTCTAGTCTCCAGGCACACCGGCCACGAGGGTACACGCTACTCTCGCCATCTCTCCACTCCCAGTGCATGGTTGTCGGTTCAAGCAGTAGGGCCACTGGAGTCAGAGGCTTTCCGTAGTATGTGGCTAGTTGCAAAGTCTTGATCACAGCAGGCCGACAACGAACGGTCCCTAAATATTTTTCCGTTGGAAACCATGCATTGGGACTCTAACCCAAGTACACTGATGACCACCCGGTTTTCGCATCTCTTTTCCGATGGCGACGATAGTTGGGACTCTAACCCAAACAAATGGCCAACCAAACGGAAAACCCATTCCCATCGGTGACAATGGATTGATCAGGTGCACAGCCACCGAACGAGAACATTACCAATTCCCTTTTTCATGAATTTATTCAATAGCATTTCACAATAGCTCAAAAATAGTCTTTTGTGCAAATCTAAATTATTCAAGCAGGGCTAAGCATTTTCAAAAATTTTATTTTAAAATGGTTTCCGGATATTTCAGTGGTAAAGGTTGGTAATGCATCAATTGGGTTAACAATCAACTCCTATCAACTTAATGCAATAGATTAACTCAAGTTATAAACATTTTTCAAATCACAAGGAGAGGGGCTGAATGCACCGAGGCTTGCCTGTTGCTTGGAGCAGATAGAACCCTGAAGTCGATCACCGAGAAAGATCCACGTCCACCGAGTGAAGACCTTACTCGGGGTTTGCCTCTGATAATAATTATCGCGCGTTCACTACACGAAATAATAATGCAATGCTTAACATGATGATATGTATGCCATGATGCATGGGATGCACTAAATTGTGAATCACTTAGAAAGTAAACTTCATTTAGAAAGTTGGATACGACTTTCTTTCACAATAAAGTTACAAGCCAACTTGTTTCTTAACATTTAGGGTTTCACTTAACTTTCAATTGTTTTATCAGGCAAGTCTTCCTACGTTTGCATATCGCAGGACTAATAAAATCCTAATATAATAAACATAGTTAACTACCCCTTTTTACCCAAGAGGTTGCATTCAAGAACCCATCCATATCACATACATACACACATGCATGAATATACAAGTGAGGGGCTTAATTAACTGAAAAGCATTTTTAGATTTTTTTTAGTGAACATCAGCACATCAACCAAGTAACTCACTTGCCATGGAGCAACAGTGGTGGAAGCGTGCCATGGTCTGCACCCGATTCCAAAATTTCACCCAAGGTTATTTCATGACTTGTGCTAATCATTTTGATAATTATCAACTAATACTTAAAGCATACAATTAAGGATATAATTAAATGTCATCAAATGAATCTCAAAATTTTTGTGGAGGTAGCCTGCAGTACAAAACAATGTCCAAACAATTTTCAAGATTTTTACAGTATTATTCTATCCTACAAAAATCCTAAAAGTCCCATTTGTGAATTAAATGAGGCATTTTTACCATATACAGAAAGTGCTCAAAACATTTATTTAATATTTTTCATGTGTTCACCATAACACAGAGAGAATCTGCAATAATTTTCATGATTTTTAGGACAACATATTTATTCCTACAAAAATCACAATGTTTAGCACTATTTATATTCCCAGAAAACGAAAAACCCCTTTACACAGGTCAGGCCAGCAGTACAGACCAGCCCACTTTGGCCCAGCTCGGTGCTCTCCTTGTCCCAGTGTGCCCCTGTGCAACTGGGCCGGCCCAGCTCGCGCTGGCTGCCCTCCGGCCAACCCTAGCCAGCCAGAGAGCTGCAGCCATGGCCGCCGGCCGGCCAGGCCAGCCCCGGCCAAGGCCGCTGGCGGCCGGCAGTGGCCAAGGGGGGCCGCAGTGGGTCGTTAAACTCCCCACGACGCGATGAATCTAATGGTATATTTGGTTTGGCTAAATGGTGACCTGAGCATGCGCAGTCGCGTTCATGGCGGACCGGTGGCGGTTTGCTCGCCGGCGAGCTGCGTTCCGGCAACTAGGGTGTGGTAGGACTCGAGCTAGGGTATGGGGAAGGTCTAGGAGTCTCATCGAGCCTCAATGCTCGAGCAAACAGGGGCGGAGGACGTGGGGAGGTGGCTCGTTGATGTTGACCGTGCCTGCGACGGCTCATTCCGGTGGCACGGGCTTTGTTCCGGCGGCCTCTGTACATAGCTCGCAAAACCGTCTGTCCAGTGAAGTTCACAACACTCAAACGAACCTAGAACATAAGATTGGAAGAGGAAAAACCCACCGAGGTGCTCCGGTCGGGACGAACCGAGGGCGGCGGCGCGTCTGCCGGCCACGAAGAAGACGACGGCGTGCAGGGCGTTTCCGGTGATGATAGGGTGTGCGGGTGGGCTCAATAGATGCGCAAGGAGCTAAACTATGATCATGGAAGATGGATAGGGTGAATATGGCCTGTGCACGACGAATTTCGCCCCTAACCGCAAGCTCGTCAGCGGCGAGATGGGGATAAGGATGAGCGGCAACCGCGGCCGGTGATCTTATAAGGCATCGGGGAAGGGAGTCTGAGACGACTCAGAGTGGACGTGGGGGCCCCTACGCTCTCGCCTGCGCCGACAGAGCATGCCCGCACGGTAGCCAGGCGGCGTACGCACACGCGCAGCGTGGCAAGCGGCGGCGCGCATGAAACAGGGGAGGGCCCCCCACTACTGTAGTTGGTACTTTGTTCCTATCCGGTTTCTTTCCCAAATTACTTTGAAATTTCTTTAGCAACTTGAAAAATGGTCCACATGAAAATTGTAGAGACTTTTGTGATGAACGACTTTGGTTTCAGGAGCTATTTGAAATTTTGAATCGTTTTTGAATTATTCAAAAGGGGCAAATGGCCATTTGAAATTAAGTTTCAAATCCTGTTTATTTCTCAAGATTTTTCTCGATAACATGTAAATCTGCAAATGTAAAAGTTGTTCTATTTGTTGAGCCCTAAAACCTTCATTAAAAGAGTTTTATCAGATTCTTAATAATTTTTGAAATAACATTCCAAATTTAAATCTTTAAACACCAATTTGAGTTTTATTTAAACTTTAACTCAATAGCATGAAAATCCCTAAATACAAAAGTTGTTCAACTTGAAAAGCCTTACAACTTTCCTTAAGGGTGTTTGGCCAAATTCTTGATAGTTTTTGAATTTGTATTTTAAATCTACATATTCAAACATAGAGTAGGATTTTGTTTGAAATTTTATTTAGTAACTTCAAAATTACCCAAAATAGAAGTTGCTCAACTTTTAAATATTTACAAATTTTGTTTAAGGCCCATCGTCTAATTCCTTTCAGTTTTCGAATTAGAATTTGGGTCCGATTTGAGGCTTATAAATGATTTTTCTTTTAATACCTATTTTGATTTAATTTCCTACACTCAAACAAACATTTATATCATAAATTCACTCTAAGTCACCTATGCACAATCACATGTAGAAAAATATTTTAGTGGTGCACAGTAATAAAGAGTTTATGCGGGATGATTTACATGCAATCATGATGACATGATAGGTTTTAGTTACAGTAACACCAGGGGTGTTACAAAACCTTAGGAGTAGGAGTAACGTAGATCTCGATGAGTTTTTCAATTGGGCTGAGTGTCATCCGGTGGACGCAGACTTGCTTGTAAGTACCGTCATGCCTCGCTAAACTTTGTCTCTTTAATGTCATCCGGTGGACATGGGAGCATCGTAGATCGAGGTCGATTCTTGTTTGGTTTGAGTTTAGCGTCATGCAGTGGACGTGGGCTTAGATCAAATAAGGATTAGTTATCGATTCATGTTTGTCTTCTCGTTTAATCTATGTTAGCGTCATCCGATGGACGAGGGCTTAGGTTAAGCTTGATTGTGTGCATGGATTAGTTATCGGCTCTAACTAATTCGGCACCTTAGTTAGATTCATTAAGTTATCAAGATGTTATCTGTTTTATTGTTTATTTGTTAATATAACATCTCTTTGCCTGATCAAGATCGCATAGTATTGGCCATAGATCTACATGAAAAAGGTTCATTTATGTTTCGTTCATGTTTATGCTTTGTTATGATACTGCTTGATTTGGCCATTACTATCGCAGCCTTGCTTGTACGTGATAAGAGGGCTTGGCAAGAGCCGATTTGTACGGATACAGAACCGCCGGCCTTTTAGACCAGTTTCGTATTCTTATAGATTGACTTGTAGCTTTTGTTACCGCCAAGTTTTCTGCTTCACGGACCCTAGATCGGCTAATTAGCCGGTGCAGTTATGCTTTCACGAGAAAAACCAGTTAACTGATTGTATTCTGCCAAATCGGCTAAATAGCCGATTTCTGTCTGTTTGACATTCAGACAGTCTGAACTGAATGATTTAACCTGTTTACATTAATTGATTATGTTCTGATCTGTTATAACTATCTGCATAGACTTGTTTAATATAGATTGTCATGTCTGATTACGCATATCAGTCTATTATGTATCAGTTCAATAATTGTTTCCTATGGCAAAACATGCATGCATGTCGGAATCGACTCTTTAGTCGATTTCCGATTCAATCGGCTCTCAGAGCCACATAGTTGGAACTACCTAGACCCACCGGATAGTTCTGCCCTGTGATTATTAATTATAATCTTTTCCTTGTCAATTGTAGGTCAAATTGACTAGCACGCCTGAGGGTTATCGGCACTCTCTGACCGGGTTTGAAGCTAGCTGGATCTTGCAAGCTCTGACGCTCTTAAGATCATATCTGGCTTCGCTGGTGTGTTGAGCGCGAGGAACCACATTTTGTGCCAACAACCTGAAATATAGGAAACGTGTTTATCAAAATAGTTTTAACTCTATTAGTGAAGGCAAAGCTAAAAATTTTTATCCACAAATGAAATAGAGTAACGTCGTATCAAATGGAGCCTTACAAAAGCCCGATATAAGACAAAACTAAAAGTCATCTATAATCTGGAAAGTGAGGAGCACTACTTATGTGGTGAGTCAAGAAGCTTCCTGTGTAGATTGAAACAGCTACACAAAACATCGTCATCGTATCTTGTGAGAAAAGCTGAGCCACCGAGCATGACAAAAGCTTCAATTCATTTCCCATAAAAATTAGGAATTTCACAACATTTCAGGAAAAAGGTCCACTGAATACAAAAAATTGACCAAAAAAAACCTTCCCATGACCTAAATGCTACAACGTGTTTATGGGCGTGGAGCAACATTTTATAATTCATGGACATAACTGAACAAGAAGATTATACCACAACTGATTTTTTTTCTAAAAAATATTATAAAACTGCTAAACAGTGGAAAGGTCCCCCACGTCGCCCACCCGCACGGGCGACATGGGCGGAACCCTAGCCGCCGCCCGAGCGAGCCACCTCCCCTCCTCTCCTCGCCCTCGCCACTGCCGGAGGGAGATGCCGGGACGCCCGTGCGGCTCCCTAGGAGGGCGGCGGCGAGTCATTTGCCCTAGAGGCCACGAGCACCCTCGTGCGGGGCGGAGCTCGGTGGCCGGGGTGGCTGTGGCTTGGCGCGGCGAGCGTCGGCGGCGCTCGCACTGGGGTCGTGCAGATCCGGTCGGCGAGGGACTGATGCAGGTGATGGCGGGCTTGGGGAGGTGGCGGTGGCAGGTTTCTCCTCTGCCTACCCGCTTCCTCCTTTGCCAGGGCGACGGTGGCGGCGATGCCCCGGTGGCCGGTGGCTGGGGTGCGGCTCCTTTGGCCGGAAGTGCAGATCCGGTGTCCAGAAGAGCGGATCCGGTGGCCATGGGCACGGTGGATGGGAGAGTAGATGAAGCTGTTGTGGATGATGGCCTCAATGTAAATTCTTGATTTTTGTTGGTTGTTCTACAATTTTTTGTCCAAAACATAAGTTGTCATTGTTAGAAAAAATTTTAGAGTTAGAGTTCTGGTTCGATTCGCCACTGGGCATCGGTGCTAGTTCGTGGACTGGCAGCCAGCGATTGGATCTCCAGTGGATGGGGCGTGGTTGGGGGCTTGCCACAGCTGGCCACGGCCGGCCACATCTGGCCTCGACTGGCCACGGCCGGCCTCGGCTGGCCACGGCTGGCCACGACCGGCCTGGGCGTGGCTGGGGCCGGCTGTGCCGGCCATGGCCGGTTGTGGCTCCCCCCGCCCGTGCGTGGTGCTGTGCCGTGGTGGTAGGGGATGGCTGCGGTGGTGGGATGGCACGACATGGCGTTGGGTTGTTCTGCAGCTTGGTGATGGCAGGGTCACGGCTGTCCGTCAGCGACGTCTTGGTGGCGTGGTCGGCCCTAGCTGGCCTGCCCGTGGTCCATGGTGTGGCGGCGGCGGTGCTAGGCTAGGGTGGATGCTGTCGTTGTGATGCCTCTGTCTCCCTGTGGGCGGCCAACTTGCCCTGGGTAGCCATTGTCCGAATCATTTTGGGCCCGGCAATTGGTCTTTGGGCTGGTGGAGGTCACATCGGTGGTGGTGTGGGGGTGAGAGGTCATGGCGAAAGCTTGGACGACGGCGTTTTTGGATGTCGTTTCCTCCTTGGAGGCATCCTTCTTGCACCTCTCCCTCCGTCCATCGTTTGGATTTGCAGGTGAAAACCTTCCCTTACGGGCTTGCGATGTCGGCGCCTCCGGCGTCGTGTCCTTCTTGAAGGCATCGTGAGGCTTTCCAGCCCCGCTCTGCTGCCCCGTCCCTCCTGCCTGGTCCTGTTTGTGCTTCCAGTGGCTTCCAATCTGGCTGGTCAGAGTGAGTGGAGGCCTGGGTCGATGTTCCAATCTGACCTAGGCAGCGGGTGGTGCCGTGTCTCTGGATGTTTTTTTTGTCCATGCGGCAGTGGAGTTTCCAGCAGTGGTACGACAGAGGTGAGGTTGCGGAGTGGTTTGACTTCTATGTCACCCTAACAATGAAGCATTCCTGAATCCTTGGTGAGAAGTGGAGTGGTGTGCGACGGTGGATGTGGCGAGGCCCCCACGTGTCGAGGCCTAGGTCGATGTCCCAATCTGACCAGGATGAGTTGTCTCAGTGCCATGATCCGGTGCGGTGCTTCAGTTGTTGGGGGATTATGGGGGTGGACTCCACTTCGTCCTCGGGCAACGTTGGGTCGAGTTGGGGGATCGACTGTGCGTGATCAGAAGATGTTGGAGGCAGGTGGTGGCCACTTGGCTTGCAGCGGACTGCGACAACTAGTTTTCTGCTTGGCAAGGGCTGGTTGGTGCAGGACATCGTCGGGGACGATGGCGCTCGTGAGGTGGGCTGCTTGTCGGTGGCTTCTTGGGGGTGCGGCATGGTGGTCTTGTGAACGAGTTGAGGTGTGCAACCGTGTCGATGTCCCAATCCGACCGGTTTGAGTTGCAATTAGTGGTTCTGTTTTGTGTTACAGTTTGGGTACATAGTTGAGTTGTCTAAGGAAGTTGTGCTCTCACGTTGTATTCGGCAATTGCGTCAGGGCTGTGTGATATGAGCGTTGCTCTCTCCCCAGTTGTAATTCAAGATGGCAATGGGTACCCGAAACCCGAGAACCCGATGGGTTTTACCCGATAAAAAGGGGGGTGTGGGATGAGTTTTTTACCCACGGGTGTGTTATTGGGCAAAACACTAAACCCATCGGGTATGGCGGGTACGGTTGCAGATGTGTAGTACCCATACCCGCCTACCCGCGGGTAAAAAATACCCGCACTAAAACCAACCACCCTTGTTCATTTTAGCCCATTTAGCCCATGAATTTAGCCCAAAATCCAACTAAACAGTTCTAGTATATATAGTGTTGAACCCTACCTCAAACCTTAGATTCTTTCACTTCCTTCCCCCAGTCCCCAACTGCCGGGCGCCGGCACCACGCGACCACGCGACTCCTGCGAGCCGCGGCCGCGAGTCGCCAAGTCCGCGACGACCGTGACTCCGTGTCCGCCGCGACCACGACTCCACGAGTCCCCAGCGGCCTGGCCTCGATTCTTCACTCCCTCCGTCCCTCGCTCGCCGGTCGCCAGCACCGACGCACGCAAGTCGCGACCAAGAGTCCAAGACCGCATGGAGCCATGACGGGCGACTAGCTCCAGCCGAGCCCGAGCAACAAGGATCGGCCAGCGACAGCCCCACGTGGCCACGCACTCGTCGTCGGCTCGTCACTGGTAGCCATGGTGGAGAACTCGGGTGCATGTGAATTCGGGTGTGTTGTCGAGTATGGGTAACCCGTCAGGTAGAGATTACTCGCGCGGGTGCGGGTATGGGATTAATTTGCTACCCGTGGCGGGTACGGGTAAACCCGATGGGTAAAAAATAACCTGGCGGGTGCGGGTTTGGGTGGCCACTACCCATCGGGTTTTTACCCGTTGCCATCCCTGTAATGGTTTTTGGGCCCGGTTTTCATTCAAAAAACTAGGACGACCCTTTATTTTTCATTTTCTTCGTCTAATAGAAATCACGGCAAAGCTTTTGCCGTCCCTTCGAAAAAAACTGCTAAATTAGCAAATTTTCTAGAACGTGTTTATTTACAAGTGGAAAACAACATATACATACTATCTCTCTCTAATAAAGTGTCTCAAAATTGTAGAAAATAAGAAATTTGTTGGAAATTGTATTGTTTGGTGTTTTGTTAAGATTTGTCAGAAGAAACACAAATTATGTACTCCCCCATTCTAAATTATAAGACAACTTTTGCTTTTCTAAATAGATAGCCTTTGCTACGTGTATAAGTATAAACTATGTCTACATGCATAGTGCGTCTAGAGAAGCTAAAACGTCTCATAATTTGAAATAGAGGAAGTAATATGTAACTACTTTTGGAAGATAATAATTGTAAAAAGTATAAATTGTTAACCAATATAATATAACGGCAAAGAATGGTAGTAAAGGAAATGAATGCTCTTAGTGTAATTTAAGAATGACACATGTAAATACTTCGCTTCGTATACTGTTACAAACCATTTAAGATTTTTTTTCCTGGTACACACAAGTGGCTGCAAGGAGGCATTGCAATGCCTAGAAGGCTATAAAGTAACTTTTGCATAACTAGATTGTTAACATGGGGTCCTATTTGATAGTTATTTTATATCTTTTTTTAGAAAAGGAGGTTTCCCCGACTTTATTAGACATAACGTTTACAACATAGCATTTAGGCGCGCCTGCCCACAACGAAGGCCTTTAAAGGTCAAACAAGTTCAAAGCCTGAATACATGTGTGGAACAGAATCAAAGATCCGTGAGTTCACAATGCTGGAGACCCCACCGAAGGCTGAGCATCCAATTTGGGATTTCTTGATTGCCAGCCTATGCCAGGTGGCTGTGCTGCTTTTTGCTCCATCTTTAAGATCACCAGCTCCAAGGTCTCCACTGCATTCCCCTTGAACATTGGTTTCCATCTTCCCAGCGTCTTGGCGATCCACATTATCAATTCCTTCACACTTGTCCAAACAGCTCCCTGAAAACACAATTTGTTATGAAATTTCCACACACACCATAAAGTAGCCATCAACACTGCATTTGTTATCAAATGCTTCTTGTTAGAAATCCATAAGGAGGAAACGAATTCATAAGACCACATCCCACTAACTCCCAGGCAGAGTGAAATAATATTCCAAAGAGCTTTAATGACACATCAATCAAAGGACAAGTGGAAAATAGATTCAAGTTCAGAGCAGAACACACAAGTTTTGTCTTCAACATTCCTGCGCTTTGCCAGGTTATCTCTTGTAAGCAATTTATTTTTAGACAAGAGCCAGAGAAAAATTTGAACCCTTGGAATAATATTTAACTTCCAAATCATATGAACAAAGACAGGTTTCACCCCATGGTGGTTTATCACTGTGTAAAGAGATTGAACTGAAAATTTACCATTTGAGCTAAAGCTGCAGATAATATGGTCAGGTTCATTCTTAAGCACTACTTCCTCCTTAATACCTAGCAAATCAAACCAAAGATTCATAATATTTTCAGAGACACCCCTAGTGAAGGATAACATTAGTGTTTCCCCATCCTAGACCTGTTAATAGTTTTACCTTGTTCACAGATCACATACAAAAGTCAAAATTGTTTTGCCAAATTGGAATTACCAAACCAAATGTCTTCCCAAAATCTAATATGCTTACCATCCCCAACCAACCATCTAATACCCATCTGGGCTGCTTGTAACACCCTAGGTCACACCTTTCCAAAAAGGAGACAACTAGTTGCCTAGAGAGCAGCAAATGTTTGGATTATTTGTATTATATTTATAATCAGAAATCAAAGTCCAGATAGCATTCCTATTGAGGCCATATCTAAAAATCCAAGAACTCAGAAGAGCAAGGTTGAGGTTCCTCAAATCTGGAATACCCAAACCCCCCAGCTCTTTCTGTTGGGCAACTAACTGCCAATGAGCAAGGTGATACTTATGCTTATCGTCATTATTGTTCCACAAAAATCTCCCCATATGGGAATTAATCATATCTATAGCCCATCTAAGGAACTTTATAATGGATATTAAGTAGATGGGAATGCCGGCTAAACAAGCATTTAAGAGAGTAAGGCAACCAACATACGACAAAAGTATCCCCTTCTAGCCAGCTATCCTTTTTATGATCTTGTCAATCACAGGCTGTAGATCTCTTCCTTTTTGAGTTTTGTGAAATGTAAAGGCACTCCCAGGTATTTAATAGGAAAAGTCGTGGTTTTGCAACTGAAAATTTTTGCAAGTTCATTCACCATGTCTTCCTCGATACCTTTGGTAAGGAGATCATTTTTGTCATAGTTAATTTTCATATCAGTCATATTTTCATAGCAATTAACCAGGAGCCATTTAAGATTATTGGCTTTTTCTAGGCTATTCTCTAGGAAGAAAAGGGCATCATTCGTATATTGTAGACTAATCACTCCTCCCTCCACAACATTTGGGAGAAGCCCAGAGATCAGATTACTTCTAGCCGCTTTAATAAGCATACGAGTGACAATGTCAGCTACTAAATTGAATAACAGAGGGGACAAGGGGTAACCATGTCTGAGACCCTTGCCAGGTTTAAAATACACACTATTTTCATCGTTAATTCTAAGGCAAAGGGAACCTCCCTGAGTCACCTTTTTAATCCGGCTTCTCCACTTGGCTCCAAAGCCTCTAGATAGCAACATTTCTTCAATAGTTATTTTATATCTGTACCCAAGGATTTTAGTCATTTTAGAATTTAGAGAATGTATTACATACACATCAAGCAAATATTGCATAATTAGATTGTATATATACTGTTGGCAAGGTATGCAGACTACTAGACAAGCATATGCATAAAACAAAGAAAGAAACATTTGTAAATATGATTTTCTTTGACAAAGAGACACATAACACGATGGAAAAAGACACTAGTGGAGCAAGGAGACTGGATGAGTACAGGGACATGTATAAGAAACACTGTAGAGACTGAAAGACTAATCTTTAGCTCCGACTAAAAGCTCTAGTTGCAAAAAGTACTGGTGGAGCAAGGAGTGTCTACAGAGCTAGAAACACCAAGTTGCCAGTAGCTGGCATTAGTGGTCAGCCCTTCGGAAGTTCCAAGCAGCCAAGTCTCTGCATCCACAAGCCCAGACGATCGCAAGTGGGAACGAATTCTTTGCATCTTGGTCGTTCTCATGGGCAGGCAATAAAATATGATTGAAGTGTCCATGGGCGAGGCACATCCTCCTCGCGGTATGTTTTACTGTTGTCCGATCCTGCCGAACTACACCAGGGTCAATGTGCAGATTGTGTGAAGCTTGAACACAGCCAGTGGAGGATAGACTACACAACTCTGGAGGGCCTAAGTTCACTTGGAGAATTTGTGAATCGGTTCATCCCGTGGCACAAGAGGGACATCATATTGGCTGCTCGTATGCCACTTGTGGACACATCGTTACATTTGGAGGGAGGTGTTGAGAGGAGGGACATTCAAACACCACCTCTTGTCCACCAATTGCCTGAGATGCCACAGTCTTCACCACGTCAACCACAAGCGGAAGCCATGGAGCCAACACAAGAATGACAATAGGCCTTACAACAACAAGTGCTTGTAGAAGAAGTACATGCTCAAAAACGGTTCCTCCAAGGAACTAGAAATACAGAAAAGCATCCAATGTTGATAAGGCCTTTTATGCTGGTGAAAGACATCACGCAGGTGCGTCCAAATGGTATGCATGTGATAGCCTCAAGCTGGAGAATAAAGCCACACGAGATGTTCACCAACAAACAATAGCCAGGAAAATGCAACACACCAATCCAAAGTCGGCCAAATTGATAAGTATATATATAAATGTTGGTGCCATAAATTGGTCAGATGATTGACCAATGGTATATAAAAGGGATAAAGTTTTCTAACAAACTAGGCGCTCCAATCCCTACCGTGTGGAACGAATTCGAAGATGTTCCATGATTGGTTCTAGCGTGCTATCTCGACGGACGTAGATTGCATATCAACAAAAGTTCTAGAAAATATATTTGAGGATGAGCTGGAGCAATTGTCTTCGACTTTGATGACGTCTAAACAATATTTCAACTTGGTTGTTGGAAACTAATCTCATTCCTGTGTGGTTTCTGTAAGTCCTCTATTTCATTTGACATAATTGTATTCTCTGGATCTTTGTATAACCGACCCCTTCCGTGATTTGTAGAATGGAACTTTCCATTTCCAGGAAGGTTGCACATGACCGATCGGTGTACTTAGACCCTCAAAGTTTAGCAAAGATAGTGCTTGATTTCCCCGGCAAGTCAGAACTGAATAGCAAAGACCTAGCCAAAGGATAGACCAAGGTGGTGTCAATGTTTGATGACTAGCAACATGTCACGAGACTACTAGTTTAGGCCACTGAATAGTGTAATACCTTATGTCCGGCTAGGTGTGTTTCTTTGCATTGGACTATATGATGTATTATGTGTACAAGAAGGTGCCCTTGTCTATCTTTATATAGTCCAAAGGGCATGCACGTAATCTAGTAGTCCTGGTTAGTCACAATGGAAGAGTTCTGCTTCTATTACAGAAGCTAACTTCTAGAATCTAACTAAGTCTGTCCTTCTCAACTAGGAGCACACATCACCTTGCCTTGTGTCCTCAAGCGGACTATAAACGAACCTAGGCCCATCCGAGTAATCAGCCTCATGGGGGATCCTCTTCATCTTGGTCTGATAGGTGGACAAAGAATATTTTTGGAAGAAAGCAATAGGAAAGGAGTTCTTTAAGCTTTCGACGTCTATTGCAAGAGCTTTCTCCATAATGCAAGACAGAGGCCTTATTTTTGTAGCCGGAAACTTTGAGTAAGTTTGATATATCATGTACTCTTCAAGAATACAAATTGTTTTGTTTGATGCATTAGAGCTTCTCTATTTTTATGGTTCAATTCATGCAACAATCACTAGATATGTATAACCATCGATATCATGGAACGCATGTCTTGGGTCAGGGGTCATTGTATAAGGATTCTGCGACATACAAGGACTTTCTAAGCATTCTCAAGATGTATGCATATAACTATCCTCATTAGCTTATATATGCATATATAATTGTTATGTTGACTTTTGAATAATGAATAACTTGCATTTGGTAAATTCATTCGAATGGGCCATATAAGTACTAAAGGCCTATTTGGTAGGGCTCCTCCCTAGCTTTGGCTCCTCTTGAGGAGCCCTACCAAATGATTTGTAGGAGGACCGGATTTTAAGTGAAATACAAAGGAGCCAAAGCCATTTTAGAGGAGCCATAAATTGTGGCTCCTTCAAAACGGATCAGGCACCTTCGAAAGGAGGCCCTTAAGAGGAGTCCTACCAAACACCCCTAAGTTAACAAACTCAAAGGCCAACGCAATGAACAAACGAAGGGTGAGCTGTATATCAAATCAAGATGGCTGGTAAGTCTCATTTACTTGTGCACTTCCATTAGATTGCTCTCACAAGCATTACTAAGCATTTTGATATGTGAAACACACAGTACCACATGCAAAAGTCCATAAGTGTACACTATGGACATTACATCTACTATTACATGAGTATTTACTGGGAGGTACATGCGAGACACCCCGATAGGGTAATTTATAACTATCATCTCACCTATAATAACTTGATAGTGCACACGTGAATATGTTACGAAATACTAATCTTAATATTGTTCTTACAATGGTTTGAAGACAACTATATTAGTAATAAACCACTCGGTGATTATGTTGATCCCTTGGAGCTCATCAGGGACCTTTGCAAGTTCATAATAGAAGATTTCGTACACAAGGATGGCACGTAACCACGACCCAATGTCTACGATAGGACGTCAACCTAAGTGTCTGGTTCTTCATGAGTGGGAAGAATTAAGGATAGGTCGTTGATGACATGTAATGTGGCATTAGTCTCGTTTGAAGTGTCATTTGATCGGCCATATGGATGTGATATATTAGTGAATAATGTTTTATATTATTGAATGTGTTATGTACATTATGTCGATGATGTATTGGTGCAATCAAATGGTGTTTGATGAATCTGAATATATACAAATATATGTTTTGATGACACATTTTGTATTCAAAATTTGAATTTAAAATTTGGCAAGAAAACTGATTGTAGGGACGGCTAGAAAGTAAAGTAGCCCCTAGAGAACAGATTTGTAGAGAGACGGATGGTAATCCTAACCGTCCCTACAAAATGATTTTTATACTAGTACACAAAAGCTCTACGCAGGCGCCACGTTTTTATTTCTACAGGCGGTTTTGATTATCGGACGTCACTGGAAATCAAATGATGGGACCAAATCTAAAACCATATGTAGAAATCGATTTCTACAGGCGGTTTTCTTAACAAAACCGCCTGTAGAAATGCAACCGCCTGTAGAAAACCGATTTGTACAGGCGGTTGTCTTAAGAGAACCGCCTGTAGAAATGGGGGCATTTCTACAGGCGGTTCCCTGTAGAAATCGATTTCTGCAGGTGGTTTCTTAAGTGAACCGCCTGTACAAATCGGTGCCAATTTTAAAAATTTGATTTTTCAAATGACTTCAAATGAAAAAACTGTCTACATAAAAGTTGTAGATCTTAAAAAGTTATGAAACTTTGTAGTTGAAATTTATTTATTTGAAATCATCTTATTGACGTAAAATACGGTCAAAGTTTGAAATTTGAATTTTGACTTTTTGAAAAACACCTCGGATGAAAAAACTGTCTACATGAAAGTTATAGATCTCGAAAAGTTATGCAACTTTATTGTTGAGAACTTTTTTATTTGACTTCGTTTAGGACCCCAAACAATCAGTTTTCTATCGGTTACGTAACAATATGTGGTGAACTTAATACTATTCAGACACAAGTGAGCTATGGGTAGGAGTGGTTAGAGGGGTACGCGCGAAGCCGAGGTTGCAGGTTCGAATCCCGCCGGCCGCGTAGCGCACGAATTTTGCGCGAAAAATGCCGCGACTTGCGAGGCGGGCGCTGGCCGGTGGCTGCCTCCCCTTATTTAAAAAAAAAATTTCTCTGTTTTTTTAGCCCGATTTCTATTTTTCCGAAAAATATTTGTACTGGCGGTTTGCTAAGAAAACCGCCAGTACAAACCGGTTTGTACTGGCGGTTTGGTTAAGATAACCGCCAGTACAAATCGCCGCCTGTGATTTGTACTGGCCTTTCCCACTGACGGTTTGAAAAAACGCCCGTAAAAATATCTTTGCAACCGCCTGTATAGAGCTTTAAAGGTGGTTATAGGCAGCCGGCCTTAGAAATGTATGATTTCTAAAGGGTTGGCAGAGATAGCTTCTATTATAGCTTCCTATGTATATATCCTCGGTGGAGTAGTGCTAGCCCATATGTTTGGTTTGGAAAGTTACCCATACGAAATCATTTGAGACGATGCAGCACACAGTTTCGCTAGGAAGGAACCGTCCGATGGTTTAATTAGCTCTCCTGTGGGATGAGCGGGTGATAGCTGAGCCGGATCCACGCCAATAGTTTCTCTCTCTGAACCGATGGTCTATGCGAAAAAGTGACGCCGCCCTATCTTTGATCCGAGGAACACAATCTATTGCTACTGCTAGCTATGCGCTGCATCAGCATCAAATCTATCAGCCGCGATTGTCTTGTCCGAGTCCAGGAGCACCACGCGGTCGTGCATGCCAATTGTAGGATCAATCACACAGAATATGGCCAGCACTTGAAACTCCTAGTAACTACCTGATCGAGGACTTGCCTGATCATGCTCCCTGACTAGATGGGCAAAGAAACTAGCTGTGCATTTTGCGACTTGCGTTTGTCTCTAGGCATAAACGAAAGAAAAAGAGAGAGGCCTACAGGGTGCCACTGCTCAGTTCAGAAGTTGCACAGGATCTTTTGTCGTCCACAGCAGGCTACAGAGAGGGATAGCTGGCCATGAATATATGCTCCAAGCTTACCTATCTAGTAGTTAGTTTCACCCAAGAGGAAGATAGTTTTAAAAAGATTGTCCGAAATGTAACATTAGAGTGTAGAGGTGGTCGTTCAAAAGAAACGAGAAACGACAAGATCGAAAAGGAGAAGCGAAATAATAATTCAGGACCGAACTTGCCTTTTGACAACAAGTAATAAAATAGTAAATAGATCATACTGTCTGCGCTGCTGCCTGTGGTTCTACGATGTAATACACAGTAATACCGTATGATACATATATATACCTATATAAACATCGCCAACATCAGGCCACGTGCACGCCTTGTCCATGCATGTATATAGGTGCACGTAGAAAGGGGTAGGGAGTTAGGCAAAAGCGCCGGACAAGAGTTCCGGTTTAGAGATCACCAGTTCACTAATCTACATGCGCATTTTAGGCGTAACTTGGTAGTACGTACTGTATTATTGGAAGTTTGGAACTAACGGGCTAGTGCTTTATCATAAAAAACATGTCATCCCAGCAGCTTAGTTGATACTTTTTTTCACAGGGATGGAGCTGCCGTCTTAACAACTACTCCCTTTCGTTCGTCCCCGAATAAATCAATTCCTAATCCGTGTTAGTCAAACTATCTTAATTTTAATAACCTTTTTAGAAAAGATTAACATCATCTATGACATAAAGTGAGCACATTATGAAAATTTATTATTATTATTATTATTATTATTATTATTATTATTATTATTATTATTATTATTATTATTATTATTATATTATTATTATTATTATTATTATTATTATTATTATTATTATATCCTAGCAGGCAACAAAATGTAATCAGTAATGCTATGCTATTCCCATTACCTAGCAGGAGTGGTAATTAGCCCAAATTTGAATAATTGATTTTTGTAGATTTTATAAATTATTTAAACAAATTAATCTAATTAATTCTAAAAACGCTACTGATGTATATAAATGGATGGCTTATAATTATTTGGAAGAATCATAGCAAAGGTCAAATGTAAACGCATGAATCTCCTTTGGACAACTGTCCAACACTGCTAAAACAACATCGAATATTTTATCTAAGGAGAGAGAATGATAAAGTACCTCTTCCCT